>JAIOJX010000027.1:7500000-10000000 GCA_022376925.1 Tragulus kanchil
CAGAAAATAGGCAAGACAGAAGAATAAACTAAACAGCACATAGAGAAATAAATAACAAATCTAGATGGTGGGAAACTACTGGGCAAAAGCCGTAGCTCTGTCAACAAACTGCAAAGAAAACAAACAGTTGGCAAGGCATCTACTGATTAAAGAAACTTAAGGAACATATCAGTTAGTTGCAATGTACAGACCGTATTCAGATTCTAAACTGAACAACCGTATAAAAAAGAAAAAAAGAAAAAAAAATTAGACAATTGAAAATCTGAACATCAAATAATCTGACTGGATTATGTGATTATATTATGGAATAAAGGTATGACAAACCTGGACAGGGTATTAAAAAGCAAGAGACATCACTTTGCTAATAAAGGTCCATACAGTCAAAGCTATGGTCTTTCCAGCAATCATATACAGATGTGAGAGTTAGACTATAAAGAAGGCTAAGCGCTGAAAAATTAATGCTTTTGAATTGGTGCTGTATGCAGTGCTGGAGAAGTCTCTTAAGTGTCCCTTAGACAACAAGGAGATCAAAGCAGTCAATCCTAAGGGAAATCAACCCTGAGTATTTATTGGAAGGCTGAAGCTGAACCTTCAATACTCCGGCCGCCTGATGCAAAGACCCACCCCAATGGAAAAGACCCTGATGCTAGAAGACTGAGGGCAAGAGAGGTGGGTAACGGAGGATGAGGTGGCTAGACGAGACGGTCAGCATCACCCACTCAGAACCTGGGCACCCACAAGAACCTGGGCAAACTCTGGGAGACAGTGAGAAACAGGGAAGCCTGGGGTGCTACAGTCCGTGGGGCCACAAAGAGGAGGACCCAACTCAGTGACTGGACAACAGCAGCAACATCCTTTTACAAACATGTTTTAGAGCTACATTCTGGAATATTCACCAATGAAATGGCATAATGTCTAGGATTTGCTTCACAAAGAGTCCAGGAGACGGGTGGCTGGGTAGACACATAGACGAGGCCAGACAGGCTATGGGCTGATGACTGCTGAAAGCAGCTATGGGGGAGACGGGACCACCAGCTTACTTCCTCCACTCTCCTGTGCTTGAAACTGTCTACAGCAACAAGTCGACATTTTAGCAAGAACACCAAGGGACATCCTAAAGAACCGCAATCTCAGGCCCCTGACTGATCACATGACAAGAGCCCCGAGGGCTGGGCTGTATCTTCTTTTCCTTAGCTTTTGCCCCACTTCTGAACCCAGCTGGTGGTACAAATCAAGTATTTCATAAACATGCTGAAACCAAGGAATGACCACAGAGGGCCCTCTGTAGAAGAAATAGAGTGTCTGCTACTTTTCTCTCTCTCTATATAAGTATATAATATATATGGAGACAGAGAGAGACTTCTGGTCGACATAGCTAGCCCTAGAATTTAGGTAACAAACCTGGACAGGGTATTAAAAAGCAAGAGACATCACTTTGCTAATAAAGGTCCATACAGTCAAAGCTATGGTCTTTCCAGCAATCATATACAGATGTGAGAGTTAGACTATAAAGAAGGCTAAGCGCTGAAAAATTAATGCTTTTGAATTGGTGCTGTATGCAGTGCTGGAGAAGTCTCTTAAGTGTCCCTTAGACAACAAGGAGATCAAAGCAGTCAATCCTAAGGGAAATCAACCCTGAGTATTTATTGGAAGGCTGAAGCTGAACCTTCAATACTCCGGCCGCCTGATGCAAAGACCCACCCCAATGGAAAAGACCCTGATGCTAGAAGACTGAGGGCAAGAGAGGTGGGTAACGGAGGATGAGGTGGCTAGACGAGACGGTCAGCATCACCCACTCAGAACCTGGGCACCCACAAGAACCTGGGCAAACTCTGGGAGACAGTGAGAAACAGGGAAGCCTGGGGTGCTACAGTCCGTGGGGCCACAAAGAGGAGGACCCAACTCAGTGACTGGACAACAGCAGCAACATCCTTTTACAAACATGTTTTAGAGCTACATTCTGGAATATTCACCAATGAAATGGCATAATGTCTAGGATTTGCTTCACAAAGAGTCCAGGAGACGGGTGGCTGGGTAGACACATAGACGAGGCCAGACAGGCTATGGGCTGATGACTGCTGAAAGCAGCTATGGGGGAGACGGGACCACCAGCTTACTTCCTCCACTCTCCTGTGCTTGAAACTGTCTACAGCAACAAGTCGACATTTTAGCAAGAACACCAAGGGACATCCTAAAGAACCGCAATCTCAGGCCCCTGACTGATCACATGACAAGAGCCCCGAGGGCTGGGCTGTATCTTCTTTTCCTTAGCTTTTGCCCCACTTCTGAACCCAGCTGGTGGTACAAATCAAGTATTTCATAAACATGCTGAAACCAAGGAATGACCACAGAGGGCCCTCTGTAGAAGAAATAGAGTGTCTGCTACTTTTCTCTCTCTCTATATAAGTATATAATATATATGGAGACAGAGAGAGAGACTTCTGGTCGACATAGCTAGCCCTAGAATTTAGGTAACAGAAAAAGTAGCTGATCCTGTGCTGTCTTGTGGACAGAGAGAAGGGATGGAAATCTCCACATCTGACACACAGGAACTTTCCCTGGAGAAGGAGAAGGAAGGAATGAATGAGGAGACAATGAGGTCAAGCTGGGTAAAGTTAATCACTACATTGGAAAGACTCTTAGAACAAGTTCTAAGAGCAGATGTTTTTAAGATTCGAGGAGAAGGCATCTTGGCCTAGGTGGAAGCTATAAGAAAGGGCATCTTGAAGGAGAGTTGGCTGGAGGTTATGAATCCAGGGGTTCAAAGGCGAGCCGCTCAGATGAAACCGAGATCCAAGGCAGCCCTGCCGGTCACCTGCCCCACTGCTATTTCAAGGGAAATACTTACAGACCTAAAAACACAGAAACCCAGAACGAACGCACAACTTTTCTGCTAGAAACAATGTCCACAGACTATGGTAAGAAGAGCGGGAGCTACTTAAGAAGCCCCAGCACAGAGACCTCCGGGGAGGGGCAGTGTGATTCACCTTCTTCCAGGTCTGCCACCCACCAGCTGACCCAGAGACAAAGGTCTGTACCAACCAAAAAGGCAATTTCCCTTGCTTTATCTCGGGATTCTTTTGAGGCTGTGCCACGTCACTTACGGAATCTTCATTCCCCAGCCAGGGCGTGGAACCCAGGCCACGGCCGTGACAGTGCTGAGTCCTAACCTCTGAACTGTCCAGTTATCATCACCACCTCACCCATCTTCTGCCGAAGGTCCATCTGTGCCTCCAATTACAGTGGAGGATGCATGGTGACTGACCCGTCTAACCGGCAGTATGGAGGCTTAGCCTCCGGGTCAGGAAAGGAAGGCATCCATTGCCTTGAGTCAAGCTCCACCCAAAGCCTGTTATTTTAGGATGCTTTTCCAAGGCCCCTGACTGATCACATGACAAGAGCCCGAGGGCTGGGCTGTATCTTCTTTTCCTTAGCTTTTGCCCCACTTCTGAACCCAGCTGGTGGTACAAATCAAGTATTTCATAAACATGCTGAAACCAAGGAATGACCACAGAGGGCCCTCTGTAGAAGAAATAGAGTGTCTGCTACTTTTCTCTCTCTATATAAGTATATAATATATATGGAGACAGAGAGAGAGACTTCTGGTCGACATAGCTAGCCCTAGAATTTAGGTAACAGAAAAGTAGCTGATCCTGTGCTGTCTTGTGGACAGAGAGAAGGGATGGAAATCTCCACATCTGACACACAGGAACTTTCCCTGGAGAAGGAGAAGGAAGGAATGAATGAGGAGACAATGAGGTCAAGCTGGGTAAAGTTAATCACTACATTGGAAAGACTCTTAGAACAAGTTCTAAGAGCAGATGTTTTTAAGATTCGAGGAGAAGGCATCTTGGCCTAGGTGGAAGCTATAAGAAAGGGCATCTTGAAGGAGAGTTGGCTGGAGGTTATGAATCCAGGGGTTCAAAGGCGAGCCGCTCAGATGAAACCGAGATCCAAGGCAGCCCTGCCGGTCACCTGCCCCACTGCTATTTCAAGGGAAATACTTACAGACCTAAAAACACAGAAACCCAGAACGAACGCACAACTTTTCTGCTAGAAACAATGTCCACAGACTATGGTAAGAAGAGCGGGAGCTACTTAAGAAGCCCCAGCACAGAGACCTCCGGGGAGGGGCAGTGTGATTCACCTTCTTCCAGGTCTGCCACCCACCAGCTGACCCAGAGACAAAGGTCTGTACCAACCAAAAAGGCAATTTCCCTTGCTTTATCTCGGGGATTCTTTTGAGGGGCTGTGCCACGTCACTTACGGAATCTTCATTCCCCAGCCAGGGCGTGGAACCCAGGCCACGGCCGTGACAGTGCTGAGTCCTAACCTCTGAACTGTCCAGTTATCATCACCACCTCACCCATCTTCTGCCGAAGGTCCATCTGTGCCTCCAATTACAGTGGAGGATGCATGGTGACTGACCCGTCTAACCGGCAGTATGGAGGCTTAGCCTCCGGGTCAGGAAAGGAAGGCATCCATTGCCTTGAGTCGAAGCTCCACCCAAAGCCTGTTATTTTAGGATGCTTTTCCAAGGGCTTTCTAAAGGTCCATGGAAGTACAGAAAGGCTAACAGATTCCATGGGCAAAAGGAAGTTAGAAACAACCCTTTGTGGTTCTGTAGTGCGGGACCTGGGCAGGAGGCACAGCCATGGTGACCTCGGTATGCACATCGCTGAGGTTCTGGAGCCAGAGGAAAGATGCATGAGGCCCTTCTGTAAAGGGGGCTTCCATTTTTGCATTTATCCTTGAAGAGACAGCCTGCTGGGAAAGCAAGGAAGGATGGAGCAGGTCAAAACACAAAGGGAGGGCTTCCCTGGTGGTCCAGTGGGTAAAGAGTCCGTCTTGCAGTGCAAGGGGCACTGGCTCGATCCCTGGCCCGGGAAGGTCTCACATGCCGCAGAGCGGCTGGACAGGTGTGTCCAGTTAAAAGCCAGCGCTCTGGAGCATGTGTGCCAGAGCTGGTGCTCTGCAGTGAGAGAAGTCACTGCAATGGGAGGCCCACACAGGCCAAAGAATAAAGATGGATGAAAAATAAACAATGACTTAGACGCAAAAAAAAAAAAAAATCCACAAAGGGAAGAGCAGAAAACCATCCTGACCTGTACCAGGTGCTCCTCGCCGCCATTCCTCCACGCCCCATTCCCACTCCACGAGCCCCGACGGCCAAGTGGCTCCCTGGGGTGGGCCTCTCAGGGGGCAGGCTGTCGGCATGGGAGACTCTACACAAACACTCGCGCCCCATCCCCATCCTCTCACACCCAGCCCACGGCGACCTCTGAATGAGGCACCTTCTCAGCGGCAGACATACTGCTCCTGCCCTACTGGAAACAGCTTTTCTTGTCCGAAAAAAGAAAAACAGCAACCACGTCCAGAAGCTTCATTAGTATTAGGTATCAAGACATTCCTTACAGGATACTCTCAGACTTTGCGTTCATTTGCTTAGCATTTAAATTTACTTCAGTAGCTTTTTTTTCTTTGCTACTGATTCAACTGTAGATAAACACACCCTGCAGATTTATTAAAGAGCACAGCGATTATAACCGATACTGTATTATATCCGTTGCGGTTGCTAAAAGACTATATCCTAAATGTTCTCACCACAAAAAAAGAGGCAATAATTATGTGAATGATGTTGCAATATACGAAGTATCAAACCAACATATTGTATGACATAAACTTAGTGTTACACATCAATTATATCTCAATAAAAAAATAAAATTAAAAAAAAAAAAAGACATTCCTTACAGGGACCATGAATCTTGAAAAGTAAAGCAATGGAAATGAACGGCTGGGCTATGTGCAAGGCTGAACTGCTTCTCTTTGCTTCAGACATGATAATGGGTGAAATACTATGCAATTAAAGTCACACGGGAGAACCAGGCCTTCAGTCATTAGACAACCTCACTGCAAAAATGCAGTTCAAAATAGAGTTAGACTGGGCTTCCCTGGTGGTCCAGTGAGTAAGGACACAGCCTTGCAGTGCAAGGGGCGCCGGTTCGATCACTGGCCTGGGAAGATCCCACGTGCCGCAGAGTGGCTGGACCGATGTGTCCAATTACCGAGCCGAAGGTCTGGAGTGCATGCACCCAGAGCCAGTGCTCTGCAACAACAGAGGCCACCGTGATGGGAGGCCCACAAGAGCCAAAAGAACAAAGACGGGAGAAAATGGATAAATGAAAGACAATAGAAGTGGCCCGCCCATCCCCCTCCCTCCCCACCCCACCCCCTAAAAGATAAATAAATAAATAAATGTCAGCACTGACTTAAAAAAAAAAAAAATAGAATTAGACTCAGATCTGCTTCTAGCTAAGAAGGGCTGACAGGGACCAGACTTACCTCCAGCCCTCCCAACAAGTGGAAAACAAAAACAACACACAAAACCACAGGCAAAATGTACAAAACAACTGTTTCAAGATGCAGACGTCAGGGCAGTGATCCCTGAGGTTTGGGAGACAAACGAGATGAGCTCTCAGTCCCAGATCATCAGCTTGAGAGAGTCCCAGGCCACGGCGTGGGGAAGGTGGAGCCCAGGTGGAGCCCAGCAGTCTCCCCAGATTAAGGAGAATCCAAAAACAAAAACAGGTCAAGGCGGCTCAAGCGTGTTAGGGCACAGTACCAGATATGTGAGAGTCGTGCAGAGAGAAAACGGGAGACGTGCACAGGGTCCACCCGGAGACTTCAGGCGAGCGCTGATCAGGGCACGTGTGTGTGAAGAAAGTGACCGCGGCTGGGGAAAGAACCGCCCAAGAGCCTTAGAGGGAAAGACCCTCTGAGCTCACAGGAACTGGACGTAACTCCTGTCCCCACCCACCAGGTCAGCTCATAACTCAGAGGGCACCAGAGAGTACGCAGAAGAGTTCTGGCACAGAAGTTGAGGGGAATAACCTCTGGACTGGAGCCTGCAAACACTCTCTACAGAGGGCCTGAGAGCAAATCTGTTAGGCTCTGTGGTTCGTATGGTCTTGGGCGCAGCTACCCAACCCCACTGTCGTCAGAGGAAAGCATCTGTAAGTGATACATAAATGAATGAGCATGGTTGTATTTCCACAAAACCTTATTGATAGGGCTTCCCCAGTGGTCCAATGGATAGCGAGTCCGTCTTGCAATGCAAGGGGCACTGGTTCGATCCCTGGCCCGGGAAGATCCCACAGGAGCCACTGGACCGGTGTGTCCGGTTGCAAGCCAGCGCTCCGGAGCGCATGTGCCCAGAGCCAGTGCTCTGCAGCGAGAGAGGCCACAGCAGTGGGAGGCCCACACAGGCCAAGGAACAAAGATGGATGAAAATAAATATATAAGGAACCAATGAAGGGAGGCCAAAATTAAAGGAAAAAAAAAAAGAAAGAATTTTTAAAAAGCCTTTACAGTGAAGTGATGGAAAGACAGACATGGACAGTGGACATATGGACACTGTGGGGAAGGAACAGAGGGTGGGAGGCGTAAAGGAAGCAGCATGAAGGCCTGTACTATCGTAAGTGAAGAAAATAGTTACAGTCATGGCTCTGTGAGAAAAGGGGATCCTTCAGGGGTGCTGTGTGATGGTCGGGAGGGGTGGGAAGGGGGGGATATACATATGACTAATCTGGGAACATACGTATCTGTAAACAACAAAACTCTAAAATTAAAAGTAAAATAAAAGTAATCAGAAAGGCTCTCAGTCCCAGATCATCAGGGCCCCCCAGGTGGAGCCCAGCAGTCTCCCCAGATTAAGGAGAATCCAAAAACAAAAACAGGTCAAGGCGGCTCAAGCGTGTTAGGGCACAGTACCAGATATGTGAGAGTCGTGCAGAGAGAAAACGGGAGACGTGCACAGGGTCCACCCGGAGACTTCAGGCGAGCGCTGATCAGGGCACGTGTGTGTGAAGAAAGTGACCGCGGCTGGGGAAAGAACCGCCCAAGAGCCTTAGAGGGAAAGACCCTCTGAGCTCACAGGAACTGGACGTAACTCCTGTCCCCACCCACCAGGTCAGCTCATAACTCAGAGGGCACCAGAGAGTACGCAGAAGAGTTCTGGCACAGAAGTTGAGGGGAATAACCTCTGGACTGGAGCCTGCAAACACTCTCTACAGAGGGCCTGAGAGCAAATCTGTTAGGCTCTGTGGTTCGTATGGTCTTGGGCGCAGCTACCCAACCCCACTGTCGTCAGAGGAAAGCATCTGTAAGTGATACATAAATGAATGAGCATGGTTGTATTTCCACAAAACCTTATTGATAGGGCTTCCCCAGTGGTCCAATGGATAGCGAGTCCGTCTTGCAATGCAAGGGGCACTGGTTCGATCCCTGGCCCGGGAAGATCCCACAGGAGCCACTGGACCGGTGTGTCCGGTTGCAAGCCAGCGCTCCGGAGCGCATGTGCCCAGAGCCAGTGCTCTGCAGCGAGAGAGGCCACAGCAGTGGGAGGCCCACACAGGCCAAGGAACAAAGATGGATGAAAATAAATATATAAGGAACCAATGAAGGGAGGCCAAAATTAAAGGAAAAAAAAAAAAAAGAAAGAATTTTTAAAAAGCCTTTACAGTGAAGTGATGGAAAGACAGACATGGACAGTGGACATATGGACACTGTGGGGAAGGAACAGAGGGTGGGAGGCGTAAAGGAAGCAGCATGAAGGCCTGTACTATCGTAAGTGAAGAAAATAGTTACAGTCATGGCTCTGTGAGAAAAGGGGATCCTTCAGGGGTGCTGTGTGATGGTCGGGAGGGGTGGGAAGGGGGGGATATACATATGACTAGTCTGGGAACATACGTATCTGTAAACAACAAAACTCTATAAAAGTTAAAAGTAAAATAAAAGTTTAAAAAAATAATAAAAAAAATTTAAAAATAAATTTCCTCTTGAGAAACGGTATTCTAGTTGTCACATGACTTTCCCTTTTAAGACTGGGCAAGCTGACCTGTAATATCTCCTCATTAAAAGAACAAACAAAAAAAGCCTTTATTTATAGACACTACAACTGAGTATTACACAATTTTTTTTTTTTACAAGTCACAAAATATTCTCTCTTTTTTGGACTCTTTTCAACCGCTGAAAAATGGAAAAATCATTTTTAGCTTGCAGACCATACAGAACCAGGTGGTGGGCCAGATGTGGTCCAAAGGCCATGGTCTGCTTGACCTGTGCTCTAAAATAAACACTGCACCTGACAAAGTGAGACCCAAATAAGTCATCCCAGGAAAAAAAAAAAAAAAAAACTCAAAAATATTTTTAGAAAGAAATCGCTAATAACCAAACAAAGAAAAACTCACATCTGGATTTCAAATGAATTATTTCCTCCATAAGCTTAGAAACAAGGCAAAGATGTCTGCTCTCCTCATTCCCACAGTGTACTAGAGGCTGAAGCAAGTGTAATACGGCAAGAAAGAAAAATAAAAGGCATCCTGGTTGAAACGAAGCAGCAAAGCTGTGCCAATCAAAAGACAAAGACAGTCAGGGTGGATCAAAAAATAAGAGTCAGCTACACATGGTCTAGAAGAACCTCACTTCAAACACAAAAAAAACCCTCACTTTAAATATGTATTAAAAGTAAATGAATGGGGCTTTCTTGGTGGTCCAGTGGGTAGAGAGTCCACCTTGCAATACAATGGGCGCCGGTTCAATCCCTGGCCTGGGAAGATCCCACATGCCGCAGAGGTGCTGTGCTCTGCTATGGGAGAGGTCACTGCAATGGAAGGCCCACACAGGCCGAAGAACAAAGATGGGTGAAAATAAATAAATGAAAGACCAATTAAAACAGGAGGTCAGAATTGAAAAAAAAAAAAAAAAAGTAAATGAATGGAGGGCTTCCCTGGTGATCCAGTGGGTAATGAGTCTGCCTTGCAGTGCAAGGGGCACTGGTTCGATCCCTGGCCCAGGAAGATCCCACGTTCCGCAGAGCAGCTGGACCAGTGTGCCCAATGATGAGCCAGTGTTCTGGAGCGCATGTGCCCAGAGCAGGTGCTCTGCAGTGAGAGAGGCCACTGCAATGGGAGGCCCACACAGGCCAAAGAAAAAAAAGATGGATGAAAATAAATAAATCAAAAGCCAATAGAAGAGGTCAAAATTTTTAAAAAAAGAAAAAAAGTAAATGAATTGAGAAAGATAAGCCACATGAACAGCCATCAAAAGAAAGCAGGAGTTGCTGCATTAATTTCAAAGAGAGCAGACTTCAAAAGCAAGTAAATTTATCAGGTGGAAAAGAGGGGCATCACATAATAAGGGGATCAACTCTCCAAGACAACATAATAAACCCTCAGTGTGTATCACATAACAACCCAGCATCACGCTACCTGAGGGTGGTGGGGCAGAAAACCTGGCAGAAATGCAAGAAGTAGATAAATTCATTATCATCATTGGAGACTTCTATACCCCTCTCTCAGAAATGGACAGGTCCGCAGAGAAAGTTAAATTCAATACCAGATCAACCCCTGAGCAGTTCATGGTTTTTCACTCTCTTATTAAGGGTACTTATACATTTTCTGATTGTGGCTAGTATATAAAAATGCAGTTCATTTTTTTATACTGACAGTGGAGCACACAACATTGCTATAAACTTGCTAATTAATACCTTTTGGGCAGAATCTGAAGGATTTTCTATAAAAATAGTCAATGCCATCTGTGGATAAAGACGGTCTGACTTTTTTTGAAAGAGACTTTTGCCTCTTTTTGTTGTTTCTACAGTAGTTTTAAGTCACAGTAAAATTTAAAGGAGAGTACAGAGTTCCCATGTAACCCTTTTCCCCACACATGCAGAGCAAAATATGCATCAACAGGTGAATGGATACGCAGATTGTGGTCAGTTGATACAAGGGATGACTATTCCGTAAGAGAAATACTAACCCACAGAACAACATGGATGAGTCTTAAGATAATTACCCCAAGACAAAGGAGTCAGACCTCCCCACCAAACCCACAAAGAGCACATATTGCATGATTCCATTTATACAGAAAACAAATGATTTTCCAGCAACAGAAAGCAGATCAGCAGCTCTCTGAGGATATGTGAAGGACAACAGTAAGAATTACGGACAGAGACGACAAAAACTGTGGGGAACAATGATTAGGGTCATCATCTGGACTGCAGAAATGGTTTCATGGGTATGTGCCTATGTCAAAGCTTAGGAATCATACGCTTTACACAGGTGCTATGCGTGAGGTCAACTCGACCACAAAGCTGTGTTTATGAAAAGCAGAATTAGAAAGAGTAACATCTGCAGCACTGACATTAGAAAATGTCCACCACACAAAGTAAGTAAGAAAAAAGCTGTAGAATTATCTATATTATGATCTCATGAATATCCAAAACACACGTGTACTTACACTATGTACGCAAAAAAAAGCCTTTTACAGTTTAACATTGGAGGAACAATTCAGAAAAAGCTTTTCATTTTGTATCTACTTATGCTGTTTGAACACTGTATAACAATCACACATTAGTTCTGAAATGAACAGAGAGGACATTAGCAGGTTAAAAGCCACTGGGTCAGATGCACTTGAAGGTAAAAGCCAAACTGACATATATGGGAAAAATGGAGTCTTTGGGGAATGAATCCCAGTCGTGGAGAGAAGGATGGATGCACGTGCCTCGAGCCACCTGGGATAACAGATACTGTGCTATCCCGGGAGAGAACCCCTACTTCCGTGAGCTACCTGGAGGGACAACGGCATCTGTCTAGTCCTCAGGTGTCCTGAGGCACCAAAATGCAAGGAGCTCTCGGAGGCCCGCTGTTTTCCCTCCGATTTTCAATGGGTATTAGGAACATCCGAGGCTATGGTGAAAACCTCACAAGGCTTCTGAGCCCACGCCCTTGGGGTAGTTAGTACCTTGGATAATCTGCTGCTGCTGTTGCCGGATTTCATCAAAACCCAAGCCTCTGGTCTCCTCCGGCTCCTCGAAGAGCCAAGGGTTGGGCATTTTTAATCCTTTCTCTGGCTCCTCGAAATGCCGGTTCCCAAAAATTACTCCAAGACAAAGGAGTCAGACCTCCCCACCAAACCCACAAAGAGCACATATTGCATGATTCCATTTATACAGAAAACAAATGATTTTCCAGCAACAGAAAGCAGATCAGCAGCTCTCTGAGGATATGTGAAGGACAACAGTAAGAATTACGGACAGAGACGACAAAAACTGTGGGGAACAATGATTAGGGTCATCATCTGGACTGCAGAAATGGTTTCATGGGTATGTGCCTATGTCAAAGCTTAGGAATCATACGCTTTACACAGGTGCTATGCGTGAGGTCAACTCGACCACAAAGCTGTGTTTATGAAAAGCAGAATTAGAAAGAGTAACATCTGCAGCACTGACATTAGAAAATGTCCACCACACAAAGTAAGTAAGAAAAAAGCTGTAGAATTATCTATATTATGATCTCATGAATATCCAAAACACACGTGTACTTACACTATGTACATAAAAAAAGCCTTTTACAGTTTAACATTGGAGGAACAATTCAGAAAAAGCTTTTCATTTTGTATCTACTTATGCTGTTTGAACACTGTATAACAATCACACATTAGTTCTGAAATGAACAGAGAGGACATTAGCAGGTTAAAAGCCACTGGGTCAGATGCACTTGAAGGTAAAAGCCAAACTGACATATATGGGAAAAATGGAGTCTTTGGGGAATGAATCCCAGTCGTGGAGAGAAGGATGGATGCACGTGCCTCGAGCCACCTGGGATAACAGATACTGTGCTATCCCGGAGAGAACCCCGACGTCCGGGAGCTACCTGGAGGGACAACGGCATCTGTCTAGTCCTCAGGTGTCCTGAGGCACCAAAATGCAAGGAGCTCTCGGAGGCCCGCTGTTTTCCCTCCGATTTTCAATGGGTATTAGGAACATCCGAGGCTATGGTGAAAACCTCACAAGGCTTCTGAGCCCACGCCCTTGGGGGACTTAGTACCTTGGATAATCTGCTGCTGCTGTTGCCGGATTTCATCAAAACCCAAGCCTCTGGTCTCCTCCGGCTCCTCGAAGAGCCAAGGGTTGGGCACTCCTTGCTTGGCCCCTCCGGTCATCAGGCTGGACCTATGAACAAGATTGAACATGTTACATAGCTCGAAAAATCCAGCTCTGCCGCAAATCGCTCCCACGGGTGCAGAGGGGGCCAGCCTCGCATGCTTTGAAAATTCAATTCGACCGCAATTTATTGCATCCTTGGCTTATGCCAGCAACTTGTTCGGAACTGGAAGAGATGCGAGGATGAATCAGGCCCACGCCTGGTCCCCGGAGAAATACAGCCTGTGAAGGAGACTGTGGCGACACTTGATACTCTTCCTAATCCTCCGTGATATATTTGAGTCAATAATCATAAGTGAGGGTCTTAAATTTCAGAAAGCATAAGGCCAAATGAAAGTGGCCTTTCTGCAGAGCAAGGTTTTGCCTCACAGGCAAGGTGGCACCAAAGGCACAAACACGATTCCTCCCGAAGATGTAAGGTTGCCACGGCGGTTTGTCACATAAAAAAATGACCACCGAATAGTTACTGGCGGGCGTATGGCTGCTCAATGGAGAGAAACACATGCAGATTTCAAAACCAATTCAATGAATACCACCAAGCATTTACACCACCAATTCTGAATTATCTGTCTTGATCTTGACTCCCTCTCGTAACCCACAAGGCCCCTGGGATCTTGTCTACAAACTGCTGCAAGAGTGAGGGCCAGGGCTTCCCTGGTGGTCCGGTGGGTAAGGGCACCGCCTTGCAGTGCAAGGCGCGGTTCAATCCCTGGTCTGGGAAGAATGAATCCCAGTCGTGGAGAGAAGGATGGATGCACGTGCCTCGAGCCACCTGGGATAACAGATACTGTGCTATCCCGGGAGAGAACCCCTACTTCCGTGAGCTACCTGGAGGGACAACGGCATCTGTCTAGTCCTCAGGTGTCCTGAGGCACCAAAATGCAAGGAGCTCTCGGAGGCCCGCTGTTTTCCCTCCGATTTTCAATGGGTATTAGGAACATCCGAGGCTATGGTGAAAACCTCACAAGGCTTCTGAGCCCACGCCCTTGGGGTAGTTAGTACCTTGGATAATCTGCTGCTGCTGTTGCCGGATTTCATCAAAACCCAAGCCTCTGGTCTCCTCCGGCTCCTCGAAGAGCCAAGGGTTGGGCACTCCTTGCTTGGCCCCTCCGGTCATCAGGCTGGACCTATGAACAAGATTGAACATGTTACATAGCTCGAAAAATCCAGCTCTGCCGCAAATCGCTCCCACGGGTGCAGAGGGGGCCAGCCTCGCATGCTTTGAAAATTCAATTCGACCGCAATTTATTGCATCCTTGGCTTATGCCAGCAACTTGTTCGGAACTGGAAGAGATGCGAGGATGAATCAGGCCCACGCCTGGTCCCCGGGAGAAATACAGCCTGTGAAGGAGACTGTGGCGACACTTGATACTCTTCCTAATCCTCCGTGATATATTTGAGTCAATAATCATAAGTGAGGGTCTTAAATTTCAGAAACGCAAGGCCAAATGAAAGTGGCCTTTCTGCGCAGGCAAGGTTTTGCCTCACAGGCAAGGTGGCACCAAAGGCACAAACACGATTCCTCCCGAAGATGTAAGGTTGCCACGGCGGTTTGTCACATAAAAAAATGACCACCGAATAGTTACTGGCGGGCGTATGGCTGCTCAATGGAGAGAAACACATGCAGATTTCAAAACCAATTCAATGAATACCACCAAGCATTTACACCACCAATTCTGAATTATCTGTCTTGATCTTGACTCCCTCTCGTAACCCACAAGGCCCCTGGGATCTTGTCTACAAACTGCTGCAAGAGTGAGGGCCAGGGCTTCCCTGGTGGTCCGGTGGGTAAGGGCACCGCCTTGCAGTGCAAGGGGCGCCGGTTCAATCCCTGGTCTGGGAAGATCCCATGTGCCGCAGAGCAGCTGGACCAGTGTGTCCACCTACCAAGCTGGAGCTCTGGAAGTGCATGCGCCCAGAGCCAGTGCTCTGCAGCAAGAAAGGCCACTGTGATGGGAGGTCCACACAGGCCAAAAGAACAAAGATGGAAATAAATGAAAGACCAATAGAAGGGGTCAAAAAAAAAAAAAAAAGAGTGAGGGCCAAAACCAGTGTGGCGGGTCAGGGGTGAATAAAGGAAACTTGAAAGCGCCTTTATCACCAGGCACATCCTCTCCAACAAGCATGCTGCACCTGAGTGGTCCGCACTCCACGAAAGCTACCGCTGCAATGTCCCCCTAGCAGCAATTGCCACATACAGAGCATAATTTAAAAAATTATTATAGAGGGGGAAAAAAGTGTAAGAAAACTGTCTGAGTAGAAAGACAGAAAATTAGAATCACAGCCTTCAGCCATTAAAACATACTTTAAACATACCTATGAGAGGGGCCTCCTTGGTGGCTCAGTGGTAAAGAATCTGCCCGCTAACAATGCAGGAACCGGGGCTCGATCCCTGATCTGGGAAGATCCCACATGCTGCGGGGCAATGAAGCCCAGGAGCCACCGCTACTGAGCCTGTGCTCTAGGAGTGCCTGCGAGCTGCAACTGCTGGAGCCCAAGCGCCCTAGAGCCCGCACTGCACGAGAGGTGCCGCCTCAGTGAGCAGCTCACACGCTGCAACCCGAGAGTGCCCCCCACCCGAAGCAACGACGACCAGCACAGGCAGAAACAAAGAAAGAAAACTATGTATTTGAAAAAGTCTTTTTTTTTTTTTTTAAATTAGAGAATAAAAGTTTAACACAGGCACAGCTGAATGTTAATACTGAACAGACATCAACCACCAGACACATAGGAAGAGCTTCTCAGCGCTGACTCAGCCCTACAGAAGTCCTAAACACCAGAAGAACTATTTTGATCTTTCACATACTTTCGTATAAAAGCAACAGTAGGGCTTCCCTGGTGATCCAGTGGGTAAAGAGTCTGCCTTGCACTGCAAGGGGCACCAGTTCAATCCCTGGCCCCTGGCCTGGGAAGATCCCACATGATGCAGAGTGGCTGGGCTGGTGTGTCCAATTACGAGCCAGCGCTCTGGAGTGCACCCGCCCAGAGCCAGTGCTCTGTAACTAGAAGAGGTCACTGCGATGGGAAGCCCACATAGGCCAAAGAATATATGGATGTAAAACAATAAATAAGTAAACAATAAAAGAGGCTAAAATTACCAAAAAAAAAAAAAAAAAAGTGGGGAAAAAAAACCCGTGAGATTTAAATTTTTTTTTTTTTGTAATTTTTTTTGAGGGGGGGCAGGTTTGGGAGGGAGGAGGGCGGGTGGGCCACTTCTTTTTTTTTTTTTTTTTTTGAAAGGTGGGCCACTTCTATTGGTCTTTCATTTATCTATTGTCATCCATCTTTGTTCTTTTGGCCCGTGTGGGTCTCCCATCGTGGTGGCGTCTGTTGCTGCAGAGCGCCGGCTCCGGGCTCATGAGCTCCAGAGCTCCGGCTCGGTGATTGGACACATGGGTCCAGCCGCTCCGCGGCATGTGGGATCTTCCCAGGCCAGGGATCGAACCGGCGCCCCTTGCACTGCAAGGCGGTGTCCTTATCCACTGGACCACCAGGGAAGCCCGAGATACAATATTTTTAAGGAGTTTATAATCAAATGGAAAGAGAAACTAACCACATGTGAAGGAGTTCTTCAGTGAAATAAGAGAACCGCCAGTTCTGCATCCCTGGGCAATTCCAACCACCTCTGCAGCCTGGTTTTCTCAGCCACAAAACAAGCAAACCACATGGTCAGTGGCTTCCAGGCTGCCCTCTGGCCCCGCTCTGGATAAGCAGGCCACCCTCATCACCAGTGGGGCTGGACGGTGCGTGGGCAAGACTCAGGTTGGTGACAGAGGCAGGCATTCTTCACAATCCTGCAGAAGACGACTTTCTATGTTTGGAAATCACTGAATTTGAAGACCTTTAAGAGCCTTCCAGTTTTAATGAAAGCTTTTCTCATTACGGACTAAATTCTACAAAGAACAGAGGAATGATGACAATTTTCCCACAAAGCCCATTCTCCTCTGTCCCGGTCTTCCCTCTTTCGGTTCAAGACGACCCCTGACCCACGGGCTCAGGTCCAAACCCTCGGAATCAGCTTGGACTCTCTGGTGCCCCACAGCATTGAGTCCAATCCCGGACAAAAGATAAAAAGTGGGGGAACGAGCCAGCCTGAGTGCACCCGCCCAGAGCCAGTGCTCTGTAACTAGAAGAGGTCACTGCGATGGGAAGCCCACATAGGCCAAAGAATATATGGATGTAAAACAATAAATAAGTAAACAATAAAAGAGGCTAAAATTACCAAAAAAAAAAAAAAAAAAAGGGGGAAAAAAACCCGGTGAGATTTAATTTTTTTTTTTTTTGTATTTTTTTTTGAGGGGGGGCAGGTTGGGGAGGGAGGAGGGCGGGTGGGCCACTTCTTTTTTTTTTTTTTTCTTTTTTTTTTTGAAAGGTGGGCCACTTCTATTGGTCTTTCATTTATCTATTGTCATCCATCTTTGTTCTTTTGGCCCGTGTGGGTCTCCCATCGTGGTGGCGTCTGTTGCTGCAGAGCGCCGGCTCCGGGCTCATGAGCTCCAGAGCTCCGGCTCGGTGATTGGACACATGGGTCCAGCCGCTCCGCGGCATGTGGGATCTTCCCAGGCCAGGGATCGAACCGGCGCCCCTTGCACTGCAAGGCGGTGTCCTTATCCACTGGACCACCAGGGAAGCCCGAGATACAATATTTTTAAGGAGTTTATAATCAAATGGAAAAGAGAAACTAACCACATGTGAAGGAGTTCTTCAGTGAAATAAGAGAACCGCCAGTTCTGCATCCCTGGGCAATTCCAACCACCTCTGCAGCCTGGTTTTCTCAGCCACAAAACAAGCAAACCACATGGTCAGTGGCTTCCAGGCTGCCCTCTGGCCCCGCTCTGGATAAGCAGGCCACCCTCATCACCAGTGGGGCTGGACGGTGCGTGGGCAAGACTCAGGTTGGTGACAGAGGCAGGCATTCTTCACAATCCTGCAGAAGACGACTTTCTATGTTTGGAAATCACTGAATTTGAAGACCTTTAAGAGCCTTCCAGTTTTAATGAAAGCTTTTCTCATTACGGACTAAATTCTACAAAGAACAGAGGAATGATGACAATTTTCCCACAAAGCCCATTCTCCTCTGTCCCGGTCTTCCCTCTTTCGGTTCAAGACGACCCCTGACCCACGGGCTCAGGTCCAAACCCTCGGAATCAGCTTGGACTCTCTGGTGCCCCACAGCATTGAGTCCGTTAGCGAATCCTTCGACACGGACCTAAACTCCACCCGTCTCTCCTCTGCTCCGTTGCTTCTGCCCTGCTGCTCCCATCTCCCGCTTCCCCGCCCTCCACAGTCCACTCCTCTCCAGCTGCCAGAGCCACCAGTGGAAAGGTAATGTTTCTTCTGCGACAACCTCTCGAATGTCCTCCCACCACCCTCAGAGTAAACCCACAACCACACGCGCCTCCCTGCTGTTTCTAGGACACACTGACCACGTTCCCACCTCAGGGCCTTTGCACCTGCTAACCGCCCTACCATGGTGAAGGCTCTCGTCCCCACGAACGGTCACATGGCCTTGTTCCTTTGCTCATTCTACTCGGCTCGAATGTCATGTCCTCAGAGAAGCTGCTCTGACGGCTCCCTCCAGAACAGCAGCCTTCCCTGCAACCTCTGGGCTCTCCTCCTCCTTAGCCTGCCTTATTTTCCCTTACAGCAACAAAACAACCGGCTATTATATTTATTTTCTATTTACACATTTATTTTCTGTCTCCCACTCTATTCTGAAGCTCCACAAAGGGAAGGACTGTCTGATTCATCGCTATATCCTCAGTGCCTGGCAGAATAGGCACTGAAAGAAGAAGAAGAAAAAAAAAAAAAAGCTGAATGAATTAATGTATTCAGCAAAACCTACAACTGAATGAATGAAATCAGTAAGAAGAGTAGTGAGGCAAGTGTGTCCAAACACAGAGGCGCTGTGTGCTGTCGTCTCAAAGGCATTCACAGACGTGACCTCACGTGAATCGCGAACGAGCTCGTGTAAAGTCAGAGCAGGTATTACTGACAAGAAAAACCAAGGTCAAGAGGCAGCGAGGACTCTCTCAAGGTCACGTGCTTCCTGGCAGAGGAACCCACCTTTAAGAGCCTTCCAGTTTTAATGAAAGCTTTTCTCATTACGGACTAAATTCTACAAAGAACAGAGGAATGATGACAATTTTCCCACAAAGCCCATTCTCCTCTGTCCCGGTCTTCCCTCTTCGGTTCAAGACGACCCCTGACCCACGGGCTCAGGTCCAAACCCTCGGAATCAGCTTGGACTCTCTGGTGCCCCACAGCATTGAGTCCGTTAGCGAATCCTTCGACACGGACCTAAACTCCACCCGTCTCTCCTCTGCTCCGTTGCTTCTGCCCTGCTGCTCCCATCTCCCGCTTCCCCGCCCTCCACAGTCCACTCCTCTCCAGCTGCCAGAGCCACCAGTGGAAAGGTAATGTTTCTTCTGCGACAACCTCTCGAATGTCCTCCCACCACCCTCAGAGTAAACCCACAACCACACGCGCCTCCCTGCTGTTTCTAGGACACACTGACCACGTTCCCACCTCAGGGCCTTTGCACCTGCTAACCGCCCTACCATGGTGAAGGCTCTCGTCCCCACGAACGGTCACATGGCCTTGTTCCTTTGCTCATTCTACTCGGCTCGAATGTCATGTCCTCAGAGAAGCTGCTCTGACGGCTCCCTCCAGAACAGCAGCCTTCCCTGCAACCTCTGGGCTCTCCTCCTCCTTAGCCTGCCTTATTTTCCCTTACAGCAACAAAACAACCGGCTATTATATTTATTTTCTATTTACACATTTATTTTCTGTCTCCCACTCTATTCTGAAGCTCCACAAAGGGAAGGACTGTCTGATTCATCGCTATATCCTCAGTGCCTGGCAGAATAGGCACTGAAAGAAGAAGAAGAAAAAAAAAAAAAAGCTGAATGAATTAATGTATTCAGCAAAACCTACAACTGAATGAATGAAATCAGTAAGAAGAGTAGTGAGGCAAGTGTGTCCAAACACAGAGGCGCTGTGTGCTGTCGTCTCAAAGGCATTCACAGACGTGACCTCACGTGAATCGCGAACGAGCTCGTGTAAAGTCAGAGCAGGTATTACTGACAAGAAAAACCAAGGTCAAGAGGCAGCGAGGGACTCTCTCAAGGTCACGTGCTTCCTGGCAGAGGAACCCACCTCTTCTGACTGTGAACCCAGAGCCCTTTCTTTCTACCATTTCAGCGAAGGTTTCTAACAGCAAGGGGCCCCACGACAGTCCTGAAAGGACAGGTAAGGTTTAACTTTGTGAGGAAGACAGGGAAACACACCCCAGGAAAGGGTAACACGTGAATCACATCCCCCTCGCAGAAAATACGTGCCATCGACGTGCCCGGGGATAAGCGGGGAGTGCGTCAGCTCTAAGCGGGGCTAGCAGCCTCCATGGCTACCAGCCGCACCCTTCCACAGTCCTGTGACCTTAGCCTCCCACCGGCTCCTCCCTAGGCTATAAATCCGCAGGCAAGGACCTTCTTTCCTGTTCACAGCCAGGCTTCCTCCAAGAATGGACCAAGCCCACCAGCTCTACTTCCTGACCCTCGGGATTCGTCTGCAGCCCGTGAGCCACCGTCAGCTCCGTCACTCTGTCGAGACTCTTCTCGCCCAGAACCTCCCGACGGCCAAAGCCTCGTCCCAGTTCTCACTTCGCTCGTCCTCCGGGACCCCTGGTTCCCACTCACTGTCTTCCCTCACCCAGGCTCCCCCTCCTCCCCTCTCTCTTCCATGGGCAGGTCCTTCTCTAACCTGCAGGTGCCTCTTCTTGCACCTGCCCTCTAAACAGTGGCGTGCCTTGGGGATTCTATCTAGAGCTTCTCTCTGGTCGGGCTGTGCTGCCTCTCTGGGCAGTTACCTGTGCCTGTGGCTTCAGGCTGAGCTTAGACTGTGTGTCTACCTCCACCCAAGTGCAGGAAGCCAATCCTCTCTTAGGTCATCACAGCGGAGAGTTTTCCATGGGGGCACCCTGCCCATGCAGGGCACGACCAGAATCTGGGAGTGGGCAAGGAATGGCATATCAACAGTTTGTAAAACTCCACCTGTCAAAATCCAGGAGAGCAGGCCCCTGACTGCACATCCTGATTGGAAAAAAAAAATCACTAACTTTCCAATTGCCCTCTGCCCACGACATCTCCCTACAGGCTCTCTATCTGCATTTACGGCTTCTCCTTTAGGAATCGCCAGCAGGCAACTCCACTCCAAATTCAACACGCCCAAAGTCAAACCCACTCCTTTCACCCCGTAAGCTGTTTCTTCTCCCAGCCTCTCTGCCTAGCAGCATTTCTCCGTTCCTGAGTCATCCGGGTCGCTTTTCCTTTCTTCCCACCCCAGGCCACATCTCCTCAGCTCCTGAGGCCTCCACGAGGTGGCCCTCAAGTCTATGCACCATGTCCCCCTGTGCTGGTACTGCCTTAGCTCGGAACAGCATCTCCCGTCCTGGAGAAGACGCTCATGGCCTCTGACTGGTCCCCTTGCTCCCAGTCACCCTCATTCAAATGACGCTCTGTTGCCAGAATGATCTAACACAGATCTCTATTTTTTTTTTTTTTTTTAAATTTTTGGCCATGCCACTTGGCACGTGGGATCTTACCTCCCCAACCAGGGGTCGACTGAACCAGAGCCCCCTGCATGGGCATTGTGGAGTCTTCACCACTGGCCACCAGGGAAGTCCTGAGATCTCCCCTTTTTCAAAAAGATCACCACTCCCTAGAAGCAACAGGGGTCCAGTTTAAACTTTACAATATGGCCCAGCGATACGTTGGCAACATCCTCTCCCGACACTCGCTTCCACACCTAAGGACTGCTCCCCAAGCCTCCAGACAAAGGCACCAACTTCCGCACTCCCATGTTTTCCTATGAGTCTGGAGGGTCTCCACCCCCATTCCTCTGTCCATCTGGTAAAATTCTATTCGTCCCCGAAGGCTCAACTCAAATGTCACTTCTGCTGTTTAGTCTTTCCTGATTCCCATCCCCACCCCCTCTTCTCTTGAATCAATCACTCCCGGGCGCTCCCGTGGTACCGCACGCAAAACCTCCGATGTGGCATTTATCAAGCAGGATTGCAGTTAGTTATTTACTCATCTGTCTCCCTGCCTAAATTATGAACTCCGGGAAGGAAGAGGCCACATGACAGTCATGTTTCCATCTCCAGGATCAGAAAGACGGCTCCTCCGAGCGTGCTGAAGAAGCAGCATTTGGTCCCAGTTTATGAGACAGAACTAGGAAGACCACTGAGAGTTTTAAGCAACAGAGACAAAATGGGAAGCACAGTTAACATTTACCTTGATTTAAAAAAAAAAAAAAAGGGCAAAGGAAAACAACCGCTACCTGCCTTCAAGAGTTTAGTAGCAAAGACACAGATGCTGTGCAAGCGGATGGAGGGAATTCTAACTTGAAAAGGGAATTCTGTCGCTAAAACACCTTGCAGCTCAAACCTGTTCTTGGAAGGCTGATGATGGACTGCTTCTCCTTTGAAAAGTAAGTTAGAAGGGCTTCCCTGGTGGTCCAGTGGCTAAAGAGTCCACTTTGCAGTGCAAGGGGCACTGGTTCGGTATCTGGCCCAGGAGGATCCCACGTGCCGAGGAACAGCTGGGCCGGTGTGTTCAATTACGACCCAGTGCTCTGGAGCGCATGCGCCCAGAGCCAGTGCTCTGCAGCGAGAGAGGCCACTGTCATGGGAGGTCCACACAGGCCAAAAGAATAAAGACAGATGAAAAATAAAAACTATGACTTAGATGCAAAAAAAGCAAAAACAAGTAAGTTAGAGAAAGGAAATAAATACTAGGACTTCCCTGGTGGTCCAGGGACTAAGACTCCATCTTCCCAACACAGGGGGCCCATGTCAGAGCCCTGATCAGGGAACTAGATCCCACATGATGAAACTAAGGCTGGGCACAGCCAAATATATATATATATATATATATATATATATATATATCAAAAAGAAAGGAAATGCTAACCACCATGCTCCCGAAATTAGGACAGAGTTGAAATATTTTTATGAATAAGTCCATCATTTTTATCTATATTCTTTCAAGATAGAACTTATCTAATAAATGGAACATGTGAAATAAATGCCATATTACTAAATACATTAGATATCTGTCTTAAAAAGATTTGACCAATAAGTTTCATAGTCTCTTCTGACGTTATAAAAACATTTCATTTTTCTCCTCAAAAGTGGATGATGCACATTATTCAGTGGAGAGGTGCAAATGATGCACGTTTTTACGCTGACAAATGTAGCTGAAGCTTGTCAGGGTTCACGAGGAGGAAGTTCTTATCAACCAAATACAGCACTGAAAAAGCAGGGAATTCCAAGAAGCAGTTTTTCTTAGCATTTCCAAAAGATGTCAAAGTAACTATACAAAATGTTTGGTCTGAAAAAAAACAAACAAACAGGGTTTAAGTGTCCAGACTACAGCGAGGTTTGCGGTCAGGACTGGAGATGAGGGTTCTAGGATGTCAGCGAATGGAACTGAATCTGCAGAGCTTTGTAACTAGACTTGCCTGTAGGTGGGAAAATGCTACTATGGTGGGAAAGGGCAATTCCTTCCTCAAAGCTTTCTCAGCCACTTTCCGTGAATATAAAGATGTACAGAGGATCCAACTTCAATCAGAAATAGTTTCTTGGACATAAATTCTTTAGAGGTAAAATCCGGCAACAATATCCAGGCTGGCTTACACAGAGGAGAGGCCACCATCAGGGAGATAGACCAGAAGGCTCGTGCAATCTAGGCAGAAGAAGGTAAGGTCTGGAGGAGGGCAGTGCTGGCGGAGATGGGATGATTTGCTCCCCTTTCAAAGGAAAGCTCCCCAAGCGCTGGTTCAGTAGAATGACTACAGAGAAAAAAGATTTCCAAACGGGGCAACTTGCAGAATCCACACAACTTGGGAAAATGTTTCATTTCCTTTTGGGATTTTCTCAAATTTCAACATAACTCCCAACAACAACCCCAAAGTTAAACAGTTCCATCAAGATCATGAGCTGTGGATCCGCTGCTGCTGCTGTTCAGTCACTCAATCACGTCTGACTTTTGGCGACCCCGTGGACTGTAGCCTGCCAGGCTCCTCTGTCCGTGGGATTTTCCAAGCAGGAGTACTGGAGAGGGTTTCCACTGCCTCCTCCATGTGACCTTCCCAACCCAGGGATCCACTCTGCAGCTCCTGCTTGGCACGGGGGTTCTTGGCACGGAGGCACGAGGGAAGCCCGGTTTAAACAATCGCTCGGCAATAAAACAAGAGTCCTAGCTCCTCTTCAGGGGATACATATAACAGCAACGGGACACAAAGCTTTGAGCTGTCTGGCAGAAACCAATACCCCTGCCCAGGTGGAAGATGGTGACTTATGCTGACCCCAAGCACGCAGACTCCAGGCTGGTTGAAACTGGCAGGCAGATGATTAAGGTAACTGAAATATCATCCTGTGACCTCAATGCTAAGCAATCAGAAGAAAGTCCACGAGCTACTGGAAGACTGTATTTACTAGACAGCTAACTTCTTTAGGTCTGGTTCTCTGTCCGGTTCTTTCTGTATCACCTATTCATCCATCTATCCCTCCCACACACAGGCCCTGAGGCCCTCCTATGGGCCCGCATGAATCCAGGGGCCTGGCAGAAAACAACAGTGCTGGCCTCAAGGAGCTGGCACTCCAGGCAGAATGACCTCTGAAAAGTAAATACTCATTCTTTTGTTGCTAAGTTGAATAATCTTTATTCAATTAGTTTAGACTAAGTAAGGATATAAAGATGTACAGAGGATCCAACTTCAATCAGAAATAGTTTCTTGGACATAAATTCTTTAGAGGTAAAATCCGGCAACAATATCCAGGCTGGCTTACACAGAGGAGAGGCCACCATCAGGGAGATAGACCAGAAGGCTCGTGCAATCTAGGCAGAAGAAGGTAAGGTCTGGAGGAGGGCAGTGCTGGCGGAGATGGGATGATTTGCTCCCCTTTCAAAGGAAAGCTCCCCAAGCGCTGGTTCAGTAGAATGACTACAGAGAAAAAAGATTTCCAAACGGGGCAACTTGCAGAATCCACACAACTTGGGAAAATGTTTCATTTCCTTTTGGGATTTTCTCAAATTTCAACATAACTCCCAACAACAACCCCAAAGTTAAACAGTTCCATCAAGATCATGAGCTGTGGATCCGCGGCTGCTGCTGCTGTTCAGTCACTCAATCACGTCTGACTTTTGGCGACCCCGTGGACTGTAGCCTGCCAGGCTCCTCTGTCCGTGGGATTTTCCAAGCAGGAGTACTGGAGAGGGTTTCCACTGCCTCCTCCATGTGACCTTCCCAACCCAGGGATCCACTCTGCAGCTCCTGCTTGGCACGGGGGTTCTTGGCACGGAGGCACGAGGGAAGCCCGGTTTAAACAATCGCTCGGCAATAAAACAAGAGTCCTAGCTCCTCTTCAGGGGATACATATAACAGCAACGGGACACAAAGCTTTGAGCTGTCTGGCAGAAACCAATACCCCTGCCCAGGTGGAAGATGGTGACTTATGCTGACCCCAAGCACGCAGACTCCAGGCTGGTTGAAACTGGCAGGCAGATGATTAAGGTAACTGAAATATCATCCTGTGACCTCAATGCTAAGCAATCAGAAGAAAGTCCACGAGCTACTGGAAGACTGTATTTACTAGACAGCTAACTTCTTTAGGTCTGGTTCTCTGTCCGGTTCTTTCTGTATCACCTATTCATCCATCTATCCCTCCCACACACAGGCCCTGAGGCCCTCCTATGGGCCCGCATGAATCCAGGGGCCTGGCAGAAAACAACAGTGCTGGCCTCAAGGAGCTGGCACTCCAGGCAGAATGACCTCTGAAAAGTAAATACTCATTCTTTTGTTGCTAAGTTGAATAATCTTTATTCAATTAGTTTAGACTAAGTAGTATTAGCCCAGAACAGTACGAACTCAAACGAGAAAAATCTCTTGCTGATGTATTGTCCAAGCAAAGTCTCACTACAGTGCCTGAAAATCTACTGCAAACAATTTACTAATTTTAAGCCACTCTCATTTCCCCCCCTCTTCGTTACTGGCCAAGTGAACCAATAAGAAGCTCTGATAGTATATTTAAAATTTAATAAAACAGTTGGCTTCCCTGGTGGCTCAGACAGTAAAGAATCCGCCTGCAACGCAGGAAAAATTTGATCCTTGGGTCGGGAAGATCCCCTGGAGGAGGGCACAGCTACCCACTCCAGGATTCCTGCCAGGGAAATCCATGGACAGAGGAACCCGATGGGCTACAGTCCATGAGTTACAAAGAGCTGGACACGACGGAGCCATAAACAGTTCACAGAACACAAATGCAGGTTTGAAAAGGGCCTCAGAAATCATCTTGGCCTCATTTCTCAATTTGAGAAGTCTCTATGTGCTACTTTTGAGTCACGCAGGTAATCTAAAATCAAGCAAATAAGAGGGAACAATTCTTTCGGCTTAAGTGTGATTGTTACAGTACCAAAAAGTAGGAGCAGGGTGAGAAACGCAAAATCTAAGAATTCGAAGAGAAACATGAACAGGCCGCTCTGCCAAATGACTGGTGACTGAGCGCCATCTGCTGGTGAGCAACTGAAGTTCAACTACAAAATGAATGTTAATCTAGTAATTGCAGTTTATTACAAGCAACTCCTTACTTTGTAACACAGTGGAGTATTGAAAGCAGATACACTATACACAAAGAAACATAACACACAGTAAAGCATGGATATTAGACTATACTTCGCATTAAAAACTGAAAGGGTGAGAAGGAAACTGGAGATGTACATGTGTTCTTGTATGTGTGTCTCATCATTCCAGAAGAATACAAAAAAACCCCAAAAACATCCTGTTATATGTTGCTGCCTTTGGGAGAAAAAGGGAAAATGCATGGCAGGAGTGGGAAGGCCTCCAGTGTTCACTGATGGCCCTTTTGTACAACGAGGGGTTTACAATGTGGTACTCACCTTTAAAATTAAATTTACATTAAACACTTTTCAAAAGTATCCTATTCATTCCCATAAACCACTGGAATATCCCAAAGTGTCAACATTGTGACCTAATACTATCAACCAAACTGCCTCTTACAGAAGTCATAAAAAAATACTTAGTATCAGACTAGGAGTTCCTAGTGGGAAAAACAACAGTGCTAAGACGACACACATTCAAGACTTTTCAGGTCTGTATTTCAAATAAGCCCTCCTGTCCCAAACTATCAGTCCACGCATCAAGTTACATTTCTCCAGAATACGGAGTCAAAGTCTGAAGCTATTACTTCCCAAATGGAATTAAATAATAATTGACATAAAATGCACATGATCATCTGTCTGCAGAAGCCATTTCCATGAAAGCATATAAAGGTGTTGCTCTTAAGACAGGAGTTCTAGGGACTTCCCTGGCGGTCCAGTGGCTAAGACCCCTCACTCTCAATGCAGGAGGCCCAGAGTGATTCCTGCTCAGGGAACTAGACCCCACATGCAGCAACTAAGACCTGGCACAGCCAAATAAATATTCTTTAAAAAAAGAGAGAGATGGCTTCCCTGGTAGCTCAGTGGTAAAGAATCTGCCTGCCAATGCAGGAGACAGATCCCTGATCCAGGAAGATCCCACATGCTGCGGAGCAACTAAGCCTGTGAGCCACAGCTATAGAGCCTGTGCTCTAGAGCCTCTGAGCCACAACTATGGAGCCCATGTGCCTCAACTACTGAATCCCGTGTGCCCCAGAGCCCGAGTTCCACAACAAGAGAAGTCACCGCAACAAGCCTGCTCACCTCAACTGGAGCGTAGCCCCCACTCCCTGCAGCAGCAGTGAAAATCCAGAATAGCCACACACAAAAAAGAGAGACTGGGTTCTACTGTGAAAGTACTTCTGAATGCCTTCAGGAAGACAGGCAGGTGTAAATAGCCCAGCTTTCTAAACCAGTGAACTAGAGATTTGCAGCAATTAGCCGAGTTCCACTTGAACTTAACCTAGAAGGCTACCACTTTGCTAGGATTTCAGGAATTTACTGAGGTCACAGCAGTGAGGAACCTCGAGTCTCTGGTGTCAGAACGAACTTCAAGATCAACAGCGTCACTGCTGCTGAGGGAACCAGGAGGTGTGTCCCACCCAACATGGCTACCTCCCTTCTCCCTTGTTTTCAAAACTCGATTCTGGGGGGCTCCCCCTGGTGGTCCAGTGGGTAAGGACACCGCCTTGCAGTGCAAGGGGCGTTGGTTCCATCCCTGGCCTGGGAAGATTGCAGCTGGACCCATGTGTCCAACTACTGAGCCAGAGCTCTGGGGCGCATGCGTCCAGAGCCGGTGCTCTGCAGCGAGAGAGGCCACTGCGATGGGAGGCCCACACAGGCCGGAGAACAAGGACAGATGAAAATAGATAAATCAAAGACCAATAGAAGCGGCCAAAAAGACCTCGATTCTGTTCAAGGCTCCAGTGCTCAGAGAGCGTAAGTCAGCCCTCAGTCTCAGCTCACAGATGAGTCTACCCTGAATAAACCAAGCCATTCATGGGAACTCCATTCCCGCCTGGTTCCTGGTATAACATGGCGTGTGATACGATGCTTGCCTGTTTCTAATTTGAGCCCAAGTCTGCTGTGAAGCTTCCAGGAGATGTTTTCTTTCCTCACAGAAAACAACTGGAAAGCACCAGGAAATCAACAGGAAAACTACTATAAAAACAATCAGAATTAATAACAGACACCAGATGTCGGCGGTTTTCACGTAAACAACAATCAAAAAGCATGATGAAATGAAGAACTGAATTTAAAAACCACCAAAACCATAAAATAGTTCAAAATAAATTAAACCAGAAATGAGTACTTGAAGAAGACATGCTGAAAGGCTTGAGATATGGCTTGAGCAAATGGAAAAAAACCTCATGTTCTTGGACAGGAAAATTCAACATTGTGAAGGTTTAAGATTTCATGTAAGGCTTTTCTGGTGGTCCAGTGGGTAAAGAGTTTGCCTTGCAGTACAAGGGGCACCGGTTAGATCCCTGGCCTGGGAAGATCCCACGTGCCGCGGAGTGGCTGGACTAGTGTGTCCAATTACGAGCCAGCGCTCTGGAGCGCATGTGCCCAGAGCCAGTGCTCTGCAGTGAGAGAGGCCACTGCAAAGGGAGGTCCACACAGGCCAAAGAATAAAGATGGATGAAAATAAATAAAAATTAAAAAAAAACAATAAAAAGACCAAAATTTAAAAAAAAAAAGATTTAATGTAAATCCAACTTTAAAAAAAAGTTGTTGTTTTTTTTTTTGGAATTAGATTAGCTGATTTTAAAGTTCATTCTTTTACAAAAATGCAAAATTGCCTTAAAAAAATACAGTGACATAAGACTAGCCCTATATGGACTGAAACTTACAATAAAACTGCAAAATTAATGGTATTGCCCCACAAGACCAACACAACACCTTAAAGTCCAGAAATAGATCCAAATGAAAATAGGAATGAATTATATAATAAATCTCATCATCTCAAAGTTTGTGAAAATGGATGACTCAGTAAAAAATGTAGTTAGTCATAAAAACAATCAAATAGGAAAAGAGTGGAATGGATACACTTGAAATTCCAAATTGTTCAAATATTTAACAAAGAGTAAATGAATTAAACAGTAAAACTATCTTCCTATACTAGATTGGAAAACAAAATTTAAATACACTCTCTTTGGAGAAGACTATATGGAAAGAGGCCCTCACATAAATTGCCAACAGGAGTCTAAATTGGTTCTATAATAATTAAAAATCCAAATATCCTCTGACCCAGCCATCCTTCTTCTAAGAACTCAGACAGATTTTCACTGTGAAAGTCCTTATGTATAAGGATAGTCACCACTATATTTTTGTAACAGAAAAAAATACAGGTGTTAAGCACATAAACTTTAATAACAGACACCAGATGTCGGGTTTTCACGTAAAAAAAAAACAAAAAGCATGATGAAATGAAGAACTGAATTTAAAAACCACCAAAACCATAAAATAGTTCAAAATAAATTAAACCAGAAATGAGTACTTGAAGAAGACATGCTGAAAGGCTTGAGATATGGCTTGAGCAAATGGAAAAAAACCTCATGTTCTTGGACAGGAAAATTCAACATTGTGAAGGTTTAAGATTTCATGTAAGGCTTTTCTGGTGGTCCAGTGGGTAAAGAGTTTGCCTTGCAGTACAAGGGGCACCGGTTAGATCCCTGGCCTGGGAAGATCCCACGTGCCGCGGAGTGGCTGGACTAGTGTGTCCAATTACGAGCCAGCGCTCTGGAGCGCATGTGCCCAGAGCCAGTGCTCTGCAGTGAGAGAGGCCACTGCAAAGGGAGGTCCACACAGGCCAAAGAATAAAGATGGATGAAAATAAATAAAAATTAAAAAAAAACAATAAAAAGACCAAAATTTAAAAAAAAAAAGATTTAATGTAAATCCAACTTTAAAAAAAAGTTGTTGTTTTTTTTTTTGGAATTAGATTAGCTGATTTTAAAGTTCATTCTTTTACAAAAATGCAAAATTGCCTTAAAAAAATACAGTGACATAAGACTAGCCCTATATGGACTGAAACTTACAATAAAACTGCAAAATTAATGGTATTGCCCCACAAGACCAACACAACACCTTAAAGTCCAGAAATAGATCCAAATGAAAATAGGAATGAATTATATAATAAATCTCATCATCTCAAAGTTTGTGAAAATGGATGACTCAGTAAAAAATGTAGTTAGTCATAAAAACAATCAAATAGGAAAAGAGTGGAATGGATACACTTGAAATTCCAAATTGTTCAAATATTTAACAAAGAGTAAATGAATTAAACAGTAAAACTATCTTCCTATACTAGATTGGAAAACAAAATTTAAATACACTCTCTTTGGAGAAGACTATATGGAAAGAGGCCCTCACATAAATTGCCAACAGGAGTCTAAATTGGTTCTATAATAATTAAAAATCCAAATATCCTCTGACCCAGCCATCCTTCTTCTAAGAACTCAGACAGATTTTCACTGTGAAAGTCCTTATGTATAAGGATAGTCACCACTATATTTTTGTAACAGAAAAAAATACAGGTGTTAAGCACATACACACACAATGTTGTTACAGAGTGGAGACACACACATTAATAGGAGACTAGTTCCAGAAATTATGTAGTGGGGGCCTCCCCAGTGGTTCAGATGGTAAAGAATCTGTCTGCTAATGCAGGAGACCTGGGTTCGATCCCTGGGTCAGGAAGATCCCCTGAAGAAAGAAAATAGCGATCCACTCCAGTCTTCTTGCCTGGAGAATTTCATGGACAGAGGAACCTTGCGGGCTACCGTCCATGGGGTTGCAAAGAGCTGGACACAACTGAGTGACTAACACATACAATGAAATATTATAAGGCTATAAAAAGTAATGACAAAACTTCATATGTTGGTTTGGGAAGATCTTCAGGATGTTCTGATGATAAAGGAATGCTGCAGAATAATTTGTGTAGTATATTATCATTTATGTAAAAGATGGTGGAAAATAAGCAAATATATTCCTATCTGTTGGCATGTATTTAAGAGAACTCTGGAAAAGACAGACCAAAGATTATTAAGATGATATTTATGTTGGGAGTGAGACACAGAGGAGGGAGGCTTTTCATTGAACACTAGTGATTGTAAAACATCTCTTGGGCTTCCCTGGTGGTCCAGTGGGTAAGGACATCGCCTTGCAGTGCAAGGGGCGCCGGTTCAATCCCTGGCCTGGGAAGATCCCACGTGCCACGGAGCGGCTGGACCCATGTGTCCAATTACCGAGCCGGAGCTCTGGAGCGCATGCGCCCAGAGCCGGCGCTCTGCGACAACAGAGGCCACTGCGATGGGAGGCCCACAGGAGCCGAAGAACAAAGATGGATGAAAAAAGATAAATGAAAGACCAATAGAAGTGGCCCGCCCTCCCCCCTCCCTCCCCAACCCGCCTCCGCCCCCCCTCCCAAAAAAGAGCATAGAGAAAAAAAAAAAAAGAGCATAGAGGTCTTGAGTGAAGACAGCATGGCCTTCAATGAGAAAAATCTGTATCACCATTTAAGGGTGCCGTCCCCGAGAACCACCGGACTTTATGTGGCAGGCAAAGAAATGCTCTCATCTGGTAATCCTCTGAGGGCTCCAGTTTGTTTAGTTAGTCACAGAAAACAGCCTATCATATCCTGACACCGTCGACGTCTCAGTCTGCTCAGTGCCAACTGTATACCGAACTCTGTTAGGTACTTATAAACGATACAGCAAAAGCAAAGATTTGCATTCCCTGAGCAGGTACCTATGAAGTATTGGGCTAGGTTTTGGTCCTTGTCCTCAAGGTATTTAAAATTTAGATGGAGACACAAACTACACCCTGACAAAATAAATCTTAAACGTCATGACTTCCCTGGCTACATCAGCTCCCCGACTAACATTCCCTCAAAGTACAACACATTTCCCTGACTCGGTTCTACTTACTTGTGTGCATCTTTAATGCACATTTCTCTCTCTCTCTCACTGAACTGTAAAGCGCTCAAATGCAAAAACCAGGCATTTGTTGTTGTTTGAGCCTTCACGCCACCCCACTCCACTGAGCAGCGCTTGGCATGCTGGCACACAGTAGGCCCTCAAAAGGCTTCTGTGAACCACTTTATTTCTATTCCTTAACGATTTTTCATTAAGCTACCAGAGATACTCCAATTCTTCACTGCACTTAAGACCACCTTGGTTCAAGCCCTGCTGGGCTCACCAAAACCAGAGAAAAGCACATCATGACTGGCTTGAACACAACCTTTCCATATCAGGTGACCCAGGAAGCTCATGTATGTCTGGGGCACAAGTAGAAGGGAAAAATAAACAAACATGGTTGATCTGTTGTCTCACGGCTAATGAGGCGGTTATTTATTCCTCAGCCATTGCCTACTTGTTCTGCAAGAGAAGACTGGTCATGTGTTCCTAACTTCAAGCAACAGAGCATAAATTAATAGTCTTTATGAAATCTCAGGACTATCAGATAGGAATCAGCCTTCTTATAAAGTAAGCTTAAAACTGAAAGAAAACATTCACTGATCTAAAATGGTAGAGGGGGAATACTCTTCATGGACTACTCAATATCAATTTTCCCTCTGTCTCCCTTGGCTGCCAATATTGAGATATGAAACATAAATTCACAACATACTCTCTTTTGAAGCGGGTCCAAGAAAAATTAAGTATCTGAAATTAAATGTGAAGCATACACTCTAAAAAAAAATGTGAATACTTCATTATCACCTTCTAGTCTTTTGGTTTTAGCAGTTGGCCTGCTTGTTAACCTAGCATGCCTGACCTACAACTACCATCTCAACCTCTAAATAACTTCCTGTTTCCTATAATCCTCCATACAGCTGGTGGTGTGAAGATTAAAGTTTAGCCAATTAGCCACCTGCTACAGCCGAGTTAATCACATAATCTTTGAGATGGTCAGAGAGCAGTGGACTATGTAAGGTTTTTTTTCCTCTCTCTCTCTTTACAAAGATTTAACTAATTGTGAGATTTAGCAATGCACTCGAATAGAAAGGGCAGTAGGGTTTTCCGTCAGAAGCTGTGTCACCGCTTTATAAAGTTGGGGCTTATCTTCTAAGACACTGTTATGCAGAGACTTCTTTAACAAGTTTCCAAATACCCTCAATTAGTCAACCCTTGCTTATTTAGACCTTATTTAGACCTTATTTTCCCACATCAAGGCTTCCTGCTTTAGAATAATGATCAGTAATCCGTAAGGTAAAAATGCAGATTCCGTCACATGACAGCTACACATTCAATTATGGGATTGCTACACTCATGTCTGTTTAAGGGAAATGCTAATCCAGACTGAAGTATAATACTCTCCTCTCCTTAATAAGGCCACATGTGAGGAGGAAGAGAAAAACAGGAGGAAAGGAGGACCCCAGGGGATGAGGGATGAGGAAGAGAGAGTGTGCACAAAGGTCTAGGGTGAGAGAGGAAAAGGGAAGAGCTCAGGAGGACACAGAGGCTCACCAGTCCTCAGGGAGTCCTGGCTGGGACAGCTCTTGCGATGTTGCTGCCAATTATTATGGAGCTCCAAACTCCCAATGAAGAGATCACCCCCAGTTCTCCAATGGCGCACGCAAGGTGACAGTTTAGCACGGACGACAAAAGCTGCCAGGGAGAGCATGTCTAGAACATTCTCAAGTTCTGATGAGGCTTTCTCACATCTGTGAGTTGCGACCTAAAGCAAAGATATGACTCCCCTCTGTCTCTTGGCTGCCAATATTGAGATATGAAACATAAATTAAAAAGAAGCGGGTCCAAGAAAAATTAAGTATCTGAAATTAAATGTGAAGCATACACTCTAAAAAAAAATGTGAATACTTCATTATCACCTTCTAGTCTTTTGGTTTTAGCAGTTGGCCTGCTTGTTAACCTAGCATGCCTGACCTACAACTACCATCTCAACCTCTAAATAACTTCCTGTTTCCTATAATCCTCCATACAGCTGGTGGTGTGAAGATTAAAGTTTAGCCAATTAGCCACCTGCTACAGCCGAGTTAATCACATAATCTTTGAGATGGTCAGAGAGCAGTGGACTATGTAAGGTTTTTTTTCCTCTCTCTCTCTTTACAAAGATTTAACTAATTGTGAGATTTAGCAATGCACTCGAATAGAAAGGGCAGTAGGGTTTTCCGTCAGAAGCTGTGTCACCGCTTTATAAAGTTGGGGCTTATCTTCTAAGACACTGTTATGCAGAGACTTCTTTAACAAGTTTCCAAATACCCTCAATTAGTCAACCCTTGCTTATTTAGACCTTATTTAGACCTTATTTTCCCACATCAAGGCTTCCTGCTTTAGAATAATGATCAGTAATCCGTAAGGTAAAAATGCAGATTCCGTCACATGACAGCTACACATTCAATTATGGGATTGCTACACTCATGTCTGTTTAAGGGAAATGCTAATCCAGACTGAAGTATAATACTCTCCTCTCCTTAATAAGGCCACATGTGAGGAGGAAGAGAAAAACAGGAGGAAAGGAGGACCCCAGGGGATGAGGGATGAGGAAGAGAGAGTGTGCACAAAGGTCTAGGGTGAGAGAGGAAAAGGGAAGAGCTCAGGAGGACACAGAGGCTCACCAGTCCTCAGGGAGTCCTGGCTGGGACAGCTCTTGCGATGTTGCTGCCAATTATTATGGAGCTCCAAACTCCCAATGAAGAGATCACCCCCAGTTCTCCAATGGCGCACGCAAGGTGACAGTTTAGCACGGACGACAAAAGCTGCCAGGGAGAGCATGTCTAGAACATTCTCAAGTTCTGATGAGGCTTTCTCACATCTGTGAGTTGCGACCTAAAGCAAAGATATGACCCACCCACCTGCCCATCGTCCCAGTGACAAGGCAACCTATGTTGATATCAAGAATGACAGAAGCCATCAAAAAGGCTGGAGGAATACAGAGGTCAGAGAGGCCACCAGGTTTTGGAGGAGCCAGAACAAGGCACTGACCTAGGAGAGGACGGAAGAAACCCTTGTGAGTCACTGGAGACATCAGCAGGGGAGGGAACAAGGCTTCTCCTGGAACAGAGCCGAAAGGCTCCTCAGGAGGTCTCAGAAATGACTGGACAGCCAGGAGGGCAAGGTCAGACCAGGAACCCAAGCCATTCACGCTGACAACTGAATTCAGACTCTCGGACGGACAGGTCCAAGTAAAAGAGTTATGCAAGTATGAGAAGACGGGGAGGGAAGTGGGGATCTAGAGGCATTAGTCGCTCTTGGGGACTCCATGGACTGCAGCTCACCAGGTTCCTCTGTCCATGGAATTCTCCAGGCAAGAATACTGGAGTGGGTAGCCATTCCCTTCTTCAAGGGATCTTCCAAACCAAGGGATTCAGGGGATGGGGGGGTGGGTGCTGGGGCGGCGGCAGGGGTGGGGAGGGTGGGTGGGGAGGGAGGCAAAAGTAACCCTCTGACATGGGCAGGTGAGTGAAATCAAAGATTGAAAACTTTGGCCTCCAATTGAAGACAATCTACTTCCAGCAACCTAGTTGACCTTAAGCAGCGTCCTTGCACTGACTCACCCAAACTGCGACTGCTCAGCCGTAGAATACAGTGCAAGTTACCTGACCCTCTGAGCCTCAGTTTTTCAAGTTTTACCTGGGAACCCCTCTGAAGAAAACAACACACAGAGGTCTAGGGTGAGAGAGGAAAAGGGAAGAGCTCAGGAGGACACAGAGGCTCACCAGTCCTCAGGGAGTCCTGGCTGGGACAGCTCTTGCGATGTTGCTGCCAATTATTATGGAGCTCCAAACTCCCAATGAAGAGATCACCCCCAGTTCTCCAATGGCGCACGCAAGGTGACAGTTTAGCACGGACGACAAAAGCTGCCAGGGAGAGCATGTCTAGAACATTCTCAAGTTCTGATGAGGCTTTCTCACATCTGTGAGTTGCGACCTAAAGCAAAGATATGACCCACCCACCTGCCCATCGTCCCAGTGACAAGGCAACCTATGTTGATATCAAGAATGACAGAAGCCATCAAAAAGGCTGGAGGAATACAGAGGTCAGAGAGGCCACCAGGTTTTGGAGGAGCCAGAACAAGGCACTGACCTAGGAGAGGACGGAAGAAACCCTTGTGAGTCACTGGAGACATCAGCAGGGGAGGGAACAAGGCTTCTCCTGGAACAGAGCCGAAAGGCTCCTCAGGAGGTCTCAGAAATGACTGGACAGCCAGGAGGGCAAGGTCAGACCAGGAACCCAAGCCATTCACGCTGACAACTGAATTCAGACTCTCGGACGGACAGGTCCAAGTAAAAGAGTTATGCAAGTATGAGAAGACGGGGAGGGAAGTGGGGATCTAGAGGCATTAGTCGCTCTTGGGGACTCCATGGACTGCAGCTCACCAGGTTCCTCTGTCCATGGAATTCTCCAGGCAAGAATACTGGAGTGGGTAGCCATTCCCTTCTTCAAGGGATCTTCCAAACCAAGGGATTCAGGGGATGGGGGTGGGTGCTGGGGCGGCGGCAGGGGTGGGGAGGGTGGGTGGGGAGGGAGGCAAAAGTAACCCTCTGACATGGGCAGGTGAGTGAAATCAAAGATTGAAAACTTTGGCCTCCAATTGAAGACAATCTACTTCCAGCAACCTAGTTGACCTTAAGCAGCGTCCTTGCACTGACTCACCCAAACTGCGACTGCTCAGCCGTAGAATACAGTGCAAGTTACCTGACCCCTCTGAGCCTCAGCTTCTCTTCTGCAAGGTGGGATGTTATAATAAAGATATCCTGAGCACAGGCCTCAACAGCTTAGCATAGGGCCTGGCATGAAGAAAACAACACACAGATGGAAGCCATCAGCGCTCATCCCAGCCCACGGAAGAAAGCAACGGTTCTCACCTCCACAAGAGCTCCCCCTAGCGACTCGTTCAGACTCTGCAAGTACACCGTCTGGGCGCTTGTTTGGTTTTTTTCTTTAAAAAATAATGTTTCATAAGCCTTACGGGTGATTGTGAGTGCCATAATTAAGAACAAGTGATATAAAACCGTATTTAAGCTGGAAGGGGCATTCAAACCACCTGAGAATCTTGTTAAAATACCCTGAAGACATGCATCCCTGACTGGTTTAATGTTCTTTGTACTCACAAGATATAAAGCTGTGCTAAAGAAAAAAAGGAAAAAAATGACGCTGCTTCTCAGTTTGAGAAACTGACAGTTTCTCAGTTTGACTCAAATAAAACTTTTATACACTTTTTACTGTTTGTTATTTTCTTCAACAAGGGCGAGGGGAACCAAAAATCAACCATGCTTCCCCCAAACACCTTAAGGCGTCAACTGACCCCTTAACATCTCTAAACGACCCTGAAGAGAGGTGGCACCTGAGCCAGGGAGGCTCTCGCCACCCAGTCCCTCGTGAGCGAGGGGTTCCAGGTCTTCTCCCCTCTCCATCACCTCTCTCTCCCCGGCCCTTCCTCCCCCAGGAAACTTGCTCCCCAGCCGGGAGAGCTTGACCTCGTTTCTGGACGTCCAGGTAAAGGCCCAGCCCCGCCGAGGGCACTCCCTCCTCACCTTGCACCTCCTGGATCACGGGTTCTTTTTCACCAACCCTGAATGTCCGCCTTTGTCCTCCCTCTTCGCTCCGGCATCCAGCCAGGAAGGCCCGGGCATCATGATGGACCAGCCCGGCTCACTGAGGCTCCCACCCGTCCGTTTACAAGCCCTGCCCTGGACCTAACTCCTCCTTCCCTCACTCTGGGCTTACCTCCTCGTATGTACCAGTGACCTTAAGCAGCGTCCTTGCACTGACTCACCCAAACTGCGACTGCTCAGCCGTAGAATACAGTGCAAGTTACCTGACCCTCTGAGCCTCAGCTTCTCTTCTGCAAGGTGGGATGTTATAATAAAGATATCCTGAGCACAGGCCTCAACAGCTTAGCATAGGGCCTGGCATGAAGAAAACAACACACAGATGGAAGCCATCAGCGCTCATCCCAGCCCACGGAAGAAAGCAACGGTTCTCACCTCCACAAGAGCTCCCCCTAGCGACTCGTTCAGACTCTGCAAGTACACCGTCTGGGCGCTTGTTTGGTTTTTTTCTTTAAAAAATAATGTTTCATAAGCCTTACGGGTGATTGTGAGTGCCATAATTAAGAACAAGTGATATAAAACCGTATTTAAGCTGGAAGGGGCATTCAAACCACCTGAGAATCTTGTTAAAATACCCTGAAGACATGCATCCCTGACTGGTTTAATGTTCTTTGTACTCACAAGATATAAAGCTGTGCTAAAGAAAAAAAGGAAAAAAATGACGCTGCTTCTCAGTTTGAGAAACTGACAGTTTCTCAGTTTGACTCAAATAAAACTTTTATACACTTTTTACTGTTTGTTATTTTCTTCAACAAGGGCGAGGGGAACCAAAAATCAACCATGCTTCCCCCAAACACCTTAAGGCGTCAACTGACCCCTTAACATCTCTAAACGACCCTGAAGAGAGGTGGCACCTGAGCCAGGGAGGCTCTCGCCACCCAGTCCCTCGTGAGCGAGGGGTTCCAGGTCTTCTCCCCTCTCCATCACCTCTCTCTCCCCGGCCCTTCCTCCCCCAGGAAACTTGCTCCCCAGCCGGGAGAGCTTGACCTCGTTTCTGGACGTCCAGGTAAAGGCCCAGCCCCGCCGAGGGCACTCCCTCCTCACCTTGCACCTCCTGGATCACGGGTTCTTTTTCACCAACCCTGAATGTCCGCCTTTGTCCTCCCTCTTCGCTCCGGCATCCAGCCAGGAAGGCCCGGGCATCATGATGGACCAGCCCGGCTCACTGGAGGCTCCCCACCCCGTCCCGTTTACAAGCCCTGCCCTGGACCTAACTCCTCCTTCCCTCACTCTGGGCTTATCCCTCTACAGAAACAACTCTAAGGCTTCCTCTAGCTTTCTTAATTTCATCTCTTCCCTCTACAAACCTGGAATCCCCAGCTTGAGAAGGCTAGGACGGACAAGAACGCCGCACCATCCTCTTCGGTGCTGGGTCTCCGGCCTCTGACTGCAGATCAGTATCACCTGGGGCCCCTCCACGACCACGCCCCCCGCGCTGGCCACGCCTCCACGCCCTCCGCGCCCCGCCCGCGCACCCACTCCTGATTTAATTGTCTGAGGCTGTGCCTGGGTTAAAAAAAAAAAAAAAAAGAAGGAAAAGAAAATCGCCCTTGGGAAGCCGTGTTATTCTTAACCAGAAACAAGCTGCCGCCCCTACAATGAACGCACCAACCCTCGTAGGAAAGGTGGGGAGAGGCAGGTTTTATCCTGATCTCCTTTGTGATGTTCCCATAATGTGGTGAAGGGACTTCTAGAGGTAGTGGGGTAGGCCAGTTCTAAAGAGGTCACAATTTCTACTTCATTAACCTCAACCTGGAAGCCTGGACGGCTCCCCTGGGTCTTCCAACAGAGCTGGGTATAGAGCAGGACAACTCTCTAGACTGTGAAACGCGCTCTGGCAAAGGTGAGAGAGGAAACCAATGGCCCCCGCTCCTCTCATCCCATGAGCCATGGACTACTGCCTTTAGGACACGAGTCAATTTAAAAATCATTTTACAACACAGAAAATAAAAAGATGACTTCCAGGGACTTCCCTCGTGGTTAAGAATCTGCCTTGCAATGCAGGGGCCACAGGTTTAACCCAAGGTCAAGGAAGATCCCACATACCAAACAGCTCCTTGGGCAACAATAAAGACCCAGCACAGCCAAAAATAATTATAAACAAATAAAATTAAAAAAAAAAAAAGATGACTTGCAGAGTTTAAAAAGCAAGCTAGCACAGCAGAAGCTCAGAGAATGAAAAGACATTTTCTGACATGGCATGTACGCTTAGCTACCCTACAGCCATCCTCCGAGATGGGATTCAGCGGAAGGTACCCGGTTTCCTCCATCCAGACATGTGAGGAAAACCACGCTGGACAGAAAAACGACAGTCCAGCACTACAAACGAACAGGCTGTATTTTACCAAAGAGATTAAGCCACTCGGGAAACAGCTGAATTTGAGGCAAGGAAGTTTCCCCACCAAAGCCCTGAGAAGGAAAACATCGTACCTGATGAGATCTGGTTCTGCACCCTCGTTCTTAAAGGATGCCAGAAGGAGTCTCTCTCGAGTGACAAGGTCATCCAAGAGGCTCTGTCTTCGGTCTCCTTCGAGCTGTGTTCTGTGGGTGTCTCGTTAAGGTCCAAGAGCAGCTGAGTGACCTCGTCTGATCGATGACATTATGAAGCGAGCCCTCCAGGTCAGAGGGGAAATGCTGCACACTCTGCTCAGCCCGACCCGAAGAGGCCTGAGCCCGTGCTCCCCTCCTGCTCTGACCTGGGCCTTCACGGACCCTTCCAGCAGAGGACCTGGAGAGACCCATCACAGAGGGACGACACTGACCCAGACCCACCCGTGACAGCCTTCACTGAGAAATAGTGGGTAAATACAACATTCGGCCCAGTGGCCAACACTGAGATGTTCTTCTCTACAGGGCCCTGTGGCTCAGGGTCCTTAGGTTCTGAGCGGAGGTCACAGTGGTCAAGGGTTTTTCTTCAACATTAATACCTGATGCTCTGTTAAAAAAGGAAAAAGCGGGGGAAAGTTTTCTATGTTGCCTTCTTTTTTTTATATTAACACTTATTAATGCATCTGGAATATATTTTGTATGTAAAGTACTACTTTTTACAGCAGATATGCCTCTAAAAAAAAAAAAGCTGTTACCATTAGCTTATGAAATACACTGCATTATCTTTAATAATTCGAGACAAAATTATGAAGAAATAATCATATTTTCATGTGTTAGTCTATTATCTGCGCTAGACTAGGGGGTCCAAAGGCCTATTAGATCTGTTTGGATCATCATCCATGGTCTTGACCAATTACTTCAGTGTTCTGGATTCTGTTTCCTCGTATGTCACCCAGATAATCTCTCATACCTTTTCCAGCACCATTCATGGCTGCGGTTTTCTTGGTTCCTAGCACAGCAGAAGCTCAGAGAATGAAAAGACATTTTCTGACATGGCATGTACGCTTAGCTACCCTACAGCCATCCTCCGAGATGGGATTCAGCGGAAGGTACCCGGTTTCCTCCATCCAGACATGTGAGGAAAACCACGCTGGACAGAAAAACGACAGTCCAGCACTACAAACGAACAGGCTGTATTTTACCAAAGAGATTAAGCCACTCGGGAAACAGCTGAATTTGAGGCAAGGAAGTTTCCCCACCAAAGCCCTGAGAAGGAAAACATCGTACCTGATGAGATCTGGTTCTGCACCCTCGTTCTTAAAGGATGCCAGAAGGAGTCTCTCTCGAGTGACAAGGTCATCCAAGAGGCTCTGTCTTCGGTCTCCTTCGAGCTGTGTTCTGTGGGTGTCTCGTTAAGGTCCAAGAGCAGCTGAGTGACCTCGTCTGATCGATGACATTATGAAGCGAGCCCTCCAGGTCAGAGGGAACTGCTGCACACTCTGCTCAGCCCGACCCCGAAGAGGCCTGAGCCCGTGCTCCCCTCCTGCTCTGACCTGGGCCTTCACGGACCCTTCCAGCAGAGGACCTGGAGAGACCCATCACAGAGGGACGCACACTGACCCAGACCCACCCCGTGACAGCCTTCACTGAGAAATAGTGGGTAAATACAACATTCGGCCCAGTGGCCAACACTGAGATGTTCTTCTCTACAGGGCCCTGTGGCTCAGGGTCCTTAGGTTCTGAGCGGAGGTCACAGTGGTCAAGGGTTTTTCTTCAACATTAATACCTGATGCTCTGTTAAAAAAGGAAAAAGCGGGGGAAAGTTTTCTATGTTGCCTTCTTTTTTTTATATTAACACTTATTAATGCATCTGGAATATATTTTGTATGTAAAGTACTACTTTTTACAGCAGATATGCCTCTAAAAAAAAAAAAGCTGTTACCATTAGCTTATGAAATACACTGCATTATCTTTAATAATTCGAGACAAAATTATGAAGAAATAATCATATTTTCATGTGTTAGTCTATTATCTGCGCTAGACTAGGGGGTCCAAAGGCCTATTAGATCTGTTTGGATCATCATCCATGGTCTTGACCAATTACTTCAGTGTTCTGGATTCTGTTTCCTCGTATGTCACCCAGATAATCTCTCATACCTTTTCCAGCACAATTCATGGCTGCGGTTTTCTTGGTTCCAGTAAAAAGTGGGACTACTGCTCTGGATTTATAGATTTATAGACACTTCTCCTTTCAAGAGGGAAATTAAATCCCACATTTAGGCCCCAAAAGTCTGAGAACTTGGCAGAATCTAGTAGTTTCCCTGGGTGGGAAAACCACAGCCCAGTGAATCTACTTTTGTTGATAATTTTGAATAGAAAGAGCTGGCTAGCTAGCAAAAAAAGCAAATAAACACATAAAAAATGTTCCCGGGTAACTGATACTAGCTAGAAAAATCATACCCCCTCCCCCTCCCCCCAGCAAACCAATGTAACTAAGCAGTGTTAGTGACTGTGGACATTTATGAAAGAGTAATAGACACATTTGCTCAACCTTCCAGAATGCCCCAATTTCCTGAGAAAAACGACTACCCTCGCTTTTCCGTCTCCCACTTGACTACAGTCACTAAGAACCCATCTTGGAAACAGTGAAGCAGCAACTGTAACTAAGAAACAGTGAGCAAATCCTTCCTCTGTTCTAATAAAAGGGCCACATATTAGCCTTCTGATCAGCACAACACCGAAAATAAATATCAGTGTGTTTCACATCAGTGGTAAATTGTGAGTAAAGCAGAGGCGCCCCTGTGGCGGGGAAGAGGGGTAGGGAGGAGGGGGCCAGAAGCTATGATATGAATTACACAGGACAAAAAGGGAATCTTTAATGGTGGAAACTATTAATCACCTCCCAATGCTGATTAGCCTTGTCTTCCAGTCTATACTCAACCTATACTGGCAATCTCTGGTTTTGCTGGGATTTTTCAGTTATCCAACTGTCCAAGTGAGCATAAGCTGAATGATAATCCAGTATTACAATTAACCACTGATCTCAGGGTTTAAACAACGTTAGAAGACGCCTTTGGAGAACTTTGTAATACTCTAGAGTAAGGAAAATCTTCCTAGTCGAGAAAGTCAACTCAGAGGGTGTGAAGGAAACTATAAAGCTGTATAAAAATTTTAAGTATCTGCAAAATAATAGTACAAGTGGCAGATTAACAGTGGCAGATTTTAAAACAGCAAAGGATATAGCAGGGCATTGAAAAAAGAAACAAGAGTAACCCTAATCAATTGGGGGGAAAATGCAGTTTTACCTCAGTGAAAGAAACGCAAACCAAAACATGGTATCATTTTTGCTGACCACATAGGAACCCATGACGAAAGGTTCTGGAAAGGGCTGAGGACCCAAGCACTCTCAGACGTCCTTGGTGGGGATGGAGATGTGTGCAACCAGTTGCCAGAGTGCCTTCTACATACCTCACAAAAGTTAAAAGGCGCATTCTCTCCACAGGAATTTCTCCTGCCATATATATTCACGAGACTCTACAAACATGTAGGAGCAGGGAATTCCCTAGTGGTATAGTGGTTAGGACTCCACACTTCCGCTGCCCAAGCTCTGGGTTCAATCCCTGGTTGGGGAACTAAGATCCCACAAGCCACCATTACGTGCAAACAAACCAAAAAAAAAGATGTGGCATTATTTATAATAGCCAAATACTGGAAACATTCTAAGGCCCATCAAAAAGGAACTAGCACACCTCTACAATGAAATGTTTTGCAGCCCTAAAGAGAGAGAGAGAGAACAGGAAATCCTTTTATGTATCGATGATAAAGAAAATTAACATTTCTGAGCACATACTAAGTGCTACATAAGTTATTTAATATTAAACAATCTCCAAAAAAAAAAGTGTTACGCAAAAACAAAGAGCAGCAAAGAGAAACAATGAACAATATGCTCCTACCGCATATATTAAAAACACATTTGTATATGCATAATTTCTCAAAGGATATAGAAACAATTGCCTCAGGAAAGGGAACCAGGGACTCAGGGTGTGAAGGCGACTTCTTAGCCACTGAATACTGTTTTGAACTGTCTGATTCTATCAAATGCTAACTAACAAAAAGTTTCAGAACCAAACTTATAATATGATCCCTCTATAGTCCAAAGCATTTTGTATTTAAATGTCATATATCTGTGCATGCCTAGAAAAGTCTGTGATGAGAAGTACCCACCACCAACACTGTTAACTGTCAAAGAATGAGCTGGAACAGCCTGGGAATGCCAAGTGAGAGAAGAGTCACTGGTAAAAACTAGCAACAGAAAATGTATGGGTAGAGGGACTTGCCTCGTGGCTCCTGTGGTTGAGAAGCCACCTTGCAATGCAGACAATGTGAGTTCAATCCCTGGTTGGGGAACTAAGAGCCCACAGGCTGCAACTACTGAAGCCATCAACTTGGTGAATAACCAAGAGGACGATCAGAGAACAGACAAACACATGGAAGATCTAACGATCGCAGCACATTGTCATTGGCTAGACTGATTTTACGTGTAATTATAACCACGTCAAGAAAAGTCGCAAAAGAAACTGGATCCTGACTTCACATCACCAATGCCCATGACCAAGGTGCTTCAGCTCAGCGTTTCTGCTGTAACCTGGGAAACACTTCCAGCCTATCAGAGAGGGGTGAAGACGGTGCTGGACGCAGGGGAAGCCCATCCCTCCCTCCCCCAGCTCCTGGAGTCTCTCCTTGTTTGGCAGAAGAGATAAGAAGCTAAGCAAGTCTTCTAAGCAAATTAATCGCTCTGGAGAAGGAGTACTCCGCGAGTCACAAGAAAAACTGCACGGAGGCTATATGAGGCCCCAGAGGCCAGAAGATCTTTCTGGCTCAGACAGCACTTCAACCCTTCCATTTTGTTTGCCGTTAATTTTTTTATGTTTACAAACGCTACTGAATATATACTATGTACCAGGCCAGATCTTTACCTTCCTCAAAGCACTGATCCTATTCTGCAGGTTAGTATTTCAATACTATCATTATCTGTGTGCTTGGCTGTACTCTCCTTACCTGTTATGAACTCCATTAAAAGGCCAACCTGTAAGTTCTCCACATTAGCTGTAGTTCTAGCAGTGATAAAAGGGTAAGTGGCAGCTAATCCTCAAGGAGGAGTAACTTCATGCACAGCATCTTCTGTGCAGATATGTGAATCCTCACCCTTCCGATCCCCTACACCAGGTGTACTTTATTCCAGTTTTACAAATGAGAAAATCAGGCATAAGGAAGTTGGATATATTGCCCACAAAGAAGGAAAACTTTGAATACCCATGATCACGAAGGGTAACCCCTAATGCTATATCTGTGCATGCCTAGAAAAGTCTGTGATGAGAAGTACCCACCACCAACACTGTTAACTGTCAAAGAATGAGCTGGAACAGCCTGGGAATGCCAAGTGAGAGAAGAGTCACTGGTAAAAACTAGCAACAGAAAATGTATGGGTAGGGGGACTTGCCTCGTGGCTCCTGTGGTTGAGAAGCCACCTTGCAATGCAGACAATGTGAGTTCAATCCCTGGTTGGGGAACTAAGAGCCCACAGGCTGCAACTACTGAAGCCATCAACTTGGTGAATAACCAAGAGGACGATCAGAGAACAGACAAACACATGGAAGATCTAACGATCGCAGCACATTGTCATTGGCTAGACTGATTTTACGTGTAATTATAACCACGTCAAGAAAAGTCGCAAAAGAAACTGGATCCTGACTTCACATCACCAATGCCCATGACCAAGGTGCTTCAGCTCAGCGTTTCTGCTGTAACCTGGGAAACACTTCCAGCCTATCAGAGAGGGGTGAAGACGGTGCTGGACGCAGGGGAAGCCCATCCCTCCCTCCCCCAGCTCCTGGAGTCTCTCCTTGTTTGGCAGAAGAGATAAGAAGCTAAGCAAGTCTTCTAAGCAAATTAATCGCTCTGGAGAAGGAGTACTCCGCGAGTCACAAGAAAAACTGCACGGAGGCTATATGAGGCCCCAGAGGCCAGAAGATCTTTCTGGCTCAGACAGCACTTCAACCCTTCCATTTTGTTTGCCGTTAATTTTTTTATGTTTACAAACGCTACTGAATATATACTATGTACCAGGCCAGATCTTTACCTTCCTCAAAGCACTGATCCTATTCTGCAGGTTAGTATTTCAATACTATCATTATCTGTGTGCTTGGCTGTACTCTCCTTACCTGTTATGAACTCCATTAAAAGGCCAACCTGTAAGTTCTCCACATTAGCTGTAGTTCTAGCAGTGATAAAAGGGTAAGTGGCAGCTAATCCTCAAGGAGGAGTAACTTCATGCACAGCATCTTCTGTGCAGATATGTGAATCCTCACCCTTCCGCCGATCCCCTACACCAGGTGTACTTTATTCCAGTTTTACAAATGAGAAAATCAGGCATAAGGAAGTTGGATATATTGCCCACAAAGAAGGGAAAACTTTGAATACCCATGATCACGAAGGGGCTTGTCCTGTGAGATACTTTACACTGTTTTCTTCAACTTTCAGAAAACAGCCTGCAAAGCAAGCCTAATTATTCCTACTCTGGAGATGATGAAATTGAGGTCAAGAAACTGAGGGCACGTCGCCCACTGGCCTTGAGGCAGCGGTGGAGCCGGTCTTCCCTCTCAGTTCTGTCCGGCACCAAAGCCAGCGATGGTTCTCAGTATTCCAACATTGCCCAGACTTTAGGGTTTCACGGAGCAGAAATGTTTCCAAACAAACTTTACGGGTGGCGAGAAGGCGTTGCCATCTCTGGACATTCCAGAAACCACAATAGATAAAACTCTCATCCGCTTTTACTATCATGGTGAAAGAGCAAGGTGTTAACACTTGAAACTAGAGAGAACCATTAACAGGCTATAAATCAGAAAACTTCTACTGAAATAAAAATGACCTTGCTCTGGGCTTCCCTGGTGGCTCAGTGGTAAAGAGTTCGCCTGCCAATGAAGGAGACACGGGTTCGATCCCTGACCCAGGAAGGTCCCACGTGCTGCAGAGCAACTGAGCCCGTGAACCACAGCTACAGAGCCTGTGCTCTAGCACCTCGGAGCCACAACTAGGGAGCCCATGGGCCGCAACTACTGAAGCCCGGGTGCCCTAGAGCCCGAGTTCCACAACAAGAGACGTCACCGCCACAAGAAGCCTGTTCACCTCCACTAGAGAGGAGCCCCCACTCCCTGCAGCTAGAGAAGAGCCTGTGGTAGCACGGAAAACCCAGAATTGCCAAAAATAAATAAATAAATAAATAACAATGCAAAATATTTTTTAAAAAATGACCTTGTTCTTATTTTTTCATAACAGCAGACACTGGTGGAAACGGTCACAGCCAGGGGGCAGTATCTGAGACCACCTCTCCTCCACGGGGCCCCATCCAGGTAGCCCTCCGCGCCTACATGTATCCATGTAGGTTTGTTACACACGGCATCTCTCCAGCCATCTACCTGTCTACTCATCTCCCCCCCCAAAAAATATAAAGTGAAACAGTGTTATTTATCAATTTTTTAAAAGATTTTTTTTAAAGGGGACCTTTTTTTTTAAGTCTTTATTGAATTCCTTACAATAGTACTTCTTTTTTTTTCGGCTGTGAAGCCTGTGGGAATCTTAGGGTTTGAGCCTGCATGAAATCTTAACCACTGGCGTGCCAGGAAAGTCCCTTATCGATTTTTTAAAAATTATTTTTCCAAGGCGTCTCTTAAGAGATTAAAATGCTTTTGGATCCTGAGCTCCTGTGTAAAGTGATTTTTTTTTTAATTATTTCTAAAGTATTAAAAATGCTGCCTTTGAAAAAAAACAACAAAAAGACAAGCTTCATGTAAATCTAATGCTAAGAATAATCTTCAGGCTACCTGAACCGTGCCACGTGGCCTCCCGCAGCACATAGCTTTTCTCAGCTGGCGAGGCCGTTACAATCCCCACCTCCAAGAAGCACTGTGAGTAGAAGTGAATGCTTTTCAGCAATTTTCAGCTCTCTGGCTGCAGGACTCTGGATTATGAATTGCACGCTAAACGATCTGAAAGCACACCACTTTCATTTTAATTTCACATTTATTCTTGCCAGACAAAAATAGTTTTTCAGGAAAGAGCAGTAACATCTTATGCTTAACCTCCCGGAATTTAATTGTGTGGAAGGCATTTTCATAGGACTTATCTTTCTGGCAATGTCTAGTGTTCCTTGGAAAACTTTACGAATGCAGAGAGGCATAAATTTCTTAAGTCAGGTACCAGAAACTCTCGACGGCCCGGCACGGTAAGGAAATGTGGTTTTCAAATATTCACATTAAGAAAAGTCGCCCAACATTAATTATGCCTCAAGAAAAAGGGATTAAAAAGTCACTCTCTTGGCAATTTATGGACACAAATTTTTCTAAGAATTACAACACCATAAAGTATGGCTAATAAACCACAGTGAAGACTGTTTAATCTTTCGGATGATTAAGAAGGGTCTTGAGGATTTGCATTATAAACAAGATTTGTCTTGGCATTACAGCAACATGCCAAAAAATTCGTGGAAGGCAGGTAACGTGACGGGTGCACACGGCATCTCTCCAGCCATCTACCTGTCTACTCATCTCCCCCCCCAAAAAATATAAAGTGAAACAGTGTTATTTATCAATTTTTTAAAAGATTTTTTTTAAAGGGGACCTTTTTTTTTAAGTCTTTATTGAATTCCTTACAATAGTACTTCTTTTTTTTTCGGCTGTGAAGCCTGTGGGAATCTTAGGGTTTGAGCCTGCATGAAATCTTAACCACTGGCGTGCCAGGAAAGTCCCTTATCGATTTTTTAAAAATTATTTTTCCAAGGCGTCTCTTAAGAGATTAAAATGCTTTTGGATCCTGAGCTCCTGTGTAAAGTGATTTTTTTTTTAATTATTTCTAAAGTATTAAAAATGCTGCCTTTGAAAAAAAACAACAAAAAGACAAGCTTCATGTAAATCTAATGCTAAGAATAATCTTCAGGCTACCTGAACCGTGCCACGTGGCCTCCCGCAGCACATAGCTTTTCTCAGCTGGCGAGGCCGTTACAATCCCCACCTCCAAGAAGCACTGTGAGTAGAAGTGAATGCTTTTCAGCAATTTTCAGCTCTCTGGCTGCAGGACTCTGGATTATGAATTGCACGCTAAACGATCTGAAAGCACACCACTTTCATTTTAATTTCACATTTATTCTTGCCAGACAAAAATAGTTTTTCAGGAAAGAGCAGTAACATCTTATGCTTAACCTCCCGGAATTTAATTGTGTGGAAGGCATTTTCATAGGACTTATCTTTCTGGCAATGTCTAGTGTTCCTTGGAAAACTTTACGAATGCAGAGAGGCATAAATTTCTTAAGTCAGGTACCAGAAACTCTCGACGGCCCGGCACGGTAAGGAAATGTGGTTTTCAAATATTCACATTAAGAAAAGTCGCCCAACATTAATTATGCCTCAAGAAAAAGGGATTAAAAAGTCACTCTCTTGGCAATTTATGGACACAAATTTTTCTAAGAATTACAACACCATAAAGTATGGCTAATAAACCACAGTGAAGACTGTTTAATCTTTCGGATGATTAAGAAGGGTCTTGAGGATTTGCATTATAAACAAGATTTGTCTTGGCATTACAGCAACATGCCAAGGAACAGGGAATTCTCGTGGAAGGCAGGTAACGTGACGGTGGACTGTAGTCTATCACTAAAGCAGAACTCAGCTTTTAAACAAAACTGTCTTTGGGTCCAGACAGCCCTGCACTGGAATCCCGGCTTTCCATTCCTCAGTGGTGGGGGTCTCAGGCAAGTTATTTAAGCTCTTTAAGATTCTTCTTCTGGGTGTGAAACAATTCCTCTGCTGGAATGTTGAAAGTAAAAGTCATTAATTTACATCAGTGACTTGAGGTGCAAGCTGGCCTCGGCCTCATACCTTTTTTGTAAAGAAGGGAAAGAAACAACCAGACAGTCTAATAATATGAGGTGACCAGGCCTGACGAGTTGCTGATACATCTTAAATCTGGATGATAACTGCCATACAATTATTGTAAATGTTTGGGAAGAGGAAGGTCAAGGAGAGGGAAGATGTGAGAAGGAAGACAGTAATTAAATAGAGGCCCTAGTAATACAGAAGTTACCCACTTCTTCCCATTCTAAGAAATGGTCTCCCTGAAAATACAGAGGTTTATAGGCGCCCCCTGGTGGCTCAGACGGGAAAGACTCTGCCAGCAATGCAGGAGATACGCGTTCCATCTCCGGGCTGGGAAGACCCCCCTGGAGAAAGGAATGGCAACCCACTCCAGTCTTCTTGCCTGGGAAATCCCATGGACAGAGAAGCCTGGCAGGTTGCAGTCCAGAGGGTCACAAGGAGTTGGACACAACTGAGCGACTAACACTTTCACTTTCCCATGGGGATTTATTTGAATTCCATTCCTAGTTTTGGTTGCAGTTCCAATAGAAATAGGCTCAATTATTTAAAAAGGAAAAAAAAAAAAACTAGAATTTTCAAGAAAGCCGTTACATTCCAGTTTGATTTTTCCTAGGAAAGTCTAAATTATTCATATGATGGTCCTTAAATATTTTCATCACATATTTAATAACTCAGTTTGGTGTTTTAAATGGCTGGTGCTTAATTCAGCAAATTCTCAGACCACCACAAAACCAGAAGCCACAAGATTTCCAAATATGGTCAGACTATCAGCTAAGCCACCAGGGAAGCCCAAGAATACTGGAGTGGGTAGCCCCTCCCTTCTCCAGGGGATCTTCCTGACCCGGGAATTCAATCGGGGTCTCCTGAAGTACAGACGGATTCTTTACCAAATGAGCCACAAGGGAAGCCCATTTCCAAGAACAAAGTAAATGATCACTATAGTTTGCTTGGTATACCCTATAGTTGAGAGCTAGCAGAAATTATTAATAGAACAAAGTAAAAATTATTCATTGATATCTTCTTGCACCATAGCTTTAGCACATAAATCTTATAAGATGTGCTATATCTGGGGGCTTCCCAGGTGGCACTAATGGTAAAGACTTCACCTGCAATGCAGGAGACGTAAGAGACACAGGTTCGATCCCAGGGTCTGGAAGATCCCATGGAAGAGGGCATGGCTACTCTGGTATTCTTGCCTCAAAACTCCCATGCGCAGAGGAGCCTGGCAGGCTACAGATCATAGGGTTACACAGAGTCGGACACCACGGAAGCGACTTAGCACACACGCACACATTATAAGATGAGTAATACTCAGTTAGCAATAACAGTTATCAATGTTAAATCAGGAAACAATATTTAGCTATGTTTCTAATATACGATTTAGGTAATGTTAAAATGAGTTTGCACACCTTGATCCCATGTGCAGACTTCCAAGCACTAAGTACTCAAAGTGGAGGAAACAGCTCTGCTCACTTGAGGTAAATGTATTAAGACTTGTGGATTTTGATCAAATAAAAATTCCCTATGTAATAGACTAAGTGGGCAGTAATAAATGGTACCAGAGGGTAAAGTTACAAACTGAACATACCAGAACACTCTAATTCTGTTAAAAATAAGACCCCAATTGTTGACTGAAATTAAATTTTTATTTGAAACCTTACTGGATAGATAACTGAATACTAGAAATCAGGCAACTATCTAAGTCAACCTCTCTGGTGGCATTCAAAGGTGATACTTGGAGAAAAATATTTTTTAAATCATCTTCTATTGATTGTTTTACCTAAAAAGCTACATTTTCACCCAGTTTAACATTGGGCAGTCACAACCCATTTCCTGAGACGCCAAAGTCCGAGTCTTTGGTGTGAATCACCGACAATGGACAGGAAGGGAAGAGGCCCAGTTTGAGGTCAGCTGTAAACTCAGACTTAAAGGATTAGTTTATGTAACAGCTCACATGTCTCTTCCTAAATTGATCAGATTATGAATTTCTTAAAAAAGATTGCCCAGTTTGAGGTGAGGCCCCAGCTGCTAAGAGGTGCCTATAGTTGAGAGCTAGCAGAAATTATTAATAGAACAAAGTAAAAATTATTCATTGATATCTTCTTGCACCATAGCTTTAGCACATAAATCTTATAAGATGTGCTATATCTGGGGGCTTCCCAGGTGGCACTAATGGTAAAGACTTCACCTGCAATGCAGGAGACGTAAGAGACACAGGTTCGATCCCAGGGTCTGGAAGATCCCATGGAAGAGGGCATGGCTACTCTGGTATTCTTGCCTCAAAACTCCCATGCGCAGAGGAGCCTGGCAGGCTACAGATCATAGGGTTACACAGAGTCGGACACCACGGAAGCGACTTAGCACACACGCACACATTATAAGATGAGTAATACTCAGTTAGCAATAACAGTTATCAATGTTAAATCAGGAAACAATATTTAGCTATGTTTCTAATATACGATTTAGGTAATGTTAAAATGAGTTTGCACACCTTGATCCCATGTGCAGACTTCCAAGCACTAAGTACTCAAAGTGGAGGAAACAGCTCTGCTCACTTGAGGTAAATGTATTAAGACTTGTGGATTTTGATCAAATAAAAATTCCCTATGTAATAGACTAAGTGGGCAGTAATAAATGGTACCAGAGGGTAAAGTTACAAACTGAACATACCAGAACACTCTAATTCTGTTAAAAATAAGACCCCAATTGTTGACTGAAATTAAATTTTTATTTGAAACCTTACTGGATAGATAACTGAATACTAGAAATCAGGCAACTATCTAAGTCAACCTCTCTGGTGGCATTCAAAGGTGATACTTGGAGAAAAATATTTTTTAAATCATCTTCTATTGATTGTTTTACCTAAAAAGCTACATTTTCACCCAGTTTAACATTGGGCAGTCACAACCCATTTCCTGAGACGCCAAAGTCCGAGTCTTTGGTGTGAATCACCGACAATGGACAGGAAGGGGAAGAGAGGCCCAGTTTGAGGTCAGCTGTAAACTCAGACTTAAAGGATTAGTTTATGTAACAGCTCACATGTCTCTTCCTAAATTGATCAGATTATGAATTTCTTAAAAAAAAAAAAAAGATTGTAATACTTGACATCATTGGTAGGAGGTTGAGGTGAGGCCCCAGCTGACCTCAAGCAGGTGCCTCCCACCCCCGCCACACACACAGGAGAAACCCTCCAAGCCAGGAGTACGGTCTGGACTTCTAGACCGATAAGGCGAAGAAGTCACAGCTCGGTAAGAAACCTACAGAAACGGGGAGGGAAAAAGTACAGCTTCTACTGGTACGGGCCGCTTGGAAAAGAAAAGGAATGGTTCAAAACTCTGGGACCTGCAAGAGCACACCCACAGCCCTCGGGCATCGTACAGGTTCTCCTGTGGGCGCCTTCGCCGCAGTCTCGGCAGGCGGCAACGCGGGGCTGGGTGCAAACACAGCGCTGACAGAGAGCGTGAGCTGCCTGCACGGTCAAGGTTATGACCAACTAAGCCAGAGCCCACTGAGCGTCTTGCTTCGCCAGCATATTCACTGTAAAACATGCAACAGATTCTTAAAATAGAAATCGAGATGACAGGCAGTATTTTGGAAACCAGGTCTTCCTCAAGCTGTGGAAAAAATCTGGGTGGCCCAGATTCCTTCCTTTCTTAGAATAAGACTGCTGGTCCTCCCACACTAGCAAGAGGTGAAAATGTTTACATGGATACATCTGATGTGTTGACACAGCTCTTAGCAATAAGTCCTTCAAAAGGGCGATCTTTTCCTTCAGTTTCTGCAACAAAGCTCTGATTGTCACGGTAAGCTGAAAAGAAAAGAACACAGCCTAAGTATGCTAGTCCAGAGGTGTGGTGGCTCCTAAAGTTAAATAAGACCCCAATTGTTGACTGAAATTAAATTTTTATTTGAAACCTTACTGGATAGATAACTGAATACTAGAAATCAGGCAACTATCTAAGTCAACCTCTCTGGTGGCATTCAAAGGTGATACTTGGAGAAAAATATTTTTTAAATCATCTTCTATTGATTGTTTTACCTAAAAAGCTACATTTTCACCCAGTTTAACATTGGGCAGTCACAACCCATTTCCTGAGACGCCAAAGTCCGAGTCTTTGGTGTGAATCACCGACAATGGACAGGAAGGGGAAGAGAGGCCCAGTTTGAGGTCAGCTGTAAACTCAGACTTAAAGGATTAGTTTATGTAACAGCTCACATGTCTCTTCCTAAATTGATCAGATTATGAATTTCTTAAAAAAAAAAAAAAGATTGTAATACTTGACATCATTGGTAGGAGGTTGAGGTGAGGCCCCAGCTGACCTCAAGCAGGTGCCTCCCACCCCCGCCACACACACAGGAGAAACCCTCCAAGCCAGGAGTACGGTCTGGACTTCTAGACCGATAAGGCGAAGAAGTCACAGCTCGGTAAGAAACCTACAGAAACGGGGAGGGAAAAAGTACAGCTTCTACTGGTACGGGCCGCTTGGAAAAAAAAAGGAATGGTTCAAAACTCTGGGACCTGCAAGAGCACACCCACAGCCCTCGGGCATCGTACAGGTTCTCCTGTGGGCGCCTTCGCCGCAGTCTCGGCAGGCGGCAACGCGGGGCTGGGTGCAAACACAGCGCTGACAGAGAGCGTGAGCTGCCTGCACGGTCAAGGTTATGACCAACTAAGCCAGAGCCCACTGAGCGTCTTGCTTCGCCAGCATATTCACTGTAAAACATGCAACAGATTCTTAAAATAGAAATCGAGATGACAGGCAGTATTTTGGAAACCAGGTCTTCCTCAAGCTGTGGAAAAAATCTGGGTGGCCCAGATTCCTTCCTTTCTTAGAATAAGACTGCTGGTCCTCCCACACTAGCAAGAGGTGAAAATGTTTACATGGATACATCTGATGTGTTGACACAGCTCTTAGCAATAAGTCCTTCAAAAGGGCGATCTTTTCCTTCAGTTTCTGCAACAAAGCTCTGATTGTCACGGTAAGCTGAAAAGAAAAGAACACAGCCTAAGTATGCTAGTCCAGAGGTGTGGTGGCTCCTAAAATTATCATGTAAATCCTGCTTCACAAACTGATTCCATCAAGGGAAGGCTGGAAGAGACATCAAGCCTCCCAATGCCAATCTCAAGGTTGTAGGGAATCTTAAGGGTTCCCTGGGCCAGCTACCCACCGAATGCCTGAGCCCAACCCTGTGACCTGACCGGGTGGGGAGCTGGTCCATATCGGAACCCTGGCTTTGCTCTCACAATCAGCTGAACTCTAGCCCTTGAACGTCTACGTTCTGATCCTATTTGTCTACCAGGAGCAACACAAGAAATGGCATGCATCTGTGTGCGCCAGCAAAACCCCCACATTTCCCTCAACCGCACTGCAAAGAACAAGACGTCAAGTCCCACTGCCATCCTGGACAGTCTTCCCTAAACACACAGGTATCCTTACAACCCATTAAAAGTCTTATAGCAGTGGATCCTTTCTTTACATGAGGAACGTTAACCTCTTTTTCCAGGAGTGGGTGAATTTTCTCCAATTGACATACATCAGCATTAGGCTTCGTTTGTGACTTGAAATGTGGCCTTAAGGGATGGTGGAGCGGTGGGGAGAAAGCCTCTCGGGAATGAAAATATATGACAAATAAAATCACCCCTGTGAAGGAAACATCAGTCAACCACAGATATAAGCGGAGGTAGGTTTAGAAAGACAGACTGGGGCTTCCCTGGTGGTCCAGTGGGTAGGGGCACTGCCTTGCAGTGAAAGGGGCGCCGGTTCGATCCCTGGCCTGGGAAGATTCCACGTGCCGCGGAGCGGCTGAACCGATGTGTCCAATGACCGAGCCAGAGCTCTGGAACGTGTGCGCCCAGAGCCGGTGCTCTGCGACAACAGAGGCCACTGCGATGGGAGGCCCACACGGGTCAAAGAACAAAGACGGATGAAAATAGAGAAATGAAAGACCAATAGAAGTGGCCCGCCCACCCCCCTCCCTCCCCAATCTGCTCCCCAACACACCCAAAAAAAAAAAAGACAGACTGTCACCTGTCACACGTTTCATGTGCTACCTTGTTCAAAGGAAGAGTTCTATAGCTGCAGGGGACGCAGAGGCGTTCTCCCTAGATGAGCGGGGGTCACACCAGGAAAACCCAGCAGAGGCTGGCCAAGGACCACGTACATCAAGCAAGCCTCAAAGGTATCAGCAGCCAAGAAAAATCTAACCTTCACTGTTCTAATACCTCTGAGAACCACAGAAAAACCACCCACGAAGTCTACGGGGAGTCGCCACGGAGGGCAGATTCCTCCTCATTCAAGAAGTAAAGAGCAATAAAAAAAGTAAAGAGCAAAACAAACAAATAAAACTGAACACACACACACACACACACGCACACATACATGTCAGATCTAGGAAGCGTCTACAAAGTTAAAGATCAAAAGCATTCAACAGATGAAAAAAATACGTAGCCTTTAAAAAGTATGACTGAAATCCAAACCCGTTGACATAAAAAGACATTCATCCTAATGTATGAAAAGAAAAAGAAATCAAGTCATAAAATGCAATGTCACCCACACAGATGGAAAAAAACTTATAGCAGTGGATCCTTTCTTTACATGAGGAACGTTAACCTCTTTTTCCAGGAGTGGGTGAATTTTCTCCAATTGACATACATCAGCATTAGGCTTCGTTTGTGACTTGAAATGTGGCCTTAAGGGATGGTGGAGCGGTGGGGAGAAAGCCTCTCGGGAATGAAAATATATGACAAATAAAATCACCCCTGTGAAGGAAACATCAGTCAACCACAGATATAAGCGGAGGTAGGTTTAGAAAGACAGACTGGGGCTTCCCTGGTGGTCCAGTGGGTAGGGGCACTGCCTTGCAGTGAAAGGGGCGCCGGTTCGATCCCTGGCCTGGGAAGATTCCACGTGCCGCGGAGCGGCTGAACCGATGTGTCCAATGACCGAGCCAGAGCTCTGGAACGTGTGCGCCCAGAGCCGGTGCTCTGCGACAACAGAGGCCACTGCGATGGGAGGCCCACACGGGTCAAAGAACAAAGACGGATGAAAATAGAGAAATGAAAGACCAATAGAAGTGGCCCGCCCACCCCTCCCTCCCCAATCTGCTCCCCAACACACCCAAAAAAAAAAAAGACAGACTGTCACCTGTCACACGTTTCATGTGCTACCTTGTTCAAAGGAAGAGTTCTATAGCTGCAGGGGACGCAGAGGCGTTCTCCCTAGATGAGCGGGGGTCACACCAGGAAAACCCAGCAGAGGCTGGCCAAGGACCACGTACATCAAGCAAGCCTCAAAGGTATCAGCAGCCAAGAAAAATCTAACCTTCACTGTTCTAATACCTCTGAGAACCACAGAAAAACCACCCACGAAGTCTACGGGGAGTCGCCACGGAGGGCAGATTCCTCCTCATTCAAGAAGTAAAGAGCAATAAAAAAAGTAAAGAGCAAAACAAACAAATAAAACTGAACACACACACACACACACACGCACACATACATGTCAGATCTAGGAAGCGTCTACAAAGTTAAAGATCAAAAGCATTCAACAGATGAAAAAAATACGTAGCCTTTAAAAAGTATGACTGAAATCCAAACCCGTTGACATAAAAAGACATTCATCCTAATGTATGAAAAGAAAAAGAAATCAAGTCATAAAATGCAATGTCACCCACACAGATGGAAAAAAACAACCCAGGAACTAAAGACATCAAAACATCAAGGGTGGTTATCTCTGTAGCAGGATTTCTTAATATTTTATAAGAAAACTATTACTTTCAGAGAAAAAATTCTGTTATGATAATTTAACAGAAGCTTTCCAAAGCACAGAAAAGACTGAAAGCCTAATTCATATTTTAAGCTAACATAACCTTGGTAACAAGCACTGATGGAGATAAGAGAAAAAAAAAAAAAAAACCACTTTCCAACCTCCCCTAAAGATTATAAACGAAAAAGTCTTTGAAAAATATTAGCAAAGCAAATTCAGAACTATATTAAAAATGACAGTATGCCATCACCCGGAAGAATGTATCTGAGCAATTTAAGAATGCTTTGATGTTTGAAGAGCTAATAACACAGCTTTTAATCACTAAAAATAGTATGAATAGCTAAAGTCATTAGTAGTATTAATAACTGAAAGCAGAATAAGCATATTGATTATTATAGCATGGGGAAAATTAATTCAAAACAAGACAAAAACAAAGAAAGAAAACTCAGAGAATGGGGTCAGTCCTGCTATAACTGCAGTATTATTTAACTTTGGTCTAGACATTCTAATCAATGCAATAAAACAAGTTAAAGGAATACATAAGGGCTTAAATGAGGAAGGTTAAAAATAGTGTATTTGGAAAGTTAAGAGGCTCGAATGAACAATGACTAGAAAAAACGTCAATGATTCAGGGTGGAGATCAATCACAAAATGAAAAACACCCAGGGCAATCCTAAATTCAAGTAGGAAGAACTCTTTTAAAAGTTATTTTTAAACATCATGAACAATATCAACAAAATCGAAAAAATAGCTAGCACAGTGCCTGGCATAGCGTAACTGCAGGAAAGACTGCTGAAGGCATGAAAGGAAAGACTCACCACTATAAAAATGAAAATGCTCCCCAGTTTAATTTCTAAATATCCTACACATCTATCCAAAATTCCATGTGCAGTCCCTTCACTAGAGAAGAGGTTGTGTAACTGAAGTACAACAGAAAGTAGTTTTAATAAAGTTACGCGGGGCTTCCCTGGTAGCTCAGTGGTAAACAGTTCGTCTGCCAATGCAGGAGATGTGGGTTCGATCCCCAATCCGGGAAAATCCCACATGCTGCAGAGCAACTAAGCAGGTGAGCCACAGCTGTGGAGCCTGTGCTCTGGAGCCTGGGAGCTGCAATGACTGCAGCATCCTAGAGCCTGTGCTCCGCAACAAGAGGCGCCACTACCCTGCAACTAGAGAGTAGTCCCCGCTCTCCACAGCGAGAGAAAAACCTGTGCAGCAACAAAGCACAGCCAAAAATAAATAAGCCAATGAAATGGAGGAAGTGAGGCAAACCTGCTCTTAGAGGAGGAGAAATGAAGGGAAATGTAGAAAGATCAAGGGTACATGTTACAAAGGGGCCTAACACCATCAATCATTAACTCTCGATTAAAAAACTATGAGTGGGGCTTCCCTGGTGGTCCAGTGGGTAAAGATACCGCCCTGCAGTGCAGACACTGCCTTGTAGGGTTCCATCCCTGGCCTGGGAAGATCCCATGCGCTGCGGAGCGGCTGGACCCATGCGTCCAACTCCTGAGACGGAGCTCTGGGGTCAGCCAAACTGCAGTATTATTTAACTTTGGTCTAGACATTCTAATCAATGCAATAAAACAAGTTAAAGGAATACATAAGGGCTTAAATGAGGAAGGTTAAAAATAGTGTATTTGGAAAGTTAAGAGGCTCGAATGAACAATGACTAGAAAAAACGTCAATGATTCAGGGTGGAGATCAATCACAAAATGAAAAACACCCAGGGCAATCCTAAATTCAAGTAGGAAGAACTCTTTTAAAAGTTATTTTTAAACATCATGAACAATATCAACAAAATCGAAAAAATAGCTAGCACAGTGCCTGGCATAGCGTAACTGCAGGAAAGACTGCTGAAGGCATGAAAGGAAAGACTCACCACTATAAAAATGAAAATGCTCCCCAGTTTAATTTCTAAATATCCTACACATCTATCCAAAATTCCATGTGCAGTCCCTTCACTAGAGAAGAGGTTGTGTAACTGAAGTACAACAGAAAGTAGTTTTAATAAAGTTACGCGGGGCTTCCCTGGTAGCTCAGTGGTAAACAGTTCGTCTGCCAATGCAGGAGATGTGGGTTCGATCCCCAATCCGGGAAAATCCCACATGCTGCAGAGCAACTAAGCAGGTGAGCCACAGCTGTGGAGCCTGTGCTCTGGAGCCTGGGAGCTGCAATGACTGCAGCATCCTAGAGCCTGTGCTCCGCAACAAGAGGCGCCACTACCCTGCAACTAGAGAGTAGTCCCCGCTCTCCACAGCGAGAGAAAAACCTGTGCAGCAACAAAGCACAGCCAAAAATAAATAAGCCAATGAAATGGAGGAAGTGAGGCAAACCTGCTCTTAGAGGAGGAGAAATGAAGGGAAATGTAGAAAGATCAAGGGTACATGTTACAAAGGGGCCTAACACCATCAATCATTAACTCTCGATTAAAAAACTATGAGTGGGGCTTCCCTGGTGGTCCAGTGGGTAAAGATACCGCCCTGCAGTGCAGACACTGCCTTGTAGGGTTCCATCCCTGGCCTGGGAAGATCCCATGCGCTGCGGAGCGGCTGGACCCATGCGTCCAACTCCTGAGACGGAGCTCTGGAGCGCATGTGCCCAGAGCCAGTGCTCTGCAGTGAGAAAGGCCACTGTGATGGGAGGCCCACAGAGGCCAAAGAAAAAAAAATAGATGAAAATAGATAAATGAAAGACCAATAGAAGTGGCCAAAAAAAATGTATTAAAAAAAAAAATCTGAGTGTATGATGAAGGCAGTTACCAGTGGCTTCATTAGTGCAGAAGAACAGAAGTCCAGAAACAGTGCCCTTGTGTAAAAATTCAGTGAATGACAATAGCTACACCATGGAAGCAACCTAGATGTCCATCGACAAACAAATGGATACAGAAGCTCTGGTACATACATACAATGGAGTACTTCTCAGCCGCAAAAAAAAAAAAATGCAGAAAATTCAGTCCTAATGAGATGAATGAACCTAGAACCTATTATACAAAGTGAAGTAAGTCAAAAAGAGAAGGACAAGTACAGGATACTAACGCATATATATGGAATCTAGTAAGATCATACTGATAAACACACACGCAGAGCATCGATGGAAAAACAGTCATAGAGAACAAACTTATGGACATTGGTGAGAGGGAAGAGTGTGTGAGAGATACGGAAAGAGTAACACGGAGGCCTATGCTAGCATATGCAAAAGAGATAACTATTGTTAATGCACTGTGGGTTAAGTAATCTTACATGGGGGCTATGAGATGGCCCGGAGGGGTGGGATGGGGGGTTAGGATATACATATGATTAATCTGGGATTATACATAGCTGTAAACAACAAAATTCTGTAAAAGCAAAACAGCAAAATAAAAAAAAAAATGGCCAAAAAAAAATTCAGTGAATGAAACAGGAAATATTTTGTACTTTGGGGGAATTAACAATTTAGCAAATCGGAAAAATTAGATGCCTACACAAACTAAATTTCAAATATCGTAAAGATTTCTGTGCTTTAAAAAAGGTACAAAAGAGGAGGACAGTTTAATGAAAACTTAGGTAATTAGAGTATTTCTATTACTGTAATATGATATAAAAATTATGATTATGCCAAGCCTTTCTAACTATTATCTCCCCTTCTCCTATCGAGGGAAAATAGAATGAGCGGCTGGACCCATGCGTCCAACTCCTGAGAGCTCTGGAGCGCATGTGCCCAGAGCCAGTGCTCTGCAGTGAGAAAGGCCACTGTGATGGGAGGCCCACAGAGGCCAAAGAAAAAAAAATAGATGAAAATAGATAAATGAAAGACCAATAGAAGTGGCCAAAAAAAATGTATTAAAAAAAAAAATCTGAGTGTATGATGAAGGCAGTTACCAGTGGCTTCATTAGTGCAGAAGAACAGAAGTCCAGAAACAGTGCCCTTGTGTAAAAATTCAGTGAATGACAATAGCTACACCATGGAAGCAACCTAGATGTCCATCGACAAACAAATGGATACAGAAGCTCTGGTACATACATACAATGGAGTACTTCTCAGCCGCAAAAAAAAAAAAAATGCAGAAAATTCAGTCCTAATGAGATGAATGAACCTAGAACCTATTATACAAAGTGAAGTAAGTCAAAAAGAGAAGGACAAGTACAGGATACTAACGCATATATATGGAATCTAGTAAGATCATACTGATAAACACACACGCAGAGCATCGATGGAAAAACAGTCATAGAGAACAAACTTATGGACATTGGTGAGAGGGAAGAGTGTGTGAGAGATACGGAAAGAGTAACACGGAGGCCTATGCTAGCATATGCAAAAGAGATAACTATTGTTAATGCACTGTGGGTTAAGTAATCTTACATGGGGGCTATGAGATGGCCCGGAGGGGTGGGATGGGGGGTTAGGATATACATATGATTAATCTGGGATTATACATAGCTGTAAACAACAAAATTCTGTAAAAGCAAAACAGCAAAATAAAAAAAAAAATGGCCAAAAAAAAATTCAGTGAATGAAACAGGAAATATTTTGTACTTTGGGGGAATTAACAATTTAGCAAATCGGAAAAAATTAGATGCCTACACAAACTAAATTTCAAATATCGTAAAGATTTCTGTGCTTTAAAAAAGGTAAAAAAGAGGAGGACAGTTTAATGAAAACTTAGGTAATTAGAGTATTTCTATTACTGTAATATGATATAAAAATTATGATTATGCCAAGCCTTTCTAACTATTATCTCCCCTTCTCCTATAGGAAAAGGCCATGAATAAAAACAGTGATAATTTTAAGCAAAATTTAAAAATGAGGAGGTAAGTTTTTAAAAAGTTATTTATAAAATTAAAATCCAAATTAATACAAAAAATACTTGCACCAAATGTGCCAGATAAAGCTTAATCAAAGCTTAGTTAACATACAGGGAAGAGACACTTGGAAATTAAGAAATAATGAGCTAGGTTAAGAACATGTCTAGGCACATAACAGGCGATTCATAAAGGAAGAAATATAAACACACAACAAATATATGAAATGACGCTCAATGGCATAAGTAATTTTTAAAATGTGTATTAAACTATTGTATACTTTCACTTAACAGAGAAAGATTTTTTCTTAAAGTTAATCAGAACTAGTGTAGACATATGATCCTGAGACATTTTCAAAATGCCTAAAATTTTCTATAATCTAAATCCAGAAAGCCTACATTGAGGAATTTAATCTAACCTCGGCAATAATTTAGCCACATGGAAAACTCATTTCTATAATTAGAAATAATCAAACAATTTATTGGGCTTCCCAGGTGGCCTTAGTGTAAAGAACCCATTTTGCCAATGCAGGAGACGTAAGAGATGTGGGTTCGATCCCTGGGTTGGGAAGATCTCCTAAAGAAGGGCATGGCAACCCATGCCAGTACTCATGCTTGGGAATGCCATGGACAGAGGAGCCTCGTGGGCCACAGCCCATGGGATCGCAGAGAGTCGGACACGACTGAAGCAACTTGGCACAATGGTTAATCATCAGAATATGACACTGGTTAAATGAATCAGAGATCTAAATGTAAAAAATGAAACCATGCATTTGCTAGAAGAAAACAGGAATAAATTCCTTTATAACCTACACAAAGTAAAAGCTATGAGTGAAAATGCAGATGCAATTAAAAATTGATAGTCAACTTCATTAAAAAAAAAAAAAAAACCTCAAATGTTCACATGACAGAAGCTACCATAAGCGAAGTCAAGCAACAAATGATAAAGGAGAAGAAATCATTATAATATAAAACAAAGAGCTAATCTTCCTAATACATAAAGAGCCTTTACAGGTTAAAAAGACCAACAATCCAATAGAAAAAATGAGCAAAAAACAGGAACTTAGTTTACAAAATACATATACAGAGATAGAGAATACTTAAGAATGTGAAAACATACTTCACTTTATATCATGAAAAATGCAAATTTAAAACTACACTGGGGAAAAAAAACTATACTGGAAGGCGAAGGAGATTAAGAGGTACAAACTTCCAGTCACAGAGTAAGGAAGTCAAGGGGATATAATATACAGCATAGGGAATATAGTCAATAATATTGTAGTAATTTCATATGGTAACATGGTAACTAGACTTATCTGGCAATCATACTGTAATGCATGAAAACATCAAGTCCCTATGTTGCATACCTGAAACTAATATACTATTGCAAAATAATGCCTGAATTTTAAAACTACATAAAATTAAAACTACACTAAATTTTTTTTTTTTTAATTAATTTATTTACTTGGCTGTGCTGGGTCTGAGTTGCAGTCTGTGGGATCTAGTTTCCTGACCAGGGATCAAACCCGAGCCCCCTGCATTGGGAACCTGGAGTCTTAGCCACTGGACCACCAGAGAAGTCCCAAAACTACACTAAAATATTTCACCTCATTTATTAGGTTGGCAAAAATTCAGAAAATTGAGAATGCCCTCTGCTGGCTGACCTAGGGAGCCAAAGTTGACAACCTCTGTGGAGGGGAATTTGGTAAAGGTTAAAAAAAATAAATAAAATAAATAAATAAAAAATATATATATATATACACACACATATCACATGCTCTCGTTCTGAGAATTCATTCCTAAAACAATCTCAAAAAAGAAAAAAAAAATCACACAGCTGTTTATTGCAGCATTAATCTTAAGAGCAAAGGAAACGATCTAAACGCCTGTTCTCAGGAGACAGGTTAATGAACTACAGTACATACAAAGGGGCTTTTCCTGGTGGCTCAGTGGTAAAGAATCTGCCTGCAGTGCAGGAGACTCGGGTTCGATCCCTGGGTCAGGAAGATCCCCTGGAGAAGGTAATAGTAACCCACTCCAGTATTCTTGCCTGGGAAATTCCACAGACAGAGGAGCCTGGCTTGCGGCAATCTTCGCGACTAAACACCACCACCCAAGAGAACACTATAAAGTCCTAAGAAGAACCAGCAAGATCTCAGTGAACTAATCTCTCTGTGATACTAGTGTTAAGCGAAAAGAGCAAGATACAAAAGAGTAACACTTTGGTAAAAGGAAAAGAAATGAGAATACACACACAGACACACACACACACACCCTGGATGCTTATTTCCACAAGAAGTAGCACAGGAAGAATAAATGAGAAATTAATTAAGAAAAAAAAGGATTACTCTAAGAAGGTGAAAAAGGCATGAAAAGGGGGAACGGGGACAAGCCTTTGAGTACACCTCTGTACATAATACTGGCTTCTGTACTATGTAAATGTTTTACATATTTAAAATTAAGGGTAGGGGAAAAAGCAAACCCTGAAAACAAGTATCAACAGATACAGAGGAGAGCCTAAGATACAGAAAAAAATAATCAATTCTCCTGTCTGCAGAACAGAATAACCTCAGTATCCTTAGTGGGATACTCTAAAAAAAATAAGAATGATAAAGACAAACTCAAACTTCACTTAGTGTTTGTTGTGGCACTTCTATAATGATTCTCAACTATTTCCTATAAACTGTAAGAGACCAAATGAGCAAAATCACATCAGTGCTTTTGGAAACTTGTGTTCTCACTACAGGAGAAGGAAAATACTAATTTGGAATGGGGAAGTTACAAAGAAACCTGTGAGGCTGGATGAAAACCAAAGGAATTGGCGTGGGCCCATGGTCTGCTAAAAAACGTATTTCCTTGCCAAATCCCACCACTGTTTTCTCTTTTTTTGTTTTTTACAGCCCAAAAGTAAAGGATGATCTTTTATATTTTCCAATGTAAAAACAAAAACAAACAAGAAAGCACTCTTATCCGTTTGTCAAGAACGGCTTCTCAAGGAGGTGAGAAGTTGGCTCCTGTCCTACAAAGCCCAACAGATTCACCATCTAGGGGAGAGTGGACCAACCCTGGAGCTAGACTATAACACTGTTAGAAACTTTTAAGATAAAACAGGAGAAATTAAAGAGATGGCATGCTTCATGTAGTCTGTGATTAGGTAACTATGAGCTGATTGGTTGTAATGTCCATTTGACCTAAGAAGGCCCACAGGCTATTACAGATATAAACAGCCTCAGAAATGGTGGGCAGGGGGAGGGTGTTTCAGAGCTCAGAGCTCAAACAGATCTTTGGGAGTGCTCAGTCTCTCCTGGTCTTACCTTGGTTGTATTTTCACCATTTCTTTCATACTGATTTCGCTGTTGAATTTTCTCGGCAATCTCTTGGGCAATTTGGCAGGTAGAGTCGTAGGTGGAGAACCTGAGTTGGAGTTATAAAGGGAGAAACATGCTGAAAGTTCCTTAAAGGACATCCCGGCATACTCTAAAGGTGCAGTGTGTAATTCTGGTCTCAAATGAGAACAGGAAGGAAGGATGATCAAATAGCACAGGGGTTTAAGGGTAACTCACTATGGGCTGGGCTCCATTTTCAACGCTTCCTTTGTAATAACTCCCTCAACCCACGCAAGAATGCTGGGAGCTGGTCCCCATCCCCGTCACACCCTTGAGAACATCAGGCACAGAGAGGAAGAGGGACTTGTCCAATGGTACCTCCAGCTGCAAACCCCAGCTGCCTGGCCCTGAGCCTGTCTGTGCCCCTAACCACTGTGCTCGCTGGCTGCTGATAAATGATCCCCATTCATTCATTCGCAAAACAGTCTGCAAACATTTCCGGAAGGCTGTCCCGGTGCCAAGCACTGCTCCAGGCGTGGGAGAACAGGGCAATGAGCAACAGGAACAAAGCCCCTGCTGTCAAAGAGTTTGGTGAAGGCAGAAAGGCACGAACCCAAACCTACCATGCCAGGTGTGGCTATGGGCTAAGACATACAACAAGGCGGGACAAAGGGATGGCGAGCGAGAGGCCAAGCTAGCAGCTCTTTAGGGACGAGCCACACAGGACAGCAGGCAGCGCAGTGCTCTGAGGACAAAAGACACACGCCCCACGGGACACCAGAATCCTCTCCAAGCGGATCCTGAGCTTCTGTTTGCTATTCAACAGTGTTGGGGAATTTGAAGGGTTCACGATGAATCTCCAACAGTCCCTTCATTTTTCCTTTGCTAACAGCCTTTTCACTTTCTGTTTCGGAAAATACTCAAGTGTGTACACGTATTTCATCTCTCCTAAAGGGTGGAAACTATGAACATGCAACAAATGTATTTTCCAGGACTGTCCCAGTGAAACAGACTAAGATCTGCTGTTGAACCTAACGTTCCAATTTTTATCTGAAAAAATAAACAAGTCATCTCTTAAATTCTCTGAATTCCCTTGTGCCACCTGAACACTGAGGGATCCTGGTAAATGTCTTTTTGAACGAAGGGAAAAAAACAATTTCCAATCCTTTCGCTGAGGAACCTGACTATAGTGATTATGATTACGGTTAACATTCCTTGCGGCTCAGACCGTAAAGAATCTGGCTGCCAGGTTCGATCCCTGGGTCAGGAAGATCTTCTGGAGAAGGGAAAGGCTACCCATCCTAGTCTTCTTGCCTGGAGAATTCCATGGACAGAGGAGCCTGGCAGGCTACAGTCCATGGGGTGGCAAAGAGTCGGACAGGACTGAGCGACTGACACACACAACTGAGTGACCTGATCTGGGCCAGGTCCTATGCTGAGAGTTTTACATTTTAAATTTAATCAGGATCCAATGACGTAGTGTAACCAAGCAGGACCCTATGGGGTCTTCCGGGAATAGACCCCTACCCCTTGTCCTCCGCCTGCCTCTTGTCTCTAGAAAAGCTTTAGCCTCCGAGGCCTCCCCTGACTTCAAAAGAGCAAATTTTGAGAAGTGAGAAAATGCAGAAAGGAAAACAGTCAAGCAGGACAAAAATAGTTTAGCCACTAAGCAAAGTCAAGGGCCTCTTGTTCCTCCTCAAGGGTGGGAGATAATATTCTGAGCTGCGTCCCTGGAGCTGCTCTTCAGACAATGAAACCCCCAGCAGGTGGACGACTTCAGCCCCAAAGCCCGTGGAACCCCGGCCGATTTGGGAACCAAAAGGTTTATGACACTGATTCTCAATTACCTCACCACCAACTAACAAGAAGAATATCCACAAGCTGATCACGCACCTGGAAGCTCCCCTCCCTCACCCTGTCTTTAAAACTCTTTCCCTGAAAGCCATCAAGGAATTCGGGTACTGTGAGCACCCGCTACAGGGACTCCTTGCTCTGGGGCGATCAACACTGCAGTTCCCTTTACCACCACCAGGTGCCAGTAGATTGGCTTTACTATGCGCAGGGGAGCGGACTTGGTTCTGTAACACCAGGATTCTTAACAACTCACCACTATACTCGAAAGCAGCAACATTCAGAGACATACACACACGCACATATGTGTGTGTACATATATATATATATATACAGTCATGTATACCAAATATATATGTGTGTGTGTATGTGTGTGTGTGTATATATATGTGTGTGTGTGTGCATATATATATATATATTCATAGATACCAAAAATAAGCAGGTGACACAAGGCAATACATAATTAAGAAACTAGGAGGCTGGTAAGGAAAACTGGGATAACACTCCTCCTGCCTGATGTGGAGGAGAAATGACCTGTGCATATGGCCAGTTTGGAGATGAGAGAAATTACTGACAGAGACACCCAGACCGGATATGGTTGGGCTGAGAGGTTACACCTTGGGCTAAACCCCAAGGTCAGCGCAAACCTGTCCCTCTGACAAGAAGGAGGAGCACTTTCTAGATAGGTGAGAGGCACAAGGAGCAAGCAGGACCCTATGGGGTCTTCCGGGAATAGACCCCTACCCCTTGTCCTCCGCCTGCCTCTTGTCTCTAGAAAAGCTTTAGCCTCCGAGGCCTCCCCTGACTTCAAAAGAGCAAATTTTGAGAAGTGAGAAAATGCAGAAAGGAAAACAGTCAAGCAGGACAAAAATAGTTTAGCCACTAAGCAAAGTCAAGGGCCTCTTGTTCCTCCTCAAGGGTGGGAGATAATATTCTGAGCTGCGTCCCTGGAGCTGCTCTTCAGACAATGAAACCCCCAGCAGGTGGACGACTTCAACCCCAAAGCCCGTGGAACCCAGGCCGATTTGGGAACCAAAAGGTTGATGACACTGATTCTCAATTACCTCACCACCAACTAACAAGAAGAATATCCACAAGCTGATCACGCACCTGGAAGCTCCCCTCCCTCACCCTGTCTTTAAAACTCTTTCCCTGAAAGCCATCAAGGAATTCGGGTACTGTGAGCACCCGCTACAGGGACTCCTTGCTCTGGGGCGATCAACACTGCAGTTCCCTTTACCACCACCAGGTGCCAGTAGATTGGCTTTACTATGCGCAGGGGAGCGGACTTGGTTCTGTAACACCAGGATTCTTAACAACTCACCACTATACTCGAAAGCAGCAACATTCAGAGACATACACACACGCACATATGTGTGTGTACATATATATATATATATACAGTCATGTATACCAAATATATATGTGTGTGTGTATGTGTGTGTGTGTATATATATGTGTGTGTGTGTGCATATATATATATATATTCATAGATACCAAAAATAAGCAGGTGACACAAGGCAATACATAATTAAGAAACTAGGAGGCTGGTAAGGAAAACTGGGATAACACTCCTCCTGCCTGATGTGGAGGAGAAATGACCTGTGCATATGGCCAGTTTGGAGATGAGAGAAATTACTGACAGAGACACCCAGACCGGATATGGTTGGGCTGAGAGGTTACACCTTGGGCTAAACCCCAAGGTCAGCGCAAACCTGTCCCTCTGACAAGAAGGAGGAGCACTTTCTAGATAGGTGAGAGGCACAAGGAGCAAGCAAAGAGGAAAGGAAGCAGTAAGAGCCTGTACGGCCGGCTGAGGGGGTTCCTGGGTAGGAGGGCAGAGAATGAGGTGGAGGAAAGGAGGTGAAGCGAGTTTCCGTAGGGCCTTCAGTAGCAGAACTATAAGGTTCGATGTTCCGAAGGGAGTGTGAGAGCTGGGGGGTCTACTTCTACACAGAGAGCAAGGCCTTGAAGAGGTCCCGTGAAATGCTTGTGCCCAAACCACAGCTCTCTTGCTCCTAACCCGAGTGTTCTCACTTGAGCTCTACGAACCGGTTCTGAAGCTCTGCTACACATGTGCATCACTGTCTGGGCTGCGAGTGCTCAGTCGTGACCGACTCTTTGTGGCCCCCTGGACTGTAGCCCACCAGGCTGCTCTGTCCGTGGGATTCTCCAGGCAAGAACACTGGAGTGGGTTGCCATTTCCTCCTCTGGGGGGGAACTTCCTGACCGGGGAGGGAAGTCGCATCTCCGGCTCGTCTCCTGCACTGGCAGGCGGATTCTTTACCTATGAGCCACTAGGGAAGCCCCTCGAATCATGGAGGAAGCTTTAAGAAGCAATCCTGGCTCCTGCCCCAGGCATTCTGACTGAACTGGCAGGGGAGTGAGGAGTAATAAATTAGCTCCCCGGGAGATCCCAATCTGTAGCTGGCTTGAGAACCACTGGCCTAGTGGTAACGGGCAACCTCATGACAGAATCAAGTACACAGGTCCCTAAAGTGCTAGTTGAGCAAAAGTAACCCTCCATGTACACAAGTCACTGGGAACGAAAGAAGAGCGGGAGGAGGCCAGCGGAAGACTCTCCAGCTAGTCAACTCCAGAACCAGCCACCGACGTGGAGTTTCTGTAATCCATAAAGAGTGGACAACAGCAGAAAAGAAAAAAAGAAAAGCAATGGAGATGAGTGAATACTATGATAGGAGGAGTGAAGAAAAAGCAGATGATTAGGGTTTTTTAGGTCTCAGAGACCAAGAGGGTGGTGACACCATGACAGGGGTTGAGGAACTGGAATGAAGATGAAAAATGTGAGAAAGCTGATTAACGTTTAGCAAAGAATCCATTCAGAGACCACCCTCACTTGATATTCCTATTACAGAGTGAGCTTATCGCTCACTTTGATATGCCATTAAAACAGTAAGTCATATTCCACTTCTAAACATGATAAAGGATCACTGGCCTAGGATTCTCGAAAGGAGGACTAAGCTATAGACAGGTCTGTTTTTCTAGAGTTTTCAGAGTCCAGTCTCCCAACTCCTCTCTGCTCTCCTGATCAGCAGCCTGCTGGGCAAGGAAGCTGACCCAGCACAACAGAGTCCCCCAAAGTTTCACTTGCAACAAATGAGAAAGCCGCAAAGTCAAATTACTTGAAAGTAACAGGAGAAATTATCAATGCTTTTTGCACATTAACTGTGGAAGAAGCGTAGGGTTTGGGGATAGCTCCCATCAACCTAAATGGATCCCCTGGAGCCTCCACCTTATTGCTGAGCTATATATCCTACTTTATGTGTAAAATGAGGAAGTTGGCTTCCATGAAGTGGAGGAAGGGCAACTTAGTCACCTCTATCAAGGGCCTTAAAGATGTTCAGAGTCTTGGACCAGTAGCTCCACTTCTAGGCAGTGAGCCAAGAAAACAAGAGATGGTACCAAAGGGCAGTCTTCCCAATTAAAAAAAAAAAACTGGAAACCAAAAAATTCTAATATTTTTAAAAGGTACAAAGAGGGGAATGATTAAATCACACTGCATCATGGTTATTCACATGATGCACTATTAAGCAATGTACAAACTGTGTTTTTACTGAATATTTAATGGTACAGAAAAATGTTCCCTGTTTCTATAAAATACATGACATACATGCACATATAATATACAAATAAATTCATTTTAAAAATCAACAATGCTAATTATTCCAGATGATACAGTTCAAGATTATTTTTTCCTCTACAAATATCCAGTATTTTCTAGATTTTTCTATCTGGGTGTTACAATTAGATGAACAAAAAAGATAACATCGAATCAGTTAAACCACTGGTCCAGATAATCCAGATCTAAGGTAGATTAACTTTGATCTTGCAAAGTTAATCTCTTAATATCCAGACTGTCTGCAACTTAACTATAAACTAGGTTAGAAGTACTAATGTGAGATATAGTCTCCAATAAGAACTTTGTAGAGCTAGAGGCTTTTTAATTCGTAAACAAAAAGCTCAGGTGAATATCTCATAGCAATAGTTTTTCTTTTTTTCTCTCTTTTCTCCATCACGCCTCTTCTATACATAATTATTCTTATCCACCTTTTTATTCTTTGGCCTGTGTGGGCCTCCCATTGCAGTGGCCTCTCTTGTTGCAGAGCAACGGTTCTGGACGCATGCGCTCCAGAATGCAGGCTCGTAATTGGACACACAGGTCCAGCCGCTCCTCTGCACTTGGGATCTTCCCGAGCCAGGGATTGAACCGGTGTCCCTTGCAGTGCAAGGCAGACCCACTGGACCACCAGGGAAGCGCAGCAATAGGTTCTTTAGCTCAGAACTTGAGTCGTTCATCACTCAGCCCTAGAGACTTAAATGTTGAATAAAAAAGACCCTTAGCAGTATGTTATATCCTACTTTATGTGTAAAATGAGGAAGTTGGCTTCCATGAAGTGGAGGAAGGGCAACTTAGTCACCTCTATCAAGGGCCTTAAAGATGTTCAGAGTCTTGGACCAGTAGCTCCACTTCTAGGCAGTGAGCCAAGAAAACAAGAGATGGTACCAAAGGGCAGTCTTCCCAATTAAAAAAAAAAAACTGGAAACCAAAAAATTCTAATATTTTTAAAAGGTACAAAGAGGGGAATGATTAAATCACACTGCATCATGGTTATTCACATGATGCACTATTAAGCAATGTACAAACTGTGTTTTTACTGAATATTTAATGGTACAGAAAAATGTTCCCTGTTTCTATAAAATACATGACATACATGCACATATAATATACAAATAAATTCATTTTAAAAATCAACAATGCTAATTATTCCAGATGATACAGTTCAAGATTATTTTTTCCTCTACAAATATCCAGTATTTTCTAGATTTTTCTATCTGGGTGTTACAATTAGATGAACAAAAAAGATAACATCGAATCAGTTAAACCACTGGTCCAGATAATCCAGATCTAAGGTAGATTAACTTTGATCTTGCAAAGTTAATCTCTTAATATCCAGACTGTCTGCAACTTAACTATAAACTAGGTTAGAAGTACTAATGTGAGATATAGTCTCCAATAAGAACTTTGTAGAGCTAGAGGCTTTTTAATTCGTAAACAAAAAGCTCAGGTGAATATCTCATAGCAATAGTTTTTCTTTTTTTCTCTCTTTTCTCCATCACGCCTCTTCTATACATAATTATTCTTATCCACCTTTTTATTCTTTGGCCTGTGTGGGCCTCCCATTGCAGTGGCCTCTCTTGTTGCAGAGCAACGGTTCTGGACGCATGCGCTCCAGAATGCAGGCTCGTAATTGGACACACAGGTCCAGCCGCTCCTCTGCACTTGGGATCTTCCCGAGCCAGGGATTGAACCGGTGTCCCTTGCAGTGCAAGGCAGACCCACTGGACCACCAGGGAAGCGCAGCAATAGGTTCTTTAGCTCAGAACTTGAGTCGTTCATCACTCAGCCCTAGAGACTTAAATGTTGAATAAAAGACCCTTAGCAGTTATTGTTTTATCGCATAAATTGCTGCCATAGAAACCCATCTTCAAGATACTGAGGTCAGGGTAAAATGCCTTATCAACAATTTCCTCCCCAGAATCCTGTAAGTTTTTTCTTTTCTTTTCTTTTCTTTTTTGAACGGCCCGCAAGACCTACACCCCACCGCCAACTAGTTACTAACTCGCTCACGCGCAGGAATTCGGAACCTCTGTTTCTCCACCTCCGAAATGAGGAAATTGACCAGATGCACTGGCGTTCCACAAAAAAGGCTACTCTGACTTCACTTTCGCTGGCGTCCCATGGAAGCCTGCGACAGCCAGCTCCACCACCGAGACGGGCGGGATATCCGCAGCCAAGGAGGGCTGAAAGGAGGCGCGGACATTCGGCACCGGAACTCCGCAGGGGTCCACCGCGTCTCCCGCCAGGGCTGCCCCTGCCAGGACCCGGGGGGGCGGGATCCAGCAGAGCGCAGCCGCTCAGCCCCCGCCCTCCGCGGCAGGAGAGGGGCCCCTGCTGCCCGAAACCCCTCACCCCGAAAGGCCTCCAGCCCCAAGGCCTAGCGACCGCCCACCCTCACCCGGGGCTCACCAGGGCTCCGGGGCCATGGTGCAGTCTCCGCCCGCAGCTCGGACGCTTCCTGCTCGCAGCAGCTGACTACGGCGGCCCGCGCGGCTCACACCCCGCGGCTCGACCCGGGCGCGACCGGAACCCGGGACGTGCAATATGCATACCCTAAGGCTGCCAAACAATTGATAGGATGAAAAAAGAAGAAAGAGAAAGTGCTTCCCTGGGGAGACTGAGGGTTGGAGCAATCTGCTCCCGTTCAGACACGCCAACTGCTGAGTGCAATTAAAATGAAACTGTTCTCGAACAAAATCCAAGCGTTTGCCCCGGAAGGTGGGAGCCCCTCAAGACCTCTAGCAGTTATTCAGTAATTTATTCTACTTAAAACAAAGAAAATAACTGGATTGTGGTGATAGCTGCATTGTATACATTTACGAAAACTTACTTTAAATGGATTTTATGATATGTAATTTATATCTCAATAGTTTAATTTGTTTTTAAATCCTGCTTCAAGGGACCCAAAGACGTATCAATTACATATTATAGCAGCCTTCCATCAGAGTCATTCCTCTACGTTTAATTTTTAAATGACCTCAGGTACCTGATGATATAGTCACCCAAAAGGTCACAGACTCTTTACATGGGGAAGGAAGGAATTAGTTCTGTGCATTTCATATCCTTTAAAGTTCCAGAGAAATACTATAAAGTTAAAAACAAAACAAACAAACAAACAAAAATCCTCTCTCCGTTTGCACAAAGGCAAAAGGACTAGAACCCGCAGGCTGGCTTTCAGTGCGGGCGTGTTATCTGGTGCGCGTGCGCAAATCCGTTACCATAACGACCAGAAGACGCCGTACTTCCGCAGGCTGAGAGCAAAGTGAGCAGAGTCTCCAAGTGATGGAGCCTCAAATTTCGCCCAAGGATGAGGTGGCTGAGGCAGCGGAGCTGGAGCTTGAGGCCGTCATCGGCTTCAACGGTGAGATCTGGAGCATGTCGGGGCTAGGTGGTTTAGGAACCTCAGGGACATGAAGTGCAAACAGCGCCGGTGAGACCCAGGTGGCACCTGAAAGGCAGCTTCGGACGCTGGCATGAGTCAAGACCTGGGGACCCGGCCAGCCTCTTCTCCTCAAAGATCTTAGAGTCATGTCCTTGCTCGAGCCCTTAAGGAAGAGGATGGGCTTTGCAAGCATCAAAAAGGAACCAAATGCCTCCTCACTGAGCCATAGGATAAGTGTGGTCTGAAACCCTTCTCCCACTAGCCAGCTCTCCCCTGGCTCTAGAGCTCCATAGAGCCCAAAAAACGGCCTGCCTCTTGGTAACCACCGGATTACAGAATCCGTGTAGGTCCCTGGGACAAAGTAACCTCTACCATCCCAGTCCGATGTACTAATGAGAAGGGGCTGAAGGAGCAGGGAACCTGTGTTTGAGCAACCACGTTAGGGGACGATCTGTCTCTAACCAGAAGGAAGGCTTCTAATGGTGAGGATTTCAGACCACGATGGACGCCAGGGGTGCCTGGACGGGAGAGATGCTTAGGTCAGAGGGGCCTGGTCGTTGTTCTGCTGGAATCTGACTTACAATCATCTCCTGTCTGGAACATGAAGGGGCGAATGGCCTTTGGTTTTTGAGAAGGATGAAAAACACGCATTGGATTGTGTTTTAGAAAATGCCAACTTTTTTAAAAAGTGCGTTGTGATGCCTGAAAGCCTTAAAACTGGAGACAGCGCACTCGAGGACTAAAGTTTAGCACATTCTAGGACTCGGCTCTTGAGTCTTCTGTTTTATGTTAACGGTCTCTGCTAGACAGTGGGCAGTCTACATCCTCAATACTGGCCGTCTTCAGAGTCACCAGGTCATTGGTAAAGGAAGTGAGTGACCTGCTATGAGGGCAAAGCGTCACATGCGACCGGCAGAAAGCCCTGCTACTGCATTCATGATGTTTTATGAAGTTCCAAGAGTAAAGACATGGCCAGTTAATTTCCTTGGTCTTTTAAGGTTGAGTAAAAGTAAATGAACTGGGTTTACCTGCTTGGTTTTGTGACAATTTACATTCTTTCATATAGTCAAATATGTGTTTGTCTAGAATGACCGTATGCCAAGTAGTATCGTGGGGCTCCCAGGTGGCTCCGTGGTAAAGAATACACCTGCCAACGCAGGAGACATCAAGAGATCCAGGTTCCATCCCTGGGCCAGGAATATCCCCTGGAGAAGGACCTGGAAACCCACTCCAGTATTCTTGCCTGGTGGGCTACAGCCCATGAGGTCACAGAGTCAGACACAACTAAGCACACACACACACACATGCAAAGAGTACACTACATACTGAGAATACAGAACAATACAAGGGGTAAATCTATAGCCATAAGTAAGAACAAGAGCTTAGAAAAAGGGGAAAATACGGTGAAACCTAAGGAAAAATCAACCCTCAGGACCCATCCCAAAGATATCACTGTTAAACTTTTGGAATGATCCTTTCAAATATGCCTTGACATAAAATTTTTTAAATAAAAGTGGACTTGTGCTGTTTATATTCTCTTATAACCAGACTTTTTTTTCCACCTAGGGTGCCCTCTTTCCTTAGCAGTAAATATACTGTATACCAGCCTTCTCAGTGGAATAAAATTACTTATTACTGCCCAATTCCCAAACACACATACTTACTTTAGTTGAACTAAGGCTCATTTGAAAAGCCTTCTGCTCAGTCTAAATAAAAATAATGAGCCACTTCTGCCCTTGACTTTTATTACTGTCCACCTCTTTTAGGACATGTCCCCACTGGTCTAAAATGCCATCCTGACCAGGAGCATCTGCTCTACCCTCTGGGCTGCACCGTCCTCATCCAGGCAATAAACAGTCAGGAGCAGAACTTCCTGCACGGTCACGGCAACAACGTCTCCTGCGTCACCATCTCCAACAGCGGACTCTACATCGCTTCCGGACAAGTCACATTCATGGGATTCAAGGTGACTATGCTGAAAAACCAGCCACGGGGAGCTGGCTCAGAGGTGCCCCCCAAGAAACACCGCCTCCCTTCAGCCTAGCTCCGTGCTGCCCTGTTTCCACCCTTCCTCCTCCTCCCTTGACCCCTCTTGGAACTCCCTTCTGCTCTTATTAGGCCAGAACTAAAGGAATCTGGTGGTTTTATACCCAACGCAGCAGCTCGTGACCGGTAACGCTCAGAAACAAAACTCCCCGCTGACACCTGTTCCCATTTTGTTGCTGTCACGTTTGAGAGGTTCTCTAACTTCTAGAGAAGTGATGAATGGCCTTTTTTTTTCTTCACCGAGAGGGGCGGCTTTCTCCTCCAGTTCTCTCAAAGCCTCCTATGATCTGACAGTGTCCTCTCGCCCCTCCCCCAGGCAGATATCATTTTGTGGGATTATAAGAAAAGGGAGCTGATTTCTCGGCTGTCTCTTCACAAGGGCAAAATCGAAGCTCTGGCCTTTTCGCCCAATGATCTGTACTTGGTGTCGCTAGGAGGCCCGGACGATGGAAGGTAATGGACTAGGTGTATTACTTCCTTCCCACCGGGCATACTTCAGTCCATGGGGTCGCAAGGAGTTGGACACGACGTAGCGACTCAACTACCATACAACATGTGTTCTTCTCTTGACTCACTTCAATCCATAGGACAGCCTCTCGGTCCATCCGCGTCTCGCAATGATTCCAGTGTTGAACATGACGCCCCCTCCCCTGCATGCTTGGTATCATTAACCAAGCGCTGTTCAATGTTGGATGACATTGTATGATTACACGCAGGAAGAGGGAAAGGGAAGCGACGACCTGTGTGTGTGCGTGCTCAGTCGTGTCCGACTCTCCTGCAGCCCCATGGACTGGGGGCCGCCAGGCTCCTCCATCCAGGGGGTTTCCCAGGCAAGAACACTGGAGCCGGTGGCCATTTCCTCCTCCAGGAGATCTTCCTGTCCCTGGTATTGAACCTGTGTTTCCTGCACTGGCAGGCGGATTCTCTACCTCTGCGCCACCTGGGACACCCTAAGCCACAACAGTGCTGCTCAAAATGTGGTCCCCAGCCCACCAGCCAAAGCATCCCCTGAGACTTTCTAGCAAAGCAAACGCTCAGTCCCCAGGCGGACCGAATCAGAAGGTCTAGGGGCAGGTCCTCGCACTGCCCGCGTGACCAAGCCCTCTGACTGAATCAGCCACAATGGTCAAGTTTGAAAGCACGCCTACGTCATTCTCCTTATTGCTTCTAATGAACTTTTTCTTTTGGGGGGAGTATTTCCCCAGGGACATTTTTTACAAGAGATGAGTGGTAAACTTTCATGCCCTGCTTGTCTCGAAATCTCTTGATGTGAGCAGCAGACTTAGATGTCTCAAGGGTGGGGGTGGTCAGTATGATTCTTTCATTCTTTTCTAAGTAACCTTTTGTATTTTTGTCCTCCTAGAACCACTAAAAGAGCCGTTTCTTATTTTGAAATCCCATTTCCCCTGACTCTCTCGCCCCTCCCCAGGCAGATATCATTTTGTGGGATTATAAGAAAAGGGAGCTGATTTCTCGGCTGTCTCTTCACAAGGGCAAAATCGAAGCTCTGGCCTTTTCGCCCAATGATCTGTACTTGGTGTCGCTAGGAGGCCCGGACGATGGAAGGTAATGGACTAGGTGTATTACTTCCTTCCCACCGGGCATACTTCAGTCCATGGGGTCGCAAGGAGTTGGACACGACGTAGCGACTCAACTACCATACAACATGTGTTCTTCTCTTGACTCACTTCAATCCATAGGACAGCCTCTCGGTCCATCCGCGTCTCCGCAATGATTCCAGTGTTGAACATGACGCCCCCTCCCCTGCATGCTTGGTATCATTAACCAAGCGCTGTTCAATGTTGGATGACATTGTATGATTACACGCAGGAAGAGGGAAAGGGAAGCGACGACCTGTGTGTGTGCGTGCTCAGTCGTGTCCGACTCTCCTGCAGCCCCATGGACTGGGGGCCGCCAGGCTCCTCCATCCAGGGGGTTTCCCAGGCAAGAACACTGGAGCCGGTGGCCATTTCCTCCTCCAGGAGATCTTCCTGTCCCTGGTATTGAACCTGTGTTTCCTGCACTGGCAGGCGGATTCTCTACCTCTGCGCCACCTGGGACACCCTAAGCCACAACAGTGCTGCTCAAAATGTGGTCCCCAGCCCACCAGCCAAAGCATCCCCTGAGACTTTCTAGCAAAGCAAACGCTCAGTCCCCAGGCGGACCGAATCAGAAGGTCTAGGGGCAGGTCCTCGCACTGCCCGCGTGACCAAGCCCTCTGACTGAATCAGCCACAATGGTCAAGTTTGAAAGCACGCCTACGTCATTCTCCTTATTGCTTCTAATGAACTTTTTCTTTTGGGGGGAGTATTTCCCCAGGGACATTTTTTACAAGAGATGAGTGGTAAACTTTCATGCCCTGCTTGTCTCGAAATCTCTTGATGTGAGCAGCAGACTTAGATGTCTCAAGGGTGGGGGTGGTCAGTATGATTCTTTCATTCTTTTCTAAGTAACCTTTTGTATTTTTGTCCTCCTAGAACCACTAAAAGAGCCGTTTCTTATTTTGAAATCCCATTTCCCCCTGACTCTCTCTGTCCTTTCGTCTGGGCAGCGTGGTGGTGTGGAGCATAGCCAAGAGAGACGCCGTCTGCGGCAGCCCGGCGGCCGGCCTCAGCGTCGGGAACGCCACCGCCGTCGTCTTCTCCAAGTGCCGCGACGAGATGTTTGTCACCGCTGGAAAGTACGTCTCTGCTGTGGAGGTTTCCAGAACTTGTAAATCCCCCTATTTGCTTACAAAGAAAGCATGGTCATTCCAACTAGGGGTTTGTGGGTTTTCATTCTGGAAAAGACCCTCTATCATAATTTTCACAATTTGGAGTCACTAAAAACCCCAGGTAGTGAGAGCAGTCAAAAACCTGTCTGCCAATGCAGGAGAAACTTAAGTACGCAACAAAAATTCTTGTGGCAGGAAGTCTTTTTAAATAACGTTCATTTGACCATTGTGTGTTTCTCCTGATCTGCTAAATCCATTTCTGCCTTGGGTCTGTCTGTTATGGGTCACACACTGTCCACAATCCATGCTCACAGGCTGTGCGTGCATACTCAGTCGCGTCTGACTCTTTTCAACCCCATGGGCTTTGAGGCTCTGCCAGGCTCCTCTGTTCATGGGATTTCCCAGGCAGGAATACTGGCGCGGATTGCCACTTCATTCTTCAGGGGATCTTCCTGACCCAGGAAGAATAAGGTAGCACTCTTAAATAAGATTTCTGGCATGGCACCCATATATACTGGATTCTTTGTGCTGATTCCAACTTCAGGTATTCCTTATACCAAACCAAATGAGAAATCCTGCCAATTCTAGTACTTCGGCATCCAAATGGCAGCTGTAACTTGGGTCAATCACCAGGCCATAACAAATTCTCAGAAATACCTAGTTCTCTTTCTTTCAACTTCTCCTTCAAGGGATTGCAGAACACAGAGAAGCGATGAAGCATTTATTAAAAGGATCTCCAACTGATTGTTTCTTTTCTCCAGTGGGACAATTCGAGTAACTGGACCTCCCAAACAGAAAGATCTGGCCAACAGAGTGCCAAACCGGACAGATGAAAAGAATAGTAATCCCTTTCATTCTTTTCTAAGTAACCTTTTGTATTTTTGTCCTCCTAGAACCACTAAAAGAGCCGTTTCTTATTTTGAAATCCCATTTCCCCCTGACTCTCTCTGTCCTTTCGTCTGGGCAGCGTGGTGGTGTGGAGCATAGCCAAGAGAGACGCCGTCTGCGGCAGCCCGCGGCGGCCTCAGCGTCGGGAACGCCACCGCCGTCGTCTTCTCCAAGTGCCGCGACGAGATGTTTGTCACCGCTGGAAAGTACGTCTCTGCTGTGGAGGTTTCCAGAACTTGTAAATCCCCCTATTTGCTTACAAAGAAAGCATGGTCATTCCAACTAGGGGTTTGTGGGTTTTCATTCTGGAAAAGACCCTCTATCATAATTTTCACAATTTGGAGTCACTAAAAACCCCAGGTAGTGAGAGCAGTCAAAAACCTGTCTGCCAATGCAGGAGAAACTTAAGTACGCAACAAAAATTCTTGTGGCAGGAAGTCTTTTTAAATAACGTTCATTTGACCATTGTGTGTTTCTCCTGATCTGCTAAATCCATTTCTGCCTTGGGTCTGTCTGTTATGGGTCACACACTGTCCACAATCCATGCTCACAGGCTGTGCGTGCATACTCAGTCGCGTCTGACTCTTTTCAACCCCATGGGCTTTGAGGCTCTGCCAGGCTCCTCTGTTCATGGGATTTCCCAGGCAGGAATACTGGCGCGGATTGCCACTTCATTCTTCAGGGGATCTTCCTGACCCAGGAAGAATAAGGTAGCACTCTTAAATAAGATTTCTGGCATGGCACCCATATATACTGGATTCTTTGTGCTGATTCCAACTTCAGGTATTCCTTATACCAAACCAAATGAGAAATCCTGCCAATTCTAGTACTTCGGCATCCAAATGGCAGCTGTAACTTGGGTCAATCACCAGGCCATAACAAATTCTCAGAAATACCTAGTTCTCTTTCTTTCAACTTCTCCTTCAAGGGATTGCAGAACACAGAGAAGCGATGAAGCATTTATTAAAAGGATCTCCAACTGATTGTTTCTTTTCTCCAGTGGGACAATTCGAGTATGGGAACTGGACCTCCCAAACAGAAAGATCTGGCCAACAGAGTGCCAAACCGGACAGATGAAAAGAATAGTAATGAGCATCTCGGTAAGTATTACTCTGTTATTTCAGATAGGTATTAACACAAGTCCTCGTTAACAGTACTAAGCAAGATGGTATGTGAGTGTGTGTGTGTGTGTACGTGTACCTTGCGCTGGGGGTGGGGAGGTGAGCCCTGAACATGGAGGACACCAACTGAGGAGGTACTAGTGAGGGAGTCTCACTTGGGGAGCTCCCATGGGAAGCTGGAAAGGCTGCCGACACACAGCTCTGGGGGGATCTGTTTCATTAGGCCTGAACTGTCATCAGACCCCAGGAACCTGCCTCACCTGTAGGGAAGCAGTGTAGCCAGGAGGCGCTCAGAGCCCATAAGCCACACCTCCCATTTGCCGCTCACATTACTTTTGCACCAGAAATGAAGTTTCTCTAACATTGAAACTGCTTGTTGAAATGTTGTCTCCTCCATAAAAAGGAATTACTGGCATATCTTCAGTGTGGATTCAGATGTTCATGCATAAACCCCACCCTCCACTCATTTGATGATGTAGACTTTGGGAAACAGGAGATACAGAAAATGTGTGTTCTCTCTGGGGGACCACACCTTCATCCTAGGAGCGCTTCGGAGGTGTCTCGGGGAGTGGGCGCTAATAGCGGACCTGAGGCGACTTCCAGTGAGAGGCACGGGCTGACTGGAGGCTGGCACTTCCTCCAGCGCTGTTTGTCCCTGATTCCCTTCCCCACGGAGCTGTTCTTGCCTGTCTTTGAGTCTGCGCAGACAGCAGTCTCCACGAGGACTTCTACAGGTCTTCGTGGGGTCCAGAGAAAGCTCATCTCCTCCCTGATCCGGAGCTCCTGGGCATCACTGGGGCAAACCAGGTCCTCGGGCCTCCTTTCCTCTCTGGCTCCTAGATGGCCGACGACGACAGCTTCTTCTACCTTGGCACCACCACTGGGGATATCCTCAAAATGAACCCCAGGACGAAGCTGCTGGTAGACACGGGGCCTGCCAAGGACAAGTTCAGTCTGGTGAGTAGAGACCATCATCAAAGTCTGCCCTGCCCTGCCGTTTTCTAGGGATTTCTTCCTGCCACTGCCTGCACAGGCTTCTATCAGGGGCTTGTGGAGAGAAAGGACAAGTCTCCGATGGACCCGAGACCACACGTCATTTGCAGCCTACACTGATAAGTTCGCTCAAGCCCTCATCACTGACTTATATTCAGGACCTCCTAAATGTCCTCAATGAGGGGTCAGAATCATACCCTTCGGGGTTTTTTTTTGCATCTTCAAACCTCAAGGCCTGTGGCTTCATGGTCTGTACTCACAGCCATCCCAGCATCTGGGTGGTCCACCTGCCGTATGCAAGAGACGCTTTGATTTACAAGACCACATTTTTTCTTTTTTCTAATCTAGTCTAATCTTAGACCTTAGATTTTAGTCTCAGTTGACATTTTTAAGTCATGAACGAGATGCAGAAATGGTTCATTATTTATGTGTAGAATTCCTAACAATTTAGGTTAAAAGTCCAGTGAGAGATCTTGACCTTTAAACCAAAATAAAAAGCCGATGGGTGGGAGGCGTAAAGGAAGTAGCATGAAAACCTATACTATCATATGTGAAAAAAACAGCTATTGTCATTGCGCTGTGAGAAAAGGGGATCCTGCAGGGGCGCTGTGCGCCGGCCTGGAGGGGAGGAATAGGGGGGATATACATATGACTAATCTGGGGTCATACGTATCTGTAAACAACAAAACTCTGTAAAAGTAAAAAGTAAAATAAAAAAAATTTTTTTCTTTAAAATTATTACTATCTAGCACACACACAGCCTACAATCCAACGGTAATTGGATAGAATAAGGGCTGTTGTTTCCAGAGCCCCAGAAAGTTACCGGGGCTGTTTCTACTGAACTCTGGATTTGATGACTTCTGCCAGATTCTACACCTGTCTGTCTCATATCTGATAATGAAACAGACGGTTCTAACTAAACTTACATACTTTTTCACTTAGCCGATCATCCCAAGGACCTTTAAAATATTCCACTGTGTCCCTGGTAAGGTGTTAAAAGAGTTTCTTAGTCACTTACTATTCAAGCTTTTAAGGATATGAATGAGAATGGGAGAAAGCTATAGTATAGAATACAGAGAGTAGTCTAGCAATCAGCATAGTCTAGTCATAGGCACAGTCGAGATTAGTGTGTTGGAAATGATTTTTAGGAAGGGATTCTAATATATTCCACAGATGACAGAAAAGTGGATCAGGCTGAGGGAGGGCTGGACACCTCCGAAGAGCTCCGTGAAGCACTCGCACGATCTAGGTGACTTATATTCAGGACCTCCTAAATGTCCTCAATGAGGGTCAGAATCATACCCTTCGGGTTTTTGCATCTTCAAACCTCAAGGCCTGTGGCTTCATGGTCTGTACTCACAGCCATCCCAGCATCTGGGTGGTCCACCTGCCGTATGCAAGAGACGCTTTGATTTACAAGACCACATTTTTTCTTTTTTCTAATCTAGTCTAATCTTAGACCTTAGATTTTAGTCTCAGTTGACATTTTTAAGTCATGAACGAGATGCAGAAATGGTTCATTATTTATGTGTAGAATTCCTAACAATTTAGGTTAAAAGTCCAGTGAGAGATCTTGACCTTTAAACCAAAATAAAAAGCCGATGGGTGGGAGGCGTAAAGGAAGTAGCATGAAAACCTATACTATCATATGTGAAAAAAACAGCTATTGTCATTGCGCTGTGAGAAAAGGGGATCCTGCAGGGGCGCTGTGCGCCGGCCTGGAGGGGAGGAATAGGGGGGATATACATATGACTAATCTGGGGTCATACGTATCTGTAAACAACAAAACTCTGTAAAAGTAAAAAGTAAAATAAAAAAAATTTTTTTCTTTAAAATTATTACTATCTAGCACACACACAGCCTACAATCCAACGGTAATTGGATAGAATAAGGGCTGTTGTTTCCAGAGCCCCAGAAAGTTACCGGGGCTGTTTCTACTGAACTCTGGATTTGATGACTTCTGCCAGATTCTACACCTGTCTGTCTCATATCTGATAATGAAACAGACGGTTCTAACTAAACTTACATACTTTTTCACTTAGCCGATCATCCCAAGGACCTTTAAAATATTCCACTGTGTCCCTGGTAAGGTGTTAAAAGAGTTTCTTAGTCACTTACTATTCAAGCTTTTAAGGATATGAATGAGAATGGGAGAAAGCTATAGTATAGAATACAGAGAGTAGTCTAGCAATCAGCATAGTCTAGTCATAGGCACAGTCGAGATTAGTGTGTTGGAAATGATTTTTAGGAAGGGATTCTAATATATTCCACAGATGACAGAAAAGTGGATCAGGCTGAGGGAGGGCTGGACACCTCCGAAGAGCTCCGTGAAGCACTCGGAGAACATTCTGATCTAGGTTATTTTTGTTGAGTACCCGGGATGTCAGTGCCTCTCCAGAAAAGATGCCGAGTGTCTCGGTGTTCCTCAGGCCTGCGGCACTCAAGTTTCTCCCATGGATGCCTTAGTGCTTAATTCAGGTCTAAAGGAAAATTCAATAAAGCAAGGTTTCCAAGATGCCTTTTATACAAGTGGGAAAGAAAGTAATTCTCCTAGGACAAAGGGATTGGAGATATTTGGTTTGAAAATCAAGTAGTTCTTTACCTTTCTAACCCTAAAGGCAACTTTTTTTTTTTTTTTCAGATTTTTGGGGTTTTTTTGAAGTACTGAGTTGGCCAAAAAGTTCATTTGGTATTTCCATATATCTCAGAGAAAAGCCCATGTGAACTTTACCGCCAAACCAATATAACTGAGTTACAATATACTCAATATATTACAATATACTTCAATATTATAATATACTTTTTATAATATTTTACAATAGTTTACGATATACTTTTTTATAATATTACAATATATTACAATGTTACAATATACTTCCCTAGTTGTTCATGGTAAAGAATCTGTCTGCCAAGTAGGAGACATGGGTTTGATCCCTAAGTCAGGAAGATCCTCTGGAGGAGGAAATGCCAACCCACTCTTGCCTGGAAAATTCCATGGACAGGAGTCTGGTGGGTTGCAGTCTACAGGGTCACAAAGTCAGACACAACTGAGCATGCATGCACACACACATATACATACATCTCCTCTCTTTGGGATTTCCTTCCCATTTAGGTCAGCACAGAGCACTGAGTAGAGTTTCCTGAGCTCTACACACAGTAGGTTCTCATTAGTTATCTATTTTATACATAGTATCAATGGTATATATATGACATATACAAAGTAAGTCAGAAAGAGAAAAATAAATATCATATATATGTGGAATCTAGAAAAATGGTACAGATAACCTTGTTTGCAGAGCAAAAATAGAGCTGCATGTGTCCCTGGTAAGGTGTTAAAGATTTTCGTAGTCCCTTACGATTCAAGCTTTTAAGTAAATGAATAAGAATGGGAGAAAGCTATAGTATAGAATACAGAGAGTAGTCTAGCAATCAGCATAGTCTAGTCATAGGCACAGTCGAGATTAGTGTGTTGGAAATGATTTTTAGGAAGGGATTCTAATATATTCCACAGATGACAGAAAAGTGGATCAGGCTGAGGGAGGGCTGGACACCTCCGAAGAGCTCCGTGAAGCACTCGGAGAACATTCTGATCTAGGTTATTTTTGTTGAGTACCCGGGATGTCAGTGCCTCTCCAGAAAAGATGCCGAGTGTCTCGGTGTTCCTCAGGCCTGCGGCACTCAAGTTTCTCCCATGGATGCCTTAGTGCTTAATTCAGGTCTAAAGGAAAATTCAATAAAGCAAGGTTTCCAAGATGCCTTTTATACAAGTGGGAAAGAAAGTAATTCTCCTAGGACAAAGGGATTGGAGATATTTGGTTTGAAAATCAAGTAGTTCTTTACCTTTCTAACCCTAAAGGCAACTTTTTTTTTTTTTTTCAGATTTTTGGGGTTTTTTTGAAGTACTGAGTTGGCCAAAAAGTTCATTTGGTATTTCCATATATCTCAGAGAAAAGCCCATGTGAACTTTACCGCCAAACCAATATAACTGAGTTACAATATACTCAATATATTACAATATACTTCAATATTATAATATACTTTTATAATATTTTACAATAGTTTACGATATACTTTTTTATAATATTACAATATATTACAATGTTACAATATACTTCCCTAGTTGTTCATGGTAAAGAATCTGTCTGCCAAGTAGGAGACATGGGTTTGATCCCTAAGTCAGGAAGATCCTCTGGAGGAGGAAATGCCAACCCACTCTTGCCTGGAAAATTCCATGGACAGGAGTCTGGTGGGTTGCAGTCTACAGGGTCACAAAGTCAGACACAACTGAGCATGCATGCACACACACATATACATACATCTCCTCTCTTTGGGATTTCCTTCCCATTTAGGTCAGCACAGAGCACTGAGTAGAGTTTCCTGAGCTCTACACACAGTAGGTTCTCATTAGTTATCTATTTTATACATAGTATCAATGGTATATATATGACATATACAAAGTAAGTCAGAAAGAGAAAAATAAATATCATATATATGTGGAATCTAGAAAAATGGTACAGATAACCTTGTTTGCAGAGCAAAAATAGAGCTGCATGGATTGCTAATAATGAATCAGCTTGGTCTTATTCTTAACGCTCTGTCTCCCCCCAGGGAGTGTCAGCTATCAGGTGCCTGAAGACGGGGGGATTGTTGGTGGGCTCTGGAAATGGATTGCTGGTCTTCTGTAAAAGCCCCAGCTACAAGCCCATCAAGTAAGTTCCAGACTCCACAGGGTATGGAAGAGGAGAACCCTCTAGAGGGAGGTTTGCTTAAAGCCGGCAACTAAATGATGCTGGCGAAGTGTTATTTGGTGTGGAACAAATCTCCTCTTATTGTTAAAATGAGTAGCTGGAATCATAGGAGAGGATGGGTTTTGACAATGAAAAGATTCCATTTCTTCGACATGGAGTTAATGAAGTGTTTAACCGCCATGGCCACTTATGTCCATTCATTTGCCTGGAATGCTCCCTGTACCTGTGTTCCGTGCTCCCTGTACCTGTGTTCCGCCACACAGTTCAGAGGACATCTCACGGTGAGCTCCCTTGACTAATGGAGGCTCCAAGCCATGCAGGCCTCTCCCTTGGCTGACCATGAGCACTGGATCTGGTAACTCCTGCCTTTCCAACTGCGCCACCTCCTTGAAGGCTGGTCTCAGGTCATATGTGCGATATATATCCTCTCTAATGCTTCAGACGGTTAATACATACTCGTTGATTGCATACATCTTCACCTTCTCCTTAAAAGGAAAATCCAGTTACAAGGTGGTGTCACCTCTATCACACTTCGAGGGGAAGGACACCAGTTCTTTGTGGGAACAGAAGAATCGCACATCTACCGTGTCAATTTCACAGACTTCAGAGAGACTCTCATCACAACCTGTCACTTCGAAGCTATTGAGGACATTGTCTTTCCATTGTAAGTAGAAGACAAAGTGATGAGAACATGAAGATTTGATCCCATGAGCAAAGACATGTAATCTCATTACTATATTTTCAATATCTACTAACATAATCAATCATGATAAATCATAATAAATTATTTTTTTTCCATACATTTTTATATTGTAGCAAACTATTTTAATCGATATTCTTTGGACTTTACCAAGCAGCTACATTTTTTCCTATAATTCACATCTGGGCCTCTTTAGAATGCCGGCTTCTCTAGCAAGTTCATCGTGGAAAGGGTAAACAGACTGGCAAAACTTTTCTGTTTTCCCACTGTTGTTTGGAGCACTGTTTTGTAGTGCCTTTATTCAAACATCTTTCATCTGTTTGCACGTCTTGGGTCTTCCAGATTTGGCATGCCTGATGGCAGTGACCATAAGACTAAGAGTTCTTCTGAATCTAGTTGCTGGGTATCTTGGTAAATCCCTCACAATATCAGTGAAACAGACACTCATAAGCAATGTTAATGTCAAAAAGAGCTGCCATCAGAGTTTGCCATATGGATTATGAAGCCCATTCTGTCTTTTGGTGAGATTTGTCCTATGAAGTTGGTCACAGTTTTCGCTCTAAACATCCTCAGTATTTCACTTGAGTTTACCAAACTCAAAGTCATTGTTGTAGAGGTACCAAGATTCTCTGAAAACCTGATCCTTGAGAGCACCAAATGTAGTTTTGGTTCCCTGAGCCATTGTGCTTAGACTAGTCCAAATCATTCTAATAGTGAAAATGGCCGGTGCCTCCCATCAGATAAATCTTCATTTGAAAATTGTTCATTTCCTTCCTGTGTCACTTTTCTTTTCTCTTCCGAAGGAGCTTGGTAGACTCAGTCTGTGAAATCATTTGGTCCTGGTGCCTTTTGTAAGGGCAAGTCTTTAAGTGTCTTTTCAATTGTTTATGCAGTCTTCAATCTATTCAGGTTTTGTACCCTTTCTCTTTTTTTCTTAACTCTACTGAAATATACTTTACGTATCATGAAGTTCACCCCCTGTACCATTCAGTGGCTTTCTTAGGGGCATATTTACAGAGTTTTGCAACCATAATCTAATGTTAGAACATTTTATATACCTAAAAGAAACATAAAGCAGTCACCTTAAGCCTCTAAGGTTCAGATTTCAGCCACCCAAACTGAGCACAGTTGGTGGATGTATTCAGTTTAAAAAGGTTAAAAAAAAAAATCTCAGATTGATCCCATAAAGTGCTGACCTCAAAAACAGAATCTTGAAAAATTTTTAAAAGAAAGGAAAAAATAGAATTTAAAAAGAAAAGTAGTGTCCTTCCTGGTCACTGCCTCCTTTTTCCTCTCTCAAGGTTCTCCTAACCCACAGCTGCCACACAGGAACTGGGGCGATTTTTAATAATCAGAATTTAGGTCTTTCTCCTAAGATTCTCTTGCTGCCACGATTTTCCCTTTAAATTCCAGATGACTTTTCCAGCCCTTCACTCTAGTGGCTGGCATCTTGAGTCGCTGAGGCTATGTCTTTTCTGCAACTTTTTTCTGTAGTCACCATACCTAGGGAGTCTGGAGCATCTCTGGTTAGAAAAATCACACAGTAATGCTTCTCAACCCTTTCCAATTGCACTTAAAAAAAAAAAAGGTATTAATTTATTTGGCTGTGCCAGGTCTTGGTTGATCTTTGCTGTGTCATGCAGGACGTTTCCCCAGTTGTGGCATGTGGGATCCAGTTTCCTAACCAGGGATCAAACCCAGATCCTCTGCATTGGGAGCATGCAGTCTTAGCCACTGGGTCACCAGGGAAGTCCCCCAGTTACACTTTCACAAGAGCAAGCTCTTCTTGAGTTCTGTCTATTTTTAAATATCTTCAGTGTCTTCCAGATTTGGGGTTCTTGTTACTGTGTTCATTTTCTCTGGGTTTTATAATTCTTATCCGTGTGAAGGTTTGTGTGACCACTGCTCCAAAAAGTGGGATTTATTTTATTTTTTTGGCTGAGCAGTAGGGTTTGTGGGGTCTTAGTTCCCTGATCAGGTACTGCACCTGCCCCTCCCCCTTCACTGGCCCACGCGGGAACGCCACATCAAATGCCATTCTGCACAAGAAGTCTGTAAGGCCACCCAGCTTGAGACAATAGGTATTTCAACACAGCCTTCCCTTCATCCTCATGAAGCCCATGTTCGTGTCAAGCCAGCATCTGAGAACACTGTCCGTTCATGACCTTCATTTTAGGGGCATATTTACAGAGTTTTGCAACCATAATCTAATGTTAGAACATTTTATATACCTAAAAGAAACATAAAGCAGTCACCTTAAGCCTCTAAGGTTCAGATTTCAGCCACCCAAACTGAGCACAGTTGGTGGATGTATTCAGTTTAAAAAGGTTAAAAAAAAAAATCTCAGATTGATCCCATAAAGTGCTGACCTCAAAAACAGAATCTTGAAAAATTTTTAAAAGAAAGGAAAAAATAGAATTTAAAAAGAAAAGTAGTGTCCTTCCTGGTCACTGCCTCCTTTTTCCTCTCTCAAGGTTCTCCTAACCCACAGCTGCCACACAGGAACTGGGGCGATTTTTAATAATCAGAATTTAGGTCTTTCTCCTAAGATTCTCTTGCTGCCACGATTTTCCCTTTAAATTCCAGATGACTTTTCCAGCCCTTCACTCTAGTGGCTGGCATCTTGAGTCGCTGAGGCTATGTCTTTTCTGCAACTTTTTTCTGTAGTCACCATACCTAGGGAGTCTGGAGCATCTCTGGTTAGAAAAATCACACAGTAATGCTTCTCAACCCTTTCCAATTGCACTTAAAAAAAAAAAAGGTATTAATTTATTTGGCTGTGCCAGGTCTTGGTTGATCTTTGCTGTGGCATGCAGGACTTTTTTCCCCCCAGTTGTGGCATGTGGGATCCAGTTTCCTAACCAGGGATCAAACCCAGATCCTCTGCATTGGGAGCATGCAGTCTTAGCCACTGGGTCACCAGGGAAGTCCCCCAGTTACACTTTCACAAGAGCAAGCTCTTCTTGAGTTCTGTCTATTTTTAAATATCTTCAGTGTCTTCCAGATTTGGGGTTCTTGTTACTGTGTTCATTTTCTCTGGGTTTTATAATTCTTATCCGTGTGAAGGTTTGTGTGACCACTGCTCCAAAAAGTGGGATTTATTTTATTTTTTTGGCTGAGCAGTAGGGTTTGTGGGGTCTTAGTTCCCTGATCAGGTACTGCACCTGCCCCTCCCCCTTCACTGGCCCACGAGGGAACTCCCCATCAAATGCCATTCTGCACAAGAAATCTGTAAGGCCACCCAGCTTGAGACAATAGGTATTTCAAAACAGCCTTCCCTTCATCCTCATGAAGCCCATGTTCGTGTCAAGCCAGCATCTGAGAACACTGTCCGTCTCGTGCGGCTGCGTGCCTTACCTTCTTGGTGGCTCCTTTGCAGTGGCACCGCCGAGCTCTTTGCCACCTGCGCCAAGAAGGACATCCGAGTGTGGCACACGCTGTCCAACAGGGAGCTGCTGCGCATCACCGTGCCCAACATGACCTGCCACGGAATCGACTTCATGCAGGACGGCAGAAGCATCATTTCCGGTAAGGTCTGCGTGCCAGGGCTTGACTTCCAGTTCTGGCTGCGGCTTTGGTGCTTGTCAGTCTAATCCTACTGGGAATGAGCTAGTAACAGCCCCTCAAGGTCCACTTGTTTCTCACCTAGCCTCTCTTTGAAATTCCCTTTCAGCTAGGATTCTTTCTGAATTAGGAATTACCAAACAACAATTTCTCCCCCGCATTGCTGTATATAGCGTGTTGCTTTCTCTCTACCCAGGAAAACTCAATGATTCACTTAGAAAGTGGGTTTGAGGCCTTAGCAAGTCCCTGGTTCTTATGTGACAACCCTTTTTGTTGCTCAAAAGATTAAAAACCCGACTTAAACTAAGTTGTAGTTCCAAGGGAATTTATTTTTAATTCAGTTGGTTATGTTGTGCCAAAATATTTTAGCATAAATTATAGACACTGATATTCTCTCTCTGAAGACTTCAGTATGCATCTCTAAAAATATTTTCCTATGAAATAATAATTTCTTAATATTGTCTATGTGCATATACAGATTTCCCCAAATGTCAAAAGTGAATTCATTGGTTCACATCAATGAAGAGTCAAACGGGTCTTTAAGGGCAGGTATTAAAATGGTGATATCAGAAGAATTCCCTTGTGGTCTGCTGGTTAGGATTCCCCACTTCCACTGCAGGGGTCATGGGTTTAATCCCTGGTCAGGGAACCAAGATCCCATGTGCCTCAACACAGCCAAAAATAATAATAAAATGGTGATATCAGGAATCAGCTCATCCTCTCTATTCTTGACTCTGTCTCCTTTTGCTGCTTCTCCTCTGGGGCCTGTCTCCCCCAAATGGTGGTCACCAAGAGCTCTTGGCTTAGCTCTTACACATGGAGCCAAGAAGCCCTGGGGTCAAAAATCTGGGCAGCAGCCTCACTTCTGTTTTCCTCTTATACCCAACCCGCCCCCATGGCTCCCCTTCACCGCCGAGCTCTTGCCACCTGCGCCAAGAAGGACATCCGAGTGTGGCACACGCTGTCCAACAGGAGCTGCTGCGCATCACCGTGCCCAACATGCCCTGCCACGGAATCGACTTCATGCAGGACGGCAGAAGCATCATTTCCGGTAAGGTCTGCGTGCCAGGGCTTGACTTCCAGTTCTGGCTGCGGCTTTGGTGCTTGTCAGTCTAATCCTACTGGGAATGAGCTAGTAACAGCCCCTCAAGGTCCACTTGTTTCTCACCTAGCCTCTCTTTGAAATTCCCTTTCAGCTAGGATTCTTTCTGAATTAGGAATTACCAAACAACAATTTCTCCCCCGCATTGCTGTATATAGCGTGTTGCTTTCTCTCTACCCAGGAAAACTCAATGATTCACTTAGAAAGTGGGTTTGAGGCCTTAGCAAGTCCCTGGTTCTTATGTGACAACCCTTTTTGTTGCTCAAAAGATTAAAAACCCGACTTAAACTAAGTTGTAGTTCCAAGGGAATTTATTTTTAATTCAGTTGGTTATGTTGTGCCAAAATATTTTAGCATAAATTATAGACACTGATATTCTCTCTCTGAAGACTTCAGTATGCATCTCTAAAAATATTTTCCTATGAAATAATAATTTCTTAATATTGTCTATGTGCATATACAGATTTCCCCAAATGTCAAAAGTGAATTCATTGGTTCACATCAATGAAGAGTCAAACGGGTCTTTAAGGGCAGGTATTAAAATGGTGATATCAGAAGAATTCCCTTGTGGTCTGCTGGTTAGGATTCCCCACTTCCACTGCAGGGGTCATGGGTTTAATCCCTGGTCAGGGAACCAAGATCCCATGTGCCTCAACACAGCCAAAAATAATAATAAAATGGTGATATCAGGAATCAGCTCATCCTCTCTATTCTTGACTCTGTCTCCTTTTGCTGCTTCTCCTCTGGGGCCTGTCTCCCCCAAATGGTGGTCACCAAGAGCTCTTGGCTTAGCTCTTACACATGGAGCCAAGAAGCCCTGGGGTCAAAAATCTGGGCAGCAGCCTCACTTCTGTTTTCCTCTTATACCCAACCCCCATTCCACCTCTCGCCCCCCATGGCTCCCCCTTCAGAGTATATCCAAGATCCATGCATTTTATCATCTCCACTCTCATCTCAGTCACTACCACCACCTCTCTCCTAGAGTATTCTAGTAGCTTCCTACCAGGACTCCCTGCTGCTTCCCTCACTCATCGCCCTTGTCCCCCGACTGCTCTCAGCAAAGAAGCCAGACAATTCTTTAAATTGTGAAACTGTGGCATTTTTAGTACTTGAAGTTCTTTTCCTCTTTTTTAAAGATTTTTTTTTTAAGGAACTTTTTTCTTTTTTTTAAAATTTTGGCCTTTTTTTTTTTTTTTTTTTGGCCACTTCTGTTGGTCTTTCATTTATTTCCATCTTTGTCCTTTGGCCTGTGTGGGCCTCCCATTGCAGTGGCCTCTCTCACTGCAGAGCACCAGCTCTGGGCACATGCGCTCCAGAATGCTGGCTCGGTAGTTGGACACAGCAGTCCAGCCACTCCGCGGAATGTGGGATCTTCCCAGGCCAGGGAGCGAACTGGTGCCCCCTGCACTGCAAGGTGGTGTCCTTACCCACTGGACCACCAGGGAAGTCCAAGTTTTGGCCTCTTTTTATTGATTCTTTATTATTTTTTATCCATCTTTATTCTTCAGCCTCTATGGGCCTCCCATTGCAGTGGCCTCTCTCATTGCAGAGCACTGGCTCTGGGCACATGCCTCCGGAGCACTGGCTCATAATTGGAAACACAGGTCCAGCCAGCACATGGGATCTTCCTGGGCCAGGGATCAAACTGGCGCCCCTTGCACTGCAAGGCGGACTCTTGACCCACTGGACCACCAGGGAAACCCATAATGGGCCATTTTTAAGTCTTCATTGAATTTGTTACAGTATCACTTCTGTTTTATGTTTTGGTTTTTGGCCAGGAGGCCTGTGGAATCTTCACTCCCCAACCAGGGATCAGTGAAGTCCCCAGGACCGATGTGTTTTTAAACAGAGTTCTTCTGGAAGCTGACTTCTGATCCCTGGTTGACGTCCCAGTTGCTATAGCAGCCAGTTACTTGATTGTGCACGTTTTGCAGCTCATGGGAGAAGTGGGAGCTGGCCTCCCTGACTTCTCTCTCTTGGGGAGGTGCACACCTGGAAGTGGGTTTAGCTAAGCCAAGCCACTCATTTCCCTCCGGAGGTGTGGCCATTTTGGGGAATCAAGAAAAGGGGGCTGTGACTCCTGGCAGTGGTTGGGGGACTGGCCTCTTCCCTCCATGAGTACCACTGCTCCCCCTCACCCCGTTCTGTCTCTCACTTAGGATTTAGAACATGCTCATCCTGCCTGCCTTCTCTTTCCCTTTTATGCCAGCGTGGGATGATGGTAGAATCCGAGCCTTCGCCCCAGAGACGGGCCGACTGATGTACGTCATTAACAACGCCCACAGGATCGGCGTGACCGCCATCGCCACTACCAGCGACTGCAAGAGGGTCATCAGTGGCGGAGGGGAAGGGGAGGTACTATTCTCCAAGGCAGAATCTCTTAAAAATAGCCCCGGATTTAGAGCACCAGCCCCATTTGTTGTTCTCATTGTTTAGTCGCCAAATCGCTGACTCTTTGAGATCCCGTGGACGGCAGCACACCAGGCTTCCCCGTCCCTCACTATCTGCCGGAGTTTGCCCCGTTCACATCCATTGATTCAGTGATGCCGTCCAACCAGCTCATCCTCTGTCACCCTCTTCTCTTTCTGCCGTCAATCTTTCAACTGCCCCCATAGAAGGCCACTGATTTGAGTTTTTCATCAGTACTAGGATCAAGCAGGACCATGCCTCCGGAGCACTGGCTCATATTTGGAAACACAGGTCCAGCCAGCACATGGGATCTTCCTGGGCCAGGGATCAAACTGGCGCCCCTTGCACTGCAAGGCGGACTCTTGACCCACTGGACCACCAGGGAAACCCATAATGGGCCATTTTTAAGTCTTCATTGAATTTGTTACAGTATCACTTCTGTTTTATGTTTTGGTTTTTGGCCAGGAGGCCTGTGGAATCTTCACTCCCCAACCAGGGATCAGTGAAGTCCCCAGGACCGATGTGTTTTTAAACAGAGTTCTTCTGGAAGCTGACTTCTGATCCCTGGTTGACGTCCCAGTTGCTATAGCAGCCAGTTACTTGATTGTGCACGTTTTGCAGCTCATGGGAGAAGTGGGAGCTGGCCTCCCTGACTTCTCTCTCTTGGGGAGGTGCACACCTGGAAGTGGGTTTAGCTAAGCCAAGCCACTCATTTCCCTCCGGAGGTGTGGCCATTTTGGGGAATCAAGAAAAGGGGGCTGTGACTCCTGGCAGTGGTTGGGGGACTGGCCTCTTCCCTCCATGAGTACCACTGCTCCCCCTCACCCCGTTCTGTCTCTCACTTAGGATTTAGAACATGCTCATCCTGCCTGCCTTCTCTTTCCCTTTTATGCCAGCGTGGGATGATGGTAGAATCCGAGCCTTCGCCCCAGAGACGGGCCGACTGATGTACGTCATTAACAACGCCCACAGGATCGGCGTGACCGCCATCGCCACTACCAGCGACTGCAAGAGGGTCATCAGTGGCGGAGGGGAAGGGGAGGTACTATTCTCCAAGGCAGAATCTCTTAAAAATAGCCCCGGATTTAGAGCACCAGCCCCATTTGTTGTTCTCATTGTTTAGTCGCCAAATCGCTGACTCTTTGAGATCCCGTGGACGGCAGCACACCAGGCTTCCCCGTCCCTCACTATCTGCCGGAGTTTGCCCCGTTCACATCCATTGATTCAGTGATGCCGTCCAACCAGCTCATCCTCTGTCACCCTCTTCTCTTTCTGCCGTCAATCTTTCAACTGCCCCCATAGAAGGCCACTGATTTGAGTTTTTCATCAGTACTAGGATCAAGCAGGACCAAATTAAGATTTTGATGAAACTCTGCTGTCCATCATATATTAAAGTTCTAATAATATTAAGACACACATCAATATATATGTTCCCAGAAAGGACATTTAGTACAGGCATGAAAGCATTCTATGTGGAATTAGGCTAGGGATCCACGTTGGTGTTTTGCCAGAGGTTTTGAATATTATTTTTTTCCTTCAAAAACCATAGTTATATATATTGTCTTTATCTTATATTTAAAGGTGATGCTATTTTTAGAATCAATTCTGTAATTTACCCAGACGCTTTGATCATCATTTTAAAATTATTGCCCTCAACCTTTTCCTTCCATCCTTTCAAGGAACCTAAAATGTGTTTTCGTGCATCTCCATGTCTCCCCTCCCTCGACTCCCCAGGTTTCTTTCCCATCCCAAAGCCTTCCTTCTCTCAACATAGGACCTTTCATTTTCCTTTCTGTTCTCCCTGCTAGCCTAGGAATGACCTAGGGAGAAGAAAGATACAGCATCTTCGTGTAGTAGCCTCTGGCAGAATTCAGACCAAGCCAATCGTATGCTTTTAACTTCTCTGTGTTTTTGTTTCCTGTAAAAAAAAAAAAAAAAGAGTGTAAAGTGAAGATAGCACTACTCGTATTAATGAGATATTTTTTACACTCTTTATTTTGTACTAAGTCTTCAGAGCCTGGTGTGCCTTTCAGGGTCAGAGCACGTCTCCATCTGGAGGCGACCCTGCAGGTACTCCACAGCCATGCCCAGCCCTGGACCAGCCCTTCCTCCCTGCCCATCACCCTCCTCAGGGCTCTGTTTCCTTCCCTCATCCCTTCAGCCACACGGCTGCTGATACCCGCAGCATCCTTGCTGGCTCCCCCAGCCTTCAGGGCGCATCTACCTTGCTGAGGAGGGCTTCCCAGGTGGCTCAGTGGCAGAGAATCTGCCTACCAATGCAGGAGGCGTGGGTTCGAACCCCAGGCCAGCAAGATCCCCTGGAGAAGGAAATGGCCACCCACCCCTGCCAGGAAGACCCCATGGACACAGGAGCCTGGGGAGCTACAGTCCAGGGGGTGGCAGAACCAGGCGTGGCCAAGCCTACACATGCCCCACCGTGCTGAGGGGGGCTGCTGGAGGGACCCACACGACATACTGGCTGCCAGTGACCCTGATTAGCAAACTTTTCACAGTCTCCGCTCCCATTTCCATGGCTGCGACAGAGCTTTCCTTCCAAGAAACTTGGTCCTCAAGGTCTTTGCAGGTACGAGCCAGGGCTGCTGGTTTAGTACAGGCATGAAAGCATTCTATGTGGAATTAGGCTAGGGATCCACGTTGGTGTTTTGCCAGAGGTTTTGAATATTATTTTTTTCCTTCAAAAACCATAGTTATATATATTGTCTTTATCTTATATTTAAAGGTGATGCTATTTTTAGAATCAATTCTGTAATTTACCCAGACGCTTTGATCATCATTTTAAAATTATTGCCCTCAACCTTTTCCTTCCATCCTTTCAAGGAACCTAAAATGTGTTTTCGTGCATCTCCATGTCTCCCCTCCCTCGACTCCCCAGGTTTCTTTCCCATCCCAAAGCCTTCCTTCTCTCAACATAGGACCTTTCATTTTCCTTTCTGTTCTCCCTGCTAGCCTAGGAATGACCTAGGGAGAAGAAAGATACAGCATCTTCGTGTAGTAGCCTCTGGCAGAATTCAGACCAAGCCAATCGTATGCTTTTAACTTCTCTGTGTTTTTGTTTCCTGTAAAAAAAAAAAAAAAAGAGTGTAAAGTGAAGATAGCACTACTCGTATTAATGAGATATTTTTTACACTCTTTATTTTGTACTAAGTCTTCAGAGCCTGGTGTGCCTTTCAGGGTCAGAGCACGTCTCCATCTGGAGGCGACCCTGCAGGTACTCCACAGCCATGCCCAGCCCTGGACCAGCCCTTCCTCCCTGCCCATCACCCTCCTCAGGGCTCTGTTTCCTTCCCTCATCCCTTCAGCCACACGGCTGCTGATACCCGCAGCATCCTTGCTGGCTCCCCCAGCCTTCAGGGCGCATCTACCTTGCTGAGGAGGGCTTCCCAGGTGGCTCAGTGGCAGAGAATCTGCCTACCAATGCAGGAGGCGTGGGTTCGAACCCCAGGCCAGCAAGATCCCCTGGAGAAGGAAATGGCCACCCACCCCTGCCAGGAAGACCCCATGGACACAGGAGCCTGGGGAGCTACAGTCCAGGGGGTGGCAGAACCAGGCGTGGCCAAGCCTACACATGCCCCACCGTGCTGAGGGGGGCTGCTGGAGGGACCCACACACGACATACTGGCTGCCAGTGACCCTGATTAGCAAACTTTTCACAGTCTCCGCTCCCATTTCCATGGCTGCGACAGAGCTTTCCTTCCAAGAAACTTGGTCCTCAAGGTCTTTGCAGGTACTGGAGGCCAGGGCTGCTGGCCCTCAGGTGTGTCATGCCCTGGCCTGAAGGCAGTGGTTGTTAAGATGCACGTAAGTATGTGACTTCCATGTTCACTGGTAATTGGCCATGACTCGAGTCGTGAAGACTCTGATCCCCCCACTCCATCCCTGAACCTTGCAGGCATCTCATGGCTCACGTGCTAATGCCCAGCACCTCCGTAGCTCTCATCCCAGGGATGTGTGACCGGTGCCCACACCACACTCCCTAGGGCATCTCCATAGACCGACTGCTTACCGACTGTCTGCCTCCACGTGCAGCGGGATTTTCAGATGGGCAGTGTGTTTTCTCTGGCAATAGTAGGCACCTTGTCTCCTGTAAGTGTGAAAGTGTTAGCTGCTCAGTCGTGTCTAACTGTTTGGAATCTTGTGGACGTCATCCCCCAGGCTCCTCTGTCCATGGGATTCTGCAGGCAAGGATACTGGAGTGGGTTGCCGTGCCCTCCTCCAGGGGATCTTCCTGACCCAGGGATCGAACCCACATTTCCCGTGTCTCCTGCCTCGCAGGCAGATTCTGTATCCCTCAGGCGGTGGGAAAGGCCCCATCTCAGGTAAAGACTTGCGAGTTATTTGGACGCCAAAGCAAGGAAGACGGCCCGGCTCATTGGGATTCACACTTCCTCATCTCATTGACTCAGAAAGAGTCTTTGAAGGTTTTTCTTACTTCACCGATGGTTATTTTTCCTCTTGTCAGCTGGTCTGTTAGTACTGATCCCCACTCTGGTTTTCAGTTTAGTCTGCAACTAGACTCTGACTCTTTCAGGATCTTGTATCGCTTGCAGAACACAATTTCTGCTTTTCTCATTTTTCTTAAGTTCAACACATTCTTCATAAGAAGCATCTGGCTGTGAGCATCTGACTACATCATTATGTTTTCTAGTCTCGCTGTGACAGAGCGTTTATCCATTACAGGACCTACTATTATAACCAAATAACTTTCCTTTTTTAGTTAGTCTTTTTTTTACTGCACTTAGGGCATCAGTTTTGAAATTTCATGCGTAGGTAGTTGTATCACCTCTGCATTTCATTTCAAGATAGCAAAAGGGTATCAGACACCCATATTATTGAAAGTGGGTATTGGCTTCGATGGGGTTGAGAACATCTGATTTTATATGATTGACACCGAGCAGCTGACGTGAAAGTTTAAATATGGCTCTGGGTGCCCAAGAGATTCCCTGATGGCGCCAGAGATCTGAGCACAAGGCTCAGCAGAAACAAGCAGACACACTGTTTCACTCGGTTCAGCAGCAGCCCTTGCAATGCTGGTTTTCGCCACGGGGACCTGCTACATTTCTCAGCCCTAAAAGTCAAAGCGGGTGTCGGCTCCCTGGTGGGCGTCTTCCTGGCTCCGTGGAAGAATGTCCCCACCCTGCAACTTGGCATCCCCACCCCACTCCACCACGAGGAGAACAGGGAAAAATAAGTCAAGCCCAAGAAGCGAGAACACACTGGCGATGAGTTTTTTCATCACAAAGTCCCACGCTGGAACTGAGAGCCTGTGCTTTGTGGCTTCCAGGTGAGGGTTTGGCGCATAGGCCACCAGACCCAGAAGCTGGAGGAGGCGCTGAAGGAGCACAAGTCCTCTGTGTCCTGCATCCGGGTGAAGAAGAACAACGAGGAGTGCGTCACGGCCAGCACGGACGGCACCTGCATCATCTGGGACCTCGTGTGGGTGCCGGCGATGGGGGCACCCGGCGATGGGGGGGACCCGGTAACGGGGAGGACCCGGGGAGGCAGAGCGCTGTCCCAGCATGTTCCTGAACTTGAGGGAAGACTCCCAGGGCAGAAACCTGGCTCAGGGCAACAGGAAAGGAACGTGCCTCGGAAGCCATCCCTCTCCATGACTGTTGAGGGTTCTCAGATACCAGTGGGAAGGGAAGAGCTTCCAGGAAGAGCTGGATGTTAGGAGAAGTTTCTGGACGGATAGGGAAGTGAGCTCTCTGGACATGCTGAGCAAAGCGTGGTTTAACCGACATTAATACAACTCCCTGGCTCCGTAGTCAAGAATCCACCTGCTCAGCGGGAAATGCTAGTTTGGTCCCTTGGGTTGGGAAGATCCCCCGGAGGAGGAAATGGCCATCTACTCCGGTATTCTTGCCTGGAGACTCCCATGGGCCGAGGAGCCTGGCGAACAACCACGGGGAGTTCGGACATGACCTAGCGACTAAACAGCAACAATGTGGCTTCCCAAGAAATACGTAAATCTCGATTGTGCTTCCATAGACCTGGGTGGCCATGTCACAGGCCAGACTCTCCTGGTAAATGAGGCTTCTCAGCAGCAGAAAGGCCATGCCACAGCTTTCGAATCTGTTTTTCAGGCGTCTTAGGAGGAACCAGATGATCCTGGCTAACACCTTATTCCAGTGTGTCTGTTACCACCCGGAGGAGTTCCAGATCATCACCAGCGGCACAGATAGAAAGGTAGGGGTCGGGACCTTTCTGGCCACTCCTGGCCAGCTCAAACGACGACGGGTGTGCCAGCCATCCGCCACGTCCCTTTGGGAATGCTGCATCACTTGCTTGGGTGCCTTGGCTCCGCCATCTGCAAAATGGAAGTGGACTCCCCACCCACCATTTGAACCTAGGAGTGGGACTTTTTCCTGTTTAAGTTTCCCAGGTGACAGCCTGAAGACACTTGTTGAGGCGGTCTGAGCGCGGGTTGGAAAAGGAATTTCCAGACACAGAGCATTTTAGAAGGGAATGAGTTTATTAAGAACAAAGAACAGAGATAAAGTGGGCACCGCGAGCACAGCGGCTGACCTCCTGGTGGACACAGAGAGTTGACAGTTTCCGTGAGTTGAGTTAATAACCAATTTTTACAGCCTCAAGACAAAGACAATTCTTGGGGGAAGGCTGGCATTAGGTGATTGGTTGGGGCGCTGTCGGGTGTTTACTGGAGTGGGCATCTTTGCCTAATGGGGAATCAGGAAGCTTGTTAGTGATGATCAGGGGATTTGGGGAATAGTTAGAAAGGGGCTCAGTCAGTGTCAGAGGTGTCCTTGGTTCTGGGCTCTTAGTACAAGGCCTCGCACCTGTGGGCTAGGGGCGGGCCTCAACAACTTTGTCATAGAAACTCAAGAAATGTGGCCTGGTGCAACCAGACAGAATGTTCTGGGTGGACGTGGAGTTCTGCCTCCATTCCAGACTCTGTATGTAAGCTGTTAACTCCTTTGTGTCTCATCCACCCAAACTGGCCCACGCCTGCCCATCCCCAACCCGGGCTTGACATGCGGTTCCACGAGGACTTCCTGTAGGAACTGGGGTGGGCTAGGTATGAAGGAGCTAAGCCCAACAGCACTATAAATGCTCTGCTACCCAGTTCAGACCGTCTATACATTAGGGTGACATCTGCCGTATTCTAAGTTTCAGTTTACGAGATTTGCAGCAGTCTGTTTCCCTCTTATTTGTATTTTGACCAGATGATACCAACCATAAATCACACATCTGTCAAACTAAGCGCTGGGGACCTGATTGTGTCCCTGATGTCACAGAGCTAACTTACTTGGTGCATTAATTTTGGGCAGGGGGCAGGGGCAGATGGACTTGAACAGTCTGTGACCTTGGCCTGTGACCAAGTCCACGATGAGCCACGAGTAACAAGTAAACAAGATGACATGAGACGGTGAAAGAGCTAAGAATACATAGATCCTGATCTTGGGACACTGGCTGGGAGGGACGCTGCTTTAAGGAGCATGGTCAGCGATGGTCACCTTAAGGTAGTGACACCTGAGCGGAGGTCTCAGTGACAGGAGAACTGAGCCATGTTTTGACCTCAGGGAAGACCACTTGCAGCAGAGGTAAAATGACACTGCAAACGCGAATGGGGTTATTCCAGACACAGAGCATTTTAGAAGGGAATGAGTTTATTAAGAACAAAGAACAGAGATAAAGTGGGCACCGCGAGCACAGCGGCTGACCTCCTGGTGGACACAGAGAGTTGACAGTTTCCGTGAGTTGAGTTAATAACCAATTTTTACAGCCTCAAGACAAAGACAATTCTTGGGGGAAGGCTGGCATTAGGTGATTGGTTGGGGCGCTGTCGGGTGTTTACTGGAGTGGGCATCTTTGCCTAATGGGGAATCAGGAAGCTTGTTAGTGATGATCAGGGGATTTGGGGAATAGTTAGAAAGGGGCTCAGTCAGTGTCAGAGGTGTCCTTGGTTCTGGGCTCTTAGTACAAGGCCTCGCACCTGTGGGCTAGGGGCGGGCCTCAACAACTTTGTCATAGAAACTCAAGAAATGTGGCCTGGTGCAACCAGACAGAATGTTCTGGGTGGACGTGGAGTTCTGCCTCCATTCCAGACTCTGTATGTAAGCTGTTAACTCCTTTGTGTCTCATCCACCCAAACTGGCCCACGCCTGCCCATCCCCCAACCCGGGCTTGACATGCGGTTCCACGAGGACTTCCTGTAGGAACTGGGGTGGGCTAGGTATGAAGGAGCTAAGCCCAACAGCACTATAAATGCTCTGCTACCCAGTTCAGACCGTCTATACATTAGGGTGACATCTGCCGTATTCTAAGTTTCAGTTTACGAGATTTGCAGCAGTCTGTTTCCCTCTTATTTGTATTTTGACCAGATGATACCAACCATAAATCACACATCTGTCAAACTAAGCGCTGGGGACCTGATTGTGTCCCTGATGTCACAGAGCTAACTTACTTGGTGCATTAATTTTGGGCAGGGGGCAGGGGCAGATGGACTTGAACAGTCTGTGACCTTGGCCTGTGACCAAGTCCACGATGAGCCACGAGTAACAAGTAAACAAGATGACATGAGACGGTGAAAGAGCTAAGAATACATAGATCCTGATCTTGGGACACTGGCTGGGAGGAGGACGCTGCTTTAAGGAGCATGGTCAGCGATGGTCACCTTAAGGTAGTGACACCTGAGCGGAGGTCTCAGTGACAGGAGAACTGAGCCATGTTTTGACCTCAGGGAAGACCACTTGCAGCAGAGGTCACTCAGGAAAGCCCAGCTGAGGCTCATTTTGACTTCCCTGGTCAAGGAAACTGGTAGTCAAGCAGCAGTGACTTAACATGAATATGATTCCTAGGAAACGTTGATTTTGGCGTGCCCCCACCCTCGTCCCGTCCCTCGTTTTTTTTTTTTTTGGTTTCACTGTACAGCATAGGAGATCTTAGTCCCCTGATCAGGGATTGAACCTATGCCCCCTGCAGTGGAAGTGCAGAATTTTAACCACTGGACCGCCAGAAAAGTCCCCTCAGTATGCTTTTTTTTTTTAATTTTTTTTTTATTGGCCACTTCTATTGACCTTTCATTTGTTTATCTTTGTTCTTTGGCTGGTGTGGGCATCCCATCGCAGTGGCCTCTCTCGCTGCAGAGCACCGGCTCCAGGCACATGCACTCCAGAGCTCCGGCTCGGTAGTTGGACACATCGGTCCAGCCGCTCCGCGGCACGTGGGATCTTCCCAGGCCAGGGATGGAACCGGCGCCCCTTGCACTGCAAGGTGGTGTCCTTACCCACTGGACCACCAGGGAAGCCCCCCTCAGTATACTTTTGTACTCCTTTATGCTTTTAGTCTGAATACAGAAATTTATTGTTAAAGTGATCAAGCATCAATAGAAATTACAAAAAAAAAAAAAAAAATTAAATAGCATGCACAATTTCTAGCCAAATTCAGAGGAATATAGACTCCCAGTATCAAGACTGAAACATGGCATGTTTCCATCAGTGTGAAGCACAAATTTCAGGGTGCAAAATATACCCAAGTTCCCACTCCCAATTTCTGGTCAAGGTCTCTTTTGTTTAGAAAGAAATTTTTAAATGGTTCTTATAGGTTGGCTTGGGGTATTGTGGTTTTACTATAGGAAGAAGCAGTGTATATAAAAATAAAAAGATTGACAGAAAAAAAGGAGATTTTTATTTTTGAACAGGTGGTACATTGACATGGTTCAAAGTTCAAAAAGTATCGAAGCAGTCTATTCAGAGGAAAACCCTCTCTTCCTCGAGCCCCTGTCTCCTTTCCACCCCTAACCTAGTTCCATGGCCTAGAAGGGTGGAGGCTGATATAATCAGTGTCTGTTTAAGCCTGTCCCTACGGAATGTTCTGTTGCTTTGGGGCAGAAGAGAAGGTGGGGGGATAAGAGTGGGCTGAGGAGACAGGAGGGCCAGCCCCGGGGAGCGCTGACTTTGTAAAGTCCCGGCGCCAGAATTTTGCAGGACCGCTTATTCTCCAAGCTGTAGGCTTAAAAGAGATTTCATTTCCCCTCCTGCCAAGCCTAAAGAAAGCGTTGCTCTCCTCCTTTAAGTTCAGAATAGGCAAAGTGGATGCCCTGGCCTGTTTCTTCTTCCATTTACATCTTCCTCCAGGCTCAGTCTGCTCCTTCTAACCAGACACGTTCCCTGTCTCAATCCAGTTTACCAGCCTATCAACATCTCTTTAAATAGAATGCAAATTTAAAAGCCACTCCTAAAAATATTAAAATGATTTCTCCACCCCCTGCCTTGGCCTATTTATAATGTTAGCTGATACATCATCCCTGGGTGTATTTCTGCTGCCTGCTATATAAAGTAGAACCTTCTTTTGTTAGCATGTGTGTGGATGATTCCACAGCACTGAATCCCTTCCCGTGCCTCTCTCTAATTCCAGATTGCTTACTGGGAAGTGTTCGATGGCTCCGTCATCAGAGAGCTGGATGGAGCCTTGTCCGGGGCCATCAACGGCATGGACATCACAGTGGAAGGGGTGCACTTTGTCACAGGTCAGCCCTGGGGTCTGAGAAGAAAGCCAAGCTTAGCTGATTTGCATGGGAACATGGAAAATCCTGGGGGTGGGCTATTGGAAGTAACCGCAGAAGGGTCTAAAGGGCAATGTGGTTAGATTCAGGCCTGAGCACTCCAGTGGGTGTGGCTGGGAAAGAAAAATCCAGAAGTCACATTTTGATGAGAAGACACATTTGTCCATGAGCCTTAGGGGCACAAATAAAAGTAAAGCTTCCACTGCTTGCTTTTATCTGTGGTGGGCAGCAATGATACAAATCATAACACTATAAATCAATTATACTTCACACAACATTGTAAGTCAATTATACCTCAATTAATCAGATGGTAAAGAGTCTGCCGGCAATGCAGGAGACCCCAGTTGGGTGGGGAAGGTGCCCCACAGAAGGGAATGGCTACCCACTCCAGTATTCTTTTTTTTTTTTAAAGATTTATTTATTTATTTTGGGGGTGGGTGTGGTGGGGTGGGAGTGGAGCAGGCGGGCCACTTCTATTGGTTTTTCATTTGTCTATTTTCATCCATCTTTGTTCTTTGGCCCGTGTGGGCCTCCCATCACGGTGGCCTCTGTCCTCACAGAGCACCGGCTCTGGGCGCACGTGCGCCAGAGCTCCGGCTCGGTAATTGGTAATTGGGTCCAGCCTCTCTGCGGCACGTGGGATCTTCCCAGGCCAGGGATCGAACCGGCACCCCTTGCACTGCAAGGCGGTGTCCTTACCCACTGGACCACCAGGCAAGCCCCCACTCCAGTATTCTTGCCTGGAGAATTCCATGGACAGGGGAGCCTGGTGGGCTACAGTTGTAACTTCAGTACGACAAGGGAAAGAGTGTTCATAAAAATAGTTTTTTTTTCCTTCTTTTAAAATCAGCACTTGGGGATTGTATTGAAAATGATCCAGGGCTTCCCTAGTGGTCCAGTGGGTAAGGACACCGCCTCGCAGTGCAAGGGGCGCCAGTTCGATCCCTGGCCTGGGAAGATCCCATGTGCCGCGGAGTGGCTGGACAGATGTGTCCAATTACCAAGCCGGAGCTCTGGAGCGCATGCGCCCAGAGCCAGTGCTCTGCAGCGAGAGAGGCCACTGCGATGGGAGGCCCACACAAGCCAAAGAACAAAGACGGATGAAAATGAAAAATGAAAGACCAATAGAAGTGGCCAAAAAAAGAGAGAAAATGATCCAGTTATTTAAAATAAGTTATTTAAATCTCTGTTGCAGCCATGGCATATAACTGTTCGTCTTTTTCAGGTGGAAATGACCATCTGGTCAAGGTTTGGGATTATAATGAGGGCGAAGTGACCCATGTTGGGGTGGGACACAGTGGCAACATCACTCGCATCCGGATCAGTCCAGGAATGACTTGGGGCTGTTTATCTTTTTTGGTGGGCAGCAATGATACAAATCATAACACTATAAATCAATTATACTTCACACAACATTGTAAGTCAATTATACCTCAATTAATCAGATGGTAAAGAGTCTGCCGGCAATGCAGGAGACCCCAGTTGGGTGGGGAAGGTGCCCCACAGAAGGGAATGGCTACCCACTCCAGTATTCTTTTTTTTTTTTAAAGATTTATTTATTTATTTTGGGGGTGGGTGTGGTGGGGTGGGAGTGGAGCAGGCGGGCCACTTCTATTGGTCTTTCATTTGTCTATTTTCATCCATCTTTGTTCTTTGGCCCGTGTGGGCCTCCCATCACGGTGGCCTCTGTCCTCACAGAGCACCGGCTCTGGGCGCACGTGCGCCAGAGCTCCGGCTCGGTAATTGGTAATTGGGTCCAGCCTCTCTGCGGCACGTGGGATCTTCCCAGGCCAGGGATCGAACCGGCACCCCTTGCACTGCAAGGCGGTGTCCTTACCCACTGGACCACCAGGCAAGCCCCCACTCCAGTATTCTTGCCTGGAGAATTCCATGGACAGGGGAGCCTGGTGGGCTACAGTTGTAACTTCAGTACGACAAGGGAAAGAGTGTTCATAAAAATAGTTTTTTTTTCCTTCTTTTAAAATCAGCACTTGGGGATTGTATTGAAAATGATCCAGGGCTTCCCTAGTGGTCCAGTGGGTAAGGACACCGCCTCGCAGTGCAAGGGGCGCCAGTTCGATCCCTGGCCTGGGAAGATCCCATGTGCCGCGGAGTGGCTGGACAGATGTGTCCAATTACCAAGCCGGAGCTCTGGAGCGCATGCGCCCAGAGCCAGTGCTCTGCAGCGAGAGAGGCCACTGCGATGGGAGGCCCACACAAGCCAAAGAACAAAGACGGATGAAAATGAAAAATGAAAGACCAATAGAAGTGGCCAAAAAAAGAGAGAAAATGATCCAGTTATTTAAAATAAGTTATTTAAATCTCTGTTGCAGCCATGGCATATAACTGTTCGTCTTTTTCAGGTGGAAATGACCATCTGGTCAAGGTTTGGGATTATAATGAGGGCGAAGTGACCCATGTTGGGGTGGGACACAGTGGCAACATCACTCGCATCCGGATCAGTCCAGGAAATAAATACATCGTGAGCGTGAGTGCCGACGGGGCTATTTTGCGGTGGAAATACCCATTTCCCTCATGAGGCAGTGGAGACCTCCTGCATTCACAGCATTGAATACCGTCCTGTTGAAGGCTGAGCTTGGACTCCAAGACGAGTCTCACGTTCGCATGTCTGTGTTTTGGGTCAAAATATTTTATCTACAAGTTTCTCCTTTCCTTTGTAGAATGCATTTTACATTCTTGGATTGTATATTAAAATCGAGATGTGTTCAAGAATAATTAGTCCAGACTATAAAGATATTATGATTATTATTATGAGTAAATTCCCAGTCGTTGGTTTCCTAATGTCGGTTCCACAAAACTCATAGCCCTTGCTCACAGTTTGTCTGCAGATAATCATCACTGTTTTTCTCTAAAAGTAAGGAAGGTGAGTTTACTTTTTTTTAGAAAAATTGTTTTTAATTGAAGGATAATTGCTTTACAATATTGTGTTGGTGTCTGCCAAATAGCAACATGAATCAGTCATAGGTACACATGTAAGTTTACCTTCTTAATCAGCATTTCATTGGTCAAGCTGCCTGGGGCACGGCAGCAATTTGAGCACAGCTCTCAGGAAGGGTTTTTTGTTTTGTTTTAACTTTCTGGTACTCCATTTTATAAAGCAAGCATAATGGAGCTGGTAGCCTTCCCCTTCACCAGGGAATCTTCCCGACTTAGGGATCAAACCAACATCTCTTGCACTGAAAGCAGATTCTTTACTGTCTGAGTCACTAAGGAAGCCCCAAAGCAAGAATATAGGCTCCAAAAGTTATTGTGAGAATTAAGGGAAATAATGTGCTAGAACATCGGCAGAATTCATGACACAAAGCAGAAAGCTAAAATGTAAATCATGGTGCATTCTCAAAGGAAATGCGTATTGGGGAGTTTGAAGGTGATTTTCAAAGGTGAAATTTGATTGATGCTTTTTCTGGAGCTGAGCATAAAATCTTCCTCCTTCGATTACAATTAGAAAGGCGATGGAATGTAACTTGTGCGTCAACCATTCAACCCAGTGTTCTTTTCCATGGAAAGTAAACGAAGGCATTTTTCAGAAACGCTTCAGGTCGCTAATTCACAGGATAGTCTTTTGTTCTGGGCATATTTTTTCTTCTTCAGTGCTTCTTTTTTCATCAAGTAACTCGCTGCTGCCCTATTTGACATGTCAAGGTGGATATTTAATAACTGAAGATCACATACTCATCAAAGAATAACATTTCAGGGCATCGATGTAATAATGCGGCCTGCGGATCTCTTGTTGAGCAAGAAATTGATGAGAAATTCACTTTGCAAGACTTCGCCGGATTAATTATAAACCTGACTGTTACAGGACAAAGTGAGCGGAGTCCCCCTGCGAATCCAGGGCGAGGCAATGCCAAGTCAATTCTTATTGGGTAGCAATCAACTCGGATTTTGCTCTGAAGAGTGAACGTGAGACCGCATAGGGGGCGCGCCAAGGAGCCGGAAAACTTCCTGGTAAGGAAATAGCTGAGGTTGGGAAGAACTCAACTGCGGGGTTGGCAGAACCTGGCTCGAGTTCCGGTTTCTGTTTACGCGTCTGTGGCCTCAGCCCATGGCGTTGTTCGCCTCTCTGAGCCCGTATCTTCACCAACTAAACTGAGGATGCTCACGTCTCGCTTTCGAGTGTTGATACACTTTAATCCAGTCTATAATTTAGACAAGCAAACCCCAGCCAGCCCGGGTGTTCCGACACGCGCCTCCCAGTTCTGGTCGCAGGGCGGCGGGTCCCGCCGGGGCTCTGCGTCCCCCGCGGGGCGGACAGGCTGCAAGGAGGTGGCTCCGCCTGACCGCACGCTCCGGAGGCGCCCGCGGCGTGAAGGCGCCCCCCTCCCGGTCGCCGCTCGCAGTGCGCGCGTCTCCCTGCGCCCGCGGTGACCCTTTGGGAAGTCGTCACCTTCGCCCCGAGGTAATTACCAGAAACTTTGCAATAGTCAGGGCATCGCAATTCACTTAGGGCGTTCATCTTTCTCATTCCTGTCTTGTGTTCGCTGCTGGAAGGCTGGGAGGGGACTAGGAGCAGAGGTTAAACTTGGATCGCTGTGTTTAGGAGACTTAAGGGAGGACCGAACCTGAACGCCGCGCCCCGGGGCTTTTATTCCCGGTCGTCGCGGCGGGGGCGGGACCCGGCGCGGGTGTGGGGCGGTGGGGCGCAGCCCGGGGCGGGCCCTGCAGCCGGATTCCCGCGCGGGGCGGGGCGGCCCCGCCCTGAGCTCCGCCTCCGCCCGGTCCCGGCACACCTGGCCCGCAGGTAGCCGGCGCCCGGGCGCCTTTCCGAGCCTGGAAGGGCCTGCTGGCGGCTCGTCCGCCTGGGATCTGGCGGCTGGAAGCTCGGTTCCGGGAGGCGCGCCGGCAGGAGCCATGGACCTGGGCGCGGGGGCCGCAGCCGGAGAGGGGCCGCCCGCGCCCCGGCCCCGGCGCCGCCGCTCCCTGCGTCGCTTGTTTGGCCGCTTCCTGCTGGCGCTGGGCAGCCGCTCTCGCCCCGGGGTCTCGCCGCCCCGGCCCCGGCCCCAGCCCCCAGCCGGACACGGCGATGGCGACGGGGAGGGGGGCTTTGTGGGCCCGGATCCAGCTGCGCCCGGAAGCCCCGGGGAGGAGCGCCCGCCCGGACCCCAGCCCCAGCTCCCCGCGGGCGACGGGGCGCGGCCGCCGGGAGCGCAGGGCTTGAAGAACCACGGCAACACCTGTTTCATGAACGCCGTGGTGCAGTGTCTCAGCAACACCGACCTGCTGGCGGAGTTCCTGGCGCTGGGGCGCTACCGGGCGGCGCCGGGCCGCGCCGAGGTCACCGAGCAGCTGGCGGCGCTGGTGCGCGCGCTCTGGACGCGCGAATACACGCCCCAACTTTCCGCCGAGTTCAAGGTAGGCAGCGCCCGGCCGCCTCCACCCCTCGCCGCTCGGCGGCAGCCGCGCTCCGGCCCTTGGGGTTTCCGTTCTGGACAAGTGGGTGCGCCATCAGGAAAGAGGGTTTTTGGGGACTCCTCGAGATGGCATTTACTAGTTCTGCCTCGGATGATCGCTTTTGAGTTGATTAGTTTGTTAGCTCTTGAAGGTGGGTAAGTACAGGGAGCTGGTAGGTTTGAGTGTATTTGGCATTTCTGCGTTCAGCAAATGCTGGGGGAAGCATCGCAGGGTTGTTCTAGCGCCAGGCACAGTTTCCAGTGGGGGGAGCGGGGAATCAGAGGCCAGGGCCTGGGAGAAAGGAGGTGAGTAATGAGAAAGACGCAGTCAGGCCAAGATCTAGGGATAATCTAGGGAAAGGGAGCAGCAAACACGAAGACCAGAGGCCTGAAGGAGCTGAGAACTGGAGGCATGAAAGAAAACTCGAGTGGCTGGAGCCCAGGAGAGTGGCCTGGGGTGGAGATGGGGTTGGCCAGATCCTGTAAGGTTTGGGAGGCAGTGGAAAGGAGTTTGGGTCTTAGTCTAAACCCAAGGCAAGCTGAACACCTGTGTAGCCAGGTGCTGCGCTGAGTGCCAGAGAGAGGGAGTGGGTGTGCTATGTCTCAGGTGGCATCCTTTTGTTTTGAGTTAATTAACATCCCCTGGGACGCGTTAGCGTGGGCTTGTATCCTTTGCCCCCGGGGTCACCATCTTACTGGGGATGCTGCAGGATCATGAGGCTTTGGAAATTCTGTGTATCACATTGCCTAGGATTAAAGCCCAGTTTGTTTGGGGTCCCAGTTGGATGAAAGAGTCCTGATAATTGACAGTGCATGGCTGGCTTCCTGCTAAAAAAAAAAGTCACATTTCTGGGCAGAGAGACTAGGGATTGTTGTCCTTGGGGGAGGGGGAACCTGTCAGTGTTCATTCCACAAGCCTCACCGCTCAGGAGTTTCAGCCTGAGAGAGCAATCCTTGCCATGTGACCCCCAAGGGTGCCCACCCCCACCTTCCATTCCTCCCTCCTGCTTCCACTAGTGATGCGCTATCCTGCGGGTGTCAGGGTTAAATGGGTCTCAGCAATATGTCCTTGGGCAGCATTCACTATTTTCTTATATTTTTTTTGACCACTTCTATTGGCCTTTCATTTATTTATTTTCATCCATCTCTTCTCCTTGGTCCATGTGGGCCTCCCACTGCAGTGGCCTCTCTCCCTGCAGAGCACTGGCTCTGGGCGCATGTGCTCCAGAGCTCCGGCTCTATAGTTGGACACATCAGTCCAGCAATTCTGTGACACTTGGGATCTTCCCAGGCCAGGGATCGAACTGGCGCCCCTTGCACTGCAAGGCGGTGTCCTCACCCACTGGACCACCAGGGAAGCCCAGCATTCACTTTTTTAAGTGTGAGAGGCAGCGTTCTGTGGTGGTGTAGAGCACCGCCTTGGTGACCTTGAACAAGTTACTAAAAGCTCGCTTGCGCTCAGCTTCCACATCTGTAAAACGGGATTCCAGCAGTATGTACCTTAAAGGGAGCAGCAAACACGAAGACCAGAGGCCTGAAGGAGCTGAGAACTGGAGGCATGAAAGAAAACTCGAGTGGCTGGAGCCCAGGAGAGTGGCCTGGGGTGGAGATGGGGTTGGCCAGATCCTGTAAGGTTTGGGAGGCAGTGGAAAGGAGTTTGGGTCTTAGTCTAAACCCAAGGCAAGCTGAACACCTGTGTAGCCAGGTGCTGCGCTGAGTGCCAGAGAGGGAGTGGGTGTGCTATGTCTCAGGTGGCATCCTTTTGTTTTGAGTTAATTAACATCCCCTGGGACGCGTTAGCGTGGGCTTGTATCCTTTGCCCCCGGGGTCACCATCTTACTGGGGATGCTGCAGGATCATGAGGCTTTGGAAATTCTGTGTATCACATTGCCTAGGATTAAAGCCCAGTTTGTTTGGGGTCCCAGTTGGATGAAAGAGTCCTGATAATTGACAGTGCATGGCTGGCTTCCTGCTAAAAAAAAAAGTCACATTTCTGGGCAGAGAGACTAGGGATTGTTGTCCTTGGGGGAGGGGGAACCTGTCAGTGTTCATTCCACAAGCCTCACCGCTCAGGAGTTTCAGCCTGAGAGAGCAATCCTTGCCATGTGACCCCCAAGGGTGCCCACCCCCACCTTCCATTCCTCCCTCCTGCTTCCACTAGTGATGCGCTATCCTGCGGGTGTCAGGGTTAAATGGGTCTCAGCAATATGTCCTTGGGCAGCATTCACTATTTTCTTATATTTTTTTTGACCACTTCTATTGGCCTTTCATTTATTTATTTTCATCCATCTCTTCTCCTTGGTCCATGTGGGCCTCCCACTGCAGTGGCCTCTCTCCCTGCAGAGCACTGGCTCTGGGCGCATGTGCTCCAGAGCTCCGGCTCTATAGTTGGACACATCAGTCCAGCAATTCTGTGACACTTGGGATCTTCCCAGGCCAGGGATCGAACTGGCGCCCCTTGCACTGCAAGGCGGTGTCCTCACCCACTGGACCACCAGGGAAGCCCAGCATTCACTTTTTTAAGTGTGAGAGGCAGCGTTCTGTGGTGGTGTAGAGCACCGCCTTGGTGACCTTGAACAAGTTACTAAAAGCTCGCTTGCGCCTCAGCTTCCACATCTGTAAAACGGGATTCCAGCAGTATGTACCTTATAGAGTTGATGTGAGGATAAAATGAGTTAGTTATATTATGCAGAGACCAAGAAGAGGGCAGGAGGTAATCCTGTGTACTTTTCCTTTGGTCCTTGGATTCTCATCCAGTTACTGTAGCCATAGGAGAGTGGGCGTAATTGAAAAGTCTTCTGAATTAGTAATCACCCTGTGTGACTCATCAGGATTTCCTCTTTCTCTTCTGCCCTCAAATCCCTAGAGCCCAAAAGCTCCCTGTGAGTCTTGGGGAAAATTGAAGGATAATCAGATTGTGAATATGTTAATAAAGGTGCTACGATCCAGGTTTTCTTGGGACTTTTCAGGCGGGCAGATTTGGAGACAGTGGAGGATTCCAGAATCGGGGCTTGGAAACCTTGTGGATTGAAATTGAGGCAGGTGTTTCAGATTTCACGGATGAGGAGCATTCATTCATTCAGCAAATAGTGTGTCCAGATGCGATACAGGGAGCATGGAACACCCGCGGGGCGGATGAAGGCACATCCTGGGAGCTCATGGTCCAGCCGGAGAGAGGGAGATGAGGAGAGGGGCCCGCGGGCCCGTGATTAGAACTGGTGACAAGTGCTACAAAATAAAAATGCTCTCTGGCAACTCCGCTGTGTGAAAGTGTGCGTCGCTCAGTGGTATCCAGCCCTTTGTGACCCCATGGACTGCAGCCCACCAGGCTGCCCTACCTGTGGGATTTCCCAGGCAAGAATACTGGAGTGGAGTTCCATTTCCTTCTCCAGGGAGTCTTCCCAGCCCAGGGGTCAAGCCTGGGTCTCCCGGCAGGACAGGCAGACTCCTTACCATCTGAGCCACAGGGCAATTATGCTAGGCAGATGTGATTGTTTGGTGGAGGTGGGGTGAGGAGGCGGGGCAGGATGGCGTCCCAGGAGAGGGAACCATTGAGTTGAGTTTCAGGGATGAAGGGTCAACTAAGGACACTGGAGGGTGAGAACCGGCATTGTAGAGACTGAAACTGCCCATCTCTGAGTCGGGTGGGACTGGGCAGGATAAATGCTTGAAATGGTGGTGTAGAGCACCGCCTTGGTGACCTTGAACAATTTCCGGAGTTAGTTCCAGCAGTATGTACCTTATAGAGTTGATGTGAGGATAAAATGAGTTAGTTATATTATGCAGAGACCAAGAAGAGGGCAGGAGGTAATCCTGTGTACTTTTCCTTTGGTCCTTGGATTCTCATCCAGTTACTGTAGCCATAGGAGAGTGGGCGTAATTGAAAAGTCTTCTGAATTAGTAATCACCCTGTGTGACTCATCAGGATTTCCTCTTTCTCTTCTGCCCTCAAATCCCTAGAGCCCAAAAGCTCCCTGTGAGTCTTGGGGAAAATTGAAGGATAATCAGATTGTGAATATGTTAATAAAGGTGCTACGATCCAGGTTTTCTTGGGACTTTTCAGGCGGGCAGATTTGGAGACAGTGGAGGATTCCAGAATCGGGGCTTGGAAACCTTGTGGATTGAAATTGAGGCAGGTGTTTCAGATTTCACGGATGAGGAGCATTCATTCATTCAGCAAATAGTGTGTCCAGATGCGATACAGGGAGCATGGAACACCCGCGGGGCGGATGAAGGCACATCCTGGGAGCTCATGGTCCAGCCGGAGAGAGGGAGATGAGGAGAGGGGCCCGCGGGCCCGTGATTAGAACTGGTGACAAGTGCTACAAAATAAAAATGCTCTCTGGCAACTCCGCTGTGTGAAAGTGTGCGTCGCTCAGTGGTATCCAGCCCTTTGTGACCCCATGGACTGCAGCCCACCAGGCTGCCCTACCTGTGGGATTTCCCAGGCAAGAATACTGGAGTGGAGTTCCATTTCCTTCTCCAGGGAGTCTTCCCAGCCCAGGGGTCAAGCCTGGGTCTCCCGGCAGGACAGGCAGACTCCTTACCATCTGAGCCACAGGGCAATTATGCTAGGCAGATGTGATTGTTTGGTGGAGGTGGGGTGAGGAGGCGGGGCAGGATGGCGTCCCAGGAGAGGGAACCATTGAGTTGAGTTTCAGGGATGAAGGGTCAACTAAGGACACTGGAGGGTGAGAACCGGCATTGTAGTCCCTGAGACTGAAACTGCCCATCTCTGAGTCGGGGTGGGACTGGGCAGGATAAATGCTTGATGAAATGAATTAATGAAAGTGTATGTGGCTGCAGAGAGAATTGGTTGGGAACAAACCACAGAGAGTTGGGGAAAGGAGTCTGACCTTTAAGAGGGATTATTAGCTTCAGACTGAGGAAGAGAGGAAGTTGAGAAGCCGGCATGCTGGGGTGAGGGACCCCAGCCCAGGCAGGCAAATGGTTTGTGGTGGAGCCTTGAATTATCGAGCCTCCCATTGCTATTAGGACCATTCTTTAACAGCAAACAACTACATTAAAAATAAATCCTGTCCGGGCTTCCCTGGTGGTCCAGTGGGTAAAGAGTCCACCTTGCACTGCAAGGGGCACAGGTATGATCCATGGCCCGGTGAAGACCCCGTGTGCCAGAGCGACTGGACCAGTGTGTTCAATGACAAGCCAGCGACCTGGAGCGCATGTGCCCAGAGTTGGTGCTCTGTGACAAGAGATGCCACTGCTATGGGAGGCCCACACAGGCCAAAGAATAAAGATGGATGAAAATAAATAACTAAGCAGTAAAAGAGGCCGAAATTAAAAGAAAAATCCTGTCCAAAAATACTTTGATTTCTAATGATATAATTCAATGTTTATAACAGTAAAAATAAAAATTGGAAAATGCTAAAATATATACAAAAAGATCTGGAACTCCACCTGCTAGTGATAATCGTTAGCATGTTGATGTGTTTCAAATCATGTACAGACAACTGGAAATTCTAGTTCTGTATCCTACAGTCTTCATTTAAGTATTCTCATAAGACTTCCTCCTGGTCATTAAAATGTTCTATAAAACAGTTTTTATGAGTAATCATTATATACTCTTTGATTAAGTAAACCAATGGCTAGGGAGACATTTTGATACCGTACAATTTTCCGTCTGTCATGCCACATTGAACATTCTTGTATTTAAATCACTGTCCTCCACTCTGATCACTTCCATAAGCTTAATTTCTTGAGTGAAATGACATGGTCAAAGCAAAGATGAACTGTTTTGTTCTTTTTATATTTCTTGCTTTTTAAATCAACTTCTTTTGAGGTAGGAAGGATGCATCCATTTCCCAAAACTGAGTTCTATGGGAGATTAAACTTTGTGTAGTGTGTCCAGCCTGCCGATCTGATGTGTTGATGTTGCAGCATGGCGGTCAGTGGCCGCATTGCAAAGATCAGTGATCTTTGATGTGACTGTTGTCATTGTTTTAGGGTGGCTGTGAATTACACTCGCATAAGAGGAACTTAATAAGCATGTATGTTTTGACTGCTCCATCAACGCCCATTCCCCCATCTCTGTCTCTCTCCTTGGGCCTCCCTCTTCCCTGAGACACACAACACTGAGACGAGGCCAATCATTAACCCTATAGTGACCTCTAAGGGTTCACGTGAAAGGAACAGTCAATCCAGGTGGCATACGTCAGTCATTGTTTTGTGTTAAGAAGTGGCCGTGGCCACCCCAGCCTTGAGTCGCCACTGCCCTGACCAGCCAGCAGCCATCACCATCAGGGACAGAGCTTCCACCAGCAACAGATTAGACTCGCTGAAGGCTCGGATGATGGTTAGCATTTTTTAGCAATAAATTAAAAAAAAAATTAAGGTCCGTACATTGTTTTTCAGACATAATGCTGCTGTGCATTGTAATTTTGTCTTATTAAGAAACTACAGAAAGGTATCAGTGTAACTATTTTAATTTATTTTTTGACCTCTTTTTATTGACTTTTTTATCTATTTATTTTTCATCCATCTTTATTCCTCGGCCTGCATGGGCCTCCCACTGCAGGGGCCTCTCCCGCTGCAGAGCACTGGCTCTGGGCGCATGCGCCCCAGAGCGCCGACCTGCAATTGGACACACTGTCCAGCCGCTCCCTGGCACATGGGATCCTCCCAGGCCAGGGATTGAATGCCCCCTGCATTGCAAGGCAGACTCTTCACCCACTGGACCACCAGGGAAGCCCTCAATGTAACTTTTATATTCACTGGGAAACTAAAAATTTCACATAACCTGCTTTATTGAAATATTTGCTTTTTTATGGTGGTCTGGAACGGAACCCGCAATACCTGAGGCCTGCCTGTACCCTGTACTAGTCTTAAGGGCTTATGTCTCTACTGGTTACAGATATGCACCTTAATTTCTTGAGTGAAATGACATGGTCAAAGCAAAGATGAACTGTTTTGTTCTTTTTATATTTCTTGCTTTTTAAATCAACTTCTTTTGAGGTAGGAAGGATGCATCCATTTCCCAAAACTGAGTTCTATGGGAGATTAAACTTTGTGTAGTGTGTCCAGCCTGCCGATCTGATGTGTTGATGTTGCAGCATGGCGGTCAGTGGCCGCATTGCAAAGATCAGTGATCTTTGATGTGACTGTTGTCATTGTTTTAGGGTGGCTGTGAATTACACTCGCATAAGAGGAACTTAATAAGCATGTATGTTTTGACTGCTCCATCAACGCCCATTCCCCCATCTCTGTCTCTCTCCTTGGGCCTCCCTCTTCCCTGAGACACACAACACTGAGACGAGGCCAATCATTAACCCTATAGTGACCTCTAAGGGTTCACGTGAAAGGAACAGTCAATCCAGGTGGCATACGTCAGTCATTGTTTTGTGTTAAGAAGTGGCCGTGGCCACCCCAGCCTTGAGTCGCCACTGCCCTGACCAGCCAGCAGCCATCACCATCAGGGACAGAGCTTCCACCAGCAACAGATTAGACTCGCTGAAGGCTCGGATGATGGTTAGCATTTTTTAGCAATAAATTAAAAAAAAAATTAAGGTCCGTACATTGTTTTTCAGACATAATGCTGCTGTGCATTGTAATTTTGTCTTATTAAGAAACTACAGAAAGGTATCAGTGTAACTATTTTAATTTATTTTTTGACCTCTTTTTATTGACTTTTTTATCTATTTATTTTTCATCCATCTTTATTCCTCGGCCTGCATGGGCCTCCCACTGCAGGGGCCTCTCCCGCTGCAGAGCACTGGCTCTGGGCGCATGCGCCCCAGAGCGCCGACCTGCAATTGGACACACTGTCCAGCCGCTCCCTGGCACATGGGATCCTCCCAGGCCAGGGATTGAATGCCCCCTGCATTGCAAGGCAGACTCTTCACCCACTGGACCACCAGGGAAGCCCTCAATGTAACTTTTATATTCACTGGGAAACTAAAAATTTCACATAACCTGCTTTATTGAAATATTTGCTTTTTTATGGTGGTCTGGAACGGAACCCGCAATACCTGAGGCCTGCCTGTACCCTGTACTAGTCTTAAGGGCTTATGTCTCTACTGGTTACAGATATGCACCTTATACAACATCTTTCCCGTCCCTCCACCCATGGCCCCTCATCACCACTGTTTTGTTTTCCGCTTTTCAATTTTGATACTTTTCGATTCTGCATAAAAGAGGTATACACTTTGTGTCTTTCTCTGTCTGACTTTTTTACTCAGCATAATGTCCTCATGGTCTGTCCATGTTGCTGCAAATGGCAAAATTTGTTTTCTCACAGCTGAATAAAATTTTTAAGTGTAGAATCTGATGAGTTTTGATATGTATATATCTATATAAATCACCTTCCCAGTTTTCAGTGTTTATTGCTTTTCCATTTTTAGATCGACTTTATTGGGCTGGATTAGTTTTAGTACCCACATTGACAGATTTCCAAAAAATTATATCAAGTTGTATATATACCAGCCATGCGCGTTTTCCTGAGTATTAAATATTCTCTCATTAATTTATTATTATTTTTTTAATAATTATTTTTATTTTGCTTTTTACTTTTACAGAGTTCTATTGTTTACAAATATGTATAATCCCAGATCATTAATTTATTGAACAAAAGGAAATAGCATCTTGTTTTTACATCTGTTTGGAGTGAAGTGCTGGATCTTTCTATGCTTTTACACTATTAATAGTTTTTTTTTTTCAAGGGATGCTTTTTTTGGGGGGGGCCACTTCTATTGATCTTTCATTTATTTATTTCCATCCATCTTTGGCCTGTGTGGGCCTCCCATCACAGTGGCCTCTCTCATTGCAGAGCACCGGCTCTGGGCGCATGCGCTCCAGAGCTCTGGCTTGGTAATTGGACACATGGGTCCAGCCGCTCCGCGGCACGTGGGATCTTCCCAGGCCAGGGATTGAACCGGCGCCCCTTGCACTGCGAGGCGGTGTCCTTACCCACTGGACCACCAGGGAAGCCCTATCTCCTACCTTTTGATAAACATTCTATGTTACGTACTTCTTGTTTTCCTATGGCTATATTAAGGATTTCAGCCATCTGGAATTTATTGTAGCTTATGTGCTTGAGGATCAATTTTAGACCAATAATTTTAGGCTTACAATATGCCTCAAGTGATACATGAGAGGCATTGCTTTTTTGAAAACAAAGATACTGTCATCACTTGTATGTTTTGGAAGTTCTGGTCAAGACAGTAAGATGTGAAATGGAAATGGGATAAAAAAATTATTCAACCAAAGGAAAACTACTGAATGGTTCTAGGAATTCATACTTGAGAATGATCACCATCACTAATGGTTTCGGGTACAAGAGAGTCAAAAGTAAGACCCATTGAGAAACATAAAAATAAGATTTCATTCCTAAAAACCAAAACAATGAAATAACTAGGAAGACTTCTTAAAACAAACATGTTATAAACGATCAGGGGTGAGAGGGAGAAACACACACGCACATGGGTAGAGCTATGCTCTATTGCAGGGTAGAAATTCTGCATATTGCCATTCATCCCTCCCACGTCAGGATGCAACTTTAATGTAGCTGGGAAGGGTTTGGGGCAGGGGCCCGATGTCACCCACAGGGCTGTGGAAAGAAGGGTCTGTGCTGTCCTGCAGGCAGTGGGTGGGCAGGGAGAGCCGCTGGGGGCTGGACGTCTCTCTAGGTGGGGGCTGCCGTCTGGATCGGAGGAACTAGGACTCGACAGTGGGAATGGGACCCTGGAAGGCATGGAAACAGTTGGGAAGCCAGAATTAGAACTCTTGACTGATGTGGGTGTTAGAGGGCGCCCACAAGGGGACCCTGACGTTAAAACAAAGAGCTGACTTTAGAGATTTCCACTGGGGGTGCTGGCTGCTCCCCAAGGAGAGAATGTTAGTACTAAGGATATGGGTTTGAGAGGGCTGGGGGTACAGTTGCCAGGTAAAATACATGATGCCCGGGTCCATTTGAATTTTAGATGACCAATAACTTGTTAGTAGAAATGTATCCCCGATATTGCCTGGAATGTATTAATACTTAGACCATGAACATTACTCATTACTCATCCCTTATTCACACTTTTTCCTTTGCTTATTGGGCAGCCCTGCTTGGGGGTCAAAGAGCAGATACGTCTAGGCCCTCTGATCTACCCAGGCTAGTGTACTTCAAATAATAAAAACTAAGAACCAGCATTTCAGTTAATTAAACCTTGAATTTTGCTTCACCTCATCCCAAAGTTGCCTTTAAATCCCAAAGAAACATTTAAAAGGAAAAAAGCCCTGGTCCTTTCATTAGGGCCTCCCAGGTGGCTCAGTGGTAAAGAATCTGCCTGCCCATGCAGGAAATGCAAGAGATGTGGGTTCCATCCCTGGGTCAGGAAGAGCCTCTAGAGAAGGAAGTGGCAACCCACTCCAGTGTTCTTGCCTGGGAAATCCCATGGACAGAGGAGCCTGGTGGGCTACAGTCCATGGGTTGCCAAGAGTTGGACACGACTGAGCACACAGCACACTTTTGATTAGATTGGCTGTGGTGACATCGGCTGGGTTCACACCTTTGCTCACACTGCTCCCTTGGGTGGGCACGAGCAGAGGACAGACCTGCGGGGGACACAGTGTGCCTGGTACGTGCACAGACAGGGGGTTTGCTTACACTCAAATGCTTGTGCTTGCACAAAGAAGACCCTGGAAAGACGCTTAGGTAACAATATTCAGAGTGTCCTTGGGGTACCCAGGCAAGGAAAGACTTTTCATCACTTTTCTTTTTATATTTTGATTTTTTTTTTTAAGTGGATGCATATATGACCCTCTGAAATAAACCTTTTAAGAGCTGGACCATGCATGTACCCAGAAAATGATAAAGTTGCCACATCCTTTAAAGGAACAGTGTGAAGGGTGCGGGAATATGAGTAACAAGAGGGCAAGAAGTCTCATCTTGCCCTGTTCCCCGTTGGAGCCCCAGGCTCTAGACCAGTGCCCGTGCTCAACAAATGCCTGTTTATTAACAGGATGAAGGATTGGCTCACCCATTTTGTGCTCTAACCACAGAAGAAGTTTGTACTTCTCAAATTCCATTCATTTTAGGTAGAGGTGGTGGAAGAACCACAGGTCCATTAGGTCATGTGGTCATTCTCCAAGAGGAGAGTTGACACCCACTTGCCTGGAATGTATTAATACTTAGACCATGAACATTACTCATTACTCATCCCTTATTCACACTTTTTCCTTTGCTTATTGGGCAGCCCTGCTTGGGGGTCAAAGAGCAGATACGTCTAGGCCCTCTGATCTACCCAGGCTAGTGTACTTCAAATAATAAAAACTAAGAACCAGCATTTCAGTTAATTAAACCTTGAATTTTGCTTCACCTCATCCCAAAGTTGCCTTTAAATCCCAAAGAAACATTTAAAAGGAAAAAGCCCTGGTCCTTTCATTAGGGCCTCCCAGGTGGCTCAGTGGTAAAGAATCTGCCTGCCCATGCAGGAAATGCAAGAGATGTGGGTTCCATCCCTGGGTCAGGAAGAGCCTCTAGAGAAGGAAGTGGCAACCCACTCCAGTGTTCTTGCCTGGGAAATCCCATGGACAGAGGAGCCTGGTGGGCTACAGTCCATGGGTTGCCAAGAGTTGGACACGACTGAGCACACAGCACACTTTTGATTAGATTGGCTGTGGTGACATCGGCTGGGTTCACACCTTTGCTCACACTGCTCCCTTGGGTGGGCACGAGCAGAGGACAGACCTGCGGGGGACACAGTGTGCCTGGTACGTGCACAGACAGGGGGTTTGCTTACACTCAAATGCTTGTGCTTGCACAAAGAAGACCCTGGAAAGACGCTTAGGTAACAATATTCAGAGTGTCCTTGGGGTACCCAGGCAAGGAAAGACTTTTCATCACTTTTCTTTTTATATTTTGATTTTTTTTTTTAAGTGGATGCATATATGACCCTCTGAAATAAACCTTTTAAGAGCTGGACCATGCATGTACCCAGAAAATGATAAAGTTGCCACATCCTTTAAAGGAACAGTGTGAAGGGTGCGGGAATATGAGTAACAAGAGGGCAAGAAGTCTCATCTTGCCCTGTTCCCCGTTGGAGCCCCAGGCTCTAGACCAGTGCCCGTGCTCAACAAATGCCTGTTTATTAACAGGATGAAGGATTGGCTCACCCATTTTGTGCTCTAACCACAGAAGAAGTTTGTACTTCTCAAATTCCATTCATTTTAGGTAGAGGTGGTGGAAGAACCACAGGCATGGTATTTCAGGAATTCCATTTCACCGGGTCATGTGGTCATTCTCCAAGAGGAGAGTTGACACCTTGGGAATGAAGGAACCACTGTGGAGAGAGCAGGCCAGAAAACAGTCCTCCTGCAGGAGGAGCAGAGAGAGACAGCGTGGAAATAGACGAACAGGGGCAGGGGAGCATGTGCCCAGAGCTACCAGAACCAGAGCTTCAGGGAAGAGAGGTGATCAGCTGTTATCAAAACATTCTACCACGTGATCTAGCAATCCCACTCTTGGGTAAATTTCCAGAAAAAAATTTGAAAACACTAGTTCAAAAAGATACACTCACACCCTTGCTCGTAGCAGCACTGTTTACAATAGCCAAGACATGGTAGAGAGCTAACTGCCCATCCAGAGACAGTTGGATTAAGAAGCGGCAGTAGAGGGCCTTCCCTGGTGGTCCAGTGGCTAAGATCCCCACCCCCAATGCAGGTGGCCCAGGTTCAGTCCCTGGTACTAGGGAACTAGATTCCATATGCTGCTCCTAAGAGTTCACAATTAAGATCCCACATGCCCACTGAAGACCTGGCACAGTCTAATAAATACGTGAATTTTAAAAAGATGTGATAGAAACATACAACGCAATATTACTCAGCCAAAAAAAAGGAATGAAATGCTGCCATTCGCAGCAACAGGGATGGACCTGGAGAATATTATGCTTAGTAAAATAAGTGAGACAAAGAAAATACGATACGGTATCATTTATGTGTTAGTAAACTTCTTTGGTGGCTTAGATGGTAAAGAATCTGCCTGCAATGCAGGAGACCTGGGTTTGATCCCTGGGTCAGAAGAATCCCCTGGAGTAGGGAATGGCTACCCACTCCAATTTAAAAAAAAAAAAAGAAACTCTCATTTCTTTCTTTCATTTTTTTTTTTAAGATTTATTTATTTTTGGTTCTGCTGGGTCTTCACTGGGGTGTGTGGGAACTTCCCAGACCAGGAATCAAACCTGTGATCCATGCATTGTCGGGCGGATTCTCAGCCACCAGACTACCAGGGAAGCCCCTCCAGTATTCTTTTCTGGAGAATTCCATGGGTAGAGGAACCTGACGGGCTACAGTGCATGGGTCACAGAGAGTTAGGCACGACTGAGCCGGCTTCTTGAAATACAAAATACTATATAATATGACTTATAAGCGGAATCTAAAAGGTTATACCAATGAATCTACTTACCAAACAGAAACATATAGCATAGGGAACTCTACTCAATGTTCCGTAATGACCTATGTGGGAAAAGAACCTACAAAGAGTGGATGTAGATGTCTTTGTTTGAAAGGCCAGATCGACCCTCTGGTTTTCCTCTGTTCCCTGCAGAATGCGGTCTCCAAGTATGGCTCTCAGTTCCAAGGCAACGCCCAGCACGACGCCCTGGAGTTCCTGCTCTGGCTGTTGGACCGTGTGCATGAGGACTTGGAAGGCTTGTCCCGAGGGCTGAGGTCCGGCCAGGTCAGTCACCCTCGAAAAATGCATTGTCTTTGGTTTTAGTTTTTCCCCTTGAACGTTTACTCCACTCCTCCAAACCAAATCTTGAGATTCAGATCCGTAGATTTTTGTGCATTCTGGCGGGTGCTCACATGGTACTGTTCCAGGCTTCTTCCTCTTGCCCCGTTTGCTTTAGACCAGAAGTTTCCTCTCATTGCTTTTCCTCATCCTCTTTAATCCCAGAGATATGGGGGAAAAGTTTCTGTTTGGCTTAAAGTTGGGAAAAAAATGTCTCCTTTTTATCAATATCCTGTGCCTTAGTGTGGTCCTCTGAGGCCATCAGAGGCCTTGCTTTATTATTTTCAAATGCTACCATAATAACCCTGCTTTCTCAGTTACTTATCCCGCCGAGCAAGTGATTCCCCATCGTTTTTCTCGAGGTGTAGAAGGGATGATCTTTTCACGCGTGCATTCAGCGTTCCCAGATTTGGATGAAACCTCAAACCTCTGGGAGTAGAAAAGCCCTACGATCATTTGTAATAGCTCCAGTCGGTTAATACATCCGCTGTGCTCTCCGGCTTTGCTAAATAAAGATCAGGGGTTTTTTTTTTGGGTGTTCTGTCTCTAATAATCCATTGCATGTGGCGGATTCTCAGCCACCAGACTACCAGGACCCTTTTTGGAATTCCATGGGTAGAGGAACCTGACGGGCTACAGTGCATGGGTCACAGAGAGTTAGGCACGACTGAGCCGGCTTCTTGAAATACAAAATACTATATAATATGACTTATAAGCGGAATCTAAAAGGTTATACCAATGAATCTACTTACCAAACAGAAACATATAGCATAGGGAACTCTACTCAATGTTCCGTAATGACCTATGTGGGAAAAGAACCTACAAAGAGTGGATGTAGATGTCTTTGTTTGAAAGGCCAGATCGACCCTCTGGTTTTCCTCTGTTCCCTGCAGAATGCGGTCTCCAAGTATGGCTCTCAGTTCCAAGGCAACGCCCAGCACGACGCCCTGGAGTTCCTGCTCTGGCTGTTGGACCGTGTGCATGAGGACTTGGAAGGCTTGTCCCGAGGGCTGAGGTCCGGCCAGGTCAGTCACCCTCGAAAAATGCATTGTCTTTGGTTTTAGTTTTTCCCCTTGAACGTTTACTCCACTCCTCCAAACCAAATCTTGAGATTCAGATCCGTAGATTTTTGTGCATTCTGGCGGGTGCTCACATGGTACTGTTCCAGGCTTCTTCCTCTTGCCCCGTTTGCTTTAGACCAGAAGTTTCCTCTCATTGCTTTTCCTCATCCTCTTTAATCCCAGAGATATGGGGGAAAAGTTTCTGTTTGGCTTAAAGTTGGGAAAAAAATGTCTCCTTTTTATCAATATCCTGTGCCTTAGTGTGGTCCTCTGAGGCCATCAGAGGCCTTGCTTTATTATTTTCAAATGCTACCATAATAACCCTGCTTTCTCAGTTACTTATCCCGCCGAGCAAGTGATTCCCCATCGTTTTTCTCGAGGTGTAGAAGGGATGATCTTTTCACGCGTGCATTCAGCGTTCCCAGATTTGGATGAAACCTCAAACCTCTGGGAGTAGAAAAGCCCTACGATCATTTGTAATAGCTCCAGTCGGTTAATACATCCGCTGTGCTCTCCGCGGGCTTTGCTAAATAAAGATCAGTGTTGGGTTTTGCTCTAATACTAGTCTTTTCTCTCTCATTTATGGAAGGAAAAATGGGAAGTTATACCACGAGTGAGCAAAGTTACTGTAACAATATCTGTGAATAATCCATTGTAATTTAAGAAATGTTTCACCAGCTTTGGTAATTAATCAGTCGCACATTACTTTTGATGTATCCCAGAGCTGATCCAGATGCAGGGACAGGAAGTGCTCCACTTGTTTTGTGTTTGTTTTAAATCTGCACCTTTTATTTCTATCCGCCTTGTGAATCGATGAGAAAGCCCTCTGGAAGTGTTTCAGTCTTTCAGCCGTTACCTTCCCATCCTTACATTCTCTGCTCAGAGGCCATTATTCCAGATTAATAAAGATTGGATGGCAAAATGTGGTACCAAGGGATTTATCTACGAAAAGGAAACAGACTCCTAGAATACAAAACAGACCTGTGGTGGCCAGGGGGGAGGCGAGGCGGGGAGGGATGGATTGGGAGTTTGGGATTACCGAATGCCAACTTGTATATATAGGATGGATAAACAACAAGATCCTATTGTATACTACAGGGAAACATATTCAATATCCTGTGATAAACCATAATGGAAGAGAATGTGAAAAAGAATGTATAACTCAATCACTTGGCTATACAGCAGAAATGAACACAACATTGTTTTTTAAAAAAGCTATACTTCAGGGCTTCCCTGGTGGTCCAGTGGGTAAGGACACCATCTTGCAGTGCAAGCAGCGCCAGTTCAAACCCTGGCCTGGGAAGATCCCACGTACCGCGGAGCGACTGGAGCGTTGTGTCCAACTACCGGGCTGGAGCTCTGGAGCGCATGCGCCCGGAGCCAGTGCCCTGCAGCGACAGAGGCCACTGCGATGGGAGGCCCACATGGACCAAAGAACAAAGGTGGATGAAAATAGATAAATAAAAGACCAGTAGAAGTGGTTAAAAAAAAAAAAAGCTATACTTCAAAAAAATTAAATAAATGAGGCATTGAATGGCCGTCAGTTTCGCGGGGTGAATGAATCTTGGTCGCTATCACGCGGCGCGTTGACTGTAGGTAACAACGCTGCACTGGGTGTGGGAAATGGGCCAGGAGTGTCGCTGCCAGGTCCTCACCACACACAACGATGTGAGGAGGCTGATATGGATTGGTTTGACTAAAGTAAGAGTCATTTTACTGTGCAGGTGTGAATCACGCCGTCATGTGGTCCCCTTCAAAGACATATGATTTTTTTTTTTTTTAAGATTTATTTATTTATTTTGGTGGGGGTGGGGAGAGAGGGGAGCGGGCGGGCCACTTCTGTTGGTCTTTCATTTCTCTATTTTCATTCATCTTTGTTCTTTGGCTCCTGTGGGCCTCCCATCGCGGTGGCGTCTGTTGTCGCAGAGCGCCGGCTCTGGGTGCATGCGCTCCAGAGTTCGGGCTCGGTAATTGGACACATCGGTCCAGCCGCTCCGCGGCACGTGGGATCTTCCCAGGCCAGGGATCGAACCGATGCCCCTTGCACTGCAAGGCGGTGTCCTTACCCACTGGACCACCAGGGAAGCCCGACATATGATGTTTATTTAAAAGTAAAATGGCTCAAGAAGCCGAGTCCTTTTTATTTTCTTAACTTGTTCACACAGCCAACTGTGGTCTTTGTTCCTTTCTCTTTTAAAATGACTAGTTGCAACTTTTAAGAAAAGGAGAGCATCCCTGTGTATGTCTTGAATAAAGACGAGACCTCTTTTAAACCACGATCGAACGTAGAGGCCAAGAGTTTGACAGAGCTGCAGAAAGAGCCCTCATGTCTGAGACAGCAGGTTGCCAAATGCATAGAACAGGGAAGGTAACGATTGTCCAGTGTCCTGTACCCCTCAGAGCACATCTGGGAGTGGTGTACACAGTCTAAGCAGCTCCTGTCATTTGCGGAGTACGCCTAGACTTATTATTCCCATTTTACATATGGGTAAACCAAGGATCAGAGAGGCTGCGTAACCTTCCTGAAGCAGTACAGCTTGAGAAGAGAAGGAAAATGAAAGTTAAAAAAAAAAAAAGAGATGGAGCCAGGATTCAAGTCCAAGGGGCGTCTGGCTTGAAAGCTCATTTTCTCTTTTTTTATTTAATTTTTATTTTACTTTTTACTTTTACAGAGTTTTGTTGTTTACAGATATGTATGATCCCAGGTTAGTAAAGCTCATTTTCTTATTTTAAAAAGAACCATCCTGGGACTTCCCTGGAAATCCAGTGGTTTAGACTCTGTGCTTTCACTGCAGGGGGCACAGATTCAATCTCTGATCAGAGGACTAAAATTCTGTATGCCATGTGACCAAAAAAGAAAAAAAGAAAAGACTTTTTGTCCCATTTTTCTCGCCTCCCCACTCCCTGCCTGTGCCAGGCAGCACTTCCTACCTGGAAAGTAAGAGAAAAAAGCAGCCTTCTCAATGACCTTTCAGTCCTCCTCTTTCGACCCTTTGTGGCAGGGGAAAGCATCGACCAAAGAGGTGGGGGAGAGCACAGAGATGTTAAGTAACTTGCCCCAGGTCACACAGCAAGCCAGTAGGAGAGCCAGGATGCAGAGCTACAAAACTGGACTCTAGAACAGGGCTTCTTAGTCTCAGCACTTTTGACAGGGGACCAGGTAATTCTTGGGGGGTGGGGCTTTGTCCTGTGCATTGTCACAGTTGTAGCATCTCCTAATTGTGATTGATTACCAAAAATGTCTCCAGACATGGCCAAATGTCTGCTGGAAGAGAGGCAAAAGCATCCCCCTGTTGAGAACCTCTGCTCTGGAGCCTTTGGTCCCAACCACAGTGCCCCAACCCAAACCTTTCTTCAAGACGACAGTGAGTTAATTTAAGCCAATAGTTTGTAACAGTTTCAAGACCCACATAAAAGCAGCCCGAACTGGTCTTCCCGTTGCCAGTGCACCCTACCTACTACTATATGTTCTTCACCTTGCACCCCAAGGGATCTTTCCAGAAAGGAAATAAGACTGCATCCCTCTCCCACTTGCATTCTCCTGGCGGCTTCCTATTGCACTTAAAACAGAATCTGGACTCCTATACAGCTGACGGGGCCCTATCTGACTCACCCACCAACAACTCGGCCTGGTTTCAGGCCCCTCTGCCCCTCACTCGTGGTTCTCAGTCATACTGGCTGCTTTCTGTTCCTTTAATGGCCTAAGGGCATCCAGAGGGCACCCACGAAACCCAGCGAGACCGTGGATGGCTGTTGGTGGGAGAGAGGAGCTTGCCCCGCCCTTCCTTTGACCTGATTGAAACCAGAAAAGATCTTTTTCTCAGTCTGGAGTCAAAGCCTCTCCTGAAACTCGCTCTCAGCAATTGGGACTGCCTGCAGAGGGCTGGCTGAGAACGCTTGAAGGTGAAAGAGCAGAGCTGTTGGGCTATTTGGCACAAACTTCATTTTCGCTTTCCAAGAAATAAAGGGACCGTCCCCTGTGTGACTCGGAACAATTTTTCTTTCTGAGGCTATTTCTGTTTCAAAACATATCAAAGCCATGGAGCTCGATTTATTTGAAGCCAGAATAAGAAACATAGGACTGCTTTCTTCTCTGTTGATGTCACAATGCATGTTTGCACCTGGTGAAGAGGGCGTCTTTCTACTCTCCTGTGGACAGTGCTACACCAGCCGTCTTGTGGACAGTTTGCAGAAAGCACCCCTCTTGCAGAAAGGAGTGAGGCTGGGGAGAGGACCAGGAAGCTAATGTTTATTAAGCACCTACTATGTGCCAGGCCAGATACCCACATCTCTTTATTTAAATGATGACCTCCTGAGCTGACGTAACACTCCTGTTCCTTTTAGACGTGGAGCAAGGCTCAGGGAGAGATTCAGGGTCACTCAGCTAGCAGGGTAGCGCCAGCCTGTCCAACCTGCCTGATAGGCCATGCTTTGTGTGTGACCCCCTGCCGCCTCTCACTGCAGCCTCGTTTGGAATTTTCTCTTTCCATACCCATCTGTGGACGGTTCCATCTGTGGCTGCTCCCAGCGCATGCTGCCTTATCATCGTTTTTTTTTTTTTTTTGTAATTTTAAATGTGGGCCGTTTCACAGGCTTTACAGTCCTGCTTCTGTTTTGATTATTTTGGCTGCGAGGCTTATGGGGCCTTAGCTCCAGGACCAGGATCCAGTCCAAACCCTCTGCACTGGAAGATGAAGTCTTAGCCACCAGACTGTCAGGAGAGTCCCGCTGTCTTATCATCCGGAGGCAGAAGCCGCCTGGACCATTGCGAGGTCTTTGGTGGTGAGGAACAGCAGCCCATCAGCTGGCTCAGACCAGAAGGGGATTAGTTGGGAGGCCAAGGGCAGGTGTGAAGAATGGAAATGAAGGCTGAAGACCAGGCGTGGTGCTTCCAAAATGAGACAGCTCTGGGTGGGGGAGTCTCAGCGGCAGGAATGGCTCAGTCCTCCGGCCTGGACACTTCTGTCGGAGCTGCGGTTTTAGCCTTGGCCCGCTGCCTATGACTGACTGACTGACATGCAGGGCAGGAGCGCTCGCCCCACCCTGCAGAAAGGGAACGCTTGAAGGTGAAAGAGCAGAGCTGTTGGGCTATTTGGCACAAACTTCATTTTCGCTTTCAAGAAATAAAGGGACCGTCCTGTGTGACTCGGAACAATTTTTCTTTCTGAGGCTATTTCTGTTTCAAAACATATCAAAGACATGGAGCTCGATTTATTTGAAGCCAGAATAAGAAACATAGGACTGCTTTCTTCTCTGTTGATGTCACAATGCATGTTTGCACCTGGTGAAGAGGGCGTCTTTCTACTCTCCTGTGGACAGTGCTACACCAGCCGTCTTGTGGACAGTTTGCAGAAAGCACCCCTCTTGCAGAAAGGAGTGAGGCTGGGGAGAGGACCAGGAAGCTAATGTTTATTAAGCACCTACTATGTGCCAGGCCAGATACCCACATCTCTTTATTTAAATGATGACCTCCTGAGCTGACGTAACACTCCTGTTCCTTTTAGACGTGGAGCAAGGCTCAGGGAGAGATTCAGGGTCACTCAGCTAGCAGGGTAGCGCCAGCCTGTCCAACCTGCCTGATAGGCCATGCTTTGTGTGTGACCCCCTGCCGCCTCTCACTGCAGCCTCGTTTGGAATTTTCTCTTTCCATACCCATCTGTGGACGGTTCCATCTGTGGCTGCTCCCAGCGCATGCTGCCTTATCATCGTTTTTTTTTTTTTTTTGTAATTTTAAATGTGGGCCGTTTCACAGGCTTTACAGTCCTGCTTCTGTTTTGATTATTTTGGCTGCGAGGCTTATGGGGCCTTAGCTCCAGGACCAGGATCCAGTCCAAACCCTCTGCACTGGAAGATGAAGTCTTAGCCACCAGACTGTCAGGAGAGTCCCGCTGTCTTATCATCCGGAGGCAGAAGCCGCCTGGACCATTGCGAGGTCTTTGGTGGTGAGGAACAGCAGCCCATCAGCTGGCTCAGACCAGAAGGGGATTAGTTGGGAGGCCAAGGGCAGGTGTGAAGAATGGAAATGAAGGCTGAAGACCAGGCGTGGTGCTTCCAAAATGAGACAGCTCTGGGTGGGGGAGTCTCAGCGGCAGGAATGGCTCAGTCCTCCGGCCTGGACACTTCTGTCGGAGCTGCGGTTTTTAGCCTTGGCTCCGTCTGCCTATGACTGACTGACTGACATGCAGGGCAGGAGCGTCTCGCCCACCCTGGGTCACGTGCCTGTGTCTTTGGTGAGAGAGGACAGGACCCCCCATGAAAGAGCTGTCCCCTGCTCCCACTGGACTGAATTCAGTCTTCCCAGAGTGGGGGCTCCTCCCAATGAAGACAGTCCTGGGGAGCCCCCAAGCCGGTGCCCGCCCTGCATCCGTGTTCTGTCTCTCCCTGACCCCTTCGCTCACTTGTCCTTAGGAGTCTCTGCCTGGAACACGGCTTGCCCTCCCCTCCCCGACCCCCTTCTCCTTTAGCCCTTCCCTTTTCTGTTCAGGGCTTCCCAGGTGACTCAGTGGTAAAGAATCTGCCTGCCAATGCAGGGGACTCAGGTTCAATCCCTGGGTCATGAAGATCCCCTGGAGAAGGAAAGGGTGACCCACTCCAGTGTTCGTGCCTGAGAAAGCTCATGGACAGAGGCGCCTGGTGGGGCTACAGTCCATGGGGTCACAAAGAATCGGACAACCCTGGGCACACTTCTGCTAGTGGATCCAGGGTTCTCCGTGCGCTGGACTGGAGGCTTGAGTTGGCCCTGTGTATCCCTCCCTCCCACGCCTCTCCTCCCCCGTCAGGTGCTCAGTTACGAGCTGTGCACACGGGGTGTCATACAAGGTGTTTTGTTTGAGCCCTCCCTCCTTTTTATTTCTTTTTAAAAACTGTGTTTATCAGGCTACTCTGGGTCTTAGCTGCTACACACGGGATCTTTTAGTTGCAGCATGTGGGACCTGGTTCCCCAACCAGTGATGGAACCTGGGTGTCCCACATCGGGAACTCAGAGTCTTCACCACTGGGCGGTCCAAGCTGCTCCGTCATGGTCAGGAGAGTCCCGCTGTCTTATCATCCGGAGGCAGAAGCCGCCTGGACCATTGCGAGGTCTTTGGTGGTGAGGAACAGCAGCCCATCAGCTGGCTCAGACCAGAAGGGGATTAGTTGGGAGGCCAAGGGCAGGTGTGAAGAATGGAAATGAAGGCTGAAGACCAGGCGTGGTGCTTCCAAAATGAGACAGCTCTGGGTGGGGGAGTCTCAGCGGCAGGAATGGCTCAGTCCTCCGGCCTGGACACTTCTGTCGGAGCTGCGGTTTTTAGCCTTGGCTCCGTCTGCCTATGACTGACTGACTGACATGCAGGGCAGGAGCGTCTCGCCCACCCTGGGTCACGTGCCTGTGTCTTTGGTGAGAGAGGACAGGACCCCCCATGAAAGAGCTGTCCCCTGCTCCCACTGGACTGAATTCAGTCTTCCCAGAGTGGGGGCTCCTCCCAATGAAGACAGTCCTGGGGAGCCCCCAAGCCGGTGCCCGCCCTGCATCCGTGTTCTGTCTCTCCCTGACCCCTTCGCTCACTTGTCCTTAGGAGTCTCTGCCTGGAACACGGCTTGCCCTCCCCTCCCCGACCCCCTTCTCCTTTAGCCCTTCCCTTTTCTGTTCAGGGGCTTCCCAGGTGACTCAGTGGTAAAGAATCTGCCTGCCAATGCAGGGGACTCAGGTTCAATCCCTGGGTCATGAAGATCCCCTGGAGAAGGAAAGGGTGACCCACTCCAGTGTTCGTGCCTGAGAAAGCTCATGGACAGAGGCGCCTGGTGGGGCTACAGTCCATGGGGTCACAAAGAATCGGACAACCCTGGGCACACTTCTGCTAGTGGATCCAGGGTTCTCCGTGCGCTGGACTGGAGGCTTGAGTTGGCCCTGTGTATCCCTCCCTCCCACGCCTCTCCTCCCCCGTCAGGTGCTCAGTTACGAGCTGTGCACACGGGGTGTCATACAAGGTGTTTTGTTTGAGCCCCTCCCTCCTTTTTATTTCTTTTTTAAAAACTGTGTTTATCAGGCTACTCTGGGTCTTAGCTGCTACACACGGGATCTTTTAGTTGCAGCATGTGGGACCTGGTTCCCCAACCAGTGATGGAACCTGGGTGTCCCACATCGGGAACTCAGAGTCTTCACCACTGGGCGGGTGGCCAAGCTGCTCCGTCATGGTCATTTATCACAGCAGCAGCGGCACACTCATACGTAAGGGAATGCAGCGGAGGGCAGCGTGTGGAGGGAGGAGGCTGACGCATTCATTATTCTAAGGTGAAAGCCTGTTTTGTCTGAGCAAGACGATAGTCGTGTGAGGACGGGCTCGCTGGCAGATGGGTTCAGGAGCGGTTTAGCAGATGGAAGACGGGCAGATTTGGTGTGGGTGTATTTGAAGCGATGGTAGCCCACCCAAGTGAAGTGTACGGGAGACATTTAGACACGGTCCTAGGAGCCTGGAGGGACAAACGGGTTAGTTAACCCAGAGGCAGTGAGCCGTGCTGGGTGACTGTGTGTGCTCGCCAAGGTTCATGCTCTTTCAGCACACACACGCTCACATTCCCTTTCCTCTCTCTTTCCTCTGTCTTTCTGGGAGAGAGAGGAAATTGGGAATCAGGAATTGGGGAGGTCCAGGGACTGAAGGAGCAGTGGATTACAGTAAGCAACCTGGAAGGTCCTGGTTCTGCAGGTCTCGACCCAGAAAGGCACGCTGCGGTGCAGGAGGAGGTGGAGTCTCGCACGGGAGTGCTGGGAGGCGTGGCTCATCTTGTTTCCTCTGCTTATTCCTTTGCACCTTTAGCCTGAAACCAGGAAGTCCTCTGAGAACCTCCTGTCACGGTCGGCTCCGCTTGCTGAGGGCCAGAGCTTTGTGCAAAGCCACTTCCAAGCACAATACAGGTAAGCATGGCCTGTGTTAAGAATATGTTGCCTAAGGTTCAGCAAACTACTATGCTGGTAACCAGCCTCCTGTTGCCAGGTTTACCCCGAGAATGTAACATGACAGAAACCATAAATGCCCTTCTCACTCCCATTATAAACCCCTGTTGAGCACTCACTCCTGTTTCTCTCCTTTCTTGCTGGCTCCTGGGCCTCCCATCCTCCCCTGAATGAGGGTGGTGTGAAGATGGTTCTTTATAGCGTGAATGTGGGGGCGAGGATCTCCCAGGCCATCGCTGAGAAGTGGGTGAGATCCCTCTGGTTTGTTCTTTGTTGCCAGAGGGCTGAGTTTAACACGTTATTTTGAGTTCAAGACGTCCCAGCATAATGGAGAATATAAAAAAATATAAAACTACATAGAGTCTGCCAGGCTCTCTTCTCGGTGCTGGGACTTCAGCTGCGAGCACACCCGGCCCTGTTCTCATCCAGCGCACATTCTGTTGGGGAATTGTTATAGTTCAGTTGGTATGTCATGTCTGACTCTTTGTGAGCCCGCGAACTGTAGCGTGCCAGGCTCCTCTCTCCTCCATTATCGCCCAGAGTTTGCTCAAATCATGTCCATTGAGTCAGTGATGCTACTGAACCATCTCATCCTCTGCCACCCCTTTCTCCTCCTGCCCTCAGTCTTTCCCAGCATCAGGGTCTTTTCCAGTGAGCTGGCTTTTTACATCACGTGGCCACAGGATTGGAGCTTCAGCTTCCAAATCAGTCTTTCCAGTGAATATCCAGGGTTGATTTCCTTTAGGAAGAACTGGCTTGATCTCCTCGCTGTCCAAGGGACTCTCAAGAGTCTTCTGGGGCTTCCCCTGGTGGTCCAGTGGGTAAGGACACCGCCTTGCAGTGCAAGGGGCGCCGGTTTGATCCCTGGCCTGGGAAGATCCCACGTGCCGCGGAGCGGCTGGACTGATGTGTCCAGTTACCGAGCCGGAGCTCTGGAGCGTGTGCGCCCAGAGCCGGCGCTCAGCAACGACAGAGGCCACCGCGATGGGAGGCCCACAGGAGCCAAAGAACAAAGACGGATGAAAATAGAGAAAATGAAAGACCAATAGAAGTGGCTCGCCTGCTCCCCTCCCTCCCCAACCCAACCCCCGCCCAAAAATAAATAGATAAATCTTTAAAAAAAAAAAAAAAAGAGTTCTGCACAAGAATTCGAAAGCATCTCTTGGGGGAGGTGTTAGGATAATATACACATAATACTCAACAGTTGGTGATAACAGTGAATGAAATGATAACCTGGTGGGGGAGTGGAGGGGAGGGCAGCCGACTTAGATATATCGAGTGAGGCTTCTTTTCAGAGGGGACATTGGAGCTGAGAGCTGAGTGACAAGGAGCCAACCCCTGAGATACCTGGGACAGGGTATTCCAGACAGGAAGAGCAGCAAAGGGCCCGGGGTGGGGATGATTCAGGCAAGTTCAGGGAACAGGGAGCGGCTCAGCAGTGAGGAGTGGGGGAGCTGAGGCTGGTGAGGCGCCTTCAGTGTGGGTTGTAGCCTGAGGACCAAGCTTAAGGCAGCCTGTGGGCTAATGATCCATTTAAGGAATTGACTGGTTGGTACAAACCAGCCCAGCGGTGGCCCAGTGGTTCATAATATGCGTTTCCACGGCACTTGGCACGGGTTTGGTCCCTGGTGGGGTATCTGATCCCACAAGCCATGCGCTGTGGCCAAAAAAAAAGGAAAGTGGCTGGTTGATTTGGTGATGACGGGAGGCAGGACTGGGAGCTGGCTCAGCAGCTGATGAGCTGTCCCCTCAGAGGGAGACAGACGGGGCTGGACCACCTGGCAGGGGTGGGGATGGAGGGGAGCGGGTGGTAGATGGAGAGCTGGCTTGCGATGCAGAGGCTTCAGGCTGAGAGGGGAGGGACCGAGGAAACTCTGGGCGTCCAGGGTGATGCCTGGGTTTTACACAGTTGTACACCGGGCAGGTGCTTTGAAGGAAACATTGGAGGAGTTTTGAAGTGTTACATGTGTGAAAGAGGATTTCCCCCCCTTTTCTTTTGGGCCGCGCCCTGCCGCGTGTGGGATCTTGGTGGAGCTAAGAGTCCTAGGGTGGAGCTGAAAGTCCTGGCCCTCTCATCTCATGCTGGGTTCCTCTGGCAACCAGTTCCCGTCTGCGGTTTGCTCTGAGGGGCTTTCCATAAGTCACCTCATTAGCATAAACTCCACTGAGGTCTCTGGGGTTTGTTACAAAGAGCAGAAGATGAGCCTTTTACCTTTGTTTCTGCTCTCATCACTTAGGAAATTCCACAGGTTTTAGGAGCTCGTACCAGAAATATATGCACTTCTCAACATACAAAAAATAAAATAAAAAAAAATATATATATACATATATATATTTCTTACTATACATTGCAGTGTCACTAGGTGTAAGGTGAGTTGGGGATGGATTCCTGGAGAGGTGGATGTGAGCTGATCGGATCCTAAGGACCATAAGCACCCTTTGGGTCGGCTGCTGTGGAAGGATGAGTAAGAAGCGAGATATTCAAGCTTAAAGAAAAGGACTGGGGACAGTTAAAAATAGCCGCTTACCGCCTGCTGGTCCAGAGTAAAGAAAAAGGATAGTTAGGGGTATCCATCTAGGCTAGGGCTTTGGGGGGCTGAGCAGTGGTTGCTGCAGTCGTCGGTGGGCACCAGCTCCAGGTGGGAACCCCTGCGTGTGCCCCTTGCTGATCTGGGCCCTGGTCCGCCTCCTTTCCTGGGGAGGATGCCCGGCGTGCAGGGCCCCCCGGGTTTCAGCCTTATTTGTGAGACTGAAAGCTGCAGGTGTTCCTGTGGGTTAATCCAGAGGCCCCCTGCCCCCCGAGGTTCTCCCCACATCTCCCCTTGTTCTCCTTTGCAGGAGGCTGAGGGTTTGCCTTTGGCTGGAGGAGAGAAGGGAGACTTGTATTAGGATGCTGGAGGCTGTGGACCAGTGCAGGGTCCCCAGCCTCCGGGATCTAAGGCCTGATGACCTGAGGTGGAGCTGATGGAACAATAATAGACAGAAGGTGCTCAGTAAATGTAATGTGCTTGAATTATTCCCAACCCATCCCTTCCCTCGCCCCCGTTCCGTGGAAAAATTGTCTTCCACAGAATTGGTCCCTGGTGCCAAAAAGGCCCAGGACCGCACAGCTGCAAGTTTACTCATCCAGGATTGTTGCTACGTCGGAGTTTGGGCTAGAGAAGCGTGCATGTGTGCGTGTGTGTGTGTGTGTGTGTGTGTTCATCTCTCTATGGCATTCGTAGCTTTTATTCACAGGGAGTCTAATCTGGTCCCTGTTACAAGCGGCATTCCTTTTTAGGCAGAGCATGTTCTAGAAGCCTTTTTCGGATCACAGATTTGGAGAGGTGACCTCTTGCTTGTGCGTTGTCACAATTACCATGGCCAGCCTGGACATGCGTCTCATCCGCCAGCAAGCGGGCAACACTGGCCGGGTTAGAGGTGTCAGATGGATATTCAGCAGAAGCTAGAAGCCGCGGTGTGAAATGAGGTGAAATGTTTCGGGGCATTTGTAACCAGTGGAGAGCAGAGAGCAGGTCTGAGTTTCAGCGGCAGGTGAGAGGCTGGCCTTGGAACAGAAGCATTTGGACGGGGACGATGACTGGCTCAGGGAGATGGGTGAGTGAGCAGTGAAGGGCGTTGGAGTGACTTTCTGTCCCTTCCCCTGTGAGTGCCTGGGAGACGGTAGGACGGGACCGTGACGCTCAGGAGGGGATGGCAAGGATGGAAGGCCACAGGCGAGGTGTAGCCGGAGCCTCGTAACCTCTGGAGTTTCCTGTGAAAGTGTCGCTGCCCGCACCATCCCCCCACCCCGCCCCGCCCCAGGATCTGCTGGTTGCGCTCACCATCCTCATTTCTCATCCTCTGAGGAACGGGTGCATCTCACGTCCTCTCTCTGGTTTATTCTGAAAACAATATGTTTCCTTCATTCTTTAAATACAACATTAAGGCCGTCCTGTGTTTTGGCCCTAGGGCACATCTCTTGTGCCCTCTTGCCAGAGATTCAGCTCCACCTAAAGGCCGAGTCCCTGAACCTGCTGACTGGGAGGCCCCTGCCAGAAAAATGCAGCCGTGCGTAGTCTTCGTGGGTTTTAAAAAATGAGTCAAAGAGAAACATTCCTTCTCGTTGATTTGCTTAAATGTGAAGCAGGGATTTGGAAATTTCCCAGTGCCAAAAATACCTCTTTCAGGTCTAACCTATACCGCACGGTATGTGATGCGTGAGGGAGGGAGGAAAGCGGGAGAGAAACGGGATGGCAGAGGAGCCCCCGCAAGTGGCAGGCCCCCCTCCTGGCTGGAGCTCAATGCCTGGTGTGTCCTTTTTACCAAAACACTGCCATGGTCTTCCCAAAGGGAAATTTAACAGAGGCGGAGTGTAGCTGAATGTTTGTACTATGGTCTGTTTTTTTTTTCATTTTTTTTTAAAGATTTATGTATGTCTTTGGCTGTGCCGTGTCTTATTTATTTGGTTGTCTAGTTGTGGCCCATGGGATCTAGTTCCCTGACCATGGATCGAATCCAGGCTCCCTGCCTTCGGAGCAGGGAGCCAGCCACTGGACCGCCAGGCCAGCCCTTGGTCTTTTTCCTAAAATCATGGTTGAAAGAACAGTTCCTGTCTGTCCATAGCAGGTTAGAAACTGTATTAAAAAGGAAGATGGTCTCTGATAAGTAAGCTGTACTCCAAGAGCGAAGAGAAATGGGAGCCGACAGTAGAGAAAATGACGAGAAGAACGATACAGATCCTACCTAAATCCTGGTTGGAGTTCTGGTAACTTGTGTCCAGGAAAGCCACTTGCTGTGGATGAGGATGAGCACGTCGGGTCATCTCGGGCAGCACCCTCAAAACCTCAGGGGCTCTTGCTGAGGGCCTGGCTTGTTCGACTTTGTCTGCTCAATGGAAAACCAATTCAGCAGGATGGGGGCTTTCTGTATTGATTCAAGAAACTCGCTTCTGACCCCAGCTCTAGTTTCCTTGCTGACTTATGTCAGACTGTCCTGTGCAGAGAGCAGGGCCTGCGGGCCGAGTGTTCTCCCCTATGCTCAAGAAAACTCGTGTGAAAAAAAAAAAAAAAAACCTAAAGAAAATACAAAAATAAGAGGAAATTAAAAAGAAAACTCGTGTGGATTTTAGAATACGGATTGCAGCATCCAGAAACCCTTGATACCCTGGAAGAGTATGACGCCTTCCATGAGGAAGGAAGCAGAAGAAGTGCACCCTGTGGATCGTGCAGGCTGCCTGGTGCCTCCTGGGTGTTCCAACGGCGAAGGTTTTGCCTTCCTATGTAGGTTCAATGTCTGGTTGAAGAGCTAAGGTCCCACGTGCCTCTCTGCCAAAAAGTAAAACACAAAAACAGAAGCAAGCTTGTAACAGATTCAATGAAGGCTTTAAACATGGTCCACATCAAAATAAATAAGAAAATAAGAACCACCATTCCCTTTCAGAGATGCCTGCAAAATGTCACAGAGCTCACAGAATATACATAAACTATGGGCATCTACTTATACGAAAGACTGAAGAAATGGTGATGGGCTTGGGCTCTGGAACCTGAGCTAGCCTTGCCGCTTAAGAGCAGTGTGTCCTCGGGTGAGTGGCTTAACCTCTCTGCAGCACTGCGGCTCCCAGTCCAGCCTGGTGATCACGAGGGTAAACAGCCACACCCTAAAAGCTGCTCTGCTCTTCACCTTCCTCACAGTCTGCACTGATGGACCCACACGTTGTATTGACCTTTGACTGTTTGGTGACGAACGCTGCCTGAACCTTGTGCACAAAGCTTTGAGTACCTGTTTTCAGTTCTTCATGGTATAGCCCGGGGAGTGGAATTGCAAAGGAGGCTCCTAACTCTTCCAGGAACTGCCAAACTGTTCAAGGGGTGATTTAACGTGAATGTGTATCCTTTCCCCTCACAGATCTTCCTTGACCTGTCCCCACTGCCTGAAACAGAGCAACACCTTCGATCCTTTCCTGTGCGTGTCCCTGCCCATCCCCCTGCGCCAGACGAGGTACGTGAGCATCGTGCCCGTGAACTTGGCGTGTGTCCCTGGGGACCTTGGGAACCTGCAGCTGCAATGTTCTCTTTCGCTTCTCAGCCAAGCCTTGCCTCTTGGGGACGTCCAATGACTAGATGGAATGATTAACATGAAGGGTTACTGAGTCCCTTCTTTAGCTAAAAAGAGTTATCAGCATGCTTTTGTCTATCAGCCCGTTGCCCGGCTTCCGTCTTTGGCCTGTTCAGTAGCCTGCGTGGGCCAGTTGGTACCACTCAGTCAGACAGAGGTGAGCTGGAGAAAACTTGTCATCCTCTGCTTTCCCCGGCTTTGTTTCCAAATCCTGTTTCCTCTTGGGGAATGTGTGGGAAAAGGTTTGTTTAAGGAGCAAAGAAAAAAAGAAAAGGGCTGTTGGGAAATTAAAACTGTCAGTCACTCAGTCATGTCTGACTCTGCGTTCCTACACCATAGCCCACCAGGCTTCTCTGTCCACGGGGTTCTCTAGGCAAGGATACTGGAATGGGTTCCCATGCCCTCCTCCAGGGGATCTTCCCAAGTTTTAGGATCAAACCTGGGTCTCCCCCAGTGCAGCTAGACTCTTTACCATCTACTTATACGAAAGACTGAAGAAATGGTGATGGGCTTGGGCTCTGGAACCTGAGCTAGCCTTGCCGCTTAAGAGCAGTGTGTCCTCGGGTGAGTGGCTTAACCTCTCTGCAGCACTGCGGCTCCCAGTCCAGCCTGGTGATCACGAGGGTAAACAGCCACACCCTAAAAGCTGCTCTGCTCTTCACCTTCCTCACAGTCTGCACTGATGGACCCACACGTTGTATTGACCTTTGACTGTTTGGTGACGAACGCTGCCTGAACCTTGTGCACAAAGCTTTGAGTACCTGTTTTCAGTTCTTCATGGTATAGCCCGGGGAGTGGAATTGCAAAGGAGGCTCCTAACTCTTCCAGGAACTGCCAAACTGTTCAAGGGGTGATTTAACGTGAATGTGTATCCTTTCCCCTCACAGATCTTCCTTGACCTGTCCCCACTGCCTGAAACAGAGCAACACCTTCGATCCTTTCCTGTGCGTGTCCCTGCCCATCCCCCTGCGCCAGACGAGGTACGTGAGCATCGTGCCCGTGAACTTGGCGTGTGTCCCTGGGGACCTTGGGAACCTGCAGCTGCAATGTTCTCTTTCGCTTCTCAGCCAAGCCTTGCCTCTTGGGGACGTCCAATGACTAGATGGAATGATTAACATGAAGGGTTACTGAGTCCCTTCTTTAGCTAAAAAGAGTTATCAGCATGCTTTTGTCTATCAGCCCCGTTGCCCGGCTTCCGTCTTTGGCCTGTTCAGTAGCCTGCGTGGGCCAGTTGGTACCACTCAGTCAGACAGAGGTGAGCTGGAGAAAACTTGTCATCCTCTGCTTTCCCCGGCTTTGTTTCCAAATCCTGTTTCCTCTTGGGGAATGTGTGGGAAAAGGTTTGTTTAAGGAGCAAAGAAAAAAAGAAAAGGGCTGTTGGGAAATTAAAACTGTCAGTCACTCAGTCATGTCTGACTCTGCGTTCCTACACCATAGCCCACCAGGCTTCTCTGTCCACGGGGTTCTCTAGGCAAGGATACTGGAATGGGTTCCCATGCCCTCCTCCAGGGGATCTTCCCAAGTTTTAGGATCAAACCTGGGTCTCCCCCAGTGCAGCTAGACTCTTTACCATCTGAGCCACCAGGAAAGTAGATATGAGAAAAAAAGAAAAGAGGAGGCAGGATTAGGTAAGAGATGTGGTGAGGCTCAGCTCTGCAAAAGCAAGATGCCGGTAGTGCAAGCGTCCCAGAAGCACAGGGCTTAGTAGGGACTCAGGCCACGGCCAACGTCAACCTCCTGGAAGCTTAGTGAGCTCCTGTATGGGGCCTTTCTTCCCTGGTTCCCCACCTTGGCAAAATCATTTCTCTTGCCCTCTGTCTGTTGATATCCTCCATCTTTAGAATGCAGTGAAGACAGACGACTTTGTAAAGCCTTTCCTGGCAACTCAGTCCCCGCCCCTGCTCTGAAGTTCTGTGCTGCTCATTGTTAATGCCACAAATACAGCACTGACTTATCCTGTCACCAGCTGATGGCTACTGATCGATACGATTCCTGGCCAGATGCAGCATAGCAGAGTGATTAGGACCACTGACTCTGGGGCCAGACTGCCTGGGTGCAAGTCCCAGCTCTGCTAATCACCTGTGTGGATTAGATGACTGCAGGGCAGAGCAGGGGAAACCGGAGCTGGCGAGGTGAGCCCTGGTGTGCTGCTGGCAGTGGCGGACCATGGAAACAGAGTCCAAGAGGCTTGGTGGGCAGTAGGGCTGTACCCCATCCCAAGGGAGAGCTTTCGAAGGCAAAGGAGAACCTCAATGGTGTTGAGTTGTCTTGGAAGTAGAAGCTTGACAGCTGCGCTTCTCAGACGTCAGTTTCTTTTCACTTAAGATGATCTTTGTTGCAAACAGAACCTTGAGCCCATAGATCTGTACAGATGGTCCCTGACTTACGACGGCTCGATATACAATATTTTGATTGTAAAGTGGTATGAAAGCAGTATGCATTGAGTTGAAACTGTGCCTTGCATTTTGCATTTTGATCTTTTCCCAGCTGAGCAATGTGAGGCACCGTCCTCTCTCATGGTGCCGGGCGGGGCAGCACCTCAGCTTCTCAGTGTGAGAGTAAGCAGCCCTACGCTTAAAACCTCTCTGTTTCTCACCTTCAGCACGGTATTCAGCAAATTACAGGGACCATTCAATACTTTATTATCACGGACCCATGCCCCCCTCCAGGGCATCTTCCCAAGTTTTAGGATCAAACCTGGGTCTCCCCCAGTGCAGCTAGACTCTTTACCATCTGAGCCACCAGGAAAGTAGATATGAGAAAAAAAGAAAAGAGGAGGCAGGATTAGGTAAGAGATGTGGTGAGGCTCAGCTCTGCAAAAGCAAGATGCCGGTAGTGCAAGCGTCCCAGAAGCACAGGGCTTAGTAGGGACTCAGGCCACGGCCAACGTCAACCTCCTGGAAGCTTAGTGAGCTCCTGTATGGGGCCTTTCTTCCCTGGTTCCCCACCTTGGCAAAATCATTTCTCTTGCCCTCTGTCTGTTGATATCCTCCATCTTTAGAATGCAGTGAAGACAGACGACTTTGTAAAGCCTTTCCTGGCAACTCAGTCCCCGCCCCTGCTCTGAAGTTCTGTGCTGCTCATTGTTAATGCCACAAATACAGCACTGACTTATCCTGTCACCAGCTGATGGCTACTGATCGATACGATTCCTGGCCAGATGCAGCATAGCAGAGTGATTAGGACCACTGACTCTGGGGCCAGACTGCCTGGGTGCAAGTCCCAGCTCTGCTAATCACCTGTGTGGATTAGATGACTGCAGGGCAGAGCAGGGGAAACCGGAGCTGGCGAGGTGAGCCCTGGTGTGCTGCTGGCAGTGGCGGACCATGGAAACAGAGTCCAAGAGGCTTGGTGGGCAGTAGGGCTGTACCCCATCCCAAGGGAGAGCTTTCGAAGGCAAAGGAGAACCTCAATGGTGTTGAGTTGTCTTGGAAGTAGAAGCTTGACAGCTGCGCTTCTCAGACGTCAGTTTCTTTTCACTTAAGATGATCTTTGTTGCAAACAGAACCTTGAGCCCATAGATCTGTACAGATGGTCCCTGACTTACGACGGCTCGATATACAATATTTTGATTGTAAAGTGGTATGAAAGCAGTATGCATTGAGTTGAAACTGTGCCTTGCATTTTGCATTTTGATCTTTTCCCAGCTGAGCAATGTGAGGCACCGTCCTCTCTCATGGTGCCGGGCGGGGCAGCACCTCAGCTTCTCAGTGTGAGAGTAAGCAGCCCTACGCTTAAAACCTCTCTGTTTCTCACCTTCAGCACGGTATTCAGCAAATTACAGGGACCATTCAATACTTTATTATCACGGAGGCTCTGTGTTGGATGATTTTGTCCGACCGTAGGCTAATGTAAGCGTTCTGAGCATGTTTACGGTGGGCAGGGCTACGCTGTGATGTCTGGTAGGTTAGGTGTATTAAAGTGCATTTTTGATTGAAGATACTTTCAGTGCACAATGACGTCATCCCATCGTACGTTGAGAAACACCTGTGTTGTGACTCTTGATAAGTACCTTTGATGCGTAACTTGCTAGAAAAAGGCACTCCACCGCCACCTGGAGAGCGCAGTGCCCTGACCAGGCAGCAGAGATTTGCCCGAGTGCTAAACTCGATCACGTGTCCGCGATGTTGGTGACAGCCCATGTCAGTCCTTGAAGGATGTGACTTCCTTCCTGTTTTCCAGATTCTTGAGCGTCACCTTGGTCTTCCCTTCCAAGAGCCAGCGGTTCCTGCGGGTCGGCCTGGCCGTGCCCATCCTGAGCACGGTGGCAGCCCTGAGGAAGATGGCTGCCGGGGAAGGCGGCGTCTCTCCGGAGGAGGTGTGACGGGGACCATGGGCTGATGCCAGCCAGGCCGGCTGTCTAGGCTGTCTAGGCTAATTTCTGGCTCTCAGTGACTCCAATGTGACTCGCGAGTTTCTGTTTGCTTAATCGTCCCCGTCCCCGCTGTCTGTGATGACGGGGCCTAGACCTCTCCCTGCTTTTGCACGGAAGAACCAGGAAAGGACACCACCTTTGTCTTCCAAGAAGGTGACGGTGGTGCACGCTTATCGTCCTTTCAGTGATAGCTGACTCTCAGTGGTGCTTACTAAGTGCTGAGCACCCCTTCCTGAGCGTTAGAACTGAGTTACTCCCACCACCATCCTGTGAGGGAGATAGTACCGTTAATCCTCATGTTCCCAGCGAGCCCTGAGAGGTTGAGGGACTTGCCCGAGGTCACACAGCTGGCTGGGCCAGGATTTGAACGCAAATGGTTAGATTTCAGAATCTGAGCCACCGTTCTGTATCTGTGCTCCTAAGAAAATAAATGAGGAGACTGAATGAGATACGAGCAGCTCCTGAGGAGCTTGGGATGAGGACATGAGAGAGGTGTTTGGGGGGAGTGGAATGGGTGTGCCCCACTTTTTTTTTTTTTTTTAGTGTCTTGGTGAAGAGTTTGGATTCTCTGTGACTTTGACAGGCGGACTCACAACAGGGCCCCCCATCAAAGGACCGGGTAGAAGGAATGAAAGTGAAAAGAAACATGGGAAGGATTCCCAAAGGGGTTCTAATTGTGATTCTGCCCCTGTTTAGTTTTCTGATCTTGGACAAAATAATTGGTCCTCTTTTTTTTGTTTCTTTCTTTGTAATTAATTTTTTTTTTTTTTTTTTGCCACACTATGCCGCATGTGGGATCTTAGTTCCCAACCAGGGCTTGAACCCACACCCCCTGCCTTGGAGGCATGGAGCCTTCGCCACGGGACTCCCAGGGAAGTCCCAGTTCCCTGTTTCTTTACCTGAAAAATGGAAATTTTACACTTGGTGACCTCATAGGCTTTTTTTCTAATTAAAGACTATTACTAACCTTTTTTGTTAAAGAATGATATGGGTACAAGAAAATGCCCACGTCTTAAGGTTATCACTTGCTGACTTTCCATGTGTGTACATCCGTGTGCCCGCAGTGATGACAGATGCTTGCCGTCACCCCGTGGGCCCTTTCCTGCCCCTACCCGATCAGTTCCTCTGACCTTTCTGTTTTAATAAGGATCTCCACTGGGGGAAAGGGTGTGTGTTTATGTGCTCAGTTGTTGATTCCTTCCGCCCCTGAGGGGACAGAGTTGGGTCTGGGGGCAGCCAGGACCTTCAAGGCAGTCACCCATCTCCTCCACTACAAAACCAGTCTTTTCTGCTCACCTCAGTGTTCCATAAAATTATTTTCTGTGTGTGATACAATATGGAAAAAGCTGACAGCACTATTGAGAAATTATCTCTTATTTTTATTGAGAAGTTTTTTAAGTGGAGGTCAGTGGGAAGTGGGAAGCACTCTCAATTTTTGTTGATCTGAAGTGGGCTTCATTTTAGGCTCATTCTGCCAAGACCGTGTAGCTGAGTATCAAACGTTAGCTTTTCCTTTGTCTTCTCCCCACTCTTCCTTCGGCACTTGGATATTCTGTGGTTGCCCTTGAGGTCCACGTCTGTATCGGTCTGATGGTCACATCTACGGTTTGATTCCTTAAAAATAAGTCACCCTTGGAAGGAAAAGGTGAAAGAGAGGTTTCAGACCACGTCAGTTTTAGATGGACTTGGACAGGCGGACTCACAACAGGGCCCCCCATCAAAGGACCGGGTAGAAGGAATGAAAGTGAAAAGAAACATGGGAAGGATTCCCAAAGGGGTTCTAATTGTGATTCTGCCCCTGTTTAGTTTTCTGATCTTGGACAAAATAATTGGTCCTCTTTTTTTTGTTTCTTTCTTTGTAATTAATTTTTTTTTTTTTTTTTTGCCACACTATGCCGCATGTGGGATCTTAGTTCCCAACCAGGGCTTGAACCCACACCCCCTGCCTTGGAGGCATGGAGCCTTCGCCACGGGACTCCCAGGGAAGTCCCAGTTCCCTGTTTCTTTACCTGAAAAATGGAAATTTTACACTTGGTGACCTCATAGGCTTTTTTTCTAATTAAAGACTATTACTAACCTTTTTTGTTAAAGAATGATATGGGTACAAGAAAATGCCCACGTCTTAAGGTTATCACTTGCTGACTTTCCATGTGTGTACATCCGTGTGCCCGCAGTGATGACAGATGCTTGCCGTCACCCCGTGGGCCCTTTCCTGCCCCTACCCGATCAGTTCCTCTGACCTTTCTGTTTTAATAAGGATCTCCACTGGGGGAAAGGGTGTGTGTTTATGTGCTCAGTTGTTGATTCCTTCCGCCCCTGAGGGGACAGAGTTGGGTCTGGGGGCAGCCAGGACCTTCAAGGCAGTCACCCATCTCCTCCACTACAAAACCAGTCTTTTCTGCTCACCTCAGTGTTCCATAAAATTATTTTCTGTGTGTGATACAATATGGAAAAAGCTGACAGCACTATTGAGAAATTATCTCTTATTTTTATTGAGAAGTTTTTTAAGTGGAGGTCAGTGGGAAGTGGGAAGCACTCTCAATTTTTGTTGATCTGAAGTGGGCTTCATTTTAGGCTCATTCTGCCAAGACCGTGTAGCTGAGTATCAAACGTTAGCTTTTCCTTTGTCTTCTCCCCACTCTTCCTTCGGCACTTGGATATTCTGTGGTTGCCCTTGAGGTCCACGTCTGTATCGGTCTGATGGTCACATCTACGGTTTGATTCCTTAAAAATAAGTCACCCCTTGGAAGGAAAAGGTGAAAGAGAGGTTTCAGACCACCGATCAGTTTTAGATGGCTTCTTTGTTAAGTTTCCTTTGAGGAACAAGAGAGAAAAGGATCCTCTTCACTCCAGGTGATCTTGGTTGAGTTGCACCCCAGTGGCCTCCAGCGATCTTTCTCCGATGAAGAGGACCTGAACACTATTGCAGAGGGAGACAACGTCTACGCCTTCCACGCTCCCCCGACGCCCAGACCGGAGATGCTCTCGGGTACGGCAGGGCTTGGCAAAGTCTTATTTGGAGACTATGAATTACAGGTTTGAGACAGTACTTATTGGGTGCTAAGGTATAAGACAGTCAGTTTTAGTCCTTGGAAATACCAGGCTTATTTTCTCTAGTTGTTGTACATATGATTGATTATTAAAAATCAGTCCATAGGAATTCTTAAAGGCTTAGCATCAGTCACTGGAGAACTTGTTTAAGCAGAGTTCCGAACCTTACCCCCAGGGCTTTTGACTCAGTAGGCAAAGGGTGGGGCCTAAGAAATTATGTGTCTAGTAAACTCTCGGGTGATGATGGCCCCCGGTCCACGTTTTGAGAACCACTATTCCAGATGGCTGCTGGAGTAACCTTTGTCTTCAGGAGTCTCATGGTTCAGGGTCAGGGCTTGAAATAAAACTCTAACAAACTGACGCAGGAGATGGCCAAAGAAGTCATCAAATGACATTTTGGTAACAGTCTCACTTCCCTGTATTGACTTTTCCTAAACTTTGAACAGGCAAAGGTGGGCAGTTTCTGACAGCCTTTCGTTGTAGGTCAGTATGTATGTTGGTCCAATCAACACAAAAATCTCACCTTTTCCCTAGTATTGACTTTTCCTGGAAACTGTTGTGAGGTCAGTGGGAAGTGGGAAGCACTCTCAATTTTTGTTGATCTGAAGTGGGCTTCATTTTAGGCTCATTCTGCCAAGACCGTGTAGCTGAGTATCAAACGTTAGCTTTTCCTTTGTCTTCTCCCCACTCTTCCTTCGGCACTTGGATATTCTGTGGTTGCCCTTGAGGTCCACGTCTGTATCGGTCTGATGGTCACATCTACGGTTTGATTCCTTAAAAATAAGTCACCCTTGGAAGGAAAAGGTGAAAGAGAGGTTTCAGACCACCGATCAGTTTTAGATGGCTTCTTTGTTAAGTTTCCTTTGAGGAACAAGAGAGAAAAGGATCCTCTTCACTCCAGGTGATCTTGGTTGAGTTGCACCCCAGTGGCCTCCAGCGATCTTTCTCCGATGAAGAGGACCTGAACACTATTGCAGAGGGAGACAACGTCTACGCCTTCCACGCTCCCCCGACGCCCAGACCGGAGATGCTCTCGGGTACGGCAGGGCTTGGCAAAGTCTTATTTGGAGACTATGAATTACAGGTTTGAGACAGTACTTATTGGGTGCTAAGGTATAAGACAGTCAGTTTTAGTCCTTGGAAATACCAGGCTTATTTTCTCTAGTTGTTGTACATATGATTGATTATTAAAAATCAGTCCATAGGAATTCTTAAAGGCTTAGCATCAGTCACTGGAGAACTTGTTTAAGCAGAGTTCCGAACCTTACCCCCAGGGCTTTTGACTCAGTAGGCAAAGGGTGGGGCCTAAGAAATTATGTGTCTAGTAAACTCTCGGGTGATGATGGCCCCCGGTCCACGTTTTGAGAACCACTATTCCAGATGGCTGCTGGAGTAACCTTTGTCTTCAGGAGTCTCATGGTTCAGGGTCAGGGCTTGAAATAAAACTCTAACAAACTGACGCAGGAGATGGCCAAAGAAGTCATCAAATGACATTTTGGTAACAGTCTCACTTCCCTGTATTGACTTTTCCTAAACTTTGAACAGGCAAAGGTGGGCAGTTTCTGACAGCCTTTCGTTGTAGGTCAGTATGTATGTTGGTCCAATCAACCAGTCAAGACGACTCGTTAGAACATCTTGTGCCTGTGTTATACCGGGTACCCTAGATAAATTCTCGGCCCCGGGCGGTCTCCTTGGCGGGCCTCGCGGGCAGACTGGCTGTGGGAGCCAAGCGTCTGCAGCTGCCCTGACTCGCCAGAGAGACTCTGGGCCTGGAATCGGGAACAGGACATCATGGGTCAGGCCCTGATGATGTGATAACTCAGCGCACTAAGCCCTCATGTCACATTCAACCATGGGTCACATGTCTGTGCCTTCAAAGTAAAATTTCAGAGTGGATTGGAAATCGAGGATGGTCCAGTTCCTCTATGTCCTCAAAAAGGTTCCTTCCTTGTGTTCTTATGTTGAGAAGAACAGAGAGAGCAGATCCTCTACAGCTCTCTGATCTAAGCACACGAGCAACCAAAATCATTTTGGTGTATTTTTCAGGTTGGCTTTGAAAAATGTTGATTAAAATCCCTGTTTTTTTTTTTTTTAAAGATTTATTTATTTATTTATTTATTTATTTATTTTTTGGGCGGGGGTCGGGTTGGGGAGGGAGGGGAGCGGGCGGGCCACTTCTATTGGTCTTTCATTTCTCTGTTTTCATCTGTCTTTGCTCTTTGGCTCCTGTGGGTCTCCCATCGCGGTGGCGTCTGTTGTCGCAGAGTGCCGGCTCTAGGCGCATGCGCTCCAGAGCTCCGGCTCGGTGATTGGACACATCAGTCCAGCTGCTCCGCGGCACGTGGAATCTTCCCAGGCCAGGGCTTGACCCGGCGCCCCTTGCACTACAAGGCGGTGTCCTTATCCACTGGACCACCAGGGGAAGCCCAATCCCTGTATTTTTAAATCGACTGAACATAACGGCAAGTTCACTACCGGGTCGATGCGCCTCTGCCTCTGGGTGTCCAATGGCGCACGTACCGTGAACTTTAACATCACTTCCCTTTAAGTCCTCCAGCGTCTCCCAAGGGTGGTTAATAGATGCTCAAAGAAGAGAGGGGCTAGAAGCTAGGGTTCTGCCCTCACATAGCAGCTCCTTTAAGAGCACCACTGTAATTCTCTATCTACAGCTCGCCCATCTGGTCTGCTGGTGTCCCCGCGCTTGCCAGCCTGCGAGGGTCCGCGGTTATCCCTGCCCGTCCACAATGAGACCACGGTGCTAATCCTCTTCTGTAACTTGGTGGGCTCAGGGCAGCAGGCCAGCAGGTAGGTGTAACCTTGTCCTTCTTTCACATGAGGTCTGGGCTGTGTCGACATGTGCTTGGAATTTGGGCTAGAGTACTTCTGCTTTGAAAAAGATTAAATAGCCATTCTCAAGGCTCATCAACAGGGAGTAAGGTGCTTCCAGATCAAGAAGATCAGAAGTAACTTAGCAGATGGCCCACATCATCCTTAACAATTAAGCATCAGGGGTTTCCCTATTGGTTTTAGGAGCAATGGTAACTGTTCTTACCACTATTTAAAAATTTTTTTAAAATTTTTCTTGGCTATGGCATGCTGCACGTGGGATCCAGTTGAGTGAAACCAATGAATAGAGTCAACACTCTCGACTCCTGGGTATTGTTGGCTTTTGTTTTGCTGAACTAACCTCCTATCCTTGGATTTCCAGGTTTGGGCCACCTTTCTTGGTAAGAGAAGACAGAACCATCTCGTGGACCCAGCTCCAACAGTGCATTCTCAGCAGAGTCCGATACCTCATGAAAAGCGAGGCCCACGTACAGGTCAGTGACTCTGTGTGTGTGTGTGTGTGTTGTGGGGGCTTCTGGGGTAGATAGCTCAGAAGAGAAGAATTGGGCATCAGTGAGAGCATTCACGTTGTTACATCAAACCACTTTGATTTATATGCAAGAAAATCACCATTTAATGGCCTGTGCTGTTTCTCTCTTTGTTGCATTACCAAAGACCTTTCATGGATGGAGCCTTTGCTTGTTAAGTCTTTTGAAACACCAGACCTTCCCTGGTGGTCCAGTGGCTATGAGTCCGTGTTCCCATTGCAGTGGGGACCAGGTTTGATCCCTGGTCAGGGAACTAGATCCCACAGGCCACAACTAAGAGATCTCATGCTACAACGAAAGATCTAGAATGCCTCAACTGAAAGAAAAGATCCCATAGCTGAGACCCAATGAAGCGAAATAAATAAATATATTTTTAAAATTGGAAAAAGAGTGGGATTTATATCATTCCTTTCATTTTGTATTTATTTGTGGTTCTTTAAGAGCACCACTGTAATTCTCTATCTACAGCTCGCCCATCTGGTCTGCTGGTGTCCCCGCGCTTGCCAGCCTGCGAGGGTCCGCGGTTATCCCTGCCCGTCCACAATGAGACCACGGTGCTAATCCTCTTCTGTAACTTGGTGGGCTCAGGGCAGCAGGCCAGCAGGTAGGTGTAACCTTGTCCTTCTTTCACATGAGGTCTGGGCTGTGTCGACATGTGCTTGGAATTTGGGCTAGAGTACTTCTGCTTTGAAAAAGATTAAATAGCCATTCTCAAGGCTCATCAACAGGGAGTAAGGTGCTTCCAGATCAAGAAGATCAGAAGTAACTTAGCAGATGGCCCACATCATCCTTAACAATTAAGCATCAGGGGTTTCCCTATTGGTTTTAGGAGCAATGGTAACTGTTCTTACCACTATTTAAAAATTTTTTTAAAATTTTTCTTGGCTATGGCATGCTGCACGTGGGATCCAGTTGAGTGAAACCAATGAATAGAGTCAACACTCTCGACTCCTGGGTATTGTTGGCTTTTGTTTTGCTGAACTAACCTCCTATCCTTGGATTTCCAGGTTTGGGCCACCTTTCTTGGTAAGAGAAGACAGAACCATCTCGTGGACCCAGCTCCAACAGTGCATTCTCAGCAGAGTCCGATACCTCATGAAAAGCGAGGCCCACGTACAGGTCAGTGACTCTGTGTGTGTGTGTGTGTGTTGTGGGGGCTTCTGGGGTAGATAGCTCAGAAGAGAAGAATTGGGCATCAGTGAGAGCATTCACGTTGTTACATCAAACCACTTTGATTTATATGCAAGAAAATCACCATTTAATGGCCTGTGCTGTTTCTCTCTTTGTTGCATTACCAAAGACCTTTCATGGATGGAGCCTTTGCTTGTTAAGTCTTTTGAAACACCAGACCTTCCCTGGTGGTCCAGTGGCTATGAGTCCGTGTTCCCATTGCAGTGGGGACCAGGTTTGATCCCTGGTCAGGGAACTAGATCCCACAGGCCACAACTAAGAGATCTCATGCTACAACGAAAGATCTAGAATGCCTCAACTGAAAGAAAAGATCCCATAGCTGAGACCCAATGAAGCGAAATAAATAAATATATTTTTAAAAATTGGAAAAAAGAGTGGGATTTATATCATTCCTTTCATTTTGTATATTTGTGGCTTCCCACAGTTCTCTCTGGAGGGAAGCTTGTTGTAATAAACTAGTGTGTACATTTGAGTCGAAAGTTCCAGTGGATGTGCGTCCTGTTGTTGTCCACCTACAACTATCACAGCGTTGCTCATTGGTTATACTCAAATGTGAAAAAAATAATTGAAAGAAGACTTGTTTTAAGGGACTGGAGGTATAACTTCAGTGAAAAATTAAATTCCAAATATGAGAACTAAAGTATTAGATACTTTTGTCCAGTTTTTGAAAAACAGATTAAAAACTCCAAGGAGAAACACCTTTATGCCTTGCTCATGTATTGATTCTCAGACTGGTCGTTTCCAAATAAAAACAACAGATTCTAAAACCATTCCTTTTTTTGGTGTTTTGGCCATGTCATGCGGTATGTGGGATCTTTATTCCCCAACCAGAAATTACACCCACACCCCCTGTATTGGAAGTGTGACGCCTTAACCACTGGGCCACTAAGGAATTCCCTAAAACCATCCCTTGGAGCCTCGATAGTACCAGGACCTGTTCCAATGGCTGCTTGGCACAGAAAACTTTGATGTTTTAGGGCCAGGTCAGTAGCCTCAGAATTTTGTTTTTCCCCAATGATTCTGTAAGCACAGACTTTCCATTTGGAGGACATTTTAAACATTTCAAAGGGATTTCTTTATAACTATTCATAATTCATGTGCTTTCCTGCCCAGGAAAAACCACACATTGGATTCAGGATTGATACCAAATATCAGTTTGCTAAAGAGCTTTCCTCATTTGTACCAAATCTTTACCTCCAACTCATTTTTCCTCCATGAACTGCCCAGCAGATCTGCCATGGTGCCCAAATTAGAGACTTGAATTTCTCTAAGTAGGTCAGAATATCAGGTTTCCTCTGCAGTGGGGACCAGGTTTGATCCCTGGTCAGGGAACTAGATCCCACAGGCCACAACTAAGAGATCTCATGCTACAACGAAAGATCTAGAATGCCTCAACTGAAAGAAAAGATCCCATAGCTGAGACCCAATGAAGCGAAATAAATAAATATATTTTTAAAAATTGGAAAAAAGAGTGGGATTTATATCATTCCTTTCATTTTGTATATTTGTGGCTTCCCACAGTTCTCTCTGGAGGGAAGCTTGTTGTAATAAACTAGTGTGTACATTTGAGTCGAAAGTTCCAGTGGATGTGCGTCCTGTTGTTGTCCACCTACAACTATCACAGCGTTGCTCATTGGTTATACTCAAATGTGAAAAAAATAATTGAAAGAAGACTTGTTTTAAGGGACTGGAGGTATAACTTCAGTGAAAAATTAAATTCCAAATATGAGAACTAAAGTATTAGATACTTTTGTCCAGTTTTTGAAAAACAGATTAAAAACTCCAAGGAGAAACACCTTTATGCCTTGCTCATGTATTGATTCTCAGACTGGTCGTTTCCAAATAAAAACAACAGATTCTAAAACCATTCCTTTTTTTGGTGTTTTGGCCATGTCATGCGGTATGTGGGATCTTTATTCCCCAACCAGAAATTACACCCACACCCCCTGTATTGGAAGTGTGACGTCTTAACCACTGGGCCACTAAGGAATTCCCTAAAACCATCCCTTTGAGCCTCGATAGTACCAGGACCTGTTCCAATGGCTGCTTGGCACAGAAAACTTTGATGTTTTTAGGGCCAGGTCAGTAGCCTCAGAATTTTGTTTTTCCCCAATGATTCTGTAAGCACAGACTTTCCATTTGGAGGACATTTTAAACATTTCAAAGGGATTTCTTTATAACTATTCATAATTCATGTGCTTTCCTGCCCAGGAAAAACCACACATTGGATTCAGGATTGATACCAAATATCAGTTTGCTAAAGAGCTTTCCTCATTTGTACCAAATCTTTACCTCCAACTCATTTTTCCTCCATGAACTGCCCAGCAGATCTGCCATGGTGCCCAAATTAGAGACTTGAATTTCTCTCTAAGTAGGTCAGAATATCTAGGAATAGCTTTGGCCTTCCCCACGCCCTGTGCTCCCGGCTGTTGAAAGTGGACGGAGCTGCTTTCATTCGCACATTGAACTCCGCTGTTCTTAGTCTCCCCTGGTCTCCCATGGACGTTTGCCTCCGCACCTCTATGGTGGTTTCAATTTTAGAAACCGATCCAGCAGGCAGTGGGGCCTGCAAACAGTGAGGTCTGCAAAATTCTAATACAGGCAACTTCCGACTTGATTTTTTAAAAAAATATTGTGGTGAAAGAAACGTAAAATTTATTTTAACATTTACAAGTGGACATGAATTGCATTCCTCATGCTGCGTAACCATCTTCACTGTACTCTGCACATTTTTCATCAGACCCACACAATTGCTGCCCATGAAATAACAGCTCCCTTTCCCCAGCACCTGGCCTGTACGAACCTCCATTCGACTTTCTGTCTCTATGAATTTGACTCTATGAACCTCATATAAACAGAACTACACAATTTGCCCTTCTGTGTCTGGTTTTTTGCACTAAGCAAAATACTTTCAGGGTCCATCCAGTTTGTAGCATGCATCGAATTTTCTTCCTTTTTTAAGGCCGAATAATATTCCATTGTGTGTATATAATACTATATTTTGTTTATCAGTCCCTATGTTGATGGATTCCTGCATTACTTCTACCTGTTGACTGTTGAGAATAGGGCTGTGTAAGGCTCATTTCAATTTCAGAGAAGTTAGAATATGCAAAAAATGTACATCTTAGAATAAAAGCACAGGCAGCATGCCGGGCCAGCCGGCAGTCGAACAGGTCCTGAAGAGAGTGGCAGATAGGCTAAGAAAAGAAAGAAGGACAGAAAAGATGGGGTTGAGAGGGACAGCAAGAAGGCAGACAACTCTACAGGTTGCTGACAAGTTTATTGAATTCACTCATCCCTTTTATACTTCACCCAACAAGCAATTGTGTACACGTGCTTTAGGCCAGGTGTCGATCATAACACGTGCTTTAGGCCAGGTGTCGACCATAACACGTGCTTTAGGCCAGGTGTCGATCATAACACGTGCTTTAGGCCAGGTGTCGATCATAAACTAGGTGTTACCTCCTGGTGTATTATTACAATGGTTCTGGGTCATAATGCCCCTCAAGCCCTATTCACCTGTAAAGAGGCTCCAGGTGTTCTTTATGATAGCTAAGGAACGTCTTCACAACACCTGGGGTGGCGGGACAGCAAGCTATGCTGTTATCAGCCCCTGTTGCCAGGGCAGCTCCCAGGGCTATGTTTCCTTAAAGGAAACCCCTTGAAACAGGGCAGCTCCCCGCAGCAGCATTTCTCTTATATGACTTATTTCAATGTGTATAAATACTTACTTAGCATTTGATATGTAAATTGTACACTAGCTTGCTTTTAGATGACTGCCTCACTTTGGTAATCTGTTGACAGTGATAATCATCTCGATAAAGTAAATTACCTGTTAATAACTGATGAACAGAATTGTTTTAATTTCCCATTTACTGTGCCAAAATTTACTTCCATTAAATATGTTATCTTATTTTTTAAAATATGTGCAATTTTAAATCACTGTGTTCACTGTTTCAGAAAATTTAACATGTTACATGGTGTTAGATTACTATGTTAAAAGGTAAAGGTATGTCAAAAGGTATAAGGTGTATCTTCTAAAAAAAAGTTGAAGCCTTTATATCTCTAGGTTATCTCTAACTAATTATTAACGGCATATTCAAAATACCCTGTAATTGGAAACCTACATTTTTAAGTAGCTTCTTTGCACATAACCATGTGATTCACACTAACACGCACGTTGACCCGCTTCCTGTCCTTGGCTTGGCAGAACCTGGGATCGCTGTTCTCCATCCGGGTCATGGGGCTCTCCCTGGCCTGCAGCTACTTGTCCCCACAGGACAGCCGGCCCCTGTGTCACTGGGCAGTCGACAGGTGAGGGGATGTTCCAGAGGCGGTAAGGGAATGAACGGGTGCTCATCTGACTCGGCTCCTTCAAGGCTGTGGATCTGTAAAACGGATGACAATCTTCGCCACCCTTGGTCTCCAGCACCAGTGACTGGCTTAGGTCCTTGTATACATTCTGTGCTTCCAGCCCTTGTGTCCAAGGGGACCTGTGGCCACTTCAGAGGTGGGGGAGCATGGGGTTCCCAAAGATGAGAACTTTTTCACACTCACACGGCTAGTTAAGGATTGCATACCTTCCATGAGCTCAAACCCTGTGTTTTCTTTTTAATAGTTTCTATTTTATTTTTATTATTTATTATTTATACTTTTCGGCCCTGCTGTATGTATGGCATGTGAGATCTAAGTTCCCTGACCAGGGATTGAACCCCACACCCCCTGCAGTGGAAGCGCAGAGTTTTAATCGCTGTACCCGCAGGGAAGTCCCTCAAAACCTGTTTCTGAATCATCCTGGGGACAGCTGGGGACTCAGGCGACATCTCCACTGTTTTTCTTGCCATGCATTCAAAGCCTCTTAAGGGGCAGACCCTTCCATCGCTTGTCGACACGGTTCTGTTGATTTCACGTCTTCGCCGCGTCTGCATTAAGTCCAACCGGCCTCTTCTGAAAGGGGCTGAGCGCAGGCAGCTGGAAAGAGCCGTGGGCTGATGAGATTTCCTGGGTCTGGAGGCTCTGAAGGGGAAGGCTCTTAGCTGGTGGAGGCAGACTGGAAGGTGCTCCTTTCTCTTCGCAGTGGAGGAAAACCAAGCAGCTCGTTTTAGGTATTGTCACACTTGGGTGGAGGTGTGTGTGTAGAACCTTCAAGCAGAATCGACCTCTCGACGCTGAGCAGGTGGCCGGGGCTGCAGGGGGAGGGCGGAGCCACAGCTGGGCAGCCACCAGACCCTCCGAGCTCCCAGGGTGGAGCAGATGAAAGACCGACCCTTCCACACACGGCACCTCCCCAGGCCCCGAGCTCGGGTTCCATGCAGCTCCGGACAACTCTCTTGGGAGCTTCAGTCCTGGCGGTGGGGGAGAGGGAAGCCGTCTGCACGGCTTGGATGGGCCCCTGTTCTCTCGTCAGGGCTCTGCACCTCAGGAGGCCGGGAGGCCCCCCGCACGTCAAACTGGCCGTGGAGTGGGACCTGGATGCCAAGGAGCGGTGAGTCCCGCGGAGCCCAGCTGTGGGATGCAGGGTGCCTCCCGGACACCCCGTGACCCACGCCTCCCAGAAGCCTCAGTGGCAGCTGTCTGTCTATCAACAAGCGGATAGGAACAGAGCATGGTCGGTGGGTGGGGTTCCTGGGGGTCACAGCCCGGCTGTACGCGGTGAGCGGACACTGGCCCACTCCCCCCAGGCCAGTCACTGCCCCGAGCACTTTCCATCCGTGCCGCTTGTTTCCTGCGTCACGTCCTGTGAGAGAGGACGGACTCCAATCCGCCTTGTCAGACGAGGAAACCGAGGCGCAGCGAGGTTACACGGGTGCTCGGGGTCACACAGTCCGTGCCTGGCTAAGGGGGACCTTGAACCCAGGGCGTCTGGCTTGAGTCCACGCTCTTGAACACTCAGGGCGGCTGTTTCTCTAACCCTGAGGGTGTCTTCCCAGTGTCAGGAAAGGACACCATGGGAGGCTAATAAACGCAGTCCGTCGAGGGTTTATTAGAGCCCTGCTAGGTGCCAGGCCCGGGACCACAGCACAGAACAAAGCTGAGTGAGCCAAGGGCTTGGTCCTTCTCGGGCAAGGTGGGGGAGACTAAGAATTCCAGTAAAAGAGTGGGTGCCCCAGGAGCCCTAGGGAGGGGGCCTTTGGCTCCCCAGCAGACGCTTTGCGCCCTGTTCGCCGGGAGTAGAGACCCCTGGAGGGTGAGACACGCACACGGCCTCTGTCTGCGCCCCCCGCAGCCTGTTCGGGAGCCCCGAGGAGGAGCGGGTCCAGGACGCGGACAGCGTGTGGCGGCAGCGGCAGGCCCACCAGCAGCACAGCTGCACGCTGGACGAGTGTTTCCAGTTCTACACCAAGGAGGAGCAGGTCCCGCCCTGGGGGTGCACGCCCCAGCCGGGCGGGCGGGGGGCCGGGCCCGTGGGCGTGCGGGCCGTCACCCGGCCGGGGCTGGGCTCACGGCCTGGCGGCTCCTCTTGCAGCTGGCCCAGGACGACGCCTGGCGGTGCCCCCACTGCCAGGCGCTGCAGCGGGGCGTGGTGAAGCTGAGCCTCTGGACCCTGCCCGACATCCTCATCGTCCACCTCAAGCGCTTCTGCCAGGTGGGCGAGAGGAGGAACAAGCTCTCCACGCTGGTGAGGTTCCCGCTGGCCGGGCTCGACATGGCTCCCCACGTGGCCCAGAGGAGCCCCGGCCCCGAGGCCGCGCCGGGCCCCTGGCCTCCGTCCTGGAAGCAGCCGGCCTGCCTGCCCACCAGCTACCCGCCGGACTTCCTGTACGACCTGTACGCCGTCTGCAACCACCACGGCAGTTTGCAAGGTGGGCATTACACAGGTGAGCCTGCCTCGAGGCCGGGGCCGCGGCCGCGGCTGCTGGCTGGGGAACTAAGACCCCACAGGCCGCGCGTTTCAACCAAAAAAGAAAACTCCGTTACGTGTGACGCGTGGACTAGACCCAGTCTGGCCCTTGTGCTTGTTCACTCCATGAGTTAAAAATGGTTTTTATATTTTTATTTTTTATTTTTGGCCACTTCTATTGATCTTTCATTTATTTGTCTTTGTTCTTCGGCCCCTGTGGGCCTCCCATCGCAGTGGCCTCTCTCGTTGCAGAGCGCCGGCTCTGGGCGCATGCACTCCAGAGCTCCGGCTCGGTAGTTGGACACATCAGTCCAGCCGCTCCGCGGCACGTGGGATCTTCCCAGGCCAGGGATTGAACCGGCGCCCCTTGCACTGCAAGGCGGTGTCCTTACCCACTGGACCACCAGGGAAGCCCCGGTTTTTATATTTTTAAAAATGTAAAATAACAAACAAAACAAGTAACGGCAAGAAGAATCCGTGACAGAGGCGCAGGTGGCCAAAGGTGACCTGCAGAGCTTAAAATTAGCCCAGTGGCCTATAAAAAAGCCGGCTTTTACTCCTGCATTAGTGTGATGTGGTAGCGTGTACTGAGATGTGGAAGGAAAGGAGAGGACGGTCTCTTGTGTTTGTTGGGAAGGTGGCAAGAATCTTATTGATGGTCATTTTCTTAGCCGTTCAGCTGCCGCCTTTAGGCAGGAGAGACGTGTATTCTAATCCCAGCTGCGCGTCGTCCTTGTGGACTGTCAGGGCGTGGATGTTGAAGATTCTCAGAAGAACCAGGGTGAACATTAGCATTACTACCTGAAAAACGCGCAAGTGTTAGTCACTCGGTCGTGTCTGATTCTTGGCGACCCCACGGGCTGTAGCCCGCCGGCTCCTCTGTCCTTGGGACTCTCCAGGCAGGAATACTGGAGTGGGCTGCCATTCCCTTCTCCCGAGGATCTTCCCCACCCGAGGACCAAACTCGGATCTCCTGCATTGCAGGAAGATTCTTTACCGTCTGAGCTACCAGGGAAGCCCCCCATTTAATAACGCGGGCTTTTAATTGGAAATTTGGCCTGAACAAGTGGTACACCGTAAGGCTTCAGTCTGTAGGGTAACAACCCACTTGATCAGTGAGCATCTGCGTGTGTAACTCGTGGATCCTTTCTGATCCCACCACATTTCCTCTCTGGCTACACATGGACCGATGTTTCTCATTCTATGACCAATGTCTGTTTTTCAGCCGTGCCGGTGGGAAATCTCTTCCTGCTTTGGGGGGCTCCAATTAATGGGGACTTGGGGTTTGGACCTTCGCAGCCTACTGCCGGAACTCTCTGGACGGCCAGTGGTACAGTTACGACGACAGCACGGTGGAGCCGCTTCTGGAGGATGAGGTCAACACCCGAGGGGCGTACATCTTGTTCTATCCAGCCGCTCCGCGGCACGTGGGATCTTCCCAGGCCAGGGATTGAACCGGCGCCCCTTGCACTGCAAGGCGGTGTCCTTACCCACTGGACCACCAGGGAAGCCCCGGTTTTTATATTTTTAAAAATGTAAAATAACAAACAAAACAAGTAACGGCAAGAAGAATCCGTGACAGAGGCGCAGGTGGCCAAAGGTGACCTGCAGAGCTTAAAATTAGCCCAGTGGCCTATAAAAAAGCCGGCTTTTACTCCTGCATTAGTGTGATGTGGTAGCGTGTACTGAGATGTGGAAGGAAAGGAGAGGACGGTCTCTTGTGTTTGTTGGGAAGGTGGCAAGAATCTTATTGATGGTCATTTTCTTAGCCGTTCAGCTGCCGCCTTTAGGCAGGAGAGACGTGTATTCTAATCCCAGCTGCGTCGTCTTTGTGGCCTGTCAGGGCGTGGATGTTGAAGATTCTCAGAAGAACCAGGGTGAACATTAGCATTACTACCTGAAAAACGCGCAAGTGTTAGTCACTCGGTCGTGTCTGATTCTTGGCGACCCCACGGGCTGTAGCCCGCCGGCTCCTCTGTCCTTGGGACTCTCCAGGCAGGAATACTGGAGTGGGCTGCCATTCCCTTCTCCCGAGGATCTTCCCCACCCGAGGACCAAACTCGGATCTCCTGCATTGCAGGAAGATTCTTTACCGTCTGAGCTACCAGGGAAGCCCCCCATTTAATAACGCGGGCTTTTAATTGGAAATTTGGCCTGAACAAGTGGTACACCGTAAGGCTTCAGTCTGTAGGGTAACAACCCACTTGATCAGTGAGCATCTGCGTGTGTAACTCGTGGATCCTTTCTGATCCCACCACATTTCCTCTCTGGCTACACATGGACCGATGTTTCTCATTCTATGACCAATGTCTGTTTTTCAGCCGTGCCGGTGGGAAATCTCTTCCTGCTTTGGGGGGCTCCAATTAATGGGGACTTGGGGTTTGGACCTTCGCAGCCTACTGCCGGAACTCTCTGGACGGCCAGTGGTACAGTTACGACGACAGCACGGTGGAGCCGCTTCTGGAGGATGAGGTCAACACCCGAGGGGCGTACATCTTGTTCTATCAGAAGAGGAACAGCATCCCTCCGTGGTCAGCCAGCAGCTCCATGAGGGGTAGGCATGGCCGCGCCTCCCGGGAGAGGGGAGGACTGGGTTCGGGGATCTGCTCCGTCCCGTCAGGACCAGGAGAGGCGGGCACGGATCTGAAACAGGGAGCTTTGCCGCTCCAGAGCACTACAGCCCTACAGACTAGTGTCCCGTTCGGAAGGATGTGGTCCGGATGCACTGAAGTGCAAGAACAGGAAAAGGAATAATATTTTGTACCTGTGACAGGTGGCTCTTTCGAGCCTGGGGTTGCTTATTTCCTGTCTCACTCAGATCTGAATTAACTCATTATTGACCAAGGGATTTTTGCAGAAACTAATGTGCCCGTGGCTGGTGATCATTCTTCATTTTTAATTTTGTGTTATTTATTTTCATCCATCTTTATGCTTTGGCCTATGTGAACTTTCCATTGCAGTGGCCACTCTCATTGCAGAGCACCAGCTCTGGGCGCAGGCGCTCCAGAGCGCTGGCTCGTAATTAGACACACAGCCCAGCCGTTCCGTGGCACTTGGGGTCTTCCTGGACCAGGGATCGAACTGGTGCCCCTTGCAGTGCAAGGCGGACTCTTGACCCACTGGACCATCAGGGAAGCCCTATTTCACCAACACTTTGTGGGGTATGGTGTTCAATAGTTACGCCTGACACACCCGTAAAGTTTTCTAATTTTTGTGAAATGTTGTCTTCAATTCACTCTTCTGTAGACACCACGCACTGTGAGTTTCATCTTCACTTTCCACGTTGGAATCAGTCACTAAGGTGTTGTGTCTTTTGCTGGCTAGTGGTCACATCGTCTGAATCAGAACTACATAACCTCAGAGCTATGTTTATTAGGAACCTCAAACTTACTTGGCAGTCTAGAGGGGAAAAAAAGGGGTTAAAATGGTCCTTTTTGTGTGACATATGTCCACTTTGCATACACGCCATCCTTACTTTGAGGTGGAAGAACATTTGAAAAAAAAAATGACTCAGATTTTCTCCCCCAAACTGTTGGAAAATGGCTAAGGAAAACCAAGATGCCCCAGCAAGTCTAAATCCACCATAAGGCAAATCTGCCTTCTTTCCTCATAAGATAGACTGGAAAGAATGAAAAACTTGCCATGTTTTGACGACTGGACTTGGCAACCAGTGATTTCATGAAAAGCATGTCAGTACTCAACATACTGTCCTTTCTGTGCCCAAGTGCCTCTTCCTGAATTAGTCACCTCCATCTCATAAAAGAAAGTGAAAGTGCAGTCATTTCAGTTGTGTCTGACCCTGTGCGACCCTATGGACTGTAGCCCGCCAGGCTCCTCTGTCCATGGAATTCTCCAGGCAAGAAGACTGGAGTGAGTTGCCATTCCCCTCGCCAGAGGGTCTTCCCGACCCAGGGATCGAACCCGCGGCCTCTCGCATTGGAGGCAGAGTCTTTACCTTCCGCGCCACCCGAGACGCTGTGGTGTCATGGTTCCTCTATTATAAGCTTCTTCTCCAGCGGTTCACTTTTCTTTCCTCTAAGTCTGCTCTGGTTCTGTATTCTGGGCTCGGGGACGGGCCACTGGCCGCGAGACGCGCCCTGGGGGCCCCGAGGATGGAGTCGGGTCCAGCTTTCCCTCTGTGCTGCCCCTGCAGGCTCCACCAGCTCCTCTTTGTCCGACCACTGGATCCTCCGACTCGGGAGCAGTAACGGCAGCACGGGGGGCAGCCTGTTGTCCTGGAGCTCTGCCCCCGGCCCCGCACGGCCCCGGCTGCCCGAGCCCGCCTTCTGCACCAGCAGCCTCCCCAGGCAGGAGAAGGGTACGTTCCATCGTGTCAATTACATCTGATCTTATTTTCATTTTCTTTTCTTTTTAAAAACATGTATTTATTTGGCTGCACTGGGCCTTAACACGGGTGGCACGCGGGCACTTTAGTTGTGGCTTACAGACTCTCAGTTGGAGGATGTGGTACCTCCTTCCCTGATCAGGGATAGAATCCGGGCCCCCTGATGTGGGCGTGCAGGGTCTTAGCCACCGGACCACCCACCAGGGACGTCTCAATGCGTTAGATTCTGACTCACCCTGTCTGGGCATTTCTTTTCCCTTCACATTTTTATGACTGCACATTTAGGGTCGTGTCTGGTAAACAAAAACGAAAAGGCATTCTTTCCCAAGCTTATCCATCCCCATCCGTCTGAGCCTCTGACAGGCTCATAAACTCACCCCAGTTCTGTTCAGAGGAGTAGAACCTTGGGCCATTTCTGTTCTCCCAAGAAAAAAATGTGCTTCACATTGCTGGAGGAGGCGACTTCAAAAGACAGCCAACTTCTCAACATGGTGCTCAGACAGGGGTCAGGCAGAGCTTTAGAAAACGTCCCGGAGAGACAGAGAGCGGTGAGGTGGGAGAAATGATATTGGAAATAATAGAGAAATAATGTTGGAGCAACACGGCCCTCCAGATCCTTGCGGGCACGTTACTTATCTCGTCTCCTCATCCAGCTCTCTGGGAGAAGTGAAATGAGAGCCCTTTACAGAAGAGAAAGCTGAACCTCAGTCGCAAGTCACAAGCTCACCTGACAAGCAGCTGAGCTGCAAAATCCTTGTGGCTGCCAGCATCCTGGCTCTGTGGCTCTTAGATGTAAATTCCAAATTCAAGGTTAAAGTTAGGACACCTCAGAGTTTCTTCTCCAGCGGTTCACTTTTCTTTCCTCTAAGTCTGCTCTGGTTCTGTATTCTGGGCTCGGGGACGGGCCACTGGCCGCGAGACGCGCCCTGGGGGCCCCGAGGATGGAGTCGGGTCCAGCTTTCCCTCTGTGCTGCCCCTGCAGGCTCCACCAGCTCCTCTTTGTCCGACCACTGGATCCTCCGACTCGGGAGCAGTAACGGCAGCACGGGGGGCAGCCTGTTGTCCTGGAGCTCTGCCCCCGGCCCCGCACGGCCCCGGCTGCCCGAGCCCGCCTTCTGCACCAGCAGCCTCCCCAGGCAGGAGAAGGGTACGTTCCATCGTGTCAATTACATCTGATCTTATTTTCATTTTCTTTTCTTTTTAAAAACATGTATTTATTTGGCTGCACTGGGCCTTAACACGGGTGGCACGCGGGCACTTTAGTTGTGGCTTACAGACTCTCAGTTGGAGGATGTGGTACCTCCTTCCCTGATCAGGGATAGAATCCGGGCCCCCTGATGTGGGCGTGCAGGGTCTTAGCCACCGGACCACCCACCAGGGACGTCTCAATGCGTTAGATTCTGACTCACCCTGTCTGGGCATTTCTTTTCCCTTCACATTTTTATGACTGCACATTTAGGGTCGTGTCTGGTAAACAAAAACGAAAAGGCATTCTTTCCCAAGCTTATCCATCCCCATCCGTCTGAGCCTCTGACAGGCTCATAAACTCACCCCAGTTCTGTTCAGAGGAGTAGAACCTTGGGCCATTTCTGTTCTCCCAAGAAAAAAATGTGCTTCACATTGCTGGAGGAGGCGACTTCAAAAGACAGCCAACTTCTCAACATGGTGCTCAGACAGGGGTCAGGCAGAGCTTTAGAAAACGTCCCGGAGAGACAGAGAGCGGTGAGGTGGGAGAAATGATATTGGAAATAATAGAGAAATAATGTTGGAGCAACACGGCCCTCCAGATCCTTGCGGGCACGTTACTTATCTCGTCTCCTCATCCAGCTCTCTGGGAGAAGTGAAATGAGAGCCCTTTTACAGAAGAGAAAGCTGAACCTCAGTCGCGGCAAGTCACAAGCTCACCTGACAAGCAGCTGAGCTGCAAAATCCTTGTGGCTGCCAGCATCCTGGCTCTGTGGCTCTTAGATGTAAATTCCAAATTCAAGGTTAAAGTTAGGACACCTCCAGAGCCTTGCTTCCGAAACTTCCCTCTTGGAGTTTGAATACCATGGTGATAGATTTGAAACCTGTTTGAGAAGCTCTGAGAGGGTTGAAAATCATCCTTATTTTCCTGTGAGTACTAAGACGCCCAGGGCAAGGTCAAACTCCAGCCCATAGGTTTTCAACAGGGCTTCCCTGGTAGCTCAGATGGTAAAGAATCTGCCTGCAATGCAGGAGACCCAGGTTTGATCCCCGGGCTGGGAAGATCCTCTGGCGAAAGGAATGGCCAACCACTCCAGCAGTCTTGCCTGAAGGATCCCAGAGACAGGGGAGCCTGGCTGGCTGCAGTCCATAGCCTCACAAAGGGCTAGCCTGCGCTATACAGGGGGTCCTTGTTGGTTGTCTGTTTTACATACAGTAACGTTTCATGTAAGAATGTTTTCTCCTCCTGATTCTCTTTTCCTTACTTTTGGTGATTTGATCGTATCGCTCCATGTTCCCTTCTTCCCCTCCTTCACTTGGAAGTGCCGTTCTTTCACAGCCTATTCATTGTTGCTTTATGCTTCCCAACCGTTCTAATCTAAGGTATGGTCCTGTTATTATATGCAAGTGAGAAGCCTGCTGTTGCCTGTGAGTCTTCCCTGCCTTCTCCCTTTCCCCCACCGATCAGACCTGTGTGATGTTTCCATGCCATCCCCCGAGCTGAGAGCTTTGAAATGCTCTTCGATTTTTGCCGAGAGGGTTTCCTACTCTGTTCCAAACTGTCCTCAGAATTCCCCTTGCTGTCCCTTTCCAGCCCCAGACACACCACCTCCACCTCAAGCCACACATCCACCTGCTCCCCCGAAGGCGGCGGGCCGCGATGGCACGGTCCGCGGGGGACTGCCGTCTGCCTGCCTTTCGTCACTCTCTGTCTTGTGGTCTCCGCGCTGACTCTCAGTGTTTGCTCAGAGCTCTTTTGAGGTGTGTGTGACGTGCTCACCCTGCAGAGCCACGGGTGTTTTCTTTCCCGGGGAGCGACTGGTGGCCCGGCTGGCGGAAGCTCTTGGGGTGCAGTCTTTTCCTCTCGGGCATCCGTGGATGTTTTCCCACGGTCTGCGAGGCCCCAGGGTTCAGGGGAGAAGCCCTTTTTCACGTGACCGTCACGTGTTCTTTCTGGCTAGAAGCTTTTCAGATCCTATCTTTGACCTTGGCGTTTAGAAATCCGACCAGAATATGCGAGGATCTGTGTGTGTGCGTCAGCCCCGCCTGGCGCTCGGGGAGGCCGCTGCGTCTCTGGATGCGGGCTTTTCTTTAGGGAAATGCTCTTTCTTTCATGATTGTCTTGCCTACTTTTCAGATTCCTGAGATTCACCTCCTGGGTCTCCTACATCCCCCCTCCAAGTTGCCTGGCCTTTCCCGGCGATTGCTAGCCCTTTGCCATGGGGCCCTGTGGCCTGAAACATTGCTTTGACAATTCTAAAATTTGTGGCATTTCAGGATCATTCCAGGGCACCAGTTTGAGGCGGAATAGTGACCCCGCATGCCTTCCATTCATTTACTGAATTTCGAAACCTGAAAGTCACATACTTCAGCCTCCTGTTGTTCTACACTTGGATCTTGCTGACAGCTTTTGTCTGTTTCCTTTGAGGGCACAGAGGAGCTCTTCTGATGGTTCTGTTTATTATGCTCTGACGGCCAGACCCCCTTGTTTGTGGCACTGAGTGGCGTCTGCGTCTTTCGTGACCCCATGGACTCCCGCGCTGGGCTGCTCTGTCCGTGGAATTTCCCAGGCAAGAATGCAGGAGTGGTTGCCGCCGTGTGCTCCAGCCGGACCCTCTTAAATGTGTTCTTACTTTTCTGTTTCTGCCCATCGAGGCTTCCCTCCGCCCTCTCCTGAAGGGCAGTGGTTCTTGGAGTGACAGACAGGGCCCGGGGTCTTGGCTTCTGAGCCTTTCTCTTATTTACTTATTTATTTATTTTATTTTCGGCTGTGCTGGGTCTTCCTTGCTCCTTGCTGCCCAGGAGCTCTCTCTAGTTGTGGCGAGCGGGGGCTCGTGTTGGGGCTTCTCTTGCTCCTGAGCACCCGCCCCCTCCCTTCCCAGAAGCAGGGTCCTTGGTGACCTGTCAGCGCTGCCTCCGAGCGGTGCTGTAGCATTTATGTCTCCACTCGGCCAGAGCTCTGGCTCCCTCTCAGATCCAACAAATAGAATGAGATACACTCCCGATGGGCAAGGTGCTTTCTCACGGCGTCTTGAGAAAGGGGAGCCCAGCGCTCTGTGGACACCCGCGGTTCCGGTGACAGGCGCTGTGGCCTGATGCGGGGCGTTCTCGCCCCTCCGCCTGGAGGGAAGGATGGAGAGCGGGTTACGCCCGCGGCCAAGCCCTCCGCCTCCTGCCGGAGCTGCAGGCCGCTCCTCCCGTTTTTGAAAGGGTGAAAGTCACCGCTTTGTGACTCCTAACACAAAGCTTCTCTTTCTGCCCTTCCCCGGGCCGTGCACCAGGAGCAAAACTTTCCCACACGTCTCAGCCCCCAGAACGGTTTTGTTTATTTTTCTTTCCCCTTTGAGGTGTGGGAATTTAATGATGGAACAACAACATCAATAGGGACTGGAATTACAAAGTACTTGGGGGAGATGTTGTGTCCTTTGCTCACTAATCTAACGTGCTTAAAAAATATATATATCAAAGATTATCTGTGAAAAACCTGAAAGGCAAGATCCTTGGAACCTCAGAGATGCATCGGATGCCTCGTGAGGTTGATGGGCTCTCTGCCTCGCCTTCCTGGCTCCTCGGCTGGCTGACCTGCTTGTGCCCTTTCCCAGATGGCGGCCTGGGGATCCCTTGTACCTTCCTGCTCCTCTGACCTCCCCCATGCCTCAGAAGACCCCTGGTCCCTCTCCGTACAGCTCAGAGGTTGGCTTGGTGGATACAGTCCTGCTCATTTGGGGAATTGACACATGCTTGGTGAGGAAGGTGGAGGGCTACGGGCGAGAGGCCCTGGACCCAGGGTGACTGCCCTTGTGCCTGTGGGCTTCAGCTGAAACTTCTTTCTTGGTGGTGGCAGGCATCTCATAGACCAAGGCATCTTAATGGTACAATGACTTTTTTTCTTCTTTAATTTTTTTTTTTTGGCCACTTCTTTTGGTCTTTCATCTATTTATTTTCATCCATCTTTGTTCTTTGGCCTGTGCAGGCCTCCCATCGCAGTGGCCTCTGTCACTGCAGAGCACTGACTCTGGGTGCGTGCACTTCAGAGCTCCGGCTCGGTAGTTGGACACATCCATCCAGCCGCTCTGCGGCACATGGGATCTTCCCAGGCCAGGGATCGAACCGGCGCCCCTTGCACTGCAAGGCGGTGTCCTTACCCACTGGACCACCAGGGAAGCCCCTCTTTTTTGTGTGGGGGGGGCACTTTTGTTGGTCTTTCATTTATTTATTTTTCATCCATCTTTGTTCCTTGGCCTATATGGGCCACCCATTGCAGTGGCCCCTCCTGTTGCAGAGTACTGGCTGTGGGCGCATGCGCCCAGAGCACTGGCTCCTAATTGGACACACCCGTCCAGCCGCTCCGCAGCACGTGGGATCTTCCCTGGCTAGGGATCGAACCGGCACTCCTTGCAGTGCAAGACAGGCTCTTGACCCACTGGACCACCAGGGGAAGCCCAACTTTTTAACTTTTTAAAATTATGTCAAAACACACACTTCCCTGGTGGTCCCGTCATTGGAACTCCTGGCTTTCACTGTGGAGGTTCCTGGGTTCAAGCCCTGGTTAGAGAACTAAGATTCCACAAGCTGGAAAATAAAATAACACAGGCTTTGCCATCTTAATCGTCTCTCAATGTACAGTTCATTGGTATTAAGTATATTCACATTGTTGTGTGGACACCAAAACCAATCCAATACCTTCTCATCTTGTAAACCTGAACCCGTTCAACACTAACTCCCGTTCCTCCTGCCAGCCCCTGGCCGCCCCTTTGTACTTTCTGTGCCTCTGACTGGGGCTGCAGAGAGTCCTTCCAGTGGATACAGTCCTGCTCATTTGGGAATTGACACATGCTTGGTGAGGAAGGTGGAGGGCTACGGGCGAGAGGCCCTGGACCCAGGGTGACTGCCCTTGTGCCTGTGGGCTTCAGCTGAAACTTCTTTCTTGGTGGTGGCAGGCATCTCATAGACCAAGGCATCTTAATGGTACAATGACTTTTTTTCTTCTTTAATTTTTTTTTTTTGGCCACTTCTTTTGGTCTTTCATCTATTTATTTTCATCCATCTTTGTTCTTTGGCCTGTGCAGGCCTCCCATCGCAGTGGCCTCTGTCACTGCAGAGCACTGACTCTGGGTGCGTGCACTTCAGAGCTCCGGCTCGGTAGTTGGACACATCCATCCAGCCGCTCTGCGGCACATGGGATCTTCCCAGGCCAGGGATCGAACCGGCGCCCCTTGCACTGCAAGGCGGTGTCCTTACCCACTGGACCACCAGGGAAGCCCCTCTTTTTTGTGTGGGGGGGGCACTTTTGTTGGTCTTTCATTTATTTATTTTTCATCCATCTTTGTTCCTTGGCCTATATGGGCCACCCATTGCAGTGGCCCCTCCTGTTGCAGAGTACTGGCTGTGGGCGCATGCGCTCCAGAGCACTGGCTCCTAATTGGACACACTGGTCCAGCCGCTCCGCAGCACGTGGGATCTTCCCTGGCTAGGGATCGAACCGGCACTCCTTGCAGTGCAAGACAGGCTCTTGACCCACTGGACCACCAGGGGAAGCCCAACTTTTTAACTTTTTAAAATTATGTCAAAACACACACTTCCCTGGTGGTCCCGTCATTGGAACTCCTGGCTTTCACTGTGGAGGTTCCTGGGTTCAAGCCCTGGTTAGAGAACTAAGATTCCACAAGCTGGAAAATAAAATAACACAGGCTTTGCCATCTTAATCGTCTCTCAATGTACAGTTCATTGGTATTAAGTATATTCACATTGTTGTGTGGACACCAAAACCAATCCAATACCTTCTCATCTTGTAAACCTGAACCCGTTCAACACTAACTCCCCGTTCCCTCCTGCCAGCCCCTGGCCGCCCCCTTTGTACTTTCTGTGCCTCTGACTGGGGCTGCAGAGAGTCCTTCCCGGAGTGGAATCCTACAGGAGGTGTCTTTCTGGTGACTGGCTATTTGAGGTCCCCTGAGAGTCTGTATGAAGTTTAGGATGGATTTTACTATTTCCCTTCAAACCCTCATGGGTATTTTGATAGGAATTGCACTAAATCCATAGATTGCTTTGGGTAATTCTGACCATTTCTTTTGGAAGATTAAAAAAAAATCATTTATTATCCTTATTGCTATTTTTTTAATTTTTATTTTTTGGCTGTGCCGCGAGACATACGGGATCTTAGTTCCCCCACCAGGAACTGAACCTGTGCCCCCTTGCATTGAACACGCAGGGTCTTAGCCACTGGACCACCAGGTCCTGATTTTTTAACAATATGAAATGTTCCAGTCCATGAGCATGAGATGTGTTTCCATTTATTTACGTTGTCTTCGTTTCTTTCAGCAAATGTTTTCCTGTTTTCAGTGTACAGGTCAACCTCCTAGCTTAAGTTAGTTCCTAAGCTTTTTTCTCTTTGACACTCACTGAGTATGTCTCAAGAAAAAATACACAACCTTGGGGGTGTGTATATATATATATTCCCTTTAGAAATGTTGAGAGTTAGGAAAGAATTGAGAAGAAAATAAGAAATGCACAGCTCCTCCGTGGTTCCTTCTTCACCTGGTCATTGGAGTATTTCTTTCTTCATACTTCTTTGTATGTTTTCACGTGCACATACACAAACATCTATACACAGACCTATGTACATAGTTTTGCAAGTTGGATTACTCTGTTCTTCTAGACTCTTTCATCCTTAACAGTATATCTCCAAAACATCTTTCTATTTACATACAGATGTTCCAAAACACATAGTGAAGGCCTATCAGGCAATTCTAATAAAATGAAACACACAATGTGTTTCCTTTCCTTTTTCTTTTAAGGGGATTCTAAGATTCCACAAGCTGGAAAATAAAATAACACAGGCTTTGCCATCTTAATCGTCTCTCAATGTACAGTTCATTGGTATTAAGTATATTCACATTGTTGTGTGGACACCAAAACCAATCCAATACCTTCTCATCTTGTAAACCTGAACCCGTTCAACACTAACTCCCCGTTCCCTCCTGCCAGCCCCTGGCCGCCCCCTTTGTACTTTCTGTGCCTCTGACTGGGGCTGCAGAGAGTCCTTCCCGGAGTGGAATCCTACAGGAGGTGTCTTTCTGGTGACTGGCTATTTGAGGTCCCCTGAGAGTCTGTATGAAGTTTAGGATGGATTTTACTATTTCCCTTCAAACCCTCATGGGTATTTTGATAGGAATTGCACTAAATCCATAGATTGCTTTGGGTAATTCTGACCATTTCTTTTGGAAGATTAAAAAAAAATCATTTATTATCCTTATTGCTATTTTTTTAATTTTTATTTTTTGGCTGTGCCGCGAGACATACGGGATCTTAGTTCCCCCACCAGGAACTGAACCTGTGCCCCCTTGCATTGAACACGCAGGGTCTTAGCCACTGGACCACCAGGTCCTGATTTTTTAACAATATGAAATGTTCCAGTCCATGAGCATGAGATGTGTTTCCATTTATTTACGTTGTCTTTCGTTTCTTTCAGCAAATGTTTTCCTGTTTTCAGTGTACAGGTCAACCTCCTAGCTTAAGTTAGTTCCTAAGCTTTTTTCTCTTTGACACTCACTGAGTATGTCTCAAGAAAAAATACACAACCTTGGGGGTGTGTATATATATATATTCCCTTTAGAAATGTTGAGAGTTAGGAAAGAATTGAGAAGAAAATAAGAAATGCACAGCTCCTCCGTGGTTCCTTCTTCACCTGGTCATTGGAGTATTTCTTTCTTCATACTTCTTTGTATGTTTTCACGTGCACATACACAAACATCTATACACAGACCTATGTACATAGTTTTGCAAGTTGGATTACTCTGTTCTTCTAGACTCTTTCATCCTTAACAGTATATCTCCAAAACATCTTTCTATTTACATACAGATGTTCCAAAACACATAGTGAAGGCCTATCAGGCAATTCTAATAAAATGAAACACACAATGTGTTTCCTTTCCTTTTTCTTTTCTTCTTTTTTTAAGCCTAAGGCAGAATATTTGAGATTGGTGTCTTGGAAAGATATAGGCCCCTCATTTGACCTGAGAAAAAGCAGGGATGTTTCCTCAGCCTCTGTTTCACGGCCACAGCTCAGATACATGAAAAGGATGTTCAGTCTCAGGCCGGCGGCCTCGGCGACGGAGCTTTCTCGGGAGTCTGCGCAGCCTGGCGCGCGGCTGCTCCCCTGGCCCTGGCCTGCCCCGTGGCTTCAGCTGTGTAAACAGAGTCCGTGGAGCGATGCGTGGACACCCTGATGCTCCCGAGGACGGGCACCAGAGTGTCCTGTTCACTGCTGTGCCCCCGGCGCCCAGGACAGGGCCTGACCATTCGAGGTGCTTGGCCTATGTTTGTCAGACGCAGCGACTCTCACGGCGTCTGTGCGAAGTCCCTTCTGTTGTCTCTGGCTCTTTGGAAACGCTATGGACTATAGTCCACTAGGCTCCACTGTCCATGGGATTCTCCAGGCAAAAAAACTGGAGTGGGTAGCTGTGCCCTTCTCCAGGGTCTTCTTCCTGACCCAGGGATTGAACCCAGGACTCTGGCATTGCAGGCAGATTCTTTACCGTCGGGGCCCCCAGGGAAGGCCCCCTCTTACCGCAGCCAGAGGATATTCAGGCACTGACGCTCTCTCTCTTTCAGGAGGCTTGGGGTCCAGGCCTTTGGCACGGGGTGTCCAAGGCCGCAGCATCAGCATGAAGGCGCCCACCGCTTCCCGGGCCAGGCAGGGGGCCTTCAAGACCATACCCCTTCGCTGGTCTTTTGGCCCCAGGGAGAAGCCGCAGGGTGCCTCCATCGAGCTGGTAGAGTACCTGGAGTCCAGACGGAGGCCTCGGTCCACCAGCCAGTCCATCGTGCCGCTGCTGACGGGTCCCTCCGGCGGCCACCAGAAGCCACCTGCCACCCCCACTGTGGAGGGTGAAGACAGTGGGCGAGACAATGACAGAGGACTGGTTGCAGCGCCCCGCCCCTCTGGCCACCATGGCCACTGCGCAGTCCCTGGCAACACAGACGGCCTGCATGGAGTCAGGAAGCTCAAGGAAAACTCAGGTCAGGACATCAGGCTGCCCAGACAGTTTGACTTGCCTCTCACGGTGATGCCTTCGACGGAAGACGACGGGAGACGAGCCCGGCCCGAGGGCCAGAGGACCACGGGCTGTAAGGGAAGCGGCCCGGTCAGGAACAGTGGCCACGCGCCCTCCCCCAAGGAGACGCCCAGCGCTGCGGCCTTACCTAGAAAGGGTGGGGACAGTCGCCCTAATAGCTCCGACAAGATGAGGGCGAGTGGGGAGAGAAGGGACCCCGAGACAGACCGACTCCCACAAAGCACCCGTATCCTTCTGCGGTCTGTGTTTTGGAAGAAGGAGATCAGGAAGAGGGACCGGGCAGAGGCGGCCCCCCAGGCGGCCCCCGTCTCCCTGATGAGCGGCAGGGGGAGCCCGGCTGTGGACGAGCAGGCCCGAGGCTCCTCTCCATCCCTCAGGGTTCCCTCAGACGGCGGGGGCCTGGCCAGGGGCCCCGCCGGCCAGCTGGAAACGGGGAGGGACGTCTGCTCAGCACCCAGCTCTCTGCTCCTCCCTCGCAAGGCCGGCAGGCCCCCGCGGGGCAGTGCCCTGGGCACATCACAGAGGAGCGTCCCCGGGGAGCAGACGTCTTTTGGCACCTTACCAAAGGTGAAGTACCACACGCTGTCCTTACATCGGAAGAAAACCTTGCCCGAGTCCAGCTTCTGATGCTGGGTGTTCTAGGGACAGATGGAGCGGGCACTGAGCCCCCGGGGGCAGCCTGTGCTGAGGGTAGGATTGGGGGACTCCAGTGGTCTTATGTCCCCTGTTGTCTCTGCTTCTGTATTTCCAACCCCAAATGTTCAAAAATACCTTCCTGGGCTTCCCTGGTGGTCCAGTGGGTAAGGACACCGCCTTGCAGTGCAAGGGGTGCCCTTTCGAATACTGGCCTGGGAAGATCTCACGTGCCGCGGAGCAGCTGGACCGGTGTGTCCAATTACCGAGCCGGAGCTCTGGAGCGCACGCGCCCAGAGCCGCTGCTTTGCAACGAGAGAGGCCACTGCGATGGGAGGCCCACACAGGCCAAAGAACAAAGATGGATGAAAATAAAAATAAAAGAGACATGATGGGAAAGGAAAAAAAAAACACACACACCAAAACCCCCCCCACCTTCCTGGGTTGCTAGCTGCTTTTGAACTTCCAGACCACCAGAGGGGGCTGGTGGGTCAGTTTAACCATTTCAGGGCAAGAACTGCTGTTTTCAGAAATTCCAGGGCCTGAGTACTTGTTCTAAGGAATAATTAATAAGAGTCTACGACATCAAATCAAATATTGTTATTGGCTTCTCCTAGCTAAACTTTTTTTTTTTTTAATGGACTTGACAGGAAAATCTTTTCCTGTTGATGTCTCTCTGGGATGAAAGATGCCAAAAGAGAAAGAGGAAATGAAACTAAAGCAGGATTCTAGAATGAATGGCAGAGAAATGATTGAGATTGTAGGAGAGTATTTAATATATAACAAAATAAATGTATTGAAGTTTTTCAAGGTATTTAAAAAAGATCACTATTTTGATACTAAGGGTAAAAGGAAGTTCTTTTTTTTTTTTTTTTAAATTAACTGTGAGATCTGTGTACAATTTTAAGTAAAAGTTCATCCGTGAAACACGCAGATAGCTCTGAATTATTCAAGCTAGACAAATGCTCTTGGTTCTGATGCATAGACTTAGCTCACTGCTTTTTTCCGCATTTAATCATTTTTTTAAATATGAAGTATAATTGGACTTCCCGCGCAGTCCAGTGGTTAAGACTGCACTTCCAGTGTGGGGGACCCGGGTTCGATCCCTGGCCCAGGGAAGAAAGACCCCCATGCCACATGGCATGGTCCAAAAAAATAGGTTATTAAAAATATTGAGTATAGGTCCTTGTTGGTTATCTAAGCTCGTTGCTGTTGATATGAGAAAACCATTGATTGTGTGGTTCCTGGAGACGTTTAAGTACTTTTAATTCAAATAACTTGCTGTTATCTAAGGAAACAGACGTCTCCCCAGGTCTCTCTGTAGGGCAGGTACTTGCAAGGACCAGAGAATCCGAGGCTGTGTTGATGAGCCAGCACTTTGTCACCAGCCAGGGTTCCTGGGGCGCCTTAGTGATAGAAACGGATGACAGACCAGAGGAGGAATTTGGGCGAGGCTTTACTGGGACTCCTGCTAGAGAAGACAAGCAACAGGTGCCTTGCTCCCTCCCTGCGGAGGGCAGGCTGATCCCTTGATGAGGTGAGGGCAGGGGTGGAGCAGTGCGTGAGGCTGCGGGGGCGGCTTGCACGGTCTGCCCACCCCCTCGGCGGGGCTGTGGCAGGGCTGTGTGCAGGGCTCATGGGCAGGACCCAGCTACTGCTCCCTGACCCCTCAGGAGTGGCAACTGGGTTTGGGCCTTTTTCTGTCTTCTTGTTCCTATTTTGCCCCAACTGTGTGCAGCTATTTTTAGCCCCTTACCATTTCTTTGTATCTGTTCCCCTGAGACGTTTGTCCAGGTGCAAGGCTGGCAGCAAAAGGTCCCGGTCCCAGCCTCTCTGAAGGCAACTGTCTTCTGTTTCCTAGAACTTCGCACACTTTTCAGTAACTGTTCTAACAAATATCCCCTCACCTGTTATGGAGAAGCTGCTAAGCCTGGCCCCACGCGGGGGGGGGTTGACAGGTGATGGACAAGTCTGTTTCAAAACTGTCCATTTTCTAGAAAGACTTCCTTTCCGTTTGTTTAAAACACCCGACTCAGATTACGTCTTTCCTCATGCACTCAGCATGACTCACTGGCGTGCTTCTGCTACTCTTCTTTTCTGAGAAGGAAGAATGAGGTTCTTTTCCCTCCCCATGAGAAAGACGATGTCCTTTTTAAAAATTGGAGTATAATTGCTTTACAAGGTTGCATTAGTTTCAGCTGTACAGAAATGGAATCAGCTGTATGTTGACATACGCCCCCTCCCTCGTGAGCCTCCCTCCCACCCCACCCCCCACCCCTCCAGGTCATCACAGAGTGCCCTGCTGAGCTCCCTGTGCTTTCCAGCAGATTATCTATTTTACCAGCTGTTACACATGATAGTCTAGGTCCATCTTAATCTCCCAATTCATCGCACCCTCCTCTTCCCGGGCTGTGTCCACACGTCCATTCTCTACATCTGGGTCCTATTCCTGCCCTGCCTATAGGCTCGTCGGTATCATTTTTCTACATTACAATAGGTAGGACAGGAAAGTCGACCTAAATGTCCATTGAAAGATGAATGGATAAAGAAGATGTAGTACATATATACAATGGAATATTACTCAGCATCGGGTCATTGGTACAGGGCCTGGGGGCAGTGATCCCTTGATGAGGTGAGGGCAGGGGTGGAGCAGTGCGTGAGGCTGCGGGCGGCTTGCACGGTCTGCCCACCTCGGCGGGGCTGTGGCAGGGCTGTGTGCAGGGCTCATGGGCAGGACCCAGCTACTGCTCCTGACCCCTCAGGAGTGGCAACTGGGTTTGGGCCTTTTTCTGTCTTCTTGTTCCTATTTTGCCCCAACTGTGTGCAGCTATTTTTAGCCCCTTACCATTTCTTTGTATCTGTTCCCCTGAGACGTTTGTCCAGGTGCAAGGCTGGCAGCAAAAGGTCCCGGTCCCAGCCTCTCTGAAGGCAACTGTCTTCTGTTTCCTAGAACTTCGCACACTTTTCAGTAACTGTTCTAACAAATATCCCCTCACCTGTTATGGAGAAGCTGCTAAGCCTGGCCCCACGCGGGGGGGGGTTGACAGGTGATGGACAAGTCTGTTTCAAAACTGTCCATTTTCTAGAAAGACTTCCTTTCCGTTTGTTTAAAACACCCGACTCAGATTACGTCTTTCCTCATGCACTCAGCATGACTCACTGGCGTGCTTCTGCTACTCTTCTTTTCTGAGAAGGAAGAATGAGGTTCTTTTCCCTCCCCATGAGAAAGACGATGTCCTTTTTAAAAATTGGAGTATAATTGCTTTACAAGGTTGCATTAGTTTCAGCTGTACAGAAATGGAATCAGCTGTATGTTGACATACGCCCCCTCCCTCGTGAGCCTCCCTCCCACCCCTCCCCCCACCCCTCCAGGTCATCACAGAGTGCCCTGCTGAGCTCCCTGTGCTTTCCAGCAGATTATCTATTTTACCAGCTGTTACACATGATAGTCTAGGTCCATCTTAATCTCCCAATTCATCGCACCCTCCTCTTCCCGGGCTGTGTCCACACGTCCATTCTCTACATCTGGGTCCTATTCCTGCCCTGCCTATAGGCTCGTCGGTATCATTTTTCTACATTACAATAGGTAGGACAGGAAAGTCGACCTAAATGTCCATTGACAGATGAATGGATAAAGAAGATGTAGTACATATATACAATGGAATATTACTCAGCATCGGGTCATTGGTACAGACGATGTACTTAAGTCTTCGTCCACGTGCCCTCAGGTGATGGGGAAGACAGGGTTGTCCTCCTGGGTTCTGGGCTCCTGCTGTGTCTGCTTTTTCTCCTCTGTTGACACTCATTAATCCTCTTTCACTCCGAAGTTCTTCCTAAGACCAGCCTCACTTCCTTTGTCTTCTAAGAGTTGTGACCCACCTGCACACGCCAGGCTTCTCCCTTTGGAACGTCAGAGACCGTGAGTGGGTCCCAGGTGCTAGCAGTTTCTCTGTAAAACACCACAGTTTGACGCACTTGCCCTAGGCTATGGATTTGGAGTAGAAAGAGGCAATTACACATGGGCCCTGTGCTTTTCTCTGCCACTCCACATTTCACAAGAGTTTGAGCAAGCTCCGGGAGATGGTGAAGGACAGGGAAAACCGGTGTGTTGCCGTCCATGGGGCCGCAGAGTCGGACACCATTGAGTGTCCACATCTTCACAACCACATCTTCAACAAGGATGCCTGAAATCCCTTGGTATCCCATTCCCTGAGGTTGCTTTCCCATGTAGAGGAAGCTGGTGGGGACGTCTGGGGGAACAGAGCCCGAGCGAGGACTGGGTCGGATTTCTGCCCAGATTGGAGGCTGAGCGTATCTGACAGTTGGACCACCCTCGGTCTTCTTATTGGTGAGATGGGTTTTTCAGCTGCTCCAGTGACTCAGTGTTGGTGTGAAGACTAAATGGGATCTTGGAGAGGAATGCTCATTGGAGATGGTGAACCGCATGCAGTTTTGTGGGCTTGTTACTGCTCGAGCTCTGTTTGGTGCCACAGTGACACCTGCTGGCCATTTCTCTTATTGCATGATACTGTACCCTGATGACAGCTTAAACATTTTTTCACCTGTGTTAATTCAACCCCGCACCTCCTCTTCCCGGGCTGTGTCACACGTCCATTCTCTACATCTGGGTCCTATTCCTGCCCTGCCTATAGGCTCGTCGGTATCATTTTCTACATTACAATAGGTAGGACAGGAAAGTCGACCTAAATGTCCATTGACAGAGGAATGGATAAAGAAGATGTAGTGCATATATACAATGGAATATTACTCAGCATCGGGTCATTGGTACAGACGATGTACTTAAGTCTTCGTCCCACGTGCCCTCAGGTGATGGGGAAGACAGGGTTGTCCTCCTGGGTTCTGGGCTCCTGCTGTGTCTGCTTTTTCTCCTCTGTTGACACTCATTAATCCTCTTTCACTCCGAAGTTCTTCCTAAGACCAGCCTCACTTCCTTTGTCTTCTAAGAGTTGTGACCCACCTGCACACGCCAGGCTTCTCCCTTTGGAACGTCAGAGACCGTGAGTGGGTCCCAGGTGCTAGCAGTTTCTCTGTAAAACACCACAGTTTGACGCACTTGCCCTAGGCTATGGATTTGGAGTAGAAAGAGGCAATTACACATGGGCCCTGTGCTTTTCTCTGCCACTCCACATTTCACAAGAGTTTGAGCAAGCTCCGGGAGATGGTGAAGGACAGGGAAAACGTGTGTTGCCGTCCATGGGGCCGCAGAGTCGGACACCATTGAGTGTCCACATCTTCACAACCACATCTTCAACAAGGATGCCTGAAATCCCTTGGTATCCCATTCCCTGAGGTTGCTTTCCCATGTAGAGGAAGCTGGTGGGGACGTCTGGGGGAACAGAGCCCGAGCGAGGACTGGGTCGGATTTCTGCCCAGATTGGAGGCTGAGCGTATCTGACAGTTGGACCACCCTCGGTCTTCTTATTGGTGAGATGGGTTTTTCAGCTGCTCCAGTGACTCAGTGTTGGTGTGAAGACTAAATGGGATCTTGGAGAGGAATGCTCATTGGAGATGGTGAACCGCATGCAGTTTTGTGGGCTTGTTACTGCTCGAGCTCTGTTTGGTGCCACAGTGACACCTGCTGGCCATTTCTCTTATTGCATGATACTGTCCCCTGATGACAGCTTAAACATTTTTTCACCTGTGTTGCAACCTGAATGCAGGTTGTGGTTTCCACTTACTAGGCTGGTGAGATATTCCATCCTGAGAGGGCAGCAGGGCCTGCGTGGACACAGGGACATCAGGAAGGCAATGGGGTGGGTGCATCCAATCAGAAGGAGACCAAAGTCCATGGACACGAAAGTCAACTTCAGGGAACTTGGGGTGCCTGGCAGTCAGTCCAGCTGAGGATGGTTCTGCCCGCAGGTCTCTTGACTGCTTCGGCTACAGGGACAGTGGAGCAGACCTACTGACATGAACGTCCCTCTTCCTGAGCCGTTCAGTGTGGCTTCTTTGGGGGACCCCCCCAGGAACCTGACGTCTTCCCTCAGCTTGGAGTCCTCGAGTCTGCTCTCCCAGAATGCAAATCAGTGCTAGTGTGGGCCCTTCCCAGACACAGACCCTCCCCTACCCATTCACTCCACCCCTCAGCCCTGCTCCACCTTGGGATAAGGCAGAGGGCAGGTTAGGACCCCAGGCACGGGGCTGGGTGATGGCCACGCTTGACCTGTAGCCCTGCCCCGGTGCAACCCCAAGACTGCCTTCCTGCAGTGCGGGCTCCAGCCCTTATCCCGAAGCTGCCTTCTCTGTCTCAGGCCACCAATCGCATCAGTCATTTCTTAACGCTGTTGTCTGTCTCCTGCCTCCCACCCCTACTGGCTCTCCACCATTCTGGCCTAAGCCCACTTCCCAGTGAAAGGGTTTGACCTCGACTTGAGACTTAAACCCAGGGCCTAGACCTGATCGAACCCTGCTTGGGGCTTGAACCCACGTGGCTGGAGCTTGAATACCGGCCAAAACCCTGTCTGGGACTCGAACCCACGTGACTGGTGCTTGTACCAAGCCAAAACCCGGTTTGAGACTTGAACCCATGTGACTAAGGCTTAACCTCAACCAAAACCCTGCTTTGACTTGAATCCATATAGTCAGGACTCAATCCCGGCCAAAACCCTGTCTGGGACTCGAACCCACGCAGCCAGGACTTAATCCAGCACTCACCCAACATCTGGACCCACTGAGGTTCAGGTTCTTCGTGCCTCAACGCAGAAAGAATTCAGTGAGAAGCAGAGTGATAGACAAGAAAAGGATCTGTTAGAATAGGGTACTTGTAAGTGACGTGGGCGAGCAGGCAGGAAAGCTCTGCTCTGCTCTCCCTCTGATTGAGTGGGCAGCCATATATATATAGGATGGTAGACGATCACCCCCCCAATAGACACAGATGCAAGGCATACATCATTAGTTCCTTCTTCATCAGCTCCTCCTTCATCAGCTGTTTATACCCAGTCGAGCCTGCTTTACTGAACAAGGAGCAGCTCTCCTGAGTTATCATCAACTCACTGGCCTCCCAACCTTTCTCAGGTGTCTCCCTTCTACGTACCGCCCCCTACTAGGACTCCACAACCACCTACCTATTCTACTCTGTCCCTGTCACCAGCATCCTGGCCCCCCAACGATAACAACACAGAAGGTCATCTTGCTGGCTCGGGGTCTTCCATGATGAAACAGACCCTCCTTCATCCTGGAGACACAGCCTGACCGCTAGCCTTATCCTGGGGTAGCCTGGCTTCCTTGCTGGCCACATGGTCTGGACATTTTGCTCCGCTTTTAAAATTTTGGGGGCCGTGCTGGGTATTCCTTTCGAGCTTAATTGCCTGCAACACATGGGATCTTAGTTCTCTGACTAGGAATCAAGCCTGCGTCCCCTGTCTTGGAAGGTGGACCACCAGGGAAGTCCCAACATTTTGCTTTTTAAATTCAGGGATATGTACAGGCAGCGGTGTATCCCACATGTACTAATTTTGTAAGTGGCTTGGGTTCAGGGAGGAAATCTGAGCCGTCTCTCATTTAGAAATATTAGAAAAAGTTTGAATCCGTCATTGCAAAATTTGTGCAAAAAATATACCCTACACGTTCCAGGATCTCAAGAATCATTAACTGTTGTTTTTAAGAAAAACTAAGAGAAACACCCACCAATAATAAGGATGGCAGTTTTAAATGAATTTTGCTTTGAGGATGTAAGAAAAGGCTGGAATGAGCTGGATGCCCCAAGGCAGACGTTCTCAAGCGTTTTTTGCCGTTTAGAATCCACTAGGAAAAAAAAAAAAATCAAACATCTGTGCCTGGGCTGCTCTTGGGACTAACGAAAGTCAAGGAAAAGGGCTGATTCTGTTGTACCGCCAAGAATAAGGATTACAGCTCCGGTGTGTTGCCAGCCTAGGAGCTGCTGCCCCGCGGTAAGTATTTAAATTTAAATTAATGCAAATTAAACAAAATTAAAACGTCCAGTTTCTCAGCTGCACCGGTCACATTTCAAGGACTCAACAGGCAGGAGCAGCTGGTGGTTGCCGCCCTGGACACTGCAGATGACAGAATGTTTCCATCCTACAGAATGTTTCCATCCTTCCAGAGAGTTCTTTTTTTTTTTTTTTTATCTTTTTGGGGGGGGGGGGGGGGGGGGGGGGGGACGGGCGGGCCACTTCTATTGGTCTTTGCTCTTTGGCTCTTGTGGGCCTCCCATCGCGGTGGCCTCTGTTGTCGCAGAGCGCAGGCTCTGGGCGCATGCGCGCCAGAGCTCCGGCTCGGTAATTGGATACACCGGTCCAGCCGCTCCGCGGCACGTGGGATCTTCCCAGGCCAGGGCTCGAACCGGCGCCCCTTGCAGTGCAAGTCTGTGTCCTTACCCACTGGACCACCAGGGGAAGCCCCAGAGAGTTCTATTTAGCAGGCTGTCCTAAGATGTTGCCAGTCCTGCGTCTACAGGTGGGGCTGACTGGACAGGCGACCCTGTGTACAAAGAAGGTGGTTTTCTGAGTTCCTGGGCAGGCTGATGGCACGTGGGTGCGTGTGTGTTTGGAGGGTTGGGCCCGTCACAGGTCCAGTTCTGCTTGGTTGTTACCCTACAGAATTGAGAAGCTTCTGGGAATGTCGCTTGGGAGATACCCAGAGATCTGGAGGGACTGGGCTGGGCTCGAGCCACCCTCACTGCGATGGTGAACACCTGCGACAGGTGGAGCGCAGTGGGGAACTGTCCCCACCCCGCCTCCGCCCCGCCGTGTTGAGACGATGGAGGGCCCACCACCTGCCAGCAAAGCCTTTATTCCTCTGGCAGTTTTAAATGAATTTTGCTTTGAGGATGTAAGAAAAGGCTGGAATGAGCTGGATGCCCCAAGGCAGACGTTCTCAAGCGTTTTTTGCCGTTTAGAATCCACTAGGAAAAAAAAAAAAATCAAACATCTGTGCCTGGGCTGCTCTTGGGACTAACGAAAGTCAAGGAAAAGGGCTGATTCTGTTGTACCGCCAAGAATAAGGATTACAGCTCCGGTGTGTTGCCAGCCTAGGAGCTGCTGCCCCGCGGTAAGTATTTAAATTTAAATTAATGCAAATTAAACAAAATTAAAACGTCCAGTTTCTCAGCTGCACCGGTCACATTTCAAGGACTCAACAGGCAGGAGCAGCTGGTGGTTGCCGCCCTGGACACTGCAGATGACAGAATGTTTCCATCCTACAGAATGTTTCCATCCTTCCAGAGAGTTCTTTTTTTTTTTTTTTTTATCTTTTTGGTGGGTGGGGTGGGGAGGGAGGGGGACGGGCGGGCCACTTCTATTGGTCTTTGCTCTTTGGCTCTTGTGGGCCTCCCATCGCGGTGGCCTCTGTTGTCGCAGAGCGCAGGCTCTGGGCGCATGCGCGCCAGAGCTCCGGCTCGGTAATTGGATACACCGGTCCAGCCGCTCCGCGGCACGTGGGATCTTCCCAGGCCAGGGCTCGAACCGGCGCCCCTTGCAGTGCAAGTCTGTGTCCTTACCCACTGGACCACCAGGGGAAGCCCCAGAGAGTTCTATTTAGCAGGCTGTCCTAAGATGTTGCCAGTCCTGCGTCTACAGGTGGGGGCTGACTGGACAGGCGACCCTGTGTACAAAGAAGGTGGTTTTCTGAGTTCCTGGGCAGGCTGATGGCACGTGGGTGCGCGTGTGTGTTTGGAGGGTTGGGCCCGTCACAGGTCCAGTTCTGCTTGGTTGTTACCCTACAGAATTGAGAAGCTTCTGGGAATGTCGCTTGGGAGATACCCAGAGATCTGGAGGGACTGGGCTGGGCTCCGAGCCACCCTCACTGCGATGGTGAACACCTGCGACAGGTGGAGCGCAGTGGGGAACTGTCCCCACCCCCGCCTCCGCCCCCCGCCGTGTTGAGACGATGGAGGGCCCACCACCTGCCAGCAAAGCCTTTATTCCTCTCCGGGGGGGCCCCTTTGGAGCCTCGCCCGTTACCCCTCCTCCGGGACGCTGAGCTTCTCCTTCACCCCACAGGCCACCACGGCGAAGAAGAGCTCGGGGAAGAAGGTGCGGATGTACATGGCAGCCTTGGGCACGGGGTTGGCCAGGAAGACCTCTTGCCTCTTGCGTCTCACTGTGCGCATCACCTCCTCCGCCACGTCCACTGGGTGCACCCCGTAGGTCAGCTTCCTGAAAAAGACTGAGAAGTCCCCCAGGCAGGGGCGGCGCCCATAGCCTCGGGACGAGCTGGGTGGTCAGAGTTCCGCACCCCCTCCGCCCCCCACCCAGATGGCAAGGAGTGTGCGGTGCTGGGGTCCCAGTCCCTGGGGCCAGCCCTGCGTGCGCTGGCATGCGCCCTGATCTAGCGGCACGCTCCCCGCCGCGCCTCAGCTTCCCAACCCCATCATCCAAGGGTGGCTTCGAGCAGTGGAAGGGATGAGACGGCGCTTAGAAGGTTAAGAATGTGCCTGATATACGAAGGGGCTAGGGTCTATAATTGTTGCCAAGCTGTGCTTGTCCAGAGCCGCCTGGAACCGGTTGCCGACATCTTTGTCGTCGTTGTTCAGTGACTTACGTCCTGTCCGACTCTTTTGCGACCCCACAGACTCTAGTCTGCCAGGCTCGTCGGTTCATGGGATTTCTCAGGAATGGATTGCCATTTCCTTCTCCAGGGGATCTTCCCCACCCAGAAATGGAGCCCATTGTCTCCTGCGATGGCAGATGGGTTCCTTTCCACCGAGCCCTGGCTGGGGCTGCGGGTAGCTGCTCTGCGTAGAGCATTTTAGAGATCACAGGTGCAGGCACTGTGTGCTGGTTGCTGTTTCAAACGCTCTATGAGCTGGAACTTTCCTTTCTAGGAGGCTAGCAGGTAGGTGTTGGCCGTCACCCCTCATTTTCCAAAGGGGAAACTGAGACAGAGATGAAGGAAGTAACTTCTGTTCAAAAGGTTAATATACGAAGCAGAGGCGAGCCTCAGAGCAGGCAATCCGGGCTGGTGCTGCCACTGGAGGCGGGAGCAAGAGTTTCTCGAAGAACTCCTAGCTCTTCCACATGGGTAACGCAGGCCTGGAGATGGGCCGCCCCGTATCCAAGGTCCCACAGCCTGCAGTGCCCGGTTGCGGGTTCAGGGTTGCATCTGACTGGGGCCTAAGGAAGACCTCTTGCCTCTTGCGTCTCACTGTGCGCATCACCTCCTCCGCCACGTCCACTGGGTGCACCCCGTAGGTCAGCTTCCTGAAAAAGACTGAGAAGTCCCCCAGGCAGGGGCGGCGCCCATAGCCTCGGGACGAGCTGGGTGGTCAGAGTTCCGCACCCCCTCCGCCCCCCACCCAGATGGCAAGGAGTGTGCGGTGCTGGGGTCCCAGTCCCTGGGGCCAGCCCTGCGTGCGCTGGCATGCGCCCTGATCTAGCGGCACGCTCCCCGCCGCGCCTCAGCTTCCCAACCCCATCATCCAAGGGTGGCTTCGAGCAGTGGAAGGGATGAGACGGCGCTTAGAAGGTTAAGAATGTGCCTGATATACGAAGGGGCTAGGGTCTATAATTGTTGCCAAGCTGTGCTTGTCCAGAGCCGCCTGGAACCGGTTGCCGACATCTTTGTCGTCGTTGTTCAGTGACTTACGTCCTGTCCGACTCTTTTGCGACCCCACAGACTCTAGTCTGCCAGGCTCGTCGGTTCATGGGATTTCTCAGGAATGGATTGCCATTTCCTTCTCCAGGGGATCTTCCCCACCCAGAAATGGAGCCCATTGTCTCCTGCGATGGCAGATGGGTTCCTTTCCACCGAGCCCTGGCTGGGGCTGCGGGTAGCTGCTCTGCGTAGAGCATTTTAGAGATCACAGGTGCAGGCACTGTGTGCTGGTTGCTGTTTCAAACGCTCTATGAGCTGGAACTTTCCTTTCTAGGAGGCTAGCAGGTAGGTGTTGGCCGTCACCCCTCATTTTCCAAAGGGGAAACTGAGACAGAGATGAAGGAAGTAACTTCTGTTCAAAAGGTTAATATACGAAGCAGAGGCGAGCCTCAGAGCAGGCAATCCGGGCTGGTGCTGCCACTGGAGGCGGGAGCAAGAGTTTCTCGAAGAACTCCTAGCTCTTCCACATGGGTAACGCAGGCCTGGAGATGGGCCGCCCCGTATCCAAGGTCCCACAGCCTGCGAGTGCCCGGTTGCGGGTTCAGGGTTGCATCTGACTGGGGCCTAAGGACTGAATTTGGGGGAACCTCTCCCCACTGGCTGCTGGGCGCATGGGCCCACCTCCCCAGTCTCATGCTTTAAGAAAATCCCACCATATCCACAAGCCTGCCCCGGCCCCTCCTGCTTTGCTCCGAAAGCTCACATTTCCAGATGGAGGCCTCCCAGTTTCGCTGGCCTGGATCCACGCGGTAGGAGCGGACGAAAGTGGGGCTCACGGTGCTGACGACCACGTCGTATTCCTCCACCTCGGCCCGCAGGCAGTCGAAGAAGCCGAGTGCCGCGTGCTTGGAGGCGGCGTCTGGTGAGAAAGCAGCCGGAAGAGGGCGTGGGTCCCGCGGTGCTTCCCAGCAGAGGCTTGGGGACACCCACCTGTCCCTACAAGGCTCTGCTGCGTGAGGTCTCACGTCCCCAGCCTTGCCCCTCACTTTGTAAATGAGGACCGAGAGCCCTTGTGAAGCAGGGGACAGATGCCGAGATAGGACCGAATCCCATTTACCTACCATTTCACTGGGTGACTTTAGGCAAGGGGCCAGTGGTAGCACAATTTACAATAGGACGATAATGGAAGCAACTGAAATGCCCATCAGCAGATGTACGCATAAAAAGAATGTGGTACATAAATACCCTGGAATATCGTGTGTGCACGCTCATCACTCACTCGTGTCCAGCTCTCTGCGACCCTACGCGACTGTAGCCACGTGCCTCATCCTAGACACAGCACCTCTTGTCTTGGAAGACGCTTAACCTCAAATGAAACTAGTTTATCTTCGTCACTTACAGGCGGTACGGGCAGGGGTTCCAAGCTTCCCCTGGATGTTGTTCACTAACACGATTTGTCCGGTCCTCCGGGAGATCATGTTGGGGAGCAGGACTGGAAAGCACAGGGCGAAGAGTCACGGTTTCGAACCCGAGACGGAGTCAGGCAGCAGCAGGCACACCCCTTCCCCACACCACTCATCACACAGGCGCTCGGCCTCCCTGCTGCCTAGGTGACAGTGGGCACAGGTGGATGGATCCTGGCCACCATTTATCCAGTGTGTCCTAAGTGGGCAGGGCTTAACCGGTGAATTCCTGGGTTATTTTATTTAATTATTACTTTTTTTTTTTGTAACGCGCAGGATCTTCATTCTGAGGCCCCCTGCAGTGGAAGTGCTGACCACTAGACCTATCTGTGGGTGGTTTTATTGTTTAAAGCTTTTTTTTTTTTTTAATATGGACCATTTTAAAAATTCAGTCTGTTACAATATTGCTTCTTTTTTATGTTTCGGGGTTTTTTTGGCCTCGAGGCATGTCAGATCTTAGCTCCCTGATCAGATCGAACCTAAACCCCTTGCATAGGAAGATGAGGTCTTAACCCCTGGTCCTCCAAGAAAGTGCCCAATCCCGGCTCCCGGAAGAGCGTGGGTCCGCGGTGCTTCCCAGCAGAGGCTTGGGACACCCACCTGTCCCTACAAGGCTCTGCTGCGTGAGGTCTCACGTCCCCAGCCTTGCCCCTCACTTTGTAAATGAGGACCGAGAGCCCTTGTGAAGCAGGGGACAGATGCCGAGATAGGACCGAATCCCATTTACCTACCATTTCACTGGGTGACTTTAGGCAAGGGGCCAGTGGTAGCACAATTTACAATAGGACGATAATGGAAGCAACTGAAATGCCCATCAGCAGATGTACGCATAAAAAGAATGTGGTACATAAATACCCTGGAATATCGTGTGTGCACGCTCATCACTCACTCGTGTCCAGCTCTCTGCGACCCTACGCGACTGTAGCCACGTGCCTCATCCTAGACACAGCACCTCTTGTCTTGGAAGACGCTTAACCTCAAATGAAACTAGTTTATCTTCGTCACTTACAGGCGGTACGGAACGGGATTCCAAGCTTCCCCTGGATGTTGTTCACTAACACGATTTGTCCGGTCCTCCGGGAGATCATGTTGGGGAGCAGGACTGGAAAGCACAGGGCGAAGAGTCACGGTTTCGAACCCGAGACGGAGTCAGGCAGCAGCAGGCACACCCCTTCCCCACACCACTCGTCACACAGGCGCTCGGCCTCCCTGCTGCCTAGGTGACAGTGGGCACAGGTGGATGGATCCTGGCCACCATTTATCCAGTGTGTCCTAAGTGGGCAGGGCTTAACCGGTGAATTCCTGGGTTATTTTATTTAATTATTACTTTTTTTTTTTGTAACGCGCAGGATCTTCATTCTGAGGCCCCCTGCAGTGGAAGTGCTGACCACTAGACCTATCTGTGGGTGGTTTTATTGTTTAAAGCTTTTTTTTTTTTTTAATATGGACCATTTTAAAAATTCAGTCTGTTACAATATTGCTTCTTTTTTATGTTTCGGGGTTTTTTTGGCCTCGAGGCATGTCAGATCTTAGCTCCCTGATCAGATCGAACCTAAACCCCTTGCATAGGAAGATGAGGTCTTAACCACTGGTCCTCCAAGAAAGTGCCCAATCCCGGGTGACTTGAAATGACCCACCCATGTGCATGAAGTGACGTTGATTTCAATAGTGAGAAAGGTAACCCCTTTCCAATTCTCCTTTTCTTCCAGTAGGAAAGTTGCTTCCAACAGGTCTTTTAAAATACCTCTCTTGCGTGTACTAATCTTTTCTTTTCTTTTCTTTAAGAGGAAAGCCCTCAGTCCTGTGCCTTGGGAGAACTTAAGACTTTGTTTTGATTTCAGGTTTTCTTCTATTTATGGAGAGGGAGAGGGGTTTTTAATATACGGTAAGAAGTTCCTCTTAAGTTGAATTGACAAATGGGGAAACTTAGAAAAGCTATGGAGCAATGATAGCTCAGGTGGAGAAAGGAGATGGCAAAAAAATCAAGATTCAACTCTGCAGGCCTCACTTTGGTGCCAGGGAACCCAAGCTTTCAGAGGTCAAGGGAAGGCCACTCCTCGGCCGGTGTGTCCACAGCGACCGAGTGGAGGAGGCCGGGGCCTCTGGGGCAGCATCCAGGAAGCCATGGGAGTCCGCTTTTGCTCCCAACGCATCTTTGCCTTCACCTGTCACAGTTCTCAGAATCCCATCGTTGAGGAGATTCTGGCCGTAGAGAAGGCTGCTGGAAGATCCTGCGTTCTCAGGCTTTCCCAGGGCAACCTGCTCCCTAGATGGAGACGTTCTCCTTGCTTATATGCTCCCTTTGGTGATTCTGCTTTGATAAACTGTATTTGGGCTGGGGCTGGGGTTTCAACTCTTGGTTCTATTCTTATGTCATTTCTAGCCACCCCCCGCCCCCAACCCTGGCTTCAGACCTGCCTTGGAACTTGGCTGTTAGAATCTCCACAGATTAACCATCATTTTACCCTTCAAATGGAGATATCCTTCTCCCTTCCTGTTTCTGCGAAGGGACTGACAATATTCTGAGTCTCTTGCAGTCTGGGATAAACTCTTTTCTTCTTCATGACGGAGGACAGAATTTCAACCTTGGATCAACTGTCATGATTAGGGGCAGATCAACCCCAAGGTGAGTAAGTGAAAGATTTGCAGGGGATGGAGACAGTGGTCCAGAGATGTGGAACGGGATTGGAGGGGAGCTAAGGAAATGAGTAAGGGAAGAGGAGGAAAGGGTGGGTGGGGAGGGGGCTGCACAGAGAGGCAGGTAGGAATGTACCACCAAGAGGTTTTCACAGTGCCTTTTCTTTCATCGGTATTTATAATTGGATGCTGAAAGCTTTCACCAAATCTACAGGGGTGTTTTTTTTGTTTTTTTTGAAGAGGGCTGGAGGCTCCATCCAAAATTGGATGACTAGCTAGAGACATTACAGAGCCTTCTCAAGCAGCCAGAATGGCCCAGGATTTCATGGGAAGGTCAAACTCACGAGACCTTTGGTCAGTATGATGGGTCCAAAGTAATTGGCATCCATGATCTTTTTGTCGAGCTCCAGAGAAATCTTATGGGCAGGCCCCTTCACCTTCACGCTGGCATTGTTGATGAGGATGTCCACGCAGCCGTAGCAATCCAGAACCTCTTTGGCCACATCCTGGACACAGCTGATGTCTGAGAGATCCAAGAGGATCAGCTTTGGGGTGAATGTCTGCTGGACCAATGAGAGAGCCAAGACACATGTAGGAACACCCCCACAGACCTTGGGGTCCTTCCATCTAAGAGCCACCCGCTTTGGAAACTCAGAGCTTGTGGAATGACTACCAACAGATGATGAGGAAGAAGCAGCGATGACTAGGAGGAAGGACCCCTCGAGGGAGAAGTCCCCTTTTTTGGGCTTATATGCTCCCTTTGGTGATACTGCTTTGATAAACTGTATTTGGGCTGGGGCTGGGGTTTCAACTCTTGGTTCTATTCTTATGTCATTTCTAGCCACCCCCCGCCCCCAACCCTGGCTTCAGACCTGCCTTGGAACTTGGCTGTTAGAATCTCCACAGATTAACCATCATTTTACCCTTCAAATGGAGATATCCTTCTCCCTTCCTGTTTCTGCGAAGGGACTGACAATATTCTGAGTCTCTTGCAGTCTGGGATAAACTCTTTTCTTCTTCATGACGGAGGACAGAATTTCAACCTTGGATCAACTGTCATGATTAGGGGCAGATCAACCCCAAGGTGAGTAAGTGAAAGATTTGCAGGGGATGGAGACAGTGGTCCAGAGATGTGGAACGGGATTGGAGGGGAGCTAAGGAAATGAGTAAGGGAAGAGGAGGAAAGGGTGGGTGGGGAGGGGGCTGCACAGAGAGGCAGGTAGGAATGTACCACCAAGAGGTTTTCACAGTGCCTTTTCTTTCATCGGTATTTATAATTGGATGCTGAAAGCTTTCACCAAATCTACAGGGGTGTTTTTTTTGTTTTTTTTGAAGAGGGCTGGAGGCTCCATCCAAAATTGGATGACTAGCTAGAGACATTACAGAGCCTTCTCAAGCAGCCAGAATGGCCCAGGATTTCATGGGAAGGTCAAACTCACGAGACCTTTGGTCAGTATGATGGGTCCAAAGTAATTGGCATCCATGATCTTTTTGTCGAGCTCCAGAGAAATCTTATGGGCAGGCCCCTTCACCTTCACGCTGGCATTGTTGATGAGGATGTCCACGCAGCCGTAGCAATCCAGAACCTCTTTGGCCACATCCTGGACACAGCTGATGTCTGAGAGATCCAAGAGGATCAGCTTTGGGGTGAATGTCTGCTGGACCAATGAGAGAGCCAAGACACATGTAGGAACACCCCCACAGACCTTGGGGTCCTTCCATCTAAGAGCCACCCGCTTTGGAAACTCAGAGCTTGTGGAATGACTACCAACAGATGATGAGGAAGAAGCAGCGATGACTAGGAGGAAGGACACTGAGGGGGAAATGCATCCTTGGGTCCCAGAGCAACAACATTCCCGACATGCCACCAGGCAGTCAGAAGTCAGAGCTTCTGGTCAAGGGGTCAGAACTGAGGAATCCAAATGGAGGCTGTGCATGGATTCTCCTGGGGATGTCATTTCTGATAACATTTCTGAACTTCTTGCAGGAATTGGCTTTCCGATGGGCTTCCAAGCCGCAAGAGAACCTGTACTTTCTTAGCCACATTTTGGTTTTGACCCAAATCAGACTCTCGACCCCAGTTTTTTTGATCTCTGTCTATGAGTCAGGCATTGTGTTCAGCCATTAACACTCGATCAAGATGCTCATGGCTTAGAAGAGTACAGATGGAAAAATCGATGATGCCTCGTGGCAGATGCCATCTGGGTGTTTGACCAACGCGAGTCCTGAGAAAGGCCCTTAAAAAAGTGTCCTCTGGGCCCATTTGTTTGGGAAACACAGACTATTACACGTTCTTCTTAGAGATAACACAGTGCACGTTTGCATAACAAAGGCTCTTACCTTGCTGGGGTCAGCCACACTGATCAGGGCGTCGTATAGATTCTGGAGCCTCTCCCAGCTCTTCCCACATAGCACCAGCCTGGCCCCACCGGCGTGGAACACCCGAGCACACTCTGTGGGGAAGCAGGAAGGACAGGACGCACCGTGGGGCAACACCGCTGACCGGGACGGGGTCACAGGTTGGAGTCAAAGATTTCAAAACTCTTGGAGCCCTGAGTTCTGAGAGGTCCCTGCATTCACCTGCCTCTGGAATGGCTCCTTCTTTCCAGCCTGGCAGGGTTGCCTCCTGCAAAGGGCAGCTCACGGGGGTGTGAATTAGTCCCTCCTCCACTGGGCGGTTCTGGTTTTTAGGGCAACCTCTCTTTCTTTCCTTTTTGGCCATGCTGCACAGCGTGTGGCATCTAGTTCCCTGACTATGGATGGAACTCGTGCCCCCTGCATTGGGAAAGCAGAGTCTTAACCCCTGGATCGCCAGGGAGGCCCTAGGACGTTACTTCTTAAACTGAACGGAACGATGGCTCTGTCCAGTAAGACCCCCAGAAGCACAGTGCTAAATATATCTCAGTCTGAAGCTATTGGAGACAACTGCCTTTTTTTTTTTTTTTTTTTTTAAGATCAAATGTCACTAGTTTCTTCTACATTTTTGTTGTGGGTTAATACTCCAGATAATATTCTTTTTCTTTCTATATTTATTTTTAAAGTGAAGCTGCCTTCTATCTAATTAATTTAATTCCACATGAATTTCTGACTTGCCCAGTGCTCTCACCTGGGCAGTAGTTGGTAAGTACAAGTATCTTTAGGTGGCAGTAACATTGATATTTAAGAGCAATAAAAGCTGGACTTCTCTGCTGGCGCAGTGAATGAGCATCCACCTGTTGGGCTTCCCTGGTGGTCCAGTGGGTAAGGACACCACCTTGCAGTACAAGGGGCGCCGGTTTGAGCCCTGGCCTGGGAAGACCCCATGTGCCGCGGAGTGGCTGGACCGATGTGTCCAATTACCGAGCCGGAGCTCTGGAGCGCGTGAGCCCAGAGATGGTGCTCTGAGATGAGAGAGGCCACTGCGATGGGAGGCCCACACGGGCCAAAGAACAAAGATGGATGAAAATAGATAAATGAAAGACCAATAGAAGTGGCCAAAAAAAAAAGAATCCACTTGCCAATGCAGGGGACACGGGTTTGAAGTCCACAGGGGCTAAATGGTGCCCAGCTCTTCCCACATAGCACCAGCCTGGCCCCACCGGCGTGGAACACCCGAGCACACTCTGTGGGGAAGCAGGAAGGACAGGACGCACGTGGGGCAACACCGCTGACCGGACGGGGTCACAGGTTGGAGTCAAAGATTTCAAAACTCTTGGAGCCCTGAGTTCTGAGAGGTCCCTGCATTCACCTGCCTCTGGAATGGCTCCTTCTTTCCAGCCTGGCAGGGTTGCCTCCTGCAAAGGGCAGCTCACGGGGGTGTGAATTAGTCCCTCCTCCACTGGGCGGTTCTGGTTTTTAGGGCAACCTCTCTTTCTTTCCTTTTTGGCCATGCTGCACAGCGTGTGGCATCTAGTTCCCTGACTATGGATGGAACTCGTGCCCCCTGCATTGGGAAAGCAGAGTCTTAACCCCTGGATCGCCAGGGAGGCCCTAGGACGTTACTTCTTAAACTGAACGGAACGATGGCTCTGTCCAGTAAGACCCCCAGAAGCACAGTGCTAAATATATCTCAGTCTGAAGCTATTGGAGACAACTGCCTTTTTTTTTTTTTTTTTTTTTAAGATCAAATGTCACTAGTTTCTTCTACATTTTTGTTGTGGGTTAATACTCCAGATAATATTCTTTTTCTTTCTATATTTATTTTTAAAGTGAAGCTGCCTTCTATCTAATTAATTTAATTCCACATGAATTTCTGACTTGCCCAGTGCTCTCACCTGGGCAGTAGTTGGTAAGTACAAGTATCTTTAGGTGGCAGTAACATTGATATTTAAGAGCAATAAAAGCTGGACTTCTCTGCTGGCGCAGTGAATGAGCATCCACCTGTTGGGCTTCCCTGGTGGTCCAGTGGGTAAGGACACCACCTTGCAGTACAAGGGGCGCCGGTTTGAGCCCTGGCCTGGGAAGACCCCATGTGCCGCGGAGTGGCTGGACCGATGTGTCCAATTACCGAGCCGGAGCTCTGGAGCGCGTGAGCCCAGAGATGGTGCTCTGAGATGAGAGAGGCCACTGCGATGGGAGGCCCACACGGGCCAAAGAACAAAGATGGATGAAAATAGATAAATGAAAGACCAATAGAAGTGGCCAAAAAAAAAAGAATCCACTTGCCAATGCAGGGGACACGGGTTTGACCCCTGGTCCAGGAAGATACTACAGGCAGCGGAGCGACTAAAGCCCTGTGTGCCACAACTACTGAGCCCACACTATGGTTACGGAAGCTCGCAAACCCTAGAGCCTGTGCTGGGCAACAAGAGAAACCCTGTAATGAGTCGCCCCTGCTCACTGCAGCTAAAGAAAGCCCGCAGGCAGCAATGAAGACTCAGTGCAGCCAAAATGCAGAAAGAAAAGAAAGAAAGAAGAAAACAAAAACAATAAAAGCTAACAGATTTTGACAATTTACTTGCTTGAGTGACTACAGGAAAGAGAGATTTACATGGATCAGCTTACTTCATTCTCATGGTCAGTAGTTTCTTGGTTGGGTTCTCTTGAAGTAGAACCACAGGGATTCAGGTGGCCAGGGTTAATGGAGGGAGTGCTCCTCAGAGAAAATCTATCAGGGAGTAGGGGCGTGGGGTCAGTGCAGGGCGAGGGTGTGGTCTCAGGTAGCATCTAGATTGGGCTGGACCCCAGAAGGCTCTGGGGGGTAAACCCACCTGCAAAAGTGCCCCACCTGGATGCAGGAGGCCTTGTCTTTTGTGTACCTGTGTCAACCAGTTGCTCACAGTGTGCTGCCTCCCTCCCTCCAAGGGGGTACACAGGCCGAGGGCATGTCTTATGAGCCGCAGCCACCCACATTCAATGTCGGCTTGTGACAGTGTCAGTCAGGAGAGGGTGATTCCTGATTTCCTTCTCTCTTCCTCATGGGCCCTTCCACCCTTCCCTCCCCGGGGGCGGGGGTCAGAAAGAGCCGCAAAGTAGTCAACAGCTTGCCCTAGCTGGGGGCAGGCACAGGAAGAGGGAAGGAAACGCCAGGTTCAATGAAAATGGACACATTTACCAATATATTGGACTGAGCACCGCAGTGTCTGAAGCAAACTTATGACCGAAGGGTTTAGTATCATCTGAGAGTGATCAGAAAAGTCATGAGACTGCCTGCCTTTTCTTTTAATCAAGAAGCAAAGGAAGAAAAAAAAAAAGCAAAGGAAGACTTTCATATGCATAAATTTGCGAGACAAAGGTGGACCGTTTCCCTACACCCCTGTGTGTGTTTGCTCCCGGATGGTTCCACATCTCAGCGCCTAAAGTTGCTGGAAGGAAAAAGGATGAAGAGTTCCTGAGCGCATGGAAGCTCTGGGTGTGTTTTTCATTCATTTTTCTTTTTTTTCTTAGATATTTATTTGGCGGCGTCAGGTCTTATTTGCGGCAGGTGGGATCTTTAGTTGCAGCAGGTGGGATCTTTAGTTGCCGCAGGTGGGATCTTTAGTCCTAGCAGGTGGGATCTAGTTCCCTGACCAGGGATCAAACCCAGGCCTCCTGCTTTGGAAGCAGAGAGTCTTAGCCACTGGACCACCAGGGAAATGCCTTAGTTCTTTCTTTCTGGAAAGCTCCTTTTTATGTGGTTTTTATAATAACAGAATTCACTAAAAGAATCTTCCTTTGAGGGGAGAATGCTCAGTCTCCCGGAGTTTGGGCTGTAACTCTGAGTGGCAGCAGCAGCCGCTGTGGGCAGCCCTGGGGGTTGTGTTTCACAGACCAGAGGCCATTAGCCTGCAAGAGGCCTTCTGATCTCAGAGCTATTAAAATGCACAAGGATGCCCCAGGGGCACGATAGGAGGCCATTGATTAAGAGATAGCTGAATTTCACAAAGGGGGAAAATCATGCATCTTAGAGGTGAGAAGCAAGCACAGGCCGAGGGCATGTCTTATGAGCCGCAGCCACCCACATTCAATGTCGGCTTGTGACAGTGTCAGTCAGGAGAGGGTGATTCCTGATTTCCTTCTCTCTTCCTCAGCCCACTCAGGCGGTGAGAGCCCATTCCAGCTTGCCCTATCCCTCCCGGGCGGGGTCAGAAAGAGCCGCAAGTAGTCAACAGCTTGCCCTAGCTGGGCAGGCACAGGAAGAGGGAAGGAAACGCCAGGTTCAATGAAAATGGACACATTTACCAATATATTGGACTGAGCACCGCAGTGTCTGAAGCAAACTTATGACCGAAGGGTTTAGTATCATCTGAGAGTGATCAGAAAAGTCATGAGACTGCCTGCCTTTTCTTTTAATCAAGAAGCAAAGGAAGAAAAAAAAAAAGCAAAGGAAGACTTTCATATGCATAAATTTGCGAGACAAAGGTGGACCGTTTCCCTACACCCCTGTGTGTGTTTGCTCCCGGATGGTTCCACATCTCAGCGCCTAAAGTTGCTGGAAGGAAAAAGGATGAAGAGTTCCTGAGCGCATGGAAGCTCTGGGTGTGTTTTTCATTCATTTTTCTTTTTTTTCTTAGATATTTATTTGGCGGCGTCAGGTCTTATTTGCGGCAGGTGGGATCTTTAGTTGCAGCAGGTGGGATCTTTAGTTGCCGCAGGTGGGATCTTTAGTCCTAGCAGGTGGGATCTAGTTCCCTGACCAGGGATCAAACCCAGGCCTCCTGCTTTGGAAGCAGAGAGTCTTAGCCACTGGACCACCAGGGAAATGCCTTAGTTCTTTCTTTCTGGAAAGCTCCTTTTTATGTGGTTTTTATAATAACAGAATTCACTAAAAGAATCTTCCTTTGAGGGGAGAATGCTCAGTCTCCCGGAGTTTGGGCTGTAACTCTGAGTGGCAGCAGCAGCCGCTGTGGGCAGCCCTGGGGGTTGTGTTTCACAGACCAGAGGCCATTAGCCTGCAAGAGGCCTTCTGATCTCAGAGCTATTAAAATGCACAAGGATGCCCCAGGGGCACGATAGGAGGCCATTGATTAAGAGATAGCTGAATTTCACAAAGGGGGAAAATCATGCATCTTAGAGGTGAGAAGGAAGCACAGGCAGGGTCTGTGCTCTCAGACACAGTTCAAGTCCGTCCGTGTGTGCTAAGTTGCTTCAGTCGTGTCTAACTCTTTGCGACTCCATGGACTGTAGACCGCCAGGCTCCTCTGTCCACGGGATTTCCCAGGCAAGAATCCTGGAGTGGATAGACCTTCCGTCCTCCAGGGGATCTTCCTGAGCCAGGGATCGAATCCGTGTCTCCTGCATCAGCAGGTGGATTCTTTACCCCCGAGCCACCAGTGAAGCCCAACGCGCGCTTACCCTTGCCCAGTCCGGAGAGGGCGTCGGCGATGACCACCACTTTGTTCTGCACGACTGACTTGGACCACAGCCGGGACACCTCCTGGTAGATGAAGAGCAGACCGCTGATTCCTAAGAGCAGCAGCGGCAGCAAGAGGACAGCGGTGACCCCCATCTTGTTCTGGGGCAAACAGGGAAAAGGAACTCGCTTGGCAAGGAGACTCGGAACCGGAACCGGGGTGGAGGAGGCCCGAGGCTGCAGCGTGCCCTCAAGCCCGGAGCCTGGAGCCTCCTCTCTCTCTCCAGGGATCCTGGCTCTGTGCAAACGCCCGGAACGCTGCTCCCAGAACACCCGGCCTAAGGTTAATCCCCAGATAATCAACAAAGTAGAACGTACTCACAGTGTCTCTAGAAGCCAAGGGAATCCAGGGGCCTGCCCTCCCAGAAGTTAATTACGAATTTAATTAAAACGAGTCTGCATTTTTGGAAGGAAAGCTGTGTGTGAAGGCCACTTGCTTGGGCCCCAATGGCTATTTATAGCTCTCCATGCCCTAAAGGGCTTTCGGGGTAAATATAGCGTCTCTGCAGATACTCAGGGGCACATGCCAGGCAGCTCTTGTTTCAGAGTCCCTGCCAAGCCTTTTGAAGCTCTCCTGGTTGCCCGACTAGCAGAGGTTCCTCTGCAGATCGGCGCTGGGCCTTACGGATCAGGACCTGGGATTTCAGCACACACATCCCCGCCTTCGCTTCCTGGAATCCTCCTATCAGGCAGCATCCAGGTAACTCAGACTGTGGTAGCAGCCAGGGATCTTTCTGGTTGGAGGAAAAAGCACAGAAGATCTGTTAAACACAACAGATGAACCATCTGAAGGTGTGACATGGACTAGGAGGAAGGGCTGATGGGGTTTGTTCCTCTATCATCAGGTGCTTTCAGCTCTCAGAGCCTTAGTCTCCTCATCTGTACAGTGGGCACAATAGTCTCATCTTGCGGGGCTGTTGGGAGCACACGACTCTGCAGCTCAGTGACAGAGTCTAAGAAGATCTCTCTTGTTCTCTTTAGTGGTGAAGACAACTAAGAATTTATTCTAAAGATCAAATATTTTAATCTTTAAGGAAACTCAGTAGGATTTGAAACGGAAAGACATAGCAGCCATATGGAAAACAGTATGGAGGTTCCATAAAGGCACTAAAAATAGAGCTTCCATATGATCCAGCAGTCCCTCTCCTGGGGTATGTCTAGGAAAAATTGAAGACGCTAGTTCAAAAAGATCCGTGCACCCCAGGGTCCAGAGCAGCACTGTTTACAACAGCCGAGACATGGAAACAGCCCAGGTGCCCATGAACAGATTTAAGAAGATGTGAGAGATAGATATCTATATACATCTATATATATCTTGTTGGTTTAGGCGCTCAGTCGTGCCCCCCTCTTTTGTGACCTCATGGACTGCTGCCCCCTGCAGTCGCTGCAGCCCACGCGCCTGGAGCACTGCCACAAGAGAAGCCACCGCCGTGAGAAGCCTGTGCGCCACAACTGGGGAGGAGCCCCGCCCCGCACGCCACAACTAGAGAAAGCCGGAGAGCAGCCATGATGACCCAGCACAGACAAAAATAAAAAAAAGCCTTCACTGATGAAAAAAAGAACGGAGGTGATGACGTGGGTCCAGCACCCAGGACGGGCCTGGTCCACTGCTCTGTGGGTGGTCCCGGGGTCTCCCTTCTCCGGGCAATTGTTTCCCAGTCTGTGCTGGTTTTCGCGGTGGCCTTTCCTCGACGCGTACCAGGATTCGCTCCTTGGGACCCTGGAAGGCTTCCGAGCTGAGGAGGCCAGGGCTCAGCCAGGCGCGTGTCCTGCCTGTGTCTACCCGCTTCCTGGAATCCTCCTATCAGGCAGCATCCAGGTAACTCAGACACAGAAGGGAAAAATCTGTTAAACACAACAGATGAACCATCTGAAGGTGTGACATGGACTAGGAGGAAGGGCTGATGGGGTTTGTTCCTCTATCATCAGGTGCTTTCAGCTCTCAGAGCCTTAGTCTCCTCATCTGTACAGTGGGCACAATAGTCTCATCTTGCGGGGCTGTTGGGAGCACACGACTCTGCAGCTCAGTGACAGAGTCTAAGAAGATCTCTCTTGTTCTCTTTAGTGGTGAAGACAACTAAGAATTTATTCTAAAGATCAAATATTTTAATCTTTAAGGAAACTCAGTAGGATTTGAAACGGAAAGACATAGCAGCCATATGGAAAACAGTATGGAGGTTCCATAAAGGCACTAAAAATAGAGCTTCCATATGATCCAGCAGTCCCTCTCCTGGGGTATGTCTAGGAAAAATTGAAGACGCTAGTTCAAAAAGATCCGTGCACCCCAGGGTCCAGAGCAGCACTGTTTACAACAGCCGAGACATGGAAACAGCCCAGGTGCCCATGAACAGATTTAAGAAGATGTGAGAGATAGATATCTATATACATCTATATATATCTTGTTGGTTTAGGCGCTCAGTCGTGCCCCCCTCTTTTGTGACCTCATGGACTGCTGCCCCCTGCAGTCGCTGCAGCCCACGCGCCTGGAGCACTGCCACAAGAGAAGCCACCGCCGTGAGAAGCCTGTGCGCCACAACTGGGGAGGAGCCCCGCCCCGCACGCCACAACTAGAGAAAGCCGGAGAGCAGCCATGATGACCCAGCACAGACAAAAATAAAAAAAAGCCTTCACTGATGAAAAAAAGAACGGAGGTGATGACGTGGGTCCAGCACCCAGGACGGGCCTGGTCCACTGCTCTGTGGGTGGTCCCGGGGTCTCCCTTCTCCGGGCAATTGTTTCCCAGTCTGTGCTGGTTTTCGCGGTGGCCTTTCCTCGACGCGTACCAGGATTCGCTCCTTGGGACCCTGGAAGGCTTCCGAGCTGAGGGAGGCCAGGGCTCAGCCAGGCCGTACGTGTCCTGCCTGTGTCTACCTCATGACTGACCTGTGCCTCGGGGACCGACTGCCTCCTGTCCTACCCGCTGTCTGCCTCATTACTGACCCCTTTCCCCAGAGGCCCCCTGTGCCGCCTGCAGATGTCAGCTTCTCTCACGGGACTCAGGACCATTCATCTCTTCCTTGGAACCTTCAGGTATAAGACTGTTTTTTTTTTTTTTTCTGAAAGAGTCGAGTGTCTCTTTGGGGATTTTTCTTCTGGATTTCCTCTCCTCTGGGATCAGACTCTGTCTTGATATTGTGACAGTGACCTAGGATTTACCTCCACAGGCCCCAGGCGTGACACATCCTATGAAGGACCACGCACCCTGGGGAGGGCAGGGCCACTGCGCACACACGTTTCTGCTCCAGAGGTTCCCAGAGCACCTTCTCTGTGTTGGACTCATTCCAGTAAAAATCCATTTACTATAACTTCAGGTATGCTTGATTCAACCAAGCCCCAAATTCCATGGGACCATCAGTCATTAGGCAGGTGCAGAGCGATGAAGAAGTTAGCTGAGGGCTTCCCTGGTGGTCCAGTGGGTAAGGATACCACCTTGCAGTGCAAGGGGCGCCAGTTCAATCCTTGGCCTGGGAAGATCCCACGTGCCGTGGAGCGGCTGGACCGACGTGTCCAATTACCGAGCCGGAGCTCTGGAGCGCATGCGCCCAGAGCCGGTGCTCTGCAGTGAGAGAGGCCACTGCGATGGGAGGCCCACACAGACAAAAATAAAAAAAAGCCTTCACTGATGAAAAAAAGAACGGAGGTGATGACGTGGGTCCAGCACCCAGGACGGGCCTGGTCCACTGCTCTGTGGGTGGTCCCGGGGTCTCCCTTCTCCGGGCAATTGTTTCCCAGTCTGTGCTGGTTTTCGCGGTGGCCTTTCCTCGACGCGTACCAGGATTCGCTCCTTGGGACCCTGGAAGGCTTCCGAGCTGAGGGAGGCCAGGGCTCAGCCAGGCCGTACGTGTCCTGCCTGTGTCTACCTCATGACTGACCTGTGCCTCGGGGACCGACTGCCTCCTGTCCTACCCGCTGTCTGCCTCATTACTGACCCCTTTCCCCAGAGGCCCCCTGTGCCGCCTGCAGATGTCAGCTTCTCTCACGGGACTCAGGACCATTCATCTCTTCCTTGGAACCTTCAGGTATAAGACTGTTTTTTTTTTTTTTTCTGAAAGAGTCGAGTGTCTCTTTGGGGATTTTTCTTCTGGATTTCCTCTCCTCTGGGATCAGACTCTGTCTTGATATTGTGACAGTGACCTAGGATTTACCTCCACAGGCCCCAGGCGTGACACATCCTATGAAGGACCACGCACCCTGGGGAGGGCAGGGCCACTGCGCACACACGTTTCTGCTCCAGAGGTTCCCAGAGCACCTTCTCTGTGTTGGACTCATTCCAGTAAAAATCCATTTACTATAACTTCAGGTATGCTTGATTCAACCAAGCCCCAAATTCCATGGGACCATCAGTCATTAGGCAGGTGCAGAGCGATGAAGAAGTTAGCTGAGGGCTTCCCTGGTGGTCCAGTGGGTAAGGATACCACCTTGCAGTGCAAGGGGCGCCAGTTCAATCCTTGGCCTGGGAAGATCCCACGTGCCGTGGAGCGGCTGGACCGACGTGTCCAATTACCGAGCCGGAGCTCTGGAGCGCATGCGCCCAGAGCCGGTGCTCTGCAGTGAGAGAGGCCACTGCGATGGGAGGCCCACACAGACCAAAGAACAAAGATGGAAATAATGAAAGACCAATAGAGGTGGCCAAAGGAAAAAGAAGTTAGCTGAGCTGCCCCTTATTCTACGACAGTATAAATGGTACCATTCAGCCTAAGCAGGTCAAGTGATTTTATTAGAAACATTCAGGGTTTGTTTTATTCAGAAATGATATATTCACTGTACACATAAATACATCTTAAAAAATGAGTCGAAGCCAGGATCCACTTAGGGTTATCAGAATATGGCCGTTCTTCACCCTGCCCCCGACAACAAAACCCAAAGTACGTGTTTAATGACCATGGGTTCAGTCACATGGTGGTTTAAAATACAAGACAGATGTATAGCGTTTTGTACCTGAACAAGTCAGGAAACATGCAGCACACCATGGCTCCAACAAGATGTGCAGGTTTTACCCTGTTTATTTTTAGAAGCAGGAGTGCCTGGCAATTGAATTGAAGCACAACAATTCAAACATTTGTTCCACTTCACGGTGACAAGCTGTCATTCCATCCAACCCTTCTCATTTTGCCTTACCGTCTGATTATCCCTTCAATCAGACTTTCCTCTAGGTGGAAATTAGAAAATTTAGAAGAACATGTCGTTTAAAAAGAACACAAAATGAATTTTTAAGTTCATTTCTTCTGGATTGAAACAGAAAAAATAATAGGCACGAGTCACACGTACTATTAACTGATGTGCGTCAGTTAAGGGAAAACTTTCTTCTGTCAACAAACTGGGCAGCAGACCTGTGTCCTCTGCTGTCAAAGCCTTGCTTGCCTCTTTCCTCGGTTCTTTTCCTCTTAGCCCTCACGTGTGCCCTCTTTTTCTCTCACCCTGATTAAACCATCAGGGAAAGCTTGGGGTGCTTATTTATACTGGAGTGTCAATGGTTGACATTTTCTGTAAATGTTAGCTCACTTAAAGATACCGGCATTTTGGGGGTTCCCTGGTGGTCCAGTGGGTAAGGACACCGCCTTGCAGTGCAAGAGGCGCCGGTTCGATCCCTGGCCTGGGAAGATCCCACGTGCCACAGAGCGGCTGGACTGATGTGTCCAACTACCGAGCCGGAGCTCTGGAGCGCATGCGCCCGAGCCAGTGCTCTGCGACAAGAGGCCACTGCGATGGGAGGCCCACAGGAGCCAAACAAAGATGGATGAAAAGAGATAAATGAAAGACCAATAGAAGTGGCCCCCTCCCTCCCCAACCTGCCCCTCTCCCTCCCCAAACCCGCGACCCCCCAAAAAAACAGTAAAAAAAAAAAAAGATACCGGCATTTTAACAGGAATCAGAAGATGAAAGCAAAGGCGTTTAGTGAAGGGCAAGATGGCAGGTGGCTTCACACTCCAGAGATGCTCACGGTAGGCTTAAGTGGCTGGCTCGTCTGCCTGTGCAGATGTGTCAGCCATGAGCGCTGGCTAGCAGATGGACACCCGGCCTGGGGCACGGGACGGCAGGTGCTTAGATTCACTGACGAGGGCAGGCCCCTCAGGGCTGGGAGCGGCTTCTAGTCCCCAAACTCTTCCTGAAGCCTGGGGCTCCTGGAAGTCACATGGAGAGTGCTGACTGCCCTTCTGTCTACTTTTCTTCTCCGTGAATTCCCGGCGGGCTGCCGTGTATCTGCGTGTGGCCATGACCGACGCAGCCATGCACAGGGCAAAAGAGCCCCACGCGAGGCTGTCAACAAAAGGCACAGTTAGGAGAGGGTGAAGGGCGGGGTTTCCCGGCGCCTACTGGGCTGGAACGTCAACTCCCGGTTCTACCCAACGTGGACCTGGACTTTGGATCAGAAATCTCCGCGAGCGGCCACTGTGTTGTCGCGGGGAGCGTGTGGATGGCTGAGAGCAGCCTCGGGCGACCTCGCGGAGCTGGCACTGAGGGTTTGCACCCATCTCTCGTCGGCGGTGCGGCCTTGAGCCGGTGATGTCACCATTCTGGGTCAATTTCCTCACCTGCCAACCTGGAGCAATAGGCGCCCTGCACACCCCTGGTTGTGAGAATTCCCCCTTTGCTTGTTTCCTCGGTTCTTTTCCTCTTAGCCCTCACGTGTGCCCTCTTTTTCTCTCACCCTGATTAAACCATCAGGGAAAGCTTGGGGTGCTTATTTATACTGGAGTGTCAATGGTTGACATTTTCTGTAAATGTTAGCTCACTTAAAGATACCGGCATTTTGGGGGTTCCCTGGTGGTCCAGTGGGTAAGGACACGGCCTGGCAGAGCAAAGGGCGCGAGTTCGATCCCTGGCCTGGGAAGATCCCACGTGCCACAGAGCGGCTGGACTGATGTGTCCAACTACCGAGCCGGAGCTCTGGAGCGCATGCGCCCGAGCCAGTGCTCTGCGACAAGAGGCCACTGCGATGGGAGGCCCACAGGAGCCAAACAAAGATGGATGAAAAGAGATAAATGAAAGACCAATAGAAGTGGCCCCCTCCCTCCCCAACCTGCCCCTCTCCCTCCCCAAACCCGCGACCCCCCAAAAAAACAGTAAAAAAAAAAAAAGATACCGGCATTTTAACAGGAATCAGAAGATGAAAGCAAAGGCGTTTAGTGAAGGGCAAGATGGCAGGTGGCTTCACACTCCAGAGATGCTCACGGTAGGCTTAAGTGGCTGGCTCGTCTGCCTGTGCAGATGTGTCAGCCATGAGCGCTGGCTAGCAGATGGACACCCGGCCTGGGGCACGGGACGGCAGGTGCTTAGATTCACTGACGAGGGCAGGCCCCTCAGGGCTGGGAGCGGCTTCTAGTCCCCAAACTCTTCCTGAAGCCTGGGGCTCCTGGAAGTCACATGGAGAGTGCTGACTGCCCTTCTGTCTACTTTTCTTCTCCGTGAATTCCCGGCGGGCTGCCGTGTATCTGCGTGTGGCCATGACCGACGCAGCCATGCACAGGGCAAAAGAGCCCCACGCGAGGCTGTCAACAAAAGGCACAGTTAGGAGAGGGTGAAGGGCGGGGTTTCCCGGGCGCCTACTGGGCTGGAACGTCAACTCCCGGTTCTACCCAACGTGGACCTGGACTTTGGATCAGAAATCTCCGCGAGCGGCCACTGTGTTGTCGCGGGGGAGCGTGTGGATGGCTGAGAGCAGCCTCGGGCGACCTCGCGCGGAGCTGGCACTGAGGGTTTGCACCCATCTCTCGTCGGCGGTGCGGCCTTGAGCCGGTGATGTCACCATTCTGGGTCAATTTCCTCACCTGCCAACCTGGAGCAATAGGCGCCCTGCACACCCCCTGGTTGTGAGAATTCCCATGGATGTGGGAGATACTCAGCGTAGTATTTGCTAACATATGTGTCACTTGTGTTATTATTTTAGCTGTATCTCAGGACACTGGCATTGGGTATATTTTTTCTTTCTTTCTTCTTCTTTTTTTTTAATATATATTTTTTGGCCACACCATGAGAGTTGTGTAGGATCTTAGCTCCTTGACCAGAGATCGAACCTCCCCCCACGTGCCCCCCACACGCCCCACCTTAGGATGCATGGAATCTTGTTGTTTTTTTGTTTTTTTCATTTTTTTTTTTTTTTTGTTGTTGTTTTTTTGTTTTTTTCATTTGTTCTTTTTTGGATGCATGGAATCTTAACTACCAGACCAGGGAAGTCCCAGGCACGGTTATCTTTATAGCCTGATCATCTGGAAGCCTAGGACAGTAACGGAAGACCCAGGGCAGCCTAAAATAAACACATGAAGTCTAAAAAAAAGAGAGCGAACCTCTGTGGTCTTGTGTAACATGGCCATGTCTTTCTAGTAGAGATAGAACTTCCACGTCCTGGCCTGTCTTTCCATTGGAATGAAGGGCCGGGTCTTTCCTCGTTGAAATATTTACTAGGAATTGTAACAGGGCTTTTCTTCTTAAACTGTGTTTAAGACAACAACAAGAGCACTATCTCCATTTCTTGGAGCATCAGACATGTCTGAGCAAAGAGTCGGACATGACTGAGCAACTAACCTGAACGGGTCTCCATTTCTTGAGCTCTTGGTTCTGTGCTGAGAATTATATTAATATTTATAAAGATCGCCTCCTTACATTCCTATAAAAACACCTGCAACGGGTGTTATACTTTCACAGGTGAGGAGTGTGGGCTCCAGAAAGATTAAGACACTCTCCCAGAGTCACAAGAGGAGCCGGTGGTGTGGTCGTGACCAAGGTCGGTGGCCCCAGAAAGCCCGGGTGCGTCCCTGCAGAGCGCCGTGGCCAGATACTCACCAGCAGGACCAGCCATAGCCCCACGTCTGAGGCTTCCAGTCTTCCGGGCCAAGGTTCACGGTAATTTGAAAAATGGTTGTGTACATCATGTGGGCCACCATGGCCAGGAGCCCTGCACAAGGAGAGCCTGTGAGTCGCAGTAAAGAATGCTGTTCCTCAGGGGCAGGCTGTCGGGAATCCGTCTGGTCTGCGGACGCTCTCGGCAGTACCTGCGAGCACCATGAGAATGGCGACGGCGGCGTCCACCTTGAGCCAGTGGAACCCAGCGTGATGCCTCACTCGGGAGCCCAGGAGGACGGCGCTCGTCAACGTCAGAAGGATATTCAGGACCTCGGCCCCAATGGACAGCCACAAAACACCTGCAAAACCGAAGGGCAAAAGAGATGCAGGGGCTCGGAAATACTAGGATGTTCCATCCTGTGATTTAATTCTGAAACAAGAGGTAAATAACACACAGGGAAGTCCCAGGCACGGTTATCTTTATAGCCTGATCATCTGGAAGCCTAGGACAGTAACGGAAGACCCAGGGCAGCCTAAAATAAACACATGAAGTCTAAAAAAAAGAGAGCGAACCTCTGTGGTCTTGTGTAACATGGCCATGTCTTTCTAGTAGAGATAGAACTTCCACGTCCTGGCCTGTCTTTCCATTGGAATGAAGGGCCGGGTCTTTCCTCGTTGAAATATTTACTAGGAATTGTAACAGGGCTTTTCTTCTTAAACTGTGTTTAAGACAACAACAAGAGCACTATCTCCATTTCTTGGAGCATCAGACATGTCTGAGCAAAGAGTCGGACATGACTGAGCAACTAACCTGAACGGGTCTCCATTTCTTGAGCTCTTGGTTCTGTGCTGAGAATTATATTAATATTTATAAAGATCGCCTCCTTACATTCCTATAAAAACACCTGCAACGGGTGTTATACTTTCACAGGTGAGGAGTGTGGGCTCCAGAAAGATTAAGACACTCTCCCAGAGTCACAAGAGGAGCCGGTGGTGTGGTCGTGACCAAGGTCGGTGGCCCCAGAAAGCCCGGGTGCGTCCCTGCAGAGCGCCGTGGCCAGATACTCACCAGCAGGACCAGCCATAGCCCCACGTCTGAGGCTTCCAGTCTTCCGGGCCAAGGTTCACGGTAATTTGAAAAATGGTTGTGTACATCATGTGGGCCACCATGGCCAGGAGCCCTGCACAAGGAGAGCCTGTGAGTCGCAGTAAAGAATGCTGTTCCTCAGGGGCAGGCTGTCGGGAATCCGTCTGGTCTGCGGACGCTCTCGGCAGTACCTGCGAGCACCATGAGAATGGCGACGGCGGCGTCCACCTTGAGCCAGTGGAACCCAGCGTGATGCCTCACTCGGGAGCCCAGGAGGACGGCGCTCGTCAACGTCAGAAGGATATTCAGGACCTCGGCCCCAATGGACAGCCACAAAACACCTGCAAAACCGAAGGGCAAAAGAGATGCAGGGGCTCGGAAATACTAGGATGTTCCATCCTGTGATTTAATTCTGAAACAAGAGGTAAATAACAAACACCGTGCGGTGACAGCCAAAGACACCTCTGCTGAGTCCTGGAAAGCTGACGGTGCCCGGGGAGTCCTGGGGCTTGAAAGAGAAACTTTGGAAAGAGTGTCGTAGGAGGGGAGGGGAGAAAACATAGCACTAGGCCCAAGCCTCATGTGAGGGCCTGAGGGGTACTGGGGTGTCCATTCCCCAGGTCAAAAGTTAGCGCGTGCTTTGCAGGCCAGCAGGAGACATTCTCTTCATCCTTTGAGGAGAGGAGGAACTTAACCAGGGCAGACAGAAGAGTCTGAGAATCAAAGAGTCCTGATTCAAGACGCCAAAATCTCATCCGTTTCTGTGTCAGCCTACAATTTACCCTTTGGGTGGGACCCCATCTGCAGCTACACGGAAATGGGTTGGATGTGGAAGGGAGTGAATCAAGGGGGAAGGGAGAGAAACTATTTGCAAAAAGCCTCGTCTAAGGCAGTGAGGTCCTGCAGGCACCATGGGGCTTTAAAAACTATAAAAAAACTAGAAAGTATAAACGACACTATCCATTTCCCCCCCTGCCCAACTCAAATCATAGACATTGTCTAAATTGTGAGGAGGGCTGAACACGAGGAAGCTATTTACCTTGTTCTTCAGCTGGTATTACACTCTGGAAGCTTCTGCAGTTTTCACCTGGAAGAAAAAGAAGACTGAACCAAATAGGACAAACCTTGACAAGGGGAGCAGACTGTTCGGTCACTTTGAACAAGGTGTGGGGCGTGTGGCTTTATTGTTCCCAGACAAGTGGTGCCCCTCCCTGGGGCATCATGATACAATCCTGTCCCCAGTGAATCCAGGCTGGCCGTACGCCTGGTTACAGCCAAGGGCTGGGAATTGAAACGGGGGGTGGGGGCATCCCTTCCAGTCAGACGCTTTATGAGCCCATGTTTCATCTAGGGGTTCTCCTTGTCTTGCCTCTGAGATCCCAGAAGCACACGTCCAGGTGGAGTCTCTCTCTGCCTGGATCCCTGAGTGGGTCCAGGGAGGAGATACCAATGCCCACTGGAGGCGTGCAAATACTAAGAGCTAGAACTGGATTCAGGGGTTGAAGCCTCTGGGAGTGAGAAGAGCCAGGGACATTGCCTGATTCTCTCTGCACCGTTAGGAAGAGTGGGTCTAAGGACCTCTGAGAGAAAGAAGGGTACAGAAAACGCCGGCACAACAGAGCATTGGAACCGGGCTTGCAGGACCCAGCCCAATCCTGCCCGGCCAGTCGTGATTCAGCGCGGCCCAGGGTCTGCAGGGGAGGTGCCGGGGGAGACGCAGCCTGCTGCTCCCCGTCTGGGCGGCTAGGAGCTAAAAGAGGCGAATGTTGGGGGCGTCGATCATTGACTCATTTTTTTTTTTGAATCGGAGGATAATTGCTTTACAGCGTATTGGTGTCTGTCATACAACAGACCTATACCCCCGTCCTCTTGAGCGTCCCTCCCACCCCACCCGACACGGACGCTTCAAAGGAATGGCTTTCCTGTTTCTGAATCGATTCGGTGGTCCCCACATTCACTTTGCCTTGAAGATTAAAGGAAATACTCGAGAAAGCGTCTGTCCTAGTTAACATGCACTTGAACCCTACTGCTTTCTGCTAAATGCACAGAGGACTAGCGTGTCAGCTGTAAAAAAACTAGAAAGTATAAACGACACTATCCATTTCCCCCCCTGCCCAACTCAAATCATAGACATTGTCTAAATTGTGAGGAGGGCTGAACACGAGGAAGCTATTTACCTTGTTCTTCAGCTGGTATTACACTCTGGAAGCTTCTGCAGTTTTCACCTGGAAGAAAAGAAGACTGAACCAAAGAGGACAAACCTTGACAAGGGGAGCAGACTGTTCGGTCACTTTGAACAAGGTGTGGGGCGTGTGGCTTTATTGTTCCCAGACAAGTGGTGCCCCTCCCTGGGGCATCATGATACAATCCTGTCCCCAGTGAATCCAGGCTGGCCGTACGCCTGGTTACAGCCAAGGGCTGGGAATTGAAACGGGGGGTGGGGGCATCCCTTCCAGTCAGACGCTTTATGAGCCCATGTTTCATCTAGGGGTTCTCCTTGTCTTGCCTCTGAGATCCCAGAAGCACACGTCCAGGTGGAGTCTCTCTCTGCCTGGATCCCTGAGTGGGTCCAGGGAGGAGATACCAATGCCCACTGGAGGCGTGCAAATACTAAGAGCTAGAACTGGATTCAGGGGTTGAAGCCTCTGGGAGTGAGAAGAGCCAGGGACATTGCCTGATTCTCTCTGCACCGTTAGGAAGAGTGGGTCTAAGGACCTCTGAGAGAAAGAAGGGTACAGAAAACGCCGGCACAACAGAGCATTGGAACCGGGCTTGCAGGACCCAGCCCAATCCTGCCCGGCCAGTCGTGATTCAGCGCGGCCCAGGGTCTGCAGGGGAGGTGCCGGGGGAGACGCAGCCTGCTGCTCCCCGTCTGGGCGGCTAGGAGCTAAAAGAGGCGAATGTTGGGGGCGTCGATCATTGACTCATTTTTTTTTTTGAATCGGAGGATAATTGCTTTACAGCGTATTGGTGTCTGTCATACAACAGACCTATACCCCCGTCCTCTTGAGCGTCCCTCCCACCCCACCCGACACGGACGCTTCAAAGGAATGGCTTTCCTGTTTCTGAATCGATTCGGTGGTCCCCACATTCACTTTGCCTTGAAGATTAAAGGAAATACTCGAGAGAAAGCGTCTGTCCTAGTTAACATGCACTTGAACCCTACTGCTTTCTGCTAAATGCACAGAGGACTAGCGTGTCAGCTGGTCCTCCGGAGTCTCAACAGGAGTAAAGGGCAGCAGGTACAGAGCCAGGGGCTAGGGCAGAGCGAAAACGAGGCCAGCCAAGGAGATTAAGAGAATTCACGATAGCTTAGAAGGGTGAGTTTAGCCTGGGTCAGACCACAGTGACCCCTTGATTAATATGAATCCTCAGAAATGATGTTCCTTTAGAATAGGTCCAGCAGGATTAAAAGGAAAAATCTTCATAAATCCCATGAAGCCAGACAGGCGGGTGTTACATAGCTGGACAGAGGTGCGCCGGCCAAGCGGTCCAGCCGGCCAGCCTGGGAAACGGTGTCCGAGTCCTGGGGACTCTGCTTGTTCTCCCCAAGACTCCACGCGCGATGGGGTGCCCAGACCCCTCTCTCCTTGAACTTTCGAAGTTCAGCAGAACGGCCTGGAGTTGGGAATCCCCACGTTCTGTTGACTAATTTACTCGTCCAAGAAAAAGACCACTGAGTGGGAAAGTTGCCCAACTGGGTTTTTTTTTTTTTTTTTCTATTTTATTAGAACTTTTTATTTTGTATCGGGGTATAGCTGTGCTAGTTTCGGGCGAACATTGAAAGGCCATGGCCGTGCCTACCCAGGTGTCCATTCTCCCCCAACCCCTCCCACCCAGGCTGCCGCATGACACTGAGCCCAGCTCCCTGTGCTGTCCAGTGGGTCCTTGTTGGTCATCTATTTTAAATATAGCAGAATGTACCCATTCATCCCAAGCTCCCTCCCTATCCCTTTCCCCCATTCTCCTCCTGCCAACCCCGGCAACCATAAATTCTTTCCCTAAGAGGAGTCTGTGTTCTACGTCTTCATTGCGGAGGGTGCGTTCTCTCTTGAAAGGCACTGGGAAGAAGGTGCAGGGCTCTTCAGGATGACTCCTGTGGAAGATGACCTCCAGGTAGGGGGTCCCTGGCAGGGTCAGCTCTTAGAGAGATGGAGATGGAGCTGATTCAGAAAGAAAACGACTGGGAAGCCTCCGGCAACAGCAGAGCTGAGGGTGGCCGGATAGCCCCTGGCCCTCCCATGGGCTTGTTTGGGGCCCAGGAGCGCCCTCCCCGGGCTGAAGTCCGTAGCCCACCTCGTCCCTCTCGCTAAAGCCCCCTCTGGGTGCCTTCGGTCCCCCTCCAGTTATAATTCTCTCTTTTCTTAGGCATCCACTCACCGCTCAGCCAACCACGTGTGCTAAACTAGACCAGCCAGCAGAGGCGTGCGCGTGGATCCGTCTCCCCGCAGGGACCCCAGGCTGCCGTGTGCTCCGGGCAGGTGCTCTCCAGCCTGGGCCAGGTCGCCCCGTGGAGAGCCAGAGCGCTGGCGGCCCCCCCGAGGGCCTGCGGGCACCGGGCTCACCTGTGCTCCGGAGGCTTTCCTCGCACGACTGCCAGAGCCCCGCGTGGAACCGGCGCCGGACGAACTTGTCGTCCCCCATCTCCCAGATGTAGCGCACGGCCTGGCTCCCGTTGTCGCGGTCGCCGCGGCCCCCGCGGCTATAGTGGATGCAGTGCAGCACGCCCGGCCGGTCCTGGCACAGCGGCTTCGCCACGCGCCGCGTGCCCTCGCACCAGTAGCTGCTGCCTAGAGCCGTGAGCGAGCAGGCGAGGGCCAGGCCGACGGGCAGGAGGGCCAGCGCCCGCCGCCGCCGGGGCTGCTCCATGGCCGAATGTGGGGGCGGTGGCCGGAGGAGCAGCCAGGCCCCTCCTCCTCGGCCATCTGGCGTCCTCCCCGCGGCCCCCTGGGGACCTGCTGCTCCGCGGGGCGTCCCCCCTGGACCCTAGGAGGCAGAGCTGGGTCGCCTCCCTTCAACAGTGCCGGCTTTCAGGCCTCCCCACGATGTCCGGCGGCTGGAGGCCGCTGGCGCTCTGGTTTTGGTCTTTTGAAATGGTGGTGAAACACACGTAACATAGAGTTTATGATCTTCATCATTTTTTTTTTTTTATTTTTTTTTTTTGAGGGGGTTGGGGAGGGAGGGGGCGGGCGGGCCACTTCTGTTGGTCTTTCATTTATCTGTTCTCATCCATCTTTGTTCTTTGGCTCCTGTGGGCCTCCCATCGCGGTGGCCTCTGCTGTCGCAGAGCACCGGCTCTGGGCGCATGCGCTCCAGAGCTCTGGCTCGGTAGTTGGACACATCATTCCAGCCGATCTGTGGCACGTGGGATCCTCCCAGGCCAGGGATCGAACTGGCGCCCCTTGCACTGCAAGGCGGTGTCCTTACCCACTGGACCACCAGTGAAGCCCCTTCATCATTTTTCTTTATTAAAGACTCCAGTAACTCTTAGGCATCCACTCACCGCTCAGCCAACCACGTGTGCTAAACTAGACCAGCCAGCAGAGGCGTGCGCGTGGATCCGTCTCCCCGCAGGGACCCCAGGCTGCCGTGTGCTCCGGGCAGGTGCTCTCCAGCCTGGGCCAGGTCGCCCCGTGGAGAGCCAGAGCGCTGGCGGCCCCCCCGAGGGCCTGCGGGCACCGGGCTCACCTGTGCTCCGGAGGCTTTCCTCGCACGACTGCCAGAGCCCCGCGTGGAACCGGCGCCGGACGAACTTGTCGTCCCCCATCTCCCAGATGTAGCGCACGGCCTGGCTCCCGTTGTCGCGGTCGCCGCGGCCCCCGCGGCTATAGTGGATGCAGTGCAGCACGCCCGGCCGGTCCTGGCACAGCGGCTTCGCCACGCGCCGCGTGCCCTCGCACCAGTAGCTGCTGCCTAGAGCCGTGAGCGAGCAGGCGAGGGCCAGGCCGACGGGCAGGAGGGCCAGCGCCCGCCGCCGCCGGGGCTGCTCCATGGCCGAATGTGGGGGCGGTGGCCGGAGGAGCAGCCAGGCCCCTCCTCCTCGGCCATCTGGCGTCCTCCCCGCGGCCCCCTGGGGACCTGCTGCTCCGCGGGGCGTCCCCCCTGGACCCTAGGAGGCAGAGCTGGGTCGCCTCCCTTCAACAGTGCCGGCTTTCAGGCCTCCCCACGATGTCCGGCGGCTGGAGGCCGCTGGCGCTCTGGTTTTGGTCTTTTGAAATGGTGGTGAAACACACGTAACATAGAGTTTATGATCTTCATCATTTTTTTTTTTTTATTTTTTTTTTTGGGGGGGGGGGGGGGGGGGGGGGGGGGGCGGGCCACTTCTGTTGGTCTTTCATTTATCTGTTCTCATCCATCTTTGTTCTTTGGCTCCTGTGGGCCTCCCATCGCGGTGGCCTCTGCTGTCGCAGAGCACCGGCTCTGGGCGCATGCGCTCCAGAGCTCTGGCTCGGTAGTTGGACACATCATTCCAGCCGATCTGTGGCACGTGGGATCCTCCCAGGCCAGGGATCGAACTGGCGCCCCTTGCACTGCAAGGCGGTGTCCTTACCCACTGGACCACCAGTGAAGCCCCTTCATCATTTTTTTTTTTATTAAAGATTTATTTATTTATTTACTTTGGGTGGGGGTCGGGTTGGGGAGGGAGGGGAGCGAGCGGGCCACTTCTATTGGTCTTTCATTTCTCTATTTTCATCCGTCTTTGTTCTTTGGCTCCTGCGGGCCTCCCATCACTGTGGCCTCTTGTTGCAGAGCACCGGTTCTGGGCACATGTGCTCCAGAGCTCCGACTGGGCAATTGGACACATGGGTCCAGCCGCTCCGCGGCACGTGGGATCTTCTCAGGCCAGGGATTGAACCAGCGCCCCTTGCACTGCAAGGCGGTGTCCTTACCCACTGGACCACCAGGGGAAGCCCCCCTTCATCATTTAAAAAAAATTTGTTTATTTATTCTTGGCTCTTCTGGGTTTTCACGGCTGCCGCAGGCTCTTCTCTAGTGGCAGGGAGTAGAGGCTCCTCTCTAGTTGAGGTGAGCAGGCTTCATGTTGCCCTGATGTCTCTTGTTGTGGAACTCAGGCTCTAGGGCTCACAGGCTTCAGTAGTTGTGGCACCTGGGTCCGTAGTGGCGGCTCCGAGGCTCTAGAGCACAGGCTCCATCGTTGTGGCTCATGGGCTTAGCTGCTCTGCAGCATGCGGGATCTTCCCAGATCAGGGATCGAACCTGTGTCTCCTGCATTGGCAGGCAGGCTCTTCACCACTGAACTACCAGGGAAGTTCCGGTCTTCATGATCTTTTTTTTTTTTTTAAGTGACACCAGCATTTTTGTTGCTTCCTCCACTTTTTTTTTTTAATTGGCTTCTTTCATTTATTTTTTATTTATTTATTTTCATCCATCTTTATTTTTCAGCCTATGTGGGCTTCCCACTGCAGTGGCCTCTCTCACTGCAGAGCACCGGCTCCTGGCACATGCCCTCCAGAGCGCTGGCTTGTGATTGGACACACCGGTCCAGCCTCTCCATGGCACGTGGGATCTTCCCACACCAGTAATTAAATACCCTTTACCCACTGGACCATCAGGGAAGCCCCGGTCTTCATTTTTTTTTTTTTTTAAAGATTTATTTATTTTGGGCGGGGGTCGGGTTGGGGAGGGAGGGGAGCGAGCGGGCCACTTCTATTGGTCTTTTATTTCTCTATTTTCATCCGTCTTTGCTCTCTGGCCCGTGTGGACCTCCCACCGCGGTGGCGTCTGTCGTCACAGAGCGCCGGCTCCGGGCGCATGCGCTCCAGAGCTCCAGCTCAGTGATTGGACACATCAGTCCAGCCGCTCCGCGGCACGTGGGATCTTCCCAGGCCAGGGATCAAACCGACGCCCCTTGCACTGCAAGGCGGTGTCCTTACCCACTGGACCACCAGGGAAGCCCCCGGTCTTCATTATTTTTAAGTGCACACGTAAGCATGCATCTTCCACCATCTTGGTCCTCACCAGTTTACCGGGGGTCCTCAGTGGCCATGTCGTTCTTTTGCCGGTTTCTTCCTGTCTCTACTGCTTGGGCGCTCGCCCAGGGGCACCGTGGGACAGGCGATGTTCAGGAGACTTCAGCTGTTGTGGGCAGAGGACTGGGATGGCGCATGGACGGTGTGAGGAGGGACGCAGAAAGTCCCCCTGTAGCATGTGGAGCGCCCAGGGTCTCCGTCCGTATTCAACGCCTCCGAAGACCCCCCGGAGATGACGGGGGACCTGTCTGCCTGGAGAGGTAGGAGAAAAGGCCAGTGCCATTGGGTCCATACCCCTCAGTCTGGACTTTCTGGCTGGCAAAGACGGAGGACTGGCTTGTGAGCCGGCTCTGTGTGTGGGTTGCCGGCCAGCCTTGTTTCTGGAAGAGGCGTTACCCTGTTTTATCACTAGATGGCCTCCCTCCAGCGAGCAGGGAAGTTGTGTGTAGCTACCCGCTGTCCCTTTAGAAAAAGGCTGCTTTTGAGACCCAAGTTCAGAGAAGCTAGACAGACTGCCTTCCAAGCAAGGCACTGGCTTTGCCAGCAGGTGACTCAGGAAGTGCCTCACAGGCTGGTTTTGGAGCCGCCCGGCGCGGTCAGAGCCGGCCTCCTGTGCGCAGTTGTTTCCCTCTCTGCGGTCCAAGGAGATGGGCACCCGGATTCCAGAGGTCACCTCACCATGTGAGTCCGTCTCGGGGGGAGGGGTCTGTGTTCATAATGAGTGTTTTACTGCTGTTGTTGAAAATCTTGCCACTTTTTATTTTTTTAAAGATTTCCAAGGATTTCTGCTAAGTGATGCTCACCTGTTTTGCCCTAACTGTTCTGAATTCACTCACCTGGGTAAGTTAACCAGGACGAGATCCTCTGGTCCAACATATGGGCGAGAAAAGCCTAAACGGGAAACATGATCTTCCTGCCTCCTGTTGACCAGAGCTGCATAGGATCAGGATGTCTTCCGCTGAGCCTCAAGTTCAGGATAGTTGTGGAAGGGGCTGGACACGGAGGAGGGGTGAGAAAGGCCAAGCAGGGCCTCTCAGAGACACAGTGCTGAGCCTGCTAGAGAAAAGGCACTCCCTAAAGGGTTTGGGTCAGATACAGCACCTTACCTAGCAGCCGTGCTCAGGAGACTGGTCAGGAGACCTAAGTATCATGGCTCTGCGTTTGACGTGCTGTGTGGCCTTGGGCAAGCCACCTAACCTCTCTGAACCTCAGAGCTGCAGCCATCACATGAAGAAACAGCCATCCTTTCACAGGTTTACTGGAAGGATGAATGAAGTAGGAGGTCAGATGAAAAGATTTTATACGCGTGATTCGTGGTGGGAAAGTACCCACCTGTTAGTTGGCAGTAATGGATCGCGGGTTCTGCCGGGTGGACAGAACAACCTTGGGTCACAGGTGGGGCCCATCCAGAGATGAGCACATTTTTGGCTTTTCAGCATGTGGTTTGGTGGTTGTGTAGGAACTTGAGCCACTGATGGGTTTTTCTTTCTTTCTTTCTTTTTGGAGTGGGGTAAGGCGGGGGTGGGGTGGGGAGGGAGGGAGCAGGTGGGCCACTTCCATTGGTCTTTCATTTCTCTATTTTCATCCATCTTTGTTCTTTGGCTCCTGTGGGCCTCCCATCGCAGTGGCGTCTGTCGTTGCAGAGCGCCGGCTCTGGGCGCATGCGCCCCAGAGCTCTGGCTCGGTAATTGGACATATCTGTCCAGCCGCTCCGCGGCACGTGGGATCTTCCCAGGCCAGAGATCGAACCAGCGCCCCTTGCACTGCAAGGTGGTGTCCTTACCCACTGGACCACCAGGGAAACCCAGGTTTTTCTTTTTTTTAAGTTTTCACTTATTTATTTGGTCTTCGTTGCTGCGTGGGCTTTTCTCTAGTGGCAGCACGTAGGGGCTCCTCTGTAGTTGCAGTGGGTGAGCTTTGCACTGTGGTGGCTTCTCTTGGGCAGAACAGGCTCTCGGGTGCTTGGGCTTCAGCAGTTGTGGCTCACGGGCTTCGCTGCTTCACGCCGTGCGGGGTCTTCCCAGACCAGGGATCGAACCCGTATCCCCTTGCATGGCAAGGTGGATTTCCGACCACTGGACCACCAGGGAAGCCCACCGAAGGGAGTTTTGCTTCAGGCTCTGGGGCAGGCGCTGCTGTCTCCTGGGGCAGGCAGCTATCTTTCTGGAAGTCCTGGCATAAACAGGGCCCAGAGGAGACCCCTGCCTTGGTGGCTGGGCTCAGGCCAACGTGGACAAATTAAAAGCCCCAGTAGCAAATGTCCCCCATCATGAAGATGCCCCACCCCAGACCTGGGGCCCATCCTCCCTGCTCCTGGTCCTCCGGGGCTAGCACCCAGGTCAGTCCCACGCTGTGCAGCCAGCGGGACTGTGGGGGGGCGGAAGCCCACTGACCACCTTGCCTCTTCGCCCAGGCGGCCTCTCCCCAGGAAGTCCCAGCCCTTGGGGGAGGACTGGGAAAAATCTCCCTGCCTTTTGTGGGGGCTGGGGTGGGGGATGAGAAACTGAAGATTTGGTAGATGGCTCTAGATGGGGCCAGACGCTCTCAGGCGGCGTGAGGAGGGCTTGTGCAAACATCTTCTTGCTGGGGGAGGAGGAATGCAAGCGGGGGCCGCCTGTGGGGCCTCTCGGACCGTTCTGGAGATGTGCGGACACTTGTGACTGCACAGCGAGGAAGATGAGCTTGGGACCGAGCCGGGCAGGGTCCCGGAGGAGGGCAGTGAGCCCTCTGCCTGGCGCCCACGCGCTGCCCACGGGCGCCCCTGCCCCCCAGGGGACCAGGCCTTTCCCGTTCCCCGGAAAGCGGGCTCGCTGGACCCCTGTGAGACCCCTCCTGGCGCTGCTGCTTCTGGTTTCCATCAAGCAAGTAAGAGCCGTTTGTATTATTATTGTTATTGTTATTCGTATCAGTTGTGTGTATTTGCTGGGGATAAAAGCACTTCAGGCCTCGTGTAGGCAATTTGGAAAATGTGAAATGGTATTAAGGCAGTAACAGTCGACCATAATCCAAGGCTTCTGAGGTAATCACGGCTGATATTTTGGCATATGTTCCTCAAATCCTTTTTCTATGCACTTTTTTTCTCACACAGCTGGAATTAGGACATGGAAAAGGTTTTGTACCCTGGTCTCCTCTTTACATCATATGGTAAACAGTTTCGCATGTCAGCGTGAACTCCAAAATAGCATTTAAAAATTCTTGCATGTTTTCTCTGTTTGTTTTCATCCTTCTTCCAGGTTTGAGTATTTAGATCAAATGGAGTGGATTTTTTCCCCTTTCTTTTTTCCTTCTCTCCTATTATGAAAATACAGACTACTTATTATTAACAAAAATAACCTCATAAAATACAGAGATGTGTAAAAACAAATTACTGTACTTCCTCCATCAAGTGATCAGCCTCATTCACATTTTTGGTTTACGTTTCTCTACTATTTATTTACATCTATTTTTTTTAAACCAAACAAACATAGGCTCATATTATTAGTATTTTCTTGCCATCTGCTTTTTTCTTAACAAAATATACTGATAACATGAGCTAACATTTTTCTTCAACACTTACTACGCCCCAGGTGTGGTGCCAGATCCAGGGCTCTTATGTTATTTCATGTTCTCAGCAAGCCTAGAAGGGAGGTTTTCTTGTTAGGCCCATTTTATAGATGAGGAAACTGAGGCTCAAGAGGCTGATCTTTTTTCTACGTCAGGAAATGGAGCTCCGTGGCAGGATGTTTAAGGGCTTCAGGGGTGTATCATAATGCACACAATTGTCTTCTTAGTTGAGCATTCTAGTAGCTCATTTCTTTCTCATCCGAAGAGATGAGACATTTGCCCCTTCCCTTTGTCAGGTTCTTTTTTTTTTTTTTTAAAGATTTATTTATTTATTTTGTTTTTTGGGCGGGGTCGAGTTGGGGAGGGAGGGGAGCAGGCGGGCCACTTCTATTGGTCTTTCATTTCTCTACATTCATCCGTCTTTGTTCTTTGGCTCCTGTGGGCCTCCCATCGCGGTGGCGTCTGTCGTTGCAGAGCGCCGGCTCTAGGCGCATGCGCTCCAGAGCTCTGGCTCGGTGATTGGACACGTCAGTCCAGCCGCTCCGCGGCATGTGGGATCTTCCCAGGCCAGGGATCGAACCGGCGCCCCTTGCACTGCAAGGCGGTGTCCTCACCCACTGGACCACCAGGGGAAGCCCGTCAGGTTCTTTTTAAATTATTATTATTTTAAAAATGTATTTGTCTTTGTTGGGTCTTAGTTGCAGCATTTGTTGTTCAGTCGCTCAGTTGTGTCTGACTCGTTGCCACCCCATGGACGGCAGCACGCCAGGCTTCCCTGTGCTTCACTGTCTCTCAGAATTAGAGCTTAAACTCACGTCCATTGAGTCGGTGATGCCATCCAAACGGAAGTCTTAGTTCCAACAGGTGGGATCTAATTCCCTGACCAGGGATTGAACCTGGCCCCCTGCACTGGAAGCGGGGACTCCTAGCTGCTGGACCGCCAGGGAGGTCCCTCAAGGTTCCTTCTTTACACTGGGCCATGCTGCGAAGGAGCTCCAGTTCCATTCACCTGAGTAAGGCAGTGCTTTGAGAAATGCTGCTTCTTCCTTGGTCCACGGGCAGGGTTTGTCTCTGCTCACAGCCTCGGAAACCTGAATCCCTCCTGCCCCCTTAGAGGGAGGGCTGGGGTGCTGGGTCTCCTCAGAGCTCACCTCATCTGTCTTCCTTTGGTGCTGTTCTCAGCAAGCCTAGAAGGGAGGTTTTCTTGTTAGGCCCATTTTATAGATGAGGAAACTGAGGCTCAAGAGGCTGATCTTTTTTCTACGTCAGGAAATGGAGCTCCGTGGCAGGATGTTTAAGGGCTTCAGGGGTGTATCATAATGCACACAATTGTCTTCTTAGTTGAGCATTCTAGTAGCTCATTTCTTTCTCATCCGAAGAGATGAGACATTTGCCCCTTCCCTTTGTCAGGTTCTTTTTTTTTTTTTTTAAAGATTTATTTATTTATTTTGTTTTTTGGGCGGGGTCGAGTTGGGGAGGGAGGGGAGCAGGCGGGCCACTTCTATTGGTCTTTCATTTCTCTACATTCATCCGTCTTTGTTCTTTGGCTCCTGTGGGCCTCCCATCGCGGTGGCGTCTGTCGTTGCAGAGCGCCGGCTCTAGGCGCATGCGCTCCAGAGCTCTGGCTCGGTGATTGGACACGTCAGTCCAGCCGCTCCGCGGCATGTGGGATCTTCCCAGGCCAGGGATCGAACCGGCGCCCCTTGCACTGCAAGGCGGTGTCCTCACCCACTGGACCACCAGGGGAAGCCCGTCAGGTTCTTTTTAAATTATTATTATTTTAAAAATGTATTTGTCTTTGTTGGGTCTTAGTTGCAGCATTTGTTGTTCAGTCGCTCAGTTGTGTCTGACTCGTTGCCACCCCATGGACGGCAGCACGCCAGGCTTCCCTGTGCTTCACTGTCTCTCAGAATTAGAGCTTAAACTCACGTCCATTGAGTCGGTGATGCCATCCAAACGGAAGTCTTAGTTCCAACAGGTGGGATCTAATTCCCTGACCAGGGATTGAACCTGGCCCCCTGCACTGGAAGCGGGGACTCCTAGCTGCTGGACCGCCAGGGAGGTCCCTCAAGGTTCCTTCTTTACACTGGGCCATGCTGCGAAGGAGCTCCAGTTCCATTCACCTGAGTAAGGCAGTGCTTTGAGAAATGCTGCTTCTTCCTTGGTCCACGGGCAGGGTTTGTCTCTGCTCACAGCCTCGGAAACCTGAATCCCTCCTGCCCCCTTAGAGGGAGGGCTGGGGTGCTGGGTCTCCTCAGAGCTCACCTCATCTGTCTTCCTTTGGTGCTGGTCCAGAGCCAGGTGGGCAGAAACCCCCACCAAATTCTCTGCACCCAAGTCCTCCCAGAGGCTGGCTTCAGACCCCCACAAACGGTCGATGGGAGCCCCGTCTGTGGCTTCATGGGATTCTTGCCACGGTGGCCACTTCTTGGTGAGGTGGGGGCAGGGGGCCTGGGACATCGTTAGTGGTGGGGCCGTGGTTGGGAGAGTTGACACAGATCGCTCACCCTTGCTCCAGTTCTCCGTCTCCTGGTCAAAGGGAGTCTGTTCGGCGAGGTGTCTGGTGTGTTCATCTCCTGTCCACGACCATCCCCAAGGTGCCGGGTTCCACGGCCGCGCTTGGCGTGTCATCATCGTCTCAGCCAGGTCCCACAAGTGGCCTCTGAGAAGGTGATGGTCGCTCACCCCACCCTACAGACGGGAGAGTGAACACTCATGGCGTCTTGCAGGGTCACTCGCAGCGGTAGAGACGCAGCGCCTGTCCCCAGGGTACTTAAAGGCCTGTGTGCTTTCTTCCCCACCATTCCTCGGAAGCTGTTGACATACAAGCGTCTCTGTGGGACAGCAGCAGAATCTGCCATGCGTCAGGCCAGCAGGTGACGCTGACCAAGCCACCCCTCGGTGTCTTCATGATTGATGTGTAGGCCTGTGTCTCTTCCCCGCCTCCCCTACCCAGTTTGCTTTCAGGACCTCTTCCCTCTGTCCTGCAGTGCGTGTATAGAATCCCGAAGACCCTCTTGGTTACCCGTCTTAAAAGCCATCTTTCTCCAGATGTTGATGTGATGACGCTTGGCATCGATCTCCACCATGAGTTTTGCTCGTAGACTCTTACCCTGCATAGATATAAATGACACGCCAGGGATGGTCACTGGGCGGGACTCCTAGCTGCTGGACCGCCAGGAGGTCCCTCCTTCTTTACACTGGGCCATGCTGCGAAGGAGCTCCAGTTCCATTCACCTGAGTAAGGCAGTGCTTTGAGAAATGCTGCTTCTTCCTTGGTCCACGGGCAGGGTTTGTCTCTGCTCACAGCCTCGGAAACCTGAATCCCTCCTGCCCCCTTAGAGGGAGGGCTGGGGTGCTGGGTCTCCTCAGAGCTCACCTCATCTGTCTTCCTTTGGTGCTGGTCCAGAGCCAGGTGGGCAGAAACCCCCACCAAATTCTCTGCACCCAAGTCCTCCCAGAGGCTGGCTTCAGACCCCCACAAACGGTCGATGGGAGCCCCGTCTGTGGCTTCATGGGATTCTTGCCACGGTGGCCACTTCTTGGTGAGGTGGGGGCAGGGGGCCTGGGACATCGTTAGTGGTGGGGCCGTGGTTGGGAGAGTTGACACAGATCGCTCACCCTTGCTCCAGTTCTCCGTCTCCTGGTCAAAGGGAGTCTGTTCGGCGAGGTGTCTGGTGTGTTCATCTCCTGTCCACGACCATCCCCAAGGTGCCGGGTTCCACGGCCGCGCTTGGCGTGTCATCATCGTCTCAGCCAGGTCCCACAAGTGGCCTCTGAGAAGGTGATGGTCGCTCACCCCACCCTACAGACGGGAGAGTGAACACTCATGGCGTCTTGCAGGGTCACTCGCAGCGGTAGAGACGCAGCGCCTGTCCCCAGGGTACTTAAAGGCCTGTGTGCTTTCTTCCCCACCATTCCTCGGAAGCTGTTGACATACAAGCGTCTCTGTGGGACAGCAGCAGAATCTGCCATGCGTCAGGCCAGCAGGTGACGCTGACCAAGCCACCCCTCGGTGTCTTCATGATTGATGTGTAGGCCTGTGTCTCTTCCCCGCCTCCCCTACCCAGTTTGCTTTCAGGACCTCTTCCCTCTGTCCTGCAGTGCGTGTATAGAATCCCGAAGACCCTCTTGGTTACCCGTCTTAAAAGCCATCTTTCTCCAGATGTTGATGTGATGACGCTTGGCATCGATCTCCACCATGAGTTTTGCTCGTAGACTCTTACCCTGCATAGATATAAATGACCATGGCGTGTGTTTTTGGCAGGAAGTCTCCATAAAATCCCCTTAATGAACAATTCTCATGGATAGTTTAGATTCTAAATTCGAGCTGAGACAGAGTGCTGTCTCCTCATGCCTCCTCCTCCTCCTCTCTGGAACTCTGCTGAGGTAATTAGCAGTCGCTTGGGTGTCAAAAAGTATAAACTCTCTCAGGGTCTTTAAGGCGTACGTGTGTGGTTTTTTCATACTTTGCTGATGAGAGTGTAAAAAGGTGCATATTTTTAAATTTGAAAAATTTTTCTGGGGCTAGGATCATTTGGCAGTACATTGTCAAAAGCTTTTAAGAATATATAGTCGATGACCCAGAAATTCCAATTCAAGGAATTTTTCCTAAGATAAATGAAGATGTGCTCAAATGTTTAGCTGTGAATAGTTTCATTACAGCATCATTTATATTAGCAGATGTCTTGTTCAGTTTGCTAGAGGGTTTAAGAAGTAAATTGTATCACATTCATCCCTAGAATATTACGGCGCCCTTCAAGAGATGTTTTAGAAGTGTCATTCTTGAAATGGAAATACAATCACACTGTATCTTCTAGTGGAAAAAGAAGCTGTCCAACAATATGCTTTCCTTTGGGGTTAAAATAAAAGAGGAAAGAGAGAAGAAAGAAGAAGGATTATGTGTGAGAACAGAGAGAAGAGTCTGGAGGGAGTTTGTTTCTGGGTAAAAAGTTTAAGATTCCATCTTCTGCCCCTTTCTGCTTGTCTTCATTTTTACTTTATTTACAGAGAAGTCTATTCCTTTGCTGACGTAGGATAATAGATTTTTTATTGAGAACAAGTCCAGAGTCTTTTTTGCCTTGTCCTTAATCCCTTCTCAGCCGAGTGAGTTGGTGCTGGGGGTCCTTGCAAGGGAAAGAGGAATCAGCATCATGGTTGTCTTTCCTAGTTAGAAGATACCCACTCATTGCCACTTTCTTAGGATTTGGCTGTGACTGAACTTGGATTTGCCTTTCATGTTTTTCGTGTCCTTAGGACAAGTCGCTGGGAAGATAATCTGAGTTGGTCCTGCTCTCCTAGACTGACCAAAGTCAGTGCTGCTCAAGGTTATTTTTTTTTTTTTGAGCGTGGCCGTCAGTCACGGCCGAGAGCAGGGGTGTGGGAGAGTGTCAGGCCACAGACAACTCACATGTATGGTTGATGTTATTGTCTCTCCCTCTGCCAGGTCCTGGCAAATATAGACAGCACTCTATCCAAGGAAGGGTCCTCACTTGGGTGACTTGGAGGATTCTGGAAGCTGACAATTTGGTTCTCAATATCTGTGCTCAGTTTGTAATATTGATATAGCCAGTCATGGTCCCATAATGATGTGTATGTCTTTAAACAGTGTGTGGTTCATGGCCCATCGTGCCTCTTGGGCCTCAACTGAGAGAGAGAGATTATGAATGGGGATTTAAAACACAGTGGATCCTGAAATCAAGGGATAAAAACCAATGATTTCATCATTGTTATCATCATGGTGACTGCTTAGTGACTGATCCCATGATTCCCAAGCTGAGTACTAAGATGGCCCAGGCATGGCTGGAAACTGGCAGGAGGGCAGTTAGATATTTTAATTTTTTGAGATTTTTAATTTTTTGAAGCAATGATACATGCCATTCATGAATGATGAGCTCGAGGTAGTTTGTGGTTTCAACACTGTATGACTCTACATTCCCTTGGTTGACGTATCTTTGCAAAGCTAGGCTTCTTTGCATTGGTTGTGATAAAAAGTAAAGCACTGGGCTTCCCTGGTGGCCCAGTGGATGAAGAGTCCACTTTGCAGTGCAAGGGGCACCGGTTCGATCCCTGGCTCGGGAAGATCCCACGTGCCACGGAGCGGCTGGACCGTTGTGTCCAACTATGAGCTGGAGCTCTGGAGCGCAGGTGCCCAGAGCCGGTGCTCTGCAGTGAGAGAGGCCACTGCAATGGGAGGCCCGCACAGGCCAACGAGTAAAGATGGATGAAAATAAATAAACAAAAGCCCAACTAAAGAGGCCAAAATTAAAAAAAAAAAAAAAAAGTAAAGCATTGCACAAAAATCAGGGTGGAACAGGAGCACAGGTGGGGCTGGCCAGTCTGACTCTTTCATTCGAGGTGTTTACCATCCCCGGTAGGTACTAAAGTTGTTAGGAGGGAAATACTTATTAAGTTGTTCAGCTGACCTACTTAATTAATGGACCTTTAAGGTTTTTTTTGGCTATGCTGGGTCTTTGCTCCTGTGCACAGGTTTTCTTCGGTTGCAATGGGCTTCTCCTTGCAGAGGCTTCTCTTGTTGTGGAGCGTGGGCTCTCGGGCGTGTGAGCTTCAGTAGTTGTAGCACCCGGGCTTAGTTACCCTGCAGCATGTGGAGACCTGGACCAGGAATCGAACCCGTGTTCCCTGCATTAGCAGGCAGATTCTTAACCACTGGACCACCAGGGTGAATCTGATTCATGGAACTTTAAATATGGTATTTCTTTTGGCCCAGAGGTACCATGGGAAAATTGAGATAGGAAAGGAGCAAGAATTGAGCGAGTTTGGGAATCTCTAGTCTAACCATGACCATACTAGCTTGTCTTCAGAAATCTGGCTGTGTGGTTCTTGGGAAAAATTGCAAAGGAACTCCTCACAGACCCTGTGGGTGCCATGGGATTGGGTCTGGGGTGCGCTGGTCGGTGGTGAGGGGTGAAGGGTGGAGTAGATTGGACTAATGACGCAGGAGTGAAAACTAGCTACCTGTGGGGCTCATTGATGGTTTTTGTTGGTTTTGTTCTGTGTGTGTGTGTGTGTGTGTGTGTGTATATGTCTTTTGATAGAATATCACCCCACTTTACAATAGGCTTCTTCACATCTGGCTTCCCAGGTGGCTCAGTGGTAAAGAATCCACCTGCCAATGCAGGAGACTTGGGTTTGATCCCTGGTTCAGCAAGATCCCCTGGAGAAGGAAACGGCAACCCACTCCAGTGTTCTCGCCTGGCAAATCCCATGGACAGAGGAGCCTGACGGGCTACAGTCCGTGGGGTTGCAAAGAGTTGGCCATGACTGAGCACACGTCACCCCCCATCTGTACTACCTCATTCTCTCGTGTTATGTGTCTGACCCAGGAAAGCACTGAGTTTTTTACCGCTTGTGAGAGGAGACGAGGCCAGAACGCTGAGCGACTAGCTGGTGATCTTTGCCCAGATCACTTAACACTTCCTTGGTTTGTCCCCACCCTCTCGGGCACCCTCCGAGCCTCTGTTTCTTCAGCTGGAAGATGATGGAGAGACAGAACAGTAGCCCCGTACCAGGAGCCTTCTTGGCCCTCCAGGAACACACAGGGGCCTGAGGGAGATGAGCAAGTAGCCGCTGATGGCAGGACAAGGTGCTGGGTCGTGTGTGGGGTCACAGGACACTGAGGAGGGCTCCTAGAGTGGGGCTGGTGACCATGGGCTGGAGTTGAGCCTTGAGAGACCCCTTGGGCGTGAGCCAGTAGAAGACTGTGGAAGGCAGGCGTGGGCAAGGAGGGCAAAGATCCCAAGTCTCCTTGGGAGAGCAGGAACTGCCGCTGAGGGACTGGGGATGGGAGAGGCTGAGAAGTTCAGTTTTGAGTCAGTATGTCCCGAGGTGAAGGCTGTAGGCAGGGGAGCCCCATGCTCAGGTCTGCTCTGTGGACCAGCTCCCCCAAAACAGCGTGGACGGGGAACTGGCACCAGGCCAGAAGTGGAGGAAGCAGGAGGCTGGTTTCCAACCCCGAATGATTCGACTATGGACGCATATGTATATTTAAGAGAGGACACAAGACACCAAGGAAATGGTCTCGTGGTGCATTATGGGCTCCTCAGTGGGAAGGTTTGAGAATCACGGAGTGAGGTAATAACACGTGATAGCATGTGTTTGCTGCTACCTGGGCTTCACTGTGGTCTTTTCTGCTCAGGTTACAGGATCTCTCCTTGAGGAGACAACTCGGAAGTGGGCTCAGTACAAAGAGAAGTGTCTGAGAGACTTACTCAAGGAAACTTCTGGTAAGCACGAGTATCTATGGCCCTGTAACAAATAGCCCCAAAGCTGAGTGGCTTGACATGGTAATAACAATGGTTTGTTTTCTCACGGGGCGTCCCAGGTGATGCTTGTGGTAAAAAGTCTGCCCTCTTCTCTCTGCAGGCGCCGTCTGTAATGGGACCTTTGATCAGTACGCCTGCTGGCCTCACTCCCCCGCAGGAAATGTCTCTGTCCCCTGCCCTTCCTACTTACCTTGGTGGCGCAAAGGTAGGAAGTCACATTTGGCCGATTTCTACCCTTTCCTTGAAGGCTCCCCTGGGTGGAGCAGCCAGGGTTTGGTTAGGGGAGGGCTCTAGCCAGTTTCTTTTCTCCAGCCCTCTCCTCCCACAAAAAATCTCTCCTAAGCTCTCAGTAGCACCTCTTCTTTGTCCTGTCTGCCTCTTTTGTCTTCCTGCAAGTCTTCTGTGCCTAGAGGCTCTGTTTATAGCCTAGTCTTCTCTGCTTTGAAGATTTGAGAGTCCAGGTCCTGCTACCACAGACGTGGCTGCAGAGTTCTCACCCATGAGTGTAGAGGAAGGAGCATTGGAATGTAGGAAGGCAAGAGAATACATCAGCATAGAAGACTGACCCGTGAGGCTGGACCTGAGCTTTATGCTCTGGGCTTTAAACTCCCCTCGGTAGAGAAAGATGATGTGGGGCCACTGAAGGTGTTAAGGCATGAGAAGGTGGTTTGGAGGAGATGACATAGTTAGCCTGTGGCTGATGGACTTGAGGGATGGAGGGAGATCAGAGGGGTGGGTTTGGAAGCTCCTGCAGTGGCCCAGAAAAGGAGAGGATGAGGACGTGGACTCGAGCAGAAGCCATCGGCTGGGAAGAAGGTGAAAGAAAAAAAAATGGAGGTGAAACAGTCAAGACTTGTCATCAGAAGTGGGAACAGAGGGCCAGAGAGTGGTAGGATCCCGCTCAAGGCCACAGAGCTCGTAGGAGGTGGAACCGGTGTGGTCCAGTGCCCTTAGTTCTCCACGGCATGGCCTCTCGGGCGTCAGGAAGCCCCAGGCCTGTGCCTCCCAGCTGGGCTGCACCTTGGAGGCCTGTCACATCTCTGAGTCACTGGAGACTTTGGGTAAACACAGCAGACATTAACGGATTGTGGTTTGCTACAAAATGCAGAGGCTTCCGTGTTTTCCCTTCCATTTCAAATAAACAGCGAGGATGCTAATGAGTCCCCATAAGGGGAAGTGAAAATTCCCTCTCCCTGGGATTTTCCACAGCTCCGCGGTGAGAATGAGGACCTTCCCACGTGCTCGGGGAATGGGCTGTGTGCTCTGACCTTTTCCCCAGAGCTGTGTTTACTTTCAGGGAGGGAAGTCACATTTGGCCGATTTCTACCCTTTCCTTGAAGGCTCCCCTGGGTGGAGCAGCCAGGGTTTGGTTAGGGGAGGGCTCTAGCCAGTTTCTTTTCTCCAGCCCTCTCCTCCCACAAAAAATCTCTCCTAAGCTCTCAGTAGCACCTCTTCTTTGTCCTGTCTGCCTCTTTTGTCTTCCTGCAAGTCTTCTGTGCCTGGAGGCTCTGTTTATAGCCTAGTCTTCTCTGCTTTGAAGATTTGAGAGTCCAGGTCCTGCTACCACAGACGTGGCTGCAGAGTTCTCACGCGATGAGTGTAGAGGCAGGAGCATTGGAATGTAGGAAGGCAAGAGAATACATCAGCATAGAAGACTGACCCGTGAGGCTGGACCTGAGCTTTATGCTCTGGGCTTTAAACTCCCCTCGGTAGAGAAAGATGATGTGGGGCCACTGAAGGTGTTAAGGCATGAGAAGGTGGTTTGGAGGAGATGACATAGGTAGCCTGTGGCTGATGGACTTGAGGGATGGAGGGAGATCAGAGGGGTGGGTTTGGAAGCTCCTGCAGTGGCCCAGAAAAGGAGAGGATGAGGACGTGGACTCGAGCAGAAGCCATCGGCTGGGAAGAAGGTGAAAGAAAAAAAAATGGAGGTGAAACAGTCAAGACTTGTCATCAGAAGTGGGAACAGAGGGCCAGAGAGTGGTAGGATCCCGCTCAAGGCCACAGAGCTCGTAGGAGGTGGAACCGGTGTGGTCCAGTGCCCTTAGTTCTCCACGGCATGGCCTCTCGGGCGTCAGGAAGCCCCAGGCCTGTGCCTCCCAGCTGGGCTGCACCTTGGAGGCCTGTCACATCTCTGAGTCACTGGAGACTTTGGGTAAACACAGCAGACATTAACGGATTGTGGTTTGCTACAAAATGCAGAGGCTTCCGTGTTTTCCCTTCCATTTCAAATAAACAGCGAGGATGCTAATGAGTCCCCAGAAGGGGAAGTGAAAATTCCCTCTCCCTGGGATTTTCCACAGCTCCGCGGTGAGAATGAGGACCTTCCCACGTGCTCGGGGAATGGGCTGTGTGCTCTGACCTTTTCCCCAGAGCTGTGTTTACTTTCAGAGAGCTCAGGAAGGGCCTACAGATACTGCCTGTCTCGGGGCGCTTGGCAGACGCGGGAGAACTCCACGGATGTCTGGCGAGACAACTCTGAGTGCGCCGAGGACCACAGCTTCAAACAAACAGTGAGTCGGCTGGGCTCGGTGAGGGTGGACCCCGAGGCCCAAAGCACTGTCTGCGGGGTCTCCCACAACAGGGGCCACGGCAGAAGCCTGTCAGTCCCGGTCTCACCTGGCAAGGCCCTCGGTCACACAAAAGCACCACCCTGGCGGTGGTCCCGGCACCTCTCCGGGGCAGGGCTGAGTCGTGAACCCCGGAGGAAAGGCAGCCAGCCTGTGTGCTTGGGTCACCCGGGTCACCTTTCCCCAGCTCCTCTGCAGCGTCTCCTTCCCCAGAGTCACGTTTCAGGTCACCCTCTCCTTTCAAGAGAAGTCTTCCAAGGCCACCGCACGGAGAATGGTCTGTCCAGCCTGGACGGCGGCCCCTGTCGCTCTCTGACAGTCTCCAGCATCCGCCCTCCCCTGGAATGTGGATGGGGCAGTGAGAGGAGACAGAGTGTCCTCAGGGGCACGTCCAGCAGCTGGTTACGAGCTCAAGGCCAAGTGCCCAGGCAGCCCACCTTCACGTCCAGTGTTTTTGCTCCCTGGCTCTTTTCTATTTTTAAGTATAGACTTTCCATGTCCATTTTTCTTTCTCTTCACTGTTTCGATTTCTTTTTTTTTTTAATTAATTTTATTTATTTATTTTGGCTGTGCAGGTATTTGTTGCTGGCAAGTGGACTCTACCACTGAGCCCTGTTTCTAATTCTTAAAACTTTCAAAAATTATTTGACTTATGAATTTTTGGTTTTACTGGGTCTTTGTTGCTACAGGCTTTCTCTAATTGAGGTGGGTGGGAGCGCCTCTCTAGTTGCAGCGCACAGGCCTCTCACTGTGGTGGCATCTCTCACTGTGGAGCTCAGGCTCTAGGCCCTTGGGCTTCAACAGTTGTGGTACATGGGCTCCTGGACTCCAGAGCCCAGGCTCAGTAGTTGGGGTGCACTGGCTTAGTTTCTCTGTGGCATGTGGGATCTTCCTGGACCAGGAATCAAACCTGTGTCCCCTGCACTGGCAGGTGGATTCTTAACCACTGGGCCACCAGAAAAGTCTCTGTGCTTCCTGGCTCTTCATACCCCACCCTTCCCGGCTCTGTGCCTCGGCTTCCCCGTTCAGACCCCAGCAGACCGTACTTACTGCATGTGGCCGTGTGAGGGTTTAAAGAGTGGATAGGCCTTTAAGTGTCTGGAGAGAGCCTGACCCCTCGTCACCATGACCTAAGCATGAGCGGCGGTCCGCCAGGATTCTGCCGAGTCCCGGGCTGTGAATCCTCATAGTTATGGTTTTCCTGGACCCTCTGTCACCCATGACCCCAGCAGGAAAGGCAGCCAGCCTGTGTGCTTGGGTCACCCGGGTCACCTTTCCCAGCTCCTCTGCAGCGTCTCCTTCCCCAGAGTCACGTTTCAGGTCACCCTCTCCTTTCAAGAGAAGTCTTCCAAGGCCACCGCACGGAGAATGGTCTGTCCAGCCTGGACGGCGGCCCCTGTCGCTCTCTGACAGTCTCCAGCATCCGCCCTCCCCTGGAATGTGGATGGGGCAGTGAGAGGAGACAGAGTGTCCTCAGGGGCACATCCAGCAGCTGGTTACGAGCTCAAGGCCAAGTGCCCAGGCAGCCCACCTTCACGTCCAGTGTTTTTGCTCCCTGGCTCTTTTCTATTTTTAAGTATAGACTTTCCATGTCCATTTTTCTTTCTCTTCACTGTTTCGATTTCTTTTTTTTTTTAATTAATTTTATTTATTTATTTTGGCTGTGCAGGTATTTGTTGCTGGCAAGTGGACTCTACCACTGAGCCCTGTTTCTAATTCTTAAAACTTTCAAAAATTATTTGACTTATGAATTTTTGGTTTTACTGGGTCTTTGTTGCTACAGGCTTTCTCTAATTGAGGTGGGTGGGAGCGCCTCTCTAGTTGCAGCGCACAGGCCTCTCACTGTGGTGGCATCTCTCACTGTGGAGCTCAGGCTCTAGGCCCTTGGGCTTCAACAGTTGTGGTACATGGGCTCCTGGACTCCAGAGCCCAGGCTCAGTAGTTGGGGTGCACTGGCTTAGTTTCTCTGTGGCATGTGGGATCTTCCTGGACCAGGAATCAAACCTGTGTCCCCTGCACTGGCAGGTGGATTCTTAACCACTGGGCCACCAGAAAAGTCTCTGTGCTTCCTGGCTCTTCATACCCCACCCTTCCCGGCTCTGTGCCTCGGCTTCCCCGTTCAGACCCCAGCAGACCGTACTTACTGCATGTGGCCGTGTGAGGGTTTAAAGAGTGGATAGGCCTTTAAGTGTCTGGAGAGAGCCTGACCCCTCGTCACCATGACCTAAGCATGAGCGGCGGCTCCGCCGCCAGGATTCTGCCGAGTCCCCGGGCTGTGAATCCTCATAGTTATGGTTCCCTTCCTTCCCCGTGGGAACTGGCTGGTCCTGGGCGCTTGAGTGTCTCTCATCTTCCCATCAGGCCTGAAGAGCCTTCCACTATAGCCTCTCCATCTGCAGGGAATGGTTCCTAAACCTTTCCTTCACCTGGTGGCTTGGTTGAAGTTGGTAGATGGCAGGCACACCCCTTAAAGGTATTAAGGCCATGCCCGCGGTTGGGTTGGATTGAGCTTATCGCAGGGTTTTGTCTGGCTTTTGTCACTCCACCATACTCACGTTAACTGCATGCTGTGACTTGGGGCAAATTGTGTACATTTTTAAAAAATTTTGGACTCTTTTATTTAGTTAGTTATTTTCATCCATCTTTGTTCTTTGGCCTGTGTGGGCCTCCCATCCCAGTGGCCTCTCTCGCTGCAGAGTGCCGGCTCTGGGCACATGGGCTCCAGAGCGCTGACTCGTAATTGGACACATGGGTCCAGCCGCTCTGTGGCACATGGGATCTTCCCAGGTCAGGGATCGAACAGGTGTCTCTTGCACTGCAAGGCAGGCCCTTTACCCACTGGACCACCAGGGAAGCCCATATACATTTCTTATCTTCCATCCTGGATGAAGCTGATTCACAATAATCAACTCATACGTCATATCTGAACCCCGGCCACCCCTCGGCACAATGCTGCTGAAGGCACACCACACCTTTACCGACAGTGGGGGCTTAATACATATGGAATGTTCCACAGATTCTGAGTCAGTGGGGTGTGGTGGGGTCGAGGCGTCCATAGTGGTGTGTGGGAAGGTTCCCCAGGTGACTCTGGGGACTGGGAAGGGAGGTGGTGACGACAGATTCACCAGCAGGTGTGGAAGGGCGGCCGCTTGCTTGGGGCTCAGGTCCGGTGACGCGGACTGCCAAACAAGGTCGGAAAACGGCCCTTTCCAAGACAGGAGGTCAAGAGTCTCTGCTGGCAGCCGTGAGGACTCCGGCATGGCCTCCTCCTCTCTGCCAGCAACTGTATTTCCAAGAAATCAAATACTTAAAAGTTCCTGGACCATGTTTACCTGTGTTTGCAGTAGAGGGTTGAAGTTTTGCCCCCCAAAATCTAGCTTAAGTGAATCTTTGCCCTTCATGGTTTTGGCAAATGAGATATGTTCTTCCAACTGACAGCATGCTGGGGGTCCTTACAGATGGTAACTGCTGCTTTTTAAGGAGATTGTGTGTGTGTGTGTGTCTTTTAATACTATGTACACTTCATGCTTCTCCATCTCAACTGTGTGCTCATCACACACGGTGCCCATTAACTTTCATAGTTTGAAGTGTGACAGCAAGACTAGCTGATTCTCTAAAATGTTGCAGATAGAAGATTGGTTCTCACTGTAGATCTTAGCGACTGTAGCTTATGATTTCTTTTCTCTCTTTATTAGCTCAAGAGGGTTCATCTCTTCATTTAAAGGAAGCATGTTGTGGCTTCTCCTTGGCACGTCCAAATTGCCAGCATGACTACTTTGGGGAGCCGTTATTAAATAGAATGGGGGCTTGCCAGGTGGTTGAGTAGTGAAGAACCCACCTTCCAGTGCAGGAGACATGGGTTCTATTGCTGGGCCGGGAAGATCCCCTGGAGGAAGAAATGGCAGCCCACTCCAGTCTTCTTGCTTGCGAAATCCCATTTACCAAGGAGCCTGGCGGGCTACAGTCCACGGGGTCACAAAGAGTTGGACGTGACTTAGCGACTAAACAACATCAAGTTAAGTAGAATAAGGGTCATTGAAAGTACAAGCCCTGCTGTACCAAGACAGTCTAGCTAATAACCCAGAAGGCTTCTAAGTGACAGAGGGCAGGACGGGCTGACTCAGGGATGACTCATGGCCTGGGACGGACACAGAAGGACAGTGTGAGATTTCATCACACCTCTCAGAATGGTGCACAATTTAAAATTCATGAATGGTTTATTTCTGAAACTTTCCATTTAATAGTTTTGAACCAAGGTTGATAACAGGTAACTAAAATCATGGAGAGCCAACCTGCAGATAAGAGGGAATGAGTGTAAAAGAAAAAAGGGGATGAATTGACTTTATCAAAATTAAAAACTGGGCTTCCCTGGTGGTCCAGTGGGTAAAGAGTCTGCCTTCCACTGCAAGGGGCACTGGTTTGATCCCTGGCCTGGGAAGATCCCACATGCCGTGGAGCGGCTGGACCGGTGTGTCCAATTGCAAGCCGACGCTCTGGAGCGCGTGTGCCCAGAGCCGGTGCTCTGCAATGAGAGAGACCACTGCAATGGGAGGCCCTCACAGGCCAAAGAATAAAGATGGATGAAAGTAAATAAATAAATAAAAACAATAAAAGAGGCCAACATTTTTTAATAATTAAAAACTTATGCTCGTTTCAAGACACTTGAAAAAAATAAAAAGGCAAGCCACAGGACGGGAGGAAATACTTGCAGAATACAAATCCGATGGGTTTCTGCCTAGAATATATAAAAAAGATTTCTTAGCGACTGTTGATTTTTTTAGCTCAAGAGGGTTCATCTCTTCATTTAAAGGAAGCATGTTGTCCCCACGTCAAATTGCCAGCATGACTACTTTGGGGAGCCGTTATTAAATAGAATGGGGGCTTGCCAGGTGGTTGAGTAGTGAAGAACCCACCTTCCAGTGCAGGAGACATGGGTTCTATTGCTGGGCCGGGAAGATCCCCTGGAGGAAGAAATGGCAGCCCACTCCAGTCTTCTTGCTTGCGAAATCCCATTTACCAAGGAGCCTGGCGGGCTACAGTCCACGGGGTCACAAAGAGTTGGACGTGACTTAGCGACTAAACAACATCAAGTTAAGTAGAATAAGGGTCATTGAAAGTACAAGCCCTGCTGTACCAAGACAGTCTAGCTAATAACCCAGAGGGCTTCTAAGTGACAGAGGGCAGGACGGGCTGACTCAGGGATGACTCATGGCCTGGGACGGACACAGAAGGACAGTGTCAGATTTCATCACACCTCTCAGAATGGTGCACAATTTAAAATTCATGAATGGTTTATTTCTGAAACTTTCCATTTAATAGTTTTGAACCAAGGTTGATAACAGGTAACTAAAATCATGGAGAGCCAACCTGCAGATAAGAGGGAATGAGTGTAAAAGAAAAAGGTGATGAATTGACTTTATCAAAATTAAAAACTGGGCTTCCCTGGTGGTCCAGTGGGTAAAGAGTCTGCCTTCCACTGCAAGGGGCACTGGTTTGATCCCTGGCCTGGGAAGATCCCACATGCCGTGGAGCGGCTGGACCGGTGTGTCCAATTGCAAGCCGACGCTCTGGAGCGCGTGTGCCCAGAGCCGGTGCTCTGCAATGAGAGAGACCACTGCAATGGGAGGCCCTCACAGGCCAAAGAATAAAGATGGATGAAAGTAAATAAATAAATAAAAACAGTAAAAGAGGCCAACATTTTTTAATAATTAAAAACTTATGCTCGTTTCAAGACACTTGAAAAAAATAAAAAGGCAAGCCACAGGATGGGAGGAAATACTTGCAGAATACAAATCCGATGGGTTTCTGCCTAGAATATATAAAAAAGATTTACGATACTGAATTAAGACCAATGATCCCGTTGAAAAGATGGCCAAATATTTAAACAGATACTTTACCAAATAAAACATACAGATGGCAAATACGCACACAAAGTGATTCTCAGCGTCGTTAATCATTAGCGACGTGCAAATAAAGCCACCAGGAGACATGACTGCATACCCATTAGAATGACGAAAATGTGAAAGACTGATTGCAGGCAGTGTTGGTAGGTTCTCGAGCAGCTGGCACGCGGGTAGGAATGTAAACAGACACAACTTATTTAGAAAACAGTCTGGCAGTTTCTTAAGAAGATAAAACACACGCCGTGCTACCCTGTCCAATGTCAAGATGTTTATCTGAAAGGAAAACCTGTGTCCCATAAAAACTTGTCCAGAAGTTTTCAGAGCAATTTTCTTTGTGAAAGTTAAACTCTGAAAGCAACCTGAAAGTCTGTCAGTGGGTGAGTGTGTCAGTAAATTGTGGTAGAGTCAACAGGAGAATAAGACTCGACCATAAAAGGAACGAACCATTCAATTTTAAACAATTTTAGATTTACCTTATGCACTGACTGTGTCTAGTTGAATTGGAGGGTCACTGCTTTACGATGTTGCGTTGGGTTTCTCCCCTATTTGATTTTTACATAAGTAGGATAAATATACTCTTTTAAACATTTGAGGTTTGTTCTTTATTGAGGTAATATCCCTGGGTTAGGACGATCTCCTGGAGGAGGAAATGGCAGCCCACTCCAGTATTCTTGCCTGGAAAACCCCGTGGACGGAGGAGCCTGGCAGGCTGCAGTCTATAGGGTTGCAAAGAGTCAGACTTGACTGAGCATGCACACACAAGGTAGTACTGGTTTGTTTATCGCATTATTTAAGTTTCATGTGCACAATCGTCTGTGGCTACTTTTGTAAACCCTGCAGCGTGCTCGTCACCAAAAGCGTACTTTCCATCTCTTACCATACTGCTGATCTCCTTTACCTATTCCACCCTCCGCCCTGCCTCCTCTCCTCTCGTAACCACTACTCTGGTCTCTGTGCATGCCTGTTTGTTTTTATTCGGTTTGATCTTTTGTTTTTAGTTTGTTCTTTTTTAATGTTCCACATATGAATGAACTCATACAGCTATGGTGTCAACAAGTCTACTAAGGTTTAAGCCTAGATCCTTGGTGATCCGGGGCGTGGAGCTGGGGGCTGGACACCGTGGCTGCCTGGCCTGGTGGTCAGGTCCGCTCTTCCTCTGCGTCCAGGTGGAACCCCACGCCTTGCTGTTGACGCTGCAGCTGTTGTACACGGTGGGCTACTCCCTCTCCGGCCTCTCCCTCTTGCTGGCTCTCACCCTCCTCTTGTTCCTTCGGTAAGTGGAACTTCTGCCTGTCGAGTGTGTTGTAAAGTGGTAGCCATTCCCCCCGGCAGCTTACAGGTGAGGAAAATGAGGGGCCAGGAGGAGGCCCTTCAGGGGCAGAGGCGCGGGTTTCAGGCCCAGACCTCTGGTTGCCGTTCTTTGTGTGTCAGTCAAATTTGGATGGTAAAACTTGTCCAGAAGTTTTCAGAGCAATTTTCTTTGTGAAAGTTAAACTCTGAAAGCAACCTGAAAGTCTGTCAGTGGGTGAGTGTCAGTAAATTGTGGTAGAGTCAACAGGAGAATAAGACTCGACCATAAAAGGAACGAACCATTCAATTTTAAACAATTTTAGATTTACCTTATGCACTGACTGTGTCTAGTTGAATTGGAGGGTCACTGCTTTACGATGTTGCGTTGGGTTTCTCCCCTATTTGATTTTTACATAAGTAGGATAAATATACTCTTTTAAACATTTGAGGTTTGTTCTTTATTGAGGTAATATCCCTGGGTTAGGACGATCTCCTGGAGGAGGAAATGGCAGCCCACTCCAGTATTCTTGCCTGGAAAACCCCGTGGACGGAGGAGCCTGGCAGGCTGCAGTCTATAGGGTTGCAAAGAGTCAGACTTGACTGAGCATGCACACACAAGGTAGTACTGGTTTGTTTATCGCATTATTTAAGTTTCATGTGCACAATCGTCTGTGGCTACTTTTGTAAACCCTGCAGCGTGCTCGTCACCAAAAGCGTACTTTCCATCTCTTACCATACTGCTGATCTCCTTTACCCATTCCACCCTCCGCCCTGCCTCCTCTCCTCTCGTAACCACTACTCTGGTCTCTGTGCATGCCTGTTTGTTTTTATTCGGTTTGATCTTTTGTTTTTAGTTTGTTCTTTTTTAATGTTCCACATATGAATGAACTCATACAGCTATGGTGTCAACAAGTCTACTAAGGTTTAAGCCTAGATCCTTGGTGGTCCGGGATGTGGAGCTGGGGGCTGGACACCGTGGCTGCCTGGCCTGGTGGTCAGGTCCGCTCTTCCTCTGCGTCCAGGTGGAACCCCACGCCTTGCTGTTGACGCTGCAGCTGTTGTACACGGTGGGCTACTCCCTCTCCGGCCTCTCCCTCTTGCTGGCTCTCACCCTCCTCTTGTTCCTTCGGTAAGTGGAACTTCTGCCTGTCGAGTGTGTTGTAAAGTGGTAGCCATTCCCCCCGGCAGCTTACAGGTGAGGAAAATGAGGGGCCAGGAGGAGGCCCTTCAGGGGCAGAGGCGCGGGTTTCAGGCCCAGACCTGCTGGTTGGAGCCGTTCTTTTCTGAGGGAAGACGCTCAGTTGTCTTCTTGCACAGGAAACTCCACTGCACACGCAACTACATCCACATGAACTTGTTTGCGTCTTTCATCCTGAGAGCCCTGGCTGTGCTGGCGAAAGACGTCATCTTCTACAGATCGTACTCCAAGAAGCCGGACAGTGAGAGAGAGTGGATGTCTTACGTGTTGGAGGTACGTGCTTCCTTGTCACTGGGCTCTACCTGGTGGATCCGTACTGGGACTCAGAGGACAGGGAGGCGTGGCTTTTAGGGATGCATTTAGAGATGCATCACCTGATTGAAAAAGAAAAAAAAAGCCAACGTCCTGAGAATGGGGCAGGGAAGGGAAATCAGTAACAGCAGCGTGCATGGCAAGGTGCCTTTCTGCCCAAGGGTGGAAAATGTCTTCACCTATAAACAAACGAATTGGACCAGATCATCCTTTGAATACAGTAGCTTATTTTTATAGCAGTAAAACTTTTCTACACTGGTTGTGATGGTTTTTCATTTATCCTATTAATAATGAATGCAGTAACCTCTTAAAGTAGCCTTGCATTTCTGGAAGAAATCCAACGAGGTTCTCACAGATTAATCTTTTTCCTCTACCACAGGACTGTTTGCTAATACTGTGTTTTGGTTAGCATTTCCTCATCTATGTTCATGATTAATTTCCTTTTCTCGTGCAGACGTGTATTGGAGATTTTGTGGTTGGATTCCAGACCACTCCAATACAAGCAAATATTGCAATAAAGCACTTCACGTCAATTTTTTTTGGTTTCCCAGCACATTCAGCGGGAACACTGAATACCGTGTACACTGTGATGTAATCTATTACAAGTGTGCAGTCGCCCTGTGTCGAAAAAAACTGTTGTGTCTGGGAGAGAGGGGAGTTCAGAGGGAGGGGCTGGGCATGGCGAGGCCCTTCTCCCCGCTGGTGAGAAGCCTGGCCTCACCCCCAGGTGCTCTCTCTTTCCAGATATCGGCCTCCTGCCGCTCGGCCCAGGTCCTGCTGCACTACTTTGTGGGTACCAATTACTCCTGGCTGCTGGTCGAAGGCCTTTACCTCCGCACGCTGCTGGAGCCCACAGTGCTTTCGGAAAGGTGGCTGTGGCCCAGATACCTGCTGCTGGGTTGGGGTGAGTGACCTGACCCCCAGCCTCTTCTCCTGGGGACCTGTCAGAATGTGGGAGCTCTGCAGCGCTTTTGGTTGGAGTTAGAGACCAACTGGAGGGAGGTTTCTGGGACTGTTAATTTCCTCAATGACAGGAGACTCGGAAGAAAAGGGGGGTATGTATGCGTGCACTCGTGTGTGTGTGTGTGTGTGTGCATGGGCACAGGCACCCGTGTGTACACGCATATCTATAGAAGTGCTGCAGACCCAATGCACACATTCAAAACTTGGGGAGGGTTTTGGTAGAGTCAGGTAACGTTCTTCCTTCCCTGTCCCAGCTGTGCTATCTACCAGGGCTGCCACGACCAATGCCATAGACTCTGGCTTAAAACACAGACGTTACTTCTCACGGTTCCAGAGGCTGAGATGCATGAGGTTATGGGGCCAGGATGGTTGAATCCTGGTGAAGGTCTCCTTCCTGGCTTCCAGACAGCTGCCTTCTGGCCGTAGCCTCACATCATGGCGGGGGAAGAGAGAGCGAACTCTCTGGTCTTTTCTGCTAAGGGCAGTCACCCCATCATGATGACCACCCCCTACACACACCCCACCCAACCCAAATGATCTCCAAAGGTCCCTCCTTCCAATACCATCACACTGGGGGTTAGGGCTTCAGTGGATGAATTTTGGGGGCCAACCAGGTCTCCGAGATGAGATCTGGAACCCTGTTGCCACACATCCTTGGGGAGACTGAGGCTGCAGCGGTCAGAGGGAAGAGCTCCGGCCTGGGACTCAGGAGGCTTGGTGAATACCTTTGGATTTACTCTAAGCTGCTTTGTGACCTGTGGCCAATTTGCCCTCCTCCCTGCTTCCTGGTTTCCCAAACAATGGATGGCTCAGTGCCATCTGCGGGTCTCCCCGGCTCTCACAGTCCACAGTTCTGTGATGTTTGGGGTTTTATCATTTTAAACAGGTGTGCTTGGCCCATCAGGGTGGGATGGGCCATTGGCCAAGCAGCCCTTGACTCCATTTCCATGTTTTCTCCCAGCCTTCCCTCTGCTGCCCGTTGTGCCCTGGATCATCGCCCGTGCTCTGCTGGAGAATACAGGGTAGGTGACTCACTTCTCTTTACACTTCTGTGAGCTTGTTGTTCAGAGACGTGCTGTGGTGTGCATGCTCCGTGCTCAGTTGTGGCTGACTCTCTGTGACCCTCCTGGCCTGTCGCCCGCCAGGCTCCTCTGTCCATGGGATTCTCCGGGCAAGAAGACTGGAGTGGGTGGCCATTTCCTTCTCCAGGGCATCAGTCCAGGGATCGAAGCCATGTCTCCTGAGTCTCCTGCGTTGGCAGGCAGGTTCTTTACCACGGAGCCCCCTGGGAAGCCTCATTCCGAGAGAGGCCCCAATATACGGAAATACACCACTTCCCCAAAGAGACTAGGCACTCCCTTCCATTGGGGTCATGTAGAATATACTTAGGAAAATAGCTAAAAGAATTAAAGGCGTGTAGTAATTCACCTGTTATTCCTTGATCCGTGAACTGTAGAATGGCTGTTGTGTTAGCCGGCATGGGAACACCATTGTACATTTCCAATGGAGCTCTTGGGGGAAGACTGAGAACATGGTATGTGTAAAAAAAGCTAGGAACATAAGAGCAAGAAGAAAAGACACTGTCAGCCTACCAGGAAGGGATCCGAGCCCTTCTCCCTTCTGCCTCCCAAGTGAGCCTTGAGTGTGGGCATCCTTCTTCCAGGGAGCTCCGGCCCCTTCCATTCATCCCTGTCTCAACTCTAAGTCTTCGACCGCCTGCCCTTTGCCGTAGGTGCTGGGGAACCAACAGGAATATGAGTATCTGGTGGATCATCCGAGGACCCATGCTGCTTTGCGTAACGGTGAGACCACTCCGCCCACCCTTCTTTCTCTCCGAGCTCCGCCGCTGTGGAGGACCCCACCCCCGTCCCCACCGCCCACCGGATTCTCTGGGCCAGCGTCGAGATGAAGATGCTGAGCTGTGGGTTAGAAGAAACAAGAAAGAAACAACTTGGTGTAACGTTGTGGCAGAAGGAAGTGTGCTGTAGAGTGCACCCTCCACCTCTGAAAAAGAAAACTTCTCCCGGTTCTAGTCCAGGACCTAAAGCCAGGCTGGCACTGCACGCCTGCTTCTCTCTGGGTTTTCACACCATCAGCTCCGTGACCTCAGGTCAACCGGCTGCAATGTGTGCCGAGCCTGGGGCCGCAGGGCCTTCGGCCGTGGTCAAGCCTGGGGACAGCAAAGCTATGAGCCTGGATTTTGATGCCATTCGCAGAAGAAAGGGGGTGACTAAGGAAGCTTCTTTTAGAGGAAAACCAAAACATGCAATCACTGCTAACTGACAGCTGTGATGGGGTTAGAGTCAGCAGGTGATGGTACTCTGAGACCTTGCAGAGGAAGGACTTTTATTCCTTTTTTAAAATTTTAATTTTATTAATATTTTTGGCCGCACTGGGTCTTTGTTGCTGAGCACAGACTTCCTCCAGCTGCGGTGAGCGGGGGCTACCCTCGGTGGCGGTGCACGGGTTTCTCATTGCGGTGGCTTCTCTTGGCTCAGGATCTGGGTGCTTGGGCTTCAGTAGTTGCAGCACACGGGCTCAGTTTTCCATCCCAACAAGATTTACCTTTGCTGTATCCCTTTTTCTGCTTCCTGTGGTGAAAGTTAGTCAGATCGTAGATATTTATTGAATCCTTCCTTGTTGAAAAACGAACGAGTGAGTAGATGAGAGAGAGAAATCCTTCTCAGGCTGTCCTTCTCTTTCTATGTGGTGTGTGCCCTTCAGCAGGGCTTCTGGGGATGGAGTGTTTTAATCCAAATGTAGACATTTGGATTTAATTTAATTGTAATGTAGGCATTTTAATCCATGTAGCAGTGGCTGAGGGAGTTAGTGGGGGCAGAGGGCTTGGAGGGGAAGCAGACCAGTTTCGGGGTGCATGAGATTGAACTCTGAGCCCCCCGTGCAGGCAATCAACCCCTGCCAACCTGTGTGTCCAGATCTGAGCATGGCAGCTGGGTGGTGCCAAGGAAATGGCACCAAGAGCCATGCGTTCTGCACCGTCTAGTGCTGGAAAAAGAGCCTTCTGTGTTTGGGGTCCTGAGCACCCCATTTTAGTCACAGAATCCAAGAGGAGTTGGCTGGATTCATTTTTTTGACGGGGGGAGGGGGGTGCTTCTATTGATCTTTCATTTATTTATCTTTGTTCTTTGGCCTGTGTGGGCCTCCCATCGTAGTGGCCTCTCTTGCTGCAGAGCACCGGCTCTGGGCACACACGCTCCAGAGCTCCGACTTGGTAGTTGGACACATCAGTCCAGCTGCTCCGTGGCACGTGGGATCCTCCCAGGCCAGGGATCGAACTGGCGCCCCTTGCACTGCAAGGCGGTGTCCTTACCCACTGGACCACCAGGGAAGCTCTGGCTGGATTCTTGAAAAGTCTTCAGGACTTGCCTGGTGGCCCAACAGATAAGAATCCCCCCATGACTTCAGGAGACACAGGTTCATTCCCTGACCTGGGAACATCCCACATGCCACAGAGCAGCGAAACCTGTGGCCCGTGTGCCCTAGAGCCTGTGCTGTGTGGGAGAGAAGCCACCGCGATGAGAAGCGAGTGCACTGCAGCTAAAGCACGAGTAGCCCCCACTCCCTGCGTTAGAGAAAGCCCGCGCACACCAATGGAGACCCAGTGCAGCCAAAAAAAAAAGAAAAGTGCTAAAGAACAATGTCTGTCTTCAGTCCCTTTCCAGCTGGTACACAGAGGACAAACTTCCCCATTCCAGTGTGACCACTGACCCCCGAGTTCTGGTACACTGGGATGGATAGAGGTTCTCCAGTCCACTGGGCTGGTGTTTCATTCCGTGTCAGTGAAGAAATGCTTCCTCCGAATGACCCAGTGTTTGAGGCCCATTTTCTCTCATCTGGTCTCTCACAGTCACAAAGAACAATGAACCAACACACTCATTCCTGCAAGCCTTCACTTCCTACCTGTCAGTCCTGGTTGAAATTAATTCCCTGAAATATGTGTCTTTCTCTGGTTAGGCTTACTGTGAAAGAAAAATGCCCGAGTTCAACAAGCCACTAAGCCAAGGACATCACGTTTTCTCTTTGTGATGAAAAGCAGATGTCCCATTAAAGGGGATAGATTACTTGGTTACGCTTAATTTGTAGTTAAGTGCTCTGTTACTAAATATTCCTTGCCTGGGTGGGAATCTCCCTTATCCTCATTGACTTGTGGACTGGATAAGTAGCCTCTTGTCTGAAGCCCTGTCCTCTTAGCTCTGAGCATCAGTTCTTCCGAGGTCAGTAAGACAAGGAACAACAGGCACATACTGGATTCTGCAGCTGCTGCTTTATTTGATCTGTGGTTTCAGACAAGGACACCAGTATTGTCTTGGCTCAGTGTCTGTAGAGACTTTATTCCATCAATTGTCACCCGACCACCATCTCTGTGGGCTCTTTTGCCATTGCATAGAGGCATTTTACAGTCTTTTCTATTTTATTTTTGTTTTTTAAATTATTTGGCCATGCCTTGTGGCAAGAGGGATCTGAGTTCCCCGACCAAGGATTGAACCTGTGTCCCATGCATTGCAAGATGGATTCTTAACCACTGGACAAGCAGGGAAGTCCCTCAATACCTGTTCACTAAAAGTAAGAATGTAAATGTCTATCTGCCTTGCTGCCTCTCTCAGATGCCTATTGTGGTGGATCTCCCAGAAACAGAAAAATAAACTAAGTGGGTTATTTTTCGTTAGAGAAAGCCCGCGCACCCCAAGGGCCCATCAAAAAAAGAAAAGTGCTAAAGAACAATGTCTGTCTTCAGTCCCTTTCCAGCTGGTACACAGAGGACAAACTTCCCCATTCCAGTGTGACCACTGACCCCCGAGTTCTGGTACACTGGGATGGATAGAGGTTCTCCAGTCCACTGGGCTGGTGTTTCATTCCGTGTCAGTGAAGAAATGCTTCCTCCGAATGACCCAGTGTTTGAGGCCCATTTTCTCTCATCTGGTCTCTCACAGTCACAAAGAACAATGAACCAACACACTCATTCCTGCAAGCCTTCACTTCCTACCTGTCAGTCCTGGTTGAAATTAATTCCCTGAAATATGTGTCTTTCTCTGGTTAGGCTTACTGTGAAAGAAAAATGCCCGAGTTCAACAAGCCACTAAGCCAAGGACATCACGTTTTCTCTTTGTGATGAAAAGCAGATGTCCCATTAAAGGGGATAGATTACTTGGTTACGCTTAATTTGTAGTTAAGTGCTCTGTTACTAAATATTCCTTGCCTGGGTGGGAATCTCCCTTATCCTCATTGACTTGTGGACTGGATAAGTAGCCTCTTGTCTGAAGCCCTGTCCTCTTAGCTCTGAGCATCAGTTCTTCCGAGGTCAGTAAGACAAGGAACAACAGGCACATACTGGATTCTGCAGCTGCTGCTTTATTTGATCTGTGGTTTCAGACAAGGACACCAGTATTGTCTTGGCTCAGTGTCTGTAGAGACTTTATTCCATCAATTGTCACCCGACCACCATCTCTGTGGGCTCTTTTGCCATTGCATAGAGGCATTTTACAGTCTTTTCTATTTTATTTTTGTTTTTTAAATTATTTGGCCATGCCTTGTGGCAAGAGGGATCTGAGTTCCCCGACCAAGGATTGAACCTGTGTCCCATGCATTGCAAGATGGATTCTTAACCACTGGACAAGCAGGGAAGTCCCTCAATACCTGTTCACTAAAAGTAAGAATGTAAATGTCTATCTGCCTTGCTGCCTCTCTCAGATGCCTATTGTGGTGGATCTCCCAGAAACAGAAAAATAAACTAAGTGGGTTATTTTTTAGGGTGCTCTTTAGGCTCTCAGTTGAGATGACCTTAGGGAGGGGAGATTACCTGACTGGCTGACTGCCACATTACCTCTCATTTCCATGGACCAGGATCTGCCGGCTGGGTCCAGGGTAACCTTGATATTCGTAGCTGCATAGAGTCATTTACCTGTATCTACTTTTTTTTAGGTCAATTTCTTCATCTTCCTGAAAATTCTCAAGCTTCTCATCTCTAAGCTCAAAGCTCATCAAATGTACTTCAGGGATTACAAGTACAGGTGAGTGACCTGAGGTCAGTACCCAGCAGTCCAGGATTCTTTTCGCCCCTTCTGGCAGTTCTGGTTAATGTCCCAGGAAGGGGGACGAAGGCATGGGTATGTTTCTCTCCTGAGACGAGGGCGTCAGGGAGAGCCCCTCTGAAAAAGGTGTCGGGAGATCATGCAGGGCTTTGGCTGAAGATCAGGGACCTTCTGGTCCCTTGAAAGTGAAGTCAGTGGTGAGTGGTCAAGGGCACACACATTCCCCAGCAGGAAACTGTTGAAATGCCCCCAAAGAAAGGGTGGTTTACACAGACAACCCAAGAAAAGACATACTGTAACTCAGAAGAGAGTATTGGAGAATTTTTAAGACCTTCGGTAATGTGACCATAAATGTTTGGAGCCCAAAGTACACTCTTCACAGAGTCATGCTTTCTCCTGGCCTTCCTTTGCTGGATCCCATGTTCTGCTTTCCACAGTGACCACAGTCTCATCGCACAGTGTCAACTCATGGGTGCTTACTCACCTCTGTGCTGTCAACCAAATGATGAATGAACAAGAGACAAGGGCCTCCTTCTCCTTTCTCACTTATTTTACCTTCTATAGTATGTGGGCTTCTTGGGGATGCAGTGTTAGAACCCAGAGTTTTGCTCAAAAGGTGAGAGAGTTTAGTCCACATGGGAGGCCAGGGGCGGAGGTGCGGTGAGGGTGTCTATAGCTCGACTCCATCCTCTCTTAAAGCCAGAACCAGCCCTGATGTGGGTGTGCAGGGAAGGTAGATTTTTACAGTTTTTCCAACAAACATTCAATGAATGTCTCCGTACATGGACGCTGCTCTTCAAACAAAAGGTAAATAGGACGGGGGCCCCATCTGTGAGGACAGGGGCCCCTCTGTAAGGATGGGGGCCCCTCTGTGAGGAGGGGAGTGTGGGTGGAGAATGGGAGTCAGGAGGGCTGCTGCTGCCCTTGATCCCGGCTTGAGCTTGGGCTAGTGGCTTGGCCTCCCTGGGCCCACTTTCTGGTCAGTCCCACGGGAGTGTCACCCCAGACCGGTCCTCAGCTTGTGATGAGGATTAGAGGAGGTCCTAGTTACACGTGTCATAATCTAATCAGACATAACGAGTACTATTTGCCGGGGGCTTTCCAGACCCCACATCCTATCAGCCTAAGCCCTCACCCCCAGGAGTTCCAGAAGGGTAAGCACAAACAGTTCAGGACCAGGCAAATATATACAGTTGATGGCTCAAATGTTGTGCAAACCCCCGTGGCCTAAGGGGGCACTTGGGCTGGGCTGGACCACATAGAGCTCTGCTGTGTTTCTCGGCGCCTCTGGGCAAGGCTTTACGTGGCTGCCAGCCTCCCTGGCTGTTTCCCGCAGGCTCAGGCCCTCACCCCTCTCTGAGGGTGGAGGTCCCAGGCTAAGGGTGGGGCTTCTCCTGCCTGCCCTCCGTGGGTGCATTCAGGGGAGAATTCTCTCACGGACCGGACAGGGGGAGCCCAGTCTCCATGGAAACCCATCTGCGGATGACCCTCCCAGGAAGCAGAAGGGGCAGGCGAATGCCCAGGCACCACTTTCCACAGAGGCAGAGTGCCCGAGCCCTGCCAAAGCCCACCACGGACCCCTGGGCTGTGCCCTCGCTTTGGACCCTCAGTGGCCCCTCCAGCAGCTTTCCACCCTGGCTACTTTAAGCATCACCGGACAGCTGAACCCCTGGCCCCAAAGCCCTGCCTCATGAGCCCTCCACTGGATATTCTATTCAGTAACTTTGGGATTGAGTTTCATCACATGGACTTCTTTGCTGGGGGTCATGCTGGGTCTTTGTTGCGGTCCATGGGTTTGCTCTAGTCATGTGTGTGTGTGTAGGGGGTGCTTCTCCTATTGCGAGCACAAGCTCGAGGGGGCGTGGGTGCTGTCGTTGCCGTGCGTGGGCTTAATTACCCCACGGCATGTGGGATCTTCGTTCCCCAGCCGGGGATGGAACCCTGCTCACAGCTCACACCGCCCTGCTCCATGCTGGAAGGTTCTCCTCTTCCATGTCCCCCTCCACTAAGGCCTCTGCTGGGAGGAGGAGGAAGGGGTGATGAGGCCAGTGCCATTTGTCCAGACTTGTAGGAACAGCCCGGCCTCCAGCCCTCCCAGATTTTAAGAACTTTCAGTTCTCAAGATTTGGCCCCGCTCCAGGAGTATATTTTAGGAACGTTCAAACTAAACACACTCGAGCCTTGCCAAAGAGGCACGATGCTGGGACTCCAGAACCTTTTGTAATCCTGTCTCTCGTCCCCTGGCTTCCACCATTCGAGCAGGAAACGGTAACCAGCCCCGCTGCCTCGTCTGGCAAGGGGCCGCCGGGGCAGACCTGGAGAGAGAACAGGGTGCCTGGATCCCGCACAGACCCCAGAGACCCTCAGGCTGAGGTGGGGTTCTTTGTCATTTTGTGGTTTCCAGCAGGGAAGTGGCACTGTCCTCCTAGATAAATAATCTGAACTTTCTGTGTGAGGCACCGGCCTCTCAATAAGCTTATAAAGGCAAATTGGTTTCTTTTTTTAGAGTTTCAAAATGAATTTTTTTTTATTGTTTAAAGTATATATCTTTTTCTTTTTTTAAAACATTTATTTTTTTATTTATTTATCTTTTGGGAGAGTGGGGTGGGGAGGGAGGGGGACGGGCGGGCCACTTCTATTGGTCTTTCATTTCTCTATTTTCATCCATCTTTGTTCTTTGGCTCCTGTGGGCCTCTCATCGTGGTGGCCTCTGTCGTCGCAGAGCGCCGGCTCTGGGCGCATGCACCCCAGAGCTCCGGCTCGGTAATTGGACACATCAGTCCAGTTGCTCCACGGCACATGGGATCTTCCCAGGCCAGGGATCGAACCGGCGCCCCTTGCACTGCAAGGCGGTGTCCTTACCCACTGGACCACCAGGGGAAGCCCTAAAGTACATACCTTTTAAAAAAGAATCTTCTTGGGGTTGTAATGGGTCTTTGCTGCTCTGTGTACAGGTTTTCTCCAGTTGTGGGGAGCAGGGGCTACTCTCTAGTTGGCTGTGTCCCAACGTGGGTTTCCCATTTGCTGCCAAGATCCCAGCGTTCTGTAAGATTGTCACCTTAGAGGAAACAGTGAAGGGTATGTGGGAACTCTGTGGGATTTTTTTTGCTCCTTTCTGCTGGGAGGAGGAAGGGGCGATGAGGCCAGTGCCATTTGTCCAGACTCGTAGGAACAGCCCGGCCTCCAGCCCTCCCAGATTTTAAGAACGTTCAGTTCTCAAGATTTGGCCCCGCTCCAGGAGTATATTTTAGGAACGTTCAAACTAAACACACTCGAGCCTTGCCAAAGAGGCACGATGCTAGGACTCCAGAACCTTCTGTAATCCTGTCTCTCGTCCCCTGGCTTCCACCATTCGAGCAGGAAACGGTAACCAGCCCCGCTGCCTCGTCTGGCAAGGGGCCACTGGGGCAGACCTGGAGAGAGAGCAGGGTGTCTAGATCCCGCACAGACCCCACAGACCCTCAGGCTGAGGTGGGGTTCTTTGTCATTTTGTGGTTTCTAGCAGGGAAGTGGCACTCTCCTCCTAGATAAATAATCTGAACTTTCTGTGTGAGGCACCGGCCTCTCAATAAGCTTATAAAGGCAAATTGGTTTCTTTTTTTAGAGTTTCAAAATGAATTTTTTTTTATTGTTTAAAGTACATATCTTTTTCTTTTTAAAAAACATTTATTTTTTTATTTATTTATCTTTTGGGGGAGTGGGGTGGGGAGGGAGGGGGACGGGCAGGCCACTTCTATTGGTCTTGCATTTCTCCATTTTTATCCATCTTTGTTCTTTGGCTCCTGTGGGCCTCTCATCGCGGTGGCCTCTGTCGTCTCAGAGGGCCGGCTCTGGGTGCATGTACCCCAGAGCTCCGGCTCGGTAATTGGACACATCAGTCCAGCCGCTCCGCGGCACGTGGGATCTTCCCAGGCCAGGGCTCGAACTGGCACCCCTTGCACTGCAAGGCGGTGTCCTTACCCACTGGACCACCAGGGAAAGCCCTAAAGTACATATCTTTTAAAAAAGAATCTTCTTGGGGTTGTGATGGGTCTTTGCTGCTCTGTGTACAGGTTTTCTCCAGTTGTGGGGAGCAGGGGCTACTCTCTAGTTGGCTGTGTCCCAACGTGGGTTTCCCATTTGCTGCCAAGATCCCAGCGTTCTGTAAGATTGTCACCTTAGAGGAAACAGTGAAGGGTATGTGGGAACTCTGTGGGATCTTTGCTCCTTTTCTGTTGATCTGAAGGTATGCCAGGATGCAAAATTTACTTAAAAAGCATAACGTCATAGCATGGCCCCATGAGTTAGTTGATGTACGATTAGGACCACAATAAACAATACACAGAAAAGCAGGAAATGTGGCCAGTTGGTAGCTTTCATGACACCTGTTTGGCTGTTGTTTGCAGATTGGCCAAGTCCACGCTGGTCCTCATCCCTTTATTGGGTGTTCACGAGATTCTCTTCTCTTTCCTCATTGACGATCAAGTCGAAGGATTTCCAAGACATATACGACTCTTCATTCAGTTGACTCTGGGCTCCTTCCACGTAAGTAGACGTCTCAGCAAGGACACCTTGGCTTTGTCGAAAACCCAATGCCCTTGATCCAGACAGACTTGGAATTCTGAGAGCCTGCAGATGCAAAGAGAGTTCAAGTATTGGTAGGATTGATCAGCGAGGGTCTTTCAGATTAGAAGGGTGTGGCGATGGAAATGCCGCTTTCATTCTTCCAGCATGACGTGGTGCCTAGGAAGGGAAAGTGGTTTGTTTCCTGCACTGTAGTGGCCGGTGTGACTCACAGTCACGTTCACTGTGTCAGTGTGAAGCCTTTTTTTTTTTTAAATTTTGGCCTCTTTTACTGCTTTTTAAGAAGTCTATTTCTTTTCATCCATCTTTATTCTTTGGCCTGTGTGGGCCTCCCATTGCAGTGGCTGCTCTCGTTGCTGAGCGCTGGCTCTGGGCACATGTGCTCCAGCGTTCTGGCTCATCATTGGACACACCGGTCCAGCCACTCTCCGGCACATGGGATCTTCCTGGGCTGGGGATCGAACCAGCGCCCCTTGCACTGCAAGGCAGACTCTTTACCCACTGGACCACCCGGGAAGCCCAGCGTGTAGCCTTTTACTAAGTGCCTATTTTTGCTGGCTTCTCGGCAGAGCTTGTGCAACATGAACAGTGAGAGTGGAGACCAGGAGGTTCTCAAACCTCGACAGATGTTTGCTGGCTGAGACTAGAGATGGGAGGCCAGACATGGTCGAGGTGTCCAGGTGTTTCGCTCATGCATTGCTTAAATTTTCACCCATTACTTAGCAGATTAAAACGACAGTTGTTTTTATTCTTTCTCATGATTCTGGGGGTCAGGAATCCAGGGAGGACATCGCGGGTGTGTCTCACTTCTGCACCATGGGATTTCATGAGCTGAACTTTCTAGATGACTTCCGCACTCATCGATAGCCTATGCTGTGAAGGCTGGGGTGGCCGAGGCTGGCGGAAGTAGCTTTCTGTTCTGTGCTGTGCTCAGTCACGTGAGACCCTCTGCGACCCCATAGACTGGAGCCCACCAGGCTCCTCTGTCAATGGAATTTTCCAGACAAGAATACTGGCGTGGGTGGCCATTTCCTTCTCTGGGGAATCTTCCCAAACCCACATTTCTTGCATCTCTCGCATTGGCAGGTGGGTTCTTTGCCACCGGAGGTGGCTTTATTTGGTTCAAAATAAAATTCATTGAATCCTCGCATTTTCTCTGGAAGGGAGTGATTTTTCTACCGTTTTAAAGCTGAAAGGGCGTGCATGAATCCGCTTTCATTCTTCCAGCATGACGTGGTGCCTAGGAAGGGAAAGTGGTTTGTTTCCTGCACTGTAGTGGCCGGTGTGACTCACAGTCACGTTCACTGTGTCAGCGTGAAGCCTTTTTTTTTTTTTAAATTTTGGCCTCTTTTACTGCTTTTTAAGAAATCTATTTCTTTTCATCCATCTTTATTCTTTGGCCTGTGTGGGCCTCCCATTGCAGTGGCTGCTCTCGTTGCTGAGCGCTGGCTCTGGGCACATGTGCTCCAGCGTTCTGGCTCATCATTGGACACACCGGTCCAGCCACTCTCCGGCACGTGGGATTTTCCCAGGCTGGGGATCGAACCAGCGCCCCTTGCACTGCAAGGCAGACTCTTTACCCACTGGACCACCCGGGAAGCCCAGCGTGTAGCCTTTTACTAAGTGCCTATTTTTGCTGGCTTCTCGGCAGAGCTTGTGCAACATGAACAGTGAGAGTGGAGACCAGGAGGTTCTCAAACCTCGACAGATGTTTGCTGGCTGAGACTAGAGACGGGAGGCCAGACATGGTCGAGGTGTCCAGGTGTTTCGCTCATGCATTGCTTAAATTTTCACCCATTACTTATCAGATTAAAACGACAGTTGTTTTTATTCTTTCTCATGATTCTGAGGGTCAGGAATCCAGGGAGGACATCGCGGGTGTGTCTCACTTCTGCACCATGGGATTTCATGAGCTGAACTTTCTAGATGACTTCCGCACTCATCGATAGCCTATGCTGTGAAGGCTGGGGTGGCCGAGGCTGGCGGAAGTAGCTTTCTGTTCTGTGCTGTGCTCAGTCACGTGAGACCCTCTGCAACCCCATAGACTGGAGCCCACCAGGCTCCTCTGTCAATGGAATTTTCCAGACAAGAATACTGGCGTGGGTGGCCATTTCCTTCTCTGGGGAATCTTCCCAAACCCACATTTCTTGCATCTCTCGCATTGGCAGGTGGGGTCTTTGCCACCGGAGGTGGCTTTATTTGGTTCAAAATAAAATTCATTGAATCCTCGCATTTTCTCTGGAAGGGAGTGATTTTTCTACCGTTTTAAAGCTGAAAGACTTGTGGCTCAGAGGAACTTTTGCATATCCTAACAAGAGACAGATTTGTGTTTGGAGAGTAAGCCCTTCCTTGTAACCGCTCTGCAGCACAGCTTGTCGGAGGCTCTGCGGGGGTCCGAAGCAAGTTCCCGTTGTCAGAGTCTTTCTTTAAATACTTGTATTTAGCTATGTATTTGGCTGCACTGTGCCTTAGTTGAAGCATGCAGGACTTTTTAGTTGAGCCACGTGAACCTTAGTTGCTGCCTGTGGGATCTAATTCCCTGACCAGGGATCAAACCTGGATCCACTGGCCCACGGGGGGTCCCTATACCAGAGCCTTGCGGCCGCTCCCAGAAGACGCCGTCAGGTACCGAGATTCTGTGGACAGTGAAGAAAACGCACCTGACCATTGCAGCCTCACCAGAGGCCAGGGGGACAGAGCCCGAGGTAGGGTAGAGGCCACAGGACAATGGCTGTTTTGTACCTTCTGTTAGAGCGGAATCACATGTGGCTTTGAACGGAGACAGAGCACCCACTGGTAACTTTTCGTTTTTCATTTTGAAACCATGTTTAATTTATTTCAGTCTTTTGGGGGATTTCAAAGGCTAACGTTTAGTCATTTGGGTTTCCTGGGCTGCTTGGTCTTAATCTTCTTCAAAAAGTAATCCCCAATGAGAAACGACAACACAAAGGCCTCCAGCTGTTACGTCCAGAGGATTTGCTGGCCTTTTGTCTTCAGAGAGCTTGATGGGTCGTGTGACCCCTCGATCAGCTGATCTCACACACCCAAAGCCAGCTGAAGATCAGCCATTCGTGTGGAGACTCGTGGGACAGATTTCTGAGACAATCCTAGCCTATCAGACGTCCTGGCAATGGCAGCATGGTCTGGGTCATTTGTTATTGTGTAACCAACTAGCCACAAACATCATGGCTTAAAGCCCTAGTAACGATGTTATTATGTTGCATGCTTCTGTGAGGGTGATCCTTTTGATACATTGTCATCTTTGAATGAGGCTGGAAACATCTGAAGGATCCACAGGGCTGGAACATCCAAGAGGGCTCAGTCACGTGCCACGGGCTGTTGCCTGGGAATCCACTGAGGCTGTGGATCGAGAGCTTCAGATCTCCTCCGCGTGGCCTCTCCTGGTATCCTGGTGCACCTCGCAGGGTGGCAGCTGGATTCTTGGAACATTCTAAGAGCAAGTGTCCTCAGAGGGAGAGTCAAAAGTCCCAGAATGCCCCTGTCTGCCACCCTGGGCTCGTGGCGGGAGTCACAAGGTCATCCAAAGGCGAGGGGAGGGAAGACAAGGCCCACGTCTTGGTGTGGGGAGTCGCCTATGCCTAAAGGGAGGGGAGAAACCCTGGGGACCGTCTCTGGAGAGCGGCTGCCACGGGGACCACTTGGTTCTGCAGCCCTGTCCCCCTGCCCCTCCCCCACCCCGGCACTGCCAAGGAAGGCGAGGAACCAGACGGGCTCTCCAGACAGAGCCTCGTGCCTGGGCCCGGGCCGCCCCTGTTCTGAATACCCTGGCGCTGTTCCCTCCCGCCCACCAGGCCGAGGCGAGAGCACCGTGGGCAGAGGAGCGGGCGTATAGTTGCTGGGCTGTGTCTTAGTGCCTCCACATAGGAATCAACACTGACCCAGCAGCTTCCTCTCCTTCCTGCTTTTGGGGGGCTCTCCCTAGGGCGCATTGCTTAGAGAATTGCCCCAGCCTCCCACGGTCCAGGGGTCTTTGGAGAGACCGCTATCTGGGAGTGACGTGTGGAGCGAGAGCCATCTGTTGGTGGGGCTGAGCTCTTCACACCTGCTTCCTCTAGAGCAAGAATTCACCAGACTCTAGGATGCTCCTCCAACCGTGACTCAGGAACGCAAAGAAGTGAAAGACACGTTTGCGATGTGGAATCCAATTTTAGCCAGCTGATCTGTGAGCGGTCTGGCACATGGAGAGCACACGTGTTCTCATATCCTAGACTCAGCAGCAGCAAACACCTGCCCTGCTGGCTGCACATGGCAGCCGTGACCCTCCAAGGAGCCGTGACCCTCCATTCTCATGGTGTGTGAGAATGGTAAACTGCTACCACCGTGCCCTGTTTAAGGAGCCGTTCCACAGCCGTGGAATAAAGGTGCCCGAGAGAAGGAAAATTCCCCGCTCTTTGGCAGAACCCAAACTCGTGACCCATGTCGTGACAGCCAGAGGGGAGCTCTCTGGCTTCCCTGAGGACAAGCATAAGCATCTCCCCCCGGAGCGACATTTTATAAATCCTTTTCGATTCCGGCTGCATTTCCAGCACCAAACCTCCCGCCCTCGCAACAGCAGATGAGAGAAATGTTATCAAGAGAGATGCAAGAGTCAGCCCGCTCCGCGACCTTCACTCTCTGTTTGGAAATGTGTCCTTTCCTTGTGAGTCCTGACGTTTTATGAGCGTCTTCCCATAAGCACTCAAGCCCTTGGGTCCTGCACGCATATTTAGCTCCAGTGTATCAGACAACAGCCCGAGTCCCAGAGGCCCTTGCATCACAGGGAAAGCCATAGGAGCCCAGGGAGTGGGTGGGGGAGGGTCAGGAAAGGACACACATCAGGCAAAAATAAATAAATAGCTTACTGCCCACTGTGGCAAAACAAGTGCATCAAGTTTTCAAAGGCCGAGGCGAGAGCACCGTGGGCAGAGGAGCGGGCGTATAGTTGCTGGGCTGTGTCTTAGTGCCTCCACATAGGAATCAACACTGACCCAGCAGCTTCCTCTCCTTCCTGCTTTTGGGGGGCTCTCCCTAGGGCGCATTGCTTAGAGAATTGCCCCAGCCTCCCATGGTCCAGGGGTCTTTGGAGAGACCGCTATCTGGGAGTGACGTGTGGAGCGAGAGCCATCTGTTGGTGGGGCTGAGCTCTTCACACCTGCTTCCTCTAGAGCAAGAATTCACCAGACTCTAGGATGCTCCTCCAACCGTGACTCAGGAACGCAAAGAAGTGAAAGACACGTTTGCGATGTGGAATCCAATTTTAGCCAGCTGATCTGTGAGCGGTCTGGCACATGGAGAGCACACGTGTTCTCATATCCTAGACTCAGCAGCAGCAAACACCTGCCCTGCTGGCTGCACATGGCAGCCGTGACCCTCCAAGGAGCCGTGACCCTCCATTCTCATGGTGTGTGAGAATGGTAAACTGCTACCACCGTGCCCTGTTTAAGGAGCCGTTCCACAGCCGTGGAATAAAGGTGCCCGAGAGAAGGAAAATTCCCCGCTCTTTGGCAGAACCCAAACTCGTGACCCATGTCGTGACAGCCAGAGGGGAGCTCTCTGGCTTCCCTGAGGACAAGCATAAGCATCTCCCCCCGGAGCGACATTTTATAAATCCTTTTCGATTCCGGCTGCATTTCCAGCACCAAACCTCCCGCCCTCGCAACAGCAGATGAGAGAAATGTTATCAAGAGAGATGCAAGAGTCAGCCCGCTCCGCGACCTTCACTCTCTGTTTGGAAATGTGTCCTTTCCTTGTGAGTCCTGACGTTTTATGAGCGTCTTCCCATAAGCACTCAAGCCCTTGGGTCCTGCACGCATATTTAGCTCCAGTGTATCAGACAACAGCCCGAGTCCCAGAGGCCCTTGCATCACAGGGAAAGCCATAGGAGCCCAGGGAGTGGGTGGGGGAGGGTCAGGAAAGGACACACATCAGGCAAAAATAAATAAATAGCTTACTGCCCACTGTGGACAAGTAGAAATCGGGAAGTTGCCATCTACAGTGTTTGTATAATTGAGCAAATGAGATAGAGCTTTCCTGGTGGCTCAGATGGTAAAGCATCTGCCTGCAAGGCAGGAGGGGTTCCATCTCTGGGTCGGGACGATCCCCTGGAGAAGGGAGTGGCTGCCCACTCTGATTGTCCTGCCTGGGGAATCCCATGGACAGAGGAGCCTGGCGGGCTAGAGTCCATGGGGTGGCGAAAGAGTCAGACATGACTGAGCGCACCCACCCTCGTGTGACTGAGCTGTGAGCACCTAAGCAAACAGCTAGGCCAGGGTCGGTGGCAGGTGCCAGACAAGCAGAGCCCCTGTGGACCTCCCAGCCAGCGTCACCAGCGTGACCACCTCTAGTTAGCGCACGCGGGCAGCTGCCTGCCTCGTGGGGGAGCTGCTGGGACTGGACGTTCCGAGGAAAGCCCTCAGACACCCCGCCGCCGAGTCGAGCTTCACGTCCTCTCTTCCTTTCCTTGCAGGGGCTGCTCGTGGCCTTGCAGTACTGCTTTGCCAACGGAGAGGTACGTGCTCCCCGCTGACCTCTAGCTTCCTGCGGGGCCGGGGCTAGCCTCCCGCTGCCCTCGGAGGGTTCCGTTTATACGATGGTGGTGTTTTGGGGGTGGGGGGGGCGCAGTGACCAGCCTGTGCTGGGACAAGTGGGCACCTCGGGCATCCAGTGGAGAGAGCAGGAGGCAGTGTAGACCCCCAGAGAGGGAGTTTGGGGGAGTTTTCTTTAAGAACCCAACCGCGGCCCTGCTGGAGCCTCGTGGGCAGGATCCGCGTGTGATGGAGGGGACCAGCCGGAAGTCTGGAGACTGAAACCTCGCATCAAGCCATGCCTTGCCTGCTTAGGAGCCCTGTGTCAGTCCAGCCACTTGGTTCTTTGAGCCTCGGTCTGTAAAACGGGAGTAACAGCAGACCCTCCCCTGCAGTGCGACCCGGGGCACGCGTGGTAAAGGGCCTGGGCCTCAGTTCTATTGATTACGATTGCTGAGCCCCAGCCAGCTGTCCGCTCACCTGGAAAGAGGCTTGGAAAGGGGGAGGGCACAGGCCAGGTGGCCCACTGTGGACAAGTAGAAATCGGGAAGTTGCCATCTACAGTGTTTGTATAATTGAGCAAATGAGATAGAGCTTTCCTGGTGGCTCAGATGGTAAAGCATCTGCCTGCAAGGCAGGAGGGGTTCCATCTCTGGGTCGGGACGATCCCCTGGAGAAGGGAGTGGCTGCCCACTCTGATTGTCCTGCCTGGGGAATCCCATGGACAGAGGAGCCTGGCGGGCTAGAGTCCATGGGGTGGCGAAAGAGTCAGACACGACTGAGCGCACCCACCCTCGTGTGACTGAGCTGTGAGCACCTAAGCAAACAGCTAGGCCAGGGTCGGTGGCAGGTGCCAGACAAGCAGAGCCCCTGTGGACCTCCCAGCCAGCGTCACCAGCGTGACCACCTCTAGTTAGCGCACGCGGGCAGCTGCCTGCCTCGTGGGGGAGCTGCTGGGACTGGACGTTCCGAGGAAAGCCCTCAGACACCCCGCCGCCGAGTCGAGCTTCACGTCCTCTCTTCCTTTCCTTGCAGGGGCTGCTCGTGGCCTTGCAGTACTGCTTTGCCAACGGAGAGGTACGTGCTCCCCGCTGACCTCTAGCTTCCTGCGGGGCCGGGGCTAGCCTCCCGCTGCCCTCGGAGGGTTCCGTTTATACAATGGTGGTGTTTTGGGGGTGGGGGGGGCGCAGTGACCAGCCTGTGCTGGGACAAGTGGGCACCTCGGGCATCCAGTGGAGAGAGCAGGAGGCAGTGTAGACCCCCAGAGAGGGAGTTTGGGGGAGTTTTCTTTAAGAACCCAACCGCGGCCCTGCTGGAGCCTCGTGGGCAGGATCCGCGTGTGATGGAGGGGACCAGCCGGAAGTCTGGAGACTGAAACCTCGCATCAAGCCATGCCTTGCCTGCTTAGGAGCCCTGTGTCAGTCCAGCCACTTGGTTCTTTGAGCCTCGGTCTGTAAAACGGGAGTAACAGCAGACCCTCCCCTGCAGTGCGACCCGGGGCACGCGTGGTAAAGGGCCTGGGCCTCAGTTCTATTGATTACGATTGCTGAGCCCCAGCCAGCTGTCCGCTCACCTGGAAAGAGGCTTGGAAAGGGGGAGGGCACAGGCCAGAGGAGTTTGCTCCTGACTTAGGAGCTGGTGGGATTTCCAGCTCCCTGTGGTCCTCCCCTCCCCCCATCCCAGGTGTAACTACTGCTTGCTGCTTCCTTCCACTAGCGCGTCAGCTTCTTGACAGTAAAACCTCACCTCTCTTGCTCTCTGCTGCCTGTCCTGTATCTTCACCCAGGGACCCCTGATTCACCAGGCAGGCGTCAGACGCGACCTCAACACAGTCCTTTTCTTAACACAGTGTCTCAAAAAGCCGCAGGGGGTTCCCGCCCTGTGCTCTGCTCCTCTGCTCGCATGCATCTGTTTGCTTCTCTGTGTTCCTTTTCCCTGGTGAGAAGGTAGGTTCCCCTAGGGTGGTCCAGCATAGCCCCTCAACACGCATTTGCTGTACGGATATGGGATTCGGGGACTCCATGGCAGTAACCCCACCTTCGCCTCCCCTGGCAGGTGAAGGCCGAGCTGAGGAAGCAGTGGGCCCGCTTCTTGCTAGCCCGCCACTCGGGCTGCCGAGCCTGGGTCCTGGGGAAGAACTTCCGATTCCTGGTGAAATGTCCCAAGAAGCTCTCGGAGGGGACCGACTTCGGGTCGCTGCAGAAGGCACCGCTCTCGCCTGGCAGCGGCAGGCAGCTCCTGGGCTTCCCCAGAGAGGGCCTGGGGGAGGCCGGCGCCCCGCCCCGCCCCGGCCACGCCGCCTGGCCCCGCGGCAGCAGCCTGTCGGAGAGCAGCGAGGGCGACTTCACCCTGGTCCACACCATGGAGGAGATTCTGGAGCAGAGCGAGATCTAGGTGGGAGCCTGCCACGCGGGCCCCGCTCCCTGGGGTCTCCTGAGCCCACGAAGGGGAAAACGGCCAAGCTGGACAATGCAGAGTGAGCGACCTTTGGGCTCACCCTGCCCACTCCGATGTCCCGTCTCTCCAGGTCTTCCCTGTTCCGTAGACAGAGGCTGCGTACCCTCACCGCTTCTGCCTGCCCTCGTCGTCCTCATCACCCCCACTGGTGTGTTTTCCATAATTACCACCGGCCTCCTAGACTGGCCCCAGATTCAAGTGAATGGAGCCCTCAGACTCAGATGTCTGCTGTGAAGCCAAGGCCAGCGGCTCCCTTTCCTTCATCCTTCATGGGACCAGGTGTCCAAGGACCCCCTGCGACGTGCTTCACAGGCAGAGTGACTCATTCACGGCAAAGGTTCAGACAGAGTGCACCTGACCCTCGGACAGCTGGTGCTGGGCCTGCGTCACAAGCAGCCCGGGTCATTCTGACCCGCGTCCTTGTTTTGAAAACCCGGGGCAGGATGTGCTGCAACGAGAAGCCCCTCAGAGCTGGCTGCGGAGGGGGAGGCCCTGGGAGTCTGCGTTCAGCCGCTCAGCCGTGCCCTGCCCGCCCTCCTCTTCTCCTCTTCTGACCGTTCTGACCCTACTCTGAGCACCTGCCCCCGTCCCCGCCGCTCACAAGCGCCCGCTGCTTCCCCTCTCTCCTCTTCCTCTCTTGTCAAGCCTTTCCGCCCTCTCTCCATCTTCAGTTCACATTCAGGGGCAGCGAAAGTTCTGTTCAACCTGAGACAATGCCCATCCTTCCTGGGAGGGTTGGCCTCAGCTCCTAGGGCCCCTTTGAAAGTTGCCAGTGTTCATTTTCTCACTTTTCTGGCTCCACCTGCCTTTCTGAGCTTGATTTCTTCAAGACTTACTTATCTGCTGTCCTCTACCATGTTTGTCCTTTACCATGTCTGCTGTCCTCTGCCATCGCTACCTGGATGGCTGTTCCAGCTGCCCCGGAAGGCCCCGTCCCCACTCCCCAGCAGCCTGTCGGAGAGCTGAGGCGACTTCACCCTGGTCCACACCATGGAGGAGATTCTGGAGCAGAGCGAGATCTAGGTGGGAGCCTGCCACGCGGGCCCCGCTCCCTGGGGTCTCCTGAGCCCACGAAGGGGAAAACGGCCAAGCTGGACAATGCAGAGTGAGCGACCTTTGGGCTCACCCTGCCCACTCCGATGTCCCGTCTCTCCAGGTCTTCCCTGTTCCGTAGACAGAGGCTGCGTACCCTCACCGCTTCTGCCTGCCCTCGTCGTCCTCATCACCCCCACTGGTGTGTTTTCCATAATTACCACCGGCCTCCTAGACTGGCCCCAGATTCAAGTGAATGGAGCCCTCAGACTCAGATGTCTGCTGTGAAGCCAAGGCCAGCGGCTCCCTTTCCTTCATCCTTCATGGGACCAGGTGTCCAAGGACCCCCTGCGACGTGCTTCACAGGCAGAGTGACTCATTCACGGCAAAGGTTCAGACAGAGTGCACCTGACCCTCGGACAGCTGGTGCTGGGCCTGCGTCACAAGCAGCCCGGGTCATTCTGACCCGCGTCCTTGTTTTGAAAACCCGGGGCAGGATGTGCTGCAACGAGAAGCCCCTCAGAGCTGGCTGCGGAGGGGGAGGCCCTGGGAGTCTGCGTTCAGCCGCTCAGCCGTGCCCTGCCCGCCCTCCTCTTCTCCTCTTCTGACCGTTCTGACCCTACTCTGAGCACCTGCCCCCGTCCCCGCCGCTCACAAGCGCCCGCTGCTTCCCCTCTCTCCTCTTCCTCTCTTGTCAAGCCTTTCCGCCCTCTCTCCATCTTCAGTTCACATTCAGGGGCAGCGAAAGTTCTGTTCAACCTGAGACAATGCCCATCCTTCCTGGGAGGGTTGGCCTCAGCTCCTAGGGCCCCTTTGAAAGTTGCCAGTGTTCATTTTCTCACTTTTCTGGCTCCACCTGCCTTTCTGAGCTTGATTTCTTCAAGACTTACTTATCTGCTGTCCTCTACCATGTTTGTCCTTTACCATGTCTGCTGTCCTCTGCCATCGCTACCTGGATGGCTGTTCCAGCTGCCCCGGAAGGCATCCCCACTGCTCTCCCAGGCCTGGGTCCCCCAGTGGTCAGTCCCCGTGGTCCTGTGGAAATGGGTGTTGGGTGCTGGAGGCGGCCCAGGTAAAACGAGAGGACTGTGGCTGATCCAGAGAGGCCAGGGGGTCACCGAGGGGGCCAGGGCGAGGGGACCCGGTCGGTCGATGGGGAATGAGTTGTGGTTCAGACCCTGAGTGAAGGTTCTTCTGGTGGCAGGTGGAGGGAGGGCCCAGGCAGTTAGGATCAAGCTCAGTGGCTGATTTGTAAGAGGCTGAGGAAGGTCATGGAAGGAATGTCCTATGGAAATGGTGGTCAGTGCTCAAGAGTGTTGTTTTTATGTGTAAAATGTACGTGTATGTGAGTGGGTGGGTGGGGTAGGTTCCTGGGGGTCCAAATCCTGCCTTATCTTAGCGGGAAGGGCGATACGATGCTTATCAAGTCAGGTTACCAGATTCAGCAATTGAAAATACACAGTTCTCAATTAAATTTGGATTTTGGATCAATAAATAATAGTATATTAAGTATATCCCACAGGACATACTTATATATTAAGTATATATTATATATTAAGTATATCTAAGTATATCCCACAGGGCATACTCTATGTGAAATTCAAATTAATTGCACATCCCTGTATGTCACCTGGGAACTCCATTGTCAAGGACGTTTTGCTGCAGGATAGGCGCCAGGGTGAAGCAACTAAGGAACTCCGTTCAGGTGCAAAATTGAAAAGCATCCTAAAAACCTACAATGTCAAGATAAGTACTATTTTAATACAGTATTTAAAATCCACAGGCCATAGGCCAGTTATTAAAATGGCATTTTATTAAGAGGGGAAACCCCTTAGCAATCTGGTTCAAGATTTAAGGGGACTAACTTTTAATACATTGGTCAAGCCTTTCCGCTCTCTCCATCTTCAGTTCACATTCAGGGCAGCGAAAGTTCTGTTCAACCTGAGACAATGCCCATCCTTCCTGGGAGGGTTGGCCTCAGCTCCTAGGGCCCCTTTGAAAGTTGCCAGTGTTCATTTTCTCACTTTTCTGGCTCCACCTGCCTTTCTGAGCTTGATTTCTTCAAGACTTACTTATCTGCTGTCCTCTACCATGTTTGTCCTTTACCATGTCTGCTGTCCTCTGCCATCGCTACCTGGATGGCTGTTCCAGCTGCCCCGGAAGGCATCCCCACTGCTCTCCCAGGCCTGGGTCCCCCAGTGGTCAGTCCCCGTGGTCCTGTGGAAATGGGTGTTGGGTGCTGGAGGCGGCCCAGGTAAAACGAGAGGACTGTGGCTGATCCAGAGAGGCCAGGGGGTCACCGAGGGGGCCAGGGCGAGGGGACCCGGTCGGTCGATGGGGAATGAGTTGTGGTTCAGACCCTGAGTGAAGGTTCTTCTGGTGGCAGGTGGAGGGAGGGCCCAGGCAGTTAGGATCAAGCTCAGTGGCTGATTTGTAAGAGGCTGAGGAAGGTCATGGAAGGAATGTCCTATGGAAATGGTGGTCAGTGCTCAAGAGTGTTGTTTTTATGTGTAAAATGTACGTGTATGTGAGTGGGTGGGTGGGGTAGGTTCCTGGGGGTCCAAATCCTGCCTTATCTTAGCGGGAAGGGGCGATACGATGCTTATCAAGTCAGGTTACCAGATTCAGCAATTGAAAATACACAGTTCTCAATTAAATTTGGATTTTGGATCAATAAATAATAGTATATTAAGTATATCCCACAGGACATACTTATATATTAAGTATATATTATATATTAAGTATATCTAAGTATATCCCACAGGGCATACTCTATGTGAAATTCAAATTAATTGCACATCCCTGTATGTCACCTGGGAACTCCATTGTCAAGGACGTTTTGCTGCAGGATAGGCGCCAGGGTGAAGCAACTAAGGAACTCCGTTCAGGTGCAAAATTGAAAAGCATCCTAAAAAAAACCCCTACAATGTCAAGATAAGTACTATTTTAATACAGTATTTAAAAAAATCCACAGGCCATAGGCCAGTTATTAAAATGGCATTTTATTGGAACCAGAGCCGGGATGAGGGTGGACCGAGTGGGACCGTGAAATGTAAATGCAGGATCTGGTCTTGACTTTTAAGATTTTTGAGGAACTGCCCTGGGCGTCCAGCAGTGAAGACGGAGCTTCCATTGCAGGCAGTGTGAGTTCTATCCCTGGCTGGGAAACTAAGATCTTGCATGCTGCAGGGTGCAACCAGAAAAAAATTGTTTTTAATATTTTGCTCATTATGGACATTTTAACATTATTATTATTATTGGTTTTGGCCACTTCTATTGGTCTTTTTCATTTCCATCTTTGTTCTTTGGCCTGTGTGGGCCTCCCATTGCAGTGGCCTCTGTTGTCGCAGAGCACCGGCTCAGGGCGCATGCGCTCCAGAGCTCCGGCTCGGTGATTGGACACGTCGGTCGAGCCGCTCCACGGCACGTGGGATCTTCCCAGGCCAGGGATGGAACCGGCGCCCCTTGCACTGCAAGGCGGTGTCCTTACCCACTGGACCACCAGGGTAGCCCTTAACATTATTTTTTATTTTTAAATGATTACATAAAAGTATGATTTATCTTGATTACTGAGCTTTTGGGCAGCCACCTTACCTTTTCCACCTGAAGGCCCCGTCCTCCGTCTCCCCAGCACTGGTTCCACTCTGCACCAGGGGAGACTGAAGCAGCGACGTTAGGTAAGTGCACAGCGCAGCAAAGGTTTGTGTTTTGGGTCCAGATTCTTCACAGTTCAATCATTAAGATAGATGTCCGAGTTTTGCCTTTCTGCAGAAGTGTCTGCTGTTCCTCATCGGCCTGTGAGTACCTAGAAAGCTGGGCCGGGTGCAGAAAGTGTCTGACTGTTGCCTCAGAGGCACCGGATGCATACTCTATGTGAAATTCAAATTAATTGCACATCCCTGTATGTCACCTGGGAACTCCATTGTCAAGGACGTTTTGCTGCAGGATAGGCGCCAGGGTGAAGCAACTAAGGAACTCCGTTCAGGTGCAAAATTGAAAAGCATCCTAAAAAAAACCCCTACAATGTCAAGATAAGTACTATTTTAATACAGTATTTAAAAAAATCCACAGGCCATAGGCCAGTTATTAAAATGGCATTTTATTGGAACCAGAGCCGGGATGAGGGTGGACCGAGTGGGACCGTGAAATGTAAATGCAGGATCTGGTCTTGACTTTTAAGATTTTTGAGGAACTGCCCTGGGCGTCCAGCAGTGAAGACGGAGCTTCCATTGCAGGCAGTGTGAGTTCTATCCCTGGCTGGGAAACTAAGATCTTGCATGCTGCAGGGTGCAACCAGAAAAAAATTGTTTTTAATATTTTGCTCATTATGGACATTTTAACATTATTATTATTATTGGTTTTGGCCACTTCTATTGGTCTTTTTCATTTCCATCTTTGTTCTTTGGCCTGTGTGGGCCTCCCATTGCAGTGGCCTCTGTTGTCGCAGAGCACCGGCTCTGGGCGCATGCGCTCCAGAGCTCCGGCTCGGTGATTGGACACATCGGTCGAGCCGCTCCGCGGCACGTGGGATCTTCCCAGGCCAGGGATCGAACCGGCGGCCCTTGCACTGCAAGGTGGCGTCCTTACCCACTGGACCACCAGGGAAGCCCTTAACATTATTTTTTATTTTTAAATGATTACATAAAAGTATGATTTATCTTGATTACTGAGCTTTTGGGCAGCCACCTTACCTTTTCCACCTGAAGGCCCCGTCCTCCGTCTCCCCAGCACTGGTTCCACTCTGCACCAGGGGAGACTGAAGCAGCGACGTTAGGTAAGTGCACAGCGCAGCAAAGGTTTGTGTTTTGGGTCCAGATTCTTCACAGTTCAATCATTAAGATAGATGTCCGAGTTTTGCCTTTCTGCAGAAGTGTCTGCTGTTCCTCATCGGCCTGTGAGTACCTAGAAAGCTGGGCCGGGTGAATTCCTAACTGGTACCCAGCGTAGCTGGCTGAGAGCAGGTTCAGGACACCTTTGTTAAAACAAAGGAGACCAGTGTCTCAGAGGCACCGGATGCTACTGAGAGTCTGTCAGTCAGGGCCCGGCCATAAACAGGAGGAACTTTTTAAAAAGCCTTTGTAAATATGTCTTCCCTCCTCACTTCACAAATGGGGTGCCACACACGCGCATACACACAGCTTCCTCTTGTTCTGCTAATGATGAAAATAAATCTATTTGATTTGTACTTTGTTGATTCTTTTATTTTGTTTTTTTTTTTTAAACTGCTTTTTTTTTTTAAATTTTGGCGTCTTTTATTGATTATTTATTTATTTGTTTGTTTGTTTTCAGCCATCTTTATTCTTCAGCCTGTGTGGGCCTCTCACTTCAGTGGCCTCTTTCGCTGCAGAGCACATGTGCTCCAGAGTGCTGGCTTGTACTTGGACACACCAGTCCAGCCGCTCCGCGGCACGTGGGATCTTCCCAGGCCAGGGATCGAACTGGCGCCCCTTGCACTGCAAGGCGGTGTCCTTACCCACTGGACCACCAGGGAAGCCCACACTTTACTGTTGTCTTCAAGGTCCCGCCTGGGGACATCCCTGGTGGTCCAGTGCTGACGAATCTGCCTGCCAATGCAGCGGACACGGGAAGATTCCACATGCCAAGGGGCAACTAGGCCAGGACGCCACTCCTACTGAAGCCTTCGCACCCTAGAGCCTATGCTCTGCAACAAGAGAAGCCACTGCAATGGGAAGCCCTCTCTCAGCCACGAAGAGCAGTCCCTGCTCGCTGCAATGAGAGGAAGCCCGTGCATAGCAACAAAGACCCAGTCCAGCCTAAATCAAGAATAATAAATAAAGCTTAAAAATCCCACCTAGTGGTCTCCATCCTGGCTTTGCAATCATGGGGACACTTTCTAGAAACACTGGTGGACTCCCAGACAGGAGTCCAGCGGGCACAGCAGCAGCCAGCCACACAGCCCTGGGACAGACACGAGAGCTATTTAAAGATGTCCGAGTTTTGCCTTTCTGCAGAAGTGTCTGCTGTTCCTCATCGGCCTGTGAGTACCTAGAAAGCTGGGCCGGGTGAATTCCTAACTGGTACCCAGCGTAGCTGGCTGAGAGCAGGTTCAGGACACCTTTGTTAAAACAAAGGAGACCAGTGTCTCAGAGGCACCGGATGCTACTGAGAGTCTGTCAGTCAGGGCCCGGCCATAAACAGGAGGAACTTTTTAAAAAGCCTTTGTAAATATGTCTTCCCTCCTCACTTCACAAATGGGGTGCCACACACGCGCATACACACAGCTTCCTCTTGTTCTGCTAATGATGAAAATAAATCTATTTGATTTGTACTTTGTTGATTCTTTTGTTTTTTTTTTTTAAACTGCTTTTTTTTTTTTAAATTTTGGCGTCTTTTATTGATTATTTATTTATTTGTTTGTTTGTTTTCAGCCATCTTTATTCTTCAGCCTGTGTGGGCCTCTCACTTCAGTGGCCTCTTTCGCTGCAGAGCACATGTGCTCCAGAGTGCTGGCTTGTACTTGGACACACCAGTCCAGCCGCTCCGCGGCACGTGGGATCTTCCCAGGCCAGGGATCGAACTGGCGCCCCTTGCACTGCAAGGCGGTGTCCTTACCCACTGGACCACCAGGGAAGCCCACACTTTACTGTTGTCTTCAAGGTCCCGCCTGGGGACATCCCTGGTGGTCCAGTGCTGACGAATCTGCCTGCCAATGCAGCGGACACGGGAAGATTCCACATGCCAAGGGGCAACTAGGCCAGGACGCCACTCCTACTGAAGCCTTCGCACCCTAGAGCCTATGCTCTGCAACAAGAGAAGCCACTGCAATGGGAAGCCCTCTCTCAGCCACGAAGAGCAGTCCCTGCTCGCTGCAATGAGAGGAAGCCCGTGCATAGCAACAAAGACCCAGTCCAGCCTAAATCAAGAATAATAAATAAAGCTTAAAAATCCCACCTAGTGGTCTCCATCCTGGCTTTGCAATCATGGGGACACTTTCTAGAAACACTGGTGGACTCCCAGACAGGAGTCCAGCGGGCACAGCAGCAGCCAGCACACAGCTTGGGACAGACCCCTGAGCTCCCGGGAAAGGGATGCGCTTAGCCCTTTGATCTGTCCCTCGGCCACCCTGGGGCATTCTCTCCCTCTGAGGTTGCTCCTGGGCGCCCTGCTGTGTCTGATCCCGGAGGGGCATCTCGGGTGGCTTACTTCTCTCCACCCAGATGCCGTATAGCCACTCCCACTTCCGGCTCGGATGCTGGGCAATCCCAGAATTCCCTGTGCTGCCAGGTCCAGGTGAAGACTGCTGAGGCACCCTCGTGTAGTCCACGGGACTCTGGTTCGAGTCCCAGTCCTACTCGGACGTCGTGGCCTCGCGGTCCTCATCCATACTTTGGGGATAGTCATAGTAATACCTTTGATAGGGACAGAGTAGAATAGGTAGGTGGTTGTAGAGTCCTAGTAGGGGCGGTAGGTAGAAGGGTGAAACCTGAGAAAGGCTGGGAGGCCAGTGAGTTGATGATAACTCAGGAGAGCTGCTCCTTGTTTAGTCAAGCAGGCTCGACTGGGTATAAACAGCTGATGAAGGAGGAGCTGATGAAGAAGGAACTAATGGTGTATGCCTTGCATCTGTGTCTATTGGGGGGGTGATCGTCTACCATCCTATATATATATATATATGGCTGCCCACTCAATCAGAGGGAGAGCAGAGCAGAGCTTTCCTGCCTGCTCGCTTGCACCTCTTACAAGTACCCTATCCTGATAAACCCTCTTCTTGTCTATCACTCTGCTTCTTGCTGAATTCCTTCTGCGTTGAGGCACGAAGAACCTGAGCCTCAGTGGGTCCAGACGTTGGGTGAGTTCTGGACTAAGTTCCAGTCACATGGGTTCGAGTCCTAGACAGGGTTTTGGCTGGGATTGAGTCCTGACGACGTGGGTTCAAGTCCCAAGCAGGGTTTCGGCTGGGGTTAAGCCTTAGCCATGTGGGTTCGAGTCCCAGACTGGGTTTTGGCTGGTATTCAAGCTCCAGCCACTCGGGTTCAAGTCCCAGACAGGGTTCGATCAGGTCTGGGCCCTGGGTTTAAGTCTCAAATCGAGGTAAAACCCTTTCACCTTCCTCAGGGAAATAATGCCAGGATGCAGCACCCTCAGGTGTCACGATGACTCCAGGTCGCCCTCCACGAGGGCAGCACTTCCTGGTGGCGGTGGTTGAGCCACTGCTGTTGCTAAAGTGGGGGACTCCCTCCGCCCGCACACCAGCGGGATGCTCCAGCATCCAGGACATCTGTGGGTTTTTCTGACCTCGTTTTGTAACTTAAGCCTGGAGAATAAATGAGCTTCCTAAACAGTGAGCACCATGATCGTGAGCGCCCGCCGGTGGAGCTCTGAGCGTCCCGGCCCTGGGGCTCTGATCAGGCAGTGTGGGCCAGCAGGCAGCACTGGCCTGGCTCTCCCACACTAGCAGACCCCCGGCAAGCCGCTTGCTGTCTCTGTGGCTCCTTTTCCTTGCCCCTAAAAACAGGGGCCAGGGGACATTTGTCTTCACCTGGCAGTGGATAAAAAGGGAATTTGTCATCACCCCCTGAAACCAGCGTCTCCCCTCTGGTGTTTTCCACCTCAGTGGATGACATAATCCGCCCCCAAGCCACAGACCTGGCTGATCGCCTTGCTCCTCCCTGCTCCCCTGCACCAGCCAGGTGCCTTCTATCGTCTAAATACCTCCTGAGCAGGTCTGGTTCTCTCCACCCTTGTTCCCCTGGCCCAGGTCACCTGGGAGAGGACAGGAGTGTGATCTCCAGGCCCCAGACTGATAAATCCCTCCTACGTAAACCCTACACGGCCCCCGCCACCCCCACAGTGAACACTAGGTCTTGCCCAGGCCCGCAGAGAAGGCCTTGCTTGGGAAGGCTTGGGAGGCCTTGTCTGGCCCACACCTGCTTGGGAAGCTTGACTTGCAATTTGCTCTCCGGCTACCCTGGCTTTCTCAGAGTCCTAGCACTTGAACTGCTTTTCCTGCCTCAGGGTCTCTGAGACGCACCCCTTCCCCACCTCCATGTTTCCCCCACTACAATCCACTGGGCCTTAATGGAAATGCCTCTTCATCAGGAACACCTGTCCCAACTCTGAAACGTTGACCACTCCCACTGTAGCTCCCCACAATGCTCTGCGCGTCTCCATGATCGACCTCCCAGTCCATACCGGCTTCTTCAAGGTCTGGGGTCTCCTCTGTACCCCGAGCTGCACCAAAACAGGACCGTGTCTCTCTCCTTCAGCACCACAGAACCCGCACCCTGGCCTACGATGGCGACACAGCCTTGTCTTTGAGGCTGAACCGACAGAAATCCTTTCTTGTTCCGGTAGGAGAATGACCAGTCAGCTGAGTGCCCGGCTCCTCTCGCTTTTATTGGAACCTGCTTACCCAACAGTCCAGAAAGGAGCTTACACGGGGGCGGGAGGGAGGGGTGACGGGATATTTAGGGCTCCTGTGATCTACATTTAGGGCTCCTGTGACCTAATCCTGGAATTATTAGGGAGACCTGAGCTGCCGGGCTGGGAAGGGGAGGTGGCCGGGGATGGTGAGGGGGACCTGGTGAATTGCTTCCGTTTGGCAGGGAGCTGTGCGGAGGGTTTAGGGTGCTGTGGGTTGGAGGCTCTCCGGACTGGTGGCGGTGGGGGGGCACTGTGCACGTGTGCTCACTCGTGTTTAGGTGAGGGGGCGCGGGGAGGGAAGAGACCTGAGCAGTTGACATCAGTGTTTCTTTTCCTTCAGTTTCTCCTTTACTTTTTGAGGCTCAAACTGGATCAGTCTCAGAATTTCCTTATTGGCCAGGGTCCCCTCAATGAAGTCTTTTTCTGTAAGTTTATCTGTGGACGGGGAAAACAATAACAGGGTCAGGATAGGTTGTTTCCAGCTGCGATGAAGCTGACCTCCCTAGTCTTCCCAGATTGTGTGTGCTCAGTTGCTTCCGTTGTGCCCGACTGTGTGACGCTAGCCAGCTTGCCAGGCTCCTCTGTCCATGGGATTCTCACTGGAGTGGGTTGCCATGCCCTCCTCCAGGGGAGCTTCCCCACTGAAGCCTCTTAGGTCCCCTGCATTGGCAGGAAGTCCTTTACCACTTGTGCCCTCTGGGAAGCCCATACCCAGAAAGGATGGGTCTATTAAAGATACAGAAAACTCAGTGCCTCTGGGGGTAGCCCCATCCCTGTCTCCTCCCGGGACCTCCGAGTGAACCCGAGGTTAAAGACAGGCCCCGCCGGGTCTCCAGGAGGCGGGCTAGTGCTGTGTCTCCTCTAATTGGTTGAGAATCCTTTCCTAGGCATTTCTGCATTCCCTGATCTGCCTTCCCTTTGAAGACCCAAGAAAGCCTTGCCCCAACGATTGAATTCAGTTCCATCCAGTTAAATGCACTCATTAAGCCCTTCCTCTGTGAGAGTCTGTCGCTGGGGCTGAAGTCTTGGTAGGGGTCCAAGGACAGGGTGGGAGGGAGGGAGAGAGCGCCCCTGGCCTGGGAAACTGCTGGTCTCCTGGGGAGACAGCCTCCTGTAGAAATGACTCTAGAAGGAGGCGGGTGTTCCTTCCTGCTTACGGCTGGGCTCACAGTCCTAATGTAGTAAGTGCTCAGTAAACCCTGGTTGAGCCTGAACCGGGTTTCCATTGCATCGTACGAGCACAGTCTTGGGCCAGGGCACCTCACTTGCCTCGCCCTCGGCTGGCTGGCCCTGACGTCAAAGATCTGGCTGCTAATCCGTCTTCCTGCTGGACGACAGACTAGTAGCGTCCTTAGCATCCTGCTTGGGTCTGGAACCTGGACCCCGGGTAAGAGACTGCCCCAGAGATCACAAAGGGGCCAATACCAGCGTTGCACCCGTGGAGGCCCTTCAGGCTTTAAAAATCTCGACTGCTGGCGTCTCTCTTAAAAAAAACCAGACACAAGGCCCCAGCGGCCCTGTATTCTCACATGGGAACAACAGGTCGCAGGCTGTGTCACCCGGCTGACCCTCACGCCCACTGCCTGTCCCTGGTGCCACCCAGGGCCACAGTCCACTTCTCTCACGTTTGTCACCCGGCCCTCTGTGGTCATTCACGTATGCAGCCCCCGCCAGACAGCAGCCCCTCTCCTGTGTCCTCCTCGAGCTGGACACGGGCCTCAGGCACCTGCAGCCCCCACTGCCTCGTTCTGGAACCCATCACCACTTTCAACGCGAGACCAAGCTCCCCATAGGCCGTTTCCAGCCAGACCGAACAAGGCAGGGAGCCCAGGCAGGCCAGCTCCTAGAAGGAGGGGGCCTGAGGACACGCCCTCAGCTTCGCCAGGAGTTTCTTAGCCCAGCCCTGCAGTGTAAGACTTGTCTTGCGTGTGCCCATAAGCGGTTCATCTGCTTTGCGGTCGGATGGCTTTCCCAGCCCCCTGCTGATTCCTCCTCATTTCCCCTCAGGACCCTGTAATCTCTTGAAATCTAATTCCATCTGATGGTGCTTGGGGGTAGGGAGGGCCCAACTAACTTCCTAAAGTAAAACCATATACTGACTTGGGATGCCGTGCTAATTCTGAAGTGCGCTTTACCCGGTCCCAGCTGCACAGAAGGCATTTTTATCAACAAGCAAAGCCCCAAACAAAAACGGGTGTGCCATCTAAAAAGTAAGCGTTTTGCTTGCAAAGCCTCTAAACTTGTCATTTGCACAGAGACTGTTCTTGGGCCGTTGCCTCGACTTCTGCTCTTCCTCTAGGTGGGTTCCCTCTGTCAGAGCAGATGTGTTTTTCTTCAAAAGCACCCCACCATTTAGACCCTGCCTTCACCCTCAGGGAGTCTCCGGCAGTTTTATGAGCAGTGGGATATGGTGACACTTCCCATCAGCTCCAGAGGGGCCCCCAACTGCCTGCCCACCATTCTGCTCACTTTCCCCAAAGGCTCTTCAGACAGCCCTGCACTGGGAGGGAAGGCTCCTCGGTCCCCCCCTGGGACGGGGCTGGGAAGGGTCCCTCTATCTGGGGTCTCTAGGACTGGGAAGGAGGAATCAGTCACCATCATCCTTCTTGCCAAAGAACCTCCAGATCTTCTCGGCTCGCTTCTCCGGGGTGTTCTCATCTTCTGGGAGGCTCTTCACGTCCTCAGGACTGATCATTTTGAAAATAGCCTGCACCGAATTGAGAGGGAGCACACATCAGGAAGAGTGACTCTGGGGGAACCCACAGTGCTGACCAGGACTCAGAGGTCAAAATGCAGATGCCCTGGCCCCCGTCCACCCACCTGCCCGACTGCATCCAAGTTCCTGGGAGTGGGGATGGGGTCTCTGGGCACCTGTGCTTTTGAGAAGGGGCGGGGAATGTGGGGGAGAGTGGAGATGGCTTTCCCTTCTCGTTTTGTTTCTTTCTACATGGTCTGAATTTCCTGACCATGGAGACATACTACTTTCATTGGATTAAAAAACGAAAATAAGAAAAGCTTCCTGAAGGCTGCATGTTGGGAACCAGTGCCTTTAGCTTCACTGCCCAGAAGTTTGAGGACATCAAGCGGCTTTTTCTGGGTTCCAGTGGTGCCTTGGTTGCCCAGCAGATTGGCTTATGGTGCGTGCGTGCCTAGTCAACTTCAGTTGTGTCTGACTCTTCGCAGTCCCTTGGACTGCAGCCCGCCAGGCTCCTCTGTCCATGGAATTCTCCAGGCAACAGTCCTGGAGCCGGTTGCCATGCCCTCCTCCAGGGGATCTTCCCCACCCAGGGATTGAACCCGTGTCTCTTACGTCTCCTGCCTTGGCAGGTGCGTTCTTTACCCACTAGCGCCACCTGGATCGGTTGTGGTAATAGGGGCTAATGTTCGCAACGTGATTAACAGGTGCCACCTTTCTACTTGTTTTTACTCTGGAAAACTTTATAAGGTGAGTGTTAGTTAGGGCCATTTTACAGATTGAGAAGTTGAGTCAGCTAACTTGCTAGAAGTCAGCCAGCCAGAAGAGTGGAGGTTCTGACCCTGGCAAGTCTGGTTCAGGAACCTCTGCGCTGGCACCGCGAGCTGTCCCGGGAATGCGTTGGAGAGCATGCTAGGGGCTGGGAAGGTCTCTGGAAGGCCCTTCTTTATCCATCTGCTCAGGGAGGCCTCCAAAGAAGAGTTTACTAGAAGCTCAAGGTTTCTTCTCACCTCCCTCTACTCTTGCCAATAAAGGATCTGGTGGACACTGTCCAGCAAAGCAGGAAGTGCCTTTTGACCTCTGATCAGGGAAGGGGACAACCTGGTCTTGATGTGCCCTCTCAGCTGCAGATTACCCAGATTCCCGCAGGCTGGTCAGGCCCAGAGTGGACACTCAAGGTTGCGACTCCCCAGCCTTGAGGGTCCCAGCTTGCAACTTCAGTGTTAGGGCTGGGATGCCTTGGAGACACCCGGGGGCCCTCCAGGAAGGAGCAGCAATGCCTGTGAATGTAACCTGGGGGGATGTCCAACGGCTTTAGAAGCTCCCCTTCAGCTCCCTGGGCTCCAAAAAAAAGAAGCGAGGACGTCAAACGCCACAGCCGGGGCAGCAGCCTCGCAGACAGCGCTCACAACCCAGAGGTGCCTAGTGCTGAAGCACAAGCCCTCCCCTAAGTTCCCGAGCCAGGGAACCATGTGCAGGCTGGACCCCTAAAGCCTGGGAGTGGCTGGCTGCCTGCCATCCTGCTTCTAACACCGAGGACACGCTGTCAGGGCCTTGGGGACTGAGAAATAACCATTGCATCCTTACCCTGGGGGCTGGGAGGTTATGTGGTTTTTCTGGAGGCCAGGCAGCTGGGTGGTGGTATAGCTGCATCAGAACCCACAACTAATGACTGACTCTCAGGCCAGTGACCTGGTAAATAGCAGAGGCTTGGGATGCTCTTCCAAAGCCTGAGCTGTGGACGGTCCCCTCTCTCTTTCTCCCCTCCCCTCCTTTCCTTCCTCCCCTCCTTCTCCTTCCCCCAACCCCTCTTGCCCTGAAAAAGCACCGACTCTTCGGCCTCTGCTGGGCCCGGCATCCTCTAGGTGGTTCTGAGGGCGTGACTCTGCCAGAGGCCAACCTGCCTATGCAGGGGAGCTGGCTCTGCAGGCCCCACCCAGAGACCAGTGAGACACCCCCCCCCCTGCCCCGCACCTGTCCCCAAAGGGAGGCCCAGGTAGAGTCCACTGGCCACAAGCGGCACGCTTGGCTATTTCACTATGGTGTCTCCCAATACGGGTGGAACACTTGTGCAAATGAGAGTGAGATTACAAATGCCTCAAAAAGTATATATAATATGAAAAATATTCTCTCAATAGGAATCGAATTAGAGAAATTAAGCAAGTGGCATGGGGTGGGGGCAGCAAAAGAGAGCTAGTAAAATGACACTAAACAAAGGGAAGCAAAAAGGATATAATAGAAAAAAACAGAATCATGCTCATTGTCCAAAAATACAGGAATGGTTAAATAATTTTATGACATGCTCATAAGATGGAATTCTAAGCAGCTATTAAAAACAGTTTGATAGGGCTTCCCTGGTGGTCCAGTGGGTAAAGAGTCCACCTTACAATGCAAGGGGCACTGGTTCGATCCCTGGCACGGGAAGATCCCATGTGCTGCAGCGTGGCTGGACCAGTGTGTCCAGTTACAAGCCAGTGCTCTGGAGCGCATGCACCCACAGCCAGTGCTCTGCAGTGAGAGAGGCCACTGCAGTGGGAGGCCCACACAGGCCAGGGCATTAAGATGGATGAAAATAAATGAATGAAGGATCAATAAAAGAGGTCAAAAATTAAAAAAAAAAAAGTTTGATATTGAAAGTATTCCTAATAAAATAATGGCTGAAGAAAAGTATGATAAAAGTATGAATATGTCCTAATTTAAAAATCATTTTAAAATATATAGATAAAAGACTGGAAAGATACGTGGCTGTATGTTGACAGTAGTTTTCTTTGGATGATGAAATCAAAGACAATTTTCACTTTCTTTTGCATAGGTTTCCAAATTGCATGAATTATATATTAATAAAACTATTTTTCAGATACCTAAAAATCTTAACAGACGATCTGATCCTAGGCCCATGTATGTGAAACATGTTATGCCCCTAATATGACTTGTGATGGACTTCCTTGGCAGTCTAAGAGCTAGGATGTGGGGCTTTCACTTTGGTGGCCTCAGGTTCAATCCCTGGTTGGGGAACTAAGATCCTGCAAGCCACAAGGCCAAAATAAAATAAATGAATATAGTGAGCTGGCCAAAAAGTTTGTTAGGGTTTTTCCATAAGATCTAATGGAGGAGACTTCCCTGGTGGTATAGATTTTGGGGCTCCCAATGCTGAGGGGGTAGGGTGGGGGTGGTGTTCCACTCCTGGTCTGGGAGCTAGATCCCACCTGCCTCAACTAAGAACGCCCCCAGAAACCAAATAAATAAATAAAAATCATCTGAGTGTGTGAAGGTTTCGAAGGACGTTTTATTTTTTAACACACCGGTTCATTTATTTCTATTCTCTAGACTGCACTGCAGAGGTGGGCTCTTAGCCCCTGACCAGGGACAGAACCTGCTCCCCTTGCCTTGGAAGCACAGAGTCTTAACCACTGGACCACCAGCGATGTCCCTGAAGGACATTTTAACGAAGAAAGGAAGGAAGATGGGAGGGAAAGAAGGAAACGATAAAGGTAAATAACAGAAAATACCCAGACTGTTCTTTCCGAGGAACAGGAAGCTGTGAGAAGGTGTCCAGTCTTCTCTCAATATTGTTCTTTTGGAGACCCCTCCCGACCACGCTCTCAGAGCCAGGGGGTCACCAACCTCGCGTCCCCACTCCCCCTTCCAGCCCCGCCCCCAGCCAGGCCCCCTGTGCGGAGGTCAGTCGCCTCCGCGCAGGGGCCCCTGATTCCTCGAGACCCCCGACTGGGCTCCTGGGAAGCGGAAGCACTGACCGTGACGATCTCCAGCACCTCGTTCTTGCTGATGGTCCCATTACCGTCCACGTCGTAGAGGGAGAAGGCCCACTCCAGCTTCTGGTTGGTCTTGCCCGCGCTGGTCATGTGCAGGGCGATGACGTACTCCTTGAAGTCCAGGGTGCCATCGCTGTTGGCATCGAAGCTGCGGAACACGTGCTGCGCGTAGGCCTTGGGGTCGGCCTCGGGGAAGAACTTGGAGTAGATGGTCTGGAACTCCTGGCGGGTGATGCGGCCGCTGGGGCACTCCTTCAGGAAGGACTGGTACCAGGTGCTTAGCTCCTCCTCCGTGAACTTGGTGTTGAGCTGCAGCTCCTCCAGAATCTCCTTGGACAGGGCCCCGCTCTTGCTGTTCCCCATGGGTGAGGCGACGTTGGGCAGTCACCGCTGGTGGGTGGGAGCGATGGGCTCTCCCGGCGGCCGGGCTGGGTGTCTCCGGAGACGCTCGCACCCTGAGATGCTGGCGGATAAGGAGGATTTGTGGCTGGTTCACCCCAGTCCTTGGCGGGAGGAGGGGCCTGGAGCTTGCTGGGGTAGGTAAGGATAAAGAGCTGACAGCAGGAGGGCTAAATAAAATCATCTGAGTGTGTGAAGGTTTCAAGGACGTTTTATTTTTAACACACGGTTCATTTATTTCTATTCTCTAGACTGCACTGCAGAGGTGGGCTCTTAGCCCCTGACCAGGGACAGAACCTGCTCCCTTGCCTTGGAAGCACAGAGTCTTAACCACTGGACCACCAGCGATGTCCCTGAAGGACATTTTAACGAAGAAAGGAAGGAAGATGGGAGGGAAAGAAGGAAACGATAAAGGTAAATAACAGAAAATACCCAGACTGTTCTTTCCGAGGAACAGGAAGCTGTGAGAAGGTGTCCAGTCTTCTCTCAATATTGTTTTTTTGGAGACCCCTCCCGACCACGCTCTCAGAGCCAGGGGGTCACCAACCTCGCGTCCCCACTCCCCCTTCCAGCCCCGCCCCCAGCCAGGCCCCCTGTGCGGAGGTCAGTCGCCTCCGCGCAGGGGCCCCTGATTCCTCGAGACCCCCGACTGGGCTCCTGGGAAGCGGAAGCACTGACCGTGACGATCTCCAGCACCTCGTTCTTGCTGATGGTCCCATTACCGTCCACGTCGTAGAGGGAGAAGGCCCACTCCAGCTTCTGGTTGGTCTTGCCCGCGCTGGTCATGTGCAGGGCGATGACGTACTCCTTGAAGTCCAGGGTGCCATCGCTGTTGGCATCGAAGCTGCGGAACACGTGCTGCGCGTAGGCCTTGGGGTCGGCCTCGGGGAAGAACTTGGAGTAGATGGTCTGGAACTCCTGGCGGGTGATGCGGCCGCTGGGGCACTCCTTCAGGAAGGACTGGTACCAGGTGCTTAGCTCCTCCTCCGTGAACTTGGTGTTGAGCTGCAGCTCCTCCAGAATCTCCTTGGACAGGGCCCCGCTCTTGCTGTTCCCCATGGGTGAGGCGGCGTTGGGCAGTCACCGCTGGTGGGTGGGAGCGATGGGCTCTCCCGGCGGCCGGGCTGGGTGTCTCCGGAGACGCTCGCACCCTGAGATGCTGGCGGATAAGGAGGATTTGTGGCTGGTTCACCCCAGTCCTTGGCGGGAGGAGGGGCCTGGAGCTTGCTGGGGGTAGGTAGGCTCCCAGAAGCTCCCTGAGATTAAAATAAAGAGCTGACAGCAGGAGGGCAATCCATCTTGGCCTTCTGGGAGGACAGGAGATCAGAATCTTGAGCGCGGAGGCCCCGCCCATGGGCCCTCCTCCATCCTTACCCCACCCGCCCCCAGCTCTAGCTCTCTAAGAGCAAGGATGCTCACTGCTGTCTTCCGCCCTCCTTACCCTGAGGGTCTCAGCGGCAGGGATGGCCCTGGCATGTGGGGTTCGGAGCCAGGCTCTGGAATCAGCCCCGGGTTCAAATCTCAGCTCCACCATTTACTAGTCATATGAGGCCAGTAGCGCTTCTTTTTCTTTTTTGCTTTTAACTGGAGTGTAATTGCTTTACAATGTTGTGCTAGTTTCTGCTGCACAAAAGCATGTATAAATATACATACACCCTTTCCCTCTCTAGCTTCCTTCCCCACCTGCCCTCCAGCCCTGTCCCGTGTGTTTGGCTCATCAGAGAGCCCCGAGCGGGGCTCCCTGTGCTATTCGGCTGCTCCAGGGGCATCTTCACCTCTCTCTGCCTAGAATTCTCATCACCTACTAATCCTTCGCCTCCTGCATGGCTTTCCTTACATGTCGCCTTCTCCGTCAGGCCTATACCGACCATTCTACTAACCACAGCACCCCCACCCCAACCACCAGCAAGCCCCAAACTGTTTAGCCTGAGTGATGGTGCTTCCTGGCGTGCACACCTTGGGACGTCTGTGTGTCTATCCCGCAGGCACCAGAGCGGAAGTGCCCTGACGGCGGGGATTCCATCGGTTTTGTTCCTCACGGTGTCTCCCCTGCTTGAAGGGTGCCTGGGTGACTATCCTTAAAGAAATGGGCATTATCATGGCACCGCCCTCACCATTATTGTAAGGCTGAAATGAGTTCCTGCGGGCAATGCATTTAGCGTAGAGACTGGCCGTAGGAAGAGCGACGCACGTTAGTTTTTGTTGCGATTCACCAGCCTTCCTGATGTTATGCAGGAAGGACCGAGAAGTCTAGGCACAGGTGTGCTGACTCAATCCCCCTGGCCACCCCCCACTCCCACTGCGGGTCCAGAGTGTTTCTCAGGAGACCTTCACGTTAGGTGCGTGTGCATCTGCATCTGTCCTTACTGTGTCTTCCCCTCAGTTTGTGGGAGCGTATTTCTTGAGAGAAGCTGTTTCTCCTTTTCCAGCTTGTCATTGGAAACTGCATACAGGGGCCAGCCAGTGGAGCGTCAGGGGAGCCGGGGAGTCAGGAAGGCGGCAGGGAGTGGGGAGCCGTGGGTGGCTCAGGGCAGGGGCTGCCTCCTTGAGGAAGTAGTCAGATGGGATTATGACCCGGTGTTACGAGATCTTTTGGTAACCCAAGAGAAATCAGAAAACAGATAGCCAGAGGCCATTTCCAAACTGGACGAGTGATTTCCAAATTTTTCAGAAACATGTGGTGGGATCAATACAATTGACCTGTGGCTTGATTTCAGGTGTCGATCGTCAGTTGGCAACCGAGCCTGGTGCCGAGAAGGCAGACCACAGCACGTGCTTCTCGAGTGAGAGGCATGTTAAAAACATACACCCTTTCCCTCTCTAGCTTCCTTCCCCACCTGCCCTCCAGCCCTGTCCCGTGTGTTTGGCTCATCAGAGAGCCCCGAGTGGGGCTCCCTGTGCTATTCGGCTGCTCCAGGGGCATCTTCACCTCTCTCTGCCTAGAATTCTCATCACCTACTAATCCTTCGCCTCCTGCATGGCTTTCCTTACATGTCGCCTTCTCCGTCAGGCCTATACCGACCATTCTACTAACCACAGCACCCCCACCCCAACCACCAGCAAGCCCCAAACTGTTTAGCCTGAGTGATGGTGCTTCCTGGCGTGCACACCTTGGGACGTCTGTGTGTCTATCCCGCAGGCACCAGAGCGGAAGTGCCCTGACGGCGGGGATTCCATCGGTTTTGTTCCTCACGGTGTCTCCCCTGCTTGAAGGGTGCCTGGGTGACTATCCTTAAAGAAATGGGCATTATCATGGCACCGCCCTCACCATTATTGTAAGGCTGAAATGAGTTCCTGCGGGCAATGCATTTAGCGTAGAGACTGGCCGTAGGAAGAGCGACGCACGTTAGTTTTTGTTGCGATTCACCAGCCTTCCTGATGTTATGCAGGAAGGACCGAGAAGTCTAGGCACAGGTGTGCTGACTCAATCCCCCTGGCCACCCCCCACTCCCACTGCGGGTCCAGAGTGTTTCTCAGGAGACCTTCACGTTAGGTGCGTGTGCATCTGCATCTGTCCTTACTGTGTCTTCCCCTCAGTTTGTGGGAGCGTATTTCTTGAGAGAAGCTGTTTCTCCTTTTCCAGCTTGTCATTGGAAACTGCATACAGGGGCCAGCCAGTGGAGCGTCAGGGGAGCCGGGGAGTCAGGAAGGCGGCAGGGAGTGGGGAGCCGTGGGTGGCTCAGGGCAGGGGCTGCCTCCTTGAGGAAGTAGTCAGATGGGATTATGACCCGGTGTTACGAGATCTTTTGGTAACCCAAGAGAAATCAGAAAACAGATAGCCAGAGGCCATTTCCAAACTGGACGAGTGATTTCCAAATTTTTCAGAAACATGTGGTGGGATCAATACAATTGACCTGTGGCTTGATTTCAGGTGTCGATCGTCAGTTGGCAACCGAGCCTGGTGCCCCGAGAAGGCAGACCACAGCACGTGCTTCTCGAGTGAGCAGATGGACAAGAAGATCACCCCACAGGAGGCTTCAACCCCTGTGGTCGGCTCAGTCCCCAGCGCAGGCCACAGGGAGGAGACCTCGTGAGTAAGTTTGTCCCTGAAATCTCAGCACCCGAAGGAGAAGCCGGCAGTGGCCTGGCTTGGCTGAGTGTCCCACCTGGAACCCCAGGATCACCACCTAGGGTGGGAGCGATGTCTCTACTGTAGCCAGGGGTGGTCCCTGCAAACCGCTTCTTGCCAAGGCAGGAGCTGCAGGAAACATGGGTTCGATCCCTGGGTCGGGAAGGTCTGCTGGAGAAGGGCATGGCCACCCGCTCCAGCGCTCTTGCCTGGAGAATCTCACGGACAGAGGAGCCCGGTGGGCTACTGTCCACAGGGTCTCAAAGGGTCGGACACGACTGACACGACTCAGCACGCGCCCGTGGACGGTAACAACAAAGACTAAAGCTCACAGTGACTAGGCTGGTGAGCTGGGGTGTGTATCCTGTTCCGCAACAGGCTAACGAGTGGCAGGTCTCTGCCCCTGGGAGACAGCAGGAAGGACCGAGACGTCTAGGCACAGGTGGGCTGACCCACTCCCATTGGCCGCCCCACCACTGCGGGTCAGAGTGTTTCTCAGGAGGCCTTCATGTTAGGTGTGCGTGCATCTGTCCTTACTGTTTCCTCCCCTCAGTTTGTGGGAGCATATTTCTTTCTTTTTTTTTTTTTTTTAAAGATTTATTTATTTATTTATTTTGGGCGGGGGTCGGGTTGCGGAGGGAGGGGAGCGGGCGGGCCACTTCTATTGGTCTTTCATTTCTCTATTTTCATCCATCTTTGTTCTCTGGCCCGTGTGGGCCTCCCATCGCGGTGGCATCTGTCGTCGCAGAGCACCGGCTCCGGCTTGGTGATTGGACACATTGGTCCAGCCGCTCCGCGGCACGTGGGATCTTCCCAGGCCAGGGATCGAACCGGCACCCCTTGCACTGCAAGGCGGTGTCCTTACCCACTGGACCACCAGGGGAAGCCCAGGGAGCATATTTCTTAAGCCGTTTCTCCTTTTCTAGGCTTTCACTAGCCCGCAGTGAGGCATTTGTTCTCAAGAGCAATTAGAGATAGGACAGCCTTCGAATGCAAACAAAACCCAAGCCATGAAAGTGCAGTCACAGGCCTCCACCTTTGCCTCTGAACCTCCCACGTGAGGTGATCGGAAATGCCTCCCGGATGTCCACACCAGACCTGCAGGTCAGGCAGGGCCGATGTCCTGGGAAGAAACCAAGCTCCGGAAGGATGGTTACCTGCCCGGGTCGCCCAGTCGTTAATTGGCCACGCCAAGAAGAAAGCCTGGATGGGCCAGGCTCCCTGCCCAGGCTTCTTTTCACGACATTACACAGCTGCCTCCTTTCTCAAGGAGGCCTGAGGAGAGTGGGCCGGAAGCTGCAGGTGAGGAGCTGGGTTGCCATGACAACAGAGAGCCCGTGGGCTCGGGAGACAGGGCCCTGGGGTTAACACGGAAGGCAGCCAGGTCCCTCCCCACCCGAGTCCCTCTGCCCTCCCCCAAGGCAAGGAGGCCGGAGCAGGGCCTGCCCAGGCTCTTCAGGTCCCTGGGACGGTCCAGGCCATGGGAGGGGGCCACCGGCAGCTGTGTTGATGCTGCGGAGAGAGGGGTCAGGACCTGGAGGCTTGTTTGAAAACCTGCATAAACATCTTCTATCAGAGGGAGCGTTTATGTTCCTTAGCCAAACAAGTTGTTGGACATGATGGACTGTGAGGGGATTTGTTAAGTCTGAGCTGGGGCCACAAACTCTCCCCAGATCCCAAAGACCACTGGGGAAAGGAGGTCGGGCTACGCACCCCCGACTCCTCACAGAGCAAAATCATCTTCCGGCCACCCTCTGCCCTAGCCACACCAGCCTCTATTCGGTGCCTCCACCCCTTAATGGGGCCACGTCCTCTGTCTGGAAAGGCCTTCTGCAAGCTCCCTGCCGGGCTCCCTCCCAGGTGTCCCTGACTTTGGCCCAACGCCACCTTCTCAGGTGGCCCCCCAGTCAGCCTGTTCCCTGCTACACCCAGAGCCCCCCCCCACCCTGCCCTTTTGCTGTAACACCTAGCATCTTCTACACTTTATATCATTTTGTTACCCTGTCTCTTCTGGTGGAACGTAGGGCCCGTGGAGTCGCGGTTCTTGATCTGTTTCCATCACCAGTGAGCTCCCGGTACGGAGAGCAGAGTTTGGCATACAGCGTGTCTGGGCTAAGTCATTTCAGTTGTGTCCAACTTTGCAATCCAATGGCTTCTCCATCCATGGGATTTTCCAGGTAAGAGTACTAGAGCAGATTGCCATGTCCTTCTCCCGGGGATCTTCCCGACCCAGGGATCGAACCCATGTCGCTCACGTCTCCTGCATTTCGCGGGAGGGTTCTTTACCACGAGCGCCACCTGGGAAGCCCCTGGCACACAGTGGTGGTCAGTAGTTACGGCATGGACAGACGGATGGGTGGATGGATGGATGAGAAAATAAAGAATAGCCAGGAGCCCCTTCTGTCCACAGGGACAGTGGTCTCCAGAGGAGGGGACCAGGCCAGGAGTGGGGGTCTGGCTGCACAACACCCATCCAGGGGTCAATGCCCATGACCCCTTTGTCCCTCTGCTAAATCATCGGGGGTAAAATGACCACCCAGCCTGGGAGGGACGCTGACCCATTTGCACAAAGACGGTGGCAGCCCTCCAGGAAAGAGGGTCACCCAGTGGGACGACTCGCTGTCTCTGGACAGTTTATCTTACACGGGACGAATCTAAGCATCTTGAGCGGACTCACAGAGGCAAAGGAGAAAAAATGAGAGTGTGTAAATCCTGAAAATGCTTCAGAATAATGGAGACCAATTATGTATAGCAGATGCCTTCAAAATTTAAACATTTAATTTTTCAGCATTAATACACACAAATGCTATTACGGGGGTGGGTTGGGAAGAGCGGAGTACAGCCTCCGTAGGATCAGAGTTTCAACACTGTTACTTATAAATTATAGTACATCCATTTTATTTACTGATCTAGGCAGCCAGGGGATGGAACGATATACAATGTGGAATAAACACACTCATACCGGGATGAGGAATGTGGGAGGAGACACAGCTTTTTTAACATTAAAAATGTATAAAGTATTTAGCAAAAGTTACAGGAAACAGAGCAAACAAGCAAGTTTATTAGAAAAATCCGCTCTTACGGGGTTTGCTGTTGTGCTCCTGTCTGTGACGTGGCCGCCCCCACCCCGTCGTCTCCTTCCTGAGGGAAGGGCGGAGATGCGGAGTCGGGGCCCCGTCACCAAGGGTGGCTGGTGTCCCTTAGAACTGTCCCTGGGTGTGCATGGCTGCCTGGAGGCCACTGTCCCCAGAGCTGGCCTCCCCTAGCCCGGGTGCCCTCTGCTTTCCTTCCTTCCTCGCCCCCACGTGAGCACCCTCTGTGTCCCACCACTGCAGGCCCTCAGGGATTCCCCTCCATTGTTAAGGGTCAAGCCCCCTGAAGAGCACAGAGATCCAAAGGCCAACGGCCCCTCTTCCACAGAGACACCTCCCAACAAGCCACGCCCCAGCATCTAGAAGGTTCGGAGGAAAAGGAAGGTTAGTATCTTTCACCTTAATCTCACCCAATCGGGAAAGAGGAGCTGGGTCCCCTACCTTCAGGAAAGGCTGGACAGAAATGGCTCCAGGGGGAGGCGGGGAGGTGTGAGAGGTCTGCAGGCTCCCCTCCCTCAGCAAAGCAGCCGCATGCTGGCAGCGCGGGACCCCGTGACGTGGGCTCCACAGCCCATCGCCTCACCCGTCTGGACCCTGGGATGTATGTCTTCCGTTGGCTGGGAGAGGTGCTGGGTTGCCTTCTGGGGCTCAGCTTTTACGGGGCAGGGCACGATCAAGGCGTGGCTGGAGGTGTCCTGACCCTGGGGGTCCCACCAGAGCTGACCTCATCAGTTGGGTGTGGTCCTCTCTCTGTCCCTCGGCAGCGGGGAGGCCCAGGCCTGGTGAGCCAGGCTCCAGCAGCGACGAGATCCTGAGGGACGGGGCTCTGCCTCCACGCCTGTTTTTGCTCCTTGGAAGTGACGTTCGGGACGTGGTACCACAAATCAGTGGGCGAAAGGTAATGACCTCTGCTTTCTTTAGGGGTCTGAGGAGGAGGGACTACCTTATTTTCTCAACAGCTCATGAAACCTAGCTTTATGTGTCCACACAGAGGAGCACCCGCAGATCCTGCTCAGGAGGGTGTGGGGTGACGGCGGGCAGAGACTAGGCGTGACGTGAGCATCGGGTGCAGAACTGGAGACGGGAAAGGGGGGAGACAGCGCGGTGGCTGGAGGCGGCGGCACGCCTTCAGTCTGCACACGGAGGAAGCGACCAGGGAAAGGCGGTGCTGAGCCCAGGGCCAGATCCCTGCTTTCTCACCCACGCTCCCCCCACCCCCTAACCTGCCCTCAACGGCAGGGACTGGGCGAGGTGAAGGGAGGGTCCCAGGAGCACGTGGATCTGCCAGCTGAGATGCCAGCTTCCCGGGGGCAGCAGAGACCCCGACCGCCCCCACCCCAGTCACTCTCCGCTTTGTTAAAATCCTAAAAGTTAGTGGCTCAGTCCTATAGCCCCTGAAGAGCACAGAGATCCAAAGGCCAACGGCCCTCTTCCACAGAGACACCTCCCAACAAGCCACGCCCCAGCATCTAGAAGGTTCGGAGGAAAAGGAAGGTTAGTATCTTTCACCTTAATCTCACCCAATCGGGAAAGAGGAGCTGGGTCCCCTACCTTCAGGAAAGGCTGGACAGAAATGGCTCCAGGGGGAGGCGGGGAGGTGTGAGAGGTCTGCAGGCTCCCCTCCCTCAGCAAAGCAGCCGCATGCTGGCAGCGCGGGACCCCGTGACGTGGGCTCCACAGCCCATCGCCTCACCCGTCTGGACCCTGGGATGTATGTCTTCCGTTGGCTGGGAGAGGTGCTGGGTTGCCTTCTGGGGCTCAGCTTTTACGGGGCAGGGCACGATCAAGGCGTGGCTGGAGGTGTCCTGACCCTGGGGGTCCCACCAGAGCTGACCTCATCAGTTGGGTGTGGTCCTCTCTCTGTCCCTCGGCAGCGGGGAGGCCCAGGCCTGGTGAGCCAGGCTCCAGCAGCGACGAGATCCTGAGGGACGGGGCTCTGCCTCCACGCCTGTTTTTGCTCCTTGGAAGCGACGTTCGGGACGTGGTACCACAAATCAGTGGGCGAAAGGTAATGACCTCTGCTTTCTTTAGGGGTCTGAGGAGGAGGGACTAGCTTATTTTCTCAACAGCTCATGAAACCTAGCTTTATGTGTCCACACAGAGGAGCACCCGCAGATCCTGCTCAGGAGGGTGTGGGGTGACGGCGGGCAGAGACTAGGCGTGACGTGAGCATCGGGTGCAGAACTGGAGACGGGAAAGGGGGGAGACAGCGCGGTGGCTGGAGGCGGCGGCACGCCTTCAGTCTGCACACGGAGGAAGCGACCAGGGAAAGGCGGTGCTGAGCCCAGGGCCAGATCCCTGCTTTCTCACCCACGCTCCCCCCACCCCCTAACCTGCCCCCAACGGCAGGGACTGGGCGAGGTGAAGGGAGGGTCCCAGGAGCACGTGGATCTGCCAGCTGAGATGCCAGCTTCCCGGGGGCAGCAGAGACCCCGACCGCCCCCACCCCAGTCACTCTCCGCTTTGTTAAAATCCTAAAAGTTAGTGGCTCAGTCCTATCTGACTCTCTTCAACCCCCATAAGACTGTAGCCCACCAGGCTCCTCTGTTTATGAAATTCTCTAGGCAAGAATACTGGAGTGGGTAGCCACTGCCTTCTTCAGGGGATCTTCCCGACCCAGGGATCAAACCCGGGTCTCTTGTATTGCAGGCAGGATGCTTTGCTGTCTGAGTCCCCAAGGAAGCCCCCAAACCTCAAATGACCCCCAAATGCAAGCGAGTCCAAGAACCACAGGACCCAGCCAGCTGAAAGGAGCTATGCTAACAAGCTCAAGACTCCGGGCCAGGACCTCTGGGGGCAGGCCCCTCATTTTAAAGGCTAGGAAGCAGTGGGGGTGCAACCACGCAACAGGCCGCTACTCAGCAAGGCAGGGGCACAGGCTGCTGCCATCCTACGACAAGGTGACTCAGGCATCAAGCAGAGCGAAGGCGTCCAAACTCAAAGGTTCCTGCAGTGGGGCTCCGTTTCTGTGGCACTCTACAAAAGGCAAGTCTACAGGGTCAGGGAGCCCGCCAACGGGTGCCAGGCTCTGGGGGTGGGAAGAGCGGATGGACATCAGAGGAGCCCGAGGGGATGTCCCTGGAGTGATGGACACATTACACTGATCTCCGGTGGTTACAAGACTGTGTGAAAGTGATAGTTGCTCAGTTGTGTCCAACGCGTTGTGACCCCATGGACAGTAGCCGCCGGGCTCCTGTGCCCGTGGGATTCTCCAGGCAAGGGTACTGGAGTGGGTAGCTGTTTCCTTCTCCGGAGGATCGTCCCTATCCAGGGATGGAACCTGGGCCTCCTGCATTGCGGGCAGATTCTTTACCATCTGAGCCCACAGGGAAGCCCCACAAGACTGTGTACGCTTGTCCAAACTCATGGAACCCTGTCCTTCAAAAGGGTGAACTTTCCTGAATGCCCATGAACCCCCAATACCGAACGTCAGATAGCTCAATAAACTTGGAAGAAGAAAAAGCAGCAGGACCCATTGGGGGCGGGAGGCCTGATGGGAATAAGACGGAAGGCTGGCTAAGGAAGTGTGCTTCTGATCCGCGCCCACTTAGCACTGGTCCAGGAGCCTCCCCCTCCTACACCATCGCCAGCAGGTCTGCAGAATCCTGTTTAAATTCTCCTTGTCAAGGCCACTCACTGAGGGAAAGAAGATCACTTAAACAAGCCGAGGGCTGTGCCGTCCTCTGAATGTCATGGCTTGTATTTCCAAGAAGGGACTTTGGCTCTGCCAAGATTCCTCTGCATCCACCTCCTAACCAAGTAATTGACTGGTTTTCACAAAGGGAACAGACACCAGCGCCCAGTTCCCGAGCATCTATAGGGTTTCTATTTGCTTTACTCATTACTCAGCCCCAGTGAGAGGAAAAGGGTCTCCCCCGACAGAAACCTGTTCCACCCTCTCCTCCCCTACACCCCCAGCCAGCACAGGCGCTGGGTACAGAAAGAGGAGACCCACGGTGGTCCCATGGGCAGAACCTCAGGTCAGTTATCCCTGCGGGTCAGCTGGCCAGTGCTTTGCAACGCTGATCAAAAGCAATAGAAAAAAACAAACAACAAAACTCAAAACCAGAGGGATAAGCTGCTTATCCTGGACGTTGTCGTGGCAACTCACAGGCTTTCACAGACAAAAATGAAGGGCATCTGTGTCTCCTGGGTAGCAGGGGCTCACCTGTTCTCAGGAATGGAATGGTGGAGGTGCTCAAGAATCACCTGGAGTCACTCACCCTGAATAAAGCCAGGCGAATCCTCTTAGAACCTCAATACCCACACCCAAACCAAACCAACCACTGGGACAGAGCGCCACCCTGAAGGACACTTTCAGATATTCCAGACATCATCCTAACCATGGGGACAGAGCCCGGACTCACAGCTCCAGCCCTGCTCGTACTTCTCTGTTCGGTTTACGGCTCTCCTGGCCATCCTTGGGCTTCATTCTTCCTCTGTGTAAAGCAAGAATTATTTAAAACAAACAGATCTCTGAAATTCGAGTTGGAGATGAGCCGTGAGGGTCTAGTGACCCGGTGACTGAACCCTTGGTGCTGTCGGGCTCGTCCGTCCTTGGGTAGATGCCACACGGCTTGTGACAGGCTCGCCGTGGGTTAAGTGGGGAAGGGGCACAAGGTGCTCATTCCCCAGAAAGGTCTTCAGAACATGTTCGTGTTCACATGGAGAACAGAGAGGGTGGGGGGCAGCGGGCCTGTCCGGTATGCAGCTACGTTTCCAATACTGGCACAATGCCTGGCTTGCCCCAAGTGTCTGCTGATTAAATGAATGAATGAGAAAAAGATGAATGAAAGAAGACCTACCAGGACCACAGACAGTATCTCTGCAAACCTCCATTCTGCAGAGAGGACCTGAATGCCAAGGTGACTGATCCGTAAGACCTCTGGAGAAAACTACACAAAAGAACAGACCTTCCCGAGCATCTATAGGGTTTCTATTTGCTTTACTCATTACTCAGCCCCAGTGAGAGGAAAAGGGTCTCCCCCGACAGAAACCTGTTCCACCCTCTCCTCCCCTACACCCCCAGCCAGCACAGGCGCTGGGTACAGAAAGAGGAGACCCACGGTGGTCCCATGGGCAGAACCTCAGGTCAGTTATCCCTGCGGGTCAGCTGGCCAGTGCTTTGCAACGCTGATCAAAAGCAATAGAAAAAAACAAACAACAAAACTCAAAACCAGAGGGATAAGCTGCTTATCCTGGACGTTGTCGTGGCAACTCACAGGCTTTCACAGACAAAAATGAAGGGCATCTGTGTCTCCTGGGTAGCAGGGGCTCACCTGTTCTCAGGAATGGAATGGTGGAGGTGCTCAAGAATCACCTGGAGTCACTCACCCTGAATAAAGCCAGGCGAATCCTCTTAGAACCTCAATACCCACACCCAAACCAAACCAACCACTGGGACAGAGCGCCACCCTGAAGGACACTTTCAGATATTCCAGACATCATCCTAACCATGGGGACAGAGCCCGGACTCACAGCTCCAGCCCTGCTCGTACTTCTCTGTTCGGTTTACGGCTCTCCTGGCCATCCTTGGGCTTCATTCTTCCTCTGTGTAAAGCAAGAATTATTTAAAACAAACAGATCTCTGAAATTCGAGTTGGAGATGAGCCGTGAGGGTCTAGTGACCCGGTGACTGAACCCTTGGTGCTGTCGGGCTCGTCCGTCCTTGGGTAGATGCCACACGGCTTGTGACAGGCTCGCCGTGGGTTAAGTGGGGAAGGGGCACAAGGTGCTCATTCCCCAGAAAGGTCTTCAGAACATGTTCGTGTTCACATGGAGAACAGAGAGGGTGGGGGGCAGCGGGCCTGTCCGGTATGCAGCTACGTTTCCAATACTGGCACAATGCCTGGCTTGCCCCAAGTGTCTGCTGATTAAATGAATGAATGAGAAAAAGATGAATGAAAGAAGACCTACCAGGACCACAGACAGTATCTCTGCAAACCTCCATTCTGCAGAGAGGACCTGAATGCCAAGGTGACTGATCCGTAAGACCTCTGGAGAAAAGAACAGTCTACACAAAAGAACAGACCGTGGGCTTCCCTAATGACCGACAGGGCTGGCTGTATCTTGTTCCTCCATTTTCGCACGTTGCCCCGGCTTAGCTAAATACTTGATGAATGAATAAAGGAGGGAAGGAAGAAAGGAAAAGACATATGCGGGGAGGATCTAATGACCGTAAGAGAGGGGATGAGGGGAAAGAGTGACTTCAGAAAGTAGATGGGCCCACGGGGGCCAATTCAGGCTGCCCTGAAGAGGTGAGAGCCCCAGGGAAGAACAGAAGACTCTGGGATCCTCGGATGGGGATGAGAAAACACAATCAATGAGCCACATCACACTCCAAGTATCTGTGTTAATAACAAGGCTGTCGGTTTTGAATATCAGAAAATCACCCACAAATTAGTCCACTAAGCCACAACGCAGTTACTACTAGCACCCATTTTTTTTTTAAATCAAAAAACCAAGAAGTGACAGCCCCAAACTGGCAGCTGGTGTCACGGCCCAACCCCAGACCGGAAGGAGTGGTCCCCCACGCCAGACCCCGACCTGTCCTGGTGGCCTGCATGCTGGTGAAGGCCTTCAGGCTGACTCTTCTGGTTGGGATGTTTGGATGAGCAAAGTGGCAAAGTGTGGCTTGCTTCTGGATCTTCAGCATCTCTGTCCTATCCCTGTGAGGACGCCATACTGACTCAGAAAAAGAGGTGTCAAGGGATTCAAGAAAAACACGTTGTCCGTTAACAGCCTGGGTGATGGGAAGACAGACCAGCGGGTGGTCCTCTTAGACGGCTGCCCTCATGAGACCTGAGTCCTGTGAATGCCAAGCAGTCAAGGGGAAGGGTCAACAAGAAAGACGGGTTTTCAGGGCGTGGGCTCCAGGCTAGAATGGGTCCCTTGTGAGCTGTCTGGCCTCCTCCAGCCCTTCCCCTCGCCCAGTCTCCTGGGGCGGATTCTCAAGATTTCATAAAGTGCGGGAGAACGGGATGACTGAGGACCCAACGGCTTCCCAGCTCATGCTCTGACCAGGCTTTCTCGGGGAAGAGGAGATGGCCAAAGGGCCAGGGGGTACCGGCCCCGAGCAGGGGCTCTGGAACATGCAGAAGGAGCCAGGAGGCCAAGGTGCCCGACTGCCTGCGTGGTGACAGGTCCTGTGGCCACGAGCGTCTGCGATGCCTGCACAGTGCATGTCAACGAGAAGTCATACACAGAACGGCTGTCCCCATCCCACTGCGCACGGGCAGGTGGAGCCATCTGGGGGTGGGGGTGACAGAAACTTGTCCCAACCCCTCCCTGACACGGGCCTGACCCAGCTCCTGGGGCAGGCGAGGGCAGAGGAGGGAGCTTCCCAGAGGAAGCGGCTGCAGGCTGAGGGGTCTAGGATGTCTCTCTTGAGAAAGCACGTGATACGGACGCCTGATCTAACGGGAAACGTGATTCGATGCTCTGATGTGGGGTCAATTTGCTCAATGAGGTAGTTTCATCCTGACTTCTCCAAGCAGGGTCAGTCTGGGAAGACAGGAGCCAGACCTTCTTCCCAAGACTCCAAAACCAAAAAAAAAAGTGACAGCCCCAAACTGGCAGCTGGTGTCACGGCCCAACCCCAGACCGGAAGGAGTGGTCCCCCACGCCAGACCCCGACCTGTCCTGGTGGCCTGCATGCTGGTGAAGGCCTTCAGGCTGACTCTTCTGGTTGGGATGTTTGGATGAGCAAAGTGGCAAAGTGTGGCTTGCTTCTGGATCTTCAGCATCTCTGTCCTATCCCTGTGAGGACGCCATACTGACTCAGAAAAAGAGGTGTCAAGGGATTCAAGAAAAACACGTTGTCCGTTAACAGCCTGGGTGATGGGAAGACAGACCAGCGGGTGGTCCTCTTAGACGGCTGCCCTCATGAGACCTGAGTCCTGTGAATGCCAAGCAGTCAAGGGGAAGGGTCAACAAGAAAGACGGGTTTTCAGGGCGTGGGCTCCAGGCTAGAATGGGTCCCTTGTGAGCTGTCTGGCCTCCTCCAGCCCTTCCCCTCGCCCAGTCTCCTGGGGCGGATTCTCAAGATTTCATAAAGTGCGGGAGAACGGGATGACTGAGGACCCAACGGCTTCCCAGCTCATGCTTTGACCAGGCTTTCTCGGGGAAGAGGAGATGGCCAAAGGGCCAGGGGGTACCGGCCCCGAGCAGGGGCTCTGGAACATGCAGAAGGAGCCAGGAGGCCAAGGTGCCCGACTGCCTGCGTGGTGACAGGTCCTGTGGCCACGAGCGTCTGCGATGCCTGCACAGTGCATGTCAACGAGAAGTCATACACAGAACGGCTGTCCCCATCCCACTGCGCACGGGCAGGTGGAGCCATCTGGGGGTGGGGGTGACAGAAACTTGTCCCAACCCCTCCCTGACACGGGCCTGACCCAGCTCCTGGGGCAGGCGAGGGCAGAGGAGGGAGCTTCCCAGAGGAAGCGGCTGCAGGCTGAGGGGTCTAGGATGTCTCTCTTGAGAAAGCACGTGATACGGACGCCTGATCTAACGGGAAACGTGATTCGATGCTCTGATGTGGGGTCAATTTGCTCAATGAGGTAGTTTCATCCTGACTTCTCCAAGCAGGGTCAGTCTGGGAAGACAGGAGCCAGACCTTCTTCCCAAGACTCCGGATGATGAGAAGGAGCAGAGAAGAGCCAGGATGGGGGCCCTCAGAATACTCGATGGGAACAAGATCAGGCTGCTGCAAAGGATTCTGGGTGCGCTGGAGGGTACCTTCTATCCACGACTCTGATCCTGACACTCGGCTTGGAGACACAGACCTCGCTCTCCCGCCCCTCCGAAGCCCTGGAGACAGGAAGGCCAGCTGAAGGAAGGGCTGCGGGGCTTCCAGGGCTGTGAGTGTGGGACACAGCTGCTCTGGGGTTGGGGGGGACCCCTCTGGGGCTCAGCAGGGACCACAAAGTTCCAGCCTCGGTTTGTGGCAAGCGTGGCACAGGGCTCAGGGGGCTCCAGCCTCAGAGACAAGGGCAGGGCTGTGGCTCCAGCTTCTCAGCCTGGGGACACCGGGGGACGCCCCGTGGGGCCTCCCAGGCCACCCTTCCGGAATCACTGTCCTCTCTCCTCAGTGGGCCAGGAGAGGAGGGGGAGGGCCCTCCGCTCGACAGCAGCCCCCCGGCGGGAGCGCCACCTCCTCTCCACGGGACCCCCGGCCCCTCCTCGGCAGGATGCCCCCGGCTGTTCGTCTAGATCTCCATGTCCACGGGGCGGATGTTGCCCGTCTTGTGCTCTCTGACCCACAGCTCCCTGTCTTTGGCTGGGTCGACTTTCCGGAGCAGCTGGTCCACAGGCTCGACTGTCTGCAAGGGACGGACAGCAAGGACACGGTCAGACGTGCAGGCCGCGCCAGGGGTGGATCCTCTGAACCACGCCGCTCACGCCCAACAGAACAGCCCATGGTGAGGGGCGCGGGGTCCTGGGGAGGGCCATGTGAAGGACAGACGTGGGGGCTGGGGGAAGCCGGGGGCCAGAGCTCTGGCCTCTGCTCTACTTCCTTTCACGCACGTGACCCTCCGACTGCAGGGCGGAAAGAGCAGGGGGCTCGAGTCGGGGACCCATTCCTCTGTCCACCTATCCCCCCATTTACCACCCGAGAACAGGTCAAATACAATGTTAGTTTGAGAGGTTCTGAAAAGCTCCAGGATGGTGAGAAATCCACCTGAGGCGGCAAGGTCACCTCCAGCTAGTCTAACCGTCATGCATCTCGGCGAAGCCCTGGGGATGGAGTCAGGGGGATGTCCAGGTCCACCCCCCAACAGGCCCAAGTCCCTGCCCACCCTCAGGACAGGTTCCTCTGTAGAAGCCACACAACCTGCCACCACAGCACAAGGGCCACGGCTCTCCCCAGCCCGGCGTCCCCCGGGGCCCCGCCGGCCTCGGCCCGGGTCAGGGCACTCACGCTTTGGTTGAACATGTCCGTCTCGTGCCGCAGCTGCGTGTACTGGCAGAGGTGCTGCCGGATCATCTCCACCCGCTCCACCTCCAGCCGCTCCAGCTCCTGCACAGGAGACCAAAGACGCCTGTGCTGGGGTCCCTCCCCCAGAGCCTCCCCCGTGCAGGCCCCGAGCAGCCTATACACAGAACACAGCTGCCGCCTGGCCCTCTGGCGTCTGGGGAGGCACCCGCCCCGGGTCTTGGGGTGAAGGTGCCGCTGAGGATGCAGCAGCGACTGTTTCCTGAGTCTCGTTCTGCCAGGCCCGGTGGGTACTATGTGTACTGCATAATTATCTTCATCCTGATGTGAAGGGATATAGGTCCTTTTCCAAGCAAGCGAATGAACACCTTGGCGACGTAACACCACTTGCTGAAAGCGATAGGCCACTATGGGAGCAGTGGAATTTGCACTGGGTTCTGCGGTGCTTTTTTTTTTTTTTAAACTTCTTTTTTATTTGGCTCTGCAGGATCTTAGCTGCAGTGTGCGGAATTGAGTTCCTTGACCAGGGATTGAAGCCGGGCGCCCTGCATTGGGAGTGTGGAGGTTTAAGCAGTGGACCACCCGGGAAGCCCCCTCTGGTGCTCTTTTTTTTTTTTTCAAATATTTATTTTGATTTATTTATTTGTCTGTGCCAGGTCTTCCTTGCGGCAGGGGGAGCTTTAGCCGCAGCATGAGAACTGCAGCTGGAGCGTGTGGGATCGCGTTCCCTGGTCAGGGATGGATCCCAGGCCCCCGGCATCGGGAGCGCCGAGGCTTAGCACCACTGCACTGCCGGGGGGGTCCTCTCAGTCAGCCTCTGCACCACGGCGGCCCCAGCCCGACGGGGTTCACACACGGACCACGTGCAGGAGCTTCTGCCCCTCGGGCTCTGGGCGCTTTGTCCCTGAGCCTCTGCTGAGCGGCCTCGTCTCCTCTGTCCACCCCGCATGCTGAGGGACGGGCCGGGGAGGCAGGAGGGCCAGGAGCAGGGTGACCACTGCCCCAGGGAAGAGCGGAAAGGGTTTGCTTTGGCTCTTAGGAGGCTCTGCGGCGTTGGAAGTTAGGGGATCGGCTGCTGTTTTGCGCAGAACTAGGTCACCGCCCAGGTGATTAGCAGGGGGCGCCTGGGGCAGTGGGGAATAAACAGGAGCTTAATGAGGAGATTAAGCAGGAGGAAAACCAGGTCACTGTCCCTGAGGAGGCCTCTCATCTGCCCCAGTGGGCTGGCGCCCGGGGCAGGCAGAGGGTTAGTCCCGGGCTGGACAACAGATGGATGGGGGTGGCACGAGGCAGAGGGACGGTGTGATAAGCACCTGGCACGATGCCGCCTTCCTCACCTGGCCCAGTGGCCCAAGTGCCAACTGTCTCCCGGTCCACGTGGTGGATGCCGATTCACAGAAATACTCAGGAGAGCGAAGACGTGGCCTGATGCCTGCTCCCTGGCCTGTCACCCCAACCTCAACCCATCTCGCAGGGTCTGCAATCCTGAACCCTTAGCTCTTCCAAGGGTGGAGGGCCCATGTTTCCTACAACTTGGCTATTTTTCCTAAAGGGACCCCTGTCTGCCCAGTTGACCCTGACCCTCGGAAGGCTACAGCAGCGGCCCACTGCTGCCAGCGTTCACACCGTTGGGAGAGCCAGAGCCAGGGTCTGAATCCACACGGCCTGGCCTAGACTTGAGGTCTCAATTTCAACACTAGAGCAGCTCTAACGGCCATCACCTCTGTCTCCTCACTCTCCCGTCCACCAGTATCTGCCCCCAGGCTTCCTGAACGCCCGCCCCTGCACGGACATGCTCGTGCATCTCTGGGCACTCACCAACGTGGTGGTCACCATCTCTTCAAACCACTTGGACTGGGCCTGGTTGTAGAGGTCTACACAGCGCATGAGGTCATCTCCTGCAAAGGGCCAAGGCCACTGTCACACTCTGTCCTGTCCTCACGAGGGCTGCCTACCTGTAGCCCACGGTTGGGGTGATGGAGGCCATGGGCAAGCTGAGGCAGGGGGAGGAGCAGCGGAACAGAAAAGAGGCAACGCAGCATCAAGAGACACCGGCTTCAGAGAATGCACCCGAGCTCGACTCCAGATGCCAGAAACTCAGGAAGGGTGTTTCTCAGTAAGAGTGTTATGTATGGCGGAGGGTTGGGGATACTCCTGGGACCCCCAATCTGTCATGAGAAGACATGCTTCCTCCTCTAAAGATGGCAGTTTTATTCCACATTGCGAAGTCCTGCTTGGTTGAATTTGTGCCCCAAGCAACTTAGTACTAGTTAAAGAAGGGAGGTTTGTACATCATGTCTGTCCGTCCGTGTGTGTCTGTGTGTACATGCAGCAGGAAATCATTCTGAAACACAAAAGCAATGTGTCTGATGGTTTACGGCTCATCAGGTGCAGTAATGATATAAAAGCAGGCAGCAGGGTTTAACACCCCCATTCCAGGATAATGGGCACCTTAGGAAAGAGGATGGGTGGGAAGGGATGCGCTCTTTCTATAGCATTTGATTTCCTAAGAGAGATAGCTGAAACAAACTATTCAGTCTCGATGGCCAGTGTATCATTTTCTGTAATCATATGTTTGAAACAGTTTATAATTAGAAAGAAAACAAACTGCGAGTAATTGCAAATGTTACTAAGCTCCTGGCACCCCAGACCCTTGCAACATAGCCTGCAATTCCTAGGCCAGTAGCATCACACGCCCGAGGAGTTTGCTTGAGATCTGATCGCAGGGTATTTCCGGGACGTAATGAATTAGAAACTATTTCCACACGCTCCCAGGTGATGCCTGGGCACGTCACAGGTGGAGAAGCACGGGTGGGTGTTCACGGAGCTTCCTGATCGCCACGGGGCTCCAGAGACAGGAAGACACCGTGGTCTCTGCTCACGACGGGAAAACGCACGCGTGAACCCAGAGATGGTGGATTAACTCTTCAAAGGCCTCCCTAGAAGGGCATCACTGGCTCATGTGCATTCAGATATGAAAGTGAAAGAAAGCTGGGGAGAAAGAAAAAAGAAAACAAAACGAAAAAAAGAAAAAAAAAAGAAAGCTGGGGAGAGTTATGCCCCATGACCCAACACCTGGCTCAGGGGCTGCATGCCAGCAACCCACACCGTGCGCTGGGGTTCTTCAAGTAGCAGAACCGCTCGAGGGCTCGTGTCATCCTGCTCTTGGTCCAAGACCAACAGCTGGCCCTTGAACCCAGGAAGGACTGACCTCAAGGGAGGGAGGTGGGTATTTCATGGCAGTCGAATTCCCACCAAAAGCCTGTGCCTGGCTGTGCGGAAGGTCCCCCTAGAGACACAAGGTGAAATCCCCAAAGCCTTATTTGTTGATCCTGACTTTGAGAACATGCTTCAGGAACTTCTCTGCAACATCAGGACATAGTGGAGAGGAAGGCAGCTGTGTCTCTCCTCTATGTAGCCCAAGGGTTTGAAATCAGACCCTTCTGAACAGAAGGGGTTAAGGACATGGATTCTGGAACCAGACTACAGGGATGTCACACAGCTCCATGGTTTACTAGCCGTGCAGTCTTGGACCAAGTTGATTTGCCTGCCTGTGCCTCAGTTTCTTCATCTGTAAAATGGGCATAACAACAGTACCTTCAGAGAGCCACAGTGAAGAGTAAATAAACCAAGAAGAAAAATTAAAAAGAAAAAGACCAAAATAAAAAAATAAACTTACGAAAAACATTTGCAATTTAAATGACAAAAACGTTGACTTTCCTAACATAAATAATCCTTAACAATCCATCAATAACAAGACCAGCCATTTGACATGAAAGTGGGAAGAGGAGATGAGTGAATCATTAAAAACAAAAAAAAGCCACAGATGATTTAAAACTCTAATCAGTGTAAATTAAATTAGAAACAAAACACTCTTTTTTTTCCCGCAAAAAGTAGGCAATTATTGATGCCACGCGGTGGGGTGTCCCTCTGATCGCCACGGGCTCCAGAGACAGGAAGACACCGTGGTCTCTGCTCACGACGGGAAAACGCACGCGTGAACCCAGAGATGGTGGATTAACTCTTCAAAGGCCTCCCTAGAAGGGCATCACTGGCTCATGTGCATTCAGATATGAAAGTGAAAGAAAGCTGGGGAGAAAGAAAAAAGAAAACAAAACGAAAAAAAGAAAAAAAAAAGAAAGCTGGGGAGAGTTATGCCCCATGACCCAACACCTGGCTCAGGGGCTGCATGCCAGCAACCCACACCGTGCGCTGGGGTTCTTCAAGTAGCAGAACCGCTCGAGGGCTCGTGTCATCCTGCTCTTGGTCCAAGACCAACAGCTGGCCCTTGAACCCAGGAAGGACTGACCTCAAGGGAGGGAGGTGGGTATTTCATGGCAGTCGAATTCCCACCAAAAGCCTGTGCCTGGCTGTGCGGAAGGTCCCCCTAGAGACACAAGGTGAAATCCCCAAAGCCTTATTTGTTGATCCTGACTTTGAGAACATGCTTCAGGAACTTCTCTGCAACATCAGGACATAGTGGAGAGGAAGGCAGCTGTGCTCTCCTCTATGTAGCCCAAGGGTTTGAAATCAGACCCTTCTGAACAGAAGGGGTTAAGGACATGGATTCTGGAACCAGACTACAGGGATGTCACACAGCTCCATGGTTTACTAGCCGTGCAGTCTTGGACCAAGTTGATTTGCCTGCCTGTGCCTCAGTTTCTTCATCTGTAAAATGGGCATAACAACAGTACCTTCAGAGAGCCACAGTGAAGAGTAAATAAACCAAGAAGAAAAATTAAAAAGAAAAAGACCAAAATAAAAAAATAAACTTACGAAAAACATTTGCAATTTAAATGACAAAAACGTTGACTTTCCTAACATAAATAATCCTTAACAATCCATCAATAACAAGACCAGCCATTTGACATGAAAGTGGGAAGAGGAGATGAGTGAATCATTAAAAACAAAAAAAAGCCACAGATGATTTAAAACTCTAATCAGTGTAAATTAAATTAGAAACAAAACACTCTTTTTTTTTCCCCAGAGAGCTATGATGTCAAAATGAGATAGTGTTGACAGGAATTTAGGGAACAGACATTTGTAGAGCTACTGGTAGGCACACCCATCAGGGAAGCAACTTGGAAACATCCATCAAAATGAATATAAGCCTCTCAGCCAGAAAATAACCCCCATCCTGTCTGCATGCAGACAGCAACCCCCAAATAAGATGCATTTATAGTAACAGCATCACTGGTATTGGCACACCCTGAAAAAAATCTGAAAAATCCTACAAAGATCAGTTAGGGAGATGCTGAAAGAAATCTGGATACAATCATACACTTGCACGCTATTCAACTATTTAGAAAGCCTGAGGTACATCAAGGGGTAAGTAAATTTATGGGTGATGGAACAGAACTGTCTCTAAGATCTATCAATTAAAATAGAACTTCAGACCAGTAGAATATGATCTGTATATAAATTTAAATATTAAAAAACATTGGGCTTTGCTGGTGGTCCAACGGGTAGGGACACCGCCTTGCAGTGCAAGGGGCTCCGGTTCGATCCCTGGCCCGGGAAGATCCCACGTGCCACGGAGCGGCTGGACTGATGTGTCCAACTACCGAGTTGGAGCTCTGAAGGGCATGTGCCCAGAGCCGGTGCTCTGTGACGAGAGAGGCCACTGCAATGGGAGGCCTACACGGGCCAAAGAACAAAGATGGATGAAAATAAATAAATGAAGGACCAATAGAAGTGGCCAAAAAGAAAAAGAATTTAAAAATTAAAACACTAGACATATTGACAGTGATTACAATATCTATGGAATAGGATTTTATATTCTTAGGTATTATTAAAATTTTTGTCAAACAGCAATATTGCTTTTGCAATATAATGGTTTTTAGTAGTGTCATTAAACTAAATGTGCTCTTCTCCCTGGGTTTCTTAAAAGAAAAAGACCAAAATAAAAAATAAACTTACGAAAAACATTTGCAATCTACATGACAAAAACGTTGACTTTCCTAACATAAATAATCCTTAACAATCCATCAACAACAAGACCAGCCATTTGACATGAAAGTGGGAAGAGGAGATGAGTGAATCATTAAAAACAAAAAGAAGCCACAGATGATTTAAAACTCTAATCAGTGTAAATTAAATTAGAAACAAAACACTCTTTTTTTTTCCCCAGAGAGCTATGATGTCAAAATGAGATAGTGTTGACAGGAATTTAGGGAACAGACATTTGTAGAGCTACTGGTAGGCACACCCATCAGGGAAGCAACTTGGAAACATCCATCAAAATGAATATAAGCCTCTCAGCCAGAAAATAACCCCCATCCTGTCTGCATGCAGACAGCAACCCCCAAATAAGATGCATTTATAGTAACAGCATCACTGGTATTGGCACACCATGAAAAATCTGAAAAATCCTACAAAGATCAGTTATGGAGATGCTGAAAGAAATCTGGATACAATCATACACTTGCACGCTATTCAACTATTTAGAAAGCCTGAGGTACATCAAGGGGTAAGTAAATTTATGGGTGATGGAACAGAACTGTCTCTAAGATCTATCAATTAAAATAGAACTTCAGACCAGTAGAATATGATCTGTATATAAATTTAAATATTAAAAAACATTGGGCTTTGCTGGTGGTCCAACGGGTAGGGACACCGCCTTGCAGTGCAAGGGGCTCCGGTTCGATCCCTGGCCCGGGAAGATCCCACGTGCCACGGAGCGGCTGGACTGATGTGTCCAACTACCGAGTTGGAGCTCTGAAGGGCATGTGCCCAGAGCCGGTGCTCTGTGACGAGAGAGGCCACTGCAATGGGAGGCCTACACGGGCCAAAGAACAAAGATGGATGAAAATAAATAAATGAAGGACCAATAGAAGTGGCCAAAAAGAAAAAGAATTTAAAAATTAAAACACTAGACATATTGACAGTGATTACAATATCTATGGAATAGGATTTTATATTCTTAGGTATTATTAAAATTTTTGTCAAACAGCAATATTGCTTTTGCAATATAATGGTTTTTTAGTAGTGTCATTAAACTAAATGTGCCTCTCTTCTCCCTGGGTTTCCTTTCCTAGTCCCAACAAGTATATTAGGTCTACTGTCTCTACTACTGAGCATTAAAGGTCTTTATACAAAATGTCACATTTATACTAAATTGTTGGATTGTGACATTCTGATACCACCTTATTTCAAAATGTCCCTAAGATGGCTATTTTACATCCTATAATGAACTAATTATACCAGGTTCATCAGAAGTTGGGGTGAAAGGGATTTAGAAACCATCTCACCCAAGCCTTCTCCCACAGCACACATTTTAATCCCAGAAAGCAAAATGCACTGTTCTCGTACACCGTGAAACTGGTTTTTTAGAATTATTCAGCAATTTTTGTTTTCAACTGTTTCTTTCAGGTTTTTCTCCCTCTTCCCTGTGCATTAGCTAATTTTTACCTCTAGGTGGAAGCAGAAGGTGACTCACGGAGGAATATTTGGGAGAGAATCTTAAATATGGTTCTTTTTTTAAAAAATATTTTCTTGGCCACGTCACTCGGCATGTGGGATCTTAGTTATCTAACCAGGTATTACACCTGTGCCCCTGGCACCAGAAGCATGTGGTCTAACCACAGGACCGCCAGAGAAGTCCCTGGAACGCGGATCTCTCTTTAAACATGTCAGCCTCTGTTCTGCGGCCGAAGCCCCTCGCCAGGGTGAGCCTCTGGAGAGCCGATCCCCGGGGAGGTGGGACAGCTTGGGAGGCTGGGGGGGGCTTCTAGGGGCTCCCGGCAGTGAGAGGACCCCTTCATTAAAGGTGGCTGGAAGAGTCTGCCCACTACCTGACCAGACCCAGGGCTTGGGCCAGAAGCAGCCCTCTCTGGTAGGGAGCCCCGTCCCCCGCCATGGCGTGGCCACCGCCTGGCCTGCTCCCCGCTCCACCGCCTGCACCCTCCCCAGCCGCGCTCTGTGAGATACACATTCCCCGGCACCCCGCCTCCCGGCCTCTCCTGCCTGTTCTTTAGTGATGCACTGAGGTCAGCGGCGACAGGGCCTCACTCGCCTGCCTGCGTGGACTTCCTCCGGGCTTTCTTGATGTCCTCCTCGGTCTTGTTGCTCAGCTTGATCTCCAGCTGCTGGGTCTTCACCTCCAGGTCTCTCTGCCGCTCCGTGAGGGCCTTCCGGGCCTGGGGTGTGAGGACGGGGCGCTGAGCAGGCGCTCGGAGCCAGGGAGGGCCCACGGGCCTGGCCCCCTTTCCTAGGTTAAGTCCTTGCTTTTCTCTGCTTTTGTGGATGAGGCCACCGTGGCTCCAGCAGGCTCAGCGGCTGGACCAGCATCAGCAGGCCCGTCAGGGACCACTTGGAGGCTGCGAAGCGTGCCCAGAGCAAGCCGCTCAGAGCATGTTTCCACGGGAGCGGGTCCACGTACTGGGGACCCTAAGACCACAGTGTCTCCAGGGTGGCAGGGACCACCTCCAACAGGGCTCAGCAGCCGGGAACACCCGCCTCCCCGTTCCGGGGCGGGGTGAGCCCCTGGTGGGGGCTGCCGGCAGGGTCTAGAGTGCCCACGGCAGTACACGGCCCCCTTTTCCTGTGCCTCCCCCGACGGCGCTGGAGTCAGCCTTGGCCAAGGGAGACCCGTCCCTGCTCCACGACGGACCATCAGCAGCTCCCACCAAGGTCAGACCACCTTGGCCTCTGGAAGGGGGGCGGCTCAGTCAGGAGGGAATCTGCCAGGTGAGCCCCAGACAAAGGGGCCCCTCTGTGGACCGGCAGTACATCCGGGCACCAGGGCCCCCAGAGCAGGGTGGACCTTGTCCCACGTGCTGGATGGAGGCCCCTAGACCCCTATGGCAGGTGCAGCCTTGCTCGCTCCCACTGGGAATCCCAGCACCCAGGGAAGCATGCACTTAACCTTTGGCTCGGGGAGGGGCTTCTCATCCTGCCCTCCCCCAACCCCCAGATCCTGCCTCGGGCGGGGGACACCCGCCTCTGGCTTGGCACGGGGAGCCCCGCTTTGGAACTGTCCACATGCCGCACCCCGGGCCCTCACCTTCTCCACCGCGGCGTAGCGGCTGGCCAGCTGCTTGCGGAGGTCGGCGATGTGGTGGTCACACTTCTTCATGTCCTTCTTGAAGTTCTCGCGGAAGTTCATCAGGGGCTTCTCCACCTCGCTGTGAAGCTGTCGACGGGGGAGACACGCTCAGGGCCCGGGGGCACCCGCTGCGAGTGGAGGAGGGGGCTCTCCGCCACCCTGTGGGTGAGGCTGGGCCCCGCTCACAGCGCGGTCAGAGACACGTGGCCGTGTATCCAGCCCAGGACGCCACCTCCGCTGGCCAGGCCCGGGGGTCACACTGACGGACAGGCTAGCGCCTGGTGCCCTCCGAGTCCCCGGTGGGCACCGCCTTCCTGCGTGGAGCCCCCAGAACCTCCCCCAGGGCTTTCCTCGGAGATCACCTCCCTTAGTTTCTAAAACAGGGCCCTTGATGTTCTGAGAGGTGCTGGGTGAGTCAGGTTTTCGAGCTTTCTCCTCTTTCATCCTTCCCTCTTTCTCACCCCACTCCTTTTGGAAGGAGGATTTTTACTTAAAACTTGGGGGCGGGGTGTGACCATGAGAAGTATCTGATAAGAAAAACTGATAAATGTGGACTTGCTGTGGTCAAAGTCACAGCTGACATCCCCCCCACCTCAACTCAGTCTCTCAGAGCCCTACCACCCTGTCCTGGCTCCTGAGGCCCCCAACGTAACCTCCAGGATCCCCATCACTGGCCTCCTCGGTCCCCTGACCCGGCCTTCCAGGGTCCCTCCGCCTCCACCTCCCTCTTGGAAGCAGCGCTGAGCCTCCCTGACGGATGACACCCCAGCTCTGGGGGCCCGGGGCTCCTCTTCCTCCCCACCAGGCTCTTTCTTGCTACATCATCTTTTCACCAGAGACCTCGAGGATGGCGGTGCTCCCAGGACCAGACCACTGATTATACACGACTCTGAACGCTGGGAGCGTGGAGGCCATGCTGTCTTGGCCACTGTTGTGTCCACAATGCCTGGCCGGAGCTGGTACGCAGTGGGCCTCCTGCACTACTCGGAAACATGACAAAGATGTTCGGCCCCAATGGCCTGGGTGACAAGCTGCCGCTTTGCTGGTGGGTGACCTTCAAGCACGAAGAGAGAGCGGGCCGCACTAACACCCCTCCTCTCGTGTTGGCCGGAACGAGTGTGTGAGCCTCGGAAAGTCTCCTTGCACAGGAAAACACCTCCATCTGGTGGCAGCTCTGTAGGAGGCCACAGACTTGAGTGCTGCCGAGAACTTGAGAACCCCCTCCCCACACAGATTAGGGCTTGAGGGAGGAGGGGGAGGCTGCATAATTGGCGGCCAAGGGACCCTGCTCCTGGCTGTGGGTCTGTGTGAGCTAATTCAGCTTGTTGACCCAGTAACTCTGCAGTCTGAGGACCTGGAACAGGAGTGAGCTCCATACATTCATGTGTCCAGGAGTAGGCTGCAGAGACTTGTCAATCCGTAGGACTCCTGGGCACCGGCCCCAGATTCTGTGGTCTGGGGATGGGCCCAGGGTCCTGCCAACACAGCCAGAGGCTCTCCCCCAACACCGTATGACATTCTGGAAATGTCACGCTACTGGCTGAATCAGAAATGATTCAATTCCACGGATTAAAGATCCACAGATTCAAAATAAGGCTAATTTTTTTCTTTAAGGAAGCTGGCTGGGTATCTTCGTACTCATTCTTAAGTTTTAAGTATCTCTGGCTAACCAGGAGGCCGAAGTCCCCTCTGGAAGCTTGTCCTCATGAACGTGAGCCGGGCTGGCCTAGACACAGCAGGTCACTGAAGCCATTCAGCTTGCCTTTCAGGACTTCTGCCTCCTCCTTCCTCGTCTCTTGTCAGAAGAGAGAAAGAGAAGTCTCAAGTCGGAAGGAATTTCAGAGACCACAGGGAGACCTCGGAGAAATTGTGAGCTGGGTGACAGATCACCACGATAAAGTGAACGTCACCAAAAAAGTGAGGTCACACGGATGTTTTGGTGCCCCAGTGCACAGGAAAACGATGTTTATACTCTACTGTAGTCTATTAGGGCTTCCCAGGTGGTTCAGTGGTAAAGAACTCACCTGCTAAGGTAAGAGACACGGGAGATGCAGGTTTTCCAGAGGTCTTGGGAACATTTCCTAGAGAAGGAACTGGCAACCCACACCAGTATTCTTGTCTGGAAAATCCCATGGACAAGGACACTGGCGGGCTACAGTCCACGGGGTCACAAAGAGTCAGACAGGACTGAGCATGAATACACATAGTCTATTAAGTGTGCAATAGCATTAAAAATAGTCTTCAGGGCTTCCCTGGTGGCCCAGTGGGTAAAGAGTCCGCCTTGCAATGCAAGGGGCACTGGTTCGATCCCTGACCCAGGAAGATCCCACGTGCTGCGGAGCGGCTGGACCGGTGTGTCCAATTATGAGCCAGCGCCCTGGAGCGCATGTGCCCAAAGCCAGTGCTATGCAATGAGAGAGGCCACTGCAATGGGAGGCCCACGTGGGCCAAAGAATAAAGATGGATGAAAATGAATAAATTAAAGACCAATAGAAGTGGCCAAAACAAGGTCTTCAAAATGTATATACATTATTTTTAAAAATATTTATTGTTCGGACCTCCCTGGTAGTCCAGTGCTTAATACCCCACGCTGCCAACGCACGGGGCATGGGTTTGATCCCTGGTCGGGGAGCTAAGATTCCGTATGCCATGGGTAAAGCCAAAAAAAAAAAAAAAGAAATACTTATTGCTGAAAAATGCTAACCATCATCTGAGAATGCAGGGTTGCCATCCATCTTCCATTTGTAAAAAATGAAAATCCACTAAAGCAAAGCGCTTATATAAGATAAAGTATGCCTGTATCCGGCCCCTAGTGTTTCACAAACAGTGCATTGCTAATAGTTGTGAAATGTTTAGTGAGTTGGGACCAGCTTTTTGAAGAGCGCAGCCCAAACAGGAAGAGGAAACATCAGACACGTTTTAGCCACATACATTGAGTCTCTGTATGTATCTGGGTATGGATACCTGTGTGTTCTGGGTGGCCATGGAAAATGCACAACTGTAGGCCACGGTCAATTCAGTTTCAAGTCTCACTGATTTGGCTCAAACTCTTCACTTCTCACTTAGAAAAAAAAATAGAAGCCTAGAGAGGCCAAGCGGCGTCCCCATGGTCACAAAGCTTGTTAGAGAAAGCATGGATATAAAATCATGTCTCCTGATGTCCTCTTCTGGCTGAACGCACAGCCTCGATGGCACAATTCGATTTTCTCCCATCACAAGGAATTTTTCTATTCGCTCGTCCTCACCCACAAGCGGGTATCGCTTCCTTTATATATAGCAATCTCATTTCTTTAACAGTCTGTGGCTATGAACAATGGCTCTAGCAAGGAGACTTAGAAAAGCCTAAAAGATTCCCAGAATGAAATTGCCTTTCTTAAAGAGCTCTTGCTCCCTGACACGGAACATTCAGCGAGGAGTGCTTCAAGGAGCCTTTGGGGGCAGACGTTAAAATGGGTTTTGCACACGGGGAGCTCTGTTACCCATGGCAGGCAGTTAGTCCCGGAGCCGCTTCTTTTCAAGAATTGTCACACAAGCACGGGGCTACCACTCGGACCGCCCGAGGACACTAACCCTGACCGACGGGATGAGGGCAGCAGACATTCTTATGGGAAAATTTTCGTGTGAATTTTGTGTGACTATTTTTCAGAAATCTCCCATCAGCGAGATGAAGTCAGCTCTGAATGAAAACATCCCAGCATTTGGAAGAATGGCCCGTATCCCCTGGGCAGCCCCTAAGAGAGGGCAGATCAGGGTTCTGGGTTATAGATGCCACTGGTCGACCCAGAGGAAAGGTTCAGGGGTCAAGGCCCCAATCCATTCAGTCTTCTTTGTTTCTTCAGTAGCTGAGCCCGCTGAGCTGTGTGATCATGGGCTGTGATCTAACCTCTCTGTGCATTCTCATTTGTGAAATGGAGATGCTGTCTTATATGGTGGCTGATAAAGCTGAGGGAGACGTGTTACATCCTGCATAAGACACTTACATCACCCCAACACGGACATACGGGGCTAGTCATAAAGTCTGTTTGGAATGCTTCCATAAGCCGTTACAGACCAACCTGAATGGACTTTTTTGGCCAACCCTATCTTAACAAACATTTATTTTGGGTCTTCATCCCCAGCTCCTGGCCTGAGCTCCTAGAGCCTTTGTCATTTCCTAAATGACAAAGGTGTTAAGAGAACACCTTCTAATATTTGGTCTCTGACCCCAGTTCCTGACACCAGACTCCTACATCCCTTGGAATTTTTTTTTTTTTTAAACATTTTTATTTTCCACCATCTTCCTAAGTTCTACCATTTGCTTTTGTTACTCTTTCTTCTTGTTGTTGGCGGCGGGGGCAGGTTGGGGAGGGAAGGGGACGGGCGGGCCACTTCTATTGGTCTTTCATTTATCTATTTTCATCCGTTTTTGTTCTTCGGCCCACGTGGGCCTCCCATCGCAGTGGCCTCTGTTGTCGCAGAGCGCCGGCTCTGGGCGCATGCGCTCCAGAGCTCCGGCTCGGTCGTTGGACACATCTGTCCAGCCGCTCCGCGGCACGTGGGATCTTCCCAGGCCAGGGATCAAACCGGCGCCCCTTGCACTGCAAGGCGGTGTCCTTACCCACAGGACCACCAGGGAAGCCCCCTTGGAATTTCTAATGAGATGAGTCTGGGTGGGCTCCTGGATGGGGGGCTGGTCACCCAAAGAGCCAGTTATGACCAAAAGATCAGGTTATGAGCAGGCTGAGTGTTCAGCCTCCTCCCCCCATCCCCTGGAGGGAGGGGAAAGGGGCCGGAGTTAGTAATCATTATACCTGTGGGATGAAACTTCCACAAAAGTCTGAAAAATCCCAGGGCTCAAGAGCGCCTGCTTGGTGAACACCCCGTGTGCTGGGAGGCGCGCCCCAACACCAGAGGACACGCCTGCACTCAGGACCCTTTCCTACGGACCCCGTGCCTCTCTTCACCTGTGGCCTTTATCACATCCTTTCATACAGAATAAGCAGATGAGCCTCTTAAGCGTCTCCCTGAGTTTCATGAGCTCGTATAGTAAGTTATCAAACCTGATGAGGGTATCATGGGAACTCCTGACTGGTCGCCAGGCTGGACAGAAGGGGTGGGCAACCCGGTGACCCACGACTTCTGACCGCCGTCTGAAATAAGAGTGGTCCTGAGGGACTGAGTCCTCAACCTGCAGGATCGGACGCCCAGCCCCCGGCAGTTAGTGCCAGAACTGAATCACACTGTAGGACCCCCAGCTCCGGCCAGGGAATGGGTCGGGGTGGGGAAAACCCACACATGTGATGACTTTCAGGTCTGCTGGGAGGAGCAGACGTAAATGGTAAGGTTACAGGACAAGAGTGCACCGGGGAAGGCTTTGTCACCCACTGGGGACTGCACAATCAAGAGCCGGGGGCCGGCTGATGGAGAGCAAAGGCCACCGGGATTCCCCAGGTTCCAGCAGGTGGCCATGCAGAAGCCTGCAGACCCGGCTCCCAGCCCCGCGGTTCACAGTGCAGCCTCCCCGTCACCTCCTCATCCACGGAGCTTTCTACCACCGCAGAGAACGGGGTTTCCGGGGGCTAGGAGAGGAGAAGGGAGACCTAGAGGGAGCATTGCGGCTTAAAAATAACTCAGTCGCTCTGTAGGCAAGGCTCAGGAGACTCGTTCACGGAGCTCCCTGCCCTCCAGGTCTCAAGAAGCAATTCCCTTGTGAAATGCTGGGTGTCTGAGGTTAGCGGCCCATTGCTGGCCCAGGGGTTCTCACTCAGCTGGGTGTCAACCCCCTCTCGGGGCACCAGCGTCCTGCAGGAGTGGGGAGCTGTAACGGCACTGTTTCCTCCCACCTCCACTCTTTATAAAGCTCCTTTGCCCCTCTCAGCGTATGAGTCATTCATTCTGCCCTCGGTGTGCAAAGAGCCATCACCAGGCAGGATGGGGAGACCTGGATACAAAGTCAGCTTCCTGTCCTCCAACCATGTACAAAGGCCAGAAATGCAACTGCCGCGGGAAAAACTCTAGAGAAGAGACGAGACCAGGAAGTGCTGACTGGGGAAATCATGGGAAAGAGCAGCCATCTTTGGGGGACGCCACCTTCAAGGAGTAAAAGAGATGGTGTACCCCCCAATTTTAAAGTGTGGGGCCACAGGGGACTATACTCAATATCCCATGCTAAATCATAATGGAAAAGACAATTGAGAAAGAATGTCTGTCTGTGCATAACGGGGTCACTCTGGTGTAGGCCAGGGTTGGCTGCAACACTGTAAACGGATTACACTTCAGTAAAAACAAGAAAAGAAATAAAAGTGTGGGCCCAGAGGACATAAGGGTGCTGTTCCAGTGCCCTCTTGGGCGGCTGAGTATGGGAGGGCAGAAGAAAGAGGGTGGACCCTGTAGGCAAAGGTGGACCCTGGGAACGATAACCCTCTCGGGGCCTCTCTTCCTTTAGAAGGCCGGCGTCCTAGTGGACAGCCCCATCAGTCACCCCCACTTCAGGGTGAACTTCCCCTTAGACTTTTGGTTTATCTTCCCCCTTTAAAGCAGCTAAGAGCCTGAGTGGGAATTTGGAGACAGGAGCCAGGGAGTGGGAGAGAGGGTCATTTGGAAACACGGAAAATCTTGGCAGAAAGCAGGTCTGACAAGACTAGGGGTAGAGAGGAGAGGATCACAGACCCTGTTCCTTCGCGACTTCAGAAAATAAGTACAGAGCATCTGTGGTGTTCTCAGCCACCACCCAGAGTCCTAAAGGCAAGGCTCAGGAGACTCGTTCACGGAGCTCTGCCTCCAGGTCTCAAGAAGCAATTCCCTTGTGAAATGCTGGGTGTCTGAGGTTAGCGGCCCATTGCTGGCCCAGGGGTTCTCACTCAGCTGGGTGTCAACCCCCTCTCGGGGCACCAGCGTCCTGCAGGAGTGGGGAGCTGTAACGGCACTGTTTCCTCCCACCTCCACTCTTTATAAAGCTCCTTTGCCCCTCTCAGCGTATGAGTCATTCATTCTGCCCTCGGTGTGCAAAGAGCCATCACCAGGCAGGATGGGGAGACCTGGATACAAAGTCAGCTTCCTGTCCTCCAACCATGTACAAAGGCCAGAAATGCAACTGCCGCGGGAAAAACTCTAGAGAAGAGACGAGACCAGGAAGTGCTGACTGGGGAAATCATGGGAAAGAGCAGCCATCTTTGGGGGACGCCACCTTCAAGGAGTAAAAGAGATGGTGTACCCCCCAATTTTAAAGTGTGGGGCCACAGGGGACTATACTCAATATCCCATGCTAAATCATAATGGAAAAGACAATTGAGAAAGAATGTCTGTCTGTGCATAACGGGGTCACTCTGGTGTAGGCCAGGGTTGGCTGCAACACTGTAAACGGATTACACTTCAGTAAAAACAAGAAAAGAAATAAAAGTGTGGGCCCAGAGGACATAAGGGTGCTGTTCCAGTGCCCTCTTGGGCGGCTGAGTATGGGAGGGCAGAAGAAAGAGGGTGGACCCTGTAGGCAAAGGTGGACCCTGGGAACGATAACCCTCTCGGGGCCTCTCTTCCTTTAGAAGGCCGGCGTCCTAGTGGACAGCCCCATCAGTCACCCCCACTTCAGGGTGAACTTCCCCTTAGACTTTTGGTTTATCTTCCCCCTTTAAAGCAGCTAAGAGCCTGAGTGGGAATTTGGAGACAGGAGCCAGGGAGTGGGAGAGAGAGGGTCATTTGGAAACACGGAAAAATCTTGGCAGAAAGCAGGTCTGACAAGACTAGGGGTAGAGAGGAGAGGATCACAGACCCTGTTCCTTCGCGACTTCAGAAAATAAGTACAGAGCATCTGTGGTGTTCTCAGCCACCACCCAGAGTCCTAAATTTAGACAGAGGGATCAAGACAGAAACATCGCTGTTCGAAGTCACGGCACTAGAGTCTTCTGGACCAAATGAAAACAGGGCTGCTTACCTCGTCTGAACGTGCACAACCACACATACAACAAAAAATGCTTCCCTCTGAAACAGGCTCGTCTCTCCCAATCCCGAGAGGAAGCCGAATTTGTCAATGCAGTCCTTTGAAAGCCCCGCCACGTGGAAGCCTCACCCGAGGACTTGAGGGGCGTCCTTCTCCCCTCACACAGGTGGGCGGGCGGTGCGCCCTGGCTCGCCAGAAAGTGAAAGTGTGAGCGGCTCAGGCGTGTCCCACTCTAGGCTGCCCCACGCAGCCCGCCAGGCTCCTCTGTCCACGGAGCTCTCCAGGCAAGAATCCCGGAGTGGGTGGCCATGCCCTTCCACAGGGGATCTGCCCAACCCAGGGATCACACCTAGGTCTCCTGCGTTGCAGGCAGATCCTTTACCATCTGAGCCACCAGGGAAGCCGTGGCCCACCAGAGCGCAGGGTTAAATTTGGTGGAATTCAGTGAGTTGGTTGTTAAAGATAGCCAGCATTAAAAAACTAAATGAAATGTAAAATGAACAAACGGTATTAAACACAAAGGTCACACAGACCCTCACCGTCTCCTCGTGACTGGATCTATTATCCATGCGCTTGATGAATGTGTGGCTCGTGCTATTTTGTTGGTCCAGGGGATGCCAGAAGCACCTAATGCTGGAAGCATCTCTTCCTGAGTCTTGACATTTACACCCAGGAAACTGGGCACCACCACAGCCTGGAGAGACAGCTGCATCTCAGTGGGTCGGACCGGCCCGGGGGGCGCTTACCTTGGCAGAGAACTTGAGGTGAACTTCAGCCTCGTCGGCCAGGCTCTTCTTCACCTGCGCCCACGCTTCTCCCAAGGAGCTGCAACACCGAGGAGATGGTGACGCTCGAGGAAGGAGGCACTGACCTCAGCTCAGAAGCCACGGCCCTCCCCAAGGCGGGACAGCGGGTCTTGACCCGAAGTCCCTGGGGAACATGCGACCCCCGAGACCACGGACTTGGACGAGGAAGAGGCCGGGCACGAAATAAACGTTGAGTACCAGGCCTCAACCCACAGGACCGCAAGAGCCACTCCCAACTGCGCTGAGGCTCTCGGAGCTGAGAGAACAGACGGCAGCCGACGACTGAGTGCCTGGGGAAATTTCCAGAAGCCCAGAGGGCCCGGGAGATGAGAGATGGTGGGAAGCGGGTACAGTGTCACGAGGGCCCTGATACCCGGCCCATGACTGTCCCCTGACTTCCCACCAGCCTCCCTGGTTTAGAGTTGGGGATGCAAACACCTGCCGGCAAACCAAGGAAGAACGGATGCCTTTCTAGAGAGAAGCCTTTCTCACACAGAAGGTACCACACAGCCCTGCTTGCAGGCATGCTTCCAGCGGCCTGACTTCCAAGGGGGCAAAGACGGACCTGACGTCCAAGGGGTCTAGGGGCCTCTCAGGGACGCCCACACAGCTGAGAAGACTCCTCATCCGCATCTTCAGGAGCGAAGCCTCCCCACCCCCGCTAGAACCACGTCTGGACTGTGAGCCCTAGCGCTGCCCACAGCCAGCCAGAGCGCGACAAAGCCCTCTACACTAAATCACTTTTCCACTCAAAGGAGATGCTCCAAACAGAAGCCATTTCCTCACGTCCCTCAGCCTTTGCAATGCAGGCCCCCACGCTCCAATCTCCCTGACTGGGAGCTCTTGAACCTCGCTGACCTTCCCATGGGCACCCCTGCATCCCCGCTCGAGACCTCTTCACCCAGCTGGCACACCCGGGAGGAACGGTCAGTTGACTTCACTGCATCAAAAAGCCACTTCCCCCCGAGAACTCATTAAACTGGAGTGTCAAAGGCTGATTAAAAGACAGCATGCCGCGAGGCTTCTGGGTTCTGAGCCGAGCAGCCAGAAGCTGAGAACTACTCAACGGGACGGAGCGGATCTCTTTGATCACAGTCCAGGCTTGCCTGGTGGCGATGCCGGCTCAAGCTGGGTTGGGTATTGATGGGAAACGGCTGAATGACTTTATCTAGGAGTCCGGCAGCAAAGAAAGGTCCCCTGGGGGGATCCTGGCTGGGGGGCCCATCTGAGAAGAGTGGGAGAATTGGGGCGATGCAAGCTGCTGATGTGGCATAAAGTCTTCCACCCCCGGGGCTCACTTCTCTGTTCTCAGAGACGGCGGGGCCAGGGTGAGCCTCCGGAGGCTGGTTCCCAGCTACTAGGAACCAGGGCCGAGGGGGTCCTGACACACTCCAGCATTTGGCAGGAGGCCCTTGGCCACCAAAGCGGAGGTAAGGTGGAAGTGCGACCTTGATCGTGGATGCCCACACCTGGAGTCACGGCTGGCCGGCTAGAGCCATGAATGCCCACCGTGAGCCATGACTTTCCGTCTTGAACCAAGGATTGTCACCTTGAACTGTAAGTGCCCACTTTGAGCCATGGGTCCCCACCTTCAGCCAGGTCTGTGGAGACCTCCCAGCCATGTGAGACTGTGGCAATGACCAGTGACCAGTGACAAGGGACCCCCCTTCCTGAGGGTCCCCTCTCCGTCCCCATTCCCATCATGGTCTCTCCTACTCACCCTCCTCCTGGCCAAGGAGTTCTGAGAGAGCTGTCTTTATCCTGCACGTCTGGACTGTGAGCCCTAGCGCTGCCCACAGCCAGCCAGAGCGCGACAAAGCCCTCTACACTAAATCACTTTTCCACTCAAAGGAGATGCTCCAAACAGAAGCCATTTCCTCACGTCCCTCAGCCTTTGCAATGCAGGCCCCCACGCTCCAATCTCCCTGACTGGGAGCTCTTGAACCTCGCTGACCTTCCCATGGGCACCCCTGCATCCCCGCTCGAGACCTCTTCACCCAGCTGGCACACCCGGGAGGAACGGTCAGTTGACTTCACTGCATCAAAAAGCCACTTCCCCCCGAGAACTCATTAAACTGGAGTGTCAAAGGCTGATTAAAAGACAGCATGCCGCGAGGCTTCTGGGTTCTGAGCCGAGCAGCCAGAAGCTGAGAACTACTCAACGGGACGGAGCGGATCTCTTTGATCACAGTCCAGGCTTGCCTGGTGGCGATGCCGGCTCAAGCTGGGTTGGGTATTGATGGGAAACGGCTGAATGACTTTATCTAGGAGTCCGGCAGCAAAGAAAGGTCCCCTGGGGGGATCCTGGCTGGGGGGCCCATCTGAGAAGAGTGGGAGAATTGGGGCGATGCAAGCTGCTGATGTGGCATAAAGTCTTCCACCCCCGGGGCTCACTTCTCTGTTCTCAGAGACGGCGGGGCCAGGGTGAGCCTCCGGAGGCTGGTTCCCAGCTACTAGGAACCAGGGCCGAGGGGGTCCTGACACACTCCAGCATTTGGCAGGAGGCCCTTGGCCACCAAAGCGGAGGTAAGGTGGAAGTGCGACCTTGATCGTGGATGCCCACACCTGGAGTCACGGCTGGCCGGCTAGAGCCATGAATGCCCACCGTGAGCCATGACTTTCCGTCTTGAACCAAGGATTGTCACCTTGAACTGTAAGTGCCCACTTTGAGCCATGGGTCCCCACCTTCAGCCAGGTCTGTGGAGACCTCCCAGCCATGTGAGACTGTGGCAATGACCAGTGACCAGTGACAAGGGACCCCCCTTCCTGAGGGTCCCCTCTCCGTCCCCATTCCCATCATGGTCTCTCCTACTCACCCCTCCTCCTGGGCGGCCAAGGAGTTCTGAGAGAGCTTAGCTAAGTTCTTCGCATATTCCTCTTCAATCTTTATCCTGCACAGGGAGAATACCCAACACGTCAGCTCCCCAGGGCTAGAGTGTGGATCTGACCTACAGCCTTGCTGCTTATGAAGCGGGTAAAGACCAGAAGCTCTGTGAGTACGTGGCGCGTGTCTTTCCACCCGACTCACAGTAGATGCTTAGTATGTGTTGAATGAATGAAATTGCCTGAATCTCCATCTCCTCATCTGAAAAGTGGGGATTGGCACCTGCGTCCTAGGCTGTGAGGACGACGAGGGCATCTTTGTAGCCCCCGGCACGGGGCTGGACACATGGCAAACACTTACATGAAGACATGTAACTGGTGATGGACCACAGGGGCCGCCTGCCCCCAGCCCCAGCCCCTCTGGGGCGAGAGCCTGTAAGGTGGCGTTCGTCCCTTGGAAGCAGGAAGAGAACCCTGTCTACGTTCTCCCAGCCCTCAAAGCTGCCAACTTCCCAGCCTGCAGGGCGCAAGCATCTCCATGGAAACCAGCGGTGCCCAGCGCCACGGCGGAGGCCACATCCCCGGAGAGGAAGTTGCCTTGAATTTCACTTCCAGCAGGCAGGCCCTTGACACACTTTCAAGGCAGCTCTCCGGGGAGTGTTCTGTATTATCTGGCACAACCGTGTAAAACGTGTTGTCATGGTATTAGTCACTGTCTCGGCCGTCCCGAGGAGCCATGCTTGCGACGACCAGAGCCAACCAGACGGCTGGGGCCTCAGAGAGGCTGCTGGTCCATCACCCGGCAGATGAAACAAGCCCAGGGGAGCTCCCAGGGCCGTAGTCCCCGCTGCACGGCTGCTCAGGCGCTGAGGTGGGAAGGGTGCGAGGAGGCAGACAGAGCGGCCTGACCGAGGCCCAGGCAGCATTCTGGGTCACGGGATCATTTCCTGCTTCGGGGCTGAGTGCCCAGGCTCGGTCCTTCTCTCATGGCCACCTCTGCCATCGCCACATCCTCTCAAGCCTGCCACCCACTCTGTCTTTACTCCTTCTTCCCCCTAGGAGGCCATGGATGGTCAGCCTGCAGACTCCAGCCAGATCTCTCGAGAACACAGATCTACCCAGGCCAAAACCATGGCACGCTCTTAGCTTCAAACCTCCAAAGGCTCATCAGTGCCCGCTGCAGGCACTGGGCACGAGGCCCGTCCTCTCCAGCGCTGGTGCCAGCCTTGCTCCTCTAAGCGGAGGTCACGTGGTTCACCAGATGTCAGGCCTCCTGACCTGGCCCAGCTCTCACCTCTGCACCTCAGCTCCCGTCCCTCCTGGCTCTGAAAGGTGCCCCCGCGAGACCCCAGGTGGACTGAGACAAGTCTCAGGAGCCCGCCTGTCTCGGGGAAGACCAGGGCCCTCGCAGGTAAGGTTCCACTTATTTGGTAATCCTTATTTGACATCCTTATAGGGCTTTACCAGAAACTCAGCTGGTAAAGAATCCGCCTGCAATGCTGGAGACCCTGGTTTGATTCCTGGGACGGGAAGATCCCCTGGAGAAGGGACAGGCTACCCACTCCAGCATTCCACAAGCACGTTCAAACTTGACTTTTCTAGCCATTTCCTTCTTGGCCTGCTTTCTGCTGTTGTTTTCTGACACCTGAGTTACGCAATCTCTCAATCTCCTATCTGTTTCATTACTCATAAAATAACAATTTGATTCTACTGATAGAAAATAAGCCTCCTAAAGGAAAATAGGTGCTTTCAAATACCATAGTATTGCTACTGGATTATTCTTTCTGTAAATAAAAAAGAAATATTGGGACTTCCCCAGCTGTCTAGCGGTTGAGACTCTGCACTTCCAATGCCGGAGGCATGGGTTCAAACCCTGGTGGGGGAACTAAGATCCCGCACGCCTCTCCTCTCAGCATAGCCAAAAAAAATTATTCCAAAAAATACACTGCCATTTACTGTAAATATTTCCAGTGTGCCTTAGAAACTCCACATGGGAAGCTGTGTGTGTGTATGTGCACGCGTGTGTGTGAAGAGGGGTTATGTGCATATGTGTGAGTGTGCAGGTGTCACAGTGTGGGATTAACAAGGTCTCGTAACTTGGGAGAGCCCAGGGAGGCGGGAGGATGGAGAAGGAACGTGTGGCTGTAGCTCCCCCCACTTCCATTAGGCTACTTCAAGGTCTCCTCAGTTTCGAGAATGGCTTAGGAAGTAAAGAATTCGCCTGCCAATGCGGGAGACGCGGGTTCGATCCCTGGGTCGGGAAGATCCCCTGGAGGAGGAAATAGCCACCCACTCCCGTATTCTCGCCTGGGAAACCCCCTGGACAGAGGAGCCTGGTGGGCTACAGTCCAGGGGGATCGCAAAGAGTCAGACACGACCGAGCACACCCGCATGCTTCCTCCTCACCAGGGAAACCGTATGACCCCCCCTGCCCTGACCAAACGACCTTACTTCTCCCATTAAGCTGAGCTCCCTAAGGGCAGAGATGAGAGGGTGGGGGTGGTTTTGACTCAGAGATGAATTGAAAGGCTAAAGTCTCCTTTTTTGTTCTGTTAAAGAACAGCAGGGGCAGTCTGCTTGGGGATCTTTCCGGAGTGGTGGGGACTGTGGCAAACTGGAAACACAGAGGGGCTCGGGGCAGCTGCTCCCCATCTCAGGTCAACTGTGGCATGAGGGACGCAGAGCCGTGGAGCCAGACTTTCTGCTCCCCCTGGAGATGCCAGACACGCATATTTTAAGGTAAAATCCATCTTTTTTTTTTTTTTTTAAAGTTGGTTTGAATCTTGAAAAACACTACACAGGCCAAAGCAATACTCCTGCTGGCCACAGGCTTGTCCCAAGGGTCGTGAGTCTGTGACTCCCATCTGGGGCTCCCCTTAGCCCAGGGCTGGGTGGGCAGAGCTCACCCTGGGCTCAGGGACCACGGCGGGGGCCGTCACCAGCCCCAGAGCGGCGAGGGCCCAGGCCTCACCTTTCCCGGATGAACTCGGACATTTCCTTCTGCATTTGTTTGCCCTTCAGCTGTTTCTGCAGCAGCAGTTCAAAGCCAGCCACCGTGCCATTGCCTTGAGAGTCCTTCTTGTCAGCCTAGGAGGGAAAGAGAGGTGGGAGTCTCAGTGACCCCAGTGTCTGGAGCTGGAGGAGTGGAGTGCAGGGAGGGCAGGCCGCAGAAGAGGCCCCAAGGCACCTGCTAACCACCCTGACCCAAGCCCTCCACCTCCACCGCTGCCACCGTCCCCCCGGGCCTCCCACAGGCCCGGGGGTACGCCTGCCTGTTTACACCCTTCTCTTCACGACACAGGGGCGTCCCAGGAGGCCCTCGTGGTAAAGAACCTGGGTTGCCTGCCAACGCAGGAGACCTAAGAGACGCAGGTTTGATCCCTGGGTCAGGATAAGCCCTGGAGGAGGGCCTGGCAACTCACTCCAGTATTCTTGCCAAGAGAATCCCATGGACAGAGGAGCCTGGCAGGCTGCAGTCCATAGGGCTGCATAGAGATGGACCACGACCGAGCACCCGCATGCTTCCTCCTCACCAGGGAAACCGTATGACCCCCCCTGCCCTGACCAAACGACCTTACTTCTCCCATTAAGCTGAGCTCCCTAAGGGCAGAGATGAGAGGGTGGGGGTGGTTTTGACTCAGAGATGAATTGAAAGGCTAAAGTCTCCTTTTTTGTTCTGTTAAAGAACAGCAGGGGCAGTCTGCTTGGGGATCTTTCCGGAGTGGTGGGGACTGTGGCAAACTGGAAACACAGAGGGGCTCGGGGCAGCTGCTCCCCATCTCAGGTCAACTGTGGCATGAGGGACGCAGAGCCGTGGAGCCAGACTTTCTGCTCCCCCTGGAGATGCCAGACACGCATATTTTAAGGTAAAATCCATCTTTTTTTTTTTTTTTTAAAGTTGGTTTGAATCTTGAAAAACACTACACAGGCCAAAGCAATACTCCTGCTGGCCACAGGCTTGTCCCAAGGGTCGTGAGTCTGTGACTCCCATCTGGGGCTCCCCTTAGCCCAGGGCTGGGTGGGCAGAGCTCACCCTGGGCTCAGGGACCACGGCGGGGGCCGTCACCAGCCCCAGAGCGGCGAGGGCCCAGGCCTCACCTTTCCCGGATGAACTCGGACATTTCCTTCTGCATTTGTTTGCCCTTCAGCTGTTTCTGCAGCAGCAGTTCAAAGCCAGCCACCGTGCCATTGCCTTGAGAGTCCTTCTTGTCAGCCTAGGAGGGAAAGAGAGGTGGGAGTCTCAGTGACCCCAGTGTCTGGAGCTGGAGGAGTGGAGTGCAGGGAGGGCAGGCCGCAGAAGAGGCCCCAAGGCACCTGCTAACCACCCTGACCCAAGCCCTCCACCTCCACCGCTGCCACCGTCCCCCCGGGCCTCCCACAGGCCCGGGGGTACGCCTGCCTGTTTACACCCTTCTCTTCACGACACAGGGGCGTCCCAGGAGGCCCTCGTGGTAAAGAACCTGGGTTGCCTGCCAACGCAGGAGACCTAAGAGACGCAGGTTTGATCCCTGGGTCAGGATAAGCCCTGGAGGAGGGCCTGGCAACTCACTCCAGTATTCTTGCCAAGAGAATCCCATGGACAGAGGAGCCTGGCAGGCTGCAGTCCATAGGGCTGCATAGAGATGGACCATTGTGTCCAACTACGGAGCCAGAGCTCTGGAGCGCATGCACCCAGAGCCGGTGCTCTGTAAGGAGAGAGGCCACTGCGATGGGAGGCCCACACAGGCCAAAGAAGAAAGATAGATGGAAATAAGTAGATGAAAGACCAAGAGAAGTGGCCAAAAAAAAAGAAAAAATTTTTTTGTGTTTTAAATTTCTGGTTCCTTGGGGCCTTTGCAAAAGCTTCTTTTTAGGTGTACGATGACTGGTTTTGTTGTTGTTGTTGTTTAACATATACACAGGCTGTACAACCATCACCAGTGTCTGATTCTAGAATGGGGTGGTTTTATTTTTAAAGCTGTCATTAATTTTAAAATGCAAAAGTCCTTTAGAAGGACTGCTAGAGCTTCTGAGTAGGATTCTGCACCTGTCAAAAGATGTTTCTTTAATTCTGGAAAAATACCCCTAAAACATATCATCTTAACCACTCCTACGGGTACAGTGTGGTGGCATTAAGCACACTCGCACTGTTAGGCAGCCATCGCCGTCATTACTCTCAAGAACTTTCTCATTTTGCCAAACGGGAACTCTGTCCCCATAAATAACACACCAAAGCTCTGGAACCGCAGAACGATTCACTCCAGAGCCCCCCTCAGATTGTACGCTGGAGAGGCTGATGGAGACAGGCAGGCTGTCCAGGAGGAGAAGCCCTCTCCAAGAGGACCTACAAGAGGGACAGAAACAGGCTGGAGCCCAGGTGCGTTTATGGCGCTGATTCTGGCTTCCTGTCTCTGCTGAGCAGCAAGGTGACCCTCCGGCTTACGTGCTGGAGTTTCCGTGTTGCCCTGTGGACTCTCTGAGCTCTACGGAGTGATCTAGACTCCAGGCAGGTCTTAAGTTTCCCGCCTCCATTGCTCGATCAACTGCCAGCTGTGAGGGTTCATCCGGAGAGGCCGCTCTGCTTGGAGCTCAAGACTCTTCCTGTCCCTCCCGGGTATCCCCTCCTGGTCCCTGGGGCCACAGTGCAGGGGACACCGAGTACTGCTTACCCAGAAGTAGTCACAGTAGCTCCACTCGGTTGGCTTCAGCAGCTGCTGCTCGGGCATCGTGTCTGGGTGAGGGAACGTCACGCAGTTTATCTGGAGGGCACAGAGCAGGAGAGAAAACGGCTTGGCCGCAGAGCTGGGAGAAGCCGGGGAAGCTCTGGTCCCAGGACACGCCACAAAAGAAGCCTTCCTACGGGGCCAGCTTGCTCGAGCACACACACGGGGATCTAAGGATGCTCTAGTGGCCAGCATTTCAAATCAGGGGCGACCGGCACTCACTCCCCACCCAGGATGTCTGTCCAGAGAGCTGAGCAACAGGACCTATTGAGACGGCACACATCCAGAGCCTTCCACCAGAGATTGTACTTGTAGGATTCTCTCTTACAGATGTCTGCACACGGGTGCAGAGGTATAGGTACACAGTTCCCTCCACAGCTCTGTCTGCAGTAGCAAAAGGCTGGAACCCCACTCCACGGTGCATCAGCAGGAGAATCATTAGAAAAGATGAGACAGGGCTTCCTTGGTGGTCCAGTGGGTAAGGGTATCGCCTTGCAGGGCAAGGGGCGCCGGTTCGATCCCTGGCCCGGGAAGATCCCACGTGCCGCGGAGCGGCTGGACCGATGTGTCCAATTACTGAGCCGGAGCTCTGGAGCGCATGCGCCTGGAGCCAGCGCTCTGCATCGAGAGGCCACTGAGATGGGAGGCCCACAGGAGCCAAAGAACAAAGATAAATAAATGAAAAGTCGACAGAAGTGTCCAAAAAAAAAAAGTTAAAAAAAAAAAAGAAAGGATGAGACAGACCCAGATAGGCATCACACCCATGCTGAAAGACCTGGCAAGATGTCCTCCTGTATTGATAAGGAAGGTGGGGCTGCAAGATCAAACCAGTCAATCCTAAAGGAAATCAACCCTGAATATTCATGGGAAGGACGGATGCTGAAGCTGACACTCCAATATTCTGGTCACCCGATGCAGAGAGCTGACTCATTGGAAACGACCCTGATGCTGGGAAAGAATGAGGGCAAGAGAAGAAGGGGGCGACAGAGGACGAGCATCACTGACTCAATGGACATGAGTTTGAGCAAACTGGGAGATGCTGGAGGACAGGGGAGCCTGCTGTGCTGTAGTCCACGGGGTCACAAAGAGTGGGACATGGCTTAGCGACTGAACAACATATCTTCTAGGAACAGAGCTGACATGACAATCCCGGGGGCGTGCCTGGTGCGGGCGGGCCCAGGGGAAAGCAGTGCAGGGATCCCTGGGCTCTGCCTCAGACGTTTCTGCCGGAGCCTGTCTGCAGAGCCCTGGCTTTCCCCACGTGGCAGATGAGCCTTCACTGCTGGCCCTGCTCGGGCTGCTTCAAGCCCTGGATCTGCTCCTGGTGAGCCCGCCGATTCGTTCCGGGGCAGCCAGGCCTCAGGAGGGAAGGCCTACGCCCCAGCAGCCTCTAACCCTCACCACAGTCCCTGCAGAAGAGGGAGCTGTCAGACGTTCAGGGCGAGGAGAGTGCAGAAAACCCCCGAGGTCCTGAACAGAAGCCACGAATTCCCGTGTCAGACAACCGTGCAAACGAGGGCGGGCCTGCCCATCATGGACACGGCTGCTCAGGCTGGGAGCGGGGTGACCGCTCTCTACACTGGGAAGCGGGGCTGGGGAGCGGTCTGTCTAAAGCGGGCAGACTCCTCTGGGTTCCCGCCAACGGCTGTTAAGCCGGAATGAAGAGTGGAGGGCTGTTGGCTTATACGATGCCTTGAGAGTCGTGGAGGATCAGGATTTTTACATGGAGTGCCTCAGTGCTTGACGGCATTAGTTGCTAAGTCGTGTCCGACTCTGTGACTCCACAGACTGGCCTGCCTGGCTCCTCTGTCCCCTCTATCTCCTGTATCTTGCTTAGACTCATGTTCATTGAGTTGACGATGCCGTCTAACTATCTCATGCTCTGTCGCCCCCTTCTCCTCCTGCCCTCAGCCTTTCCCAGCATCAGGGTCTTTTCCAGTGAGTGGACTCTTTGCTTCAGGTGGTCAAACCGTTAGAGCTTCAGCATCTGTCCTTCCCATGAATATTCAGGGTTGGTTTCCTTTAGCATTGACTGCTCTGATCTCCTGGCAGTCCAGAATTTCCTCCTGGGGGAGGCTAATGAGAAGGGTGTGGCAGAGGGAAAAGTCAGAGCTGGGACCCACGGAAACAGAGCAGAGGTGCCCCCTAAGCCCAGATGTCTAGCCCCCAGGGTCCTGGGCCCCAGAAGGGCCACACCCAGAGGCCGAGGACCATGTGAGCCCAGACTCCTCTTTCTAGGACAGGAGTGTGGCTGGCTGGCTTGCCTGTCATCTTCTCTCAGATCCTCCAGGTGCTGCTGCATGCTGCTGGTGCCGCGGGCTGTGAACCGCATCACCGCCCGTCACTCCCAATCAAGCCCACTCACCGCCAGCCCTACCCGGGGCCCACCGCTGCCGAGCAGCGCACATGTCTGCCTCTTCAAACCTGTTCCAGGCCCAGTGTGTGTGTGTGTGAGGGCGTGGAGCCAGAGAATCGGAATGAGGCTGGGTCCTTGGGCCTTGGCCACTTAGACGCCTGGAGGTATCTGTCATTGCCATACAGGTCTGCAAACCTCTGCTCCTTGGGGTCAGACTGTGTGAGAGGACCCTCACCCCAGCCCCACAAGCCAGGGAGAGGGACGCTTCGGCCACAGTTCCTCACCCCCAGTCTGCCCCCACAGCATCTCCTAGGGAAACCACGAGCTCTGCAGGGTCAGGGCTCAGAGGAAGGGGCTCCGGGGGGAAAGAAGGGGTTCCGTGGGCGGGAAAGAGCCGAGGTACAGAGGTCTTCAGCCCCACCGGCCCGGCAGCAAGGACGCCCATCTCCAGCCTGGGGACAAGCAGGGCCGTCTGGGCTGGCAGCTGGCGAAGCCAGGTTCAAGTCCAGGGCTCGGCTCCTTACTCACTCTGTGTCCCTCCTCAGCTGCCCTAGCACAGAGTCCTCAAGGCTTTATTTGAACCCCCTGGGGGTGCTGGTTACAACACAGACTTTCCAGCCTCACCCCAGGGGGAACCAACCTAGGAATCTGCATTTTAAACAAGTACCCTGAGGATGAGAGGCAGTGATGCGGGCGGGAAGGAGGAGGAAGACAGGGAGGTGGGGATGGAAGAGGTGTGTTCCAGGAGACCCAGGGCCACCCCATCCCAGGTGACAAAGCCCTAAGCTCCGACAGAAAGGCAGCCCAGGGCAGGTGAGGCACCCAATTTCCTCCTGGGGAGGCTAATGAGAAGGTGTGGCAGAGGGAAAAGTCAGAGCTGGGACCCACGGAAACAGAGCAGAGGTGCCCCCTAAGCCCAGATGTCTAGCCCCCAGGGTCCTGGGCCCCAGAAGGGCCACACCCAGAGGCCGAGGACCATGTGAGCCCAGACTCCTCTTTCTAGGACAGGAGTGTGGCTGGCTGGCTTGCCTGTCATCTTCTCTCAGATCCTCCAGGTGCTGCTGCATGCTGCTGGTGCCGCGGGCTGTGAACCGCATCACCGCCCGTCACTCCCAATCAAGCCCACTCACCGCCAGCCCTACCCGGGGCCCACCGCTGCCGAGCAGCGCACATGTCTGCCTCTTCAAACCTGTTCCAGGCCCAGTGTGTGTGTGTGTGAGGGCGTGGAGCCAGAGAATCGGAATGAGGCTGGGTCCTTGGGCCTTGGCCACTTAGACGCCTGGAGGTATCTGTCATTGCCATACAGGTCTGCAAACCTCTGCTCCTTGGGGTCAGACTGTGTGAGAGGACCCTCACCCCAGCCCCACAAGCCAGGGAGAGGGACGCTTCGGCCACAGTTCCTCACCCCCAGTCTGCCCCCACAGCATCTCCTAGGGAAACCACGAGCTCTGCAGGGTCAGGGCTCAGAGGAAGGGGCTCCGGGGGGAAAGAAGGGGTTCCGTGGGCGGGAAAGAGCCGAGGTACAGAGGTCTTCAGCCCCACCGGCCCGGCAGCAAGGACGCCCATCTCCAGCCTGGGGACAAGCAGGGCCGTCTGGGCTGGCAGCTGGCGAAGCCAGGTTCAAGTCCAGGGCTCGGCTCCTTACTCACTCTGTGTCCCTCCTCAGCTGCCCTAGCACAGAGTCCTCAAGGCTTTATTTGAACCCCCTGGGGGTGCTGGTTACAACACAGACTTTCCAGCCTCACCCCAGGGGGAACCAACCTAGGAATCTGCATTTTAAACAAGTACCCTGAGGATGAGAGGCAGTGATGCGGGGCGGCGGGAAGGAGGAGGAAGACAGGGAGGTGGGGATGGAAGAGGTGTGTTTCCAGGAGACCCAGGGCCACCCCCATCCCAGGTGACAAAGCCCTAAGCTCCGACAGAAAGGCAGCCCAGGGCAGGTGAGCCGGGCCGCACCCCGTGGTCTGGACACCATCACCCACGGGAGGCAAAACCCTTTGCTTCTCACTTTTCATTTCTGGGTTCCCTTTCTTTCGACAGTGTTAACACATTCTCTTTCGTGCACTTTCTTCTCCCAGTTTCAGGGAACTTCAGGAGCTCCTACTTTGCCCCAGCATCCTGGGGTTTCTCTGGGAAGACGGGGACTGCACTCCTGGGAGGTCTGCCCGGGGTCTCCCACGCCCTGCCCATCGGCCTCAGTCACGAGGAAGCTGCTGCCGGCCCGACACTGAGCCGCCTGGTCCTCTCTTTGGCAGGCAACTTCCGGGGGCACTGCCAGCGGTTAAGAGTTCAGGTCTCACATATATGGGTTAATACACAGCATGTGTTTATACTGTGTATTAATACATGTATGAGGAACCTAAAAAACGCTTTGGTGGTCTTATTTGCAAAGAAGAAATAGACACACAGACATAGAGAACAAACATGGGTACCCAGGGGGCCCGGGAGGGTGGCGGGAACTGGGATGCGGGGAGCTGCCCTGTTTCAAGGGGTTTCCTTTAAGGAAACATAGCCCTGGGAGCTGCCCTGGCAACAGGGGCTGATAACAGCATAGCTCTCTGTCCCGCCACCCCAGGTGTTGTGAAGACGTTCCTTAGCTATCATAAAGAACACCTGGAGCCTCTTTACAGGTGAAAAGGGCTTGAGGGGCATTATGACCCAGAACCATTGTAATAATACACCAGGAGGTAACACCTAGTTTATGATCGACACCTGGCCTAAAGCATGTGCTATGATCGACACCTGGCCTAAAGCACGTGTTATGATCGACACCTGGCCTAAAGCACGTGTACACAATTACTTGTTGAAGTATAAAAGGGATGAGCGAATTCAAGCAACTTGTCAGCAACCTGTAGAGTTGTCTGCCTTCTTGCTGTCCCTCTCAACCCCATCTTTTCTGTCCTTCTTTCTTAGCCTATCTGCCACTCTCTTCAGGACCTGTTCGACTGCCGGCTGGCCCGGCACTGGGAGATGTGGACTGACACATCCACACCATTGACACTACTGTAAAACAGATAACTAAGGAGAACCCACTGTATCGAGCTCAGGGAACTCCACTAGGGACTAAGGAGAAAAAATATCTCACGTGGTCTGGACACCATCACCCACGGGAGGCAAAACCCTTTGCTTCTCACTTTTCATTTCTGGGTTCCCTTTCTTTCGACAGTGTTAACACATTCTCTTTCGTGCACTTTCTTCTCCCAGTTTCAGGGAACTTCAGGAGCTCCTACTTTGCCCCAGCATCCTGGGGTTTCTCTGGGAAGACGGGGACTGCACTCCTGGGAGGTCTGCCCGGGGTCTCCCACGCCCTGCCCATCGGCCTCAGTCACGAGGAAGCTGCTGCCGGCCCGACACTGAGCCGCCTGGTCCTCTCTTTGGCAGGCAACTTCCGGGGGCACTGCCAGCGGTTAAGAGTTCAGGTCTCACATATATGGGTTAATACACAGCATGTGTTTATACTGTGTATTAATACATGTATGAGGAACCTAAAAAACGCTTTGGTGGTCTTATTTGCAAAGAAGAAATAGACACACAGACATAGAGAACAAACATGGGTACCCAGGGGGCCCGGGAGGGTGGCGGGAACTGGGATGCGGGGAGCTGCCCTGTTTCAAGGGGTTTCCTTTAAGGAAACATAGCCCTGGGAGCTGCCCTGGCAACAGGGGCTGATAACAGCATAGCTCTGTCCCGCCACCCCAGGTGTTGTGAAGACGTTCCTTAGCTATCATAAAGAACACCTGGAGCCTCTTTACAGGTGAAAAGGGCTTGGGGGGCATTATGACCCAGAACCATTGTAATAATACACCAGGAGGTAACACCTAGTTTATGATCGACACCTGGCCTAAAGCATGTGCTATGATCGACACCTGGCCTAAAGCACGTGTTATGATCGACACCTGGCCTAAAGCACGTGTACACAATTACTTGTTGAAGTATAAAAGGGATGAGCGAATTCAAGCAACTTGTCAGCAACCTGTAGAGTTGTCTGCCTTCTTGCTGTCCCTCTCAACCCCATCTTTTCTGTCCTTCTTTCTTAGCCTATCTGCCACTCTCTTCAGGACCTGTTCGACTGCCGGCTGGCCCGGCACTGGGAGATGTGGACTGACACATCCACACCATTGACACTACGTGTAAAACAGATAACTAAGGAGAACCCACTGTATCGAGCTCAGGGAACTCCACTCAGGGCTCTGTGCTGACCTAAATGGGAAGGAAATCTGAAGAGGGGATGCGTGCGTATGTATAGCTGATACACTCCGCTCTACAGCCGAAACTTACATGACAGGGTAAAGCAGCCATACTCCAGAAAAATTAATTAAAAAAAAAGAGAGCACAGATCTCGAGGCCTCCACTCCTGAGCGGTATGACTTTGGCCGAGGTCCCGCTCTGGGCCTTGGTTTCCTCATTTGTCAACAGGGTGACAGGGAGACTCGTATGACCTGCGCACCTGCTGTGCACCCCGCTGCAGTGAGCGCCTTCCACATATGGGCTCTCTCGGTCTCGACAGCACCCTAGGACACACAGGCCCGTCTCCCCAGGGCACAGGTGGGGACCCTGAGACAGAGAGGCCAGGACACCTGCCCCACGTCGCTGCCCAGACACAGGTGCTGAGACTGGACCCCCTGGCCTCAGAGTCCAGACCCTCAGTCCCCACAGCCAGCTTGGCCCAGCCACCTGCCCCTCCATCAGTGACTGGAGAATGATGTCGAGCCAGAGGTGGGGAAGGGGGCCCCAGGGGTAGGGTCCTCCTCGACCCCACGTGGGGGCCTGGCGGCTTTCAGAAGAGCCCTGGGAGGCCGTCTGGCTGCTCCAGGCAGAGGATGCCTGCTTCCCCATCAGGAACTCTATTCTTAGGGCGCCTTCTCTCGCTTTTAACTTCAATGTCTTCCAGAAGTTACCCCACACAAAAGCCACCCCGCCGTGGCTGTAATTTACACGTCACGTCACTTGCTCAGAGCACAGTCCACCCCCTCCAACCCACTCCTGCGCAGCACCTTCCCCTGCCCGCCCCGCCGAAAAATGGCTTCTGCCTCACTGCCAACCACCCACCATCCTTCCACTTGCTTCCCTGGAGAGGAAAAGTGAAACAGGAAAGCCACAGAAGAAGGGCCGGGGCAAGGCTGGGAGGGGGAAACTTCGGCTGCACCTAAGCTTCGGAACTTCCCAGGTTCCAGGCTGGGCATCGCTTCCACGCAGCGGTCCGCGCTGCCATGGCAACGGCCCAGCCCCGGCCCGGAGTCCCAGCCTGCTGTTCCACCTGCGCGTGCCGAGCGGGAGCCGCTTACCGTGATGGTGTTCTCCTTGCTCTGCCTTTTGCTTGGTGACGAGGATCCCAGGTTCTGGGGAGAGAGGCAAGAAACATCATCAGAGCTGCTCTCCACGCTGGACATCCTTGTTCATTCAGGTGCCCTGAAGGGGAGGGCTCAAAGCCCTGTGCCGGGCAAGTTCGAGGATGCGCCTCCGGCTGCCGTTAACCCCTCAGTCACCACGCTCTGGGAGGGAGCCGGCAGGAGCCTTCCATGCCCTGGCTCGAAGGCGAACTGGAGGAAGCCTCCGGCACAGGCTCTGAGAAAACTGCTCCAAAGCAGGTCTGCCCCCTTGTCGGTGGAAGGGAGCGTTAACCCCTCAGCTGCCCTCTGCTGGTAAGCAGTTCCTAGCGCTGCCTCCACCTGCAGAATCCACCCGGGAGCAGATAAGGCGGACTGTGGGCCACCACCTTCCGGCATGGGACACAGGACCTGACAGGACCTTATTCCAGATCCACCCCTCACCCAGGTCCGACATACACCCGGAGCCTGGAGGCCGGTCTGACCCCACGTGGGGGCCTGGCGGCTTTCAGAAGAGCCCTGGGAGGCCGTCTGGCTGCTCCAGGCAGAGGATGCCTGCTTCCCCATCAGGAACTCTATTCTTAGGGCGCCTTCTCTCGCTTTTAACTTCAATGTCTTCCAGAAGTTACCCCACACAAAAGCCACCCCGCCGTGGCTGTAATTTACACGTCACGTCACTTGCTCAGAGCACAGTCCACCCCCTCCAACCCACTCCTGCGCAGCACCTTCCCCTGCCCGCCCCGCCGAAAAATGGCTTCTGCCTCACTGCCAACCACCCACCATCCTTCCACTTGCTTCCCTGGAGAGGAAAAGTGAAACAGGAAAGCCACAGAAGAAGGGCCGGGGCAAGGCTGGGAGGGGGAAACTTCGGCTGCACCTAAGCTTCGGAACTTCCCAGGTTCCAGGCTGGGCATCGCTTCCACGCAGCGGTCCGCGCTGCCATGGCAACGGCCCAGCCCCGGCCCGGAGTCCCAGCCTGCTGTTCCACCTGCGCGTGCCGAGCGGGAGCCGCTTACCGTGATGGTGTTCTCCTTGCTCTGCCTTTTGCTTGGTGACGAGGATCCCAGGTTCTGGGGAGAGAGGCAAGAAACATCATCAGAGCTGCTCTCCACGCTGGACATCCTTGTTCATTCAGGTGCCCTGAAGGGGGGGAGGGGCTCAAAGCCCTGTGCCGGGCAAGTTCGAGGATGCGCCTCCGGCTGCCGTTAACCCCTCAGTCACCACGCTCTGGGAGGGAGCCGGCAGGAGCCTTCCATGCCCTGGCTCGAAGGCGAACTGGAGGAAGCCTCCGGCACAGGCTCTGAGAAAACTGCTCCAAAGCAGGTCTGCCCCCTTGTCGGTGGAAGGGAGCGTTAACCCCTCAGCTGCCCTCTGCTGGTAAGCAGTTCCTAGCGCTGCCTCCACCTGCAGAATCCACCCGGGAGCAGATAAGGCGGACTGTGGGCCACCACCTTCCGGCATGGGACACAGGACCTGACAGGACCTTATTCCAGATCCACCCCTCACCCAGGTCCGACATACACCCCGGATCCATGCAGTGTGGACCAGGGTGCTCACCCACACCTCCCTCACTCATCACCCTCCCGACCCCAAGAGCAGGGACATTGTTTCGGTTTCCACTCAGACTGCGGGTTGCCTTCTTATGTCTTCCCTTTGCTAGTGAGGAGACCCTCGCCCCAAGGACCGCGGATCCCACCACAGGACCTCAGCAGCTTGCCCCAGACCCTGGGTGGCTCTGGAATGGAAAATTAAGGATCGCCGGCTGGAAATACCATATTCATACTATGAGTCTATGGTCCTGAAAAGGAAGGTCAAGTTTGGGTCTTGGCTGTCCCATTAGCAGCTACATTGGGGACTCAGTAGGATCTCCGAGCAGGAGGTAGGATGCTCACTCCTGTCCTGACTCGCATGTTGAGCTGGGAGGCAGGATTGACCCTAAGGTACTGCGGTGGCATCACACATGTGTCCTGGGACTCACAGCCTTATTCTGACTAGTGGCTATATATACACACACACGCGTGTGTGTATACCACGTACATGCATGAACATGAAAGTCGCTCTATCGTGTCCCATGGACGAGCCATGGAATTCCCCAGGCAAGAATACTGGAGTGGGCTGCCTTGCCCTTCTCCAGGGGATCTTCCTGACCTAGGGATCGAACCCAGGTCTTTCACCTTGCAGGCAGATTCTTTACCATCTGAGCCACCAGGGAAGCCCTAACCTCCATCAAGAGGAGGGCTATAGCTGTCTATGACTCAGTGCCTGGATGGAAATACATGTTCAACTGAACATGTGCTATCTGCCAAGCAAAGAAAGGGTAGGAGCCCCGCTGAGAAAATGAGCTCTCGGAACCTCCCCTCTTCCTCCACCTCACACTGCCTCCTCCAGTGGGTCCCTTACGTTTCCAAGCTCTTGGTCACACTCCCTTTCCTCTCTCCTGAATCTAACGATACCCTTGCTGGGCGGCAGTTCACGGGACGCTAAAGCAGTGGACAAGTGAGTCACAAAAGAGGCTGGGCTCTGGTGGGCACGTTCCTTGCCCTCCTCGCACCTGCACAGGGATCAGAGGGGCTCACGCCACCACCTTCCGGCATGGGACACAGGACCTGACAGGACCTTATTCCAGATCCACCCCTCACCCAGGTCCGACATACACCCCGGATCCATGCAGTGTGGACCAGGGTGCTCACCCACACCTCCCTCACTCATCACCCTCCCGACCCCAAGAGCAGGGACATTGTTTCGGTTTCCACTCAGACTGCGGGTTGCCTTCTTATGTCTTCCCTTTGCTAGTGAGGAGACCCTCGCCCCAAGGACCGCGGATCCCACCACAGGACCTCAGCAGCTTGCCCCAGACCCTGGGTGGCTCTGGAATGGAAAATTAAGGATCGCCGGCTGGAAATACCATATTCATACTATGAGTCTATGGTCCTGAAAAGGAAGGTCAAGTTTGGGTCTTGGCTGTCCCATTAGCAGCTACATTGGGGACTCAGTAGGATCTCCGAGCAGGAGGTAGGATGCTCACTCCTGTCCTGACTCGCATGTTGAGCTGGGAGGCAGGATTGACCCTAAGGTACTGCGGTGGCATCACACATGTGTCCTGGGACTCACAGCCTTATTCTGACTAGTGGCTATATATACACACACACGCGTGTGTGTATACCACGTACATGCATGAACATGAAAGTCGCTCTATCGTGTCCCATGGACGAGCCATGGAATTCCCCAGGCAAGAATACTGGAGTGGGCTGCCTTGCCCTTCTCCAGGGGATCTTCCTGACCTAGGGATCGAACCCAGGTCTTTCACCTTGCAGGCAGATTCTTTACCATCTGAGCCACCAGGGAAGCCCTAACCTCCATCAAGAGGAGGGCTATAGCTGTCTATGACTCAGTGCCTGGATGGAAATACATGTTCAACTGAACATGTGCTATCTGCCAAGCAAAGAAAGGGTAGGAGCCCCGCTGAGAAAATGAGCTCTCGGAACCTCCCCTCTTCCTCCACCTCACACTGCCTCCTCCAGTGGGTCCCTTACGTTTCCAAGCTCTTGGTCACACTCCCTTTCCTCTCTCCTGAATCTAACGATACCCTTGCTGGGCGGCAGTTCACGGGACGCTAAAGCAGTGGACAAGTGAGTCACAAAAGAGGCTGGGCTCTGGTGGGCACGTTCCTTGCCCTCCTCGCACCTGCACAGGGATCAGAGGGGGCTCACGCCACCCGAGTCCCCGGCGGGCAGGCAGGAGACAGGCTTGGATGTGCTTCTGCCAAGGCCAGCAACCCAACTTCCCATCAGGTGGGTCCCATGCATCCATCTTTCAGGCATCTGACCCCAGGGCTGCAGACGGCAAACCTCCACTGGGTGGTGCCAGATCCCCATCACCTATGTCCAGCCCTCCAGGTCTCCCAGAGCGTGGGCGCCTCTCTCCCAGAGCTGCTGGGCACCCAGCCATTTGATTCCGCCCAGGATGGTACAGACACATTCCTGACTTCCACGAAGATTAAATATGACCCCCACTCGCCCCACATTCCAATTTTGCTGATTAGCTTGCTCAAGGAGGGGTAGCCAACGGGCAGCAAACACAACAGGGTGTGACAAGGTACTTTCTCCACCCCTCACTCAGCATCTCAAATGGCCATGTGCTCATTCATTCACTCACTTCCTCACTCATAAATCCATTCATTCATTCTTTTAACATGGCATGCATGCTGGTCCATGCATGCTAAGTTGCTTCCATCATGCCTGACACTGCGACTCCGTGGACTGTAGCCCACCAGGCTCCTCTGTCCATGGGATTCTCCAGGCAAGAAGACTGGAACAGGTTGCCAGTTCCTCCTCTAGGGGATCTTCCTGACCCAGGGATTGAGATCTCCTCTCTAGCCTCTCCTGCACTGGCAGGTAGGTTTGTCCCCACTGTGCCACCTGGAATATTACCAGGTGATAAATGTCACTAATTAAGAGTCAAGAGCCTGGGAGGTGGGAGTAAATGGTACGTGTGCTGAAGTATGCTTATATTTATTCCGAGTCCATTTATCAGTAGTGCTCTGTGTAAATACCAATCCTTCTTATGCTAGTTCTGTGGTGGCCCTCAGGTGTCTTTGGGGACAGCCAGCTCTGTGGGATCATGAACCTTTGAGAGCCTAAAAGGTGAACGTTCTACCTTACGGTGCGGGGAACCAGTCGACACGAGCCCTTTGCTCTCTCCGCGTGGTGCACTGGCTATTTGTGTTACTCTGTGACACCTCACCCTCTGGACATCATCAACCCGAAAAGAATACACGGGACTCCACCCGTCCCAAAGCAGGACCCAGGCCGGGGGCTCCAGAGCTGACCTTTCCTGCATCCCCAGCCCCTTGCCTTTAACTCTGTTTCCTGATGCTCGTTGCATCTTCCTTCTATAAAAGTAAAATGTGTTCATTTTAGAAAAGGTTCAAAATGCTAAAAAGTCTAAAAAAAATAAAAATAGAGCAGGGTTAGAGCAGGGTTTCTCAACCTCCATCATCTTTTCAGACGGGGCGAGTCTTTGTTTTGGGGGGCTGTCCTGCACCCTGCGGGGCGCTTAAACAGCCCTGGCCCCACGGACTCGATGCCGGGAACACCCCTGCCCCACTGGGCAACGCCGTGTCTCCAAACATCGCCGTTTGGGTTTATTGCTTCATCCAGTCACTTGCCTTCACGTGACGATTTCCTTCCCATGATAGATCATGGATAGATTTCCTTTGCCCAAAAAAAGATGGACCCTAATACGTGCCACTTTGGGGCTTCTCGGATGGGTCAGCCAGTAAAGAATCGGCCTGGAATGTCAGAGACACAGGAGGTGAGGGTTCAATCCCTGGCTCGGGAAGATCCTCTAGACGAGGAAGTGGCAGCCCCTTCCAGTATTCTTGCCCCAGAAATCCCATGGACAGAGGAGCCTGGAGGACTACAGTCCGTGGAGTCCCAAAAGAGTTGGACACAACTGAACATACCTCCATATAAGCAGTTTCGTTCTGCTTTTCTCACTCAGAATCATGGGTTCTGCACCTTCCTAAAGCTGTGCATTTTCTCCAGAAGAACGTGTTTTCATGGCCGCACGGTATCGTCAGCCAGACGGATGTTCAGTTTACCGTTGTCCATTTTACCCATCCCCTGCTCCCGGACAGCTCGGCTGGGTCCAGGGCTGCGTGCCTGAGTGAACAGCCTCCCACACACCTCAGAATCCCTGCCTGTACTCCAAGAACAGATGCCTGGAGGGAAACTCCCGGGTCAAAGTCTTGACGGCCACACGACGTCCAACTGGCTTCCCAGGAGGTTATTCGGATCAGGCCATGTTTGGCTTTAAATGGTTACGTACAACTTGACAGTGTTTCGGGCTGGGGGAGCCCTACGTCATCAGAGAAGGCAAGAAGACTGCTGGGGAGGGCGGCTGTGGAGGGGGCTGTTTTCAGTATTCCTCCTCACACGCCCAGCCTGGACCAGCGTCTCTAGCTGCTGAGGAAACACAGTAGAACTTGGGCTGATACCTTAAGGAAACACTCCGCAGTGAGGCGGCCTATGAGCTTCGTTCCACACAGGTGGCCAGGCGGCGCGGAGAGAGGGCCCGGCGGTGCACGCACAGAGCCAGGGCTGAGCTGTGAGCCGGGGGTGAAGGGAACGCACGCGTGCTGGCGTGACTGCGCCCGGTGCTTGCCTGCCACGACACGGTCCCCCTACCAGAAGCAGCAGCCTCACCCGGGGGCTCGCCAGAAACAGAGCACCTCCGGCCCCGCCCCAGACCTCCTCAATCTGAGCCTGAGCTCCAGCACGAGGCCTGGGAGATGCGTCCGTCCATCAGCACGCGTGGGGCCTTGCCTCACCCAGATATCCCGATTGTCTCCTGCAGCCGGACCTGAACCGACCTGAGTCTGACGCTCAGCCTCCCAAGACAAGAACGTACTTAGGTTTCTGAGGTTTCACCCTCTCGCCTGCGTCACAGCTAAGCGCCACGGTGCAGCCGCCTGCTGTCCCGGACCACGAGGTCTCTCGGTGACCGGCACACGGAACCCACTGTTGTGGACCGCAAGCAGCTACTGTCATCACATCATCCCCACCAGCCCCACCCCCACCGTCCTAGGGGCCTGGCGCTTTCACGTCTGGAAAGGGTTGGTTGGGAGGCTTCTGGGTAAGGACACCTTGTGGATAATTCATGGACGGACCACATAAAACCAGCCCTCAGTTCCTCAGACACAGCTTCATGCCACCAGGAGAACCTGGTGCTGAGTCCAGTCTGACCACCTGGTCCTCATGTCGACCTGCTCGAGTCACTAGCCGGTCTGGGACACCACGACCTCGTCTGTCAGACGGGGCTAGGATTTGCACCTCCCTCCTGAGCTGGCACACTGTCAGCGGAGATGACTGATGAGAACGCAGTCTGGGGATCTTAGAACACACTCCCATGTCCTTCTGCACCATAGCCACCCCATGGAAAATGGCCTGGATTCACCTGTATTCTTAAAGTGGGGACTTGGTCAGCAATCCAGGTAGCGGGATAGAACTTTCTGGCCCAACAGTCAAAATCCCATCACCAGCAACCCACCGAAACCATCCTCAGCTTCCAGGAACTTCCTGGATGGTCCAGTGGTTAACACACCAAAGTTCCACTGTAGAGGGTTTGGATTCAATCCCTGGTTGGGGAACGAAGATCCCTCAAGGCACGTGGTGTGGCCCTCCGCGAAAAAACAGGACACTCGTCTCAGCTTCTAGAGCCAACCAAAGCACAATCACACCTTCTCTCTCCCAGTCACGGCACACTGGAATGACCCAGATACCAGTCTCTTTCTTCCTGGGGCAGGACTGGGCTGCCGCTCCTGGGACCCCCACGGCATCCCCATTCTCATGACCCTCCCTGGGCCTGCCTGGAGGGCTGCCCCTACCTCCCGGAAGAGGACCCCTTACCTGGGAGTCACGGTGGATTTTCGGACTCTCATGTGTCCAGGCTGGGGAGGGTGCGTGGGGGTCCCTGCCCTGTGGTGCCCATTCACTGCGGGGACAGAAACACCGCTCAGACGCCGTGCCGGCCACAGACAGGCCCCTTCGACCTGCGTCACAGCTAAGCGCCACGGTGCAGCCGCCTGCTGTCCCGGACCACGAGGTCTCTCGGTGACCGGCACACGGAACCCACTGTTGTGGACCGCAAGCAGCTACTGTCATCACATCATCCCCACCAGCCCCACCCCCACCGTCCTAGGGGCCTGGCGCTTTCACGTCTGGAAAGGGTTGGTTGGGAGGCTTCTGGGTAAGGACACCTTGTGGATAATTCATGGACGGACCACATAAAACCAGCCCTCAGTTCCTCAGACACAGCTTCATGCCACCAGGAGAACCTGGTGCTGAGTCCAGTCTGACCACCTGGTCCTCATGTCGACCTGCTCGAGTCACTAGCCGGTCTGGGACACCACGACCTCGTCTGTCAGACGGGGCTAGGATTTGCACCTCCCTCCTGAGCTGGCACACTGTCAGCGGAGATGACTGATGAGAACGCAGTCTGGGGATCTTAGAACACACTCCCATGTCCTTCTGCACCATAGCCACCCCATGGAAAATGGCCTGGATTCACCTGTATTCTTAAAGTGGGGACTTGGTCAGCAATCCAGGTAGCGGATAGAACTTTCTGGCCCAACAGTCAAAATCCCATCACCAGCAACCCACCGAAACCATCCTCAGCTTCCAGGAACTTCCTGGATGGTCCAGTGGTTAACACACCAAAGTTCCACTGTAGAGGGTTTGGATTCAATCCCTGGTTGGGGAACGAAGATCCCTCAAGGCACGTGGTGTGGCCCTCCGCGAAAAAACAGGACACTCGTCTCAGCTTCTAGAGCCAACCAAAGCACAATCACACCTTCTCTCTCCCAGTCACGGCACACTGGAATGACCCAGATACCAGTCTCTTTCTTCCTGGGGCAGGACTGGGCTGCCGCTCCTGGGACCCCCACGGCATCCCCATTCTCATGACCCCTCCCTGGGCCTGCCTGGAGGGCTGCCCCTACCTCCCGGAAGAGGACCCCTTACCTGGGAGTCACCGGTGGATTTTCGGACACTCATGTGGGCAGGCTCGGGAGGGTGCGCGGGGGTCCCTGACGTGTGGTGTCCATTCACTGCGGGGACAGAAACACCGCTCAGACGCCGTGCTGGCCACAGACAGGCCCCTTCGACCTTGCAGACCACCGGGGCAGCGGGGGCCCCTTCTCCCACCTCACGGCCTGGTTCTGAGGGGTCCTGCCCAGCCAGGACCACCTCTCAGGGTCTCACCCATATCTGCAGGGCTGCAGACGGGTTGAGAGCATCTCCTGAAGCCTCAGCACCAAACTGCTGATCTCTTGGGGGACCAGGGTTCTTTGTGAAGCAGAGAAGAAGAGAAAGATGTTCATTAGGAGATGAGGGTGTCACAGTCCTACAGCCATCATCAAAAATAACCTCATCAGCGGAGGTCGCTGGTGCCGATCAAGAATCCAATCTCTTTCTCTACAGACTCAGGTGGCTGCACCTCCACCTGCCTATAAATTCCCTTCTGCCTGAGGACATTCTCCCCCTCACCCACTGGAACGTCAGTATAACTGGCTTCACTAGTTTCCAGGAAATTTGACTTTGCCAATTAATACCCAGGGATTCATACGGCATTCTTCATGAGTCCTGGTTTTGCTAAAATTAAAAACAAAAATGTATTCGAGGTTCTAAAATTCTATCCTTAAGACACACATGTTCCCAACATAAGCGGGTACGCCTACTCTTCAAAGGAGGAATGGGGAGCCCCAATCTATAGTATCTGCCAATTTCTGTGACCTCAAGGTGCCTACCAGCGCTGACCTGAAGCCCCAACACTGCGGTCTGGTCCTGACATCACTCACACACACACACACACACACAGAGGTCCACGCCTCCTCAGTCCCTACAGGCAGCCCTGCCCTCTCATGGATATAGTTTTGTGAGCCTCAGTTTCTGCATCCGTAAAATGGGAACACCTCTACCTCGTCTCCAAACCTACTTTGTTGGGATGAAAACCCAACTAGACAACACCTGCAGAAGGGATCTGTTAAGTCACAAAGCACTTCTTAAAAAGAGAACAGAGAGATGGAGAGAGAGGTCGTCACTGCTTCTGTGTCTGAATCTAGTGCCCTTGAACCCCAAGCCTGCACCCCAGAACAACACATCTCCCAGGCCTGGAGGATTTGCTACAACACGGATGCTGCAGGTTGGCCCAGAGAAAGATGCACAGCCTGATGTATAGCTCGTGGGTCTCGCTGCCAGCATGCAACAGAGAAGGTGGTGGTGAGGGAGGAGGAGCTGAAGTTCCTACCATCTACCCATCTGCAGGGCAAGCAGTGGGTGTGAAGACCACCCCATGGAGAGTCCTTTTCACACCTGGGTGCTGTGCCCCTCAATTCTCCACCAACTGCACAGAAAAACTCAGGGCACCTATGCGCAGAGGCGCACTCCGCAGCTTCCTGTAGGGAGCTGGGTCTCTCCTGATCCACCCGTAGGCCAGACACTCCGGAAGGAGGGTGGGCACTGACACACTAGGACGACAGAACACTGGCCACAGAGCTGGCCCCAGGGCGGTGGCTCAGGACACAAGAAGAAACAACAAATTAGTCCCGCGTGGCCAGCCACGCTCCTGGTCTACACGCAGGGCCCTCAGGAGGCTGCCCGACTGCGGATTCTATCCAAGTGGCCTCCAGGGGAGGGGCGCGGGGCAGGAGTCCAAGGGCATCACTGGACACAGAGGCCTCAGAAGAGAATCAACTCAGATCGGCACAGGCCATGTGAGTAAGGCCACTAGACGGGTGAGCAACACCCATTACTTCTCAAGGAGCACAGTGCTGAAATGGATAAAACACAAATGCTGGGGCTTCCCTGGTGGTCCAGTAGGTAAGGACACTGCCTTGCAGTGCAAGGGGTGCCGGTTCGATCCCTGGCCTGGGAAGATCCCACGTGCTGCAGAGCGGCTGGACCCATGTGTCCAACTACCGAGCCGGAGCTCTGGAGTGAGTGCACCCAGAGCTGGAGCTCTGCAAAGAGAGAGGCCACTGCGATGGGAGGTCCACACAGGCCAAAGAACAAAGATCAAATAAATGAAAGACCAATAGAAGGGGCCAAAAAAAAAAAAAAAACAACCCACAAATGCTGGAGAATATAAAGACAACAGGAGGAAACCTGAATAGACTGCTTTCAGTTGAGGACTGATTTCATGGACACAAGTCAGGATGCAGAATATCCCAGTGATGTAATTTAAAAGGCTGATTGAACTAGATGGATTAAATATCATACCCTATAAACAGGGATAATCTCTTTTTACCACGAAGCCATGGAACACTGAAAATGCTGAACCTATTTAAGCTATAAAGTATCAATAAATTGCAAAAGGCATAAATAACACAAGCTACATTCTTGGACTGGAAAGCAATAAAGGAAGATAGGAACCATGAAAGAACAAGGTGCCTACCCCTCTCCCCATCTTGATTCCCCAAAGCTTGGAAATTTAAGAAAATGTCCTCTTAAAAAGTAACCTCAGGTCAAAGAGGAATCTAATTATACCATATTTTGAAAATAATGAAAAAGAACATATCAAAACAAATAGGATAGGGCCTGAATTATATTTGGAAGAAAATTCATAGCCTTAATTATTATATTATCCAGGCCAAGAAAATAAAAATAAATGGACTAAACAGTCCACTCAAGAATTTAGGGGAAAATAAAAAAGTAAAAGCCAATAAAATAAATCCCGGGAAAACATGAGCAAAGGATATAAATATGGCAAGAGAAATGAATGAATTAGGAGACAGGATAACATTAGCAACTCTGGCTGGCTGGGGGGTTGAGAGGCAGAGAATGGCAAAGATAAACAAAGGCAGATCAGCCTAACTTGAGTGAGAGAAAACACAAATGCTTAGAATCGGGAGTCAGAAAGCAAGCAGAAGCATGGCAGACATAGTAGAGATCTTTTTTAATGCATGAGCATATGATTTCTAAATCTATAAGTATACTTATTTTCTAATAAGTATAAAACTTTCTATAAGATTCAAATGATCAAATTGATTTCAAAGGATACCAGACACACCAACCTGAGTAAAACCTTTGAAAAAGGACATTCCCCGCCAATAGGCACCAGACCCAAATGGTTTTATAGGCAAAGCCATTCCGACTCAAAAAAGAAATACACAGGCTCCCCAGACAGCACAGTATAGGAATACTTGGTGAGTTTCCCGGTTTATTACGCAAAGGCAGCATCACCCTGAACCTAAAATCTATCCACGGCAACAGAAGAATGGACCCACCGTTCAGCGGACTAGGAATAGGAAGTATGAAAGCTCTCCACTGAGCAGGCCTCAGTTTAGAAGCACCCATTACCTTTAATGCTACTGGGTCCCTGTAACCCCAGAGGGTCCCGATCTTCTTGAGGACAGAGGCTGATTTCTGATCCCCGCTTTCTCCCACCACAGAACCCCCAAAGCGAACCCCAAACACGCCGTTCCCCTGCTCGCAGCCGCCCCAGGCTGGCGGCCCTCACGCCAACGGCAGCCGGGCACCGTCTAAACCGTCTATTTTAAGGCCGCTGGCCTACCCTCTCCCCATTTGACCCAAAGTGTTTCCTCTTAAAAAGTAACCTCAGGTCAAAGAGGAATCTAATTATACCATATTTTGAAAATAATGAAAAAGAACATATCAAAACAAATAGGATAGGGCCTGAATTATATTTGGAAGAAAATTCATAGCCTTAATTATTATATTATCCAGGCCAAGAAAATAAAAATAAATGGACTAAACAGTCCACTCAAGAATTTAGGGGAAAATAAAAAAGTAAAAGCCAATAAAATAAATCCCGGGAAAACATGAGCAAAGGATATAAATATGGCAAGAGAAATGAATGAATTAGGAGACAGGATAACATTAGCAACTCTGGCTGGCTGGGGGGTTGAGAGGCAGAGAATGGCAAAGATAAACAAAGGCAGATCAGCCTAACTTGAGTGAGAGAAAACACAAATGCTTAGAATCGGGAGTCAGAAAGCAAGCAGAAGCATGGCAGACATAGTAGAGATCTTTTTTAATGCATGAGCATATGATTTCTAAATCTATAAGTATACTTATTTTCTAATAAGTATAAAACTTTCTATAAGATTCAAATGATCAAATTGATTTCAAAGGATACCAGACACACCAACCTGAGTAAAACCTTTGAAAAAGGACATTCCCCGCCAATAGGCACCAGACCCAAATGGTTTTATAGGCAAAGCCATTCCGACTCAAAAAAGAAATACACAGGCTCCCCAGACAGCACAGTATAGGAATACTTGGTGAGTTTCCCGGTTTATTACGCAAAGGCAGCATCACCCTGAACCTAAAATCTATCCACGGCAACAGAAGAATGGACCCACCGTTCAGCGGACTAGGAATAGGAAGTATGAAAGCTCTCCACTGAGCAGGCCTCAGTTTAGAAGCACCCATTACCTTTAATGCTACTGGGTCCCTGTAACCCCAGAGGGTCCCGATCTTCTTGAGGACAGAGGCTGATTTCTGATCCCCGCTTTCTCCCACCACAGAACCCCCAAAGCGAACCCCAAACACGCCGTTCCCCTGCTCGCAGCCGCCCCCAGGCTGGCGGCCCTCACGCCAACGGCAGCCGGGCACCGTCTAAAGCAGCGGCATTTGCCCCTAATCCATCCTCTTGTTCTCACTCTAGTTCTGGTCTGTCAGCGGTTGGCTAATTACCGCTCATGTCAAAACAATTACTGTGGAAAGAGAAACTAATTTTCCATTCAACCATTTCTCCCCATACAGCCGCTCTCCTCTGACACCCTGTCTCGCCGCATTTCACTCCAGTGGTTCCCGTACCTTTGGAAAAATCATCTTTGGGGCCACAGTGGTGGCCTCGCCTGCAACAGTCCAGATGGGCACCCCCAGCCGCTGGGCCCCTGGCTTATTGAGATTGAGGCCAAAACCGAACAAGGCTAGAGGTGGGCACTTCGGAGACCCCCAGCCTTCCAGAAGAAAAAAATAAAACACGGTCAAGAATCTCTCATAACCATAAGGACCATAATTCAGTCGGGGATACAAGAACAAAATGCACAATATCACATTCAGCTGTTTTTAAGATAAGAAGAAGGAACAGAACACTCTATCCAGCAACTTTAGTAACTTTAATTACAAATAGAAAAAGACACATGTACACATTTCATTCCTCTTTATGGGCAGTTAAACGGACAAAGAGAGGGCTTGGAGATACACAATGAGAGAAGACAGCATATAATCTGTAGACAGGAGAAGTCATTTGTTGCTGGTGAGTGGATACAAAAACAGAAATAAGGCCAACAGTCCATCCTAAAGGACATCAGCTCTGAACAGTCACTGGAAGGACTGATGCTGAAGCTCCAATACTTTGGCCACCTGATGCAACAAGCCAACTCATTGAAAAAGACCCTGATGTAGGGGGAAAACAGAAGGCAAAAGGAGAAGGGGATGACAGAGGGTCAGATGGTTGGATGGCATCACTGAGTCACTGGACATGAGTTCGAGCAAGTTCTGGGAGAGGGTGAAGGACAAGAAAGCCTGGCGTGCTGCCGTCCATGTGGTTGCAGAGTTGGACACAACTGAGCGACTGACTTGAAGGCCAACAGAAAATGGCCAGTATGGTCCACGGCCGAGAATCCATCTTCCCTGTGGCTCTGACGGCATTCCCCAGCTCCAATCCGCCATATGCGATGGCCCATCCTCCATGCCCCACTGTCCAAGCCCTGTCTCTAGAAAACCCCAAAGCCAAGACTTCCTCTTCTAAACCAGAACACCAGCCCTGGAGGCTTTCTTCCTGCCCTCTGTGGGCGTGACCTCATCTCCCTTTTCTCTGGAATAAACAAGTCACTTCCTTCCTCAATGCTAAGAAAGTTGGGAGCTCCAGGGCCCCTGTAATGGAAATCTTCCTTTTCTCCCTCCTGTGAGATCTGAATCTGGTGGAATGGAGTGTCTCCCCACGCAGGTGAGGCATCTATCTGCTGGGCAGGCTGTCCTCCGTAAGGGTCTGCAGTGAAATAAAGGGCAGGGTCCAATGGCAGGCCTTTCTGAAAGACGCTGGGGTGCTCTGTGAATCTCCATCAAGTCAGCAGCATGGCAGTCCCATGACTACATGGACAAAGGACCCAGATTTGGTGGCGGCAGGGAGCAGGAAAGCAGAGGAGTTACTGTGGAACCCACTTTGGGAAACGCAGTGGGGCTGCGGGAAGTAGGTGTTTCGTGAGTCTACCAAGGCAAACACCCGGCGCCAGATGGGCGAGTACCATCCCGCCTCGCTGCCCCACTGCACCCTGTGAGGCCTTTAAAGGATGCTCTTTATTGTACTCACCTTCCCAGGTGTGGCCATCTGCCCAGACCTGCCTGTGGAGAGGGTTTATATTTATAGCCTTCTGGTCTGGAAATCTCGTCTTATCTGCTACTCCAGTGCCCGCTGCCTCCCTGTCCACTGATGCTGAAGCTCCAATACTTTGGCCACCTGATGCAACAAGCCAACTCATTGAAAAAGACCCTGATGTAGGGGGAAAACAGAAGGCAAAAGGAGAAGGGGATGACAGAGGGTCAGATGGTTGGATGGCATCACTGAGTCACTGGACATGAGTTCGAGCAAGTTCTGGGAGAGGGTGAAGGACAAGAAAGCCTGGCGTGCTGCCGTCCATGTGGTTGCAGAGTTGGACACAACTGAGCGACTGACTTGAAGGCCAACAGAAAATGGCCAGTATGGTCCACGGCCGAGAATCCATCTTCCCTGTGGCTCTGACGGCATTCCCCAGCTCCAATCCGCCATATGCGATGGCCCATCCTCCATGCCCCACTGTCCAAGCCCTGTCTCTAGAAAACCCCAAAGCCAAGACTTCCTCTTCTAAACCAGAACACCAGCCCTGGAGGCTTTCTTCCTGCCCTCTGTGGGCGTGACCTCATCTCCCTTTTCTCTGGAATAAACAAGTCACTTCCTTCCTCAATGCTAAGAAAGTTGGGAGCTCCAGGGCCCCTGTAATGGAAATCTTCCTTTTCTCCCTCCTGTGAGATCTGAATCTGGTGGAATGGAGTGTCTCCCCACGCAGGTGAGGCATCTATCTGCTGGGCAGGCTGTCCTCCGTAAGGGTCTGCAGTGAAATAAAGGGCAGGGTCCAATGGCAGGCCTTTCTGAAAGACGCTGGGGTGCTCTGTGAATCTCCATCAAGTCAGCAGCATGGCAGTCCCATGACTACATGGACAAAGGACCCAGATTTGGTGGCGGCAGGGAGCAGGAAAGCAGAGGAGTTACTGTGGAACCCACTTTGGGAAACGCAGTGGGGGCTGCGGGGAAGTAGGTGTTTCGTGAGTCTACCAAGGCAAACACCCGGCGCCAGATGGGCGAGTACCATCCCCGCCTCGCTGCCCCACTGCACCCTGTGAGGCCTTTAAAGGATGCTCTTTATTGTACTCACCTTCCCAGGTGTGGGCCGCATCTGCCCAGACCTGCCTGTGGGAGAGGGTTTATATTTATAGCCTTCTGGTCTGGAAATCCTTCTGTTCTTGACTTTTCTGTCTGACTACCCAGTGCCCGCTGCCTCCCTGGTTGTGTAAGATAAAAACTGTAGGGCTTCCCTGGTGGTCCAGTGGGTAAAGATCCGCCTTGCAGTGCAAGGGGGCACCGGTTCTATTCCTGGCCCGGGAAGATCCCATGTGCCGGGGAATGGTTGGACCGGTGTGTCCAATGACGAGCCAGTGCTCTGGAGCGCATGTGCCCAGAGCGGGCGCTCTGCAACAACAGAGGCCACTGCAACGAGAGGCCCACACAGGCCAAAGAATAAAGACAGATGAAAGTAAGAAGTAAAAAACCAATAAAAAGAGGCCACAAATTAAAAATAAAACAAAACAACTGTACCTCGCACAAAAAGAACTCACGATCCATGGGTCTTTGGATATGAAGGGTTGGAAACTTGAGTCTACTGTCCGGGTGGCCAAAAGCTAAATAGGCCTTCCCTGGGGCCCCAAGGAACAAAAATCGCTAGAGGAACGCATTTCTAATGGGACAGGCGGAGCCCCACGGTCTTCCCTGGGGTCAGCAGTGATTCCTAGCTGAGGACCAAGGTGGGCACTCTGGGTGCGGTAGCTTCTAGCTCTGCTCCTGTCGGGGAGGGAAAAGCTGCTCAGAGCTTCCTCATCCGGAGATGATGCACTGTGGGTGAGGCCTGGGTTCTGAAGCCCCCTTCCTGGGGGCCTCTGCTCAGGGGGAGCACAGCGGTCTGCCTGCACAGACTCCAGACTCAAAGGCGGGCCCTCCCTGATCCACAACACACCTTCCCCTCCCCGTGATCGGGCTTCCCTCGGTGGCTGGCGGCAGGCAGCTTGTGCAAGCATAATCCCTCCGCAGAGTCAAGTCCCAGGCGGGCAAAGCCAGCCCCTGAACCCAGGCTTGCGGACACCCCCACTCCCAGGGCAACTCAGTAAGAGATGGATTTCCTCCATCCCAACGGGAAGCACAATGCACGTGCAACCCACACCTAGGCTCCGAAGCTCAGAAAGGGGATTCACCCTCAAGCCTGCCTGCCCAGCCCACCATCGGATGGGGCAGCCTCTAGTCTCACGTGGCTATTCAGATTCCAACAAGTTAAATTTAAATACAATCTAAATGCAGGGTGGTTCCCAGGATGGGATCCCAGAACAGGAGGAGGACCTACAGAAAAAGTGGGTGAAACTGAATGAAATCCAGATGAGTTGAGACTGAACTACACTGGTGTCTTAGTTTTGGCAAATGGACGGAGGTCATGTAAAGCTACATTAACATTAGGGTAGGGACGTCTGCCGGGGTTCAGCGGTTAAGATTCCGCCTACCGATGCAGGGGGCGTGGGTCCCATTCCTGTTGTGGAACTAAGATCCCACAGGCCTTGTGGTGTGGTCAAGACCTGGCCCAACGAACAAAATGGGGCAATAAAAGAGGCCACAAATTAAAAATAAAACAAAACAACTGTACCTCGCACAAAAAGAACTCACGATCCATGGGTCTTTGGATATGAAGGGTTGGAAACTTGAGTCTACTGTCCGGGTGGCCAAAAGCTAAATAGGCCTTCCCTGGGGCCCCAAGGAACAAAAATCGCTAGAGGAACGCATTTCTAATGGGACAGGCGGAGCCCCACGGTCTTCCCTGGGGTCAGCAGTGATTCCTAGCTGAGGACCAAGGTGGGCACTCTGGGTGCGGTAGCTTCTAGCTCTGCTCCTGTCGGGGAGGGAAAAGCTGCTCAGAGCTTCCTCATCCGGAGATGATGCACTGTGGGTGAGGCCTGGGTTCTGAAGCCCCCTTCCTGGGGGCCTCTGCTCAGGGGGAGCACAGCGGTCTGCCTGCACAGACTCCAGACTCAAAGGCGGGCCCTCCCTGATCCACAACACACCTTCCCCTCCCCGTGATCGGGCTTCCCTCGGTGGCTGGCGGCAGGCAGCTTGTGCAAGCATAATCCCTCCGCAGAGTCAAGTCCCAGGCGGGCAAAGCCAGCCCCTGAACCCAGGCTTGCGGACACCCCCACTCCCAGGGCAACTCAGTAAGAGATGGATTTCCTCCATCCCAACGGGAAGCACAATGCACGAGCAACCCACACCTAGGCTCCGAAGCTCAGAAAGGGGATTCACCCTCAAGCCTGCCTGCCCAGCCCACCATCGGATGGGGCAGCCTCTAGTCTCACGTGGCTATTCAGATTCCAACAAGTTAAATTTAAATACAATCTAAATGCAGGGTGGTTCCCAGGATGGGATCCCAGAACAGGAGGAGGACCTACAGAAAAAGTGGGTGAAACTGAATGAAATCCAGATGAGTTGAGACTGAACTACACTGGTGTCTTAGTTTTGGCAAATGGACGGAGGTCATGTAAAGCTACATTAACATTAGGGTAGGGACGTCTGCCGGGGTTCAGCGGTTAAGATTCCGCCTACCGATGCAGGGGGCGTGGGTCCCATTCCTGTTGTGGAACTAAGATCCCACAGGCCTTGTGGTGTGGTCAAGAAAACCATACAATAAAACGAGGGGAAACTGAGTAAAGACTATATAAGAACTCTCTGTACTGTCTTTACAATTTTTTTTGGTAAGCCTAAAATTATTGCCAAACTTGAAAAGCACCAAGTTCAATAAAATTAAAGTGTCATTTCTCAGACAGAGTAAACGCATTTCAAGTATTCGGGAGCCACACGTGGTCAGGCGCGACAGAGTATTTCCACTAGTGTAGAAAGTTCGAGAGGTCAGAACTGGTCTGTGCTGGCATCCACTGGACCCCATAACTCATACTTGAAACCCTCAGAACCTCATTTTTCACTCATATCGTCTTTCCCTCTGCCTATTATTACCTCTCTCCATATAAATCATTACTGCCGCACTGCATGTTAAATTGGCCCAAAGATGGTTTTTTGGGGGTGGGGTGGGGAGGGAGCGGCGGGGCCCCTTCTATTGGTCTTTCATATGTCTATTTTTCATCCATCTTTGTTCTTTGGCCTGTGTGGGCCTCCCATCGCAGTGGCCTCTGTTTTCACAGATTACCGGCTCTGGGCGCGGCGCCCAGAGCTCCGGCTCGGTAAATGGACACATGGGTCCAGCCGCTCCAGCACGTGGGACCCTCCCAGGCCATGGATCGAACCGGCACCCCTTGCACTGCAAGGCGGTGTCCTTACCCACTGGACCACTAGAGAAGCCCCCCAAAGATGGTTTTTAATACACGCAGCAGTTACTGAACAAAGCCTTCGGTATTTTGTTGGTGTTTTCAAGTTGACTTATGTGAACCTCACCCAGAAACCCTGGCATTAAATGCCTCCGGTAAAGTGACTGAACAAACCCAGTTCCCACTGTGACTTGAGAGGATGCTACGGAGGGAAGCCCTGCGTCTGGTCCTGACTGAAAGTGGCCCCCGACATTCAAAGAGTGGAGTCCAGTTTTGCAGGGGGCACTGAGTGTGTTTCCAGATCTCTCTCCCCACCTGTAACCTGGCTGGCTGTGCTTTAGGCATCTGACAAACCTGCCCTAGGAAGAATGAACCAGCCCTGTCCACAGGTGCTTCTTTCAACCCTCTCTAGAAGCTCGACTCAAATGCAAACCTGAGGGAATATGCTGGCAGCCCAGTGGTTAGGACTCTGGGTTTTCACTGCTGGGGACATGGGTTCGATCCCTGGTCAAGGAACTAAGATCCTGCAAGTCAAGTAGTGTGGTCAAAAAAAAAAAAGAAAAAGTAAAAGTGTCATTTCTCAGACAGAGTAAACGCATTTCAAGTATTCGGGAGCCACACGTGGTCAGGCGCGACAGAGTATTTCCACTAGTGTAGAAAGTTCGAGAGGTCAGAACTGGTCTGTGCTGGCATCCACTGGACCCCATAACTCATACTTGAAACCCTCAGAACCTCATTTTTCACTCATATCGTCTTTCCCTCTGCCTATTATTACCTCTCTCCATATAAATCATTACTGCCGCACTGCATGTTAAATTGGCCCAAAGATGGTTTTTTGGGGGTGGGGTGGGGAGGGAGGGGAGCGGGCGGGCCACTTCTATTGGTCTTTCATATGTCTATTTTCATCCATCTTTGTTCTTTGGCCTGTGTGGGCCTCTCATCGCGGTGGCCTCTGTTGTCACAGAGCACCGGCTCCGGGCGCGTGCGCTCCAGAGCTCCGGCTCGGTAAATGGACACATGGGTCCAGCCGCTCCGCAGCACGTGGGACCCTCCCAGGCCATGGATCGAACCGGCACCCCTTGCACTGCAAGGCGGTGTCCTTACCCACTGGACCACTAGAGAAGCCCCCCAAAGATGGTTTTTAATACACGCAGCAGTTACTGAACAAAGCCTTCGGTATTTTGTTGGTGTTTTCAAGTTGACTTATGTGAACCTCACCCAGAAACCCTGGCATTAAATGCCTCCGGTAAAGTGACTGAACAAACCCAGTTCCCACTGTGACTTGAGAGGATGCTACGGAGGGAAGCCCTGCGTCTGGTCCTGACTGAAAGTGGCCCCCGACATTCAAAGAGTGGAGTCCAGTTTTGCAGGGGGCACTGAGTGTGTTTCCAGATCTCTCTCCCCACCTGTAACCTGGCTGGCTGTGCTTTAGGCATCTGACAAACCTGCCCTAGGAAGAATGAACCAGCCCTGTCCACAGGTGCTTCTTTCAACCCTCTCTAGAAGCTCGACTCAAATGCAAACCTGAGGGAATATGCTGGCAGCCCAGTGGTTAGGACTCTGGGTTTTCACTGCTGGGGACATGGGTTCGATCCCTGGTCAAGGAACTAAGATCCTGCAAGTCAAGTAGTGTGGTCAAAAAAAAAAAAGAAAAGAAAAAAGTAAACCTGAGCCCCACAGCCACTTCCCTGCCTCTGTTTCCTTGAAGGCGTGTACCTAAGCCTGGCGAAGCTGGGTTCACTTGTGGTTCCACCTACGTTGCTGTGACCTGTTTTCCCATGATCTTCAGGAACAACCATAGAGGATACTTGTGGTCTATAAAGTGGATAAGTTTTCCTTCCACATCATCCTTATGGCCCATCCACCTTGTAGGTAACCCCAAACCCATCACTGCATGCCAAGAGTTGCCCAGTGCCTTCAAGTAGGCAGCAAGCTTCCTAGGAAGACAAGACCCTCATGACTCTCATGCTGAGAAAGAAATCCCAACAACACCTTTCTCGGGACGCTGACTCCTCTTCCCTCATCACCATTGCCAACCACCCTGCCGCCACACTGATCTCCTTTCTGTTCTCAAATATGCCAAGATCTCTCCTGCCCCGGGGCCTTTGTACGAGCTGTCCCCTGGCCCAGAACACGCCACCACCGCCCTCCACACATACTGGCTTCCCCTTGCCTTTAAACCTTGACCTAATCTGAGGCCACCCCGATGCGCCAGTCACACGCTGTGACCCGCTGACTATGCAACGAACATCTGACTGAGCTCATGTCTGCCTGTCTGTCCAGCTGCAGGGTCGGTCCTGGCGCAGGGAGCCCATAGGTCTGGCTGGTCGGAGGATGCACCCCTAGGACTGAGAACCACGCCACACATGTTTTGAATGGAAAGGTTGCAATCCATCACGGCTGCTTTGCAGAAGCAGGAGCAGAACTAACGTCGCTGTGACCCAGGGCCCTGCGTGGTCTGCAGGCGAGGCGCCCATAGCCCCAGGAGCCCAAGGACGGGGACGTCAGCTTTGGAAGCAACTTCATGTCGTCATCATGCCTGTTTCTCTCCCACAATAAGACTCCATCTCCTAAACGCCACTTATAAACGGAAGGAAAGAATGGCTGGGAAAATCCTGAAGTGACCAGCTGAGTTTTTTGGGTTAAACTAGGGAATATGCTGGCAGCCCAGTGGTTAGGACTCTGGGTTTTCACTGCTGGGGACATGGGTTCGATCCTGGTCAAGGAACTAAGATCCTGCAAGTCAAGTAGTGTGGTCAAAAAAAAAAAAGAAAAGAAAAAAGTAAACCTGAGCCCCACAGCCACTTCCCTGCCTCTGTTTCCTTGAAGGCGTGTACCTAAGCCTGGCGAAGCTGGGTTCACTTGTGGTTCCACCTACGTTGCTGTGACCTGTTTTCCCATGATCTTCAGGAACAACCATAGAGGATACTTGTGGTCTATAAAGTGGATAAGTTTTCCTTCCACATCATCCTTATGGCCCATCCACCTTGTAGGTAACCCCAAACCCATCACTGCATGCCAAGAGTTGCCCAGTGCCTTCAAGTAGGCAGCAAGCTTCCTAGGAAGACAAGACCCTCATGACTCTCATGCTGAGAAAGAAATCCCAACAACACCTTTCTCGGGACGCTGACTCCTCTTCCCTCATCACCATTGCCAACCACCCTGCCGCCACACTGATCTCCTTTCTGTTCTCAAATATGCCAAGATCTCTCCTGCCCCGGGGCCTTTGTACGAGCTGTCCCCTGGCCCAGAACACGCCACCACCGCCCTCCACACATACTGGCTTCCCCTTGCCTTTAAACCTTGACCTAATCTGAGGCCACCCCGATGCGCCAGTCACACGCTGTGACCCGCTGACTATGCAACGAACATCTGACTGAGCTCATGTCTGCCTGTCTGTCCAGCTGCAGGGTCGGTCCTGGCGCAGGGAGCCCATAGGTCTGGCTGGTCGGAGGATGCACCCCTAGGACTGAGAACCACGCCACACATGTTTTGAATGGAAAGGTTGCAATCCATCACGGCTGCTTTGCAGAAGCAGGAGCAGAACTAACGTCGCTGTGACCCAGGGCCCTGCGTGGTCTGCAGGCGAGGCGCCCATAGCCCCAGGAGCCCAAGGACGGGGACGTCAGCTTTGGAAGCAACTTCATGTCGTCATCATGCCTATTTCTCTCCCCACAATAAGACTCCATCTCCTAAACGCCACTTATAAAACGGAAGGAAAGAATGGCTGGGAAAATCCTGGTGTGGCTTCCCTGTAGGGAGAAATACCAACACAGCCATTCCCTTATTCTTCAGACAGAAGAGTGTTCAAAAATCAGAAGAGAAGATGTCAGAGTACCACGGATCCTGCCCCTGGACTCACTGGTGGTTACTCTTTGTTTCTACTCCAGAGGGGAAATGGAGAGTTGACGTGTGTGTTCATCACCTGGGTAGCGAGGACCACAAACCACAGCCACAGAGGGCTGGACAGGACCTCTGCCACGGTCTTCCTCCCGTTTATAAATGGGCAAAGTGAGGCCTGGCAAGGAGCAGGGATGTGCCTGAGGTTCCAGTCTAAGGAGCTGCAATTTCACAATCTAAGTTGTCACGGACTATTAGAGGCACTCTTATTTTAAGTACCACTGAGAAAGAAAAAAGATGCTTCCAATTAGACTAGGATAGATTATATTTTTCCCTCAATCTAATTTTTTAAAATTTATTTTAAATTGAAGGATAATTGTTTTACATTGTATTGTGTCTAACAAACATCAACACAAATCAGCCATGGATTCACCCATGTCCCCTGCCTAGGATACACTACTGATTTCTAAGATATTAAAACTGGGAAGTAAAATGTGGACCTGAGGCCTTCGCTGGTGGTCCAGTGCTTAAGTCTCCAAGCTCCCAGTGCAGGGGGCACAAGTTCTATCCCTGGACGGGAGGATCCCGCATGCCACATGGTATGGCCAAAAAATTAACTAAACCAAATAAAATAAATAAAATAAAATGGCTATCTCCAAATAATTCAAGCAAGGTTAAAAAACCGAAAAACATGGGTCTGAGAATCAAGAGCTGGGGTCCTGAGTGTTTCGTGGCTGCTTCTCATTGTCAAGGCTGTGGTCCATTGAGCCCCGAGGAGTGCTGAGCTGAGGTTCTAAGTCCTTCTAGAACAGAGCCTTGAACCCCGGAACTGCTGACATGCAGGGCTGGACAGCCCTTTGGGGTGGGACCGTGCGGTCCTGTGTCTGGCAGCTTCCCCGACCTCTGCCGGCTCGATGCCTATAGCACGTCCCCCTACTCGTGACAGCCAAGATGGGTGCCTATTTCTCTCCCACAATAAGACTCCATCTCCTAAACGCCACTTATAAAGCGGAAGGAAAGAATGGCTGGGAAAATCCTGGTGTGGCTTCCTGTAGGAGAAATACCAACACAGCCATTCCCTTATTCTTCAGACAGAAGAGTGTTCAAAAATCAGAAGAGAAGATGTCAGAGTACCACGGATCCTGCCCCTGGACTCACTGGTGGTTACTCTTTGTTTCTACTCCAGAGGGGAAATGGAGAGTTGACGTGTGTGTTCATCACCTGGGTAGCGAGGACCACAAACCACAGCCACAGAGGGCTGGACAGGACCTCTGCCACGGTCTTCCTCCCGTTTATAAATGGGCAAAGTGAGGCCTGGCAAGGAGCAGGGATGTGCCTGAGGTTCCAGTCTAAGGAGCTGCAATTTCACAATCTAAGTTGTCACGGACTATTAGAGGCACTCTTATTTTAAGTACCACTGAGAAAGAAAAAAGATGCTTCCAATTAGACTAGGATAGATTATATTTTTCCCTCAATCTAATTTTTTAAAATTTATTTTAAATTGAAGGATAATTGTTTTACATTGTATTGTGTCTAACAAACATCAACACAAATCAGCCATGGATTCACCCATGTCCCCTGCCTAGGATACACTACTGATTTCTAAGATATTAAAACTGGGAAGTAAAATGTGGACCTGAGGCCTTCGCTGGTGGTCCAGTGCTTAAGTCTCCAAGCTCCCAGTGCAGGGGGCACAAGTTCTATCCCTGGACGGGAGGATCCCGCATGCCACATGGTATGGCCAAAAAATTAACTAAACCAAATAAAATAAATAAAATAAAATGGCTATCTCCAAATAATTCAAGCAAGGTTAAAAAACCGAAAAACATGGGTCTGAGAATCAAGAGCTGGGGTCCTGAGTGTTTCGTGGCTGCTTCTCATTGTCAAGGCTGTGGTCCATTGAGCCCCGAGGAGTGCTGAGCTGAGGTTCTAAGTCCTTCTAGAACAGAGCCTTGAACCCCGGAACTGCTGACATGCAGGGCTGGACAGCCCTTTGGGGTGGGACCGTGCGGTCCTGTGTCTGGCAGCTTCCCCGACCTCTGCCGGCTCGATGCCTATAGCACGTCCCCCTACTGGTGACAGCCAAGAGTGTCCCCGGGAAGGCCCCTGAGTTGAGAACCACAGCACTAGATTCAAGGAAGCTTAGTAAGTACGATGCCGATAAACACACACGAGGACAGACACACTGAGTTAAGCGGGGTCCAGTCCGGGCTTTCTCCAGGCTGATGTGTCATCTCCCAAGGGGAAGAGAGGAGGCAGGACTTCGAACTCTATTTGACTATAAAGTCCTTTCTGGCAGAGACCTGGAATCCCAGGGACACGGGAAGGAGGTGCCCTGGGCCCCCGGGGGGTGAGGGCAGAGGAGGGACGTCAGGATCCACATACACTAGCTAATGCCTTGCCCACCCTGGCAATTCTCCCTGTATTCGACCCTCTCCCGCGGTTCTGGGCCCCTCAGAATCCTGGTCCCCGGCACAATTCCTCTGAGCGCTCTTTCTGGAGGACGGCTCCACCCACAGCGAGGGGGCAGGAGGCTGCTGGGGACGGTGCCAGGGACTGCAGGCTTCGGAGAGCTCACCCCACTGACCTAAAGGGCAAGCTTCCCACCCCGGCCCCGGCAGCCCCGTGTGGCAGGCTGTGCAGGGTCATGACCTGTCATCTCACACCCCCCGCCTCTCCCTACCCGCGTCACCTCCCTGTCCTGCTCCGGGGACCTCTTGGCCGGAAAAGACAGCTCGCTTTTGTCTCTAGCATCTGGGTGGTTGGGAGTGGGCCAGGAGAGAGGGCCACACCTCACATGATTCACACCAGCATTTCTATTGTTAAAAAAAAAACAAAACAAGAACAGCAATAAAAGACAAGGCAGCATGTCGGGAAATGCCAACCGTCATATGACAGCGAGGGGGGCTGACGGGCCCCAATTCTGGGGATTCGGTCTGAGAATGTAGCCCTGGCTGCATCGCCAGGAAACCAGGAGGAAATGCCCCATTCTCTTGCCCCATAAGGGCTCCTTTTTAAATTTTGTAGTAGAAAAAAAAAATATTTTTAAGTAAAAAAAAAAAAGTGTGTGTATATACATTGAGACTATACACACACACACACACACATACAAATATATATAAATAAAAACATTTTGGAAAGCCCAGAACAGCTTTCCATGAGAAGCACCCCCACCCTCTCTCTCAGGCCTCCGCTGACTCTCTAGGTCTGTTCTATCCCCGCTTCGGTTCTGAGTACTGTCGCTGGCAGTCTTCATGTGCGTGTGCGCTCTGTCACTTCAACTGTGTTCGAACTCACTGTGACCCCCTGGACTGGAGCCCGCCAGGCTCCTCTGTCCATGGGCTTCTGCCGGTAAGAAGACTGGAGTGGGTTGCCAGGCCCTCCTCCAGGGGATTTTCCCCACCCAGGCATTGAACCTGTGTCTCTTACGTCTCCTGCATTGGCAGGCGGGTTCTTTACCACCTGCACCACCTGGCAAGCCTGCCAACCTTCACACCCCTACATAACGTGCTGGGGTCACACTTTGCTTTCCCAGTGGTGGAGAAGACCTCCTAAGGACGCCCTGCTCAGAGGAAACACCTGCCACCTCAAGCTCGACCCCTTGCTTTCACCTGGACCCGCTCAGGTCCCGGCGCCGGCAGACAGGGAAGAGCTCTGACTGTCCTCCCCCAGCCGTCTCCCTCCCCTAAGCACCACAGATGGAGGGAGAGGGACCAGAGCTGCTGCTGGCACTGCCGGGGTGCAACCGCCCCACGGGGCACAGCCGCCGGGCCCTCCAGACCCCTCCCTGGGTCTGTCCCAGGAGATCCACAGCCAGGCTTCAGAGCCAGGCTGCAGAGGCTTGGCCTCTCCCATGAACGTGTGTTCGGGGTCCATCCTGATGGCCCGAGACAGCGTGTGGACAGTACCTGTTGGAGGCAGAGAGCTCCTGTGAAGGCCAGGGCTGGCTGGAATCCCAGAAGAACTGCTGGGACGCTCCCAGGTGGTCTCTGGTCAAAGAAAGAAAAAGACAGTAGAGTTGAGAACTTCCCAGGGCAGAAGCTCCGAGCGTCCCAGGGCAGCTCTGGAGCACCTCCCTCCCTAACCCCAGGAAGCAGGAGTCGGCCTGCTGCTTCCCAACAGTCCCCTCTCCTGCCGCTCAGGACGACAAACAGACCCCTGAAGGATTCCACCCAGCCCACCTCCTGGTCTTGGCCAGCTCGGGTCCACACAAAACACAAAGCCACGGTGCGCCTGGGGCAGGAACGGGGTCAGCCTGGGCTGAGGGACACCTGGAGAGAGCCCTGGGGGCTCTGGCTGAGTGACCTCAGCGGCAGCAGGAAAAAATCACCCCAGATGAGCACACCACCCGCAGGGAGGAAGCCATTCCCGGGGCTTTTCCACTAAGAGACTCCCTAATCTATTTACAGCCCAGCAGGTTCCTCGATGGAGTCAAAGCACCAAAGCAAAACTGAAGGTGGCAGCTTGGGGCTCAAGTTACCCTGGACTGAGGCCCCGTGCATTCTCTGGGCTTCCACCCTGGGGTTCCAGGTCATTCCAGGTGACCAGCCAGACTCCTGAGAGTCGCTCTCATGCTGGCCCCGTGGGGAGACGGCGGGGGGGACCAGTGAGGACAGAGTGGAAGGCGTGGGACCCTTACTTGGAACGCCTCTGACTGTCTGACCCAATTCATAAGAAACACGTTTTGTTTTGTTTTGTTTTCCCCCCTAAAGGCAACTGTAACTCCACTTGAACCTCTTTTGCTGAACCCAGGGGATCCAGACACACGCAAATGAGCTGACTGCTGCGTGTGGATCAAAGTGGACCGAGGGAGGTTGCTATTCTAGCCATCCACGTGAGAAGCCAGAAATTTCCACTTCCCCCAATGGCTGGCCTGTGTAAAATAAAATTTTTGAAGAGAGAGGGTAGTTGAAAGGTGGAAAGTGATATAAATCTGGTTTCAGAGCACAGATGCCCCCTCCGTAAAATAATTATCGCAACTATTATGATTATTAAAAAAAAAAAAACAATAAGCAAGGCAGGAGTTATTTAGTCACTTTTAGACTTCATTTCCCTTTGTTAAAACCACTGAACATGCCGCACACATTATAGGAACTGGCTTCCAGTGGGAGAGTCAGTGAGCCCCCGGACCTAGACCACTGGCCTTGGTGATCTGCCTAAGGTGGATTCGTAAGTCTTGCCCCACCCACCAGTGGACTCCTGGCTCATGATTGGTCCGTTTCCTTGGCAGGGTAGTAGCTCCTGTGCCCCGCTCAAGTCCTCTCCTGCCGCTCAGGACGACAAACAGACCCCTGAAGGATTCCACCCAGCCCACCTCCTGGTCTTGGCCAGCTCGGGTCCACACAAAACACAAAGCCACGGTGCGCCTGGGGCAGGAACGGGGTCAGCCTGGGCTGAGGGACACCTGGAGAGAGCCCTGGGGGCTCTGGCTGAGTGACCTCAGCGGCAGCAGGAAAAAATCACCCCAGATGAGCACACCACCCGCAGGGAGGAAGCCATTCCCGGGGCTTTTCCACTAAGAGACTCCCTAATCTATTTACAGCCCAGCAGGTTCCTCGATGGAGTCAAAGCACCAAAGCAAAACTGAAGGTGGCAGCTTGGGGCTCAAGTTACCCTGGACTGAGGCCCCGTGCATTCTCTGGGCTTCCACCCTGGGGTTCCAGGTCATTCCAGGTGACCAGCCAGACTCCTGAGAGTCGCTCTCATGCTGGCCCCGTGGGGAGACGGCGGGGGGGACCAGTGAGGACAGAGTGGAAGGCGTGGGACCCTTACTTGGAACGCCTCTGACTGTCTGACCCAATTCATAAGAAACACGTTTTGTTTTGTTTTGTTTTCCCCCCTAAAGGCAACTGTAACTCCACTTGAACCTCTTTTGCTGAACCCAGGGGATCCAGACACACGCAAATGAGCTGACTGCTGCGTGTGGATCAAAGTGGACCGAGGGAGGTTGCTATTCTAGCCATCCACGTGAGAAGCCAGAAATTTCCACTTCCCCCAATGGCTGGCCTGTGTAAAATAAAATTTTTGAAGAGAGAGGGTAGTTGAAAGGTGGAAAGTGATATAAATCTGGTTTCAGAGCACAGATGCCCCCTCCGTAAAATAATTATCGCAACTATTATGATTATTAAAAAAAAAAAAACAATAAGCAAGGCAGGAGTTATTTAGTCACTTTTAGACTTCATTTCCCTTTGTTAAAACCACTGAACATGCCGCACACATTATAGGAACTGGCTTCCAGTGGGAGAGTCAGTGAGCCCCCGGACCTAGACCACTGGCCTTGGTGATCTGCCTAAGGTGGATTCGTAAGTCTTGCCCCACCCACCAGTGGACTCCTGGCTCATGATTGGTCCGTTTCCTTGGCAGGGTAGTAGCTCTCTGCTGCCCCCAATGGCTACCAAGTGAAATAACCACAGGTACCAGCCTAGGAAGAATCAAGTTCTAGGGTCCTGCGCACACACAGTGTGGATGCCCTTTGGAGGGACACAGCATGCGGACACAGAAGACACAAACGCTCCTCCCAAACACGCTCTCACAGGGAATTCCCTGGCCGATCAGCGTCCCTGCCTGGAGAACCCCCATGGACACAGTAGCTTGGTGGGCTATAGTCTACAGAGTCGGCCATGACCGAAGCGACTCAGCACAGCACCAGTAGTTCCGACACTGCACGTCCGCTGCAGGGGGCTGAGGATGAGTCCTGGGTTGGGGGACTAGGATTCTGCAGGCCGTGTGGGAGGGCCCAAACAGCTTTCAGAGTAGCAAGAAGTGGACATATTTACAAAACGGGGATTGAGCAGGACTCCGTCGTTTTGAGAAAGGAAAGAAAAGGAATGGAACCTGGCCTGGGTACTTAATGCGCTGTGCTAAGTTCCTTCAGTCACGTCCAACTCTTTACAACCCTATGAACTGTAGTTTGGCAGGCTCCTCTGTCCATGGGATTCTCCAGGCAAGAATCGGGCTGCCACGCCCTCTTCCAGGAGATCTTCCCAACCCAGAGGTACGAGCCATATCTCTTGCTGCCTTCCGCAATGGCAGGTGGATGCTTTACCACTAGCACCACCTGGGTGTTTAAAACACCCCTCAAACACTCTGAGGCAACCTAGAGGTGTTCGTAAAGGCCCGGGCGTCACACAGAGGCTCGACTCCCAGGTCCACCCCTCATGAACTGGGTCCTGAATCTCCGTTTCCTCACTGGGAAGGGAGGGCTTCCCAGGCGGTGCTAGTGGGAACAAATCTGCTTGCCAGCGGAGGAGATGCAAGAGACGCGGGTCTGATTCCCGGGTTGGGAAGAGCCCCTGGAGGTGGGCCAGGCAACCCACTCCAGGATTCTTGCCTGGAAAATTCCATGGGCAGTGAAGCCTGGCAGGCGATGGTCCATGGGGTCACAAAGAGTTGGACACAGCCGAGGAGCTGAGCTCACAAAGTAGGGATAACGCGATTGCCCTCTCGTGGTCCTACTCGATGAGCAGCCAGCGAGCACGTAAGCTTCCAGCACAGTCTCTGAGACAGAGGAAGCCCTCAAAGACATTAGACAGCAGGAACGATCCTTCCCTCCACCTCCCACCCTCTCTCCATGCCTTCCCTCCGCCTCCCACCTTCCCCCAGCTCTTCCTTGCCCCACCCTGCTCCTTTGGCCTTCACGGAGCACATCTCCCACAGGGAGAGGAAGGGTGGGCTCCCTCTCGGATGCTGGTGGGTTACAGGTGTGACGAAGCCTCTGTCAGCAAGTCAGAGCTTCACGGGGTCCCTGAGTCAACCAGAGAAACTTGCCACGGCACGGCATCCCACAGGCTCCCTAGGCAACCCTGTGATCTGGGCGGGGCAGGGGTCCTGATGCCCAGTTCACAGGTGATACAGGGGCCAGTGGATGAAGCAGTGGCCCGGCCAGTGCCCTGGCTCTTGGATACTGGCCTGAGCCAAGCTCTAGACTGGCTCCCGCTGGCACAGAGGGGCTCCAAGAGCAGGATTTGGAACAGCCAGAGAAGTTCTAGTGGGCGAGGGCCGGGGGACCCACATGGAACACCCCCAGCCTGTCCTTCAATCCCTTTCGGATCCCTGAAGTGCCACCCTCCTCAGTGTATGGACTCATGCAAACACAGCAGGAATCCCTGATGCTGGGCCTGCATCGATGCGGCTGATGTGACACAGGGAAATGGGCGTCTGATCATTGAGCCAACGGAACATGGGCCGCCGCCGACCAGCTCACAGGGATGACAGTCCCTGCTGTGTGGCTGAGAAAACTGTGGATGGATGCCGAGAAGGAACTCTAACTCAAGGCCTGGACACTCAGGATCCAGGCCCTCAGCACGGAGACTGGCCAAGCTCCAGGCTTGTTTCCCAAACCTGGTCTCTTCCCAGGATCCCTGGGGCCGTTTGCTGAAGCTATAGATTCCCAGCTCTTGCCCCCGAAGATTCTGATTTAGCAGATCTTGGGTGGAACCCAAAAGTCAGTACTTTAACAAAGAGTCTCAGGGATTAACGAGATGTGGGACAATCTAGTAGAGTCCAAGTGAAAACATGACAGGAACCAGCCACAGACTGGGAGCGATTGCCCTCTCGTGGTCCTACTCGATGAGCAGCCAGCGAGCACGTGTAGACAGCAGGAAGCCCTCAAAGACATTAGACAGCAGGAACGATCCTTCCCTCCACATCCCACCCTCTCTCCATGCCTCCCCTCCGCCTCCCACCTTCCCCAGCTCTTCCTTGCCCCACCCTGCTCCTTTGGCCTTCACGGAGCACATCTCCCACAGGGAGAGGAAGGGTGGGCTCCCTCTCGGATGCTGGTGGGTTACAGGCGTGACGAGCCTCTGTCAGCAAGTCAGAGCTTCACGGGGTCCCTGAGTCAACCAGAGAAACTTGCCACGGCACGGCATCCCACAGGCTCCCTAGGCAACCCTGTGATCTGGGCGGGGCAGGGGTCCTGATGCCCAGTTCACAGGTGATACAGGGGCCAGTGGATGAAGCAGTGGCCCGGCCAGTGCCCTGGCTCTTGGATACTGGCCTGAGCCAAGCTCTAGACTGGCTCCCGCTGGCACAGAGGGGCTCCAAGAGCAGGATTTGGAACAGCCAGAGAAGTTCTAGTGGGCGAGGGCCGGGGGACCCACATGGAACACCCCCAGCCTGTCCTTCAATCCCTTTCGGATCCCTGAAGTGCCACCCTCCTCAGTGTATGGACTCATGCAAACACAGCAGGAATCCCTGATGCTGGGCCTGCATCGATGCGGCTGATGTGACACAGGGAAATGGGCGTCTGATCATTGAGCCAACGGAACATGGGCCGCCGCCGACCAGCTCACAGGGATGACAGTCCCTGCTGTGTGGCTGAGAAAACTGTGGATGGATGCCGAGAAGGAACTCTAACTCAAGGCCTGGACACTCAGGATCCAGGCCCTCAGCACGGAGACTGGCCAAGCTCCAGGCTTGTTTCCCAAACCTGGTCTCTTCCCAGGATCCCTGGGGCCGTTTGCTGAAGCTATAGATTCCCAGCTCTTGCCCCCGAAGATTCTGATTTAGCAGATCTTGGGTGGAACCCAAAAGTCAGTACTTTAACAAAGAGTCTCAGGGATTAACGAGATGTGGGACAATCTAGTAGAGTCCAAGTGAAAACATGACAGGAACCAGCCACAGACTGGGAGGTACCCACATGAGAACAAACCCCAGGAGAAAGGCCAGACGTGATCACTGAGGAAGGTGACTGCAGCCAGAAAATTCAAAGATGCTTGCTCCTTGGAAAGAAAGCAATGATCAATCTAGACAGCATATTAAAAAGCAGAGACATCACTTTGCCGACAAAGCTCTGTATAGTCAAAGCTATGGTTTTTCCAGTCGTCATGTACGAATGCGAGAGCAGGACCATAAAGAAGGCTGAGCACTGAAGAACTGATGCCTTTAAACTGTGGTGCTGAAGAAGACTCTTGAGAGTTGCTTGGACAACAAGGAGATCAAAGCAGTCAGTTCTAAAGGAACTCCACCATGAATATACCTTGGAAGGACAGATGCTGAAACTCCAATACTTTGGTCCCCTGATGTGAAGAGCTGACTCACTGGAAAAGACCCTGATGAAGGGAAGGATTGAGGGCAAGAGGAGAAAAGGGAGACAGAGGATGAGATGGTTGGATGGCATCGTCGACTCAATGGACATGAGTTTGAGCAAACTCTGGGAGATAGTGAAGGACAGGGAAGCCTGGTGTGCGCCAGCCCATGGGGTCATAAAGAGTCAGACGCAACTCTGTGACTGACAACAACAACAACACGAAGCAAGACGTGTGACAGCAATGTAGAGTAACATAAAAAGGAACTCTAGGAAATGCCATGTCCAGTGTTTTAAAAACATCAGGTTTGTGGCATCTGTGCCCAAGAGTCTCTGCCTTGACTTGTGGCTTTATTATCTATTTAGCTCTTAGGGGAGCCTTATGAATTACAGGAATCATCATCGACTGAGTCCTTAGGGTTTTTCCTAGAAGAGGAGCCGATGAAGAGGAGCGGGAGAGAAGGCACTTCAGTGAAGGAAGCCCAAGGCACTGAGAGAAGCTTCTAGTGAGTGGGAAGCCTGCAGGAGGAAATGCTCCAGCAGGATCCCTGGGGCCGTTTGCTGAAGCTATAGATTCCCAGCTCTTGCCCCCGAAGATTCTGATTTAGCAGATCTTGGGTGGAACCCAAAAGTCAGTACTTTAACAAAGAGTCTCAGGGATTAACGAGATGTGGGACAATCTAGTAGAGTCCAAGTGAAAACATGACAGGAACCAGCCACAGACTGGGAGGTACCCACATGAGAACAAACCCCAGGAGAAAGGCCAGACGTGATCACTGAGGAAGGTGACTGCAGCCAGAAAATTCAAAGATGCTTGCTCCTTGGAAAGAAAGCAATGATCAATCTAGACAGCATATTAAAAAGCAGAGACATCACTTTGCCGACAAAGCTCTGTATAGTCAAAGCTATGGTTTTTCCAGTCGTCATGTACGAATGCGAGAGCAGGACCATAAAGAAGGCTGAGCACTGAAGAACTGATGCCTTTAAACTGTGGTGCTGAAGAAGACTCTTGAGAGTTGCTTGGACAACAAGGAGATCAAAGCAGTCAGTTCTAAAGGAACTCCACCATGAATATACCTTGGAAGGACAGATGCTGAAACTCCAATACTTTGGTCCCCTGATGTGAAGAGCTGACTCACTGGAAAAGACCCTGATGAAGGGAAGGATTGAGGGCAAGAGGAGAAAAGGGAGACAGAGGATGAGATGGTTGGATGGCATCGTCGACTCAATGGACATGAGTTTGAGCAAACTCTGGGAGATAGTGAAGGACAGGGAAGCCTGGTGTGCGCCAGCCCATGGGGTCATAAAGAGTCAGACGCAACTCTGTGACTGACAACAACAACAACACGAAGCAAGACGTGTGACAGCAATGTAGAGTAACATAAAAAGGAACTCTAGGAAATGCCATGTCCAGTGTTTTAAAAACATCAGGTTTGTGGCATCTGTGCCCAAGAGTCTCTGCCTTGACTTGTGGCTTTATTATCTATTTAGCTCTTAGGGGAGCCTTATGAATTACAGGAATCATCATCGACTGAGTCCTTAGGGTTTTTCCTAGAAGAGGAGCCGATGAAGAGGAGCGGGAGAGAAGGCACTTCAGTGAAGGAAGCCCAAGGCACTGAGAGAAGCTTCTAGTGAGTGGGAAGCCTGCAGGAGGAAATGCTCCAGCAGGACCTGGCCTTCCCCACAAACCCTTATCTCAAGTCCCTGTGGGCAAAGTCCTGACAAGGACAAGAAAGAAGAGCTATAAGCAGTCCTGGTCCCAGGTGCTTGGCGTGGATGCAGCTGACAGATCGGGGCCAGTGGGAGAGTCCCATCCTGGCTGGAACGCTCACGGGCCTGTGTGCCCCCAATCAGCACCGCTCAAGCTTTCTGGGCCCGGCTCACAGGCCCCAGGCTGGGGAGGGCGCTGAGAGCTCACAGCACCGCCTCTGCCCCTGGCCGGTGGGAGCAGCTCTTCCTCTCACAGGTTCGACACCTGCTTTCAAACCCAGTCCTCCCAGGGGTTTGCTCCCAGGGCCGGGCTGCATCAAATAAATGCATCCCCGTCTCCCTGGCCCCTGGTACTGCGGGCAGTCAGATCTGCGATGAATGAATCAGGCTTCCGTTCAAAGCACTGTTAGAAATCAGTCCAGTTACACTGCCAATGGCCGATTTTAAAAATGAGCAAGCGCGTATACCTGTGTGTAGAGAAAAAGATAAGCAGCAGACAGACAAACCCGGGACATGCAGAGCAGAAAGCGAAAGTGTTAGTGGCTCAGTCGTCTCTGACTCTTTGCGACCCCATGGGCGCCAGCCCGCCAGGCTCCTCTGTCCCCGGGACTCTCCAGGCAAGAAGACTGGAGTGGGGTGCCATTTCCTCCTCCAACGGATCCTCCCAACTGAGGGATCGAACCTTCGTCTCCTATATTACAGGCAGATTCTTTACCATCTGACCCACCCATATGGAGAGCCAAGAGATCACCAATTTCGCTCACAGATGATGAAGCACAAATCAAACTAGCTGCCCAATCCAAGAGCCCAGAAGACTTGGCTGGTCACAGGAAAGCAATTACAAATGATCTGTGAGGAAGAAAATTTTGGCCTAGAAGGAAAGGGGGAGCCAGATGAATCATTATCGACTGAGTCCTTAGGGTTTTTCCTAGAAGAGGAGCCGATGAAGAGGAGCGGGAGAGAAGGCACTTCAGTGAAGGAAGCCCAAGGCACTGAGAGAAGCTTCTAGTGAGTGGGAAGCCTGCAGGAGGAAATGCTCCAGCAGGACCTGGCCTTCCCCACAAACCCTTATCTCAAGTCCCTGTGGGCAAAGTCCTGACAAGGACAAGAAAGAAGAGCTATAAGCAGTCCTGGTCCCAGGTGCTTGGCGTGGATGCAGCTGACAGATCGGGGCCAGTGGGAGAGTCCCATCCTGGCTGGAACGCTCACGGGCCTGTGTGCCCCCAATCAGCACCGCTCAAGCTTTCTGGGCCCGGCTCACAGGCCCCAGGCTGGGGAGGGCGCTGAGAGCTCACAGCACCGCCTCTGCCCCTGGCCGGTGGGAGCAGCTCTTCCTCTCACAGGTTCGACACCTGCTTTCAAACCCAGTCCTCCCAGGGGTTTGCTCCCAGGGCCGGGCTGCATCAAATAAATGCATCCCCGTCTCCCTGGCCCCTGGTACTGCGGGCAGTCAGATCTGCGATGAATGAATCAGGCTTCCGTTCAAAGCACTGTTAGAAATCAGTCCAGTTACACTGCCAATGGCCGATTTTAAAAATGAGCAAGCGCGTATACCTGTGTGTAGAGAAAAAGATAAGCAGCAGACAGACAAACCCGGGACATGCAGAGCAGAAAGCGAAAGTGTTAGTGGCTCAGTCGTCTCTGACTCTTTGCGACCCCATGGGCGCCAGCCCGCCAGGCTCCTCTGTCCCCGGGACTCTCCAGGCAAGAAGACTGGAGTGGGGTGCCATTTCCTCCTCCAACGGATCCTCCCAACTGAGGGATCGAACCTTCGTCTCCTATATTACAGGCAGATTCTTTACCATCTGACCCACCCATATGGAGAGCCAAGAGATCACCAATTTCGCTCACAGATGATGAAGCACAAATCAAACTAGCTGCCCAATCCAAGAGCCCAGAAGACTTGGCTGGTCACAGGAAAGCAATTACAAATGATCTGTGAGGAAGAAAAGATGCTCATTCTCAGTCAAAATTGGAGAAGTGCAGTGTAAGATAAGACACTTTTTTGGGCTTCCCTGGTGGTCCTGTGGGTAGGGACACTGCCTTGCAGTGCAAGGGGCGCCGGTTCGATCCCTGGCCTGGGAAGATCCCACGTGCCGCGGAGCGGCTGAACCGATGTGTCCAATGACCGAGCCGGAGCTCTGGGGCGCATGTGCCCAGAGCCGGCGCTCTGCGACAACAGAGGCCACCGCGATGGGAGGCCCACGCGGGCCAGAGAACAAAGACGGATGGAAATAGAGAAATGAAAGACCAATAGAAGTGGCCCGCCCACCCCCTCCCTCCCCATTCCCCGCCTCCCAAAAAAGATAAGACACTTTTTTCACCCACTGGAACATTTTCTGATGTTGTTCAGTTACTCAGTTGTGTCTGACTCTTTGGGACCCCATGGACTGCAGAACCCCAGGGTTCTCTGTTCTTTATCATCTCCCAGAGTCACTTTCTGCTAAATGGCTGCTAAAGAAACAAGGCAAGTCTGCAGAGAAAAATATGTATCAAATCAACTCAGAAATGGGTGTTACGCGATCCCAGAGACCCAGGGCAAACAACGGAGCTGATTTCTCAGCTTTTAAGTGGGGGCATTTGTGAAATACCTCACGTCCTTCTAATAAAGGTCTTTTTTTTTTTTTTTTTTCACAAGCTTGTTTGGGTGGGCTAGAATTCTATTTCTATACAAGACTGTCTCTGCCCTTAGACCATCCCCCAACCGCACTGCCCAGTAATGGCCAATGCTGGCCCCGAGGCCACATCTGGAAGCTCCTTCTGTGGCCAGGCTGAACTGTGGCCTCTTAAGGTGCCCCCAGGAAGGGCTTCCATAACTTCCACAACCATAAATAAGTCACACGACTCAGCTGTTCAGAGGCTTCTCCAGCCACGAGGTGGTATTTTCCACTCATACATCATCTTTTTGTTTTCTGAGAAACTCAGCACCTCTGGACCTCAATCGCTCTGCCTCGTTGATCCAGATTTAGAAGACTTTCCAGTAAAAGGTGTGACTTTTACCATTTATAAATAACGCTCAGAATCACCGAGAGTGTTGCTTTTCGCAAGCGGGAGGAAGCTGTCAGAAAGAGCTCCAGTTATTTCAGGAAACACGAATCAGCAATTGTCTCGGCGAGACGCAGCCACAAAAAACCACTTCCACGGCCTCGCGCAGTTCCTAAGGAAGGCCAGCCAGACCCCGAGCCACCAGGGGCCCTGCAGCGCCTTCAGGTGCATGGTCAAAGCCGCGAAACAGCAACAGAGATTGTGGGCAAAATGAGGTCTTCTCAAACATCAAGAAAGGCATTCAGGGTAGAGAAGCCTACACAAAATGAGGAAGAAACGAGTAGGGTTGAAAGAAGCAAAATTCCTCAGGAAATTGCATGAGCTGGTTAAAGAAAAAGAAGAAGAAAACCCCTCTCTGCAAAGAAGCCTATTTCATATTCTTAGGTGAGGTGACTAAGTATAGTTTGGTTTTATTGCTTGTTTAGGCAAGGCATATGTATACTCTGGTCCAAAATCTCACAATCAGTAGGGCATAAATTCCAGATAACAAAGAAATGAAAGCAGGAGAAGATAAGCAGCAACTCCAAACAAACAAAGAAGCCTGAAAGCCCGCGTCCAGTGCTCAGTTGTGTCCGACCCTTTGTGACCCTATGGACGGCAGCCCGCCAGGCTCCTCTGTCCATGCAATCTTCCAGGCCAAGAAGGCTGGAGTGGGTTGTGATTTCCTCTTCCAGGGGGCTCTTCCCGACCCAGGGATTAAACCCGGATCAAACATGCGTCTACTGCGCCAGCAGCCAAAGCCTTTACCATTGAGCCACCGGGAACTCCCTCATCCAATTAGGGAAATACTAAAACGCTGGGGAAAGAGGCAGCCTCTTCCTCCTTCGGAGCATCTGAGCATCCCCTGGAGGGCTGTTAAGCCAGAGTTCACAGGGCCCACCCCCAGAGGGTTTGGTTCAGGAGGGCTGGGAGAGAGCCTAACGGATTTCCAGGCAATGTCGATGCTGCTGGTCTGGGGACCTTCTTGGAGAACCACAGACGGAGACTACCACAAGGAAGAACAGCTCACACCCCGTTGTTGCAGCCACGGCTTTAAAACACAGACACACACAGCTTTTTTTTTTTTTTTGAAAGGCACAACACTCAAAGTAACCCATGAATCACCCCGACTTGAAAGCATCCGCGGTTCACCCTTTTCCCCAAATAGGTAATGTTGCTCAAAACCGTGGCAAGTAGTCAAGTTGGCCTGAGAGATGCCGAGAAAGAAAAGTGAACCCCACCAGACAGATGATCTGAGAACAAAGAAGAAATCTGTCAGGATCGCAATGTTCAGGTTGTCATGGAAGCCTCTTGAGGATTTCCACTCCATGCCTGAAGCTTGCTAGTTAAGGCGGACTGTGCACTTGCATGTCTGGTCATGGGCTTCGCAGGTGGCTCAGTGATAAAGAATCTGCCTGTCAGTGCAGGAGATGATGCAGGAGATGAGGGTTTGATCCCTGGGTTAGGAAGAGCACCTGGAGGAGGAAATCACAACCCGCTCCAGCCTTCTTGCCTGGGGAATCCCATGGACAGAGGAGCCTGATGTGCTGCAGACCATAGGGTCACAAAGAGTAGGATATGACTGAGCCCACAACTGGAATTCGTGGTTCCTGCGAAAGAGCTGAGCCAACTGGGTGGGGATGTGGTATCCAAAAGTGCTGTGTGCTTCCTGGCCCCTTCTCGAGCCTGCCCTGCTCTATCCCCTCTGTACCTTTTCTGCAGCATTTCCCCCATCAGTACATGTGAATTTTAAATACGAGCAGCAGAAAGCAAGTGAAGTCTTTATTTGTAGCAGGGGATGACGGAGAAGGAATAGAGGGAGGGGAAGAGGGAGAAAATAAGGGGGAGGAGGGGATTTGGGACCTCAGTCCAGCTTAGCACACACCTCCTTCCGAGGACATATCACATGGCCCGGCATCCTTGGATGCTCCTTGCACTATATTAAAAAGACCAGGGTGGGCTTCCCTGGTGGTCCAGTGGGTAAAGAGTCCACCTTGCAGTGCAAGGGGCACCAGTTCGATTCCCGGCCTGGGAAGATCCCACGTGCCACAGAGCGGCTGGACCGGTGTGTCCAATTACAAGCCAGTGCTCTGGAACGCATGTGCCCAGAGCTAGTGCTCTGCAACAGGAGAGGCCACTGTGACGGGAGGCCTACATAGGCCAAAGAATAAAGATAGATGAAAATAAATAAATAAAAAACCAACAAAGGAGGCCAAAATTAAAAAAATAGACCAGGGCCCATTCAGGCTCCAGTTTGTGCATCTCAGCCCTGGAAGGCTCCCCGGAACACAAGACCACCCCTGAAGGGGAACTGAGGAAGGCGGGATGATAATGCTGGGCTGGAGGCACAGGTGGGCACTAACCACAGCCGGCAGGAGGGCAGCGTGTCATTCAACGGGAATGTCCAGGAGGCCCGCTAGGTGCAAGGTCCAGCCAATGATCTGAAGGCCCAGCGAGATCCTTCAGCAGAGGCTCCCAGAGCCCGCCGCCGCCCCGTGCCCTGCTCTTGGAGAGCACACGCAGTCAACATCATCCCGCACGACGAAGCTCTCACCCTCTTCTCCCGCGCCTCCTGGAAGAGCCATGCCTACTCTGGCATCTAACTTGGACCAAAATAACAGAAAGCTATTCCCCGACTCCAAGATTTTCCTCCAATCATGAAGGTCTGATCGCCGGGAGCCATGCCAGCTCTCCAGACGGAGACGCAATCCCCAAACTTCGGTGGGTGATGAGCACCGTGGTGTGGTGACTCCTGGTTGCCTAGGATTTCAGAGCTGGAAAGGACCTTCAGGGGTCTACCTAGGCAGGAAGGAGAATGGACAGCAGCCCACAAGCAAAGTCTCCTTTCATGATCTCATCCCTCCCAGGAAGTGCGCACGAAGTCCTCTGCATTGTGTCTGCCCACACCGCCTCTGCGAGAAGTCGTCCAAGTACATACTTAGAGTTGGGCGCAGAGGAGGCACGGAACAAACATTTGTGGCTTGATAACCAATTCACATGGTCCTGGCCCACTCACACATCACATAGAAGCTCTGGGTAATTTTCCTTTTCTGCCAGGAGTTCCACTGACTCCAAGGGACCTAAGTCTTTAAAGAGCACAGTGGACATCTGTGTCCAGAGCTTCCTGCTGCAGCCACATACTCTCAGCACACTCCCCCACCCCCAACACACACACACACACACACACACACACACACACGTATGCCTTCTGGAAGACTCCAGAAGGCAATACTTCCTGCATTAACATGTCAGGTGCACACAAAAGCTCCAGGTATAAGGCAGGGCGTGGAATGAATCTAAAGGTCCTTGTAAAAATGGACCAGTCAGTCCTTTCTCCCTAGATTCTTTCATCTCTTGCCTGGTCCCTTTGATAATCTCTGATTTCCAAGTGCATTTATAAAATAGCTTCCTGACTTTATATCTAAGCCAGGTCTTCCCTGCAATACTTGCTGTAAATCCACGAGGCTATGTCCAAACATAGGTCAAAGCTCAAGCCCGCACAAGCACCGGATGCATAAGATGCTTGGAGGAGGCAGACTCTCAAGTACAAGAAACATCAAGAGCGATGGCCACCTGCTCAGATCCACCCGGTTGTGTTCAGACAGGAAGGTGAGTTGACAAACCTCATGATTTTTCAAAAGGAGACAAGTATCTGGGTGCTTATGAACACCCCCCACCCCCAATTTTTAACATTAGCAACATCATTAAGGATGGTGCACACAGAATGAAATGCTTCTGTGGACAGCTTCCGTCCTCAAGACAACCCACCGTGAGACGTCTACCTGAACCTCTGCAGGACAGCAGCTCATCTAGATGGAGGGGAGGTCCTGACCTCGTCTGGCCTCCTGCCACCACACCCAGAGGCGCTATGATGCCACAGCCCTAGAAATGGAGTCATCCTAGGCCTGCATTTCTTGAAGCCAAGGACAGCAGTCATTCTGTCGAGATGTCAGAGTGCTACACAGCATGAGAAAATGAAAAACCTCAGACTTAGCTGCAGCTAGAGACAAAGTTGGAACCGGAGCTCATAGGTTTTGTTTCTTTTTTAATGACAAACTTTCTGCAACTCAAAAAAAAGGTTTCTTTGAGTATTGACTCAAAAGCTTTGAAATGGTAAGACCTGCCACTACATCCTGTTCTGTGGATATGAACAAAGGCTAGACACAGCCCCAGGTCTGCTACCCTGACAACATTTAAGACTATAGACATCAGCCAGGTGAAGGGCCTTTCTTGACAGCTTTATACTCACTCCGTCTCCTGTCACCGTAAAACTGAGTTGTCTTCAAGTAGCTTTTCCATGAGATTCTCCTTTAACAACAATAGTTTATGGTTATATAACCTTCTACCTCGGGACTACAATGCATCTTTCCTTGTTTGACTGTATTTTCTCACTGAATTTCCAAAAGAGAGAACTGGATTTAAATGGCCTCCACAGGACTTCCCTGTCATCTGTCTGATTGTCTCCTTATAAATCAAAATGAAGTGGTGACTACGAGAACACACTTCAAAATATAAAGCAGACATTTTCACTCTTTCCAAACAGTAGATTCCAAATCAGCAGATCAGAGGCAGGACCGGAGAACTGATATATTTAGACAAATTCTGGGAGTCAGGCAGAAGGAATGCCCAACGGCAGCATCTAAAGCCACGCCTCTATTTCCCAGGTCTATGGATTTGCCTGTTCTAAGCACTTCATATAAACGGAATCATATGAGATGCAGCTTTTCGTGTCTGGGTTCTTTTACTTGGCATGAGATTTCCAAGGTTCACTCACGTGTGGCACACTGTTCCCCGCCCCCGGTATTGCATTGCTTTTTACGGTTGAATGACTTCCCAGCGCTGGGATAAGACCAGAGTTTGTTTCAGATATTAAATTTTTTGTTGCTTTTGGCTACACTGCATGGCTTATGGGATCTCAGATCTTTGACCAGAGACTGAACCTGGGCCCTCGGTGGTGAGAGCACAGGGTCCTGACCACTGATTGCCAGGAAATTCCCAGATGGCATTTAGTTTATTCACACGTCCGTTGATGGACATCGGGGCTGTTTCTGGCCATTATGAAGAATGCTGCTATGAACATCCACGCACAAATTTTTGTGTGGACACGGCTGCAGTTCTCTTGGGGAGGTCGCTGGTGTGGAACTGCTGGGTCATATGCCAGATTTTCGTCTTTATTTCCTATCTGAACTGTCTGCTGCTAATTGGGGGTTCCACCTAACACCCAGTAAGTCATCTTCTTCAAAGTAACGCTCGCAAACAATAAAATACTTCCTGTCTCCTTTGTCTTCTGATTTTTATGGGACTTCAACTTGCAGCATGAATGACTCTACCCCATATGGCATTTGCCAAAATTCTAAGAGATTACTGGTATTAAAAACTGCTGAGAAATAAGAGATGTGCTGTGTAATATACAGTGTTACACTGACATTACAAATTAAAATAAATTCTTGGGATGGAAAAAACACAGCCCCCACAGAAACTGCTTAGTAGTAACATTTAAGGTTTTGACCGACGGCCTTCAGCAAACCAGTCACTCCTAAATAAAATCAACCCTGAATATTCACTGGAAGGACTCTTGTTGAAGCTGAAGCTCCAACACTTCGGCCACTTGATGCAAAGAGTCAACTCACTGGAAAAGACCCTGATGCTGGGAAAGATTGAAGGCAAAAGGAGAAGGGGGCAGCAGTGGATGACATAGTTATCCTCTATGGACATGAACTCGAGTAAACTCCGGGAGACGGTGGAGGACAAGGAAGCCTGGCGTGCTGCAGTCCATGGCGTCACAAAGAGTCAGACGCGACTTAGCAACTAAACAAGACAACAACAACAAGCCTTCCTTCCATTTAAGAAAGGGTCCATTAAAGAAAAATATAGCCAAAATAAAAAACATGGAAACACACACACAATTCAATCAACCGCATGTGCCAAATAAAAGCATCTTTTTAGTCTCACATTTGTTCAACACAGATGGATAGATGAAAACAGACTAATGATTTTGGATATAGAAGTTTCTTAGGGCAACTTGTACTAACTGAGAGTTATCAGGGCTGCTCTCTCTGGGGAGTTGAAAAGTACCCAATTATTTGTAACAAAGAAAAGCTCAAGGAATGCTTTTACAAAGTGTTCTACTGGAAAACTTATCCGGAAACACACATTAGCTCCTGGTGCAATAACGTTAAATGGGAATCGACTCGTTTCAAGAAAAATTAAAACCAGAAATCAAGAAAAGTGTTGACTATTTGGCAAATGAATCCAAAAGCTCAAATCCTGGTTTAAGCCTCCAAGCTGGGCTCACAAACATAATAAAACATTTATACATATGAAGCCTTTGTCAAAAGAGCTTAAAAACAATTCCCAGCTCTTCTGGGTTTCAGCTGACACTCTCAGAAGACAGCCGTATTTTCCTTAAACGTAATCGCCATTTAGGATTGCTTTTCTACTCATCTGTGAACTCAGTTATCTGTACGGCAAACTAAGGCACCGCTGCCTATGTCCGTTCTGGACACTGAGGCAAAAGGAAAGATGGCAAGACGGAGGATGCGGCATCGGCTGGCCAGGTCACTTCAACCAAATCCTCTACCCTAAGGGAGGTTGGGGATCCTCAAACCCTTTTTGAATATTCACTGGAAGGACTCTTGTTGAAGCTGAAGCTCCAACACTTCGGCCACTTGATGCAAAGAGTCAACTCACTGGAAAAGACCCTGATGCTGGGAAAGATTGAAGGCAAAAGGAGAAGGGGGCAGCAGTGGATGACATAGTTATCCTCTATGGACATGAACTCGAGTAAACTCCGGGAGACGGTGGAGGACAAGGAAGCCTGGCGTGCTGCAGTCCATGGCGTCACAAAGAGTCAGACGCGACTTAGCAACTAAACAAGACAACAACAACAAGCCTTCCTTCCATTTAAGAAAGGGTCCATTAAAGAAAAATATAGCCAAAATAAAAAACATGGAAACACACACACAATTCAATCAACCGCATGTGCCAAATAAAAGCATCTTTTTAGTCTCACATTTGTTCAACACAGATGGATAGATGAAAACAGACTAATGATTTTGGATATAGAAGTTTCTTAGGGCAACTTGTACTAACTGAGAGTTATCAGGGCTGCTCTCTCTGGGGAGTTGAAAAGTACCCAATTATTTGTAACAAAGAAAAGCTCAAGGAATGCTTTTACAAAGTGTTCTACTGGAAAACTTATCCGGAAACACACATTAGCTCCTGGTGCAATAACGTTAAATGGGAATCGACTCGTTTCAAGAAAAATTAAAACCAGAAATCAAGAAAAGTGTTGACTATTTGGCAAATGAATCCAAAAGCTCAAATCCTGGTTTAAGCCTCCAAGCTGGGCTCACAAACATAATAAAACATTTATACATATGAAGCCTTTGTCAAAAGAGCTTAAAAACAATTCCCAGCTCTTCTGGGTTTCAGCTGACACTCTCAGAAGACAGCCGTATTTTCCTTAAACGTAATCGTCATTTAGGATTGCTTTTTCTACTCATCTGTGAACTCAGTTATCTGTACGGCAAACTAAGGCACCGCTGCCTATGTCCGTTCTGGACACTGAGGCAAAAAGGAAAAGATGGCAAGACGGAGGATGCGGCATCGGCTGGCCAGGTCACTTCAACCAAATCCCTCTACGCCAAGGAGGGCCCCTTCCTCCATGAATGGGTTCTATTTGTTAGGTTGGGGATCCTCAAACGTTTTCTTTTAAAAGGCTGAGAGTAAATGTTTTTGAGCTCTACTGCTCCACTCTCCAGTCTTTGGGCCACAGCAGCCTCAGGCCAGAAGACAATCATAGAGCACAGCTGCGTTGCAATAAAACTTTATTTACAAAAACAGACTGCAAGCTGTACAAGCCCAAGGGCCTTCGACGGCCAACTGCTGTGATCAGTGACTTAGAAGGCTTCCCCTAGGATGACTGTGGAGGAAGAGTCCTTGGTCACCGAAAGAGTAAATGATGAAGTCACCCAGGTTTAACAGTGGAGGGACAGACAGTACTGCGGGAGCCTCCGTGGACGGACCAGGGCTCTGTCCATCCGCTGCCTCTTCCTACTGTGGCTGGAGCCCCGCCCATGCTCCACCCACCACCCGCCTCGGGCTTGGCTGAAGCCTCCCTCTGGCGGGGGTGGGGAGTGGAAACAGGCTTTCCAAGAGGCTGCTGGGGGTCAAGCCCCTCTTCTTCCCCTGAACGACTCAGAGGCAGGGCTCCTCTCTGCAAACCTTCCAGAGAAGTGCACACCCCTTCTGAGCGACCAGTTTACCTCAGTTCAACGTCACGGCTGGCCAGCATCACCGGGCATCCCTTTCCTTTCTCACCCATCCTAGTGAGGAGCCTAGTGCTCTGGGCTCAGACTTTCTTTAAATAAGGTGTTAACTTAAAGGCGTCAAAAAAGTGTTGACTATTTGGCAAATGAATCCAAAAGCTCAAATCCTGGTTTAAGCCTCCAAGCTGGGCTCACAAACATAATAAAACATTTATACATATGAAGCCTTTGTCAAAAGAGCTTAAAAACAATTCCCAGCTCTTCTGGGTTTCAGCTGACACTCTCAGAAGACAGCCGTATTTTCCTTAAACGTAATCGCATTTAGGATTGCTTTTCTACTCATCTGTGAACTCAGTTATCTGTACGGCAAACTAAGGCACCGCTGCCTATGTCCGTTCTGGACACTGAGGCAAAAAGGAAAAGATGGCAAGACGGAGGATGCGGCATCGGCTGGCCAGGTCACTTCAACCAAATCCCTCTACGCCAAGGAGGGCCCCTTCCTCCATGAATGGGTTCTATTTGTTAGGTTGGGGATCCTCAAACGTTTTCTTTTAAAAGGCTGAGAGTAAATGTTTTTGAGCTCTACTGCTCCACTCTCCAGTCTTTGGGCCACAGCAGCCTCAGGCCAGAAGACAATCATAGAGCACAGCTGCGTTGCAATAAAACTTTATTTACAAAAACAGACTGCAAGCTGTACAAGCCCAAGGGCCTTCGACGGCCAACTGCTGTGATCAGTGACTTAGAAGGCTTCCCCTAGGATGACTGTGGAGGAAGAGTCCTTGGTCACCGAAAGAGTAAATGATGAAGTCACCCAGGTTTAACAGTGGAGGGACAGACAGTACTGCGGGAGCCTCCCGTGGGACGGACCAGGGCTCTGTCCATCCGCTGCCTCTTCCTACTGTGGCTGGAGCCCCGCCCATGCTCCACCCACCACCCGCCTCGGGCTTGGCTGAAGCCTCCCTCTGGCGGGGGTGGGGAGTGGAAACAGGCTTTCCAAGAGGCTGCTGGGGGTCAAGCCCCTCTTCTTCCCCTGAACGACTCAGAGGCAGGGCTCCTCTCTGCAAACCTTCCAGAGAAGTGCACACCCCTTCTGAGCGACCAGTTTACCTCAGTTCAACGTCACGGCTGGCCAGCATCACCGGGCATCCCTTTCCTTTCTCACCCATCCTAGTGAGGAGCCTAGTGCTCTGGGCTCAGACTTTCTTTAAATAAGGTGTTAACACTTAATCCTTGCCTCAGGCTCTGCTTTCTAGAGAAACAGGGCTAAGCACCCCCCACCATCAAAAGATCCTCTTTGTTTAGAAATGAAAGACACAGAAAAGTGAAACTATCAGATTTAGAGTATACAAAGATTAATATAGAGATAAAAGGTAAAATACTGACTCACTAAACAAAACTAATTCTTGGCCTTCATTGCACGCATACATGCTAAGTCGACTGAGCCATGTGTGACTCTTTGCGACCCCGTGAACTGTAGCCCGAAAGGTTCCTCTGCCAGGATCTTCTCGGCAAGAATAATGGAGTGGGTGACATGCCCTCCTCCAGGGGATCTTCCCGACCCAGGGATCAAACCGAGGTTTCCTGCACTGCGGGCAGATTCTTGACCCACTGAGCCCCAAGGGAAACCTGTGTCTAAGCTGAGCTCGTCTATGTGAAAACCATTAGCATCACCGCATTACCTTACCACTGAAATTCCTGGCTAGCCATCTAGCCCAACACCATTTCTTAAATGCTCTGTGCTTTCTTCAAGGATTTAAAAGGTCCCTCCGCCATAAACTGATCTGTATTTCAGTCTGTCTTGACAGTCTTTTCTCCTTGGCCTGCTCAAGGATGCCTTCCATCCCTGATCATTCTTTCCAAGCCTTCTCTGCGCCTCCCTTAAGGGAGGTCCTGCAGGGCTCTCTTTCTCCTGGAGGCTTGCCCTGGGGAAGCTGCTGACTTCTGCTCTTTGCTGATGAAATGCGGGTTCTGGGCCATACCTGTGCTTGGGCAGGTCAGCCCCTGGACAACAGCGGCAGGTCAAGGGGCGGTTAGAGGCGAAATCCGTCTTGCTCTCTGCCTGCCATGCCGCCCGCCCACAGTGCTCCCCAGAGTTGCATCTTTAGCCCAGATGACACTTGAGTCCTGACCGATCCATCCAACATGCACTGGCCGTGTTCCCCCAGGAACTGTATGCTCAATGTGGATTCATCTTCTTTCTTCAAAGGCCATTCCTCCCCCGAGCCCCCTGCTTCTGCCACACGGCTCCAGCGTGCAGGCAGAAAAGGAACCTGGGCGCTCTTCCTTTCTGGACCTGCTACATCCCGTCTACAGGGCCCACCTCCCCCTCTCCGGCCACAGCTGCTGCCGCGGAGCTGACCCTGTTACTTCTCATCGAGTCTGCCAGGTCCCCGCTCACCATCCCGCGGCCCCTCACTCTGCAGCACGGACAGTCCTCCTTCCACGTTCCCGGATGTCAAGCCAGCGCTCCGACTCCCTCCATCGCTTTCCAAGCCCACGGGGCAACGTCACAACTCCTCAAGCGTGCCCAGAGGAGGTCTTCAGTGGATCAGACCCTGGGCCCCTCTCTGCTCCTCACCGGCTCTAGACACATCAACCTGCCCCCTGCTGACACCACAGCTGGAAACACCCAAGTCAAGGACCGCCTTCCTTTCAAAGACGGGTCTGATGCCCAGATAAAGCTGGCGGCCCCTTCCTCGAGCTCCCAGATTTCCAGGCGAACACCTGCAATATTTCGTGGCTTCTGTGCTCCCCTGACTCCATCAGACCCGCCATGGTTGGAGGTGAAAACAGCCCCTGGTGTGATTTTGCACCCTACGCCCACCCAGCCTAGGCCGGCAGCCAGCCCCTGAGACGGTCCCCAGGCAGAACATCCTAAAGGAATCTGAAAACAAGCCATTATCCAGAGCAAGGCAATACAAATGTAAATTGGGCTTTAAAGTCCTTACGACTGTACCTTTTTTTCCAAGCCTTCTCTGCCCCTAGGGAGGTCCTGAGGGAGGCTTGCCCTGGAAGCTGCTGACTTCTGCTCTTTGCTGATGAAATGCGGGTTCTGGGCCATACCTGTGCTTGGGCAGGTCAGCCCCTGGACAACAGCGGCAGGTCAAGGGGCGGTTAGAGGCGAAACTCCTTGCTCTCTGCCTGCCATGCCGCCCGCCCACAGTGCTCCCCAGAGTTGCATCTTTAGCCCAGATGACACTTGAGTCCTGACCGATCCATCCAACATGCACTGGCCGTGTTCCCCCAGGAACTGTATGCTCAATGTGGATTCATCTTCTTTCTTCAAAGGCCATTCCTCCCCCGAGCCCCCTGCTTCTGCCACACGGCTCCAGCGTGCAGGCAGAAAAGGAACCTGGGCGCTCTTCCTTTCTGGACCTGCTACATCCCGTCTACAGGGCCCACCTCCCCCTCTCCGGCCACAGCTGCTGCCGCGGAGCTGACCCTGTTACTTCTCATCGAGTCTGCCAGGTCCCCGCTCACCATCCCGCGGCCCCTCACTCTGCAGCACGGACAGTCCTCCTTCCACGTTCCCGGATGTCAAGCCAGCGCTCCGACTCCCTCCATCGCTTTCCAAGCCCACGGGGCAACGTCACAACTCCTCAAGCGTGCCCAGAGGAGGTCTTCAGTGGATCAGACCCTGGGCCCCTCTCTGCTCCTCACCGGCTCTAGACACATCAACCTGCCCCCTGCTGACACCACAGCTGGAAACACCCAAGTCAAGGACCGCCTTCCTTTCAAAGACGGGTCTGATGCCCAGATAAAGCTGGCGGCCCCTTCCTCGAGCTCCCAGATTTCCAGGCGAACACCTGCAATATTTCGTGGCTTCTGTGCTCCCCTGACTCCATCAGACCCGCCATGGTTGGAGGTGAAAACAGCCCCTGGTGTGATTTTGCACCCTACGCCCACCCAGCCTAGGCCGGCAGCCAGCCCCTGAGACGGTCCCCAGGCAGAACATCCTAAAGGAATCTGAAAACAAGCCATTATCCAGAGCAAGGCAATACAAATGTAAATTGGGCTTTAAAGTCCTTACGACTGTACATTGTACGCGGTGTAAAACCAGGGACAGCACGTCTATGGTACCCCAGTGCACCCCAGAAAAGGGGTGATTAGGGATTATGGGGGCTGGGAGAGCTTGGAGGAAAAGAAGACAGACAGGAAAAAGAGAGAAATGGCCCGTGGCACATGGGCCCAGGGATTCTGCTTCCCTGGCAGTGGTGCCTGGCTCTGGCCTGAGTCACGTGCCAGCAGAGATCCGAGAGCTGGGGCGGAAAGGTGGGTGCGCCTGACTGGCTGTGAGGAGACGCAAATGTCTCCAGGGGTCAGGGGGTCACAGAAACGCAGAAGTGAGAAGAGCAAGAGGCTGCTCTGATAAGTACCTTCCTGCAGCCCAGCCGCCAGACAAAATGGGTCTAAGGACCCAGAGAGAATTAAAAGACGTCCAGTCTTCCCAGTCCCTTAAAGCTAAAGAACACCATCTTTACGGTGACGGTCCCTCCAAACATGACTGATGCTGTCATTATGCCTCCCACCTCAGTTGAAGGGCGCTGCCTCCTCCAGGAAGCCACCCCTGACTTCCCAGGGTCTCTCTCGGACTCACTCTCCAAACGCCATGGACTCCTTCACAGGCCTGCTCACAATTATAATCAAATATAGATTCATTTAAAATCTGCTCTGGGAATTCTCTGGCAGTCCAGTGGTTAGGACCTGGTGCATTCACTATCAGGACCTGGGTTCAATCCCGGTCAGGGAATGAAGATTCCTGCAAGTTGCATGGCCACAAGATAAAAATAAAACAAATAAAATCTGCTTCTGCTATAAGAAGATTAGCATCTTAAGAGTTGAGGCCGTTTCTTTCTTACTCTTATTATCCCCAGCATCCAGCACTCCTGGGAACATACATGAGGCCCTATACATGTTCGCTGCATGAACAATTCAATCAACCAGATAAAGCATGAATTCAACAATGAGTGAGTCACGCTGGCATGGGTCCAGTGCCCTCTAGGATGCTTTTCAGCATCCCTGACCTTTGCTCACTGGACGCCAGGACATTCTCCAGTTGAACAATCAAAATCCTCTCCAGACTTGCTCCCTGGGGAGCAAAACTGTCCCTTTTCAGAGCCCCTGTTCTACCGAATTGTTGAGGAGGTTAAATACAATTATTTATGGGTAATTTAACACATTTTGATATACAATATGCACATAATCAATGTAATTATTGGGTTACAGCGAGCATATGGGAGAAAGTGGGGAAGGAAAAGCAGGGAAGGTCATACTGAGAATGACAGAGCACCCAGAGAGGTGGCGCCCGTCCATACGGCCCGTGGGCCAACATACGCACGTCACCGTACAGCCTGGGAGCTCCTTAACTAAGGCTGATCTTTCACATTTTTAAATGGCTGAAAAAAGAAGCCCATGTCATGACATGCAAACTATTGAAAATTCACATTTCGGGGTCGAAGTAAAGTTTCATGGGAACCCAGCTGCCCCCATGGGTTGACCATCATCTATGGCTGCCTTTGGCTGACAATGGTAGAGTTGAGTTGTGGTGACATCAACTACATGGGCCTCCAAGCCTAACACATCTGCTACCAGGATCATTACAGAAAAAGTTTGCTACCCCTGGCTTAGACTCTCTTGTGCTCAGTCGCTTCAGCCATGTCCTACTCTGTGGCCCCATTGACTGTAGCCCGCCAGGCTCTTCTGTCCATCGGGATTCTCCAGGCAAGAACACTGGAGTGGGGTTGCCACTTCCTTCTCCACAGAATCTCTCGGGATCCCTATATCCCAGGATCTACTAGAAAGGCTCGATCCAGTGGCATGTGCTGACATCTGGACTACAGAGAAAAGCTGCCTGATACCACCTGGTCTTGTAAAATGGGACCTGACTATCCCCTTAATAAATAAACAGAGGGCTAGCTGAACGAAGGTGAGCATATATCGGCAGTGGGCTGTTTGTTATACGGCTGTTTCTTAAAAATGAGTTATGATTTTAAAAAGCTACTTTTATCCCTCTGCCCCTTTGCAACAGAAGGGCTAACTCAGGACATGGATGGAGCCACATTCTTGATGATCTCAGGATCGTGGGGTCCAGTTTCTGTATCTTACAGATGGGGTGCTGCTCATAAACACACTCTATTCCAAAATGTCAAAGTCTGAGAGTCTGACAACAGTTCAAAGCTGCTCACGTGTCTCTTTTGAGGAAGTTTATGATTAGAATGGTCAGAAAGAGTCCCACTTCCCTTTTTCTAGAAACCCCGGTTATCTCTTCAACTAGAACACCCGCCTTGAGCGGAAGCGCAGGTTGCCAGGGGATGAAAACAAACCGGCCACCCCGAGGATGCGGCCGTCAGCTGCTTCCTATGCTGCACCCTCCAAACAGCAGCCGGCTCATTTGTCACCAGGTCCCCTAGCCGGACTGGAGGCTCATCAACATAAACCCCATCAATGGTCCCGTCAGGTGGGAAGAGGTGGCCGTAAGTCCGGTAAGCATAGATGAGCCAAGTGAGGGGCCAACAGGTGGATTCAGGTACGATTCCACATTCTGCCTTGACACAGATTCCCACCAAACCTAATTTTCTGTGTTTCCATCTGCTTCATTTTCTTGTAGCAATTTCCCGGGTCAAGAGACACAGCTGACGGCTGGCTTTGCTCGGGTCTGGCCCAACACAGTAGCCTGTACACCGCTCTGCCCACCAGCGATATAGCTGCTTCCACTCCTCCTCCTAAAAGCCTTCTTGCAGGTCATTCTACAGCCCCCGGGCTGGGAGCCTGGAGTCATTCTGAAGGCTCAGGATGCTCACGATTACTGAGACTAGGAGATGTGATCCTGACTCAACTCAGAAACGCACGTGGATGTCTCTTGTCCGTCAGAATAAATCCACACGTAGCCCCAGCATTTCCCAAAGAACATCCTAAGAAACACCAACCAGAGAGGATATGGGGGGAAGAGAGCCATATGGTGAGGAAATTAGGAAAACCCCTCTCGCAGCCCCTGCTCGGGTATCAATCAGTGCATTCACAGGCTTCCAGAAATTATGCAGTAGCTCAACCTGTTTAACTTGATTTAAACCAGCTGTGGACCAGAGAGCCTTCCAAGATCCCAGGGTGGAAAACACAGCACCAGGCCACGCGGTTGGGTTCCACACATGCCTCCAGCCTTGGAGGGCAGTCTTCCCCACCCGGGCTCCACCCCCTGCCACCCAGCCCTGGGGGAAGGCAAGATTTCCTGCAGCCTCTGAGGCCGACGTTGTAGGAAAAGTCTAAAGCCCAGGAGGTGGAGGACGGAAGAGACAGGCGCCCCTCCAGACGGACAGGACCCCGAGGCTGCGGCAGGACGCTGCTCAGAGCAGGACTCACCATTGGTGGCCGTGTTGACATAGTAGCGCCGGCCCTGAGGGGACAAGTAGCTTTGCCAGCCGGGTGGAAGGATGACGGTCTGGCTCTCCTCTCCCGGCGGAGGGGGGACCATTCCAGGCTTCTGTGGAGGAGGAAAGAGAAGGTCACACACATGTGGCATTTTTGCAGCTGTCTTTCAACCAGGAAGTGAGAGGCAGATGAAGTCTCCCGGGAATGGCGGGATGCTAGTGGGGGTGTGTGGTCCACAGTCCTCCCTGAGGGAGGCCACACACTGCGGGTGTGATTATGGAGGTTGCCTGAGCAGAAGAAAGCCTTGATTTTCAGAACCACCATGATAGGGACAGCTCCCCCCAGAGGCGGGGAGGGATGCCGATCAACAAACAGGGCAGAGGTTCTCCTCCTGGGCCCCTAAGAAAGCCACACACAGGAATGCTGCACCTGCCAGGGGAGGGGTGGGGGCCACTGGAATCTGAAAATCCCCAGGACCACCAACTACAGCAGCAGACAAGGCCCAGGGCCCGCTGTGGGAACCGACCAGAAGTAATAATGCATGTCTTGGCAGAGCCGAGGGGTTAAACCTCCCATCATAAAGTGTGGAATCGACGGAGGTCTAGCAGGGCTTTTTCTTGTCAAGTGTCCAAATTGCTCTGGCCAAGAGAACTGGGAAGCTGAGTTGAAACAGGCTTCCTTTCCCTCGTACGCACTGATGTGTGGTCTAATTCTTCTAACGAAGCATGACCGTACGTTTCTTTTAAAACGTCAGAGAAAAAGTATACAACAGAAAAACAAGATCAAGATACAGAGGCTAAAACAGAGGCAATTCACGATGGTGGGATTATGAGGAATTCTTATTCTTTTTGCTGACAGCTCCCATCTGAATTTTTGTTAATAAATACACCTCCCAAAAACTGTGAGCTAAAGAACATTGAAAAATAAGGAAAGAGGGTTCAAGTTAGCTCCTCATACCATGGCTGGTTCTTGTGAAGAAAGTAAGCTGACTAAATTCAGAATTCTGGCCACGTGAGGAGAGGTGCTGTGAATTTCTCAGCAAAGCTGGACCCTGCTCAAAAACATTAAAACTCATCAGCGCTTCAGTGCCCTCAGCATCCTCTGGCCACTCTCAAAGCAGATTCTGGTCACTGAGGACCCCTGCCTGGGAAAATAAGAGACTGAAATTGAGCAGGAGACACACTCAGCTCCCAGACCGCTCTCAGCTTGTCTGAAGCGGCAAGGCCACGGGCTTCCACCTCCCGCGGAGCCCTGCATGCCCGCAGCGGGATGGGATCAATCTTAGCTGCTCCCGAGACCTGAAGTCAACACAGCCTCCCCGTGGCCCTCTGTGAAGCGGCGGTGTCTGTTTCATTACGAATTTTCACCCTTTAAGTAAAAGCCTTCCCCTATGCTCTGGTGGCCGCTGACTCCCACACCTGTTAGCTCGCAGCGCCTCTCTGATTCCATGCAGAAGACTGGCTTCCAGAAGAACCACTCGGGGCTGGACAGCCACCAGGAGCCCTCCTCACCACAGAGAACGTCCACGGGGCCCAAACACACAGCTGTGCATGTCTACCTGCACGTCCAGACACGGCTCCAGCCCCTCCCAGATTGGAACGTGGTCAAAACACGCGCAAACCCTAGGATGATGATTTTGTTTTTTTTCTGCATAGAACATCCCACGGGTAGGAGATGGACGTTTTCAGCTGAGTGGAGGTGGGAGGACAGCAGAAGGAGGGAGAGCAGAGGGTTGGCTGAAGACAGAAACATTCTTTTCTTGGAAGGAGGGGAGGCCACACCATGCAGTATGCGTATCTTGCTTCCCTAACCAGGGATCAAGTCCACCCCCTCACCTGACCCCCGCACTGAAAGCATGGAGTCTAAACCACTGGACCGCTAGGGAAGTCCCTAGCAAGAACCATTCTAGAACCAGGTTGCTTCTGCTTGAGTCCAGGTAACGTAAAGAATCCACAAAGGGAAGGTCAGATTGAAGCTGGTCTAAATAACCTGGTAAGAAATGAGAAATTGTCCAGAGGTATCAGAGACAGACGTTGCCAAGGGATACATGCAGAGAGGAGAGGGCTGGTTCTTGTGAAGAAAGTAAGCTGACTAAATTCAGAATTCTGGCCACGTGAGGAGAGGTGCTGTGAATTTCTCAGCAAAGCTGGACCCTGCTCAAAAACATTAAAACTCATCAGCGCTTCAGTGCCCTCAGCATCCTCTGGCCACTCTCAAAGCAGATTCTGGTCACTGAGGACCCCTGCCTGGGAAAATAAGAGACTGAAATTGAGCAGGAGACACACTCAGCTCCCAGACCGCTCTCAGCTTGTCTGAAGCGGCAAGGCCACGGGCTTCCACCTCCCGCGGAGCCCTGCATGCCCGCAGCGGGATGGGATCAATCTTAGCTGCTCCCGAGACCTGAAGTCAACACAGCCCCCCCGTGGCCCTCTGTGAAGCGGCGGTGTCTGTTTCATTACGAATTTTCACCCTTTAAGTAAAAGCCTTCCCCTATGCTCTGGTGGCCGCTGACTCCCACACCTGTTAGCTCGCAGCGCCTCTCTGATTCCATGCAGAAGACTGGCTTCCAGAAGAACCACTCGGGGCTGGACAGCCACCAGGAGCCCTCCTCACCACAGAGAACGTCCACGGGGCCCAAACACACAGCTGTGCATGTCTACCTGCACGTCCAGACACGGCTCCAGCCCCTCCCAGATTGGAACGTGGTCAAAACACGCGCAAACCCTAGGATGATGATTTTGTTTTTTTTCTGCATAGAACATCCCACGGGTAGGAGATGGACGTTTTCAGCTGAGTGGAGGTGGGAGGACAGCAGAAGGAGGGAGAGCAGAGGGTTGGCTGAAGACAGAAACATTCTTTTCTTGGAAGGAGGGGAGGCCACACCATGCAGTATGCGTATCTTGCTTCCCTAACCAGGGATCAAGTCCACCCCCTCACCTGACCCCCGCACTGAAAGCATGGAGTCTAAACCACTGGACCGCTAGGGAAGTCCCTAGCAAGAACCATTCTAGAACCAGGTTGCTTCTGCTTGAGTCCAGGTAACGTAAAGAATCCACAAAGGGAAGGTCAGATTGAAGCTGGTCTAAATAACCTGGTAAGAAATGAGAAATTGTCCAGAGGTATCAGAGACAGACGTTGCCAAGGGATACATGCAGAGAGGAGAGGGACCCAGAAGCACAGTGAAAACCAGCCCTCTGTCCGCTGGCTCGCTTCCTCTGGCTCGGCCCCTCCGCCGCCACGTGACCTAAGGAGGTGACTCAGCCAGCCGTGTCTGTTGCTCCATCGTTGCAGGGCGAGCCTGGCTGTGGAAGACTCCACGGAGACGAATACCAAACGAGACCCCAAAGGCCGTGCCCATCACCTGTGGGGGCTCCCGGAGGAAAGGGGGGCCCGTCAATGCTGAGCTAGACCAAGCTTCACACGGGCTCCGCCTCCGACAACGTGCCGTTCAGGAGCACACACCTGGCCTCTGCCCCCCTCACGGCGGCTACACGGCATCATTCACACCCTCTTCCCTGAGATGTCTGCTTCCAGGACCGCTCGACTGAAAAGGCAAACCCACAGACCTGCAGGGAGGCGGGGGGGCCAAGACACTGATGCCCACACTCTGATAGGAAGTGTCAGAAGCCGTGCTGGTGGGGAGAGTGAACGGAACCCTCCATCCCCCTGGGTCCCTCCTGTGAAACGGCGTCAGCGACACCTGTCCCGTCCCCGCAGTTGCACGGTACTTCTCTCTTTAGAAGGACGAGTGAATGTGCCTAACTCCGAGGGTCAGAAGGAGCCTGGCTTTCCATCTGAAGACACTGATGATCAAGGACGGGCGGCGACTGCTCAGAAGTCTCCCCCATCCAGGAGATGCAGGACTCTCCAGAAGGGTCCTGGGGGAGGCCTCCCAGTAGCGGAGCCCAGAAGGCAGAGCTGCTGAAAGAGGGGAGAGGGGCACCCAGGCCAACTCACCCACTTGCCTGATTGGGCTAACATGGCATAGACGGGCTCCACCTTCCCTCCAGCCTGGCCGTGAAGCCCTGCTCTGCACGCCATCTGGCTGTGTTCTGTCTCCACCTCCTACCTCCCACCCCCGAGGCAGCCACGGTCCCCTTATCTCTCCTCTTCCAGAAAGACACCCCTCCTGCCAACTAGCTTGAAGTACGTCAGGCAAGTGGGTACATGGTCAAGACAGCTGAAAACAGCGCTCAAACACAGACTTGTACCCACATGTTCACAGCAGCAGCGTCTACGAGCACCAACAGGCAGAACCACCCAGCTATCCGTCAACTGCCAAATGGACCAACAAACGCACCTCTTTCCATGGAGCTCTCCAGGCAAAGGGGGGGAATTACCCGGATCAAACCCACGTCTGTTGCTCCATCGTTGCAGGGCGAGCCTGGCTGTGGAAGACTCCACGGAGACGAATACCAAACGAGACCCCAAAGGCCGTGCCCATCACCTGTGGGGGCTCCCGGAGGAAAGGGGGGCCCGTCAATGCTGAGCTAGACCAAGCTTCACACGGGCTCCGCCTCCGACAACGTGCCGTTCAGGAGCACACACCTGGCCTCTGCCCCCCTCACGGCGGCTACACGGCATCATTCACACCCTCTTCCCTGAGATGTCTGCTTCCAGGACCGCTCGACTGAAAAGGCAAACCCACAGACCTGCAGGGAGGCGGGGGGGCCAAGACACTGATGCCCACACTCTGATAGGAAGTGTCAGAAGCCGTGCTGGTGGGGAGAGTGAACGGAACCCTCCATCCCCCTGGGTCCCTCCTGTGAAACGGCGTCAGCGACACCTGTCCCGTCCCCGCAGTTGCACGGTACTTCTCTCTTTAGAAGGACGAGTGAATGTGCCTAACTCCGAGGGTCAGAAGGAGCCTGGCTTTCCATCTGAAGACACTGATGATCAAGGACGGGCGGCGACTGCTCAGAAGTCTCCCCCATCCAGGAGATGCAGGACTCTCCAGAAGGGTCCTGGGGGAGGCCTCCCAGTAGCGGAGCCCAGAAGGCAGAGCTGCTGAAAGAGGGGAGAGGGGCACCCAGGCCAACTCACCCACTTGCCTGATTGGGCTAACATGGCATAGACGGGCTCCACCTTCCCTCCAGCCTGGCCGTGAAGCCCTGCTCTGCACGCCATCTGGCTGTGTTCTGTCTCCACCTCCTACCTCCCACCCCCGAGGCAGCCACGGTCCCCTTATCTCTCCTCTTCCAGAAAGACACCCCTCCTGCCAACTAGCTTGAAGTACGTCAGGCAAGTGGGTACATGGTCAAGACAGCTGAAAACAGCGCTCAAACACAGACTTGTACCCACATGTTCACAGCAGCAGCGTCTACGAGCACCAACAGGCAGAACCACCCAGCTATCCGTCAACTGCCAAATGGACCAACAAACGCACCTCTTTCCATGGAGCTCTCCAGGCAAGAGTACTGGAGTGGGTTGCCCTTTCCTTGTCCGGGGAATCTTCCCCACCCAGGGATCAAACCCACGTCTCCTGCACTGCAGGCAGATTCTTTATCATCTGAGGCACCGGGGAAGCCCATGTGTACCCCTAAAAAGGAATACTCAGTCATCCAAAGGCATAAAGTATTGATACAAATGACAGCACAGATGAACCTTGAAATAATGTGATACGAGATAAGTTAGCCACCAAACGCACATACTGTGCGATCCTATTTACATGAATCATCCGGAATAGGAAAATTCAGAGAGACAGAAAGCAGATTAGTGGTTGCCAGGGGCTGTGGGGAGGGGAAAGCTGGTACACGGACTCCTTTTGGGGGTGATGAGGATGTTCTGGAACTAGACAGTGGTAATGGTTGCACCAAACTGAGAATGTATACACGTCGCTGATGATACACTGTATGTGAGGCATGTCTTTTTCTTTTAATTGGAGTATAATTGCATTGCAGTGTTGTGTTCATTTCTGCTGCACCAGGAAGTGAATCAGCCCTACGCACACACATACCCCCTCCCTGTGGGGCCTCCCTCCACCCCAATCCCACCCCTCGAGGTCATCACAGAGCACCCAGCTGAGCTCCCTCTGTTTTATCCAGGTGGCGCTCATGGTAAAGAACCCACCAGCCAATGCCGGAGACATAAGAGACAAGAGTTCAATCCCTGGGTCGGGAAGATCCCCCGGAGGACGGCATGGCAACCCGCTTCAGTCTTCTTGTCTGGAGAATCCCACGGACAGAGGCACCTGCTGGGCTATCGCGTTGCAAAGAGTTGAACACGACTGAAGTGACTTAGCATGCAACCACGCACAGGTGTATTTTAACGCACACAGGTGGCTTCCCCCACTGCAGGCCCTCATCTAAGAGGCCGGAACCCCCATTAGCTCATTCCTCGTGGTCGCAGAGGGGCAGACCTCCTGGGAGAGCTGCCCCACAGCCATCTAGAGGATTCAGTGTGGGGAACTACCCAGTAATTAAGGTCTCTGCCAAACCTATACTTCTAATTCGTTTCCTTCCAACTTAAATCCTTCCCTTCCCTTCCCTGGTCCCGCGGCTTCTCCCCTTCCATTTCGAGAGCTCTTTCTCATGGGAACGGGAACGAAGAGCAGGGGTAAGGTGGGAGGCCCCACCGACAATGAAGACGATCAGAAGCGGGAATCAGGGGAGATGAAACCAGTTTCCTCCGACTCAGGAATTCTTAACCTCACGCCCAGCACGGCTCTGTGGGAATCTGAAAATCCTGCCTCTTCCCCAGCTGGGCTAGCTGGCCCCCTGAGGGCAAGGCTGGGTTTTAGCCTCCCTCGACCCCCCTCCTCCCAATCTGGGCCTCCTTGTTCAGGAAACAACCTGCTCAACTGTATATGACGGCCTATTCTCTGAGAATCTATCAAAGAAAATTGTGGCTCTTCTGCAAACCCCCAAAATGGAGGCATGTGAGTGCCTACCCACTCTCCCTATTTCCTCTGGAACACGAAGAGGTTCTAGACCCCTTCAGAAGCCCAGTCTAGAAGGTCCTCAAGAAACACGGGAGCTCAGACCCCACTTGCCATCACTGATAACAACTCTCCCCGCTCGCCCTGTGTTTACAGGGCCCAAGGACCAGACCAGGTGCCTTGCACGCTCAGTGCTGATCGTCACCACAAGCCTGCCACCACCTTGCCACTCTCCACCCCCACTTTCAAAGGAGGAATCTGAGACGCAGAGAGTTTAATATCTCACCCAAAGCTGCACCGCTAATAAACAGGTGAAACCGAACTTTAAACTACTAGCATGGTTAGAGATTGCCATAGCCAGTTACTCAAATCCTGGCTACCCTCAGCACATCTCTCCCCTGACCAGCTCCAAACCTTCACCTGGGCCACCTGACCTCCCAGATCCCACCCAAGGAGGATGGCACCCGGCCCGAGTCTCCTGCCCCTCTCACGGTCTGCAAAGGAGAACACGACTGAAGTGACTTAGCATGAAACCCGCAAAAACAAGGTGGCTTCCCCACTGCAGGCCCTCATCTAAGAGGCCGGAACCCCATTAGCTCATTCCTCGTGGTCGCAGAGGGCAGACCTCCTGGGAGAGCTGCCCCACAGCCATCTAGAGGATTCAGTGTGGGAACTACCCAGTAATTAAGGTCTCTGCCAAACCTATACTTCTAATTGTTTCCTTCCAACTTAAATCCTTCCCTTCCTTCCCTGGTCCCTGGCTTCTCCCTTCCATTTCGAGAGCTCTTTCTCATGGGAACGGGAACGAAGAGCAGGGGTAAGGTGGGAGGCCCCACCGACAATGAAGACGATCAGAAGCGGGAATCAGGGGAGATGAAACCAGTTTCCTCCGACTCAGGAATTCTTAACCTCACGCCCAGCACGGCTCTGTGGGAATCTGAAAATCCTGCCTCTTCCCCAGCTGGGCTAGCTGGCCCCCTGAGGGCAAGGCTGGGTTTTAGCCTCCCTCGACCCCCCTCCTCCCAATCTGGGCCTCCTTGTTCAGGAAACAACCTGCTCAACTGTATATGACGGCCTATTCTCTGAGAATCTATCAAAGAAAATTGTGGCTCTTCTGCAAACCCCCAAAATGGAGGCATGTGAGTGCCTACCCACTCTCCCTATTTCCTCTGGAACACGAAGAGGTTCTAGACCCCTTCAGAAGCCCAGTCTAGAAGGTCCTCAAGAAACACGGGAGCTCAGACCCCACTTGCCATCACTGATAACAACTCTCCCCGCTCGCCCTGTGTTTACAGGGCCCAAGGACCAGACCAGGTGCCTTGCACGCTCAGTGCTGATCGTCACCACAAGCCTGCCACCACCTTGCCACTCTCCACCCCCACTTTCAAAGGAGGAATCTGAGACGCAGAGAGTTTAATATCTCACCCAAAGCTGCACCGCTAATAAACAGGTGAAACCGAACTTTAAACTACTAGCATGGTTAGAGAGATTGCCATAGCCAGTTACTCAAATCCTGGCTACCCTCAGCACATCTCTCCCCTGACCAGCTCCAAACCTTCACCTGGGCCACCTGACCTCCCAGATCCCACCCAAGGAGGATGGCACCCGGCCCGAGTCTCCTGCCCCTCTCACGGTCTGCAAAGGAGCATATGTCTCCCCAGGAGACGCGCAGAAATATCCCCACCCACGTGCCGCAGTCACGTTCCCCGCCTGTGGGCTGACTTCCTCGTCTCCTTACTTAGAACAACAGGACTGAAGAAATTTTCCTCTTAGCGATGGGTACTCATTCCTCCTTGGGGTGGGCACAGGAGAGGGGGAGAACCTAGGGAAGTCACCCAGAGACTGAAACGGAGCCTCCCCGCAGCAGCGTTTCTGAAAGCGTGGTCCCTAGGACACCCTGTCTATCACCTGGGGTGGGGGTTCAAGTGCAGACTCCGGGGTCCTGACTTCAAATCAACCTTGAGCCTGGGAGGCTGCCTTTTAACAGGTACCCTTAAGTCTCAGGCTCAATGAACTCAGAAGTGAGGGGTTTGCAGCTTTCTTTAGAGGGAATGATCGAGAGAAAACATCACTTCTGAAATCAAAACTGGGAACAGAACATTAATCATCTATAAAAAGACGTGTTTGGCTGCCTGGCTACTTATGAAAGAGAAGACTTCTAGCCCCTGGCCCAAGACTGCTTGACCCTTCAGAAAGACTCTTTTCAGAGAGATCCGGTCTGGCCTCTGCAGCCCCCAGGCAGCCGGAACCCTGCACTCAGCTCCCCACAGCCTCTTCAAGTTCAACCCGGGACAACTCCCCCCTCCAAAGACTTTAAGGAAGCACCTGGCTCTTACCTTCCGCAGATGCGAGCAAACGGTCCTCGCCGGTGGTAACGGGGGGTCGTCAGACACTCGATCTCGCAGTCGAACCGGACCGTTTTAAGGTGCCCCCATTCCACAGCTTCTCACACCCCAAACCCAGAAGCAATAGGAGCGCTACAGAACGGCGTATCCAGGAGCCCCCACACCCCCACTTCCCCCACCCTCAGCTCTATATATAACAGCGCTGAAGTTGTCAGCCTAACGAGGCACTTTCTGGCAGACCGTGGCCATGGCAACGACTGCTAATGAGCCCAGTGCTGTGATTGGCACCGCCTGAAGGCTTCTCCACAAAGAACCCTCCAGCAAGTCCTCCCTTCCCCGCTGCATGGCCAGCTGGGACAGCCGGGACGCAGGCAGGACGCGGCCGGGGTGCCTGGAAGCCACGGGTCCCCAGGAACTACTTTGTCACAGGTGGACCCGGCAGCCAGGAGCGGCCTGCACTGTCATTCCGTATGGGTCAACCAACGCAGAGCCGGGGCGGCGGCGGAGCCACCAAGAAGACCAAGACCCGGCCGGACTAGAGACGAAAGAGTCAAGTCCAACCCACGCTTTCTGCTGACCCTTGCTCCCGGTGGAGAGATCCCCACACAGAGCTGGGAACGGCTCCCCGAGGAAAGAGCATCTCTGGCTACGGGTTAAGAGGCCCGGCGCAGCGCGGGGCCCCGCCTCCCACACGGATGCCGCCAGCCTCGGGGCCTGGGTCGAAGAGAACTCTGGGCACCTTCCCTCTATCCCAGAAAAAGCATTGTTCTCTTTGCCTATCTGTCCGTGGCAAGCCGCTCACATGCCGGGCCAGCCAGCAGTCGAACAGATCCTGAAGAGAGTGGCAGATAGGCTAAGAAAAGAAAGAAGGACAGAAAAGATGGGGTTGAGAGAGACAGCAAGAAGGCAGACAACTCTACAGGTTGCTGACAAGTTGCTGACAAGTTTATTGAATTCGCTCATACCTTTTATACTTCACACAACAAGCAATTGTGTACACGTGCTTTAGGCCAGGTGTCGATCATAAACTAGGTGTTACCTCTTGGTGTGTTAACATTTTCAAAGCTCTTTAGATTACAATGGTTCTGGGTCATAATGCCCCTCAAGCCCTTTTCACCTGTAAAGAGGCTCCAGGTGTTCTTTATGATAACTCAGGAACGTCTTCACAACACCTGGGGTGGCGGGACAGAGAGCTATGCTGTTATCAGCCCCTGTTTCCAGGGCAGCTCCCAGAGCTATGTTTCCTTAAAAGAAACCCCTTGAAACAGGGCAGCTCCCCGCACTCACAGACACTAACTGAGGAGGAAAAGGAGACCCATGACCACAGCATGGGGCATTCTGAGAAGTGTAGTCCTCACAAGTGGCTTTACAGCCTGGTGGAAAGAGGATGGATGTTGATGGTGTTTTCATGGTTTTGAAAGGGTGAGAGATCTGGAGACCTGGCCACAGTGATGGGGAGGAGGAGGGGGAGAAGGAGGTGAAGAGAGGGAGGAGATGGAGGAGGAGGTAGGAGGGGAGGAGGAGAGGCCACACGAGAGAGAAAGATCCAGGAAGGCAAGGCCATGTCCACCTTGTTCTTACCTTTACTCTGAGCTCAGCACCCAGAATGCTGGATGCATGGATCAATCAATGGAAACTGGGAATTGTAATAGAAACTAGGCTTAAACAGACTCGACAGGCTGTCCCACCAAACAAGCAGATGAGACGAGCAGTCCAAGCCATGTACGGGCCAGTGGTGAAGAACCCACCTGCCAAGGCAGCAGGTGCGAGAAACACAGGTTCGACCCCTGGGTCGAGAAGGTCCTCTGGAGAAGGAAATGGCAACCCACTCCAGTGTTCTTGCCTGGAAAACCTCTGGACAGAGGAGCCTGGTCGGCTACAGTTTACAGGGTTGCAAAGAGTCAGACACGACTGAGCGTGCACACACACACCTGCGAACAAATCCTGGCTCTTGGGAGATCCACAATGAACAGAGTGCTCGAGGACAGGGAGGTGGGGAGATGATATACCAGTGTTTCTCCACGTGCAGAAAATAAACTGAGGCACAGCATCCCGAAGCCTCACAAACATCTACTCCTGAGCTCATCTGGTCTCCAGAAGAAAAATCCCAGGAAGCCACCGAGTGACCTCAAAGGCAGGCCGGGAGATACAGCATCTTGGCTCCTGAAGCCAAGTCATAAAGACAGAACAAACTGATGGAAAAAAGCAAGTGGATTTAAAAAAGTGATACAAAAGAGGGACAGGATGTGCTCAAACTTGTAGGGAAATTTAAAAGGTAACCACAGAAGGTCCTACCAGGCCGGCGGCAACAGAATATCAAATCGGCCTTGCAAAAAGGGGCAGGGGAGGAGAGGGGGGGAGGCGGTGGAGAAGAATCAGTTACGGACAAAACAAACTGAAGCATTTTTTTCCTGGAATGCAGAAGGAAACCGGAAAACATGAAAACAGAATCGACCAAAGGGAAGGCTAAGATGCTAGGTGTTCCTGAAGAAGAAACAAAACGCAAGACAGAAAAGAAACAAAGGCTCACAGGGGCAGCGGGAGTGGGGAGAAAACCGGTCAGCTCAAAGAAGACACACAGGAGGGTTCTGCACCGCTCCAGGCAGAATGGGATTTCAAAGCCCAGCAACAAGCAGACACCCCCTAACAACACATTTATACACCCAGGACAGGATAAAGTCCTACGACCCTTGACGTGGGAGGCGGGTGTCTCTGATAAAAGGAGAATAAATTTAAGGTGCTCTCGGCTCCTCTGTGACCAGGTTTCCAGACACCCTCTGGACTGTTATGTAGAATATGCTGAGGCCATCCTATGTGGCCACGATGTCTTTCACGAATGAAACGGATCAAAATACATTGCTCTACCCATAAGGGTTCAGATTTACCAATCAAGTGCTTAAAGATGCACGCCAACTCCAGTCTGCATCAGCCACCTCCGCCACCCCCTTACTGGACCCGCCACTGCTCTCCATCCACGACGCTGCCGGAGGCAGCCTCACACCGTGGCTGTGACGGTCCCTGCTCCTGGCTCTCCCCCTGCCCCCACAAGGTGGCCAGCCCTGGGCCTGGAGGCTGAGCCACTTTGGGCCCCTCAGGCATGTCCAGCTTCTAAAGACTCAGCGAGGGTCCCAGCCACTCTGAATGTCCACCAGCCAGCCCCCCAGGGCCTCGCGGAAGGTCCATCAATTCACTGGGCATGTTTCTTAGGGCTGAATGGGCAGAGGACCCGAACAATCAACTCTGTATTTTCTGACCCTGAAAAGGAAGGGAGTGATCTGGTGAACCAGGAATGTTGATGAACACAATTACAATGTAGCCCATGCAAGGGTACAGGAAGTCAACCCTCACCGGAAAACTTGCTCGACTGAAAACTGTGGGGTCTCCAGCGGGGCAAGGACGGATGAAAAGGCTTTGCAAGCAATACTGCGCATTATGAGAATGAATTGGATACATGAACCCTCCATGGACTGAAGAAGAAACAAACTGAAGCATTTTTTTCCTGGAATGCAGAAGGAAACCGGAAAACATGAAAACAGAATCGACCAAAGGGAAGGCTAAGATGCTAGGTGTTCCTGAAGAAGAAACAAAACGCAAGACAGAAAAGAAACAAAGGCTCACAGGGGCAGCGGGAGTGGGGAGAAAACCGGTCAGCTCAAAGAAGACACACAGGAGGGTTCTGCACCGCTCCAGGCAGAATGGGATTTCAAAGCCCAGCAACAAGCAGACACCCCCTAACAACACATTTATACACCCAGGACAGGATAAAGTCCTACGACCCTTGACGTGGGAGGCGGGTGTCTCTGATAAAAGGAGAATAAATTTAAGGTGCTCTCGGCTCCTCTGTGACCAGGTTTCCAGACACCCTCTGGACTGTTATGTAGAATATGCTGAGGCCATCCTATGTGGCCACGATGTCTTTCACGAATGAAACGGATCAAAATACATTGCTCTACCCATAAGGGTTCAGATTTACCAATCAAGTGCTTAAAGATGCACGCCAACTCCAGTCTGCATCAGCCACCTCCGCCACCCCCTTACTGGACCCGCCACTGCTCTCCATCCACGACGCTGCCGGAGGCAGCCTCACACCGTGGCTGTGACGGTCCCTGCTCCTGGCTCTCCCCCTGCCCCCACAAGGTGGCCAGCCCTGGGCCTGGAGGCTGAGCCACTTTGGGCCCCTCAGGCATGTCCAGCTTCTAAAGACTCAGCGAGGGTCCCAGCCACTCTGAATGTCCACCAGCCAGCCCCCCAGGGCCTCGCGGAAGGTCCATCAATTCACTGGGCATGTTTCTTAGGGCTGAATGGGCAGAGGACCCGAACAATCAACTCTGTATTTTCTGACCCTGAAAAGGAAGGGAGTGATCTGGTGAACCAGGAATGTTGATGAACACAATTACAATGTAGCCCATGCAAGGGTACAGGAAGTCAACCCTCACCGGAAAACTTGCTCGACTGAAAACTGTGGGGTCTCCAGCGGGGCAAGGACGGATGAAAAGGCTTTGCAAGCAATACTGCGCATTATGAGAATGAATTGGATACATGAACCCTCCAGGTTCAGAGGTCACTTCATGGCCTTGCAATGTCTGGAGGCCAAGAAGCAGGGAATAAGAAGGAACCGATCCTGTAGGAAGGAAGGGGCTTTGATGCCAGCCCTGCCCACGTCCCTGCAGGAGCCCCGTTTCCCCGACCCTGGAGAAAGGATACTTTATCACTGTTGCACCTGCCACAGAGACGTAAGACAGAAGGGTCGGTTAACAGGGTGTTAGAGGAGACCACACAAGAGGTGGGAACTCTGGGTAGCTGGTACTTTTCCCGAGGCATCAGCCAGCCTGGCAGGGATCTCAGAAGGGCCCACGTCTCAGCATCTCCCAGGAGAATCTCCACATTGGCCCAAGAGCATCATGCCACTGAGTATCACTCAGTCCCTCTTGCTGCTTACGAGTCCTCACGGCTGTGCTGAGGGCCACAGGGGGATAGGGAGTTCCCATGGGTGCTCCTGAAATACGGGAGGAAGCCACGATTGCATCCCCACCTCAGAGTCTGGGGGGCTGCGGGACCCCAGAGAAAGCCTCTAACATCTGCCCCGCGTCTCAGGTCTGTCTCCTCCTGAGCTCTAAAGGGCAAGGCCGTGAGCTCCCGGCAGCGGGTTCCAACTCCTGAGCAGGAAGAACCCAAGTGCTTCTGCTCAGCACCCTGTGATTCACAGAGACATTTTACTCAAACGCAGCTTCCTGACGGGCTGCCGCTCCCTTCCTCCCACCCCTCCCCGGGCGGGTTAAAAATAGCAGGGGCCGTTCTGACATCCCACCTCCACTTCGGGAGAGTCAACAGAAAGCACAGGGGTCCAGGCATGGAGAGGCCACGTTCCCAAGCAACAAGCTGTAATTCACGCCCTCCCCCTTGCCTCTCTGACCTCTCTCTCTTCATCTGTGAAACCCGGGGCTTCCAGCCCTCAGAACACCGGGGTTCTATTCCCTGAGGAGTGTCTTTCGTAAACAGAGCCCAAAACCACCAGGAGGGAAATTTCAAGGCATTTAAATGACAGGCGCGAACTTGCAAAAGCTGCTCCCACATCAACAAAAGAGGTAGCATAAACCTCCTGACAAGGGCTATAAATGTTCATGAAACTTCCTCTCACCCACCCTCTTTTTTTTTTGCACAATTCCCCCCAAATACTTTGGGCTCCAGAGGCAAACATCTGAAGCTCCTTTGATATAGAGCTACTGCTTCATCCACTGCAGACTGTGGATTGATGGGAAAGAGAACAGGGAAGTGATTCACAACTGAAAATCCTTCAATTTATGCCTGGGACTTCCTTGGCAGTGCAGTGGTTAAGATTTCACCTTCCAGTGGAGGGAGGATGGGTTTGATCCTGGGTCGGGAGGGGGTTAAGATCCCACATGCTTTGTGCCAAAAAACAAAACAAAGCATAAAACAGACTAACCAATAAAGACTTTTTAAAATAGTCCACATAGAAACAAATCTTAAAAATGAATCTGCCTGCCAAGCAGGAGACACAGGAGATGCGGGTTTGATCCCTGGGTGGGAAAGATCCCTTGGAGGAGGAAATGGCAACCCACTCCAGTATTCTTGCCTGAGAAATCCCATGGGCAGAGGAGCCTGGAAGGCTGTAGTCCATGGGGTCATAGTCAGATAAAACTTGGCGACTGAACAACAGGAGCAAGATCCCTGGGTTGTGGGCAATCTACTGAAACCTTGATGGGGAGACTGAACACTGGGTCCTCCTCCTTCTGCCACAGGTCACTGTTCTGGCCTCTTTACAGCTGTAATGTCCCTATGTGTCAGAGCAAGGAGTCAGGGTAAAGTGTAACACTTCCCATTAATAGGATGGTTGCCTGGCATCACGGATTCAATGGACATGAGTTGGAGCAAACTCAGGGAAATAGTGGAGGACAGGGACGCCGAGCCTGTTGCAGTGCATGGGGTCGCAGAGAGTCAGGCAAGACTGAGCAACTGAACAGCACAGTTATACAAGATCACAAGATGTATCCTATCAGAGGAAAGCAAAAAGGAAAAAAAAAAAAAAATCCATCCCAGATTTTCTCTCCTACTTTATAATGACATCAATTCTCCTACCCAAGAAGGTACTTCTGCAGGACATGAGGAGGCTCATTCACAAGCAGCACCCTCTCTAGGGAGATCCTGGTAGGGTGAAGACCCTTCTAGATGATTCCATGTTCAATTTCCCTTTGCAAAGGACAAAGCCTGGGAATAAAACAGTTTTGCCCACCCTTGGTACTGGGAGGGCAAACATCAAGGAGAAAAGAAATACAGCCTTTCTTTAGGATGAAGGTACAGAACCCCAAAATGCTTTATGCCATTCTGGGCACTTTCACACGTTATGACTGTGAAGAAAACTCTACCATCAAGTTTCCCAAGCATTCTGTTCTGTTCAAAATGGATTTTAGAAGCTCAGAAGGGAGGCAGGGAGTTGAAAGCAGCTAGTCCCAGCAGCGAGAGGCTTGAGGAGCTTGTGGAAAGCAGCCTGCCCCTCAGAAAGGATCTTCAAAGACAGTGGACAAGCCTGTTGCCCACAGCTGCTCCAAGGGGCGAAGGCAGCCTTCCTCGGGGGAGCCGGTGCTGTCTGAAAGGGAGGTGGAGCAGAGCTCAGGAGGGCACAGAGCCGGGACCCAGCTGATCCAGCTTTCTGGATGCTACTCGAAGGCCCACGGGCACCAAGAGGAAGCCGGGGCGGTCAGACTTCTCTCCATAGAGACACACTCCGGCTACTTCGCAGCGCCAACAGCCGGTGCTCCCAGTGACTCCAATCAAAGACTTCTGACTCTGTGAACTTGTCCCCAGCCATTCCTAACTGGCTCAGAATCACGAACTCCGGAGGGAGAGGAAAGCCTACGAGGGGCTGGCACTGTTACGATGCGTCAGAAGGGGTGTGATTCCAACCAACCCAAGTCAGCTGCCATTTGGGGAGCCCCAGCTCGTGGTGCCTACATAACTAGACAAGCGGGACAGCCGAGGACTTGGTCGTTGAGGGTGGGGATCGACCGCCGCTCCTGGGGCGTCATGCAGAAACTACAGACCCCACGCTGCTGCTGTCTTGCTGTGAGATCTTGAGCAATGTGCTTCATCTGGGCTGGCACGGAATTGCCTCATCTCCAGAATACGGAAGCTGGACCTGATGGTCTCCAGGGTTGGGTTTATTTTTGTTTGAAATATACAGCCTAATGTTCAGTGATCCTGGATCTCAGTCTCTCTTAAGGACCTGCCATTTTTGTAGGAGGAAAAAAGGTCAAGGTCCAGTGAAGACACAGGATTCAGAGGTATGAGACAGCCTGGAAGGCTGCCTGACCCCCAAACGCCTGGGCCTGGGCCTCACTGCCTGGGAGCTCAGTGTCTCTGCCACTCCCCACGGGGGTGGTCTAGCAAGTTCTTCTGTCCTGATGGTCTGTCCCGGCTCCTGTCACTCCAAACAGCCACACACGGTGGTTCTCTGTTTTGCCTAGAATCAGGTGGCCGTCTGGTTTCCTGAGATTCTAGACGTCCAAAATTAGAACTCGCTCCCCTGCCCCCCAAGGTAGGCTCTGGAAAAATTTCAACCCGCTGGCAGGGCGCGCCTCTGCTCACCATTCACGCTGTACCCTGCCAACGGCCAGTGCCCCACGTGCCAAGAGCTTTACCAGGTTCCACCCCATTCCCTGAATGCCCCTCAGTGTTCACCTCCTTGCTAATCCCTTCTCCCCCGTAACCCTCCCAGTCGCCACCCAAAGCCTGGGCCAGGCCCGCCCAGCTCTGCAGCCAGGTCCTGGGCAGCCATAACTGTCAGCCTGGGACTGACGGGTCTGGGGTCTTTACAATGGTCGTTCTCCAAGTGTGGGCCCTGCACCAGCAGCCTGGGCAGCCTCCGCGAGCTGGCTAGAAATCCAGGGTCCAGGCTCCACCCCAGAGCCAGGCTCTACACTGGAAAGGTCCTGGGGCCACTCAGATGCCCTTTAGGCTTTGAGAAGCCCAGCTGGATAGTAGTCACACGGCCTACCAGAGGATGACAAGCTCCATCTTTCCTTCCGGCACAGGTGTAAGATTCCACAACAAAAGCCACGCCAAAATCAGACAGGCTGATTCTGACCCAGCCAGTGGGGTAGAAGGTTCTAGAGGAAGGTTTATGCAGAGAGAGATGCGCCTTTCCAAAGATGCTGCCCCCCAACCCCACCTCAGCTGTCCAGAACCTCACCACAGCGGTCACGAAAGTCTTCTCTGATAAAGGTCCCTCTTTCCAAAGAAGGGGTCTAACTTCTAGAGGCAGGAAGTGGGCAAATGAGACTGTCGACTCCTGAGCCTCAGGAGAACCTCTGTCATCTTTAGGGCGGTCACTGGCCCCCTGGGAAGACACAGAATTCAGAGGTATGAGACAGCCTGGAAGGCTGCCTGACCCCCAAACGCCTGGGCCTGGGCCTCACTGCCTGGGAGCTCAGTGTCTCTGCCACTCCCCACGGGGGTGGTCTAGCAAGTTCTTCTGTCCTGATGGTCTGTCCCGGCTCCTGTCACTCCAAACAGCCACACACGGTGGTTCTCTGTTTTGCCTAGAATCAGGTGGCCGTCTGGTTTCCTGAGATTCTAGACGTCCAAAATTAGAACTCGCTCCCCTGCCCCCCAAGGTAGGCTCTGGAAAAATTTCAACCCGCTGGCAGGGCGCGCCTCTGCTCACCATTCACGCTGTACCCTGCCAACGGCCAGTGCCCCACGTGCCAAGAGCTTTACCAGGTTCCACCCCATTCCCTGAATGCCCCTCAGTGTTCACCTCCTTGCTAATCCCTTCTCCCCCGTAACCCTCCCAGTCGCCACCCAAAGCCTGGGCCAGGCCCGCCCAGCGCTCTGCAGCCAGGTCCTGGGCAGCCATAACTGTCAGCCTGGGACTGACGGGTCTGGGGTCTTTACAATGGTCGTTCTCCAAGTGTGGGCCCTGCACCAGCAGCCTGGGCAGCCTCCGCGAGCTGGCTAGAAATCCAGGGTCCAGGCTCCACCCCAGAGCCAGGCTCTACACTGGAAAGGTCCTGGGGCCACTCAGATGCCCTTTAGGCTTTGAGAAGCCCAGCTGGATAGTAGTCACACGGCCTACCAGAGGATGACAAGCTCCATCTTTCCTTCCGGCACAGGTGTAAGATTCCACAACAAAAGCCACGCCAAAATCAGACAGGCTGATTCTGACCCAGCCAGTGGGGTAGAAGGTTCTAGAGGAAGGTTTATGCAGAGAGAGATGCGCCTTTCCAAAGATGCTGCCCCCCAACCCCACCTCAGCTGTCCAGAACCTCACCACAGCGGTCACGAAAGTCTTCTCTGATAAAAGGTCCCTCTTTCCAAAGAAGGGGGTCTAACTTCTAGAGGCAGGGAAGTGGGCAAAATGAGACTGTCGACTCCTGAGCCTCAGGAGAACCTCTGTCATCTTTAGGGCGGTCACTGCGGCCACCACCAAACTGGACAGAAGCAACGAGCCCAGCCTGGAACCCCAGTGCAGATAGTGGATTACCTAGGCAGACACCCAGCTACCTTCGGCGGGGTTGAGTCCTTTCATGGACATTTATTGCCCATTATCCCAGCTGGTACTGGGCCATGGAGTAGGGGGTAGGTGGACGGGCAAGCGCTGGATGTGGGAGAAGTTGGCGAGGCAAGATCTGAACGCCAAAGCCCACCACAGAAGAATCCATGTCTCACCACACTGCTTCTCCGTCACACTGAGCTAGACTGCCTCCCCACGGAGCCAAGGGGGAGCCAAGACCCCCTTCCCATTTCTGTCTCTCCCCGCCTCCTTTCCTGCTTTCTTGAGTATCAGACAATCTTTTCCACTCTCCCCTCACTCTTGCCTCAGACCCATGAAAGGTGCCCCCGGCACACCAGACTCTAAGCTCAGCAGCTGGGAGCCAGGATCTCACAGGGTTCTTAGAACTGCCTCTCTACAAAGTCACCCTAGAAACACGCAGAGGAAAGAAGCTGCACACACACTGGCAGGGGAGCACGACCAACTCTTACCATTGGAGGAGAGCTTATCTTCTCTGGGGGGCTGCTGACTTAGAGAGCTGTGGGTCCCGTGTGAGGTCCCCGGGCCGTTGGCTTCCTCTCCACGGCCCCTTCTGCGGAAAATGAGGCCCAGGCAAGCAGCTACCCCAGGGTCAAGGCTCCGGGCAGCCCGGAGGATGTTCCTGTGGCTTTTCTCATCACTGTTCTTTCATAAAGAACCCACTGCATTGCACAGTTCCTTCCAAATCTGCTCCGGCTCGCGTGAGGAAATCAACGACGCATTCTGGACTTTCCAGATGCAAAGGGTCTGGAGGCTTGCTTTCTTTTTTCTTTTTTTTTTTTGCACTCTCTCTTTTTTCCCCTTTCTCAGCTAAAAAAAAGTTGGCTGAGGTCAGGACACACAATGGGCAAGCCTGTGTCACTGACCAGATGCCTCCCACCCCCGGGGCCTGTGGACAAGAGCTCCTTTGTCCACTGTATTTTAGGCGGGACTGCCCTGGGTCTGCCCAAGCTCTGCGAGGGAATGTTCCGCCAACTTCTTCCCAACCCGAAGTCACGGCTCTGGCCCCGGCTCCAGCCCCAGCTGTGCGGTCCCAAGGCCAGATGAAAACCAACATAAAAAGGATGGAGAATGTCGTCTCAAAGAACCGTAGGGTTAGACCCATCCAGAGCTGCACACGATGAGGGTCCTCTGCCCACCTCACCCCCAAACCTGGACAGACAGAGGATAAAAGAGGAGGCGATGCCAGGCCTCTCTGATGAAAACAGCCTGGGGGTCACAGATCTGTTTATTTCATGTGAAGAAAGGACCAGACCCCAAGAGCAACACTGTGTCCACCAACGACAGGCGTGCTGGCCAGGATGTGGCATCTTGCTGGATCAATCTCGTCACTCCATTTGCAGAGCATTGCAGAGCAGCGGAAGATTTAGCCCCCAAACATACCCTGTCTTTCTTCTTTCAGAGGCAACCCTTTGGGGATTTTCAGGAACTGATTCTTGACATTGAAGTACATATGGTTTTCCGGAGGAACCAAGATCCCGAGGTGCAGGTGGTTTCCTATCAACTATCACTTCTTCTCTCAAACACATGAGGAAGGCTTGAATGCCAGCCCCTTGGGTGGGGGCTGGGACATCAATACTATGGTCTAGAGACAGAGTGGGATCAGGGTCCCACCTTGGTTGGCTCAACGCTTACTAACCCTTTGCTGACTTAGAGAGCTGTGGGTCCCGTGTGAGGTCCCGGGCCGTTGGCTTCCTCTCCACGGCCCCTTCTGCGGAAAATGAGGCCCAGGCAAGCAGCTACCCCAGGGTCAAGGCTCCGGGCAGCCCGGAGGATGTTCCTGTGGCTTTTCTCATCACTGTTCTTTCATAAAGAACCCACTGCATTGCACAGTTCCTTCCAAATCTGCTCCGGCTCGCGTGAGGAAATCAACGACGCATTCTGGACTTTCCAGATGCAAAGGGTCTGGAGGCTTGCTTTCTTTTTTCTTTTTTTTTTTTGCACTCTCTCTTTTTTCCCCTTTCTCAGCTAAAAAAAAGTTGGCTGAGGTCAGGACACACAATGGGCAAGCCTGTGTCACTGACCAGATGCCTCCCACCCCCGGGGCCTGTGGACAAGAGCTCCTTTGTCCACTGTATTTTAGGCGGGACTGCCCTGGGTCTGCCCAAGCTCTGCGAGGGAATGTTCCGCCAACTTCTTCCCAACCCGAAGTCACGGCTCTGGCCCCGGCTCCAGCCCCAGCTGTGCGGTCCCAAGGCCAGATGAAAACCAACATAAAAAGGATGGAGAATGTCGTCTCAAAGAACCGTAGGGTTAGACCCATCCAGAGCTGCACACGATGAGGGTCCTCTGCCCACCTCACCCCCAAACCTGGACAGACAGAGGATAAAAGAGGAGGCGATGCCAGGCCTCTCTGATGAAAACAGCCTGGGGGTCACAGATCTGTTTATTTCATGTGAAGAAAGGACCAGACCCCAAGAGCAACACTGTGTCCACCAACGACAGGCGTGCTGGCCAGGATGTGGCATCTTGCTGGATCAATCTCGTCACTCCATTTGCAGAGCATTGCAGAGCAGCGGAAGATTTAGCCCCGAAACATACCCTGTCTTTCTTCTTTCAGAGGCAACCCTTTGGGGATTTTCAGGAACTGATTCTTGACATTGAAGTACATATGGTTTTCCGGAGGAACCAAGATCCCGAGGTGCAGGTGGTTTCCTATCAACTATCACTTCTTCTCTCAAACACATGAGGAAGGCTTGAATGCCAGCCCCTTGGGTGGGGGCTGGGACATCAATACTATGGTCTAGAGACAGAGTGGGATCAGGGTCCCACCTTGGTTGGCTCAACGCTTACTAACTGTGACCCACAGGGCAAAACCTCTAAGCTTCTGTTCCTTCAAGTGTAAAAGGGTATGTTTCCCAAAAGGCTACTGTGAGGATTAGGGGGAATGAATCCATGTAAACACTTAGGGTGGTGCAGGGGGACGTGAGGTATTACGACCGATGTCGTCGCTATCAGCAGGGGCTGAAGGAGCTCAGGCGCGGCCTCTTCCCTGGACACACACAGTTGAGACTCGACAACAAAAAACAAACAAGCCAATTTTACAAGGCTATTTCTCCAAAGAAGATACACCAATGGCCAGTAAGTGAGTGAAAGGACATTGACACAGGAATGCAAACTCAAAGTACAATAAGATAACACCTCTTGGGCTTCCCTGGTGGCTCAGACAGTAAAGAATCTGCCTGCAAAGTGGAAGACCAGGGTTCGAACCCTGGGTTGGGAAGATCCCCTGGAGAAGGAAATAGCTACCCACTCCAGTATTTCTGCCTAGAGTATTCCATGGACAATACTGTCCATGGGGTCCCAAAGAGCTGAACATGACTGAGTGAGTAACACTTTCACTATTAAGAAACAGAAAAGAACAGCTATTGACTGGAGGTAGAGAAACTAGAGCCCTCCTACACTGCTGATGGCAACGCAAAGTGGAGCAGAGGCTATGAAAAACAGTAAGGCAACTTCTCAAAAAGTAAAACATACACTTAACATATGACCCAGCAACTCCACTGCTGAGTATATACCCAAGAGAATCAAAAGCAAGGACTCAAATATTTGTACATGCCTGTTCAAAGAAGCACTATTCACAATAATTAAAAAGTAAAAACAACCCAAGTGTCCACTGATGGATGACTGGATAAACAAAATGGAGTCTATACATATGGGCTTCCCAGGTGGTGCAGTGGTTAAAAACAAAAAAAGAACACCTGCCAATGTAGGAGACACAAGAGACATGGGTTTGATCCTGGAGTCAGTAAGGTCTCCTTGAGTAGGAAATGGCAATCAACTCCAGTATTCTTGCCTGGAGAATTCCATGGACAGAGGAGCCTGGAAGGCTACTATCCATGGGGTCACAAAGAGTTGGACATGACTGAGTGACTTTATCCTCCCAGTTCAGAAGTCACTGTTGTTTTGCTTTACGGATAGTCCTCTATCATTACAGTTGGCCGGGAAAAAGCTCAAACTGTTCACTTCCTTTCATTCTCTGAAAATAAGTAAGTTTCTACCTATAGAGCCCCACGATCCAAAGGCAAAAAGACCCACAATCGTTTCCCCCGAGTTGCATTTTCCCCAAGATGAACACAGTCAGATGCAACCAACCCTCCTGAGCTGATTGCTTGTTTCAGTCAGGTCAAAAACGGTCAACCAAAATAGGCCACGTCTGCCGTAGGACCTTTGCTGGACAAACCGTGTTGTCTTATGATGATAATTAATAAGGAAGAACATCTGGGGATGCGATGACTCACTTTTCCTAAATGCTTCAGAGTGATGAAGGCAGAAATTATTCACCAGCCCGTGCAGTCTCCAGGGTACACGGGCTCAAAGACACTCCACCCCCATTTGCAGCCCCTTGGCCACCCGGTCCATCAAGCAACTAATAATGCATCAAGTTCATAAGTAATCAGGTTACTCATGACCCTTCCCTGATGCTGTGGGTGATGCAGGCAAATATTATATACAGGAGCTGACTTTCAGAATATGGAAGATAAGCCACAGACAAACACATGTGCTTAAAAAAAAGGAAGAAGAGGATGAGCCTGTAAGGAATGCCAACTGATAAGCCAGTGGATTCTAGGAGCTTTCAGAACCCGGAGGAGGGCAGAGTCCTTTCATCTGGGTTAGGGAGCGGCAGCTCCTCAGAAGATGCAGAATTTGCCCCGCAGCAGGGACAAAAAGAAGGGCTCGGTCGGAGCAGAGAGACACTAAGAAGTAGAGTAAGCCCTGGGAACTGATGAGACATGAGGGAATGAGAGGAAGTTTACGTCAACTCCAAAGGGAGCAAGAGAAGCTAGAACCAGCCGCCCAGCCATCTAGCCGTGGTGGGAGCCGTCGTGGGCAGGCGGTGGAGTCTGTTGTTGGCACGTCCAAGTTGAAAGCGATCACCGGACAGCCGTGGTGAGTCCGGCACACGGAGCCAGCGCACTTGCACAGAAACGGCGGTGAAGTCCTGTAGGTTAGGGGTCCCCAACCTCCAGGATCTAAGGTCTGATGATCTGAGGTGAAGCTAATGTAATAGTAAGAGAGGTAAAGTGCACAGTAAACGGAATGTGCTTGAATCATCCCCAAACATCCTCCCACCCTGGCCTGTAGAAAAACTGTCTTCCATGAAATTTTGTGTCCAAAAGAGCAGACACTGCTGCTCTCGGTCAATGCTGAGTTCACATAATAAGGATGCACAGGGGAACCTTGGAGCCCACCGGAGGGAAGGGGGTGTGGCATTCAGGGAGCTTGGACTGAGTGCTTCCCTCAGTTCTCTGCTGCTTCCCTCCCGTCTTAGAACCACAACTCAAGCTTCTCTTGCAACATCCTTTAAGGCCAGTACGGACAAAGCCTCCGGCCATGTGTGGGGTGCACTTGTAGCCGATGCCACCTTCTCTGCCCAAACACATGCCAAGGGCAGGGGATCTTACTGAAGCATTGTGGGTGCTGTGCTGGGAGACACCCCCAATAAAAAGTCTTTTGTTTCTTCGTCTGCCCTGGTCCAAGCGATGCAGAGCACCAAAGGGGCCACATTCTCTGCTGAAGAACATGAGTGACGGTCTTCTGCACAGTTAAAACTCACACTCAGTGAGCCACGTCTTTCCCCACACCCTGAAAACAGCAAAGACCCACAGACTCCCCCAGCAGCCAATGCCTCCTGCCATCAAAACCCTCTTTTATATCATCTTATAGGAGTGGTTCCTGTTTTAGAAATGAGAGCAGACAGCATGATCTCAACTACGGAAAAAACTGCTCCCCCGACCCCAAGCCAAGCACAAAGGAAACCCACGGAAACGTTAACAAAGGTCATCTTTGTTTTGTGGGATTCCTCTCGCTGTTGCAGTTGTATTTCTTTTATCATGTTCAAAAGTTTGAGTTCTTAATTTTAAAGATTAAAACTCTATGTTTATTTTCAAAGAAGTATTTGTAAATATTGCCCTTCCCCCTAATCAGCATATACAATGTTAAGTATACCATATGATCCCAATTATGTAGACAAATGTGAAGAGCAAAAAAAAAAGAATGCTAAATATGTTTTCTTATTTCTGCTTTTCTGTGCTTTCCAAGTTTTCTATGAGCGTATTCATTTTAGTGCATTAAAAAAACCTAACATATTCCAGTATGAATTAATGTATGAATATAGCCTCTTGTAAAATATTCAGATAATATTTGCTAATAGAATATTCCCTGACATAGCTCATCTCACCTGTTGCTGTTTTAGTCACTAGGTTGTGTCCAACCCTTTGTGACCCATGGACTGCAGACCACCAGGCTGCTCTGTCCATGGGACTTCCCAGGCAAGAATACTGGAGTCGGTTGCCATTTCCTCCTCCAGGGGATCTTGCAAACCTAGGGAATCAAACCTGTGTTTCCAGCATTGGCAGGCAGGTTCTTTCCCACAGAGCCATCAGGGAAAATATTTACATAATAGTTGCTAATAAAGTCCCCTTTGACTTATCCCGTATGTCACTCGCCATCCCCTATGTCACTCGCCATCCCCTAAAATGAACGCTGATGATCAGATTAGGGTTCACAATGTTATTTTTGAAATAACAGGGAGACTTAGGGGGAGGTCTTTATTTTTAAGAAAATGAGTTAGGACAAAAATGAGCAACAGTAAAGAACTTACTCAACCAGCACTGGGCTGATGCACAAATTAAGAGACAGGAGGGACCGTAGCGATCACTTGATCCCATGCCATTTACAGAAGGGAAAGCCGAGGCTCAGAGGCAGAGACTGGACGCCCAGCCTCCTCCCTCCGACTCTCTGGCCTGAAGCCTTGGTGCTGATGTTGCCATCCAGGCTGGAGGACTAGCTCTGACCAGATGGCATGGCAGAAGCCAAACCTCACGGAGGCCCCCTCCCCAGACTGACCCCCAGGCGGCTCTGTGCGAGAGGCCCTCTGCCAATAAGTCTGGCTCTCAGCTCCACCAGGAGCCACTTCCCGTCTGTTTGTGGCCAGCGAGCCCCCTGAGGGGGGCGACCCAGGAGGAAACATCTGTGCACACAAAGAGGAGTCATAAACGCTCTTGATTTTCCCTTTTGGCAAATCCTCTTCTGCTTATTTTTCTCCCACTCATTGAAATGCAAAGCTCCATTCCAACAAGGAGGCCTGGAAGATTCCAGAGGCTTCGAGGAACCTCAGCCTCCGCGCCACAACAGGGGCTCCCTAAAGAAGGTTATGCACAAGGCGCCAGGCTGCGGGCATGGATGAGAACGAGCGGGGGCAACCCCCACAAGCCACGTGAATGCCCACAGATGTGCCTCTGCTTGTCCCTAAACCTAGCTTCTAACCTTCAGCCAGGGCAGAGGAAGTTCAAGCGTAAGCTCTACTGGCATCAGCCAGATAACCTCAGGCCAGTCACTCCACCTCGTTGCATCCCTTTTACTTTTCCGCAGAAAAACACGGAAATACCACCACCCACTGCACAAAGTTCTTGCAAAGGCTAAATAAGAGGGCCGAAACGACCGAAAAAACGTCACACCAGCTGTGCTCCATACGGTCCCATCCCCATGCAGTCACAGAGCGACCTTTAGGAAACGCACCAGCGGAGTCCCCAACGCTGAGTCACGCCTGCTGCACGGCCTGCGGGCTAACCTCTCAGAGTGACACCGTGTGACCCTCCTGACACAGATCAAGTGCGTCAGAGAATGAGGAACAACACGTGACATGAAATCAGTATACTCTGTGGGTAAGGCCGGGATTTGGGGGACCAGCAGAAGGGGGCCAGGAAAGTCTATGGGCACTGAAAACGCCCACATTCTCTGGGACTCCTGGGAAGCTGATGACGTCCAGCAACCCAGACCCAGAAACAGACACGGCCGTGCCCAAGAGCTGTGAGCCAACGCATGCAAGGTCTGGCAACTTTCCCAAAGGGGCCCGTGTGCATCTTCATTTGAGTTGTTGCCACGAGTCGGGACACCCTGAGAGAATGCTTCCAATCTGACTCAAGCTCCTAAAAATGAGACAGGTTGGGCTTCCCAGGTGGTGCAGAGGTAAAGAATCTGCCTGCAATGCAGGTTCGAGGTCAGGAAGATGCCCTGGTGAAGGAAATGGCAATGCACTCCAGCATTCTCGCCTGGGAAATTCCGAGGATAGAGAAACCTGGCAGACTGGTCCATGGCGTTGCAAAGAGTCAGACACGACTGAGTACACACACTGGATAACAAGGTGGACCAAGGACCAGGTTTCTTTTCCCCCAAAATGTAATCCCCTGTTTGCCCTTCACCATTTGTCCTTATCTTCTCCATGGTTCTTCCTTGCTAAAGGGCTGTCTTGATCATGGGTCAGTAACTTGTATCTATTGTGGTTTATATGACCTTTCCAAGAATCCCGGGGGAGAAGTATTCATTTTATAATCAAATAATTTTCATTTGATCATAGACTACACCAAGGTCTTACCACTAACCTTCAGCCAGGGCAGAGGAAGTTCAAGCGTAAGCTCTACTGGCATCAGCCAGATAACCTCAGGCCAGTCACTCCACCTCGTTGCATCCCTTTTACTTTTCCGCAGAAAAACACGGAAATACCACCACCCACTGCACAAAGTTCTTGCAAAGGCTAAATAAGAGGGCCGAAACGACCGAAAAAACGTCACACCAGCTGTGCTCCATACGGTCCCATCCCCATGCAGTCACAGAGCGACCTTTAGGAAACGCACCAGCGGAGTCCCCAACGCTGAGTCACGCCTGCTGCACGGCCTGCGGGCTAACCTCTCAGAGTGACACCGTGTGACCCTCCTGACACAGATCAAGTGCGTCAGAGAATGAGGAACAACACGTGACATGAAATCAGTATACTCTGTGGGTAAGGCCGGGATTTGGGGGACCAGCAGAAGGGGGCCAGGAAAGTCTATGGGCACTGAAAACGCCCACATTCTCTGGGACTCCTGGGAAGCTGATGACGTCCAGCAACCCAGACCCAGAAACAGACACGGCCGTGCCCAAGAGCTGTGAGCCAACGCATGCAAGGTCTGGCAACTTTCCCAAAGGGGCCCGTGTGCATCTTCATTTGAGTTGTTGCCACGAGTCGGGACACCCTGAGAGAATGCTTCCAATCTGACTCAAGCTCCTAAAAATGAGACAGGTTGGGCTTCCCAGGTGGTGCAGAGGTAAAGAATCTGCCTGCAATGCAGGTTCGAGGTCAGGAAGATGCCCTGGTGAAGGAAATGGCAATGCACTCCAGCATTCTCGCCTGGGAAATTCCGAGGATAGAGAAACCTGGCAGACTGGTCCATGGCGTTGCAAAGAGTCAGACACGACTGAGTACACACACTGGATAACAAGGTGGACCAAGGACCAGGTTTCTTTTCCCCCAAAATGTAATCCCCTGTTTGCCCTTCACCATTTGTCCTTATCTTCTCCATGGTTCTTCCTTGCTAAAGGGCTGTCTTGATCATGGGTCAGTAACTTGTATCTATTGTGGTTTATATGACCTTTCCAAGAATCCCGGGGGAGAAGTATTCATTTTATAATCAAATAATTTTCATTTGATCATAGACTACACCAAGGTCTTACCACTAACAAGACATAGAACCGGTCTGAACCCAGTGTTCCATCTCCAAGGCAGACTCTCATCCAGCTGACCCCAGCTCATCTCCCTGGTTCCTCCAGGAATCAAAGCTCAGCCTGACTTCAGCGCTCCAGCCGGCACGGAGACCCCATCTTGCTCTGTCTGGTGGGCCAGGCTTCTCACTTCTTGCTGCATCCGCGGGAGACGTGTCCCTCCCCCTCCTCCCCCAAGCTGGTCTGCTCCTCACTGCCACGGCTGCCTTGTTCGGGGGTTGATGATGAACGGTCCTCACGGCTCACTCACTGAAGTTTCCAGAAACCATGAACAGAGTCCTACTCAAACATGTCCCCAGACACAGACACCACACCCAACACGTACATGCCAAATCCATGGGGCTCCTTCAGTTTCCAAGTAGGACGGTCAGCCCACAAAGAAAGCATGTTTCTTAACTTTTCCAGGGTCACCAGGATGTGAAAGGGAGGGTAAGAGAAAGGAGGAAGGCAGGGCCAGGAAAACGGCCCATCTGTTTGTCTATTTTATGCTGGAGGGCTCTTACATACCAAATGCTGTGGGGGTTCCCAAACCACAATGAATGAAGGGTGTCAGGGGAAAAAAAAGTCACCAAGGGCTTGGTCAGAGCCTCTGACACAAGCATCTCACAGGCTAAGGCCCTTCAAGTAAACACACTTGGAAAAAATGCACTCTCCTGGCTCACTTGGGCTGTCCACTGAAGTCATTAAAGCCTTCAGCCAGAGAGGAAGTGGACAGAAGCCAAGTGATCCTCTAGGATGACAACAGCCTGAGTTACCAAGGGCAGAGCTGAAACGCACGTCTGTGATTGGCTCTTACCTCTAAGCGTTGAAAGAACTGGTGTATTATTAACCTTTCCACCTAAGAACTCCCAGCGCATGAATGCCTGCTCGTCTTTGATGAGCATGAGTGGCCAACCTGGTCCCTTGCCATGACATTCATTCCCAGGCCTTGCTGGCCAGGGTCACACACTGCTGCTCCCCTGGGAAGAGAGCTTGGTGGCTATCTGTCTCCCCAGGATGGTCAAGGTCCTCTGGGCTCCTTACCACCATGGCCCCAATGGGACACACAGAGAGAAGCGCCAGACAAAAGGGAACTTCTGCCGAGATTCTGAAGCCAGAAGGACCCCTCCAGCCCTCAAGGCACACACAGAACTCTGGCCTCCGGTGAAACCTTCAACTCCTTCTCTTTGGCCAGGGATCCCCGTCTTTCCTCCCTTCTGGGTCTTAAAAGGATAGAAAATGGCAACATAGGGGGTCTGCCTATCCCTGCTCTGAGCCTCAGCGCAGTGGTCCTCAGTCTTCAGCTCCTTCAGCTGTACCAAAACACAGAATGCTGGGCTCCACCCCCATGAGTCAGGAGATCTAGGCAGTGCCCAGTGATCTATATTTCTAACAAGGTACCAAGTGCTGCTGCTGCTGGTTCAGGCATCACACTTTCAGAACCGAGGCCATAAAAAAAAAAAAAAAAAAAGAACCACCTGTTCTAAGTCTATTCCTTAAAAATTCATATTTAGGAGATCAACAAACTCACTTTCAAAAAGAGATTCTTAAGCATCTTCTTGAAAACCATTAGCTCTCTCATTTTCCCTCTTTTCATACCCATGGGTGGAGGGTCTATTTCACATTTCTTAACCATAAGAAAAACATCACGAGCTACACAAATACTGGCAACTGTTCCATTAGTGCTCTCAGTGCTGGCGACTGGCAGGGATGGGTGGGGACGGTGGCAAACTGAAAACCCCCCCGATGCATCACTGGCATGTGGCTGCCATGCAGGAGGGTGGGCTCAATGTCGTCAAAGTCGCTCATTTTTGCAAGAGAAGCTGGAACGTTGAATTCTTAATATAAAAATCTGCAAATTTTTAGAGGCTGGATGCCAACTCAAAAACTTTTAAATGAAACCATGGGCAGAAACAAAAACAAAACCACCACCAAAAGTCCCTGGGGTTTTGCACTTGATGTCTCCCACTGGCCACCAGTGTGCAGCTCCTAGTTTTAATTGCTGGGGAGCTGCGTAAACAGTCATTTGAAAAGAGGGAACCTTCACGTTAAAGATCTGAATACCACCATCCTAGACTAAAGGTATAGTTAGTACTTAAACCCTGCATTAGGGCTTCCCAGGCAGCGCAGTGGTAAAGAATCCGCCTACCAATGCAGGAGATGAGGGTTTGATCCCCGTGTTGGGAAGATCCCCTGGAGGAGGAAATGGACACCCACTCCGGTACTCTCGCCTGGAGAATTCCATGGAGAAGCCTGGTGGGCTACAGTCCACGGGGGTGCAAAAGAGCCAGACACAACTGAGTGACTGAACAACAACAGAACTCTGTATTAAGCATCTTTCTAAGACCTCTGACAACCAACATCGCCTGGTGGATGAGCTGAATGCCCGTTTCCAGGGTATCAGTACCCAGCTTCCACTGCCTGAAAACGTGTGACTAACTCCATCTCCCCGAGAGCTGAACGCCCCAGCCTGGCTCCAGCCTTCCCTGGAAGAGAAGCGTGGAACGAGGTTTGGGCGGCCGAAGGGTAGACCCTGGAAATTCTGTGCGCCTCTGTCTAAGGAAGGGGAGGTGGTGGTGAGGAAGCTGATACATGGCTGAGGGAGAGAGGCATGCACCACCGGCAGGGCAGCAAGGCAGAGAAGGCAGTTGGAGGCAAAGCCGTGGATGGAGCGGGAGGAGGGGAAAGCCAACCTGGCACAGCAGCCCCGGGGCCGGATGGCATCCACGGGGGTGACGGTGGATGACACAGCTGCTCGAGTGAGCCGAGCGCCCCCCTCCCCACTCCGCCCGTGGGGTCACCAGCATTGAGCAGCCAGAAGCCAGCACCCTTGGAGCATGGCGTCTGGGGGTGAGGACGGCTGGGTCCATCCTCGTGGAAGCCGTGCAGAGCTCTGCAAGGCTCCAGCGCAGGGGAACACGTGTTCCGGGACCGCTGGGGAAGGTGCAGGGGGGGCAGGCAAGAATCAGAGGCGTCCTTCTCAATCTGCCCACAGGGGACTCTGCCCTCAGGTCCTGTGGGAAGAGGATGCCACTTTTGGCCCCAGAGCTCACGCTTCCGAGCTGGCCTCCTCGCCTCTCGTCTGAGTGGCTCCTGAATCACACCAGCTTCCCAAAACGATGCTTGCATGGAGCTCTCCCCACCGAGAAACCTTCCTTCGTCCTTCCAGCTCTTCCTTGCAAAGGACATCCCCAGCCAGCCACAGGAGACCTCGGGCTCGCCGGGTCAACACTCAAGGCCAGCAGCTGTCATTTTGTTTGTTTTTGTTTCAAAAGTCTGACCCACGGGACACAGTACATCGGACCTCACCACCCAATATACACGCAACGCGGACGTTTCACCGAGCAACGCTTGTTCCCCCCTCACACAAGGGGCTCTGTGGTTCTCCCTGCCATGCTCTGTGCTGGCTGATATGCCTCATAGCCACGGGGCGGCTGGGGCACCCGCTTTAAGAGACACTGCTCTATCTGGTCCCATCTCCTCTTATTCAATCCCCCCCCTTTATACCCCACCCCCCGAGTCTCCATCATCATTTCCAGCAAAGGATTCCTTCACCTTGCACTTTCCTTGGCCACCCAGGCCGACGAGCATGCTCTTTAATTTCCCATCTCCCAGCCCCAACTGTACTGTGAGTTGGCGGCAAGGGTAGACCCTGGAAATTCTGTGCGCCTCTGTCTAAGGAAGGGAGGTGGTGGTGAGGAAGCTGATACATGGCTGAGGGAGAGGCATGCACCACCGGCAGGGCAGCAAGGCAGAGAAGGCAGTTGGAGGCAAAGCCGTGGATGGAGCGGGAGGAGGGGAAAGCCAACCTGGCACAGCAGCCCCGGGGCCGGATGGCATCCACGGGGGTGACGGTGGATGACACAGCTGCTCGAGTGAGCCGAGCGCCCCCCTCCCCACTCCGCCCGTGGGGTCACCAGCATTGAGCAGCCAGAAGCCAGCACCCTTGGAGCATGGCGTCTGGGGGTGAGGACGGCTGGGTCCATCCTCGTGGAAGCCGTGCAGAGCTCTGCAAGGCTCCAGCGCAGGGGAACACGTGTTCCGGGACCGCTGGGGAAGGTGCAGGGGGGGCAGGCAAGAATCAGAGGCGTCCTTCTCAATCTGCCCACAGGGGACTCTGCCCTCAGGTCCTGTGGGAAGAGGATGCCACTTTTGGCCCCAGAGCTCACGCTTCCGAGCTGGCCTCCTCGCCTCTCGTCTGAGTGGCTCCTGAATCACACCAGCTTCCCAAAACGATGCTTGCATGGAGCTCTCCCCACCGAGAAACCTTCCTTCGTCCTTCCAGCTCTTCCTTGCAAAGGACATCCCCAGCCAGCCACAGGAGACCTCGGGCTCGCCGGGTCAACACTCAAGGCCAGCAGCTGTCATTTTGTTTGTTTTGTTTCAAAAGTCTGACCCACGGGACACAGTACATCGGACCTCACCACCCAATATACACGCAACGCGGACGTTTCACCGAGCAACGCTTGTTCCCCCCTCACACAAGGGGCTCTGTGGTTCTCCCTGCCATGCTCTGTGCTGGCTGATATGCCTCATAGCCACGGGGCGGCTGGGGCACCCGCTTTAAGAGACACTGCTCTATCTGGTCCCATCTCCTCTTATTCAATCCCCCCCCTTTATACCCCACCCCCCGAGTCTCCATCATCATTTCCAGCAAAGGATTCCTTCACCTTGCACTTTCCTTGGCCACCCAGGCCGACGAGCATGCTCTTTAATTTCCCATCTCCCAGCCCCAACTGTACTGTGGGCACCCAGATTACAGCTGTCCCCATTTCCTCTTTTCAAGAACAGGGCTGGCCCTTCGCTGTACAGCAAACACCAAACACAGCCTTGTAAAGCAACAACACTCTGATAACATTTAAAAAAATAAACAAATAAAAAGAACAGGGTTGGGAATTCCCTGGCAGTCCAGTGATCATGACTCTTGTGCTTTTACTGCTGTGAGGCCGGGTTCAACCCCTGGTTGGGCAATGCACACCCCACAAGCGACATGGCATGGCCAAGGAGAAAAGAAAGGAAGAAAGCAAAAAGAAAAAAAAAAAAAAATAGGGTATGGTCTTTGGATCCAGAGCACTTAAAATATCTGTCGAATGTTCGACATCATAGAACAGGGTGCCTGGACGACACTTTTCTAAATGATGATAAAATCACAGCACATTTCAAGGCACACCTGAAACCCAATCTCCAGCAAAGCCCGCTGCCGCTGGTGGCAGCTTCTCCCGGTCACGATTCCTGCACTTTGTGGGGAAATGCGACCTCAGAAACATGGACTCAGTTGTCACACATGATGTGCCTAAATGCACTTGAATCCCAGCTTTCCAGACTCCAACTTCCAGATGCCTTCATGGCTTCTGATCCTGTTACATAATCCTGGGTTCCTTACATGCCCCCAACTTGTGACGCAAGAAAGGAGTGCCCCTCCAGCGGGGCCCCCTCTTTGCAGTCTGGTGGGGACACTCACAGCCGTCCTGACTCCACGACAGAGGTGCCCGCCTGGGACACAGGTGCCCGAGTCGGAATCCCTGGGGACCGGGTTCCCGTCCGGGTCTCTCTCTCTCTGGCCGGCTGTGTGACATCTGCCGTAGAGAGTACACCTCTGGGGCTGCTCCCTCCTCCAGAGGCGAGGGAGTTGAACCAGCCAAGGTCTCTTCCCAGCTTCTCCTGAATATCCTACCTGCCCTGCGTGGACCCACCTGGCCCCAACAGGGAAGGAACAAGATGCTAAACTAGACAGAGCGGCGAAGAACCATACTGAACAACCAAGTCAAAGTTAAAGAAAACTTACTCGCACGCTCAGTTCACCGCTGAAATCACCCTGCCCGGTAGCCTGCTCCTCTCTCAGGAGCCGGGTGGCTCAGCCTCCGTGAAGGCAGGAGGAGGAACGCCGGGCAGAAGGCTCGCTGTACAGCCCCCTTGTAAAGCAACAACACTCTGATAACATTTAAAAATAAACAAATAAAAAGAACAGGGTTGGGAAATTTCCCTGGCAGTCCAGTGATCATGACTCTTGTGCTTTTACTGCTGTGAGGCCGGGTTCAACCCTGGTTGGGCAATGCACACCCCACAAGCGACATGGCATGGCCAAGGAGAAAAGAAAGGAAGAAAGCAAAAAGAAAAAAAAAAAAAAATAGGGTATGGTCTTTGGATCCAGAGCACTTAAAATATCTGTCGAATGTTCGACATCATAGAACAGGGTGCCTGGACGACACTTTTCTAAATGATGATAAAATCACAGCACATTTCAAGGCACACCTGAAACCCAATCTCCAGCAAAGCCCGCTGCCGCTGGTGGCAGCTTCTCCCGGTCACGATTCCTGCACTTTGTGGGGAAATGCGACCTCAGAAACATGGACTCAGTTGTCACACATGATGTGCCTAAATGCACTTGAATCCCAGCTTTCCAGACTCCAACTTCCAGATGCCTTCATGGCTTCTGATCCTGTTACATAATCCTGGGTTCCTTACATGCCCCCAACTTGTGACGCAAGAAAGGAGTGCCCCTCCAGCGGGGCCCCCTCTTTGCAGTCTGGTGGGGACACTCACAGCCGTCCTGACTCCACGACAGAGGTGCCCGCCTGGGACACAGGTGCCCGAGTCGGAATCCCTGGGGACCGGGTTCCCGTCCGGGTCTCTCTCTCTCTGGCCGGCTGTGTGACATCTGCCGTAGAGAGTACACCTCTGGGGCTGCTCCCTCCTCCAGAGGCGAGGGAGTTGAACCAGCCAAGGTCTCTTCCCAGCTTCTCCTGAATATCCTACCTGCCCTGCGTGGACCCACCTGGCCCCAACAGGGAAGGAACAAGATGCTAAACTAGACAGAGGCGGCGAAGAACCATACTGAACAACCAAGTCAAAGTTAAAGAAAACTTACTCGGCACGCGCTCAGTTCACCGCTGAAATCACCCTGCCCGGTAGCCTGCTCCTCTCTCAGGAGCCCGGGGTGGCTCAGCCTCCGTGAAGGCAGGAGGAGGGGAACGCCGCGGGGAACCAGAAGGCTCGCCCCCTGCCCCCACCCACCCAGCAGAAAGCCATCCAAGAAGGATGGGGCTGCCTCCCTCCTGCAGGTGTGGCAGGTGTGGCAGGTGTGGGGGCGGCCTCGCCCACTCTCACCGCGCTCCAGTGAGCTTGGAGCACCTGCCCCGCAGGCCGGCGGCACCGCTCTGGGGGCCCACTCACCTCAGCCCCGCCGTGCCGCCTCTCTCTCCCGCACAGCTGACCCGCTGCTCATTTTCCGCCACTGTCTCCACATCCGCTCCTTCCCCGTGGCATCAGCTAATTCACTGTGCAAAGCAGCATTTATATATAGAAAGTTGCAGCCACGCAGGTTAGCTTTAAAATAGAGACTTGACGTTGCCGTGGCAACCAAACAAATGATATTCAAAACGAAAGAATTCTGCAATCGGGTAAGCATGTCCACAGCCTTCCAGGGCAGCTGTGCCGGTTCCCCCGTGAGGGTGGGTGGGACAGCGCCGAAGAAGGGCCTCCTGGTCTTTCAGCAACCCCCTTCCTGTGAAGTCACCCGCTCTGGCTTCAGCAGTGGCTGTGGCCCCCGCACGAGCTCCTTCCTGAAGCCCGCTCCTCACCCGGGACACAGCCGAGGCCAAGGCGCCAGAGGAGGACGATGACCCTGACCCGGTGTGTCTGTCTGCAGAAGTTCGACTCCTCGGCCCCAAGGGGAAGCAGTCTGTGTGACTCTCAGGAACGTTTCTGGAAACAAAGGTGGCTTCTGCCAACCGCTGGCCACAGGCCATCAAGAGGCACCAGCAAGCGGAGGGCACTTGTCAGGTAGCTTCCCCTCACTGAGCCTCAGTTTAAATAAGGGGTCATACGACCATATATAAAATAGATTACTAATTAGGACCTACTGTATAATACAGGGAATTCAATATTCTATAAGGGTCTATATGGGAAAAGAAGCTACACTAGAGTCAGCAGATGTATATGTATAACTGACTCACTTACTGTACACCTGAAACTAACACAACATTGTACACAGACCATGTGGATGTTCACTCAGTCGTGTCCAACTCTGGGAGACCCCACGGAGTGTCGCCCACCAGGCTCCTCTGTCCACGGGAGTGTCCAGGCAAGAAGACTGGAGGGGCCGCCATGTCCTCTTCCAGGGGATCTTCCCGACCCAGGGATCCACATCTCCTGCGGTTCCTGCATTGCAGGTGGCTTCTTTACCACTGAGCCACTGGGGAAGCCCTCAATCAACTACAATAAAAAAGGGGGAGGCCCTCACGACTAAACTGTAAAGTCTTGAGAACTGAGAACTACTATTATGGGCACCACTTTTAATGACAAAGATCCCCTTCTTGTCTCAGACGAACGGTTCTCAACCATGGACTAAGCAGTCGCCTCACTTGTACTTGATCAGAAGCAGACTTTGGGACCTCAACCCAGTCCTCCTGAAACAGAAACTCTGGGGTGGGGTCCCCCAGTCTGTTCTGACACGTCTTTGGGGTGAGTGATTCTAACACATGCTGACATTTGGAGGCCACTGGCCTTCACACATCCATTAGATTCAGCTAAGGCCTGCCCATCACAGATCTGTCTGGCCCTTTAATGTCTAAAGCACAGATAGACAACATCTTTTTCCACCTCCTCCCTGCCTCTTCCTCTTTCATCTTCTCTCTCTGCCTTTGCCTTGGTTCTGCCCGCAGGTCAGCTGTCACTCTGCCAGGAGAAACCAGGGGCCACAGCTCTGACCAAGGCAGCTGTGGACAAGGGATCACGTGCTGTTTCAGCCAGGATGCCTGGAAGGAAGCATCGCTGTGACTTCAGTCCTGGAAGGAGCTGGGAGGACCAGGGCGGGGCCCTCGGCGGCGCAAATCCTCAGCAGGCTCAGCAAACACTCTTCCCTCCAGACCGCCCACCTCCTACTCTCAAATCCCAGAGCGCTGCTCGAATCAAACACTGGAAAAGCACCACATCCCTTGTACCCCAGAACAATAACTTCAAAGCTGCTTCGCCTGGACCCTGGCTCCGAAGCCACGCAGAGATGATGGATCACAAAGAAGAAATCAGAACCACACGGATTTCGTAGTCGGCAAAATAAACAGAATTACAGCACTGGGTTTGGGGGAGTGGAAGAAACCTAGTGTGGGGGTGTGCTGTGTGTCTGGCCCAGAGCCCGGGCGTGGTGGCCCCCAGCACAGGCTGGGCTTCCTGGCCTCTTCTCCCCACCCAGGATGCCCATAAAGGGTGCCTGGGGTGCCCGGTGGGCTGGTCTTCCTCACCAAGGACTCTGTGAGCAAAGGCTGCCTCGGCGGACAGCTATGGAGTTTCTATATTCTCTTTGATGGAGCGGTTGAAGAGAGCTCAGTTTCTTGTCTAGTTTGGTACACATATGCACAACCACACTCTGCCTCTGGTGATGGTGCCGGGAGCCTCGGGAAGGGCCAGGGGAGCAGCTGGGGTCCGGACCCCTGCCCCTTGCACACCAGACTAAGCAGTCGCCTCACTTGTACTTGATCAGAAGCAGACTTTGGGACCTCAACCCAGTCCTCCTGAAACAGAAACTCTGGGGTGGGGTCCCCCAGTCTGTTCTGACACGTCTTTGGGGTGAGTGATTCTAACACATGCTGACATTTGGAGGCCACTGGCCTTCACACATCCATTAGATTCAGCTAAGGCCTGCCCATCACAGATCTGTCTGGCCCTTTAATGTCTAAAGCACAGATAGACAACATCTTTTTCCACCTCCTCCCTGCCTCTTCCTCTTTCATCTTCTCTCTCTGCCTTTGCCTTGGTTCTGCCCGCAGGTCAGCTGTCACTCTGCCAGGAGAAACCAGGGGCCACAGCTCTGACCAAGGCAGCTGTGGACAAGGGATCACGTGCTGTTTCAGCCAGGATGCCTGGAAGGAAGCATCGCTGTGACTTCAGTCCTGGAAGGAGCTGGGAGGACCAGGGCGGGGCCCTCGGCGGCGCAAATCCTCAGCAGGCTCAGCAAACACTCTTCCCTCCAGACCGCCCACCTCCTACTCTCAAATCCCAGAGCGCTGCTCGAATCAAACACTGGAAAAGCACCACATCCCTTGTACCCCAGAACAATAACTTCAAAGCTGCTTCGCCTGGACCCTGGCCCCGAAGCCACGCAGAGATGACGGATCACAAAGAAGAAATCAGAACCATATGGATTTCGTAGTCGGCAAAATAAACAGAATTACAGCACTGGGTTTGGGGGAGTGGAAGAAACCTAGTGTGGGGGTGTGCTGTGTGTCTGGCCCAGAGCCCGGGCGTGGTGGCCCCCAGCACAGGCTGGGCTTCCTGGCCTCTTCTCCCCACCCAGGATGCCCATAAAGGGTGCCTGGGGTGCCCGGTGGGCTGGTCTTCCTCACCAAGGACTCTGTGAGCAAAGGCTGCCTCGGCGGACAGCTATGGAGTTTCTATATTCTCTTTGATGGAGCGGTTGAAGAGAGCTCAGTTTCTTGTCTAGTTTGGTACACATATGCACAACCACACTCTGCCTCTGGTGATGGTGCCGGGAGCCTCGGGAAGGGCCAGGGGAGCAGCTGGGGTCCGGACCCCTGCCCCCTTGCACACCACGGGTCCCTTCCTCCCAGAGAGAACCGCGCTGGGTGCACCCACTCCCGGCTTCCTTCTCATCACAGAGCAGAGACGCCCTTTCCTGGTTTCTAGGGAAACAGCCGGATGGCTCCCAGAGCCAGTGTTTCTGAATTTGGGGTGACTTTGCCCACGGGAGACATCTGGCAATGTCTGGAGATATTTACTGGTGATCCCCACGGGCAGGAGTGACCGGCAGGAGGATCCATTCCCTACCGCTGCTGTGACAAATGACACAGACTCAGCCGCTTAAGCCGACACCAATTTCTGTATTTCAGAAACGCGTCTTGCGGGACTCTAGCCAAGGCTGGCAGGATCCTGGTCCCCGAGGAGGCTTTCGGGAAGACTCCATTTGCTCCTCTTCAACTTCAGCGTCTGGAAGCCCTTTGCCTTCTAGAAGTCACTCCCTGGCCCCTTCCTCTACTTTCAAAGCCAGCAATGGTGGGTCGAGTCTCCTTCAAGCTGCCCTTATCTCTCTGAAGAGTGTTAGTCGCTCAGTCGCGTCCGACTCTTTGTGACCTCATGGAAAGCTTTTCCAGGTAAGGAGACCGGAGTGGGTGGCCACCCCCTTCTCCAGGGGATCTCCCTCACTCAGGGAGAGGTCGCGTGTCACAGGCAGATTCTTGACTGTCTGAGGCTCCAGAGAACCCCCTGATCTCTCTGGTTTCTCTCTTTCTTTTTTTCTTAGTGAGGGGGTGAGGGAGGCAGCATGTGGGATCTCAGTTCCCTAAGGATCGAACCTGGACCACCAGGGAAGTTCCCCGGTTTTTCTCTCTTCTGTCCTCCTCTTCCACTGATAAAGACCCTAGTGATGATATTGGGGCCTCCCTAGATAACCAAGGCTACTCCTCACTCCCGGTGGGCTGGTCTTCCTCACCAAGGACTCTGTGAGCAAAGGCTGCCTCGGCGGACAGCTATGGAGTTTCTATATTCTCTTTGATGGAGCGGTTGAAGAGAGCTCAGTTTCTTGTCTAGTTTGGTACACATATGCACAACCACACTCTGCCTCTGGTGATGGTGCCGGGAGCCTCGGGAAGGGCCAGGGGAGCAGCTGGGGTCCGGACCCCTGCCCCCTTGCACACCACGGGTCCCTTCCTCCCAGAGAGAACCGCGCTGGGTGCACCCACTCCCGGCTTCCTTCTCATCACAGAGCAGAGACGCCCTTTCCTGGTTTCTAGGGAAACAGCCGGATGGCTCCCAGAGCCAGTGTTTCTGAATTTGGGGTGACTTTGCCCACGGGAGACATCTGGCAATGTCTGGAGATATTTACTGGTGATCCCCACGCGGGCAGGAGTGACCGGCAGGAGGATCCATTCCCTACCGCTGCTGTGACAAATGACACAGACTCAGCCGCTTAAGCCGACACCAATTTCTGTATTTCAGAAACGCGTCTTGCGGGACTCTAGCCAAGGCTGGCAGGATCCTGGTCCCCGAGGAGGCTTTCGGGAAGACTCCATTTGCTCCTCTTCAACTTCAGCGTCTGGAAGCCCTTTGCCTTCTAGAAGTCACTCCCTGGCCCCTTCCTCTACTTTCAAAGCCAGCAATGGTGGGTCGAGTCTCCTTCAAGCTGCCCTTATCTCTCTGAAGAGTGTTAGTCGCTCAGTCGCGTCCGACTCTTTGTGACCTCATGGAAAGCTTTTCCAGGTAAGGAGACCGGAGTGGGTGGCCACCCCCTTCTCCAGGGGATCTCCCTCACTCAGGGAGAGGTCGCGTGTCACAGGCAGATTCTTGACTGTCTGAGGCTCCAGAGAACCCCCTGATCTCTCTGGTTTCTCTCTTTCTTTTTTTCTTAGTGAGGGGGTGAGGGAGGCAGCATGTGGGATCTCAGTTCCCTAAGGATCGAACCTGGACCACCAGGGAAGTTCCCCGGTTTTTCTCTCTTCTGTCCTCCTCTTCCACTGATAAAGACCCTAGTGATGATATTGGGGCCTCCCTAGATAACCAAGGCTACTCCTCCTCAGCTCCAAGTCAGCGGATTTGCAATCATTTTCAGTTTTATTTTCATCTTTTCAAATTATGAAAGTACGAGAACACATTTACAGGAGACTTGAAAATACAGAACAAGGTTATGTATCATTCCACTATATATTACAATTATTTTTTTAAATTGGGTTCTATTTGTTTTACAATGGTGCACTAGCTTCAGGTGTACAGCGACGTTACTGTTATATATTACGATTATATTTTTAAGTAGGTCAATTAAGATGTTAAGTTGGCGGTTCAATATCAGACTCTCAAAAAGTAATAGAATGCATATACAGAGACGCAGAAGCAAAGACAGACCTGAAAAGGCCTGTGAACTGATTCAACATAATTAAGATGTATTCAAGGAACATATTCAGGGCCATAAAACAAGGTGTGATTTGCCATCTTAAAATTCCATCTGCAACTTCAGTTCCCCAGACCCCGGGACCGAACTAACACACAGTTTCCAGGAATAGGAACGTGTGTCGAGGGGAGACCAGCGATGCTGCTGGATATCCTACAACGCACGGGACCCACGCCCCAGCCCACAACGAAGAACTCTTCATCCCAAATCCCCGTAGTGCCGAGGCTGAGAAACCCCAGTGGAGCCTGACACGGACCAGGTCTTAGCTGGTTCCCAGTGACCCTGACTCAAGTCCATTTCCAGGGAGAGACCAACCGAAGGACCTTTGGAGATCACCGAGCAGCTCCGACTCACGATTAGGGAGGAATACTTACCATCCTGTTAAGATGTTAAAGGTGATTCTGTGTTTCAAAATCATCCTCAGATGATTTTTCTTTGATACGCAAGCAAACAAAATGCAGCCTGCCCACTCGAGGCACGTGAGCCCAGCGGACAGAGATCATGTAGATCCTCCTTACATAAACAACTTCAGATAATGACTAATTCTGCTTTGCTTTGCTGTCGGGTAAGCTGTTTGGTCTCAGAAATCCCTGAATTAGCAAACCAGAGCTGCCCCTGCCCCCACGCCCTCTCTCCTGAGCCGCCACTCACAGCCCACGCCCTCTCACCCCGGCCCCGGGAGGCCGGAGCCACCAGCAGCTGACGAGGGTACTACTCAGTGACCCAGCAGGTCTTGGTCCCCACACCAGAAGCCCTCCAGCCCCCGGGCTCCTGTGGATCCCCGGGGGAGCCCCATGTGGGTAAAGCCGCAGCTGCTGGGGCAGCCTGGGGAGAGGAGGGCTGTGCAGGAGGCCCCGTCCAGTCCTGTAGACGGAAGGGTCAGCAAGGAGGCTCCGCAGCACGGGCCATCTCCACCCTGCTCCGGGGCCCTCTGGCGGCGGGGCTTCCCAGCCTGCTCAGACAGCAGCAGCAGAGTCCAACGGTGATGGTTTCCCGGCAACTCCCTGGCGGGACAGGCAGGACCTGTGAACCCCACTCTTTTGTCCGTCTGACAAGGGGGTCCCTGCTCCCTTCCACCTCCATCAGAAGGATGAGCAGAGGCACTGTGGCCTCTGGCATGGGCACGCGCACCCACGTCTATGTGTCTCTGTGTCCGGCAGCCCAGAGAGTCCCCAAGTGCCTACTTCACTTCTCTATGATGACTGTCCAGCATTTTCTGCCCAAGCCACCATCTCCACCCCACAGATGTGAAGGGCCAGGCCTAGTGAAGCCAGCTCCCTACGTGAGACACCCTGGCGCTCGAGAGGTCAGCTGCACATCACACTGTGTGCGTCCACCCAGCTGTCCTGCAAACGCTCGCCACGCTTCTACGCTGCTCGAGACGCCTTCTGTACGTGGAAACCACAGCAGCCAAGGCAGAAGGGCCTGGCCCACGGGGAGCTTAGCTCCACTGGAGGGAGCACGATGAGGCTCCGCTCTCAACATGGACGCACACGACCTCATTTCACAGGCACACCAGCCCCGGAGGCAGGTGATCCGTCATCTTCTTTTTCAGACCCTGACGACCGCGGCAATAAACACGCAGCACAGCACAGCGTGACTGAATGTCCTCGTCAGCTTACGTACGCTCACTCACTCGATCTCCACCGCAACCCTGGAGGTGGCTTCTGGAAGCACAGAGGGTCTCTGGCTCACGGAGACCCTTGGTGACTTCGCCTTAGCATTTCTCGACTCTGCGCTGGCCCACAAGCTCCATGCATTCTGTAGAAACTTGCTGAACTTGCACATCGGGCTCCGGGCCTCTTAGCAAGTCACTTTCCCTCTCACCTGCTTGCTGCGGCAGCTTCCTGACCGCCGCCCAGCACGGCTCAGCCACGGAGCATCCTCCCCGGTCAGAGGCCTCCTTCCGGGCCCACGGCTTCCACCTCCAAAGGGCGCAGAAGGGGCAGGGGGATGCTGTCTTCGCAGGGCCACAGGAGCGCCTCTGTGGTTCCGTCCCTGCCACGAGTCACCTCCCTCCACGGACGGCTGCCAGAAAGAGCGAGCTCCACTGTAGCAGAGCATCCGCCCCACTTCCCTTTTCCATCTCCCAAGTGCAGCTTTCGCCAGATCGAACATCAGTCACGTAAATGCCGACGGAAGCTCAAAGACGCTTTGATAAGGCGGTTTTCTTACACAAGCAGCTGCCGCTGCTGGACAGAGAACTTCTTCGCTCCGTCACCCAGTCCCCCTCCCTTCAGGATCTCTGGGGTCAGCATTCCCATCTCCTGTGATGTGTGGGGCTATGCGTGTCTGCTTTCACACTTGGATTCTTGCGGCAGAGGGAACGCCTCAAAGGCATGACCTGGCATCACCAAGCACAATGATCTGGGGGCCTGGAAACCACTCTGGGCTCCAATGGCATCTTCCACCTTCAGGAAACACCAGGCCGGAAGCAACAGTTATCTGCTTGGTGTGCCTGACCCCCAAACGCGTGCCAATGCAGATTCGACCCCCAGGTCAGGGAAACTCCCTGGAGGGGGAAATGGCAACCTGCTCTAGTATTCTTGCCTGCAGAACCCCATGGACAGGGGAGCCTGGAGGGCTACAGTCCACGGGGTCGCAAAAGTCAGACACAACTGAAATGACACAACGATGCAGGAATGCACAGGGACATTGAGGGAAACTAAATGTCGGGTTAGGGTCCTGTCTGCTGAGGATAAAATGCAATGTGACCTCAGATCAAGGGAAGGCTAATCAGAACACACCCCCACCTACACCCCAATGTCCCCAGTAAGCAGGAAGGTTGGAGCACAGTTGGGGCAGAGGCACCCCCTCTGTACAGGAAGCAGGAAGGATGAAGGGAAAATGAGAATGTAACGTGCGAAGGAAGCCACGTCCAGCTGGGCTGTTGCTTACAGCTGCAGCGATCCTGGCCTGTACTTGTGGTCAAGGGGGCCCTGGCACCCGAGAAAAGGAAGGGAAAGACCACCCACCGGAGAGAACCAGACCTGCAGACAGCAGGTGCTCCCCAGCCAAGTGGGGGAGGCTTGCCTCTGGATGACTTCACCCCCACCCCCACCTTCAGGGTATCGGAGGGGATCACGCCCACAGGGTACCTGGGTGGACCCAGATCTAAGTGGGGTGTCCCCTGCTGCCAGCCCCCAAGAGAACTGGATAAGCTCCCCGACCCCACAACCAAAAAGCCTCCTCCGCCATGTGGGGAGCTGCATCAGGACACGCCCACATCTCCATGGAAACGCCCTGATCAAAACCAAAATTTTCCGCTTCTGTTGTGGTCTGCAGACCTGGCTGGGGAGGCCAAGTGGGGTTCCCAGAAGTGCTGTTGTTTAGTGACGAAGTCATGTCTGACTCTCCGTGACCCCATGGACTGCAGCCAGTCAGGCTCCTCTGTCCATGGAATTTTTCCAGGCAAGAAAACAGAGGTGGGTGGCCATGTCGTCCTCCAGGGGATCTTCCCCACCCAGAGATCAAACCCGTGTCTTCTGCATTGGCAGCAGCTTCTTAACCGCTGAGCCACCAGGGATGCTTCCCAAAACACAGGCAACAACCCAAGGCAGTCTCTCAGCTGCTGCCCACGACGACCCAGGCAGGATAAGAGACTGTTTTTTTCAATATTACCATACTCATTGTAAGACCTCGTAGGGAAACCCATCTACAACCAGGACAAGAGGGGCATGCGGTCACTGTCACTCTGCATGGGGTATGCGTGTTTGGCCACGGTCCACTTTGGCTGGCTCCTCCCAGGTGCCAGACCAGTTCCTTAAGAACCACCCTTATCATTTCAGGAAAGCTGGGAACCCTCCCTTAATTCAAGTGACGTCACCCAAACACCAACACTGCAAGCAAGCTTTGCAAGGACAGCGGTCTTCAGCCAGCTCTGTTAACAGTTGCAGCACGCTGGATACGGGCTTCCCTTGCAGCTCAGCGGGTAAAGAATCTGCCTGCAATGCTGGAGACCCTGGTTAGACTCCTGGGTCGGGAAGATCCTCTGGAGAAGGGATCGGCTACCTGCTCCAGTATTCTTGGGCTTCCCTGACGGCTCCGATGGTAAAGAATCCACCTGCCATGTGGGAGATATAGAATGTTCCTTCACAGGGACCTCCCCTGCTGCCTGTCTGGCCCATCCAGCTGGCGGATTCTTGCCACCAAGCCTCTAAAAGCCTTGTGCTGACGGAGAGCTCATTCCCTCACAAAGCATGCTGGCCCATGGCTGGCCTGTGCTCATGGGCAGCACTTTTCTCAGGAACACCAGCCTCCAAGTGCAGCGTTACATGTCAATAAACACGTCTTACAACAGCCACCGCCATGTACTACCACTCTCTGGGTCGGACACTAGGCCCAGCGTGCGACACCCATGAGCTCACCTTATATAATATTTGCGGTTTGCAATGGCGTCAACTATGGCTTACAGGCACGCAATGATGGGCCCGAGATCCCATGTTACTGGGTGTGATCTCTGGTCTGTTTGATCCTACCGCTGGTGACCCTGAACCCCGACACCCCCCTTCTCCTGGGAGCCCATCTTTCACTGCCTACATTCTCATTTGGGGCATGACATCATACCATTCTTGTTGACTTAATATTTTTAGTTGATTCCCTTTTTACTTAAAAAAAAATTAGTTCTCAGAAAATTTTATAGTATTCTATGAATGGAAAACTAGTAACATCTGCCAGAAATCCACAGCACAAAAATAACTGCAACAGAAAAACAAGCGATGCGATGCAACTCTAGCAAGATAGTACGACCTGCTGAGGCCGGTTCTCACCTTGCACCGCCCGAACTCTCGTGAACAGAGAGCAATGCAAAAAGGAAGCCCTTTCCTTTTGCAACTCAACGGTTCTGAAAGTCTTGCCCGTGGACCACTGAGACCCACTTTTGCCCAGGCTTTCGGAGCACACCCTCCCTGCCCGAGGAACCTGCCCTGTCCAGCTCATTGTCAGGCAGCGGGGAAGAGGCGCTTCTAGCTCCCTGTGTGTCCCAGGCCCCACCTCACACCAAGAGGCCTATTCCAGCTCCTTCCTGGTCCCCTGGCTCATTTGTTCTTCGGCGTCTGCGGCCACTGTGTCCAGGGGTCCTGTGCCATTGGCACCCACTCGGAGCCGGTGCCCCTTCTGCTCCCAGCCTGCCTCCCTGTTCTCCCTCATTCCTAGTTTCTGCTCTCATTGGGCTCCACTCAGCTGGCCTTGGCGACTGGCCTGACCCTGGGGAGAGAACATGTCACCAGAGATGCGGTGCTTCTGGCCCATGTCCTAAGTCAAAAGGGGCAGTGGGTCTCTCACAGACAAATCATCATCTGAGATGTGGGGGTGGGTCCCGGCAGGGGGAAGAGCAGTCAAAAGTTGAAAATGTGCTTTTTCTCTCAAACACAGGACCATATCCCTGATTCCCAATTCCCCAGCACCACATGACCCTCTCTCTGGTCCAGCCCAACCACAGGCTTTTTAAAAAGGAGCCTCCCAGAGAGAGAAGCTACCCCACAGAAGCTACCCATTGGCAGCAGGTCAGAGGGCACCAAGGAACTCCAAGCAAGAAAGGCAGTGGGAAGGCTGAGCGCTCAGGCTGAGCACTGATGAGGAAAACAGAGCCAGGTCTGAATCCTGGTTCCAGCATCCCCCTGGCTGAACAACTTTCCACACCTGAAGCACGGGATCAAGATGATACAAACCCCATGAGGTTGTTGTGGGGTAGTGGGAATCGCCCAGAGCCTGGGCTCAGTAACGTTCTGTCTGTGGAGCTGGCCTCTAACCCTGAGACCAAGAACAGGAAAAGGCTGAAGGCAGGTATACTGGCCTACGTGTGCAAAGAAGAGCCTGACAGGTGTGTGTGTCTCAAGAGGTGAGGGTTTAGCCTACATATAAAAACCAGGAAATCCCCCAGGAAAAAATAAGAGACTGGAGTCAGCTCGTGAAAACTCAACGGGATGTACTGAAGCCGTCCTCACAGGAGGAGGACACACATGGCCAGCTTCCTGTCGTCCTCGAACGCAGCGGTTTTCAGCCTGGCTGCCCATGCAAATCACCCGGGAGACTCTTCTATTTATTTTTGGCTGCATGGCGCATTTTTCCAATATGCATCGAGAGCGGAATCCTAAGCACCTGCCCTCAAATTGTCAGGCAGCGGGAAGAGGCGCTTCTAGCTCCCTGTGTGTCCACCCCACCCCAAGAGGCCTATTCCAGCGCCGGCCTGGTCCCCTGGCTCATTTGTTCTTCGGCGTCTGCGGACGCTGTGGCCAGGGGTCCTTTGCCATTGGCACCCACGCGGAGCCGGAGCCCCTTCTGCTCCCAGCCTGCCTCCCTGTTCTCCCTCATTCCTAGTTTCTGCTCTCATTGGGCTCCACTCAGCTGGCCTTGGCGACTGGCCTGACCCTGGGGAGAGAACATGTCACCAGAGATGCGGTGCTTCTGGCCCATGTCCTAAGTCAAAAGGGGCAGTGGGTCTCTCACAGACAAATCATCATCTGAGATGTGGGGGTGGGTCCCGGCAGGGGGAAGAGCAGTCAAAAGTTGAAAATGTGCTTTTTCTCTCAAACACAGGACCATATCCCTGATTCCCAATTCCCCAGCACCACATGACCCTCTCTCTGGTCCAGCCCAACCACAGGCTTTTTAAAAAGGAGCCTCCCAGAGAGAGAAGCTACCCCACAGAAGCTACCCATTGGCAGCAGGTCAGAGGGCACCAAGGAACTCCAAGCAAGAAAGGCAGTGGGAAGGCTGAGCGCTCAGGCTGAGCACTGATGAGGAAAACAGAGCCAGGTCTGAATCCTGGTTCCAGCATCCCCCTGGCTGAACAACTTTCCACACCTGAAGCACGGGATCAAGATGATACAAACCCCATGAGGTTGTTGTGGGGTAGTGGGAATCGCCCAGAGCCTGGGCTCAGTAACGTTCTGTCTGTGGAGCTGGCCTCTAACCCTGAGACCAAGAACAGGAAAAGGCTGAAGGCAGGTATACTGGCCTACGTGTGCAAAGAAGAGCCTGACAGGTGTGTGTGTCTCAAGAGGTGAGGGTTTAGCCTACATATAAAAACCAGGAAATCCCCCAGGAAAAAATAAGAGACTGGAGTCAGCTCGTGAAAACTCAACGGGGATGTACTGAAGCCGTCCTCACAGGAGGAGGACACACATGGCCAGCTTCCCTGTCGTCCTCGAACGCAGCGGTTTTCAGCCTGGCTGCCCATGCAAATCACCCGGGAGACTCTTCTATTTATTTTTGGCTGCATGGCGCAGCTTGTGGGCTCGCGGTTCCTTGACCAGAGCTATGGCATCGAGAGCGCGGAATCCTAAGCACCTGCCCAACAGGGGATTCCCCATCTGCACACGTTAGAGCACCTGACCGCCCAGGAGTCCCCTGGCCTGGGGAACAGGACGTCCTGGGGAGACACCTGCAGGTGGCTGCCTCACAAGCTCACAGGTGATCCTAACAGGCAGCCAACAGGGCTGCTCGGATGTCTCCGTGGCCACCACCTGCCGCACAGGCGCTGGTACCAGACATGACCTGGCCTACAGCTTGTGCCGCCAAGGTTAATAACAGGAAAGGCTGGGACCCTGGGACACAAAGCCAGCACACAACCTGCTCTGACCATCATCCATTCCTCAGCAGCGGTGCTGGCCAGCGTGGTCCCCCCAGGCCTCCTCTCAGGGTGGCACCACCTCTGCCCATCCTAGGAAAATCCAAAGACCGAAGCTTGCCAAGGACCAGGAGTGTGCTGGAGAAGCAGGTGAGGAGGGTGCCCCTGCCCACGGTCTGGGGATGGCCCCGAAGGCATTCACATTTAGATTTTCCTGCTGGGTAAGAGGTTCTTCTGACTTAAAAAATCTGCTTTCTGTAAAGCCTTGGAGCCAGCCCATGACCACAGAAACTCCAGGCTCCATCCCGTACTGACAGAATGCTCTTTCCGTCCATAAGCCTCCTGGATGCACAGGAGCCAGTAATAACGAACACGTGTGCAGGCATGCTAAGTCGCTTCAGTTGTGTCCGACTCTGTGCGACCCCATGGACTGTAGCCCGCCAGGCTCCTCTGTCCATGGGATTCTCCAGGCAAGAAGACTGGAGTGGGTTGCCACCCCCTTCTCCAGGGGATCCTGCCAAGCCAGGGACTGAATCTGAGTCTTTTATGTTTCCTGCATTGGCAGGTGAGTTCTTTACCACTAACACCACCTGGGAAGGGCAATAATGACCATACGGGAAAGAGGACAGGGGACCGCTTGCCAGCACAGTTTCTGGGGGGACAGCTATGGACAGAGGCTCAGGGATGGATTGGTGCCCACTGTCCGTCTGGCCCTAAGATCGGTGCACACTGGCTGACCTGCAACCTGGGGCAGTGCCCACTGGTTTGGGGCCATTTCTCTAAAAAAGCAGGGGGCTACAAAGAAGAGTGCTGGTGTCAGTCCACGTCACGATACTAAGCGTGCAGGATAATGCCGTCTCGCCCACGCTGGGCAGCAACACGGAGACCCGAGTCCTTCTCTGCCCAGGTGACGGCAAGGCGAAGGGCCTGGGCAATGAGGCAAGGAAATGGGATTTTGATTGCGCTGATAAAGTGTGGCAGGGCCAGAGAACAGTGACAAATGACTTGTGAGTCACAGCGACGAGGACTTCCCGGGACCCGATGTATCCTAACAGGCCCAGTGGCTCAGCCTGAGAAACAGCCCCGGCCAGTATGGGCTGGGCTCTTTCACGGTTGCTGCGAACAATCCTGGAAGTCAGAACAGTTTTCGTTGGAGCCTGTTCTCTAAGTCTACAGTCACTGTGTCGGCCCTGGGGAAAGTCATGACAAGAGAAGAGTATGAACGCTTGTTTCCTAAAGCATGGTCCACACACCGGCTACGACGAGCTTGTTAAAAACGCAGCAGCTAGGCCCCTTCCCAGACCTCCTGCTCAGAACTGGCATTCTGTGACTCGCGTGTGGGAAGCTCCTATCTGCAGCAGAGTTTCTCTTATGGCTGCAGAAGGTACCTCTCAGGACACTAACCATGTACTGAAGCACATACTGGCCACATAGATGGCTAAGGACTATATAGGTGGTTTCCGCTGAGGCTCAGACGGTCAAGAATCTGCCTGCAACGCAGGAGACCCAGGTTCAATCCCTGGGTTGAGAAGATTCCCTGGAGAAGGGAATGGCAACCCACTCCAGTGTTCTTGTCCGGGAAATTCCACCGACAGGGGAGCCTGGAAGGATACAGTCCATGGGGTCACAAAGAGTCGGACACAACTCAGTCACACTTCCACTTGTTTTTCCTAAATAGGCACGTCACGCTGATTTCTTCCCCCGCCATCCCATCTATGCCTCCAGCTACGGAAGGGCAATAATGACCATACGGGAAAGAGGACAGGGGACCGCTTGCCAGCACAGTTTCTGGGGGGACAGCTATGGACAGAGGCTCAGGGATGGATTGGTGCCCACTGTCCGTCTGGCCCTAAGATCGGTGCACACTGGCTGACCTGCAACCTGGGGCAGTGCCCACTGGTTTGGGGCCATTTCTCTAAAAAAGCAGGGGGCTACAAAGAAGAGTGCTGGTGTCAGTCCACGTCACGATACTAAGCGTGCAGGATAATGCCGTCTCGCCCACGCTGGGCAGCAACACGGAGACCCGAGTCCTTCTCTGCCCAGGTGACGGCAAGGCGAAGGGCCTGGGCAATGAGGCAAGGAAATGGGATTTTGATTGCGCTGATAAAGTGTGGCAGGGCCAGAGAACAGTGACAAATGACTTGTGAGTCACAGCGACGAGGACTTCCCGGGACCCGATGTATCCTAACAGGCCCAGTGGCTCAGCCTGAGAAACAGCCCCGGCCAGTATGGGCTGGGCTCTTTCACGGTTGCTGCGAACAATCCTGGAAGTCAGAACAGTTTTCGTTGGAGCCTGTTCTCTAAGTCTACAGTCACTGTGTCGGCCCTGGGGAAAGTCATGACAAGAGAAGAGTATGAACGCTTGTTTCCTAAAGCATGGTCCACACACCGGCTACGACGAGCTTGTTAAAAACGCAGCAGCTAGGCCCCTTCCCAGACCTCCTGCTCAGAACTGGCATTCTGTGACTCGCGTGTGGAAGCTCCTATCTGCAGCAGAGGTTCTCTTATGGCTGCAGAAGGTACCTCTCAGGACACTAACCATGTACTGAAGCACATACTGGCCACATAGATGGCTAAGGACTATATAGGTGGTTTCCGCTGAGGCTCAGACGGTCAAGAATCTGCCTGCAACGCAGGAGACCCAGGTTCAATCCCTGGGTTGAGAAGATTCCCTGGAGAAGGGAATGGCAACCCACTCCAGTGTTCTTGTCCGGGAAATTCCACCGACAGGGGAGCCTGGAAGGATACAGTCCATGGGGTCACAAAGAGTCGGACACAACTCAGTCACACTTCCACTTGTTTTTCCTAAATAGGCACGTCACGCTGATTTCTTCCCCCGCCATCCCATCTATGCCTCCAGCTACTTTCTCGGTTCCCAACTCACAGCTCCACCGAGGCGGCCACTGATTAAAATGTCTCCCCGCAGCCATTGAACTTGATAGAGTAACCTTTCCAAATTGATTTGCTCATCTGTTCCCTTGTTTATTAAACTGTGTGCCAGGCTCATTCAAACACTGAGTGGGCACCTACTCTATGTCAGGCACTGAGAAGCAGCAGATAAATGACCCAGCCGGGTCCTGGGAAGAGCCTGCCTTCTGTAATGAGAGAAAGACGGTCACGGGGCAGGGTGACGGATGGGAGCAGTGTGAAGTGGAAAAACCGAGGGGCCCAGAAAGGCCTCTTAGGAGGAGGTGCGGGCCCGCAGGCCATCATAATGAACTGCTTTCTGGTTACCAGGCTTTTGCTTGGCTGTATCTACTCCCTCTTGTCTTGCATTCTGTTGGATTGACTACATTTTCTTTATTCTGCCTCCAAGTCCATGAACTTGGTATTTATAGAGTCTATTTATGCTACTTAGGAGGTTAGACTGACATTTTTAACACGTACACTTGACTTCAAGCACACAGTTAATCAATAACTTTTTTCTCCTTCTGAATAATACAGAACCCTGCAATGCTTTCATTTTGATATCCTCGGCCACCCGTCTAGGTGCCTGGGGTCTCAGTCAGCGGATGGCACTGTTTTCCCACCGGTCCTGGGACTGGCTAGTGTTTTTGCTATCTCCTGTCACCAATCATTTTTCAGAAAAATTGAGAAACTTAAATTGACTCAAGAGGAAATAGAAAACCTGAATAGATCTATAACCTTCAAAGGAATCAATTCTGCAGTCTACAGCGATCTACCTTCAAAAATGATCATGGGTTTCTGTGACTTTTCTGACCGTTTTCTCAAACCTTTAAGGAAACGGCAACACTTACACCATCTCTCCTAGAAAGACACAGGAAAACAATCACTTTTAGAAACATTAAACGTAAAGAAAACAATTTAAAAACGAAAAGCCTACCTCCATGGGGTCACAAAGAGTCGGACACAACTCAGTCACACTTCCACTTGTTTTTCCTAAATAGGCACGTCACGCTGATTTCTTCCCCCGCCATCCCATCTATGCCTCCAGCTACTTTCTCGGTTCCCAACTCACAGCTCCACCGAGGCGGCCACTGATTAAAATGTCTCCCCGCAGCCATTGAACTTGATAGAGTAACCTTTCCAAATTGATTTGCTCATCTGTTCCCTTGTTTATTAAACTGTGTGCCAGGCTCATTCAAACACTGAGTGGGCACCTACTCTATGTCAGGCACTGAGAAGCAGCAGATAAATGACCCAGCCGGGTCCTGGGAAGAGCCTGCCTTCTGTAATGAGAGAAAGACGGTCACGGGGCAGGGTGACGGATGGGAGCAGTGTGAAGTGGAAAAACCGAGGGGCCCAGAAAGGCCTCTTAGGAGGAGGTGCGGCCTGCAGGCCATCATAATGAACTGCTTTCTGGTTACCAGGCTTTTTGCTTGGCTGTATCTACTCCCTCTTGTCTTGCATTCTGTTGGATTGACTACATTTTCTTTATTCTGCCTCCAAGTCCATGAACTTGGTATTTATAGAGTCTATTTATGCTACTTAGGAGGTTAGACTGACATTTTTAACACGTACACTTGACTTCAAGCACACAGTTAATCAATAACTTTTTTCTCCTTCTGAATAATACAGAACCCTGCAATGCTTTCATTTTGATATCCTCGGCCACCCGTCTAGGTGCCTGGGGTCTCAGTCAGCGGATGGCACTGTTTTCCCACCGGTCCTGGGACTGGCTAGTGTTTTTGCTATCTCCTGTCACCAATCATTTTTCAGAAAAATTGAGAAACTTAAATTGACTCAAGAGGAAATAGAAAACCTGAATAGATCTATAACCTTCAAAGGAATCAATTCTGCAGTCTACAGCGATCTACCTTCAAAAATGATCATGGGTTTCTGTGACTTTTCTGACCGTTTTCTCAAACCTTTAAGGAAACGGCAACACTTACACCATCTCTCCTAGAAAGACAGAGGAAAACAATCAGTTCCTTTTAGAATACTCTGATACCAACTGTCAAAGAAAAACAATTTAAGAACGAAAAGCCTACCTCCCAACCTCACAGAACACAGGTGTAAACATCCTAAATACATATTAGCAAATTCTGGGGATGGGAGAACCATCCTATACCCTCAACAAAGAAAAGTTTTCCTAAGAAATAAAAGGCACAGTCTAAGCAGTTAACACGCGCATTTGACTAGGCTACAAGTCTAAAATGCCATATGACAAAACACACCACTTTAAAAATATGAAAAAGCCACGCTTCAATAACAGCATGATGGGGAAGTGAGCAGAGTGTGAACAGGCTACACACAGGAGAGGAAATACGAAGGCAAATACACATATGAAAATAAACACCACCTCACTAGCAATGAAGGGAACATAAACACAAGTTAAACCTGAGGTGCAACATTTCACACGTTCAGATGGCAACAGTACGTGTGCTGTGTTAGCAAGGGAGTGGATACTGTACTACTCTGTGGGTAGCATTAGATGTGTATTTGCAAAGCCTCTTTGAACAACAGTGGCAGAATCCAGAGGTAGCTACCGAGACCCCGATAATCTCCTTCTAGGTATCTGCCTCAGAGGAATACTCACCAAAGTGCCCAAGGAGAAATGCACAACGACTTCTTTTTTTTTTTTTTTTAAAACCTTTATTTTACTTTTAACTTTTACAGAGTTTTGTTGTTTACAGACATGCATGTTCTCAGATTAGTCACATGTATATCCCCCCCTTCCCTCCCCTCCCGACCATCACACAGCACCCCTGAAGGATCCCCTTTTCTCACAGAGCAATGACTATAGCTATTTTCTTCACTTATGATAGTACAGGCCTTCATGCTACTTCCTTTACGCCTCTCACCCACTGTTCCTTCCCCACAATGTCCATATGTCCACTGTCCATGTCTGTCTTTCTGTCGCTTCACTGCATGTGCCATCATCACCATCCTACTAGATTCCATATATATGTGTGCACAACGACTTCTGATAACCTACAGTGTCCACCCATAGGAATAATCTCTGAGATATGCACGTGGTAGAAAAATGAGCTAGGTCTACATGTCCTGACCTGGATAAACTTCAAAAACACTGTAAAGAACGTCAACCCCACCAAAAGAAATGTAGGTCGTGCAAGTTCCAAAACACACACGACATTAGTAAATGCTACTGTAGGCGCATGTTGTGGTGGGAGTTTAGTTGCACGGTCATGTCCAACTGCTTGTGATCACAAAGACTATAGTCTGCCAGGCTCTCTGTCCATGGGACTTCCCAGGCAATAATACTAGAGTGGGCTGCCATTGCCTTCTCCAGGAGATCTTCCCGACCCAGGGGTTGAATCCTCATCTCCTGCATTGGCAGGGGGATTCCTGACCACTGAACCACCAGGAAAGCCCTTGCAGATGTATACAAGCTAATAAAAAGTTTAGATATGCTCATGGGAAAGATGCACCAATCACAGAAAGTGATCAACTCTGGGGAGACAAGGAGAAAGGGGAACAGAATAGGAGGAACACGTAGGATTTTTTTTTTTTTTTTTTTTTTTGTAAGGCTGAATAATGTGTGGTTTCTGACATTTGGCAAGTGTTGATACCTATGGAATTCAGAGATGGTGACAAGCACAAGGAAAATGTTCAACCTCATTAAACCCTCAGGAAAAGCCAAGTTGAAGGCACAATGAGAAATTACTTCATACTCACTAGAATGACAAAAAGAAAAAAGAAAGTTGGCAAAGAACTAGGACAATTGAAAGCTTATATGTTTCTGTGAGTGACGAGTGAAGTGCAGAAACTAGTTTTGCCGTTTCTTATATAAACATGCACTTACCATATGACCCAACAATTTCACTCCTAGGTATTTATACCAGAGAAAAGAAAACATGTCCAAAAGACTCCCATACAAATGTTCAGAGAATTACGCAAAATAGCTAAAAGCTGGAAACGTCCCAAATGTCCATCAATTGACAAATGAATACTTCTGGTTTTAGTAGTATGGTCAACCAATGAATCTCTACTTAGCAATAAAAAAGAATCAACAACTGATACAATATGGATAAACCTCAGATATTATCCTGGGCAAGGAGTCCAGATTCAAGGGTACAAAACACATGATCTATATCTATAAAATCCTAGAATAGGCAAAACTAACCTACAGAGTAGAAATCAGAGGTGACCTGAGGAGATGAGGAGGAGGGAAGAAACTGATTGCAAATGGGCAAGAAGAACTTTCCAGAACCATGTCCTGGACTTCAATCGGAGTGGCAGTTACACAGGTGTATATATTTGTCAAGTCCCTGACTGGTACACTGAGAATGGCTGAACTTTATTTTATGGTAAATAATCGCTTATGGTAAATTTCATTTATTTACGGCAAATTATGATATATTTGAGTTTCCCTGATGGCTCAGACAGTAAAGAATCTGTGTGCAATGCTGGAGACCAGGGTTTGATCCCTGGGTCAGGAAAATTCCCCTAGAGGAGGGCAAAGCTACCCACTCCAGTATTCTTGCCTGGAGAATCCCACGGACAGAGAAGCCTGGTGGGCTACAGTCAATGGGGTCGCACAGAGTCAGACAGACTGAGCAACTAATGCTTTTACTGTTTTCCATGATACACTGATGGTAAATTATATACTTTACGGTAAAATGTATCAATTACAGTTGATCTTTTAAACAGGGATACAGTAGATACATATGCTGTAACTTTTTTATTTTGGTTAAAACTAAGTGGGTTTTAAAAAGTATTGGTCAGGGCTTCCCTGGTGGTCCAGTGGGTGGGGACACCGCCTTGCAGTGCAAGGGGCGCCGGTTCAATCCCTGGCCTGGGAAGATCCCACGTGCCGCGGAGTGGCTGGACTGATGTGTCCAATTACCGAGCCGGAGCTCTGGGGCGCATGCGCCCAGAGCCGGTGCTCTGCGACAACAGAGGCCACCGTGATGGGAGGCCCACAAGAGCCAAAGAACAAAGACGGATGAAAATAGAGAAATGAAAGACCAATAGAAGTGGCCCGCCCACCCTCTCCCTCCCCAACCCGCCCCCCTCCAAAATAAATAAATATTTAAAAAAAAATTCTATTAAGAAAAAAAGTATTGGCCATTAATTCTATGTCCTGTGGAGCAGGAGAATTCAGGCAGGAGGAGAAGGAAGAACTAAGACAACTACGAACGCTAATCCTCCTCCTCCTCTGCTGAAGAGCTATTTCATCACTGCAGCAGTGCCATGAGAAACCCCAAGGGTCCTCTGAGATGATCAAGTTCCAGTCTCTTATTTTCCGAAAAGCAGCCCAAGGTGAGATTTGTCCAGGGTCACTGAGGCAGACATTTGTGGCTTAAGCTGCTAAGTGTCCTTTACCCAAATGTTAACCATACTGCACTCTTTCTTAGGGATCTCTGTCTCTCCCACTAGGCACTTTCTCCATGGGTCTCTTAATGCAGGTGCCAGCCCTCCCCCTGCAAGCCCTAGAGGGTCCCGGTGGGAGTTCCTGCTTCTTCCACAGGGCGAAAGAGCGCTTGCTTCCTATGCTCTGTGCTGAGGCCTGGGCTCCCTCCAGCACAACCGGCATACCTGACCACGCTCTGCTCTAAGCCTGTTCTAATTCGTCCTCCCTCTGGCCCCAGACTGCTGAGCACCTCGGCTTCTATCTGCTTTAGGAGATTCCCCCAGGCTCCTGTCCGTTCTGTGAGCTCACAGTGACTTCACGACAGATTTCACGTAGCTGACACTGGAGAATTGGTTTTGGAAGTTTGCAATCGAAGAACCGCGTGTGACACATCACCCAACCAGCGTAAGGTAGGCGGGGCCCACAGTCCTGAGTTCTGAATTCTCCACAATGTCCCCAGGCTGGGCGGCCACTGGGCTAACGCCTCAGGGTCCTTGGCCTCACTGCCTCAGTTCCCAGGCTTCTGGTGCACAGAAAATGTGCTGATACACGAGGCACACGGACATGCTTTAACTCCATCCTCCCTGCAGCCTGATAATAGAGGAATCTGTGGATGGTGATGGTGTTGTTAAGGTGTTGGGCTGGGTCTGACCCTTTGCAACACCATGGATTGCAGCCCGCCAGGTTCCTCTGTCCACGGAATTCTCCTGAAACCATATTGGAGTGGGTAGCCACTCCCTTCTCCAGGGGATCTTCCTGATGCAGGGATCGAACCTGGATCGCCAGCATTGCGGGCAGATTGTTTACCCCTGAGCCACCAGGGAAGCCCAATGCAGGGATTACTCCCACTTTGAGGACACTAAAGAGGAAGAAAAATTTTTCTCAACTACGAACGCTAATCCTCCTCCTCCTCTGCTGAAGAGCTATTTCATCACTGCAGCAGTGCCATGAGAAACCCCAAGGGTCCTCTGAGATGATCAAGTTCCAGTCTCTTATTTTCCGAAAAGCAGCCCAAGGTGAGATTTGTCCAGGGTCACTGAGGCAGACATTTGTGGCTTAAGCTGCTAAGTGTCCTTTACCCAAATGTTAACCATACTGCACTCTTTCTTAGGGATCTCTGTCTCTCCCACTAGGCACTTTCTCCATGGGTCTCTTAATGCAGGTGCCAGCCCTCCCCCTGCAAGCCCTAGAGGGTCCCGGTGGGAGTTCCTGCTTCTTCCACAGGGCGAAAGAGCGCTTGCTTCCTATGCTCTGTGCTGAGGCCTGGGCTCCCTCCAGCACAACCGGCATACCTGACCACGCTCTGCTCTAAGCCTGTTCTAATTCGTCCTCCCTCTGGCCCCAGACTGCTGAGCACCTCGGCTTCTATCTGCTTTAGGAGATTCCCCCAGGCTCCTGTCCGTTCTGTGAGCTCACAGTGACTTCACGACAGATTTCACATAGCTGACACTGGAGAATTGGTTTTGGAAGTTTGCAATCGAAGAACCGCGTGTGACACATCACCCAACCAGCGTAAGGTAGGCGGGGCCCACAGTCCTGAGTTCTGAATTCTCCACAATGTCCCCAGGCTGGGCGGCCACTGGGCTAACGCCTCAGGGTCCTTGGCCTCACTGCCTCAGTTCCCAGGCTTCTGGTGCACAGAAAATGTGCTGATACACGAGGCACACGGACATGCTTTAACTCCATCCTCCCTGCAGCCTGATAATAGAGGAATCTGTGGATGGTGATGGTGTTGTTAAGGTGTTGGGCTGGGTCTGACCCTTTGCAACACCATGGATTGCAGCCCGCCAGGTTCCTCTGTCCACGGAATTCTCCTGGAAACCATATTGGAGTGGGTAGCCACTCCCTTCTCCAGGGGATCTTCCTGATGCAGGGATCGAACCTGGATCGCCAGCATTGCGGGCAGATTGTTTACCCCTGAGCCACCAGGGAAGCCCAATGCAGGGATTACTCCCACTTTGAGGACACTAAAGAGGAAGAAAAATATTTTCTCAACGTTTCTCGGCTCACAAACAACCGCGCCAGAACTTGAGCCAAATCTGATCAAACTTTAAAGCCTGGCTCCTGTCACTCCACCAGGCTGCCTTGCCTCAAGAAAACATTCTGTGTTCTGCTTCTCCCGCTTTACAATTAGGTCACCGGGACTTCTGCTCAGGTATCAGAGGCCCAACAGGGTGTTGGCTGCACCCACAAAGTAGTGGGGTGGGGAGGTGGGGCAATGCGTGCCCTGGGCCAGGACACTCACCCGAGGAAGCACAACGTGGACGGAGTGATGGGGCGTGGGGGTGACGAGGACCCTGCGGCGCCTAGGGAAAACAGTGGGGGAAACGTCCACATCCCTGAGGAGTGGAAGTGAATTCTCTCTGCTTTGAGATACCGTGTTTGCGTTCCCATGGCAACAGAGCGTGAGCACAGTCGCCCACACCTGTAAGCGAGTGACTCACGTTTCTGGCATGGCGTTAGTCCAGTCCTAAGTCATTAGTTAATCAGCTGAGAATGCTGACGCTGTGGACCTGGGAGGGCGGGTCGACAGGGTCTCGGCGTGTCCCTCCGAGGCTCTGAGAGCAGGGATCACGTTTCCTTGGCTTTGGCATGGCGTCTGCAATGCCTGGCACAGTCCCTGCTCCCAAACCGTCCGAAGGAACCTGAGTGTGCACTGTGCTCCCTAAATAGAGGGGACGGGAGCTGAACTTCAGTTAAAACCAAGTGTTAGGTGCTCAGCTGTGTCCGACTCTTGCAACCCTGTGGACTGTAGCCCCCCAGGTTCCTCTGTCCATGGAATTTCCCAGGCCAGAACACTGGAGTGGGTAGGCATACCCGTCTCCAGGCGATCCACCCAGTGTGTCTCCAGCACTGCAGGTGGATTCTTTACTGTCTGAGCCACTGAGGAAGCCCATTAAAAACAAGATGTGAGGGCCTCCCTGGTGGTCCAGTGGGTAAAGACACCGCCTTGCAGTGCAAGGGGCGCCGGTTCAATCCCTGGCCTGGGAAGATCCCACGTGCCGCGGAGCGGCTGGACTGATGTGTCCGGTTACCGAGCCGGAGCTCTGGAGCGCATGCGCCCAGAGCCGGCGCTCTGCGACAACAGAGGCCACCGCGATGGGAGGCCCGCAGGAGCCAAAGAACAAAGACAGATGAAAACAGAGAAATGAAACACCAATAGAAGTGGCCTGCCCGCCCCCCTTCCTCCCCAACCCGCACCCACCCCCCAAAAATATCTTATATAAAAAAAACATGATATGAAAAGTGAATGAACATGGATTGCACAAGCTGATGAAACGGGTAAGAACCGTAGTCCGTGCAGAATTCCGATTTCAGACCAAGACTCGCCCACGGGTCCTGAAGGGTGGGCTGAGAGACCCTGCTGGGCGTCAGGCATGATCTCAGCATGCACTGCAGCTACCTGAACTATAAGAGAGATGGGGGAGGGGGGCGTTAAGAACTGTAGTCTAGATCCCAGTGCCGGAGGCCTCTGAGGCAGAGGAGGGCTCGAAGCTACAAGGGTCCCCTCAGACCAACCTGGACACCCTTCAGTGGCTCCCAAGGAACTAAAATGATTCTATCAGTTTCACAAAGGATCTGTGCAGGGCACCAGCAGATACAGTGATGGGATACACAAAACGGTTTCTTCCCTCCTCTAAAAAAAAAGAGAGGGGGGGAACACCTGTGATGCCCACTTAAGTTTCAGGAGAGTTCTTTAAGAGGTTCAGGTGCACATGGGGGGCGGTAAACTCAAAAAGCAAACAACCAGTTGAAGGATACACCCCACCCGCCCAGATTTCAGAGGGAGCTGGGCCTGGCCCGTCACCAGGGGACGCTGTCTGGAAGACGGGCTCACTGGAGAGAGGTGAACCAGGATTGCTTAGCCTCATCACCCCGTCACCAGCACTTGCCAGAAAAGGCCAGTGGACGTGTCCCTGTTTGGCAGCTCCTGGGACGCAGGGGGCCAGGTCCATCCACGCTGGGTGTCTACAACCACAACCAGCATACACACCTCACACCTTGAAGACACTCGATAAAGGTTCACTGGATCACTGGATCATGATGAATGAATGAAGCAACAAAGAGGCCTTTCGGAAGAGCTCCCTCGCACAGTTCGGAAGCCTTCATCACCGTTAAAAGGATGGGCTCAGTGAGCCTTACGGTCTCAGAAGGCAGTCAGCCCACCACCGCTGAGCTCAGACATGAGGACCCCTTGACAGCTCAGAAATGGAAGAAGGGCTACATTCTGAGGTCCTTGAAGTTCTGAAATCCACAGGCACCTGATGATGTGATGGTGTTTAGTCGCTCATTCGTGTCTGACTCTTTTGCGAGTCCATGGACCATAGCCCGCCACGCTCCATTGTCTGCTCATGGGATTTCCCTGGCAAGAATCCTGCAGTGGGTTGCCATTTCCTTCTCCAGAGCATCTTTCTGACCCATGTCTCCTGAATTTTTCTTTACTCTTGAGCCACCAGGAAAGTCCCTCACAAGCCCCTAAGTACCCTCTACTAAGAAAGTAATTGAAAATAGAGGACTTCCCTGCTGGTCCAGTGGGTAAAGAGTCCACCTTGCAGTACAAGGGCCACCGGCTCTATCCCTGGTCCAGGAAGATCCCACATGCCGTGGAGAGGCTGACCGGTGTGTCCCATTATGAGCCAGCACTCTGGAGCGCATGCGTCCAGAGCCAGTGCTCTGCAACCAGAGAGGCCACTGCAATGGGAGGCCCACTCAGGCCAAAGAATAAAGATGGATGAAAATAAATAAATAAATAAACAAGTGGCCAAAAATCAAAAAAAAAATTATAATAAAAAGACAATAATTGAAAATAAAGAAACGCATCCACCTGTTAGGGGGTGTATTCAGAAGGAAAGGTGGGAATAAAATCCCGATGGGCTGGGCCGGAAGGGAGGCTGGGGCTTCATCCAGAGTGACTTCGCCCAGCTCACTGTCAGTGCACAACTGCAGCAGGTACAACCTCAGTAATGCTGAAGAGGGAGAGGGAGAGGCAGGCGCTGCTTTCCAAAAAAAAAAAAAAAGGAGAATACACTACTGAGCCAGCGACACTGAGGCTTTGTTAGGGGTACCAGGGAAGGGGGCTGGGGTCAAGAGGATGGCACAGTGGGTACAAGAAGCTACGGGCAACCTCCCTGCCTCTGACAATCTGGTACTCTGAGCCCCTACGTTGAGTCGATGAGGGTTCAGGAGGAGGGGACCACACGTGCCAACATGAAGCTCCCTGGCGTCCTGCCCACGCTCGTAAAATCCGCACAGACCCGGCCAAAGGCTGCTCCACGAGGCCCTAATTACCAAGCCTCTTTTTACAAGGCTCAGCCCAGCGCAGTGAAGGGACTCATGGTAAATCCTCACCCCGCCCAGTATCCCTAATCGAGAAATAAATCACCCTTAATGACCCAGCAAGGGCTGCCACGCATCCTATTTCTGGAGCCGCTGGTTTCCACGCTGGCGGTGGGGGAACACGCGGTGTGGGCACAAAACCCCAGAGCAGGGAGGTCAAGAGCAGCGGGTCTGCCCTCAGAGCGGGGAGGAGCTGGGAGGATGGAGCAGAGCGGAGAGGACCAGTGAGAATCCCCACCACCCGCTTCCCTGATCCAGACCCCGCGAGCGCCCAAGTGGATACAGAGCAAAGAGGGGCAGGAAAAATAAGACAAGGCCTGGTTGGTCGGGGACGTCTCCAGTCCAATCTCTCCGCTCTAGAAGTGGGGGGCTCCTAAGCCTGGCAAGGAGCTTTGCAGCCAGAGCAGAGAGGGAAACGTGTTTGGCTAAAGGGTCCTCCATGTCCTTAAGGTGAAATAAGCCACCTGCTCAAGGCCAGCACCATTCCTACTCTAAAGCCGAAAGAAATTCCTCCCACTGGTCAGGGAGAGACAACATTAAAAAAAAAAAACACACACACACACCTTTAAAGACCGTGAGTTTCATGGGGGGTGGGGATGGGCAGTGACTGTTTTAGGGTACAAGGTCTCCTTTGGGGGTGCTGAGGATGTGTGGGGACTACCCAGAGGTGGTGGGGGCACATCTCTGCAAAGGCACTAAAGGTCAGTGACATGTACAGTTTCAAATGGGTAATTTTAGGTCCGGTGAATTTTACCTCAATCTTTAAAAGAAGTCATGTCATGCTTCCAGTCCAGTCCCTCCAGTGGAAGCCCACCTTCGTGCCTCCTTCTATTCCAGACCCGGTAAAGAGCTCATCCACTCCTGGCCTGCCCGTGTCCACTCCTCTCCGCCATTCAGACACACTCAGACCCTACAGGCTTGTTCCTGTATTTTATTCAGGTCTCTGTTCAAACATTCACAGCCAGAGACCTTTCCTACTGACCTGATTGAAAACAGCAGCAGCTCCTATTACCCTCTATGCTGAGAATACACAACCGCATCGTTGCTGTTGTTTAGTGGTTAAGTCATGTCTGACTCTTCGTGGCCCCATGGACCGTAGCCTGCCAGGCGCGTCTGTCCATGAGATTTTCCAGGCAAGAAGACTGGAGTGGGTTGCCATTTCCTCCTCCAGGGGATCTTCCTGACCCAGGGATTGAACCCAAGCCTGCATTGGCAGGCAGATTCTTAACCACTGGACTACCAGGGAAGTCCGATAAATCACATCTGGCTTCAGAAACACCGGTCACTGACACCTCAAATTCAACGTGTCCAAAACCAAACTCCATTCCCGCCCCACCCCTGGCATCTACATATGCTGTCGTTCAGTTGCTAAGTCGTGTCTGACTCTTTGCAACCCTGTGAACTGCAACACGCCAGACTCCTCTGTCCTCCACTCTCTCCTAGAGTTTGCCCAGACTCATGTCCATTGAGTAGGTGATGCTATCTAACCATCTCATCACCTGCCGCCCTCTTCTCCTTTTGCCTTCAATCTTCCCAACATCAGGTCTTTATATATATACATATATTTATATACACACACAGACACACACACATATATATATATAGTCAAAAGGGATTATGTGAGGGGCCAGGTGTGGCCCTGTGATGGGGCCCGCGTCCCTCTCTCCACGCACTGCTCTGGGACCGTCCCTGATCCCTGTTTCTGAAGTCATGCTTGTGAAATAAGCCTGCTGGAGCAGATGATCTATCTCAGAGGCCCCTTCCAGCATCACAGCCTGTGAGTCATCGGAAAAAAGCAGATGAAGGAGCCGGGACCCGCCCGTCCAGTCCTCCCTCCGTCCGCCCCTGTTTACCCAACAGCGCCTGCCCCATCGGCCCCTGCAAAGCTAGGAGGAACTCCAGGAAAGCCCTGCTAGGCTCCCACCACACAGGCTGAAGTGGGCAGCCGCAACAGGCGGGGACTTTGTTAATGTCTCTGGCTGGTGAGACGTTTAAACTGGGTCACAGTGTTCAGTGACCCGAGGGGGGCGTCTTTGTGCTGGCCTGGGGTGGATCTGAAGAGGCAGCCAGCCTCTCCCCATATGGAGGCTGGAAGTGAGGGCTGAACTGCAATTCATTTCTCTTCCCATTTATTGCTCCCCCGTATTCTTGCTCAGGTGGCCAAGCTGGATGGTAAGGCACCAACTGAATCCTCTAACACCCTGCACGCCTGCTCTGCGGACTACACCTGATACCATAAGGAGGCGAGCGTCCCAGGGGGCTACGGCAGTGCCATGAGGCTTTATCACACGACCCTTGGTCTTGACAAGAAAGCTGCATCTACATGGATGGACCTGGAGACTGTCATATGGAGTGAAGTAAGTCAGAGAAGGAGAAATATCACATGACATCCCTTATATGTGGAATCCAAAAAGAAATGATACAAATATTAACTCACAAAACAGAAAGAGACTCACAGACTTCGAGAAAGAACTTAACGGTTGTCGGAAAGGGGAGGATGGGGCAATGGGACAGGTAGGGAGTTTGGGATGGCCATGTACACTCTACTATATTTAAAGTGGGTAATCCATAATGCTCCACCGTATGGCACAGGGAACTCCGCCCAGTGTTGTCTGGCAGCCTGGGCGGGAGAGGAGTGGTGGGGGGGGAGAGTGGACACCTGCGTGTGTACGGCCGAGTCCCTCTGCGGTGCACCTGAAGCTACCCCAGCACTGTTCATCAGCGTTACTCCTATATAAACTAAAAAGTTTTAAAAAAGAATGCTGCCTCTTCATGACTTTTGCAAGATTCGTTGCCCTGTGGCCAGTCCATGGGGTGGCCTCTGCCAAATGTTTTTTCCTAAGAATTCTTTCTTCTCTCACAAACCGAGCATCGGTCAAACCTGACAGCGCACTTCCTCCCCTACTGACCGTCGGCTTCCACTTCATACCAAAAGGCTTATCAGGCGGGCGGGGCAGGGTTTCTCTCTTCTCTCCTGCTGGGCTGGAGGAACACCCTCAAGTTAAGTCCAGCTCCTTAGCACCTTCACAGGAGACCAGGAAAGAGGGACAAACAGAGGCAGCTTACTGCCCTCCTTGCTAGGAGTTCTGAAGGCTCACAGGGCAGAAACGGAAGCTCAGGTTAAAAGAAGACTCAGGCAAATAATTCAGGTTTACCAGATGATGAGACGAGTAATGTCTATGGCCCCTGGCAGCCTTGTCGTTCTGTGATTAATTATATTTCTAGCCCTGCCACTGGCAGCCTTGCCTCCTATTAGCACAGAGGAACAAAATCTGGCCGTGGGACTTTTCAAAAGAACGTGCTCTGCCTGCCTGCCCGGCACCTCACTGGCGTGTGCTCTTGTCCGTGTCCCTGCGTGGACGTAGGCACACAGTATCACACACAGTGCACACGAGCACTGTCATTCCCCGCGACCTCATTCCCCCGAGCTCCTTGCAGCTGTGGCCTTTCCACCCGGAGACTTTTCCCTTGCTGTTGGTGACACGAACCATTCGGTCCCCCCTCCACCTGACCAGGGGGCCGGCTCCCTCAAATGCCATCCAGGCTCACGTCGAGGATTCTGTCACTGCCACGGCTCGGCGGTGACCGTATCGGGTAGATTTCCATCCTCCTCCCTCTGGCATCCACTGACCTCGGTCTCCTGGCTACCGCTCTCCTTCCTTCCACCGTCCGTGGGGTGAGGATGACCCCACCGCTCCACTATGCCATCCCAGGCTCCCATGGAAAGCCGCCCAGTGATTTTCCTCTTTCCTTGGAATGACGGAGAGTTTTCAGAGTCTTTCTGAAGAGGTGACTAAGCTAGAAAAGGATGCCAACACAGAGGAGAGTGCAGCCGGGGGAGGGGCGGTTGATGAAACTACCTTTGCCTCTTCTTTTAGTTATTTTAATAATTGACTTACTAGCAAATAATTTTACTGTGTACCAGAGTATTGCGTGCTCAGTTATGTCCAACTCTTAGTGACCCCATGGACTGTAGCCCACCAGGCGCTTCTGTCCATGGGATTTTTCAGGCAAGAATACTAGAGCGGGTTGCCATTCCCCTCCCCAGGGCATCTTCCCAACCCAAGGACTGAAACCATGTCTCCCGACTTGGCAGCCAGATTCTTTACCACTGAGCCACTGGGGAAGCCCACCGTACACCAAATTAATCCCAGATTCAGTGGCTTCAGACCACAGATGTGCCGTCTCAGTGTCTGCAGGTCAGGGATCTGGATACAGTCTACCCCGACTTTGAGACTTAGCCAGGGCTTCTCACAAGGTTGCAGCCCAGAGTCAAGTTCTCCACCTTCCCAGTCTAATCCCTCTCAACTCCCATCAATCCACCCCCAAGGCTCACCCAGAAGCCACTGGGTGCTGCCACCCTGTTCCCAGGGCACCCTCAGCACTCCCTCTGCCATCGCAACGATCTCCAAACTGGCCGACGGGGTCCACGCTCCATCCCCTGCAATCGAGCCTCAGCAGGTCAGCCTGAGAGAACTCACAATACATTCATCAGATTACATCGACCTTCCCACTGAAATCGTCCAAAGGCTTTGCACTACTCTCTGAAAAAAAGAAATCCCAATGATTTCACCTAGTTCATAAAGGAATAAAGTCTGCCTTCTGCCTACTCAGTCCTTCATCATCTCATACCACGCACCCCTCCAGCCACACCCACCTGCTAGCCCTGGGCCGTCCAATGCAGCGTGGACCCCAGCTGCGAGTTATTTTTTAAAAGTGAAATTTAAATGAGTGACAACTAAAATAAATGTGGAATTTGGTTCCTAAGTATCAGCCGACACCTTTCACGGGCCAAGTCGTCACAGGGGGCCGGTGTCCCCATGACCAGAGCAGATAGAGACCATCGCCATCGCTGCAGATGAAGCTCGGATCTTGCTGTCCGAGCTGTCTGCTGGGGAAAGTGCAGTCCTCCCTTGTGGCTCTGGCACTGGCTGTGGCCTCCGTCTTTCCCCCAGTAATCCATTCCCACGACCGGATCCAGACACGGGCTTAAATGGGAGGCTCCTCACAAGCTCCCCATTGGCTCCCCGATCTAAAGAAGCCACCATTGAGTCACTTCCAACCGCGGAGCCAATGTAAGCCTGCTGAGGCCCTTCTTGTTTATTTGGATTTGTCTGCTTATTGCCCAACCCCACCCACGCCTCCTCACCCAACGCAGACTTCCAACACCGGGGCCTTGTCCGGCTGGCTCACAGAATGCCAGCTCCCGACACACCTGCTCGATTAGTGTTAACTGCTGGTCAGACCCATGCCGCTCGTCGGTCCTCTGAAGTCACCCTTTCTCCACCTTCCCCGCCACCACCCAGGCTTCGCCCGGGTGATGACACTGCAGACAGACTCTCGCCTCCGCCCTGGCTGAAGCCCGCAAAGCCTCGCAGGTGGGGCTGGTGAGTGTTCCCCTGTCAGCCAAGGTCCCCGTTCCTGTCCCTTCTGGCCCCCAATGGCCTCTGTGTCCCCGCAGGCAGCCCGCCTGCTCCTACCTCTGCGCTGCGGTCGCGTCCTGCCCTCCGCGTGGAGCACCCGCCCTGCGTCTCGTGCAGCCGCACCTTCGCCCGCCTCCCGGGTGTGGCCCAGGTGGCGGCTGCCCGGCAGACACGGGCCCCTCCTCGGGCCTCCTCCAGCGCCTCCCGTCCGCAGCCCGGCCTCGGCGCTTCCTCACGGAAGACGTTCCACCTCCCACTCCACACGCCATGCCGCCCCAGCCGACTCCTAAGAGCAGTGCTACTCAGACTTCACGGAGGAGCGGAGTCGATGAAGAGCTCACCCAGGGCACAAAGTCAAGGCTCCCGGACGCAGAGTAAGATCGGGGCCTCTGTGCGTTCCCCACGTCCCCCCAGGTGCTGAAGACACCCACAAACACAAGAGGCACTGCTCTGTTTTTTTTTTTTTCTTTAATTGAAGGACAGTTTATTTACAATGTTGTGTTAATTTCCGCTATACAGCCAAGTGATGCAGTTACACATGTAACATTCTCTTTCATATTCTTCTCCATTATGGTTTATCACAGGATACTGGCTGTAGTTCCCTGTGCCAGACAGTAGGGCTTATTGCTTATGCATCCTATATATCATAGCTTGGATCTGCTGACTCCAAACTCCCAATGTACCCCTCTCCCACCCTCCTTCCTTAGCAACCACAAGTCTGTTCTCTCTTTTTTTTTTTTTTGGCCACTTCTATTGGTCTTTCATTTATTTATTTTCATCCATCCTTGTTCTTTGGCCCGTGTGGGCCTCCCATCGTGGTGGCCTCTGTTGTCGCAGAGCACCGGCTCTGGGCGCATGCGCTCCAGAGCTCTGGCTCCGTAATTGGACACATCGGTCCAGCTGCTCTGTGGCACGTGGGATCTTCCCAGGCCAGGGATCAAACCGGCGCCCCTTGCACTGCAAGAGTGTCCTTACCCACTGGACCACCAGGGAAGCCCCACAAGTCTGTTCTCTATGTCTGTGAGTCTGTTTCTGTTTCATAAATAAATTTGTGTCGTAGTCTAGATTCCACATGTAAGTGATATCATATGGTGTTTGTCCTTCCCTGCCTGACTTCCTTCACTTAGTATGATCATCATTACTCCATCCATGTTGCTGCAAATGGCATGACTTTATTCTTTTTTAGGGCTGAGTAATATGCCATTGCATATATGTACCACATCTTCTTTATCCATTCATCTATTCCTGGGCATTTAGGTGTCCATGTCTTGGCCACTGTGCACAGCGAGCTGCACTGATTTAGAACATCAGACCTTCCAGGAGTGATTCACGTCTGGCCCATTTCCACCAACAGAGAACACCTGGGAAGGGCCTCACTTGGTTAATGACCTCCTCTCACCCAAACCTGGGAAGCAGCACGCTCAACGTGCTACTCAGACTTCACGGAGGAGCGGAGTCGATGAAGAGCTCACCCAGGGCACAAAGTCAAGGCTCCCGGACGCAGAGTAAGATCGGGGCCTCTGTGCGTTCCCCACGTCCCCCCAGGTGCTGAAGACACCCACAAACACAAGAGGCACTGCTCTGTTTTTTTTTTTTTCTTTAATTGAAGGACAGTTTATTTACAATGTTGTGTTAATTTCCGCTATACAGCCAAGTGATGCAGTTACACATGTAACATTCTCTTTCATATTCTTCTCCATTATGGTTTATCACAGGATACTGGCTGTAGTTCCCTGTGCCAGACAGTAGGGCTTATTGCTTATGCATCCTATATATCATAGCTTGGATCTGCTGACTCCAAACTCCCAATGTACCCCTCTCCCACCCTCCTTCCTTAGCAACCACAAGTCTGTTCTCTCTTTTTTTTTTTTTTGGCCACTTCTATTGGTCTTTCATTTATTTATTTTCATCCATCCTTGTTCTTTGGCCCGTGTGGGCCTCCCATCGTGGTGGCCTCTGTTGTCGCAGAGCACCGGCTCTGGGCGCATGCGCTCCAGAGCTCTGGCTCCGTAATTGGACACATCGGTCCAGCTGCTCTGTGGCACGTGGGATCTTCCCAGGCCAGGGATCAAACCGGCGCCCCTTGCACTGCAAGAGTGTCCTTACCCACTGGACCACCAGGGAAGCCCCACAAGTCTGTTCTCTATGTCTGTGAGTCTGTTTCTGTTTCATAAATAAATTTGTGTCGTAGTCTAGATTCCACATGTAAGTGATATCATATGGTGTTTGTCCTTCCCTGCCTGACTTCCTTCACTTAGTATGATCATCATTACTCCATCCATGTTGCTGCAAATGGCATGACTTTATTCTTTTTTAGGGCTGAGTAATATGCCATTGCATATATGTACCACATCTTCTTTATCCATTCATCTATTCCTGGGCATTTAGGTGTCCATGTCTTGGCCACTGTGCACAGCGAGCTGCACTGATTTAGAACATCAGACCTTCCAGGAGTGATTCACGTCTGGCCCATTTCCACCAACAGAGAACACCTGGGAAGGGCCTCACTTGGTTAATGACCTCCTCTCACCCAAACTCGCTCTCCTTCAGGTACTGAAAGCTACCCCCCGGGAAAGAGCATGAAAACTGCCCCCCGACAATGAAGCCACATTTTAATCTTTGGAAACCGCAAATGTTACCTTAAAAAAGCAAAGGGGGACATGCTGGGTGTAACTAAGCAAAAGATTTCAAGATAAGAAGGTTATCTGGCTGGGCCCTAAATAGACTCACAGGGGTCCTTATAAGCAAGAGATAAGGTCAAAGAGGGCAGAAGCCAATGTGAGGACAGAAATGGGGAGAAAAGGCAACAGACTGTGCAGTCATGAGCCCTGGAACAAGCTTCTAAAAGATGGAAAGAGAAAGAAACGGACTCCCCTCAGGTCCTTCAGAAGAAGCCAGCGTAGGGTCGCTGATTTTAACCCCATGACTCATCTCAGACTCCAGTCCTTCAGATCTACGGAAGAGACGTGCCCTTAAGCTACTACATCTGTGGGGAGAGAAAACCAAAGCCTCCTTTCCTGTAGCACGACCAGCTCAAGTTTCACGTGTCCAAGAATCCATCACGATGTTCCTCTTCTTTCATTCTTGAAGGATAACATGAGACGCTCCACTTGGACAGGCTTGCTCGGTTCAAGTCTGTGCCCACAAGGCCCAGGTCAGCTTCTGCCACGGACCTCTGTGAACGCCAGAATTCCTCAAGAAAGGCCCATGGGTGAAATAAGGCAGGAAAGTGTTCTTTTTAAAATAAAATAAATTTTTTAAAAAAGATGCTCTTTCCATTGACTCAATGCCAAGATTGACTGTATCAGGGTTTAAAAACTGGTAGCAGCAGGCAGGCGAAGAGGAGGAAACCAGCACAGTGTGAATGGAAATAAAGACACAGGAACATCTGCAAACATCTGCACGATGTCCACCACACCTACAAGAAGCCGGCAACGTGCTCACTTCTGGGAGGTGAGGGTGAAAGGCAGGCTGGTGTCCACTCTGGATGGCCGGTTCAGCCGCTCCGTCATGCCCACTCTTTGAGACCCCATGGACGGCAGCACTCCGGGCTGCCCCGCCCTTCACTGCCCCCTGTGTCTGCTCAGACGCATGTCCGTTGAGTCGATGCCGCCATCCAACCAGTTCATCCTCTGCTGCCCTCTTCTCCTGCCCTCAATCTTTCTATATTTTTTAAGGCTTATCAAATGTCCGAATTGATTACATATTACCTATTCGGTACAAATAAAATTAACCAGTAAAGATGCACTCTAGGGATGTATTCTCAAGGGTTTAAAACCTGCCCCATGCACCCGCTCTGCGTGGATGCGACAGCCTTGGCAGGAGGATGGCCCCTGCCAGGGGAGCGGGCCCAGGGGACCGGCTGCACGGCAGCTGTCGATTCCTCGGTGCCACGTTCACCTCTACCCCTCTCCCTGTGGTTCAGGGCCTCCAAGGAGGAGGCGCTCCCTAACCCCGGCCCTCTGCACACCGGGGCCGTGTTCCAGCCCCAGAAATGATCAGGGATGCTCCGGCCCTTGCCTAAGTCCCGGCTTCTGGGTCCACTCCCGACCAGGGCACCAGCCCTGGAGGGTGCCCACCGCCACAGCCATGACTACTCTTCCTTTCCTGTAGCACGACCATCTCAAGTTTCACGTGTCCAAGAATCCATCACGATGTTCCTCTTCTTTCATTCTTGAAGGATAACATGAGACGCTCCACTTGGACAGGCTTGCTCGGTTCAAGTCTGTGCCCACAAGGCCCAGGTCAGCTTCTGCCACGGACCTCTGTGAACGCCAGAATTCCTCAAGAAAGGCCCATGGGTGAAATAAGGCAGGAAAGTGTTCTTTTTAAAATAAAATAAATTTTTTAAAAAAGATGCTCTTTCCATTGACTCAATGCCAAGATTGACTGTATCAGGGTTTAAAAACTGGTAGCAGCAGGCAGGCGAAGAGGAGGAAACCAGCACAGTGTGAATGGAAATAAAGACACAGGAACATCTGCAAACATCTGCACGATGTCCACCACACCTACAAGAAGCCGGCAACGTGCTCACTTCTGGGAGGTGAGGGTGAAAGGCAGGCTGGTGTCCACTCTGGATGGCCGGTTCAGCCGCTCCGTCATGCCCACTCTTTGAGACCCCATGGACGGCAGCACTCCGGGCTGCCCCGCCCTTCACTGCCCCCTGTGTCTGCTCAGACGCATGTCCGTTGAGTCGATGCCGCCATCCAACCAGTTCATCCTCTGCTGCCCTCTTCTCCTGCCCTCAATCTTTCTATATTTTTTAAGGCTTATCAAATGTCCGAATTGATTACATATTACCTATTCGGTACAAATAAAATTAACCAGTAAAGATGCACTCTAGGGATGTATTCTCAAGGGTTTAAAACCTGCCCCATGCACCCGCTCTGCGTGGATGCGACAGCCTTGGCAGGAGGATGGCCCCTGCCAGGGGAGCGGGCCCAGGGGACCGGCTGCACGGCAGCTGTCGATTCCTCGGTGCCACGTTCACCTCTACCCCTCTCCCTGTGGTTCAGGGCCTCCAAGGAGGAGGCGCTCCCTAACCCCGGCCCTCTGCACACCGGGGCCGTGTTCCAGCCCCAGAAATGATCAGGGATGCTCCGGCCCTTGCCTAAGTCCCGGCTTCTGGGTCCACTCCCGACCAGGGCACCAGCCCTGGAGGGTGCCCACCGCCACAGCCATGATGGCCGGCAGCCTCTCAGGCTCGGGAGCAAATGCAAGCGGGTTTCTCTGCTGCATGCGATAATCACTATGGACACCAGCCTGTATCAGGTCTGCGTCCAATTAGCCACCCCCCCCCCAACAGCACCATGGCAACGAAGGTAATATTATTGTTCCAAGAAGGAAGACACACACACACACACACACACGGATGTGCTGTTCGACAGCTTTCACAGCCACAGAGATAGCACTTCTCCACGCCCTCCGACGCGTGCCTCTCACTTCCCGACAACGATGGAGCTTCTCTGATGGGAAGTCACAGGCTCGAGCAATTACCTCTTCACACCCTCTGCGCCGAGCACCCTTCACAGGAAACAGCCCGCGTCCCCGGCAAGCTGGGAGCGGGGGCTGCGAGCCTCCCTCCGCCTCCTCCTGGAGGCCAGTGGGCCAGCTAGAGACAGGCTGGCCTCCGGGTGAAGCTCCAAGCTGCCCTCGGGCTAGCTGGCTGGCTGGCTGGCTTCTCCATGCCAGGCCCAAGCTGGGCGCTGGGGTTTTGGTGGCTGCAGCCATGAGCCGCACAGACCTCTTCAGGCCCAAATGTGGAAGGCATTAACCCAAATGGAAAGACATAAATCAGGAGGGGAGCTGATGGCATGGAGGAAAACAGCTCAGCTCAGAGAGCCTGGGCTGTTGCACAAGAGCAGTGTGAGTCACCGGCCAGCAGCGGGAGGACCACGGAGGGAGGAGGGGGAGGGAGGAGGGAGGGGGCCTCTGTGGGCAGGGCGGCTGGACCGGCGGGCCGGAGGAACGGTGCCAGAACACAGCTGTAGGTTCATCACTGACTGCACTCGGGCGGCGGGGAGGGGGGGCAAAATGTCACCTCCCTCCCCAATTCAGGAAGTGATTCTAACTGTGTCCTCCTGGGAGAAGACAGCAGGAAGGAGTCTTCCCAACAGCCAACCTCGTTCACCCTGTACAGCCTGCAGCCGCGTCCTGGGAAAGCAACCCTCAGGCCCGCTAGAGAAGGCCTCCGTATCCTTCTTGGCTCCTCCCTGACCACGTGCCATGTCATGTTGGGGTCCTCCAGCCCAGGTGCCCACATCGTGGGCATACAGCGCACCATGGGCGCACAACGCTTGCCCCACCTGCTTGCCCATCATTACCGCTTTGTATCTTTTCTTCCTCTCCTTCTGCCAAAAACTTCATCCTCCAAACAAGCTGTTGGGGACCCGACAAGCCCACCAGCTTCCCCATCCCTCCTACCTGGGGAGAACCTCCAGGCTTCCTGGAAGACCTGGCCTCACCCACCAAGTCCTCTGCCAAGACTGATTCCCAACCTTCGAGTTCTCCACACCTGCTCTGAGTGAGGCCCTGCTGTCCCTGGGCGTGGCCTCGGGGAGGAGGAGATGCAAACAGATAAGAGCTGGGGAGTGGAAGTACCCGGGGGTCTGAGCCCTCGGGGCTCGAGGAATTACAACACCCTAGCTTTGAGCAGGACCCCTCCTCATCTCTGGTCACCATCATCTTACTCTGATGAAATGAGGCTGTTTAGAGATCAGCCAGGTCTCTGAAACTATGACAACGCGATGTGGCAGCATTCGTGGAACCGACATCCCTGTGAGCAGAGGCACACCACAGCCTGGCAGATGGGTCAATGACCCAGTTTTGTTGGAAGGTGACCAGCAGTGGAGAAAAGGAGCAGAGCAGGATCAAGGGGTGGGCACGGTGGGCTGAGCAAGAGACCCAGAGAGACGAAAGGGTGGGTTACCGTTTCCGGCGGCGGCTGTGCCAAATTCATCACAAACTAATTGGCTTCCCCGGTGACTCGGAGGTAACGAGCCTGCCCGCCCACGCGGGAGACTGGGGTGTGATCCCTGGGTCGGGAAGACTTCCCTGGAGAAAGAAATGGAAATCCACTCCAGTCTTCTTGCCTGGAGAATCCCATGGACAGAGCAGCCTGGTGGGCCACAGTCCATGGGGTCACAGAGTCAGACACGACTTACTGATTAAACAACAGCAACAAAGAAGCTTAACGTTACTACAGAAATGCACCAGAGGTCCACAAGGGGTCAAGGTGCTGGAAGGGCTGGTTCCCTCCAGAGGTTCTAGGACCTGCTTCCCTGATGCTCCTTCCACCTAGACGTGGCCCACATTGCTTGGCTAGCGGCTTCTCCCCCACATCCTCATTCTCTGGCTTCCGCGGTCACATCTGCTCCTGACCTGCCCCTCCCACCTCCCTGTTCTACGGACCCACCTGAATAATCCAAGACCACCTCCTCATCCCAAGAGCCTTCATTTAATCTCACCTGACAAATTCTGTCTGCCTTGAAAGGTAACACCCACGGTCTCTGGGGATGAGGACATGGAACTCTGTGGGGACCATTACTCGGCCCACCGCCCAAGAGCGAGCCACGTGGGGAGGAAGCCTGCCTTGGAACCTCTGCAGGAAGGCTGGCGGGGCAGGGGGAGTGAGAAGCGGGGGAGGAGAGGCCCCAGGGTCAGGGTGGTCAGGAGTCTGATCATGCAGTGCCTTCAGCACATCTGCAGCATTGACTCTGCTCCTGTGGGGCCCATCCGGACGTGCTGAGGAGCCGCGTGATACAATCAGACTTACTATTTAAAAAAAAACAAACAAACAGATTGGGGGCTTTCCTGGTGAGAGAGTCCATCGTGCACTGCAGGGGACCCGGTGTGGCCCCCGGCCCGGGAGGATCCCACGTGCCGCGGAGCGGCTGGACCGCTGTGTCCAGTTACAAGCCAGCACTCTGGAACGCGTGTGCCCACAGTCAGTGCTCTTGTGACGAGAGAGGCCGCTGAAATGGGAGGCCCACACAGCCCAAAGAATAAGGATGGATGAAAAATAAATAAATAAATAATCAATGAAAAGAGGCCAAAATTAAAAAAAAAAAAAAAAGATGTTACGGCAATAAATACATTATAAAAAAAATTAGAACGGTAATGGAGGGGTTTCCCTGGTGGCTCAGTGGCAAAGATTTTGCCTGCCGATGCAAGAGACAATGGTTTAATCTCTGGTCCGAGAATCCCCTATGCTGCAGAACTAAGCCCGTGCACCACAACTATCAAGCCTGTGCTCTAGGGCCCAGGAACCACAACTGTGGAAGTCTGCGCGCCTAACAGCCCGTGCTCTGCAACAACAGAAGCCACCGCAAAGAGAAGCCCGTGCGCGGAAACTAGAGGGTAGCCCTCGCCTAGAGAAAAGCCTGAGCAGCAGTGAAGGCCCAGCACAGCCAAAAATAAAGTTATTTAAACGTAGAAGGTGATGGAAGAAAAGAAATAAAACAAGGGGAATCGGGAGTTCAGAGTAGACAGGGAAGACGGGCAACAATTCTAAATGGTTCAAAATGGGACAGTTGCTTCCAAGCGGAAGAGCTCTGGAGATATTCAGCCTCCTTTCTTCCTCTTTCCCTCCTTCCCTCCCTCCGTCACCGAGTGCTCGCCACAGGCCAGCCCCAGGCACAGCCCACTCTCAGGAAGAGGCTTTATTTTACAACTTATTACGTTTTATTGCACATTTTATTCAAGGAGACAAGACATTAAGGTGACCAGTAATTCCAGAAGGGTGACGAAGGAGAGGAAGCTCACCATCCACAGGCTTCCTGCAAGCATGTCAATCACAACGGGGACTTCCTCTCCCCACAGGAGTGTCTGATTCTCAGTCAAAAGGCCTGGCCCACATCCTTCCTCCTACTTCACTCCCCGGTCACCACCAGGACCTGGATGAGCAGAAGCCAGAGCGCAGTGGTTTCTCTGAAAGTGGCCCACAGGCTGTCCTGACACCCCATCCGGTCACCACCCAAAGCACCGACTGGGTGTAGGGCCTCCGATGCACCTGTCTGTTTCACGCTGCAGGCCCGACGTCTTCCTGAGAAGCACCACCTCCTCCCTTGCGCTCTGAGCCTTTCTGTCAAGCAGGCTCTGATGCCTCTCGCCCAGCTGTCCTCCCTCCCTGGCCCACAACTGCCCGGCAGCAGAGGATGCCAGGGAGGATGTCACACTTGGGCTGTCGGGGAACCGAAGGCATTTGGCAGCACACGTCTCTGACCACAACTTGGAACTCTCTAATCAGAGGCGCGAACCACTGAGGGACTGCAAGGGGGCTGAGCGTGAAGGTGGAACATCAAGGCTGGCCTTTGATGAGCACTCTCAAGGGTCCCTTAGCCCCTGAACTGTGCGTCTCCTCCCCCTCTGCATCCAGCTGGGAACCAGCTGGACCAGGGCTGGCCCCAGGCCCGGGTGGACGACACAGCCACTGACGGGGAGGAGCAGCCACTGGGAGCCGACCCAGTCGCCGTCTCGCTCTCTCTGCCCTGCCGTAAACCCTCTGGTCTCATTTCTCTACAAAACAGGGGGGGACCTGAGAAGATGGGGCACCCTCACTTTCCCTTCCTGCCCTGTGACTGCACTAAGCCACTTCACTCGTGTCTGACTCTGTGTGACCCCATGGACTGGGGCCCGCCAGGCTCCTCTATCCTTGGAGTTCTCCAGGCAAAAATACTGGAGTGGGTTGCCATTTCCGCCTCCAGGGGATCTTTCCGACCCAGGGATCCAACCTGTGTCTGCCTGCGTCTCCTGCATTGGCAGGTGGGTTCGCTACCATTAGCTCCACCTGAGAAGCCCTGTTCCTGCGTCTCCCCTACATGTGCAGCTAGACCAGGATGCAATTCCCAGCAGGGATGCTCTGAGCTCCATACCTCACAGCTGCACCCAGCCTCAGGGGCTCCCCACCCCTCTGTGGGGGCGGGTACGGAACTAGTCAAGTAACCAGTGTGGTTCTGGTCACGGGCTCTGGAGCCAGATGGCCAGGTACAAACCCGGTCAATGACCCTGAAGAAATGATTTCACTTTTCTGTGACTCAGTTTCCCCATAAAATAAGCCTGATAGTAATCCTAGGTTTGAAATGAGGGAATAAAACAAATGGACAGCCTTTAGCACAGCACCTGAAAGACTGTCAGGGCTACGTCAATGCTGTCTATATTATTAAATTTTAAAAAATTTTATGTTTTGGCCACATCGTGGGATCTTAGTTTTCTAACCAGGGGTGGAACCAGTGCCCCCCCACCCCAGGTTCCTATTAAATATTTTCGATTGGACAGATCTGTTTTAAAATAGCCTGGGCACCTATATAACCTGCCTGTCAGTGTGGGAGACAGAAGGGACATGGGTTTGCTTCCTGGGACAGGAAGACCCCCTGCAGCAGGGCTCAGCAGTCTGTTTCAATATTCTTGACTGGAGAATGCCGTGGATACTGGAGTCTGGTGGGCTATAGTCCAAGGGGTCACAAAGAGTCAGACAGGACTGAAATGACTTAACATGTACGCATGCATCCACCTCTGTGGCCACAGGCTTGTTATTGAGTTGAGAGTATGGGAGTATTGAATTGAGGGTATAGGAATATTGAGTTAAGAATATGGAAGTACTGAGTTGAGAGTCTGGGAGTACTGAGTTGAGAGAATGGGAGTACTGAGAGAATGGGAGTACTAAGTTGAGAGAACGGGAGTATTGAGGATCTAACTATGTGCCACTGAGACTCTTTGTCAACCTCTCCCTTGCTTCTCCAATCCCAGGCTTTCCCGTGAAATCTCAGAAACCCAGGTGATTTCTGGGAGCCTCTAGCACCCCATTATGGAACTTGGAAACCTTCCCACCAAGGGCATAGCACAGCTGTTTCAGAATTCACTGAGACCCATTCTCACAGGGGAAGACTTAGGAGGTGGTGGACCGAGGGCTCCCTGGAGCTCTGGGGGCTCTGAAACAAGGCCCTCAAAGCGTGTGGCAAAAGCCTGACCTCTGACTACCCAACATCGACCCTCCATCAGCACCATCTAACCTTATACCCCAAGGGCCATTAGCACATAGCCCTTGCAGCTAGCAAGATGGAGGGAAAAGAACATCAGACGACACAACTTACAAATGAGCTATGTGACCCGACCCACGAGAGTGGGTTTTCCAGTCTGTGAACGTGGTGCTCTGGCTCTCCCAGATCTAGCTGAGGGACGGTGCTTCAGAAACTCAAACGGTCAGCTGCTGCATCTGCCTTCATCCTGCTCTCCCACTGAAGACTCACAAATGGTGCTTTCTTCTTGGTAAAGCAGCTAGTGTCTATACCAGCAGGTCTTAGAGGGACCCAGCCATCCCTCACTGGAGGCACACTGTCCCCAAACAGCTGGGCTGATGTGCATGGTGAGTTTGGTTAACACCATGGGAGGGAGGATGGAAAGCCCCCAGTGCAAAGCAGAAACCCCTGGCTGCCCACCAAGCCTCCACTGTGCGAACCAGTCACTGACACCCATGAGCCTTGCCTTTTCTCACCCAGTAAACCCTCAACATGACTGGACATGCAGTCAAATGAACTAAAAGACATGCAGATGGGCAGGCTGAGGTCTCTATCTTTTTAAGGTTAAATGGGGGACTCCATGTTCAAACACACTTTTTAAGATCTCTTTATTTGAATGTCTTCAGATGGGGCCCTTCAGGCTACCATGGCCTCAACATTCATGAGTCACCTGTTGGATCCTGGAAGCCACTGAAGACTATATTCAAACACCCTCCTTCAAGCAGGGGTCCTGGGTGCCCGTGTTCAACAGAGGACCCGGGAGAGCAGGCTCAACACAGAGTCCAGGGCTCCACTCCTTTCTAATTAAGCAGGTCTCGGAGTGGGGGGTGATGCTGGTCCAGGGATCACCGTTTGAGAAGCCCAGCCTTAGAATCTGAAGGCTAGAAAGGGCAGCAGGAATCCCCCAACATGATCACAGGAAGAGCCAGGGGGCACTCCAGGTCCTGCACCTGGTTAACAGCTCCTGGTCTAGTCCTGCTGTTGGCCTGATACAAGGTTGCTCCAGCTCTCACCTCAGATTTAGGCAGTGCTGGAGAAGACCTGACAGCCCCTTGAACTGCAAGGCAATCAAACCAGTCCATCCTAAAGGAAATCAACCCAGAAAGTTCGTTGGAAGGAATGATGCAGAAACTCCCATACTCCGGCCACCTGATGGAAAGAGCTAACTCACTGGGAAAGACCCTGACGCGGGAAAGATGGAGGGCAGCGGAAGCGGAGACAGAGGATGAGATGGTTGGATGGCATCACCAACTCAATGGACATGAGTTTGAGCAGACTCAGGGAGACAGTGAAGGACAGGGCAGCTAGGTGTGCTGCAGTCCACGGGGCCACAAAGAGTCAGACACGACTGACCAACTGACCAGCAACAGCAAAGGCAGAGGCCCCAGCACCCTGTCTTCTCTCTCCCCATCTGCGGCCCTGAAGCTTCCTGCTTCCTGTCCCTCGGGATGGCAGAGACCCCTGGGCCCCTGCCTTCAACACGCAGTCCTCTGGATGGCTGCTTCTTAGTGCCCTGCTCCTAGTCATGGCTCCAGCCTCTCTTCCAGGAAGAGGCAGGCCGGCGGCTCACAGGAGGTCTCACGGCTGGGAGGGTAGAGTGAGAGGCCCTGGAGAAGGGAAGGGGCACCACAGAGCCTGAGGGGAACGGATCCAGGCCAGGCGCCTCCATCCTGAGCAGAGCCTGGAGACAGTGGGCTCTGGGGGCTGGGGAGTGGGGGCCGGGCAGTCACGCACAGTGCCCCAGTGTCCCTGCCACACAATGCACAAGGGGCTGGCGGGGCAGGCGGCCAGGGCCCACTCATGCCAGTACCATCTGGGAGCCCTTGCCAGGCCTCGGAGGGCCTGCTGAAGAAGCTGGATTCTGTCCTGGGGCACAGTCGGGCTCTATTCTTATCTCAAGGGGGAAAGCGTGACTCTCCTTGCAGTGAATGGGGGCCCCCGGCAAGGTGGGGGAGGAAAACAGGGCCCTCACTGTGCCCGAGAAGCTTCCCCACTCGGCACCCCCAGCTCTAACTGGCCCCTGGTGCCAGGGTCTTGCATGAGCCACTGAAAAGGGCAGGCCGGGCCAGGCCGAAGGTGGACAAGAGCATGGCCTGGCGCAGACTGGCCCTCACTCACTGCGGGACTCAGAAACCTGCGTGCACAGGTCCTAAGTGAGACCCACTGAGACCTGGGCTGACCAGGTGGCGCCAGTGGTAAAGAACTCACCAGCCAGTGCAAGAGACTTGGGTTTGGTCCCATACTCCGGCCACCTGATGGAAAGAGCTAACTCACTGGGAAAGACCCTGACGCGGGAAAGATGGAGGGCAGCGGAAGCGGAGACAGAGGATGAGATGGTTGGATGGCATCACCAACTCAATGGACATGAGTTTGAGCAGACTCAGGGAGACAGTGAAGGACAGGGCAGCTAGGTGTGCTGCAGTCCACGGGGCCACAAAGAGTCAGACATGACTGACCAACTGACCAGCAACAGCAAAGGCAGAGGCCCCAGCACCCTGTCTTCTCTCTCCCCATCTGCGGCCCTGAAGCTTCCTGCTTCCTGTCCCTCGGGATGGCAGAGACCCCTGGGCCCCTGCCTTCAACACGCAGTCCTCTGGATGGCTGCTTCTTAGTGCCCTGCTCCTAGTCATGGCTCCAGCCCTCTCTTCCAGGAAGAGGCAGGCCGGCGGCTCACAGGAGGTCTCACGGCTGGGAGGGTAGAGTGAGAGGCCCTGGAGAAGGGAAGGGGCACCACAGAGCCTGAGGGGAACGGATCCAGGCCAGGCGCCTCCATCCTGAGCAGAGCCTGGAGACAGTGGGCTCTGGGGGCTGGGGAGTGGGGGCCGGGCAGTCACGCACAGTGCCCCAGTGTCCCCGCCACACAATGCACAAGGGGCTGGCGGGGCAGGCGGCCAGGGCCCACTCATGCCAGTACCATCTGGGAGCCCTTGCCAGGCCTCGGAGGGCCTGCTGAAGAAGCTGGATTCTGTCCTGGGGCACAGTCGGGCTCTATTCTTATCTCAAGGGGGAAAGCGTGACTCTCCTTGCAGTGAATGGGGGCCCCCGGCAAGGTGGGGGAGGAAAACAGGGCCCTCACTGTGCCCGAGAAGCTTCCCCACTCGGCACCCCCAGCTCTAACTGGCCCCTGGTGCCAGGGTCTTGCATGAGCCACTGAAAAGGGCAGGCCGGGCCAGGCCGAAGGTGGACAAGAGCATGGCCTGGCGCAGACTGGCCCTCACTCACTGCGGGACTCAGAAACCTGCGTGCACAGGTCCTAAGTGAGACCCACTGAGACCTGGGCTGACCAGGTGGCGCCAGTGGTAAAGAACTCACCAGCCAGTGCAAGAGACTTGGGTTTGGTCCCTGGATCAGGAAGAGGAGAAAATGGCAACTGGCTCCAGCATTCTTGGCTGGAAAATTCCATGGACAGAGGAGTCTGACGGCTACAGTCCATGGGGTCGCACAGAGTCAGACATGACTGAACAAAATGGCTTCCAGCAATGACCCGACTCAAAGACTCCGGGAGGGCACGGGTGAAACAGGCCTTTCCTACCACGGAGAGCCGCTTAGGGGCAGACTCAGAGACACCGTGGGTTCAGTTCCAGGCCGCTACAGCAAAGTGCATTGTGAGAATTGGTTTGTTTTCCTTTGGTGTAAAAGATGTTTATACTCTACTATTATCTATTAAGTGTTCAATAGCATTATATCTGAAAAAACCACATACCTTAATTTAAAGATGCTTTATTGCTTAAAAAGGCCAACCATCATCTGACAACGCAGGGTGGCCACAAACCTTCAATTCGTTTTTTAAAATGCAGTATCTGCAAAGGGCAATACAATGAGGTGTGCTCTATTCCCTTCCTCTTTCAGCTCTCCAGGTCTTTCCCTTCTGGGGTACTCCTTGGAGCGCTCAGGGAGAAAACCCAGAAACGGGACTTCCCTGGTGGCTCACTGGCTAATACTCAAGCTTACCTTCCAAGGCAGGGGGCACAGGTTTGATCCCTAGTGAAAGAAGTAAGACTCCATGTGCCACATGACGCGGCCAAGAAAGGAAAAAGACAAGAAAGAAAAGCCAGGAACAATAAATGGGTGAGAGGGAGGAGAGGGAAAGAAAGAACTCATGCGTGCACGTAACACACATGCATACACACGCTCTCAAGATCTCTGCTCATTCCCGAAAAGCCCACATAATCCAGGGAAGCTGCTCGCTGGTCACACAGCAACACAATTTTGAGGTCAGGCCCAATCCCAGGGTGGAGTTATGGGAAGAGAACATGACCCGGAAGCAGCAGACCCCGACCTGCATCCCAGAGGGAGCAGAGTGGCCAGAGCCCCAGGTCTGGGATTCAACTCCGGCCCCGCCCCATTCCTAAGCCGGGTGATTTTCCCGTCACCACGTTGGGTCTCAGAGGGTTGGCTGGACACAGCACCAGAGCCTGGGCATCTCGATCCCAGTGAGGGCACGCTGCTGACCCGCCTGGCAACCCTGGGCAAGTCACCCTGTGCCTAGAACCGAATGTCCTCGGAGGCAGTGGCTGCAGGCAGACAGGGGTGGGTAAGTGCTGGCCAGCACACAGGGCTGCTGGCTGTTGTTTTTCAGTCTCCATCAATGACGGACAGTACAGAATGGGGTGATTTCCAATTTCCAGCTGGCACAGGCTCCCCGCAATTGGCCAAGGTGCCTGTTTCCAATGGCCCATCATTCCTCGGAGCCCCGTGATCCACCTGGAGCCTGACATCTGTACCCGTCGCCCCCACTCAAGAGGACATTCCGCGGGTGTCTCTCTGCTCCGGATGCTGGGGCTAGCCAGCACACAGTGACTCGGGAAGCCCTGGAAAGAAGGCGGCACTGGCCCCCCTGGCCTAAGCCCCTTTCTAGACCCGCCTCCATCTTCTATCAGGTGGACTCATGGTTTCTCAGGACGCATCCCACAACTGTCTCATTTGCACAGTCTCATCTGCAGTTCGGGGCTGCTGGGGGCAGGCTGGCTTCTGCTACTGGCTCTGTGGTTTGGAAGAGACCTGGGCTTAAGGTACTACATGAAATGCTCACCTTTTCTCTGTTCTAGAGCCCTCGTCATCAGCCGTTCCACCCAGTTTCCCCGAAGTACAACTGTCCGCTCACAGAGGAACAGACTTGGGGCCGGAAGACATGCTGCTTACTTGAGAACTTCGATCTAAAAGACACTAAACCTGACCCCCAGGAAACACTGGACCTGGGCAGAGACGCCTTCTAAGCCCAGAGCTCTGACCAGAACCCCCTCCAAGACTTGAGCCTCCCTGCCCCTGCCTGTCCCCTGCCCCTCTCCCCTGAAGCCCCTGAGACGGGGAACGTTCCCATCAAGCTGAGCAGACCAGGGCAGAAAGCCCTGAGCAAATCCTGGAACCCCAAGCCTCTCCCTGGAAGCGGGGATGAAACATGAGAACCACACAAAGATCTGAGCGATTCCAGGACCACCTCCGGGGCCACATAAGCTCTCGACGGAGCATACACAAACACTGAGTCAGGGTTCTAAACATCTGGGGCTTAGCTAACCTTCGGCTCTGGGGCGTTTAGTTTTGGGTGAACTCTCAGAAACGGTCAAGCCGGAGGGGGATCCAGGTCCAGTTTCCAGGGAGCCAGGCCAAGCCTGGGGCGCCCAGCACACAGCCCTGGCCCGGCCAGGGTCTCGGGTCCCCCCACGGGGCCGTGCGTGCCTCCCCTGGCCCACAGCCGCCGTTCCGGGGCGGCTCCACCGCCCAGCCCACGCGTGGGAGGCAGAGGTTTCTGTGCTCCAGGATTCCATTCTGCGGCGGAGGCTTCGAGAGGAAATCATTCCCTAATCCCCTTCCGAAATCAAGGCCAAGAAACAGCTTGTGCCGAGCCCCCAGCCGCCGGCCGCCTGCCGGTCACTATACTGACCTCTTCGCGAAGCAGACACGGGGGGGGCGGGGGGAGGCTGGGGGGGGACACGATGTGGGGGTTCCTCGTGTCACGGACCCACATTCGATGTGCTCAGCTCTGATGTTCAGCCCACAGACGATGGAATTCCAGAGTAAGCGGAGGCCAAGAGCCTCCCCTAACCCTCCTTAAGTGCAGCAGAATACAAAACTCCGTGTTTCAGGGCTTATATTTAATCAACGGCATCATTTGTCACCCGTGTTCACATGCGGTTAAGTGTTCAATGAAAAAATTGAAGAAAAAAAAGTGTTCAATGAAACCTTCCTGAAAATTCCAACAAAGGCATTTTTTTTTTTTTTTAACATAAATGATCCTTACTTTTAACATTAATGATCCTTGACCGGTTTGATTTCTCCCTCTGGGCAACAGTCACACATGAGATGTTTCCTTACCCAAGAGTTTCAATACTTACAATACAGTTAAAAGATGCCTGATGACCAAAGTGCCAAGCCCACAAAACTGAGAGAGGTCTTGACACCCCAAAGGGCTGGCACAGGAGAACCCCACGCACGAGGAGGAAACTGACGCCTTTATCTCACCATTTACAAAAATTAATGCCAAAGAGATCTCCGTTCTAAAGGTAAGAGCGACAGCGACACAACTCATAGAAGGAAACATCGGTAGCTCTTCATGACCTTGGGTTAGACCTGTTTCTTCAACAACCAACGCATAAGGGAAAAGAGGGAAAAAGACTCCTCAAAATTTAAAAAGTCTGCGTTTCAAAGGACACTCTCCACAGAGTGAAACGGCAAGCCGCAGAATGGAAGAAAACTTCTGCGCACCATGAGTCCGATAAAGGGCTTTTATCTGGAGTATATGAACACTCACAACTCCGTAATAAAAGACGTTTGTTACTGAACTCCGTATGAGCAACACAGGCACAGGCTTTGACAAGACTCTTCCCCAGGAAAGACATATTGAACAGCCTATAAGCACTTGAAAAGATCTTCAGTATCATTTGCATTCAGGGAAATGCAAATCAAAACCACCCCGAGAGACCACGTCACACCCACTAGGCCGGCTGCAATCAAACAGACAATAACAAGTGTGGGCAGGGATGGGAAGACGCTCACACAGAGAGGAACGTAAAGGGTGCCCCAGCTTGGGCAAATCCTCTGGCGGTTCCTCAGAAGACCAGGCATAGCTGCCATCAAACTCAGCAGTTCCGGATTCCTTACTGTCAACCCCACCGACCCTGTGTACGCGCTTCGGTGTACGTGCTCACACGCACGCCCAGACACCTGCCTCTCATCGCTGAATTCCTCGTCCGCACTCATGATTCCGCCTCTCCATGGTGTCACATTTGAAGAAACATCACTCAGGCAACCCAAAACTGTTGTAAAAGCCATTTGATCTTTACTAACGCTCGATGGACCTGCGTTTGACCAAACTCCAGGAGATGGTGATGGACGGGGAAGCCTGGCGTGCAGCCGTCCGTGGAGTCGCCAAGAGTCAGGCACGACTGAGCAACTGAACAACAGCAAAGCCTCTTTTATAAGGAGGAACAGGGCTTCATTCACAGCACAGAGCAAAACTTAAAAGTCTTCACCTCCTTCCTTTTGATCTGACTTGCAGGCAGTAGCCAAAGCCCACATCTCCTTTCTCCAGAAAACTGTAAATTCCTCCCACAGACAACTGTCTCCAAAAGACAAACGGACTGACAAATGCGCATACACACGTCCTCAAGAAGGGTCCTTCCTCTTTCCTTCCCGAAACTAGCCTTCCGGATTACTCCAACTCTGCCCATCACTCAGACTGATTCTCCACTCTGAAAGCGAGGAGCTGAGCTGGCCAGACTTCTCCTAAACTAATAAAGGCGGGAGAATGGCTATGAACATTCCATCACGCTCTGCGGGTTTACGTTTGTTTATGCTTCCGACTTTGCCTTTTAAGATCATTTCTAACGCGTGTTTTCCCGTCTGCACGTTGAGTGAACGAGCCCAGTGGCGCAGGCCTGATGGCTCTTTCTTTCTTGTCCGTCCGCAGCCCTGGTCTCATCCTCTGAGCTCTGTGCCCCACCAGCACACGAGACGGAGGCTCAGAACTGGGGGGTGGGGACAGCGGGAGGGTGTCTGCATTGCGCGGAGCTGGACGTCGCAGCTTTGGGAAGGAAATACACTTCCAGCTGAAGATCAAAGGAAGGAACATTAGCAGAAAACCGTGAGGGGAAGACGTGAAGCCTTACACATGTGAGGAGAGATGAGACTTTTTCCGGTTCAGAGTTGGGAGGAGAGGTGAAAGGGTAAAGACATAAATTAGCAACTTGGCTCCAGAGGAGCAGAGGGTGGCCGCTGCCAGCACTGTCTGCGGAAGATGAGACGCCCCACGTTAACACAAAGGCCTCCCAAAGCCGTCTGTCTTTTATTTGTTAATCACGATGTCACCTGTGGCAGAGTATCTGGTGAGTACCGCCAAATGTTAAGCGGGGCGTCGTGTCAACTCACTCATCTTCCTTTCCAAACAAACCTCCCATGACCCACGGGAGGTGGGGGCTTCCTCCGTGGATCTGACCAAACTGCATGTCTAAGCCTGGCCTCGGAAAGGGACTGCTCCTGAGGACCTCCAAGTGGTCTGGAGAGTCACTGGGGGTCCCTAGAGTTTCTCCCGACTCAGCACAATGAGGCGCCGGGCCCAGATTCCCAATCTTGGGGAAGAGAAGTTGACACATTTCCTTCTCACGGGAAAAGCCAGGGAACTGTCTCGAAGACAAGGCTCGGAATGCATCAGCAAATCCCGTCAGCGCCTCCTCGGATGTGGACCCCAAATCCAACACCCGTCACCAGCTCTGCCTATCATCCCAGGCTGGACCACCATCCCATCCCCTCGGGTCTGCCGGCCTCGATTCCCAGCCAGCCCCAATCCGTCAGACAGCCAAGAGCTGACCCTTTAGGATGCAAAGCCCGACCATGTCACTCACAGCTCACAACTCACCCCCTCATTCCCAAGGACTTCCCTTCATAGTGGGGGAACAAACAACAAACAAGAGCACCTATGACAGGTGCACAAGGTCCTGCATCATCTGACCTTTGTTGACCTCTCGGCCGTCAACTTCCCGCTCCTCCTGCCGGCTCACCCAACTCCGGCTCCAGGAGCACGGCTTCCTTCCCCAGACCTCCACACAGCTCGCTGTCCATCTTCATTTCTCTCTCTGTTCCAGTGCCACGCGCAGAGGCCTTGGCTGACCACTCCACTTAAAGTAAACCTCCCCTCGTCTGCCTCTGTCCCCATTCCCACCCCCTTGCTCTACAGACCCTCATCTTCTGCATGATTTAGCTGACATGTGTGTAAAGGTGTGTGTTTACCAGGATGCCAGCGCCACTGTGAGAGCAAACCGGTCGACTCCGTGGACAGCTGTATTCCCAGCGTCTGGAACAATTCCTGGCACGCTGCAGTTGCTCCTTGAGTATTTGTTAGAAGAACGAGGGAATGAACACATGAATGCCTCACTGATGATGGGCCAGTAAGGAACAGGGTGCCGCCCCTCGTTTTGCACTTGGTCACTGTTTGGATGAGAAAGCATTTAAACAAACGTCGAGGAAAGAACTACTGATCCACTGTGATCCTTCCAACTCACGAACAAGAAAGGGAGGGAAAGCAGAACTAGGCCCACATGACAGATAAGGAAACGTGGATGCAAGCTATTGGAAAGGGGATGCATACAGGCCGGTCCCAGGTCAAATTTGTAACCAAAAACCAAACAAGAGCCATAATCTGGGTTTCTAGGCACTCGGTCCAGTGAGTTGCCCCTGATCTCAACGCTGTCCAGCTAGCAAACCTAGTAATATCTTCATTGTATTAATATTTCAAAAAGGCTTTTAAAATATATGATTATCTTGAGAGAGGCTGATAAGGCATCATTTGATAGAATTCCACATCAATTTATGGCTCCAAAAATACCTCCTCTTGGTATCAGGAGCAGCCTGATCTTACACTCTCCGTAAGGATAGAGAAAAACACCCATAAAATGATATTAAAATGCTAAATAGAAAATATACATGCTATCTAAAGGCAACAGCCAGGATCAGAGTTAAGAAAAAACCCCAGAGGAATTCCCATTAAAGATAGAACACGATTATTTATGAACAACCTTCTGGAGCCATACATCGTCAATAACCAATTTAAAAACATAATTAAATTTCATTCACAACAACAAGAAAAAATATCAGCTTCCCAGGAATAAACTTACTGCAGGGGATACACAAGCCTGATGTGAAGCCATTTAACGAGGCTTAATTATGTGGGGATATTCTGTGTCTGGATAGCATCCAGAACTCTGAAAGGGTCTCAGACTTCTTACCCTGTGCCCAGGAGCAAAGGGAGACCCCCTTGACCTCGTTTCGATATAATCCTTGCAATTAGTAACCCTCCAAAAGAACGTTAGTTGTTCAGTTGCTCAGTCACGTCTGACTCTGTGTGACCTCACCGACTATAGCCTGTCAGGCTCCTCAAGAGATTTCGCCGGCAAGAATACTCAGTGAGTTGCTGGTTCCTCCTCCAGGGGATCTTCTTATTTATTTACTTATTTATTTAGGTCACTTCTTTTGATCTTTCATCTATTTATCTTTGTTCTCCCGCCCATGTAGGCCTCCCATTGCAGTGGCCTCTCTCGCAGCAGAGCACCAGCTCTGGGCGCATGCGCTCCAGAGCTCCGGCTCAGTAGCTGGACACGTGGGTCCAAGAGCTCTGCAGCACGTGGGATCTTCTCAGGCCAGGGATCGAACTGGCGCCCTTTGCACTGCAAGGCGGTGTCCTTACCCACTGGACCACCAGGGGAAGCCCCAGGGGATCTTCTTGACATGGGGATCGAATGAGTCTCCTGCATTGTAAGTGGGTCCTTTATCACTGAGCCACCAGGGAAAACCACAAAGGGTGGTACTAGTTCTGATAGCCCCGATCCAACGCTGTCCAGCTAGCAAACCTAGTAATATCTTCATTGTATTAATATTTAAAAGGCTTTTAAAATATATGATTATCTTGAGAGAGGCTGATAAGGCATCATTTGATAGAATTCCACATCAATTTATGGCTCCAAAAATACCTCCTCTTGGTATCAGGAGCAGCCTGATCTTACACTCTCCGTAAGGATAGAGAAAAACACCCATAAAATGATATTAAAATGCTAAATAGAAAATATACATGCTATCTAAAGGCAACAGCCAGGATCAGAGTTAAGAAAAAACCCCAGAGGAATTCCCATTAAAGATAGAACACGATTATTTATGAACAACCTTCTGGAGCCATACATCGTCAATAACCAATTTAAAAACATAATTAAATTTCATTCACAACAACAAGAAAAAATATCAGCTTCCCAGGAATAAACTTACTGCAGGGGATACACAAGCCTGATGTGAAGCCATTTATCGAGGCTTAATTATGTGGGGATATTCTGTGTCTGGATAGCATCCAGAACTCTGAAAGGGTCTCAGACTTCTTACCCTGTGCCCAGGAGCAAAGGGAGACCCTTGACCTCGTTTCGATATAATCCTTGCAATTAGTAACCCTCCAAAAGAACGTTAGTTGTTCAGTTGCTCAGTCACGTCTGACTCTGTGTGACCTCACCGACTATAGCCTGTCAGGCTCCTCAAGAGATTTCGCCGGCAAGAATACTCAGTGAGTTGCTGGTTCCTCCTCCAGGGGATCTTCTTATTTATTTACTTATTTATTTAGGTCACTTCTTTTGATCTTTCATCTATTTATCTTTGTTCTCCCGCCCATGTAGGCCTCCCATTGCAGTGGCCTCTCTCGCAGCAGAGCACCAGCTCTGGGCGCATGCGCTCCAGAGCTCCGGCTCAGTAGCTGGCCACGTGGGTCCAAGAGCTCTGCAGCACGTGGGATCTTCTCAGGCCAGGGATCGAACTGGCGCCCTTTGCACTGCAAGGCGGTGTCCTTACCCACTGGACCACCAGGGGAAGCCCCAGGGGATCTTCTTGACATGGGGATCGAATGAGTCTCCTGCATTGTAAGTGGGTCCTTTATCACTGAGCCACCAGGGAAAACCACAAAGGGTGGTACTAGTTCTGTTATTCCTGCTTCATGGAAGAGGCACAGATCAGATTATTTCCCTAACCGCCGATCACTCTGCCTCCCACATGTGCCGTCTCCCACGTCCTGCGTGTTCTGGTTAGGGTGGGCCAGAGGAAAAGTCCTGGGAGTTCAGAGGGTAGAAGAGAAGCTTTGCAGCCACCTTGCAGTCCACGGGCCTTGTTGGTGACGTGCAGACACGTCACTGGTGTAAAGCCACGACCAGACCGCCACTCTCCACCCCTGCCCCCCACACCATCCTGTCAGCGGCGACAGGTTCACCCGACCCCCCTTCGGCTTCTCGGACTCCTGGGTCAGGCGCGTGTTACAGCTCAAGCTGGTGAGGATAGAGGAAAAAGGAGCCCACTGGAGGGGGCTCCTTTTCTCAGCCCTGGCCCTACCCCCAACCTGCCAGGGCTGAGAACAGTCAGGGCCTCTGTCAGGTGGCAGATTCCACGCTCCAGCAGCTTGCAGGAAGAAGACGGGTTGTGGTCAACAGTCAGCCCACCGAGGTGTAATTACAGGACTCCGACAGCTGGGGCGGGCAGGGGAGGCTGGTGACTGGCTCCATCGGGGGCCCTGAAGGACGATGAGGAATCTGCTGCTGGGCCCTCTTACACTCCTCAGCATCCTTAAAATAGAACCAGGGGTATGTCCTGACCATACCTGCCAAAGCACGCACCGAATGTGCCCAGGAAGGCAGAGGTATCTTTGCTGCTTAGGGGCAGCGATGGACTCGGGGCAGTACCATCTCCAAGCCAAAGAGAAAGAGTGCTCAGAGCCTGGCAGACCTCAGGAGGCACGTGGCGCTTTAAGTCTATGAGACCAGAGTGTGTCCCATGCAAAGCCGTGAAATCAGTCCCAAGTGGCCAATCTCTGCAGGACCCCAATATCAGATAAGAAAAGGTCTGGGAAATGACTATGCCTTATCAGTATCTACAGGCACTTAATTTCTGAGACAATGTAGAGTCTTTCAGCTAGAAGAAAACTACACAGCAGATACAACTGACCACAGCAATAGCTCCTGCCTGTCTTCTGACCAGAACCTCTGGAAACCAAACCCCTAATCAGAGACGGGCCTTGGGGAAGGCTTGGGGGAAGCACACGACTGAAGCCACTTGGTACCTTAGACAAGGAGCGTTTTCTCGAGATGCACAGCCAGATCTCCAAAAAAGTAAAGTGTGTGTTGCTCAGTCGTGTCTGACACTTGGCAACCCCATGGACTGGGGCCCACCAGGCTCCACTGTCCATGGGATTCTCCAGGCAAGAATACAGGAGTGGGTTGCCATTCCCTTCTCCAGGGGATCTTCCCAACCTAGGGATTGAACCTGGGTTTCCTGCATTTGCAGGTGGCTTCTTTACCGTGTGAGCCACCAGGGAAGCCCACATCTCAAAAAGGAGTTCTCAACCAACGCTGCACCATTCCACCAAGATGGAACAAGAAAGGCTAGCTGCCCCAGGCAGAGGGTGGGAGAGCACAGAAAGCCCTCAGCCCATCCCCGGGCTCAGCTCAAGGCCGAAAACACCCTTGTGTCTGGAGCCGTCAGTCAGTTGCATGGAAACTGGTACTGGTGAAGAACGCTCAACTGGAGCTCCCTGGTGGTCCAGTGGTTGAGAATTCACCTGCCAATGCTGGAAACATAGGCGGGATTCCTGGGGCGACTAACTAAGCCTGTGCACCACAGCTATGGAGGCCCATGAGCCTAGAGCCTGTGCCCTGCAACCAGAGAAGCCTCCTCAGGAAGAGTAGCCCCCACTCGCCACAACTAGAGAAGCAACTAAGAGCCAGCACAGTCAAAAATGAGTAAACACAATTTTTGGAAAAGAACGTTCCAGTATACATCCAAAGACAAGAAAATAAACCGTGTTTCAGAGAAGCTCTGAGAGGCAGAAGGGACAGAACCGCCAGGTTCCTCTGGAGTGAGTCATGCCAAGGTCTTGCTGAAGCCCCACTCTGGCCTTAGCAGTCTGTCATGTATGTAACTTTGAGGTTAAGCAGAGCCCAGGATTCCAAGGACCATTGGTGGCCTGGCCCTTAGGCGGGAAAGAGGGGCACCCACGGGTCCGCTATTCCTGCCAGGGACCCCATCATACGTGCAGCCAGGCTGACAGAGTGGCTGGATGAGGACCAGCAGCCAGGGAGCGAGTGCGTGGCTGGGGCTCAGGGAGGGGATGTGACAGCAACGCCCTCTGAGACGCCCACGGAGGAGGGCCATCTCCTAGCCCTCAAAGGAGAATAATCCTGGAACAGAGTCCCAGGACTCCATGAGGTGGTGAGACACATTACTTTGTCCCTGTGGTGCTAAGAGCAACCTCCTCAGTGATAAAGCTGTTCCTGCTGATCCAAAGGCAAGCCCTTCCTGGGAAGGGTCCAGGGCACGTGAGCCCCAGGTCCTTTGCACTAGCAGGCTTTGTGACCAAAATCAGTATTAAACAGAAAGAATGCATAAGAAATGGAATGTTTTACCCAGCCCAGCCCACCTCCCGGGTCAACCCAAGAAATGATGTCCCAGGACCAGGTCCTGGCCAAGTCTCCCACAGTCACTGACCTTCACATCTTTCTTTACAAACAGAAATCCTTTCAAGAAATAGAAAGCGAGTCCTCAGAGCCCTGTGACTCAAAGTGTGGGCCATGGACCACTAGAAACATGCCAGAAATACAGGTGCCCTGGCCCTCCCGGGGGCTCTGAGGCCCTGTGCTGCATGGATACTCTGCAGCTGGAAACTGACCCCCTTGGAATGTAACAGGCTCCCTCACGGTCGAGGGATAAGAGCTTAACATTGGGCACTCCTTTCCTTTAGCAACACAGTGAAAGGTCGTCCGTTCAGGACCTACCATTTCAGAATCTGTGCCTTTGGGCATGCTAAATTGAGATTTACCTAGTAAATCAAAATTTTCGACAAGCAAAGAGGAAATCAAAAAGCCCTCTTCAAATGCTTAGTCACCTAGTTTACAATTTTTGTTAGAATGTTAATGGCCACATACTTATTATTCATGCCTTCCCAATTTGCTTTAAAACATTTGAAAGTATTTTGTTCATCCTACTTACACAAGGTCCTCTATGTGCCTGGTGCTGGCTCATGAGGAGTGGTTTTCATGCTTGCAGGCAAAGCCAAGCAATCAAGTTTGGGGTTGTTTTCTGGGGGGTGAGATGGGGGGGGAGAAGAGACATATGTGTGTCCCGGTGTTTAATCACAGTGAAGCATAAATATACAGTTGTGTCTCTGAAGCTCGCAAAACCCCCCAGACGACATCAATTAGGTAGATTCTTAAAACACTCAGGCGAAAGGAAACATCCTGAAGGTTTCTGTAAACGGCTGTTTGATCCCCTCTGAACCTATCTAGCAGTTTGGAATTTATAAGCTATTAACATAACAGGAACATCTATTTCCTCTTAGAGCTGAGAGTGAGACTCTAAGATCAGCCAAGCATGGTAAGAAACCTCACACATAAACACAGAAAGTAAACCTGTAAGAATATCCCAGGTGAACGACATTTGTACACATGGGATAGGGTCGGGGGCCACTCCCTCTTGAAAAAGATCCAATTGCAATTTTATCAAAGCGTGCCCAAACCAAGCTCAAACTCTCTAACTCGATGCTTTCACAAAGAAAACCAGAGTACCTTTATCTAGACTTTAAAACAAGCGTAAGCGCTGCCAAGAGCTCGCAACAAAAGAGCACAGAACGCTGAGTTCAAGGTCTGAATGCTCAGTCTGTGCTGGACCAACGGCCACGTCCTAACCTGGAGCCAAGCACCAAGGGCACACCTCCCGGGGCCTCGGCTGCACCATCAGGAGGGACGGGAGGGGTCCCCGCTCGCCCGAGCTCACGGTCCCGCCGAGGATCCACCGTGAGCTCTACATGAGAACAGGATGGATCTCAAGGCTCACGCAAACCTTCATTACGGCCAAGAGCAGGCATTGTTGACTGAGCAGCTCAGCAGAGTCGGGATCACCTACGCTGGGGATTTTTTTTTTAATGTCTTAGTTGCATCTTGGGTGTTGGGGGGGCATTTTTGTGGGACAGCTTTGCTGGCTCGAGTTAGCTGAGGTCCTTCTCTACACCGTCCTTCTGGCGACTCTACTGCTGGGCACGAATCACTGTGGTGGCCCGAAGGAGCCACAGACCACCCTTCCTTCAACAGAAGAGGGACCATTTTTAAGGGCAAATCATACCCCATCTCACAGAACACAGGATCCTGCAGCCAAAGAAAGCACCAGGTTATATGTTTACCGCCTTCTATAGATGACAGTTAAGGGTCAGAGGTTAAAGAGCTAGGAGTAGGTTGCCAACTCCTCAAAAAGTGAAGCACAGTATCACTATGTGACCCTACAAGGCCCCTCCTGAGCCTACACACAAGAGAAAGTGAAAACGGTCCACACAGAAATGAGTACACAAACCATGTGCAGCTGCATTTTTCATAAGAGCCCCAAGTCAAAAGCAACCCCAGTGTCCATGCACTGATGAATGGACAAATGATGAACAGATAAAATGTTCTCTAGTCACCACGGAATAGTATTCAGCCATAAAAAGGAACGAGGTGCTGACACAGATCACAGCAGATGAACCTTGAAGACCTCATGCTAAGTGAAAGGAGACAAACACAAAAAAGCACACGGTGTGTGATTCCTTTTATATGAAATGCCTAAAACAGGTGGATCTATAAACAGCAGATGAACGGATGCCAGGGATGAGGGAGGGAAGAAGAAGGGGGTAGAGGGCTTCAATGGGTAGAGGGCTTCTTTGGGGGGGTGACAGAAATGTCCTAGAACTAAATAGTGAATACACTGAAGAGCACACTTGTAAAGGATGGGCTTTACCTTAGGTAAATTATATCTCAATTTCAAGACCTAGGAATAGTACTTGTCAACTCAGTAAGATGCACAGGTCAGCCCTAAGCAGAGCCACTCATTCCACAACTGCCCAAGAGGAAGTCAGGTCCGGGAGCTCTAACACGTGAGCTCTACATGAGAACAGGATGGATCTCAAGGCTCACGCAAACCTTCATTACGGCCAAGAGCAGGCATTGTTGACTGAGCAGCTCAGCAGAGTCGGGATCACCTACGCTGGGGATTTTTTTTTTAATGTCTTAGTTGCATCTTGGGTGTTGGGGGGGCATTTTTGTGGGACAGCTTTGCTGGCTCGAGTTAGCTGAGGTCCTTCTCTACACCGTCCTTCTGGCGACTCTACTGCTGGGCACGAATCACTGTGGTGGCCCGAAGGAGCCACAGACCACCCTTCCTTCAACAGAAGAGGGACCATTTTTAAGGGCAAATCATACCCCATCTCACAGAACACAGGATCCTGCAGCCAAAGAAAGCACCAGGTTATATGTTTACCGCCTTCTATAGATGACAGTTAAGGGTCAGAGGTTAAAGAGCTAGGAGTAGGTTGCCAACTCCTCAAAAAGTGAAGCACAGTATCACTATGTGACCCTACAAGGCCCCTCCTGAGCCTACACACAAGAGAAAGTGAAAACGGTCCACACAGAAATGAGTACACAAACCATGTGCAGCTGCATTTTTCATAAGAGCCCCAAGTCAAAAGCAACCCCAGTGTCCATGCACTGATGAATGGACAAATGATGAACAGATAAAATGTTCTCTAGTCACCACGGAATAGTATTCAGCCATAAAAAGGAACGAGGTGCTGACACAGATCACAGCAGATGAACCTTGAAGACCTCATGCTAAGTGAAAGGAGACAAACACAAAAAAGCACACGGTGTGTGATTCCTTTTATATGAAATGCCTAAAACAGGTGGATCTATAAACAGCAGATGAACGGATGCCAGGGATGAGGGAGGGAAGAAGAAGGGGGTAGAGGGCTTCAATGGGTAGAGGGCTTCTTTGGGGGGGTGACAGAAATGTCCTAGAACTAAATAGTGAATACACTGAAGAGCACACTTGTAAAGGATGGGCTTTACCTTAGGTAAATTATATCTCAATTTCAAGACCTAGGAATAGTACTTGTCAACTCAGTAAGATGCACAGGTCAGCCCTAAGCAGAGCCACTCATTCCACAACTGCCCAAGAGGAAGTCAGGTGCGACCAATACAGCTGACGTCATCTTACCTTCACCCCATCTGTTCTTGGCTACAGTTTAACTTTTCCTTTCCCTTTCTCCCTGCTCCTCGCCCCCCCACCCCATCTAACTTTTCTTTCCTTTCTCTGTTTTAATTCTATTTCTTTCTTTCCCTTAACAGGTTAAACCCTTAAGGGGAAAAAAAAGGATGAACACAACTCAGGTGGTAGCAGGCTTTTTTCTTTTTGCAATTAGAAGATATATTTCGTGAAATTATTAGGCATCTTACGCTCAAGGAGTTAAAGACAAGCATAAAATTTTCAGAAGGTAAGTAGAAACTATAAATAGTAACAATATATCAGAAAAAGAGAGAGAGAGAAAAAGAGGACATGTGAAATGTGAAAACAGAAAAAAAAATAAAGTAACCAAATAACTCAAAAGGCAAATTTAAAGTGGATTCAGTGCAACACGAGAGAAAAAAAAGCATTATTGTACTGATCTGTATCTCTTCACTTTGTCTTCCATCTATGCATGTCAATCCCTGTGTGGCAGACTTTTAAGAAAAAAAAACTTTTTTTGGACAGCAGTTAATCAATGCCATTAAAACACAGCATCTTGGGCTTCCCTGGTGGTCCAGTGGGTAAAGAGTCTGCCTTGCAGTGCAAGAGGCACCAGTTCAATCCCTAGCCCAGGAAGATCCCACGTGCTATGGAGCGGCTGGACCGGTGTGTCCAATTATGAGCCAGTGCTCTGGAGTGCATGCGCCCAGAGCCGGTGCTCTGCACCAAGAGAGGCCACTGCAGTGGGAGGCCCACACATGCCAAAGAATAAAAGATGGATGAAATACATTTTAAAAAATCTTAACAACATCAACAACAAAAAAGACAGCATTCTGGAGTTGTTCAGAGGCATGACTTGGGGGAGTGGCTGCTGAGCTTCAATCCAGGTGCCACTGTGACAGCAAATGAAATCACTTTACTCCTGGGCCTCTGTTTCCTTATACTTGTAAAATGGGGACAATGGTGGAAACGACTTCATGAAGTCACTGTTAGGATTAAAGGAGTTCGAACGACACCTGGCACGTGGCTAGTGCTCTGTGAGTGTTTGATAAAAAAGAAAATGAAAGAAAGAAACCTGTCAGTGAGGACTGGCTCTGAGGTTCTTCAGATCTGACTTTCCAGCCCTCTTTTTTTTGGGGGGGGTGGGGCTATTCTGGGTTTTCACTGCTGCCACAGGCTCTTCTCCACTTGCAGGGAGTGGGGGTTACTCTCTAGTTGAGGTGAGCAGGCTTCTTGTTGCGGTGATGTCTCTTACTGTGGAACTAGGACTCTAGGGCACAGACTCCATAGCTGTGGCTCAGGGGCTTAGCTGCTCCTCAGCATGTGGGATCTTCCCGGATTAGGGATCAAACTCATGCCACATTGGCAGGTGAATTCTTTATTTTTAAATTTTTATTTATTGATCTATTTATTTTTGGCTATTCAGGGTTTTCACTGCTGCCACAGGCTCTTCTCTAGTCGCAGGGAGTGGAGGCTACTTTCTGGTTGAAGTAAGCAGGCTTCGCACTGCGGTGACTTTTCTTGTTGTGGAACTCAGGCTCTAGGGCTCACAGACTTCAGTAGCTGTGGCACCAGGGCTCAACAGTTGTGGCTCCGAGGCTTTAGAGCACAGGCTCCTCCATAGTTGTGGCTCACAGGATTAGTTGCTCCTCAGCATGTGGCATCTTCCTGGATCAGGGACTGAACTCGTGCCTCCTGCACTGGCAGGCAAACTCTTTGCCACTGAGCTACCAGGGAAGCCCCCAGCCCTCTTTCTGATGCAAAACGTACTTTTAAGACTGTTTTCTAATTGCAAAACTAACATATGGGGGCTTCCCTGGTGGTCCAGTGGGTAAGGACACTGCCTTGCAGTGCAAGGGGCGCCGATTCGATCCCTGGCCTGGGAAGATGCCACGTGCCGCGGAGCGGCTGGACCGGTGTGTCCATCTATCGAGCCAGAGCTCTGGAGCGCGTGTGCCCGGAGCTAGTGCTCTGCAGCGACAGAGGCCACTGCAGTGGGAGGCCCACAGGAGCCAAAGAACAAAGATGGAAATAAATGAAAGACGTGGCCTAAAAGAGGAAAAAAAAAAAAAAACTAACATATGTTCGTTGTTCTTGCTGATACTTACATTACTAAATATTCTTCTACATCATTCAGTGGCAGCACAGCGTTTGATTCTACATGTTAAATAGAATCTTTCAGTTTTGACTTTTCACCTGTGACACCCTTTTTCTTTCCTTTTTGCTAACAGGACAGGAAAGACCATGGCTGTCTTCCAGGATGGAAGGAAAACAGAGCCCAGGGCTTTCAGTAATCCACATGTTTAATCCAAAAAGGATAGGCAGGAGGTAGGCAGAGGGGTTTATAAGCTCCTATTACTGGGTGGAGTTCAGGGCTGGCTAGCTCCAGGGGCTCACGCCATGTCAACAGGGCACCATTTGTCCCCTCTGATGGACTGTCCTCTGTAGGTGAATCTCCCCAGTTTAGAAGGCGATTGGTAACCTCTTCTCAGTTTAGCAGATTACCTTGGTTGACAAGCCCCACCAAGACCACAGGGTTGAGGGTAAGGCGGAACGGAGGGGTAATGCCCCCCAAAAGATGAGACATAGGACATCATAAAAGGTGGCTTAAAAGCAAAACTACAGCAAAGCACTATGGAAAGCAATCAGCTGCCCAAGGAGAGTTCACTGGAGAAACAATTCCATGCTCAGCACCAGCTAAGGCACCCTGGTGGGATACAGGAGGATGGATAACAGTCCTCTGAGTGTCTGTCATCTCACTTGGCAGTGCAGAGGCAGTTTCACCTCCATTGATCGCTTAACCCTCTCTGCTCTCATTATTGATGGCTTAATTTTACATATGACCAAATCAGGTCCACCTAGACCGAGTGACTCCGTCCAAGTCACACAGGCACAATGCAAACTCAAGCACAAATTCCTCAACTCTCAGTGCTTCATTCCTCATGGCTCAGGTACAAGAGACTCTATGAAAAATCACAGAAGAGGGACTTCCCCGGCTGTCCAGTGGTGAAAACGCCACACTTCCATTGCAGGGGATGCAGGCGTCACCCCTGGTCCAGGCACTAAGATCCTGAATGCCACAGTGATGTTAGATGTTAACGTTTAAAAAATAAATAAAAATCGCAGAAGAAAGACAGTCACTGCCTTGAAGGATCCCTCTGTCTTAACATATATGCTTTCAAAGTGACAGCTCAGGTAGGTGTGTATCAGGTGCCACTTGGGCATTTGCCCTGCTATTGATCTGGGATGCTCCAAGTCACCGAGAAAACATCTTCATTACATGTTAAATAGAATCTTTCAGTTTTGACTTTTCACCTGTGACACCCTTTTTCTTTCCTTTTTGCTAACAGGACAGGAAAGACCATGGCTGTCTTCCAGGATGGAAGGAAAACAGAGCCCAGGGCTTTCAGTAATCCACATGTTTAATCCAAAAAGGATAGGCAGGAGGTAGGCAGAGGGGTTTATAAGCTCCTATTACTGGGTGGAGTTCAGGGCTGGCTAGCTCCAGGGGCTCACGCCATGTCAACAGGGCACCATTTGCCCCCTCTGATGGACTGTCCTCTGTAGGTGAATCTCCCCAGTTTAGAAGGCGATTGGTAACCTCTTCTCAGTTTAGCAGATTACCTTGGTTGACAAGCCCCACCAAGACCACAGGGTTGAGGGTAAGGCGGAACGGAGGGGTAATGCCCCCCAAAAGATGAGACATAGGACATCATAAAAGGTGGCTTAAAAGCAAAACTACAGCAAAGCACTATGGAAAGCAATCAGCTGCCCAAGGAGAGTTCACTGGAGAAACAATTCCATGCTCAGCACCAGCTAAGGCACCCTGGTGGGATACAGGAGGATGGATAACAGTCCTCTGAGTGTCTGTCATCTCACTTGGCAGTGCAGAGGCAGTTTCACCTCCATTGATCGCTTAACCCTCTCTGCTCTCATTATTGATGGCTTAATTTTACATATGACCAAATCAGGTCCACCTAGACCGAGTGACTCCGTCCAAGTCACACAGGCACAATGCAAACTCAAGCACAAATTCCTCAACTCTCAGTGCTTCATTCCTCATGGCTCAGGTACAAGAGACTCTATGTAAAATCACAGAAGAGGACTTCCCGGCTGTCCAGTGGTGAAAACGCCACACTTCCATTGCAGGGGATGCAGGCGTCACCCCTGGTCCAGGCACTAAGATCCTGAATGCCACAGTGATGTTAGATGTTAACGTTTAAAAAATAAATAAAAATCGCAGAAGAAAGACAGTCACTGCCTTGAAGGATCCCTCTGTCTTAACATATATGCTTTCAAAGTGACAGCTCAGGTAGGTGTGTATCAGGTGCCACTTGGGCATTTGCCCTGCTATTGATCTGGGATGCTCCAAGTCACCGAGAAAACATCTTCATTACAGTTGAAAAGAGACATTTACTGCACTGTGCTCTGGGAAACCTACCCTGGAGAAATGGTTCATAGAAGTGGAGCCACCAGCAACCCTACCTGAGATACACCCCCTACAACTCATCTCCCAAGCTTCATAGATCCTCCAGCCCTCAATCCCACCTACCACTGACTCTTCAAGATGAGAAACAAAACAAAAACGTAAAAAGTTTTCCTCTTCTTCCACCTCCCTTCCCCCAACAATCTTCCCCAACTGTGCCCTATTCAAAACCAGAGGAGCTTAGTACTTATTCATACTAAAGTGCAAACGACTGCTGAGCTTCAAACAGCCACCTATGTGACAAAGGGCCAGCCTCCAAGTAGATGCTAACTCCAGTCAATTTCTTTGGCTCACTTCCCACTGCAATCTCAAGGATCCCAGTGGATCTCAAAGATCCATTTGGATCACAGCTGCCTGCCACTTTCTTCCCCTTGATGGGACCACTCTTCCCTTCCTCCCCGTCCCCCAAACGCCTCCACGTGGTTCTTATGGGTTCAGAGGCAGCCTTCTGGAACATCAGAGAACCTGAAGGCTAAACCACAGAGCAGCCGCTGACAATTTCCAGACACTCACCAGGAAGCTCTAAAAACAGTATAATGCTTAGGCCCCACCTCCAGGGGATGCTGTTGGGTTTTTTTAAATTTTAGCCTCTTTTATTGGTTTTTTATTTATTTATTTTCATCCATCTTTGTTCTTTGGCCCGCGTGGGCCTCCCATCGCAGTGGCCTCTGTCGTCGCAGAGCACCGGCTCTGGGCGCATGCGCTCCAGAGCTCTGGCTCGGTAATTGGACACATCTGTCCAGCCGCTCCGCGGCACGTGGGATCTTCCCAGGCCAGGGATGGAACCGCGCCTGGTCCAGGCACTAAGATCCTGAATGCCACAGTGATGTTAGATGTTAACGTTTAAAAAATAAATAAAAATCGCAGAAGAAAGACAGTCACTGCCTTGAAGGATCCCTCTGTCTTAACATATATGCTTTCAAAGTGACAGCTCAGGTAGGTGTGTATCAGGTGCCACTTGGGCATTTGCCCTGCTATTGATCTGGGATGCTCCAAGTCACCGAGAAAACATCTTCATTACAGTTGAAAAGAGACATTTACTGCACTGTGCTCTGGGAAACCTACCCTGGAGAAATGGTTCATAGAAGTGGAGCCACCAGCAACCCTACCTGAGATACACCCCCTACAACTCATCTCCCAAGCTTCATAGATCCTCCAGCCCTCAATCCCACCTACCACTGACTCTTCAAGATGAGAAACAAAACAAAAACGTAAAAAGTTTTCCTCTTCTTCCACCTCCCTTCCCCCAACAATCTTCCCCAACTGTGCCCTATTCAAAACCAGAGGAGCTTAGTACTTATTCATACTAAAGTGCAAACGACTGCTGAGCTTCAAACAGCCACCTATGTGACAAAGGGCCAGCCTCCAAGTAGATGCTAACTCCAGTCAATTTCTTTGGCTCACTTCCCACTGCAATCTCAAGGATCCCAGTGGATCTCAAAGATCCATTTGGATCACAGCTGCCTGCCACTTTCTTCCCCTTGATGGGACCACTCTTCCCTTCCTCCCCGTCCCCCAAACGCCTCCACGTGGTTCTTATGGGTTCAGAGGCAGCCTTCTGGAACATCAGAGAACCTGAAGGCTAAACCACAGAGCAGCCGCTGACAATTTCCAGACACTCACCAGGAAGCTCTAAAAACAGTATAATGCTTAGGCCCCACCTCCAGGGGATGCTGTTGGGTTTTTTTAAATTTTAGCCTCTTTTATTGGTTTTTTATTTATTTATTTTCATCCATCTTTGTTCTTTGGCCCGCGTGGGCCTCCCATCGCAGTGGCCTCTGTCGTCGCAGAGCACCGGCTCTGGGCGCATGCGCTCCAGAGCTCTGGCTCGGTAATTGGACACATCTGTCCAGCCGCTCTGCGGCACGTGGGATCTTCCCAGGCCAGGGATCGAACCGGCGCCCCTTGCACTGCAAGGTGGTGTCCTTACCCACTGGACCACCAGGGAAGCCCAAGGGTGATGTTTTAATTCTTGAGGCCTGAGCAATGATGTTTTTTCCAATGACAATCATATTAACAGATAACACTAACTGCGTAATTACTCTGTGCTGGGCATCATTTTAAAGTTTATGTCTACTGACTCACAGGAACTTTAATTCAGCCCTGTGAGATGGGTATCATAATGGTTTCATTTCCAGATGAGAAACCTGAGATACACAGAGGTTAAGGAACCCTGCCTGTGGTCCCACAGCTAATAAGTGGGAGAAGAGCCCAGCACGCTCTGGAATAAGCAGCACTAAGCATCACCTGGAGTCCAGACTCTGGGAAATAACGTCTCCCACCAGCAACTGGCTCAAGCTCAGCTCACTCCACAGCCTTCCCCTCCTGGTCCTTGTACTTCGTGTCCCACAAGCTAGCCTAGCAACTGGCTTCTAGACCTGGCTGCTTCTCCACTCTAAGTTGATTTTTCCTTCTTATCAGTAATAGCCTAGACTCCGTCATGACCTCCCTCTCTCCGTCTCTTTCGTTTTGGCCATCCTGTGCAGCTTGTGGGATCTTAGTGCCTTGACCATGGACTGAACCTATACTCTCAGCAATGAAAGCATCGAGTCCTACCCTCTAGACCACCAAGGAAGTTCCTCTCCACCTCTTTTTGATATGGAATCATATTTCTCTAGGAAGTTGACTTCCAGGGCTTCCCAGGTAGCTCAGTGGTAGAGTCTGCCTACCAATGCAGGAGACATGGGTTCAATCCCTGGGTCAGGAAGATCCCCTGGAGAAGGAAATGACAACCCACTCCAGTATTCTTGCCTGCAGAAACCCATGGACAGAGGAGCCTGGTGGGCTGCAGTCCATGGAACTGCAAAATGGTCAAACACAATTTAGTAACCAAACACCAACAAAAGTGGACTTCCACCCTGGGAAGCTCACTCTGGCTCCCCCTACCTCCTAGACCCACAGCTCCTCCAAGGTGCCTCTACACAGCACAGCCCTTTGGCAACGTGACCTCTAGTACTCCTCTGCCACATTTCCAGACTAAAAAGCAAGCAGAGGAAGATCTCATGTTCAAGATCCAGACACTCCGTATTTGCATTTGATATGGTGTCTGTTTCCAGGCCACAGCTCCCTTCCGAATTCACCAAGAGGGGTTTAAATGTCCTTCTCCAAAAGCAAATGAACTACCACTTTAACACAGGACAGAGGTCTGGAAGACCCCTCAGGCCAGGTGACTCCACCTGCCTCTGGGCACCTTCACCTGGACCTTCTCCTGCTGACTCTGAGAATGGGAGGCCAGGCTGCATGAACTGCGGCTAAAGCCACTGGTCAAAACAATGGCCTGAGATACACAGAGGTTAAGGAACCCTGCCTGTGGTCCCACAGCTAATAAGTGGGAGAAGAGCCCAGCACGCTCTGGAATAAGCAGCACTAAGCATCACCTGGAGTCCAGACTCTGGGAAATAACGTCTCCCACCAGCAACTGGCTCAAGCTCAGCTCACTCCACAGCCTTCCCCTCCTGGTCCTTGTACTTCGTGTCCCACAAGCTAGCCTAGCAACTGGCTTCTAGACCTGGCTGCTTCTCCACTCTAAGTTGATTTTTCCTTCTTATCAGTAATAGCCTAGACTCCGTCATGACCTCCCTCTCTCCGTCTCTTTCGTTTTGGCCATCCTGTGCAGCTTGTGGGATCTTAGTGCCTTGACCATGGACTGAACCTATACTCTCAGCAATGAAAGCATCGAGTCCTACCCTCTAGACCACCAAGGAAGTTCCTCTCCACCTCTTTTTGATATGGAATCATATTTCTCTAGGAAGTTGACTTCCAGGGCTTCCCAGGTAGCTCAGTGGTAGAGTCTGCCTACCAATGCAGGAGACATGGGTTCAATCCCTGGGTCAGGAAGATCCCCTGGAGAAGGAAATGACAACCCACTCCAGTATTCTTGCCTGCAGAAACCCATGGACAGAGGAGCCTGGTGGGCTGCAGTCCATGGAACTGCAAAATGGTCAAACACAATTTAGTAACCAAACACCAACAAAAGTGGACTTCCACCCTGGGAAGCTCACTCTGGCTCCCCCTACCTCCTAGACCCACAGCTCCTCCAAGGTGCCTCTACACAGCACAGCCCTTTGGCAACGTGACCTCTAGTACTCCTCTGCCACATTTCCAGACTAAAAAGCAAGCAGAGGAAGATCTCATGTTCAAGATCCAGACACTCCGTATTTGCATTTGATATGGTGTCTGTTTCCAGGCCACAGCTCCCTTCCGAATTCACCAAGAGGGGTTTAAATGTCCTTCTCCAAAAGCAAATGAACTACCACTTTAACACAGGACAGAGGTCTGGAAGACCCCTCAGGCCAGGTGACTCCACCTGCCTCTGGGCACCTTCACCTGGACCTTCTCCTGCTGACTCTGAGAATGGGGAGGCCAGGCTGCATGAACTGCGGCTAAGAGCTCCCTCGTCCACTGGTCAGCAAATGAGTTCAGTCAGTAGGGGAGACAGGCGGGAAGTGAGAGCTCAGGAGGAAAGCAGGGTCAGGGCGTTTCCACCTGTTCCCTTGTCTGTGGGCTGTGGCTGGCTGCAGCATCTCTTCACAGCGCGCCCCTCCAGCTGCAGACCTCTCTCCAGCTTCCTGTCCCTGCACCTTCCCCCTGCCTCCCCTAGGCCTGCTTCCCCGCCCGCTAGTCCACCTACATCTCTGGGAAAAGTTCCTTCTCTAAGCTCCTCGCTGCCTCCACAACTGGGTTTCTTTGTCCTCCACACTCTGATGGGTACACCTTCGCTGGTACAATTCAGTCGCAGCTGTTACTGAGGACAGGTTCCTTGGAGAACCCCCAACCCCCACCCCCACTCAACAGCTCCTTCACAAATACCACCTGTGAAGACACACAAGGATGTGGGTGACCTCACTCCCCCCTCACCCATCCAACTCCCTCTTTGTGACAAGCCACAGCTGCAGGACTAGACAGATGGAGCCCAAGGAAGAGGAGGAAATACTGAGTTGGCCAAAAAGTTCATCCGGGCGTTTCGATCTCATGGGAACAAAAACACGAATGAACTTTCTGGCCCACCCAGTACCCACCACCTCCAAGCCTGCCGCGAAACCAGAGTCCTCGCCCATGAAGGACAGGACGAGACCTGAAGCCCCAAACTGTAAGACGAGACAACCTTGCAAGTGACCAGGGGCATTTTTTTTATTCTTTTCTGTCATCACCCTGAGAACCTCCACCCCTGCACCAGCCCCCTCTCTTTGCAATCTGAGGACCAGCCTGACACCATCGAGGCGGGGCTCACAGCCACACTTCCTCTAGCAGCTGCTGGTCACATCTCTGTGCATCTGCTAATGACTGTGAGTACAGCTCCCTTCCGAATTCACCAAGAGGGGTTTAAATGTCCTTCTCCAAAAGCAAATGAACTACCACTTTAACACAGGACAGAGGTCTGGAAGACCCCTCAGGCCAGGTGACTCCACCTGCCTCTGGGCACCTTCACCTGGACCTTCTCCTGCTGACTCTGAGAATGGGGAGGCCAGGCTGCATGAACTGCGGCTAAGAGTTTCCCCTCGTCCACTGGTCAGCAAATGAGTTCAGTCAGTAGGGGAGACAGGCGGGAAGTGAGAGCTCAGGAGGAAAGCAGGGTCAGGGCGTTTCCACCTGTTCCCTTGTCTGTGGGCTGTGGCTGGCTGCAGCATCTCTTCACAGCGCGCCCCTCCAGCTGCAGACCTCTCTCCAGCTTCCTGTCCCTGCACCTTCCCCCTGCCTCCCCTAGGCCTGCTTCCCCGCCCGCTAGTCCACCTACATCTCTGGGAAAAGTTCCTTCTCTAAGCTCCTCGCTGCCTCCACAACTGGGTTTCTTTGTCCTCCACACTCTGATGGGTACACCTTCGCTGGTACAATTCAGTCGCAGCTGTTACTGAGGACAGGTTCCTTGGAGAACCCCCAACCCCCACCCCCACTCAACAGCTCCTTCACAAATACCACCTGTGAAGACACACAAGGATGTGGGTGACCTCACTCCCCCCTCACCCATCCAACTCCCTCTTTGTGACAAGCCACAGCTGCAGGACTAGACAGATGGAGCCCAAGGAAGAGGAGGAAATACTGAGTTGGCCAAAAAGTTCATCCGGGCGTTTCGATCTCATGGGAACAAAAACACGAATGAACTTTCTGGCCCACCCAGTACCCACCACCTCCAAGCCTGCCGCGAAACCAGAGTCCTCGCCCATGAAGGACAGGACGAGACCTGAAGCCCCAAACTGTAAGACGAGACAACCTTGCAAGTGACCAGGGGCATTTTTTTTTTTTATTCTTTTCTGTCATCACCCTGAGAACCTCCACCCCTGCACCAGCCCCCTCTCTTTGCAATCTGAGGACCAGCCTGACACCATCGAGGCGGGGCTCACAGCCACACTTCCTCTAGCAGCTGCTGGTCACATCTCTGTGCATCTGCTAATGACTGTGAGTCCTCCTGCGAGGCTGACACTCATTGGAAGGAAAGTTCTATAACTGGAAATGATTAGAAGATAAGGCTTCGAGCGACATGCTTCAAATTTTCACTCCTCTACCGGGTTTCTGGATGAATTTTGAACATATCAGCACTTCCTTGCTGGAAAGTCTTACAGGGTATGAGAGTCGACCTTCAATTAATGGCAGACATCCTGGAATCACACCATTACAGGAATATCTTCTTGGTACTCCCGCCTATCCCTGGACTCTTTCCCCTCATCCCCTCCCCACTTCCAAATTAAAAGTCATCCTTAGATATATTCTGAGAGAGGAAACCCGAATGGCCCGCAAGCATCTTAAAAGGTGAGCAGTATCTTTAGTCGTCAGGAAGATGCAAATTACAGTAAGACTCTAGGGTAGAAAAAACAATCAGCCACGGTTGCTTCTGGCAGGTGGGGTGGGGCTGAAGAGGGGAAGAAGCCTGTGGGAGATGGTCCTGTTCTGTAACTTGATAGGGTCTGGGGCTGCACAGATACAGGGAGTTGCCAAAACTCAACAAATGACTCCTGCCATATACAAACCTGACAGCATGTAAGTGTGACCTCAAAAGAGCAAAATAACTGCCCACACTGTACTGTGGTTAGGGCTAGCCTGAAGTGTTGAGGTAGGGTGTTCTAATGTTCTTAGTTTACTTGGAACTGCTTTCCTTAAAATTCCCTTTGGAGGGTTGCGAACCACAAATAAGACCTAGAACATCCTTGCACCACCCAGGACAACATACCAAAGGGGGCCTTCATCCGGGCGTTTCGATCTCATGGGAACAAAAACACGAATGAACTTTCTGGCCCACCCAGTACCCACCACCTCAAGCCTGCCGCGAAACCAGAGTCCTCGCCCATGAAGGACAGGACGAGACCTGAAGCCCCAAACTGTAAGACGAGACAACCTTGCAAGTGACCAGGGGCATTTTTTTTTTTTATTCTTTTCTGTCATCACCCTGAGAACCTCCACCCCTGCACCAGCCCCCTCTCTTTGCAATCTGAGGACCAGCCTGACACCATCGAGGCGGGGCTCACAGCCACACTTCCTCTAGCAGCTGCTGGTCACATCTCTGTGCATCTGCTAATGACTGTGAGTCCTCCTGCGAGGCTGACACTCATTGGAAGGAAAGTTCTATAACTGGAAATGATTAGAAGATAAGGCTTCGAGCGACATGCTTCAAATTTTCACTCCTCTACCGGGTTTCTGGATGAATTTTGAACATATCAGCACTTCCTTGCTGGAAAGTCTTACAGGGTATGAGAGTCGACCTTCAATTAATGGCAGACATCCTGGAATCACACCATTACAGGAATATCTTCTTGGTACTCCCGCCTATCCCTGGACTCTTTCCCCTCATCCCCTCCCCACTTCCAAATTAAAAGTCATCCTTAGATATATTCTGAGAGAGGAAACCCGAATGGCCCGCAAGCATCTTAAAAGGTGAGCAGTATCTTTAGTCGTCAGGAAGATGCAAATTACAGTAAGACTCTAGGGTAGAAAAAACAATCAGCCACGGTTGCTTCTGGCAGGTGGGGTGGGGCTGAAGAGGGGAAGAAGCCTGTGGGAGATGGTCCTGTTCTGTAACTTGATAGGGTCTGGGGCTGCACAGATACAGGGAGTTGCCAAAACTCAACAAATGACTCCTGCCATATACAAACCTGACAGCATGTAAGTGTGACCTCAAAAGAGCAAAATAACTGCCCACACTGTACTGTGGTTAGGGTTAGCCTGAAGTGTTGAGGGTAGGGTGTTCTAATGTTCTTAGTTTACTTGGAACTGCTTTCCTTAAAAATTCCCTTTGGAGGGTTGCGAACCACAAATAAGACCTAGAACATCCTTGCCATTCAAAATACGATCCCTTTCTACCCACTGTGGAGAGTGTGTGTTCTCAGTTGTGTCCAACTCTTTGAGACTTCATGGACTTGTAGCCCACCAGGCTCCTCTGTGCACGGGATTCTCCAGGCAAGAACACTGGACTGGGTGGCTGTTTCCTTCTCCAAGGGATCTTCCTGACCCAGGGAACGAACCTGAGACTCTTGCATCTCCTGCACTGGCAGGCGGATTTTTTTTTTTTTTTAACCACTGTGCCACCTGGGAAGCCCACCCATCGTGGATGTGGAGTTTAATGTATACGTGAACTGTGTGATTAAAAAGTAATAGTTAAAAGCTCCTTCTCCGAACCATTTGTGGATAAGGCTGCCAGGGAGGCCTAGCAGTGACGCGGAAGGGTTACAGGAAATGCACATAGGATTACAGTCATGCTCTGCCATCTGTGTTTGTCCTCGAAGGATGCAAAAGTCAGAAGAAAAGTCCAATCATCCTATAACCTACAAACATCATCTCAGACACTGTTCAGGGTATGTGGAGTGTACTTCATGGGCTTTCCAGGTGGGTCAGTGGTAAATAATCTGCCTGCCAATGCAGGACACCAGGGTTTGACCCGGGGGTCAGGAAATCTCACTGAAGGAAATGGCAACCCACTAAAGGATTCTTATTTTTTTTTTAAAACATGTATTTATTTGTTTATTTATTGGGGGGTGGGTTGGGGAGGGAGAGGTGGGTGCGCCACTTCTATTGGTCTTTCATTTATTTATTTTCATCCATCTTTGTTTCTTTGGCTCCAAAACTCAACGGTTGCTTCTGGCAGGTGGGGTGGGGCTGAAGAGGGAAGAAGCCTGTGGGAGATGGTCCTGTTCTGTAACTTGATAGGGTCTGGGGCTGCACAGATACAGGGAGTTGCCAAAACTCAACAAATGACTCCTGCCATATACAAACCTGACAGCATGTAAGTGTGACCTCAAAAGAGCAAAATAACTGCCCACACTGTACTGTGGTTAGGGCTAGCCTGAAGTGTTGAGGGTAGGGTGTTCTAATGTTCTTAGTTTACTTGGAACTGCTTTCCTTAAAAATTCCCTTTGGAGGGTTGCGAACCACAAATAAGACCTAGAACATCCTTGCCATTCAAAATACGATCCCTTTCTACCCACTGTGGAGAGTGTGTGTTCTCAGTTGTGTCCAACTCTTTGAGACTTCATGGACTTGTAGCCCACCAGGCTCCTCTGTGCACGGGATTCTCCAGGCAAGAACACTGGACTGGGTGGCTGTTTCCTTCTCCAAGGGATCTTCCTGACCCAGGGAACGAACCTGAGACTCTTGCATCTCCTGCACTGGCAGGCGGATTTTTTTTTTTTTTTAACCACTGTGCCACCTGGGAAGCCCACCCATCGTGGATGTGGAGTTTAATGTATACGTGAACTGTGTGATTAAAAAGTAATAGTTAAAAGCTCCTTCTCCGAACCATTTGTGGATAAGGCTGCCAGGGAGGCCTAGCAGTGACGCGGAAGGGTTACAGGAAATGCACATAGGATTACAGTCATGCTCTGCCATCTGTGTTTGTCCTCGAAGGATGCAAAAGTCAGAAGAAAAGTCCAATCATCCTATAACCTACAAACATCATCTCAGACACTGTTCAGGGTATGTGGAGTGTACTTCATGGGCTTTCCAGGTGGGTCAGTGGTAAATAATCTGCCTGCCAATGCAGGACACCAGGGTTTGACCCGGGGGTCAGGAAATCTCACTGAAGGAAATGGCAACCCACTAAAGGATTCTTATTTTTTTTTTAAAACATGTATTTATTTGTTTATTTATTGGGGGGTGGGTTGGGGAGGGAGAGGGTGGGTGCGCCACTTCTATTGGTCTTTCATTTGTCTATTTTCATCCGTCTTTGTTCTTTGGCTCCTGTGGGCCTCCCATCACAGTGGCCTCTGTTGTCGCAGAGCACCGGCTCTGGGCGCATGCGCTCCAGAGCTCCGGCTCGGTCACTGGACACATCAGTCCAGCCGCTCCGCGGCACGTGGGATCTTCCCAGGCCAGGGATCGAACCGGCGCCCCTTGCACTGCAAGGCGGTGTCCTTACCCACTGGACCACCAGGGAAGCCCACTATAGGATTCTTGTCTGGGAAATCCCAATGGACGGAGGAGCCTGGCGGGCTACAGTCCATGGGGTCGCAGAGTCGGACACAACTGAGCACACACACACCTGCACAGTCCCTGAGAGCCCCCAGGTCTGCCTGACCCTCAGCTGCTGAGTCCCACGGGGTTGCTCTGGTCTCCTGGTCCTCCTCCCACCTTCCCTGTGGCTGAACCTTCTCCTTTGAGGTTGGTTTCCTCCTCACCCCCTCCATGGTGTCTCCGGGCCCCGCCCCTGGCTCCCTTCTCTATCCACCGGACTCCCTGGATGACCTCATCCAGGACAGCAGCTTAAAGACCATCCACAAAAGACTTCAGAGGCAGAAGAGCAGCCCACTTCTCCCCTGAACTCAAGCGTCCTCTTTCCAAACACCTACTCAGTATCACGACTTGACTACACAGAGGAATCTGAAACCTGACACGCCCAAACGCCGGATCCCCTCCCAGCATCCACGTCCTCCAATCCCCACCTTCTCATTGAGTACCAGCTCCTTCCATCCCGCTGCATAAGCCAAAAACCTTGGCATCATGTTCAGGCTGTCTTCAAACCATCCACATTCAACCCATCACCAGACCCCATTGGCTTTACTTTCCAACTCCAGCCCAGGTCCAACCGTCCTACCTTGGTCAAAGCCGTCATCACCACTCACGTGTGCTGCTGCAATGATCTCTTTACTCATCACCCTTCTTCCATCCTTGACCCTCTCCCCTCTGCATCCCCCACATCTAAATAAGCAGTGTGACCCTCATAAGCAGTAAGTCAGGCCTTCCCTGGTGACTCAGTGGTACAGACCCTTCCTGGTCCATGCACCGCAACGACTGAGCCCACGTGCTGCAATTACTGAAGCCTGTGTGTCCTCCACAACAAGAGAAACCACTGCAATGAGAAGCCCGCGCACCACAACCAGAGAGGAGCCCGCTTGCCACAACTAGAGAAAGCACGTGCAGCGGTGAAGACTCGGCAGTCAAAAATAATAATTCATGTTGATATCTGACAGAAAACAACAGAATTCTGTAAAACAATTATCCTTCAGATAAAATAATCACAATTAAGAAAAAAAAAAAAAACAGTAAATCAGTCACGTCCGTCTTCAGTGGCTCCCCATGGTCCACAGAACAAAAGGCAGGACCTCCTGAGGCTCTCCAAGGTCCCCTCCCTCCATACTCCCCACCCCTGGCCACACACTCTCACTTGGCCCAGCCACACTGATCTCGCCGCTCCAAACCGAAAGTATGCTCAGGCCACAGGGCCTTTGCACTGGTTGTTTCCAGCGTCCCCCTGGCTAGAACACTTCTCGCAGAAATCCAAAGTCCGACCCCCTCCTCCAGAGCCCTCTGCTCAAACGTCCTCTCCCAATAAGACCTTCCTTGCCACGCTGTCCAAAAGTACACATTTGTCTTAGTCCCCACAGCTTAGTTTTGTTTAGGGTCTGCTGCCTCCAACAACAATGTCAACTCTACGCTGCCCTGTTTATTACCGCATCTCCAGAGTCAGGGGTGGCCCTCGCACCCTGCAGGTGTTCAGCTCATCACTCAATGAACAAACTCATCCTGCTGACGTGCCTAAGTGTTCCAGTGGGAAGGAAGTGCCCTTTTACTATACCCAGCTGTTCTGTCTCCTCACAGAAGGCCTCTAAGCTTAAGAATCCCACCTCCCTGACAGCACATACACACAGGCCCTTGAACAACTCGAAGGCAGCAGGCACTTTTCATGGCTGAGCATGAATCCTACCAGTTCATGTTCTTTCCAAGTTCAGCAATTTGCCCAGCCAAGCACAGGGCTTTCCAAACTACGAGGCACTGTGTTTCCCTCCACAGCATCACTTGAGTCACGAAGAACCTAGGCTCCATGGAGCGCTGAGCTCCCTTCGTGGAAAACCCTAAAACGTCCTTCATCCCTTAAGGCAGAATCCTTTCCTTTTCTGATTTGGAAGAAAATCAGAGGTGTTAAAACCAAACATCTTGACCCAATTTCCTCCAGGCACGCTCTCTCCTGGGCTCCCTCACTCCTGCAAGAAGACCCCACTGGAGCCAAACTTCTCAGTGACTTCATCCGACCCAGCGCTCCAACAGTGACCCCAGAGCCCCATTCCAAGTGGCAACGTCATCGCGAGCTGGCTCCACGCCTGTCACCAGGAATGACAGCAGTTCCTTAAATCAGACCCTCTGGTAGAAAATAAGGAACACACCAAGACAGCAGGAAATCTGCTTTCCTTGAGGCTTTCTGAAGTTTGTTGAGAAAAGAGGAACCTGTCTTGAGTAACAGGGAAGGCCACCTGCATCTCCAACAGAACTTCTCCTGGACTTAGAAATTCTAAACAGGCAAAGATAAAAGTAAAAAAAAGAAAAAGAAACCAACTCCAAAATGAATGGGGTCCAACTGCACAAAGATGGATTTCCCATCTCCGAAATCAGTGCCGCCATGTGGTTCTTAGTTGCTATAAAACCTCCCTGCTGCTCCAGACGGAGTCCAATTGCCCCTCCGCTACACATTTGTCTTAGTCCCCACAGCTTAGTTTTGTTTAGGGTCTGCTGCCTCCAACAACAATGTCAACTCTACGCTGCCCTGTTTATTACCGCATCTCCAGAGTCAGGGGTGGCCCTCGCACCCTGCAGGTGTTCAGCTCATCACTCAATGAACAAACTCATCCTGCTGACGTGCCTAAGTGTTCCAGTGGGAAGGAAGTGCCCTTTTACTATACCCAGCTGTTCTGTCTCCTCACAGAAGGCCTCTAAGCTTAAGAATCCCACCTCCCTGACAGCACATACACACAGGCCCTTGAACAACTCGAAGGCAGCAGGCACTTTTCATGGCTGAGCATGAATCCTACCAGTTCATGTTCTTTCCAAGTTCAGCAATTTGCCCAGCCAAGCACAGGGCTTTCCAAACTACGAGGCACTGTGTTTCCCTCCACAGCATCACTTGAGTCACGAAGAACCTAGGCTCCATGGGCGCTGAGCTCCCTTCGTGGAAAACCCTAAAACGTCCTTCATCCCTTAAGGCAGAATCCTTTCCTTTTCTGATTTGGAAGAAAATCAGAGGTGTTAAAACCAAACATCTTGACCCAATTTCCTCCAGGCACGCTCTCTCCTGGGCTCCCTCACTCCTGCAAGAAGACCCCACTGGAGCCAAACTTCTCAGTGACTTCATCCGACCCAGCGCTCCAACAGTGACCCCAGAGCCCCATTCCAAGTGGCAACGTCATCGCGAGCTGGCTCCACGCCTGTCACCAGGAATGACAGCAGTTCCTTAAATCAGACCCTCTGGTAGAAAATAAGGAACACACCAAGACAGCAGGAAATCTGCTTTCCTTGAGGCTTTCTGAAGTTTGTTGAGAAAAGAGGAACCTGTCTTGAGTAACAGGGAAGGCCACCTGCATCTCCAACAGAACTTCTCCTGGACTTAGAAATTCTAAACAGGCAAAGATAAAAGTAAAAAAAAGAAAAAGAAACCAACTCCAAAATGAATGGGGTCCAACTGCACAAAGATGGATTTCCCATCTCCCGAAATCAGTGCCGCCATGTGGTTCTTAGTTGCTATAAAACCTCCCTGCTGCTCCAGACGGGGAGTCCAATTGCCCCTCCGCCGGCCGGGTGGCCAGAGCAAGCTCCTTCACCTCTCTGAGCCTTAAGTCTGCTGATCTGAGACTGGAATCCACCTTGACAGCCTGCTGAAGAGATGCGTAAGAACATCTGTGTAGGAGTCCCCTGCAACCACTATAGGACTCAACAAACGAAGCTCTTATCACATATACTCAACACCCATTACGTCCAGACTCTCTGAGGGACACAGTGAGCGAGCACAGAGGACAGAAACAAAAGACGGCCACTGCCCTCGCCTTCCAGAGGCTTCAGCTTCAGCTGGGAAAACCACACACGCACAGGACTGCAGACGAGGCAGCACTGGCAAAGCAAAACCCCGAGAAAAGCACACGCCTCCATCCTCCGCTCTCCTCCACGTGTCCCTGGGGTCAGCTCGTTTGGATTCTAATCTTTGTCGAAGTAGCCATCAATCTGGCTACTTCCTGGACAGCAAAAGGCCTCAAAACGGCCTGTACATAAAGTCTCTAAAGCCAAGACCAAGGGAATGGCGGAGCTGTTTCAGCCCGCGTTCTCCCACTCGGGTCCAGCAGTGGCCGGCCAGTTCCGCCGCACGCCTGCCTCTGCCACCCGCCTCTCCCTTCCCGAGGAGGCCCTCACGACACCCATCATCTTGTTCATCTCCAGCACATCAAAGGACCACCGCCTACAACCCCTGAGCCAGCTGAAAAAAGAGGAAATGAGAAGAAAGGAAAAGGGAATCCAAGGGCAGTCATTAGCAAAAAAGAGAGAGAAAGAGAAAAAAAAAAGAAGAAGCAGCAGAGGGAAAAACAGAAAGCGAGATAAAGCATCGGAAAAAATGAGGAACATCAGTGACTCTCATTGGACATCTGCCTCTCCAGCTTAGAAAAGGCTTAAACTCACATTCTGCGATGTGTGCCTCATACAACATTCTGGCTGAGTAAGGCAGGCTGAGAATCCTCTACTCATTCTGGAAATAAGCACACTGAGGCTGGACACAATCGCAGCGATGGAGTGAGAAGGAGCACCCAGACCCTGCCTTCTCATTTTACAATGCTTGTTCCACCAGGGTCACCTGTGCATCCTGGATGCAAACTTAAAGAGCATTCGGAAGCAGAACTGGAGACAGAAAAAGAAGTGAATGGTCCTAGTCACGACAGCCAAAATGTGGCAACAACCCACACACCCACCAACGGATGACTAGACAGGTGAACCCATAGGGTGGAATGTTATTCAGTCGTGAAAAGAAATGAAGCCCTGACACAGGCTGCAGCGTGGATGACCCATGAAGACATCATGCTAAGTGAAAGAAACCAGACAAAAGATCAGTGTCGTTTGGTTCCCCTGATATGACATGCCTAGGACTGGAAAATCCATAGGCAGAAGAGAGATGAGTGGCGACCAGGGGCTGCGCGGTGGAGAGAGATGGGAAATGACTGCTTACTGGGTACGGGGTTTCTTTAGGGGAAGCGATGAGAATGTTCTGGAAAGGGATAGCAGTGATGGTTGTGTAACACTGTAAATGTATTAAATGCCATTGAACTGTATACTTTAAAATGGCGAACTGTGATGTGGTATGTGAGTTTAACCGCAATTTTTTTTAAGGCGGGCAGGGATAAAAAGAAACATCAGAAGACCGGATGCAGAGTAGGGGAATAGAAAGTAGTCAGAAATTCTTGGGCAAGACATGTGTTTTCTCCAAATTGGGAGCCCCCTCCGCACATCAGACCAGGGGACACGTCCCGTATAGAAGGACACCTCTCGTCTTACACGGGGGAGGGAGGGGCGCCTTCATCAGGGGCTGCAGACCAGGAGCCACCAGCAGCAGCCTGAGGAGGAAAACAGGGCCGTGAGCACGGAGTAAGGGAGCTCTGAGGCACGGAGGGGGCCCTCCTGCGGAAAGACCAGCTGACCCCACCAGGGAAATGCCAAGCATTTGCCTATCTGCCCTTTATACTGGTGACTCGGAGGATGGTAAAGAATCTGCCTGCAACGCTGGGGACCCAGGTTCAATCCCTGGGTCAGGAAGATCCCCAACAGAAGGGAATAGCAACCCCCTCCAGTATTCTTGCCTAGGGAGTCCATGGACAGAGGAGCCTGGGGGGCTACAGTTTATGGGGTCACAAAGTGTCGGACAGGACTGGGAGACTCACGCCTTCCCAAGGACGGAATCGCTGGTTCTCTAAACACGAGTTAAGTTCCCAGCTTACTGTGATCAGTACCAGCGAGGCGGCAGTGATCCAAGTCTTGGCCTCCCTGAGCTCACCCTCGGGAGGGTAACAGCGCTCAAGCTCATTGGCTGGTATGACCCTGCTTCATATCTGTGACTCGGCCCTCCGAGTTAAGACTAATACATGAACTCTTCCTCTCTGATTTTTAATACATTTTAATCACATTTGGTGACTCGGTAGAGATTAGTGACATTGAGGACACAGTCTGCAGAAAGAGCAGGAAGCTGCCTCGCGGGGTGAGCATGAAGCAGAGCTGGACACGGAAACCCAGCAATTTTAAAGATTACAATAGGAGGCTTACTGGGTACGGGGTTTCTTTAGGGGAAGCGATGAGAATGTTCTGGAAAGGGATAGCAGTGATGGTTGTGTAACACTGTAAATGTATTAAATGCCATTGAACTGTATACTTTAAAATGGCGAACTGTGATGTGGTATGTGAGTTTAACCGCAATTTTTTTTAAGGCGGGCAGGGATAAAAAGAAACATCAGAAGACCGGATGCAGAGTAGGGGAATAGAAAGTAGTCAGAAATTCTTGGGCAAGACATGTGTTTTCTCCAAATTGGGAGCCCCCTCCGCACATCAGACCAGGGGACACGTCCCGTATAGAAGGACACCTCTCGTCTTACACGGGGGAGGGAGGGGCGCCTTCATCAGGGGCTGCAGACCAGGAGCCACCAGCAGCAGCCTGAGGAGGAAAACAGGGCCGTGAGCACGGAGTAAGGGAGCTCTGAGGCACGGAGGGGGCCCTCCTGCGGAAAGACCAGCTGACCCCACCAGGGAAATGCCAAGCATTTGCCTATCTGCCCTTTATACTGGTGACTCGGAGGATGGTAAAGAATCTGCCTGCAACGCTGGGGACCCAGGTTCAATCCCTGGGTCAGGAAGATCCCCAACAGAAGGGAATAGCAACCCCCTCCAGTATTCTTGCCTAGGGAGTCCATGGACAGAGGAGCCTGGGGGGCTACAGTTTATGGGGTCACAAAGTGTCGGACAGGACTGGGAGACTCACGCCTTCCCAAGGACGGAATCGCTGGTTCTCTAAACACGAGTTAAGTTCCCAGCTTACTGTGATCAGTACCAGCGAGGCGGCAGTGATCCAAGTCTTGGCCTCCCTGAGCTCACCCTCGGGAGGGTAACAGCGCTCAAGCTCATTGGCTGGTATGACCCTGCTTCATATCTGTGACTCGGCCCTCCGAGTTAAGACTAATACATGAACTCTTCCTCTCTGATTTTTAATACATTTTAATCACATTTGGTGACTCGGTAGAGATTAGTGACATTGAGGACACAGTCTGCAGAAAGAGCAGGAAGCTGCCTCGCGGGGTGAGCATGAAGCAGAGCTGGACACGGAAACCCAGCAATTTTAATTAAAAATTCTGGATTTAGGCCCAGAGTGAGGTATTTGACATCAGGCCATTGTTTCAGACAGAATTCATCCAAAAGGCATATTCCAATGCCAATGACGACACGGGCCCTCGCTCGTGCTGGGTTTAGGGACCTTAGTGTGAAAAAACCAGAGGTACAGCTCTGTTCCCACGGGGCTCACCTGGTGCAGGATCTGGAACACATCACGTGTTCACAAGCGGACATGTGCGAAGGGGAAAAAATGGGACAACCACGGTGTCTAGAGTTTCGATCCCATACAGAATTACACAAATAAGTCTCTTATCCAAATCCCAGCTCAGGGCCCTGGAGAAGTCAGCTCCAGAGGCCAGAACCGCAGATCGAGGGCCTCAAACAACAGAAATCTATTGTTCTGGAGGGTGGAAGTCCAAGACGGAGGGGCCAGCAGGGTTGGTTTCTCCCGAGTCGTCTCTTCTGGGCTGGCAGATGGCTGTCTCCTCCCTGGGCCTTCCTATTGTCTTCCCCGCTGTGTCTGGGTCCGGACTGCCTCTTCTTCTAAAGACACCCTTCTGACCTCACTGAACTTACTGCCTCTTTTTTATTATTCTGCGGGAAGCTCTTCCAACTCCCAGCTGGTCATCCAGTCGTCACCCAGCCAGACCTCATGGATGCCGAGCACTGCGTCCCCCTCTAGACATCACAGAGACTCAAGACACAGGTTTCCTGCCCCGGAGAAGCTCAGAGTGCAGGACGGGAGTGACGGCCATCACAGTGGGCGGCCCTGTGGAAGCCAGGGAAGAACAAAGGCCTGGGCTGCGTCTGGACGGAGATTATCATTCCCCAGACAGGCAGAAGGGGGAAGGGATCCCAGACAGAGGAGCGGCCTTGCAAAGGCGCGGGTGCAGAGGCGGGTGCCAGGAGAGGGCAGGGGAGGAGGTAGAGGTAGGTCCGTGAAGACCCGTATTCACCCCCAACAAGGAGTGCCCTCACACTGGGACAATGGGGAGCCAGTTGGACTCAGAAGGACTATGTGGACGGCAACATGAGGCTAGGGGCGACTGGGGACACCTGCCCTGAAGCCGGGGTTCCTGGCTCAGTGGAGCAACAAGGAATAATTACTAAGCAGTACGTTAACAGAGAACCCGTCCACTCTCAGGGGAATGCTGGCCCCCTTAAATGGCTCCCCCCAAGTGTCCCCTGTGGGGTACACAGCCCCCTGAGCACAAGTGTTGCTCCTGCTCCCCTTTCCCCTACAAACCAGGAGAAAGCCAAATGGAGGTGACTCTGGGACCATCAATCACGCCGGCGGCAGGTCCGCACTGTGACTCTTTCCAACCCGCCTGCATCTCACGTCGGCCCTCATTTGTAAGACTTGCCGCCATCGCTGAATATACAGAGCCTTGATGATCTGCAGCAAAGCATAATTTACACCTTCGTGCTGCATCCACGAGAAATCATTTCCCCCCGAACTAATAACAACACCAACCGGCCACCTAGAGTAACAGAGCCCCCGACAGCCCCTGCCACGCAATTCAGAAACACAGCAGAATGGCATTCGGGTTGGCAATCTCCAGAACGACGCTGACAGGTAAAGAGGAGGGTTGGCAACTAGTGGACCATGACAGTGGGCTTTTCAAACTCTGTCTCCCACGGCGCTCGGGGTTCCTGGAGCCATCCCCGGAGTACCCTGCACAGGTGAATGATCAACACCACCCCCCACCCCAACCCATCCACAGTCCCCAAAAGAGGTATGTAACCAGAAAACCAGCACTGGGACACACCCCCAGGAGCCAACAGGGATGGGGAGACTTGGAGACCTCAGGCCAGCTCTGGCTCCCCTGCGTCCATTCCTGCCCCAGCACAGCCATTTTCCTGAGCCAGGGGCACAGCCAGAGCAAAGGGAAAAGGGCCCAGGCCAGCACTGTCTCCACAATCTCCCCAGAGTGGCCAGTATTGCTTTAGCCAGGCCATTTCCCAACACCTTCCCCATCAAACACATTACGAATGGCTCCACAGACCACCCTGTGTGGACAAGGAAGAGGCCTGGCTACAATTCCACCCTGGCTGTCTTCTCCCAGGGGAGGTAGGTAGAGAAGGCCTGTCTGAAATTCTCAACATCACCAGGATCTCTACGGCCATGGCCACCACAGAGCTCCTTGAGGGCGTGCACTGATCAGGTTTCACCCCAAGGCTATCCACATGGACCCACACAAATCTCAGCTCCCTGCCTCTCTGATCCCAGATTCCCAGGGTGCATCAGTCATCTGGCCCAAGATCCACCATAGCAATGTTTCTTTTTTCCCTGAAGACCAGATTGTCTCCTCATTTCAAAAGAGTATCAGAAGTGGGAAAGACAGGGACTTTCCTGGTGGTCCACTGGTTAAAAGTTCTGTGCTTCCACTGCAGGAAGCACAGGTTCGATTTGCAGGCTGGGGACCCAGATGAGCAGAAAGTCCTACAAGTGCTGCCAGTAAGAATCAGATTAGTGTGACGGTCTGGAGGGGTGGGATGGGGGGATATACATATGACTAATCTGGGAACATACATATCAGTAAACAACAAAACTCTGTAAAAGTTAAAAGTAAAATAAAAGCTTTAAAAAAAAAAAAGTCAGATTATGGGGCCAGGTTGGAGGGGAACAGGGCACAGGCAGAGTTTCCCATGACTGGGCTCCCTTCCTGCCCCCAAAGCATCTGCAGCAGCTGTGCTCAGAAACTCAGCAGCTGGCTGGCTGAAAGAAATCAAGAGCAAACACATCAGCTTGAAACTATCCCTGGGTCCTGTGACCACCTCCCTCTGAGCAGGACCCTACCCACAGGCCTCAGGATGTAGTCTTCTGAAGAAAACTCTGCCTGTACAAGTGGGTTTATCTGCCACAGCCTCTAAGATAAAATTCCCCTCAACTGCTGACCTGTAGCTCTGATCCTAATCTTGGTCCCTCCCAGGCAGGTTTATCACACTCAGGGAGAAACCGGATGGAAGGAGAGTCAGACAACTGTGACATTTCAAGAAAGGAACTTCTGGCTTAAGTTTGTGGTTGAAATACACCATGACAAAGGGTCCATCCACAGAGGGGCAGTGACCCTCCTGTAAAAACAGCTTCAACGATGATGTGAAACCTGACTGAAAGGGACTTACTTGGAAGAACCAAGATGGAAACTGAGTTGAACAGAGATGACAAGAATCAGAAAGACTAGATCTTCCCCAGAAGTGGTGACCAAGAGGTCTGAACTGATATTTAGGGGATCTGGGTTTTTTTCACTAAGAAAATAATGGCCAGGACCCCGAGTGACAGACGGCCGCAAGCGCATCTGCAGCCCGGCACCAGGCTTTCTGGAGAACACTGACGTGAGAGACAATTCTAACTTTCACAGCAATCCTCTGATAGGTGTCTTCTTTAGTCACCCAGTTGGGTCCGACTCCTTTGTGACCCCATGGACTGTAGTCCTCCAGGCTCCTCTGTCCATGGGATTTCCCAAGCAAGAATACTGGAGTGGGTTGTCATTTCCTTCTCCAAGGAGTCTTCCCGACCCAGGGATCGAACCCATGTCTCCTAAATTGGCAGGTGCATCCTATGCCACTGAGCAACCAGTGGAGCCTGATATGGGTCTTAAAGACATGGAAACGGAGGTCTGAGTTCAGAAAAGAGATAGGCCCAAAGTTTCGTGCAGCCAGTTCCCAAACCCAGGTCAGATCAGCTCTAAACACGAACACACCAGCCTCTCTACAAACTGAGGACACCATTTTAAGCTTCCAGGATTGCTGCAGGAAAATAGGGTCATCTTGGAAACGGTTACAGGCCCCTGAGTATGAGGGTGTTAGTTTGTACCCACCTGGGTAATTTTGCATGCTGATTAAAAAAGTGAAAGTGAAGTTGCTCAGTTGTGTCCACTCTTTGCAACCCACGAAAGAGCCACAGAATTCCCGAGGCAAGAACACTGGAGTGAGCAACATTTCTCTTCTCCAGGGGATCTTCCCAGCCCAGGGATCGAATCCAGGTCTTTCGCAGCGCAGGCGGATTCTTTACCGTCTGAGGCACCAGGAAAGCCCAAGAGTCCTCCAGTGGGTAGTCTGTCCCTTCGCCATGGCATCTTACCCACCCAGAGATCAAACCGGCGTCCTGGCATTGCAGGCGGACTCTCTTAACAGCTGAGCTACAAAGGAATCTAATGCTAATACGCGGGAAGAATATTCCAATGATCTTGGAGAAGGGGCAGGGATTTCCAGGCATTGGGGCACCGCCCTCTTTGGCCTTTAAGGTCGGCTTCAGAACAGTCGTCACCAACGTGCTAATATATTACAGCGGGTCAAGGCCTCCGCGCGAAGTAAACCACCACCCGCCCCCTCCGCCACTTTGCCCCGGAAGTGGAATCCTCCGCCATCTTGGGTCCAGCCCGCACTCGCCAGTTCACCTCGCCGCCTCAAGGGGTGCGGTGTCATTCTTTTAATGGCGGTGCCGCCTCTTCCTCGGGTCGCCAGAGGGCGGGGTGCCGCCCTCCTTTGTGACCCCATGGACTGTAGTCCTCCAGGCTCCTCTGTCCATGGGATTTCCCAAGCAAGAATACTGGAGTGGGTTGTCATTTCCTTCTCCAAGGAGTCTTCCCGACCCAGGGATCGAACCCATGTCTCCTAAATTGGCAGGTGCATCCTATGCCACTGAGCAACCAGTGGAGCCTGATATGGGTCTTAAAGACATGGAAACGGAGGTCTGAGTTCAGAAAAGAGATAGGCCCAAAGTTTCGTGCAGCCAGTTCCCAAACCCAGGTCAGATCAGCTCTAAACACGAACACACCAGCCTCTCTACAAACTGAGGACACCATTTTAAGCTTCCAGGATTGCTGCAGGAAAATAGGGTCATCTTGGAAACGGTTACAGGCCCCTGAGTATGAGGGTGTTAGTTTGTACCCACCTGGGTAATTTTGCATGCTGATTAAAAAAGTGAAAGTGAAGTTGCTCAGTTGTGTCCACTCTTTGCAACCCACGAAAGAGCCACAGAATTCCCGAGGCAAGAACACTGGAGTGAGCAACATTTCTCTTCTCCAGGGGATCTTCCCAGCCCAGGGATCGAATCCAGGTCTTTCGCAGCGCAGGCGGATTCTTTACCGTCTGAGGCACCAGGAAAGCCCAAGAGTCCTCCAGTGGGTAGTCTGTCCCTTCGCCATGGCATCTTACCCACCCAGAGATCAAACCGGCGTCCTGGCATTGCAGGCGGACTCTCTTAACAGCTGAGCTACAAAGGAATCTAATGCTAATACGCGGGAAGAATATTCCAATGATCTTGGAGAAGGGGCAGGGATTTCCAGGCATTGGGGCACCGCCCTCTTTGGCCTTTAAGGTCGGCTTCAGAACAGTCGTCACCAACGTGCTAATATATTACAGCGGGTCAAGGCCTCCGCGCCGGAAGTAAACCACCACCCGCCCCCCCCTCCGCCACTTTGCCCCGGAAGTGGAATCCTCCGCCATCTTGGGTCCAGCCCGCACTCGCCAGTTCACCTCGCCGCCTCAAGGGGGGCGGTGTCATTCTTTTAATGGCGGTGCCCGCCCTCTTCCCTCGGGTCGCCAGAGGGCCGGGTAATGGTTTGCTGTGCCTTATACACAAGGTGACAGTCCTACTTCCCAGCTTTGCGCACACGGAGAAATGGCTAAAAACGCGGCTGAGGAGGCTGGCCGAAGCCAGGTCGTGAGGGAGCGCGTAAGCAAAGTCTATCATGAAGGCAACAACAACGCTAAAAAAAGGGAACTTGCCTGGTGGTCCAGGGGTTAAGACTCTGAGTTTCCTATGTAGGGGGCCCAGGTTCGATCTCTGGTCAGGGAACTAGATCCCACATGCTGCAATGAAGACCTAGCGCGGCCAAATAAATCAATCTCAAAAAAAAAAAAAAAAAACCTAAGAAAAGCCAGGAGCGTTCCATGCTCAAACTGTCTGGAAAAGTCACCACTGCATTTCTTTAGACACAAGAAGTCACAAGGGAGCAAAGGCAGGCTCACCGCCGATGAGAGCGCCCCATCCAGGCCCGCGAAAGGAACTTTTTCTTTGGCCCCCGACCGGGCAGGAGAAGATGTAAAGGAACGCCTCAGTCCCTCAGCAGCTTCCTCCACATCTCCGTTCCTGGCGTTTTTCTCACCGTAAGCGCCTCTTGGGGAGCGTCCAGGAGCCCATCAGACCAGGTAAGAAGCAAGGAAGACTCATTAACCCAGGCTGGGCAGCCGAGCCCTCCTGCAGCCCAGATAAGCCAGAGCGGGCCAGGAGGCAGGAGCCTCGCCTGCTGTCAGCAGGATCTGGATGGGTCCTAAAACCCCCAGACATGCCTTCCGGGCTGCCCTCCCCCCGCCAGCAGCTTCCCCTGGTCAGACCTGTTGAGCCCTGAGGTGCTCAGGCCCCAGCCCAGACCCTCCCGGTCGACGCTGCAGGCCGCCCGAGGCTCGAGTGGCCTGAGCCCGAGGGTCAGGAGGCCGTGGCCCCAGCGCTGCGGCCAGGCAGCCTGGCACTCCAGCAGCAACATCAAGGGAAGAAGCCAGGAAAGCGGAAGGTCTCGGCACCGGACGTGGCATGATCCTCTGAACGTGGGGTGTGGAGTCCACTCACAGGGTATACAGGACGCCGGCCACCGGCTCAGGAGCCCTAGGAAACGTGGGAAGACCCTGCCACAGGCCGGGGTCTCGGGCAGCAGGGTTGGAACCCAGAGCTGCCAGAGCCTGGCCAGTGCACTCTGCGGCTCAGGCTGTGAAGCGGGGAGGGAGGCGCGGCTGCCCCTGAGCACAGCAGTCCACACCGGTGAAGCCGCAGGGCTCCTGTTCCAGCCCACACACCAGCCCACACAACCAGCCGCCAGCAGCCCCTGGGACCCGAGCGGCTGCCTTGCCGAGTGGGGGCACGTTTCTCCCGCCACGCTGGTATCTGGCAGGACCACCCTGGGCTCGCGCTCTGCTGTCTAGTTCATACTGCAGTTAAGACCCCAGGGGCTGCCAAGGCCAGTCACCTACCACTCAGCCTCTCTTCCACATCTGGCCTCTTTTGAAACATTCCCAGGGACCCCCCTCCACCCCATGACCTGATCAAGAGACCCCTCTGGGCAAAAAGGAACCCAGCTACCACCCCCAACATCACCCCACCTTTCTACCATCTCCCTGCCTCTCAGAGTAAACAGACTCAAATTTGAGGTCTCATTCTAAAACCTGTGTTCTTTCCGTGACCCCATGTAGCCTTATATAACCCATGAAGAAATAAAGCAAACTAAATCCAATCTAATTCCAGAATTTAATCTTGACTTGTGAACTTCAAAACCCCTTAGGGTACTCAGATGCTTTCCTATTCAAATTGAGGCCCCAGGCCAAGGCACCAGCAGCACCTGGGAGCTAGTTAGACAAGGCAGAGTCTCAGGCCCCAGCCCAGACACTGACGCCTGATCTGCATTTGAACAGGGGCCCCCTGTGATTGCAGACACATCGACATTGTAAGTGCTGACTTAATGTCCTACAAGGTAGGTAATGTTGTGCAGGTGGATTTCATGTGCCCACACCAAGCAGTAGGCCCTTCTTTATAAATAGAAAATACTAGCTTGAGTACCAGATTAGCTGGGAAAGAGGCCGGGGAAGATTGAAGGCAAAAGGAGAGGAGGGCAGCGGCAGATGAGGTGGTTGGATAGCACCACCGAGTCAATGGACGTGAACTTGGGCAGACTCCGGGAGATGGTGAGGAACGGGGAGGCCTGGTGTGCTGCAGTCCATGGGCTCACAGAGAGTCAGCCACCACTGGGCAACTGAATACCACCACCACCGGATCAGCAGATTTTCCGTGAAGCATGTGCCTGATTATCCAAAACTCAACGGTTTTATTTTTCACTCCGAACACAACAAAGGCTTGTAGCTATTTATCAGTAACACACTTGCTAAATGAGAACAGTGGCCTCCAACTTCCTATTTCTGTTTCTATTGTACATTATGAGTCAAAAACAAATGACACTCTTCCATGAGCCACTGTTAAAATAAGGAGCCTCTGTCACGATTAAATTAGGACAAGGACTCATTTCTGTAGAACCTTCTAAATATCATCTCTAAAGAGTTTTTACAACTTAGTTTTTTTGTTGACTAATCTGGGAGTTCTCTGTGCATTTGATAAGCAAACGAGAAGGGTGGAGGAATGAAGGCATTTGAGAAGGAACAAAGGATGCAAAAACGTCTGGAAGGCCTTTCATCGGGTAGTCTTTAGAGAAGTCACCTGCCAGAGTCACCGGGAGGGTCGGGCACAGCCCTGAAGGCTCCCAGAGAAGCCCTTGGCTCCAGGTCGCGACTGTATCCACCCAGCCATGTGGAGAGCCTGGCTTGCACAGTAGGTGCTCAAATATAAATATTTGTTTTTGTTGAACCAAATGCTGACAGATGTATTTACCACAAAGAAAAAAAAAATGAAGTCTGGGATCAGGCCAGATGTGACGGGTGTGCCCAGAGCGAGGCATACACCAGGAGAGCTTGGTGGCGGGGAAGCTGGTTTGAAAGAAAAGGAAGAACTCATCCTGGCCTCAGGAGCTGCAAGCACCTGCTGGGGCTGAACTCCAAGGGGGCTCATCAGAGACGCAGAATCCCAGGCCCAGCCCCAGACCTACTGAGTCAGAATCTGTGCCAACCGCACAGAAAAGCCGTTTGCTGAAAACTGGCTTGAGATGCCCCACGCTAAGTATGGCCATCAAACACGGAGACTGAACGGGAACAGAAGCGGGGTGTCCCCTAGTGAGGACGCAGCTGGTGGTTACCAGAGCCGTCCACACACATCCAGCTCACTCCTGCTCTCCTGGGCCCGGGGCCCGGGCTGCATCTCCCCGCCCACCTGAAGGTAGGTGTGGCTGGGCTTTCGTCCACGAGATCTGAGCCCCAGTGCCATGTGTCACTTCCAGGAAGAAGCATTAAGAACCAGGCGCTGTTGGTCACCTGGCAAGATTCCAGAGAGTGGCTGCTCCCTCCTCCTGGGTCCCGGAGGGTCTCCCTGCCACCAGCCTCGCTGCTACAGACGGGCAGCATGAGAAGAAGCAAACCTATGCTGTTTTTAAGCACTGAGATTTGGGGACGGTTTATGAGGGCAGCCTTCCCGAACCCTCCTGACGGACACAGCACCTAAGCCCCCAGTGCTTAAAACCTGTTTCTCCCCGCTGAGAACAGCTCAAACGCATCATGACATGAGGACCTCTTTTTAAACCCCGAACAGCATTATTCAACTACTTTCTACACGCTTCAGAATCCACTCCCCCGTCATCTGCTCGTCTCAGTCCCTTCCCCAGATTGCCCCACGTATTTATGCCTTTATGTTACTGCACCGTATGCTTTTTGGTGAGGTACTGTACATCCTTTTTCAACAAGGCGACAGACAGACACACATACTGACACACCAGAGTTGGCTCCAGATGAATTCTAGCTCTTTCCAAAGAAATCAACGCCCCCCCCCCCCTCCTTGAAAGACAAAGATTTGCCATTACTTAGGGTATCTAAAAGCACATGGCCTCGGGCCAGACAAGTATGCCTTCCACTGGGTCTTTGCACAAAAGGATATGTACGAGAATGCACGGAACACAGTCTTTGTTTTTAAAAAGCAATGTGTTCTTGGAAACACCAGCTCTTTCTGCCTTGTCATCAGATGAAATCTGAACCATGCTAACTCCATAAAAACACTTAGTGTCACTGGCAGAAAGGTTTTATTTTTCAAACTCAGCTGAGCCGCTTTTGGAAGGGGGTGGGGGGGCTGGGGGCTTGTGTGAGACATAGGTGAAGCTTATTTTAACCAGTTCTTCCAGAGGTGAGGAGGGCATGGGGCAGGTCAGGTGTGGCCAATTGACTTATAACAGGAACAGGCCTCAGCGGGTATTCTGAGGCTGAGTTTGTCTACCAGATTCTTCCGGAGCCCAGATTTCTACATGTTTAATTGCTGGGGCAGAGGGCATATACGTTGTTACGGTTTTAAGGAATATTGCCAAATTACACTCCAGGAAGCATATGACAATCTTCCTACGCCCTTGCCAAGACTCATTCTGTTTTTATGTTGACGCTTTTCATTAAAGTTACCTTTTTATTACAATTCTTTGATTGCTAATGAGACTGAAGTTCCACTGTCCATTCTTACAGTGATGTGTTGCTTTGTTTCTGCCTTTTTTTTTTAATTTATAAAAGTACTTCTCACCTTAAGGACATTAACTTTTCTCCATTTTTTTTATTTGCCTTTTAGCTCATTTTTGAAGGAAGAGGTCTCTGATAGCAGAATGGATGGTTCACAGACAGGGAGACTACCACAGGAGTGGACATCTCAACTGGCCTGCAGAGGTAAGGCCCTCACCTGCCCCAGCCAATCCACCAGCGAGTCCTTTCGACTCAGCAAGAAATATTCCAAATCCATCCCTTTATCTCTCAGCATGCCCAGTCCCAACAGCCTGCTCCCGGCTTCCTAACGCATCTACTTGCCCCCCTCCCTGCCCTTTAAAATCCACACTTCACACGATAGCCCAGGTGAGCTTTCCAAAACAAATCGGAGCACGCCAACCCGTCAATCAAATCAAAAGCTACCAACCACTAAAAAGAAAGAGGATAATAATTAGGGAATGTGGAAGAGATGCTAAATATCGCTATCCGGTTACAATATCTACATGTATCATATGCACAGGCTATACTTTTAACTTTACACAAGATGACAGGTCAAATACATGCAATGAGAAGAAAACATCTGTTGCCCGAAATCAGCCCCGATAGGAGAATTTATACCCCAGAAATGGGCGAATGCCAGAAATCAGAACTTCCCACCCTCCACCCCACAAAGCTGATCCACCAGCACATCAGTGGAGGTAGAAGACGCTTTAGAGAGTGTCAGAGAATGACTCTCCAATCTCGTTCTCCCAAAAACTCCTGAGGAGGAGGGAAGGGAGCTCCAGATAGAGAGAACCTTCAGAACAGGAGAGTGTCTCTGGCAAAAGAATAGATGGACAAACACAGACCACACAGGGGAGCACAGCTCAGGAGATGCCCTGAGGACATGGAGGAATAGCGGGGCCCTTGCACTAACACTGTTTGCAGTTAAGTCCCCCAGACCATAGATGCAGATCTGGGGAAAGGCAGGAAACCTTCAGTTACTAATATTTGGCCATATCTTTCTTCCATCATGCAGAGTAGGCACTCAAAATATAAATTCATAGAGAAAAATCAAGTTACATATATTGTAGGGGGTGGGGGACAACTTATCTGCCATATCCCAAGCTCTCTTGTTCTTGTTCTCTTAACTGTTCTGGAATATTCCAGTTCTCTCGTATCTCTCAACATACACCCTTCCTCAGGGTTCTGTGCGTTTGTAGTGCAAACATTCACATATCCCAATCCTCACAGGGCTGGCTCCTCTGCATCACTCAGCTCTCTGTTCAGCTATCCCCTCCTTGGAGATGCCTTTTCTGATAGTTTCTGGAACCCCTACTTCCTGTATCCCACACCCCTGACTTATCACAGTACCCTGTTTTATTGGCCCCATGCCACTTTAAAATCATATATATATATATATATATATATATATATATATATATATATATCGCTAGTTTACTGTCTCCCCAACTGAAAAGTAAGCTTCTTTTCTATGCTTTTCACCGCTTCACCTGCAGCGTGTTCGGCAGCACTCACAGGGATTGTTAGGCACTCACTTAGGGGGTGCTGAATGAGTGATCAAGTTCTGAACAGGGACTGGCAACCACACACAGCTCATAAGCTAGGAATGGCCTAGCCATCTTTTTTTTTTTTTTTTTCACTCCATCAGTCTTCGCTACAGCACAGGGGATCTCTGTGTCACCACACACAGACTCTCTGGTTGTGGCTCAAGGGCTCAGCAGTTGCAGCATGAGGGCTCAGCTGCTCCTTGGCATGTGGGATCTTAGACCACCAGTGGAGTCCTGGCCTTTCCATCTTTAAATGGTTGAAAACACAACACAAGAAAAACACTGCATAGCACAAACTCAAACCTCAGCATCCATAAATAAAGTTTTATCGGCACACAGCCACACCCGCTGGCTTGGGTCTCCTGTGGAGCTGCCTCGTGCTCCACAGGCAGGGCTGAGTGGCGGTGACAGGGACCATATGGGCGCTCTCACGGCTTCGCACTGCCTATCACAGCACTGCAGCTATAGCTCGAGGGTGCCGCTTGGCCCACAAAGCCAAAAATGTTTCCTGGCCCTTTTCAGAAAAAGTCTGCCAACGCAAGTGGAGAAGGAGAAGGTTCTGAGGAATGTTTCTAAGGGAGACCAGATCAGGCTTGCACCCGAATGAATGGGAGAGAAAAGGTAAGAGGGGGTAGAGTCGGGTGCCACGGTGGAAAGAGGATGGTGACTTGCCTGCGGGTTCAGAGCGTGAGGGGGGCACTGAAAGGAGGAGGGAGGCTAAAAGGGTGACTGGGACACGTGGTATGTGAGTCTCTGGGGAGTGAGGCCTGCTGCCATCTCAAATGAGGGGACTGCAGCGAACGAGGAACTTAACCAACCCAAGTCGATCTTTCCCGGACGGGAGACAGGAGAGACACTGATAGTATGTGGAGGCAGGAGCGGGGAGAGTCCTGCGAGGAATCCACGCGCGCCCAGCACCATCCCCACACCCATCCCAGCTGAACTCCACAGTGTCACCCACGCTCTGGTCCTCTAAAGGACAAGCCAGACCCACATGCTGGCCACCGTTTCCACTTCTCTCCATGGGGTAAGAACCACTCCGGCACTTCCCCGGTGGTCCAGTGGGTAAGACTCCACACTCTCAATGCAGGCGCTATGGGTTCTATCCCTGGTCGGGGAACTAGGATCCCACATGCCATGTGGTGCAACCAGAAAAGGTGGGGGGATGAGGAACACTTCCCAGCAGCTTCGCCGTTGCAGGCAGAGCAGAATCTACTTATTTTGCAGTTAAGTACCAGGGGAGCCATGCTGACATTCTGTTAGAAACCTTGTCATGTAGCTGCTGGGAGTAGTAAGCGGGCAAGCTGGGAGAACCCTGTTCTTTGGAGTACCCCGATAAAAATGCTAACACCTAACTTGCACCTAGGCCTTCCTGGTTTACCAAACTGTTTCTTTCACCAGCCAGGTAGGGCCCAGCGTTCGTGCTGGTAGACGAGGTCAGTCAGGCTGTCAGATGAAAGCTGGGCTCTTTCAGGCTGGGAAGAGTACAAGCAGGTCAGCATCTCATTCATGTTTTTAGCTGGTAATGGACCACGGGGATTCACGTGGTGGTTAGCAGATGTCAGGCATTCCTGCCGACTTGTTGCTAAGGGAACTTTTGTGAAGATGCCCCGAATCCAGAGAATCCACAACCCTGCCCACTGCTTTGAAGTCCTGAGGGGGTGGCCACTGGACCAGACAGCACAGAACGGTGAAGGGGGGCACGCTGCTCGGGAGAGGAGGCAGACGGAGGGTGGGCCGTCGGTAAGGGTTTCACACAGCAGGAGCCACAGACGCTGGCCACAGCCCCAAATCAAAGGGCAGGACGACTTTGTGAAGATGGCAGAAAGCACCTTAATCTTTTCAGTCACAATTACATGCTCCGCAAACCACCAGCCCTAATTACACCGTTTGTGGACAGAGCTGATGACCACCTTGAAAAATATGGGCATGAGGAACAAGGTCACACCCATTTTAGGTGATCGCCACATTCCAGAAAGAAAGGCCTTGCAGTAAAATCAATTTGTGTAACATATCGAACATCTACTAGCTGTCAGGCAGTTCAGATACACGATGTCCACTAAGAACCAGCACCAAATAGCCCCAGCTTGAAAAAGCTGGCTTGTCAGTGGCTCAGGGGACAGACCTAGGCTTCAGGCACAGAACAATCTGGTTTCAAGTTCAGCTGCACCATTTATTGCCATTACAAAGACATCCCTGCCATTTTTAAAAGCCAAAAAGAACAGAGATGGAGAAATTCACAGAAGAAAGGCCCAATCTGTTCATTTTACCTCCCTGAGGCTCTCTCATCCGCCTGGCCTGCACTGCTTCCCCTCTAATGGAGCATCTGTCCCGGGGTGCTCCCTACTCTGGTGAGGTAGCTAGTCTACAAACGACCTCAGTGAACCTGGCTTCAGGTAGTAACTTTAGCCTTCCTCCAACTTTGAATCAGCGACTGAACACCTAACACCTAGGCCTTCCTGGTTTACCAAACTGTTTCTTTCACCAGCCAGGTAGGGCCCAGCGTTCGTGCTGGTAGACGAGGTCAGTCAGGCTGTCAGATGAAAGCTGGGCTCTTTCAGGCTGGGAAGAGTACAAGCAGGTCAGCATCTCATTCATGTTTTTAGCTGGTAATGGACCACGGGGATTCACGTGGTGGTTAGCAGATGTCAGGCATTCCTGCCGACTTGTTGCTAAGGGAACTTTTGTGAAGATGCCCCGAATCCAGAGAATCCACAACCCTGCCCACTGCTTTGAAGTCCTGAGGGGGTGGCCACTGGACCAGACAGCACAGAACGGTGAAGGGGGGCACGCTGCTCGGGAGAGGAGGCAGACGGAGGGTGGGCCGTCGGTAAGGGTTTCACACAGCAGGAGCCACAGACGCTGGCCACAGCCCCAAATCAAAGGGCAGGACGACTTTGTGAAGATGGCAGAAAGCACCTTAATCTTTTCAGTCACAATTACATGCTCCGCAAACCACCAGCCCTAATTACACCGTTTGTGGACAGAGCTGATGACCACCTTGAAAAATATGGGCATGAGGAACAAGGTCACACCCATTTTAGGTGATCGCCACATTCCAGAAAGAAAGGCCTTGCAGTAAAATCAATTTGTGTAACATATCGAACATCTACTAGCTGTCAGGCAGTTCAGATACACGATGTCCACTAAGAACCAGCACCAAATAGCCCCAGCTTGAAAAAGCTGGCTTGTCAGTGGCTCAGGGGACAGACCTAGGCTTCAGGCACAGAACAATCTGGTTTCAAGTTCAGCTGCACCATTTATTGCCATTACAAAGACATCCCTGCCATTTTTAAAAGCCAAAAAGAACAGAGATGGAGAAATTCACAGAAGAAAGGCCCAATCTGTTCATTTTACCTCCCTGAGGCTCTCTCATCCGCCTGGCCTGCACTGCTTCCCCTCTAATGGAGCATCTGTCCCGGGGTGCTCCCTACTCTGGTGAGGTAGCTAGTCTACAAAACGACCCTCAGTGAACCTGGCTTCAGTGTATCACACCTGTACCCACACCTGTATGAGCCTTCCTCCAACTTTGAATCAGCGACTGACACTCACTTTGCCCATGGAACCTGGCAGAAATGATGCACCAGTTCTGAGCCTTAAGAAGTTCTGACAAAAAAAAAAAGGAAGTCCTGGCAATCTGCACTTTTGCTTTCTTGGAAGTCCACATGTTAAAACTCTAGTTGGGGCTTCTCTGGTGGTCCAGTGGGTAAAGACACCACCTTGCAGTGCAAGGCGCGCCGGTTCGATCCCTGGCCGGGGAAGGTCCCACGTGCCGCAGAGCAGCTGGACAGATGTGTCCAACTACCGAGCCGGAGCTCTGGAGCACATGCGCCCAGAGCTGGTGCTCTGCGACAACAGAGGCCACCGCGATGGGAGGCCCACACAGGCCAAAGAACAAAGATCGATGAAAATGAATAAATAAAAGACCAATAGAAGTGGCCAAAAAAAAACAAGAACAAAAACTCTAGCTGTTCTGCTACAGAGAACGGCATGCAGAAAGGCACCGGAGGATGAGAAACCACATGAGAGAAAAGACACGTGAAAGGCGCCACGCATGTGGGTGAAGATGCTGCTCTGGAGGCTGCAGCCCAGCTGAACCTCCAGGACCCCAACTGTGGTCACTCTCCGACTGCAAATGCATAAGGGATGCCGAGAGAGACCGGCAGGAGAACCAGCCAGCCGAGCCCATCACCCCACGGAAGCATAGTAACGAATGGTGGATCTGTGACACCTAAGTTTTGAGGTGGCTTGTTACACAGCAACGGATAAAGTATTACTCCTCAGTGATCCACAGCACAGCCCACTTCCCCAGCCCAGCATCTCTCTCCCCGTTTTGAGGTGGGCTGTGAACGTTCGATTTTACAGTTAGCCATAAAGAACCCAAAAGAAAAAATGGAGAAATTCACAGAAGAAAGGCCCAATCTGTTCATTTTACCTCCCTGAGGCTCTCTCATCCGCCTGGCCTGCACTGCTTCCCCTCTAATGGAGCATCTGTCCCGGGGTGCTCCCTACTCTGGTGAGGTAGCTAGTCTACAAAACGACCCTCAGTGAACCTGGCTTCAGTGTATCACACCTGTACCCACACCTGTATGAGCCTTCCTCCAACTTTGAATCAGCGACTGACACTCACTTTGCCCATGGAACCTGGCAGAAATGATGCACCAGTTCTGAGCCTTAAGAAGTTCTGACAAAAAAAAAAAGGAAGTCCTGGCAATCTGCACTTTTGCTTTCTTGGAAGTCCACATGTTAAAACTCTAGTTGGGGCTTCTCTGGTGGTCCAGTGGGTAAAGACACCACCTTGCAGTGCAAGGGGCGCCGGTTCGATCCCTGGCCGGGGAAGGTCCCACGTGCCGCAGAGCAGCTGGACAGATGTGTCCAACTACCGAGCCGGAGCTCTGGAGCACATGCGCCCAGAGCTGGTGCTCTGCGACAACAGAGGCCACCGCGATGGGAGGCCCACACAGGCCAAAGAACAAAGATCGATGAAAATGAATAAATAAAAGACCAATAGAAGTGGCCAAAAAAAAACAAGAACAAAAACTCTAGCTGTTCTGCTACAGAGAACGGCATGCAGAAAGGCACCGGAGGATGAGAAACCACATGAGAGAAAAGACACGTGAAAGGCGCCACGCATGTGGGTGAAGATGCTGCTCTGGAGGCTGCAGCCCAGCTGAACCTCCAGGACCCCAACTGTGGTCACTCTCCGACTGCAAATGCATAAGGGATGCCGAGAGAGACCGGCAGGAGAACCAGCCAGCCGAGCCCATCACCCCACGGAAGCATAGTAACGAATGGTGGATCTGTGACACCTAAGTTTTGAGGTGGCTTGTTACACAGCAACGGATAAAGTATTACTCCTCAGTGATCCACAGCACAGCCCACTTCCCCAGCCCAGCATCTCTCTCCCCCAGTGACTTCCTGTAAACTCCTGCAACACGATCCCAAGCCCCAAGTGGAGGAGCTGGGGAGAAGGAGATGCAGGGGCAACCCTCTGCAGCCAGCCAGTTCAGCCAGCGAAGTCTCGTATTCTGTTAGTATCTCTGAGGTCTAGCCCTTGCAGCCAGACTGTGGCTTCTGAGAACAGCACCTCACTCAAGGAAAGCTCTGTTGTGTATGCATTCCAATCTTATTACCACCCCCAACCCCCTAGAATTAATTCCTCAGACCTCTCGTGGTTTCTGCAGATGCCTTCCAGGACCTTCCAGATCCTGAATTCTCCCCATTCCCGGTAAGGGTATCACCGCAGCGCCTCCTCAACCCTACCTCTCTAAACTCCTCAGCCTCTTCATGGGAGCAGACCCTCAAGAAAGCTGTTTCTGGCTGCTTTCCTCAAGGGCCTTGAGAACTCCCGGGAAGCTGTAGGTCTTATCTGTTAGGCCTCCTCCCTTTTCTGGAAGAATGGTTCCCTCCCCCGCACACTCTCCAGGAGGCTGCCCCACCCGCCGAACAGCAGGATCCTTGTGACCATCCCTGCCCACCAGGGAGCCAAGTATGTGCAGGCCTCATTTCCTAGTGGTCTTGACCAAAATGACTTCCTCAGGAATCAGGACCAGAACCTCCACCAAACTGGCCTCTGCCCAGGGGCTGGCTGGCCACCAGGATGAGCCTTCTGGCCCCTTCAGCTCCCCTGCGTGGGGTCTGCTTCCTGCACACCAGGGCCTCTCAGTTCCCCTTTTTTCACATGAGCAAGGAGGAAATCCTTGGGGGCGTGTCCATCTTGCACACACTGCTCTTGGTCTTTGGCACGTTTCTGCCAAGATGGGGTTTCCTGACATCCCTCTTTGTGCCGGAAAGTGAACAGTGCCCTGGGGTGAGGGCCATGCCAGCTGCACGCCTCCGTCAGAGTCCCGCCCCGGGCGCCCAGTGTCGCCCCCCCTGCCTCTCCACGTACCCCCAGCAGCTCCCCTGGCCTTCTGAAGTCCACGCCCCTGCAAGCTCAGGGCCGCGCCCACCAGCAGAGGCTCACCACCTTCGTACCCACGGGCTCCTCCTCTGGCCATATGGCTTCTGCACCGACGTCTGGCTGGCACTCGTCTGGACTCAGATTCCCTATGCTAGCCAGTCCATCACCGGTGACCCCTTTGGGAGTTCGGCATTCCCTGACCTAACCTGTCTCTGGGGATTCAACCCGTCCCAAAGGACCCCCTCCACATACCCTCCATCCCTGCCGGCCTCAGCCTCGAGGCCAAGCCTGCTTGGGGAAGAGGTTCCCAGATACCAAGAGCCTGACCTTCCATCCTCCCTGTCGAAGCTGCATCTGCTTTTCCGTGAGAAGAGTCCCGAGCTCAGGCCCACACCCATCTCCACCTGTGGGGAGCGCAGCTGGCTGTAGTGCAGTCAAACGTCAGGGCTTGCAGGAGAGGCGCTCCAGTCGGGAGGAGCTGCTGCTCCCGCTGCAGCCCCCGCACCTCGGCTGTCACCAGCAGGCTGACCTCAGGGCGCCACCAACCTTCCCCACAAGGATCTGGACCTTCACTTGCCTTCTGGTATACCTGGTCCCAGGATGTTGAGTTTAAAAGAGGCAGTAGGCCCAGAGGGTAAATTCCACCAGCTGAGCTGCTAACCACCGAGGCAAGCCTGCCTCTGGGGCTGACTGCCTTCACCTGTCTCACTCAGTTTGCCTGCCTGCAAAATGGGGACAGTGCTTCTCCCTTCCCAGGGCTATCAATCAGGGGAATTGGTGATGATGCCTGGCACGCAGTAGGTGCTTAACAAACGGAAGCTCCTCCCGGACTACTGCTCCCACAGACGGGTATGGGTCTGAAAGGCCTTTCGGAGACAGCAGATTCCCTGAGTATGTTCATGCCACGAACGGTGACTGACCCACCCTCAACTGTCCCAGCGAAACATTCTGCTCGTCCCTGGGTCTGATTCACCCTCCCTTTCCTCCCAGGAAGGAAAGGCAGAGCCACCCCACTCCTGCTTGCACAGCCGACAGATCCTCCAGCCTCACCCCCACCCAACCCACAGCAGGCTCAGTCCAGCCAGGGCTCCTCCTCTGGCCATATGGCTTCTGCACCGACGTCTGGCTGGCACTCGTCTGGACTCAGATTCCCTATGCTAGCCAGTCCATCACCGGTGACCCCTTTGGGAGTTCGGCATTCCCTGACCTAACCTGTCTCTGGGGATTCAACCCGTCCCAAAGGACCCCCTCCACATACCCTCCATCCCTGCCGGCCTCAGCCTCGAGGCCAAGCCTGCTTGGGGAAGAGGTTCCCAGATACCAAGAGCCTGACCTTCCATCCTCCCTGTCGAAGCTGCATCTGCTTTTCCGTGAGAAGAGTCCCGAGCTCAGGCCCACACCCATCTCCACCTGTGGGGAGCGCAGCTGGCTGTAGTGCAGTAAAAGCGTCAGGGCTTGCAGGAGGCGCTCCAGTCGGGAGGAGCTGCTGCTCCTGCTGCAGCCCCCGCACCTCGGCTGTCACCAGCAGGCTGACCTCAGGGCGCCACCAACCTTCCCCACAAGGATCTGGACCTTCACTTGCCTTCTGGTATACCTGGTCCCAGGATGTTGAGTTTAAAAGAGGCAGTAGGCCCAGAGGGTAAATTCCACCAGCTGAGCTGCTAACCACCGAGGCAAGCCTGCCTCTGGGGCTGACTGCCTTCACCTGTCTCACTCAGTTTGCCTGCCTGCAAAATGGGGACAGTGCTTCTCCCTTCCCAGGGCTATCAATCAGGGGAATTGGTGATGATGCCTGGCACGCAGTAGGTGCTTAACAAACGGAAGCTCCTCCCGGACTACTGCTCCCACAGACGGGTATGGGTCTGAAAGGCCTTTCGGAGACAGCAGATTCCCTGAGTATGTTCATGCCACGAACGGTGACTGACCCACCCTCAACTGTCCCAGCGAAACATTCTGCTCGTCCCTGGGTCTGATTCACCCTCCCTTTCCTCCCAGGAAGGAAAGGCAGAGCCACCCCACTCCTGCTTGCACAGCCGACAGATCCTCCAGCCTCACCCCCACCCAACCCACAGCAGGCTCAGTCCAGCCAGGGACGCTCCTCACCGGACATCAACGGCCAGATTTCCACATCAGTGTTTCCTGGAGAAGCTGGCCACCAGAGGACTCTACCGCAGGAGTCTCTCCCAGGGCTCCTGGGCTAGAAACGAGGCGGCTCCAGATCTCCGCAAGAAGCCATTCCCTTGCTTTCTCTCACACCTGAACCTCAGGAAGGGAGCTAGGGAAGCAGGGAACACCTGCGTACCCGCTGTGCTGCAGGGTTCTCAAGTGACAGAACCAAGAAGATCGCCGAGTATTTCCAGTGGACAGCCCCTGAGAGCTCCTTCCAGCCTCAACCCAGTCCAAATGCTACTAATTCACATAAGAGGGATTTTGTTCTCTGGACTCGAAAGACACATCGCGTACCTCTAAGGAGGCCAGGCGCAACTTCTGATAACATTTCCATAGAGTATTTCTCAGACAAACTCACCATAACCATTCCACCCCTATCTCGTCTTTCTTTTAGGAGTTGCACAGAGCATTTGCAGTCAAAATTTGCTACTTTGTTCTCTGTGAAGTAGGTCGAGGGGTTAAATTATTAATCAGTTCAATCTCTATGATTTGGACAGTGCTTTGCCAGAATGCTTCCATCGACTCACAGGAAGCCTTTCACTGAAGGGAGCGTCCTGTGATAACACCTCCCGCCCCCACCAAAGGACTTTAGGAACTTCGCATCCCACTCAGGCCGTGACCATGAGCTCAGCGATTAGAGGCCGGCGAGGCCTCCCAACTGTCACCCAGACAATAAACGGTCAGCCGACTCGGCTCAGCAGGTCCTGTGACACCCTGGGGCGGGCCAGAACCCCAGCACCAGCCACTTTCCAGGTTCTGAACCTTGACCTGGGGGCACTGGACCAGGGAAGGGGGCGCTGGCTGGGCGCTGCAGCACCCCCAGATCAAGCCTGTTGACGGGGTTCGGGCTGGTAGCCAGCGAGGCTCAGCCGACCAGTAAATGGGCGACTCGGAGGCGGTCGGGGAGCTGACCCGCCCGAGCACGGCCGTCCAGGGGTCGGCGGGCTCGGGGCTCCGGGACCCAGGCGGTGCCGCTCCTCGCATCCCGGTCCTCCGTGCGTCCTCCCTAGCTCGCCGGACTCCGCTGCCCTCCTGCGGCCCCGGCCACCTCCGGAACGCGCCCGCCTGCTCCCGAGCTTACACTGGCAACAAGTTCTCGCGTCCTCAGGGCGGCCACGATGTGCTCGGGAGGCCCGGCACGGGGCGCGCTCGGGAGGCGAGCCCCGCGCCGCCCACGCCCCGAGGGCGCCCGCCGCCTCGCAGCCCTCAGGGGCGCGCGGCTCCGGGTCCAGCGCGCAGCTGCGGCCCTCGGGGCTGCCCTCGGGCTGGGGCAGCTCCGGAGGCAACAGGTACGCGAGCGCGCCGGCCTCCCCGCCCCCGCCCTCGCCCTCGCCCCTTACCTCCAGCAACTGCACGTAGCTCGCCGGGAACCAGCCGCGGAGCCCGTCCTCCTTCTCGCCTTCCCACCAGCCGCCGTCCGGGACCTGCAGCAGCGTGATAAGCTCGCCCGCGGCGAAGCGCAGCCCCTGGCCATGCCGCTCCCCGGAAAAGGGGTACAGGGTCCGGCAGCGGGCGCCGGACATGGCCTTGGCGCCGGGGCTCACAGAGCAGCCAGCATCCCTGCCGAGCCCCGCGGGCTGGGCAGCGGCTCCGCGGGGTCCCAGGCGCCCGGCGCTCCGGGCTCCCGCGCTCTGGGCGCGCGCCGTCTCGGGGGTGCGCGGGGGTCCCCGGGCCGGCGAGGGACGCGCGCCCCGCGCAGGGAAACAGACTCTGGCTCCGGAGAGCGAGCGGCGACGCCCCCGGGCCGGGCTGCTCGCGGCTCCCAGCGCGGGGCGGGGGGCGGGGCTCAGGGGGAGGAGACCCAGGCGCCGCGGGCTCCGGAGACAACTTCCCGGGGACGCGGAACGCGGGCGGCCGCCGCGAGGGCCGGCCGCCGCCGAGGCCGGCCTGGCGCGCGGAAATGCGCAGCTCCCCGGGGAGGTGGGACCGGGCGCATCCCCTCAGCCCAGCTCCGCGGCGAGGGAGTGGCGGGCGGACGTGGAGCGGGGCTGGCGGCCGGGCGGGGGCTCCCGGGCGCGGGGGCGGGGCGGGGCGGGGCCGGGCCCGGGCGGCCACGCCTGCGGAGGGCCGGGCGCGCCCTCGCCGAGCGGGCGGGCCCTGGGGAGGGGTCTCCCGGCTCGCACCCCCACCCCGGAAAGCCGCGGGCTAGAAGCGTCCCGCTCTCCGGGTTTTGTGGGCCTGTTGGCCGGCGGTGGGCCGGCGCCTCCTCCGAGGTGCCGGTGGGGGATTGTGTTTGTGGCCGTCACTGTCGGGGTTGAACCTGGGGTTGAACTTGACTCACCGGAAACTGGACAATGGGCGGGAAGACAGATTGGAAGCCCGACGCCTGAGCCAGGTGGCAGCGAGTGGGATCGAGCGACGGAGCCAAAAGCCCAGTTAGTAGAATTGGAAGCAGGTCATTGCCGATAAATGGAGAAGAGGGGGGACGCGAGAGCAACACCTCCCGGACCCCATCGCTTTACATGCAAAGGGGAGGCTGACCCAGGTTACCAGCTCTCCTGAAACCAGAGATGTGCCCGGCCGAGAAGTCTACACTCCCTTACTCAGTCAACAAACACTAGTAGGAGACTGCCACATTGCACGCCGTGTGCCAGGAACCTACAAAGCTCGCCTGGACAAGCTCCTGCTCTGCGGGGCCCAGTGGACCCGGGTGCTGAAGTGAGCTGACCTTGAGCTGAGCAGAACAGAAGTGAAAGAAAGCTTGCTTTGTAAGCCTACTCTATAGAAAAATTCCAGTCCCTAAACTGACTAGCGAAACCCCTTAATCCCTTTGTATACTTCCAGTTGCCCGCCCTTGCATCCTGCTCAGTAACCTTCCACTGCTCCCGGTTACCTTTTACATTGAGTACGAACATCGCAGCCTGTGCAGTTCAGGCCCTCCACACAAACACTCCCCGAGCCTCACCTCTCGCTGTGCTTGCCTAGCTACCGGTTACAAAACCAGCCCAGCTGGACTGTGAGAACCTTGAGGTCTCACACATCTGTTCACACTTTGAATCAGTGGTTCTCTTTAGAATCTCCTGAGCACCTTAAAATGCTCAAGCCTAGGGCCACCCTGGCTTTGAAAATCACTGGTGGGACTAACCTGGTGGTCCAGTGGTTAAGACTCTGTGTTCCCAATGCAAGGGGCTCGGGTTTGATCCCTGGTCAGGGAACTAGGTCCCACATGCCACAACTAAGACCCAGCACAGCCAAATAAATAAATAATTAAAAAAAAAAAGAAAGAAAATCACTGGTAGCCAAGTTCTGCGTTTAAGCCATCTCCATGGAGGAACATCCTCAGCCTGACCTCACCATGAGCAAGTAAACAAATGCCTATTGTTTATAATATTCCATCGATTGCAAATTTACCAACCCTTGCATGTCTACAGTCATGGGGAAACAGACTCTTGACCACAGCCACCATGAGGGTCCTTGAAGCAGAGCTGAAAAAATTTGGTACAAAAAAACAGTCACTACAAGAAACTGACCTAATCAAATCTTTTTTTTTTTTTTTTCAAATTCTTTATTTTAAAAGTTTTACACCCCAAGCCATTGTGAGCACTCCTATTCCCTTAGCACAATGACAATAGCTATCTTTTCCACAACATGAAAGTATAGGTTTCCATGTTACTCCCTCCATGCCTCCCCCTCCCTGTTTCTTCCCCACAATGTCCGTATGTCTATTCTCTGTCCTAATCAAATCTTAAAAGAGACTAAAATGCATTGCATCGGGGCACATGTGCATGCTGACCTCAGGGTTCGTATCCGACGATGAGTTGTTCAGTCACTCAGTCTTGTCTGACTCTTTACGAGCCCGAGTACTGCAGCACGCCGGACCGCCCTGCCGTTCACTATCTCCCTGAGTTTGCTCAGACTCGGGTGCGTTGACTCAGTGATGCCATCCAGCCATCTCATCGTCTGTCACCCCCTCCTCCTCCTGCCCTCAATCTTTCCCAGCATTAGGGACTTTCTCAGTGAGTCAGCTCTTCACATCAGGTGGTCAAAATATTGGAGTTTTCTCTTTAGCGTTAGTCCTTCCAATGAATATTCAGGGTTGATTTCCTTTAGGGTTGACCCAGGGGCTCTCAAGAGTCTTCTCCAGCACCACAGTTCAAAAGTATCAGTTCTTCAATGCTCGGCCTTCTTCATGGTCCTACTTGCACATTCATATGTGACTGCTGGAAAAACCATGGCAGTTGAACAGTATGAAAAAGCAAGAAGATATGACATCTGATGAAACAGCCCAGTTCACGTTAGGACAGCTGATCCAGGGCCTTCCTGCAACCCAGAATCCTGTGGGGTACCTGTAAACAGCCTGTGATCCAGTTTGGACTTGGGAAATCTCAGCCAACCCAGCATTCCATACGCTTCAGCTCCAATGACCCGCCCCAAACCGTTCTGCAGCACCCACATTGGTAATGGCTGTCAGCTTCTTCCGTTCTTCCATTTCATTCCTGTAGTCCTATGAGCTAGTACAGTTACTGCCCCCAGTTTACCAGTAGAAAACCTGGGTCCGAGGATATAACTTGCCTACCATCCTAAGGTCAGAGGTCAGACCTGGCTTCCTATACATGGAGCACTGCTTTCTCTGGTCCACTCTACCAAAGTCAGGAAACCTATGCCCCCTTATGGCTCAGCCACAAATGGCATCATAGCTATCTTTTCCACAACATGAAAGTATAGGTTTCCATGTTACTCCCTCCATGCCTCCCCCTCCCTGTTTCTTCCCCACAATGTCCGTATGTCTATTCTCTGTCCTAATCAAATCTTAAAAGAGACTAAAATGCATTGCATCGGGGCACATGTGCATGCTGACCTCAGGGTTCGTATCCGACGATGAGTTGTTCAGTCACTCAGTCTTGTCTGACTCTTCTGAGCCCGAGTACTGCAGCACGCCGGACCGCCCTGCCGTTCACTATCTCCCTGAGTTTGCTCAGACTCGGGTGCGTTGACTCAGTGATGCCATCCAGCCATCTCATCGTCTGTCACCCCCTCCTCCTCCTGCCCTCAATCTTTCCCAGCATTAGGGACTTTCTCAGTGAGTCAGCTCTTCACATCAGGTGGTCAAAATATTGGAGTTTTCTCTTTAGCGTTAGTCCTTCCAATGAATATTCAGGGTTGATTTCCTTTAGGGTTGACCCAGGGGCTCTCAAGAGTCTTCTCCAGCACCACAGTTCAAAAGTATCAGTTCTTCAATGCTCGGCCTTCTTCATGGTCCTACTTGCACATTCATATGTGACTGCTGGAAAAACCATGGCAGTTGAACAGTATGAAAAAGCAAGAAGATATGACATCTGATGAAACAGCCCAGTTCACGTTAGGACAGCTGATCCAGGGCCTTCCTGCAACCCAGAATCCTGTGGGGTACCTGTAAACAGCCTGTGATCCAGTTTGGACTTGGGAAATCTCAGCCAACCCAGCATTCCATACGCTTCAGCTCCAATGACCCGCCCCAAACCGTTCTGCAGCACCCACATTGGTAATGGCTGTCAGCTTCTTCCGTTCTTCCATTTCATTCCTGTAGTCCTATGAGCTAGTACAGTTACTGCCCCCAGTTTACCAGTAGAAAACCTGGGTCCGAGGATATAACTTGCCTACCATCCTAAGGTCAGAGGTCAGACCTGGCTTCCTATACATGGAGCACTGCTTTCTCTGGTCCACTCTACCAAAGTCAGGAAACCTATGCACCCTTATGGCTCAGCCACAAATGGCATCATAGCAAAGGGCTCCCTTGTGATACCCAGTGTCACTCTTGATAGAAGTAAGACTCGACCAGCAATGAGTAGAACTCCTGAACCTGATCTCAGACAAATCCCTAGACACCTCTGGATCTCCTTCCCCATCTGTGATTGGAGACTGAGTCCAGTATCTGGACTGCAGAACTCGAGGTGTTAAATGCACAGGCTCTGGACTCCCTGTGTCCAAACTCCAGTTCTGCTCTTTTCTATCTATGTGCCCTTGGGCAATGTACTTAACCTCTCTGAAGTTCATTTTCCTCATCATTAGAAGATGATAGTGGTATTTCTTTCATAGAATTACTAAGAGGATTAAACGAGTAAAAACGTAAACTGTTTAGAGCAGCACCTAGCACATTAAGTACACAAATATTAGCAGTCATTGTTATCCTTCTAGCACAATGGTCCTGGTTATTTATTATCCAACACTTATTTTTTTGGTAAACAATTTTGGGTTTTGTGTTTTTTTTGTTTGCCTCTAAGTCATCGTTTATTTTTCATCCATCTTTATTCTTTGGCCTGTGTGGGCCTCCCATCTCAGTGGCCTCTCTCCTTGCAGAGCATCGGCTTGTAATTGGACACACCGGTCCAGCTGTTCCTTGGCATGTGGGATCTTCCCGGGATCAAACTAGTGCCCCGACCCGCTGGACCACCAGGGAAGCCCTATTCAACACTTTTTTTATTGGGGGGGGCACGTCTATTGGTCTTTCGTTTATCTATTTTCATCCATCTTTGTTCTTTGGCCAGTGTAGGCCTCCTATCACAGTGGCCTCTGTCGCTGCAGAGCACCAGCTTTGGGTGCGTGCAGTCCAGAGCTCTGGCTTGGTAGTTGGACACATTGGTCTAGCTGCTCCGTGGCACTTGGGATCTTCCCAGGCCAGGGATCAAACCGGTGCCCCTCGCACTGCAAGGCGGTACCTTTACCCACTGGACCACCAGGGAAGCCCTCCAACACTTTTTGAACTAAGATTTCTAGGGCAGTAAACAACTGGAAGCCCTTACATCTTTGGAAAGTTAGAAATTATTAAAGGATCACCCTCTCGGTTTCTGTTTTCCCACAAGATCTCGAAGAGCAGTTTGGTTTGTCTGTTTTCCTTCTTACCTTCCTCCCTCCACCCTCCCCCATCTCTTCGAGTATTATCTTGAACTTGTATTTAAATCTATAGTTAGTCAACTTCTTTGATAACTAAGTCTTTTACTGATTAGATGCTTAGTAACTCAGAGAAGGAATAACGTGTTTTAAATTTCTGTCTATTCCTCTTAGAGCCTGACATTGCAGTAGGCGCCCAGTGTTCCCTGAATTTGTTTAGTACGTGTTTCTGGGACCGCTCTTCAGATTCAGGTTTTCCATACTGCCAAGTTACTCCAAAAGCACATGTGTTAGAACATCTGGGTTAGCCTGGGAACTCCTAAGAGCGGGCTCCATTCCGTCTTTTGCAGCTCTTCTCTCAGCACCATGCACTTGATAACTGTGCTCTGCTTTGACTTCATAGGCCATTAAGTACAAAATATTGCAGTTTGGTTTATTTATTATCCAACACTTATTTTTTTGGTAAACAATTTTGGGTTTTGTGTTTTTTTTGTTTGCCTCTAAGTCATCGTTTATTTTTCATCCATCTTTATTCTTTGGCCTGTGTGGGCCTCCCATCTCAGTGGCCTCTCTCCTTGCAGAGCATCGGCTTGTAATTGGACACACCGGTCCAGCTGTTCCTTGGCATGTGGGATCTTCCCGGGATCAAACTAGTGCCCCGACCCGCTGGACCACCAGGGAAGCCCTATTCAACACTTTTTTTATTGGGGGGGGCACGTCTATTGGTCTTTCGTTTATCTATTTTCATCCATCTTTGTTCTTTGGCCAGTGTAGGCCTCCTATCACAGTGGCCTCTGTCGCTGCAGAGCACCAGCTTTGGGTGCGTGCAGTCCAGAGCTCTGGCTTGGTAGTTGGACACATTGGTCTAGCTGCTCCGTGGCACTTGGGATCTTCCCAGGCCAGGGATCAAACCGGTGCCCCTCGCACTGCAAGGCGGTACCTTTACCCACTGGACCACCAGGGAAGCCCTCCAACACTTTTTGAACTAAGATTTCTAGGGCAGTAAACAACTGGAAGCCCTTACATCTTTGGAAAGTTAGAAATTATTAAAGGATCACCCTCTCGGTTTCTGTTTTCCCACAAGATCTCGAAGAGCAGTTTGGTTTGTCTGTTTTCCTTCTTACCTTCCTCCCTCCACCCTCCCCCATCTCTTCGAGTATTATCTTGAACTTGTATTTAAATCTATAGTTAGTCAACTTCTTTGATAACTAAGTCTTTTACTGATTAGATGCTTAGTAACTCAGAGAAGGAATAACGTGTTTTAAATTTCTGTCTATTCCTCTTAGAGCCTGACATTGCAGTAGGCGCCCAGTGTTCCCTGAATTTGTTTAGTACGTGTTTCTGGGACCGCTCTTCAGATTCAGGTTTTCCATACTGCCAAGTTACTCCAAAAGCACATGTGTTAGAACATCTGGGTTAGCCTGGGAACTCCTAAGAGCGGGCTCCATTCCGTCTTTTGCAGCTCTTCTCTCAGCACCATGCACTTGATAACTGTGCTCTGTCTTTTTGAGACAGCTTCATAGGCCTTTCCATCATCAGCCTGTGGATGGCAGAGAACCATGAGTTTCAGTTTCTTAAAAACATTAAACATAAATTTGCCATATGACCCAACAACACTCCTAGATAAGAGAAATGAAGACAAACAGCCACCTCACACTTGCGGTGTACATCCATAGGGGCACTATCTCTAAGAGCCAAAAGGTGGAAATAATCCAAATGCCCATCAACTTGATGAATAGATAGAGAAGATGTGGGACATCTTGGGGCTTCCCTGGCACCTCAGTGGTAAAAAACTGTCTGCCCTTGCAGGCAGGTTTGATCCCTGGGTTGGGAAGATCTCCTGGAGAAGAAAATGGCTACCCACTCCAGTATTCTTGCCTGGGAAACCCCACGGACAGAGGAGCTTGGCAGGCTACAGTCCATGAAGTCACAAAGAGTCGGACAAGACAGCGACTAAACAACAGCAACCATCAGCAGAGACATAGATGGGGACGATGTGTCCACCCCTACAGTGGATCACTCATTCAGGCACAAAAAGGAACAGCGCACTGATAGATGCTACGTCTCGGAGGCACCACGGAGACCTCCAGCAGGCTCAGTGCAAGAAGCCAGTGCTGTTCGGTGGCAAGGACGGAGAATATCCGTGTGTGCACGTGAAGTCGCTTCAGTTGTGCCAGGTGTTTGTGGCCGTATGGACCACAGCCTGCCAGGCTCCTCTGTCCATGGGATTCTCCAGGCAAGAACACGGGAGTCCACCCTCCCCATCTCTTCGAGTATTATCTTGAACTTGTATTTAAATCTATAGTTAGTCAACTTCTTTGATAACTAAGTCTTTTACTGATTAGATGCTTAGTAACTCAGAGAAGGAATAACGTGTTTTAAATTTCTGTCTATTCCTCTTAGAGCCTGACATTGCAGTAGGCGCCCAGTGTTCCCTGAATTTGTTTAGTACGTGTTTCTGGGACCGCTCTTCAGATTCAGGTTTTCCATACTGCCAAGTTACTCCAAAAGCACATGTGTTAGAACATCTGGGTTAGCCTGGGAACTCCTAAGAGCGGGCTCCATTCCGTCTTTTGCAGCTCTTCTCTCAGCACCATGCACTTGATAACTGTGCTCTGTCTTTTTGAGACAGCTTCATAGGCCTTTCCATCATCAGCCTGTGGATGGCAGAGAACCATGAGTTTCAGTTTCTTAAAAACATTAAACATAAATTTGCCATATGACCCAACAACACTCCTAGATAAGAGAAATGAAGACAAACAGCCACCTCACACTTGCGGTGTACATCCATAGGGGCACTATCTCTAAGAGCCAAAAGGTGGAAATAATCCAAATGCCCATCAACTTGATGAATAGATAGAGAAGATGTGGGACATCTTGGGGCTTCCCTGGCACCTCAGTGGTAAAAAACTGTCTGCCCTTGCAGGCAGGTTTGATCCCTGGGTTGGGAAGATCTCCTGGAGAAGAAAATGGCTACCCACTCCAGTATTCTTGCCTGGGAAACCCCACGGACAGAGGAGCTTGGCAGGCTACAGTCCATGAAGTCACAAAGAGTCGGACAAGACAGCGACTAAACAACAGCAACCATCAGCAGAGACATAGATGGGGACGATGTGTCCACCCCTACAGTGGATCACTCATTCAGGCACAAAAAGGAACAGCGCACTGATAGATGCTACGTCTCGGAGGCACCACGGAGACCTCCAGCAGGCTCAGTGCAAGAAGCCAGTGCTGTTCGGTGGCAAGGACGGAGAATATCCGTGTGTGCACGTGAAGTCGCTTCAGTTGTGCCAGGTGTTTGTGGCCGTATGGACCACAGCCTGCCAGGCTCCTCTGTCCATGGGATTCTCCAGGCAAGAACACGGGAGTGGATTGCCATTCCCTCCTCCAGGGGATCTTAGCAACCCAGGGATTGATATAAAATGTCCAGAAAGGAAAAGTGTATAGAGACAGTAAATAGACTAGCAGCTGCCTGAGGCTGGAAGTCAGAATAGGGGGTAAGCAAAGGGGCAGGAGGTGTCTTTTGGGGGTGAGAACAACATTCTAAAATTGAATTGTGGCAATTTTCTCTGCACAAGTCCCAGAACCGTTGAACTGTACACTCAAAATAAGCGAATGTTTTCATATGTAAACTACACTTCAGGAAAGCTGCTGACATAAGCCAAAAAATACACACAAATGTATAAAGGTCCCATTCATTCAACGAGAATGCTCTTTCCCACTCATGTGTTAGTTCATTCAGCACCAACCTGAAGAGCTGTTGAGCCCATACTATACAACAGACAGTGCATTGGGCCTGGGTTAGAGAGAGAAGTGTGGAGCATATACAAAAGCATTCCTATTGATTGAGATGAAAAAGACAGATGATGCAATAGAAAAAGGGCAAAAGACATGAACAGGCATTTCATGAAAGAAAATATCCAGGTAGCTGGCAACATGAAAAGGTGTACAGCCTCATCATTCAACAGAAAAGCAAATTGAAATCCAAAGGAAGGGGACTTCCATGGTGGTCCAGTGGTTAAGACTCCACCTTGCAGTGCAGGAGACTCAGATTTGACCCCTGGTTGGGAACTAGGATCCCACACACTGTGGAGCAACTAAAAGCCCATGTGCCACACCCAGAATGATCCCACATGCCACAACTAACTGAAAACTGGGTTGGGAAGATCTCCTGGAGAAGAAAATGGCTACCCACTCCAGTATTCTTGCCTGGGAAACCCCACGGACAGAGGAGCTTGGCAGGCTACAGTCCATGAAGTCACAAAGAGTCGGACAAGACAGCGACTAAACAACAGCAACCATCAGCAGAGACATAGATGGGGACGATGTGTCCACCCCTACAGTGGATCACTCATTCAGGCACAAAAAGGAACAGCGCACTGATAGATGCTACGTCTCGGAGGCACCACGGAGACCTCCAGCAGGCTCAGTGCAAGAAGCCAGTGCTGTTCGGTGGCAAGGACGGAGAATATCCGTGTGTGCACGTGAAGTCGCTTCAGTTGTGCCAGGTGTTTGTGGCCGTATGGACCACAGCCTGCCAGGCTCCTCTGTCCATGGGTTCTCCAGGCAAGAACACGGGAGTGGATTGCCATTCCCTCCTCCAGGGGATCTTAGCAACCCAGGGATTGATATAAAATGTCCAGAAAGGAAAAGTGTATAGAGACAGTAAATAGACTAGCAGCTGCCTGAGGCTGGAAGTCAGAATAGGGGGTAAGCAAAGGGGCAGGAGGTGTCTTTTGGGGGTGAGAACAACATTCTAAAATTGAATTGTGGCAATTTTCTCTGCACAAGTCCCAGAACCGTTGAACTGTACACTCAAAATAAGCGAATGTTTTCATATGTAAACTACACTTCAGGAAAGCTGCTGACATAAGCCAAAAAATACACACAAATGTATAAAGGTCCCATTCATTCAACGAGAATGCTCTTTCCCACTCATGTGCTAGTTCATTCAGCACCAACCTGAAGAGCTGTTGAGCCCATACTATACAACAGACAGTGCATTGGGCCTGGGTTAGAGAGAGAAGTGTGGAGCATATACAAAAGCATTCCTATTGATTGAGATGAAAAAGACAGATGATGCAATAGAAAAAGGGCAAAAGACATGAACAGGCATTTCATGAAAGAAAATATCCAGGTAGCTGGCAACATGAAAAGGTGTACAGCCTCATCATTCAACAGAAAAGCAAATTGAAATCCAAAGGAAGGGGACTTCCATGGTGGTCCAGTGGTTAAGACTCCACCTTGCAGTGCAGGAGACTCAGATTTGACCCCTGGTTGGGGAACTAGGATCCCACACACTGTGGAGCAACTAAAAGCCCATGTGCCACACCCAGAATGATCCCACATGCCACAACTAAGAGCTGAAACAGCCAAATAAAGATTTTTAAAAATCGAAAGGAGGTAAAATATACACTCACCAGGTGGTAACTATAAAAGCAAAATAGAAAATACCAGTTATTGGTGTTTTGAGGTGCTGCAGTGCTCATGGCTGAGAGGAGCCCATTGGAACACACGGAATTTAGTGAAGCTACTTGGAGCGTCCTTTATGGCTCATCCACTCCCCGTCTAGGTGTAGAGCTGTCTGAGACGTGTCCATATGTTCACAGAAAGATATATACAATGTGCACAGCACCACTGTTCGTAATCACCCCAGACTGAAACAGCCCGGGGCTCGTCTACCGTGCGTGCCTGCGTGCTCAGTCGCTTCAGTCGTGTCTGACTCTCTGCGACCCCCTGGGCGGTAGCCCCCCAGGCTCCTCTGTCCATGGGATTCTCCAGGCAAGAAGACTGGAGTGGGTTTCCATGCCCTCCTCCAGGGCATCTTCCCGACCTGGGGTCAAGCTCCCATCTGCCTGCGTATCTTGCACTGCTGGGGGTTTCTTTACCCACTGAACCACTTGGGAAGCCCTCGTCTACAGCAGAGTGACTGGAATGATGACCTGTTTATACAGTGGAAGACGTCACACTTTAAGAAGGAACATCTCCCCTCCCCCGCAGGAAATAAAGAAAACTGAACATCCCTACAGACGTATTATTGGGGAAAAAATCAGAACAAAACACCAACAGCAAAACAACAACACAACACTAAAGAGAGCATATATCATGATTGCATTTATATGTGAGATTCCTAGAGGTCAGGAGAATCATTATTTGAGGAAAAGGTGTTGGGGATCTGGGACCCTGGTGATAATCTACTGTTTGATCTGGATGAACAGGCATTTCATGAAAGAAAATATCCAGGTAGCTGGCAACATGAAAAGGTGTACAGCCTCATCATTCAACAGAAAAGCAAATTGAAATCCAAAGGAAGGGGACTTCCATGGTGGTCCAGTGGTTAAGACTCCACCTTGCAGTGCAGGAGACTCAGATTTGACCCCTGGTTGGGGAACTAGGATCCCACACACTGTGGAGCAACTAAAAGCCCATGTGCCACACCCAGAATGATCCCACATGCCACAACTAAGAGCTGAAACAGCCAAATAAAGTTTTTTAAAAATCGAAAGGAGGTAAAATATACACTCACCAGGTGGTAACTATAAAAGCAAAATAGAAAATACCAGTTATTGGTGTTTTGAGGTGCTGCAGTGCTCATGGCTGAGAGGAGCCCATTGGAACACACGGAATTTAGTGAAGCTACTTGGAGCGTCCTTTATGGCTCATCCACTCCCCGTCTAGGTGTAGAGCTGTCTGAGACGTGTCCATATGTTCACAGAAAGATATATACAATGTGCACAGCACCACTGTTCGTAATCACCCCAGACTGAAACAGCCCGGGGCTCGTCTACCGTGCGTGCCTGCGTGCTCAGTCGCTTCAGTCGTGTCTGACTCTCTGCGACCCCCTGGGCGGTAGCCCCCCAGGCTCCTCTGTCCATGGGATTCTCCAGGCAAGAAGACTGGAGTGGGTTTCCATGCCCTCCTCCAGGGCATCTTCCCGACCTGGGGTCAAGCTCCCATCTGCCTGCGTATCTTGCACTGCTGGGGGTTTCTTTACCCACTGAACCACTTGGGAAGCCCTCGTCTACAGCAGAGTGACTGGAATGATGACCTGTTTATACAGTGGAAGACGTCACACTTTAAGAAGGAACATCTCCCCTCCCCCGCAGGAAATAAAGAAAACTGAACATCCCTACAGACGTATTATTGGGGAAAAAATCAGAACAAAACACCAACAGCAAAACAACAACACAACACTAAAGAGAGCATATATCATGATTGCATTTATATGTGAGATTCCTAGAGGTCAGGAGAATCATTATTTGAGGAAAAGGTGTTGGGGATCTGGGACCCTGGTGATAATCTACTGTTTGATCTGGATGCACTTTACACAGGGTGGTTCTCCGGGCGGTGTACTTCTTTCTGCACTTTTCTGTATAGAGGCTATGTTTCAATACAGTGGGTTAAAGGAAATAATACAGTCTCTGACCTCAAAGAATATATATTTTGACTCTAGGCGAAGTTCTCCAAACGTTGACCATGCACCTCTATCAGTAAAACTCTCCAATACATTTATAAATAAAATACATGGACCACTAAGCAAATAAATATCTTTAAATACACAAGATTCACGTTTTAAAGGGTTATATTAGAATGTATATTATACATAGCTAGAGGTTCTAACAGTGTCTTCCTGCATTGTCTTGTGACCATTTTGTGCATTTCTGGGAAATCAGTGATCTGGAGAGTCAGCTTTAAGAAGGCAGTGGGAAGGAAAAGGAAGTTAGTGTACTGAAAATTAGTGTTTTGATTTGGGGAAGAGTAAGTGGATCCAGTTCTTCTCTTAGAGTCTAGGAAAAGCCTGGCATTGGGCCTACAAGGAAGAGCCAGCCCTCAGAGTTCCTCCATCCTCTCCCTTCTTCTCCCACTAGAGACTGAACCAGAGGTGCAGTCGAAGATTCTGAAACTTAAGTGTGTATAAGAATCACGTGTGGGCTTCTCTGATGGCCCGGAGGAGAAGAACGTGCCTGCCATTGCGAGGGGGGAGGCGTGGGTATAGATCCACCTGGGGTCAAGCTCCCATCTGCCTGCGTATCTTGCACTGCTGGGGTTTCTTTACCCACTGAACCACTTGGGAAGCCCTCGTCTACAGCAGAGTGACTGGAATGATGACCTGTTTATACAGTGGAAGACGTCACACTTTAAGAAGGAACATCTCCCTCCCGCAGGAAATAAAGAAAACTGAACATCCCTACAGACGTATTATTGGGGAAAAAATCAGAACAAAACACCAACAGCAAAACAACAACACAACACTAAAGAGAGCATATATCATGATTGCATTTATATGTGAGATTCCTAGAGGTCAGGAGAATCATTATTTGAGGAAAAGGTGTTGGGGATCTGGGACCCTGGTGATAATCTACTGTTTGATCTGGATGCACTTTACACAGGGTGGTTCTCCGGGCGGTGTACTTCTTTCTGCACTTTTCTGTATAGAGGCTATGTTTCAATACAGTGGGTTAAAGGAAATAATACAGTCTCTGACCTCAAAGAATATATATTTTGACTCTAGAGCGAAGTTCTCCAAACGTTGACCATGCACCTCTATCAGTAAAACTCTCCAATACATTTATAAATAAAATACATGGACCACTAAGCAAATAAATATCTTTAAATACACAAGATTCACGTTTTTAAAGGGTTATATTAGAATGTATATTATACATAGCTAGAGGTTCTAACAGTGTCTTCCTGCATTGTCTTGTGACCATTTTGTGCATTTCTGGGAAATCAGTGATCTGGAGAGTCAGCTTTAAGAAGGCAGTGGGAAGGAAAAGGAAGTTAGTGTACTGAAAATTAGTGTTTTGATTTGGGGAAGAGTAAGTGGATCCAGTTCTTCTCTTAGAGTCTAGGAAAAGCCTGGCATTGGGCCTACAAGGAAGAGCCAGCCCTCAGAGTTCCTCCATCCTCTCCCTTCTTCTCCCACTAGAGACTGAACCAGAGGTGCAGTCGAAGATTCTGAAACTTAAGTGTGTATAAGAATCACGTGTGGGCTTCTCTGATGGCCCGGAGGAGAAGAACGTGCCTGCCATTGCGAGGAGCGTGGGTTTGATCCCTGGTCTGGGAAGATCCCACCTAAGCCGGTGCTCCACAACTACTGACCACCTACCCAGAGCCTGTGCTGCTCAACAGGAGAAGCCACTGCTATGAGAAGCCTGCACACCACCACGAAAGTAGCCCTTCTCCCCAGCTAGAGAAAGCCTGCACAGCAGCAAAGACCCAGCATAGCCATTCAAAAAAATGATGCCAGTTCCTGGAGATTCTGATTAATGGGTCTACAGTAGGACACAGGAATCTGTGTTTTGAATAAAACCTCCAGATCATTCTACTGGAGTCCTTGCACCATACTTTCAGAAACACCACCCTCGACAAGATTGCCAGACCTTTTCAGGTCATCTGTGTACCATCACAGAATTTATCAGCAGGAAGCGTTTGCATTTGCATCCTCCCTGGCCCAGCACCACCACCGCTTAAAAAGACGTCGTCGAGGGAGAAGAAGAGCAGAGGCAGGCAGAATGTGGGAGGCAGGACCGGAAGAGATGAGGGTGGAGAGGAAGCCGGGTGGGGAGGCAGAGAGACCGAAGCTACAGAAGAGAGCGGGAGTAGGAAAGAACAAAAAGGGAAGGGGATGAGAGACCAGGCAGGGAGGAGGGAAGAGAAAAGACGGCCCTCCTTTCTCCCACCCCGCTCACCCTCCTAGGCACCCGGCAGGCTCGAAGCCAGAGCAGAATCAGGCCAGATGCCTGCTTCCCGGAGAAATTCATTTGCAAAAGAAGCAAGAAGGGAAGAAAAGAGAAAGGGGGACAGAGAAGAAACCAGTGGCCTCAGAGAAATTGTCAGTTGTGGGACCAAAAATAACATTTAGAGAAAGACCTGTATCTTCACACCAGTCCTTGGCAGTGGGTGGCAAAGGGAGTGTCCGCCCCATTCCCCCTCGACCCTGGCAGCAACAGGAAGTTTGGAAGTGAAACTTCCCCTTTGGGAGTATGTAACAACAGAATAGCCTTTGAGAAACCCAGCAAAGATAGACAAAGCCACATTAGAGAGACAGCAAGTCTCCAGGGCCAAGCCCCACCTCTAACTTGAAGACAGTTGTTAACGTATGTAAAGCCTGGAAAAATCCACCCTATGTGGGCTGGGCTTTCTAGAAGCTTTGTTGTTCAGTTGCTGAGTCCAGCCCTAATCCCTGGGACCCCAAGGACTACACGGCACCAGATTTCCCTGTCCTTCACCATCTCCCAGAGTTTACTCAGACCCCATCCCCTTCTCCTCCTGCTCTCGGTTGTTCCCTGAAAGCTTAGAAAAGAAGTTTCAAAGAACTGCTGGCACTCCTGGTCTCTGCTGTCTTTGAAATACACACACACACACACACACACACACACACACACACACACACCCCTAATTCCCTTCCCCGTCAGCAGTTCGGAGGTGGCGCCCCTCTTATCAAGGTGTGCGAATAGTTCTCCAAAGTCGCTTGAGCAGACGCACATCCCTAGGGAATCTTGAGCTTTGGAAGAAATGCACATGGACGACCTCTCTGAAGCTGGTGGTTGTCCCCACGGGAAAGGCGGCCAGCCTGGGAGCACTGTCGGGAATAGCACGTTTCAGGCTCAGAAAAAAACCCAGCATGAGTCTCCATTCCTCCGAAGGCTAAAAATAAATTCAGAATTAATCACAACAGAAAAGGAACAGGCTCTTCAATGACTATAATTAGCTCTCCGTTTATTAATGAAGACTCAAATTATTAGGCTCATCCGAGTCTCAACTTTTCTGCTTACTAATTACACGTGTGGGACAAGTGACTTCACCGGCTGGAAACTCTACTTCCTCAACGGCAGAAGAGGGGAAGGCGGTGGGCGATACCTGTTTCAGAAGACCACGGGAAGGATCGGCTTGCAGAGGGCCATCTGTGGAATGTTCTCGGTCAAAAGTCCAACTCTAGTGCGTGTGTTGAGTTCAGGCTGAAAGAGATTTCACCCAAATCTGGGATTTGAGAAGCCCAAGAGTGGTATGTGGAAACTTCCAGACTTGGTGTCATAAACGGGTGGAATTCATGCTTATTTACTCTCTCGACTAATAAAAATTCCTTCCAGAGCCTTCCAGAACAACCTCCGTGAGGAAACAGAACACAGGTTTACATTCCTCCTGACTTCCTCAGCAGGATCTCCCAGCCAGGCAAATGCTCTCCTGAGGTCACCTAGAGGTCAGAGTTTGAGCAGCCTGAGCAACCGACTGTGGACCCTGGAGGTGGGGCTGAACCCAAGGTGCTTCCTGGACTTTGTTGTTCAGTTGCTGAGTCCACCCTACCGGGGACCGTGCACCAGATTTCCCTGTCCTTCACCATCTCCCAGAGTTTACTCAGACCCCATCCCCTTCTCCTCCTGCTCTCGGTTGTTCCCTGAAAGCTTAGAAAAGAAGTTTCAAAGAACTGCTGGCACTCCTGGTCTCTGCTGTCTTTGAAATACACACACACACACACACACACACACACACACACACACACACCCCTAATTCCCTTCCCCGTCAGCAGTTCGGAGGTGGCGCCCCTCTTATCAAGGTGTGCGAATAGTTCTCCAAAGTCGCTTGAGCAGACGCACATCCCTAGGGAATCTTGAGCTTTGGAAGAAATGCACATGGACGACCTCTCTGAAGCTGGTGGTTGTCCCCACGGGAAAGGCGGCCAGCCTGGGAGCACTGTCGGGAATAGCACGTTTCAGGCTCAGAAAAAAACCCAGCATGAGTCTCCATTCCTCCGAAGGCTAAAAATAAATTCAGAATTAATCACAACAGAAAAGGAACAGGCTCTTCAATGACTATAATTAGCTCTCCGTTTATTAATGAAGACTCAAATTATTAGGCTCATCCGAGTCTCAACTTTTCTGCTTACTAATTACACGTGTGGGACAAGTGACTTCACCGGCTGGAAACTCTACTTCCTCAACGGCAGAAGAGGGGAAGGCGGTGGGCGATACCTGTTTCAGAAGACCACGGGAAGGATCGGCTTGCAGAGGGCCATCTGTGGAATGTTCTCGGTCAAAAGTCCAACTCTAGTGCGTGTGTTGAGTTCAGGCTGAAAGAGATTTCACCCAAATCTGGGATTTGAGAAGCCCAAGAGTGGTATGTGGAAACTTCCAGACTTGGTGTCATAAACGGGTGGAATTCATGCTTATTTACTCTCTCGACTAATAAAAATTCCTTCCAGAGCCTTCCAGAACAACCTCCGTGAGGAAACAGAACACAGGTTTACATTCCTCCTGACTTCCTCAGCAGGATCTCCCAGCCAGGCAAATGCTCTCCTGAGGTCACCTAGAGGTCAGAGTTTGAGCAGCCTGAGCAACCGACTGTGGACCCTGGAGGTGGGGCTGAACCCAAGGTGCTTCCTGGGAACTTTGTAGCGCACTGCCCTTCAGACCTGTCCCCGCCATCACCTTGAGTGACCGCTAGGAAGGGAAAGGGTGCGTGACAGGGGTCCTCTCTGGGTGTTCAGAGTTGATAACAGTGGTCCAGGAATATCCAGACACACCAGAGACCCGGAATTCAACAAAAGCTGAGCACAAAGGATCTCAAAAAAGGCAAAAAACGTATAACCGTGTTCATTGTTGAAGGTGAGCTACCTCAGCTGGGCGTGGAGGTGGCGGGTCATTATTCTATTCTCTCTCTCTTTTTTTTTTTTTATTTTTTTCTTTTCCTCCACCACGCTTCTTTTGTTTGTATTTATTTTCATCGATCTTTTTTTTTTTTTTTTTTAATTCTTTGGCATGTGTGGGCCTCCCATTGCAGTGGCCTCTCTCACTACAGAGCACCGGCTCGTAATTGGACACACCAGTCCAGCCACTCCGCGGCATGTGGGATCTTCCTGGGCCAGGGATCGAACTGGTGCCCCTTGCACTGCAAGGCGGACTCTTTACCCACTGGACCACCAGGGAAACCCTCTCTCTCCTAGTTTGTAGGTCTGAAAATTTCCATAATAAAAAGAAACTGTGTGGCCCGAAAATTCTTCCATATACCTGACTCTTAGGAAAGTCCTTCAGTATCTCAGTGAGAGTCTGTTCACTCTGTTTTCAAACCATTCTAGGAAACTAATTTTCCTTAGCTAGTTTTTCAGTCTGTAGTATATAGGGCAAGCTACCTTGAAGCAGGAAGAAGTGCCAGCGGACAGCTGGCCCTGGTGGAGAGAGGGATACGGGAGGACAGGAAAAAGACACAGGAAAATACAAGTGTCTTGCCCAGAGGCGTCTCTGCGATGTTGGTGATGGATGTTCACCAACATGCCAAGCAGCACAGACCAAGGGGTAGAGCTGAGTAACCAGATCCTGAACGCAGCTTGAAAGGGAGGCAGTGGGATGCCAGCCTGGGGTTTTGCTCTTCCATCCAGAGCCTCAGTTTTGTCATTTGGTCAACAGGGGCGGAGGCGTCTGCCTTATCCTACAGGCCCGATGGGAAAACCCAAGTCAGCAATGCCCTGAGACATGGCTCATAAGCTATAGAACATTGCCCAATACAACGTTTTATAAGAGTGCGATGACCCCGAGCCCTTCCATTTTAGTAGCTAAGGCGCTGTGTGATGCCTTTCCGAATGATCTTGACCTTAGTCCCCTTTGGCTGCTAGAACAGAATACCCTAGCCTGGATGGCTTATAATCGAAAATTTCTTTCTCACAGTCCTGGAGGCTGAAGCCCAAGGTCAAGGTGCCAGCAGATTCGGAGTCTGATGAGGACCTGCTTCTTTGTTCATGGACAGTTGCCTTCTCGCCGTGTCCTCACATGGCAGAAGGGACACGGCAGTTCTGTGAGGTCTGTCTGGTGAGTGCCCTAATCCCACGCAGGAGGGCTACATCCCTGTGAGTCAGCTCCCGGAGCCCTGCCTCCAACACCGTCACCCTGGGGGTCAAGATCTGATGGATAAATGTGAGGGGACACTGTCAGTCTGTGGTCAGCTGCATCCATGATGCTTATACTACTTCAAGGTTTTTCAAGTACAATATCGTGTTAGTTTCAGGTTTAGAGCAAAGTTTCTAGTTCTTTTCCGTTATAGTTTATTACAAGATATTGAATAGAGTTTCCTATGCTACACAGTAAACCCTCTGTCTTATATATGGTAACATGTGTCATTTAATCCCGTACTCCCAGTTTATCCGTCCCCCCCTTCCCCTTCGGTAACCAAGAGTTGGTTTTCTTCTTCTTTTTTATTTTATTTTATTTTTTTGCATTTTTACTTATTTATTTATTTATTTATTTTTGGCTATTCTGGGTTTTCACCACTGCCACAGGTTCTTCTCTAGTTGCAGGGAGTCGGGGCTCCTCTCTAGTTGAGGTGAGCAGGCTTCTTGTTGCGGTGACTTTTCTTGTTGTGGAACTCGGGCTCTAGGGCACACGGGCTTAAGTAGTTGCGGCACTTGGGCTCCATAGCTGTGGCTCCGAGGCTCTAGAGCACAGGCTCCATAGTTGTGGCTCACGGGCTTAGTTGCTCCCCAGCATGTGGGATACTCCCGGTTCAGGGATCAAACCCATGTCTCTTGCATTGGCAGGCGAACTCTTTACCACTGAGCTACCAGGGAAGCCTTGTTTTCTTCATTTTTTAAAAAAGTTTATTTATTTATCCTTCACTTTGCCAGGTCTTTGTTGCTGTGTGTTGTCTTTCTCTGGTTGTGGCCAGCAGGGGCTAGTCTTCCTTGTGGAACACAGGTGCAGTAGTCACGGCGCGTGGGCTTAGTTGCTCTGCAGCATGTGGGATCTTCCCAGACCAGGGCTCAAACCCACATCCCCTCAGTTTACAGTTAAATTCTAAACTACTGGACTACTAGGGAAGCCCATAAGTTTTTCTGTATCTGTAAATACGTTTCCTTTTGTAAAGAAGTTCATTTTTTAAAATAGATTCTACACGTAAGTGATATCACATAATACTTGTCTTTTTCTGTCTGACTTACTTCGTTTAGTGTGATAATCTCTAGGTCCGTCCATGTTGCTACAAATGGCAACATTTCATTCTTTTTATGGCTGAGTAATATTTCATTGTGTATATGTACCACATCTTCTCTATCCATGGACATTTAGGCTGCTTCCATGTCTTAGCTATTGTAAATAGTGCTGCCCCGAACATTGGGGTGCATGTATACTTTCAAATTAGCATTTTTGTCTATTTCCATATATATGTTGAGGAGGGGGAGTGGATTGCTGGATCGTATGGTAGTTCTATTTTTAGGGTTTTTTTTTTTCATCCATCTTTATTCTTTGGCTTGAGAGGCCCATTGCAGTGGCCTGTCTCGTTGCATAGTACCAGCTCTGAGTGCATGCATCCTACATCGCTGGCTCGTAATTGGACACACCAGTCCTGCTGCTCCATGGCAAGTGGGATCTTCCCGGGCCAGGGATCAAACCGGTGCCCCTTGCATTGTAAGGCAGATTCTTCACCCACTGGACCACCAGGGAACCCCTCTTTTTAATTTTTTAACAGACTTATATACTGTTCTCCATAGTGGTTGCACCAGTTTACATTCCAACCAACAGTGTAAGAGGGGTCATACAGAAAGGGGCAGTTTGGGCTCATGGACAGAGTCACTGACGTGGAACAACTCACTTCCTCACAAAAAATGAGTGAGGTGGGTGTCAGCGTTGGTCACTTGGAGGAAAAGGCAATGGGAATGGAGAAGAGGGTAGGAGGAGATGACCTTTTCTTTATAAATCTTGGCATCATTTCTTTAGTTAAAATGAGCACATATGACTTCTATAAACTGAAGCTTAAAAAAAGAGTTAAAAATAAATACATGTAATAAGCAAGGGAATAATGAACATAGACTTTATACCTGTGGCCCTTCATCAGGTCAGGTAGGGGATCTGGACACTTTAGCCCATAGTGAGTCTGAAATATCCTGATGGCCAGGCTGTATGCCACACCCAGAAAGTCTGTCTCTGGGTGTGCGAACCAGGCGTTAGCATTTTGTGCAGACCTCCAGGAGATGCCAATGAGCAGCTGAGTCTGGGAGCTACTGACACAGCGGAGGATGGACTTTGCTGACCTTCATTTCCAGAGGCAGGAGTCACCTGCTATCCAGAACTGACAGCGTCCTCAGGGGGTAAAATAGTTCAGGGAGAACAGAGACCTGCCCACGTGGGGCTCTGGCGAGGCGCTGGGTCAAGCTTACCTGTTCTTCTAGTGCCAGACTCGCTGACTTTGTCACCTGACCGTCTGCCTCTGGAGATGGGACTCCTGCTCGCCTTCGCGTCTCAGCCCCTTCTGTTCCTAGACAGCTGACCGTCTGATGCCCACAGTGAGAGACAGCACTTGGGAACTGCTTCCCCTGCCTGGGAGTGCAGCCCAGGACCCACCAGGGAGCAGGTTGCCATGACGATGGTGGCATACTTCTCCCCAGCCCGCTTCTGCCGCTGCAAAAGCCCTGTGAAAAATCCGGATTCACAGGGCTTTTGGGTGTGCCTGGACTTCTCCACCGGAAGGCGTTGTGGGAGACTTTTCCCCTCTGAACTTTGAGGAGATGGAACAAAGGAGGGGACAGCAGCCTCAAAACAAAAACCCCAGATCACCCAGTCTGTTGGGAGCCATGAAGAGATCTACCTTTTCATAGCAAGGATTGCCAACCGTAATTGCTGTTAGGATGTTTGTCAAGACGTAGGAAGGAGAAAGTCCCGTTTCTTCAGGCGGAGGAGGAAGGCGTGGGTGGAGGGAGGGGAGAGGGGCCAGGGGGCTGCACTGAAGGGTGGTCCTGAGAGAGAAGGTCGCAGATGGGGAGAGAGGATAAGATTTAAAGGGCTGTGTGAAGCAGGCATGGGTAGCCTGGTAAGGACATCAGGGGTTTTAGCCAGGAGGAGGAGATGAGTCAGGGAAGAGAAGACTGATGAAGAAGCATGCTAGTTACCTATTGCTTTGCAGCAATTCCTGCAAAATGTGGTATCTTAAAACAGTGCTGTTGTTGTTCAGTTGCTAGGTTGTGTCCGACTCTTTGCAACCCCATGAGCTGCAGCTTGCCAAGCTCCTTCACCATCTCCCAGAGTTTGCTCCAACTCAAGTCCACGGAGGCGGTGATGCCATCCAACCCTCTCACCCTCTGTCGCCCGCTTCTCCTCCTGCCCTCAATCTTTCCCAGCATCAGGGGCTTCTCCATTGAGTCGACTCTTTGCAGGAGGTGACCAAAGGGTTGGAGCATCAGTTTCAAGCCCTTACGGTGAATATTCAGGGTTGATTTTCTTCAGGATTGACCGGGTGATCTTGCTGTCGTCTCACAGGCTGTGGAGGTCATTTGGGAGCCGCTGGGCTGGGTACTTCTGACATAGGGTCACTCAGGAGGCTGCAGTCAAGATACCAGTAGGGGCTGCGTCATCTGAGGACTTGACTGGGGCTGGAGGACTTGCTTCCACGGACATGGTTGATGAGCTGATGGTGGCTCGTTGGCCAGAGGCCTCTGTTCTCGGCACACGGAGCCTCTCCAAAGGGCTGCTTGAGTGTCTCCACGACACGGTAACTGGCGTCCCCCAGAGACCGTGATCCAAGAGTCCACAAGATAAAGCTGCAGTGATTCCTGTGACCCAGCTTCAGAAGTGATCCATCTTATTTCTACAGTGTCTTACTGGTTCCACAGCTCTTCATGGGGCTGGCCAAGAGTCCACAAGATAAAGCTGCAGTGATTCCTGTGACCCAGCTTCAGAAGTGATCCATCTTATTTCTACAGTGTCTTACTGGTTCCACAGCTCTTCATGGGGCTGGGAGGGATTAGACAAGAGCTTTAATACCAGGAGGCGAGGCTCATAGGAGGCTATGATGGAGGCCGGCTACAACAAGGAGAAAAGCCTTTCTGAGTCACAGGACGACGTTACCATGGAATATGTTATGCAGGTTAATTCCTACATGAGGACACCAGGCATATGGGACAAGTGGGGATTACAGTCCAGGCTGAGCTCTGATAGGCTGGCCATACCCCAACCTGAGCAAGCAGGTACACCTGTTTGTAACACGCCCCTCTAGAAGAGGTGCATGCACCATTTCTGCAGAGGTAGAGCTCGTGCCTCAGTCTCAATTTATCAGGACACTTTTAAATAAAAATAACGGAAAATCCAACCAAAAAAGAAGAATGTACAGCATTATTTCTTTTTGTTTATCTTTGGCTGTGCTATTTCTTCATTACTGTGATGGTTTTTCTCGAGTTGCAGTGAGCGGGGGTTGCTCTTTGTTGCAGTGCTCAGGTTTCTCCTTGAGGTAGCTTCTTTTACTGCAGAGCAGAGGCTCTGGGGCACGTGGGCTCAATCGTTGTGGTTCCGGGGCTCCAGAGCTCAGGCTCAGTAGTTGTGGTGTCGAGTTTAGTTGCTCCATGGCACCTGAGATCTGCCTGGATCAGTGATCAAACTCACGTCTTTCAGGTTCTTGACCTCTGAGCTACCAGGGCAGCTCTTGTATTATTTCTATAAATGGAGGACGTAGGGATATGAAGCTTCAGGCACGGCTGGATCCAGGGTCTCAGACAATGTCCTCATCTCTCTGTATCACAAAAGCTGTGAAAGCTCTGCTTTCTTTTGATTTGATGTAACTCTGTCAACTTCATTCTTTAAAATTTCCTCATTATCATCCGGTCTTGCTGACTCTGAGATTTAGCCCAGATACGGAAATTCTTCCAGCACTGGAAACAGAAGTTCTCATCCTGATGCTCCTTGACCCCTCCCTTGAACATTCTCTGGGGCAAGGAGACAGGATACGCTGACTGGCTTAATCTTCAATAGATGAAGCTGAGAGTGCTGGCCAGTTCCACCCAGCAGTCTCAGAGGCCTTCCCCAGGGGCGGTCCTGGACGCCGTGCCAGAGAACGGAGGGACGGTGCTGGGAAGGTAGAACCACAGTGGTCCTCGTGTCTGCTCCCAGGCACGAGCGACATGCAGCAGCCTGTCGCTCCTTCTGCAGATGGAGACCTCCCCCGCTACACCCAGTTGGGCAGTTCAGACTTTTTGGGTAAAGGTTTTCTGTTTGGGGGACTTCCCTGGTGATCTAGTGGTTAAGAATCTGGCGATATGGGTTCGATCCCCAATCAGGAAACTAAGAACCCACATGGTGGTGGTGGTTTACTCACTAAGTTGTGTCCAACGCTTGTGACCCCGTGGACCGTAGCCCACCAGACTCCTCTCTCCATGAGATTTCCCAGGCAAGACTGCTGGGGTGGGCTGCCATGTCTTTCTCCAGGGGCTCTTCCAAACCCAGGGATCAAACCCCCATGTGCTGCGTTGCAGGCGGATTCTTTACCGCTGAGCCACCAGGGAAGCCCCCACAGCAGCGCGTCCATGTGCTTCTGTAAAGAACCTGTGACGTCAAATAATAATAATAAATTTTTAAAAAGAGGAAGTTTCCTGCTTCACCTGTTCCCCAGCTTGAGTCACAGGGAACTTTTCAATGATCAGCATCTTCTTTTCCATTTGGAACCTTGTTAATTCTACCACCTCACCATCCTTCAGCCTGAAAAATCCTGGTCCCTTCCCTTGGCGTGGATAACTCACGTCTTTTTCAGGTTCTTGACCTCTGAGCTACCAGGGCAGCTCTTGTATTATTTCTATAAATGGAGGACGTAGGGATATGAAGCTTCAGGCACGGCTGGATCCAGGGTCTCAGACAATGTCCTCATCTCTCTGTATCACAAAAGCTGTGAAAGCTCTGCTTTCTTTTGATTTGATGTAACTCTGTCAACTTCATTCTTTAAAATTTCCTCATTATCATCCGGTCTTGCTGACTCTGAGATTTAGCCCAGATACGGAAATTCTTCCAGCACTGGAAACAGAAGTTCTCATCCTGATGCTCCTTGACCCCTCCCTTGAACATTCTCTGGGGCAAGGAGACAGGATACGCTGACTGGCTTAATCTTCAATAGATGAAGCTGAGAGTGCTGGCCAGTTCCACCCAGCAGTCTCAGAGGCCTTCCCCAGGGGCGGTCCTGGACGCCGTGCCAGAGAACGGAGGGACGGTGCTGGGAAGGTAGAACCACAGTGGTCCTCGTGTCTGCTCCCAGGCACGAGCGACATGCAGCAGCCTGTCGCTCCTTCTGCAGATGGAGACCTCCCCCGCTACACCCAGTTGGGCAGTTCAGACTTTTTGGGTAAAGGTTTTCTGTTTGGGGGACTTCCCTGGTGATCTAGTGGTTAAGAATCTGGCGATATGGGTTCGATCCCCAATCAGGAAACTAAGAACCCACATGGTGGTGGTGGTTTACTCACTAAGTTGTGTCCAACGCTTGTGACCCCGTGGACCGTAGCCCACCAGACTCCTCTCTCCATGAGATTTCCCAGGCAAGACTGCTGGGGTGGGCTGCCATGTCTTTCTCCAGGGGCTCTTCCAAACCCAGGGATCAAACCCCCATGTGCTGCGTTGCAGGCGGATTCTTTACCGCTGAGCCACCAGGGAAGCCCCCACGGAGCAGCGACGTCCATGTGCTTCTGTAAAGAACCTGTGACGTCAAATAATAATAATAAATTTTTAAAAAGAGGAAGTTTCCTGCTTCACCTGTTCCCCAGCTTGAGTCACAGGGAACTTTTCAATGATCAGCATCTTCTTTTCCATTTGGAACCTTGTTAATTCTACCACCTCACCATCCTTCAGCCTGAAAAATCCTGGTCCCTTCCCTTGCCCAGCGATTCCTGGTTTACTACGTGTCTGTCTCTCTTGAGGCTGGGAAGACCTAGAAACATAAGGAGACCCGCTGTTCCAATTTGAGCTGGGGAACCAGATTCCTGTTACCAGGCGCTGCCGTCAGGTCCGGCCTCTTGCTCGCACACTCTATGGCTCCTGCCTTTCAGGGCCCTTATCTCTATGTTCTTAACTCTACCAGGAATGACTTAAGATGCTGCTCAGTTCTGCATTTTAAATTCTGACTCTGTGAAAATTTGCTGGAGAATTGGCTTCTATTTTTAAAGGGGCTGATTCCTTCTTTTTTTCCGATTATTTTCAAGTGAGATCTGAACTTAATGGAGCAGTTTTGGAAGCCCAGCTGCACCAGGGATTCTTCCTGAGCTGTGCGGAGCTGGGCTAGTGTTTCCAAAGCGAGGGGCACTTCTGTCGGTGGTCTGGTGCTTTCACAGATTAATTGTAGGGGGCACAGGAGCATTTAAAATGATGTTAAGTCAAAATTTTTGTGGGTATTGAGTTTAGGACTTGTGAAATTTTTGCTAGCACAAGGTGAAGGTAGAAAGCTCTATTATTAGCTCAGAATTGATTTGAAGACAAATGTTAGTAAACAGTTAACCTGTTTGTGTGCAGACTTGGCAAAAGTCCCGAAGGTGACTGTTAATTTCCCACGGCTGCTGTAGCAAATTACCACAAACTGCGTGGCTTACAAGAGCGTACCTTTTTTTTTTTTTTTTTTTTTAAAGATTTATTTATTTATTTACTTTGGGCGGGGGTTGGGTTGGGGAGGGAGGGGGGCGGGCGGGCCACCTCCATTGGTCTTTCATTTCTCCATTTTCATCTGTCTTTGTTCTTTGGCTCCTGTGGGCCTCCCATCGCGGTGGCGTCTGTTGCAGAGCGCCGGCTCTGGGCGCATGCGCCCCAGAGCTCCGGCTCGGTGATTGGACACATCAGTCCAGCCGCTCCGCGGCACGTGGGATCTTCCCAGGCCAGGGATCGAACCGGCGCCCCTTGCACTGCAAGGCGGTGTCCTTACCCACTGGACCACCAGGGGAAGCCCCAAGAGCGTACCTTTATTCTCTCCGAGTTGCAGAGGCCAGAAGTCTGAAATCAGTTTCGCCGGCCTGGCCCCACAGCCTCCAGGGGCCGCAGGGGAGAGTCTGTTCCTCGTCTGTCTGGTGGCCGTGGATACTCCCTGGCTTGTGGCCAGTCACTGTCGTCCCTGGCTCTCTGGTCACGTGCCTCTTCCTCTTCTGTGGGTGGTATGATCTCCCTTTGCCTCTCCTTTTATAAGAACGCACGTGATGGCATGGAGGCCCACCCGGATAACCCCGGACGCTCTTCCCGCCTCCAGGTCCTGAATTCAGGATAGACAGGAAGGTCCTACTCTATAGCACTGCAAACTGTATTCAGTATCCTGCAATAAAACACGATGAAGGGACTTGTCTGGTTGTCTAATGGTTAAGAATTCACCTCGCCAGACTCCTGCATAGGACTCTCTCCTAGTTTATAGGTAGGCACTGTAAACTGCCTCTTGGGTAGAGATAAGGAGTAAAATTATTCCACCATCACGAGTCCTAGTCTTGACCTTCTTAAGGCCTCAGTTTTTCTCATCAATAAAATGAGTTCACATACTGCTCTTTCTATCTCGTAGTTTTTTGTGGGGATTAAGTATGGGGGAGTTATAGAACCTGTGATTGCCTTGAATAAGACATTAGAAGTTAAGCTTCTGGTAGACCAGGCTTTGGGGTATATATTCAGAATGCCTCTTGTCCTAGAAGCTGAATTCCCCTTCGTGCCTGCCTAGCAGAGCCTGTGTTGCTTCCTTTGATCCACGACTCAAACTCAGATATCCTTTGCTTGACATGAGGTCTTGTATCGAAGAGTTCTGCCTCTAGGTTCTGAGAGAAGTGTGTGTATAAATTTGGGTGGTAGGCAGACCATACAACTGTGTTGGTATGATCTTGGTATAAAAAATTCTGTCTTACACGCACCTTAGTAGGTGGGATAAAATACAGTCAGTATACAGAGAGCAGGACTTCCCTGGTACTCAAAGATAAAGAATCTGCCTGCAGTGTAGGAGTCCCGGGTGGAAAGATCCCCTGGAGGAGGGCATGGCGATCCACTGCAGTATTCTTGCATGGAGAATCCCATGGACAGAGGAGCCTGGTAGGCTACAGTCCACAGGACTGCACAGAGTTGGACACGACTGAAGCAGCTAAGCAGTAGCAGTATACAGAAAGAATGCAATTTTCCAAATATCTGATTAGGTAGTCGTAATTAATAGGAGTAGCAAATATGGTTTCATAAAATGGGAAGAAAAAGACCATTTAAAATAAGTTTGAATAGTGACCAGAACATGAGGAAAGGCAATATTTTCATGAATTCTTGCCTAATCTTTATAACCACCACTGAGTTGATAGCTCTACAGCGTTATGGTGTTGTGCTTTCTTGTGTATTAAATACTTTCCATTTTGTAGGGAAAATAAAAAAAGAACTTGCCTTGCAATGCAGGGAACATGTTTGGCCCCACAAGCCTAGGTGCAGTTGAGCCAGGACACCTCCACAAGAGAGCCTGCGTGCTCTAGAACCTGCACACCGCAAGAAAGGTCCGCGGGGCCTCAGCCGAGACTCAGTGCAGCCAGAAAAAGAAAAAAAAGCATAATGGAAAAGAATATGAAAAAGATATGTGTATAACCGAATCACTTTTCTGTACACAAGAGACTAGGACATTATAAATCAACTGTACTTTGATTGAAAACAAATCTTGAATGTATTCACATCCACAGAGTTTTCTTCTAGGAATTCCCTGGTGGTTGAGTGGTGAGGTCTGTCGGAGGCCTGTTCGCTGTCAGGGAACTAAGAACCCGCAAGTCATGCGGCAGGACCAAACACGAACAACAAAAAAGTCTTCTGGTTTTTTTTTTTTTTCTCCCTAAACAAGGTAACATAGTCTCAGGCATCAGGGATCAGGGTGTGGACGTCTTTGGGAAGAAGGGGACTGTAATTCAGCCTATCACAGTGGCATAATGGGGACAGAGCCAGTTAAGCCACGAAGCTTCGTGCATGCAGGGTCTTACACGCACCTTAGTAGGTGGGATAAAATACAGTCAGTATACAGAGAGCAGGACTTCCCTGGTACTCAAAGATAAAGAATCTGCCTGCAGTGTAGGAGTCCCGGGTGGAAAGATCCCCTGGAGGAGGGCATGGCGATCCACTGCAGTATTCTTGCATGGAGAATCCCATGGACAGAGGAGCCTGGTAGGCTACAGTCCACAGGACTGCACAGAGTTGGACACGACTGAAGCAGCTAAGCAGTAGCAGTATACAGAAAGAATGCAATTTTCCAAATATCTGATTAGGTAGTCGTAATTAATAGGAGTAGCAAATATGGTTTCATAAAATGGGAAGAAAAAGACCATTTAAAATAAGTTTGAATAGTGACCAGAACATGAGGAAAGGCAATATTTTCATGAATTCTTGCCTAATCTTTATAACCACCACTGAGTTGATAGCTCTACAGCGTTATGGTGTTGTGCTTTCTTGTGTATTAAATACTTTCCATTTTGTAGGGAAAATAAAAAAAGAACTTGCCTTGCAATGCAGGGAACATGTTTGGCCCCACAAGCCTAGGTGCAGTTGAGCCAGGACACCTCCACAAGAGAGCCTGCGTGCTCTAGAACCTGCACACCGCAAGAAAGGTCCCGCGGGCCTCAGCCGAGACTCAGTGCAGCCAGAAAAAAAGAAAAAAAAGCATAATGGAAAAGAATATGAAAAAGATATGTGTATAACCGAATCACTTTTCTGTACACAAGAGACTAGAACATTATAAATCAACTGTACTTTGATTGAAAACAAATCTTGAATGTATTCACATCCACAGAGTTTTCTTCTAGGAATTCCCTGGTGGTTGAGTGGTGAGGTCTGTCGGAGGCCTGTTCGCTGTCAGGGAACTAAGAACCCGCAAGTCATGCGGCAGGACCAAACACGAACAACAAAAAAGTCTTCTGGTTTTTTTTTTTTTTCTCCCTAAACAAGGTAACATAGTCTCAGGCATCAGGGATCAGGGTGTGGACGTCTTTGGGAAGAAGGGGACTGTAATTCAGCCTATCACAGTGGCATAGGGAACTGGGGACAGAGCCAGTTAAGCCACGAAGCTTCGTGCATGCAGGGTTTATATACCCACCTGAGGGCTCCACCTGCCGCAGTCGCTGCTGCCCCCGTCTCCCCTCACTAAGGACACGAGCACGGGGATGAACAGACGGGAGGAGAGTCATCTCCATGCTCCCCTTGGTGTTTGGAGAAGAAACACCTGGGAAGGACCCTGGACCCGTTCATTCCCCACAACCTGAGATCCTTGGGCAGACTCCCTGGTGCCTACACGGGTGACAGCCACCTTGAAAAATATGAATTTAAAATTTTCCAGGTTCCAGTAAGTGTTGTTCTACTCCAGACAGACCCCTACCTTAGGGCCCCCTCTCAGATTTGCACTGTATTTATTTAAATTGCTTTTGAAATGTTAATCACTGAATGTTAATAAACACAGTAATTATTCTTGATTTTCCTTATGAGTTCCATTTAGGAACAGGAACTGATATTATTCATGATTTCACAAGGAAGCATGAGCTCTAAAGTAGGCTAATGTGCTTGGCTTATGAAATTAACGAAGATGTTTTCTTATTGCATAATCAGTACATTAGACCCAGGATGATGGCATTTCAGGGGAAAGGTGCCGGAACAACTTCTCACGGGACCTGACCAGTGCCTTCATGGCCGGGGCTTTCTCTTGGGAGCCTTTCCGGAAGGAGGGTTTGTCCACTGACTCGTGTCACTGCAGTCTGGGGGCGTGGGGGAGACGACTGTGTCTCCGTCGACTTTGGCCCCATCAGGCCTGCTCCCCACCCCCATCCCCCGCACCCCGCGTGCAGCCGCAGGGGCCTGTAATTGCTCTGAGGCAGTGGCACCAGCAAGTGACGTCTCCTTTGGCCAAGCAGACAAGAGCCGACCAGAGGAGCCAGGGAGCGCCGGGGGAGAGGCCCGCCTGACGAGCTGCAGCTGGCCAGAAGGAAGTTGGATCAGCGTTAGCTGTTGTTCTGGAGCAAAGAGTGAGAACCTTGACAGGTTCTCATCCCCCCAAAGATGAGGCCTGACAATCTTTCTTTTTTTCTTTTTTCTGGCCTAGCCCAGTGGCTTACAGGATCGCGGATCCCTAACCAGGATTGAACCTGCATCCTAGCAATGAATGCTGGGAATCCTAGCCACTGGGCTACCAGGGAACTCCCCTGACGACCTTTCCTTGACTTTGATGTTCTTGGGGCTCACCAGGTGAGTGAGAGATGCTGGTTCTGGACACCCCCACTTCCTGCGCATCTCCTGGCTCCTACGGATCCTGATTCAAATTCAGTCTTTTCTGTGTAATGCGTGCATGCTAAGTGGTTTCGGTTGTGTCCAACTCTTTTGTGACTCCGGGGACCGTAGCCTACTGGGCTCCTCTGTCCTTGGGATTCTCCAGGCAAGAAGACTGGAGTGGGTTGCCATGCCCTCCCTCCAGGGGCTCTTCCCCACCCAGGGATTGAACCCCCGTCTCTTGTCTCCTGCATTGGCTGGCGGATTCTTTACCACTAGCGCCACCTGGGAAGCCCTTTCTCTACACTGAGTGCTTTTAAATGAAAGGTGTGCTGAGGCAGACCGGAGGGCTTGATTCCTAGGCCCAAGGCTTTGATCCTAGTGGGCCTCCTCAAGGAAGGAGGACGGAGCTGTGCAGAGGCCAGGATGCTGGCTTCCGGGGAGCCAGAGCTCTGATCAGAGCTCACGAGAGACACGTGGGGGGCACAGCTTGCTGGATTTATTCCAGGACCCTTCACTGCTGACCAATAGTTAGAAGCAATAAAGATAGGTCTCAAAAAATAAAACAAAAAAGAAGAAGCTTGACCTCCACTGGGAGACCTCGCACCCAGACTCCTCGGGCCCAGTGGGGAAGCACGGGAGTGGAGGCGTGGGACCGGGCCTGGAAAGGGAGGAGGGCCGGGGAAGAAAAAAAAAGAAGCTTGAACATTATATACAATTACAGATGCAAGTGGGAATTGATCTCACCATATATTATGCAGGAACCATATAGCATTTTTTTTATTAAACTATAGTTGATTTACAGTATTATGTCAATCTCTGCTGTAGAGCAAAGTGACTTGGTTATACATATATATACATCCTTTTTCATATTCTTTTCTATCATGGTTTGTCACAGGACTTTGACTATAGTTCCTCGTGTTATACAGGAAAACCCTTTGTTATTCATTCTATATATAATAGTTGCATCTGCTAATTCCAAACTCCCAATCCAGCCCCCTGTCCCTGACTTGGCAGTCTGTTCTCTATGTCTGTGAGTCTGTTTCTGTTTCGAAGATAAGTTCATTTGTGTCATATTTTAGATTCCACATACAATAGTATTGTATGGTATTTGTCTTTCTGACTTAACTTTGTTTAGTATGATAATCTCTAGATCTATCTTTGTTGGTGCAAATGGCATGATTTCATTCTTTTTTATGGCTGAGTGGTATTCCACTGTGTAAATGTACTCTGTCTTCTCTATCCATTCAGTTACCAACAGACATGTAGGTTGCTGCCATGTCTTGGCTCTTTGTGCACAAAGCTGCTGTGGACGTAGGGATGCAAGTATCATCTTGAATTATAATTTTGTCTAGATACGTGCCTAGGACTGGCGTTGCTGAATCATATGGTGGTTCCGTCTTTAGTTTTTTAAGAAGCCTCCATATGCCCTCCATAGTGGCTGCACCAGCTTACATTCCCACCAGCAGTGTAGGAGGGCTCCCTTTCGCCACATCTCCTCCAGCATTTTCTATTTGTGGGCTTTTTAATGATGGCCATTGTGAATGGTATGAAGTAGTACCTCACTATAGTTCTTTTTTTTGAAGGGGGACGAGTTGGGGAAGGGAAGAGGGTGGGCGGGCCACTTCTATTGGTCTTTCATTTATTTATCTTCATCCGTCTTTGCTCTCTGGCTCGTGTGGGCCTCCCATCGCGGTGGCCTCTGTTGTTATGTTGTTACAGAGCACCGGCTCTGGGCGCATGCGCTCCAGAGCTCCGGCTCAGTCGTTGGACACATGGGTCCAGCCGCTTTGCGGCACGTGGGATCCTCCCAGGCCAGGGATTGAACTGGCGCCCCTTGCACTGCAAGGCGGTGTCCTTACCCACTGGACCACCAGGGAAGCCCCTAGTTTTGATGTACGTTTGTCTGATAATCAGCGATGTTGAACGTCTTTTCACATGCCTACTGGCCATCTGTGTGTTTTCTCTGGGACTTTCCTCAGTGGTTCAAGGGGTAAAGACTGCCTGCAGTGCAGGAAGTGAGGGTCGGGAAGACCCCCTGAAGGAGGACGTGGCAACCCACTCCAGTGCTCTTGCCTGAAAAGTCCCACAGACAGAGGAGCCTGGCGGGCAACCGTTCCGAAGGGGCACAAAGAGCCGACCATGGCTGAGCGACTGAGCACGAGTGTGTGTTTTCCTCGGAGAAATGTCTGTTCAGGTCTTCTGCCCATCTTCCGATTGGTTTGTTTTTTTAGTTGTTATTGAATTTTAGGAGCTGTTTGCATATTTTGGAAATTAAGTCCTTGTTGGTTGCATCATTTGCAAATATTTTCTCCCCATCTGTAGGCTGTCTTTTCGTCTCGTTTATGGTTTCTTTTGCTGTTCAAAAGCTTGTAAGTTTGATTAGGGCCGATTTGTTTATTTCTACTTTTATTTCTATTGCCTTGGGAGACTGACCTAAGAAAACCTTGGTACGATTTATGTCAGAGAATATTTTGTCTATGTTCTTGTCTAGGAGTTTGATGGTGTCATGTCTTGTATTGAAATGTTTAAGCCGTTTTGAGTTTATTTCTGAGTATGGTGTGAGGGTGTGGTTTAATTTCATTGATTTGCATGTAGCCATCCAACTTTTCCAACACCATTGGAAGCATATAGAATTTGCCTCAATTTTTTTGATAAATGTTCCCTAAACTATCATGTTTATAACAAGCAACAGTTAAATAAAATAAATTTATTTTCTGTCTTAGAATATTAAATAAAAAAGAGTTCCAAGCCCAGTGGAGCGATGGACTCCAGGCTTTCTAGGCCCCTCTGGTCCTCAGAATCTGGCTTCATCCTGCGCCACTCATGCCTGTCTCCTGGGCAGAGGTGTGGGGTGGACAGAGGCTGGGCTCTGATGTCAGACGGCCCTGGGTTTAACTGAAGCCCACCACTCACAGCTGTGTGGTCTTGGGTTTTTCACTTCTGCGGTCTCTTGTCCTTGTTTATAAAATGCAGATACCACGTCTCTCGTAAGGTTGTTGGTAATTATAATATGGAAGAACCTTGGGCCGGATTCCTGAGTCCAGCTCTTCTTGACCAGCAGCCTGTCCTTGATGTTGGTTCACAGAGAAGCTATTCAGTCCCTCCTGTGTGTTCACTGAAGCTTGTGGCCAACCCCAGCCTGGGCCTTCTTGTCCCTTCTGTACCTGGCCTCGCCTTACCCCTGCTCAGCTTTGCAGGTGGACACTACCCAGACACACCTGGCACCTAGGGTTTGAGAGGCAGAAATGCAACTGAAAGAGCCAGACAAATTCTAGCACAGGGAGGACCCAAGAGAAGACTGGACAGATCCGGCCACGTGGGCCCAAGAGCCTTGAACCTCTTCGCTTATCACACTGGATGTGCCTTTCTTTGGGGAGCTCCTGCCAGTGTTTTCCTCTTTGGGTTCCATCAACTGATTTCCTCCTGCAGGGAGGAGATGGGCCGAGTGTGATCTGAAGGGCAGTAGCGGGGAGCTCCCCCTAGTGGCTATCACCAGCATGTCAACCGGGGCCTCCTGGGACCCCAACCAGGCGCCACTCCATCCCACTTGCTCAGAGCCTTGTCCTTTCTGAGCTTGCTTTCCAAACCCGGCTGCTGCCTCTTTACACAAGGCCAGAGACCATAAACCAGAGATCCATGGCTCTAATTGACTTGGCCACCACAATACTGTTGAAAAATTTTATTACATGCCAATACTGACACAATCAGATTTGACATAAAAGTCCAGAAACGTAATTTTGCTTGAAAAATCAGGAGCTCTGGCAACACTGAGGTTGGGCTTCTTCCTGGCAACAGTGGTGAGGACAGTTGACAAAAGAAGCAAAACTCCCTGCCTCGCGGAGTTTACGGCCTGGCTTGGGAGAGAGAGAGACACACCCTTAGGGAAGCCAAAAATAGATGTTTTCGAATTGGGGTGCTGGCGAAGACACCTGAGAATCCCCTGGACAGCAAGGCGAGTGGAGGACAGGGATGAGGCCGGAACTACCCAGCTGAGAACTACCTGAATTCCTGACCTATAGAAACGACGATCTTTAATTAAGCCACGGAATATTAGAGTGATTTATTACACAGCAAGAGATCCCTAGAATAGATCCTGACTTCAGGGAACTTAAAATTGAGTTGGAAAGCCAAGACATGAGTGAGCCTAACCAAGTTTATTAGATAGTGCCCACTGCCTCTGGGCGACCAAGGCCCACACTGTAAAGTCAATGTATGTCAATGCAGTTACACACCCACCCACGGGGCTCCCAGGTGGCTCAGTGTTAAGATAGTGCACGCTCCTGGCCTCGCCTTACCCCTGCTCAGCTTTGCAGGTGGACACTCCCAGACACACCTGGCACCTAGGGTTTGAGAGGCAGAAATGCAACTGAAAGAGCCAGACAAATTCTAGCACAGGGAGGACCCAAGAGAAGACTGGACAGATCCGGCCACGTGGGCCCAAGAGCCTTGAACCTCTTCGCTTGTCACACTGGATGTGCCTTTCTTTGGGGAGCTCCTGCCAGTGTTTTCCTCTTTGGGTTCCATCAACTGATTTCCTCCTGCAGGAGGAGATGGGCCGAGTGTGATCTGAAGGGCAGTAGCGGGGAGCTCCCCCTAGTGGCTATCACCAGCATGTCAACTGGGGCCTCCTGGGACCCCAACCAGGCGCCACTCCATCCCACTTGCTCAGAGCCTTGTCCTTTCTGAGCTTGCTTTCCAAACCCGGCTGCTGCCTCTTTACACAAGGCCAGAGACCATAAACCAGAGATCCATGGCTCTAATTGACTTGGCCACCACAATACTGTTGAAAAATTTTATTACATGCCAATACTGACACAGTCAGATTTGACATAAAAGTCCAGAAACGTAATTTTGCTTGAAAAATCAGGAGCTCTGGCAACACTGAGGTTGGGCTTCTTCCTGGCAACAGTGGTGAGGACAGTTGACAAAAGAAGCAAAACTCCTGCCTCGCGGAGTTTACGGCCTGGCTTGGGAGAGAGAGAGACACACCCTTAGGGAAGCCAAAAATAGATGTTTTCGAATTGGGGTGCTGGCGAAGACACCTGAGAATCCCCTGGACAGCAAGGCGAGTGGAGGACAGGGATGAGGCCGGAACTACCCAGCTGAGAACTACCTGAATTCCTGACCTATAGAAACGACGATCTTTAATTAAGCCACGGAATATTAGAGTGATTTATTACACAGCAAGAGATCCCTAGAATAGATCCTGACTTCAGGGAACTTAAAATTGAGTTGGAAAGCCAAGACATGAGTGAGCCTAACCAAGTTTATTAGATAGTGCCCACTGCCTCTGGGCGACCAAGGCCCACACTGTAAAGTCAATGTATGTCAATGCAGTAAATACACACACCCACCCACGGGGGCTCCCCAGGTGGCTCAGTGGTGAAGAATCCGCCCGTCAGTGCAGGAGACGCGAGAGACACGGGTTCGTCCCCTGGGTCAGGAAGATCCCTGGAAGAGGAAATGACAACTCAGTGCAGCATTGCTGCCTGGGAAATCCAGTGGACAGAGGCGCCTGGTAGGTTAGTCCATGGGGTCATAAAGAGTTGGACCTGACTGAGTATACCTGCCCACAGGCCACCTTTTCTCTCTCTCCATTTCTATATGCAGTCCCTTCTTTTGCTCCTATCTTGATTGACCTCCCAAATCCTTGATTCCCATCTTAAGTTTGTAGGGGTGTCACTTTCTCAGAGTCTCAGCTTGCTAGAGCCCTCAATTAACAAGCTTACCTGATCTCCCTGACTTCACTTTGGATATACTGCCAAGAGTACAATCAAGGATGTTTAGACCACAAATCCCCAGTTCTGGCTCCTAGTTCTTGGCAACAGTCATCACATAAATTTTCCAGCGAGAGACACATCCGCATAATTAGACCAACGATATCGCAGACTCAGGCACATGCAAAGAGGGCAGGGCTAGAGAAGGGTACTATTCATCAAAACCTCATCATAAATTCAAGTTGAAGGATTGAAAAGAAACAAAACATGGACACTTCCCAAACCCTGCAGCTGGACTTCTCACTGAAATCCTGAAATCACTGCCGCTCAAATCAACATCTGGGAGAGAATGAAATAATAAAGATTTAAAAGAACAGACGCTGGGCAATTACCAGCTGAAGTGCAGATCGGAATATAAATTCCCTTTAAAAGCATCTCACCCACGCTGGGCATTAAAATGAAGGATGAGGCCGGAACTACCCAGCTGAGAACTACCTGAATTCCTGACCTATAGAAACGACGATCTTTAATTAAGCCACGGAATATTAGAGTGATTTATTACACAGCAAGAGATCCCTAGAATAGATCCTGACTTCAGGGAACTTAAAATTGAGTTGGAAAGCCAAGACATGAGTGAGCCTAACCAAGTTTATTAGATAGTGCCCACTGCCTCTGGGCGACCAAGGCCCACACTGTAAAGTCAATGTATGTCAATGCAGTAAATACACACACCCACCCACGGGGGCTCCCCAGGTGGCTCAGTGGTGAAGAATCCGCCCGTCAGTGCAGGAGCGCGAGAGACACGGGTTCGTCCCCTGGGTCAGGAAGATCCCTGGAAGAGGAAATGACAACTCAGTGCAGCATTGCTGCCTGGGAAATCCAGTGGACAGAGGCGCCTGGTAGGTTAGTCCATGGGGTCATAAAGAGTTGGACCTGACTGAGTATACCTGCCCACAGGCCACCTTTTCTCTCTCTCCATTTCTATATGCAGTCCCTTCTTTTGCTCCTATCTTGATTGACCTCCCAAATCCTTGATTCCCATCATAAGTTTGTAGGGGTGTCACTTTCTCAGAGTCTCAGCTTGCTAGAGCCCTCAATTAACAAGCTTACCTGATCTCCCTGACTTCACTTTGGATATACTGCCAAGAGTACAATCAAGGATGTTTAGACCACAAATCCCCAGTTCTGGCTCCTAGTTCTTGGCAACAGTCATCACATAAATTTTCCAGCGAGAGACACATCCGCATAATTAGACCAACGATATCGCAGACTCAGGCACATGCAAAGAGGGCAGGGCTAGAGAAGGGTACTATTCATCAAAACCTCATCATAAATTCAAGTTGAAGGATTGAAAAGAAACAAAACATGGACACTTCCCAAACCCTGCAGCTGGACTTCTCACTGAAATCCTGAAATCACTGCCGCTCAAATCAACATCTGGGAGAGAATGAAAAATAATAAAGATTTAAAAAGAACAGACGCTGGGCAATTACCAGCTGAAGTGCAGATCGGAATATAAATTCTCCAAGAGCCTAAAGACAGAAATATACATTGGCACATGGGTCCTGGGACTGTGCATCTCACCCAGCTGTTGCTTTTTTGTGATGGCTAATATTTAGTCAGCAAACACATTTTCTAAGCAGTGAGCATAATTATGTTCAGGTTGACATGACCTGAATTAGGGTTACCAGTTTTTTACTTATTCAGCACTGACAGTGGAATACAATGTCCAAAAGGATTTGAGTGCTGAGCAATTACCCCAAAGAGCATGGGGAAGAATGTTGTATTTACATTGGAGGGACCCGGGTTTAAGTCTTGACTCCTCCGTTTACTAACTGCGTGAAATTGGCTTTTTTTTTTTTTTTTAACGTTATGAATCTGTGAAGAAATCTATCAATAAAAATACAATCTCACAGAGTTTCTATGAGGATTCAGTTAGGTGATTGATCTTTAAGATTCCTGCCACACTGCTTTTAGCTTCTTCATGTATGAAATAGGAACAACAGCTCTATCACAAGGTCGAGTTACATTGTAAGGATTCCTTAACTTATTACTTATGCTACTTGTAAGACATGTAAGAAACCTGTAAGACGTATAAGAAAATTTTCATTATGGATAACCAAGTGAGACATAGCAGCTTTAAAATGATTTTGAATTGTCCTAGTTGAAGAGAAGGTGGGAGGCAGGTGGCTCCAGGGTAGGATCAGTAATATGAGCACTGAGTCCAGGTCTCTGCTCCTTGTGACTACCCCCTCATGGCGACAGAATGGCTACTTCGGTGCCAAGCATCACGTCTTTACCCCAGATCAACCATGAAAGGAGAGGAGTATTTTCAGACAACTCTCTTATCAAGGAGGAAACATTTCTTGGACACTTCTCATAGATTCCCTTCCTATCGCATAATTAGACCAAACGATATCGCAGACTCAGGCACATGCAAAGAGGGCAGGGCTAGAGAAGGTACTATTCATCAAAACCTCATCATAAATTCAAGTTGAAGGATTGAAAAGAAACAAAACATGGACACTTCCCAAACCCTGCAGCTGGACTTCTCACTGAAATCCTGAAATCACTGCCGCTCAAATCAACATCTGGGAGAGAATGAAAAATAATAAAGATTTAAAAAGAACAGACGCTGGGCAATTACCAGCTGAAGTGCAGATCGGAATATAAATTCTCCAAGAGCCTAAAGACAGAAATATACATTGGCACATGGGTCCTGGGACTGTGCATCTCACCCAGCTGTTGCTTTTTTGTGATGGCTAATATTTAGTCAGCAAACACATTTTCTAAGCAGTGAGCATAATTATGTTCAGGTTGACATGACCTGAATTAGGGTTACCAGTTTTTTACTTATTCAGCACTGACAGTGGAATACAATGTCCAAAAGGATTTGAGTGCTGAGCAATTACCCCAAAGAGCATGGGGAAGAATGTTGTATTTACATTGGAGGGACCCGGGTTTAAGTCTTGACTCCTCCGTTTACTAACTGCGTGAAATTGGCTTTTTTTTTTTTTTTTAACGTTATGAATCTGTGAAGAAATCTATCAATAAAAATACAATCTCACAGAGTTTCTATGAGGATTCAGTTAGGTGATTGATCTTTAAGATTCCTGCCACACTGCTTTTAGCTTCTTCATGTATGAAATAGGAACAACAGCTCTATCACAAGGTCGAGTTACATTGTAAGGATTCCTTAACTTATTACTTATGCTACTTGTAAGACATGTAAGAAACCTGTAAGACGTATAAGAAAATTTTCATTATGGATAACCAAGTGAGACATAGCAGCTTTAAAATGATTTTGAATTGTCCTAGTTGAAGAGAAGGTGGGAGGCAGGTGGCTCCAGGGTAGGATCAGTAATATGAGCACTGAGTCCAGGTCTCTGCTCCTTGTGACTACCCCCTCATGGCGACAGAATGGCTACTTCGGTGCCAAGCATCACGTCTTTACCCCAGATCAACCATGAAAGGAGAGGAGTATTTTCAGACAACTCTCTTATCAAGGAGGAAACATTTCTTGGACACTTCTCATAGATTCCCTTCCTATCTCATTGGTTAGAACTGGCCCATGGCTCTCTTGCTAGAAGAGAATGTGGGGAAACGAATGTCCAGCATTTCCAAAAGCTAACATGGGAAGCCGCTTCTACCAGCAAGCCAGAAAGGAGAGAATAACTTTGGACTGGGAGATATACACCCTGAGCCTGCCACCAGAGCGTCTGTGAGAGCATTTACTATGAGGGGACCCATTGGCAATGGAGGTGACATTTTTTACTTTATCTGACCGTTTTTTAATATAATTTTGTTTATTTAATTTTGGTTGTGCAGGGTCTTTGTTGCTGTGCAGGCTCTTCTCTAGCTGTGGTGAGTGGGGGTGCTCTCTGGCAGTGTCATGACGGCTTCTCTTGTTGTGGAGCACAGGTTCTAGGGCAGGCGGGCTTCAGTAGTTGCAGCTCATGAGCTTAGTTGATCCATGGCATGTGGGATCTTCCTGGATCAAACTCATGTCTCCTGCATTGGCAGGTGGATTCTTTACCACTGAACCACCAAGGAAGCCTGGCGGTAACATTTATGGAGCACTTACTATATACTAGGCAGTGTTCAAAGTGTTCTACATGCATCTCTTCATTCTGTCTCTCAGCAACCCTAGAGGAGGAACTACTACTATTCTTACTTTATAGATGTGAAAACGGAGGCACAAGGAAGTGAATAAACGTTCTCAAATTGTCCCTGTCTGTGCGTGCTGAGGCCAAGTGTTGGTCTGAGTCACAGCAGGTTGAGTCTTCAGAGGAGGACCAAGGTGCATGCTCAGCTTACCTCTAACCTCTTGTTCGTCCTGGTTCTCACCCCAGGTTCCAGTGGGTTTGAGTTGTCATGTGGTTGTTTGATTACCTATTTATCTGTCTTCTCGCCGATCCTGATCATGAAGCATTACCATAAAGCAAAGAGTTCTTTCAGATTGTCCAGAATTTACATTGTGGTGGTCACCGGGGAGGGGGAGCCTTGTCGTCAGATTCGCCGGGTCTGTGAGGTCAGCAGTGCTGACTTATTCTGGGATAGGTGTGGACCCCTCACTTTACCCATCAGCGAGCCTTGAGACTCCTGGGCTTAGCTGTGCTCAGGAAGATCCTGTGAGCTGGGCCTGGAAGGAAGACGCTCAGCACGGACGGGGCCTCTGGGGAGGGGATGTGAGCCTCGTGGGAGGAGTAGGAGGCTTCCGCAGCCACGGGGCCTGAGGCTGTGGCTGTAGCACAGGGATTTTCCCTGAGGGAGACATTCTGGTGCATACTTAAAGAAGCTTGTCTGGGGCTTCCCTGGCAGTCTAGGGTTACTTACATCTCACAGGGTGTAGTTCTGCCCCTGGTCAGGGAACTAAGATCCTGCAGGCCCTCAAGGAGCCGTGCCCCGCTCCCCCCACAAAAAAACCTGAATAATAAAGAGGCATCTCTGTGTGATCCCAGGCCAGGGAGCAGAACAGTAACAGGGAAACTCTTTCCCAAGCTGCTCAGGAGATAAAAGCCAACCTAGGATTCCTGGACAGAGGACAGAGAAGTGCACAGCAGAGCCGCTGGGACAGGGACAGTTCTCTTGAGCCTGGGGAGAAACAGCCCAGGCACCCCCAGCTGAGGACAAAGTTGTTCTTTGACCTCCTATTACACGCCAGACCTGGGGCAGCTTGGTCCATGCCCTCTACAGATTTACCAACAGGTGAAAAGGAAATGAAAACAGTGTGCCGAATTCCACCACAGGGGAAACTTCAGGATGCAGAAGTGGTCTCTGAAGGGACAGGCCCCAAGCAGGCTTCTAGAAGCCTTCTTATTAGGGCTCTTCTGATCTTCCATCCTGCCTTCTCCTGCTTCTGCTCTCTTGTTCTTGGCTGCAGCGAGCACCCCAGCCTGCACAGAGCAGCCAGATTTGTCAGCGCCAAGCAGTGTTTTCTCAGCCTTTTGTTATCATTACCATCCCTCCCCCATCTTGTGAAATGTTAATGCGTGGATATATTGTATGTCTACTGATGTATGGGACACATATCTGTGCTTTATACATGCAAAGGGTAGGATTCTTGTACCAGATTGGCAATACAGTGGTCCTTGGCTGTGCTCCAGGGTATCCTGTGTGAAGCCCTTCCTTGTTTCCCCAGGGGTGTTTAGTTGGATTAGTCTTTCCTGAGGGTGTTTAATAGAAGAGCCCTTTAATCTGCTGCTGGAAGGTTGAGGCACAGATGAAGGGCGTACCCAGGTAACACTGTAGTCAGTGGTTGGATTCGTTATCTGTGGCTCCATAACAATTACTTTGAAATGAAGCAACTCAAGACATACATTATCTTTCAGTTCCTGTGGGTTAGGAGTCCAGTGAGGCTTAGCAAGGTCCCCTGACTCAGGGTGTCCCACAGGCTTCAACCAAGCTGTGGGCTTAGGCTCAACTAGGGAAGGATCTGTCCCCAAGCTCATTTTGTGCATTGTGTGTGTGCTTAGCCACGTCTGACTCTTTGTGACCCCATGGACCGCAGCCCGCCAGGCTCCTCTGTCCATTGAATTCTCCAGGCAAGAATGCTGGAGTGGGCTGCCACTTCCTCCTCTAGGGAACCTTCTTGATCCAGGGATCAAACCCTTGTCTCTTGTGTCCCCCACCTCCTGGGTTCCACCCAATGACTCTTAAGGAAAAGAGCAGGAATGAGGCTCCTCACTCCTGAGATCAAGCTATAGAAAACTGTGACTTCTCTTCTGCTTACACCCTCTTTCTCCTGCTTGCCCTTTTCCCCTCTCTCCCTGTTCCTCCCCATCTTCCTCTCCTGTCTCACCCTCAACCACTTCCTTCCAGGTTACTAGTTGCCCTGAAGGTGGGAGCAGTGATGCTCTTCAGGAAAGAGGAGCTAGGTGGGCTAGAGGTAGAGCTTTGAGGAGATTGGAAAGCTGCACAGGGGAGGCTCTCAAACTGAGCAGGTGGACCCAGCATCCAGGCCCAGCCACGTGCTTGTCATGGCACCTTGGGGGAGCAAATTGACCTCAGCCTGAGTTTCCTCTTCTCTAAGATAAGCCCTCACTCCCAGTGAGGCTGAGAGGATGAAGTGAGGTACTGAAAACCCTTAGTATGTTCCTTATGGTTATTATCACTATTATATAAAGGTATTACACTTAGGGAAATGGTCCATTCCTTAAAATCAAAACAACAGTACCAAAAAGAGCCGAATCTGTTATGGCTGAGCAGATGTTGATTCAAGATCTAACACAGTTTCGCATTTACTGACAGCGCGTGGCTGGTAGGGTGAGACCCACAGCTGCTGGGTGGCTATTCCATGCCGGACGCTGAGTGAGGTGCCTTATAAGTCTGTCTTTGTGGGGCTTCCCCAGTGGTCCAGTGCCTGAGACCTCACACTCCCAATGCGGGGAGGGCGGGATTCGATCCCTGGTCAGGGAACCAGATCCCACATACTGCAACTAAGATCTGGGACACCCGAATAAATAAATAAAAATAAATATTAAAAATAATCTCATTAAAAAAACATAAACTGTCTTTGTGCCATCCTTTTAATTCACACAAGTGATGGCTTATTGTTCCCGTTTTACAGGTGAAGAAACAAAGATTCAGAAAGATCCAATAAGCTGCTTGAAGGCCATGTAGTCAACAAGAGTCAGATATAATTTACATACCATAAAATCACTCATTTTAAGTATACAGTCCAGTGATTTTTACTGTGTTTGCAGATGTGAGTAATCAACACCATGATCTAAATTTAGAACATTCTTTTTCTTTCTTTCTTCTTCTTTTTTTAAATTTTGCCCTCTTTTACTGGTCCTGTATCTATCCATTTTTATCCATCTTTGTTCTTTGGCCTGTGTGGGTCTCACTTTGCAGTGGCCTCTCTCACTGCAGAGCACCAGCTCCAGGCGCACGTGCTCCAGAGCGCTGGCTAGCAATTGGACACGCTGGTCCAGCCACTCTGTGGCACATGGGATCTTCCTGGGCGAGGGATCAGACCAGTGCCCCTTGCACTGTAAGGCGGACTCTACCCACTGTACCACCAGGGAAGCCCTAAATTTAGAACATTTTTATCAGCTCCCAAAGGAATCCCTTCCCGTTAGCTGTCACTCCCCTTTCTTCTCTCCTCAGCTCCTGGCAACCTGTAATCTCCATTCTGTCTCCATAGATTTGCTTGTTCTGGATATTTCATGTAAATGGAGTCATACAATATGTGATCATTAATGACTGACTTCTTTAATTTAACCTAAGGTTTTCTAGAGATATCTGCTTGTAGCATGTCAATACTTCATTTTTTTTTTTTTTTGGCCACTTTTATTGATCTTTCATTTATTTCCATCTTTGTTATTTGGCCTGTGTGGGCCTCCCATTGCAGTGGCCTCTGTTGCTGCAGAGCACCGGCTCTGGGAGCATGTGCTCCAGAGCTCTGGCTTGGTAGTTGGGCACATGGGTCCAGCCGCTGCACGGCACATGGGATCTTCCCAGGCCAGGGATCAAATCTGTGTCCCTTGCATTGGCAGGTGGATTCTTAACCACTGGACCACCAGGAAGCTGCAGTTCTTCATCCTTTTTTATTGTTGGATAATATTCCATTGTATGTATACATCACATTTTGTTTATCCACTTGGGTTATTTTCATCATTTGGCTGTTGTGAATAATGCTGCTCTGACTATTGGTATAAAAATACCTAAGTTTTTGCTTTCTTTTGGGTATATACCTAAGAGTGGAATTGCTGGATCATACGGTAGTTCTATGTTTAACTTTTTGAGTAGCTGCCAAACTGTTTTCCACAGCAGCTGCACCATTTTACGTCCCCACCAGCAATGCAAGAGGGCTCCAATTCTCCACATCCTTGCCAACACTTGTTATTTTTGATTCTAGCCATCCTAGTGGGTGTGAAGTGGGCATCTGATTGTGGTTTTGATTTGCATTTCCCTGATGGCTAATGGTGTTGAGCCTCTTCCATGTACTCATTGGCCATTTGTTTATCTTCTTTGGGAGAAGTGTCTTTTCAAATCCTTTGCACATTTTAAAATCATGTTTTAGAAAACGCGCTTTTTTTTTTTAAATTTTTTTTTGGGTGGGTGGGGAATGGGGTGGGGAGGGAGGGGGCGGGCAGGCCACTTCTATTGGTCTTTCATTTATCTGTTTTCATCCATCTTTGTTCTTTGGCTTGTGTGGGCCTCCCATCGCAGTGGCCTCTGTTGTCGCAGAGAACCAGCTCTGGGCACATGTGCTCCAGAGCTCCGGCTTGGTGGTTGGACACATCGGTCCAGCCGCTCTGTGGCATATGGATCCCAGGCCAGGGATTGAACCGGCGCCCCTTACACTGCAAAGCAGTGTCCTTACCCACTGGACCACTAGGGAAGCCCTAAAAAACATTTTTAATTTTATACCTCTTTATATATTCTGTTTGTAATACTTCTTTATATATAAGTCCCTATCAGGAAAAGGATTGGCAAATATTCCCCCCTCCGCATTCTGTGGGCTGTCCTTTCACTTTCTTGAAGTTGCTGTTTGAAGCACAAAAGTTTGTTTTGTTTTGTTTTTAAATTTTTGTTTATTTATCTCTTTTTGGGGGGGTGGGGAGGGAGGGGGATGGACAGGCCACCTCCATTGGTCTTTCATTTCTCCATTTTCATCCATCTTTGTTCTTCGACTCCTGTGGGCCTCTCATCGCGGTGTCCTCTGTTGTCGCAGAGCGCCGGCTCTGGGTGCATGCACTCCAGAGCTCCGTCTTGGCAATTGGACACATCAGTCCAGCCGCTCTGCGGCATGTGGAATCTTCCCAGGCCAGGGATCCAACCGGCGCCCGTTGCACTGCAAGGTGGTGTCCCTACCCGCTGGACCACCAGGGGAGGCCCCACAAAAGTTTTTAATTTCGAGGAAGTCCAGTTTATTTTTTCTTCTATTGTTTCTGCTTTTTGCGTGATATTTAAGAAACCATTGCTTGAACCAACTTCACTTTTGAAGATTCACTTTTATGTTTTCTCCTAAGAGTTTTATAGTTTGAGCCTTAAGTTTAGGGGTAGGGCCTATTTTGAGTTAATTTTTAGATGTGATGTGAGGTTAGGGGTTCCAATTAATTCTTTTACAGGTAGATATTAGTTTATATTGGTATAGAGAGTTTTCCACGATAATTACTTAATTTAAAAAAAAAAGGCAATGACCAACAAATGATGTACCATGTAGGAATTGTATTTAGTTGCTGATATCGACTACTTAAAATAAGATTGGCTTCAGCAAGATTTTTTCCTTTTTTTTTTTGATAAAAGGAGTTCAGAAGTAGAGTACATGGCATAGACAAAGCCGACGTGGCAGACCTAATTATTGTTGGGCCAAGACCCTGCTGTTTGTTTCAGCATTCCTGCATGTGGCCTCTGTCTTCACGGGCATGAGGTAGTTGCTAATAACGCAGGCCAACACATCGGCATTCTGAGCAGGAAGTAAAAAAAGGCAGACTCTTTCAACAACTTGACCTGAAACCAGTTAAAAACCTTGGGTTTACATCTCACTGGTTACTCCTGGAGTAGGAAGTCTGGGCACGTCAGTATTAAGATAAGGATTCTGAAAGTAAGTCAAGTGCATATGCACGGATATCAAGTAGCCAAAGCAGCAGGCCATGGTGGAGACTGGCGGTCCCCTGCCCGATCTCTTTTCTTTAGCATCTTTAGTGGCAAGTAGGATTGAGGGATGAGCTCAGTACTGCCCGAGCTTCCAAGCTTTAGATGCTTAAATTCTCCATTTTACATGAGCCTTCCAGATTTTTGAGTGTTGGCAACCAACCCAAACCAATATTTAATCTTGCCTAGGCCAAACACAATACATCTGTGGCCCACATCCATCTCTCTTCTGCTTGTTGGCAGCCCCTGCTTTCGGGTGAGTGTCAGAGCCCTTGAAACACCTGAAGGGCATGGGAGCTGAAGTGCATTTCCTCCGCGTGGCTCTGAGCCAGTGTGTGGAAGTCACGAGCAAGGAGGTTTCGGCTCCTCTGTTAGGAAGAACTCCATCTGTCGAAAACAGAAGGCGCTGCCTAGAGAGGTAGGAAGCTCCCTGTCGCTGGAGGTGTTGGAGCAGATGCTGGAAGACTGCTTGGCAGTGACGTCTTGGGTCTGCCCAGCTCCAGCAGCCTCTGAAAATGCCCATGATGACTACTGCTGCTGCAGTGACTGGCTCGAGGCGAAAAGAAGGCCAGAGGCTCTGCATCTGGATTGGCAGGGAACTGCCATGTCCCGGACACGACAGCGACAAAGAATACGCCCTCACCATCAGGATGACTTCTAGTCCATGTCTCAAGGTTGACTTACCAAGTATGCACACGTGATTTGATTCATCTCCACTCGTCGCATGGTGTACAGTGGATATGTGGCTTTTCTTATGGAGGAGGGTTCTGGCTATTCAATTAGATTCATTTATTTATTCAGATTTCCAGGGCTGGCTTCATGGGCATGTGACCTGTGCTGGTGTGCAGGGACCTGCATTCAGGAGGACCCCGTGTTTGGGGTCTTGCCTGGGCCAAACAATCTTTTTTTTAATGTTTTGTTTTGTTTTGTTTTGTTTTTACGTGGACCATTTTAAGCTTTTTACTGAATTTATTACAATATGGCTTCTATTTTGTGTTTTGGTTTTTTGGCCAGAGGCATGTGGGATCTTAGTTCTCCAACTTGGGACCAAACCTACGCCCCTGCACTGATGTCTTAACCACTGGACTGGCAGAGAGGTTCCTGATGCTTTTTTTTCCTCAAAATTCTAATCCTTTTGGAACAAGTGTGTGTGTGTGTGCGTGTGTGTGTGTGAACCACGCAGTCACGTCCAACTCTATGCAACCCCACGGACTGTAGCCCAGCAGGCTCCTCTGTCCGTGGAATTCTGCAGGCAAGAAGACTGAAGTGGACTGCTGTGCCCGCCTCCAGGGGATCTTCCTGACCCAGAGATTGAGCCCAGGTTTCCTTCATTGCAGGCAGACTCTTTACCATCTGAGCCTCAAAGGAGCAAGAGTCTCTACATTTTTGTTTTGAACTGGACCCTGCAAATTAAGCAGCCAGTCCTCCATATTTTACTCAAAATGTATTCACTGCCTCGAAAGTGCCAGGCACTGAGATAGAGCCGCACGCACTGTGCTCCTAGTCCACTTGGGAGGCAAGGGGATGGGAAAAGCTGAGTAGTAAGAAACTACTGAGACAGGCACATGGCCACTTAGCAAAGGACTACCCATCCCAGCAGCCCCTGTCAGTTAGTTGTGGTCATGTGATTATGTTAGCACCAATAGCGTGAGTGGAAATGAAGTGGCCCTTTCTGGGTCTGAACTGCACAGCATCCCACTGAGCCTTCTCCAAACCTCTCTTCCTCCTCCCCGCAGAGGAGTCTGCATGTGATGGTGACCCAGCTTCCACCATGCAGACGACCTCGAGGACCGGGAGGCTGGCAGAGCAGAGAGACTGGAAAGAACCCGAGTTTCCGAAACACCACGAGGAGCAAAGCTTCCTATTGCCCCGGACTGCTCCTCTCATGACAGCTACATGAATAGAAAGAAATGTATTCCTTCGCCACTGCATTCTGGGATCTTTGTTAGCCTGCTCTATCAAGTACAATTTTATGGGAGCTAGCCACGTGGAGAAAGGGAGAGAGAAAAGTCCAAACCACCCAGTCAGGAGAGAGCATGGCACTTCACGGTGCATGAAGCAGCAGCTCTGGAAGGGCTGCTGTAATAATGCGGTATCTTAGATTCCTCCCAGGTCTGGAGGCGGGGAGTCTAAGATCCAGGTGCCTGTGGAGTCAGTGCCTGGTGCGGGCGCTCTCCCTGGCCTGCGGAAGGCTGCCTTCCCCTCGAGTTTTCACAGGGCACCAAGAGGGAGCTCTGGTCTCACCTCTTCTCATAAGGACACTCCTTCCATCTGGGAGGCTCCACCCTCAGGACTTCATCTAACCCTAGTCACTTCCCAGAGGCCCCACCTCCAAATACCATCTTATTGGGAGTTATATCTTCAACATATGAATGGGGGCAGGGAGCACAAACATGCGGACCATGACAGGTGGAAGGAAGGAAGACTGGGCTACAGCTTGGACCTTGTGTGCTTTGTGAGGGCCTTGGATGCCATCCTGTGGGCTGTAGGGAACCAGGCTGGGGAATCACATGATCAGGTTAGCTTTTTGGTCAGTCAGCTTGAGCTGGAGCCTGCAAAAATTTGAATTTATGCAGTATTTCAGAAGACCAGTCAGTTATAATACCCACCTCTGAGCTTAAAAAATATATCACAGGTGAAGTCCCCAGTGTTCCCTTCCTAATACTGTCTTCAGCTTGATTTTTTTCAAGGGCAATTGGAAAGGCTAAGAGTAGAAACAGGACATGCATCATCCAGTGTATCGCCAACACCATGCCTGGTACTGTCCTGAGTACCTGTATTGAAGAAGCAGCCACAGCTGGGTGGGGGAGAAGAATAAAAACAAAAAGTCTTGTGCCTTCCCAGAGAGCACCAAGTCCTAACCCCTAGATCACCAGGGAATTCCCAAGATACAGGATTTTATCTGGAGCACAGATAGAAGAGGTGATGGAATATTTGCTTAGAATTTCCATCCATGACCTACTTCTTCCGATTCAGGTGTAGATGAATGGTACAGTCAAGCGAAATCTGAAACATGTCTCTGGAAGTTTTAAAGTTCTGAGAAGGACTTGGAAGGATTTGAGGCTACAGGCAGTATTCCATTGTTCCATCCAGCTGATGACTGACTTTGGAAGAGAAAGGAGAGCATTCTGGGAGTGAACAGCTGGTGATGTTCATGGTGTTAATGAGGGCTTCATTTTCTGGGCAAGAGCCCGAGATACTGGAATGGGAGGCTCCTGGCCAAGGATGGAGAGTGTTGCAGAGACAAGGAAGAATGTCTTTGACAGGAGACTTCCCAGTGGCATCAAAGATCATTTAAAAAGATTGTTACGAGTTGTGGAGTGGACATCCGCTGTTTTAGTCTGCTCAGCGTCTGTTTGCCATCTTCTTTTACCAGTTTCTTTATCTTTGAAGAAAAACCATCCATCTTCAACTCATAGTCCATGTGGCTACGGAGAGTTGATCATATCTTTTGGCTCTAGAAAGAGTCAATCAAAATCTTAAAAACTGCTTTCGAGCTTGGCTGTGTGACTGGATCTGGATCAATGAGCATGGAGCCTGGGCTACAGCAAGGGCCTTGGATGCCATCCTGTGGGCTGTAGGGAACCAGGCTGGGGAATCACATGATCAGGTTAGCTTTTTGGTCAGTCAGCTTGAGCTGGAGCCTGCAAAAATTTGAATTTATGCAGTATTTCAGAAGACCAGTCAGTTATAATACCCACCTCTGAGCTTAAAAAATATATCACAGGTGAAGTCCCCAGTGTTCCCTTCCTAATACTGTCTTCAGCTTGATTTTTTTCAAGGGCAATTGGAAAGGCTAAGAGTAGAAACAGGACATGCATCATCCAGTGTATCGCCAACACCATGCCTGGTACTGTCCTGAGTACCTGTATTGAAGAAGCAGCCACAGCTGGGTGGGGGAGAAGAATAAAAACAAAAAGTCTTGTGCCTTCCCAGAGAGCACCAAGTCCTAACCCCTAGATCACCAGGGAATTCCCAAGATACAGGATTTTATCTGGAGCACAGATAGAAGAGGTGATGGAATATTTGCTTAGAATTTCCATCCATGACCTACTTCTTCCGATTCAGGTGTAGATGAATGGTACAGTCAAGCGAAATCTGAAACATGTCTCTGGAAGTTTTAAAGTTCTGAGAAGGACTTGGAAGGATTTGAGGCTACAGGCAGTATTCCATTGTTCCATCCAGCTGATGACTGACTTTGGAAGAGAAAGGAGAGCATTCTGGGAGTGAACAGCTGGTGATGTTCATGGTGTTAATGAGGGCTTCATTTTCTGGGCAAGAGCCCGAGATACTGGAATGGGAGGCTCCTGGCCAAGGATGGAGAGTGTTGCAGAGACAAGGAAGAATGTCTTTGACAGGAGACTTCCCAGTGGCATCAAAGATCATTTAAAAAGATTGTTACGAGTTGTGGAGTGGACATCCGCTGTTTTAGTCTGCTCAGCGTCTGTTTGCCATCTTCTTTTACCAGTTTCTTTATCTTTGAAGAAAAACCATCCATCTTCAACTCATAGTCCATGTGGCTACGGAGAGTTGATCATATCTTTTGGCTCTAGAAAGAGTCAATCAAAATCTTAAAAACTGCTTTCGAGCTTGGCTGTGTGACTGGATCTGGATCAATGAGAGTTGTCACCAGGACTTTGCTTAAATGATTGGGAGTGAGGCATGCCTTCTTTTTTAAAAAATGGCCTTCCTGGGTGGCTTGTGGAACCTTAGCTGTCTGATCAGGGACGGGTCCTGTGCCCCCTGCTTTGAAAGCATGGAGTCTTAACCTCTGGACCACCAGGGAAGTCTTTCTTGCTTAGAGTGACTGAGGTGGTAGATTATTAGCTTGGAGCTGCTGAATGCTACCTTGTCTTAATGAATCTGAGAAGGAAGTCAACAAAGCAGAAAGCTAAGCCTCATGATGGAGAGAGGGAAATTCCTGAAAACATTAGAGCCCCTTGGATTTAACCATGTTTGCAGCTAATCCTACTGACAGGGACAGAATAGAATAATTAGATAGTTGTAAAGTCCTAGTAGGGGACTGTAGGTGGAAAGGTAAAACCTAGGAAAAGTTGAGAGGCCAGTAAGTTAACGATAACTCAAGAAAGCAGGTTTGACTAAGTATAAATAGCTACTGAAGGAGAAGCTAGCAAAGGAGGAGCTAATGACGTATGCCTTACGTCTGCATCTGCGTCTACTTGAAGAAGGCGGTCTTCTACCCTCCCATATATATATATTGCTGCCCACCCAGTGGGAGCAGCAGAGCTTTCCCGCCTGCACCTCTTACAAGCGTCCTATCCTAATAAATCCACTTCTTACCTATCACTCTGCCTCTCACTGAATGCCTTCTGCGTTGAGGCACAAAGAACCTGAGCCTCAGTGGATCCAGGTGTTGGGTGAGTGATTTTAATTCAAAGATTGCTTGAGACTAGGGTTTTTGGCTGGATTAAGTCCCGGCCACGTGGGTTCAAGTCCCAGACAGAGCTTTTTGGCCAGAATTGAGTCCCGACCATGTGGGTTCAAGTCCCAGACCAGGGTTTGGCTGGATTGAGTCCTAGATATGTGGGTTTAAGTCCCAAGCAGGGTTTGATCAGATCTCGGCCCCAGGTTTAAGTCTCAATCCGAGATAGAACTCTTTCACTACCTCTTGGACTTCTCAGTTATGTGAGCCAATATTCTCTCTCCCACTCTGTCTCGGGTTTAGTATAGTTTCTGTGAACTTGGTACCACTCACAGGAGAAAGAAAATGGGAAACAGCCTTTGTGATATAGATAGAAACAGGGAACAGAGACAGTGCTATTATTCTTGAGCAGAAATAAAGACAGCTGGGCCAGAACTTCATTTATGGCCTTGCCGTGTCTGTCTCCCAATGTGAATGGCATAGGGAATGGATAAGAGAAGATTTTCATGTAATTGAAAGATGACAAATATAATTTCATAAGCATCACTGTCAGTTTGGAGGGGATTCTTAACTAGAAAATGACAATGGAGTGTGTGTGTGTGTTTGTATAGAGAGAGACAGAGCTTTAAAATGTAAATCTAATAGGGAGAATTATATAGTATCATCAGCCAAGAAGGCCTGTCCATGAGTGTGGAGAGCTTTTGGGTCAGGAATGAGGAGAACCACAGGAAAAAGCCCACACTTCATTCCCCGCCCCCCCACCCCAGACAGACCAGAGGAAGCTTCCAGAAGGTGCTTTTCCTAATTACTCTCATGGCAAAGGCCAGAAAACAGGGTGTTCATGGGGCATTGCACTTATCCAAACGTAAGCTGGAATTCTCCGTTTGCTGAAGTTCAGAACATCTAATAAATGAATAGCTTACTTTGTTAACAGTTTCTCAGGACACAGAAGTAGTAACAGAAGAAGCCATTCTGTTATTTAAATATATCTCCCCCTTTGAATGTAAAGGAAAGACATCCCTTTTATGGAAGATCGGAGAGCATGCTGGCCCAGTGGCAACCACTTTCAGATCTATTACCGTATGTAAGTGATGGGACTTGTGTGCCAGGTACTGGCTGACTGTCTCATCACTGGGCTCATTTAATCACTGCAGCAGTTTTAGGAGATCCATACTTGTATGAGTCTCATTGTGTAGATGAGGGGACTGAGGTTTATTGAAGCTAAAAAAAATTGCCAAGCCAAGTGGGTATCTTAGAGTCTGAACTCAGCCTCCGGGGTCCTAGCCACTATCCTGTGCTACATGTTCCCTTCCATGGTTATACATTCCCCATTTGATGGTATATTTAAAACATTGTAGCTTGCTTTTTTTCTTCCACTGAATATTATAATATGAGCACTTTCCCATTTTGTTAAAAACTCCTTTTTTTTTTTTTAAAGTGCACAATTCAATGTTTATAGGTAAAAACTATTAAAGTTTTTGAAATAAAAAGAATGTAATGAGACTAATCTAAGGAAAGCCTGTACAACCATCACCCAGCTTCAGCAATTATTACTAATATCCACCAAAACAAACCCCCACAAACCAAAAACAAAACAGATTTTCAACCCACCTTGTTTCCTCCATCCACTCCCTACTCCCTTATCTAAAGCAAATTGCAGATGTAGTTTAATCACTAGGTTGTGTCCAACTCTTGGTGACCCCATGGACTGTAGACCACCAGGCTCCTCCGTCCATGGAATTCTCCAAGCAAGAACACTGGAGTGGGTTACCATTTCCTTCTCCAAAATTGCAGATATTGTATCATTTTGTCTGTAAATATTTCAGTATGAAATTTTAGTAATTCCCTAATAGTATCAGATATCCAGTCTGTGCTCAAATTTCCCAATGTATGCATTATTGTAAACGGTATTCTAAATTTGGTTCTGGAACTTTCCTGGTGATCCAGTGGCTACGACTCCAAGCTCTCAGTGCAGGGGGTGCAGGTCCAATCCCTGGTCAGGGAACTAGATCCCACATGCTGCAAGGAAGATCGAAGATCTCGTGTGCTGTAACTGTGACCCAGGGAAGCCCAACCACTGAGCCTGTGGACCTAGAGCCTGTGCTCCACAACAAGAGAAGCCACTGCAATGAGAAGCCCACGCAGCAAAACAAAAGAGTAGCCCCCACCCACCTCAATTAGAGAAAGACCGAGAGCAGCAACAAAGACCCAGGGCAGTCACAAAAAAAAAAAGATGACTTGTGTCCAGCTTCCTCTCGAGCTGCAGTGCCGGGGCAGGAGCACCAGCCCACATGGATGGTCCCATTTACATTCATTAGAATTAAATGCAATTGAAAGGCCATCCTTCAGGTTTTGGCCACCCTGTCAAGGGGCCAAGAGCCCTTGGTCAGTGGCTATCCAGAGAACTGGCTGTACAGATAACCCTGTGGTTAGGGCTGTCTTATCCGAGAGTGCAGATAGAGGACTTGCCCATCATCACAGAAAGTTCTGTTGGGCAGCTCGTCTAGGAAGGAAGGGTAGTAGAAGGGCAACCGATTCGAAGCAATTTAAAAGTGTTTGCATTGGTAACGGTGAGAGGTCTTGGAAGGGTGCATGGGGCCCTGGACCAGCTCATCACTCGAGGGGAAGCAGCGTATGCATCTCAGGTCTTACCGTTCATTTATTTCACTGCTCTGATCGAACCCCTTAGCCATGCACCAGCGAGGTTGACTTTATTTTTTACAACTTGCATCCTTTTTTTCTTGAAGAAAAGAGAAAAAAAACCCTATTCACACTCAGCAGTGGAAAAACTGAAATTTGCCCAATCTTATAAATATCAGCTCTGCCCAGCCACTTCCAGTTTAAAATAACTTCATTTCTAGGAAATGTGCCGTCACGTTCAGATGTTGTGATTTTCCATCACATGTCCTCTGAGAGCTCCCGCCCTGGGCTTGGGGAGCAGAAGACAACCTTGTTTATTAACACCCCTTTCCCTCCTCCCTGCAGCCCCTCGTGCCGGCTCCAAGGGTCTCCCGTGGGAAGTGGAGAAGGAGCAGCCCGTCTTCAGTGTCCACTGGTGGCTGTGCACTTGGCTGGACCCGCCGACGTGGGGTCCCAGGTAGGATTTGGCCTCAATGCTCGGTGCAGCCAAGGCCCAGCAAAGTGTCTCTGTCCAAGGTCTTCAGTTCCATTTCTCTGACCCCGCCCCCCCATACGTTCTCTTCTCCCTCGTGCTGAAGCTACACATTCAGTTTAAAAGGGCACACTAGTTATCCATGGCTGCAGATCAAATGACCCCAAAATGTAGCCGCTGAAAACAATAAGCCGTGATTATTCCACATAGTTTCCGAGGGTCTGGAACCCAGGTGTGGCCTAACCCGAGTGGTTCTAACTCGAGGTGTCTCGTGTTGTTTTGGTTGGGCTTTCCGCTGGAGCTGCACCACCTGAAGTCTTGATGGGCTGGGAGCCACTTCCAAGGTGGCGCCCCCACACACCTGAGCATAACGTTCAGTTCTTCCCCGCGTGGGCCTCTCCACGGGGCTGCTCAATCTCTGGCAGCTGGTTTCCCCAGACCAAATGATCCAAAGAGAGAGAATGACTGCGATGGAAGTGTCTTTTAAAACCTAATACCATCTCTTCTGTCACATTCCTTGGGTCTCATAGACCAACTCGTATGTACTGTGGGAGGGGAGCTACCTATGGGTAAGGATACATGGTGCTGGGGTGGAGAGAGGCCGGCCACTGGAATGAGGTTTTTCTGGTGTGAGGGTCTGATTGGAAATCAAGCTCTCTTTTAACTTAGTCTTTTAGAATTAGGCGGGTTGCTTTCACCACACATGAGCTTTTCTGGGAGAGACCCAGCAAGGGTCCTTGCTGCAATTACCCTGGATACACCTGCTTATAAAATCACATCTTGTTTTTACTATGTAAGTAACATATATTCAGTGTTGAAAAGGAAAAACGATTCAGGGTGGAGCTAAGATGGCGGCGTAGAAGGACGTGCACTCATCTCTCCTGCAAAATCGCCTGAATTGCGACGAGTTCCTGGGAAACCATCGACGAAAGGAGGTTGGATCTGATCACAGAGAGGACACCCCACATCGAAGAACAAAGGAGAAGCCGCATCAAGACGGTAGGAGGGGTGCAATCGCACTTTTAAAAGTCAAACCTCATACCCGCCGGAGAGGCTGTGCGGGCCAAAGCCGCAAAGCCTGTTGCAGATCAAAACCCGGTGAGGAGCACTAACATCCACAAGGGACTGAGCCAGACCTGCTTTGGAGGGTCCAGGTGCCCCTTGAGCTAGAAGTGCCCTTGAGCAGGCCTCGGAAGGGCGGCACTCAGTTCCCTTTGGAGGAGGTTACCATTAACCCAATCACAGAGTCGCCGAAGAGGACTGGAAAGTCTCTGCGCACTGTGATCCGGGAGAGAGGAATAGCGATCCCGCATGAGACTGAGCCAGACTCACCTCTGAGTAACCTGACGTCTCCCGTGGTGGCGGGGGTCGACGGTGGCCTGCAGCAGGGTCGGGGGCACTGTGGAAGTACTTCCCATAGAGCGTGTGGGAATAAATCCTCTGTGAGACAGACGCCATTTTCCCTACTGTAGTTTGGCTGCTGGTCAAACTGCAGGGCTGCTGGTCAAGCTCCAGGAGGGAACTTAGCTCCACCCAGCAAGAAAAGGGATTTGGATTAAGAAACTCCCAGGGCCAGCCTGGGCGGGCCTTTAATTCTGGAATAGGCCAAAACAAGCAGTCAAAGAGGTCTTCAGATCCAACCACTGCCAGAGGCAAGAAAAAGACTGATAATTCCTGAACAGTCAGCAAGAGACAGAAGAACATAAACACTATTTTCACGTTTTGTCTGAAGCTGGAGTTACTGCTGGACTTTAAAATTTCATTTTTTGTATTGTATTACTTTGTTTCAATTTTTTTTTTCTTCTCTTTTTTCCAAACCCACTCAGTGCACCCACCGCTTTTTTTTTTTTTTTCTTTTCTTGGGGGTGTATGTGAGAGAGAGAGTGGGTGTGTTCATTTCCTTCACTGAATTCTATTGAAGCTACTAATCTTATCAGTAAGACTGAATATATTCAAGTTTACATAATTTTTTTTTTTCTTTTTCCTTTTAAACCACACATTTTATTTTGGTATAAACTTCTGGTTCCCCATTGGCCTTTTAAGGTTCTTTGGGGGTTTTGTTTGCTTTTTTTTGTTTTGCTTTGTTTTTTTTTATTCTTCTATAAAATTTAGATCTTTTAATTTTTAATCACTTTTTCATTTGTACTACTACCTCCTCTATAATTCTTTGCTTTCTCTGAAGCTCCTTTCCTATACCACTAAATTCTAATACATACAAATCTTTATCTCCCTATATTTAACTTTGCAATATTATTCTATATTTCTCTTCTATCCTCCCTTTCTCTTTTTCCCTTCCCCACTATATTTCTTAGTCTGTTCTGTCCTCATTGCCTTATCCCCAACGGGGATCCTGCTCTAGCATTATTCTCCAATTGGTACTCTACTTAGTTTGCTTATTAACTTGTGGATATCATTCTTGGATTTCTCTATTCGCCGTGCTAACGTATTGTACTGTATTTTTGATTGGAATGCTTGGGTTATGTTATAGCTGTATATGTTCATGTGTATAATTCAATACGCTAGATAGTACTTGCATAATTTTAAATTGCCATTTGTCAAAGGTATACCTTCTGTTTCTCATTTGCATATATATGTTTTAATATCATTTAATGCCATAACAAACCAGCCGTGAAATCTTCATTCCCTGGTCAGGCAACAAGCCACGGGGTTTTGAGGGTGCACTGACTCCAAAACTACAATACTAGAGAACGCATAACACTAAAGAGCAGTATACAAGTGAGAACGCCAGCAAAGGTAATCACTTGTATACAAGTCCTGACATCACCCAATCACCAGCATCACCCAGAATAAGAAGCCCCATCCAAACAACAAACACCAACAGACGTAACTCAAAGTCTGGGAAAAGGAAATCCCAAACAGAATCAGTTTTAAAAAATTAATAATAACAATGAAACGGCAGAGAAATACCACACAAGCGAAGGAACAATCAACAAACACACAAGATCAAATTAATGAAGAGAATTTGGACAAACTTTCTGAAAGTGATTTCAGAAGAATGATAGTAAAGATGATCAAAGACACTGAAAACAGAATTTCCAAGAAGAAAAACTGAATAAAGTACAAGATAAACCACACATTTTATTTTGGTATAAACTGTCCATTGGCCTTTTAAGGTTCTGTGGGGTTTTGTTTTTTTATTATTTTGCTTTGTTTTCTATATTTTTCTATAAAATTTAGATCTTTTATTTTTATTTATTTATTTATTTGTACTACTACCTCCTCTATAATTCTTTGCTTTCTCTGAAGCTCCTTTCCTATACCACTAAATTCTAATACATACAAATCTTTATCTCCCTATATTTAACTTTGCAATATTATTCTATATTTCTCTTCTATCCTCCCTTTCTCTTTTTCCCTTTCCCCACTATATTTCTTAGTCTGTTCTGTCCTCATTGCCTTATCCCCAACGGGGATCCTGCTCTAGCATTATTCTCCAATTGGTACTCTACTTAGTTTGCTTATTAACTTGTGGATATCATTCTTGGATTTCTCTATTCGCCGTGCTAACGTATTGTACTGTATTTTTGATTGGAATGCTTGGGTTATGTTATAGCTGTATATGTTCATGTGTATAATTCAATACGCTAGATAGTACTTGCATAATTTTAAATTGCCATTTGTCAAAGGTATACCTTCTGTTTCTCATTTGCATATATATGTTTTAATATCATTTAATGCCATAACAAACCAGCCGTGAAATCTTCATTCCCTGGTCAGGCAACAAGCCACGGGGTTTTGAGGGTGCACTGACTCCAAAACTACAATACTAGAGAACGCATAACACTAAAGAGCAGTATACAAGTGAGAACGCCAGCAAAGGTAATCACTTGTATACAAGTCCTGACATCACCCAATCACCAGCATCACCCAGAATAAGAAGCCCCATCCAAACAACAAACACCAACAGACGTAACTCAAAGTCTGGGAAAAGGAAATCCCAAACAGAATCAGTTTTAAAAAATTAATAATAACAATGAAACGGCAGAGAAATACCACACAAGCGAAGGAACAATCAACAAACACACAAGATCAAATTAATGAAGAGAATTTGGACAAACTTTCTGAAAGTGATTTCAGAAGAATGATAGTAAAGATGATCAAAGACACTGAAAACAGAATTTCAGAGAAATTGCAAGATACAACTAACACACTGAATAAAGAAATACAAGAACTTACCAAAAAAGTAACAGAGACAAACAACTCAATTGCTGAACTGAAAACACTGTAGAAGGAATCAAGAGCAGAGTATCTGAGACAGAAGACCGGATAAGTGAGCTGGAAGATAAAATGGTGGAAGTAACTGCTGAAAAACAGACTCTAGCTCAAAGAATGAAAAGAGCAGAGGACAGCCTCAGAGACCTCTGGGATAATATCAAACGCACCAATATTCGAATTATAGGGTCCCAGAAGAAGAAGAAAAAAAGAAAGGCTATGAGAAAATTTTTGAAGAAATTATAGTTGAAAATTTCCCCAACATGGGAAAAGAAATAGTCAATCAAGTCCAAGAAGCACAAAGAGTACCTAACAGAATCAATCCGAGAAGAAACACACCAAGACACATATTAATGAAGTTAACACAAATTAAACACAAAGATAGAATTCTCAAAGCAGCAAGGGAAAAGCAACTAGTGACATACAGGGAAAGCCCATCCGTTTAACAGCTGATCTTTCAACAGAAACTCTGCAGGCCAGAAGGGAATGGCAGGACACATTTAAACGGCTGAAAGAGAATAATCTGCAACCAAGAATCCTCTACCCTGCACAGATCTCCTTCAAAATTGATGGAGAAATCAAAAGCTTTACAGACAAGCAAAATTAAAAGAATTTAGTCACACCAAACCAGCCTTACAACAAATGTTAAAGGGACTTATATAGACAACAAGTATAAAAGGAGAAGATCCACGAAACAAACCCATCATAACATCTAAGAAGATGACAATAGGATCATTTGTATCAATAATTACTTTGAATGTCAATGGACTAAACGCCCCAACCAAAAGACACAGAGTGGCTGAATGGCTCCAAATACACGACCCATACATATGCTGGCTCCAGGAAACTCATTTCAGACCTAGAGACACTCATAGACTGAAAGTGAGAGGCTGGAAAAAGATATTCCATGCAAATGGAAATCAAAAGAAAGCTGGAGTAGCAATCCTCATATCAGATAAAATAGATTTTAAAGTAAAGAAGATTCTAAGAGACAAGGCAGGTCACTACATCATGATTAAGGGATCCATCCAAGAAGAAGACATAACAATCATAAATATCTATGCTCCCAACACAGGAGCACCCCAATACATAAGACAAACACTTTCAGACATAAAAGAAGACATTGACAGCAACACAATCATAGTAGGAGACTTTAACACTCCTCTCACACCAATGGACAGATCATCCAAACAGAAAATTAATAAAGAACTGAGGATAGCATAAGAGACCTATGGGACAATATCAAACGCACCAACATTAGAATTATAGGGGTTCCAGAAGAAGAAAAAAAGAAAGGCTATGAGAAAATTTTTGAAGAAATTATAGTTGAAAATTTCCCCAACATGGGAAAAGAAATAGTCAATCAAGTCCAAGAAGCACAAAGAGTACCTAACAGAATCAATCCGAGAAGAAACACACCAAGACACATATTAATGAAGTTAACACAAATTAAACACAAAGATAGAATTCTCAAAGCAGCAAGGGAAAAGCAACTAGTGACATACAAAGGAAAGCCCATCCGTTTAACAGCTGATCTTTCAACAGAAACTCTGCAGGCCAGAAGGGAATGGCAGGACACATTTAAACGGCTGAAAGAGAATAATCTGCAACCAAGAATCCTCTACCCTGCCAAGATCTCCTTCAAAATTGATGGAGAAATCAAAAGCTTTACAGACAAGAAAAAATTAAAAGAATTTAGTCACACCAAACCAGCCTTACAACAAATGTTAAAGGGACTTATATAGACAACAAGTATAAAAGGAGAAGATCCACGAAACAAACCCATCATAACATCTAAGAAGATGACAATAGGATCATTTGTATCAATAATTACTTTGAATGTCAATGGACTAAACGCCCCAACCAAAAGACACAGAGTGGCTGAATGGATCCAAAACACGACCCATACATATGCTGCCTCCAGGAAACTCCTCTCAGACCCCGAGACACCCCTCGACTGAAAGTGAGAGGCTGGAAAAGATATTCCATGCAAATGGAAATCAAAAGAAAGCTGGAGTAGCAATCCTCATATCAGATAAAATAGATTTTAAAGTAAAGAAGATTCTAAGAGACAAGGCAGGTCACTACATCATGATTAAGGGATCCATCCAAGAAGAAGACATAACAATCATAAATATCTATGCTCCCAACACAGGAGCACCCCAATACATAAGACAAACACTTTCAGACATAAAAGAAGACATTGACAGCAACACAATCATAGTAGGAGACTTTAACACTCCTCTCACACCAATGGACAGATCATCCAAACAGAAAATTAATAAAGAAACACAAGCCTTAAATGCCACACTAGAAGAAATGGACCTCATTGATATCTTTAGGACTTTCCATCCAAAAGCAGAAGAATACACTTTCTTCTCAAGTGCTCACGGAACATTCTCCAGGATAGACCACATCTTGGGCCACAAATCAATCCTCAGTCAATTCAAGAAAACTGAAATTCTATCAACCATCTTCTCGGACCACAATGCAGTGAGACTAGAGATCAACTACAGGAAAAAACCGCTAAAAACACAAACACATGGAGATTAAACAACACATACCTAAAAAACCAACTGATCATTGAGGAAATCAAAGGAGAAATAAAAAAATTCCTAGAAGAAAATGACAATGAACACACGACAGTGCAAAACCTAGGGGATACTGCAAAAGCAGTTCTAAGAGGGAAGTTTATAGCATTACAATCCCACCTCAAGAAACTAGGAAAATCTCAAACAGACGACCTTACCTTACGCTTAAAACAACTGGAGAAAGAAGAACAAAAACACCCCAAAGCCAGCAGAAGAAGGGAAATCATAAAGATCAGAGCAGAAATAAATGAAAAAGAAACAAAAGAAACAATAGTAAAGATAAATAAAACAAAAAGCTGGTTCTTAGAAAAAGTCAATAAAATCGACACACCACTGGCCAGACTCATTAAGAAAAAGAGAGAGAAGAACCAGATCACCAAAATCAAAAATGAAAAAGGAGAGATTACAACGGATAATGCAGAAATCCAAAGGATTATAAGAGACTATTATGAACAACTCTATGGCAACAAACTGGACAACCTGGAAGAAATGGACAGTTTCTTAGAGAAGATTAATCTCCCAAGACTCAACCAGGAAGAAATAGAAACTATGAACAAGCCAATCACAAGCTCAGAAATCGACCTTGTGATCAAAAATCTACCCAAAAATAAAAGCCCAGGGCCAGATGGTTTCACAAGTGAATTCTACCAAACATTTAAAGAAGAGCTAATGCCTGTCCTTCTAAAACTCTTCCAAAAAATTGCCCAGGAAGGAACACTTCCAAACACATTCTACGAGGCCACCATCACCCTGATACCAAAGCCAGGCAAAGACATCACAAAAAAAGAAAATTATAGGCCAATTTCACTGATGAATCTAGATGCCAAAATCCTCAACAAAATCCTAGCAAACAGAATTCAGCAACACATCAAAAGCTCATTCATCACGATCAAGTTGGGTTCATCCCAGGCATGCAAGGATTCTTCAACATTTGCAAATCAATCAATGTGATACACCATATCAACAAATTGAAAGACAAAATCACATGATCATCTCAATAGATGCAGAAAAAGCCTTTGACAAAGTACAGCATCCATTTATGATAAAAACTCTTCAAAAATGGGCATAGAAGGAACTTATCTTAACATAGTGAAAGCCATATATGAGAAGCCCACAGCGAACATTATCCTCAATGGTGAAAAACTCAAAGCATTCCCTCTCCGATCAGGAACAAGACAAGGGTGTCCACTTTCACCACTCTTATTCAACATAGTCCTGGAAGTACTAGCAATAGCAATAAGAGAAGAGACAGAAATCAAAGGAATCCAGATTGGAAAAGAAGAAGTCAAACTCTCTATTTGCAGATGACATGATATTATACATAGAAAATCCCAAAGACACTATTACAAAACTACTAGAGTTAATCAGCGAATTCAGCAAAGTTGCAGGATACAAAATCAATATACAGAAATCACTGGCATTCCTATACACAAACAATGAAAAATCAGAAAATGAAATCAAAGAGGCAATCCCCTTCACCATCGCAACCAAAAGAATCAAATATCTAGGAATAAACCTACCCAAAGAAACAAAAGAACTGTACACAGAAAATTACAAGACACTCATGAGAGACATTAAAGAAGACTTAAACAGATGGAGAAATATTCCGTGTTCCTGGGTCGGAGAATCAATATTGTGAAAATGACCATACTACCAAATGTCATCTATAGATTCAATGCGATCCCTATCAAACTTCCAATAACATTCTTCACAGAACTAGACCAACGAATAACACAGTTCATATGGAAACACAAAAGACCTCGAATAGCCAAAGCAATCCTCAGGAAGAAGAATGAAGCTGGGAGGATCAGCCTCCCCAACTTCAGACTCTACTACAAAGCAACAGTCATCAAGACAGTATGGTACTGGCACAAAAACAGAAATATCGACCAATGGAACAAGATCGAGAACCCAGAGATAAAGCCACGCACCTATGGGTACCTTATTTTTGACAAAGGAGGCGAACATATAAAATGGGACAAAGACAGCCTCTTCAACAAATGGTGCTGGGAAAATTGGACAGCTACATGCAAGAAAATGAAATTGGAACATACCCTGACACCATACACAAAGATCAACTCAAAATGGATTAAAGACTTAAATGTAAGGCCAGAAACCATCAAACTCTTAGAGGAGAATATAGGCAAAACCCTCAAGGACATCAATCAAAGCAAGATCTTCTCTGACCCACCTACTAGAATAGTGGAACTTAAAAGACAAATGAACATGTGGGACCTAATGAAACTTAAAAGCTTTTGTACAGCAAAAGAAATTACAAAAAAGTTCAACAGACACCCCACAGAGTGGGAGAAAATCATAGCAAATGAAACAACAGACAAAGAATTAATCTCCAAAATCTACAAGCAACTCAGACAACTCAGCACTGGAAAAACGAACAACCCAATCAAAAAATGGGAAAAGGAACTAAACAGACACCTCTCCAACGATGACATACAGATGGCCAAAAAACACATGAAACGATGCTCAACTTCACTAATAATTAGAGAAATGCAAATCAAAACTACAATGAGATGTCACCTCACACCCGTCAGAATGGCCATCATCCACAAATCGACAGACAATAAATGCTGGAGAGGCTGCGGAGAAAAGGGAACCCTCCTGCATTGCTGGTGGGAGTGTAAATTGATACAGCCTCTATGGAAGACAGTCTGGAGATTTCTTAAAAAACTAAAAATAGAAGCACCATATGACCCAGCAATCCCACTCTTAGGCTTATACCCTGATGAAATCAATACTGTGAAAATGACCATGCTACCAAATAACATTCCCTTAAACCAAAAGAACTAGACCAACGAATAACACAGTTCATATGGAAACACAAAAGACCTCGAATAGCCAAAGCAATCCTCAGGAAGAAGAATGGAGCTGGAGGGATCAGCCTCCCCAACTTCAGACTCTACTACAAAGCAACAGTCATCAAGACAGTATGGTACTGGCACAAAAACAGAAATATCGACCAATGGAACAAGATCGAGAACCCAGAGATAAAGCCACGCACCTATGGGTACCTTATTTTTGACAAAGGAGGCGAACATATAAAATGGGACAAAGACAGCCTCTTCAACAAATGGTGCTGGGAAAATTGGACAGCTACATGCAAGAAAATGAAATTGGAACATACCCTGACACCATACACAAAGATCAACTCAAAATGGATTAAAGACTTAAATGTAAGGCCAGAAACCATCAAACTCTTAGAGGAGAATATAGGCAAAACCCTCAAGGACATCAATCAAAGCAAGATCTTCTCTGACCCACCTACTAGAATAGTGGAACTAAAAAGACAAATGAACATGTGGGACCTAATGAAACTTAAAAGCTTTTGTACAGCAAAAGAAATTACAAAAAAGTTCAACAGACACCCACAGAGTGGGAGAAAATCATAGCAAATGAAACAACAGACAAAGAATTAATCTCCAAAATCTACAAGCAACTCAGACAACTCAGCACTGGAAAACGAACAACCCAATCAAAAAATGGGAAAAGGACCTAAACAGACACCTCTCCAACGATGACATACAGATGGCCCAAAAGCACATGAAACGATGCTCAACTTCACTAATAATTAGAGAAATGCAAATCAAAACTACAATGAGATGTCACCTCACACCCGTCAGAATGGCCATCATCCACAAATCGACAGACAATAAATGCTGGAGAGGCTGCGGAGAAAAGGGAACCCTCCTGCATTGCTGGTGGGAGTGTAAATTGATACAGCCTCTATGGAAGACAGTCTGGAGATTTCTTAAAAAACTAAAAATAGAAGCACCATATGACCCAGCAATCCCACTCTTAGGTTTATACCCTGATGAAATCAAAACTGAAAGAAGCACCTGTACCCCAATGTTCATTGCAGCTCTCTATACAATAGCTAGAACATGGAAGGAACCTAGATGCCCATCGACGAACGAATGGATCCAAAAGCTCTGGTACATATATACAATGGAATACTACACAGCTGTAAAGAGAAATGCAGAAGAATCAGCCCTCATGAGGTGGCTGGATCTAGAACGTATCCTAAAAAGTGAAGTCAGTCAGAAAGAGAAGGACAAATACAGTATATTAACACATATATATGGAATCTAGTAGGATGGTGATGATGGCACATGCAGTGAAGCGACAGAAAGACAGACATGGACAGTGGACATATGGACATTGTGGGGAAGGAACAGTGGTTGAGAGGCGTAAAGGAAGTAGCATGAAGGCCTGTACTATCATAAGTGAAGAAAATAGCTCTAGTCATTGCTCTGTGAGAAAAGGGGATCCTTCAGGGGTGCTGTGTGATGGTCGGGAGGGGAGGGAAGGGGGGGATATACATGTGACTAATCTGAGAACATGCATGTCTGTGAACAACAAAACTCTGTAAAAGTTAAAAGTAAAATAAAGGTCTGAAAAAAAAAAAAAAAAAAAAGAAAAGGAAAAAACGCACAGACAAAGTGAAAAAGCAGATAAAAGTCATCTCTTAGTCCACCCTTCAAAAGTAAACTCAAAAAAATAAAAGAAAAAAGAAAAAAAGAGTAAACTCTCACACTGTGGTTTTACAGAGTTTTCTTCTGTGTGAATGTTACTTTTGTGGAACCTTCTCTGTCCTTTTATAACAACTAGTTTTTGAACATCTATTTATGTGTCAGTAATTCTGCTTCCAAGAATTCACTTAAGGAAACATTTTGTGGCATTCCAACACATTTACCCTAGAATGGCCATCATCCACAAATCGACAGACAATAAATGCTGGAGAGGCTGCGGAGAAAAGGGAACCCTCCTGCATTGCTGGTGGGAGTGTAAATTGATACAGCCTCTATGGAAGACAGTCTGGAGATTTCTTAAAAAACTAAAAATAGAAGCACCATATGACCCAGCAATCCCACTCTTAGGTTTATACCCTGATGAAATCAAAACTGAAAGAAGCACCTGTACCCCAATGTTCATTGCAGCTCTCTATACAATAGCTAGAACATGGAAGGAACCTAGATGCCCATCGACGAACGAATGGATCCAAAAGCTCTGGTACATATATACAATGGAATACTACACAGCTGTAAAGAGAAATGCAGAAGAATCAGCCCTCATGAGGTGGCTGGATCTAGAACGTATCCTAAAAAGTGAAGTCAGTCAGAAAGAGAAGGACAAATACAGTATATTAACACATATATATGGAATCTAGTAGGATGGTGATGATGGCACATGCAGTGAAGCGACAGAAAGACAGACATGGACAGTGGACATATGGACATTGTGGGGAAGGAACAGTGGTTGAGAGGCGTAAAGGAAGTAGCATGAAGGCCTGTACTATCATAAGTGAAGAAAATAGCTCTAGTCATTGCTCTGTGAGAAAAGGGGATCCTTCAGGGGTGCTGTGTGATGGTCGGGAGGGGAGGGAAGGGGGGGATATACATGTGACTAATCTGAGAACATGCATGTCTGTGAACAACAAAACTCTGTAAAAGTTAAAAGTAAAATAAAGGTTTAAAAAAAAAAAAAAAAAAAAAGAAAAGGAAAAAACGCACAGACAAAGTGAAAAAGCAGATAAAAGTCATCTCTTAGTCCACCCTTCAAAAGTAAACTCAAAAAAATAAAAGAAAAAAGAAAAAAAGAGTAAACTCTCACACTGTGGTTTTACAGAGTTTTCTTCTGTGTGAATGTTACTTTTGTGGAACCTTCTCTGTCCTTTTATAACAACTAGTTTTTGAACATCTATTTATGTGTCAGTAATTCTGCTTCCAAGAATTCACTTAAGGAAACATTCAAGGCCAGGAGCAAAGAGTTAGATATGGTCAACTTATTCCAACACATTTACCCTAGAAACTTCATGCTCTTTTACATTGGTGCTTAGAAAAATCTTTGTCTTCATAGTTTCTGATTCTGGGAGTTCTTAGTTCTTAGTTCCTTATATAAATTTGTGAAAACTCATTTTTTTGTTGGGGGGGCGGGTTAGGGAGGGAGGGGGCGGGCAGGCCACTTCTATTGGTCTTTTATTTATCTATTTTCATCCATCTTTGTGCTTTGGCCCGTGTGGGCCTCCCATCGCAGCGGCCTCTGTTGTCGCAGAGCACTGGCTCTGGGCGCATGCGCTCCAGAGCTCCTGCTCGGTAATTGGACACATGGGTCCAACCGCTCCACGACACGTGGGATCTTCCCAGGCCAGGGATCGAACTGGCGCCCCTTGCACTGCAAGGCGGTGTCCTTACCCACTGGACCACCAGGTAAGCCCGAAAACTCATTTTTAAGTGGTGAAATCTTAAGGAAATATTTCTACTTTTCTTTGCATTATGTTGGGTTGGCTAGAAGGTTCGTGTTTTCATGTAAGCTGTTGTGCACGCATGTGTGCTTAGGCACTCAGTTGTGTCCAGCTCTCTGCGACCCCATGAACTGTAGCTTGGCAGGTTGCTCTGTCCATGGATTTCCCAGGCAAGAACACCAGAGTGGGTAGCCATGTCTTTCTCCAGGGCATCTTCCTGAGCCAGGCATCAAACCTGCATCTCCACATTGGCAGATGGATTCTTTACTGCTGAGCTACCTGGGAATGTTACAGAATAATTTAAGAAAAGGTATAATTATGGACATTCAGTGTTCTTCACAGATACACTTTTCTTTTTTTTTTTTTAAAAAAAAAAAACCTTTATTTTACTTTTAACTTTTACAGAGTTTTGTTGTTTATAGATATGTATGTTCCCAGATTAGTCATATGTATATCCCCCACTTCCCACCCCTCCCGACCATCACACAGCACCCCTGAAGGATTCCCTTTTCTCACAGAGCAATGACTATAGCTATTTTCTTCACTTAAGATAGTACAGGCCTTCATGATACTTCCTTTACGCCTCCCACCCTCTGTTCCTTCCCCACAATGTCCATATGTCCACTGTCCATGTCTGTCTTTCCGTCACTTCATTGCGTGTGCCATCATCACCATCCTACTAGATTCCATGTATATGTGTTAATATACTGTATTTGTCCTTCTCTTTCTGACTGACTTCACTTTTTATGATACATTCTAGATCCAGCCACCTCATTAGGGCTGATTCTTCTACATTTCTCTTTACAACTTTGTAGTGTTCCATTGTATATATATCCCAGAGCTTTTGTATCCATCCGTTCGTCGATGGGCATCTAGGTTGCTTCCATGTTCTAGCTATTGTATAGAGAGCTGCAATGAACGTTGGGGTACAGGTGCTTGTTTCAGATTTGATTTCATCAGGGACAGATACACTTTTCTTTCATCATTTTTTTTTCCTTTGTCCCTTTTCTCTGAATTTTGAAAGATTTTTTCAAGTTGATCCCTACACATGACTATTCCCCCTTTTTAATTTTAAAAAGTAACTAAATAGGGGCTTCCCTGGTGGTCCAGTGGGTAAAGAGTCCGCCTTGCAATGCAGGGGGCACCGGCTTGATCCCTGCCCTGGGAAGATCTCATGTGCCACGGAGTAGCTGGGCCGATGTGTCCGGTTTTGAGCCAGCGCTCTGGAGAGCATGTGCCCAGAACCAGTGCTCTGCAATGAGAGAGGCCACTGCAGTGGGAGGTGCACACATGCAGAAGAATAAAGATGGATGAAAATAAATGATGACTTAGAAGCAAAAAAAATTAACTAAATAATTAAAGCAGACAGAATAATACTCACAACATACATATAAGATTTAAGCCCCTTAACCAAACATCATGCTCCTCGCCTAACCACTGTCCTGAAATTTGTGGTTATAATTTCAAACAGATCAACCATTTTCTTTTTTTTTTTAAAAAACCTTTATTTTACTTTTAACTTTTACAGAGTTTTGTTGTTTATAGATATGTATGTTCCCAGATTAGTCATATGTATATCCCCCACTTCCCACCCCTCCCGACCATCACACAGCACCCCTGAAGGATTCCCTTTTCTCACAGAGCAATGACTATAGCTATTTTCTTCACTTAAGATAGTACAGGCCTTCATGATACTTCCTTTACGCCTCCCACCCTCTGTTCCTTCCCCACAATGTCCATATGTCCACTGTCCATGTCTGTCTTTCCGTCACTTCATTGCGTGTGCCATCATCACCATCCTACTAGATTCCATGTATATGTGTTAATATACTGTATTTGTCCTTCTCTTTCTGACTGACTTCACTTTTTATGATACATTCTAGATCCAGCCACCTCATTAGGGCTGATTCTTCTACATTTCTCTTTACAACTTTGTAGTGTTCCATTGTATATATATCCCAGAGCTTTTGTATCCATCCGTTCGTCGATGGGCATCTAGGTTGCTTCCATGTTCTAGCTATTGTATAGAGAGCTGCAATGAACGTTGGGGTACAGGTGCTTGTTTCAGATTTGATTTCATCAGGGACAGATACACTTTTCTTTCATCATTTTTATTTCCTTTGTCCCTTTTCTCTGAATTTTGAAAGATTTTTTCAAGTTGATCCCTACACATGACTATTCCCCCTTTTTAATTTTAAAAAGTAACTAAATAGGGGCTTCCCTGGTGGTCCAGTGGGTAAAGAGTCCGCCTTGCAATGCAGGGGGCACCGGCTTGATCCCTGCCCTGGGAAGATCTCATGTGCCACGGAGTAGCTGGGCCGATGTGTCCGGTTTTGAGCCAGCGCTCTGGAGAGCATGTGCCCAGAACCAGTGCTCTGCAATGAGAGAGGCCACTGCAGTGGGAGGTGCACACATGCAGAAGAATAAAGATGGATGAAAATAAATGATGACTTAGAAGCAAAAAAAATTAACTAAATAATTAAAGCAGACAGAATAATACTCACAACATACATATAAGATTTAAGCTACCACCATCAGTTTAAAATCAAACAATACCAGTATCTTAGATGCTCCTCGCTCTTAACCACTGTCCTGAAATTTGTGGTTATAATTTCCTTGCATGTCTTTATAGTCCTATTGATACAACAAACATGCATATCTTTATGCATTGTTTAGTTAACGCACCTTTCGTATGCAAATACAATCAAGTCCTACACGCTCTTCTGTGAGTCGCTTCTCCTCCCTTTCTGCCTTGACGTGGGTGAGAGTCGTCCACACTGAGGGATGGGGCTGCAGTTCATCTTTGCTGTGCTGCGTGTCTCCGTGTGTGAGTGCACCACTGTTCACTTCTGCCCATGGACTCTGGGAAATCTCTGGCTGCTTGCGATTACAAAGCATGCTACAGTGCACATGCTGGCATACGCCTTCCTGTACACACGCACGAGGGTTTCTCTAGAGCAGTCCTTCCCGAACTTGGCTGCACCTTGGAATCACATGGGAATGAACACAACAACCGCCTCCTGATAGGTGGCACACCTGCCCCTCCAAGGCATTCTGGCTTAGCTGGTACCGGGTATGGCTTGGGCATCTGGGTGTTAGAAAGCAGGTTTGGAGCCGTTACCCTAGTGTGTCAGCCTGGGAGTGGAATTGCCGGGTTGTAGGCCATGTTCATCTCCTGTTCTACAAAGCTTCTTAAGAGGAATGTGGGAAAGCTCCAGTTGCTTCTGGTCTTCACTATTATGTGGTATCCTCTGACTCAAGATGCTTTTTTGGTAACATTGGTTTTACTGTTTGTGAAGGGAGCAGTGGTGTGAGCTTGAATCTGTTTTAAATTGTTTTAAATTTCCTTATATTCCTCCTTTATTGATCTTTTTATGCTACTTTTATTTATTTGCTCTGTACTTTTCACCCAAATCTGTTTCTCCTTGTAATCCTGTATTTCAGAAAGGCTGTGTCTTTTTGTATCCTCCAGTGGTTGGAAAAAATTTCCTGATGTTTTTCTGCTGATCCAACAATGGCAGTTATCAGTGGTGTACTCTTCCTCTAGGTCTCCTAATGATGCATCTGCGTTGTTGTTGTTCCCCACTATATTTTTTCATGGACCCCATGCTGGTTTTGTTCTCTCTCTGTTTTTTTTTTTTTTGTAAATGTTCACATCTGGTTTGTTTGTTTTTTTTTTTAAAGATTTATTTATTTATTTATTTAGGGCAGAGATCAAGTTGGGGAGGGAAGGGAGTGGGTGGGCCACCTCCATTGGTCTTTCATTTCTCTATTTTCATCCGTCTTTGTTCTTTGGCTCCTGTGGGCCTCCCATCGCGGTGGCGTCTGTCGTTGCAGAGCACCGGCTCTGGGCGCTGCGCCCAGATCCGGCTCGGTGATTGGACACATCAGTCCAGCTGCTCGGCGCACGCGGGATCCTCCCAGGCCAGGGATCGAACTGGCGCCCCTGCAGTGCAAGGCGGTGTCCTCACCCACTGGCCCGGAGCCATTACAAAGCATGCTACAGTGCACATGCTGGCATACGCCTTCCTGTACACACGCACGAGGGTTTCTCTAGAGCAGTCCTTCCCGAACTTGGCTGCACCTTGGAATCACATGGGAATGAACACAACAACCGCCTCCTGATAGGTGGCACACCTGCCCCTCCAAGGCATTCTGGCTTAGCTGGTACCGGGTATGGCTTGGGCATCTGGGTGTTAGAAAGCAGGTTTGGAGCCGTTACCCTAGTGTGTCAGCCTGGGAGTGGAATTGCCGGGTTGTAGGCCATGTTCATCTCCTGTTCTACAAAGCTTCTTAAGAGGAATGTGGGAAAGCTCCAGTTGCTTCTGGTCTTCACTATTATGTGGTATCCTCTGACTCAAGATGCTTTTTTGGTAACATTGGTTTTACTGTTTGTGAAGGGAGCAGTGGTGTGAGCTTGAATCTGTTTTAAATTGTTTTAAATTTCCTTATATTCCTCCTTTATTGATCTTTTTATGCTACTTTTATTTATTTGCTCTGTACTTTTCACCCAAATCTGTTTCTCCTTGTAATCCTGTATTTCAGAAAGGCTGTGTCTTTTTGTATCCTCCAGTGGTTGGAAAAAATTTCCTGATGTTTTTCTGCTGATCCAACAATGGCAGTTATCAGTGGTGTACTCTTCCTCTAGGTCTCCTAATGATGCATCTGCGTTGTTGTTGTTCCCCACTATATTTTTTCATGGACCCCATGCTGGTTTTGTTCTCTCTCTGTTTTTTTTTTTTTTGTAAATGTTCACATCTGGTTTGTTTGTTTTTTTTTTTAAAGATTTATTTATTTATTTATTTAGGGCAGAGATCAAGTTGGGGAGGGAAGGGAGTGGGTGGGCCACCTCCATTGGTCTTTCATTTCTCTATTTTCATCCGTCTTTGTTCTTTGGCTCCTGTGGGCCTCCCATCGCGGTGGCGTCTGTCGTTGCAGAGCACCGGCTCTGGGCGCGTGCGCTCCAGAGCTCCGGCTCGGTGATTGGACACATCAGTCCAGCTGCTCGGCGGCACGCGGGATCCTCCCAGGCCAGGGATCGAACTGGCGCCCCCTGCAGTGCAAGGCGGTGTCCTCACCCACTGGACCACCAGGGGAAGCCCTCACATCTGTTTTTAAAAATTATTTATTTATTTTTGGCTAATCTGGGTTTTTACTGCTGTCACAGGTTCTTCTCTAGTTGCAGGGAGTGGGGGCTACTCTTCAGTTGAGGTGAGCAGGCTTCTTGTTGCGGTGACTTGTTGTGGAGCTTGGGCTCTAGGGCACACTGGGCTTCAATAGTTGTGACCCATGGGTTCCATAGTGGCGGTTCCGAGGCTCTAGAGCACAGGCTCAATAGTTGTAGCTCGCGGGCTTCATTGCTCCACAGCATGTGGAATCTTCCCAGATCAGGGATCAAACCCGTGTCTCTTGCATTGGCAGGTGAACTCATTACCACTGAGCTACCAGGGAAGCCCTGCATCCGATTTTAGTTTTAGCATGCGTGTGGGATCTTTTCTATGCATGGGCTCAGTAGTAAAGTTGAATGTGGGATCTTAGTTTCCTGACCAGGTATCAAATCCACGTCTCCTCTGGAGGGTGGATTGTTAACCACTGGACCCCCAGGGAAGTTCCTGACTTTGCTGCTCTGAGCAACACATGATACGAAATGTGTCAGCAGTTAGAAGGCAAGGTACCTGTGGTCTCATGCAAGCACTGGTCCCATTTCCTTCCCAGTCTACAGCTTAATCAGTGGAGATCCCGGTCCATTTCCTTCATTAAAATGGGCTCTTTCTGGGGACGCCACAGTTCTGTGGGGAGCCATCTTCCTCTTCCTCCCACCCTAACCTTGAGGAGGGGTGCGGTTTAACTGCTCAGTACCAAGTCTTCCTGTGTGAGAGTGGGGCGGGGCGGTGAGCAGGAAAGGTAGAGTGCCTGTGGCCTTTTCTGAGAAGTGGGGATGATGACAGCGGCTGTGGACTCATTGCACAGAAAGGCCTTGCACATTGACTGACAGATGGCAAACATGGAGCAAGTGTTAGCTGTCCTCATATTTTATTGTTGGCATATTTTTAGTGTACTGCATGTTTGTGTGTATATTATTGACATGTGATATCTTTACTGTTCATCCTACTAGAATGAATGCTACAGTGACGGTAAGACAGTCTGTTGGTTTTTGTTCACTTCTTTATCCTCAGTCACTAGAACAATGCGTGACACATGGGACACACCCAAGAAATATTTGTTAGATGAATGAAATTTTGAGAATTTGGAGAGGCTGTAGTTGGAATGGCTCACCATGTGCTATTTTGAATCAGACGTTGACAGTGTTATTTATATTAGCAAATAATTTGAATCAACCTATAGGTCAAATAGCAAGGGCTAGTTGAATACATTACAGCACGTGTATGCTAGAATACTGTGTCGCTGTTGGAAATTATATTATGCAGTATTTTTGACTAGGGAAATATTTACTCATATTATTGCAATGAAAAAACTAGAAAAAAATGATGTGTACTGTATAATCTCACATATATAGAAAATGTGTGTATATAGAAAAAAACTGAAAGTAATATAGCAAAACACCCATATTGGTTGTCTCTGGTGGTAAGAGTAAAGATAATTGTGAATTTGTTTCTTTGAGCTTCTCAATATTTTCCAAATATGTTTATAATAAGCATACATTATTCTGGAAACAAGAAAAATCATTAATTTTTAACAGATGTGTACCAAAGATGAATTAAGTGGCACAGGTCCCAGGGATGTAGTAGTGTTAGTGGAACTCTAGAAGAATGTCAAGAAGGCTAAAACTGAGACTGGTTTAGGGCCGCAGTCCCCAACCGTTTTGGCATAGGGACTGGCTCCGTGGAAGACAGTTGTTCCACAGCCTGGGGCGGGGCCGGCTTTGGGCTGACTCAAGCCTGTGCGGCTCACTGTGCATCTGGGGTCTGTTATCATCACATTCGTTCCGCCTCAGGTCATCAGGCCTTAGGAGGTTGGGAACCCCTGGTTTAGGGCTCTAAAAAAGCTTTAAAAGACGGCTAGATCAGTTAATGTTCTTAGTTGCAGCTGACCAGAAACTAACTCTGGCCAGTTGAAGTAGCAAGACCATCTCTTTAGAGGGACCAGAGCAGCACCTCGAATTGCCAGGAGGGCTGGAGGAGCAGGTCAGCAGCCACCCGGAGAGACCCGGTGCTCACATTCCAGTGCAGGACTAGCCGGCTTCCCCTGCCGATACCGGGTACGGGGTCGGCTCTGCTCCCCGGGGACCTGGGTTCCCCCCTGGGAAGCGCAGGCATCGTCATAGAGGGTGCTCGACTCGAGAAGCTGCTGTGGTCCTGGGAGCACTGAAGTGGACCTGGGAGCGTTGAAGTGCAGGTCCTCAGGCTCCACCCAGGCCTTCCGAGTCAGACTCTCTCGGGGTGTGTCAGGGCCGTGAGAGCCCTGGCCATGCCTTATAGCCTCTAGCGTATGAATGCTGCCGTGTGCTCCCAAGAACGGCTCCTTCAGCAGAACACAGCCTACCTTCTGTCTAATTAACTGTGAGTCTGTGCAAGGTCAGCGAGCGTGATAAGAAGCCAGAGGGCTACAATCTCAAAGCAAGGAGGGTGTCTTGCAGCCTCTGACACAAAAAGCACTGCGCCATAAAGATGGCGCCTAGCGGAAGATAGGAGGGCGCGGTTTGGCACGGTCTGGGATGTGTAATTGTTACGTGATAGGCTGCTCAAAGTTTCCACACTCGTCATCAGTGTATGCTCCCCATAGACTTTTGCTATGATGTAACCGCATGCACAGTTGACCTTTAACACGATTGGCTGTGTTTGGCTCCTTCTTCTTTCCTTTCTCTTTCTGAAAAGCATAAATATCGCTCCCTTTCAACAATAAAACGAGACTTGATCAGACTCCTGTCTTGTCTCCATTTCTCGTGTCTCTTGTCCTATTTAATTCCCACTCCCCCCCCTTTCTAGGTCTGCGTTGAGGAATTCTAGGTTTGCGTTGACCAAGCCCGCGGGTTGGGACAGGGGTGGAACCTGGTCAGCTGCGTCTGAACAAGACTTCAGGGTGATGACTGCAGACACTCAGGTTGGAGAAGTGCCCTCTGTAATTAGTCATGATTCTTTGCATCCAGAGTCCAACAGGCATGTGTCTGGTGGGCAGACTGAGTCGTGTGCCCCCGTCCGTGCGGCAGGAGATGCGGGGCCGTGGGTGGCAGCAGTGATCAGCTCTCTGCTGATCTCTGGGGGTGTGGGGTTCTCAAGACCTAGAGAAGTGGCCCAGACGTTGACCCACTGAGAGGATGGCCGGTAGCTACGTCCTGTTCCAAACTTTGGAGCCGTCAGAGGAGTGAGAAGGGATGAGGTCACAGCGGCAGCAGTGCTGATGATCATTTTGCCCTGGCCTCTGTCAGGAACAAGAAAGAAACCTTCAAACTGAATAAATGCACAGCAAATTCTTCTTTAAAAATTTATTTCAAATTTTAAAATTATATTTTAGTTTTATTTGAGGGTAACTGCTTTACAATGTTGTGTTGGTTTCTGCTGTACAATTTTTTTTTTTTTATTGCGGTAACATTATAACATTATATAAGTTTCATGTGTCCATCGTTATGTTTCTACTTCTTTATACCTTACAGCATGCTTACCACCAAGATTTTAGTTTCCATTCAGTTAACTTTCTTTATCCATTTTGCCCTCCCCCACTGCCCCTTTCCCTCTGATGAGGACTACCCTGCTCTCTGTATTTATGTGTTTGCTTTCATTTGGTTTGTTCACTTATGTTGTTTGTTATATTCCATATAAAAGTGCAATCATATGATAATTGCCTTTCTCCATCTGACTTACTTCGCTTACTGTAATACCCTCAAGGTCCACTTGTGTTTTCCCATCTGACAGGATTTTTATCTCTTTTATGGCCGAGTAGTATTCCACAGTGTACTTATGCCACATCTTCTTTCTCCATTCTTATGATGGACACATGATGTTGTTTCCTTACCTTGGCTGTGCTGCAGTGACCGCTGGTGCACATGGATCTTTTTAAATTAGTGTGTTCATATCCTTTGGATAAATACCCAGAAGTGGGATAGCTAGATCATGCAGTAGTTCTATTCTTAATCCTTTTTTAAAGGAATCTCTATACTGTTTTCCATAGTTCTTTTCTTTTTTCACATAAAAAAGCCTCAGTAATGTGTGTTGTTCATGGATACATATAAGCGTACTAACAGTACTCTGCATAGGAATCACATAGCTCTTTTTTAGGGGGACGGAAGTGGGGCTTTAGCTGTGTTTGAGATACCTCGTTTCCTCAAAAAAGGTGAGCACCTGTTCATCACGGTGGTAGAGGCACGGGTGCACTAATGGTGTGATGCCATTTGACCGCAGACACACCCTGGGCCTGACCAGGAGAACCACTGCCTGCAGGGTGGAACTGGGCGAGCCGTTGTGCCTCGTTAGTCGCTGGATTGCAAGTGGGTCCCCGAGAAAGACCGGGGGTGATACAGACTGGCACCAGAGCTTTCGGGTAGGTTTATAGATGATTGTCTCAGGCTGGAGGCACGTCGACAGATTGCCAGGAGGCCCAGCTCTTGGCTCTGTTCTGTCCAACAATGCTATCTAAAACAGTGTCAGGGGAAAACATAGCAAGGACGTCAGCCAGACAAGCAGGTGACGCCAAGACAGGATTCACAAGAGGTCCCAAACGCAGCTCAGCCTCAGGATCTGGTGTCTGGCACTCAGGAGGCTCTAATGCAGTCGTCTCAACAGGTGGGAATGAGAAACCAGAGTCAATAAGACACCGTTAAAGAAGTATAAATACAGTATTTCATTGAGCTTCAAACCAACGACTATTTGTAGACACCTGGCTTGGCAGGCTCGCGTGTGAAAATTCCAGGAGCCTTACAGTCCTTTATAATCTGCCGATGGGAGTGTGCATTGGTTCTGGAGAGTAAGGTGGCAATAGGTAATTAAAAGCCTCACTAGAAAACATGTGTCTTTTAATCCAGCATTTCAAACTCTCAGAATTATTAAGATCATCAGATATGCTAAGTGAAGTAAGTCGGATAGAGAAAGACAAATATTACATGATCTCACTTACATGTAGCGTCTAAAAAAACCTGAACTCAGGGAATCCGAGTAAAGCGGTGGCTCGCAGAGGGTGGGAGGGGGAGGTGTGGGGAACAGGGAGAGATTGATTAAAGGGTGCAAACATCCATCTGTAAGATTACCAGGCTCTGGGGCTCTCGTGTACAGCATGGTGATTATAGGTAATGATCCTGTATCACATACTCAAAAGTTGCTGGGACAGTAGATTGGAAATGATCCCTCCCCACCTAAAAAGAGAGATAGCTATGTGATGGGACGGAGGTTTGGCTAATACTATGATGATGATCATTTTGCAATATTTAAGTGTAGCAAATGAAAATCAACATGTTGTACACTTTAAACTCACACAATGTTAATATAAGTCCATTTATATCTCAGTAAAGCTGGAAATAAAAGAAGTCACCAAAGACATGTGCAGAGATGGAGGTGTAAGAAGGTTTATCAAAGTGTTGTTTACAAGAGCAAAGCAAAACACAGCTGTATAGAACCCATCCAGAGAGTACTGGTTAAAAATATACCATTGGAATATTAAACAAAAAAAACAAATTGAAAAGACGGCACGTCGACAGATTGCCAGGAGGCCCAGCTCTTGGCTCTGTTCTGTCCAACAATGCTATCTAAAACAGTGTCAGGGGAAAACATAGCAAGGACGTCAGCCAGACAAGCAGGTGACGCCAAGACAGGATTCACAAGAGGTCCCAAACGCAGCTCAGCCTCAGGATCTGGTGTCTGGCACTCAGGAGGCTCTAATGCAGTCGTCTCAACAGGTGGGAATGAGAAACCAGAGTCAATAAGACACCGTTAAAGAAGTATAAATACAGTATTTCATTGAGCTTCAAACCAACGACTATTTGTAGACACCTGGCTTGGCAGGCTCGCGTGTGAAAATTCCAGGAGCCTTACAGTCCTTTATAATCTGCCGATGGGAGTGTGCATTGGTTCTGGAGAGTAAGGTGGCAATAGGTAATTAAAAGCCTCACTAGAAAACATGTGTCTTTTAATCCAGCATTTCAAACTCTCAGAATTATTAAGATCATCAGATATGCTAAGTGAAGTAAGTCGGATAGAGAAAGACAAATATTACATGATCTCACTTACATGTAGCGTCTAAAAAAACCTGAACTCAGGGAATCCGAGTAAAGCGGTGGCTCGCAGAGGGTGGGAGGGGGAGGTGTGGGGAACAGGGAGAGATTGATTAAAGGGTGCAAACATCCATCTGTAAGATTACCAGGCTCTGGGGCTCTCGTGTACAGCATGGTGATTATAGGTAATGATCCTGTATCACATACTCAAAAGTTGCTGGGACAGTAGATTGGAAATGATCCCTCCCCACCTAAAAAGAGAGATAGCTATGTGATGGGACGGAGGTTTGGCTAATACTATGATGATGATCATTTTGCAATATTTAAGTGTAGCAAATGAAAATCAACATGTTGTACACTTTAAACTCACACAATGTTAATATAAGTCCATTTATATCTCAGTAAAGCTGGAAATAAAAGAAGTCACCAAAGACATGTGCAGAGATGGAGGTGTAAGAAGGTTTATCAAAGTGTTGTTTACAAGAGCAAAGCAAAACACAGCTGTATAGAACCCATCCAGAGAGTACTGGTTAAAAATATACCATGCGTGGAATATTAAACAACCAATTGAAAAGACAATATAATAAGCAGATAAACTGGCCTGGGAGAACGTGTTTATAGTAATTATGACTGGGTGGTGAGTTGTGATAATTAAAAAAAGTTTTTTTTTGTTTGTATTTTCTCATTTTCAAAAATTATGTGCTGCTTGTATGATGAGGAAGCCATGACTTTTAAAAATTAGTTTTAATTGAATATGTATTATAATATAATCCAGCAAGGTAACTCTCCTGCTAAACAAGTGCTCATTTATGTCATTAGAGAGGAGAACAGGAAAAATAATGATCCTGCTACACTCTTCATGTTCCCCTGATGGGGGCCATGTTTTAAGGATCCAGAGGAAATGGCTCCAAAATGCTGATGGATTTGGAAATTCTGTCATACAAGTAACCACTGAGGAGTCAGGGCTGTCTATTCCAGAAAAGAGATGACTGAGGGAAAGGCTATTGTCCTTAAATGTTTGAATGTCCATTCTATGGAGAATATTGGCTCAGAGTTTCTCCAGAAAACAGGAAACATTTGCTTTAGTAAACAGTTGCCCTAGAAAACAGGAATGGGGGAGGCGCTACATAGAGGAAGAGTTGAGTTTGCAATAAAGAAGAGCTTTCTGACAGCTAAGGATGTTACTCTTACCACAATGAGTTAAATCAATTTGGATTCTTTGGTTGTAAGTAATAGAAACAAACTCTAGTTGACATATCCACAGGACAAAAAATACAGAGATAAGCCTGGGGAAGCAGGCTTGGAAAAGTGGAGGAAGTGAGAGATACCCAGGCAGTAGGAACAACTCAACAGGACGCCACTGTTGGAATAAACTAGCACCTCTCCCACCTTTTAAAGGCGTGGCATCGTTGCACTCAAGACCTAGAGTTCACGGAGTAACAGTCGGACGAGCCTGGCTTGGCCAAGGGTGACAGTCCCTCTAAGACCCCGTACAGTAGACAATAGATCATTTCACAGGGAGAGCACTATTTCCCTAAGGTAGCAGGATGAATCCTAGGACAGAAATAACCACTGTCAGTACGTCATTTGACTGGGCTACCCATCCAGAGAGTACTGGTTAAAAATATACCATGCGTGGAATATTAAACAACCAATTGAAAAGACAATATAATAAGCAGATAAACTGGCCTGGGAGAACGTGTTTATAGTAATTATGACTGGGTGGTGAGTTGTGATAATTAAAAAAAGTTTTTTTTTGTTTGTATTTTCTCATTTTCAAAAATTATGTGCTGCTTGTATGATGAGGAAGCCATGACTTTTAAAAATTAGTTTTAATTGAATATGTATTATAATATAATCCAGCAAGGTAACTCTCCTGCTAAACAAGTGCTCATTTATGTCATTAGAGAGGAGAACAGGAAAAATAATGATCCTGCTACACTCTTCATGTTCCCCTGAGGGGGGCCATGTTTTAAGGATCCAGAGGAAATGGCTCCAAAATGCTGATGGTTTTGGGAAATTCTGTCATACAAGTAACCACTGAGGAGTCAGGGCTGTCTATTCCAGAAAAGAGATGACTGAGGGAAAGGCTATTGTCCTTAAATGTTTGAATGTCCATTCTATGGAGAATATTGGCTCAGAGGTTCTCCAGAAAACAGGAAACATTTGCTTTAGTAAACAGTTGCCCTAGAAAACAGGAATGGGGGAGGCGCTACATAGAGGAAGAGTTGAGTTTGCAATAAAGAAGAGCTTTCTGACAGCTAAGGATGTTACTCTTACCACAATGAGTTAAATCAATTTGGATTCTTTGGTTGTAAGTAATAGAAACAAACTCTAGTTGACATATCCACAGGACAAAAAATACAGAGATAAGCCTGGGGAAGCAGGCTTGGAAAAGTGGAGGAAGTGAGAGATACCCAGGCAGTAGGAACAACTCAACAGGACGCCACTGTTGGAATAAACTAGCACCTCTCCCACCTTTTAAAGGCGTGGCATCGTTGCACTCAAGACCTAGAGTTCACGGAGTAACAGTCGGACGAGCCTGGCTTGGCCAAGGGTGACAGTCCCTCTAAGACCCCGTACAGTAGACAATAGATCATTTCACAGGGAGAGCACTATTTCCCTAAGGTAGCAGGATGAATCCTAGGACAGAAATAACCACTGTCAGTACGTCATTTGACTGGGCTACCCATGTGCTTTATCACTGAAAGACTTCCAGCAGATGCTGAATGGCCAGTGACAGATATTATTGGCTGGGAAAGAGGGTAGGGTGCTTTGGACTGAGTTCTGTGGTCACTCAGTGATCTGTCAGCCCAGTGTTCTTTCTCTGAGTCATACTGAGGGTGTTTTGCAGAAACCAGTGGCAATTTTCATCCAAGAATGTTAAGGATGTACCTCTTAAAACTCCCCAGGGTCGCCTTCATCTGATATGGTTCCATTACCCATGAGTTAAGTAAACCTTTCGTGAACTCAAATATTTTTTTTTTATACCCTACCTGGGTACTTAATTGGTCCATCGGCTTTTGGTCCTCAAATTCTGCATCTAGGCATCACAGATGTCTGTTCTTGCCACGTTTTGGGGTTTAGTGAACAAGGTTTGTTTGCTCTCAAAACTCCTTTTGTCTTCTTTCAGCCATGCTGTGAGGCTTGCAGGATCTTAGTTATGCCACCAGGGACTGAACCTGAGTCCTAGCAGTGAAAGCGCTGAGTCCTAACCACTGGACTGCTGGGGAACGCCCCAGACTCCATTTATCTTAAAACTGGAATCTGCTTGCCAATGCAGGAGACATATGTGTACTCGATCCCTGGATCGGAAAGATCCCCTGGAGAAGGGCATGGCAACCTGCTTCAATGTTCAGCCTGGAGAATCCTGTGGACAGAGGAGCCTGGAGGGCTGTGGTCCATTGGGTTGCAAACAGTTGGGCATTACTGAAGCGACTTAGCATGCACATGTGGATCATTCACAGAATTCTCAGAAAGATCAGATGATCAGACAGAGAAAATACACAAGAATAAAGCAGGACTTTTCAGAGAATAGCAAAAATAATCATGCCACAGAGCTTATTCAGTAAAAAAAAAAATGCTGCTAGCACCAGTAAATTCCAGAGATCAGAGCCTTCGCTGCCGACCCCTCTGGCCTGGACACTGGACGTCAAGGCTGGCACCACGTCCATTTACATAATACTGTCCCCCTCACTCCTTTCCTCTTGCCTAGCTTCAGGTCCTCTCCACCCTCTGGTTCAGAGCCTAGGAGCATGTGCATCTGATTGAGTCTAGGTCATCCCTGAGCTCCATGGAAAGCTGGGAGAGGAAGATCCAGAATTTCCTACTCATCCAGTGACTCAGGACTCTGCTGCATATTTGAGCAGCCAATAGCACCAGAGTCCACAGTAGTGTTTGACGTATTTTTCCTTCTTTCCTGTTTCTTTGTCTCTCTCTCTTTCTTGAATTATAAGTTGATTTACAATGTCATGTGAATTTCAAGTGTACAGCAAAGTGATTCATATATATGTGTGTCTCTGTGTGTGTGTATATATATATATATACACACACCACACACTTTTTCAGATTCTTTTCCCTCATAGGTTATTATAAAATTCTGAGTCTAATTCCCATCTTGCACTGCTCCTCAGTGGATCCTCCTGTCTTCAGTCTCCCCTTGGAGCCCATCTACGAGCTGGCAGCCAGGGTCTTTGTGGTGACCATCGCAGTGAACACTCCAGGATCGTTCCAGCTCGGGTGATGGGTCCAAGCCAGGCACGGCAAGTGCCTCTGTCTTCCAACAGGGCCGTGCGAGCCCCTGAGAGGAGGGCAGGGGAACCTGCTGGGAAGACGCTGTAGGGTTTGTGTGTGCCCAAGCTTGTTACTGGCACTGCCTTTCTGCAGCCACCCTGGAAAAGGCAATGGCCAGTGTGGCACAGTGGAGATGTGGAGAGGTCCAGGGTCTTTGTGGGGCTGGTTGTACTCTGCCTGTAGCCTGCCTACCCTTTATTTCCAGTAAGATAATCAATGTCCTTATTCTCTAAGCTAGTTTTCATTGGATTTCTGTTATTTGCAGCGGAAAGCATTGTCCCTGACAGTCATTTAGCTGGAATACAAATCTAATCATTTCCCTTCTCTGTGGTTTTTTCATTTTGCCTTTGGAATCAAGTTCACGTAGTTCCAGAGATCAGAGCCTTCGCTGCCGACCCTCTGGCCTGGACTGGACGTCAAGGCTGGCACCACGTCCATTTACATAATACTGTCCCCTCACCCTTTCCTCTTGCCTAGCTTCAGGTCCTCTCCACCCTCTGGTTCAGAGCCTAGGAGCATGTGCATCTGATTGAGTCTAGGTCATCCCTGAGCTCCATGGAAAGCTGGGAGAGGAAGATCCAGAATTTCCTACTCATCCAGTGACTCAGGACTCTGCTGCATATTTGAGCAGCCAATAGCACCAGAGTCCACAGTAGTGTTTGACGTATTTTTCCTTCTTTCCTGTTTCTTTGTCTCTCTCTCTTTCTTGAATTATAAGTTGATTTACAATGTCATGTGAATTTCAAGTGTACAGCAAAGTGATTCATATATATGTGTGTCTCTGTGTGTGTGTATATATATATATATACACACACCACACACTTTTTCAGATTCTTTTCCCTCATAGGTTATTATAAAATTCTGAGTCTAATTCCCATCTTGCACTGCTCCTCAGTGGATCCTCCTGTCTTCAGTCTCCCCTTGGAGCCCATCTACGAGCTGGCAGCCAGGGTCTTTGTGGTGACCATCGCAGTGAACACTCCAGGATCGTTCCAGCTCGGGTGATGGGTCCAAGCCAGGCACGGCAAGTGCCTCTGTCTTCCAACAGGGCCGTGCGAGCCCCTGAGAGGAGGGCAGGGGAACCTGCTGGGAAGACGCTGTAGGGTTTGTGTGTGCCCAAGCTTGTTACTGGCACTGCCTTTCTGCAGCCACCCTGGAAAAGGCAATGGCCAGTGTGGCACAGTGGAGATGTGGAGAGGTCCAGGGTCTTTGTGGGGCTGGTTGTACTCTGCCTGTAGCCTGCCTACCCTTTATTTCCAGTAAGATAATCAATGTCCTTATTCTCTAAGCTAGTTTTCATTGGATTTCTGTTATTTGCAGCGGAAAGCATTGTCCCTGACAGTCATTTAGCTGGAATACAAATCTAATCATTTCCCTTCTCTGTGGTTTTTGCATTGCCTTTGGAATCAAGTTCACGTTCCTCAACATGGTTCACAGTCCTCAGGTTGTAATCAGATAATCCTGTGTTCTCTTCTGCAAACACACCCTGCACTTCTACCCTGTTTCTTCCCTAGAATGTTCTTGCCCTCTTTCTCTACCTGCTGGACTTCTAGTCAACTCGTGAGAGCTTGTCTTTGAAGTTTTTGTTCATGCTCCACGCAGAATTAAGGAATGCTCTAAGTGTTTCCAAGCCCTTTGTATCTGCATTATGGAGTTTTCTGCGGCCTCACACACAATCCCAAGTGCTTCTGTTTCTGCTCCTTCACTAAAATAAGAATTCCTTGAAGGCTAGTACCATGCTCCATCCACCTCGTAGCTCCGGTACCTTGTGTAGGACCTCATGATTGTTTAAGTCCTAATGACATGTTTATGGAGTACATCCTGTTCATTGAGGTTGAAGATATCCTAGCTTATTAACTTATTTTTATTAAAAATAAAGTGAAATTATCATCAGTAATAATGTCTTTAGGACTTTGCAGTTTAAGAAGCTCTTTAATAACACACTGTTTCAATTAACCCTCCCACAATTCCTCTAACACCAATATTGTCCCCACTTCATAGTTGGAACTGTGCACCCAATCAAGAGTTTTTATTGAGTGCCTACAATTTGCATAATGTATGCAAAAGGCCAGCTGTGGAGGGAGGTGGCACAGAAGTAAAAACCATCGTCTCTCTCCTCACAGAGTTTACAGTTTACTTGAGGAGATGAAAAATAATGCAGAATGTGTCAATCACTGACAGACAAGAGCAGTGCAATACAAGCAGTGCAGAGATGGCTTTCTCCATTTATTATTTTTCTGGAGGATAATTGCTTTACACTGTTGTGGTTGATTCTGCTGTACAACAGAGTGAATCAGCTCTGAGTGTACATGTATTCCCTCTGTTCAACCCCCCCCCCCCCCCACCACATCCTACAGCACAGAGATGTTGAAGGGAGTAATTTATTACATACTAAGAGAGGAACATAAGATGTAATAAGTACCTTAAGAATTAAGGTAGCACGGTGGCCTTGCAGCAGAGGTCCGTGAAGCATCTTCCAAAAGAGACTGAACCTCCCTTTAGGGATCCGTGGGATTTCACAAAATGAAGAAGGGAGAGATGCATTCCCTGTGAACGGGGAAGGCTAACAGGGAGAAACTGCATCTCTACGAGGCAAGGAAGAAGTGGAAGTCCCGTGGAAGTGGAGGAGGGTTTGCTGAATGGATGGATGAGTAGATAGACACATAGGTTGGAAAGATAGGTAGACAGGTGGCTGGGGGGATGACTGAAAGGGTGAACAGGTGGATGAGACTGCAGGTTGAAGAGGCTGGCGTTCACGTTACTGAGAACGTCTCTGAAACAGGAGTGCTGAACGATGAATTCGATGATGAATTCTGTTCTCTTCACAAAGGAACCTGGTTTAGGGGCTTCCCTGAGAGTCTCTTGCTTAAGACTCTGTGCTTCCATGGTGAGGGGCCCAGGCTTGATCCCTGGTGGAGGAACTGAGGTCTTGTATGCCATGCCGTGCGGCTCCAAACAAGCAAAACTGGTTTGGCTCATCTGGAGGAAGGAAAGACATTGTGGATGCCCAAAATCACTTGCCAAATTGAAACACTTGAATGTGGTCAGAGCTACAAGGACAGGCCTGGGCTTAGGATGTCATCAAGCCAGTGTGGCCTTTGAACATCATGCGTGGATGTGTTTTCTCACCTGTGTGTTTGGGATCTTTCTTCTCCTTTTTACTGCATCATGCCAGATTTCTGTTTTGACTAAATTGTCGCTTTCCAGCCTCCCATGTGTGGGGGCCAAAGCCCCACGAGTCAGCATCAGTGAAACACTCGGACCCATAATGATGGTCGTAGCAAGAACTGACATAACTTGGGTAAAGGACACAGTTCAGCTCATTTGGGAAAAGGACATTCTTGATGGGAAAGTGGACTTGGTCCCTCAGTCCCATCCTTACTCCTGACACAGTCATGGCCAGGGTTGATGGCCTTATGTGACTAATTTGAGATTATGGGGTCACTTGAGAGTTGCCCCCTCCACTGTCTTTTGATCCCTGACCACTGATGAAGCCACATTATTAGCATAATACGGCCACGTTTCTGCCTGCACACAGTAGACCCCACCCTCGGGTTCCTGGCACAGAGTTCCTGGCTGCGCCCGAGAGCCGAGGGCCGTGTGTCTCGGCGTGGGGGCTTCTCCAGCAGAGGGGCTTTCCAGCGGCGGGTTTTTCCCAGGAGAGGTCTAGGCCAGCATATTTGGACTCGGTCTGAAATGCACATTTCTTCTCCGTTTTTAAACATTTCCCAGCCGATATGGTTTGAGCAACCTTCATTCAGATGTCTTGTGGTTTCTCTGTGAAGGCTTTTCTGGAAGACACTGTTTACCTACACAAACCATTTCTGGACCCCTTTTTTTGCCTCCAGCTGCCTTCAATTACAGAAGCTGAAAACACCAAGCCCAGAATTTCCCACATGTGACCACATGGCTAGATTTGGGCCAGTGAGAAGATGAAGCGCAGTCGGGGCTCCTGGAAAAATGTCTCTCCCTTATGGAGGAGGCCAGCTGATGTCACTTTCCCTCTTTTTCCCCAGCGCGAATGCCTTGATGTGGAGCCATGACTTGAATGGGTAGGCAGGTTAGATGGGTGGGTTGAACAAGTTCTGCAGATGCTTAGTGAACCTCTGCTGTGTGCCCGATGCTACCCCAGGTCCCGGGTGGCGTCTCACACACGACAGGGTGGATGCCGGTACGCCCGGGGTTGACGGTCTGGTCCCAGGGAAGGTAAAGTCAACAAAGAAGAACAGAAGTCGATAGGCCAATATTGGCCTAAACTGAGCAAACCTGGCGCATCAGAGAAGAGCTTCCTAGGTCCCAGGAGGGAGAAGGGTTGGCCCCTCCCAGGGGGTGCTCCTGTTGAAACACCCCAGCCGAGGGAGGCTGAAGATGAAAGAGCCACGGCGGGGACCTCCACAGCACCCACAGGGAAGAGATCAGACTTCACCATGAACGAGAGGGTGAGAGAGGGAGCGCAGAGCAGAGACACCCCGGGAGCCTGAGGGCGCCCGCGTCCAGCGGCAGGCAGAGAAGAGGGTGGTTAAAGGAAACCCTGAAACTCTGTGAGGCCAGAAAGAGGAGTAATGAAATGGATTCTCGAAAGCACCTGGAAATAGGCTGGCGTGGACTCCACAGACAACGGCTTAAAAGGGCTTTGTTCTATGGGACAAGGGGAGCTATTGTGGTCCATAGGAGGCAAGGAGCTCTGGTGTGTGTGTGTGTGTCACTGAAATGGGGGGTTGGGGAGCCGTCGTTAGCTCCAAATACACAGTGACTGTCGGTGGCTGTTCTGTGCCTTAACACCTGCCTGAGCACAGAAGCGGAACTGCCGCCGTGGGGGCGCGGTGGAGCCGGGCCCGGGGGAGGCAGACGGCTGTGTGTGTGAGTGAGAGCACACGACTTCCCACGGACCAGCACGACTGCAGACTAGCATCCCTGGAGGTGGGGTCCCGGAGCCTGCCCGCTGAGGGCGTGGATGTAAGCAGGAGAAGCCGGGCCTCTGGGGAAGACAGCCGGTAGCTGCGGGGCCGCAGCGGTCCTTGAGGGAGCCCGGCACGGTGGCCCCAGGGGTTAGGTGGATCCTACCGCCTGGCTCAGGGTCTGCCTCAGGCCGAGTCTGGAGAGTGACCTGAGGGGCCACAGAATACCAGCCTGGAACTTTCTGCCTTCCTTGTATCAGAGAAGCCACGCACGGAGATGTGGGCTCTGGGGTCACCCCCAGGATCAACTCCAGGCTCCAGGATGGCTCTGGGCAAGTTTTCACCTGTTTCTGCATCTATGAAGTGGGCACAGTGGTTCCTCCCTCATGGGGCTCTGGGGCACTGCAAGCTTAGAAAGTGTGTAGGACATAGTGCACACTTGTGTTGTGGTCATTCGCTCAGTCGTGTCCAGCTCTTCTGCAACGCCAGGCTCCTCTGTCCACGGGATTTCCCGGGCAAGAATATTGGAGTGGTTGTCATTTCCTTCTCTAGGGGATCTTCCCATCCAGAGGTCGAACCCCTCCTTCCCTGACAGGCAGATTCTTTATCACTACACCACCTGGGAAGTCCCACCAGTGGGGACTCAATAAAGATAAATAATAGTTGTCATGGTGGTTATTATTATTACCTTTGGGGGTTGGGCAAGGGGAGGCACATGCTGTTTGGAATGTACCATTTCCTCTTGGTCCTTAGTTGTGAGGACCACCAACATTTTTCAGTCCAGAGTGAAGTCTAAAGATAGGCTTCAAACAAAAGTCCCAAACCTCTTAGCTGTCGTTTCTCTCCTCTGCCCAGGGCAGCGGGCAGTGGTGATGAAGCCTTCCAGGGAGATGTAACTCTGGCTTAAGAACTGCGGGGAAGCCAGCCCGGAAACACACAAGCCTGCGCCCGGCCACGCTGCCTTCTGTTAATAGAGGGCCCTGCCCGGGCAGCCCTGTCTTCCTAGGTTCTCTGCTCAGTTTCTCTTTGACCCCGGGGGAGGATGATTTGTGTAACATTTGGAAACAGAATTGTGGCAGCTTTTGTTCGATGCCAGGGGTCTTGTGAAGGGCACAGAGGCTAAAGAGGAACAAACAAAAGGAAATATTCTGGGAATTCCCAGTTAGTTCTTGGTTATCAGTAGGAATCGTGGCTTTCTGGAAAGTGTTTCTCTGCATCCCCGTGTCCCCTCCCCTCCCTTCCTCCTGACTTTCCCAGGAGCTTTGCGGGTGAGTGCGTGGGGCCAGTGGAGGCTGAAACAAGCCCTTTTTTAGAGGCCTCAGGTGGTGCATGCCTTCACTGTTGGAGACAGCGTGTGTAGGGCAGGTGCGCTCAGGTGTATCTCTCCAGATTGTGTTGGCAGTCAGAGCCCCGTGGGAACCAGGGCTCCCATTGTGGCCCTCTGCCATGGCCTTGTCCTCATTGGTATTCCTGATGATGGTACCTGGATTAACAGCAGTGGCCACCTCTTTGAACTGTTGTGGGGATTTGATGAGTATATATACAAAAAAGGTTTAGAGTAGTGCCTGGCACAGATGAGTCTCAGATCGTAGGCTATTTTCTGTAGCATAGTGTTTGTTAAAAGTGAATTGCTTCTTTCTAAAATAATCCATCCTTTTCTTTTTTTAAAAAAATCTTTTTATTTTTAAAATTATGAAAGAATGATATTAATAACATATTTACAGGAGACTTGGAAAATACAGAACAAAGTTAAATATAGTTCTACTACATTTATAATTATTTTTTAAGTAGATAAATTAAGGTTTTTAGCTGGAGTTTCAGTACCAAGCTCTCAAAAATTAATAGAACGAATAGACAGAAAAAAATAATCCATCCTTTTCTATACCCCATGGGTCCTTTTTGGTAGAGCAAGCAAATATTTGGGGTTTCCCAGGTGGAACTAGTGGTAAAGAACCCACCTGCTGGGCTTCCCTGGTGGTCCAGTGGGTAGAGAGTCTGCCTTGCAGTGCAGGGTTACCGGTTTGATCCCTGGCTGGGGAAGATCCCATATGCGCGAAGCGGCTGGACTGGTGTGTCCAATGACGAGCCAGTGCTCTGGAGCGCATGCGCCCAGAGCCGGTGCTCTGCAGCAAGAGAGGCCACTGCAAAGGGAGGCCCACACAGGCCAACGAATAAAAGATGGATGAAAAAATATATATATATAAATTTAAAAAGAGGCATGATGGGGAAAAAGGAAAAGTAAAAAGAACCCACCTGCCAGTGCAGGAGACGCAGGCGGATGTGGGTTTGATCCCTGGGTTGGGAAGATCCCATGGAGGAGGAAATGGCAACCCATTCCACTATTCTTGCCTGAAAAATTCCATGGACAGAGGAGCCTGGCGGCTGTAGTCCATGGCACCACAGAGTTGGGCATGACTGAGTGACTGAACACACACACACAGAAGCAAATCTTTCCGCCTTGTTTTTCTTTTCTTTTTTAAATATGTATTTTATTTATTTATTTAGGCTGACCTAGATCTTAGTTGTGCGTATCGGACCTATTTCCCTAACCAAGGGTGGAACCTGGGTCCTCTGCATTAAGAGCAGTCTTACCCATTGGACTACCAGGGCGGTCCGCAACCTTGACTTTTTCTTCTTTAAGAATACTTTAGTGATGCTTGATCTTTTGCATTTTCTCATAAAAATGTAGGATCAATTTGTTAACTTTTGCCATAAGAAAGAGAAAGGGAGAGAGGGAAAGTTATTATTAATTCTAATATTTACATATTAAATTCTTAGGAAACTTCATGTATATAATCAACAAACAATGGCAATTTTTTCTTCCTTCCTGACTCCTTGATTTTTTAAATTTCTCTTGCTGTATTATACAGGCAGGACTTCTAGGACTCTGATCAATAAAGTAGGGAGGGTGGGTATCCACTGTATTTTTTGGCCTCAGCACATGTGGGGTCTTTGTTCTACCAGGGATGGAGCCCCGTGCCTCCTTCAGTGCAAGTGCAGAGTCTTAGCCACTTGGACCGCCAGGGCAGCCCCCTGCACGTCTTCCTCTTGAGCTCTAAGGGAAGAAAGCTTTCAACAATTTGCCTTTGAGTTTGATTTTTTGACAAGCTTACTTTGTAAAAATTCATTGTGTGATCACAGGGGTGATCCCTTTCATTCCTAGTTTAAGGAGCAATTTTTTAAAATGGTAAATAGAGGGATGCTGTTTTAACAGCACATGCTCCACATGGCAAATGACTGCAGAATTTTTATCAAACACCTTTTTCTGCACCTGTTCCAGGAAAAGTAGAGAGGCGTGAGAGGAGGGTCGCATCCCAGGTGTCTGGCGAGATGGTCAGTATGTGATCTGCTGGGCCAGGGGCTCGGATATCCCTGCAGTTGTCCTATGGCTTTAAAATCTTCCAGACACTCTCCGTGTCTGTGCTCAGCCTGTGGAGGACATCGGCAAGCCGCTCAGAGGTGGGCACGGGCCTCCGAGCCCCGGCGTGCACTGTCGCTCCAGGTCTGTGCTCCTGGCGCTGGATGTGCTCACAGATGGCCTGGAGATCCTGCCTGGGGGCGCTCTTGAATCCGCTGTGTCTGGGCGGGGCCTGGGCTTCTGCGTGTCTAAGTGCGTGGGCTGCGGCTGCTGGATCACACTCAGGGCCGCAAGGCTCTGGCCTAGAGCCCGGTCCGTGTCTTTTGTCATCAGCGGCTTCCCGAGTATTTGAGGCTCCTACTCCTGTGGCCCAGGCTTCTTCTCTGGGCTGCCCGCTGCTCCTCGGGCAGCAGTTTCCACCCCACCCCCCCTGCACTCAGGCTGCACCCCTGGACGGCACCCTCCCCTTCCCCAGCGCCTCTTTCTTTTCCCTCCTCCTGGCTTTTGGAACTATTTCCTTCCGTAGATCCTAGGCTGGCTCCAGGCCTGGGGGATTTTCGGATCGCTCACGCTTCTGGGAAGCTCTTCAGGCTGGAGGAAGGAAGTCGCAGGCAGTGTCCATCTGCCGCCCTGGACTGAGGCCTTCCTGACTCCTTGATTTTTTAAATTTCTCTTGCTGTATTATACAGGCAGGACTTCTAGGACTCTGATCAATAAAGTAGGGAGGGTGGGTATCCACTGTATTTTTTGGCCTCAGCACATGTGGGGTCTTTGTTCTACCAGGGATGGAGCCCCGTGCCTCCTTCAGTGCAAGTGCAGAGTCTTAGCCACTTGGACCGCCAGGGCAGCCCCCTGCACGTCTTCCTCTTGAGCTCTAAGGGAAGAAAGCTTTCAACAATTTGCCTTTGAGTTTGATTTTTTGACAAGCTTACTTTGTAAAAATTCATTGTGTGATCACAGGGGTGATCCCTTTCATTCCTAGTTTAAGGAGCAATTTTTTAAAATGGTAAATAGAGGGATGCTGTTTTAACAGCACATGCTCCACATGGCAAATGACTGCAGAATTTTTATCAAACACCTTTTTCTGCACCTGTTCCAGGAAAAGTAGAGAGGCGTGAGAGGAGGGTCGCATCCCAGGTGTCTGGCGAGATGGTCAGTATGTGATCTGCTGGGCCAGGGGCTCGGATATCCCTGCAGTTGTCCTATGGCTTTAAAATCTTCCAGACACTCTCCGTGTCTGTGCTCAGCCTGTGGAGGACATCGGCAAGCCGCTCAGAGGTGGGCACGGGCCTCCGAGCCCCGGCGTGCACTGTCGCTCCAGGTCTGTGCTCCTGGCGCTGGATGTGCTCACAGATGGCCTGGAGATCCTGCCTGGGGGCGCTCTTGAATCCGCTGTGTCTGGGCGGGGCCTGGGCTTCTGCGTGTCTAAGTGCGCGGGGCTGCGGCTGCTGGATCACACTCAGGGCCGCAAGGCTCTGGCCTAGAGCCCGGTCCGTGTCTTTTGTCATCAGCGGCTTCCCGAGTATTTGAGGCTCCTACTCCTGTGGCCCAGGCTTCTTCTCTGGGCTGCCCGCTGCTCCTCGGGCAGCAGTTTCCACCCCACCCCGCCTGCACTCAGGCTGCACCCCTGGACGGCACCCTCCCCTTCCCCAGCGCCTCTTTTCTCTTTTCCCTCCTCCTGGCTTTTGGAACTATTTCCTTCCGTAGATCCTAGGCTGGCTCCAGGCCTGGGGGATTTTCGGATCGCTCACGCTTCTGGGAAGCTCTTCAGGCTGGAGGAAGGAAGTCGCACGGTGCAGTGTCCATCTGCCCGCCCTGGACTGATGCCCTGGTGAGCCTCCTGACCCCCTGCCCTCTCTAGGGTCTCCTGTCTGCCCTCCAGAGCCACCTCAATTCAACACTGAGGACCTGGGCTTTCCTGTCTCCATCGCCTCCTGGGTTCCCTTGAAGGACTGCGAGGAGAGCAGAGAGGCCTTCCTTTGCTGCGGAAAGGGCGCCCCTGACCACGCCAAGACAAAGGAGCTTCTGCGACTGTGCTGACGTTTCTGTGACCCTCTTTACAAGGGCTTCCCGTCCCCAGCACCCAGAAGCCCCCTCCTCCGTTTCTTAGGACTCCCCCAAAGCCAGCCTTCAGCCAAGGCTTCACTTTGGAAGATCCTTGTAAAACGCATTTTCTGGGAAGGAACAGACTTGAGTCAGCTTCGTGTGCTAACATCTCAGCCAGGATTCATCTGTCAGATTAGGGTATGGGTTGCCCAGCCTGCAGGGCAACTTTAGAAAATTTAAAGATAACTTTAGAAAATTATGCACAGTATTACAGAGAAATGAAGTCTCAAAGAAGTGAGAAACTCCACTTCATCATTCCTGATTGTGGGCTTCCCTGACACAGGGTTGTCATTGGCATGTGTGTATTAACTTCTTTCATTTAACTTCTTTTAGCAAATATGTTAATATCTGCATCTTGATAGAGTCAAATGTTTGTGCTGCTCCCTTGTAAAGGATGTGTAATCCTCTGAGGAAGCCTAGACTGGCATGGAGATTGCAAGCTCAGGCACAACCACTCTTTAGCTGTGTGACAGTAAGCAAAACCTTAACCTCTCTGAGCCATACTTACATGATGAGGAAAGAGCAGCCTAAAGTTGACAAGTTTTGTGAGTATTAAATGAGATAATGCATATCAAGTCTTTTTTTTTTTTAAGATTTATTTATTTATTTATTTTGGCAGGGGTGGGGAGGGAGGGGGGTGGGCGGGCCACTTCCACTGGTCTTTCATTTGTCTAGTTTCATCCATCTTTGTTCTTTGGCCCGTGTGGGCCTCCCATCGCGGTGGCATCTGTTGTCACAGAGCACCGGCTCTGGGCGCATGTGCCCCAGAACTCCGGCTCGGTAATTGGACACATTGGTCCAGCTGCTCCATGGCACGTGGGATCGTCCCAGGCCAGGGATCGAACCGGCGCCCCTTGCACTGCAAAGCGGTGTCCTTACCCACTGGACCACCAGGGGAGCCCACGTCAAGTCTTTAAAACAGCAGCTACAACATAAAAAGGGCTCAGTTAACATCAGCTGCTATTATAACTATAAGGTATTCAGATAGCCCTGGACTACTAAGCGTTTAGGTTATTTGTGAAAAATAAAATTTAAAATCTTCCAGCACCCTTTAAAGGGACCACGCCAAGACAAAGGAGCTTCTGCGACTGTGCTGACGTTTCTGTGACCCTCTTTACAAGGGCTTCCCGTCCCCAGCACCCAGAAGCCCCCTCCTCCGTTTCTTAGGACTCCCCCAAAGCCAGCCTTCAGCCAAGGCTTCACTTTGGAAGATCCTTGTAAAACGCATTTTCTGGGAAGGAACAGACTTGAGTCAGCTTCGTGTGCTAACATCTCAGCCAGGATTCATCTGTCAGATTAGGGTATGGGTTGCCCAGCCTGCAGGGCAACTTTAGAAAATTTAAAGATAACTTTAGAAAATTATGCACAGTATTACAGAGAAATGAAGTCTCAAAGAAGTGAGAAACTCCACTTCATCATTCCTGATTGTGGGCTTCCCTGACACAGGGTTGTCATTGGCATGTGTGTATTAACTTCTTTCATTTAACTTCTTTTAGCAAATATGTTAATATCTGCATCTTGATAGAGTCAAATGTTTGTGCTGCTCCCTTGTAAAGGATGTGTAATCCTCTGAGGAAGCCTAGACTGGCATGGAGATTGCAAGCTCAGGCACAACCACTCTTTAGCTGTGTGACAGTAAGCAAAACCTTAACCTCTCTGAGCCATACTTACATGATGAGGAAAGAGCAGCCTAAAGTTGACAAGTTTTGTGAGTATTAAATGAGATAATGCATATCAAGTCTTTTTTTTTTTTAAGTTTTATTTATTTATTTATTTTGGCAGGGGTGGGGAGGGAGGGGGGTGGGCGGGCCACTTCCACTGGTCTTTCATTTGTCTAGTTTCATCCATCTTTGTTCTTTGGCCCGTGTGGGCCTCCCATCGCGGTGGCATCTGTTGTCACAGAGCACCGGCTCTGGGCGCATGTGCCCCAGAACTCCGGCTCGGTAATTGGACACATTGGTCCAGCTGCTCCATGGCACGTGGGATCGTCCCAGGCCAGGGATCGAACCGGCGCCCCTTGCACTGCAAAGCGGTGTCCTTACCCACTGGACCACCAGGGGAGCCCACGTCAAGTCTTTAAAACAGCAGCTACAACATAAAAAGGGCTCAGTTAACATCAGCTGCTATTATAACTATAAGGTATTCAGATAGCCCTTGACTACTAAGCGTTTTAGGTTATTTGTGATTATTTTATTTTTTAATAATCATGTGAAAAGATTTTTAAAATTCTTACTTATTCTGTTTTGGGTGGTGCTGGGTCTTTGTTGCTGCGCGGGCTTTTTTCTCTAGTTGTAGTGAGTGGGAGCTACTTTCTAGCTGCTGTGTGCAGGCTTCTCATTGCAGTGGCTTCTCTTGTTGTGGAGCACAGACTCAAGGGCAAGCGGGCTTCAGTAGTTGTGCCACGGGGGCTCAGTAATCGTGGCTCCCAGGCTTTAGAGTACAGGCTCAATAGTTGTGGCACACAGGCTTCGTTGCTCCACAGCATGTGGGATCTTTCCAGATTAGGGATCAAACCCATGGTTCCTGCATTGTCAGGTGGATTCTTTACCACTGAGCCACCTGCAACAAAAATTTTTAAGGTACAATACAAATTCACTTAATAAAACTTTTACCAGAGAACACCGTAACAGAGCAAGCATAATAAGGACAATAAGAATACCGATAAGGGCTTCCCTGGTGGTCCAGTGGGTGAAGAGTCCACCTGGCAGTGCAGAGGGTGCCGGTTCAATCCCTGGCCTGGGAGGATCCCACGTGCCGCAGAGTGGCTGGACTGGTGTGTCCAGTTGTGAGCCAGTGCTCTGGAGCACATGTGCCCAGAGCTGGTGCTCTGTACCGGGAGAGGCCACTGCAATGGGAGGCCCACACAGGCCAAAGAATAAAGATGGATGAAAACAAATAAAGAAAAAAACAACAAAAGAGGCCAAAATTTAAAAAATGTATACACACACACACACACACACACACATACATAAAGAATACTGATAAGCCCTGAAATAATTTTATTATTATGAAAATGCTGTTATGAGCGTTCCTCCATTCGGGCAACCTCTGTGGACTGCCACGCCTGCCCCAGAGGATTCTAAGATGATGAGGAGGGTGCCGGCCTTGAAGAGGTGGCAGTTTGATGATGGAGAGAAACAGGAAGTGAATGATTAACCAAAATCCAGGGGGCCCTGAGAGGAACGGGAGAGGGGGTCTTAAATCAACATAAAAAGGGCTCAGTTAACATCAGCTGCTATTATAACTATAAGGTATTCAGATAGCCCTTGACTACTAAGCGTTTTAGGTTATTTGTGATTATTTTATTTTTTAATAATCATGTGAAAAGATTTTTAAAATTCTTACTTATTCTGTTTTGGGTGGTGCTGGGTCTTTGTTGCTGCGCGGGCTTTTTTCTCTAGTTGTAGTGAGTGGGAGCTACTTTCTAGCTGCTGTGTGCAGGCTTCTCATTGCAGTGGCTTCTCTTGTTGTGGAGCACAGACTCAAGGGCAAGCGGGCTTCAGTAGTTGTGCCACGGGGGCTCAGTAATCGTGGCTCCCAGGCTTTAGAGTACAGGCTCAATAGTTGTGGCACACAGGCTTCGTTGCTCCACAGCATGTGGGATCTTTCCAGATTAGGGATCAAACCCATGGTTCCTGCATTGTCAGGTGGATTCTTTACCACTGAGCCACCTGCAACAAAAATTTTTAAGGTACAATACAAATTCACTTAATAAAACTTTTACCAGAGAACACCGTAACAGAGCAAGCATAATAAGGACAATAAGAATACCGATAAGGGCTTCCCTGGTGGTCCAGTGGGTGAAGAGTCCACCTGGCAGTGCAGAGGGTGCCGGTTCAATCCCTGGCCTGGGAGGATCCCACGTGCCGCAGAGTGGCTGGACTGGTGTGTCCAGTTGTGAGCCAGTGCTCTGGAGCACATGTGCCCAGAGCTGGTGCTCTGTACCGGGAGAGGCCACTGCAATGGGAGGCCCACACAGGCCAAAGAATAAAGATGGATGAAAACAAATAAAGAAAAAAACAACAAAAGAGGCCAAAATTTAAAAAATGTATACACACACACACACACACACACACATACATAAAGAATACTGATAAGCCCTGAAATAATTTTATTATTATGAAAATGCTGTTATGAGCGTTCCTCCATTCGGGCAACCTCTGTGGACTGCCACGCCTGCCCCAGAGGATTCTAAGATGATGAGGAGGGTGCCGGCCTTGAAGAGGTGGCAGTTTGATGATGGAGAGAAACAGGAAGTGAATGATTACAAAAATCCAAGGACCCCTGAGAGGAACGGGAGAGGGCAGTGAGGCAGGCGAGAGTGGGGAGGCCCTCGGTGGAGCAGTGGAGGTTTGCGGTGCACGTGTAATTCCTCGGAGAGAAAGGCCCTCGTGACGCTTGTTTTCCACTTCCCCACTTTGCTCCTGGAGCTTAGAACTGTTCCCGGCGCGACAGGCCCTCTGTCCATCCACTTCTGGCTGGACGCCTGGTCTGCTTGTTCTGCAGAAGGAGCAGCACCTGGGCAGGGCCACCGGCCTGGCCCAGATCCCAGCCAGGTCCAGATGTTTTGTCTGGCCCCTTCCGGACCGCTCCCTCCTGACTCATGGGACAGGAAGCCCCTGGCCGCGGGGCAGAGCCTCCGCACCATGGCCTCCTCCCGTCAGAGGCGAGAGGCCCACTGTGGAATTCAGGTCACCGGCGGGGGAGGAAATGATGTGATGTTGTGAGAAGCTGCACTCTTAGCAGGAGTGTTGAAGGATGAGGGGAGCCTGCTGGGTCCGTGTGCCGGCGGGGTCCACAGTAAGTGAAAAGGGGTCTCCTCTACAGACCCCGTGGTGAGAACCTTGTGTCAGCCTTGGGAAAGAGACCGGTGGGATACGTGAGGGAGAAAGGAAGATGCCGACTGACATTCTAGAAGCCTGCTCTGTGCCAGAGGGTTGACAACGCGTGTGGATTTGTCCACGCAGTGACCGTGGGAGAAGGTGGCCCCCGTTACAGAAGTGAAAAGTGGACTCAGCAAAGCCCACGCCCTCTTGCCTGTGAGCCCTGGTGATGAACAGCACAGTGAGATGATCTGCACTCCCTCTCCTGTGAACAGAAACGTGAGCCAGGAGGAGTAAGAAATGCCCCTCTTGACTGTGATTTGGGAGCAGCTGGACCACCACGGCTCAGAACGGACCGACCAGAGCCCTCCATCCTCCTGCAACCTCCTGGCCGCAGGCCTGACCATCCAGGCAGTCACAGCCAATGAGAGAACCAGCCCTTCAGCTTTTAAAAATTAGTGTATTTATTTGTTTTGGTTGTGCTGCATCTTCGTGGCTGCACTGGCTTGTTCTCTAGTTGCAGTCAGTGGGGGCTGTTCTCTTGTTGTAGAGCGCAGGCTCTCAGGGACGTCGTTCAGTCGTCGTGGCTTGTGGGCTCAGTAGTTTCAGCTCCTGGGCTCTAGAGCCCAGGTTCAGTGGCTGGGGCGCACGGGTTTAATTGCTCCAAGGCATGTGGGATCTTTCGGAGCAGGAACTGCGCCTGCGATGCCTGCACTGGCAGGGGCATTCTTGACCCCTGGGCCACCAGAGAAGCCCAGCCCTCCGACTTTTGCAGGAACTCCTGGAAAAGAGGCACTCCGAGGCCACTCGCATGAGACAGGAAGATCCAAGGATACAAGCCTGGCCAGGCTGTAATCACAGAGGGACCGGCTTCCCAGGGATAAAGTTAATCTTGAGGAAAGCAGAACAGAGAGGGGAAAAGAAAGAAAAATGAGAAACCATCTGAAATCCTAGATGCAACGACACAGCTGTGGGTCCAGTCAGCCTGAAGAGTGACTACCCTCTAAACGTTCGTTTATGTGATCCGGTAAATCTTCCTTTTTGCCAAGACATTGAAGCTGACTCTCAGTTACAGAAGAATGAGTTCTGATGCCCAGGGCACAGCTGTGGAATTGGGACCAGGATGGCCCGGCCCACATTTGCATTTCCTTCCCGTCCTCCCTCCTCCTCCACACTCTGCAGGAGGAAATTCCTGACCCAGAGAAGTCCTCTCAGTCTGCTGCCTGAATCCAGCTGACCCAGGTGGACGCTGTCCTCACTTGGGCTCGTTGGTTCCCCGGACGATGGGGGCCCTACAGCCGTTGGAGCCCTGGTGATGAACAGCACAGTGAGATGATCTGCACTCCCTCTCCTGTGAACAGAAACGTGAGCCAGGAGGAGTAAGAAATGCCCCTCTTGACTGTGATTTGGGAGCAGCTGGACCACCACGGCTCAGAACGGACCGACCAGAGCCCTCCATCCTCCTGCAACCTCCTGGCCGCAGGCCTGACCATCCAGGCAGTCACAGCCAATGAGAGAACCAGCCCTTCAGCTTTTAAAAATTAGTGTATTTATTTGTTTTGGTTGTGCTGCATCTTCGTGGCTGCACTGGCTTGTTCTCTAGTTGCAGTCAGTGGGGGCTGTTCTCTTGTTGTAGAGCGCAGGCTCTCAGGGACGTCGTTCAGTCGTCGTGGCTTGTGGGCTCAGTAGTTTCAGCTCCTGGGCTCTAGGGCCCAGGTTCAGTGGCGGGGGCGCACGGGTTTAATTGCTCCAAGGCATGTGGGATCTTTCGGAGCAGGAACTGCGCCTGCGATGCCTGCACTGGCAGGGGCATTCTTGACCCCTGGGCCACCAGAGAAGCCCAGCCCTCCGACTTTTGCAGGAACTCCTGGAAAAGAGGCACTCCGAGGCCACTCGCATGAGACAGGAAGATCCAAGGATACAAGCCTGGCCAGGCTGTAATCACAGAGGGACCGGCTTCCCAGGGATAAAGTTAATCTTGAGGAAAGCAGAACAGAGAGGGGAAAAGAAAGAAAAATGAGAAACCATCTGAAATCCTAGATGCAACGACACAGCTGTGGGTCCAGTCAGCCTGAAGAGTGACTACCCTCTAAACGTTCGTTTATGTGATCCGGTAAATCTTCCTTTTTGCCAAGACATTGAAGCTGACTCTCAGTTACAGAAGAATGAGTTCTGATGCCCAGGGCACAGCTGTGGAATTGGGACCAGGATGGCCCGGCCCACATTTGCATTTCCTTCCCGTCCTCCCTCCTCCTCCACACTCTGCAGGAGGAAATTCCTGACCCAGAGAAGTCCTCTCAGTCTGCTGCCTGAATCAGCTGACCCAGGTGGACGGCTCGGCCCACCCGGCACAAGCTCCCGTCTCTCTACACACGGAACTTCAGGCTTGTCCTCACTTGGGCTCGTTGGTTCCGCTTCGTGGTGTGCTGGTAACTGTTTACCAGCAGAGAAATAAAGAGGCCTGCACGGAAGAGTTTGCCAGTTCCCGTGATGTCAGTGTTTCCACCTCGACCAGGCCCAGGGTCCCCCGTGACGTCACTGAGTGCGGAGATAGGAAGAGATGTTAAGCAGCAAACCGTTTGAGAGTATGTCCACTACACAAATGTAATAGTCGTAAACCATAGACCATAATAAAATACAGTACATTAGTTGCGTGGTTGTTCGGATTGCTACGTTGCATCCGACTCTTTGTGACATTGTGGACAGCAGCGCACAAGGGGACAGTGCGCTGTCCCCTTGGGGGACAGTTCTCCACTGTCTCCTGGAGTTTGCTCTAATTAATGTCCATTGAGTCCATGATGTTGTCTAACCATCTCTTCCTCTCCTGCCCCTTTCTTTTACTTTCAGTCTTTCCCAGTCATGTATATTGATTTTTAAATTTTCCTTTGTTTTGGCCATGTTGAGCTTCATGTGGGATCTTAGTTCTCCTACTGGGGTTCGAACTAGTAGGAGAGCTAAGCGCCAGGTTGTGCTTCCTGCATTGGAAGCACAGAGTCTTAACCACTAGACTGCCAGGGAAGTCCCCATATTGATTTTTTATTACCTTCTTTTCTTTTTTTTAATTACACAGATACTCCCAGACTTATGATGGTTCGACTCACAGTTTTTCAACTTTAGGAAAGCAGTATGCATTTCGTGGAAACTGTGCTTTGAATTTTGCATTTGGATCTTTTCCCTGGCCTAGAGATAATGCAGTCTGGTCCTCTGGTGACGCTGGGCAGGGCAGCCAGCCACAGCGCCCATCGGCAATGCAGTCACGAGGGGAAACAACAGATACCCTTACAGCCTGTCTGCTCCCAGTCCTTCTTTTCTTCACTCTCAGTCCTATGTTCAACACATTACATGAGACAGTCAACACTTTACTATCAAAATGGGCTTTGTGTTAGATGAGTTTGGCCCGCTGTAGGCGAACGTAAGTGTTCTGAGCGTGTTCAAGGTAGGCTGGGCTTAGCTATGATGGTTTGGTGGGTCTGATGTACTAAACACATTTCCAACTAAATGATATTTTCAATTTACGATGGGTTAATTGGGATGTGGTTCCATTGTTAAACCAAGGAAGATCTGTAATTTATCTCCTCAAATTATACAACTTAATTTTGATAATAATAAGTAAATTATAAAATTTAATTTTAGCACTGGCTCACAAAATGCCTAAAAGTTTTATGATTGGCTCTTGTAAGCTGGTATGAAATGGTTCCAGGACACCATTGATGCCACGTAGATTTCGGTAGGAAACAACTGCTTCTTTCTGGGTTCAAACGGAATGGGCACGAGTCCTGGCTGAAATGAAAACAGGGACCTGGATGCGATCCTAAAAGCTTGCTCTGGGGGGAGAACTGTGCCACGCTGAAGAAAACCCTTGGCCATGTCCCACAGTGGAACTGGGTGGGTCGCTAGCGATCCTAACGGGCTTCATGACCTGGAGGTGTACTCTTGCTGTAGCGAGGCAGCCGTGCGTTGCGTGGTCAGCTGGCCCCGATCCATAGGAGTGCCGGGGAGCAGGGAAATCGAGGTGCTGGGCAGGGCGTGGAGCACAGGATGTGGACCAGCCGGGCTCCAGCTGGAAGCAGATGACACGTTCAGATCAGCATAACGTGTGGGGTGTCTGAGGAAGAGGCTCTGCACGGAGGTGTGGGCCGGTGTGGGGAGGCCGCAGGAAAAAGGCAGGGCTCCAGGTGCCACCGGGTGAGGGGACCAGTCACTAGAGATGGAGGCAGAGCGGGCTGGGGAGTGGGTCTCCCAGTAGAAAGTGGGGTCTTTGCCTGTAGGGAGGATGTGAGGAATGAGCGCCCTCTTTCTCCTGTTTCCTTTTCTTTTCTATCTCAGTTCCCTGTTGGCGGGACCCGGCCAGAGGGCAAGGAAATGGCTTTGTTTGGACTTTTTTGGGGACAGGAGAAAAGTGGGAGGGGTCTGGAGGGTCAGGCGGTAAAAGTCTTCATCTGAGGATCTCAGTACGGACCTGGGTATCTTTTTTGTCTCGGGCCTAGGAGAAAGGCCAGGAGACTCACTTTTGGAACCTCTGCAGGCCACCGTATCCCAGAGACACCCAGGGTCTGGTCATCCACCCTGTTAGGGGCAGGAGACTGTTTGTGCCAGCCCGGCAGTGGTTTCTGGGATGAAGGGAGTGAAGTCCGGAAGAAAACCCTTGGCCATGTCCCACCGTCTGCTGCCAGGGCAGTCACTGGGGCCCCCCCGCTGCCTGACTGACCCTAGGCCTGCATGTCAGATTCTGCAGGTCCTCTTCTCTGGACACTCAGTTGGGTTTGGGGTCTGGTCTGGGAGCCCCGAGACCTGGGCGTCTGACTCTGATGCTTTATCATGTGGGGGTCACCAGATCCTATCATGAACCTGAATTTTCTCATCTGCAAAACCAAGGTGCTAGATGGGATGGTCCTGATTCCCAAGGACACCACTGACTCTGGTGTCTTATGTCAGGACTCGAAGGGCATGATCTCTGGGTCATTTGCATAATGAAAAGCATGTCTTCCCACCGCCAGGAGGTGGCAGCAAAATTCTGTTTTGAAGAGGCCTGTGGGTCAGGGTCGCTCTGCTGTCCAAGGCCCCAGAACTCAAAGCCCAGGTTTGGTGGTTAGGTTTCACTGCTTAATGATAATAACAACAGCAGCAGCCAATATCATTATTATTGTTATAACCATTATTCTTAGTAAAACATCTCCAGTTTGGGCAGTCCTGTGTTGCTGGGGAATCTCTCACAAAGCATCGTGGGGAATCATTCAACAATTCCATCGTGAGAGGAAATTCCAGGACTTCCTCATCCATCTTGAAGCTCAGAGACACTCCTTGACCTGGCCAAAGCCTTCTGGAAAGTATGATGTGCTGGGGTCTTTGCCTGTAGGGAGGATGTGAGGAATGAGCGCCTCTTTCTCCTGTTTCCTTTCTTTTCTACCTCAGTTCCCTGTTGGCGGGACCCGGCCAGAGGGCAAGGAAATGGCTTTGTTTGGACTTTTTTGGGGACAGGAGAAAAGTGGGAGGGGTCTGGAGGGTCAGGCGGTAAAAGTCTTCATCTGAGGATCTCAGTACGGACCTGGGTATCTTTTTTGTCTCGGGCCTAGGAGAAAGGCCAGGAGACTCACTTTTGGAACCTCTGCAGGCCACCGTATCCCAGAGACACCCAGGGTCTGGTCATCCACCCTGTTAGGGGCAGGAGACTGTTTGTGCCAGCCCGGCAGTGGTTTCTGGGATGAAGGGAGTGAAGTCCGGAAGAAAACCCTTGGCCATGTCCCACCGTCTGCTGCCAGGGCAGTCACTGGGGCCCCCCCGCTGCCTGACTGACCCTAGGCCTGCATGTCAGATTCTGCAGGTCCTCTTCTCTGGACACTCAGTTGGGTTTGGGGTCTGGTCTGGGAGCCCCGAGACCTGGGCGTCTGACTCTGATGCTTTATCATGTGGGGGTCACCAGATCCTATCATGAACCTGAATTTTCTCATCTGCAAAACCAAGGTGCTAGATGGGATGGTCCTGATTCCCAAGGACACCACTGACTCTGGTGTCTTATGTCAGGACTCGAAGGGCATGATCTCTGGGTCATTTGCATAATGAAAAGCATGTCTTCCCACCGCCAGGAGGTGGCAGCAAAATTCTGTTTTGAAGAGGCCTGTGGGTCAGGGTCGCTCTGCTGTCCAAGGCCCCAGAACTCAAAGCCCAGGTTTGGTGGTTAGGTTTCACTGCTTAATGATAATAACAACAGCAGCAGCCAATATCATTATTATTGTTATAACCATTATTCTTAGTAAAACATCTCCAGTTTGGGCAGTCCTGTGTTGCTGGGGAATCTCTCACAAAGCATCGTGGGGGAATCATTCAACAATTCCATCGTGACGTAGGAAATTCCAGGACTTCCTCATCCATCTTGAAGCTCAGAGACACTCCTTGACCTGGCCAAAGCCTTCTGGAAAGTATGATGTGCTGGAGCTCTGGGGGCCAGGGTGGGGAGGAGGTGGCTGTGCAGTAACTAAGTCGTGCCCGGCTCTCTGCGACCCCATGGGCTGTAGCACGCCAGGCTTCCCTGTTCTTCACTGTCTCCCAGAGGTGGGGGACCAGGTAAATTCAGAGATGCTAGCCAGCTCCGAGTGAACTGGGGAGCGTCTGAGCAGGTGGAATTCAGATCTGATTCTGTCGAAGTGTCAGAAAGGAGTGATTCCGCGGGAGATTTTCTTGACGCCCCCGGGTGCACAGTGTGTTAGCTCCTCGAACCAGAGTCCCTCAGAGACACGGCCAGAGCCCGAGCACCACCGGAAGCCGGGCCGACACTCCGCCTACGCCCTGGGGCTGTGTGTCACCTTGCCGACCGCGATGGCGTGTTAGCAGAGTACAGGCTGTGTGTCCGGCTCCAGACCAGGGGTGCTTGTTGCATAGTCTGAGTTACTTTTCAGAATAACCCTCTCAAGTATGTCGTTCCATCCCCTTTTACACGTGAGGAGCCAGAGGCTCAAAGTCATGAAGTAGCTTGTTCCAAATGGCACAGCTGTGAGTGGTGGGCTGGGGCTGGGACCCGGCAGGGCAGCCCCAGGGCTGTCACCACGCAGAGGGGCGAGGCCACCGTGCGAGCCTCTGTGCTGCACGGCGAGTCCAAAGGGCTGCCAGCCAGGCGGCTCCTCGGCATCGGAAAAGCCACAGCCCACCGGCTAGCAAATCAGGGCGCTAATACCTGCCTGACCTCTTGACTGGCTTGACCTCTTGACAGGTGAACTCAACAGCCAGGTGGGAGGACGTTGTAGAAGAGATGGAGATGGACGTGTGGATCCTCCACCTCTTACAGATGGCTCTGCGAACTTGAAACCGTACCGTTATTCTAACTGGGAGGAGGGCACGCTGGGGTGGCAGGAGTGTAGGAGCAGGATCTGGTGTTTGGGGCCTTTCGAACGGCCTCGGTTTCCTTGTGTATGAAATTGAGAAGGTCGAAGAGATCATTTTTTTATGGATTCTTTTCTGCTTAAGTTTAGGCATGATGGTGACAGGGATGGTGAGACAGTGAGGATGAGGGTGAGGAGAGGTCATCTGACCTCGGGTTCAGGTCCTGCTGCCAGCCCCTGTGTCACAGGCACGGGGCTGGGCTGGTGAGGAGATGGAGAGGAGGATCTGGAGGCCAGAGAGAAGGGGCCGTCTGAAGAGGTTAGAGGAGAGGGCCTCAGGGCCAGGGACCAGCAAGCCAGGAACCCTGCAGCCCTTGCCATCAGCTCACACTCCATGTAGCCCAAGGAAGCTGTGATTTTTACTGTCATTTCTGCCTCACAGAATATGGAAATCGAGGCTCAGGAAGTTCGTCTTCAGTTGCCCGAGGCCATGCCGTGGGTATGTGATAATATTGGGATTCCATCTAGGTTCAGTGGAACCCAAAGTCTGTGCTGGTGACCACACGGGTCAGTCTGACCATTGAGGCAGCTCGGGTTCAGAGAATGCACATGGCCAACCCAGGTCACATGACTGTTGCTACTAAGAGGTCAAGTCAAGACTCAGATTTCATCGTGGCTCCTGGTCCTGGCCTTGTTTGTGCTGCTGCATTCCTGTCCTTTCAGGGCAAGCTGACCAACATAATCAGAGTCAGGGGGATCTGGGAGCGACCCTGAGACCAGCCTTGGCCCGAGCACTGTGGGGGGATCTGTGCACATGGAAGAAGATGGAAAGGAGGAGCAAGCAGGGCTGGCAGGCCAGGCCAGCCCCCGGGCAGTCCTTCCTGAAGCCCTGGTCCTCCTAGGAATGAATCCCGGGGTCAGGAGCGCCTAGGTCCTCTGCAGGTGTTCCGGGAGCTGCATGTGGTCTGAGAGGAGTGAGACACGCCCCTGGGAGAGACCAACTTCGGAAGAGCAGAGCTGCTTGGTGGAAAGAGCCCTGGGGTCTTCAGGGTCTAGTCTAGGGGGTCTAGCATCTTGGGGGTCTAGTCTCCACTGCCTTGGATAACTACAAAGTACTTGATCCATCTGGGTCCACTTTCACTGTAAATTCAGGGGAGCTGGGTCGGAAAAATTATGAGTTCCTAAGCATAAAATGGGCTCCAGGTATCTGAAAGGGCCTTTGTTTGTAACTGCTGGGCGCTGGTGGTCTGTCTTGCAGTGGGTTGGGTCTCCTCCTTTCTTAGTCGGGGTCAGGAGGGTCCACGTTCACATCCCTTACTTTCTTGTGGTTTCTACGATAGACCTGGCGAGAGTCTGAGAACCACCCTCGCGGAGGAGGACCGGACGGCGGCAGTAAACACAGCAGAGCCGAGGACCCCAGTCGCCAGGAGAATTTATTTCTCATGACACCTTCCCTCCACTCGCCTGAGGTGTCCCATGGCAACGGCCATGGGGAGGGGCTCACTCCTCCATCTTCTGTGGGAGGGAAAGAATCATACAGGAAATGAGTCAAACCCAAGGTGAGGCTGGGCGTCCTGTTCAAGAGGGGCAGGTGGAGAGGCTGGATGCCGTATGTGATAATATTGGGATTCCATCTAGGTTCAGTGGAACCCAAAGTCTGTGCTGGTGACCACACGGGTCAGTCTGACCATTGAGGCAGCTCGGGTTCAGAGAATGCACATGGCCAACCCAGGTCACATGACTGTTGCTACTAAGAGGTCAAGTCAAGACTCAGATTTCATCGTGGCTCCTGGTCCTGGCCTTGTTTGTGCTGCTGCATTCCTGTCCTTTCAGGGCAAGCTGACCAACATAATCAGAGTCAGGGGGATCTGGGAGCGACCCTGAGACCAGCCTTGGCCCGAGCACTGTGGGGGGATCTGTGCACATGGAAGAAGATGGAAAGGAGGAGCAAGCAGGGCTGGCAGGCCAGGCCAGCCCCCGGGCAGTCCTTCCTGAAGCCCTGGTCCTCCTAGGAATGAATCCCGGGGTCAGGAGCGCCTAGGTCCTCTGCAGGTGTTCCGGGAGCTGCATGTGGTCTGAGAGGAGTGAGACACGCCCCTGGGAGAGACCAACTTCGGAAGAGCAGAGCTGCTTGGTGGAAAGAGCCCTGGGGTCTTCAGGGTCTAGTCTGGGGGGTCTGGCATCTTGGGGTCTAGTCTCCACTGCCTTGGATAACTACAAAGTACTTGATCCATCTGGGTCCACTTTCACTGTAAATTCAGGGGAGCTGGGTCGGAAAAATTATGAGTTCCTAAGCATAAAATGGGCTCCAGGTATCTGAAAGGGCCTTTGTTTGTAACTGCTGGGCGCTGGTGGTCTGTCTTGCAGTGGGTTGGGTCTCCTCCTTTCTTAGTCGGGGTCAGGAGGGTCCACGTTCACATCCCTTACTTTCTTGTGGTTTCTACGATAGACCTGGCGAGAGTCTGAGAACCACCCTCGCGGAGGAGGACCGGACGGCGGCAGTAAACACAGCAGAGCCGAGGACCCCAGTCGCCAGGAGAATTTATTTCTCATGACACCTTCCCTCCACTCGCCTGAGGTGTCCCATGGCAACGGCCATGGGGAGGGGCTCACTCCTCCATCTTCTGTGGGAGGGAAAGAATCATACAGGAAATGAGTCAAACCCAAGGTGAGGCTGGGCGTCCTGTTCAAGAGGGGCAGCTGGAGAGGCTGGAGCCTCCGAAAAATGCTAAGCTGTGGCTCTGTCTCCCCTTGTGCATTGTAAAAGCGAACCAGCCGAGCCCCTGGAGATGGGGTGAATCCTCCCCCGACCCTTGGGGTGAAGCCCAAGGGGCTTCTTGGGCAGCACCTTGTGCAACAGGGAGGGAGGGATGGGGATAGCAGCGTGTCTGGTCCCTGGTCCCTCACTGGTCCTCTGAGCCTGCGACCACGGGGAGCCTGGCTAAAGCAGTGGGTCGGGGAACGCAGAGCGGACAGCTGGGGAGGGGCACCGAAGGCGCCCTCTGCGCCCCGCTGGCTCTTGCCCGGCCCTGCTCGCAGAGTGTTGGCGGGGCCTCTGCCCTCACCTGGGCTCCCACGTCTCGGCTCTTGGCCCGCAGCTTGTTGACCTGGGACTCGGCGATGTCGGCCCGTTCCTCGGCCTCCTCCAGCTCGTGCTGGACCCTCCGGCACCGGGACAGCTGCGTGTTGGCCTGCTCCTCCTGAACAGAAGGTGGGGCGGGCAGGAGGCTGAGGAAGGCCCTTCCTCTGGCTCTGATGCCCAGGTCCCTGACGGCCTCTGGGAGACCAGGGAACCAGGAGAGCTTGAGCCCCAATCCCTGATGGCAGACGAGGGGAAAGCTGAGCTCTTTACTGGTGAGGACGGTGTCCTGTCCTCGACTCCTGACCGAGGAGTTTCCCAAAGGATTTCTCTTCTTTAGGAGAAAAGGACTCCTTCCACCACCCCAGCTTCCTGCAAACAGGTCTCCTCCTTTCTTAGTCGGGGTCAGGAGGGTCCACGTTCACATCCCTTACTTTCTTGTGGTTTCTACGATAGACCTGGCGAGAGTCTGAGAACCACCCTCGCGGAGGAGGACCGGACGGCGGCAGTAAACACAGCAGAGCCGAGGACCCCAGTCGCCAGGAGAATTTATTTCTCATGACACCTTCCCTCCACTCGCCTGAGGTGTCCCATGGCAACGGCCATGGGGAGGGGCTCACTCCTCCATCTTCTGTGGGAGGGAAAGAATCATACAGGAAATGAGTCAAACCCAAGGTGAGGCTGGGCGTCCTGTTCAAGAGGGGCAGCTGGAGAGGCTGGAGCCTCCGAAAAATGCTAAGCTGTGGCTCTGTCTCCCCTTGTGCATTGTAAAAGCGAACCAGCCGAGCCCCTGGAGATGGGGTGAATCCTCCCCCGACCCTTGGGGTGAAGCCCAAGGCTTCTTGGGCAGCACCTTGTGCAACAGGGAGGGAGGGATGGGGATAGCAGCGTGTCTGGTCCCTGGTCCCTCACTGGTCCTCTGAGCCTGCGACCACGGGGAGCCTGGCTAAAGCAGTGGGTCGGGGAACGCAGAGCGGACAGCTGGGGAGGGGCACCGAAGGCGCCCTCTGCGCCCCGCTGGCTCTTGCCCGGCCCTGCTCGCAGAGTGTTGGCGGGGCCTCTGCCCTCACCTGGGCTCCCACGTCTCGGCTCTTGGCCCGCAGCTTGTTGACCTGGGACTCGGCGATGTCGGCCCGTTCCTCGGCCTCCTCCAGCTCGTGCTGGACCCTCCGGCACCGGGACAGCTGCGTGTTGGCCTGCTCCTCCTGAACAGAAGGTGGGGCGGGCAGGAGGCTGAGGAAGGCCCTTCCTCTGGCTCTGATGCCCAGGTCCCTGACGGCCTCTGGGAGACCAGGGAACCAGGAGAGCTTGAGCCCCAATCCCTGATGGCAGACGAGGGGAAAGCTGAGCTCTTTACTGGTGAGGACGGTGTCCTGTCCTCGACTCCTGACCGAGGAGTTTCCCAAAGGATTTCTCTTCTTTAGGAGAAAAGGACTCCTTCCACCACCCCAGCTTCCTGCTATTAACGTCCTTCTGACCTAGGATCCCCAGAAGGCATTTAGGAAATGCTCATTTCAGCCCAAACCATTACCTTTCTGTTTGTTTCACCTGTTTGCTCAAGGGCACATTCAAAAGGGTAAAGTGGGAGGTGGGAGTTAGGGAGGCTGGGGAAGGAAGGAGGTGGTGGGGGCCAGGGCCAAGGGTGAGATGGGATGCCGTGAGTTAGGACCGCGTGTTTGAGGTCAGCTTGCAGGTGGGGAGTTCTGAGTGAGTCAGGACTGGTGAGATACAGCCAGGTGGGCTGAGGCAGGATGGAGAGATGGAGGGGTGTGGGCCAGGACAGGTAGGGGCTGGGGGAAGGGGAGGAGGTTAAGGGAGGGAGAGGTGGGGCAGGTTTGCCTAACACAGATAGGGGAGGGAGAGGGCAGGCGTCCTGAGCTCATGTTTATACCCTGCCAGTGACATCTCGGGCCTCAGCTGCTGGGGACCCTGTGAAACAGGGACCCGGTAAACAGTGGCCACGGTGCCCGGGACCCCCGCACTTACGGCCTCCTCCGCCTGCCTCTTGTAAGCCTTCACTTTGGCCTGCAACTTGTCCACCAGGTCCTGGAGCCTGAGAATGTTCTTGCGGTCCTCCTCTGCCTGCAAACACAGGGCCCGTGCCAGCGCCCTCCCCTGCTGCCTGTGGGTCTGGTCCAGGGGTGTCCACGGGGATTCGGGAGAATCGCTGCCTACCTGGTAAGTCATCTCCTTGACCTTCCGCTCGTATCTGTGGGCGCCCTTCAGGGCCTCAGCCCCCCTCTTCTGCTCAGCGTCCAGCTCGCTCTCTAGCTCCCGAACCTGCACCCAGAAGAGAGCACAGGCTCAGGCCATGTCTCCCCGGCTCTTCTCGCCATTCCTGTGCCGATTGTTTTAGGTGAACTCAAGATCCTCCAAGTGTATTTTTACAAAGCTGTCTCCTCCTCAGGCTCAGAACACATTGTATTCACAAGGCCGCACCTAGTACATGCTGGGGCTTTGTGCAAATGACAAGACGCCCTCTTTGGGCAGAAGCAGCCCTGGGTGCATGTGGCTTGACTAGTGGACCAGGCTTTGCAAAGATGCCCCTTCCTCGGGGACCACACGGCTCGGTGAGGGCTGTCATGGGGCCTGGATTTCTGATTGAGGAAGGCGGTGGCAGGGGTCATGGCGAGAAAGTGAGCCAGGATGGGTAGAAGGTGTGTTTACGCCCAGGTCCAGCTGATGGATCCAAAGCAAGTCAGTTGTCACTAAGTATGAGTTTCTGTGTATCTGTCTGTTTTTATGTTTTTATTTTTTTGGCTGCACTGCATGACTTTGGTTCCCTGATCAAGGATTAAAGGTATGCCCCCAGCATTGGAAGTGCAGAGTCCTAACCACTGGACTGCCAGGGAAGTCCCTGACTTTCTGTTCATTTAGAACAGAGATGAGAATTCCTGCCAACCTACCTCGGAAGTGGGGATCAAACGAAACAGTCTACGAAAGTGTCTTTTAATGATATAGCGCTGCCGAGGTATTATTGATTTCATACCGTGTCTGCCTTTCCTGAAGTCGTGAGGGAGTAGGTCAGCTCCTGAGAATGCAGTTTGCCTCAATCCAGAGGGAGCTGCATGGTGAGGGTGGCAGCTGGTCCCTGGGAATCCCAGTGCCTTGAAACCTACTGGTGGAACTGGCAATTTAGAGCACTGGTCAAGAGAAGATCCTCCTGCTTGCCCACCAGCTCCAGGAAGCTGTCTCCCATCAGGTTCTAGAAAACATTTGCTTCCCTAGGAATTCTCTCTGGGCCTCTGCAAGGTTCATGGAGCTGAGATAACTGGGCAGCAGGGGATTGGAGGACAGGCCAGGTGCCTTACCCACCAGAGGAAGGCTGGCGGAGGCTGGTGGAGGGTTCCTTGCCAACCTAGAATCAGAGAACCATAGAGGGTGGCCTGGGAGGTAATTCCTCTCTCCAGGGAGGGGTCCACATGAAGGCCAAGCCCACGTTTGTTTTACCAGAAGAGGACTGGGAATAATTAACAATCAGCATTTAAAGAATTCTGGGGGCGCTCTAACATCCGGGTGTTTACTTTTGTTACTCATGTGTCTATGGCCTGGAGTTTTTAGTCAAGAAGTGGTTTCACATTCACAGTGTTCAGGTGTGGTGCCCACAGCGTAGGGAGGCTGGCATCAAGAATGCGTCTGGGGCTCTCCTGCTGGGAGAAGTGGTTTCCTTCTCTCCACCGCCTCTTCCTCCTCTCTGGCTCTTTCATGTCCCTTCTCCTGGGGACAACAGAGACAGTTTCACATCCTCCTTCTCTGAGCCCTTCTCCAAACAGCCAGCGGGTAATGCAGCCCGGTTTTAAAAAGCAAAGAAACCATCTTGGGTCGAAGGGAAAGCAGAAGGGCATAGGAAACAAAGGGAGCCATCAGAAGAGAGACAGAAAACTGCGAAATATGCTCCCCGGTCAAGAAAAGCAGGACCGTCCTGTGTGGGGGCCGCACGTTGCTGGAGAATGAGCCTGGAGAATCAGAAGTGGTCCCGGGAAAGGACCACTGGCCCTGAATTTCGGAGGGAGGGAGAAAGACACCAGAGGTGGAAGCTGTGTTCCCACGTTAGGCGATCCAGGAAGGGAATGAGACCTGGGAACAGGAGGCACGGTGGCAGATTGTGCGTAGGATGGGCCATTGCTTATCGAAGTGCTTCTTGTTGTTTAGTGGCGAAGTCGTGCCCCACTCTTTTGCGACCCGATGGAGTGTAGTCTGCCCGGCTTCTCTGGCCATGGGATTTCCCAGGCAAGAATACTGGCGTGGGTTGCCACTTCCTCCTCCAGGGGGTCTTCCCAGCCCAGGGATGGAACCCGAGTCTCCTGCATTGGCAGGTGGCTATTTTGTCACTGAGACATCAAAGTGCAGCTTGGTCCAAAATGTGAATTACACACAAATGTGTAATCTCATGATCGCAAATTATCCCCCCCATTTATATCGATCTGAATCTAAATAAAGGCAGGCTATGAATGTGAGCTATGTCGTTACGCTGTGGGTATTGAGGGATACCCATTCTAAAGTGGGCCTGTGTGTGTCTTGGGGCATAGGAACCAGAGAGGGAGAAGCAGGGGGACCTCCGGCTCACGGGTTTTGCACGTGGTCTCCCAACTGAACCTGCGGTCGGCTCAGGGCCCACTTCCCCGCCTCTTCGGTTTTGGGGCCGCCGGAAGCAGCCGAACCGCCATCACTCTGGAAAGAGAGCCCTCTCTGGCGATCCTACCCGGGCCTCCAGCTTCTGGATCTGCTTCTTCCCGCCCTTCAGGGCCAGCTGCTCAGCCTCGTCCAGGCGGTGCTGCAGGTCCTTCACCGTCTGCTCCAGGTTCTTCTTCATGCGCTCCAGGTGGGCGCTGGTGTCCTGCTCCTTCTTCAGCTCCTCGGCCATCATGGCCGCCTGGGTAGGTTCACAGGAGGCTTCAGCGGGCCGCCTGTCCTCCCCGCAGGCACACTAAGGATGCTGCGAGGCTGGTCCTCCCGCCCCCAGCTCCCTCCCTCTTTGCCTCTGCCAAGCCTCTGTCTCCTCAGCTCCCCAGGAAGTACCACTGCCTGGCCGCACTGCCAAGGAGACTCCGGAGACCTCCTTGCCAGGCCGCGGCCCAGAAACCCCTCTCTTATCTCCAGACAGCATCTCTGCGAGGAACGAGCGGCACTCACATCCGTAATGGCTTTCTTGGCTTTCTCCTCTGCGTTTTTGGACTCCTGGATCGAGTTCTCCACCTCTGCCTGGCACTGGGCTATGTCAGCTTCCAGTTTTCTCTTGGTATTTATCAGGCTCGTGTTCTATAAGAAAAATTAGATACCGGAGGTTCAGGTTATATATGGACACGTTAAGTGATTGGAAGGGAGAGAGTTGGGTGAGAAAGGAAATCAGTCGTGAGGACGTTCCGGTTCTCACTTTTCACAAAGTGAAAAATATTTAAAAAGAGTCTTTCATTCTTGATCTCCAATCCGACTCAGGAATTGTAGGTTAAAAAAAATTGAATGATAAAGGTAGACTTCGAAATATTTGAGGAAGGATAGATTATTTAATTAATGGGGTTGAAACAAGAAAATGATTGACTTCATGATATGAAATGAAAACTAATTCTGGTGATCAATACATTATACGTGGAACTGTAAGTGTGATGAACAATGAGAAAGCGTTCGCCATGTGCATTACTGAGAAAAGATTTCCTTCCTTAATATGTAAATAAACCACTAGGGAAAAAAGAGGCCAAAATTGAAAAGAAAAAAAAGTGGGCCTGTGTGTGTCTTGGGGCATAGGAACCAGAGAGGGAGAAGCAGGGGGACCTCCGGCTCACGGGTTTTGCACGTGGTCTCCCAACTGAACCTGCGGTCGGCTCAGGGCCCACTTCCCCGCCTCTTCGGTTTTGGGGCCGCCGGAAGCAGCCGAACCGCCATCACTCTGGAAAGAGAGCCCTCTCTGGCGATCCTACCCGGGCCTCCAGCTTCTGGATCTGCTTCTTCCCGCCCTTCAGGGCCAGCTGCTCAGCCTCGTCCAGGCGGTGCTGCAGGTCCTTCACCGTCTGCTCCAGGTTCTTCTTCATGCGCTCCAGGTGGGCGCTGGTGTCCTGCTCCTTCTTCAGCTCCTCGGCCATCATGGCCGCCTGGGTAGGTTCACAGGAGGCTTCAGCGGGCCGCCTGTCCTCCCCGCAGGCACACTAAGGATGCTGCGAGGCTGGTCCTCCCGCCCCCAGCTCCCTCCCTCTTTGCCTCTGCCAAGCCTCTGTCTCCTCAGCTCCCCAGGAAGTACCACTGCCTGGCCGCACTGCCAAGGAGGCCCCTGAGACCTCCTTGCCAGGCCGCGGCCCAGAAACCCCTCTCTTATCTCCAGACAGCATCTCTGCGAGGAACGAGCGGCACTCACATCCGTAATGGCTTTCTTGGCTTTCTCCTCTGCGTTTTTGGACTCCTGGATCGAGTTCTCCACCTCTGCCTGGCACTGGGCTATGTCAGCTTCCAGTTTTCTCTTGGTATTTATCAGGCTCGTGTTCTATAAGAAAAATTAGATACCGGAGGTTCAGGTTATATATGGACACGTTAAGTGATTGGAAGGGAGAGAGTTGGGTGAGAAAGGAAATCAGTCGTGAGGACGTTCCGGTTCTCACTTTTCACAAAGTGAAAAATATTTAAAAAGAGTCTTTCATTCTTGATCTCCAATCCGACTCAGGAATTGTAGGTTAAAAAAAATTGAATGATAAAGGTAGACTTCGAAATATTTGAGGAAGGATAGATTATTTAATTAATGGGGTTGAAACAAGAAAATGATTGACTTCATGATATGAAATGAAAACTAATTCTGGTGATCAATACATTATACGTGGAACTGTAAGTGTGATGAACAATGAGAAAGCGTTCGCCATGTGCATTACTGAGAAAAGATTTCCTTCCTTAATATGTAAATAAACCACTAGGGAAAAAAGGGCCAAAGGAGAAATAGCTGAGACACACCAGGAGAAAGACAAATAGGTAACAAACAGCACAGAACCTTCCACCTCATTAGTAATCAAAGAAATAAGGATTTTTAAAGTGAGTCATTTTCAACCGTAAAAATTGATGAAGATTAAGGCAAATAATAGATAAGCACTCTCACATATTTTCCTACTAGGAGTAAAAATTGGGGCAACTTTGTTAAAGACCAATTTGTAACATATTATAAATGTTTATACTGTTTTGACCATGAAATTATGCTTTGAGGAATATATGTACTTCTAGAATATTAAGGAAATAGTCATCACGGATGTGTATGAAGATTAGCTATGAAGAAGTTTGTCACAGCAATCTTCTAATCATAAACATTTTTATTGGGAGCAGTCTAAAAATATGCAACCCTAGAAAACTGAATAAATAAAAGTGCCATAATGCACAACTAAAATGGACTACTTTTCTGCTATTGAAAATATCATAGAAGACTGTTTTAAACTATAGAAATATGTTCATGACACATGGTTAAATGAAAAAAGGATTGATTACATTTATGAAAAATATCATATTTATGTATAGAAACAAGAGCCTAGAATAGAAAATCCCCAAATGCTAACAATATGGCTTGTATTTTTCTATTGTTTTGGCTTGTATTCTCTAGTTTTTAAAGTGACGAATTTTAGGGAAATTCCCTGACGGTGATTAGGGCCTTGAGCTTCTATTGAAGGGGGTGTGGGTTTGATCCCTAGTTGGGGAACTAAGATCCCATATACCATGAGGTATGGCCAAAAATAAATGAACGAAACAAGGAATTTTGTAGCTTAAAAAATGATTATTTCAAAAGACAGTCCTAATTATCTAAGCTTGCGGTTTAAATGTTACTGTATCTGCACAGCCTTCTCTGGCCTCCTTATGCAATAACTTGTCCTTCTCTATCTTCAGATGGAAGAAAGCTCAGCTGTCTGTCTGTCCATCTAGAGACAAAGTTATCCCAAGAACTCAGCCTAATGAAAGTCGGTGTTGACCACTGGCCTGGGGGGAGTGGTGGGAACGCCATTCCACGGAGCACCTGGCTCCGCCTGGCCCCGGGTGGACCCCGCATCCGCGGAGCGCCTGGCTCCGCCTGGCCCCGGGTGGACCCCGCATCCGCGGAGCGCCTGGCTCCGCCTTCCCCCGGGTGGACCCCGCATCCGCGGAGCGCCTGGCTCCGCCTTCCCCCGGGTGGACCCCGCATCCGCGGAGCGCCTGGCTCCGCCTGGCCCCGGGTGGACCCCGCATCCGCGGAGCGCCTGGCTCCGCCTGGCCCCGGGTGGACCCCGCATCCGCGGAGCGCCTGGCTCCGCCTGGCCCCGGGTGGACCCCGCATCCGCGGAGCGCCTGACTCCGCCTTCCCCCGGGTGGACCCCGCATCCGCGGAGCGCCTGGCTCCGCCTGGCCCCGGGTGGACCCCGCATCCGCGGAGCGCCTGGCTCCTCCTGGCCCCGGGTGGACCCTGTGCAGCGAGGACGGCCTCACCTGGGAGTGAAGGAGCTGCACGCGGTCACTGGCGTCCAGCAGCTCCTGCTCCGACAGCCTGCGGGTCCGCTCCGTCTGCTCCAGGGCCGCCTTCATCTCCTCCAGCTCCTCCTGCAGGAGCCCGTTCCTGCGCTCCACCATGGCCAGCTGCTCCTTGAGGTCCTCGTTGCTCCTCAGGGCATCGTCCAGGTGCAGCTGGGAGTCCTTCACGGGAAGCCAGGGGTGAGAGGGGAGCCCAGGGCCGGCTCCGGTCCCGCCGGGTCCCCCGTGGGCCGCCCACCCACCTTGAGCTGGCCCTGGACGGAGCGCAGGTGTTTCTGGGTCTCGGCCACCTGGCGGTTGGCGTGGCCCAGCTGAATCTCCATCTCATTGAGGTCGCCCTCCATCTTCTTCTTCAGCCGCAGAGCATCGTTTCTGCTCCGGATCTCAGCATCCAGCATGCTCTGCGTGGCCTCCGCTGCCCGCTGGCTGTTTCTTTTCAGCTGCTCGATTTCTTCGTCCTTCTCTGCAATCCTGCGGTCAAGTTCAGATTTCACCTGGCCCAGCTCTAGCTGGACACGCAGAATCTTGCTCTCTTCGTGCTCCAAGGAACCCTGGTAAAAGCAAGGGAGAGGCTGGGAGTGCGGGGTGGCCACCTTCTTGAATGAGGGTCTTCATCTCCGTAGTGATAAAATGGGCATTATTAGGCTCGTTTTACAAATGAATGGAACAGTACTCAAAGAGGTCAAAGGGTTCACTCCCAAACTGTGACTGCTACTGAAACTAGAACAGAAACTTTGTTATTAACAAGCAAAGTTATGTCTTAAGGACAGAGCATCATTTTGAATGAGTAAACACTTAATTACTGTGTCTTTTTAAAAATAGTGATGGTAAGTCAGGAGGCCACCTCGTCTCTAAAAATACAGGGAGAGATTGTTCTCCTGTTCACCTGATCATGCAGATTCCCCTAGAAACATCTCAGTCGTCCACCCTGCCCTGGCCACAACTGACGATTAAACCACGCCTCTTCCAGCCACACGGAATGCCCAGTGGTCAGAGATGACTGTGTAACTCTGCTGAAGTGAAGGCATTCTGAGCTGGCTCTCAGGATGTTTGGTGATAGAGTTCCTGCGTTTTGAGATGCTGAGGACGTAAAGATGGCTTTATTTATTCAGTTGGGGAACTATTATACCATGGACTGGAGGACACCCCGGAGAGGTGAGCAGAGGGCGCACCTGACCTCCGCACCCCTGCCCTGCGGTGGGGGCGGCTGAATATGCTTCCCACTGGAGCTCCGGGCCTCCCGGCAAGAAGAAGCCCCTGGGGGTGCTGTCCTTCGTGCTCTGTGCTCCCCTGTCCCACCCCAGATGCTTGCCTCTGCCTCCTCGAGGGCGGCCTGGAGATCTGACTTTTCTTGCTCCACTTGCTTCTTGGTCTCTCCACTTCCTGAAGATTCTTATTTGTTTCCCCAATCTGCATGGTTAAGTCGGAAATCTCTTCTGCAAAAGACAGGCTTGATTTAGACTGTTTCCACAGGCCCTATTTGATGACACAGGCTTTGCCGGGAAGTGAGGGACTGGCCGTTCATTCATGACACGGATACAGGAGAGAACAGATACAGTATAGCCTTTGGGGAGAGGTGTTGGGAAGGCACAGGTGCGTGGCTTCACCTGAAGGTGCAGGGGGCTCTCGTCCCACGCCTGGCCCAGCTCTAGCTGGACACGCAGAATCTTGCTCTCGTGCTCCAAGGAACCCTGGTAAAAGTAGGGGAGAGGCTGGGAGTGCGGGGTGGCCACCTTCTTGAATGAGGGTCTTCATCTCCGTAGTGATAAAATGGGCATTATTAGGCTCGTTTTACAAATGAATGGAACAGTACTCAAAGAGGTCAAAGGGTTCACTCCCAAACTGTGACTGCTACTGAAACTAGAACAGAAACTTTGTTATTAACAAGCAAAGTTATGTCTTAAGGACAGAGCATCATTTTGAATGAGTAAACACTTAATTACTGTGTCTTTTTAAAAATAGTGATGGTAAGTCAGGAGGCCACCTCGTCTCTAAAAATACAGGGAGAGATTGTTCTCCTGTTCACCTGATCATGCAGATTCCCCTAGAAACATCTCAGTCGTCCACCCTGCCCTGGCCACAACTGACGATTAAACCACGCCTCTTCCAGCCACACGGAATGCCCAGTGGTCAGAGATGACTGTGTAACTCTGCTGAAGTGAAGGCATTCTGAGCTGGCTCTCAGGATGTTTGGTGATAGAGTTCCTGCGTTTTGAGATGCTGAGGACGTAAAGATGGCTTTATTTATTCAGTTGGGGAACTATTATACCATGGACTGGAGGACACCCCGGAGAGGTGAGCAGAGGGCGCACCTGACCTCCGCACCCCTGCCCTGCGGTGGGGGCGGCTGAATATGCTTCCCACTGGAGCTCCCGGGCCTCCCGGCAAGAAGAAGCCCCTGGGGGTGCTGTCCTTCGTGCTCTGTGCTCCCCTGTCCCACCCCAGATGCTTGCCTCTGCCTCCTCGAGGGCGGCCTGGAGATCTGACTTTTCTTGCTCCACTTGCTTCTTGGTCTTCTCCACTTCCTGAAGATTCTTATTTGTTTCCCCAATCTGCATGGTTAAGTCGGAAATCTCTTCTGCAAAAGACAGGCTTGATTTAGACTGTTTCCACAGGCCCTATTTGATGACACAGGCTTTTGCCGGGGAAGTGAGGGACTGGCCGTTCATTCATGACACGGATACAGGAGAGAACAGATACAGTATAGCCTTTGGGGAGAGGTGTTGGGAAGGCACAGGTGCGTGGCTTCACCTGAAGGTGCAGAGGGAGGGGCATCTGAACCCCGGGGGGGCCCCGAACCTTCACACGGTGTCCAAAACGGTCCTGGAGAGGACCACCAGGGAGAAAGCCATGCACAGAATCATCGTCTCGGAAATAGGAAGGGCTTTCGGGGGCAGTGGGTCTGGTCTCATTTTGTGGGTCAAGAGTCAGACCTTAAAAGGTTTAGTGTCAGACCCGAGACATAAAGCCACGTGGAGACAGAATCCATGGAAGGTCCGTTCTCTAGCAGAGCAGGGAGCCTGGCAGTCTGTGAGCCCTCTATTCTCGAGAATGAGGCACAGGCTTCCACTGGGGGAGTTTGGGTCATGGGGTCACTGAGTAGATGTGGCAGTTTTGTGGGGCAGTGGAAAAGAGGTTGTGGTGAGTGGGGGAGAGGTGGTTGGATGAGAAAGGGGGACTGTCACACCCCTGTGGGTGGGGGGAGAGCTGGGGCTACCACACCCCCGCGATGGGCCGAGCTCACCTTGCAGATTTTTGTTCTCCCGTCTCAGGGTCTCTAACTGATCCAGCACCTCCTCATAGGCATTGCGCATCTTGAAGATTTCAGTGCTCAGTGACCGGGACTCTTTCTGAGCGGCTTCCAGCTCAGCTTGACTCTCATTCAGCTTTTGTTTCCACTCCGCGAGGACCTAGGTGACGACAGAGGAGCATGTGAGGAGCCGAGAGGACCAGGAGCTTGGATGAGTGAGGTCAGCAGTGAGTCATGGCAGCTGTGTCAAGGGGACACTGCTGTCCTTAGGGTATCAAAGAAACAGAGGTTTCCCCAGACATAGGGGCTCACAGCTCTGATATCTCCGCAGAGATCCGCTGTATTCTGAAAGATATGCTGGTCTCAAAGTCATCTGAATTGTCTTTAATGAAAAATAAAATTCCTTTCGGAGGGACCATCACCAAAGCAAAGAGGCAGTGCAAACGCCACACCCTCGGAAATCTCTTCTGCAAAACGGTTTTAACGCCACCTTTGAAAGGCTTTGCGGGAAGTGAGGACTGGCCGATTCATGACACGGATACAGGAGAGAACAGATACAGTATAGCCTTTGGGGAGAGGTGTTGGGAAGGCACAGGTGCGTGGCTTCACCTGAAGGTGCAGAGGGAGGGGCATCTGAACCCCGGGGGGGCCCCGAACCTTCACACGGTGTCCAAAACGGTCCTGGAGAGGACCACCAGGGAGAAAGCCATGCACAGAATCATCGTCTCGGAAATAGGAAGGGCTTTCGGGGGCAGTGGGTCTGGTCTCATTTTGTGGGTCAAGAGTCAGACCTTAAAAGGTTTAGTGTCAGACCCGAGACATAAAGCCACGTGGAGACAGAATCCATGGAAGGTCCGTTCTCTAGCAGAGCAGGGAGCCTGGCAGTCTGTGAGCCCTCTATTCTCGAGAATGAGGCACAGGCTTCCACTGGGGGAGTTTGGGTCATGGGGTCACTGAGTAGATGTGGCAGTTTTGTGGGGCAGTGGAAAAGAGGTTGTGGTGAGTGGGGGAGAGGTGGTTGGATGAGAAAGGGGGACTGTCACACCCCTGTGGGTGGGGGGAGAGCTGGGGCTACCACACCCCCGCGATGGGCCGAGCTCACCTTGCAGATTTTTGTTCTCCCGTCTCAGGGTCTCTAACTGATCCAGCACCTCCTCATAGGCATTGCGCATCTTGAAGATTTCAGTGCTCAGTGACCGGGACTCTTTCTGAGCGGCTTCCAGCTCAGCTTGACTCTCATTCAGCTTTTGTTTCCACTCCGCGAGGACCTAGGTGACGACAGAGGAGCATGTGAGGAGCCGAGAGGACCAGGAGCTTGGATGAGTGAGGTCAGCAGTGAGTCATGGCAGCTGTGTCAAAGGGGGGACACTGCTGTCCTTAGGGTATCAAAGAAACAGAGGTTTCCCCAGACATAGGGGCTCACAGCTCTGATATCTCCGCAGAGATCCGCTGTATTCTGAAAGATATGCTGGTCTCAAAGTCATCTGAATTGTCTTTAATGAAAAATAAAATTCCTTTCGGAGGGACCATCACCAAAGCAAAGAGGCAGTGCAAAACGCCACACCCTCCACCCTGGGACTTGGTGCTCTGTGCACTGCCCGCCCCCACCCCAGGTGCGTGTGGCTCACGCGTCTCTGGCATCAAGTGACGGGGAAGGACCTTGTCGAAGTTCCTCTGCTTCTTGTCCAGGCTGGCGCAGGCGGTGTTGGCCCGCTCCAGATCCAGCATCAGGTCGTCCACCTCTCCCTGGAGCCTCTGCTTGGTCTTCTCCAAGGAAGCGCACTTGGAGCTCACGGCCTCCGTGTTTTCCTCTGCTTCCTGGAGCCTCTGGGCCAGCTTCTTCCTACGAGGACCAGACGTAAGGCTGTTTCTGGGAAAGGTGGGCTCTGTCAGAGCTCACTGTCAGGTCAGAAGGGAAGGGAGTCATCTGCGAAGGACTGGAATTTGTTAAGACCAAGACCTAGAGTGAGATGATTGGATGGGATCTAAGTACCACCTTAAGAATCCCAGAATATCTGTGGCAAAGCAGTCACCTAGGAGATGCCAAGGGGACAAGGTGGAATGAATGGAGAGGACCCTTGCGGCGGGAAGGCATAGAGACCCCATCTGCATGCTAAAGAGAATGCAAAGGCCTGGGGAGGGGGAGAGGCTGACCCCGTCCCTTCCTTGTGCCTTAGGGTCGTGCCTCCTCCCGTCACCTGGGAGCCCCTACTTGGCCTCCTCCAGCTCCTCCGTGCGCTGGATGGCGTCCGTCTCGTACTTGGTCCTCCACTGGGCCACCTCGCCGTTGGCCTTGGACAGTGCCCTCTGCAGCTCGGCCTTGCCCTCCTGCTCCTCCTCGTACTGCTCCCGCAGCAGGTCACAGTCGTGGCGGGCGGACTGCAGGGCGTGGGCCAGGGCGCTCTTGGCCTGTGGAATCACCACGGTGACAGATTGCAGAAATGTTTGGCCTCCATTTTCCAAGGTAGGAATTTTTGTTTCAACCAGTGTGTCCCAACTGGAATCATTCCCTTGCTGCCTTTGCAAACTTTGCTGTAGCAGCGCAGCTCCTGTTTTATTCACCTCGTGTTTTAAAAAGTCGACTATTTAAAGGAAAAATCGTCTAACAGTTGCCATAAACAGAAGTGGAAGTAAGACAGTGTCCCCCCCTCCTGGCTAAGAACTCTGCAGCTGTGGCCTTGTGTCCTAGGCCTGCTCTCTGTGTCTCTGTAAGAAAGGTATGTGCTGGACAGGTGCCGTCCAAATGGGGGGCTACCCTGGTGACTCAGCAGTAAAGGGCCCACTTGCAGCCCCGGAGACGAGGGTTCGATCCCTGGGTCCGGAAGGGAAATGGCAACCTACTCCAGCCTTCTTGCCTGGGAAATGCTATATACTGAGGAGCCTTTCGGGCCTCCGTCCATGGGGTTGCAGAGAGTCGGACATGACTCAGCGATTAAACAACAGCCTCCAAATTGAGACTTTTCCCTTATTTAACCAGAAGAATTGAAGTAGAACTGGAAGGGAATAACCTTCTCACCACTAAATGCAGTGTTTTGGAATACTGTCATCATGAAAACCCCAAAAGCGTCTTGTGGTGTCACCAGGGGGCTGTGTCCCCACCCGGGAATTCTGACATGAGCTGTGCAGTTTCCGGAGCTCTGCCACGTCTTCCCAAGCAGGAGGGGGCCGTGCCAGGTCGGGAGGACAGTGGTGCTCTCATCGTAACCCTCACAGAACACGTTCTGGTTGGCCCAGACATAGGGATCCTCTTAAAGACACACACAAACAGCAGACACTTGGTCCAGGAAGGAAAGCTTAGCTGCTTCTGTATCCTGACCGAAGGCCAGCCTTGCTCCTGTAAGGGACTTTCTCAGGCTCTGGTTCTCTCTACTCCCTCTGCCCCACAAGTCCACCAAAGACCCACACCACGTAACGGGAAGATGGGAGGCAAGTGCAGCACTAATTTTTTAGACAAGGCCGATGGAGATTGCTGGAATTCCAGAAGATTGCCCTGTAAGTTTTCGCTGGCACATGGCAGCCTCAGAACTACATCTGTGCAGTTCTGCAGATTCCTGGATTCCTAGTCTAGCACTTGAACACGCGTCACTACACTGAGTAAGCACCTACTGTGTGCACTGTTCTACCGTGTGGTGTCACTACTGTCTACAGGGAAAATAATTCCTGTCCTCGAGGAGTTGACAGATTCGTGGGGGGACTTGAATTAAGCAGAAATATCTTGATACTGACGTCAAGAACATGATGATGGTGTTTGTATTTATGCAGATGTCCCAAGGGTGCACCCAAAACCATCTGGCCTTCTGGAGGAGGGGGCTTCAACAGAGGAGGTGTAGCTGGCGATACGCAGAGAGTGATGGCGGAGAGAGGGAGGGCGTTCCAAGGGCTGGACAGAGAGAGAGTGCACAGCGGCGGACGTGGCAGAGGCAGAGGCAGGGCAGTGACGGGGCGGGGCTGCCCCTGGCTGGGGAGGGGGGCTATCAGCCCCTCCAGTGGGAACAGAGGAGCTCCCAGGATGGAGCACCCTGGATGGAGACCCTTTGGATCTCTGAAGAAGGAGATCCAAAGCCAAGGTTCTAAAACCTCCAAGAACACGTTCCTGTGACCAGGAAGAGAGGAGCAGCGTCAGACTTCACCACAGCACTGCCCGCATCTGGCTTCGTGACGTCTCAGGTTCCGCCCGGCTCTGCCTTTCTCCACCGAGGCCTCCGTCCTCACCTTGGTTTCTTCTTCCAGCTGCCTCTTAAGATCCTCCAGCTGCTGGGTGAGGGCCTGCTTGCCTCTGGTTAGCTGTGAAATCAGAGTGTCCTTCTCTTCCACTTGGTGGCTCAGCTCCCCTGACAGACAAATGTGGGCCCACGTCAGGGTCTGGGCCACCCTCTCCCATGGTCCTCCGGGACCCCCAGGCCCTGCCCATCCTCACCATTTTGGGTCTGCAGCCTCGCCTTCTGCATGTTCAGGTCGTGGATTAGCTGTGTCTGTTGGTCATCCTTGGCTTTGATCTCATTGAACTGGTCTTCCACAGTCCGGCACATTCTTTCCACATTACTCTTAAAAAAAAAAAAAAAAGCCAACCTGAATGGGAACCATGGATCCTTGGTTTCCAGTATTGAACCATTTGATAGTTTAGCTTCAAAGTGGGGTCACCACTTTATCTGGCCCAGGAGAGCTAATCCTGTGCAGCTCTGAGCACCTGAGAACAACGGCCACTCTTGAATCTAGGAGCATGAGTTGCCCCAGAAGAAGCTTATTTTAAAAGACTCAACACAGTAAATAATAATTTACTTAATAAGTGTACATATATATGTGTGTGTATGTATATGTGTATATATATAAAGAACATGCCAGATGGATCAGAAGCATTCAGGAAAGACTGGAGGAAGGATGAGATACTGAGTCAGCAGACATCTGGATCAGGGCTCAGGTGCCCTGAATGCATCTGGGGAACTGGGAGCAGGTGGAGGTGGAGTGTTTCCGTTTAGCACATGCAGTGAGTTGCAGGCCTGGATCTATACCCGCCCCGCTGTCCGGCGGGTGCTGCCTCGCCTTTGCAGAGAGCCGAAGCGTCCGGTACCTTTGACTTGGAGACGCTCTCGATGTTACTGGCCATGTCGTCGATCTCCATCTTCAGCTCGCTCTTCTCCGTCTCCAGCTTCTGCTTCACCCTCTGCAGGTTGTCGATCTGCTCCCCCAGCTCCGCCACGCTGTCCGCGTGCTTCTTCCTCAGCGCGGCCGCCGTGGCCTCGTGCTGCAGGGTGGCCTCCTCCAGGTCCCGGCGCATCTTCTGGAACTCGGCCTCCCGCTTCTTGTTCAGCTCGATCTGGACTGAGGTGGCCCCGCTGGCTTCTTCCAGCCGCTCGCTGATCTCCTCCAGCTCCCGGGAGAGGTCCGAGCGCTGCTTCTCGATCTTGGCTCTGAGCGCGTGTTCCGCCTCCACCTCCTCCTCCAGCTCTTCGGTGCGGGCCTGGAAGGGCCACTGGATGAGGAAGGCCATGGCGGGTGGGCAGCAGCCCCACTATGGGCAGGCGCTGTGGGGAGGAGTGGGGCTGGGCCTCGTCAAGGCAAGAATACTCTGTAACACCAAACTGGGAACTCTAAATGGCCACAACCTAAGTGACTAGCAGTAGGAGAATGGGCTTATCAACCGTGATGGAACCCATAGTCTAGGAGACCACACAGCCATAGGATGTCCACTCACATCTACCGTGGGCAGCGCTGCAGGATCCATTTGATAGTTTAGCTTCAAAGTGGGTCACCACTTTATCTGGCCCAGGAGAGCTAATCCTGTGCAGCTCTGAGCACCTGAGAACAACGGCCACTCTTGAATCTAGGAGCATGAGTTGCCCCAGAAGAAGCTTATTTTAAAAGACTCAACACAGTAAATAATAATTTACTTAATAAGTGTACATATATATGTGTGTGTATGTATATGTGTATATATATAAAGAACATGCCAGATGGATCAGAAGCATTCAGGAAAGACTGGAGGAAGGATGAGATACTGAGTCAGCAGACATCTGGATCAGGGCTCAGGTGCCCTGAATGCATCTGGGGAACTGGGAGCAGGTGGAGGTGGAGTGTTTCCGTTTAGCACATGCAGTGAGTTGCAGGCCTGGATCTATACCCGCCCCGCTGTCCGGCGGGTGCTGCCTCGCCTTTGCAGAGAGCCGAAGCGTCCGGTACCTTTGACTTGGAGACGCTCTCGATGTTACTGGCCATGTCGTCGATCTCCATCTTCAGCTCGCTCTTCTCCGTCTCCAGCTTCTGCTTCACCCTCTGCAGGTTGTCGATCTGCTCCCCCAGCTCCGCCACGCTGTCCGCGTGCTTCTTCCTCAGCGCGGCCGCCGTGGCCTCGTGCTGCAGGGTGGCCTCCTCCAGGTCCCGGCGCATCTTCTGGAACTCGGCCTCCCGCTTCTTGTTCAGCTCGATCTGGACTGAGGTGGCCCCGCTGGCTTCTTCCAGCCGCTCGCTGATCTCCTCCAGCTCCCGGGAGAGGTCCGAGCGCTGCTTCTCGATCTTGGCTCTGAGCGCGTGTTCCGCCTCCACCTCCTCCTCCAGCTCTTCGGTGCGGGCCTGGAAGGGCCACTGGATGAGGAAGGCCATGGCGGGTGGGCAGCAGCCCCACTATGGGCAGGCGCTGTGGGGAGGAGTGGGGCTGGGCCTCGTCAAGGCAAGAATACTCTGTAACACCAAATCCGTGGGAACTCTAAATGGCCACAACCTAAGTGACTAGCAGTAGGAGAATGGGCTTATCAACCGTGATGGAACCCATAGTCTAGGAGACCACACAGCCATAGGATGTCCACTCACATCTACCGTGGGCAGCGCTGCAGGATGCCCTGCCACATGAAAAGAGCACCTTGTGGAGTGACGGTCTCCATCTCGTATTTTAAGTGTGTATGTTCTTGTATGTGTATTTTATGTGTGTATATATATGTATATACACATATTTTTGCCATGCTGCCTGGCCTGTGGGATCTTAGTTTCCTGACCAGGGATCAAACTTGGGGCCACAGCAGTAAAAGCCATGAGTCCTAACCACTGGACTGCCAGCAAATTCCCTGTATGCATGTGTTCTATGTAGAAGTTTATATGTATGCTTATTTAATGTTCTTGTTCCTATATAGTTTTCTACATAGTAATATATATGTATCTCCGATGTGTTTTTCTTTGTGTCTGTGTACATAGATCCATGGGATTCCCAGGTGGCTCAGCAGTCAAGAATCTGCCTGAGACAGATTTAAGAGACATTCAGGAGATTCGATCCCTGGGTCGGGGCGATCCCCTGGGGGAGTGCATGGAAACCCCCATCAGTATCCTTGCCTACAGAATCCCATGGACAGAGAAGCCTGACGAGTCTAGTGGGTCGCAAAGAGTTGGACATGACTGAAGCGACTGAGCATGCATGCACACACATAGATCCATGTGTACAAAAGATCCAGAGGGTCCACTGAGTTTCTGAGAAGATGGAAGGACACTGGACAATGGGGGTGGTCCTTGGAGCAATAAGCTAATAAGTCTTATGGGCAATATTTTAAATTATCTTCAAGGAAATCTATTTATGTGCAACTCAGAGAGCTTGAATATTAATTTCAAAAAACAGAAGGAAGAATAAGAGAGTCTCCAGCTCCAAGAGGAGTAAGACAAGAAACCGCATAAGAAACACGGGGATCGGACTTGTCTGGTGGTCCAATGGTTAAGAATCTGCCTTGCAACTCAAAGGACTCAGGTTCAATCTTTGGTCCAGGAACTAAGATCCCATATGGCATGGGGCAACTAAGCCTGCATGCTGCAACACAAGATCTCACTTGCTGCCACTAAGAACCAATGTAGCCAAATAAATAAGCATTCGGAAAAAAAAAAGAAACCCAGGGGAAGGAGCGCAGAGTGGTTCCTGACGCAGGGATTTCCATAGTTAGTGAGGAAGGTGTCCACCCGTTACCTGCAGTTCCTTAATCTTCTTCTGTAACTGCAGACTGTGAACTTGCTCATCATCAATTTTGGTCTGTAGCTGACTGATCTCAAACTCTTTCCTGCAAATAAATACAGACATATATTTAGAATGCCTGAAATACTAGCCTCCGAGGGCAGACGCTGGCTTTGGGGCCCAAGCACAGAGGTGGACATGAAGGAGGTACTTCTTCAGTTTCTCTTCCACTTGCTGCTTGTCGTTTTCTAGGTCCATGATGGACTCCTGGCACATCTTCAGGTCTCCTTCCAGCTTCCTCTTCGCTCGCTCCAGGTCGGCCCGCAGTTTCTTCTCCTGCTCTAAGCAGCCCTCCAGCTGGAAGACACGGGTAGGAGCATGTGCTGGGAAGGAAGAGAGCTCACCTCTGAGCCGGGGCAGTGACTCTCGGCTTCCTCAGGAGGGAGCCCCAGGAGAGAGCACGTGCCCCTGCCTCCCTCCTCTTCTCGCCTCTGGAAAAGGCTGGATCTCCTCGAGGCCTCCCCGTGTCTCTTTCAGCCAGTGCCCACGTGGCCGGTCCCAGGCTGTGTTCCCGATGGAAACATGGTGCCTGCAGATGCATACTCTTGCCCCGACAGAACAAATGGGCCGTCTGAGGGCGGGCAGTGCACCAGCTGTGTCTGTGAAGGTCTGGATTATACACCAGCCCTCCTCTCTCCTGCCTACACCACGCCGCTGTGGGGAGAGCTGGGCCAGGCGTGTGAGTGTGGGGGTGGGGGAGGGGGTGTTGAGGAGGAGGACGGGGTTGATGCGGCTGCTGGTGGTGATGATGATGGTGGTGATGGTGATGTTGGTGATGATGATGGTGGTGAGGGTGATATTCGCAGCTAATGTCTTACTGACTACTGTCTATGTGCTAAGCTTTCCGTGAAAACTCTGTGAGGTAGGGCTAATTGAATCCCCATTTCACAAGGTGCAAGTTGGGGCCTCACAAGTGGCTTGCTCAGCATTCCAGACTTATTCCTAAGGGGCTGAGATCTGAACTCAGGGATCCTGACCCGGGCTGGAATCCTGTGCAGACCTCATCTTGACTAATCCGCGTCAGGGTGTAGTAATGACGCGTGCTCACATCGTCTGTCTGCTGCTCCAGCTTGGTGTTGATTTTGATCAGACCGTTGACTTTGTCTTCTTCAACCTGAAGGTCATCCAGGGTTTGCTGGTGGGCTTCCTGCAGAGACTTCTTCTCTCTGGTCAGCTTGGAAATGTTTTCTTCAAGGGCCGTCATTTCTTCTGACAGATTCTTTACCTAAGAGAACGTCAACACCTGTTGAAACTGGTTCAAACAATTAAACCAGAAGCTTCTGGCCAAGGCTCTCGATTTTCTTTCACGTTTTCTGTTTTGGTTGCTGCTTCCTTGCTTCTCCAGCAGGTCTCAGGTGTTGGGTGCATTGTCCTGACACTGGAAGCCTCTGGGTTTTTTCAGTCCTCACTGGGTGATCACAGAGCCCTTTAGGATGGTTTTCTAAGAGAGGGCATCGTACGGGACCCAGAAGGACACTGATCAACGAAAATATACTGCCTCCAAAAGACAACACAGAAGTCTCTCTTCACGAGAGATAGCCATGGGGATTTGCTTATTAGCTGACTGGGGTTTAGAATGACGCAGGAAGGGGAAGAGAAACAGGCCGGAGGTGCTCTGCCAGGAAATCCAGAATGGGGAGTTCCCTGCATCAGGACGCAGGCAGGCCAAGGGCACCAGCCCTGGAGCCTCAAGGCATTGAGTTGAACTTTTCCCCACCTGCGGCACTCTTCCAGATCAGAGGTGGTTCCTTCCTGACCTATGGGCCAAATCTGGCCCCATAATCGTCTTGTTGCCCTGATGGCTGTGACGTACACACAGCTGTGCATCCTCCGCATCTCTCCTCTCCATCCCCGCAGGGTGGACCCCGGTCCTGCCTCCAGCATCCCCCACCACAAGCCATGCTGCTGCACGCGTCCTCATCCATGTCCCCTCTGGACCTGGCAGGAGAACTCCCTGGTCTGTAGACCCGGAAGCAGAGTCTCTGGGCTGAAGGAGGTGTGGCTTGCTCAGCATTCCAGACTTATTCCTAAGGGGCTGAGATCTGAACTCAGGGATCCTGACCCGGGCTGGAATCCTGTGCAGACCTCATCTTGACTAATCCGCGTCAGGGTGTAGTAATGACGCGTGCTCACATCGTCTGTCTGCTGCTCCAGCTTGGTGTTGATTTTGATCAGACCGTTGACTTTGTCTTCTTCAACCTGAAGGTCATCCAGGGTTTGCTGGTGGGCTTCCTGCAGAGACTTCTTCTCTCTGGTCAGCTTGGAAATGTTTTCTTCAAGGGCCGTCATTTCTTCTGACAGATTCTTTACCTAAGAGAACGTCAACACCTGTTGAAACTGGTTCAAACAATTAAACCAGAAGCTTCTGGCCAAGGCTCTCGATTTTCTTTCACGTTTTCTGTTTTGGTTGCTGCTTCCTTGCTTCTCCAGCAGGTCTCAGGTGTTGGGTGCATTGTCCTGACACTGGAAGCCTCTGGGTTTTTTCAGTCCTCACTGGGTGATCACAGAGCCCTTTAGGATGGTTTTCTAAGAGAGGGCATCGTACGGGACCCAGAAGGACACTGATCAACGAAAATATACTGCCTCCAAAAGACAACACAGAAGTCTCTCTTCACGAGAGATAGCCATGGGGATTTGCTTATTAGCTGACTGGGGTTTAGAATGACGCAGGAAGGGGAAGAGAAACAGGCCGGAGGTGCTCTGCCAGGAAATCCAGAATGGGGAGTTCCCTGCATCAGGACGCAGGCAGGCCAAGGGCACCAGCCCTGGAGCCTCAAGGCATTGAGTTGAACTTTTCCCCACCTGCGGCACTCTTCCAGATCAGAGGTGGTTCCTTCCTGACCTATGGGCCAAATCTGGCCCCATAATCGTCTTGTTGCCCTGATGGCTGTGACGTACACACAGCTGTGCATCCTCCGCATCTCTCCTCTCCATCCCCGCAGGGTGGACCCCGGTCCTGCCTCCAGCATCCCCCACCACAAGCCATGCTGCTGCACGCGTCCTCATCCATGTCCCCTCTGGACCTGGCAGGAGAACTCCCTGGTCTGTAGACCCGGAAGCAGAGTCTCTGGGCTGAAGGAGGTGTGGATTCTCAGTTCCACTGAGAGTTCCCAGAGGGCTTTTCCAAAGGCCACATCAGGCTACCAAGAAGTAGCCGGGATCCCTGTGCCTTTAATCTCCCTGCTAGTCCTTGGCGTGGTCCAGCTTTCCGCCTCCTTCATGCCCTGCCTCCCTGATCATGGCCTGGCCCTGTTGGCATGTTTCTTGGCTCCCCTGTACCAAGGGCTTCTCCTGCAGGGTCTTGCTTTGTGGAGGAAGGACCGGAGCTGGAAGGTTGTGGTGCAGCCAGGCCGGCAGCAGGAGCCAGGGGGAGAGCCCACGGGGCTGAGAATAGGACAGAGGGGACTCGCTGCCCTAGCCCTTCTGGGCAGTGTTGGGTGAATGGGCTCCCTCCCCACGTCTCCTCCGGCGGGGCCAGGCGTTGCCCACCTTGTTCTCCGTGGCATGCTTCTCCTTCTCCACCTTGGCCAGCGTCAGCTCCAGGTCATCAATGTCTCTCTTGAGGGAGGAGCATTTATCTTCCAGGTTCCTCTTCTTGGCAACCAGTTCAGAGTTCATCTCCTCCTCCTCTTCTAGCCTCTCGTTCAGCTCCTTCACTTTGGCCTCCAGCTGAATCTTGCTTTTGATGAGCCCCTCACACCGCTCCTCGGCATCCATCAGGTTTTCTGTTTCCTAAAACAAAAAGCAAAAAGCCAAAAACATGAGGATTTTTTTTTTTGAAGGATAGTTGATCTGCGGTGTTGTGTTCATCTCTGCTCTGCATCCAGTTACACGTATATTCACGTTCTTTCCATTATAGGTTATCATAGGACATTGGATATAACTGCCTGTGCTGTACAGTGAGACCTTGTTGCTTACAGACGTGTGTCCTTTGATCAGCCTCTTGACCGAGAGCTCATTATCCCAAAACCCCAAAAGCGTATACACAATGCCACGTCCTGCCTCCGCATCTCTCCTCTCCATCCGCAGGGTGGACCCCGTCCTGCCTCCAGCATCCCCACCACAAGCCATGCTGCTGCGTCCTCATCCATGTCCCCTCTGGACCTGGCAGGAGAACTCCCTGGTCTGTAGACCCGGAAGCAGAGTCTCTGGGCTGAAGGAGGTGTGGATTCTCAGTTCCACTGAGAGTTCCCAGAGGGCTTTTCCAAAGGCCACATCAGGCTACCAAGAAGTAGCCGGGATCCCTGTGCCTTTAATCTCCCTGCTAGTCCTTGGCGTGGTCCAGCTTTCCGCCTCCTTCATGCCCTGCCTCCCTGATCATGGCCTGGCCCTGTTGGCATGTTTCTTGGCTCCCCTGTACCAAGGGCTTCTCCTGCAGGGTCTTGCTTTGTGGAGGAAGGACCGGAGCTGGAAGGTTGTGGTGCAGCCAGGCCGGCAGCAGGAGCCAGGGGGAGAGCCCACGGGGCTGAGAATAGGACAGAGGGGACTCGCTGCCCTAGCCCTTCTGGGCAGTGTTGGGTGAATGGGCTCCCTCCCCACGTCTCCTCCGGCGGGGCCAGGCGTTGCCCACCTTGTTCTCCGTGGCATGCTTCTCCTTCTCCACCTTGGCCAGCGTCAGCTCCAGGTCATCAATGTCTCTCTTGAGGGAGGAGCATTTATCTTCCAGGTTCCTCTTCTTGGCAACCAGTTCAGAGTTCATCTCCTCCTCCTCTTCTAGCCTCTCGTTCAGCTCCTTCACTTTGGCCTCCAGCTGAATCTTGCTTTTGATGAGCCCCTCACACCGCTCCTCGGCATCCATCAGGTTTTCTGTTTCCTAAAACAAAAAGCAAAAAGCCAAAAACATGAGGATTTTTTTTTTTGAAGGATAGTTGATCTGCGGTGTTGTGTTCATCTCTGCTCTGCATCCAGTTACACGTATATTCACGTTCTTTCCATTATAGGTTATCATAGGACATTGGATATAACTGCCTGTGCTGTACAGTGAGACCTTGTTGCTTACAGACGTGTGTCCTTTGATCAGCCTCTTGACCGAAAGCTCATTATCCGAACCCAAGCCACGGAATGGGTCCTGGCCACAGACACATGCACACGTATACACACGCATGTGTACACACAAACTCTATACCATCCAAATACATTTTTTTCTAGCCACCAAGGGTGTCGTCTACTTAATAGGAATTCTCAAGCAAGGCACTCATGCCATTCACAAAGCCTCTGCAGATGTGCCACACGTTGGTGCCCAGCCACCGCCCTGTTCCTCCTACCACGACTGGAAGGACAGCTCATCGGCTCTGTGCTTTCACAAGCTAACGAGTATTTCCCAAAGATGACCACCTTCTAAAACTCTCAGTGGTGAAGTGCTGCTTACAACGCCTGAGGCCTGCCTCCTCAAGCTGCAAAACAGAAAACTCTGACTAGAAATAAGTGATTAAATAAGTTCGCGTCCCAGATGACTGTAGCGAGTCCCCCGGAGTAGCCATGATTAGCTGATTATGCTCTTAAGTGTCATCAGACTGTATCTTCTCCTACCAGAGTGTTGGAAGAACTGGACACGCGTTTCAAGGTAATGGACGAAAAGAGCCCAGCAAGAATAGCCTTTCTGTGTTTGCTGAACGTGTGCTGTGTTACATGCGTGGACTCATTTGGTCCTCCCAGCCACTTTTGGCTGTGCCCATTTCACAGGTGAGGAAACAGAGGCACAGGAAGATAGGTCACCTGCCTGAGGTCACACAGTGATCGGGTGGAGGACCTGGGATGTAAACCCAGAGATCTGGTTCCAAAACCTGTCGTCATGGCCACTGTGCTTGGTGAAGTGGATGGGGAGGAGGAGATGCTCTGCACTTAAGGCAAAAGGTAAGTTGGTATAGAATCTTGCTTTTGATGAGCCCCTCACACCTCGGCATCCATCAGGTTTTCTGTTTCCTAAAACAAAAGCAAAAGCCAAAACATGAGGATTTTTTTGAAGGATAGTTGATCTGCGGTGTTGTGTTCATCTCTGCTCTGCATCCAGTTACACGTATATTCACGTTCTTTCCATTATAGGTTATCATAGGACATTGGATATAACTGCCTGTGCTGTACAGTGAGACCTTGTTGCTTACAGACGTGTGTCCTTTGATCAGCCTCTTGACCGAAAGCTCATTATCCGAACCCAAGCCACGGAATGGGTCCTGGCCACAGACACATGCACACGTATACACACGCATGTGTACACACAAACTCTATACCATCCAAATACATTTTTTTCTAGCCACCAAGGGTGTCGTCTACTTAATAGGAATTCTCAAGCAAGGCACTCATGCCATTCACAAAGCCTCTGCAGATGTGCCACACGTTGGTGCCCAGCCACCGCCCTGTTCCTCCTACCACGACTGGAAGGACAGCTCATCGGCTCTGTGCTTTCACAAGCTAACGAGTATTTCCCAAAGATGACCACCTTCTAAAACTCTCAGTGGTGAAGTGCTGCTTACAACGCCTGAGGCCTGCCTCCTCAAGCTGCAAAACAGAAAACTCTGACTAGAAATAAGTGATTAAATAAGTTCGCGTCCCAGATGACTGTAGCGAGTCCCCCGGAGTAGCCATGATTAGCTGATTATGCTCTTAAGTGTCATCAGACTGTATCTTCTCCTACCAGAGTGTTGGAAGAACTGGACACGCGTTTCAAGGTAATGGACGAAAAGAGCCCAGCAAGAATAGCCTTTCTGTGTTTGCTGAACGTGTGCTGTGTTACATGCGTGGACTCATTTGGTCCTCCCAGCCACTTTTGGCTGTGCCCATTTCACAGGTGAGGAAACAGAGGCACAGGAAGATAGGTCACCTGCCTGAGGTCACACAGTGATCGGGTGGAGGACCTGGGATGTAAACCCAGAGATCTGGTTCCAAAACCTGTCGTCATGGCCACTGTGCTTGGTGAAGTGGATGGGGAGGAGGAGATGCTCTGCACTTAAGGCAAAAGGTAAGTGTATTGGGACTTTATTATAAAGGGCAAACGGTAAATGTCTTGACTCTGTGAAATGAAACCATTATTCTGCCAGAGTGTTACATATTGGATATATAGTTTCATTTTCCCTATATTTAATTTTCACAACTTAAAAACATTTTTTTGGCTGCACCACTCAGCATGCAGGGATTGAACCTGGGCCACGGCAGGGAAAGCCTGGAACCCTAACCATGAGGCCATCAGGGACCTCCTGGTGGCTTATTTACGTGATTTTTTAAAAGACCTGGTGCATTCCTGACAGCTTTTTATTTTGATGACAGACACATCCCCCTCATGGCCATAGCAGAACACATCTGACTCTGCTGTAGGAGACAGGGAGAAATAAAGTGAGCAATAACACTTTGCAGATGTGTTTTCCAGGGTAGTCGGAGTCCTCGAGCCCAGGGCCGGCCTCCTTTCAGGGGCAGGGCAGTGGCGCAGTACTCGGTACGCCCACTGGGGGGCACCGCCGTCTCTTGAATCGGCGCAGACGGGCCTCCCGGTCCTAGGAGACACTTACCGACTGGACCTGCAGCTGGAGGTCGTTCTTTTCTTGCAGCAGGGACACCATTTTCTCTTCCAGCTCCTTCCGGCGCGCCTCGGACCTGGCCAGTTCTTCCTTGGCTCGCTCAAAGTCTTCCTTCATGGTGGCCATCTCCTTCTCAGCCTCGGCACTCTTCAGCAGGGGCTTGATCTTGAAGAACAGGTTCATCCAGGGCCAGTGCTTGACATTCATGAAAGATCGGATGTTGTACTGGATGCAGAAGATGGAGTCCCTGGAATCGAAACATCAGTCAGGACTGGGGTTAACAGAGCACAGCGAGGGGCAGTCTCTACCCGCTTGCCTCCCTCGGCCCGGAGACCTTCACCCTTTCCGTCAGGTGGGAGGGAGGTGCAGCCAAGCTGTGCGCATCCCACGGACTCCAGAGTCCTCTCTGCACGCGAGCAGGGGAAACAGCAGGTGCAGATCTGGGAGGTGAGAGAGGCCCTGGGGCCACTGAGAGTCTCCCGTCAACCGGCTTCCACCCTCACCACCTGCTGAACATGTTCACCCTACGGTTGTCAGTGGCCTCTAATTACAACGCAGTGAGCCTCTCCCATTCCTGTTTTATTGGGTCTCTCTCCCACATTTGAATGGTTAATTCTCACCCTGTTGAAACTCCGTCTGTTTTTGATTCCGTGATAATTCAGTTTTCCTGTCCCGCTGTATGTTGCCGTGTGGGCTCCTGCCTCCTGCTGGAGTGTGGGTGTCCACACGGGACCCACTTCCCGCCCAGACTCCGGCCGCCCCAGGAGCGGCACTTCCTCCCTGTCTAGACTGTAGCCGCGGCCCAGCGACGCGGGCGCCGCCCCTGCCCTTCATCCTCCATGGTGTCACGTCACAGCTCACGTGAACTCAAAAACTGGCTCCTCTTTCCTTAAACTGACTCCTTCTCTGAGGTGTTCTTCATTTCTGGTCTTCATTTCCCTGCACTGAGCTAGATGCCTGGGAGGTATTCCTGACTGATAGATGATGGCGCTGCGTGAAGACCATATGTTGTTAGAGCTCTAGAGGGTGTTGGGAGACCGGGGAGAAGGGGGCTCCAGTGGACCCCCCAGGATGGGCCAGCAGAGCCGCTGTTCCTCTTGTTGAACGACTGGAGGACTGAGGCCCTTTAAGCCTCCTCACTCCCTCCGCTCCTCTCTCCCCATCGTCTGTTTCTTAATTCAGGTCATGTCATCTTCTGTTTGAACTTCTGCTGCCTCCCGGTCTTGGCCCCTCTTGTGCCCTCAGGCCTGCTCTTTTGCCAGAGCGACCTCTTTGAGTGTGTCTGTGCTTTTGGTGCATGACTGCAGCATGCCGCACGTGGGATCTTAGTTCCTGGACCAGGGATCAAACCTGCAGTGGAAGCACGGAGGCGTGGAGTGTCTTAGCCAGTGGACCGCCAGGCAGGTCCCCCAGGTGGCCTCTCTGAGCTATGGAAACATACCCGATCCTTTCCCTTGTCTCCTCCGCGGCTCCCCATCAAGTGGAAAATTTTACCTGGGCTCTTGAGGGTGGCACGTGGGGACCTCCACTGCCAGCCTCTCACGCCTCGCTCCAGCCATGTGACCGGCCGATTGGTCTCCCCTCTAGATCACCCTTTCTCTGGCCGTGTAAAGCCTCCTTCTGAAAGCTCCTTCTTCTTGCTGCCACTTCATGCCAACCCCAGCCCCCGGCCAGCCCCCTTGCCCTGAATACAGTGGACACTGCACTTGCCACGGGCGTGAAAACTAGCCGAGCAGGTGTCTGCTGCCCACTCCTCCATGGCTCCTGGAGGCCAGGGCTATTTCTGCATCCCCAGCAGAGAACTGCCACTCAGTAAATGTTGGTTAAAAGGGGTGAACAAGGGCTTCCCTGGTGGTCCAGTGGGTAAAGAGTCCGCCTTGCACTGCAAGGGGCACCGGTTCGATCCCTGGCCCGGGAAGATCCCGCGTGCCGAGGAGCGGCTGGGCTGGTGTGTCCAATTATGAGCCAGTGCTCTAGAGTGCATGCGCCCAGAGCTGGTGCTCCGCAACGAGAGAGGCCACTGTGATGGGAGGCCCACGCAGGCCAAAGAATAAAGATGGATGAAAAATAAATGATGACTTAGAAGTGAAAAAAAAAAGGGGGGGGTTGGTGAACAAATAAATGAACATCCCAAGACTAAAGCAGGAAGTGATGGTCAGCTCAGGGAGGCGGGGGGGGGGGGGGCCGCGAGGGCCCGCATCACCTCCTCTCTAGCATCTTCTTGAACTCCACCCGCATCAGGTAACCCCGGCACAAGGCCTGCGTGCGTGTCATCAGGGTCACCAGCTTCTCGTCCCGCATCTCCTCCAAGAGTCCCAGGAGCCCGGCTTTGAAGAACACCTGCGTGAAAGGGGAGAGGAGCCCTGCTTCATCCTCGGCAGGTGCCCTCGCGCGGGGCTGTCTCTGTCCAGCCCCAGCCGGTGCCTTCAGAGCCCGGGACCAGGGCCAGCAGCCGTCTGGCTTCCAGGGCTCCTGTCTTCAGAGGCTGTGTTCTCTGCAGGAGCCCCGCCGCGGCCTGTTCCGAGGTACGCTCCAGACCCCGCCAGCCCATGCAGACAGATTCCGGTGGAATTCACATGCAGGAAGCAAGGATGGGCGGGAAAGGAACGACTGGTTAAGGTTGAGAGGGACTCCCAAACGCCTCTGCCTCCCAATGCTCCTCCTCCTATCCCTCCACTCAGCTGAGGAGGCCGGTACCCTCCTCGGGGTCCCTCGCCACAGTGCCCACAGCTGCAGGGCTTCCTCCACCCCTGTGATAGTCCCAGCGAGCAGAGTGCCCTTGGGGACTGCAGACTTTTCCCTGATGGGATGGTGGTCCCTTCGCCCTTTTCAGGACATAGAGCTTGGGAGTGACACTCTCCACATGACCTCCAGCAAGTCTCTTGTCCTCCGGGAGCCTCCCAGTAACCCATGAGGTGAGTACCACCCCTATCAGCATCAGGAGAGCCAGAAGATTCAGTGAAATCTGCATAGAGAGCGTGTCACAGGCCTTGATGCACACGAGCCCGATAAATGGCGATAGTGCTTCTCAGGTCCTCACAGTCTCTGGAGTTCTATGTTCTCCCACCTTTTGGCTCCTTCTCCCCTTTAGGCGTGCGCTTTCTCTGCTCGCCTTGACTTCTATTGCTGGTGGGGCTCAGGCTTCCAGTTAAGCCTCTGGACACTTGGAACCAGCACAGCGAGAGCTTCCCGGACAGAGTTCCCTGGGCCTGGGCGACGGGGCGGGGGACAGCCAGGCTGCCCTGAAGGGGAAGGAGACCCTCTCCTCCCAGCAGCTCACTGGAAGCCCGGGGCTGGGGGCTACCTGGGCGGGGCCGCCCCTGCCCGCCGTGCGCACCTTGGTGTGGCCGAACCGATACTGCTCCCGGTCCACGTCGATGGAGGTCAGGAGCTTCTCGGACGCGTTTTTGCTGTCGATAAACTGGCCCTCAGGGATGGCACTGGCGTTGAGGATCCGGTACCTGACGAGGGAGGGCGAGGGGTCTGTCTGGGCCTGGTTGCGGGTGGTCTGGAGAAGGGCCTCTGGCCCCGCAGCCCCGGGCGGAGGTGGGAAGGTGCGGGCCCTGCGGCTCCTCGCCCAGGCCCCGGGGCCGCGGACCTCAGCCGAGTTCCAGCCTGGTCACTGCAGGTCAGGCTAGGACCGGACCAGGTGGGGTCCCTCGTACCCAGGGTGGAGTCTGGGAGGCAGGCTCCAGGAGCCACTGCCGCAGAGGGGACAAGGCTGTGCCAGCAGCTGGCCTGCGGGGGAGGCCGGGTCAGCGCTGGCACCTGCCTGGATCCCCCCCAGCTTGGCAGTGTTGGGGAGGGTGGAGCTTTCAGTCAAGGCCCAAAATTTCCCAAAAGGGATTCAACTCCTAAGAAAGGCTCTGTGCCTGAGACCAGGCCTTCCAGAACCTTCTCTTGCTCCAGCCATAGAAGGGAATAGAATCTTATACAGTGCCTAGCCTGGCAGAGGGGAGTCTGGGAGTTGATTTTAGGCAAGCAGGCCGTGGCAGAAGTGAATTTTTTTTATTGGCCGCTTTTATTGGTCTTTCATTTACCCATCTTCATCCATCTTTATTTTTTGGCCTGTGCGGGCCTCTCATTACAGCGGCCTCCCCTGTAGCAGAGCACCGGCTCTGGGCACATGCGCTCCAGAGCTCTGGCTTGTAATTGCACACACTGGTCCAGCCGCTCCACAGCACGTGGGATCTCCCTGTGCCAGGGATTGAACCGGCGCCCCTTGCACTGGACCACCAGGGAAGCCCCAGAAGAGAATCTTGATGGAAAGCAAAGCCAGCTGGGTGCATGGCTCAGATGGTGCTAGGCATGCAGGATCTTAGTTCCCTGACCAGGGACTGAACCCACAGCCCCTGCACTGGAAGTGCAGAGTCTTAACCACTGGGCCACCAGGGGAGTCACCCAGAGGAGATGGTTCTAATCTGACTTAAAGAGCCTTGACATCAGCTGTGACCTGCAGGCTAGTGCTCATTCTAGAGCGTCCTCTTCCTGCCTGTCTCCTGGGCGAGGCCTGGACCTGTGGGCCCAGATGGCAGCTGGGAGGAGAGCGCTGGTCTAGGGCAGGTGTCTCAACTGGAGGACACCAGGCCATGTCTGGAGACTGAGGAGGTGTGGTGGATACTGGCGGCTGTGAGTCGAGGCCAGAGACGGTGCTGAGATGATGTAACACACAGGACAGTGCCCATGATGAAGAGCTGTCTGGTCCCAAAGGGCCATAGTGTAGGGGCAGAGAAACCCTGGTCGGAGGACAGTCAGGCTCAGGTGGTCTGGACTCTCACCTTGGAATTGCTCTGGGCCAGCCCAGCCCTCACTCTGTGCAAAGGCTCGTCTCCCTCCCCCTCCCCCAGAAGAAGAGTCCCAGGGGCACCTTGGGAGGCTTGTGGGCTCACCTAACGCCCAGCTGCAGGGGCGGCTTTAGGGGGTGCAAGAAGGTAGCTTGCAAACGAGAGAGCTGCAAAGACAGGCGACCTACCGCTGTTTGAAGTCAGCATAGAGGATCCGGCTGGGGAACCCTTTCCTGCAAATCCGGATGCCCTCCAGCACCCCGTTACAGCGCAGCTGGTGCATGACCAAGTGGTGGTCCATCACCCCTGGGAAGAAAGGAAGGAGCCCGGGGCGAGTTGGTGGCTTTTTCATTGTTTCCTTTGATGGTCTGGCCACCATGAGACACCGCCCACAGCCCGCCTCTAATGGTGCCAGTAGACATACTCCCAGCGTCTTGGGGAGACTCCAGTACCCCATAACCATAGGATTAAAAACCAAAAGAGTCACCTTTGCCCTGCTCATCGCCCTTGAATCTGATGAGGACAGAGGGACTGCCTTGATCTAGAAATGTTTCTCATCATCATTATTATTCTCATAATAATAATAGTTTTATTACTATAATTGACAGCCAAGATTTACAGAACGTTCACACTGTGTTTGGTCCTATATTGTTTTGTTTTTTTGGTTTCCTTGGTTGTCAGAGTTTCATGGAAATAATACAAAGAAGAGGTTTCCTCTGTCATTATTGTGTTTGATATTTTGACTAGGTTGGCCATATAATTTATTATAGTGCATGTATGCTTACATATTTTGGTCTGCCTCATCGATCATGACTGACAGAGTTTATTTAACTTCACCTACAACTCCTGTTGTAGTACTATCTCCTAGCATTGTTTAGAAATTGAGGGACCACTGACATATAACATTTTATTAGTTTCTGGTATACGACGTATTTGTATGTATTATGAAATGATCACTGCAAGAAGTCCAGTTAACCCCTATCACCACACGTAGGTACAGATTTTTTTATATTGTAATTGATCCTGTTTTAAATGCTGCACATGTATTGGCTTATTTAATTCTCACAACAACTCTCTAAGGAGGGTTGCATGCATGCTGAGTGCTAAGTCGGGTCTCACTCTCTGTGACCCCGTAGACTGTAGCCAGCTAGGCTCCTCTGTCCCTGGATTTTTCCAGGGAAGAAGACTGGAGCAGGTTGCTATTTTCTACTCAAAGGGATCTTCCTAATCAGACTAAGGAGGGTGAAGAGGGTTAGTATCTACAAAATGAGTCAACAATTTATACGCACTCACTCAGTAAGGGCTTCCCTAGTGGATCAGAGGGCAAGGAATTTGCCTGCAGTGCAGGAGACAGGGGTTCGATCCCTGGGTCAGGAAGATCCCCTGGGGAAGGGAATGGCAACCCATTCCATTGTTTTTGCCTAGAGAATTCCATGGTCAGAGGAGCCTGGCAGGCTACAGTCCATAGGAGTGCGAAGAGACTGACTGAATGACTATCACTTTCCCTCAATAAATAAATGAGTTAACAACAGGTGAAGGAATCAATAAAATGCCAGTGTAAGCCTCCGCTTATCGACCAGAAGGCTACAGGACTTGGCTGCAGTCCCTTGAGCAGTGGTAGTGGATCTGGGGTCTGTTTCTGGATCACCTTCACCTGCTTCTCCTGTAGCTGCTGACGCAGAGCCTGGCTGCCGGAAGCCCAGCCTTCGGGGCGGAACAGCTTGCTGATGAGCACGCTGCCCCACGGCCACAGTCTTTGTGACGGTTTGTTCTTTTCTTTGTGACAAACAGCCCTGAAACTCAGCCATATCCCAGGAACATTTGTGAACCCAGAATGGGTGGTGGTGAAAGGCCTTCTGTACTGCGGACGACGTTGGTTCTCAATCGCTCAGTTATAAAATGGAGATAATTACACTTGTCTTGCAGCGAAGTGTCATAAGCAGTAACATGTCAAACACACACCACAATAACGTGACTGTATTAAGCTCAGAAGACAGTTGTTCTTGATGCTGTTTTTATTATGGAAGACCTAGGTTGACTGTTTGCTGAATATAGGGACCCTTCATTTGGGGGTGGAGGAATGGTGTTAAGAACCTTATGAAAGTTATGAATCTGTACCTATGTATGTGCTGATGTTGTTGTTCACTCGCTCAGTCATGTCTGACTGTTTATGAGCCCACGGACTGCAGCACACCAGGCTTCCCTATCCTTCTCTATCTCCCGGAGCTTGCCAAACTTACATCCGTTGAGTCAATGATGGGTTGGCCAGAAGTTCACTCGTAACGTCTGGTGGAAAACTTAAACTTTTTGGCCAACTCACTACATAATATTTTGGATACAATTTCATAGTAGGGGTATCAGAGGAAATAAAGGATGCCCAGGTGAACTTGAATTTCAGAGAGACAGTGAAATAATTATTTTAATGTAAGTATATCCCAAATATTGTATGGGTCATATTTACACTAAGAAAATTTTCACTGTCTCATCTGAAATTTGAATTTAATTGGGGGGGTCTCATGTTTTTAATTTGCTAAATCTGGGAGCCCTATTTCATAGACTGAGAAGTGATAAAGGCTATCATGCCTCTGTCCTCAGGGAAACACACGCATGTGCACACAGACATGCAGACACATGCACACATGCACATGCGCACATACATCCCCACAGACCTTTGCATGTTTCATGGAGTTCCATTCTGGTGGAATCTTACTCACCAGGCGTCTTGGTCTCATTGGGAATTAGACATCGCACGAAGTGAGGGTGAGTGCTCCTTAAATTGGTCATCAGTTTGTTTAAGTTTTCCTGGGACACAAACCAGAATAAGCACATTTACCGTAGCAAACGCTGTGTCACGAGGCAGAAAAGCAACTGAATGTGGAAGCTGTGAGCAAACAAACCCTGAACACGGCGGACACGGTCTGGAAAGAGGAGCCCTTCTTCTTCCCGCCCTTCTTGCTCGCCCCGGAGTCGCCTGGAGACAGACAGACACAGAGGGTGTGTCCCGTGAGTCCTGAGGACACCGAGGTGGCCTTCCTGCCCACCCCTCCAACTGTTTAACTGAGATGTGGCTGACACAACATTGTGTAAGTTTAAGGAGCACAAGAGAATGATTTCATATGTGTATATATTGCAGAATAATTACTGTACTTAACCTCTGTCACCTCCGTAATGACAGCTCTTTTTCATGAGATGAGAGCTTTTAAGATCTACTCTCTTAGCAACTTCCAAATATGCAATACAGTGTCATTAACTATAGTTGCCACGCTATACCTTACAACCACAGAACTTACGTATGACTGGAAGTATGTACCTTTTCATCCCCTTCACCCAATTCTCCTACCTCTCACTCCCCATCTCTGGCAACCACAAATCAGTGATATCGTACAGTATTTGTGTTTCTCTGTCTGATTTATTTCACTTAGCTTAAGGCCTTCTTAGTCCATGCATGTTGCTGCAAATGGCAAAATTTCATTCTTTTCTATGGCTGAATAATACTCCATTTTATACATACAGATGTACACACACACACACACACACACATTCCACATCGTCTTTATCCATTTATCTTGTGATGGACAATTAGCTTGCTTCCATGCCTGGGCAATTGTAAATAAGGCTGCTCCGAATATTGAGACGCACATGCCGTTTCAAATTAGTGGAGTTTTTTTGGAAATATATACCCAGGAGTGGAATTGCTGGGTCATATGACTAGAACTCAGTTTCCTTTTAAGGAATAGTAAAGATAACACAGGCCAGAGAATAAGGACGGATAAAACTAAATAAATAAAAAGCCAATCAAAGAGGCCCCCATTTTTTTTTTTAAATATGAAAAGAAAAAAGAATAGTAAGGATAGAAGCAAGAAAAGGGAAAACAGAAGCAGACAAATAAAGTCAACCTGAAGCTCAAGTCCAGCTACTGGTTCTTCACTAGCTATGAGTGATTCCACAGGGTTTCCACAGGAGGATTAAAACAAGAAGGTCACCTGCTTCTGCACCAGCATAGTTGGAAAAGAGGAAGGACAGCAGCTTCAGTGAAGACTTCTGGTACAACCCAACCACCGTCTCGTTCAGGGGGTCCTTGTTCTTGTCCAGCCAGCCGGCAATGTTGTAGTCCACGGTGCCTGCGTAGTGCACCAGGGAGAAGTGGGCCTCAGGGCCCCGGGCTGAATGCCCTTGGTCAGTCTAACCGAGGTGGTTTTGTCAACCTCCCCGTAATGAAAAGGTTTCATATGTGTATATATTGCAGAATAATTACTGTACTTAACCTCTGTCACCTCCGTAATGACAGCTCTTTTTCATGAGATGAGAGCTTTTAAGATCTACTCTCTTAGCAACTTCCAAATATGCAATACAGTGTCATTAACTATAGTTGCCACGCTATACCTTACAACCACAGAACTTACGTATGACTGGAAGTATGTACCTTTTCATCCCCTTCACCCAATTCTCCTACCTCTCACTCCCCATCTCTGGCAACCACAAATCAGTGATATCGTACAGTATTTGTGTTTCTCTGTCTGATTTATTTCACTTAGCTTAAGGCCTTCTTAGTCCATGCATGTTGCTGCAAATGGCAAAATTTCATTCTTTTCTATGGCTGAATAATACTCCATTTTATACATACAGATGTACACACACACACACACACACACATTCCACATCGTCTTTATCCATTTATCTTGTGATGGACAATTAGCTTGCTTCCATGCCTGGGCAATTGTAAATAAGGCTGCTCCGAATATTGAGACGCACATGCCGTTTCAAATTAGTGGAGTTTTTTTGGAAATATATACCCAGGAGTGGAATTGCTGGGTCATATGACTAGAACTCAGTTTCCTTTTAAGGAATAGTAAAGATAACACAGGCCAGAGAATAAGGACGGATAAAACTAAATAAATAAAAAGCCAATCAAAGAGGCCCCCATTTTTTTTTTTAAATATGAAAAGAAAAAAGAATAGTAAGGATAGAAGCAAGAAAAGGGAAAACAGAAGCAGACAAATAAAGTCAACCTGAAGCTCAAGTCCAGCTACTGGTTCTTCACTAGCTATGAGTGATTCCACAGGGTTTCCACAGGAGGATTAAAACAAGAAGGTCACCTGCTTCTGCACCAGCATAGTTGGAAAAGAGGAAGGACAGCAGCTTCAGTGAAGACTTCTGGTACAACCCAACCACCGTCTCGTTCAGGGGGTCCTTGTTCTTGTCCAGCCAGCCGGCAATGTTGTAGTCCACGGTGCCTGCGTAGTGCACCAGGGAGAAGTGGGCCTCAGCCTTGCCCTTGGTCGGTTTGGGCTTCTGGAAGTTGTTGGACTTGCCCAGGTGCTGGTCATAGAGCTTGTTCTTGAAGGAGGTGTCCGTGGCCTTGGGGAACATGCACTCTTCTTCCAGGATGGAGAAGATGCCCATAGGCTGGAGGGAGGATAACAGACCATCCTCAGTGTTCACTAGGATATCCCTATGCCTCCATCTTCTGTAGGAGCCAGGGGCAACTTCTTAGGGGCTGTTGCTCTGTTACTAGGAACACTGGGATGTAAACGTTGTGAGAACAAGGCTGTTGGTTTGTGTCCTGCCATGGCAGAACAGTGCTCGACACATTGTAGGTGTTTACTTAATGTTTACTGAACAAAAGAGCATGGAATGAAATTGCACATATATAAATGCAGCTTTTAGCAAGATAATAGAAACTGTATATACCTTGGTCTTTGTCCCTGGTTCTCATTGCAGAGCTTCTAAAGCCTTTGTGTTGCCTTAATGATAAGAGTACTGGAGCATCTATTGTTCTGTTGAGGTGATTTGGGGTTGCGGGGTGCTCCTGGCTGGGGGCTGGTCACCAGAAAGACCAAGCCATGATGAGAAGCTTGGGATATTCATCCCCTTCCCCATCCACCAGAGAGGAGGGAGGGGCTGGAAACGCAGCTAAGGATTGATCGTGCCTACATGAGTAAGCCTCCATAAAATCCTAATTTTATGTGGTTTTGGGAACTTCCAGGTTGGCAGACATGTTCACACATGGAGGGTGACACAATCCAACCTTTAGGGACAGAAGCGCCTTCATATGGGACCCTTCCAGACCTCATCCCATGTGTCTCTTCATCTGGCTGTTCATCTGTATCCTTTTAAAAGTTTTTTTTTTTAATTTTGGTCTCTTTTATTGGTGTTTTATTTATTTATTTTCATCCATCTTTATTTCTTGGCCTGTGTGGGCAGTGGCCTCTCTGGTTGCAGAGCACTGGCTCTGGGGCACATGCACTCTAGAGCTCTGGCTCGTAATTGGACACACTGGTCCAGCCACTCCCAGGTATCTTCCTGGGCCAGGGATCAAACTGGTGCCCCTTGCACTGCAAGGCGGACTCTTTACCCACCGAACCACCAGGGAAGCCCTAAAAATTTTTAAAAATTATTACTTATTTACTTTTTAATTGATTTTACTTTCTTGGCCACAGTGCATGGCATGTGGGAGCTTAGTTCCCCATCCAGGGATCACACCTGGGCACCCAGCACTGGAAGCACAGAGTTTTGATCACTGAACCATCAGGAAGTCCCTCATCTGTGTTCTTTATCAAATCCTTTAATAAACTAGTAAATGTAACTGTTTTCATGAGTTCTGTAAGCCCCTCTAGCAAATGAGTTAAACCAAAGTGTGGGGTTGGGAGAACCTTTGATTTGTAGCCAAGCAGGTCGTAAAGAGTCAGCCACGACTGAGCGACTGAACTGAAGTGAACTGAGGTCAGATGTTGTAGGGGACCTGGGGACCTACTATTTGAACTTGGCATCTCTGGGGAGACAGTGCCAGAACTGAGTTACGTTGTAGGACAAGCAGTTAGTGTTGCAGAGAATCGCTTGCTGTCGTGGAGAAAAAACATCCACACGTTTGGTGTCCAGAAGTATCAAAAATCAACAGTTCTTTGTGAGCAATAAAGGAAACTCATAGGAGAGAAACATATATGGGGAAGAACTGAGTTTTTCCCTACGTAAGAAGGAAGAAAGCTTATTTCCCCAACTTACCCTTAGGAATAAATTTACCAAAAAATGTAAAGTTGCATATATAGACCTCAAATCATATGAGTAATATTTTAAGCAATAAAATCTTAGTTTCTTAGAGCTACCTTAAGAAGATAGGCTTCCAACATGACCAGTGCTCAAAATGTGAAGGGAATTCCGTTTTAAAATATTAACATTGGGCTTCCCTGGTGGTCCACTGGGTAAGGACACCGCCTTGCAGTGCAAGGGGTGCCGGTTCCATCCCTGGCCTGGGAAGATCCCACGTGCCGCAGAGCGGCCGGACTGATGTGTCCAACTACTGAGCCAGAGCTCTGGAGCGTATGCGCCTGAAGCCGGTGCTCTGCAGCAAGAGAGGCCACTGCAATGGGAAGCCCACGCAGGCCAAGGAACAAAGATGGAAATGAAAAACCAATAGAAGTGGCAAAAAAAAAAAAAAGAAACTATAAAAAAAGTTAACATCATCCTTTGTTTCCACAGTAACATTCCTCCAGGAAACCCATCGCTCATGGTCCCTCCTCCTTGAGTCTTTGGACAGGTCGAATAAGTTGCCCCTGGGCTCCATTCACATTCTTGGGGATCACTGAGCCCTTGGATCTTAGTCACTCACACACCCTTTAAGTGTCTTAGCAGATTCTGGGTGCTTCCAAAAAATTTCCTGGAAACTGAGCTCCCTGAAGGCTCAGAGCCTGGGGGCGTGGGCTTAGAGAACCAGTCTGTTAGCAGAGAAGAGTGACAGCAGAGAGGTGGTGGTCCCGGCTGGGAGGAGCTGCCCTGGCAGCAGTGTTTCCTACCTTCTCGATGAGCTCGATGCAGGCGGCCAGGTCCATCCCGAAGTCGATGAACTCCCACTCAATGCCCTCCTTCTTGTACTCCTCCTGCTCCAGCACGAACATGTGGTGGTTGAAGAACTGCTGCAGCTTCTCATTGGTGAAGTTGATGCACAGCTGCTCCAGGCTGTTGAACTGGGTGTTTCAGACACCAGAGAGTTTGAATGCATCTGGAAAACCCTGCGGTGATCCAACAAGGCAGACACAAGCAGCAGGGCCCTTTGAGGTCTGTCACTTAGGCAAACAACTCACGTCAAAGATCTCAAAGCCAGCGATGTCCAAGACCCCGATGAAGTACTGCCGGGGCTGCCTGGTGTCCAGCTGCTGGTTGATGCGGGTGACCATCCACAGGAACATCTTCTCATAGACGGCCTTGGCCAGAGCGCCCACTGAGTTGGTCACCTTGAAAGAATCATCCACTCGAGTTAGTGTCTTCATGATTGTGCTAAGCTGAAACCTCCAAAGTAGATGTCTCGAGGGTTAAAAGCAGCTGGGGATTGGCAGTTTCACACAGTTTAACTTAACGTTAAATCTGTCCTGGGGCATCTGCCTAGTTCACGAGGTCTATTCAGTTACAAATGATGTCCAAACTACTGAACTGGTGGAACCCCAAAACCCTAAATGGGAAGCCCAGCAGGCCAAGGAACAAAGATGGAAATGAAAAACCAATAGAAGTGGCAAAAAAAAAAAAAAGAAACTATAAAAAAAGTTAACATCATCCTTTGTTTCCACAGTAACATTCCTCCAGGAAACCCATCGCTCATGGTCCCTCCTCCTTGAGTCTTTGGACAGGTCGAATAAGTTGCCCCTGGGCTCCATTCACATTCTTGGGGATCACTGAGCCCTTGGATCTTAGTCACTCACACACCCTTTAAGTGTCTTAGCAGATTCTGGGTGCTTCCAAAAAATTTCCTGGAAACTGAGCTCCCTGAAGGCTCAGAGCCTGGGGGCGTGGGCTTAGAGAACCAGTCTGTTAGCAGAGAAGAGTGACAGCAGAGAGGTGGTGGTCCCGGCTGGGAGGAGCTGCCCTGGCAGCAGTGTTTCCTACCTTCTCGATGAGCTCGATGCAGGCGGCCAGGTCCATCCCGAAGTCGATGAACTCCCACTCAATGCCCTCCTTCTTGTACTCCTCCTGCTCCAGCACGAACATGTGGTGGTTGAAGAACTGCTGCAGCTTCTCATTGGTGAAGTTGATGCACAGCTGCTCCAGGCTGTTGAACTGGGTGTTTCAGACACCAGAGAGTTTGAATGCATCTGGAAAACCCTGCGGTGATCCAACAAGGCAGACACAAGCAGCAGGGCCCTTTGAGGTCTGTCACTTAGGCAAACAACTCACGTCAAAGATCTCAAAGCCAGCGATGTCCAAGACCCCGATGAAGTACTGCCGGGGCTGCCTGGTGTCCAGCTGCTGGTTGATGCGGGTGACCATCCACAGGAACATCTTCTCATAGACGGCCTTGGCCAGAGCGCCCACTGAGTTGGTCACCTTGAAAGAATCATCCACTCGAGTTAGTGTCTTCATGATTGTGCTAAGCTGAAACCTCCAAAGTAGATGTCTCGAGGGTTAAAAGCAGCTGGGGATTGGCAGTTTCACACAGTTTAACTTAACGTTAAATCTGTCCTGGGGCATCTGCCTAGTTCACGAGGTCTATTCAGTTTACAAAGCTCGTTTTCTACCAAGCAGGGATATAACACATGACTCTAACCCTGGCCACACCTCATTGAACCAGATGTAGACATTTGCTCCAAGTTGGCTTAAACAGGGTGCCTCCCATGAGAATTTGGAAGTGGGATCAAAAGATGCATCAGCGATTGCAGCTCCAGGTGAGGCTGGAACCACAGAGATGTGGACTTGGGGGAGCTCTGGGGTGGTCACAGGTGGGGAGGCAGGTAAGGAAAGCTCATCTGCCCAGTGAGAACATACAGAGAAAGAGAGAAGGCAGCTCCTGGAGTCCCTGAGAAGGGGGCTGCCCGGCTCCGGAGGGCTCTTCACTCCCTGCCTCCAAGCCCTCATGGCGCTCAAGGCACTCCCAGAATTACCCCTGAGCCCTAAGAGTGAACTCCTTTTTCATGCTGAAGCCAAGGTGCATATGTCTCTCTGATCACTGTACCTGAAAGAACTTCAGGATGACAGTGGATATAGAAAAACACCTGAGTCAGTCGGATTCAGAGCATCTTCACTTACCTGCTGGACATTTTGGCCTTTCGTGACATACTCATTGCCAACCTTCACCCTTGGACAGCACAGGCCTTTCAGCATTTCTGCGGAGTTCAGACCCATCAGGTACCCGGCTTTGTCAGCCACTAGAAGAGGAGGAGGACCGGGGTCACGCGGACAGCAGCTGCTAAAACATCCAGTCGGGCCCTGGGTCCCCCCCGCCCCCCCCCCACGAAGTATTGTATGCTTCTATGTTTTCCTGCAAGCCCCAGGCCCAGACTCGTCTAATGGAGTTTCAACCCCATAATCCAGGGTCCTGGGTTTTCAAGAACTTTGACTTTGTTTTCTACAGTGGGTTCAATCTGTAGTAATAGGTTGATTTTGACCAACTTGAAATTTAAATTTCATTAAAAACACATAATTACATAGTACTGTTGGATCGGATAATACAACAACATGGTGTATGAGTAAAGGAAGCACCATTTTGTAATATAAGTTCCTAATTTCTGCAAACGTTCATCACTCATGTCCGACTCTTTTTGACCCCATGGAGTTTGCTCCTCTGTCCATGGAATTCTCCAGGTAAGAATAGTGCTATTTCCTACTCCAAGGGGTCTTCCCAATCTAGGGATAAAACCTGCGTCTCTTCTGTTTCCTCCATTGGCAGGCATTCACCACGGCACCACCTGGGAATCCCCCTTTATGCCTCACTATTACCATTTGTCAACTGGGAGACACTGACAGGAGTCACGTGGACAAGCCAAGCTCGGTTTGCACACTTTTCCTAGAGCAGCTCTTGAGATGAACGCAGCGTGTGTCTCCCATGACCCAGTCCACACGTGAACCAGGCAAAGAGTCGAACCCCATCCCTTTGCATACGTGGTACCTTCGGTGCCATCAGGCTCCGCCTGCTCCTCCCGTTGCTTCTGCTTGAACTTCATGTTCCCGTAGTGCATCACAGCGCCCGTCAGCTTGTAGAGCCCAGACTTCTCCTCCGGGGTGAAGCCCAGGATGTCAATGGCATTCTGGAAATTAGAGAGAAGGACCGCTGTCACAGCAGGCCGATCCCAATGTGACTTTCCCTGGTATTTCGTGGAGCACACGAGTAATGCATCTTCACTTCCTGCTGGACATTTTGGCCTTCGTGACATACTCATTGCCAACCTTCACCCTTGGACAGCACAGGCCTTTCAGCATTTCTGCGGAGTTCAGACCCATCAGGTACCCGGCTTTGTCAGCCACTAGAAGAGGAGGAGGACCGGGGTCACGCGGACAGCAGCTGCTAAAACATCCAGTCGGGCCCTGGGTCCCCCCCGCCCCCACGAAGTATTGTATGCTTCTATGTTTTCCTGCAAGCCCCAGGCCCAGACTCGTCTAATGGAGTTTCAACCCCATAATCCAGGGTCCTGGGTTTTCAAGAACTTTGACTTTGTTTTCTACAGTGGGTTCAATCTGTAGTAATAGGTTGATTTTGACCAACTTGAAATTTAAATTTCATTAAAAACACATAATTACATAGTACTGTTGGATCGGATAATACAACAACATGGTGTATGAGTAAAGGAAGCACCATTTTGTAATATAAGTTCCTAATTTCTGCAAACGTTCATCACTCATGTCCGACTCTTTTTGACCCCATGGAGTTTGCTCCTCTGTCCATGGAATTCTCCAGGTAAGAATAGTGCTATTTCCTACTCCAAGGGGTCTTCCCAATCTAGGGATAAAACCTGCGTCTCTTCTGTTTCCTCCATTGGCAGGCATTCACCACGGCACCACCTGGGAATCCCCCTTTATGCCTCACTATTACCATTTGTCAACTGGGAGACACTGACAGGAGTCACGTGGACAAGCCAAGCTCGGTTTGCACACTTTTCCTAGAGCAGCTCTTGAGATGAACGCAGCGTGTGTCTCCCATGACCCAGTCCACACGTGAACCAGGCAAAGAGTCGAACCCCATCCCTTTGCATACGTGGTACCTTCGGTGCCATCAGGCTCCGCCTGCTCCTCCCGTTGCTTCTGCTTGAACTTCATGTTCCCGTAGTGCATCACAGCGCCCGTCAGCTTGTAGAGCCCAGACTTCTCCTCCGGGGTGAAGCCCAGGATGTCAATGGCATTCTGGAAATTAGAGAGAAGGACCGCTGTCACAGCAGGCTCTGGCGATCCCAATGTGACTTTCCCCTGGTATTTCGTGGAGCACACGAGATGGCATTTACCCAAGTGAGCAGATGAGAAGTGGAATATGGTAAGTTAGAGGTTAAAATCCATTTCTTTCATTGAACAAGTTTGGGTGGGTGGGTGGAGATTATGGGAAGAAAATGTGAATAATCTGTTTCCTTCCATCCAGTGGAAGGAAATCCTGTCTCACTGTGCGTAGATTCGCAACTGTTTTCTGGGTGAGACTATTGGGAACGATTGTGTGATTCTGGAAGGGAGAGGTTTCCTGGACACTAGCCAAATGCTTGTGAGCTTGGCATTGCCACCCGGGAATCCCCGTGTTGTTCAGAACGGCAATTACGTGGGATCATAGAATATTAGAACGGGAAGGGAGGAGATACTTTTTCAAATATGAAAGGAGCTAGGGAGGGTGGTAGGCACTGATAAATGGAATATTTCCTGCTGTATCAGTAAGCAAAGAATATCACAGTCATCAGCTATTGCAGCCCTCTTTCATGAGCCAGTGGGGCCCAAGGAAACTCAGGATGCAAAAACACGGGAAACTGGCCCCAGAGAGCTGAGGTGCGTATCAGAGGAATTTCAGTGAGCACAGACTCTTGCATCTTCCCATACGTATAAAAACCCTACGTTCCTTAACTTTGGATATCTGGGTTTTTTTAAGATAATGGTCGTCTTTTGATGTTCAGACTACCTGAGCTTTGTTGCAAAGCTTCTATATGACCTGAGTTCCTCCACACTCCCCCACTGTCCATCCCCTCTTCACCCCTGCCATCTCGGAGCTGTTTTCTCAGGTTACTTGAGATGCTGCCTCCCGAGCTTGAAGTCCTCAGAATTCCCACTGAATAAAACATAACTCTCAACTTTTAGGCTGTGACCTTTTTTTCTTTTTTGGGGTGTGTGTGGGCGGGCCACATCTATTGGTCTTTCACTTGCCCATTTTCATCCATCTTTGTTCTTTGGCTCTTGTGGGCCTCCCATCACGGTGGCCTCTGTTGTCACAGAGCACCGGCTCTGGGCGCATGCGCTCCAGAGCTGCGGCTTGGTGATTGGACACATCGGTCCAGCCGCTCCACGGCACGTGGGATCTTCCCAGGCCAGGGATGGAACCAGCGCCCCTTGCACTGCAAGGCGGTGTCCTTACCCACTGGACCACCAGGGAAGCCCTGTGACTATTTTTTTAAGTCAACGATGCCATCTCTGTGTTGTCTCATTAAGTCCCTTTGAGAACCTTCTAGGTGCACAGGCATATGTGTTCAGTCACTTAGTTGTGTCTGACTCTTTTTTGACCCCAAGTACCACAGCCTGCCAGGCTTCTCTGTTAATGGGATTTTCCAGGCAAAAATACTGGAGTGGGTTGCCATTTCCTCCTCCAGAGGATCCAGAGGATCTTCCCTACCAAGGGAAGGAACCCCAGGTCTCCTGCACTGCAGGCAGGGTCTTTATGGTCTAAGCTACCAGGGAAGTCCTGTCGATGCACAGATTTTTTTCCAGATCTCCAGGTGAAGAACTGAGGTTCTACGAGAGTTGGCAGCAATGCCCAGGAATGGAGTTAAACCATGTCTCGGCGTGTCTGGGGAGCTGGTGGTCCAGGCCAGGTAGGTCAGGGTCAGTAGGAAGGTATTGCAGAGGGAGGCCCTCCTGGAGGTGGCTACCCCTTTTAGGGGAAGGCGAGTCTGTATCAGGAACTGACGGAGGGGAGGAGAGATTCTGAGGCACTTGAGTCCGTATCCCACCCCAGCTGGTGCGTGTCTGTGTCCTAGGAGTGGGTGTCTGCAGACAAGGAGAGAAGGAACTTTCCCTGAATGCTGAGAGGAAGCCGGCGAAAGCATCCCTAGAGAATTCAGTCCCTCGAAGACGCCAGTCCCCCTATAGTTGGCCAGACGTGAACCATCGCCCTGGAGACGCTCCTTGGGAGGGCGGAGCAATGGCAGTGCCTGACGGCAGAGATCGCTGCTGAGGACCTGAAATATTGCTTTGGGGACTTTTAGAATTCCTTAGGATGACCTTTTGTGGGGGTGGGGTGGGGTGCTCGGAGGCCTTGTGTCAGTCACTCACCTGCCTCTCCAAGTTGGTAAAGGCTGGGGAAACCTGGTTTAAACTATACAGTAGCCAGACTGACGTTCACTGAAGTTTATTTGACCAGGAGCCTTTTCTCCTTGCCTTAAAGCAGTTAGCATTTGGAAATGTCACAGAATGAAGGCCAGGGAGCTGGGCCTTGGGCAGGACCCCTGGGGTGCTGGATGAGACCCTTTTGGAAAAGCTTTCACAGCCTCCGGGAGGGTGGAGCCGGCAGCGGTAGAGATGAAAAGCACTGAGATGGTGGATTTTAGTTAAAAATGCAAGTTTTGGGGTTGGTTGTGTGTGTGTGTGTGTGTGCGTGCTTTCTAAGGCTCAGCTTCTACTTCTATGAAATGCAAGCAGCAGTGGGCTGACCCTAGAGGTTTTGTTGAGGCTTAAACGAGCCGACACAGGGAGAACTCTTTTCTTAGCTCCTAGCACTGTGTACGTGCTCAGTGCCCTTGTGTGTAGTTGACCCCGAAGATGCTCCCCAAAGCTGCAGGCCAGCGTCGGGTGTGCCGAGGAGGCAGGTGCTTACTCTGAGCCCGAGGTGGCAGGTGGACGCGGGGAGAGGACTGGCTGCTGCAGAGTGGAGCTAATTTTTCCTGCTTTAGTCCGTCCGTCCTAAGTCACTTCAGTCGTGTCCAACGCTTTGCAACCCCGTGGACTGCAGCCTGCCAGACACCTCTGTCCGTGGGATTCTCCAGGCAGGAACACTGGAGTGGGTAGCCATTCCTATCTCTATTTTTTCCCTTGCTTTAGACTTTTCTGTGTTTCTACACTTCCTTGAAGAACCATGTTGATGGTCTTATACCCCGAAAACTTCCACCAAAACCTCTAAAAGCCTTATCCATGCAAATGTTTACTCTAAAATGCTAGAGAATGGAACCAAAGGCCTGTTTTGGAGAACTTACTATATATTTCCATTTCTGGAAACTTCCGGAGTAGGACAGAGGTGCAGTCTGTACTAATTCTAATCACTGAGCGTCCCTGTGTCCTGACTTCCCTGTGAGACCATTGGTGCCTCTCAGTTCGTAAAGTCAACAATTCCTCACTTAAGTGAATAAACACACTCACCTGCCTCTCCAAGTTGGTAAAGGCTGGGAAACCTGGTTTAAACTATACAGTAGCCAGACTGACGTTCACTGAAGTTTATTTGACCAGGAGCCTTTTCTCCTTGCCTTAAAGCAGTTAGCATTTGGAAATGTCACAGAATGAAGGCCAGGGAGCTGGGCCTTGGGCAGGACCCCTGGGGTGCTGGATGAGACCCTTTTGGAAAAGCTTTCACAGCCTCCGGGAGGGTGGAGCCGGCAGCGGTAGAGATGAAAAGCACTGAGATGGTGGATTTTAGTTAAAAATGCAAGTTTTGGGGTTGGTTGTGTGTGTGTGTGTGTGTGCGTGCTTTCTAAGGCTCAGCTTCTACTTCTATGAAATGCAAGCAGCAGTGGGCTGACCCTAGAGGTTTTGTTGAGGCTTAAACGAGCCGACACAGGGAGAACTCTTTTCTTAGCTCCTAGCACTGTGTACGTGCTCAGTGCCCTTGTGTGTAGTTGACCCCGAAGATGCTCCCCAAAGCTGCAGGCCAGCGTCGGGTGTGCCGAGGAGGCAGGTGCTTACTCTGAGCCCGAGGTGGCAGGTGGGCGGGAGAGGACTGGCTGCTGCAGAGTGGAGCTAATTTTTCCTGCTTTAGTCCGTCCGTCCTAAGTCACTTCAGTCGTGTCCAACGCTTTGCAACCCCGTGGACTGCAGCCTGCCAGACACCTCTGTCCGTGGGATTCTCCAGGCAGGAACACTGGAGTGGGTAGCCATTCCTATCTCTATTTTTTCCCTTGCTTTAGACTTTTCTGTGTTTCTACACTTCCTTGAAGAACCATGTTGATGGTCTTATACCCCGAAAACTTCCACCAAAACCTCTAAAAGCCTTATCCATGCAAATGTTTACTCTAAAATGCTAGAGAATGGAACCAAAGGCCTGTTTTGGAGAACTTACTATATATTTCCATTTCTGGAAACTTCCGGAGTAGGACAGAGGTGCAGTCTGTACTAATTCTAATCACTGAGCGTCCCTGTGTCCTGACTTCCCTGTGAGACCATTGGTGCCTCTCAGTTCGTAAAGTCAACAATTCCTCACTTAAGTGAATAAACACACAGAATACTTACATCAGTGGCTAGCAGCTCCTCACTGTCATCGATGCTGGCCACGGTGACCTCTCCCTGGCTCACGAAGGGGAAGTCGAAGGGGTTGGTTGAAATGAGAAGCAGGTCTGTGGAGCAAGAAGAGCCCTTCAGCATCTTACGCACAGCTGACTCGGGGGCTTTTCCAGTGTGACTGGTTTGGAAGATGAGAATGGTAACCAAGGAGACTTACCAATGAGTTCCGGCTTCTTGTTGGACATGATTTGATAAAAAATATGGTAGCTCCTCTCACTGGATAACTGAAATGTCACCCTGGATTTTTCTAAGAGATCTAAGGTAACAAAAAGCAGTGTGGTTTTAGGTTTCCCAGGAGATGCCCCTGGGGCCAAAGTTGAGGTGCGTGTGTTTGGACTCACAGGTTTCGATGTCTGCTGATGCCAGTTTTCCTGTGGCTCCAAAGTGAATCCGAATGAACTTCCCCTGTCCAATGGCAGATGGACAAACACCACAGTTATTTTGGGCTTCCCTGGTAATTCAGGTGGGAAAGAATCCACCTGCCACGCGGTAGACCTGGGTTTGATCCCTGGTTAGCAAGATCCCCTGGAGGAGGGCATGGCTCCCGACTCCAGTCTTCTTGCCTGGAGAGTCCCATGGACAGAGGAGCCTGGTTGGGCTACAGTCCACGGAGTCACAGAGTCGGACGCAACTGAGTGACTAACACGGTTATTTGATGTGCACGGTACCGTAGCGGCCTCTGTTAGGTGTGACCACAGATGTGTGGGACATGTAGGGTCAGGGAGGGGCGGTGCCAGAAGCCTGAGTACTTCCTTCTCTCTGTTTGCTTGGCACTGGCCCCACGCCAGCTCGGCCAAGCCTTCGGCAGCTCTGCTGAAGGCCCCTGGCTCTGTCCCTTCAGCTCTGGGGATGCTCACGGACTTCCTCTCAACTCTCTGCTTGGACAGCATCTCACCTGATTTCTCCTGGGGCTTTGTCCTGACTTCCCTGTGAGACCATTGGTGCCTCTCAGTTCGTAAAGTCAACAATTCCTCACTTAAGTGAATAAACACACAGAATACTTACATCAGTGGCTAGCAGCTCCTCACTGTCATCGATGCTGGCCACGGTGACCTCTCCCTGGCTCACGAAGGGAAGTCAAAGGGGGTTGGTTGAAATGAGAAGCAGGTCTGTGGAGCAAGAAGAGCCCTTCAGCATCTTACGCACAGCTGACTCGGGGGCTTTTCCAGTGTGACTGGTTTGGAAGATGAGAATGGTAACCAAGGAGACTTACCAATGAGTTCCGGCTTCTTGTTGGACATGATTTGATAAAAAATATGGTAGCTCCTCTCACTGGATAACTGAAATGTCACCCTGGATTTTTCTAAGAGATCTAAGGTAACAAAAAGCAGTGTGGTTTTAGGTTTCCCAGGAGATGCCCCTGGGGCCAAAGTTGAGGTGCGTGTGTTTGGACTCACAGGTTTCGATGTCTGCTGATGCCAGTTTTCCTGTGGCTCCAAAGTGAATCCGAATGAACTTCCCCTGTCCAATGGCAGATGGACAAACACCACAGTTATTTTGGGCTTCCCTGGTAATTCAGGTGGGAAAGAATCCACCTGCCACGCGGTAGACCTGGGTTTGATCCCTGGTTAGCAAGATCCCCTGGAGGAGGGCATGGCTCCCGACTCCAGTCTTCTTGCCTGGAGAGTCCCATGGACAGAGGAGCCTGGTTGGGCTACAGTCCACGGAGTCACAGAGTCGGACGCAACTGAGTGACTAACACGGTTATTTGATGTGCACGGTACCGTAGCGGCCTCTGTTAGGTGTGACCACAGATGTGTGGGACATGTAGGGTCAGGGAGGGGCGGTGCCAGAAGCCTGAGTACTTCCTTCTCTCTGTTTGCTTGGCACTGGCCCCACGCCAGCTCGGCCAAGCCTTCGGCAGCTCTGCTGAAGGCCCCTGGCTCTGTCCCTTCAGCTCTGGGGATGCTCACGGACTTCCTCTCAACTCTCTGCTTGGACAGCATCTCACCTGATTTCTCCTGGGGCTTTGTCCTGCTCAGACTCTTCATAGCATCTTTGTGTTGGACCATCTGACTTCTTTTTTTTTTTTTATTTTGCCTCTGGGTGCTACTTCTGAGATTTATTGCCTCAATTTCCGTTACTGTTTACTACAGCCGTAACTCCCAGGAGAGGCCTCCTGGCTCCCCACTCAGCACCTGGGAGTTCCCCCAATTCGGGGTGGTGAGAGGCAAAACTATATATAATATAGATGCGTGTGTATGTGTGTGTATACACCCTTCTTATGTCATCTGCTTAGCGGGTCTCTTCCATTCCGTGAGCAAATTTGAGGGCAGAAAGATGGCCTTGCTTGTTCATCCACAGACCCTGGAGTGTCATCTATACTTAGTAATAGTCTCAGTATTTTCTGACTGAAGCCGAGGTGGAGTTAATGAAGGACGAGTGGAGGTTTATGTGAATTATGCGTTGGGTATTCAGGAGTTTTAGCTGTTTAACAGAAGTGCCTCTAACTTGCTCAAGTGGCCAGTGAAATGAGACAGAAGACTAGATGTTTGTCTGTTCGCCAGTGTCAGAGGTAAATGCCTCTTCGGTTGAGCTAATCCTGAGTGAAATGTTGAAGGACGGGACCGAGCCTAATTTAAACTTCTTCCCCACTTTTGAGCTCTGCTGCCTTCACCAGGTTTTCCCTCCTTCCTGTACCTCCTTGACCTGGAGGAGGTCAGTTCTGCTAACAAGCTTCACGTTAAAGTTTTCATGGCTAATAAGGCAGTGGATGTTGCTGGATGGATTTCTGCATTTTAAAAGGATCCCATTCCAAAAGACCACTTTTCACATAAAGAAACCTCTGTGTGCTTGTGGAATTTGAATCACTGTGACTTCAGGCTGTTCTGTGTGTGCTGTTGCTAAGTCGCTTCAGTTGTGTCCAACTCTGTGTGACCCCGTGAGCTGTAGCCCGCCAGGCTCCTCTGTCTGTGGGATTCTCCAGGCAAGAAGACTGGAGTGGGTTGCTGTGCCCTCCTATGGGGCATCTTGCTGACCCAGGGATTTAACTTGCATCTCTTATGCCTCCTGAATTGGCAGGAGGGGTTCTTTACCACTAGCACCACCTGGGAAGCCCCAGGATGCTCTGAGGTGATCTGATTAGTTAGGGAAGGACAGCTAGATCCTCCCTCTGCTGGGAACAAGCCACCGTGTTGATGGAAGTGTATCAGACTATCCCTGATTGGGCAGCTTCACCTGAACCACTTGGGGATAAATGGAGGTTAGGTATATGCTAGTTTATGTGGCCATTTTTCCTGCCCAGCACTGGAGGGGAGGGTGTGGTTTCTGGGGAATATTGACAGTCAGACTGAGTCTTACGAATCTCGAGGAGTTGTCATTCCTCACGGTCTTGGCGTTTCCAAAAGCCTCTAGAAGGGGATTGGCCTGAATGATCTGATCTTCCAGGGTTCCCTAAAAATAAGAGAGAAGAGGGCAAGAGAGGACTTAGCACATCTTCTGAAGTCACTTCTTGGTGACTCAATAGTGTGCCAGCTCTGGGAAGAGATTAGGGAGAGATGTCACACACTCGAGGCTGGTGGCCAGTGCAGAAGTCCGAGAGTACCCACAGGCCCATCCTCGTTCCTCCCAGGGAGGCTTCAAGGCTAAGACCCATGAGGGAGCCTTAGCACAGAGTCAAAGTGACTTCCAGCCACCACAGTTCCTTCTTTGGAGCACTGCCCACTCCATCTTGATCTCCCAGACTTCCTTTTTTCTCTGACAACAGTTCATTTTAAATCATAGATTTTTAGAGTCTATACTTCTGCTCCCGTTTGCGCCAGGACCCATTTGTACAGATATTTGGTTCAGAAGTACAAGTAGACTGTGAGTAACGAAAGCTGGTATGCTAGTAACCGTGATTCTCAAACTTCTGAGTTGCATTAAATATTTTGTGAGAACCATTATCTAATTATAAATCTGCTTAAAGAAAAGAGTTTTCACCCTCCCCCATTTGCTGCATGATTGATTCTCTTTCTGGAAACTACCGTCTAGCACAGAGGTTCTCAGAGTGTGATCCCTGGCCCAGGAGCATGAACAGTGGGAATGTGATAGAAAGGCAAGATGCCAGGCCTCTTGCTGACCCAGGGATTTAACTTGCATCTCTTATGCCTCCTGAATTGGCAGGAGGGGTTCTTTACCACTAGCACCACCTGGGAAGCCCCAGGATGCTCTGAGGTGATCTGATTAGTTAGGGAAGGACAGCTAGATCCTCCCTCTGCTGGGAACAAGCCACCGTGTTGATGGAAGTGTATCAGACTATCCCTGATTGGGCAGCTTCACCTGAACCACTTGGGGATAAATGGAGGTTAGGTATATGCTAGTTTATGTGGCCATTTTTCCTGCCCAGCACTGGAGGGGAGGGTGTGGTTTCTGGGGAATATTGACAGTCAGACTGAGTCTTACGAATCTCGAGGAGTTGTCATTCCTCACGGTCTTGGCGTTTCCAAAAGCCTCTAGAAGGGGATTGGCCTGAATGATCTGATCTTCCAGGGTTCCCTAAAAATAAGAGAGAAGAGGGCAAGAGAGGACTTAGCACATCTTCTGAAGTCACTTCTTGGTGACTCAATAGTGTGCCAGCTCTGGGAAGAGATTAGGGAGAGATGTCACACACTCGAGGCTGGTGGCCAGTGCAGAAGTCCGAGAGTACCCACAGGCCCATCCTCGTTCCTCCCAGGGAGGCTTCAAGGCTAAGACCCATGAGGGAGCCTTAGCACAGAGTCAAAGTGACTTCCAGCCACCACAGTTCCTTCTTTGGAGCACTGCCCACTCCATCTTGATCTCCCAGACTTCCTTTTTTCTCTGACAACAGTTCATTTTAAATCATAGATTTTTAGAGTCTATACTTCTGCTCCCGTTTGCGCCAGGACCCATTTGTACAGATATTTGGTTCAGAAGTACAAGTAGACTGTGAGTAACGAAAGCTGGTATGCTAGTAACCGTGATTCTCAAACTTCTGAGTTGCATTAAATATTTTGTGAGAACCATTATCTAATTATAAATCTGCTTAAAGAAAAGAGTTTTCACCCTCCCCCATTTGCTGCATGATTGATTCTCTTTCTGGAAACTACCGTCTAGCACAGAGGTTCTCAGAGTGTGATCCCTGGCCCAGGAGCATGAACAGTGGGAATGTGATAGAAAGGCAAGATGCCAGGCCTGTGAATGTGAGATAGGAGTTTCAAGCAGACATTTGGGCCAGGGGCTTAACAATCTGTTGTGAACGAACCCTCCTGCTGAGTCTGATCTGTGCTCCAGTTTGAGAACCGCTGGCCTTAAACCACTGTTGCTCCAGAAGAGGCTGTGGAGGTGGTCAAGGTCATCAGGCTGTTGCTGATGGAGCTAGAGCCTGAGTCCACGAGTGGAGCCATTTCTTGTCTTGTCCCCTAAGTACCCCTGGGGCAAGACCTCTGGCTCTGCATCTCTGCTGAGCACAAAGCCCTGCACATCCGGGGTGCTCACCCAGGACTTAAGTTGTACTTATTCCAGCAAGACTTCCAGGTGCCAGAAGCTACTCACCTGCATTTTGCCTGGCTGCTGCTCCTTCTTCTTGTCTCCAGTGACTGCAATTGTTGCAAAGTACTGGATGACACGCTTGGTGTTCACTGTCTTCCCAGCCCCAGATTCCCCACTGTCGATTTAAAAGAGATAAATACGCAGATCTAGAGAACAGACCTATGGGTGGCAAGGGACCCAAGGGGAGGGGGGATAGCAGGCAGGTGGACTGGGAGTCTGGGATTAGCAGATGCAAGCTAGTATATGTAGGATGGATAAGCAACAGTGTCCTACTGTATATATAGCACCATAAACTAAGAGTATGGACTTCATATGAAACTGAGGGCTTCCCTGGTGGCTCAACAGGAAAGAATCCACCTGCCAATGCAGGAGATGTGGGTTCCATCCCTGGTGGGCTATAGTCCATGGGATTGCAGAGTCAGATACAACTTAATGACAAGACAACAACAACAAATATGTATAGCTGAATCACTTTGTTATACAGCAGAAATTAACACAACTTTGTAGGTCAAATGAATTTAAATTAAATAAAATTTTTTTTAAAAGTAAGTGAGATAAAGGAGAGTGGAAGGGATGGACGCCATTAGTCCAAGTCATCTGGCACAAACACGGGTTACTCACGTGATGAGGATGGACTGGTTGTCTCGATCTAGAAACACAGAGGGAAGCAGAGCAGAATCAATAAACAACCAGCAGGCAGGATGTATAAATGAGGCAATGCGAGGGGTGGGTAGAGCCCATGAGTTCTAGTTCTTGCTTAGCCATCCTAGTGGGCTGATGATTTGGCCACGTCTAGGGCGTCTCCAATGGCTCAGTGGTAAAGAGTCTGCCTACCATGCAGGAGACGTGGGTTTGATCCCTGGGTGGGGAAGATTCCCTGGAGAAGGAAATGGCAACTCACTCCAGTATTCTTGCCTGGGAAATCCTATGGACAGAGGAGCCTGGTGGACTACGGTTCATGGGGTTGAAAAGAGCCAGACAAGGCTCAGCGACTAAACATACACAATCTTCTTTGAGACAATTTGTGCAGATTTCTCAAGTGTCGTGTATGTCATGTGGGCGACATGGGGCGTGAACAGTGAGTCCCACAGCGTGAAGGATGAGCACTTTCTCATCTCCCCTTTTAACAGCAAAAAAGCAAGTCTCAGACTCAGAGCTTCTAAGAAGCCAAAACTTCTATTAATGACTAGACTTTATGGACACGAATTTGCTATCACTGCATTTTTGTTTTACCCTTTCCTTCTACTTGTGAAAAGTGACAATGATTTTCCACATACGACAGTGTTATAGGTTGAGTTGTGTTTCCCCTAAAGTTCATAGGTTGAGGTCCTAAACTCCAGCACCTCAAAATGTGACCTTATCCGGAAATGGGGTCATCGCAGATGTTATTAAAGATGCGGTCGTACTGGAGGAGGCGGCCACTAGTCCAGTACGACTGGTATCCTTATAAGAAGGGGATTTGGGAGACAGATGAGAAGACCATGTGAAGATGAAGGCAGTGCTTCCGTACGCCAGGGCATGCCCGAGGAGACCGGGAGAGTGGCCCGGACCAGGTCCTCCCTCTCAGCCCTCAGAAGGAGCCAACTCTGCGGATCCCTCCATCTCAGGCTTGCAGGCTCCAGAGCTTGGAGACGACACACCTCCGTGGAGTAGGCCACCTGTGTGTAGCTCTCTGTGAGGGCCGTCCTAATGAACTGATATGCATGTTATTCTTCCCTTTGAAACTGATGTAACTTTAGTCAGTTTTTAAAAAGGTACTAAATATACAGAAATGGCCAGGATTGTGAATGTGACCTAGGAATGGCTACAGTTTGGGCCACATTGTCTTAGGTGACCTTTGAGTATCTCCAGATCTCATACGCTTGTCCGCATCAAGTCAAGTAGGTGAAAGTAGAATAGAGAGACATGATGTTAAGCCTGACAGGGTGACAAGAAAGCCACACCTGCTCTTTCTTTTCTGCTCTTCTGGAAATTTAAGGAGGCAAAAGAGGAGCCTGAGAAGACAGGTGAAGGGACATTGCTCCAACCTTGCATTCCTAAATGTTACTAACATAGTCTCTCTTCCAAGGGTGCTCATGTTGTTGGGTTCTTTGGAGGTGGGGCTGGGCATCTCTTTATGCTCCACATTCCACACCCCCCACACACCAGATATGCATGTACAGTGAGGCTTCAGTCCCAAGCTATGGCTTATGCACCGTGACTGATAGAGGAAGATACAGTGCACCTGACTTTTCGTCCTGACATCCTCTGACTCTCCTAAGGTCGCTTTTGTCATGGCATGATTTGGTTGACCAAAGCCTGTAAAGTGCTTGAGTATTTAAGAACCAGTGAAGTTAAAGGATTAGAATAACTCAGTAAAGCTAGTTTTAAAAATATGGAGCAAACTGCTTAATGTTATGTACTAACCTGGATGGAAGAGGGTCTGGGGAGAATGGATACATGTACCTGTGTGGCCAAGCCCCTTCACTGTTCACCTAAGACTGTCACAGAATTGCTAATTGGTATACCCCTGCCCCCATTTTTTTTGGTGAAAATATAAAATACAAATGTGAAGTAAAGAAATTACCAGTTTGACTTCCCTGGTAGCAGTCGATAAGACTGTGCCTGCCAGTGCAGGGGACGTGGGTTTGATTCCTGGTCTGGGAAGATTCCACTTACTGCGTAGCAGCTAAGCCTGTGTGCTGCAGCTCCTGAAGCCTGCAAGCTCTGTGAGCCACAACTGCCATGTGCTTAGAGCCTGTGCTCTGCAACAGGAGAAGCCACTGCAAAGAGAAGCCTGGGCACCACAACTAGGGAGGAGCCCCTGCTCACAGCAGGTAGAGAAAGCCTGTGCTCAGCAACGAAGACCCAGCACAGCTGAAAATAAATACATAACCCCAAAGAAATTACCAGTCAGCATGAACTGATAGGCGTTGTCCGAGATGGAGAAGATGTGGGGCGGGGCCTCCTGGCGCTTCTTGCCCCGGTAGGCCGTCACCACCTCAGGGTTGTACACCGGCAGCCACTTGTAGGGGTTGACGGTGACGCAGAAGAGGCCCGAGTAGGTCTGAGAAAATCAGAGAATATTCAACATGTGGGGTTTGTTTCTACTCAGAGAGCTAGATGGACTAGAGAGAGGTCGAAGGGCGCTCACGTAGATCATCCAGGCTGCGTAACGCTCTTTGAGGTTGTACAGCACAGCGGGCTCGTGCAGGTGGGTCATCATGGCCATGTCCTCGATCTTGTCGAATTTGGGAGGGTTCATGGGGAACACCTGGTCGCTGTTGAGAGTGAGCGTCTGGATATTGGGAGGAAAAGCGTGTGGTGAGTGGGAGGGCCGATGAGCAGTAGCCACACCCCCAGTGTGGAGAAAATGGTGAGCTGCAGTGGTGAGAGGACCCCATTCCCACGGATGACGTCGTGGGTCGTGTCTGTGCCCAGAGATGGTCCGTAAACAGCTGTTCTTGATGAATCTAAGTCTGGTCAACCCGTGTAACCAGTTCTGGTCTGGTGTCCCCAGGTCGGTGTTCTCTTATGTGCGCCAAGCATGGGGAACACGTGTGCAGTGTTAGAGGACCCTCCAGCCTCAGGGTGGCCGGCTGGGACTCAGGATGGCTAAAACCAGAGCAGCTCGCCTCTGTGTTCCCCCTTGGCTGTGAGCGCTGCAATGAGATCAGACTTGGAATATGGGAAAGGACTCTGCAGCATATTCTGTGCATCTCCACCTCGATATCTCTGCTCATGTGGGTCCCTTTGTCTGAAATATCTACATTGAAATTTATGTCGGTGCTGCAGCTCCTGAAGCCTGCAAGCTCGGTGAGCCACAACTGCCATGTGCTTAGAGCCTGTGCTCTGCAACAGGAGAAGCCACTGCAAAGAGAAGCCTGGGCACCACAACTAGGGAGGAGCCCCTGCTCACAGCAGGTAGAGAAAGCCTGTGCTCAGCAACGAAGACCCAGCACAGCTGAAAATAAATACATAACCCCAAAGAAATTACCAGTCAGCATGAACTGATAGGCGTTGTCCGAGATGGAGAAGATGTGGGGCGGGGCCTCCTGGCGCTTCTTGCCCCGGTAGGCCGTCACCACCTCAGGGTTGTACACCGGCAGCCACTTGTAGGGGTTGACGGTGACGCAGAAGAGGCCCGAGTAGGTCTGAGAAAATCAGAGAATATTCAACATGTGGGGTTTGTTTCTACTCAGAGAGCTAGATGGACTAGAGAGAGGTCGAAGGGCGCTCACGTAGATCATCCAGGCTGCGTAACGCTCTTTGAGGTTGTACAGCACAGCGGGCTCGTGCAGGTGGGTCATCATGGCCATGTCCTCGATCTTGTCGAATTTGGGAGGGTTCATGGGGAACACCTGGTCGCTGTTGAGAGTGAGCGTCTGGATATTGGGAGGAAAAGCGTGTGGTGAGTGGGAGGGCCGATGAGCAGTAGCCACACCCCCAGTGTGGAGAAAATGGTGAGCTGCAGTGGTGAGAGGACCCCATTCCCACGGATGACGTCGTGGGTCGTGTCTGTGCCCAGAGATGGTCCGTAAACAGCTGTTCTTGATGAATCTAAGTCTGGTCAACCCGTGTAACCAGTTCTGGTCTGGTGTCCCCAGGTCGGTGTTCTCTTATGTGCGCCAAGCATGGGGAACACGTGTGCAGTGTTAGAGGACCCTCCAGCCTCAGGGTGGCCGGCTGGGACTCAGGATGGCTAAAACCAGAGCAGCTCGCCTCTGTGTTCCCCCTTGGCTGTGAGCGCTGCAATGAGATCAGACTTGGAATATGGGAAAGGACTCTGCAGCATATTCTGTGCATCTCCACCTCGATATCTCTGCTCATGTGGGTCCCTTTGTCTGAAATATCTACATTGAAATTTATGTCTAGCTACCTCCAAAGTTCTTCTTCGGTGATGCCTCTTCCATGACCTGTTTCTGCTCTCCTCTGTCTTTTTAAGACTTCCAAAATTCTGGCACCTCTGCTCTAATAGTTTAAACATTTGGGCTTGGTGTATGGTCCAAGGCCGAACAGTGTTTTGAGACTGATAGCTAATTTCCCCCTCTCTGTTCTTCCCTCCTTTTAAGTATACAGCTGGTACCTCCTTACTTAGGAAAGGTAGAAAATAGTGCATAAAAGAGAAACAGCCAGTAAGCCTTTCTGGCCTTTGTTTTCCATCAGCCTACATCCTTCGAAGAAGTTTGAGGGGTTTACTGAAAAGATAAAAGGAGGAGATTTGCTGGTATAGACCAAGTTTCTAGAGGAAAGCAGGCCCCTCTGCCCTACTGCCCCACACTGAAGAGAGAGAGAGTCACCCAAAGTAGCACAAGGGAGATGGAAAAAGATGTGCATCCTGAAGATTCAGGGACTGGGGCTTATTTCTTAGCAGATCCTTTAGGGGGACAGTGAGACCCAGTATGATATTACTGAAAATGTGGCACAGTTCTTGGGAGTGGACACCAACATAACTCAAGAAAATTTATTTCTGGCTCTGTGAAAAGAGACTAACATCTGAGGTTAGGTCAAATAACAACAACAGTAATCATCTCTCTTGTATGCTTGAGTTTGTGAACTGTGATTCGTAGGTTGTGAATTTTGGGGAAATGGGTACTGAGATTTGCTTGTCTTTGCAAAGCGATGGACACTGTGACCTGGACATGGTCAGTGTCCAGTAAATGTTGAACTGAATAGTGAAAGTGATAGTCATTCTGTCGTGTCTGACTCTTTGTGACCCCCATGGGCTATAGCTTGCCAGGCTCCTCTTTCCATCGTATTCTCCAGGCAAGAATACTGGAGTGAGCTGCCATTCCCTTCTCCAGTATATCTTCTCAATCCAGGGATCAAGTGTGGGTCTCCTGTGTTGCAGACAGATTCTTTACTGTCTGAGCTGCTTTGAAAGGTGCTCTGTAATTCTCTGCATTAAACTAGGCATTGCCTCTGGAGTTCCCCCTCTAAGTCACTCTGCAGCCTAGAGAGTTCTGTTTGGAAGAGTCACCCATCTGGCAGCAAGCTGCATCTATTTCTCCCTTCGGTAGTCCATCCACTTCCACTACCACCTTCCCCTTTCTCCAAAGCAAACATTACAACAACTCTCAAAGCCCAGGCCTCAGAGAAGGAAAGAGATAGGAGTGAAGGCGTCGGCCAAGGCAGTCTTCACCTGCAACGTCACCACAGAGTAGGTCAATAGAAGTCTTGTTCTGTTTGCAGATTGCTATGGACCAGCATGCAATTTTCCAACATTCTACTCCCTAGGATAAAGGAGGATGCCCATGTTAGCAAGGGATCAACACCTACCCGGTCATCAAGGGTCTTGACGGTGACTTTGTCATTTTCCCTGCTCTGGATCATACCCTTCACGTACAATTCCTTATCATCCACTGCAAAGCAGGCTTTCTTGGAATCGAAAGGGCGGTTCTGAGCCTCGATTCTCTCCTTCTCCGATTTCCGCAGGTAGGGAGCTGCTTCTCCAAAAATGGCCATCTCCGCATCAGAGCTCATGGCTGCAGGGCCTGGGGAGACCAGGGCTGATGAGTCTGGGGCATGGGGGACTCTTGAATCCCAGGAGCCCATTCTGTTATCTCCATCCAAACAGGGGCCAGATTCAAAAGCTCCTGGAATTAATCTAGTTCCTGGGGAATCCAGGAGCAGGTTTAGGGGCCTAGAGCAGGCACATGGGGGTGAGCTAAAGGGGCTATTTTACTCCAAGAAAAAAAATTTGAGGGGTTGTTTTTGTCTCTGAGTGTTGAGTTTGGAACATCTCAGTCCAGCTCCAGGTGTGGAAGTCTGAACCAATTAGAGGAAGCTAAGCTGAGCTCAATAAACGAGGACCCAGAAAATGCTTCCTTAATTCCACATCATATTTGAGGCTCTTGAGCTCGGTGTCATTCCCAAATCATAAAGATATCTGAAAAGAATTACTGGAATACTGGTAATTCCTAGGAGAAATTCCACACAGTCCAGTGAAAAGCCATGACCTGAACATAATAAAGTTGTGGTTTAGTTTCTCAGTCATGTCTGACTCTTTTGTGACCCCGTGGACTGTAGCTCGCTAGGCTCCTCTGTCCATGGGATTTCCCAGGCAAGAAGACTGGAATGGGTAGCAAGTTCCTTTTCTAGGGTATTTTTCTGACCCAGGAGTCAAACCCGCATCTCCTGCATTGGCAGGCAGGTTCTTTACCACTGAGCCACCAGGGGAAACTCTGAACATCAAGTGCTACTACACTTGTTTAACCAGTTATAGGCCACAAGGTGATGGGAGACATTATAGCCTAGTGCAGTGGTTCCAAACTTCAATATGCACAGAGCTTTTTAAAACACAGATTGCCGGGCCCCACCCGCAAGGTTTCTGATTCAGTAGGTATGGGTGTGGGGCCTGACAGTGTGCCTTTCGACCAAGTTCCCAGCTGATGCTGATGGTGCTGGTACAGGGTCCACACTCTGAAAACTGCTGGCTTAGGGCTGTCGGACTCCAAGTGGTCCTTGAACTTGTGGCATCAGCATCATCCAGGAGTTTGTTAGCCATTCAGAAACTCAGACCCACCCCGGATTACAGAGCTGGAATCTGCATTTTCACAAGATCACCAGGTGATTTCTAGGCATAGTAAAGCTGAAGGGTACTGGGCTTAACGCAGGGGTCTCCGAACGTTTGTCATGTGTGCCGGTGTTGGGGTGCTTAACTAGATTAAGACCTGCTTTGGGACACACCACCTGCTGTGTGTGTTCATGCGCCTTTCTGCCTCTCTCTATCCTCTCACTCAGCCCTCCTGTCATTCTCTTAGAAACCATCCCCTTCTCTTATGTATTAACATTTTCCCTTATTGGAAGCTAGAAAATCGTAACGTCCTGGCGTTGAACTTGGTTCGAATCATTTAACTTATCTGGGCCTCTAATTCCCTGAAAATGAAGAGGAAGGCCCAGCTCATTCCTACAGGTTGGGTGGCTTTTCTGGTTCCTGTTTCTCATCTGCATTTGCTTCTCCCGTTTCCCCTGGTCCTCTTCCTCCACCCTTTCTGACCCTCTGCTTCTTTTGGAATACTGGTAATTCCTAGGAGAAATTCCACACAGTCCAGTGAAAAGCCATGACCTGAACATAATAAAGTTGTGGTTTAGTTTCTCAGTCATGTCTGACTCTTTTGTGACCCCGTGGACTGTAGCTCGCTAGGCTCCTCTGTCCATGGGATTTCCCAGGCAAGAAGACTGGAATGGGTAGCAAGTTCCTTTTCTAGGGTATTTTTCTGACCCAGGAGTCAAACCCGCATCTCCTGCATTGGCAGGCAGGTTCTTTACCACTGAGCCACCAGGGAAGCTCTGAACATCAAGTGCTACTACACTTGTTTAACCAGTTATAGGCCACAAGGTGATGGGAGACATTATAGCCTAGTGCAGTGGTTCCAAACTTCAATATGCACAGAGCTTTTTAAAACACAGATTGCCGGGCCCCACCCGCAAGGTTTCTGATTCAGTAGGTATGGGTGTGGGGCCTGACAGTGTGCCTTTCGACCAAGTTCCCAGCTGATGCTGATGGTGCTGGTACAGGGTCCACACTCTGAAAACTGCTGGCTTAGGGCTGTCGGACTCCAAGTGGTCCTTGAACTTGTGGCATCAGCATCATCCAGGAGTTTGTTAGCCATTCAGAAACTCAGACCCACCCCGGATTACAGAGCTGGAATCTGCATTTTCACAAGATCACCAGGTGATTTCTAGGCATAGTAAAGCTGAAGGGTACTGGGCTTAACGCAGGGGTCTCCGAACGTTTGTCATGTGTGCCGGTGTTGGGGTGCTTAACTAGATTAAGACCTGCTTTGGGACACACCACCTGCTGTGTGTGTTCATGCGCCTTTCTGCCTCTCTCTATCCTCTCACTCAGCCCTCCTGTCATTCTCTTAGAAACCATCCCCTTCTCTTATGTATTAACATTTTCCCTTATTGGAAGCTAGAAAATCGTAACGTCCTGGCGTTGAACTTGGTTCGAATCATTTAACTTATCTGGGCCTCTAATTCCCTGAAAATGAAGAGGAAGGCCCAGCTCATTCCTACAGGTTGGGTGGCTTTTCTGGTTCCTGTTTCTCATCTGCATTTGCTTCTCCCGTTTCCCCTGGTCCTCTTCCTCCACCCTTTCTGACCCTCTGCTTCTTTTCCCCACATCTCTCCCCCTTCTCCCCTTTTTATTTTCTCTCCTTTTTCTTTTCCAGGCATTCTTTTGTAATGGCCCGGAAAATGAAGTTCAGCCACGCACCTGTATTCCCATATCTCACTTAAGCACTAATTCACAGTTTTTGAATAAAACCTTTTATGTTTCCTATTGAAAGTGGGAAAATTAAACATTTTATAGTTGTCTCTTGGAAGTTCCCCTGCCCCTCATCTGCCACTTTATGAAATTACTCTTCATTGGTAACCAGCTATTGTTTCAGTATTCCTTCTGGAGATTTGGTGGGGGATCTGGTTCCACAGAAAGAAGAGTGTCTGCTCGCCTCTGGACCGTAGCATTTTGATTTTTACTTTGGCCAGTGGCTCTGCTGGACCGTATGTGGGCTTGCAAGTCTTCAAGTTTTCATACTAAGAGACGGGAACTCAACATAGCGCCACAAAGAGGCCCCTGGCCCACAGACTTCCTAGTTTAGATTTTCTGTTCCTGCCTAGTACAGAGGACGAATTTGTCCGTGCTGTCCCGTCATCTCTGAAGCCAGTCTCTGCCGTTGGGCCTGAGTGGGGTCTCCTACAGCCATGTTTCTCCAGATTCGTTCTCCCCGAACCCCTCCACACTCCGGAAAAATCACTGAGAACTCAGTGAGTCTGGTTTATGTAGGTCACTTCTACAAGTATTTACAAAATTAGAAGTCATCATTGAGAAAATTTAGTTCGTTTAAAATTACTATCAACTCCATTGTATGTTAACCTTAATAACGTATTTTTATGAGAATGACTGTATTTTCCAAAAGAAAAAAATTAGTGGCAAGAGTGCCATTGTTTTTCATTTCTCCAACTCACTTTAATGTCTGGTGAGTAGAAGATGTGGGAGTTTTTAATGCCTACCTCTGTGTTAAGTCTGTTGCTATTTTTTTTTTTTTCTTTTTCTTGGTTAAACTAGATACTGAGAGTCTTTCACAGTTTTATAATTTGGAAAAGAAAACAGCATTTTAATTGCCATTTCAAATAATTGTGGATATTCTTCTTAGATACTGTAGCAAAACTTAACAGGTGGTAGAATCTATGGCAGTTTCTGTGGTAGTTTCTTTTTTTTTTTAAAGATTTATTTATTTATTTATGGGGAGGGTGGGGAGGGAGGGGAGCAGGCAGGCTACTTCTATTGGTCTTTCATTTGTCTGTTTTCATCCATCTTTGTTCTTCGGCCCGTATGGGCCTCCCATCACGGTGGCCTCCATTGTCGCAAAGCACCGGCTCTGGGCGCATGCGCTCCAGAGCTCCGGCTCGGTGGTTGGACACATCGGTCCAGCCGCTCTGCAGCACGTGGTATCTTCCCAGGCCAGGGATGGAACCGGCGCCCCTTGCACTGCAAGGCAGTGTCCTCACCTGCTGGACCACCAGGGAAGCCCCTGTGGTAGTTTCTTAAAGGCTAGTTACAACATGGAATCTGAAACCATTTCAACAAATATGTGGTACCCGTTACCTTATAATCTCTTGGCCTGTGTTGAAGGAAAGTTTTACCCATGTATAGACCTCATACATTGATCATTTGGAAAATATTGTTCACCGAATTGTACAGAACATCTAAATATTGACATGTTTCATTATACAATATAAAAAAAAGCACAGTCATTAACATGGACTCTGTTCCACCACGTAGACTATTATAAAGATGTGACATAGGGCTTCCCTGGTGGTCCAGTGGATAAAGAGTCTGCCTTGCAATGCAAGGGGCGCCGGTTTGATCCCTGGCTCAGGAAGATCCCATGTGCTGCGGAGCAGCTGGACTGGTGTGTCCAATGACAAGCCAGTGCTCTGGAGCGCATGCGCCCAGAGCCAGTGCTCTGCTACAGGAGAGACCACTGTGATGGGAGGCCCACACAGGCCAAGGAACAAAGATGGATGAAAATAAATACGTGAAAGACCAATAAAAGAGGCCAAAAAAAAAAAAAAAAAAGATGTGGGTAATGTTGAGATGTAAAGAAATTAATAATTTCCACTGCTGTAAAATTTAAGTCACTTTTTCAGTGAAGTTGGCTTTTTGAATTAAAAAATTTTTTCTCAGTTTCAGTATATGGCAGTAAAGATTACAATGACTACTAACTCTGTTTGGTGCCACATCTTGATGTGTAATAAAGCGCTAGAACTTCTATCCATCCTTGCTTTCACATCATTAAGTCCACACAGTGAAAAATGCAAGTGGCATCTGGGTGTTACATGAAAATTATTCTGACCTCATATACCTCTCAGGGATCTGCAAGGATCCATGGGTCACATTTGTTTCTTTTTAAGAAGTTAAGTAATTAATTAATTGGCCACACTGTGTCTTTGTTGCTATGTGAGTGTTTTCCCTAGTGGCGGTGAGTGGGGACTACTCTAGTTGTGGTGTGCGGACTTCTCATAGTGGTGGCTGATCTGGTTGCAGAACACAGGCTCTGGTTGTTTGGGCTAGGGATGGAACCGGCGCCTTGCACTGCAAGGCAGTGTCCTCACCTGCTGGACCACCAGGGAAGCCCTGTGGTAGTTTCTTAAAGGCTAGTTACAACATGGAATCTGAAACCATTTCAACAAATATGTGGTACCCGTTACCTTATAATCTCTTGGCCTGTGTTGAAGGAAAGTTTTACCCATGTATAGACCTCATACATTGATCATTTGGAAAATATTGTTCACCGAATTGTACAGAACATCTAAATATTGACATGTTTCATTATACAATATAAAAAAAAGCACAGTCATTAACATGGACTCTGTTCCACCACGTAGACTATTATAAAGATGTGACATAGGGCTTCCCTGGTGGTCCAGTGGATAAAGAGTCTGCCTTGCAATGCAAGGGGCGCCGGTTTGATCCCTGGCTCAGGAAGATCCCATGTGCTGCGGAGCAGCTGGACTGGTGTGTCCAATGACAAGCCAGTGCTCTGGAGCGCATGCGCCCAGAGCCAGTGCTCTGCTACAGGAGAGACCACTGTGATGGGAGGCCCACACAGGCCAAGGAACAAAGATGGATGAAAATAAATACGTGAAAGACCAATAAAAGAGACAAAAAAAAAAAAAAAAAAGATGTGGGTAATGTTGAGATGTAAAGAAATTAATAATTTCCACTGCTGTAAAATTTAAGTCACTTTTTCAGTGAAGTTGGCTTTTTGAATTAAAAAATTTTTTCTCAGTTTCAGTATATGGCAGTAAAGATTACAATGACTACTAACTCTGTTTGGTGCCACATCTTGATGTGTAATAAAGCGCTAGAACTTCTATCCATCCTTGCTTTCACATCATTAAGTCCACACAGTGAAAAATGCAAGTGGCATCTGGGTGTTACATGAAAATTATTCTGACCTCATATACCTCTCAGGGATCTGCAAGGATCCATGGGTCACATTTGTTTCTTTTTAAGAAGTTAAGTAATTAATTAATTGGCCACACTGTGTCTTTGTTGCTATGTGAGTGTTTTTCCCTAGTGGCGGTGAGTGGGGACTACTCTCTAGTTGTGGTGTGCGGACTTCTCATAGTGGTGGCTGATCTGGTTGCAGAACACAGGCTCTGGTTGTTTGGGCTTCAGTAGTTGTAAGACATGGGCCCTAGAGCTTAGGCTCAGTGGTTGTGGTGCACAGACTTAGCTGCTGTGCAGCTTTGGGATCTTCCTGGACCAGGGACTGAACCCATGCCCATTACAGCAGCAGGCAGATTCTTAACCACTGGACCACCAGGGAAATCCCCTTGGGTCACACTTTGAGCATGGTTGCACTATAGCATGAGGGAATCTCATCAGGCTGCAAGTTTATGATCTCATGTTATTTAGCTTGACTTCGTGTTTAGCCCAATACCCCAAGTGTTGGAAGTTGATCCACATCAAAATCACCTGCTGCAGAATCTCTGAGGAAACCGCTTCTTTCTAAGGGCCTCAAACACAGTGATGTTTGGAAGCATTATTTTGCTTCTCTAAAACCACAGCATAAGTCCCAGTGGTCATAAAAAATGACTTTAGGCAACTGTTTCTTAATTTTAATAGTGATATGTTTATTTTAACGTCTATTACCTTATTGTATAAAAATCTAAGATGCCGTCAATTGTAAGATGAACTATTTTGCATCCCACAGACACAGGAAAACACCTTGCCTATTATGATACTTTTTTCATTGATTATAAGATGCAGCCCAAGTATAGAGGTAGTATTCTGTGAAAAATGTGAAGAAAATTAGAACTGATAAAATAGGGTAATATGTGCTAACCACTTAAAGTCTGTGAAGTACCTGTTTATATTAGTGATAGAAGGCCGTGTTTCTCAGACTTTGGTGTGTCGGAATCAGTTAGGAGTCTTGCTGAAGTGGGTATTTTGATTCGGTGGATCTAGAGTAGAATTTGAGACTGTGAATATCTAAATTATCTCAGCTGATACTCATCCAGATGGTCCACACTTTCATAGCAAGCATGTAGGGTAGCTTTGAAAAACACATCTAAGTAAAAACAGGGTATCAAGTCAAAATACTAAGTGAATTTATAGTGCTGGTATTACGTGGATATTGCAGAATTTGTGATAGTCATATAAGAATGAAGTCTGAAGTTGGGAAAAAAACTGCATAGCTCATGGTCAAGCTATATCTTTAGGCCTCCTAGGAAAACAAGACTTTCCATCTGGCATTCAAGTCATCACCAGTGTTGAGGTGGAGGTTTCTCTTCCACCTACAACTCCAATCTTGACTCAAGATCCAGTGTATTTTCGTTTTACTACATAGATGATGCGTGAGTCACATGCCCATTACAGCAGCAGGCAGATTCTTAACCACTGGACCACCAGGAAATCCTTGGGTCACACTTTGAGCATGGTTGCACTATAGCATGAGGGAATCTCATCAGGCTGCAAGTTTATGATCTCATGTTATTTAGCTTGACTTCGTGTTTAGCCCAATACCCCAAGTGTTGGAAGTTGATCCACATCAAAATCACCTGCTGCAGAATCTCTGAGGAAACCGCTTCTTTCTAAGGGCCTCAAACACAGTGATGTTTGGAAGCATTATTTTGCTTCTCTAAAACCACAGCATAAGTCCCAGTGGTCATAAAAAATGACTTTAGGCAACTGTTTCTTAATTTTAATAGTGATATGTTTATTTTAACGTCTATTACCTTATTGTATAAAAATCTAAGATGCCGTCAATTGTAAGATGAACTATTTTGCATCCCACAGACACAGGAAAACACCTTGCCTATTATGATATTTTTTTCATTGATTATAAGATGCAGCCCAAGTATAGAGGTAGTATTCTGTAAAAAATGTGAAGAAAATTAGAACTGATAAAATAGGGTAATATGTGCTAACCACTTAAAGTCTGTGAAGTACCTGTTTATATTAGTGATAGAAGGCCGTGTTTCTCAGACTTTGGTGTGTCGGAATCAGTTAGGAGTCTTGCTGAAGTGGGTATTTTGATTCGGTGGATCTAGAGTAGAATTTGAGACTGTGAATATCTAAATTATCTCAGCTGATACTCATCCAGATGGTCCACACTTTCATAGCAAGCATGTAGGGTAGCTTTGAAAAACACATCTAAGTAAAAACAGGGTATCAAGTCAAAATACTAAGTGAATTTATAGTGCTGGTATTACGTGGATATTGCAGAATTTGTGATAGTCATATAAGAATGAAGTCTGAAGTTGGGAAAAAAACTGCATAGCTCATGGTCAAGCTATATCTTTAGGCCTCCTAGGAAAACAAGACTTTCCATCTGGCATTCAAGTCATCACCAGTGTTGAGGTGGAGGTTTCTCTTCCACCTACAACTCCAATCTTGACTCAAGATCCAGTGTATTTTCGTTTTACTACATAGATGATGCGTGAGTCACCTCAGAAATATTCTGGCAAATGTATTGTCCTGGCTACTCGAACACCTTCAAGGATGATGGTTGTCCATTTTGGAAATTTTGGAAAATCTTTTGGGGCAGGTTTCACAGACCAGAGTCTTCTTGCTTTAAGCTAAAATCTGAGTTTCTGTGACTTCAGGATGTTTAGTCCTCATTCTGGTTCTTGAGAATGACCGAAAGAGTTCCAGCCTTCTTCCTAGAAGACAGCTCTACACCCATGTGATGGCTGCTCTGGGTTCTCCTTAGCTTTTTCTTTTCCAAGCTGACGAATCCAGCACCATCTCCATCTTCTGCTGTTGCTTGGGCACCTTCTTTACCATCAGGGTGAACTCACTTCTGTTAATCTCTGAAGGTGTGGCATCCAGACCACATGTTATTCTCCGTCAGCATGGGCTCTCACCTCTCCTGACCTGCGTGTCATGCCCGGGGTGGTGACTGCCTTCTGGCAGCCTCATCGCACTGTCGACTCACCACTCACTGTCCAGCAAAGCTCCTCAATCTGCTGCCTGCGTGCGGTTGCTAAGTCAGATCTTGTCTCCATATTTATACAACTGTACTCTGGGGCCCAGGGCTAAAACCATTTATTCTTGGCTGATAAACTGTGCCTTGTTAGGTCTGATCCAACTCCCTTGGCATGACTCATGGTGTCCCTGGAGGCTCTACCCCCATAAAGTTGCCTAATTAGCTTCTCCTCGGTTTCAAGAGCTTGACCTACTTCCAAGCCTACATAGCTGTGTCCCTTCAGACATCCTTTCTGTTCCTGTCTTTAGGGGTCTTGCAGTGGAGACGCCACTCCAGTCTACCTAACCTCCGTCACTACCTCGGAGCGCTCCCCACCCCTCTTTCTGCTCTCAGTGTGCATGACACTGCTCTCCATTTACATCCTTCCCCTGGGAATTTCTCAGCTACTGTATCTTGTCAACAGTGTTGTGGTCATGACTTAATTAGGTTTCTCTTCCACCTACAACTCCAATCTTGACTCAAGATCCGGTGTATTTTCGTTTTACTACATAGATGATGCGTGAGTCACCTCAGAAATATTCTGGCAAATGTATTGTCCTGGCTACTCGAACACCTTCAAGGATGATGGTTGTCCATTTTGGAAATTTTGGAAAATCTTTTGGGGCAGGTTTCACAGACCAGAGTCTTCTTGCTTTAAGCTAAAATCTGAGTTTCTGTGACTTCAGGATGTTTAGTCCTCATTCTGGTTCTTGAGAATGACCGAAAGAGTTCCAGCCTTCTTCCTAGAAGACAGCTCTACACCCATGTGATGGCTGCTCTGGGTTCTCCTTAGCTTTTTCTTTTCCAAGCTGACGAATCCAGCACCATCTCCATCTTCTGCTGTTGCTTGGGCACCTTCTTTACCATCAGGGTGAACTCACTTCTGTTAATCTCTGAAGGTGTGGCATCCAGACCACATGTTATTCTCCGTCAGCATGGGCTCTCACCTCTCCTGACCTGCGTGTCATGCCCGGGGTGGTGACTGCCTTCTGGCAGCCTCATCGCACTGTCGACTCACCACTCACTGTCCAGCAAAGCTCCTCAATCTGCTGCCTGCGTGCGGTTGCTAAGTCAGATCTTGTCTCCATATTTATACAACTGTACTCTGGGGCCCAGGGCTAAAACCATTTATTCTTGGCTGATAAACTGTGCCTTGTTAGGTCTGATCCAACTCCCTTGGCATGACTCATGGTGTCCCTGGAGGCTCTACCCCCATAAAGTTGCCTAATTAGCTTCTCCTCGGTTTCAAGAGCTTGACCTACTTCCAAGCCTACATAGCTGTGTCCCTTCAGACATCCTTTCTGTTCCTGTCTTTAGGGGTCTTCCAATGGAGACGGCCACTCCAGTCTACCTAACCTCCGTCACTACCTCGGAGCGCTCCCCACCCCCTCTTTCTGCTCTCAGTGTGCATGACACTGCTCTCCATTTACATCCTTCCCCTGGGAATTTCTCAGCTACTGTATCTTGTCAACAGTGTTGTGGTCATGACTTAATTATGCTTTGCTTTCCTTAGTCCTAATTCATCTAGAATCACCTCCAATAAACACAAATTTTGAGGTAGGAAGTGTTTTTAGGACTACAGTGGGCATAGGTTTGAATCTATTTCTCCTTGTTCTCTCAGCAATTATTTGCGAGTAAAGGCATAACTTAGTGGACCTCACTCAGAAAACAGCAGAATTAGACACGTGTGAAGACTGAATCTTGAGCCATCATGTTCAGGGACAACTATGTATATTGGCCTGGTGCTTGTATTTTTAGATTTTGAGTACAGCAAGGATGAGAATGTCTAAAACGCTCATTTCAATCAATTATTGTATTCCCAATCAAGATGAAAGTAACTCTTACCTTCTTGGCTCCCAAAGCAATGGTTAGTGTCCTTCAGGAATGAAGGGTCCTCTTGAGGAGTGGTTCCAGAAATCAAAGCCAAACAAAAACAAAGAACAATGAGCTTAAATAAATCTGTAAACTGTGTTTGTTCTAAGTTCAGCTACTTTTAATTAGGTACACAGTGGATAGTGTGGGATGGAAATAAAATTTCCATTTTCCCTTTGGTTAAACAATCATTCTTTAAATAGTTGATTAATTACAACATTGCTTAACAATTTTTTTTAAAGTATCTTCTGTGTGCTTCAAGTACCATGTTAGTTATTAAAGGAGTATAAAAAAAGGGTAAAGACACTCTCTGCCCTAAAGGAATACAACATACAGTAAAGGTTAAGGGAGGTGCTCAGATAAATTTTGACCAAGGAAGAATACAAATTCTAAAAGAATCTAAATGAAGTGTTATGGGGACTTAGAGAGATGCTGCTTCTGGCTGAGAGTAGGGGACTGTGGGGGGTCAGGGAAGAAAGGAAGATGAGGATTCATCCAGATTGTAACCTGAATGTTTAGGTCAGTTATTTGAGTTCTTTGACAATGGGAGAAAAGTTGTGAATCATAGGTAAGACTTCTTTAAGAAGGACTGAGCGACTAACACTTCCACTAAGGAATCTCAGTCTAGAAGTTTATAACCTGCATGAAGATCTTAAGGTATAACAGTCTGAATCATTTTCAATATCAAATCTGACTTAGACTTCCCATTTACTATAGAGTACTTTTATAGAACCAGGGAACCATGTCGTGAAATATCATTTAGGCAGGAAGCAACATTTCAACCCTGGCTTTACTACGTTGGTTGCCTCCTTTTCTCTTTTTCTTTTATGAGTCTCTAATAGTCCCCAGCTATATCCTAAAATCCTCCCACATCTCTCCAGAAACAGTTAAATAAATAAGTATTACATTCTGAATCCTCAGTTCAAAAGAAACCAGACTTGGAGGCAGAACCTCAGGTTTCTAATGCCAGTTCTGTAAAACAGCTGTTGTAATTTCTTTGGGCTTTGGTTTCCTTTTGTCAAATGAGGCAGATAGACCAGAAAGTCTCAGGATTCCTCTTAGCTCTGTGAACATGTGACAGGAGGCTTTCTGGTGAAGAAGTTGGCCAGAACTCAAAGGATGGCAAGTGTCCTCTGTGGGATGCTCTCGCAGTGTGGACTGTGACCCAGCCCAAAGTCCACGGGGGACGCCGTGCAAGGGCAGTCTGGAAACCAAATGTCTGCAAGCAGATGAAGGCTGCATCCTGAGATAACTAAAATGCATGGGAAGATGTCTCCCCACAATCATCTCGCAGAAATCCTGACATTTAAATAATCACAAAAATTTAAAGTAATAGATCAAGGCAATTGCAGGAGAGATATCACGAATTAGAATGTTTATTTGCTAACTGCATGTTATAATATTGACCTAAACAATTAGAGGGGTGAGTATGCATTGTATTCAGCTTTGTATCCTGCAGGTTAATTTTCTTCTCTTATAATTGCTTATATCCTGTCATTTTACTCCTTGTAGAAGCTCCTTGAAAGGCTTTGCCATCCTGTCTCCAGTCCCGCCCTTAGCACGGTTCCTTGCACTGATGAGGCCCTCAGCAAAGGCTCTTGTGTTGCTTTTTCTCCATCTCTCCAGGTAACCTGATGAGGTATAATCATAGTGACATGGAGCAAAAAAGTGGGCACTTGTGAGCACTTACCTCGCGATGCTGCGGTCCAAGTGACTCCAGAAGTGTGGCCCCCAGTTCCCTTTATACCCCCAAATCTGCAAGCCCAGCACTCCAGCTTGGCTCTATTTGGGGGATCACCATTTACTCGTTAGATGTAAATGCGTCGTAGCCCTGATCTCTCACTCTTGTTAAGTTACTTGGATAAGTGACCAGCGGAGGCTGTGTAATGCCAAGTCAGCTGCGTAGGGATTTTGACGTTGGACACAGCTCTTTGAGACTTAGAGAGTCCTAGGGACTGAGTGGAACTGGGGCGGAGTGTGCTGAGAAGGTCAGTGAAGGGCAGAGCCATAGGACGGATTGTTAAGCAATGGGTTATTGATAGCACGGGTACTAACCTCTCATTTACCAAGGGCTGTGAACATGGGGTGGTGTGTACCTCTTCTCAGAAATTTCCAGAAAACATACGTTGGCCATTAACACATCCATTCTTTTTTTACACTAAAATATTGTGGTCTGGTTGATTTACAATATTGTATTAGCTATACAGGTACACAGCAAAGTGATTCAGTGTATACATGTGTATTTCAGATTCGTTTCCCTTATATTACAAAATACTGGGTATAGTTCCTTGTGCTATACACACAGGCTCTTGTTGTTTGTCTATTGTCTATATAGTGTGTATCTGTTCATCTGAAATCCCTAATTTATTCTTTCTGCCCTCCATTTCTCCTTTGGTAGCCGTAAGTTTACTTCCTTTGTCTGTGAGTCTATTTCTGTTTTGTAAATAAGTTCATTTGTATCTTTTTTTTTTTAGATTCCACATATATGCCATAGCACATGATAATCGACGTAATATGATAATCCCTAGATCCATGTAACAAATCCATTCTTATTGACTAGTTTATTTTTAGTTAAAAAAATCCATTGCAGATGGAAAACTTTCCATAATGTATTACAATATCATCTTGATTTATTTAATCTAGTATCTTTTGTTGATGTTGTTATTTAATTGCTAAGTTGTGTCCAACTCTTTGGGACCCCATGGTCTATATAGCCCACCAGGCTCCTTTGTCCATGGGATTCTCCAGGTAAGAATACTGGAGTGGATAGCCATTTCCTTTTCCAGGGGATCTTCCTGACCCAGGGATTGAACCCAGATCTCTTGTGGCTCCTGAATTAGCAGGCAAATTGTTTACTACTGAGGCACCCTGGAAGCCCATTACAAAAATTAAGACCAATCTAAATTAAAAAAAGAAAAAGTCATGACATTCTAGAAGTTTTTTTTTTTTTAAGATTTATTTATTTATTTATTTTGGGTGGGGGTCGGGTTGGGGAGGGAGGGGAGTGAGTGGGCCATTTCTTTCATTTCTCTATTTTCATTCATCTTTGTTCTTTGGCTCCTGTGGGCCTCCCATCGTGGTGGCGTCTGTCACTGCAGAGCGCCGGCTCTGGGTGCATGCGCTCCAGAGCTCCGGCTTGGTGATTGGACACATCGGTCCAGCCGCTCTGCGGCACGTGGGATCTTCCCAGGCCAGGGATCGAACCGGTGCCCCTTGCACTGCAAGGCGGTGTCCTTACCCGCTGGACCACCAGGGGAAGCCCCATTCTAGAAGTTTTAATGAAAATACGTTGTCTTTGTGAGAACTTTTAGGGTTGCACGAGTTTCGGGGGTTTTTTTTGGCTGAATCCTAAGTGTTGCTTGAATATGTAGGAATAATCATACATTTTAGAGGTTAGAGCCATTTAAAGCAATACAGTCTGACTTGTTTATGTTGCATATATCAATGTGTACTGAATTATATTCAATATTTTGTAATAACCTATAGTGGAATGTAATATAAAAGTATAGCTGAATCAGTTTGCCATATACCCGAAACTAATATAATATTGTAAATCAGCTATACTTAAATTTAAAAGAAACATTGTCTAGTCCTCCGGTGTGTAGTCTCATGTAGGTAAGGCATTTCCAAAGGACAGTGTGCACTAGTCAAAATGAAATTGTAGGCAGGAGAGTAGGCAGATAGGAATAAGACTTTCATGTAGCATTTTCCAAAGCAGATTTGACCGAATGCTGGTTCTGAGAGAAACTGTGAAATCTAAGGTCTTGTGGTTAAATGAGTAACTCTTTGGGACCCCATGGTCTATATAGCCCACCAGGCTCCTTTGTCCATGGGATTCTCCAGGTAAGAATACTGGAGTGGATAGCCATTTCCTTTTCCAGGGGATCTTCCTGACCCAGGGATTGAACCCAGATCTCTTGTGGCTCCTGAATTAGCAGGCAAATTGTTTACTACTGAGGCACCCTGGAAGCCCATTACAAAAATTAAGACCAATCTAAATTAAAAAAAGAAAAAGTCATGACATTCTAGAAGTTTTTTTTTTTTTTAAGATTTATTTATTTATTTATTTTGGGTGGGGGTCGGGTTGGGGAGGGAGGGGAGTGAGTGGGCCATTTCTTTCATTTCTCTATTTTCATTCATCTTTGTTCTTTGGCTCCTGTGGGCCTCCCATCGTGGTGGCGTCTGTCACTGCAGAGCGCCGGCTCTGGGTGCATGCGCTCCAGAGCTCCGGCTTGGTGATTGGACACATCGGTCCAGCCGCTCTGCGGCACGTGGGATCTTCCCAGGCCAGGGATCGAACCGGTGCCCCTTGCACTGCAAGGCGGTGTCCTTACCCGCTGGACCACCAGGGGAAGCCCCATTCTAGAAGTTTTAATGAAAATACGTTGTCTTTGTGAGAACTTTTAGGGTTGCACGAGTTTCGGGGGTTTTTTTTGGCTGAATCCTAAGTGTTGCTTGAATATGTAGGAATAATCATACATTTTAGAGGTTAGAGCCATTTAAAGCAATACAGTCTGACTTGTTTATGTTGCATATATCAATGTGTACTGAATTATATTCAATATTTTGTAATAACCTATAGTGGAATGTAATATAAAAGTATAGCTGAATCAGTTTGCCATATACCCGAAACTAATATAATATTGTAAATCAGCTATACTTAAATTTAAAAGAAACATTGTCTAGTCCTCCGGTGTGTAGTCTCATGTAGGTAAGGCATTTCCAAAGGACAGTGTGCACTAGTCAAAATGAAATTGTAGGCAGGAGAGTAGGCAGATAGGAATAAGACTTTCATGTAGCATTTTCCAAAGCAGATTTGACCGAATGCTGGTTCTGAGAGAAACTGTGAAATCTAAGGTCTTGTGGTTAAATGAGTGCAGGAAATGTGGTCAACTCTATTCCCTGCAGTTGGAAATTCACCATAAATATTGGCATGGTAAGACACCTGAGAAGCCTTCCAGTAAAGAACCATGAAGAACATTCTTGTACCTGGCGATGTGATGTTGGAACATCATCTTACTCCCTGCTGGAGAAAATGAGAGTGGAAGGCTGAAGACTGCAGCTCACAGAGTTGTCTCTGTTTCTTAGCACCATTTGGCCAAGAACAAAGCAGCAGAGTGATCAGGCATAAACACAGCTGCTTTCATTCAAGGGACTGCCTCTTTTGTATGTAGCAGATGCTCAGTAAATGTTGTTTCTGTGAACAAACCCAGATCAAGACAATCTCCAAGGAATCTGTGTTGACAGAGGGCTGGGATGGTAAGGCAGATGAGAATGGAGTCAGACTCAGGCTCACTTAAGAGTAAGAGTTTTTTTTATTAAGAACTCAGCACACACCAGGCTTTATCGTATTGGCTCACTTAAGCTTCCTGATAGTTTTGTCGGGTAGGTGCTAACATCATCTCCAGTTTATGGCTGGAGAAACTGGGCCACTGAGAGTTTAAGTAACCTGCCTGAGGCCACACAACCAGTAAGTGGCAGAAATGAGATTCATATCCTCTCTGGCTGTAGAGCCAGTGCCTGTAACCTTTCACTCGTGCAAGCCCAGCACTTTGGGGTGCTGGCGCACTGGGGGACGGAGGCATGAGATAGGGACACCGCCTCGACGGAGGTGGTCATGGACGTGGGAAGAGTACAGAGATACGGAGAGGACAAATGATTTTTCCAAGGTTACGTTCCATGCCAGGATGAGTGGGATGCTCAGGGGCTTAGATGTGTGGACAAGGTGCTTGAAACCCGTAAGGTGTGTTGTGTATGTAACACATCATCAGAGCTGTTCTTAATGACATGATAGCGCTTTGGAGGAGAGAGGAGGTCGGAAGGGGCTGGTCACTATGGAGATGATGATAATATTTGTTGTGGTTCTTTCTAGTTTACTTGGGCTTCCCTGCTAACTCAGACGGTAAAGAATCTGCCTGCAGCACAGGAGATCCGGGTTCTGTCCGTGGATCTGGAAGATCCCCTGGAGAAGGGAATGGCTACCCACTCCAGTCCTCTTGCCTGGAGAATCCCATGGACAGAGGAGCCGGGCGGGCTACAGTCCATAGGGTTGCAAGTTTTGTATATTTTATTATGTTTGTTTTTTTTTCTGTAACCTGTAAACCTTAGGGGGTTATACTACTCATATTGTGAAGTATTGGTAATAATAATTATTATTACCGTTGCGCATATGGGGAGCTGAGGCCTAAGGGATTAAGTGATTGACCAGAGGCCCCACCGCTTGTCTGCAGTGGAGCCAGGACTGGCGTCTCGGGCTGCTGACTCTGAAGCCTGACTTTTTCCTCTACTCTCTCTTAGAGGAGGGGGATTTTAAGAGCACAGGGAGGAGGCTGCAGGCCTAGGGACTGGGGAGGATTTCAGGGATTGTGGTCAGAAACAAGGTTTCCCAGGGTGTAGTGCAGGGAAGTGGACTGGGCAAGCCTGAGGGAAGGGTTGGGGGTAACGCAGGGTGAGGCTGGAGAAGGGGGCTTGGCTTGCCTGTGATGGGCTCCCACTCCCCATGGAAGGAATTGGGACATTATTCTGAGATGACTGGTGAATGTTTATAACATTTTTAAACAGAAGAGTGAATGTACGCATACGCAGGCACACGCACACACATTTAGGCCTGGCAAAAAAGAAAAGAAAAAAACCCAGGAGGTGAAAGGAATATATATATTTGGGCAATTTAAGACCTCTCTGAACTCAAGACTTATTTTTCGAGGCCCTACCTCACAATAAAAAAAAAACCTCTTTCTAAGCCTCAGGTGATTTTCGGTTCGTTCCATGCCAGGATGAGTGGGATGCTCAGGGGCTTAGATGTGTGGACAAGGTGCTTGAAACCCGTAAGGTGTGTTGTGTATGTAACACATCATCAGAGCTGTTCTTAATGACATGATAGCGCTTTGGAGGAGAGAGGAGGTCGGAAGGGGCTGGTCACTATGGAGATGATGATAATATTTGTTGTGGTTCTTTCTAGTTTACTTGGGCTTCCCTGCTAACTCAGACGGTAAAGAATCTGCCTGCAGCACAGGAGATCCGGGTTCTGTCCGTGGATCTGGAAGATCCCCTGGAGAAGGGAATGGCTACCCACTCCAGTCCTCTTGCCTGGAGAATCCCATGGACAGAGGAGCCGGGCGGGCTACAGTCCATAGGGTTGCAAGTTTTGTATATTTTATTATGTTTGTTTTTTTTTCTGTAACCTGTAAACCTTAGGGGGTTATACTACTCATATTGTGAAGTATTGGTAATAATAATTATTATTACCGTTGCGCATATGGGGAGCTGAGGCCTAAGGGATTAAGTGATTGACCAGAGGCCCCACCGCTTGTCTGCAGTGGAGCCAGGACTGGCGTCTCGGGCTGCTGACTCTGAAGCCTGACTTTTTCCTCTACTCTCTCTTAGAGGAGGGGGATTTTAAGAGCACAGGGAGGAGGCTGCAGGCCTAGGGACTGGGGAGGATTTCAGGGATTGTGGTCAGAAACAAGGTTTCCCAGGGTGTAGTGCAGGGAAGTGGACTGGGCAAGCCTGAGGGAAGGGTTGGGGGTAACGCAGGGTGAGGCTGGAGAAGGGGGCTTGGCTTGCCTGTGATGGGCTCCCACTCCCCATGGAAGGAATTGGGACATTATTCTGAGATGACTGGTGAATGTTTATAACATTTTTAAACAGAAGAGTGAATGTACGCATACGCAGGCACACGCACACACATTTAGGCCTGGCAAAAAAGAAAAGAAAAAAACCCAGGAGGTGAAAGGAATATATATATTTGGGCAATTTAAGACCTCTCTGAACTCAAGACTTATTTTTCGAGGCCCTACCTCACATTATATTCGTATCTTAAAATCCACTCAATATATATTAAACACACGTGCGTGCATGTATGCTAAGTCCCTTCAGTTGTGTCTGACTTTTTGTGTCCCTATAGACTGTAGCCCACCAGGCTCCTCTGTCCATGGAATTCTCCAGGCAAGAATACTGGAGTGGGTGGCCGTTCCCTTCTCCAGGGCCTCTCCCCACCCAGGGACCAAACTCGCATCCCTTATGGTTCCTGCGTTGGCAGAGAGGTTCTTTACCATGTGTGCCACCTGAGAAGCCCATAATTAAACACACAAGTAATATATCTATTTGCACTGAATATAAAAAAATAATCACAGTGGAAAACGCAGATGGTGTGATTCAGAAGTACAGAAATGAGATGTAGAAGGAAAGAGAAAGCCCAAGGGAAACCCTGAAGGCAGGACCCTCAGGACTTTGATGATGCTGGGTTTGAGAAAAGGAAAAGGAATCCGAAAATCCTGACTTTCATCCAGCCCTCACACCAGCCTAGAAATCTAAGGGTATGACACCAGCCCAGAAGAAATACTGAAGGGGGAAGATATGAATTTATGGCTTGAATTAATTTTTCCAATTGGAGTAGTCGTTCCTGGCTCACACCCCACGTCATCATTCCACTTTCCCCAGCCCCAAGACTCCCCTGTCCAGCAGGGCTTTCTCTAGTCGTGTTAGAGAATCGTTTGGTCGACTCTAAAGCGACGGGGGCTTTATTACTAGTGTCAGAAGAAGTTGAGGGAGGTGGTGTTTTCAAGAGAGAAGAAGTCATAAAAAGCTCTACAGACAAGATGCAGAAAAGGAGGACCATGGAAAGGGCACCGGATGGGTCGGAGAGGTGATCCTGACGGAGTGTCAGCAGGATGGTGGGGGTGGAGGCCTTGAAGGCGAGGATTAAGGAGTGACAGGTGGAAGGAGGAGGAGGAAAAAGCTTTCCTGATTTCCCTGGGAGCCAATCTCTCCGCCAGTCACTACGGGAGGTGCATTCAGAGGAAATGCAGGTCTGGACAGAGAAAGCAGCAGCAGAGCCAGCTAGAGTGGCCCAGGAAGCAAGTAATCAAGGTCGTTCCTCGGAGGGCCACTTGAGAAGAAAGGGCAATTAATTGTCCTGATAGGAGGATCACCCTCACCCCCTCAGAGCGATCTAAGGGCTTAGGTAACAGATGAAATTTCACGACGCAGCAAGAAGCTCCCCAGCAAAAGTCACAGAACAGGTACGTTAGTGAAGGATATAAGTTTATATTTAATCATCTAATTAAAAACACCAAGTGAGAATATTAGGTTCCCGAACTGGAGGGGACCTTGCATATTACCTTAATCGAACGCTGACATTACAGAATCAGAAATGGAGGTTCCAGACAGGTTACCCAATTAATCCTAATTAGTTAGACGGACCCCTTCCCATTCTCAAGTCCACGAGCGCTAGTTCAGAGCTCTGTCAAGTGCACTCCGTAACCTTCTGCACCGCTCGCATGCATGCACTTTGATTTTGCAAAGCAAAAGGTTGATAGGTTACCCAGAGCATTGTTTAAATTGATTTTCCTTCAATCAATGAGGACTTAGATTTATCAGTTTTACAGATGGGAAAACCAAGGTTAAGTGATCAGTCACACAGCTAGGAAGTGGCAGAGGGGGAGCTAGAACAAGGCCAGTCTGGCTCCAAGTCCAGTTTGTGTTTTCACTACAAGATTGCTTTTGGCTTTGAAAGATTCTGTAAGACACTAACGCTCTCAGAATTACACACGCTTCGCAGAATTACACACAAACCAGGTATCCTTCCCCGAAAACATCAATGAAGAGTGTGTGTGCATGGCCTGGGAATAGCGTGTCCAGAAATTCTACCAGGAAGTCTGCTCAGTAGACTGGAGACCTCCCTATCAGGCCTCGTAACCTTGACTGATGCCTGTGAGCGTTAAGGTCTCTGTTGTTTACTCTTTTATGTCTGTCTGTTGTGCTTTGGTTACTTCTGTCGCTTAAAGCTTCATTAGAACTAAGAAAAACATGATCAGCGACTTAAAAAAATTTTTATTTTATTGAAATGTGGCTGATTTACATTAATTGCTGCTGTACCGTAACATGATTCAGTTATCCATGTGCATCCATTGTTTTTCATGTTCTTTTCCATTATAGTTTATCTCAGGATTGAACACGGTTCCCTGTGCTATACCGCAGGACCTTGTTGTTCTGTTCAGTACCATTTTCTTTAAAATTCATACCATTTTTATTCTATGATGAAACGTCATTTTCCTAAACCACGATCAGTAACTTTTAATTTCAACTGCTGGGTTCTGTAAACAAAAAAAATTTTTCTAATTAAAAACACCAAGTGAGAATATTAGGTTCCCGAACTGGAGGGGACCTTGCATATTACCTTAATCGAACGCTGACATTACAGAATCAGAAATGGAGGTTCCAGACAGGTTACCCAATTAATCCTAATTAGTTAGACGGACCCCTTCCCATTCTCAAGTCCACGAGCGCTAGTTCAGAGCTCTGTCAAGTGCACTCCGTAACCTTCTGCACCGCTCGCATGCATGCACTTTGATTTTGCAAAGCAAAAGGTTGATAGGTTACCCAGAGCATTGTTTAAATTGATTTTCCTTCAATCAATGAGGACTTAGATTTATCAGTTTTACAGATGGGAAAACCAAGGTTAAGTGATCAGTCACACAGCTAGGAAGTGGCAGAGGGGGAGCTAGAACAAGGCCAGTCTGGCTCCAAGTCCAGTTTGTGTTTTCACTACAAGATTGCTTTTGGCTTTGAAAGATTCTGTAAGACACTAACGCTCTCAGAATTACACACGCTTCGCAGAATTACACACAAACCAGGTATCCTTCCCCGAAAACATCAATGAAGAGTGTGTGTGCATGGCCTGGGAATAGCGTGTCCAGAAATTCTACCAGGAAGTCTGCTCAGTAGACTGGAGACCTCCCTATCAGGCCTCGTAACCTTGACTGATGCCTGTGAGCGTTAAGGTCTCTGTTGTTTACTCTTTTATGTCTGTCTGTTGTGCTTTGGTTACTTCTGTCGCTTAAAGCTTCATTAGAACTAAGAAAAACATGATCAGCGACTTAAAAAAATTTTTATTTTATTGAAATGTGGCTGATTTACATTAATTGCTGCTGTACCGTAACATGATTCAGTTATCCATGTGCATCCATTGTTTTTCATGTTCTTTTCCATTATAGTTTATCTCAGGATTGAACACGGTTCCCTGTGCTATACCGCAGGACCTTGTTGTTCTGTTCAGTACCATTTTCTTTAAAATTCATACCATTTTTATTCTATGATGAAACGTCATTTTCCTAAACCACGATCAGTAACTTTTAATTTCAACTGCTGGGTTCTGAAACAACATATCCTCAAAAAAATATATAAATAAATAAGATTTTATGCCCTTTGCTGGGCATAGCCCATCTTTACATTGTTAAAATCTGCATGACAATGTACTGGCTGAGAGTGGATCTTGAGAGCCAGGGTCCTGGGATTCACATCCTGACTTAACCATTTAAACTATGTGAATTTGGGCAACTTATTCCACTTTTCTGAGCCTGTTTCTTCACTCGTAAAATGGGGATAATGACAATGCCTAACTCTTGGGGTTCTGTGACCACCGAGTTAATACACGTGTGACAGGCCGCTTTCTCAAAATGACACGGAGTGGGTGAGGCCGCGTCAACAGCGCGCCTGCGGCTCAGAAGCCAGGAGCGTTCCCTGGAGAATGTACCAGCCGCTGTCAGTGCCACTCGGCTCTGGAAGCCAGCATCTATGTTGTTCTTTTATGTCTCTTTTTTTTTTTTTTTTTAAAGATTTATTTATTTATTTATTTTGGGCAGGGGTCGGGGAAGGAAAGGAGCAGGCGAGCCACTTCTATTGGTCTTTCATTTCTCTGTTTTCATCCGTCTTTGTTCTTTGGCTCCCGTGGGCCTCCCATCGCGGTGGTGTCTGTCGTTGCAGAGCGCTGGCTCTGGGCGCATGCGCTCCAGAGCTCCGGCTCGGCGATTGGACACATCAGTCCAGCCGCTCCACGGCACGTGGGATCTTCCCAGGCCAGGGATCGAACCAGCGCCCCTTGCACTGCAAGGCAGTGTCCCTACCCACTGGACCACCAGGGGAAGCCCTATGTCCTTTTTGTTGCTGTCTGGTAGGGCTGATCAGCTGACCACAGCCTGACTACTGTCCATCCAGTCCTTTCAACACATTTCATCAATTTCCTGTTCAGATGGCACAGAACACTTCTTTTTTCCCTTTTGCTGTGCTGTGCAGCATGCAGGATCTTAGTTTCCCGTCGGTCAAACCCACACCCCTTCAGTGGAAGTGTGCATCATTTTTCTGTTTCATTATAGTTTATCTCAGGATTGAACACGGTTCCCTGTGCTATACCGCAGGACCTTGTTGTTCTGTTCAGTACCATTTTCTTTAAAATTCATACCATTTTTATTCTATGATGAAACGTCATTTTCCTAAACCACGATCAGTAACTTTTAATTTCAACTGCTGGGTTCTGAAACAACATATCCTCAAAAAAATATATAAATAAATAAGATTTTATGCCCTTTGCTGGGCATAGCCCATCTTTACATTGTTAAAATCTGCATGACAATGTACTGGCTGAGAGTGGATCTTGAGAGCCAGGGTCCTGGGATTCACATCCTGACTTAACCATTTAAACTATGTGAATTTGGGCAACTTATTCCACTTTTCTGAGCCTGTTTCTTCACTCGTAAAATGGGGATAATGACAATGCCTAACTCTTGGGGTTCTGTGACCACCGAGTTAATACACGTGTGACAGGCCGCTTTCTCAAAATGACACGGAGTGGGTGAGGCCGCGTCAACAGCGCGCCTGCGGCTCAGAAGCCAGGAGCGTTCCCTGGAGAATGTACCAGCCGCTGTCAGTGCCACTCGGCTCTGGAAGCCAGCATCTATGTTGTTCTTTTATGTCTCTTTTTTTTTTTTTTTTTAAAGATTTATTTATTTATTTATTTTGGGCAGGGGTCGGGGAAGGAAAGGAGCAGGCGAGCCACTTCTATTGGTCTTTCATTTCTCTGTTTTCATCCGTCTTTGTTCTTTGGCTCCCGTGGGCCTCCCATCGCGGTGGTGTCTGTCGTTGCAGAGCGCTGGCTCTGGGCGCATGCGCTCCAGAGCTCCGGCTCGGCGATTGGACACATCAGTCCAGCCGCTCCACGGCACGTGGGATCTTCCCAGGCCAGGGATCGAACCAGCGCCCCTTGCACTGCAAGGCAGTGTCCCTACCCACTGGACCACCAGGGGAAGCCCTATGTCCTTTTTGTTGCTGTCTGGTAGGGCTGATCAGCTGACCACAGCCTGACTACTGTCCATCCAGTCCTTTCAACACATTTCATCAATTTCCTGTTCAGATGGCACAGAACACTTCTTTTTTCCCTTTTGCTGTGCTGTGCAGCATGCAGGATCTTAGTTTCCCGTCCAGGGATCAAACCCACACCCCCTTCAGTGGAAGTGTGGAATCCTAGCCACTGGACCACCAGGGAATAAGCCACCCCTCACCCTCAGCACCACCACCCACTCACAACAATAAATCAGAAGGAAGATGAAGCCTGGATACCTCCAAGCAGGGTGACCCACTTTTTCTAATTTTCTTGGAAGTCTAGATCTTCCAGAGACTTTCAGTTTTATTATCAGAAAAGTCCTTGGCAAACACCGATAAATTTATCACCCTACCAGAAGGTCATTGGGAGTATGATAGCCAAGATGAGGCTGAATGGAACCCCTGAGATCTCTCATCCAGCCACGATGGTGATGAAAATCACATGTGGAATTGCTAATTCTGAAGCTCTAATGCACAGAGCCGGTATCACAGTGAGCATGTGCTTATTCAACTGTTTATTCATCATTCACTGAGGTCTTAATGCATGCTCATGCTGGGAAGATTTAAGTTCTGGGAATAGAACAGGCAAAGTCTGCCCTCCTGAAAATTGTTCTAATGTGTGTGTGTCTGTGGGGACAGACAACAGATATCCAGTGTCAATTAGTGATAAATTATCTGAAAGAAAGGAAAATTAGGACAAGGAAACAGTGGCCATGAGGTGTCTAAATAGATCAATCAGGGAAGGTTTCTCTGAAGAAGTGGCATTTGAGCAGACACTTACTGAAGAAGCAAGCCAGGAGAATATCAACTGGGCACAGCAATCCAGGCAGAGGAAAATGCAGGCACTCTGGGAGGGGAACTTGGCTGCACAGATACAGAATAACGGCCAGTAGGGCAGAGACAAAAGAAGCCAAGGATACAGTAGTAGGGATGAAGTGGCAGAAGTGGGCCAGATGATTAGAGTCTTGCAGACTAAGGTAAGGATATATAAAGTTTTAAATACTAGCTGTTACTATAAAGATGGCTTTATTCTTCCTTATGAGGATTCCCAAGTGACTCAATGGTAAAGACTCCGCCTGCCACTGTAGGAGATGTGGGTTCCATCCCTGGGTGGGGAAGATTCCCTGGAGAAGGAAATGGCAACCCTTGAGAACAGTTCTTGCCTGGAGAATCCCATAGACAGAGGAGCCTGGTGGGCATCATTCCATGCAGTGGCACAATGGCACACAGCTGAGTGACTAAGCACTCACCCAGGCATTCTTTATTCTCTGTTGAGGCGTGGTCCTATTTATTCGCTTTTTTCTACTCAGCTTTGCTTAATTCTCCCAAACAAGAATTTAACACCTGCTCTTCATTTAACAAATGGCTTGTAAAGACGCTGCTTCAGGCATTGGGGAATAGGCGTTGATTCTCTCTGACTGGTTACGATCTAGTTGGGAGCAGGTGCGTGGAACACGACATTAAAAACAGGTTAAAAATCAGCAGCCCAGGGCTTCCCTGGTGGTCCAATGGGTAAAGAGTCCACCTTGCAGTGCAAGGGGCAGCGGTTCAATCCCTGGCCTGAGAAGATCTCACGTGCCGCGGAGCGGCTGGACCGGTGTGTGCAATTATGAGCCAGCGCTCTGGAGCGCATGCGCCCAGAGCCGGTGCTCTGCAACAAGAGAGGCCACTGCAATGGGAGGCCCAAACAGGCTGAAGAATAAAAATGGATGAAAATGTTTAAAAAAAAAAAAATTAAAATCAGCAGCTCAAGGCTTGAAGGGATGCCGCTAATAACAACTGGGCAGTAATCAAGTTTCTAGTTTCCAGAGAAATAAGTCATTTCCGGTTTGCCCAGGGGCATCCTGGGAGGCGTGCGCCCCGGGGCACGAAAGGCAGAAGCGATACCGCCGAGGTTGGAACCAGCCTGGAACCTGATGTGGCGTCCGGCGGGTGAGTGTTGGATTTGCGAGTCTCTTGAGAGAGGAAGGCCTTCATAGTCAGCTCTGCGGTGTGAACCAGACGTAGTGAGGGAATTTGAATGCCAGGCTTTCGATGTGACTGGGCCGCAAGGAAATTTTTGAAAATTCTCCAGTCGCCACATTCCATTTTGAAGTTTCTCAGTGCATTTATTGGCATGTCATTACATTGCTTATTTATATACCTATGTAATATATCAGGCTAAATCCATTTTGGGCAAATGAAAGTTGAGGGTATCCATTGAATTCTTTTTCTGAAAATGGTAGCAAATTATGATTCTGTTGCTTAAAAGATAACCACCTTTCTCCTGCGTGCTCTTAACTGTTTTTCATGATTTGAGGGGCCCGACTGTGTTGGATCTGTTTCCCTGAGAGAGAGAGAGGAGCTGTAAGCCATCGTTTGTTTCTGAGAGGAGCTGAGAAAATAAGTCTGCCTTCTTGTGAAGGTCAGGCTACTGTGATCTAAGGAAGGCCCTGTTTTGGGTGCGTTCCCCAAGGGGAATGTTTTTCTCCTTCAACCGCGAGGAGGTGTTCTTTTTCTCTCGTGGGCTCCGGAAGCAGCATCTTGCTGGGGCTTGGAGCCAGGAGGGAGGAATCAGGCTGGTAAATTCCACCGTTAAGTAAGGTTCTTTCCATCTGCCCACAGCTGATTCTTCTGCTTCCCGCTTAGGAAATCGTGACCTGCCAAGTCCACAGTGAAGGTGCCTGGGGACACGGGTGTGTGAAACAAGCACCCGAGCCTCTGTCGCAGCCAGGAGGCAGAATTTAAATTTGCTCCCTGACAGCTGCTCTGTTAGCCCTGGCATGTTAATCCTTCCCGAAAGCCGGGATGAAATGCAGCAGCTTTTAGCATTTGTGCTAATGGTCTCGTTTGTCAAGTGACCCTCTCCTCGTTTTCTTTTCTCTTATTAGTTATGCCCAAGTCTTTGACGAAAACTGAATATGAAGACTTCTTAAGAAGCAAGTTCCTTTTATTTATTATTGTAATTTTTTTTAAAAGAGTCTTTAAAAAATTTTAAAACTAGGGTACACATTGTAGAAAGATGGAAACATAATCAAACATACTGACGGAAGAATTTAAATCACTGCTAAGATTTATTTTGACATAGAGGTAATCTCTGCACCTCCCCCCCACCATGTCTGTAAACACATACACAGATGTTGGGTTTTTTTTTTTTTTTAAAAAAAAAAAACAGGTATTTTTAGACATACACAGTTGGGATATCAGACTGTAAATGTGGTTTTGTGTTCTGACTTTATATCTTATCAGATTATGGAAATTCTCATCATGATATTAGTTCTCGTCTTACATAATTTTCTAATAAGCATGTGCATATCTGTTTGTATCTTTATGAAATTTATGTAATAGAATTTCTGAGCAAAGGTTGTGGATGTTTTAAGGTTTGCTGCAGTGGAATGCTTTTTATTACCGTCTGCCCAGTAAAGATGCTGCATAAGAAAACAAAAAGTATTCACTAATGATTGTACCAAATTCAAGCTCAAACTGCTCACCACAGGACAGGCCTGTTAATACAGAGATGAGTTGTTGGGGGGAGGAATAGTACAAATATTCAGAAAATGAGCAGACTGAGAAGATGGTCAGCTGGTACCCCAAAGGAAAATCATGCCTGAATTAGAATTTAGGCTTGTTTTACACTGAAAGGGGAGGACGTGTGATTGGTTGTAAACTTCTTGGTGTTGGAACCCTATGCTCTTACAGTTGTCCATGTAGGTCAGGTCATGATGTTCCTGTAAATCTCCAACAAGACAGATGTGACTCTGTTTTGCAACTTTTTATCTCTATAAGAATGGAAAAGTGTTATATCCTTAAAGGTCAGAGTTAAAGATCTTACAAGAGAGTGAGTTTAGGATCAAAGGATTAGGAAGGCAATGAAAGCATCATACCTTTTCTTTCTTCTGCCAAAAAGGACAGTCTTTATGATTACAGTAATTAAGCATAAAGGGTGCCACATCATACAAGATTGTGGGAACTGTGTCCCTTTCCTCCCAGCTTCAACACTGATCAGTTCTTCTAAGAATTAGCAGAGATGCAGTTATAATGTAAATCTTGTGAAGTACAAGAGGAAATAAATTTATTTCAGTGCTTCTGGCTTGATTTTTATTATTAGGTTTTGGCTGCGCTGGGTCTTCATTGCTTTGCTCAGGCTTCTTATTACGATGGCTTCTCTGGTTGCAGAGCACAGGCTCTAGGCTCCTCGGCTTCGGTAGCTGTGGTGCACAGGCTTAGTTGCCCCAAGATGTGTAGAATCTTCCCAGACCAGGGATTGAACCTGTGTCCCCTGCACTAACAGGTAGATTCTTATCCATTCTGCCACCAGCGAAGTCCTAGCTAGATTTTTAAGATAAAATGCCCATCAGACTGTTCCCTTATAATTTACTGTGTAATTTTGGGCTTAATTTTGATTAATTTAGATTCACTTTAAGTGATTGTTTTCTGAGGTACGTAATTGTCTATGTAGAAAATCCCAAAGAATTTCTCCCCAAACTCAGAACTTTGAAGGGAGTACTGTAGGGTTTCAGGATGTATGATGAACACACAGATGTCAGTTTTATTGCTTTATGCTAGCAAAAAAGTGCTTCACAGGTGGTGCTAATGATAAAGAACCTGCCTGCCAATGTGGGAAACATAAACGTGGGTTTGATCCTGAGTCAGGAAGATTCCCTGGAGGAGAGTGTGGCAAGCCACTCTAGTCTTCTGGCCTAGGAAATCCCAAGGACAGAGGTGTCTAGCGGTCTGTAGCCCGTGGAGTTGCAGAGTCAGACGCCACTTAACTACTAAACAATAACAACAAGTATTGCATTATATGGATTTACCACAGTGTGTTTATCCATTCACCTGTCGATGACCATTTGGATTATATTCAGTTTGGAGCTATTACAGATAAATATGCTGTGAATATTTGTGTTCACGTTGTTGTGTGGGATATTTCAGTAATACAATAATGACTGGAAAGGATTAGGAAGGCAATGAAAGCATCATACCTTTTCTTTCTTCTGCCAAAAAGGACAGTCTTTATGATTACAGTAATTAAGCATAAAGGGTGCCACATCATACAAGATTGTGGGAACTGTGTCCCTTTCCTCCCAGCTTCAACACTGATCAGTTCTTCTAAGAATTAGCAGAGATGCAGTTATAATGTAAATCTTGTGAAGTACAAGAGGAAATAAATTTATTTCAGTGCTTCTGGCTTGATTTTTATTATTAGGTTTTGGCTGCGCTGGGTCTTCATTGCTTTGCTCAGGCTTCTTATTACGATGGCTTCTCTGGTTGCAGAGCACAGGCTCTAGGCTCCTCGGCTTCGGTAGCTGTGGTGCACAGGCTTAGTTGCCCCAAGATGTGTAGAATCTTCCCAGACCAGGGATTGAACCTGTGTCCCCTGCACTAACAGGTAGATTCTTATCCATTCTGCCACCAGCGAAGTCCTAGCTAGATTTTTAAGATAAAATGCCCATCAGACTGTTCCCTTATAATTTACTGTGTAATTTTGGGCTTAATTTTGATTAATTTAGATTCACTTTAAGTGATTGTTTTCTGAGGTACGTAATTGTCTATGTAGAAAATCCCAAAGAATTTCTCCCCAAACTCAGAACTTTAAAGGGGAGTACTGTAGGGTTTCAGGATGTATGATGAACACACAGATGTCAGTTTTATTGCTTTATGCTAGCAAAAAAGTGCTTCACAGGTGGTGCTAATGATAAAGAACCTGCCTGCCAATGTGGGAAACATAAACGTGGGTTTGATCCTGAGTCAGGAAGATTCCCTGGAGGAGAGTGTGGCAAGCCACTCTAGTCTTCTGGCCTAGGAAATCCCAAGGACAGAGGTGTCTAGCGGTCTGTAGCCCGTGGAGTTGCAGAGTCAGACGCCACTTAACTACTAAACAATAACAACAAGTATTGCATTATATGGATTTACCACAGTGTGTTTATCCATTCACCTGTCGATGACCATTTGGATTATATTCAGTTTGGAGCTATTACAGATAAATATGCTGTGAATATTTGTGTTCAAGTTGTTGTGTGGGTATACGTTTTCATTTCTTTCAAGTAAATACATTGAAGTGAAATGACTGGAACAAATGGATAATTTCTTGACTTTTGAAGAGATTGCCAAATTGTTTTCCAAAGCGGTTGTGCTGTTTTACATGATCACTAGCAGGTGTGAGAGGTCCAGTTCCACCATCTCTTGGTCAACATTTGGATTTTAGCCATTGTAATAGGTGTGTGGTGATATTTCATCTTTTGCGGGGGCAGGGGGGGCCTCTTTAAAAATTGGGTAATTTGTTTTCTTTTAAGTGAAGATAACAGATTTTTAAATTCTAGACTCAAGTCTGTTATCAGGAATATAATTTGCAGATACTTTTTTCTCAGTTGGTGGCTTTCTTTTCGTTCTCCTTAATAGTGTTTTGCAAAGTGCAGAAACTTTTGAATTTTGATGAAATCCAGTTTTTCTTTCATGGCTTGTGCTTTTGGGGTTGGCATCTATAGAAGAAATCTTTGTATAAATGAATGTCACAAAGGTTTGCTTTTTTTATAAATCAGTTTTTTTTGTGTGTGCCTCTTAAGTCATCATTATTTATTTTTCATCCATCTTTATTCTTCGGCCTGTGTGAACCTCCCATCGCAGTGGCTTCTCTCGTTGCAGAGCACTGGTTCTGGGCACATGAGCTCCAGAGCACTGACTTGTAACTGGACATACCGGTCCAGCTGCTCTGAGGCACATAGGATATTCCCAGGCCAGGGATTGAATGGATGCCCCTTGCAGTGCAAGGTGGACTCTACCCACTGAACCACCAGCGAAGTCCACAAACATTTACTCTTATGTTTACGTCTCAGAGCTTTTATGATTCTACTTTTGGTTTCCTCTTAGCTATAAAATTTTATTTAGAGTGTTTAGAAATTTTTTTGTTTTAAATTGTATTAATTTTAGACATTAAATTAAGAGATTGTGGCCTGTTCTGTTTGTCCTGTAAATGTGTGAGGCTGATAGGGTTGGGAGGCAGAGGCTAGTGCCTGATAGAAGGTGGAGAGAGATAGGCATCCATAAATGACAATTTTTGTCTAGATTGCATTTTTGTTCTGTTTCCTCCTCTTTCTAGAGCCCAGACTCCTCACATTTATACTGCACTGAATCTCTCTTATTCCTCCTCTGTGCTCTCATTCTTTCTGACCCACTCGTCTGTCCAGTCAGAACATCCTGTGTGCACTACCTTCCCAGTACACCTGGAATTCCTCGGCTGAGTCATCTTCCGGTGCTGTCTCTCTGGTCTGAGCCACTGTGGGTTTTTTTCTTTTTTTGCTGTAGGCTCCTAACTAGTCTCCTACTTTCTACCTCTACCCCTTTCAGTCTATTCTCAACACAGCAGTGGGAGTGATTGTTTTCAAAGACATGTTAATATCACTCCACTCCAAACCCTCCACAGATTTCCCATCTTGCTCTGAGTACAAAAACAGAAGTCCTCAAGGAGCCCTCAGGGCCTGCCTGATCTCTGGGCTCCCTGGTTCCTCTCTTATGCCTTACCTGTCTCGCTTTCTTCTCTAGCCCTGCTGGACGCCTTCCTGTCCCTGGAACTTGCCCAGCTGCCCTGCCTCAGGGCCTGTGCACGTTCTCTTGGGCCTCTTCCTGGAATACTTTGGCTTCCCTTAGGTCTCTGCTCATAGTCTTCTTTTAGAGAGGCCTTCCTCGGGACCCCTCTCTACAAAGCACTAACTGCTTCCCTCATGTTGTCTATGTTCCATCACCATGTATCTGACACATCACACAGCTTTCTGTTAGTTTGCTGCATTTCTGTCCTTGTAGAATATAAGCTCCTAGAGGGCGGGAACCATGCTTTGTTCATGGCTGTTGCCAAAGAACCGAGAGCAGTGCCCGGTTCAGAGTAGATGCTGAGTAACCACTGCGGGTGGGTGTGTGATTGGGTCCTGTCTGAAGGGTAGCCTCAGAGTGTTTTCCATAGTAATCTGTTACAATCTAGAGAGACCTAATACAGTCACTTCCAGCAAAAGACAATTTTGTGTACGTGTGGTAGGGGTGGAGAGGGCAAAGGGCATAGTAGGTGGCCAGGAAGATGCAAATGTTGAATGTTCTGCAAAGCCATATATAATATAATAGCTAGGTGAGAACTGCGTTTGAGAATAAACAATTTTGGAAATAAAAAATGAAAGTCTGGTTCCATTTTTAAGTTCACTATGGTTATTTATTCAACATTAAGAGAAAAACGTCGTAAAGCAAGTGACCCAAAGAGCACATTTTGTGCGTTTCCTCAGGCCCTTGGCAGCACCCGGCAGGGGTGTTCACTCTGCACTGACTTTCGTGTGAACCTCCCGGCTCTTCACCCGCAGCTTGTTGACCTGGGACTCGGCAATGTCGGCCCTTTCCTCCGCCTCTTCCAGCTCGTGCTGGAGCTTGCGGAATTTGGCAAGATTAGCGTTGGATTGTTCCTCCTGAGGATAAAGTTGTGAGCATTAGACTTTATGGTTCTTATTGTACTTGTCACTAAACGGTTATTTCCTCAACTGAGCTTTTTCTTTCTTATGGTCTGCTTGTCATATTTGACTTCAAATCCAGACAGAACTTGTAGCTTCAATTACTTTTTTTTTTAACTCCAAAGAAGGAACAGTTTTGAAACAGAAGAGACAGACTCATTAGATCAAACTCAAGTATACATGAAATCAGTTTGTGATGTATGCACAGGGGGAAAGAGGAAGAGACCTGTGGACGCTCACAGAGCTTAGAAAGTAAGTGTAAGATCAGATTATAACTTTGGGGAAATCCCACTTATTTATTTTGCCATATGTTTTGACTCTGGTGTGCAGAGACAGGAGGAAAAAATGGGCTAGGCGGAAAGTAAGCCCTCTGTTGGTTAGACTTGCTTCCGTTCGCGTCTGTCCCTTTGTGTTCGCTTTTCGTACCTCCTGCCTGCTGCCCTGAGCCTGGACCAGCCAGGACAGGTGAGGCTGGAGGCCCTTCAGCACGTCTCAGTTCTCTGAGCCACTGCTGATGACAGTCGTAATGAGTGATTCATTGGGGTAAAGGATTTCTGTTTGACTTTTGGGAGTACTTGATTTTGTGCATGTCTAGAGGGAGAGGAATATTTATCATGGCTTTAGGTTTTCTACTGGATGTTCTTTCAGCTGTCAAGCAAGGTGGGTTATCTGGAGTCTCCCCCCACCCCAAGTCCCTAAAACATTGCTTAATAATAATAAAAAAAGGTCTCTCCTCTTGAAGTCTTATTCCTTGATTAGAATTTGGGAGTAAATTCATGTTTATATCATCTCCTTTAAGAATAATATATTCTGACTCTCATTAACACATTCTCTTAATACATTTTATATGCCCAGAGTTTTATTTTTCCTTGAGGGCTTAGAGATACTTACAGCCTCCTCAGCTTGTCTCTTGTATGATTTCACCTTCGCCTGTAATTTATCTACCAAGTCCTGCAGCCTGAGAATATTCTTGCGGTCTTCTTCAGTCTGGAAGTTTGAAAAAAATGGTCTGCATTCAATCCAATGAACTAAACCTACGACAGGTGGTGAGGTAAATCACTCTGATATGATGGCAGGTGGGTCTGGGATGCATGTGGCCGACTCTGAGGCGTCCTTCATAGTGTTAAGGCTTCCTTCATGCACGCTCATTGCATGTCCACCATGTGCAGACACTGTGTTAGAGTTATATACATCTCTAATTCTTACCCCATCTACTCTGTAAATGTTACTGTTTTCCAGGTGATGAGTGTTAGGTCACCTATCCAAGTTTAAAAAGTAAGAGAGGCCAGACCAGCACTAATACTGGTTTATCTGATCTAGAAACCTATCTTCTTTGCTCATGCTATTTTCTACGAGGCTTCCTGATTTTTGTAGCTCAGGAGAGGCCCTGTGATAAGTGACTGTGTCATCTGCCCACATCAAAATGAGGTGCTGCTGTTTGAGGTATCGTGCAATCACTAGGTGTTCTCTGGACGGGAAGTCTGGATATTCTAGAAAGCTAGTCCCTTTACCTGGTAGGTGAGCTCCTTTACTCTTCTCTCATGTTTCCGCAGACCTTTGACTGACTCAGCATTACGTTTTTGCTCGCTTTCAACCTCTCCTTCAAGCTCACGTACCTACAATCAAGAAACATACTTACATAGTCAGTCTTGGGGAATATTAATTGACTCATGACCTACTGCAGATACAGGATGGATGTCCCCATCCCCAGGATGAGGATGGGAGTCAGGATACAAGAAGAGAGAAAGATAGGGGAGTGGCTTTCCCCCTTCCGGATTCAGAGAGGTTGAGAAACCCACCCTGGCCTCCAGCTTCTGGATCTGCTTCTTCCCGCCCTTCAGGGCCAGCTGCTCAGCCTCGTCCAGGCGGTGCTGCAGGTCCTTCACCGTCTGCTCCAGGTTCTTCTTCATGCGCTCCAGGTGGGCGCTGGTGTCCTGCTCCTTCTTCAACTCCTCAGCCATCATGGCCGCCTAGTTAGTAAATTAGCCAATGTAATAAACCTGGTAATGGCAGGTAGCACCCAGTATTGCTAACCTAACACTCATTGCTCACATCCGTGATGGCCTTCTTGGCCTTCTCTTCTGCATTGCGTGATTCTTGAATTACTTCTTCCACTTCACTCTGGAGTTGTGAAACATCATTTTCCAGTTTCTTCTTGGTGTTGATCAGGCTTGTATTCTATTAAAAGTAGTGAAAATTTATAAGACTTGCAGTTTGCCCACTTGGGACTTTAACTCATGTCTTACTTGTTGGCTCATGCAGGGTACCTAATGGCAAAGTTTCACTAAACTAAATATTTGTTAAGTGCAAAATGTTGATCATTTACAGGGTTCATCCTCTCCACTGCACTGCCCCAGTGTTCATCTGATTTATGTGTGAGGATGTGTGAGGTTCAAAAATGCCTGTGTTAATTAATTACTCTTCAGTTAAATGTCAAGTAGACATCCCTAGTATTCTACCCTTAAATAGTTGGAAATATTAGAAAAGAATAGGTTCTTTTTGTGAGAAATTGGCACTGCGAATTCCTCAATTAGAATAAATCTATTGTCTTAACTTGAATGGTTTGCTCCCTTGGAGAATATTGACTTCTTATTTAAAATTTCAATTACTGGCTCTCTAAGGAAAGCAATACCATTTCAGTGGGTGTTTGGAAACATTTGAGGTTGTATATTTTGGGTTGTCAAAACAACTAGGGCATTTAATACCTACGTAGGTCAGCAGTGCTAAACGTCCTGCAAGGCAAAGGGACCATAAACACAGCAATGCTGAATGCTGGTGTGCTTCTGATGAGAAATATTACCTGGAACACTTTCAGATTGTGCAGTCAACAGATGATCTTTATTCAAGCTTATCCCACATCATGGTTTTCAAAATAATCTAAGGAGTCAAACCTTATTTTTAAATAAAAAAATAACCCGGTCCCTTTTTGATTGAAAATCTTAAAAAGAAAACATAGATGCCAAAAGATCACCTGTAATCTCATCAAGATAATTTCAATATTTTAAAGCATCTCTTTCATCCTTTAAAATATACGCGTATTTATAAAAATGGAGTGGAGCTTCCCTGGTGGCTTAGTGGTAAAGAATTTGCCTGCCAGTGTGGGAGATGCAGGTTTAATTCCTGAATCAGGGAGATCCCCTGGAGGAGGACATGGCAATCCACTCCAGTGTTCTTGCCTGGGAGATCCCATGGACAGAGGAGCCTGGCGGGCTACGGTCCCTGGGGTTGCGAAGAGTCAGACGTGACTTAGCAACTAACAGCAGCAGCAGCACAGCATGCTGGTATTTGTTTGATTTGAGGGTGTCACCTGGGTGTGCAGAAGCTGTACGCGCTCACTGGCGTCCAGGAGCTCCTGCTCGGCGATCTTCCGGCTCCTCTCCGTCTGCTCCAGGCTGGCCCGCAGCTCCTCGATCTCGGCCTGCAGCAGGTTGGCTCTGCGCTCCACGATGGCCAGCTGCTCCTTCAGGTCCTCCTGGCCCCGCAGGGCGTCGTCCAAGTGGAGCTGGGTGTCCTGTTAAGATAATATGAAAGGCCTTAGATACTCTATAAACAGGATATGAACATCCTAGGAGATGAACTGGAAGAATGGGCTGGTACCAGGAACAGGAGATGGCAGGCCTGTTATTTGAACGAGTGTGATGATGGTGATGTCACCAGCTTGGGATTCTTGTGTTGTATGCGATCAGTGGGCTATTTTTCATGTGCTAGGATCATTTATGGGGCATTTTCCATATGCTCTACCCGGCACTTGACATCTGTTTTCTTACTTGATCTTCACAAGTAACCCTAAGAGGTGATGATTTCATTCTTATTTTATAGAAGAAACAGAGGTTCTGAGAGGCTAAATAACAACTTGCATAAAATCAGGCAGTTAGCAACAAAACTAAGACTCAGCCTCAGGCCTGTTGGTGCCAAAGTCTTGTAATTTCTCTCATCATATCTTATTTCTGGGCTTCTTATTTTTTACAGAGTATTTCTTTAAAAATATTACATTCTATGTGTATTTAATTTAGGTCCCTCATACTATGAATTGCTTTAATTTGTTAAAAAGGAAGAAACTGGATGGTTTAACAAGAAACTGTTGTGATGAGTGAGAGACAGGTCCCATCCCTCCCCCGCCCGGGCTGTGAGATGCACCCATGTACCTTCAGGATCCCTTGGGTGTTCCTGTAGTTCCTCAGGCTCTCAGCCGCCAGGCGGTTGGCGTGGTTCAGCTGGATCTCCATTTCATTGAGGTCTCCCTCCATCTTCTTCTTGACTCTCAGGGCGTCATTCCTGCTCCTGATCTCAGCGTCCAGGGTGCTCTGCATGGTCTCCACCACTCTAATGTGGTTCCTCTTCAGCTGTTCAATTTCCTCGTCCTTTTCGGCGATCTTCCTGTCCACTTCAGACTTGACCTGGTTCAGCTCCAGCTGGATGCGCAGGATCTTTCCCTCCTCATGTTCAAGAGATGCCTTAACAACAGAGTGATCAATTTAGAGTTAAAATTGACTCGACCATTTGGAGGATATTTCCCTGTGAGCCAAACTCTTACTAATACCAGTTTGTCTAATTTTATGAAGTACAATACAATAGTTCTGAGATCCTGCTAGGTAAATCATCCTTTGGTTTATTTAGTTATGGACTTGAGAGGGCAGCTCTGCAATAAGAGTGCTTTGTAAAGTATCAGATACTATATAGATACTATATTAGTACTGACAGAAATTATAGATTAAGCTTAGGTGTAGTGAATAGGAACTCTTTGCTGTTTTATAAATTAAAATGTTCACATGTGATATATTCCTGCTGTCGAAATCCTCAGTTTTAAGACATGTATGTGTGTATATATATGTGTATATATTTATTTCTGATTACAAAATAGATGTCCACTGCAGCATGTGGGCATAATTTATAAAAACAAAGAAAACTTTTCTATTGTGCTTCCACTCGGAGACACAATTTTAATGTGCATTTTTTCTAGTGTTCTTTCCTTTATGTATAGATACTAGATGAAATTGTATATGTAAGTATATGTCTTGTTTTAAAAATTACCCTCTATCATAAACATTTCCCCATATTAGTTACATTTAATGGGTGTAGAAAAGTTCATCATATGGATGTTCCATAGTCTGTATCACCTTGTTTTTGGGTTGGATATCTTGTGCTTTAACGTCGCCTCCTTTTAAGACAGTCTTGTGGGGATAGAGTCTTAGAAATAGAACTGATAGGTTATAGTATTACATTTTCAAGACATTTGATAACTGTCATCAAGTTGCCCTTTATAAGGTTATATGAATCCAAATTCTCCCAGCTCTTTAATAATGGATCCATCTCATAGTACTATTGCTTGACATCGTAATATGTACCTCTGCTTCCTCTAGGGCAGCCTGAATTTCACATTTCTCTTGTTCTACTTGCTTCTTTATTTTTTCCAGCTCATGGATTTGCTTTCCTCCCTCAGCAATCTGCTCAGTGAGGTCCGAAATCTCCTCTGTGGGTGAATAGAAGGGCGAAGAGATCAGAACACGGAGAGGACCAGCCGAGGCCAATAGGGTAGGGAAGTTCAAGAGCACTCACGCTGCAAGTTCTTGTTCTCTCTCTTCAGGGTTTCAAGTTGGTCCAGGGATTCCTCATAGGCATTCTTGATCTTGAACAGCTCAGTGCTGAGAGAGCGGGACTCCTTCTGGGAGGCCTCAAGCTCAGCCTGAGTTTCCTCATACTTCTGTTTCCATTCTGATAGGACCTGAAAAGTGGTAAATTGTCAGCTGATGGAAGGAGAAGGGAGACTAAATATTAATAAAACATGGATGGAGTTTGTCTAGGCCAGGCCACCTTGTCGAAGTTCCTCTGCTTCTTGTCAAGAGCCGCGCAGGCAGCATTGGACCTCTCCACATCAATCATGAGGTCCTCCACCTCGTTCTGGAGCCGCTGCTTGGTCTTCTCAAGGGAGGCACATTTGGCGTTTACAGCTTCTACGTGTTCCTCAGCGTCCTGCAGACGCTGGGCCAGCTTCTTCCTGAGAAGTTAGCCAGGCAGTCAAGGAAAGAGGTTAGGAACAGGAGCAATGCTAAGCTCTCAGCCCCCTTTCATAGTCCTGTTTCTACAGTGTCAAGTAGCATGGCTTTCAAAACTGGTAGCAAGAACTGCTTTCTAGATAGATAAACTATGAAAAAGTCGGTGAACAGTTGGACTCAAGTGCATTTGGTTTTTCAATTCTTAGAGACCATTGTTGGAGCTGACATTGCATGTATCTTACTGCATGTGGTTTGAGGATTTTCAGGTTTCTGATCGAGTATGGTAGGGAGAATGATTAGCCAGGGCAATTCTGTAGATTGACATATATCTCACCTCATTCCATAAAGGATTTGAGACTAAAGGGTACAGATATACTGGGCATATTCTTTTGCTTTCTGAGACTTTCCACTTTTATGGACTTTTTTCCTAGAAAACTAGCTGATTTCTTTCTTTCTGTTTTTTTTTCTTTTTAATTTTGGCTTCTTTTATTGGTCCTTCATTTATTTATTTTCATCCATCTTAATTCTTCGGCCTGTGTGGGCCTCTCATTGCAGTGGCCTCTCTCACCGCAGAGCGCTGGCTCTGGGTGCATACGCTCCAGAGCACTGGCTCATAATTGGACACACTGGTGCAGCCGCTCCACAGCATGTGGGATCTTCCCATGCCAGGGATTGAACCGGTGCTGCTTGCACTGCAAGGTGGACTCTTTACCCACTGGAACACGAGGGAAGCCCTGATTTCTTTCATCATTTGTATTTGTAGCATCTCACCAAAGGAGGAAATGGCTAAATAAATCAACGTAATTCAGTCTAAGCAAAGACAGTTTTTTTTTTTTCCTTCTGAATTGTCTGCATTCTTGCTTCATTCCTATTTTTGTGCCAAATATACCTGCCTAATGTATAGAAAAAACCCCTTTGCCCGATGCTCTAGAAGATCTACTGAAGGTCTCCTTTAGTCTATGCACAGAATAAGGCTTTGCTTTATTCACACTATCCCTGGATATCATGCACAGTTTGGATGGCCTACAACATGAATTTTAAGAGGTCTTTGTACTTAATATTAAGAGGTGATCTCTGGCATCTAAAATGATCTATCACGTGTTCCTCAGCGTCCTGCAGACGCTGGGCCAGCTTCTTCCTGAGAAGTTAGGCAGGCAGTCAAGGAAAGAGGTTAGGAACAGGAGCAATGCTAAGCTCTCAGCCCCCTTTCATAGTCCTGTTTCTACAGTGTCAAGTAGCATGGCTTTCAAAACTGGTAGCAAGAACTGCTTTCTAGATAGATAAACTATGAAAAAGTCGGTGAACAGTTGGACTCAAGTGCATTTGGTTTTTCAATTCTTAGAGACCATTGTTGGAGCTGACATTGCATGTATCTTACTGCATGTGGTTTGAGGATTTTCAGGTTTCTGATCGAGTATGGTAGGGAGAATGATTAGCCAGGGCAATTCTGTAGATTGACATATATCTCACCTCATTCCATAAAGGATTTGAGACTAAAGGGTACAGATATACTGGGCATATTCTTTTGCTTTCTGAGACTTTCCACTTTTATGGACTTTTTTCCTAGAAAACTAGCTGATTTCTTTCTTTCTGTTTTTTTTTCTTTTTAATTTTGGCTTCTTTTATTGGTCCTTCATTTATTTATTTTCATCCATCTTAATTCTTCGGCCTGTGTGGGCCTCTCATTGCAGTGGCCTCTCTCACCGCAGAGCGCTGGCTCTGGGTGCATACGCTCCAGAGCACTGGCTCATAATTGGACACACTGGTGCAGCCGCTCCACAGCATGTGGGATCTTCCCATGCCAGGGATTGAACCGGTGCTGCTTGCACTGCAAGGTGGACTCTTTACCCACTGGAACACGAGGGAAGCCCTGATTTCTTTCATCATTTGTATTTGTAGCATCTCACCAAAGGAGGAAATGGCTAAATAAATCAACGTAATTCAGTCTAAGCAAAGACAGTTTTTTTTTTTTCCTTCTGAATTGTCTGCATTCTTGCTTCATTCCTAATTGTGTGCCAAATATACCTGCCTAATGTATAGAAAAACCCTTAGCCCGATGCTCTAGAAGATCTACTGAAGGTCTCCTTTAGTCTATGCACAGAATAAGGCTTTGCTTTATTCACACTATCCCTGGATATCATGCACAGTTTGGATGGCCTACAACATGAATTTTAAGAGGTCTTTGTACTTTAATACTTAAGAAGGTGATCTCTGGCATCCAGAATATATGATTCTTATCCCAGCTGTACTGTTTATTTATCATATGCTTTTGTGTTGGTAATTCTCACACTCTTATTTCCTCATTTGTAAAATAGGGACACTAATAATCAATATAATACAGCTCTGAAGACATTTAAATGTTCACATGTAATAGGTACTGGGGTTGGGCACATGATATGCACTCAGTAAATGTTAGCCTCTGCTGTTGTTATGTTATCACCATCATCACAGATCTCTCTAGGAGTTGCTCAGCTGGGAACCCAGTCATTTTCCTCCTCAGAGTTCACAGCACATACTTGGCCTCCTCCAGCTCCTCCGTGCGCTGGATGGCGTCCGTCTCGTACTTGGTCCTCCACTGGGCCACCTCGCCGTTGGCCTTGGACAGCGCCCTCTGCAGCTCGGCCTTGCCCTCCTGCTCCTCCTCGTACTGTTCCCGCAACAGGTCACAGTCGTGGCGGGCAGACTGCAGGGCGTGGGCCAGGGCGCTCTTGGCCTGCAGAAGTATGAATTCACTGACTTCAATTCATTTCTTCAGTGATATTTAATTTATACACTTAAAGTAGAACCTAACTGACCATGTTTAGGTTTGATTAGCCAAGAAGACCTTTGATAAAACTTACTTTAGTTTCTTCCTCTAGCTGACGTTTCAGTTCCTCAATCTGCTGAGTAGATGCTTGTTTGTTCCTTGAAAGCTGAGAGACCAAAGCATCTTTCTCATCCAGTTGTCGGAATATTCACCTAAGGATTACAGAAGTAGAGGAATTTGCTAACAGCGTAAAAACATAAGCCTAAAGGTTTGTATATATATTGCACACATAATTCACAGATATATACTTTACGTTCAATCAAAAATTCCTCTTCAAAACTGATTTCTGCATTCTTGCTTCATTCCTAATTGTGTGCCAAATATACCTGCCTAATGTATAGAAAAACCCTTAGCCCGATGCTCTAGAAGATCTACTGAAGGTCTCCTTTAGTCTATGCACAGAATAAGGCTTTGCTTTATTCACACTATCCCTGGATATCATGCACAGTTTGGATGGCCTACAACATGAATTTTAAGAGGTCTTTGTACTTTAATACTTAAGAAGGTGATCTCTGGCATCCAGAATATATGATTCTTATCCCAGCTGTACTGTTTATTTATCATATGCTTTTGTGTTGGTAATTCTCACACTCTTATTTCCTCATTTGTAAAATAGGGACACTAATAATCAATATAATACAGCTCTGAAGACATTTAAATGTTCACATGTAATAGGTACTGGGGTTGGGCACATGATATGCACTCAGTAAATGTTAGCCTCTGCTGTTGTTATGTTATCACCATCATCACAGATCTCTCTAGGAGTTGCTCAGCTGGGAACCCAGTCATTTTCCTCCTCAGAGTTCACAGCACATACTTGGCCTCCTCCAGCTCCTCCGTGCGCTGGATGGCGTCCGTCTCGTACTTGGTCCTCCACTGGGCCACCTCGCCGTTGGCCTTGGACAGCGCCCTCTGCAGCTCGGCCTTGCCCTCCTGCTCCTCCTCGTACTGTTCCCGCAACAGGTCACAGTCGTGGCGGGCAGACTGCAGGGCGTGGGCCAGGGCGCTCTTGGCCTGCAGAAGTATGAATTCACTGACTTCAATTCATTTCTTCAGTGATATTTAATTTATACACTTAAAGTAGAACCTAACTGACCATGTTTAGGTTTGATTAGCCAAGAAGACCTTTGATAAAACTTACTTTAGTTTCTTCCTCTAGCTGACGTTTCAGTTCCTCAATCTGCTGAGTAGATGCTTGTTTGTTCCTTGAAAGCTGAGAGACCAAAGCATCTTTCTCATCCAGTTGTCGGGAATATTCACCTAAGAATTACAGAAGTAGAGGAATTTGCTAACAGCGTAAAAACATAAGCCTAAAGGTTTGTATATATATTGCACACATAATTCACAGATATATACTTTATCAATATTGTTACAGAACTGGCTAGAGGTAGAGATTAAAAAAGCAGCCTTGCTATTGGAGAATAACAAACTAGTCTGATGATCTTTCATTTGTGTTTTTTTTTCGTGACCTTGCCAGCAAATTCTGGTAGTTTGCCCCGCCCCACACCGTAACACGGGAGTATTACTTTTAATTCAGAGCCCTGGAATTGCTTTTGTGTAGGACGCAGTTGCTGGACGGAGGGGAAACCTCTACCTGCTTCTGTCTGCAGACGACCTCTCTGTGCCGTCAGCTCGTTGATCAGCCGCTGCTGCTCCTCCTCCTTTGTCTTAAGTTCACTCACTTGATCCTCTAGAGTGCGGCACATCTTCTCGAGGTTTCCCTGTGAGACACATAGCCATGAAAGATGAGACATTGAATGCAGGTAAAAGAAAAAAAAAATTAACACTTGATTCTTAAAATATTTTTAGAGTGAATAAATATATGTCAAGTGTGAGTAGAAACATATGGCCAACAGTATGGAACGCGCTAGTATTCAAGCACGATGGGTGCATGATGTCCCGAAAGTGGTCATTGTTGAAGCTTGTTCATTTCTCCCATGGTGCTTGATGCTGACACTTAAAGTAGGTTGTGAAGTAATCATTTGTTGGTTAGTCACTAGGTTGTGTCCGACTCATTTGTGACTGTATGGACAGTAGCCTGCCAGGCTCTTCTGTCCATGGGATTTTCCAGGCAAGAATACTGGAGTAGGCTGCCATTTCCTTCTTCAGGGGCTCTCCCTGATCCAGGAATTTAACCCGCATCTCTTGTATTGGCAGGCAGAGTCTTATCCCTCAGCCACCAGGGAAGCATATCCAGCATTGAGAAAAAAATGATATAGAATGCAATATACTAGAATAGAAAATTTTAGTGCCATAAAGGGCCTGTAAGCAATGTTGAATGCCAGAGAACAGTGAGGGTTCAGACAGGTTATTAATGTCAATTACCCTTATATAAAGACCATATTGGGGGAAAAAATAAGTATCAGATACCTTGGCTTTGGCAATGGTCTCTGCATTACTGCCGAGGTCGTCAATCTCCATCTTCATCTCGCTCTTCTCCTTCTCCAGCTTCTGCTTCACCCTCTGCAGGTTGTCAATCTGCTCCCCCAGCTCCGCCACACTGTCCGCGTGCTTCTTCCTCAGCGCGGCCGCCGTGGCCTCGTGCTGCAGGGTGGCCTCCTCCAGGTCCCGGCGCATCTTCTGGAACTCGGCCTCCCGCTTCTTGTTCATCTCGATCTGGGCTGAGGTGGCCCCACCGGCTTCTTCCAGCCGCTCGCTGATCTCCTCCAGCTCCCGGGAGAGGTCCGAGCGCTGCTTCTCTGCTTTGGCGCGGGAGGCGCGCTCTGCCTCGATCTCCTCCTCCAGCTCCTCGATGCGGGCCTGGCGGTGACACAGCACTTTAATGTGAACTCATCTCAATTTCAGGTTATTTTGGGTAAGAAACAAATGGAAGTGAGATGACTCACCTGTAACTCTTTGATCTTCTTCTGTAGTTGTATTTCTACTGCCTGCTCATCTTCAATTTTGCTTAACATATTGCTGATTTCAAATTCTTTCCTTCAGATAGAAGAACAAGATGTATTACTATCCACATGAATTGAAAGATGGGGTTGCATAGAATTGTTTTTTCAGGAGTTCCTACTTTTTAAGTTTCTCATCGAGTTGTTGTTTGTCATTTTCTATATCTACTATGGATTCTTGGGCCAATTTCAAGTCACCCTCCAGTTTCCTCTTGGCTCTTTCTAGATCCATTCGAAGTTTCTTTTCTTGTTCTAGAGACCCTTCAAGCTAATGAGATAGTAATCTTCGTTAAAGATTGAAATTAGAAAAAATAAATTGAAAGGTCAAGCTTCCAAATGGATATTAAAAACAGACTTACGTCATCCACTTGCTGCTCTAGCTTGGCTTTAGATTTGTTCAGAGTGTTGACCTTGTCCTCTTCTGCCTGCAGGTCGTCCAGGGTCTGCTGGTGGGCCTCCTGGAGGGCCTTCTTCTCCTTGGTCAGCTTAGCTATGACCTCGTCCAGACCTGCCATCTCTTCAGTGAGGTTTTCACCTTAAGTTATATAAAAAGACCATATTGGGGAAAAATAAGTATCAGATCTGCAATGGTCTCTGCATTACTCCGAGTCGTCAATCTCCCTCTTCATCTCGCTCTTCTCCTTCGCCAGCTTCTGCTTCACCCTCTGCAGGTTGTCGATCTGCTCCCCCAGCTCCGCCACACTGTCCGCGTGCTTCTTCCTCAGCGCGGCCGCCGTGGCCTCGTGCTGCAGGGTGGCCTCCTCCAGGTCCCGGCGCATCTTCTGGAACTCGGCCTCCCGCTTCTTGTTCATCTCGATCTGGGCTGAGGTGGCCCCACCGGCTTCTTCCAGCCGCTCGCTGATCTCCTCCAGCTCCCGGGAGAGGTCCGAGCGCTGCTTCTCTGCTTTGGCGCGGGAGGCGCGCTCTGCCTCGATCTCCTCCTCCAGCTCCTCGATGCGGGCCTGGCGGTGACACAGCACTTTAATGTGAACTCATCTCAATTTCAGGTTATTTTGGGTAAGAAACAAATGGAAGTGAGATGACTCACCTGTAACTCTTTGATCTTCTTCTGTAGTTGTATTTCTACTGCCTGCTCATCTTCAATTTTGCTTAACATATTGCTGATTTCAAATTCTTTCCTTCAGATAGAAGAACAAGATGTATTACTATCCACATGAATTGAAAGATGGGGTTGCATAGAATTGTTTTTTCAGGAGTTCCTACTTTTTAAGTTTCTCATCGAGTTGTTGTTTGTCATTTTCTATATCTACTATGGATTCTTGGGCCAATTTCAAGTCACCCTCCAGTTTCCTCTTGGCTCTTTCTAGATCCATTCGAAGTTTCTTTTCTTGTTCTAGAGACCCTTCAAGCTAATGAGATAGTAATCTTCGTTAAAGATTGAAATTAGAAAAAATAAATTGAAAGGTCAAGCTTCCAAATGGATATTAAAAACAGACTTACGTCATCCACTTGCTGCTCTAGCTTGGCTTTAGATTTGTTCAGAGTGTTGACCTTGTCCTCTTCTGCCTGCAGGTCGTCCAGGGTCTGCTGGTGGGCCTCCTGGAGGGCCTTCTTCTCCTTGGTCAGCTTAGCTATGACCTCGTCCAGACCTGCCATCTCTTCAGTGAGGTTTTTCACCTAGAATAGTTGAAAGAGACGTTACCTCTGTGGTGAAGCAGCTTAATTGGATGGCAGTCTCTTCATGGTGTAGGTGGATATGATTCAGACCTTGTTCTCCGTGGCGTGTTTCTCCTTCTCCACCTTGGCCAGTGTCAGCTCAAGGTCATCTATGTCTTTCTTCAGTTCCGAACACTCGTCCTCCAGTTTCCTCTTCTTGGCCGTCAGCTCTGCATTCATCTCTTCCTCGTCCTCAGCTCTCTCCGTCAACTCCTTGATCTTGGCCTCCAGCTGGATTTTGTTTTTGATCAGTTGCTCACACCTTTCCTCTGCATCAGCCAACGCGTCAGCTTCCTGTGGGGAGATTTGTTGAACTATTTAGAGAATTTGTTACTTAGTTTGAACTTGTTCTTTGCATGGAATAGAAGTGTTTACTAAATGCTAATGAATTTTTCAGTATGAATGTAAATTAATTGAACATTATTCCATTATCTGCAGAAATGTAGCTAATTAGATATGGACCTATAGATTAAGCTAATTAGCCTGAAAAATGGCTGAATCAAAGCAAATGACTGTTTTAAAACGTAATGTATAGAAGAGTGGGAGGACCAAAGGAAGCCTTGTCCCAAATTTCCCTTATTCCTCTTTTTTTTTTTAAAAAAAAAAAAAGATTTATTTATTCATTTTATTTAGTGGGTCTTGTTGCTGCACTCAGGTTTTTTTTCTAGCTGTGTGGAGCTACTCTCTTCGTTGGGGTTTAGTTGCTCCTCAGCATGTGGGATCTTCCTGGACCAGGAATTGAACTGGTATCCCTTGCATTGCAAGACAGATTCCTAACCACTGGGCAACCAGGGAAGCCCTGCCTTGTTCCTCTTACGCTCAGTTTTCTCATGTAATTAAGATGGTCAGAATAGATGATTGTTAAGAGCATTCAGCTATAGTATTCAAGATTTTGACTTAGTCAAATTGCTTCATTATGGTTTTGCTCATTCCTTAGTTGCTAGACTGATTTTTAAAAAAAAGAACATAAAAATTTATTGCCTATGAATACATTTCCATGAAGCATTTTTATACTCTCAAAACCTCCCCGGTAGGCCATAACAGTACTCTAATTGTCCAGTGTTTTCATTTTTGTTTTAAGAATTAGGCTCAAAATGAATTTTAGAATATATGAGAACTTATAATTTTGAGAAACTATAAACTCAATAAGATTTTTATAAATGGCTAATGAACTCATAAAAATCAGTTCAGCCACTGACTTACTAGGTTACTCTGGCCTGGGGAATTACTTTAACTTCTCAGTGTTTGTTTGTATCTTAGATTTTTTAAATGCTTGAATGGATGATAATGGGTTCCTTTGTTTTGTTTTTAAGTGATACACTCGGTATCTACTCACTGACTAATGACCCATACCTATGGAAAGAGGTTAAATGAAGAGGCTGTGCATGGTACTATGCTGTAGGGGAAAGATAACCTTCAAGTATGTGAATTTATCAGAAGGAAAAGTTGGAAATAGCTGAAAATCTTTAAGAAAAAACATTGCTGGTCTTGTTGGACTTGGACCAAGGAAATGGGAGATTGTAATTGGCCAGAGCCTACCCTTTCTCTGTTTTCAGCTTCTTCTTGAGTCAGTAAACAGAGGAGAAGCCTTTCGAACTCGGGATCTGCACCAAAGGAATAATCACAGGGCCCACTAGCTCTGCCTCCCACCCTGGTAGTTCAGTTCAATTAACTGCAAGTAAACTCTGGGGGCTGGGGGAAAGAGATGGAGAGGGAAGTAAGAATGACTGTCTTCTCTGAGTTTAAATGTGATCTTATACTCACGTATTCAGGAAATAGAGCTCTGCTTTTAAGGCTGAGATGAAGCAGTTAAGGCAGACGAGGAAAATGACTGAGATTTTAGGGCTTGCCTTTCAACGGCTTCCTTCATGGCTGTTACATTTGAGACATTGTGAAATAGATTCTTCAGTCTCCCATTTTCCATTTGGAAGTAGTTGGTGCCTTCTTCACAGGAATATTGAAAGTTAAATGAAATACTGAAGAAAAGCAACTAGAAATACTCTTTTTCAAGAAAAGGCCATTCGTAGATCCTAAGTGTTTTGCTGGATGCCCTGTGTCACTAAAGATTTTCTTGATTTCACTCAGAATACTCACAGATTGAACCTGGAGCTGCAGGTCATTTTTCTCTTTCAAGAGTGTCACCATTTTTTCCTCCAGTTCCTTTCTTTTTGCCTCTGACTTGGCGAGTTCATCTTTGGTTTTCTGGAATTCTTCCTTCATGGTGGCCATCTCCTTCTCCGTCTCTGCACTCTTCAGCAGGGGCTTGATTTTGAAAAAGAGTTTCATCCAGGGCCAGTGCTTGACGTTCATGAAGGCACGTACGTTATACTGGATGCAGAAAAGGGCTTCTCTGAAATGACCAGAAAGGATCAGTGTAGGTTGGTCTAATAGAGACAATGCTGTTGTTATTTATTTTACATATAAACTCCCCTTTCTATGAGCACCCCACATATAAATGATGTGTCCCATTCTGTATATTTTGTGTGTGGGGGACACGCTCACACTCCCACCCCCTCACACTTAATGTGGTTCTCAGTATGACCACTTTGCAGATGTGCACTACTCTTACTTAATTCTGTGTTCCCGAGACCCTGTCACACTAGCAAAGAAGCTGACTCTAGAGGAGGAATACTTTGTATGTACGAGCAACCCCTTATCATTTCAAGAACATCTGAGAAACGACAGTGTCAGTGATTTGGGAGTGAGCTGGCAGTTGTAAGTTGATTGTGCAACCTGGCTGTGGACACACTGATGAGAACTGTGAAAGGGCATGGCTTGTTGTCTGAATTGCCCCACCTACATTGAGTTTAGGATGTATTCTGTCTTCCTTGAAGCCTCTCCTCTTATCTTAATCACCCATGAATTATCTTTTGTTAGCTTCTTCACATAATATACTGGCTTTTCTCAAATCCTTTCAAATACCTCATTCTTACCTGCTCAAATGGATTGTTAATGTCTGCAGGGCATCACATTAAGCTAATGACATTAGCTTGTATTTAACTCCAAGATCTGTTTTCTTTAAATAATGGTTTTAGATAGTCGTAAAACATATCTCCTCTGCACACTGTAGCAATAGATTGGTGAGGTTTGACTGTCTTCGAACAGTGTGTTTGCCTCTTCAGGCTCGTTAAAATGGAAATTCTATTTCTACAGGTCCAATTTATAAAAACCCTAACCGAGAAGGCAGATATCATGACATAAACCATAATGTTGGCACGTGGAAGAGACTTGGGAACACTTACAATACAGAAGTAAATAAGTATGCATGAGCAGACTGAATGCAGAACATGTGTGCCAGGACAGGGAGCACAGCAGTTTTCCATCTTCTTTTGGTTTTCTGGAATTCTTCCTTCATGGTGGCCATCTCCTTCTCCGTCTCTGCACTCTTCAGCAGGGGCTTGATTTTGAAAAGAGTTTCATCCAGGGCCAGTGCTTGGCGTTCATGAAGGCACGTCGTTATACTGGATGCAGAAAAGGGCTTCTCTGAAATGACCAGAAAGGATCAGTGTAGGTTGGTCTAATAGAGACAATGCTGTTGTTATTTATTTTACATATAAACTCCCCTTTCTATGAGCACCCCACATATAAATGATGTGTCCCATTCTGTATATTTTGTGTGTGGGGGACACGCTCACACTCCCCCCCCCTCACACTTAATGTGGTTCTCAGTATGACCACTTTGCAGATGTGCACTACTCTTACTTAATTCTGTGTTCCCGAGACCCTGTCACACTAGCAAAGAAGCTGACTCTAGAGGAGGAATACTTTGTATGTACGAGCAACCCCTTATCATTTCAAGAACATCTGAGAAACGACAGTGTCAGTGATTTGGGAGTGAGCTGGCAGTTGTAAGTTGATTGTGCAACCTGGCTGTGGACACACTGATGAGAACTGTGAAAGGGCATGGCTTGTTGTCTGAATTGCCCCACCTACATTGAGTTTAGGATGTATTCTGTCTTCCTTGAAGCCTCTCCTCTTATCTTAATCACCCATGAATTATCTTTTGTTAGCTTCTTCACATAATATACTGGCTTTTCTCAAATCCTTTCAAATACCTCATTCTTACCTGCTCAAATGGATTGTTAATGTCTGCAGGGCATCACATTAAGCTAATGACATTAGCTTGTATTTAACTCCAAGATCTGTTTTCTTTAAATAATGGTTTTAGATAGTCGTAAAACATATCTCCTCTGCACACTGTAGCAATAGATTGGTGAGGTTTGACTGTCTTCGAACAGTGTGTTTGCCTCTTCAGGCTCGTTAAAATGGAAATTCTATTTCTACAGGTCCAATTTATAAAAACCCTAACCGAGAAGGCAGATATCATGACATAAACCATAATGTTGGCACGTGGAAGAGACTTGGGAACACTTACAATACAGAAGTAAATAAGTATGCATGAGCAGACTGAATGCAGAACATGTGTGCCAGGACAGGGAGCACAGCAGTGCTGGTTGGTGGCATTGGATGAGGTTAATTAGGGGAAATGGAAGCTTTGAATTGGTGGATAAATAAATTGGGCTGAGAGGAGGGGGCTTAGGCAAACATAAGAAATAAGAGAGAGCAGAGCAAACGGTTGTGTGTGGCTGGAGATGACAGATGAGGTGGGGAGTAGAGAGGGCCTTTGCAGACGCGGAGGCAGCTTGGATTGGACACGGGAGACCGCGGGGAACTGCAGCGGAGGTACGACGCACGAGAACCGTGCTCCCTGCGCATGATTCCTGCAGCTGTGTGAGAGGAATGAAAGCGAGAGAATGAGGCAGGAGGGAGTCTGGAAGGGAGTCAAGTGTGGGGGCTTCAGCCAAGTCTGATGTGTTGTCGGAGTGTGTTCTGGACTGACTGGGGCGTGCACATGAACCGACTAGTGAAAGAGCTCATGAATGAGCAAGACGGATGTAGTGGAGCCCCTGAGGGACCGTGCAGTCCTGGTACTCTGCCAAGTTGTTACCTCCTTTGCAGCATTTTCTGATACTCCACTCTCATTAGGAATCCCCTGCAGACGGCTTGAGTTCTCGTTATAATCTGGGCCAACTTTTCATCTCTCATTTCTTCCAGAAGACCCAGCAGGCCAGCCTTGAAGAAAACCTGGAGAGAGGAAAGTCACACATCATCCCCAGACCACTGGCGAGACAGGCGTGGCTGCGGTACTTGGATCAGCTGTGAGTAAATAGTAGCTCGATGTACCTTTGTGTGTCCAAACTTGTACTGGGTGTGATCAATATCAATGGAGGCAAGGAGTTTCTCAGAAGCCCGCGTTGTGACTTCAAACTTTTTTTCAAATAATGGTTTTAGATAGTCGTAAAACATATCTCCTCTGCACACTGTAGCAATAGATTGGTGAGGTTTGACTGTCTTCGAACAGTGTGTTTGCCTCTTCAGGCTCGTTAAAATGGAAATTCTATTTCTACAGGTCCAATTTATAAAAACCCTAACCGAGAAGGCAGATATCATGACATAAACCATAATGTTGGCACGTGGAAGAGACTTGGGAACACTTACAATACAGAAGTAAATAAGTATGCATGAGCAGACTGAATGCAGAACATGTGTGCCAGGACAGGGAGCACAGCAGTGCTGGTTGGTGGCATTGGATGAGGTTAATTAGGGGAAATGGAAGCTTTGAATTGGTGGATAAATAAATTGGGCTGAGAGGAGGGGGCTTAGGCAAACATAAGAAATAAGAGAGAGCAGAGCAAACGGTTGTGTGTGGCTGGAGATGACAGATGAGGTGGGGAGTAGAGAGGGCCTTTGCAGACGCGGAGGCAGCTTGGATTGGACACGGGAGACCGCGGGGAACTGCAGCGGAGGTACGACGCACGAGAACCGTGCTCCCTGCGCATGATTCCTGCAGCTGTGTGAGAGGAATGAAAGCGAGAGAATGAGGCAGGAGGGAGTCTGGAAGGGAGTCAAGTGTGGGGGCTTCAGCCAAGTCTGATGTGTTGTCGGAGTGTGTTCTGGACTGACTGGGGCGTGCACATGAACCGACTAGTGAAAGAGCTCATGAATGAGCAAGACGGATGTAGTGGAGCCCCTGAGGGACCGTGCAGTCCTGGTACTCTGCCAAGTTGTTACCTCCTTTGCAGCATTTTCTGATACTCCACTCTCATTAGGAATCCCCTGCAGACGGCTTGAGTTCTCGTTATAATCTGGGCCAACTTTTCATCTCTCATTTCTTCCAGAAGACCCAGCAGGCCAGCCTTGAAGAAAACCTGGAGAGAGGGAAAGTCACACATCATCCCCAGACCACTGGCGAGACAGACGTGGCTGACGGTACTTGGATCAGCTGTGAGTAAATAGTAGCTCGATGTACCTTTGTGTGTCCAAACTTGTACTGGGTGTGATCAATATCAATGGAGGCAAGGAGTTTCTCAGAAGCCTTCTTACTATCAATGAACTGTCCATCTGGAATAGCACTTGCATTTAAAACTTTGTATCTGTTCCGTCAAAAAATGAAAGAATGATTAGAACGGTGTGAGTGTATATGAAAATTAAATACAGAAACGTCAGTAAAAGGAGAAAAAGCAAAGTAGAAAATCCATTTGCCCATACTGAGGAATCCAGTATGGTTTTTCCACGAGCTCATGAATGTGTCCTTCCAACCTTCTCTAGCCTGTATTCTGTTCTGCCACCACAAGACTATATTCTTTGACTTAATTTCACCATCTTGACTAAGCAAGATACATAAAACACCATGAACAGAGGACAAAGGTGAAAATGATTAAACAAGCACAGCGTTTAGTGAAATACGACAGAGAGAGACTGGCCTTTGTTTAAAATCCCCATAGAGGATTCTGCTTGGGAAGCCCTTCCTACAGATGCGGATGCCCTCCAGCACGCCGTTACACCTCAGCTGGTGCAGGACCAGCTCGTGTTCCATGGCCCCTAAAGGAAAAAAAAAGACATGCTTTCCATATAATAGTCTCATGGAGGTCACACTGGAGCTTGTCTAGGTATTAGAAGGGCCTTACCGGGAGTTTTAGTTTCATTGGGGATGATGCAGCGCACAAAGTGGGGGTGAGTGCTCCTCAGGTTGGTCATCAGCTTATTTAAGTTTTCCTAGAAAACCAGGTAGAAGGGACTTGATGAGAAAGTTCTATTTCAGGTTGGTTTTTTTTGGTAATTATATGGAGTGAACATAGGCATGCTCAACTATTAAGTAAAAGTCTGTGAGGCTTTAGTTGCTTTCTGTTTTGAAGGTCTCAAGAATTGTAGCCTGCCAAATAACTGAAAGGCCAGAGTGCTGGGAGAAATACAGCTCTCCATGGTATCCATCTATGACACCCAGGATCTGCCCTGGAAACAAACTGCCAGGTCAAGTAGCCTTGATGCATATGAAGCCTCCAGAATCAGAAGATAAAAGACTGAAACAAACTGCCATGTCACGTCCTCAGTACCTTTGTGTGTCCAAACTTGTACTGGGTGTGATCAATATCAATGGAGGCAAGGAGTTTCTCAGAAGCCTTCTTACTATCAATGAACTGTCCATCTGGAATAGCACTTGCATTTAAAACTTTGTATCTGTTCCGTCAAAAAATGAAAGAATGATTAGAACGGTGTGAGTGTATATGAAAATTAAATACAGAAACGTCAGTAAAAGGAGAAAAAGCAAAGTAGAAAATCCATTTGCCCATACTGAGGAATCCAGTATGGTTTTTCCACGAGCTCATGAATGTGTCCTTCCAACCTTCTCTAGCCTGTATTCTGTTCTGCCACCACAAGACTATATTCTTTGACTTAATTTCACCATCTTGACTAAGCAAGATACATAAAACACCATGAACAGAGGACAAAGGTGAAAATGATTAAACAAGCACAGCGTTTAGTGAAATACGACAGAGAGAGACTGGCCTTTGTTTAAAATCCCCATAGAGGATTCTGCTTGGGAAGCCCTTCCTACAGATGCGGATGCCCTCCAGCACGCCGTTACACCTCAGCTGGTGCAGGACCAGCTCGTGTTCCATGGCCCCTAAAGGAAAAAAAAAAGACATGCTTTCCATATAATAGTCTCATGGAGGTCACACTGGAGCTTGTCTAGGTATTAGAAGGGCCTTACCGGGAGTTTTAGTTTCATTGGGGATGATGCAGCGCACAAAGTGGGGGTGAGTGCTCCTCAGGTTGGTCATCAGCTTATTTAAGTTTTCCTAGAAAACCAGGTAGAAGGGACTTGATGAGAAAGTTCTATTTCAGGTTGGTTTTTTTTGGTAATTATATGGAGTGAACATAGGCATGCTCAACTATTAAGTAAAAGTCTGTGAGGCTTTAGTTGCTTTCTGTTTTGAAGGTCTCAAGAATTGTAGCCTGCCAAATAACTGAAAGGCCAGAGTGCTGGGAGAAATACAGCTCTCCATGGTATCCATCTATGACACCCAGGATCTGCCCTGGAAACAAACTGCCAGGTCAAGTAGCCTTGATGCATATGAAGCCTCCAGAATCAGAAGATAAAAGACTGAAGCCTTTCTTTGCCACTAATGAGCTGCTTCCCGTCCCTTTTTGTCTCTCTGGGTCTCATCTGAAAATAGTTGAGATTACCTCTAAGGTCTCTTTAGCTTCTCTCAGTACTAATACTTTTCACATTAGTAGTTTGCAGTGGTAACCTAGGCTAGTTACTGTCCCGGTACTTGCTGTTTGTTCCTTGAGTTTATTCCTTCCTGGGACCTGGGACCTTTTATTGAAGAGTCTAAAATCATGACACTGTATGCCCTTCTGTGGGTGGATCTCGGATGCCTGAGGATGAGCCACAGGCTGAAGCATATGGGGCAGTTATTCCAGAACCAGAATAACTGATTATGACTGACAGTGTTGATTTACTCAACAATAGGAAACCAACATGTAGATATTTCTCAGTATTTCGTAAGTGTGTATTTTGAGAAGGCAGAGTTGCTTTATTTTTCATTTCTCAGTTAACCATTAGAATGTAAAATAAGTAACAAGAGTTTCTAAACCTGAAAATACGTACAAGAATGTATTTGGTGAGATAATGCAAATTAGTAGTTAGAAAAGAACAGGGCTGTTTTCTTATTTAGGCTATATGTTGTATCTGCTTTTTTTTTTTTCTTCTGCATTTTAGTTTTAAGAAGAATGAGACTTAGCCATTGAAATTCATAGATATCCCGACAAAGCAGTCATTAGACCAAATGCTCCAAATGTTCTCTCTAGAAGAGCCAGTTTTTAAGCCATCTAAGAGAATCTCATTATTTGTAGTCATGTTGTTATTACTGTTATTTAATTCTTAACATATTTTTCTGCCTTCATCATCTATCTAAATCATCAGGTTTAGCTTTAGATACTTTTCAGCTATTACAAAAAACTAAATCCACCTCAGAAGACAACGATGGGTTTTGGTGGAAGGATGTCCCAAAGAGTGTGTCCCAGGCTATTTCTCAAAGAGGCACTCAGACCTTCTCAAAGGGCAATATCAGTGCAGTAAAGAGGCAACTTTCCACAGGGAGACCATTGAAATTCAGCTGTGCCTCCTTAAAAATCAGCCTCATTATAGAATTGAAAAACCTCTAAGGGTATTTTAGAATTCCTGAGTACATTAGACGAGCATAATAAGGAACAGTGGCCCTACAGGAGAAGTATTGCTTTGACTGTGTTCTGACAATATTTGAAGTAATTCCTATTAACATTCCATTCTCTCCTAATTTATTCTAAATCCTATAATTATGAGAAGTCATGGAGACGGAATAGATTTTTTTAACTAAATTTGTACTTTACCCTGAAAAGGGCTGACACAGTCTGGAAAGAAGAGCCTTTCTTCTTAGCACCTTTCTTTGCTCCGCTGTCTAAGATAAAAAGAAAACCAATCAATGAACACATCTGGTATGTGAACTTTCTGTGGGGATAGGTTAATTTAGATCTGCGGGATAGAATGTACCAGCTTCGGCACTAGCGTATGTGGAGAAGAGACTGGCCAGAGTCTTCATTGAGGACTTCTGGTACAGTCCAACCACTGTCTCATTCAGGGGGTCCTTGTTCTTGTCCAGCCAGCCGGCGATGTTGTAGTCCACGGTGCCCGCGTAGTGGATCAGTGAGAAGTGGGCCTCGGCTCTGCCCTTGACCACCTTGGGCTTCTGGAAGTTGGCAGATTTGCCCAGGTGCTGATCATAGAGCTTGTTCTTGAAGGATGTGTCTGTGGCCTTGGGAAACATGCACTCCTCTTCCAGGATGGAGAAGATGCCCAGTGGCTGAAAGCAGAAAAGTAGACATTTTGGTTAGCCTGTCTTGTCTCAAAAGATATTGTGGCTGTCATTTGATCGAATTATGAGCATTTGTAATATATATATAGAGTAAACTAGATTCCAACCCAAAAAAAGTCCTTTTGATACACTGGAATGACTTTTCCACCATTCCTTCTCACATTCAATCCATACCATTATTTTCAATTAAAAGACTAATGGATACAAACCCCAGATTTGTGGAGCGTGTGGGGGTGACTTATTAAAATGTTGTGTATTTATCACATTTTCCCTCATTTGGTGAATTAATCTATTGTCAAAGTTTTATTTTTCTATGAAAAGGACTTAGCAACTTAAAATTATGTTTACTTAATATGCAACAGTCTAACAGTATAAATAACCCAAACCTTATTTAACACATGTGCATTTGATATCATTAAAGATAGATTATGAAGAAGCATAAACATTTTGACTTCTTGATTTCCAAACAGATTACCTTTCATGTAGGCTCTAGCTGTGTTACCTCTGCATTAATTTTGACCTAGAAAATAGTTATTTCTATTGCTGACATCTTGGATCATATTTGTGATGGATTTAGAAAGAGTGAGGTAGTTCTTCTGACCATCTCAATAGAGATGCTTCTTTCAAATCAGATTTGAGTCAGTGTTAGAATGGAACTGGTGAGGACAAAATGAAATGAAACTCTCTGGACCTTGCATAGTTAAAAAGAGGAAGTGGTTTCTAAAGTAGATCTCTAACTTGTTCTGATATCAGTCTGTTTAAGATTAGAGTAACACTTTCTGAAGTTGCTTAACACACTTGGGAAAGTTATCTTTACAGTTCAGGTTTTCTTTAGAAGTCAAACAGACCTTCTCGATGAGCTCGATGCAGGCGGCCAGGTCCATCCCGAAGTCGATGAAGGTCCACTCGATGCCCTCCTTCTTGTACTCCTCCTGCTCCAGCACGAACATGTGGTGGTTGAAGAACTGCTGCAGCTTCTCGTTGGTGAAGTTGATGCACAGCTGCTCCAGGCTGTTGAACTGCACAAAAGCAAATTTCCAACATTAAATGGATTTTTTATAGCAGTAGAATTCATTGTTGAAAATCGTTATTGAAAATATGTGGAATACGGTAATGAAAGAAATTTTGAACTGATTGTTATTTCTTCAGAAATCCCAGGAAACAAAGGATCACTTTGGACATGAACTCTTTTTGTGATTTCTGGGCATTATTTAAAACTGTCAATCACACAGCAAGAGTTCTGGTAGAATCAACCTCCTTCCCTTCCAAGAATGCCTGGGCAGTAAGGTGCATTAAAAGTCCAATCCAATGAGTAATCAGATTTAAGGGTGAATATAGCTTATTTCAAAGCCTCGCCTTTTTACTCTCTATTTCAAGATCAAGTTTACATTTTCATTGAAGAAAACTTAGCAACTTAAAATTATGTTTACTTAATATGCAACAGTCTAACAGTATAAATAACCCAAACCTTATTTAACACATGTGCATTTGATATCATTAAAGATAGATTATGAAGAAGCATAAACATTTTGACTTCTTGATTTCCAAACAGATTACCTTTCATGTAGGCTCTAGCTGTGTTACCTCTGCATTAATTTTGACCTAGAAAATAGTTATTTCTATTGCTGACATCTTGGATCATATTTGTGATGGATTTAGAAAGAGTGAGGTAGTTCTTCTGACCATCTCAATAGAGATGCTTCTTTCAAATCAGATTTGAGTCAGTGTTAGAATGGAACTGGTGAGGACAAAATGAAATGAAACTCTCTGGACCTTGCATATTTAAAAAAGAGGAAGTGGTTTCTAAAGTAGATCTCTAACTTGTTCTGATATCAGTCTGTTTAAGATTAGAGTAACACTTTCTGAAGTTGCTTAACACACTTGGGAAAGTTATCTTTACAGTTCAGGTTTTCTTTAGAAGTCAAACAGACCTTCTCGATGAGCTCGATGCAGGCGGCCAGGTCCATCCCGAAGTCGATGAAGGTCCACTCGATGCCCTCCTTCTTGTACTCCTCCTGCTCCAGCACGAACATGTGGTGGTTGAAGAACTGCTGCAGCTTCTCGTTGGTGAAGTTGATGCACAGCTGCTCCAGGCTGTTGAACTGCACAAAAGCAAATTTCCAACATTAAATGGATTTTTTATAGCAGTAGAATTCATTGTTGAAAATCGTTATTGAAAATATGTGGAATACGGTAATGAAAGAAATTTTGAACTGATTGTTATTTCTTCAGAAATCCCAGGAAACAAAGGATCACTTTGGACATGAACTCTTTTTGTGATTTCTGGGCATTATTTAAAACTGTCAATCACACAGCAAGAGTTCTGGTAGAATCAACCTCCTTCCCTTCCAAGAATGCCTGGGCAGTAAGGTGCATTAAAAGTCCAATCCAATGAGTAATCAGATTTAAGGGTGAATATAGCTTATTTCAAAGCCTCGCCTTTTTACTCTCTATTTCAAGATCAAGTTTACATTTTCACTTTGGGATGTCGCATTATTTAGGAAAGCTTTTCTTAAGACCTTTAGATGTACAAAGTGAAGTTAATAGGCTAATTTCTCTTCAAATCAAACATTTGGTAAATTCTTACTGTCATGTCTGTGAAATTAGGGACCTCATGTGGTCTAGCAATTGAAGAGCATCTTTATAGTGATCAAGACATTCATTTTATAGATGATGAATCTGATGCCCTTGAGGGGAAATGGGTGGGTGTCAGATGAACCTGGAAGAAAAAGGACTATGAACTCTCACTGTGCTTTTACCTTTAGATCCTTTCTCCTCCATGGGAGGGGCCTTGAGTATGGAACTAACACTGCAGATCCTGCATGGTTCCTATCGTGGAGGCTAGGAATGTGGCTGAAGGATCTTTAGCAAGTGTTTTGATTCTCTTGCATCTGTTTTCCACATGTAATTAGAAGTAATGTTAGTTGCTCCTTCATGGGTTGTTGTGAAGATTAAATGAGCTAACAGTTTGAAGTATTTAGAAAAGTGCCAGAAATACAGACTTCTCAATAAAGTTTAGCCATTATTATTACTCCTATTATTATCCCATTACCTGCTAGGTATTTTGTTCTAGGTGCCATGTTGGAGAAAGCAATGTAGACACTACAAATGTAAATTAATAATACACTGTACGCTGCTGCTGCTCAGTTACTTCAGTCGTGTCCAACTCTTTGTGGGACCGCATGGACCGTAGCCCACCAGGCTCCTCCGTCCATGGGCTGTTCCAGGCGAGTATACTGCAGTGGGTTGCCATGCCCTCCTCCAGGATATCTTCCCAACCCATGGATTTAGCCCATGTCTCCTGCATCTCCTGCATTGCAGGCACATTCCTTACCACTGAGCTACTGGGGAATACCCAGTATACCAAAACCCAGATTGCCTTTCTCCCACTTTTTATTAATACGAAGATAACTTACATCAAAGATCTCAAAGCCAGCGATGTCCAAGACCCCAATGAAGTACTGCCTGGGCTGCTTGGTGTCCAGCTGCTGGTTGATGCGGGTGACCATCCACAGGAACATCTTCTCGTAGACGGCTTTGGCCAGAGCGCCCACTGCGTTGTACACCTTCACAGACAAAGCGATGTTTGTTTGGCACTATTAAAGGCTTGGGAAGTGTATGACTCGTGGAGGCTGTGCGCTTACCTGCTGCACAGTCTGGCCTTTGGTGACATACTCATTGCCGACCTTGACCCTAGGGTAGCAGAGGGCTTTGAGCAGGTCAGCAGAGTTGAGACTCTGGAGGTAGGCAGCCTTGTCAGCAACTGCAGAGACGCAATTCAAGAAATGTTTAATGGCAGAGCTTCTTTAAGGTGGTCTTTCCATTCTCATTCAATTAATTTTCATTATTTAAATAAAAAGCTTTAATTCTATAGAAGATGAGGTGAGGCCCTCTGTACATTAGAGTGTGTACTTGCTAATAAATGACCAGTCAGTTACACTGGCCTTTGGTGATTTGTTGCAAGCAGCTTTTGAGAAATTTAGCAACAATAAACACGAGTCCAGTGTTTCTGGAAATACTTTACGTAAGACAAAAGCCAGAGTCCCTGCTCTTAGGTATTCGTGAAAAGTAACATAAATACAGCTTATCTCAGTTTTGCTCTTCCTGATTTAACTTCAATGATTAGTTTCTTTTTTTTTTATTTAGTTTTTTTTTTTTTTTTTCTTTTCTTTTTGGCCACTTCTATTGGTCTTTCATTTATCTATTTTCATCCATCTTTGTTCTTTGGCCTGTGTGGGCCTCCCATCGCAGTGGCCTCTCTCGCTGCAGAGCACAGTTTCTGGGCGCACGCGCTCCGGAGCTCTGGCTCAGTAGTTGGACACATCGATCCAGCAGCTCGGCGGCGCGTGGGATCTTCCCAGGCCAGGGATCAAACCAGTGCCCCTTGCACTGGAAGGCGGTGTCCTTACCCACTGGACCACCAGGGAAGCCCTCTTTTTTTTTTTGTAATAATCAGTTTCTTTATCTGAAATGTGGAGACTAAATTTCAGTCTGTGATCTCAACCTAGCCCCCTTCTAAAACATTGTCAGTGATCATGATGTAAATGAGGGAGAGAGACTGTTGAGCTGGGTAGTCAGGAAAGGGTTCAAAGGAACAGATAAGTGTGGCTTCCATGGTAGTTCCTGTAAGTTCTGTGTTCTTTCCACTGAGAATATGATTTTTTTTCTTTGTCTCTTTTTATCTTACTTGCCGCCTAGATCGTCTGCAGGTTTACACGTGGACAGTACACACACACGTGTGCAGATGTCTAGGGATATCCTACACCCCCAGCTCTGTGTTTAGGCACTGTATCCTCCCACTAGGTTTGCCCGGTTGATTCTGGAACACCTGTATTGCTAGGTTACCCTGTGTATCTTCTCGCCATTGTTAAGGCGAAGTACGTGCTTGGTTCTACCTTATTCTCTCTCTGATTTGGCCCCAGGTTGTGCTTTTTAAATACATCAACAAGTGGCTATTCGGGTTCGCTCCACCTTATTTGGACTGTGTAGACATGATGGTGATACAGAGATGTGGGTGGGAAAGGGGGTGAGGACAGAATGCAGTGTGTGTCACGCATATATGCTCTTCAGAAGTCCAGTTGCGAAGGAGGTGTGAGTTTAGAATAACGTTTTATTTTTTTCTTGCCATATTTTCTGTCTTAAACCCAGTTGGGGTTCATTTGGTACCTTCAGTGCCATCGGGCTCCGCTTGCTCCTCTCGCTGCTTTTGCTTGAATTTCATGTTCCCATAATGCATGACTGCCCCCGTGAGCTTGTAGATGGACACTTTCTCCTCAGGAGTAAAGCCCAGGATGTCAATGGCGCTCTGCCAGAAGAAATGACAGGACAAAGGTTAGGGCAGAAGAGATGAATGTATTTTGGAAAATTTATACTATATTCTAAGGTAACCATACTTTCAGTATAGCTGCTGTTGTCATTCCCATGCATAATGGATTTTTAGAAAGTGAGTGTGTGTCTTACATCAGTGGCCATCAGCTCTTCTTGGTCATCAATGCTAGGAACAGTGATCTCCCCTTGACTGACAAAGGCGTAGTCATATGGGTTCGTGGTGATCAGGAGCATTTCTGGATACATAGAATTCAGGGTGTGTATGTCACAGTAAAAGTTGTTAACACAAATACTAACTTTTGTCTGTGAATTTAAATTCATTCTTACCAATCAAATCTGGCTTCTTATTGGAAGTGATCTGATAAAAGATATGGTAGCTTCTTTCTGCCTTCAATTGGAAAGTAACTCTAGACTTTTCTAGAAGATCTGGAAGGAGGGAGAAATAGACATTGAATTAAGAAAAATATAAATGCTCATGAGATATTAAATGAACCACAATTTATCTTTAGCTAGAATTGGGGATATTACATTAGGTTCCATTGAGATTTCAACTTGACTGTTGGTGACTCTATATAAGAATTCCAGATACTTACGGCAGTTATCCAAGGTTCTCACCATTTAATTTTTTTTTTTTTTAATTTTGGCCTCTTTTATTGGTTTCTTATTTATTTTCATTCATCTTTATTCTTTGGCCGATGTGGGCCTCCCACTGTAGTGGCCTCTCTCGTTGCGGAGCACCAGCTCTGGGCACACGCGCTCCAGAGCACTGGCTCGTAATTGGACACACTGGTCCAGCTGCTCCTTGGCATGTGGGATCTTCCCAGGCCAGCAATCAAACTGGTGCCCCTTGCACTGCAAGGTGGACTCTTTACCCATTGGAGCACAAGGGAAGCCCAGTTCTCACCATTTAAAAGCAGAGAGTGAAATATGCATGTTCGAGTGAAAAATCAACTTTTCCTTTGGATGGATGACTTGTGACCTGTGTGTTATAAATGATCTTTGATATCCCCTCCTTCCTCGGCTCACCTTAAATTCGTTGGTGAGGGACTACCTTGAAAACACCTACCAAAGCTCATATCAAGAGAAAATCACAGAATGCCTGCTGACCCGGCTCCATCAGTCCTGTATGAGCAAGTGACGGTTCGCAGGCTCTGCTACCCAGGCCCTCTGCTGCCTCCCACTCTGCCTTCTACCACGGGATGGGCCTTTTTCTGTGAATTTGACTACCTGTGGAAATGTGACTAGTCCGTGTAAAATGCATTTTTAGCAAATGTTAGGTACTGTGTTTGAACCAATAAATGTGAATCCTACAAAAAAAAAAAAAGATCAAATCACCGAAATGTATTGTAAACTTGTAGATAGCATGTAGGAACCCATGAATAGTACTACTGTTTGTCTTGGAAAAAATGCCATAGTTGCTTCTGAGGCTGGAGTTCCAGAATACGCTACAGCGCCATCAGTCTGAGACGGGCGTATCAGAGCGCACAGCGGGCTGTGGAGAAGTCTGGCGTTAGCTCACTGGCAGCAGGCTCAGTGCTCACCAAGTGTTGAAAACATCCCCGCCAATGACATCGCTGGTCTCTCTGTCTGATTTTCAATGGTCCTGTTACTCACATGTTTCAATATCAGCAGAAGCCAGTTTCCCTGTGGTACCGAAGTGGATCCTGATGAATTTACCCTTGCAAGTGAAAAAGATGCTGTTACATACAAAAGTTAGCACGTGGGTAAGAAGAGATTGAAATAACAATTGAGACATGCCTTTGGGGGCATTTAAGGCCTGAGAAAACCCATCTGTGACTAGAGACTTACAAAGCGGGAGGAGTTGTCATTCCTCACGGTCTTGGCGTTGCCAAAGGCCTCCAGCAGGGGGTTGGCGCTGATGATTTGATCCTCCAGAGTCCCCTGTGAAGAAACAGGCAAGAAGTCCTCACACGCGGGGCTTCCTGAGCACCCGGCCCAGCGCGGTTCTGACACGCTATCAGACCCACCTGCATTTTGCCAGGCTCCTCCTTCTTCTTCTCCCCAGTGACTGCAATTGTTGCAAAGTACTGGATGACACGCTTCGTGTTCACAGTCTTCCCAGCCCCGGATTCTCCGCTGACAAATAAAAACCAGAGAAGAGGTCAGAACTGCAGCTCCCATTGTCAACATCTAAGGCAATCACGAGCAACCAGGGAAGGAGGAAAAATACATACGTGATCAGGATGGACTGGTTCTCACGATCTGTGAAAGAGTAATCAAGACCATCATTTAAAAAAATAGTGCACATTCAATGTGAAACGTATTGACTCTGTTCAGGTTAAACACAGTTTATTCTTACTAACATTTTGCAGTTGTTGCCTGTAATTTTGGCTTTGTGTCTAACTCCCAGATAGTCCTTGCCTCTTGGAGTAAAATTTATGAAAATGAGAGGCAAAGAATCATCTGTTTCTTCTTCCATTTTAATATCTTAAAAACTTAAGGGCTTCCCCTGGTGGTCCAGTGGAAAAGGACACCGCCTTGCAGTGCAAGGGGTGCCGGTTCGATCCCTGCCCTGGGAAGATCCCACATGCCGTGGAGCGGCTGGACCAATGTGTCCAGTTATGGAGCCGGAGCTCTGGAGCACATGCCCCAGAGCCAGCACTCTGCAATGACAGACGCCACCGTGATGGGAGGCCCACAGGAGCCAAAGAACAAAGACGGATGAAAACAGAGAAATGAAAGACCAATAGAAGTGGCCCGCCTGCTCCCCTCCCTCCCCAACCCCACCCCCACCCAAAATAAATAAATAAATCTTAAAAAAAAAAAAAAAGAACTTAAGGGCAGGCTTCCCTGGTGGTTCAGTGGGTAAACAGTCCATCTTGCAGTGCAAAGGGTACCAGTTTTATCCCTGGCCCGGAAAGATCCCACATGCTGAGGAATGGTTGGGCTTGTGTGTCCAATTATGAGCCACTGCTCTGGAGCACATGTGCCCAGAGCCAGTGCTCTGCAACAAGAGAGGCCACCGCAATAGGAGGCCCACACATGCCAAAGAGTAAAAAGATGGATGAAAAATAAACAATGACTTAGAGGCAAAAAAAGATGCTAATAAAAGGGCAATTTCAAGCATATACAGAGGTAAAGTCAATACTGTAAAGAGCTCATTTGTACCCAAATACAGAATTTTCAACAGCTACTATTTTGCCAATTTTATGTAATCTATACTATCCCAAGCTCACTCGGTTATTTTAAAGGAAAACTCCAGGCAGCACATAATTTCATCTAACTATTTCAGTAAGAATCAGAATTCTGAAGTTTCATTTAACAGATAAAGAAACAAACCCAGAAAAGAATAAGTGACTTTTCTGATAGTTACATAGCTTGTCAAGATATTTAGGTCTTCTTGACTTCTGATTTGTGTATTTTTCTGCTGTTTGGGCTCCTCCCTGTGATTGATATTAACTTGACTACTGTTAATACTAAAAAAGGAAGTGATCAGGAATTGTGTTATTAAGTGTCAGTGTTCATTTCCTTTTCTTTTCCTCTTTATACACATTTCTAAGTAATAAAAGCAAAAACTGTCTCCAGTTATATGATTGATATATTGGATTTCTACCAGTTTTCTGATTTGTTAAGTCTTTGATTCTGTACTGATAGGTTACAGATTTTAGAGCATTTGAAAATCTAAAAAAAACCTATTCAGAGAAATAGATACAAGGTGGATGCTATTTAGATGTGCATATAGATTTTAGAAATCTTTAAGACTCTAGGGAAGTAGAGGCAGATTCTGGACCATATTCAGATTGGTTTTTTTTTTTTTATTCTAATAAAAGAAAAATCTTGAAAGATCATGTCGCAGCTAGTGGGAACTTAAAAACTAGAACATTGGTTTCTTGTGTGTCTTGGGCAGATGCCACTGTTTTCATGGTTTTATACCAAAATTATGTTTGGAGATAAGTAATTGTTCGCCAAGCCGGGGCGCAGGCTTCCCTGGTGGTTCAGTGGGTAAACAGTCCATCTTGCAGTGCAAAGGGTACCAGTTTTATCCCTGGCCCGGAAAGATCCCACATGCTGAGGAATGGTTGGGCTTGTGTGTCCAATTATGAGCCACTGCTCTGGAGCACATGTGCCCAGAGCCAGTGCTCTGCAACAAGAGAGGCCACCGCAATAGGAGGCCCACACATGCCAAAGAGTAAAAAGATGGATGAAAAATAAACAATGACTTAGAGGCAAAAAAAGATGCTAATAAAAGGGCAATTTCAAGCATATACAGAGGTAAAGTCAATACTGTAAAGAGCTCATTTGTACCCAAATACAGAATTTTCAACAGCTACTATTTTGCCAATTTTATGTAATCTATACTATCCCAAGCTCACTCGGTTATTTTAAAGGAAAACTCCAGGCAGCACATAATTTCATCTAACTATTTCAGTAAGAATCAGAATTCTGAAGTTTCATTTAACAGATAAAGAAACAAACCCAGAAAAGAATAAGTGACTTTTCTGATAGTTACATAGCTTGTCAAGATATTTAGGTCTTCTTGACTTCTGATTTGTGTATTTTTCTGCTGTTTGGGCTCCTCCCTGTGATTGATATTAACTTGACTACTGTTAATACTAAAAAAGGAAGTGATCAGGAATTGTGTTATTAAGTGTCAGTGTTCATTTCCTTTTCTTTTCCTCTTTATACACATTTCTAAGTAATAAAAGCAAAAACTGTCTCCAGTTATATGATTGATATATTGGATTTCTACCAGTTTTCTGATTTGTTAAGTCTTTGATTCTGTACTGATAGGTTACAGATTTTAGAGCATTTGAAAATCTAAAAAAAACCTATTCAGAGAAATAGATACAAGGTGGATGCTATTTAGATGTGCATATAGATTTTAGAAATCTTTAAGACTCTAGGGAAGTAGAGGCAGATTCTGGACCATATTCAGATTGGTTTTTTTTTTTTTATTCTAATAAAAGAAAAATCTTGAAAGATCATGTCGCAGCTAGTGGGAACTTAAAAACTAGAACATTGGTTTCTTGTGTGTCTTGGGCAGATGCCACTGTTTTTCATGGTTTTATACCAAAATTATGTTTGGAGATAAGTAATCTTGAGTTTGGAGCAGCCCTGAAAGCCAGGGGCGCAGGGCCCTCGGTAGGGCAGTGGTGCACGTGACTGTGGAAAGGCAACTGGTGCGGTTAAAAGCTCTGGAACAAGCCCAGGTTCGGAGCATTTCTGGGAGGTTGCCAGCTGCTTTTGACAACCAAGGAACCGTTTACTAGCATGAGATCTTTGTAGAACTGCAGGCCAATTTGTAATGCATGATTCGTATCTTGTCCCTTTTCTCTTCTCATTTACAAGACAATTTAGAAACAGAACAACAGAACAATCAAATTTAAAAAAAAAAGAATAAAATCTCCTCCAGTTTCTAATATCTCATGGAACAACAGAAAACTCAGACATTTAGAGTATTTTCAAAGGCAGGATATTTGGTGTATGCTGATAAAAGGTTTTAATGGTCTGTTTGGGCCCCTACAGTTCTTATCAGAGCTGTTTATGCTTTGAAAGGACAGGGATAACAGACTTTGATATAATTGAAAAATATTTTCAAAGAAAGATGAATTTTTATTTTCTTCCATTTTAGTAGGAAAATATTTCAAAATCTTTAGGAGGAAGCTCATAAAAAGAAGCTTTTTCTTTACTCATGTTCTACACATATTAGCTGGGTATATTAGTGATATAAGAATTCACAACACTTTTCAGCTATGGTTGGCAACTATTTTCTTTAGTTGCTGTGGATGTGGATATTTTGAAACTTTGAACATTTTTTTCTCTCCAAATCAGAAAGTAAAAAATATGGAAAAGCAACAATATGTATTTACAGAGGTCTGCTCATTCTTTCTTTCTTTCTTTCTTTTTTTTTTTTTTATTGTTGTTGGGGAGGGAGGGGATCGGGCGTGCCACTTCTATTGGCCTTTCATTTCTCTATTTTCATCCATCTTTGTTCTTTGGACCGCGTGGGCCTCCCATCGCGGTGGCGTCTGTTGCTGCAGAGCGCCGGCTCTGGGCGCATGCGCTCCAGAGCTCCAGCTCGGTAATTGGACACATGGGTCCAGCTGCTCCGCGGCAAGTGGGATCTTCCCAGGGCAGGGATCGAACCGGCGCGCCTTGCACTGCAAGGCGGTGTCCTTACCCACTGGACCACCAGGGAAGCCCTGCTCCGTGTTTCTGGGCTCTAGATACTAGCTAGCTTAGCCTGGGCAGGCCATTGAAGTCAATGAGCTTGCTTTTACTCATCTGTAGAAGGATTGTGGAGAAAACATGGAACATTACAGCTCTGGGAAGTTTCTGGTAAACAAGGACGCCCCATGTGGCCGCAACGTATTATTGTAATCAAAGCCCAAAGCCTGTTTGTACATTCGGAATTCTATTTCCACATTTCTGTAAATAGAGGCATCACTCACTCACCAGTCAGCATGAACTGATAGGCGTTGTCCGAGATGGAGAAGATGTGGGGCGGGGCCTCCTGGCGCTTCTTGCCCCGGTAGGCCGCCACCACCTCGGGGTTGTACACCGGCAGCCACTTGTAGGGGTTGACGGTGACGCAGAAGAGGCCCGAGTAGGTCTGAGAAAATCAGAGAATATTCAACATGTGGGGTTTGTTTCTACTCAGAGAGCTAGATGGACTAGAGAGAGGTCGAAGGGCACTCACGTAGATCATCCAGGCTGCGTAACGCTCTTTGAGGTTGTACAGCACTCCTGGCTCGTGCAGGTGGGTCATCATGGCCATGTCCTCGATCTTGTCATATTTGGGAGGGTTCATAGGGAAGACTTGGTCTTCTCTGACAGTTAGAGTCTGGCGAGTGAAACGAGTCAAGTTTATGTTAATGGTTGGAGGTGGGATTTATGTGTCTTGTAGACACTTCCCATTATATTATTCCATGTCCTTTATATAAAAGCACAATTATGTATTCATCAAGAGTTTGATGGTAAGAAAATCTGTTCCTTTTGATGAATACGGGAACATGTATATGTACTATTTAAAATATACTTTTTTCCTGCCACATTTCCATGTCCCAGGTTTATTTATCTGTTCATATAAACTTAATGGGATTAATTTTAGTTTTTCCTTGCCATATAGTACAGGAAACTCCAATTTGGGGAAGTAATGCTGGGATCTTCCCAGGGCAGGACTGGGTCCAGCTGCTCGGCAAGTGGGATCTTCCCAGGGCAGGATCGACCCGCGCCTTGCACTGCAAGGCGGTGTCCTTACCCACTGGACCACCAGGGAAGCCCTGCTCCGTGTTTCTGGGCTCTAGATACTAGCTAGCTTAGCTTGGGCAGGCCATTGAAGTCAGTGAGCTTGCTTTTACTCATCTGTAGAAGGATTGTGGAGAAAACATGGAACATTACAGCTCTGGGAAGTTTCTGGTAAACAAGGACGCCCCATGTGGCCGCAACGTATTATTGTAATCAAAGCCCAAAGCCTGTTTGTACATTCGGAATTCTATTTCCACATTTCTGTAAATAGAGGCATCACTCACTCACCAGTCAGCATGAACTGATAGGCGTTGTCCGAGATGGAGAAGATGTGGGGCGGGGCCTCCTGGCGCTTCTTGCCCCGGTAGGCCGCCACCACCTCGGGGTTGTACACCGGCAGCCACTTGTAGGGGTTGACGGTGACGCAGAAGAGGCCCGAGTAGGTCTGAGAAAATCAGAGAATATTCAACATGTGGGGTTTGTTTCTACTCAGAGAGCTAGATGGACTAGAGAGAGGTCGAAGGGCACTCACGTAGATCATCCAGGCTGCGTAACGCTCTTTGAGGTTGTACAGCACTCCTGGCTCGTGCAGGTGGGTCATCATGGCCATGTCCTCGATCTTGTCATATTTGGGAGGGTTCATAGGGAAGACTTGGTCTTCTCTGACAGTTAGAGTCTGGCGAGTGAAACGAGTCAAGTTTATGTTAATGGTTGGAGGTGGGATTTATGTGTCTTGTAGACACTTCCCATTATATTATTCCATGTCCTTTATATAAAAGCACAATTATGTATTCATCAAGAGTTTGATGGTAAGAAAACCTGTTCCTTTTGATGAATACGGGAACATGTATATGTACTATTTAAAATATACTTTTTTCCTGCCACATTTCCATGTCCCAGGTTTATTTATCTGTTCATATAAACTTAATGGGATTAATTTTAGTTTTTCCTTGCCATATAGTACAGGAAACTCCAATTTGGGGGAAGTAATGGGAAGATTAATACGTTATTTACCTAGGTAGATACTAATACTTTTGATAGGAAAAGCTAGTTGTTGTTTCTCCCAAATTTGAGGATTTCTACTGGGAAGTGAGTAATGAAGGAAAATGCTGAAGATCAAGACTAGAGGCTTGAAGTCCTGTGGGTGTTTGGGAAAAGGAGAAGTGAGACTTTCTTTTACCTTCCAAATCTGAGGTCTGTTAATGAACTGGGAAGGGTGTCTGTATTGCCAGTAGGCTTAGAGAGTCTGGGAAAGGGAGGCTTCAACTTGAGGTGAGGAGGAGGAGGAAAAAAATGGGGAGGGTTTTCTCCTTAGGTTTTTACTTACTGCTCCACGCTCTGTCTTTACAGTTACTTTCCCCCCTTCCTTGCTTTGTATGATGCTCTTCACATAGGATTCCTTGGGCTCTGCCACAAAGACTGATGTTTTAGCATCAAAGGGCTTGTTTTGGGCTTCAATCCGCTCCTTTTCTGATTTCCGAAGGTAGGGAGCGGCTTCGCCAAAAACAGCCATCTCAGCATCCGAACTTGCACTCATGGTTATGGTTTATTTAAAAAATTCTGCCTTGGGGAAAGAATGGGAGAGGGGAGAAAGAGAAGCCATGAGTTATACATGTGAGCAAGGATTGGAAATGAGGCAAATACTGAGGCTCCACTGCCAGCTAGGGCTATATAACTATTCTTCCAAGCTGTCATTGACCAGCATTCTATGAAGTTTAATTAATAACACTTTTGGCCCACAGTGGCTTGGGAGGGTTCATAGGGAAGACTTGGTCTTCTCTGACAGTTAGAGTCTGGCGAGTGAAACGAGTCAAGTTTATGTTAATGGTTGGAGGTGGGATTTATGTGTCTTGTAGACACTTCCCATTATATTATTCCATGTCCTTTATATAAAAGCACAATTATGTATTCATCAAGAGTTTGATGGTAAGAAAACCTGTTCCTTTTGATGAATACGGGAACATGTATATGTACTATTTAAAATATACTTTTTTCCTGCCACATTTCCATGTCCCAGGTTTATTTATCTGTTCATATAAACTTAATGGGATTAATTTTAGTTTTTCCTTGCCATATAGTACAGGAAACTCCAATTTGGGGGAAGTAATGGGAAGATTAATACGTTATTTACCTAGGTAGATACTAATACTTTTGATAGGAAAAGCTAGTTGTTGTTTCTCCCAAATTTGAGGATTTCTACTGGGAAGTGAGTAATGAAGGAAAATGCTGAAGATCAAGACTAGAGGCTTGAAGTCCTGTGGGTGTTTGGGAAAAGGAGAAGTGAGACTTTCTTTTACCTTCCAAATCTGAGGTCTGTTAATGAACTGGGAAGGGTGTCTGTATTGCCAGTAGGCTTAGAGAGTCTGGGAAAGGGAGGCTTCAACTTGAGGTGAGGAGGAGGAGGAAAAAAATGGGGAGGGTTTTCTCCTTAGGTTTTTACTTACTGCTCCACGCTCTGTCTTTACAGTTACTTTCCCCCCTTCCTTGCTTTGTATGATGCTCTTCACATAGGATTCCTTGGGCTCTGCCACAAAGACTGATGTTTTAGCATCAAAGGGCTTGTTTTGGGCTTCAATCCGCTCCTTTTCTGATTTCCGAAGGTAGGGAGCGGCTTCGCCAAAAACAGCCATCTCAGCATCCGAACTTGCACTCATGGTTATGGTTTATTTAAAAAATTCTGCCTTGGGGAAAGAATGGGAGAGGGGAGAAAGAGAAGCCATGAGTTATACATGTGAGCAAGGATTGGAAATGAGGCAAATACTGAGGCTCCACTGCCAGCTAGGGCTATATAACTATTCTTCCAAGCTGTCATTGACCAGCATTCTATGAAGTATTAATAACACTAGCACAGGGCTGGCTTGGAATGAGACTGCAGTTGGAGGCTTCATTTTTTAGGGCTTTAAAAATTTCCTTCCCAGATGGCATGTCTTGATCCTCAGGACTAGGGCACCTACAGTTGAGTGAGAATGGATCCTTGCATGTTTTAATCTCTAAACTCTAATAATATCTATAGCTAAGACTGTTGTTGATGGATAGTTTTATAGCAACTGTCATTCTTTAATCCTCAGATGCATAACCTGTGCATCTGCCATTTGCTGGGACAATCATAGAGTTAGGAGAGAAAGTCTGTCTTGTGCAAATGAAAGTTGGTATTTTCCAAGCTACCCAAAACCTTTTTAGATGGCCTTTTTTTTTTCTCTTCTCTCATAAGCCAAATAATTCTTTTTAACGTCCACTTTATGTTAGTATTTGGTGTTACATCTCTTGGTGGGTCATTAACTTCACAATAAATTCTTACCACTCTAGGTTTTAATATATATATATATATATATATATATAAATTTGCCTTGTTGCCAAGAGACTTAACATTGCCTTAATCCCAGAATCTCTTTTAATATTCTCTTTTTGACACGAGGGATTTCAACTGTCACTTAACGGATCTAACCACAGGGAATTCGAGCTTCAACTGAAGAAGGGTCTTCATTCTACATAAATTCCACAGGCTTCTTTTCTTTACATCCAGAAAAAGAAAGACAAAAAAGTAGAAGCTCATGACATGCACCTGAGCCACTGTTTTCTGTTGATAGACGGATCTCTCTGCTTTGGCGCATTACTTTGACTAGGTCTTTCTTCACTCTCAGACAGTGAATTATTCAGGGAAAGGGCCAGAGACTCCCCTTCTAAATTAAGGTATTAATTTACACCCACTCTAGGCGTGTAACACTTGTGATTTTTTTACATCAACAGTTAACAGATCGTTCTCAAAACTGCAGTGAATCATGAAAAAATAGCTAAAATACTATGACTTTTAACAAGATGGTTTTTTGTTTGCAATTTTTAGATAAAGAATTTTTCCAAGTAATTAAAAAATATCAGTAAAACGCCCAGCTATTCAACACTTGTCAGTAGAGGGAGGTTGGCACGGAGTAGTCCATTGCCCTGGACAGTTGTTAAGTACGACTGAGAACTCACTGTCAAAACTCATTCTTTCCTAAATGGTCCTTTAATCCCGGAATTCAGATGAGGATGGTCTCTGAGAATAAGACATTTGGAAAAAGTGATTTTCCAGTATTTATAAGCACATACTTGAAAGGATAATCTATTTACTTATTTGGAAAATATAAGGAAATGGTGTACAAGGATTCCCCAGTTTTGTTGGGCTACATCCCTTCTGTCATCAATAAATGAATAAGGCAGAGGCTTACCTCCAGATTCCAGATGAAGATGCACTTTCAGGAGCATCTAACACTGTTAAACAAAGAGCTTCTCATTAGTGAAATCCTAGTCACATAGTTAAACAGAATTAAAACTTGCCTCGTCTAAAGCTTGGCTTTATGAACATAGAAGTCAGAGCTGGGAGGAACAATTTCATACTCAGAGATAGACTGCGGGATAAGCTGTTTCTGTCCCCTGGAGCCCGGCGGGTCCCAGGCCCCCCATCACTTACCTCCGGGTCGCTGGTGGAGATGCAGCGGGAGGGCTCGACCTTCTTATATAGGAGCTGATGTGCTGATCCTGCAGCTCGCTCCTCTTTGTTAGGGCAAGACATTTGGCAGCGTGAACCCTCAGAATAATTTGTTCTGACATTTGTCGTGTTTGGATATAATTAGAAGTATTCATATCATTTTGAGTATGTGAACCGATCTCCTATAAATAATGTGACAGAGACCAATCTGCCGGCAGAGAATGCTTTCTAGTGTGCTGGGAAGGTAATCTTTGACAGTGCCTGGTGGGGCCTCAGAGTAAGTTCGTATGAGCTATATTCGATTTGGCAAACTCACACACATGCCTGTGGTAACCCAATGATCACAGACTCAGCAGGCAGTGCTTTCAGGGCCCTAACCACGTTTTCCTTCTTTGTTGCCATAGGAACTCCCACCTCCTTCCCTCCCTTGGGTCACTGCCGAGGCTCAGCCCTGAAGTCTGGGCTTGGGCAGCAAGGCCAAGGTGAGAGAAGATTCTATACTGAGTCCCTACCATTGAGTCAGTACTCATCCCTCCAACACTGAAAAAAAATTGTTTCTTAGAAAATAATATGTATTATTTTGAAAATAATATGTATTTTTCACAGTAAAAATACAGATGAACAAAGAGAAAAATGTCTGTAATGCTATTATGCAGAGATAAAATAAGATAGACATATAAGTATAATCATACCGTATATACATTAGATAGTACATACATGCCTTACAACCTTCTTAAAAAATTTTATCATAGTTAACTTTCATACCATCAGTGAAGTTTACACCCTTGTTTTTTTTTTTTTTTTTTACTTTTATTTATTTATTTATCTTTTTTGAGGGGTGGGGTGGGGAGGAAGGAGGCTGGGCGGGCCACTTCTATCTGTCTTTCATTTCTCTGTTTTCATCCGTCTTTGTTCTTTGGCTCCTGTGGGCCTCCCATCGCAGTGGCCTCAATTGTCGCAGAGCGCCGGCTCTGGGCGCACGCGCACCAGAGCTCTGGCTCGGTAATTGGACACATCAGTCCAGCTGCTCCACGGCACATGGGATTTTCCCAGGCCAGGGATCGAACCGGCGCCCCTTGCACTGCAAGGCGGTGTCCTTACCCACTGGACCACCAGGGAAGCCCTACACCCTTATTCTTTAAACAAAGTATATTATCATTCTTTTACAATTAGAATCTCTTTTTGAGGGGAGGAGGGAGCGGGTTGGGGAGGGAGGGGGGCAGGCAGGCCACTTCTATCGGTCTTTTATTTATCTATTTTTATCCATCTTTGTTCTTTGGCCCATGTGGGCCTCCCATCTCAGTGGCCTCTGTTGTCGCAGAGCACCGACTCTGAACGCATGCGCTCCAGAGCTCCTGCTGGTTAATTGGGCACAACGGTCCAGCCGCTCCACAGCATGTAGGATCTTCCCAGGTCAGGGATCGAACCGGCGCCCCTTGCACTGCAAGGCGGTGTCCTCACCCACTGGACCACCAGGGAAGCCCATCTCTCATTTTTTTAATGGTGAGGGATACTGGAGTATCATCTATATACAGCAAAATTCACTCTTATAAGGTGACAAGTTACATGAGAGTTTTTTTGCTATTTAAAGTTTTTTAAAACTTTTCAACAAAACTCGCTTCTTTTACAGTTCTATGAGTATTTCCATGTGCACTTTTGCTTGTAACTGCTGCCGTAGACAGGATGCAGAACTTTATTTCTGAGAGTCTGATAGATATGTGCTATTGTATAACCTCTTATATTCTGATTATATGAAAAATTAAAGCCTGATAAATTAGACTAAAATTAATTGTATTGCACCTAGTGTTTCATCAAGTGTGATATTTAATGTGTACTTTATAGCTGTTTTTCAATACTTTTCATCATAAATATGAATTGAACTGTTCTTAGGTATAGGGCCAGGAAAATTGAAAACATACGCTTGTACAAAAGTTTGCACATAAATGTTCATAACAGCATTATCCATAATAGCTGGAAGGGGGAGACAGCACAAATGTCCATCAGTAGACAAATGGATAAACAAAATGTGGTATATCTATATAATGATATATTACTGAGCCTTAAAAAGGAATGAAGCACTGATATATTGTACAACATGCATGAATCTTGAACCACTATGTTAAGTAAAAGAAGCCAGATGCAATGTGTTCATATTTGAATATCAAAAATGGGTAAATCCCCAGAGACAAATTAGATTAGTGGTTGCAGGTGATGGTTGGGAGAGGAGAGACTGGGGAGTGGCTGCTAATGGAGCTTCTTTTTGAGGTGATGAAAATGTTCTGGAATTAGTGGACAGCAGAAAATAAGATGTATGGAGCATCTTGAACTGAAAGCTTGCTTCATTTGTTTTCCTTTTTTCTTACGATCTTGCATGTTTATTTATGGTTATAAAATGTTCTTTAATTACTACTTTGGTTAAATCCCAGGGATTGATAATATATTATAGTATCCTTGTACAACTGTCCTTCAGTTATTAAAGTTTCTATTTGCATTTCAACTCTCAAATTATCTTAAGTGTGTATTTTTTTTTTTTTAATTTTCCCCATGTATAAATTTGGGCTTTGTGGCGAGGATTCTCTTTTAGCTGCTAGCTCTTTTTATTGTGTGTATGTACACAGTTTATTTCTTAGTAGGTCCAGTAGCCTAGTAGGAATGAGGGACCTCATGTGTGTCTATTCGTGTTCATGTAAGTAATACAACAATTCAGATAGCATCCGGATCAGAACTCCAGGCAAAAACTGATACACTTTCTGTCTCTATAGTTTTGCCTTTTCTAAGAAATTCATATAAATGGCATCCTCTAGTGTGTAGTCTTTCACGTGTGGCTTCTTTTCCCTAGCATGCTTTTTTGAGTTTGTCAGTTCTTTTGTGTGTATCAGCAGTTTATTCATTTTTGTTGCTAAGTAGGATGCAGAACTTTATTTCTGAGAGTCTGATAGATATGTGCTATTGTATAACCTCTTATATTCTGATTATATGAAAAATTAAAGCCTGATAAATTAGACTAAAATTAATTGTATTGCACCTAGTGTTTCATCAAGTGTGATATTTAATGTGTACTTTATAGCTGTTTTCAATACTTTTCATCATAAATATGAATTGAACTGTTCTTAGGTATAGGGCCAGGAAAATTGAAAACATACGCTTGTACAAAAGTTTGCACATAAATGTTCATAACAGCATTATCCATAATAGCTGGAAGGGGGAGACAGCACAAATGTCCATCAGTAGACAAATGGATAAACAAAATGTGGTATATCTATATAATGATATATTACTGAGCCTTAAAAAGGAATGAAGCACTGATATATTGTACAACATGCATGAATCTTGAACCACTATGTTAAGTAAAAGAAGCCAGATGCAATGTGTTCATATTTGAATATCAAAAATGGGTAAATCCCCAGAGACAAATTAGATTAGTGGTTGCAGGTGATGGTTGGGAGAGGAGAGACTGGGGAGTGGCTGCTAATGGAGCTTCTTTTTGAGGTGATGAAAATGTTCTGGAATTAGTGGACAGCAGAAAATAAGATGTATGGAGCATCTTGAACTGAAAGCTTGCTTCATTTGTTTTCCTTTTTTCTTACGATCTTGCATGTTTATTTATGGTTATAAAATGTTCTTTAATTACTACTTTGGTTAAATCCCAGGGATTGATAATATATTATAGTATCCTTGTACAACTGTCCTTCAGTTATTAAAGTTTCTATTTGCATTTCAACTCTCAAATTATCTTAAGTGTGTATTTTTTTTTTTTTAATTTCCACATGTATAAATTTGGGCTTTGTGGCGAGGATTCTCTTTTAGCTGCTAGCTCTTTTTATTGTGTGTATGTACACAGTTTATTTCTTAGTAGGTCCAGTAGCCTAGTAGGAATGAGGGACCTCATGTGTGTCTATTCGTGTTCATGTAAGTAATACAACAATTCAGATAGCATCCGGATCAGAACTCCAGGCAAAAACTGATACACTTTCTGTCTCTATAGTTTTGCCTTTTCTAAGAAATTCATATAAATGGCATCCTCTAGTGTGTAGTCTTTCACGTGTGGCTTCTTTTCCCTAGCATGCTTTTTTGAGTTTGTCAGTTCTTTTGTGTGTATCAGCAGTTTATTCATTTTTGTTGCTAAGTAGTATAGGGTATAGCACCACATTTTCTTTATCCGTTCAGGTTGACGAGTATTTGAATTGTTTCTAGTTTTGGCTATTAATGCATAATGCTGTTGATAATATTATATACAAGACATGTAGACATTTGTTTTCATTTCTCTTAGGTAGGTAACTAGGAGTTGAGTTGGTAGATTGTATTTGTCTAACTCCTTAAGAAATTGCCGAATTCTTTCCAACAGTGGCTCTGCCATTTTACATTTTCACCAATAAGATGAGGTGGCCAGTTTTTTCGCTGTTGTTACATTCTCATTTATACTTGGATTGGGTTGTCCTTTTTTTTTCTTTTGGCCTCTTTATTGTGTTTTTTATTTTTTTATCTTTTGGGGGGTGGGGAGGGAGGGGGGTGGGCGGGCCACTTCTATTGGTCTTCCATTTCTTTATTTTCATCCGTCTTTGTTCTTTGGCTCCTGTGGGCCTCTCATCATGGTGGCCTCTGTTGTTACAGAGCGCTGGCTCTGGGCGCACGCGTGCCAGAGCTCCAGTTCAGTAATTGGACACATCAGTCCAGCTGCTCCGCGGCACGTGGGATCTTCCCAGGCCAGGGATCAAACCGGCGCGCCTTGCACTGCAAGGTGGTGTCCTTACCCACTGGACCACCAGGGGAAGCCTTGGGTTTTATTTATTTATTTTCATCCATCTTTATGCTTTACCTGTGTGGGCCTCCCATTGCAGTGGCCTCTCTCGTTGCAGAGCACCGACTCTGGGCACACGTGCTCCAGAGCACTGGCTCGATAGTTGGACACATTGGTCCAGTCACTCCACTGCACGTGGGGTCTTCCCAGGCCAGGGATCGAACCAGCGCCCCTTGCACTGCAAGGTGGTATCCTTACCCACTGGACCACCAGGGAAACCCCTGTGGCTTGTCTTTTCATTTTCCTAATGGTGCCTTTTGAAGAGCAAAAGTTTTAAATTTTGATAAAGTCCAGTTTATTTAGTATTTTCTTTTATAGATCATGCTTTAATGATATTTATTGTTTTAAAATTGAAACTGTAATAGTGAGAAAGCTACTGAGTTTCCTTCCCCAGAGACAACGACAGTTATCAGATTCTTGTGTGCCCTTAAGAGTATTTTATGCATGTATAAGCAAATATAGTTACATTGTTTTTTTCCCCCAGCATGACTGAATTTTTATGAATGTTTTGGATCAATGTTCACCTTTTTTTTTTTCCCCCATAACTTGCCCACTGAAGAGAATGAATTAAATGAATTTAATTAAATTCATTAAGTATAATTTCTCTTTCAGAAATGGTTACTCAGCAATAAGATTTTAATTAAATGGATTTAAAATTAAACTTAAATTAATTTCTCCATAATAAAGAGATTAAGCAATAGGTTTTTTGAAATAGGATTGAGCTTTTTCTTTTCTCTAGGACATAGGGATGCACAAACTCTTATAACACCGAAGATTTTTTTTGCTTTCCTAAGAACTAATTTTTACCTCTTAAGGACTGATATCATCTCTATTGATACTGTATATATTAGATGTTTGTAAAGCATTTATGTTCCCTTATTGTTGGCTATACAGTTTTATTTAATTTTATCATCCAGCTTATTATTTATGGTTTTCAAATCATCAGTTTTCAGTTTTGTCTACTTGATCTGTGATTTTTCTAATAAGTAGAAGTTAAAAGAGGTCACTCTGGTTATTCTCAGATTATTCAGATTTGGGTTTGTGTAATTCAAAGATAGTTGCCACCTCCATAGAAATATATGGTAGTTTTATCTTTTGGGTAGATTGTATCTTTTTTAAAAAGAAATATGAACTGTCCCTGCTGCTTTTAGTATTATTACTTCGGTTTGAGTTCTGGTTTTGCTAATATTTTGCAATATCTTTTTCCATATCTTTATTTTCATACCTCTTGAGTATTTTATTTTATATCTAACTTTTAAGAAAATCAAGTAGCTACTTTGAAAATTCAATATGCGAACTCTTTGTTTTAATGCAAACTTTTTCCCCTGTGGCTTGTCTTTTCATTTTCCTAATGGTGCCTTTTGAAGAGCAAAAGTTTTAAATTTTGATAAAGTCCAGTTTATTTAGTATTTTCTTTTATAGATCATGCTTTAATGATATTTATTGTTTTAAAATTGAAACTGTAATAGTGAGAAAGCTACTGAGTTTCCTTCCCCAGAGACAACGACAGTTATCAGATTCTTGTGTGCCCTTAAGAGTATTTTATGCATGTATAAGCAAATATAGTTACATTGTTTTTTTCCCCCAGCATGACTGAATTTTTATGAATGTTTTGGATCAATGTTCACCTTTTTTTTTTTCCCCCATAACTTGCCCACTGAAGAGAATGAATTAAATGAATTTAATTAAATTCATTAAGTATAATTTCTCTTTCAGAAATGGTTACTCAGCAATAAGATTTTAATTAAATGGATTTAAAATTAAACTTAAATTAATTTCTCCATAATAAAGAGATTAAGCAATAGGTTTTTTGAAATAGGATTGAGCTTTTTCTTTCTCTAGGACATAGGGATGCACAAACTCTTATAACACCGAAGATTTTTTTTGCTTTCCTAAGAACTAATTTTTACCTCTTAAGGACTGATATCATCTCTATTGATACTGTATATATTAGATGTTTGTAAAGCATTTATGTTCCCTTATTGTTGGCTATACAGTTTTATTTAATTTTATCATCCAGCTTATTATTTATGGTTTTCAAATCATCAGTTTTCAGTTTTGTCTACTTGATCTGTGATTTTTCTAATAAGTAGAAGTTAAAAGAGGTCACTCTGGTTATTCTCAGATTATTCAGATTTGGGTTTGTGTAATTCAAAGATAGTTGCCACCTCCATAGAAATATATGGTAGTTTTATCTTTTGGGTAGATTGTATCTTTTTAAAATGAAATATGAACTGTCCCTGCTGCTTTTAGTATTATTACTTCGGTTTGAGTTCTGGTTTTGCTAATATTTTGCAATATCTTTTTCCATATCTTTATTTTCATACCTCTTGAGTATTTTATTTTATATCTAACTTTTAAGAAAATCAAGTAGCTACTTTGAAAATTCAATATGCGAACTCTTTGTTTTAATGCAAACTTTTTTTAACAGCTAAGTTTTAAAGGCAGCAAACTGACTGGCATGCATTTTATAATGTGCAGTGCTTTAAATATTCATGCAACTAGCCAAGTGTTATTTTGTATGACTTTAGGCAAGTCACCTGACATCTGTAAGCTTCTGTTTGTTCATCTGTTAAAGGAAAATTATAATAGTTTCCCACCACCTCACAGGATTAATGAGAAATATAATTAATCCTCACAGGACCAGTGAGAAATACATGTAAAACAGCTACCATAGTATCTGGCAGTGTAGAAAATATTTGATAAATATTGGCTATTATCACTTTATTTAAAACCATATAAAAGAGAGGACTCTATTACCATAGGTCCAAGGGTATCTCTGGAGTTTTTTAAGCAAGGAACTGACATTTTGAGATTTGCATTTTAAACACAATTATGGTAGCATCGTGGAAGATGGGTTGGAAGAGTGCAACAGAAATAACCTACTTAAGCAGTTGTTGTACTATTTTAGGAAAGAGTTGAGAACCTAAACTAAGCCAGTAGCTCTTGGAAAAGAAAAGAGGCAGGAGGTATCAGGGGGATTGTAGACTTGACTGTTCTTGCAGCTGGTAAAATAGAAATAATTTTCTGTTATTTCAGTGTAGATGTTTAAAATCATTAAATTTTTTTCTACCCCACGACTATGAAAGCTGCACTGAATTTCCTGAGATTAGGGTACTGTTTCTCAGTGGAAAGGGAGCAGACTCGAAGTAGGTAGACGTCAAAGTTTTCAGTTTTGTCTACTTGATCTGTGATTTTTCTAATAAGTAGAAGTTAAAAGAGGTCACTCTGGTTATTCTCAGATTATTCAGATTTGGGTTTGTGTAATTCAAAGATAGTTGCCACCTCCATAGAAATATATGGTAGTTTTATCTTTTGGGTAGATTGTATCTTTTTAAAATGAAATATGAACTGTCCCTGCTGCTTTTAGTATTATTACTTCGGTTTGAGTTCTGGTTTTGCTAATATTTTGCAATATCTTTTTCCATATCTTTATTTTCATACCTCTTGAGTATTTTATTTTATATCTAACTTTTAAGAAAATCAAGTAGCTACTTTGAAAATTCAATATGCGAACTCTTTGTTTTAATGCAAACTTTTTTTAACAGCTAAGTTTTAAAGGCAGCAAACTGACTGGCATGCATTTTATAATGTGCAGTGCTTTAAATATTCATGCAACTAGCCAAGTGTTATTTTGTATGACTTTAGGCAAGTCACCTGACATCTGTAAGCTTCTGTTTGTTCATCTGTTAAAGGAAAATTATAATAGTTTCCCACCACCTCACAGGATTAATGAGAAATATAATTAATCCTCACAGGACCAGTGAGAAATACATGTAAAACAGCTACCATAGTATCTGGCAGTGTAGAAAATATTTGATAAATATTGGCTATTATCACTTTATTTAAAACCATATAAAAGAGAGGACTCTATTACCATAGGTCCAAGGGTATCTCTGGAGTTTTTTAAGCAAGGAACTGACATTTTGAGATTTGCATTTTAAACACAATTATGGTAGCATCGTGGAAGATGGGTTGGAAGAGTGCAACAGAAATAACCTACTTAAGCAGTTGTTGTACTATTTTAGGAAAGAGTTGAGAACCTAAACTAAGCCAGTAGCTCTTGGAAAAGAAAAGAGGCAGGAGGTATCAGGGGGATTGTAGACTTGACTGTTCTTGCAGCTGGTAAAATAGAAATAATTTTCTGTTATTTCAGTGTAGATGTTTAAAATCATTAAATTTTTTTCTACCCCACGACTATGAAAGCTGCACTGAATTTCCTGAGATTAGGGTACTGTTTCTCAGTGGAAAGGGAGCAGACTCGGAAGTAGTAGACGAAGGATAGATCTGTGATTCAGCAGCGAATTACAGAATTAGAGTGTGTAGTAAAAGAATGCAAGTTTCTAGGATAGTAGGCTTTCACCAGACAATGAAGTAACAAGCCCATCCTGCTCGACATCAAACGTTTTAGAAATGTGGTGATGATGGGACTTCCCTGGTGATTCAGTGGGTAAGGACACTGCCTTGAGTGCAAGGGGCGCTGGTTCGATCCCTGGCCTGGGAAGATCCCACGTGCCGTGGAGCGGCTGGACTGATGTGTCCAATTAGCCTGCTAGAGCGCTGGAGCGCATGCGCCCAGAGCCAGTGCCCTGCGACGAGAGGCCACTGCAGTGGGAGGCCCACACGGGCCAAAGAACAAAGATGGATGAAAATGAAAGACCAATAGAGTGGCCAAAAACAAAACCCTTAAAAAAACAAAAACAAACAAAAAAAGAAATGTGACGAAAACAGTGTCAAGTTAGTGTAGGTAGAAATGAGTAGATCAGTAGAACATAACATAGTCTCATAGTGGGCTCTTGCATCTGTTAAAATTTAGTATATGAAAGGATGGCATTTCACATCACTTGGGTGGGGGAAGAAAGGACAATTATGTCCTTGCCTGACACCATTTGTAAAAATAAATGCTAAATGAGTTGAAATCTTAAAGAAGAAGAAATGGAGATATGAGTAAATAGAAAAAGTAGCCAAAAGATACAAATAGAAAATTAGTGGAGGAGGTGATCCGAGTGGCCAGTCAACTTGAAAATCCTGTTTTAGGAGGTGCAAGACCAAATAACAGCTAGTATATTTCATCCATCAGGCTGAACAAAACCAAAAACTGTTTACTAAAGTTTCAGAAATGGAGACTTGACTGAAATAAAGAGGCACTTATTTGGGGTTTATTAGGACAAGAAGCACTTAAATTGTGTTCCACTGGACTGCAGAATGGGGGAGGCTTACATAGGCATGACCCCACAAGGCTGTACAAATAGTCAGGAGGTAGCAGTGGAGCAGGTGAAAAGTGAAGGTGCATGTTAAGTACGGATTTGTTGAGGTCTGAAATGATTATACAGTGCAGAGAGTACTTTGAAACTGAATTTGTAGCTAGCAGATACTGTTTTGAAAGCGGATATTGGTGTCCTTGAGTTTGATAGAGTTTGGAGAAAATTCAAGCTTTCATGTAGGAACATGTCTGAAATCACATCCACAGTGTCCACCTGGCTCCATTTGAATGCCTGAACGACAGTGACTCCATTTTGATTTTTCAGTGATTTATGTCATCAAAATTGATAGTAGCAAATGGTGGTGTGGGGGCATGGATGCTTGCATATGCTGTGGATAAGGGTGTAAGATTCCAAAGCAGTTTGTTCCATCTTTTGGAAATTGTGATGATTTCCCTCTTACTTTTTTTCCTATAGAAGCACAAGGGGCAAGAGGTATGCCAAGGCTGTGCATTTAATCTTTCTTTTAATAGCAAACCTTTGGAAACAAATGCCCCTTCAGTTACTTTGTCTGTAATTAATTAAGGGGCCACCTGTTAAGCAGTTATGCTCTGATTATGTGGTGAGTGGTTGAAACCTAACACTCACTTTAATCTGAGATTGGGATCAACATAATGCATTTTCCATTTGTTTTCTTGGAAATACAACCTTGTAAATGGAAAACCTTATTTACAGTGACAATAAACAACCAAGTAAAGAGTTTTGATTGTGCAAAAAAATTAAATGTGAGCTGTACTTTGTTAAAGCTTACTTATTGACGTATCCCCAACCTTTCTCCCATGCCAGGTATCTCTTACACAGTTCTTGTGTCACAACTCATTTCTTTTAACTTGGAGCAAAAGCTCTTCCAAGGTCTGGCTTATATCCCTTGCCCTTGCTCTTCTCACTGGTATTTGCTCACAATTAAGCCAAGAGCCAGCCTTAAGTTACCATAACTAATGGTTCTTCTGCTCTAAGAGTGCTGGCTGAAAATTAGCTTACAATTCCTAAGGTTCTCTTTGCCCTAAGGATGTTTCTATTTTTTCTTTATCTTACAGCCCTTGAGGCACCTCTGCCTTTTCTAATGTGAGACTTACATAGGCATGAACAAGCTGGTCAGGAAATTAAAAGTGATCATGTTAAGTACGGATTTGTTGAGGTCTGAAATGATTATACAGTGCAGAGAGTACTTTGAAACTGAATTTGTAGCTAGCAGATACTGTTTTGAAAGCGGATATTGGTGTCCTTGAGTTTGATAGAGTTTGGAGAAAATTCAAGCTTTCATGTAGGAACATGTCTGAAATCACATCCACAGTGTCCACCTGGCTCCATTTGAATGCCTGAACGACAGTGACTCCATTTTGATTTTTCAGTGATTTATGTCATCAAAATTGATAGTAGCAAATGGTGGTGTGGGGGCATGGATGCTTGCATATGCTGTGGATAAGGGTGTAAGATTCCAAAGCAGTTTGTTCCATCTTTTGGAAATTGTGATGATTTCCCTCTTACTTTTTTTCCTATAGAAGCACAAGGGGCAAGAGGTATGCCAAGGCTGTGCATTTAATCTTTCTTTTAATAGCAAACCTTTGGAAACAAATGCCCCTTCAGTTACTTTGTCTGTAATTAATTAAGGGGCCACCTGTTAAGCAGTTATGCTCTGATTATGTGGTGAGTGGTTGAAACCTAACACTCACTTTAATCTGAGATTGGGATCAACATAATGCATTTTCCATTTGTTTTCTTGGAAATACAACCTTGTAAATGGAAAACCTTATTTACAGTGACAATAAACAACCAAGTAAAGAGTTTTGATTGTGCAAAAAAATTAAATGTGAGCTGTACTTTGTTAAAGCTTACTTATTGACGTATCCCCAACCTTTCTCCCATGCCAGGTATCTCTTACACAGTTCTTGTGTCACAACTCATTTCTTTTAACTTGGAGCAAAAGCTCTTCCAAGGTCTGGCTTATATCCCTTGCCCTTGCTCTTCTCACTGGTATTTGCTCACAATTAAGCCAAGAGCCAGCCTTAAGTTACCATAACTAATGGTTCTTCTGCTCTAAGAGTGCTGGCTGAAAATTAGCTTACAATTCCTAAGGTTCTCTTTGCCCTAAGGATGTTTCTATTTTTTTTCTTTTGAGTGAAGAGAAGCATAGGAATTACAGCCCCTTGAGGCACCTCTGCCTTTTTCTAATGTGAGACTGTAGTTAGCTCATCTTTAAGCAAAGGAAAGAGCTACTCTCTCTTCATGACTTGTGCCAGAAGAATGTTTAGATTCATCTATGGTCTTCCACATACTCATTTCTTTTTATTGGTGAGTAGTATTTCATTGTGAGGCTATACTGTATTTTTTTCATTTATTCTCTTGCAGAACTATGGTCTTTCTCTTTGTGGACATGTCTTTTATTTCTTTCGTTCAATCTAAGGAGTAGAATGGCTTTATCGAAAGGAGTAAAAGTATGTACTTAATTTATAAGAAATGGCCAGACAATTAAAAAACAGTTGAACCATTTTATGTCCTCAGTAGCAATACATGAGAAATGTAGTTGTTCAGCATCCTTGTCAACATTTGTCATTGTCGGTCTTTGTAATTTTAGCCCTTCTTGTGGTAGTATAGTGGAAGCTTCCTGAGGTTTGAATCTGTATCCTCTAGAGTGGTGATAATGCACAACTGTAAATTTGGTCATTGCACCTTGACATATCTTTGTGAAAGCATGTGGTAAGTTTTATGTATGCAGTATGACATTTCAGTTTCTGTGTGCACTGCAGTAAGCTCACCACCCAAGGCTTAGTTTCTGTGCAGTCACCATCCGGGAGACCCCTCCCCCAGCCCCTTTCTCCAGCTATACTTTGTTGACTGTGGTTGTGTGTTTCCTTTTGTTTATTTATTCTACTTATGAGTGAAGCCATACAGTATTTGTCTTTTTCCATCTGATTTATTTAATTTAGCATAATATCCTTAAGGTCCATCCATGTTGTTTATGACAAGAATTCACTTTTTTTTTTCTTTTTTTTCATTCTTTTTTTTTTTAAACCTTTATTTTACTTTTAACTTTTACAGAATTTTGTTGTTTACAGACATGCATGTTCCCAGATCAGTCACATGTATATCTCCCCTTTCCCACCCCTCCCGACTGTCACACAGCACCCCTGAAGGATCCCCTTTTCTCACAGAGCAATGACTAGAGCTGTTTTCTTCACTTATGATAGTACAGGCCTTCATGCTACTTCCTTTACGCCTCCCACCCTCTGTTCCTTCCCAACAATGTCCATATGTCCACTGTCCATGTAAGTAATATTCTATTCTGTATATGTTGTCGTCTTCTTTTTTTTTTTAATCTTTTTTTTTTTTTTGCATCTTTTTTTGGTGGGGTGGGGAGGGGGGTTGGGCGGGTCACTTATTTTTATTGGTTTTTTATTTATCTGTTTTCATCCATCTTTGTTCTTTGGCCCTTGTGGGCCTCCCATCGCAGTGCACCGGTTCTGGGCGCATGCGCTCCAGAGCTCCAGCTCGGTAACTGGACACATGGGTCCAGCCGCTCCGAGGCACGTGGGATCTTCCCAGGCCAGGGATGGAAGCAGCGCCCCTTGCACTGCAAGGCGGTGTCCTTACCCACTGGACCACCAGGGGAGCCCTGTATATATCTTCTTTATTCATTCGTCCATCAGTGGGAAGTTAAGATTGTTTTTATATCTTGATTGTTGTAAATAATTCTGAGACTGAATGTAGGAGTGCATATATCTTTTTTAAATGAATGTTTTCGTATTCATGGGTACATACCAGAAGTGGGATAGCTGGATCAGACAGGAGTTCTATTCTTAATATTCTGGGGAATCTTTATACTGTTTTCAACAGTGGCTGCACCAGTTTGTATTCCCATTAGCCATGCGTGACGGTTCTCTTTTCTTCACATCTTTGCCAACACTCATTATTTCTTGTTTTTATGTCTAATGTCCAGGGGGTTTAGCTGCTCTTAGTGAGAGGACTAGGGGAAAGCAGGTCAGCTCCATCTTCTTGGAGACAGAAGTCTCGTAACTGAGTGTTTGTTTGTTTCTTTGGAATACCGAGAAAGGGGAATTAAAATATCATCTGGTTTAAGGTTTATTTTGAGATAATACATGTAAAATACCTGACACACTGTAAAATACCTGACATATTATGTGCATGTATTAAGTTATTACTGAATTATTACTCGACCCACAAGTATTTCTTGAGTACTTGTTATATTTTAGGCAGTGTTCAGTCATCAGACATTCAACAGTGAACAAAACTAAGTCTTGCCCTTGTGGAGCTTACATTTTAGCTGAAGGATAAGATACTAAGAAATAAGTTCAAAGTCTAGGGGTGAGTAGGTGTGTGGAGACGTTTAAGGCAAATACAGGGAGTAGGAAGTGTAATTGCTAGGGCAGGGGAAGGGGCTGTCTCTTGATACTGAGTGGCTGGGGAAGGCCTCTCTGATAGAGTGTATACGATCTGAATCCTGTGGCTATGAAGAGACCAGCCATATGGATATCCAGGTAGAGAGTACCAGCCCTTCCTTTCCTCTAGTGAAACGCGGATTCCTGACCTTGTTGCTCGGGGAAGGTTGTCATCAGCAGCTCTCACTGGTCAGGCTAGACTAGGTTCCTCAATCCTTCCAGGATTGAGTTAGAAGATACTGGTCTAGGTCTCACGCTATAACTCATTAATTATGCAACTTTTCAAACCACTCTCCTCTTTGTGTCTCAGTTTCCAAAAGGGTACTGTCTGTCTCCCATCATTGGGAGGGTCTAGAGACTGATAGATTGTACGTGAAAGTGTTTTGCAAATAAAAGGTCCTACGGGTGTAAGACCCTGTATCACAGTGATGACAGATGATGAGATCCTGTATCCTAATGACAGTGCTTTCCAACCTGGACTCAAGGCATTTAGACTGTATTTTAGTGATTATTTTAGCTCAGTTTTTTCATTTTATAGATAAAGAAACTGAGGCCCAGAGAGGTTGGGCTGAATTGATAGGTGTACATGTGGGCTGTAATTCCTTTGTGAAATATTTGGTCATAATTTAGACGCATGGTTTTCAGTAATTGCTTATGTTTTAGGTTAGCTGCTTTTTTTACATCTTTGCCAACACTCATTATTTCTTGTTTTTATGTCTAATGTCCAGGGGGTTTAGCTGCTCTTAGTGAGAGGACTAGGGGAAAGCAGGTCAGCTCCATCTTCTTGGAGACAGAAGTCTCGTAACTGAGTGTTTGTTTGTTTCTTTGGAATACCGAGAAAGGGGAATTAAAATATCATCTGGTTTAAGGTTTATTTTGAGATAATACATGTAAAATACCTGACACACTGTAAAATACCTGACATATTATGTGCATGTATTAAGTTATTACTGAATTATTACTCGACCCACAAGTATTTCTTGAGTACTTGTTATATTTTAGGCAGTGTTCAGTCATCAGACATTCAACAGTGAACAAAACTAAGTCTTGCCCTTGTGGAGCTTACATTTTAGCTGAAGGATAAGATACTAAGAAATAAGTTCAAAGTCTAGGGGTGAGTAGGTGTGTGGAGACGTTTAAGGCAAATACAGGGAGTAGGAAGTGTAATTGCTAGGGCAGGGGAAGGGGCTGTCTCTTGATACTGAGTGGCTGGGGAAGGCCTCTCTGATAGAGTGTATACGATCTGAATCCTGTGGCTATGAAGAGACCAGCCATATGGATATCCAGGTAGAGAGTACCAGCCCTTCCTTTCCTCTAGTGAAACGCGGATTCCTGACCTTGTTGCTCGGGGAAGGTTGTCATCAGCAGCTCTCACTGGTCAGGCTAGACTAGGTTCCTCAATCCTTCCAGGATTGAGTTAGAAGATACTGGTCTAGGTCTCACGCTATAACTCATTAATTATGCAACTTTTCAAACCACTCTCCTCTTTGTGTCTCAGTTTCCAAAAGGGTACTGTCTGTCTCCCATCATTGGGAGGGTCTAGAGACTGATAGATTGTACGTGAAAGTGTTTTGCAAATAAAAGGTCCTACGGGTGTAAGACCCTGTATCACAGTGATGACAGATGATGAGATCCTGTATCCTAATGACAGTGCTTTCCAACCTGGACTCAAGGCATTTAGACTGTATTTTAGTGATTATTTTAGCTCAGTTTTTTCATTTTATAGATAAAGAAACTGAGGCCCAGAGAGGTTGGGCTGAATTGATAGGTGTACATGTGGGCTGTAGTATATCGTATATAATTCCTTTGTGAAATATTTGGTCATAATTTAGACGCATGGTTTTCAGAGTGTAGTCCCTTATCTAGCAGCATCAGCATCACCTGGGACCTTGATAAAAAAACAAATTCTTGGGCCCCAACATAGACCTGCTGAATTAAGAACTCTGGGAGTGGGACCCAACAACCTGCCTTTTAACAAACCCTCCAAATAACTCTGTCCTGTGCTGCATTCAAGCAACACTGATGAGGAGGTTCAAGTAACCTCTTGGCTCTCGAGGAAGAATGCTGGCACTCTTAATGCTCGAAGGCATCCCTCAGCAAAACTGTTAGTAAATGGGGGTGTCCCTGGTGGTCCAGAGGGTGGAGAGTCCACCTTGCAGTGCAGGGGGCACCAGCTTGATCCCTGGCCCGGGAGGATCCCATGTCTTTGGTTGTGAGCCAGCATTCTGGAGCACATGTGCCTAGAATTGTTGCTCTGCAGCAAGAGAGGTCACTGCAATGGGAGGCCCACACCAGCCAAAGAATAAAGATGGATAAAAAATAAATGATGACTTACAGGCAAACCCCCCCCAAAAAACCCACTGTTAGTAAATGGTCTTTGTGGACACGTTTTCTTACCCTCTGCCTTTCTGTCCCACCAGGTTGCCTTTCTTCAGGCACATCTCAACAGACCTGTCTTCCTATGCTTTCTTAGCTATTTATCCAGTAATTCTGACTAGAGTATTAGTGGAGATTAATATATTCTCAGTTTAATTAGAGATTAAAGTTGACATCCTCCAAGAATCCTCGGGTTCTGTCTCTAAGAGCAGGATATGTAGAGAGAAGACTGATGGAAGGGAAGGTGCTGTTCTGGAATAGAGGGATCTTGAGCTTTCTTCTCTTCTTGGTGTCTGTTGCTTACGTGAACACTTACGAATTGAATTCAGGGAAAAGGGTTCATGATATTTTCAGTTAGTTCTGTATTATGACTTTCCAACCTGGACTCAAGGCATTTAGACTGTATTTTAGTGATTATTTTAGCTCAGTTTTTCATTTTATAGATAAAGAAACTGAGGCCCAGAGAGGTTGGGCTGAATTGATAGGTGTACATGTGGGCTGTAGTATATCATATATAATTCCTTTGTGAAATATTTGGTCATAATTTAGACGCATGGTTTTCAGAGTGTAGTCCCTTATCTAGCAGCATCAGCATCACCTGGGACCTTGATAAAAAAACAAATTCTTGGGCCCCAACATAGACCTGCTGAATTAAGAACTCTGGGAGTGGGACCCAACAACCTGCCTTTTAACAAACCCTCCAAATAACTCTGTCCTGTGCTGCATTCAAGCAACACTGATGAGGAGGTTCAAGTAACCTCTTGGCTCTCGAGGAAGAATGCTGGCACTCTTAATGCTCGAAGGCATCCCTCAGCAAAACTGTTAGTAAATGGGGGTGTCCCTGGTGGTCCAGAGGGTGGAGAGTCCACCTTGCAGTGCAGGGGGCACCAGCTTGATCCCTGGCCCGGGAGGATCCCATGTCTTTGGTTGTGAGCCAGCATTCTGGAGCACATGTGCCTAGAATTGTTGCTCTGCAGCAAGAGAGGTCACTGCAATGGGAGGCCCACACCAGCCAAAGAATAAAGATGGATAAAAAATAAATGATGACTTACAGGCAAACCCCCCCCAAAAAACCCACTGTTAGTAAATGGTCTTTGTGGACACGTTTTCTTACCCTCTGCCTTTCTGTCCCACCAGGTTGCCTTTCTTCAGGCACATCTCAACAGACCTGTCTTCCTATGCTTTCTTAGCTATTTATCCAGTAATTCTGACTAGAGTATTAGTGGAGATTAATATATTCTCAGTTTAATTAGAGATTAAAGTTGACATCCTCCAAGAATCCTCGGGTTCTGTCTCTAAGAGCAGGATATGTAGAGAGAAGACTGATGGAAGGGAAGGTGCTGTTCTGGAATAGAGGGATCTTGAGCTTTCTTCTCTTCTTGGTGTCTGTTGCTTACGTGAACACTTACGAATTGAATTCAGGGGAAAAGGGTTCATGATATTTTCAGGTATCAGTATGTTAATGGTCCCAGATTTTGCTTTCGTTTGTCATGGTCTTTAAGTCCTAAGAGCATAGGGAGGTAAAGAAACTGGCCTTTGTACAAATTCTGAGGACATATTTTAGTATAATGGTGCCTGGCTGGATACCACAAACACTAGAGCATGGTCATCTCTGCCCAGTTACCCCCGCATACATTTTAAATACTTTCATCTATAAGTTAGGGGAAGAGACCTTTGCACTTCATAACATTTCACAGTCTTCTTCCAATCTAAGATTCTTTCCATCCCCGTAGGTTTAAGTGCTACTTATCAGGGAAGAATCAGATTTAGACTACCTCTGTTTTTCCTGATTTAATGTTGGTCTTAGAGACAGCCTCCTACTTTCTCCTTGCTGGCATCCTGTTTGGATTTTCTTATCTGGAATCAATAATTTAGGAACAGTTCCCAAATCTCAATGATCCCTTATATCAATTAAAGAAAATGCAAAGAGTACTATACATATTTATAGATGATCATGTGTGGTTTTATTATAAGACATAAAAAATAAAACTATAAATCACTTAATCTATGAGGAAGATAAAGAATATTACCTAGCAGAGCTATGACTCTAAATCCTTGATGCTTTATTTAATCAGGGATCCCAGAGTAATTGACCCCTAGATAATGAAATTCACTCTCAGCTCTACATAAGCAGTTATTTAAATAGTTAGGAGATCGGATAATAAAGATTTGACTTAGGCTGTTAGTTCTTGTACTTCACCCTCTGCCTTTCTGTCCCACCAGGTTGCCTTTCTTCAGGCACATCTCAACAGACCTGTCTTCCTATGCTTTCTTAGCTATTTATCCAGTAATTCTGACTAGAGTATTAGTGGAGATTAATATATTCTCAGTTTAATTAGAGATTAAAGTTGACATCCTCCAAGAATCCTCGGGTTCTGTCTCTAAGAGCAGGATATGTAGAGAGAAGACTGATGGAAGGGAAGGTGCTGTTCTGGAATAGAGGGATCTTGAGCTTTCTTCTCTTCTTGGTGTCTGTTGCTTACGTGAACACTTACGAATTGAATTCAGGGGAAAAGGGTTCATGATATTTTCAGGTATCAGTATGTTAATGGTCCCAGATTTTGCTTTCGTTTGTCATGGTCTTTAAGTCCTAAGAGCATAGGGAGGTAAAGAAACTGGCCTTTGTACAAATTCTGAGGACATATTTTAGTATAATGGTGCCTGGCTGGATACCACAAACACTAGAGCATGGTCATCTCTGCCCAGTTACCCCTGCATACATTTTAAATACTTTCATCTATAAGTTAGGGGAAGAGACCTTTGCACTTCATAACATTTCACAGTCTTCTTCCAATCTAAGATTCTTTCCATCCCCGTAGGTTTAAGTGCTACTTATCAGGGAAGAATCAGATTTAGACTACCTCTGTTTTTCCTGATTTAATGTTGGTCTTAGAGACAGCCTCCTACTTTCTCCTTGCTGGCATCCTGTTTGGATTTTCTTATCTGGAATCAATAATTTAGGAACAGTTCCCAAATCTCAATGATCCCTTATATCAATTAAAGAAAATGCAAAGAGTACTATACATATTTATAGATGATCATGTGTGGTTTTATTATAAGACATAAAAAATAAAACTATAAATCACTTAATCTATGAGGAAGATAAAGAATATTACCTAGCAGAGCTATGACTCTAAATCCTTGATGCTTTATTTAATCAGGGATCCCAGAGTAATTGACCCCTAGATAATGAAATTCACTCTCAGCTCTACATAAGCAGTTATTTAAATAGTTAGGAGATCGGATAGTAAAGCAGTTGCCCAGTGGTTTTGAGGTCAGTAGGTTAACTCTACAGAGTTTAATTAAAATTGGGTAATAAATGCCTGCTCTAGGCAGGAATTTTCATTAGTCTTCATCATGGCCTAGGTAAAATATTCCTTATGTTCTACCCCATTTAAATTTTCTTCTCATGAAGCAGACTTGTTATTACTAATTAGGATTTCTACTCTGGGGAAAGGAGATTCCCCATAGTCGCTTCCTCATTAGAGAGCGGCACTCACCACTCTAAAAGAATTAATTGGGGTTCGGCTAGCTTGTTTTTTAACTGTCTACACAGTGAAGCCAAATTGTGAATCTCTAAAAGAGTATTTAAAAAAGCACACACCCAGGTAGTGGCTTAGTCACATTCTTTTTGATATTAAGAAATAAATTATTTTTTCTGGTTCCTGCTTAAAATATGTATGGTACTGAAAAAATTTAGGTTCCTTTCTAAGCAGAATTATACATAGAAATTAGGTCAACAGGAAGATTTATCTAGAAAGTTCTGTCCTTTTTCTTAGATAGGTGGTTCAGAGGAAAAGCATTTCCCTCTGGAGGAGGTAAAATCTATACCCACAAAGTAGCTGTGAGGTTTGAATGCTGTGCAACTGTCTGACGTCCTCAGGCTCTGCCAGGCCCTTCCTCACACCGGCGTTGGAGCCCTGCTTTCATTCAGTGTTCTTACTCACATCTGTCATTGTCACTGTGTCATTTAAACAGCCTCGATGTGTTTCCAGGGTTGCCATCCTCCGTCCCTTCATGCTACTGCCAGAATTGCATCAACTCTTGTCCTCATGAAATCCTGTTTGGATTTTCTTATCTGGAATCAATAATTTAGGAACAGTTCCCAAATCTCAATGATCCCTTATATCAATTAAAGAAAATGCAAAGAGTACTATACATATTTATAGATGATCATGTGTGGTTTTATTATAAGACATAAAAAATAAAACTATAAATCACTTAATCTATGAGGAAGATAAAGAATATTACCTAGCAGAGCTATGACTCTAAATCCTTGATGCTTTATTTAATCAGGGATCCCAGAGTAATTGACCCCTAGATAATGAAATTCACTCTCAGCTCTACATAAGCAGTTATTTAAATAGTTAGGAGATCGGATAGTAAAGCAGTTGCCCAGTGGTTTTGAGGTCAGTAGGTTAACTCTACAGAGTTTAATTAAAATTGGGTAATAAATGCCTGCTCTAGGCAGGAATTTTCATTAGTCTTCATCATGGCCTAGGTAAAATATTCCTTATGTTCTACCCCATTTAAATTTTCTTCTCATGAAGCAGACTTGTTATTACTAATTAGGATTTCTACTCTGGGGAAAGGAGATTCCCCATAGTCGCTTCCTCATTAGAGAGCGGCACTCACCACTCTAAAAGAATTAATTGGGGTTCGGCTAGCTTGTTTTTTAACTGTCTACACAGTGAAGCCAAATTGTGAATCTCTAAAAGAGTATTTAAAAAAGCACACACCCAGGTAGTGGCTTAGTCACATTCTTTTTGATATTAAGAAATAAATTATTTTTTCTGGTTCCTGCTTAAAATATGTATGGTACTGAAAAAATTTAGGTTCCTTTCTAAGCAGAATTATACATAGAAATTAGGTCAACAGGAAGATTTATCTAGAAAGTTCTGTCCTTTTTCTTAGATAGGTGGTTCAGAGGAAAAGCATTTCCCTCTGGAGGAGGTAAAATCTATACCCACAAAGTAGCTGTGAGGTTTGAATGCTGTGCAACTGTCTGACGTCCTCAGGCTCTGCCAGGCCCTTCCTCACACCGGCGTTGGAGCCCTGCTTTCATTCAGTGTTCTTACTCACATCTGTCATTGTCACTGTGTCATTTAAACAGCCTCGATGTGTTTCCAGGCTGTGGTCTTTGCTATCATCCTCCGTCCCTTCATGCTACTGCCAGAATTGCATCAACTCTTGTCCTCATGAAATGTGACCAGTTAGGTGTGTGTCCTAATTTCTCAGCCCTGTGTGTGAGGCCATGCCCCTCACCATCAGGTCTTAGCTTCCATCTCTGGCCTTCTCAGATGCCCTTTGCTCCTGGAGCCTCTGCTTTAACTACTATGAAATCTCATGCTTGTTTTCTCTTCATAGAATGCCCATCTTCTTTTCTCTTTCACATGATAACTGTCTACTCATCTTTTAGGAGCTAGCTCAGCCTTCTTTGAGAAAGCCTTCCTGGATTCCCCAGGATTGCATCTCACTCTCTGTTGTCACCACTGTGTTTTCATGCTTCTCTCAGATAACACATTGTACTGGAATCTGTTTGAATCACTATCACTTGCTGGCTTGAAGTCTTCAAAAGCAGGAACACGATTGTCATATCCTTGGTGCCCAGACACGTTCTTGATACTCAGTTAAAGTGGTTGAATAGAATTGCGGATCCAATAACCACCTTCGCTTCATGTCATTTCCCTTCTCTTAAAGTTGGTTCACTGACCATATTCATTTTTTGTCACTGTTTCTGATTGCACATAGTAGGAGCATAACAAATGCTTAATAAATGACTGAGTTCTACTAGCACTATTGAGCTTGTAATTAAGAGAGACATATATTGTTAGATTGCAAAATTATCTGCAGATTTATTTCCTTGACATTACAATGACATTTGACAGTGACAAAGAATTTCACATTTTGTGCATTTCTTTGGTCACCTTTTTGCATTAGAATGAATTACTCTTCGCTGATAACTTTTGTGTGAACTTCCGGCTCTTCACCCGCAACTTGTTGACCTGAGACTCGGCAATGTCAGCCCTTTCCTCGGCCTCTTCCAGCTCGTGCTGGATCTTGCGAATTTGGCAAGATTCACATTGGATTGTTCCTCCTGAGAAAAAGAAGTGCATTTGAGAGAACGAGAAAATGTGACATTTTCTGATTCTCACATCTGTCATTGTCACTGTGTCATTTAAACAGCCTCGATGTGTTTCCAGGCTGTGGTCTTTGCTATCATCCTCCGTCCCTTCATGCTACTGCCAGAATTGCATCAACTCTTGTCCTCATGAAATGTGACCAGTTAGGTGTGTGTCCTAATTTCTCAGCCCTGTGTGTGAGGCCATGCCCCTCACCATCAGGTCTTAGCTTCCATCTCTGGCCTTCTCAGATGCCCTTTGCTCCTGGAGCCTCTGCTTTAACTACTATGAAATCTCATGCTTGTTTTCTCTTCATAGAATGCCCATCTTCTTTTCTCTTTCACATGATAACTGTCTACTCATCTTTTAGGAGCTAGCTCAGCCTTCTTTGAGAAAGCCTTCCTGGATTCCCCAGGATTGCATCTCACTCTCTGTTGTCACCACTGTGTTTTCATGCTTCTCTCAGATAACACATTGTACTGGAATCTGTTTGAATCACTATCACTTGCTGGCTTGAAGTCTTCAAAAGCAGGAACACGATTGTCATATCCTTGGTGCCCAGACACGTTCTTGATACTCAGTTAAAGTGGTTGAATAGAATTGCGGATCCAATAACCACCTTCGCTTCATGTCATTTCCCTTCTCTTAAAGTTGGTTCACTGACCATATTCATTTTTTGTCACTGTTTCTGATTGCACATAGTAGGAGCATAACAAATGCTTAATAAATGACTGAGTTCTACTAGCACTATTGAGCTTGTAATTAAGAGAGACATATATTGTTAGATTGCAAAATTATCTGCAGATTTATTTCCTTGACATTACAATGACATTTGACAGTGACAAAGAATTTCACATTTTGTGCATTTCTTTGGTCACCTTTTTGCATTAGAATGAATTACTCTTCGCTGATAACTTTTGTGTGAACTTCCCGGCTCTTCACCCGCAACTTGTTGACCTGAGACTCGGCAATGTCAGCCCTTTCCTCGGCCTCTTCCAGCTCGTGCTGGATCTTGCGGAATTTGGCAAGATTCACATTGGATTGTTCCTCCTGAGAAAAAAGAAGTGCATTTGAGAGAACGAGAAAATGTGACATTTTCTGATTCTCACTGCCTTTGTTACTAGGAACAGCTATAGCATTTGCTTCATGAGTGAGAAGCTGAAGGTTCTGTTCTCTGGTGATGTACCTTTTGTGTGTGGGGCATCCCACACATTTGCCGCTATGTTGGTGGGCTCACAGAGCCCTGTTCATTCTCTCTTACTTAACTCTCTCCCCGGCAAACCTCAGATGCTGCAGTGACAACAGGGAGATCAGAGTAGCAGGAATTTGAATCAATCTTTTTCTGTGAAACAAACTCTTAAAAAATAAGCCACACGGTAGTGTTGAGTGCAGAGAACGTTGGGGAAGGTTTTTAGAATTAAGAGTATGAGAAAGCATATGTACATGCTCAGTTGCTAATTTGTGTCTGCCTCTTTGTGACCCCATGGACTGTAGCCCACCAGGTTCTTCTGTTCATGGGATTTCTTGCCACCAGGCATGAATACTGGATGGGCCTTCGCTGGTGATCCAGTGGATAAGGATACTGCTTTGCAGTGCAAGGGGCGCCGGTTGGATCCCTGGCCTGGGAAGATCCCACGTGCCGCGGAGCAGCTGGACCCATGTGTCCAACTACCGAGCTGGAGCTCTGGAGCGCATGCGCCCAGAGCCGGTGCTCTGCAACAACAGAGGCCACAGCAATGGGAGGCCCACAAGAGCCAAAGAACAAAGACGGATGAAAATAGACAAATGAAAGACCAATAGAAGTGGCCAAAAAAAAAAGAATACTGGAGTGGGTTGCCATTTCCTTTTCTAGGGGATCTTTCTGACCCAGGGATTGAGCCTGCATCTCCTTCTTCGGCCGGCAGTTTTGTTACCACTGAGCCACCTGGGAAATCCATGAGAAAGAGAACTGCAGCCAAATGAAAAAGAAATGTTCTGAGGTGGATTTGTCATGAACTTGAATAAGGCTTAGATTCAGAGCCCTCATTGGCACAGCTTCAGTGAGTGCTGGATCTTGCGAATTTGGCAAGATTCACATTGGATTGTTCCTCCTGAGAAAAAAGAAGTGCATTTGAGAGAACGAGAAAATGTGACATTTTCTGATTCTCACTGCCTTTGTTACTAGGAACAGCTATAGCATTTGCTTCATGAGTGAGAAGCTGAAGGTTCTGTTCTCTGGTGATGTACCTTTTGTGTGTGGGGCATCCCACACATTTGCCGCTATGTTGGTGGGCTCACAGAGCCCTGTTCATTCTCTCTTACTTAACTCTCTCCCTGGCAAACCTCAGATGCTGCAGTGACAACAGGGAGATCAGAGTAGCAGGAATTTGAATCAATCTTTTTTCTGTGAAACAAACTCTTAAAAAGTAAGCCACACGGTAGTGTTGAGTGCAGAGAACCTTAGGGAAGGTTTTTAGAATTAAGAGTATGAGAAAGCATATGTACATGCTCAGTTGCTAATTTGTGTCTGCCTCTTTGTGACCCCATGGACTGTAGCCCACCAGGTTCTTCTGTTCATGGGATTTCTTGCCACCAGGCATGAATACTGGATGGGCCTTCGCTGGTGATCCAGTGGATAAGGATACTGCTTTGCAGTGCAAGGGGCGCCGGTTGGATCCCTGGCCTGGGAAGATCCCACGTGCCGCGGAGCAGCTGGACCCATGTGTCCAACTACCGAGCTGGAGCTCTGGAGCGCATGCGCCCAGAGCCGGTGCTCTGCAACAACAGAGGCCACAGCAATGGGAGGCCCACAAGAGCCAAAGAACAAAGACGGATGAAAATAGACAAATGAAAGACCAATAGAAGTGGCCAAAAAAAAAAGAATACTGGAGTGGGTTGCCATTTCCTTTTCTAGGGGATCTTTCTGACCCAGGGATTGAGCCTGCATCTCCTTCTTCGGCCGGCAGTTTTGTTACCACTGAGCCACCTGGGAAATCCATGAGAAAGAGAACTGCAGCCAAATGAAAAAGAAATGTTCTGAGGTGGATTTGTCATGAACTTGAATAAGGCTTAGATTCAGAGCCCTCATTGGCACAGCTTCAGTGAGTGCTGGGTCTTGCTGAGTGCTCTAGGTAGGGAATTGGGTTGGAACCAAGAAGCATTTCTGTACCACCATGCCTGGAAAACTTAAAGAGATCTCAGAAGAAATGAACCTGAACCTCTAAGGCTCTGGTGATTAGTGGTAAGACTTTTTCCTTCTAAGCGCTCATTTTCAAGCCTAATTTCACATTCCCAATTCTGTCATCTTTGCCTTAACAGAAACCTCTTAAAATTCTTTGACCTTCTGTTTCCACAAATCCTGACCCTGCTTCTGAACCTTTCTCTATCACTGCTATGGTACTCACAGCTTCTTCAGCTTGTCTCTTGTAAGCTTTAACTTTGGTTTGTAACTTGTCCACTAAGTCCTGCAGCCTGAGAACATTCTTGCGGTCCTCCTCAGTCTGGAATGAAAGAGATAGCAAATAAGTGTCATTATTTGAAAATGGCTCACTTTTGTTTTCTTGAAAGCAGTAGGCCTGAATTATACAGAAAGGCTTGTCACCTGGTAAGTGAGTTCCTTCACTCTTCTCTCATGTTTTCGAAGACCCTTGACAGCCTCAACATTGCGCTTCTGTTCACTTTCAACCTCATTTTCAAGCTCTCTCACCTGGAAGAAAGAGTACAAAATGGTCAGCCACTCAGCCGTAACTAGCAGCAGGGACAGGCTGGGAATCGAAGAGGCTGGGAGACCCACCCTGGCCTCCAGCTTCTGGATCTGCTTCTTCCCGCCCTTCAGGGCCAGCTGCTCAGCCTCGTCCAGGCGGTGCTGCAAGTCCTTCACCGTCTGCTCCATGTTCTTCTTCATGCGCTCCAGGTGGGCACTGGTGTCCTGCTCCTTCTTCAGCTCCTCGGCCATCATGGCCGCCTGGATAGCAGTAAAACAAAACCCATTGAGAGAGCTGACAGCCCGTCAAGATTCGAGCTTGACCACCCAGCATGGCCCTCTGCTCACATCCGTGATGGCCTTCTTGGCCTTCTCTTCTGCGTTGCGGGCTTCCTGGACAATGTCCTCCATCTCTCCCTGGATTTGGGTGATGTCTGTCTCTAGCTTCTTCTTGGTGTTGATCAGGCTGGTGTTCTGTTTCAAATTAATAAAAAAGAAGACAGGCTCATTTAATTGTATTAGAGCTTTTTACTTTGTCATTTTTACCAGGCATAAATTATTGATCATAAGAAATATTCAAAGTAAAATTCACATAAAAAGTAGGTTCTAAGTTTCTCTTCTCTCTTTCTTCCTACATCTGTTAATAAAAATTCTCTTAAATTCTTTCAGATGAAAATTAATTTTGGATACCAAACATACTTGACTGTTACCAGTGGCTGCTCGTAAGAGTAAAGTGTGCCCACTGCCCCAGGAAACAATGTAAGGTGCCACAGGTGGCACCACGTAGTTCATGATGAATGGAGTATTATTTTTAGTTGTTTATTCACGTGTGTTGGCTCTGTGTGGATTGATAGCATCATTATTGGTACGAAAATGCACCAGGTGTCCCTTTCTTTTTTAGAAAGTTGACAGTATTTGAAGTATGCAGTCAATTCAAGGATGCTAAAGATGAGTGAGAAAAATGGTGCATTTTAACTTGATTTTAAAATTATTTTGTAATATGTGATTTTAACTTTTCTTGATGGCTGTTTCCACATATTGCAACTTAAAAGTATATACAATAATAGATACTTACTGTAAAACAATAATAAAACATACAAATAAGCAAAAAAAGAGACAGAATAATTACTATATTCGTATTACCCGAAGATAACTGTTGATTAGAACTTTTTTTATACTTCTGGATGTTTCCTTTTTTCTTCTTTTTTCATATATTTATTTATTTATTTGACTACACCAAGTCTCAGTTGCCACATTCAGGATCTTTACCTTGTATATTTTAAACAGAAAGGATAATGCTATCTATATATTTTTAAGTTGCTTTTTTTAACTTACTGTATCATGAATATCTTTTCATGGCCATAAATGCATGAGTATTAAGTGGCTGCTTGTTAGCCATTGGAGGATATAACCACCACTGATTTATCAAATCCATTATAAACAACAAATGCTGACTAGAGGGGCTGTGGCCTTCATGCATTTGATTTATCTCTTTGCAACTTAAGAGTTATAAGACAAGATAGTTGCCAGTGTTGTATATATTAATAGGGGGTCTTTTGTGCTTTTTTAACAAAGGTTTATAGAACTGTTTCAAATTAATAAAAAGAAGACAGGCTCATTTAATTGTATTAGAGCTTTTACTTTGTCATTTTTACCAGGCATAAATTATTGATCATAAGAAATATTCAAAGTAAAATTCACATAAAAAGTAGGTTCTAAGTTTCTCTTCTCTCTTTCTTCCTACATCTGTTAATAAAAATTCTCTTAAATTCTTTCAGATGAAAATTAATTTTGGATACCAAACATACTTGACTGTTACCAGTGGCTGCTCGTAAGAGTAAAGTGTGCCCACTGCCCCAGGAAACAATGTAAGGTGCCACAGGTGGCACCACGTAGTTCATGATGAATGGAGTATTATTTTTAGTTGTTTATTCACGTGTGTTGGCTCTGTGTGGATTGATAGCATCATTATTGGTACGAAAATGCACCAGGTGTCCCTTTCTTTTTTAGAAAGTTGACAGTATTTGAAGTATGCAGTCAATTCAAGGATGCTAAAGATGAGTGAGAAAAATGGTGCATTTTAACTTGATTTTAAAATTATTTTGTAATATGTGATTTTAACTTTTCTTGATGGCTGTTTCCACATATTGCAACTTAAAAGTATATACAATAATAGATACTTACTGTAAAACAATAATAAAACATACAAATAAGCAAAAAAAGAGACAGAATAATTACTATATTCGTATTACCCGAAGATAACTGTTGATTAGAACTTTTTTTATACTTCTGGATGTTTCCTTTTTTTTTTCTTCTTTTTTCATATATTTATTTATTTATTTGACTACACCAAGTCTCAGTTGCCACATTCAGGATCTTTACCTTGTATATTTTAAACAGAAAGGATAATGCTATCTATATATTTTTAAGTTGCTTTTTTTAACTTACTGTATCATGAATATCTTTTCATGGCCATAAATGCATGAGTATTAAGTGGCTGCTTGTTAGCCATTGGAGGATATAACCACCACTGATTTATCAAATCCATTATAAACAACAAATGCTGACTAGAGGGGCTGTGGCCTTCATGCATTTGATTTATCTCTTTGCAACTTAAGAGTTATAAGACAAGATAGTTGCCAGTGTTGTATATATTAATAGGGGGTCTTTTGTGCTTTTTTAACAAAGGTTTATAGAACTGTAAATCATGTCAAATCAACATGATTATGACAGCCTATAAATGAATTTGTGAATCAGCTGGGCCCCAGTGCATATTTACTGATGGACAGTTTCTTGAACTCCTGGGAGGGCCCCTTGCCAGGGTTGCTCCTTACTGTTTGACCACCTTATCCTCTGTAGCTGTCTTCAGCTGCAGGGAGTGCGTGAGCTCAGCCGTAGCCCCAGACCTCACCTGGGTGTGCAGGAGCTGCACGCGCTCACTGGCGTCCAGGAGCTCCTGCTCGGCCACCCGCCTGCTCCTCTCCGTCTGCTCTAGCGATGCCCTCAGCTCTTCAATCTCGGCCTGCATCAGGTTGGCTCTGCGCTCCACCATGGCCAGCTGTTCTTTAAGGTCATCCTGGCCTCTGATGGCATCATCTAAGTGGAGTTGAGTGTCCTGTGCAAGTGGAGAAAAGGGCTCTTACTCACGTTCCAGTTAAAGCAAATACACATTTAGGGTCACACACACACATCGATTTTAGCAACTGAGTGCATGATTGGACAGGAAAAATCTGCGGGTCGCTTTGAAGACAAATTCTTTGTAACTTGGGTGGCAGTTCTACCCAAGGACATGATGTTATTTTATTTTGGATCCTGAGTCATAAAAAACAAAAATGCCATGACGAAAGCTATGAAATTTTGGATTAGGAAACTATCCTTAGAGATGAGCTGATCAAATGGTCTTTTTAAATAAATATTAACCAAATATGCATGCATTGTGTTCTGTTTATACATTAAACACCTGCAGTCCACATAAGAAGTGATTCGTGCGGGGCGGGGGGCGGGGTATAAATTACTGGGTTCATCACTTCTGCTGTCCCCTTACCCCTCATCACTTGGTCATCTTTTCAGATGACAAAGTAAATTCTGTCCTGGATGTTCAAGAATTAAACTGTTTTCCCACTGTGTGCTGCAAAATTTCAACTGATTACCATATTATTCAGATGGTTTATGGTATATAGTTCTGAAATACTAAAATTTGGGTCACATAACTACTCCCAGACTGTATAACAGCCTGTTTGTTTATCCCAGTGTACCTTCAGGGCTCCTTGTGTGTTTCTGAGATTCTTTATGGCCTCAGTAGCCTGGCGGTTGGCGTGGTTCAGCTGGATCTCCATTTCATTGAGGTCTCCCTCCATCTTCTTCTTGATCCGCAGGGCATCATTCCTGCTCCTGATTTCAGCGTCCAGGGTGCTCTGCATCGACTCCACCACTCTGAGATGGTTCCTCTTCAGCTGATCAATTTCTTCATCTTTTTCAGCAATTTTCCTGTCAATCTCAGATTTCACCTGATTTAACTCAAGTTGGATGCGAAGGATTTTGCCTTCTTCATGCTCGAGAGAGGCCTTTAAAAAGAGAAACATTTAAGTTATCTGTGGAGTACTTTTGGGGGGTACATTTTGATGATTTCCTCAAGAAGGAATTGGAAAAACTCAGAAACTCTTGTACATTTTAGTTTAGCCTTTTAGTTCTGCATTCCCAGGGTACAGTTCAGTATTTCCTACTGAATAACATGAGTTATCCCCTGAAATTCTGCAACATGATAGATCTCAGTGGCTATTAATTTTTCAATTTATTTCTAATGCCTAGGTGAGCAAATGAAATGTGTACCTCTGCTTCCTCTAGGGCAGCCTGCAGTTCACCCTTCTCTTGTTCTATTTGTTTCTTTACTTTCTCCAATTCATGGATATGCTTTCCTCCCTCTGCAATTTGCTCGGTCAGGTCAGAAATCTCCTCTGTAGTTTAATAATAAAACACCAGGTTCAGTTGAGAGAGATGAAAAATTGAAAAAGATAGCTGCCTACCATTTTTGAAGTAGAAAGGTTGCAGAGACTCACGCTGTAAGTTCTTGTTCTCTCTCTTCAGGGTTTCAAGTTGGTCCAGGGATTCCTCATAGGCATTCTTGACCTTGAACAGCTCAGTGCTGAGAGAGCGGGACTCCTTCTGGGAGGCCTCAAGCTCAGCCTGAGTTTCCTCATACTTATGTTTCCATTCTGATAGGACCTGAAAAGTGGTAAATTGTCAGCTGATGGAAGGAGAAGGGAGACTAAGTATTAATAAAACATAGATGGAGTTTTTCTAGGCCGGGCCACCTTGTCGAAGTTCCTCTGCTTCTTGTCGAGAGCTGCGCAGGCAGCATTGGACCTCTCCACATCAATCATGAGGTCCTCCACCTCATTCTGGAGCCGCTGCTTGGTCTTCTCAAGGGAGGCGCATTTGGCGTTCACAGCTTCTACGTGTTCCTCAGCGTCCTGCAGACGCTGGGCCAGCTTCTTCCTGAGAAGTTGGTCAGTGTGAGTGGCCAGAGTGAGAGTTACCACAGTGAACTTTATAAAGCTGCTGATGGGTGTGTTTTCCTCAAGGCTTTTGCTCCTTTGTCCATAAGTTGTTACAGTTTTCTAAAATACCATCTCAGCACCTGCTTTATCTCTACTGCAATTTTGTTTTCCTAGTGAATTCTTTATCTTGCAGATTGTCAGCACTCCATGAGGTCATTTTGACCCCGGGATTGATCTGAATAAGTTTCCAGAAGGAATTGGAAAAACTCAGAAACTCTTGTACATTTTAGTTTAGCCTTTAGCATTCCAAGGGTACAGTTCAGTATTTCCTACTGAATAACATGAGTTATCCCCTGAAATTCTGCAACATGATAGATCTCAGTGGCTATTAATTTTTCAATTTATTTCTAATGCCTAGGTGAGCAAATGAAATGTGTACCTCTGCTTCCTCTAGGGCAAGCCTGCAGTTCACCCTTCTCTTGTTCTATTTGTTTCTTTACTTTCTCCAATTCATGGATATGCTTTCCTCCCTCTGCAATTTGCTCGGTCAGGTCAGAAATCTCCTCTGTAGTTTAATAATAAAACACCAGGTTCAGTTGAGAGAGATGAAAAATTGAAAAAGATAGCTGCCTACCATTTTTGAAGTAGAAAGGTTGCAGAGACTCACGCTGTAAGTTCTTGTTCTCTCTCTTCAGGGTTTCAAGTTGGTCCAGGGATTCCTCATAGGCATTCTTGACCTTGAACAGCTCAGTGCTGAGAGAGCGGGACTCCTTCTGGGAGGCCTCAAGCTCAGCCTGAGTTTCCTCATACTTATGTTTCCATTCTGATAGGACCTGAAAAGTGGTAAATTGTCAGCTGATGGAAGGAGAAGGGAGACTAAGTATTAATAAAACATAGATGGAGTTTTTCTAGGCCGGGCCACCTTGTCGAAGTTCCTCTGCTTCTTGTCGAGAGCTGCGCAGGCAGCATTGGACCTCTCCACATCAATCATGAGGTCCTCCACCTCATTCTGGAGCCGCTGCTTGGTCTTCTCAAGGGAGGCGCATTTGGCGTTCACAGCTTCTACGTGTTCCTCAGCGTCCTGCAGACGCTGGGCCAGCTTCTTCCTGAGAAGTTGGTCAGTGTGAGTGGCCAGAGTGAGAGTTACCACAGTGAACTTTATAAAGCTGCTGATGGGTGTGTTTTCCTCAAGGCTTTTTGCTCCTTTGTCCATAAGTTGTTACAGTTTTCTAAAATACCATCTCAGCACCTGCTTTATCTCTACTGCAATTTTGTTTTCCCTAGTGAATTCTTTATCTTGCAGATTGTCAGCACTCCATGAGGTCATTTTGATGTGTTTGCTGGCCCTGATGGTGGATGGGGTGTGGAGAATCTGAATAAGCACTTTAATGGCGTGAACGATGAGAGGATGCAAGTGTGAGGAAGAAGGGACAGCCACGATGAACAGGAGGCCTGGTATTAAAGACTTTAACTTTGAGCAGGATTCTCCAACAGTTTCTAGTATTGTTTTCTTTACAAACGAGAAAACTGTGGCCCAGGATGACACTGCCTACAATTAGTCCTACAATTAGTAATTTTCTGAGGTTGCTCACCTGAGAGAATTAAATATTATTCCCTCATTACCCTTCCCAAATGTCCTCCAAAGTCTTACTGCTCCCTTTCAGCCCACACTCGTATCCAGGATGCTCCCTCTGCAAAATCTCTTCAAATCCTCTCACTCGATTTAATTCTAACAACTGTTGAGATAAGTCAAACTTTGAAAGATTTCCTTCACTAGAATATAATGGTTATTTTCCTTCCATGTGGACCTCCCATGAATTTTATTCCACAGTGTGTGTAATTAGTAAGTTCATTAGCATTGGTTTTTAGTTAAGTGGTGAGAAACTATGACAGTCTTATTCTGAACTAATAATGCTCCAGGTAAGGATATACTGATTGCTGTTAATTATAGTATTCATAATAATGTACTAGATAGTCTCAGTGCCTCCGTTTTTTCTTAAAGGAATTCTTCTTAATTCATAAAGGGTACGCTGATAGTTATTAATTCATTTTGGTGGAAAGAAGTGTAAGTTGCTCTTGTAATAGGCTGTAATAGGGCGAGGACTGTGGTCCTGACCTGTTCTCTAGAGGACGGGCTGACAGAGGAGGATATGTTGGAGTCCACCACCCTAAGCAGGCTGAGACCCTTCCCATCTTGAATAGTCTCTCTTAGTTCTTCCTGAGTTGGTCAGTGTGAGTGGCCAGAGTGAGAGTTACCACAGTGAACTTTATAAAGCTGCTGATGGGTGTGTTTTCCTCAAGGCTTTTGCTCCTTTGTCCATAAGTTGTTACAGTTTTCTAAAATACCATCTCAGCACCTGCTTTATCTCTACTGCAATTTTTTTTTCCCCTAGTGAATTCTTTATCTTGCAGATTGTCAGCACTCCATGAGGTCATTTTGATGTGTTTGCTGGCCCTGATGGTGGATGGGGTGTGGAGAATCTGAATAAGCACTTTAATGGCGTGAACGATGAGAGGATGCAAGTGTGAGGAAGAAGGGACAGCCACGATGAACAGGAGGCCTGGTATTAAAGACTTTAACTTTGAGCAGGATTCTCCAACAGTTTCTAGTATTGTTTTCTTTACAAACGAGAAAACTGTGGCCCAGGATGACACTGCCTACAATTAGTCCTACAATTAGTAATTTTCTGAGGTTGCTCACCTGAGAGAATTAAATATTATTCCCTCATTACCCTTCCCAAATGTCCTCCAAAGTCTTACTGCTCCCTTTCAGCCCACACTCGTATCCAGGATGCTCCCTCTGCAAAATCTCTTCAAATCCTCTCACTCGATTTAATTCTAACAACTGTTGAGATAAGTCAAACTTTGAAAGATTTCCTTCACTAGAATATAATGGTTATTTTCCTTCCATGTGGACCTCCCATGAATTTTATTCCACAGTGTGTGTAATTAGTAAGTTCATTAGCATTGGTTTTTAGTTAAGTGGTGAGAAACTATGACAGTCTTATTCTGAACTAATAATGCTCCAGGTAAGGATATACTGATTGCTGTTAATTATAGTATTCATAATAATGTACTAGATAGTCTCAGTGCCTCCGTTTTTTCTTAAAGGAATTCTTCTTAATTCATAAAGGGTACGCTGATAGTTATTAATTCATTTTGGTGGAAAGAAGTGTAAGTTGCTCTTGTAATAGGCTGTAATAGGGCGAGGACTGTGGTCCTGGCCTGTTCTCTAGAGGACGGGCTGACAGAGGAGGATATGTTGGAGTCCACCACCCTAAGCAGGCTGAGACCCTTCACCTAGCTCTTTGGAATAGTCTCTCTTAGTTTTACTTCACTGTTTTAAAATTTTTATTTCTACCCCCACCTGCCCCACTCTTGGTAAGAGCTCATACTTGGCCTCCTCCAGCTCCTCCGTGCGCTGGATGGCGTCCGTCTCATATTTGGTCCTCCACTGGGCCACCTCGCTGTTGGCCTTGGACATTGACCTCTGCAGCTCAGCCTTGGCTTCCTGCTCCTCCTCGTACTGCTCCCGCAGCAGGTCACAGTCGTGGCGGGCGGACTGCAGGGCGTGGGCCAGGGCGCTCTTGGCCTGCACCAGTGAAGAGTGTGCAGCGTAAGTTTAGGTTCTGATCAGTGATGTTTTCAATGCGGAATTCGATAGTGTGGCATGCTGCAGAGTTCAAGTGACTGGAAATATCAGCTGGGGCGTTCTCACCTTAGTCTCCTCTTCTAGCTGCCTCTTTAATTCCTCAATCTGTTGGGTAAATGCTTGTTTGCCTCGGGATAGCTGAGACACCAGAGCATCTTTCTCATCCAGCTGTCTTGAAAATTCACCTGTGAAAGACAAAACCCAGTGGTTTAGTTCTGTTGTCTAGTTGAAGAATAATATAACATCAGAGCCCCATTATTTCATATGACAGGGAGAATAAGTCAAGAGCTTTGATGCTATTGAGAAGTTTATTGTCTTATTCTTTTTTCAAAAAATGTGGGAACATTTTTTGATTTTTTTTTTTTTTAATTTTTTTTTTTAACTTTTTTTATTTTACTTTTAACTTTTACAGTTTTGTTGTTTACAGATATGTATGTTCCAGAATAGTCATATGAATTCCTGTTTTTTTTTTTTTTAAGATTTATTTATTTATTTTTGGGCGGGGGTCGGGTTGAGGAAGGCGGGGAGCTTGGTCTTTCGTTTTTCTCTGTTCATCCGTCTTTGTTCTTTGGCTCCTGTGGGCCTCCCATCGCGGTGGCGTCTGTCGTTGCAGAGCGCCGGCTCTGGGCGCATGCGCTCCAGAGCTCCGGCTCGGTAATTGGACACATCAGTCCAGCCGCTCCGCGGCACGTGGGATCTTCCCAGGCCAGGGCTCGAACCGGCGCCCCTTGCATTGCAAGGCGGTGTCCTTACCCACTGGACCACCAGGGGAAGCCCCATTTTTTGATTTTTTAAGGTTAGGGAGTCAGTTTGAGTAATTCTGAAGCAACAAAAATCTCCTCAGCCCAGGGAGATTAATTTTTTTTCATTATAACTTGTGATCATCCTGACATCTCACAATAAAAAGATGGAGGAATAATGTATCAGTGATAATGAGCTGTACATGCCCAAAGAAATGATTCCTGTTTGACAGGCGTACATGGGTGGCACGGCTGAAGCTTCCCTCCACCCTTCTCCGTGTTCATTGACCTGACTCTGCATGGAGACTGGCCTTCTCCACATTCACTGACCTGACTCTGTGTGGAGACGGGCCTTCTGGGCTGACAGTTCGTTGATCAAGCGCTGGTGCTCCTCTTCCTTTGTCTTCACTTCACTTAGTTGGTCCTCTAGGGTGCGGCACATTTTCTCGAGGTTTCCCTGTGGTGGGAAGTAGAAAGCAGGGAAAGATGACATGCTTCTCTTTGTAAGTCTGGGAGAGAGACAACTGCTTGTCCCAAGGGACTGAGTTTTCTTTGCCTCCCTGTATACTGCAAAGCCCTGCACAGTACCTTTGGTGCGAAATCAGAGGCACCCATTTTGGCTAAATGAAAAATAAGCTATGGTAAAAAATAGATTGTTTTCTTTTGGAAATCTAGAATGTCATTTAAATTCAGCATCATGGAGAATATGGTTTTTACATAAGTTTTTTCTGTGTCTTCTTCCTTTTGTGGGTAACAGTGACAAAGTTTAAAGGGATTTCTACCAAGCAGAAAGATTGAAATGATTCAGTTCATTATTATATGTGGCAATACCTGTTAAGTGTAATTTTAAAGTTTGAGATAACATCTAAAGCTTGTACAGTTAGCTTAGGTCATATATAGAGACTCAGTCACTTGGAGTCATTGAAAATAAGATGAAAGGGGACAAGTTAGTACAGACCTTGGCTTTGGAGACAGTCTCCATGTTGCTAGCGAGGTCGTCGATTTCCATCTTCAGCTCGCTCTTCTCCTTCTCCAGCTTCTGCTTCACCCTCTGCAGGTTGTCGATCTGCTCCCCCAGCTCCGCCACACTGTCCGCGTGCTTCTTCCTCAGCGCGGCCGCCGTGGCCTCGTGCTGCAGGGTGGCCTCCTCCAGGTCTCGGCGCATCTTCTGGAACTCGGCCTCCCGCTTCTTGTTCATCTCGATCTGGGCTGAGGTGGCCCCACCGGCTTCTTCCAGCCGCTCGCTGATCTCCTCCAGCTCCCGGGAGAGGTCCGAGCGCTGCTTCTCTGCTTTGGCGCGGGAGGCGCGCTCTGCCTCGATCTCCTCCTCCAGCTCCTCGATGCGGGCCTGGCGGTGGGGCAGAGCTCATCGTGAGCTTCTCTCTGTTGGTAATTTTGTTGTGTTGAATGAGGCTGATGGAAACCATGGACTTACCTGTAACTCCTTGATCTTCTTCTGAAGTTGCATCCCAAGGGCCTGTTCATCTTCAATCTTGCTTTGCAGATTGCTCATTTCAAACTCCTCTTCCTTTGTCTTCACTTCACTTAGTTGGTCCTCTAGGGTGCGGCACATTTTCTCGAGGTTTCCCTGTGGTGGGAAGTAGAAAGCAGGGAAAGATGACATGCTTCTCTTTGTAAGTCTGGGAGAGAGACAACTGCTTGTCCCAAGGGACTGAGTTTTCTTTGCCTCCCTGTATACTGCAAAGCCCTGCACAGTACCTTTGGTGCGAAATCAGAGGCACCCATTTTGGCTAAATGAAAAATAAGCTATGGTAAAAAATAGATTGTTTTCTTTTGGAAATCTAGAATGTCATTTAAATTCAGCATCATGGAGAATGTGGTTTTTACATAAGTTTTTTCTGTGTCTTCTTCCTTTTGTGGGTAACAGTGACAAAGTTTAAAGGGATTTCTACCAAGCAGAAAGATTGAAATGATTCAGTTCATTATTATATGTGGCAATACCTGTTAAGTGTAATTTTAAAGTTTGAGATAACATCTAAAGCTTGTACAGTTAGCTTAGGTCATATATAGAGACTCAGTCACTTGGAGTCATTGAAAATAAGATGAAAGGGGACAAGTTAGTACAGACCTTGGCTTTGGAGACAGTCTCCATGTTGCTAGCGAGGTCGCCGATTTCCATCTTCAGCTCGCTCTTCTCCTTCTCCAGCTTCTGCTTCACCCTCTGCAGGTTGTCGATCTGCTCCCCCAGCTCCGCCACACTGTCCGCGTGCTTCTTCCTCAGCGCGGCCGCCGTGGCCTCGTGCTGCAGGGTGGCCTCCTCCAGGTCTCGGCGCATCTTCTGGAACTCGGCCTCCCGCTTCTTGTTCATCTCGATCTGGGCTGAGGTGGCCCCACCGGCTTCTTCCAGCCGCTCGCTGATCTCCTCCAGCTCCCGGGAGAGGTCCGAGCGCTGCTTCTCTGCTTTGGCGCGGGAGGCGCGCTCTGCCTCGATCTCCTCCTCCAGCTCCTCGATGCGGGCCTGGCGGTGGGGCAGAGCTCATCGTGAGCTTCTCTCTGTTGGTAATTTTGTTGTGTTGAATGAGGCTGATGGAAACCATGGACTTACCTGTAACTCCTTGATCTTCTTCTGAAGTTGCATCCCAAGGGCCTGTTCATCTTCAATCTTGCTTTGCAGATTGCTCATTTCAAACTCCTTCCTGTTAGGAGAGCAACACATAAGCTCAAACTCTGACCTCTTGACAGTCTTCTTTTCTATGTGCAGCTGAACACTTTTACATTGCTGGTGTTGAGGAAGAACTAAGTGTGTACTTTATAAGTCAGTAATGTAACATCTTCATTAAATCAGAAGTCAAAGATGTTATATGTGTGTGTGTGTGTGTGTGTGTGTGTGTATTGTTTTTCTTCCTGTGTGTGATTTTTGAGATCCAGACAGTGAGCAGGTTATGTGTTCTCTCATACTCACTTTTTGAGTTTCTCATCCAGTTGCTGCTTGTCATTTTCTATATCCATTGTGGACTCTTGGGCCAGTTTTAGGTCACCCTCCAGTTTCCTCTTGGCTCTCTCTAGGTCCATGCGCAGTTTCTTCTCTTGTTCCAGAGATCCTTCAAGCTAAATTTATTATGGATTTTATTTATTTAAGTTCTTAAGCACTGAACATAGCCTTCAAAGATACAGGAGAATTTTAAAAGATACAGCAAATAACATGAAAGCCTTAATTATTATTTTCCAATCAGCAATTAAAGGCTTTTGCACATCATTAACAGTTGTGTGTCATAATTGTTTCTTTCACCTTAAGAGGAAACACTGTTATTTCACACTTACATCATCCACTTGCTGCTCTAGCTTGGTTTTCGATTTGGTCAAGGTGTTGACTTTGTCCTCTTCTGCCTGCAGGTCGTCCAGGGTCTGCTGGTGGGCCTCCTCCAGGTCCCGGCGCATCTTCTGGAACTCGGCCTCCCGCTTCTTGTTCATCTCGATCTGGGCTGAGGTGGCCCCACCGGCTTCTTCCAGCCGCTCGCTGATCTCCTCCAGCTCCCGGGAGAGGTCCGAGCGCTGCTTCTCTGCTTTGGCGCGGGAGGCGCGCTCTGCCTCGATCTCCTCCTCCAGCTCCTCGATGCGGGCCTGGCGGTGGGGCAGAGCTCATCGTGAGCTTCTCTCTGTTGGTAATTTTGTTGTGTTGAATGAGGCTGATGGAAACCATGGACTTACCTGTAACTCCTTGATCTTCTTCTGAAGTTGCATCCCAAGGGCCTGTTCATCTTCAATCTTGCTTTGCAGATTGCTCATTTCAAACTCCTTCCTGTTAGGAGAGCAACACATAAGCTCAAACTCTGACCTCTTGACAGTCTTCTTTTCTATGTGCAGCTGAACACTTTTACATTGCTGGTGTTGAGGAAGAACTAAGTGTGTACTTTATAAGTCAGTAATGTAACATCTTCATTAAATCAGAAGTCAAAGATGTTATATGTGTGTGTGTGTGTGTGTGTGTGTGTGTATTGTTTTTCTTCCTGTGTGTGATTTTTGAGATCCAGACAGTGAGCAGGTTATGTGTTCTCTCATACTCACTTTTTGAGTTTCTCATCCAGTTGCTGCTTGTCATTTTCTATATCCATTGTGGACTCTTGGGCCAGTTTTAGGTCACCCTCCAGTTTCCTCTTGGCTCTCTCTAGGTCCATGCGCAGTTTCTTCTCTTGTTCCAGAGATCCTTCAAGCTAAATTTATTATGGATTTTATTTATTTAAGTTCTTAAGCACTGAACATAGCCTTCAAAGATACAGGAGAATTTTAAAAGATACAGCAAATAACATGAAAGCCTTAATTATTATTTTCCAATCAGCAATTAAAGGCTTTTGCACATCATTAACAGTTGTGTGTCATAATTGTTTCTTTCACCTTAAGAGGAAACACTGTTATTTCACACTTACATCATCCACTTGCTGCTCTAGCTTGGTTTTCGATTTGGTCAAGGTGTTGACTTTGTCCTCTTCTGCCTGCAGGTCGTCCAGGGTCTGCTGGTGGGCCTCCTGGAGGGCCTTCTTCTCCTTGGTCAGCTTGGCAATGTTTTCATCAAGGCCTGCCATCTCTTCTGTGAGGTTTTTCACCTTTAGAGTTAAACAAATTATAGGAATATTAATGATAGCCTGTTGTCTTGATGAAAAACTTCAAAATATTTTAGAATAATGTCAACTTGAGATGAAAAATGGAAATGAGAAGTTAACGCAGGCCTAGCTGAAAAATATGGGAGATAAAGGTCAAGGTAAACAGAAATGATGACGACTAAAGAGATGACATAATTATAATTATTTTCTTTTCATATTTAATAATTTCAGGATTAAACGTTCAGTGAAGTACATCAGTAACAAACTTGCACTTATAAATACTTTAAAATGGATCACGATTTATACCTTGTTCTCCGTGGCATGTTTCTCCTTCTCCACCTTGGCCAGTGTCAGCTCAAGGTCATCTATGTCTTTCTTCAGTTCTGAACATTCGTCCTCCAGTTTCCTCTTCTTGGCCGTCAACTCAGCGTTGATCTCTTCCTCATCCTCTGCTCTCTCAGTTAGTTCTTTGATTTTTGCCTCAAGTTGGATTTTGGTTTTAATCAGCTGGTCACATCTTTCCTCTGCATCAGCCAAGCCATCTGCTTCCTATAAGGGGGAAAGTAAACATATTCATTTGTTTAAGCTAAGCTGTATCTGCAAATACACAACAGTGTATTAAAAGAAGGAAACTTCAATGACTTTGTGTGTGACTTTGTTCACTGACCAAACTATGCATGAATGTGTATATGGGCCATAATTTGTAACTTTGTGTCTGTTCTTCTTTAGGTCTGAGCTTTCGTGTATTTTTGAAGGGTAAATCATTACAACACATGTTTCAGTGGAAGCTGTTTATTTATAAACCTTAAATTGAGAAAACCGTCTTATCAACTCAGTGACTGGATTAGGTGCACTGTGTGATGTCTCATACTCACAGATTGAACCTGGAGCTGCAGGTCATTTTTCTCTTGCATCAGAGTTACCATTTTCTCTTCAAGTTCTTTCCTTTTTGCCTCTGACTTAGCCAGCTCTTCTTTGGTCTTCTCAAACTCTTCCTTCATGTTGGCCATCTCCTTCTCTGTCTCCGCACTCTTCAGCAGGGGCTTGATCTTGAAGTACAGCTTCATCCAGGGCCAGTGCTTGACATTCATGAAAGCACGGACATTGTACTGGATGCAGAAGATGGACTCTCTGAAGAAAAGAAGAGGCAAGTGAAGAAGCATGTGGAAGGTGAACATCCCTCCACATAAATAATGACTCGTTTCAGCTATGAAAATGTGGAGAAACAGGACTTGTACTTGTTTCCTTACCTCCTCTCCATCATCTTCCTGAATTCCACCCTCATCAGGAAGCCTCTGCAGATGGCCTGAGTGCGTGTGATGAGCTGAGCCAGCTTTTCATCTCGCATCTCCTCTAGAGTTCCCAGGAGACCAGCCTTAAAGAAAACCTTGCCAAAGAACAAGTTAAACGTGTTATTTTTGCTCATAAGAAAGTCCAGAGGTTGTTCTCCGTGGCATGTTTCTCCTTCTCCACCTTGGCCAGTGTCAGCTCAAGGTCATCTATGTCTTTCTTCAGTTCTGAACATTCGTCCTCCAGTTTCCTCTTCTTGGCCAACTCAGCGTTGATCTCTTCCTCATCCTCTGCTCTCTCAGTTAGTTCTTTGATTTTTGCCTCAAGTTGGATTTTGGTTTTAATCAGCTGGTCACATCTTTCCTCTGCATCAGCCAAGCCATCTGCTTCCTATAAGGGGGAAAGTAAACATATTCATTTGTTTAAGCTAAGCTGTATCTGCAAATACACAACAGTGTATTAAAAGAAGGAAACTTCAATGACTTTGTGTGTGACTTTGTTCACTGACCAAACTATGCATGAATGTGTATATGGGCCATAATTTGTAACTTTGTGTCTGTTCTTCTTTAGGTCTGAGCTTTCGTGTATTTTTGAAGGGTAAATCATTACAACACATGTTTCAGTGGAAGCTGTTTATTTATAAACCTTAAATTGAGAAAACCGTCTTATCAACTCAGTGACTGGATTAGGTGCACTGTGTGATGTCTCATACTCACAGATTGAACCTGGAGCTGCAGGTCATTTTTCTCTTGCATCAGAGTTACCATTTTCTCTTCAAGTTCTTTCCTTTTTGCCTCTGACTTAGCCAGCTCTTCTTTGGTCTTCTCAAACTCTTCCTTCATGTTGGCCATCTCCTTCTCTGTCTCCGCACTCTTCAGCAGGGGCTTGATCTTGAAGTACAGCTTCATCCAGGGCCAGTGCTTGACATTCATGAAAGCACGGACATTGTACTGGATGCAGAAGATGGACTCTCTGAAGAAAAGAAGAGGCAAGTGAAGAAGCATGTGGAAGGTGAACATCCCTCCACATAAATAATGACTCGTTTCAGCTATGAAAATGTGGAGAAACAGGACTTGTACTTGTTTCCTTACCTCCTCTCCATCATCTTCCTGAATTCCACCCTCATCAGGAAGCCTCTGCAGATGGCCTGAGTGCGTGTGATGAGCTGAGCCAGCTTTTCATCTCGCATCTCCTCTAGAGTTCCCAGGAGACCAGCCTTAAAGAAAACCTTGCCAAAGAACAAGTTAAACGTGTTATTTTTGCTCATAAGAAAGTCCAGAGGTGGCGAATTATGATAGAAATTAGGGTTGGTGGTACCTTGGTGTGACCGAATTTGTACTGGGTGTGGTCAATGTCAATAGACCCTAGAAGTTTCTCAGAAGCCTTCTTGCTGTCAATGAACTGACCCTCGGGGATTGCACTTGCATTTAGAACCTTGTATCTGTCAGAATAAACAGAATGTAAAAATGTGGATTTTCTTCATTGAAAAAGAAAAAGATGGAACACTTTGTAGCTACCATTGAAAAAAATAATAGATTGAGGTTTAGAGGAAAAATTTCCATTAAAACAATCAATGCCCTTTGTAAAGCTTGAGTAGATATGAAGAACTTGATGATTACATAAGCCAAGCTTTCTTTCTTTTATAGTCACCTTTAAAATGACTGAAGTTTGTTTTTCAAGGAAAAGTTTTAAAAGTGAACTATGTGGCAATTTTTATATAGACTAACACATTGAAAGGGAAAAAATAAAGAGATACAAACCTCTGTTTGAAGTCTGCATACAAAATTCTGCTTGGGAAGCCCTTCCTACAGATGCGAATGCCCTCCAGCACGCCGTTACACCTCAGCTGGTGCAGGACCAGCTCATGCTCCATGGCCCCTAAAGGAAAAAAGAAATGCTTTCCACAGAATAGTCTCATCAGAAGTCACACTGGAGCTTATCTGGGAATCAGAAGGGCCTTACCGGGAGTTTTAGTTTCATTGGGGATGATGCAGCGTACAAAGTGGGGGTGAGTGCTCCTCAGGTTGGTCATCAGCTTGTTCAGATTCTCCTGGGGAACCATGTTAAAAGTTTTAATATAATTTCCAGTTGTATCTTCAAGAAAGTCCCTATCAATACTCTGTAGTGAGTTTGTCCCCATTTCACATTTTAATGAGCTGTCTCAATGAGGAACAAGCCATGACGACCAGGAGAAATCGTATGTATGGAGTACAGACAGGAAATGATGGATTACATAAAAACAGCTAGCTTCACTTTATTTTTCTCAAGCACTGCCAATCAAATAAAATTTGTATTGAGATTCGATCTCGCATCTCCTCTAGAGTTCCCAGGAGACCAGCCTTAAAGAAAACCTTGCCAAAGAACAAGTTAAACGTGTTATTTTTGCTCATAAGAAAGTCCAGAGGTGGCGAATTATGATAGAAATTAGGGTTGGTGGTACCTTGGTGTGACCGAATTTGTACTGGGTGTGGTCAATGTCAATAGACCCTAGAAGTTTCTCAGAAGCCTTCTTGCTGTCAATGAACTGACCCTCGGGGATTGCACTTGCATTTAGAACCTTGTATCTGTCAGAATAAACAGAATGTAAAAATGTGGATTTTCTTCATTGAAAAAGAAAAAGATGGAACACTTTGTAGCTACCATTGAAAAAAATAATAGATTGAGGTTTAGAGGAAAAATTTCCATTAAAACAATCAATGCCCTTTGTAAAGCTTGAGTAGATATGAAGAACTTGATGATTACATAAGCCAAGCTTTCTTTCTTTTATAGTCACCTTTAAAATGACTGAAGTTTGTTTTTCAAGGAAAAGTTTTAAAAGTGAACTATGTGGCAATTTTTATATAGACTAACACATTGAAAGGGAAAAAATAAAGAGATACAAACCTCTGTTTGAAGTCTGCATACAAAATTCTGCTTGGGAAGCCCTTCCTACAGATGCGAATGCCCTCCAGCACGCCGTTACACCTCAGCTGGTGCAGGACCAGCTCGTGCTCCATGGCCCCTAAAGGAAAAAAAAAGAAATGCTTTCCACAGAATAGTCTCATCAGAAGTCACACTGGAGCTTATCTGGGAATCAGAAGGGCCTTACCGGGAGTTTTAGTTTCATTGGGGATGATGCAGCGTACAAAGTGGGGGTGAGTGCTCCTCAGGTTGGTCATCAGCTTGTTCAGATTCTCCTGGGGAACCATGTTAAAAGTTTTAATATAATTTCCAGTTGTATCTTCAAGAAAGTCCCTATCAATACTCTGTAGTGAGTTTGTCCCCATTTCACATTTTAATGAGCTGTCTCAATGAGGAACAAGCCATGACGACCAGGAGAAATCGTATGTATGGAGTACAGACAGGAAATGATGGATTACATAAAAACAGCTAGCTTCACTTTATTTTTCTCAAGCACTGCCAATCAAATAAAATTTGTATTGAGACTTTGGTCATAGGAGGTAGATATAACTGACTACAATGCTTGATTTTTCAGAAGGTTTGATTTCACTTGAAATTTGCTTACTACCAGATAGTTCGATTTGGGCTTAGTGTGTAAACAGTTCATTTATTTAGAAGAATTTTTTTTGAGGTTATGGTAATTTTGTTACTACAGTAATCCTTTGGAATTCAAGAATATACTGTACCCTGAAGAGAGCAGACACAGTCTGGAAGGAAGAACCCTTCTTCTTGCCGCCTTTCTTTCCACCGCCGCCGCCCTCTGAGAAACGAAATGGAAGAATTAAAATCATTTACAACAGCCTTTCAAGTCCTATCCATAGACATAAGGTGGAGAAGGGAATGGCAACCCACTCCAGTAACCTTGCCTAGAGAATTCCGTGGACAGAGGAGCCTGGTGGGCTACAGTCCCTGGGGTTACAGAGTTGGGGCACAACTCAGTGATTAACACTTAACTCTAGACAGCAGGACTGCCCAAATTCCCTTTGGAATTTGAGTTTGCACTCTTTCTCTGTGTCATTCCTATTCTTTTAATGTCTTTTAACCTTCAACTGTAGATTGAGGAAATACTTGTTAGTTCATGTCATAGGTATTCAGAACATCAACAACAGAAGACCTTGGGGTGAGAGGAGTGGAAACGGGTGGGACAGGGAGGGGACAGATCTACTCCAAGTTGGCCAAGGCTACCCCCTGAGGAGAGTGCCAGGAGACAGGAGTAAGGCCTCCTTAGTACACACAATTCCTGGTGGCCAAAGATTCTACTCCAGAGCCGGTTTACAAGGGGGTGGGGTGAGTGCTCCTCAGGTTGGTCATCAGCTTGTTCAGATTCTCCTGGGGAACCATGTTAAAAGTTTTAATATAATTTCCAGTTGTATCTTCAAGAAAGTCCCTATCAATACTCTGTAGTGAGTTTGTCCCCATTTCACATTTTAATGAGCTGTCTCAATGAGGAACAAGCCATGACGACCAGGAGAAATCGTATGTATGGAGTACAGACAGGAAATGATGGATTACATAAAAACAGCTAGCTTCACTTTATTTTTCTCAAGCACTGCCAATCAAATAAAATTTGTATTGAGACTTTGGTCATAGGAGGTAGATATAACTGACTACAATGCTTGATTTTTCAGAAGGTTTGATTTCACTTGAAATTTGCTTACTACCAGATAGTTCGATTTGGGCTTAGTGTGTAAACAGTTCATTTATTTAGAAGAATTTTTTTTGAGGTTATGGTAATTTTGTTACTACAGTAATCCTTTGGAATTCAAGAATATACTGTACCCTGAAGAGAGCAGACACAGTCTGGAAGGAAGAACCCTTCTTCTTGCCGCCTTTCTTTCCACCGCCGCCGCCCTCTGAGAAACGAAATGGAAGAATTAAAATCATTTACAACAGCCTTTCAAGTCCTATCCATAGACATAAGGTGGAGAAGGGAATGGCAACCCACTCCAGTAACCTTGCCTAGAGAATTCCGTGGACAGAGGAGCCTGGTGGGCTACAGTCCCTGGGGTTACAGAGTTGGGGCACAACTCAGTGATTAACACTTAACTCTAGACAGCAGGACTGCCCAAATTCCCTTTGGAATTTGAGTTTGCACTCTTTCTCTGTGTCATTCCTATTCTTTTAATGTCTTTTAACCTTCAACTGTAGATTGAGGAAATACTTGTTAGTTCATGTCATAGGTATTCAGAACAACAACAACAGAAGACCTGGGGGTGAGAAGAGTGGAAACGGGTGGGACAGGGAGGGGACAGATCTACTCCAAGTTGGCCAAGGCTACCCCCTGAGGAGAGTGCCAGGAGACAGGAGTAAGGCCTCCTTAGTACACACAATTCCTGGTGGCCAAAGTTACGTGCTTGGTCCCAGGTGGATGTGCCTCTGTTAACCTGCAGGGAAGTCCTATTTCCTATTTGCTTGTACTCCTGTCCTGTTAACTTGCGCATCTGGTCTAAGGTGGTTAGGAGGACTTCAGTTTTTCAGGCACTAGTGCTCTGACTAAAGATGTCCTCATTACTAGCTTGGCTGGATCCTTGAAAGACCCAATATTGTTAAAATGGTATAAATGAGCTGTGAGATCCTGAGCAAATCACTTAACCTTTCTGAATTTCTGTTTCCTCTTTGGTGAAATGAGGCCATGGACAAAAGGATCCATAGTGTCAATGGTAGCTTTAAAAGCCTGTGATCTTAGGGTGGTGCATACCTGTGAAATGTGTGTCCTTCTAGTAACTCCGTTGGTAGAGTTTGCTATATCTGTCTCTGATAAGCATTACGCTTCTGTTTCAAGACTCTAGGGATATATTACTGATACTAAAAAAAAATTACCTTCAGCACCTGGACCCCCAGCAAAGAGGAAAGCCAGAGTCTTCATTGCAGACTTCTGGTACAGCCCGACAACGGTCTCGTTCAGGGGGTCCTTGTTCTTGTCCAGCCAGCCGGCAATGTTATAGTCCACGGTGCCCGCATAGTGCACCAGGGAGAAGTGGGCCTCAGCCTTGCCCTTGGCAGGTTTGGGCTTCTGGAAGTTGTTGGACTTTCCTAGATGCTGTTCATAGAGCTTGTTCTTGAAGGATGTGTCTGTGGCCTTGGGGAACATGCACTCCTCTTCCAGGATGGGAGCCCATAGGCTCAGGACTTGTCCCCGGGTGTCAAATTTCCTATTCCTTTTTGGAATTTGAGTTTGCACTCTTTCTCTGTGTCATTCCTATTCTTTTAATGTCTTTTAACCTTCAACTGTAGATTGAGGAAATACTTGTTAGTTCATGTCATAGGTATTCAGAACAACAACAACAGAAGACCTGGGGGTGAGAAGAGTGGAAACGGGTGGGACAGGGAGGGGACAGATCTACTCCAAGTTGGCCAAGGCTACCCCCTGAGGAGAGTGCCAGGAGACAGGAGTAAGGCCTCCTTAGTACACACAATTCCTGGTGGCCAAAGTTACGTGCTTGGTCCCAGGTGGATGTGCCTCTGTTAACCTGCAGGGAAGTCCTATTTCCTATTTGCTTGTACTCCTGTCCTGTTAACTTGCGCATCTGGTCTAAGGTGGTTAGGAGGACTTCAGTTTTTCAGGCACTAGTGCTCTGACTAAAGATGTCCTCATTACTAGCTTGGCTGGATCCTTGAAAGACCCAATATTGTTAAAATGGTATAAATGAGCTGTGAGATCCTGAGCAAATCACTTAACCTTTCTGAATTTCTGTTTCCTCTTTGGTGAAATGAGGCCATGGACAAAAGGATCCATAGTGTCAATGGTAGCTTTAAAAGCCTGTGATCTTAGGGTGGTGCATACCTGTGAAATGTGTGTCCTTCTAGTAACTCCGTTGGTAGAGTTTGCTATATCTGTCTCTGATAAGCATTACGCTTCTGTTTCAAGACTCTAGGGATATATTACTGATACTAAAAAAAAATTACCTTCAGCACCTGGACCCCCAGCAAAGAGGAAAGCCAGAGTCTTCATTGCAGACTTCTGGTACAGCCCGACAACGGTCTCGTTCAGGGGGTCCTTGTTCTTGTCCAGCCAGCCGGCAATGTTATAGTCCACGGTGCCCGCATAGTGCACCAGGGAGAAGTGGGCCTCAGCCTTGCCCTTGGCAGGTTTGGGCTTCTGGAAGTTGTTGGACTTTCCTAGATGCTGTTCATAGAGCTTGTTCTTGAAGGATGTGTCTGTGGCCTTGGGGAACATGCACTCCTCTTCCAGGATGGAGAAGATGCCCATAGGCTGAGGGGATGAAAAGAAACATACCACTTGAATTTTATCTGCCTGTAGAAGTAATGGGTAACATGTCGATTCTACTTGAGTAAATGCATTGTTTCATTGTTTACAATTAGTGAAAACTCATTTCTTTGGTGAGAAGTTGTTAAATTGCAGATAGTTCTCCGGTATGTATCAAGATCCAGATATGGTGCTGGGCTCTTGGATGTGATGGAGAGTAAATAAACAAGGAAGGCACTCCAGTAGAGTCTGTATCTTTGCACGAAAACCTTACAGCAACTTTTCTACAAGTGTGACTTGGAAACAGATTATGTCAGACACACTTGGCAAAAAGGCAGATTCCAAGGCTCTACCGCACACTTCAGACTTACCAAAAGGATTTCTAGGAGTGACCTTAGGGGAATGTGCAGGTTTACCTAATACTTGTGGGGTCTTTGGCACCGCTGAGAGCCTCTGCTTTAAAGTTCTAGAAGCTCCAGCCTCAAATGCCAGCAGTAGTGACTCCGAGGCGAAGAAAGTAGTGGGTAAGTCATGCTCTCCTCAGAGCTCTTCTTAAGGAAAGATGGTCTAAATATCAGACTTGCAGTGCAGACCATGGGGAAGGGTAGAGTTCTGAGCTAAAGAGAAGACTCAGTCTCCTCTTACCAGGAGACCTACCCAAGAGCTGGCCAAAGGGCGGTCCCTCATTTTAGTCACCAGTGGAACTCTTTTACCAGAATATGCAGCCAGTTCTATGATTTTCCTTTAATAGGACCAGCAGTATGAACTGGGGTCTGAGAAAGGGAAGCAGACCTTCTCGATGAGCTCGATGCAGGCGGCCAGGTCCATCCCGAAGTCGATGAACTCCCACTCGATGCCCTCCTTCTTGTACTCCTCCTGCTCCAGCACGAACATGTGGTGGTTGAAGAACTGCTGCAGCTTCTCATTGGTGAAGTTAATGCACAGCTGCTCCAGGCTGTTGAACTGAAGCATTAGAAAATGCAAATTAATATTCCTCTTGTAATGACAAAGCTTCTTTTTTAGTGGGCAACAATACCATTCTACTTTAGTAAATTCATCTTGATGTTTGAGGCTTCCCAGATAGCTTAGTAGTAGATCACTGTGCAGCCTTGGGGAACATGGCTCCTCTCCAGGATGGAGAAGATGCCCATAGGAGGATGAAAAGAAACATACCACTTGAATTTTATCTGCCTGTAGAAGTAATGGGTAACATGTCGATTCTACTTGAGTAAATGCATTGTTTCATTGTTTACAATTAGTGAAAACTCATTTCTTTGGTGAGAAGTTGTTAAATTGCAGATAGTTCTCCGGTATGTATCAAGATCCAGATATGGTGCTGGGCTCTTGGATGTGATGGAGAGTAAATAAACAAGGAAGGCACTCCAGTAGAGTCTGTATCTTTGCACGAAAACCTTACAGCAACTTTTCTACAAGTGTGACTTGGAAACAGATTATGTCAGACACACTTGGCAAAAAGGCAGATTCCAAGGCTCTACCGCACACTTCAGACTTACCAAAAGGATTTCTAGGAGTGACCTTAGGGGATGTGCAGGTTTACCTAATACTTGTGGGGTCTTTGGCACCGCTGAGAGCCTCTGCTTTAAAGTTCTAGAAGCTCCAGCCTCAAATGCCAGCAGTAGTGACTCCGAGGCGAAGAAAGTAGTGGGTAAGTCATGCTCTCCTCAGAGCTCTTCTTAAGGAAAGATGGTCTAAATATCAGACTTGCAGTGCAGACCATGGGGAAGGGTAGAGTTCTGAGCTAAAGAGAAGACTCAGTCTCCTCTTACCAGGAGACCTACCCGAGAGCTGGCCAAAGGGCGGTCCCTCATTTTAGTCACCAGTGGAACTCTTTTACCAGAATATGCAGCCAGTTCTATGATTTTCCTTTAATAGGACCAGCAGTATGAACTGGGGTCTGAGAAAGGGAAGCAGACCTTCTCGATGAGCTCGATGCAGGCGGCCAGGTCCATCCCGAAGTCGATGAACTCCCACTCGATGCCCTCCTTCTTGTACTCCTCCTGCTCCAGCACGAACATGTGGTGGTTGAAGAACTGCTGCAGCTTCTCATTGGTGAAGTTAATGCACAGCTGCTCCAGGCTGTTGAACTGAAGCATTAGAAAATGCAAATTAATATTCCTCTTGTAATGACAAAGCTTCTTTTTTTTTAAACAGTTTTTCCCCGTCGCGCCTCTTTTATTTTTATATTTATTTTCATCGATCTTTTATTCTGAGTGAAAGCAACCAGGTTCAGAGGCCCACGTAGTGTATGATGCCATTTACATGAAATGTCCAGAGTAGGCACATCCTTCTAGACAGGAAGCAGATGTCCAGGGGGTGGGGTGAGAGGGAAATGACTGCTTAGTGGAGAGGGGTTTCTCACTGAGGGGATGAAAATATCCTGAAATCCATCGCATGTGTCTGTAAATATATCAGACACCACTGAATTCAGTACTTTAACTGAGTGACCTGCATGGGATGTGAATTATATCTCAGTAAAACTGTTGCTGAAAAACTCTCAAAGAGGTTGCAGGTTGACACAGTCCTTAGGTGTGTCATTGGAAAATATGTGGATTCCTCGTCATGTTGTTGCTTTGTGCCAGATTATTCCTCTCTTCCCGTGTAGAGTTGGGGATTTCAGGAAATGCTTTTGTCCCTAAACCCAGAACACCTCATGCAGGGTCTGTAAGTGCGCTCATAGAGAAATGTGTGGAAGTGGGACCTCTGGGTTAGAGTCGCCTGAGATGCTGCTGTTGGGAGACTTGGGTAAACTGTTGGGAGAAGACTTGGGTAAACTATATAGGAGGTGTTCTGTCTTAGGAGGATGAATTGGAATTTCTTTACAATGCCATTCCCATCCCATATACAGGCCGTGGAAGGCAGGTAGCAATTTCAGAATTGGTCTTTGAATTTGTCCTTGTAGTCCCCAAAGCCATCTTTGCTAACGTTCTAGGGACTGAGCTTAGGTCTTTAGTCCAGAATGCTGTAATGGTAAAAGATTCATAGTAGTGGGTGTGTTATCAGGAGTGCTAGATGCTTTCTATACAGGTCATAGTTGAATTTACCTCATTTGAGATCAACATCATTTAATCGTTCAAAAGATTCAAGTAGTGGGTGTTGTTGCCAGGAGTGTAGGTGTTTTTTTTACGCTCTTGAAGAACTGTCATTCTCATTGGTGAAGTTATGCACAGCTGCTCCAGGCTGTTGAACTGAAGCATTAGAAAATGCAAATTAATATTCCTCTTGTAATGACAAAGCTTCTTTTTTTTTAAACAGTTTTTCCCCTTGGCGTCTCTTTTATGTTTATATTTATTTTCATCGATCTTTTATTCTGAGTGAAAGCAACCAGGTTCAGAGGCCCACGTAGTGTATGATGCCATTTACATGAAATGTCCAGAGTAGGCACATCCTTCTAGACAGGAAGCAGATGTCCAGGGGGTGGGGTGAGAGGGAAATGACTGCTTAGTGGAGAGGGGTTTCTCACTGAGGGGATGAAAATATCCTGAAATCCATCGCATGTGTCTGTAAATATATCAGACACCACTGAATTCAGTACTTTAACTGAGTGACCTGCATGGGATGTGAATTATATCTCAGTAAAACTGTTGCTGAAAAACTCTCAAAGAGGTTGCAGGTTGACACAGTCCTTAGGTGTGTCATTGGAAAATATGTGGATTCCTCGTCATGTTGTTGCTTTGTGCCAGATTATTCCTCTCTTCCCGTGTAGAGTTGGGGATTTCAGGAAATGCTTTTGTCCCTAAACCCAGAACACCTCATGCAGGGTCTGTAAGTGCGCTCATAGAGAAATGTGTGGAAGTGGGACCTCTGGGTTAGAGTCGCCTGAGATGCTGCTGTTGGGAGACTTGGGTAAACTGTTGGGAGAAGACTTGGGTAAACTATATAGGAGGTGTTCTGTCTTAGGAGGATGAATTGGAATTTCTTTACAATGCCATTCCCATCCCATATACAGGCCGTGGAAGGCAGGTAGCAATTTCAGAATTGGTCTTTGAATTTGTCCTTGTAGTCCCCAAAGCCATCTTTGCTAACGTTCTAGGGACTGAGCTTAGGTCTTTAGTCCAGAATGCTGTAATGGTAAAAGATTCATAGTAGTGGGTGTGTTATCAGGAGTGCTAGATGCTTTCTATACAGGTCATAGTTGAATTTACCTCATTTGAGATCAACATCATTTCCATTATCCAAGTTCACAAGTAGGAATTGACAGACGTGAAGTGTGAACCGAAAGTTGATGCCCTTTCATGGACTTCTTGACTATCTTTCACATGTCAGTTGAAGATGTTGTAGTGTAGTTGGGTTTTTTTGACCCTTTCTAGTAATGACTGCGGCGCTAACATTTGTAAGTTTTTTTCCTTAAAAGTTCCTGTTAACTTACATCAAAGATCTCAAAGCCAGCGATGTCCAAGACACCAATGAAGTACTGCCTGGGCTGCTTGGTGTCCAGCTGCTGGTTGATGCGGGTGACCATCCACAGGAACATCTTCTCGTAGACGGCTTTGGCCAGAGCACCCACTGCGTTGTACACCTTCATGGACAGAGTAATGACTGTCGTTATAATATTAAAGACATGACTTGAAGGCCTGGGAAGTGTGTGGCTCACAGAGGTTGTGCACCTACCTGCTGGACAGTCTGGCCTTTAGTGACAAACTCATTGCCGACCTTGACCCTAGGGTAGCAGAGGGCTTTGAGCAGGTCAGCAGAATTGAGACTCTGGAGGTAGGCAGCCTTGTCAGCAACTGCAGAGACACAATTCAGACATGCAGCATGACCTGCCGTGGCCCCGCAGTGTCTCGGGGTGCAGTAAGGAGTGAGTCACTGCTGTGTGGGGCTCGGTTTGTGTGTCCATCAGGTACCCGGGTATAAAGGAGACGTGAGGTTGGAGTCGGCTTACTTGCCTATATTGTCTCATTTAAGCCAGTTGGGGTTCATTTGGTACCTTCAGTGCCATCCGGCTCGGCTTGCTCCTCTCGCTGCTTTTGCTTGAATTTCAGGTTCCCGTAATGCATGACCGCCCCCGTGAGCTTGTAGATGGACACTCTTTCATCAGAAGTGAAGCCCAGGATGTCAATGGCACTCTGCCAGGAGAGATGAGAGGACAGCGTTAGGAGAAAGGCACTAAGTTATTTACAAGAACTGATACCATGTCCTGCACCACGTAGACAGCAGGTTCTCATTGTCATTCCCACGCATAGCTACGTGTTTTAAAAACTGTATGCGTCACTTACGTCTGTGGCCATCAGCTCTTCTTGGTCATCAATGCTAGGGACTGTGATCTCCCCTTGACTGACGAAGGCGTAGTCGTATGGGTTGGTGGTGATCAGGAGCATTTCTGAGTACATAGAATTCAGGGTGCATGTTTCACATTAGAAGGTGCTAATAAGAAGATGAGCTTCTAACTTAATACTCTTAGGTGCGTTCGTACCAATTAGCTCTGGCTTCTTGTTAGACATGATCTGATAAAAAATATGGTAGCTTCTTTCGGCCTTTAGCTGGAAAGTGACTCTAGACTTCTCCAGAAGATCTGCAATGGAGAGTGGACGTTGGATTAGAGGGCGAACCGGTCAAGATCCTGGAGTGACTTTGGAACTTGGGATGCTGCACTAAATCTCATTGGCCCCTTGGGATCTGAGCTCGGTGGTCCCACGAGGTACCACATAATTGTGTCCCTACCACTGTGGTTGCTCTTAACCATGTCTCGAAGGAAAGTAGTGTTGCCTGGCTCCAGAGATAATCATGTTTCATACAGAAGATCTGTGACATTTTGATTATAATTGATTTTTGATAACCCGTTCCTCTTTGGGTCTCTTCTCACTTTATAAGAGTTGCTAAGAGTAACATTTATGAAGACTCACAGTAAGGAAGAAATCTCATACACTGAGCCCAACTAGTGTACCCCTAGTCTTAGTCTTGTCTTAGAAAAATTTGAAATTTCTTGTGAGGCTGGACTCCTTCAGAAAAGCCCAGCAACTCCTGGCAGTTTCCACATCACCGTTAGCTCCTGACTGGAGTGAGTGAACACACTGTCGGCTCAGGTTAGACTGACATTTCCCACAAGTGTGTTTGGCAGGGAGTGGTACTGCACAGGCTCCCGGCTCAGCAGGAGTTGTGCGATGTTCCTCCAGTCCGTCACTGTCAGTCCTGGGTTCTGTTTAGGAGGTCCAGGTACTCACATGTTTCAATATCAGCAGAAGCCAGCTTCCCTGTGGTACCAAAGTGGATCCTGATGAATTTACCCTTGGAAGTGAAAAAGACGATTTTATATTCAAAACTGTTAGCACACGAGTAAGAAGAGCTTGAACTAAGAACACCGACAGCCTTCCGTGGCATCGAAGAGAACACCCTTCTGTGGTCATCGACTTACAAAGCGAGAGGAGTTGTCATTCCTCACGGTCTTGGCGTTGCCAAAGGCCTCCAGCAGGGGGTTGGCACTGATGATTTGATCCTCCAGAGTCCCCTGCAAAGGACAGAGCAGAGCTCACATCTGGGGCTCCAGAGTTGCTGCCCTGACAGCCCGTGTGCTGTCCTGGCCGCCTGACCCACCTGCATTTTGCCCGTCGTAGGCTCCTCCTTCTTCTTCTCCCCAGTGACTGCAATTGTTGCAAAGTACTGGATGACACGCTTCGTGTTCACAGTCTTCCCAGCCCCGGATTCTCCGCTGTTGATGAAAAACCCAGTCAGTAGAGGTCTGAGACATGGCAGCTGGGGCAGTCTTGGAAACAGAGCATCAGGTCAACTTACGTGATCAGGATGGACTGATTCTCCCGGTCTACAGAAGAGAACGTATAGGCAGTCAGTACCATTTTGTAATCTGTTTGCCAATGGTAAGTTAATAAAATGGCACAAACATAGTGTTTTTCGGCAATCCCAAGGGCTTGGTGGTCCAGGCACCTTTTCCAGCTCCCCCTCTCCTGCATCCTGCACTCCCCCCACCCCGTGTTAATGTACAGAACACTGGTGAAACAGCACTACCAGGGAGCAGGCGGCTTTCTGTTCTTACACTCCACCACTAAATACACACCTGGTAGACTTGGGTTTTCAGGTGGAGTTAGATGACAGGTTAGTAGCAGGTTTATCATAGGTACAAGAAATAAGGCATTAAAGGTAGTTTTCGTGTGGGAGAAGGTGTCAGTAGAGTAAAGGCAGTAGCTATGGAAGTAATTATGGCCTTAGTCGTGTTTGTCTGGGGAGCTAGGAGCTCATTTTGATGTTCTGCTCTCTGTGAGAGGAAGCCGCTCAGCCCTTTCCCCTAGTGGTACCAAAGTGGATCCTGATGAATTTACCCTTGGAAGTGAAAAAGACGATTTTATATTCAAAACTGTTAGCACACGAGTAAGAAGAGCTTGAACTAAGAACACCGACAGCCTTCCGTGGCATCGAAGAGAACACCCTTCTGTGGTCATCGACTTACAAAGCGAGAGGAGTTGTCATTCCTCACGGTCTTGGCGTTGCCAAAGGCCTCCAGCAGGGGGTTGGCACTGATGATTTGATCCTCCAGAGTCCCCTGCAAAGGACAGAGCAGAGCTCACATCTGGGGCTCCAGAGTTGCTGCCCTGACAGCCCGTGTGCTGTCCTGGCCGCCTGACCCACCTGCATTTTGCCCGTCGTAGGCTCCTCCTTCTTCTTCTCCCCAGTGACTGCAATTGTTGCAAAGTACTGGATGACACGCTTCGTGTTCACAGTCTTCCCAGCCCCGGATTCTCCGCTGTTGATGAAAAACCCAGTCAGTAGAGGTCTGAGACATGGCAGCTGGGGCAGTCTTGGAAACAGAGCATCAGGTCAACTTACGTGATCAGGATGGACTGATTCTCCCGGTCTACAGAAGAGAACGTATAGGCAGTCAGTACCATTTTGTAATCTGTTTGCCAATGGTTAGTTAATAAAATGGCACAAACATAGTGTTTTTCGGCAATCCCAAGGGCTTGGTGGTCCAGGCACCTTTTCCAGCTCCCCCTCTCCTGCATCCTGCACTCCCCCCACCCCGTGTTAATGTACAGAACACTGGTGAAACAGCACTACCAGGGAGCAGGCGGCTTTCTGTTCTTACACTCCACCACTAAATACACACCTGGTAGACTTGGGTTTTCAGGTGGAGTTAGATGACAGGTTAGTAGCAGGTTTATCATAGGTACAAGAAATAAGGCATTAAAGGTAGTTTTCGTGTGGGAGAAGGTGTCAGTAGAGTAAAGGCAGTAGCTATGGAAGTAATTATGGCCTTAGTCGTGTTTGTCTGGGGAGCTAGGAGCTCATTTTGATGTTCTGCTCTCTGTGAGAGGAAGCCGCTCAGCCCTTTCCCCAGGGTACTTAGACTGGCCTAGGCTGAGACAGTATTCTGGGAAGAAGATTTGTGGTATAACTGATTTAATACCAGATACACCTTAAAATCTGGAGAGTGTTTTGGTTGGTTCTAGGCAAATGGCAATGGCATTTCGCTGACCATCTCAAAGAGTGTGTTGAGATGGGTAGAGTCTTTCTCCTGTGGTTCAGCTCTAAGAAGATTCACCAGAACAGCATCCAACTCACCAGTCAGCATGAACTGATAGGCGTTGTCAGAGATGGAGAAGATGTGGGGCGGAGCCTCCTGGCGCTTTTTGCCCCGGTAGGCCGTCACCACCTCAGCGTTGTACACCGGCAGCCACTTGTAGGGGTTGACGGTGACACAGAAGAGGCCCGAGTAGGTCTGTACCATTAATATAAAAAGGGAATATAATTATTTCATGAGGCCATCAATACTGTTTTTCAAAATATTAACCACCTGCATGAACAGAAGCCATGAGAACAAACTCACGTAGATCATCCAGGCTGCGTAACGCTCTTTGAGGTTGTACAGCACAGCGGGCTCGTGCAGGTGGGTCATCATGGCCATGTCCTCGATCTTGTCATATTTGGGAGGGTTCATGGGGAAGACTTGGTCTTCCTTCACCGTTACGGTCTGTCAAGTCAATGTAGGGAGGCCAGGTCAAAGGAGTGAGCGGCCAGGTCAAAGGGTGTCAGTTCCCCTAACTGGCAGTGGGGCCCATCTCATCCCCTCCAGATGGTCTACTCACCGCTCCAGCTTCAGTCTTGGCTGTCACCTTCCCCCCTTCCCTGCTCTGCACAGTTGCCTTCACAAAGGACTCCTTCGGGTCCACCACGAAAACTGATGACTTGGCATCGAAAGGCTTATTCTGGGCCTCAATGCGCTCCTTTTCAGACTTTCGGAGGTAAGGAGCAGCCTCCCCAAAAATGGCCATCTCAGCGTCGGAGCTCATGGCTGCAGGTTACTGGCGGCAGCTGGGCACCAGATACCTAGAGGGAGAGAGGGAGAGAGCTGGACCGTGAGCCGGGTGTGGGAGCACCTCGTGCTGTTGCCTTTTGGTCAGTGTGCTTCAGTGGCCGTGCTTATTCCTCACCTTGACTTTTAGGATCATTCCAGTGTTCCGTGCCCATGCTCTGGATGAGCAGATCACTGATTTGAAAGTCTTATCTTTGTGGCTTAGTATTTATGATATTTATGCCTTCATTCTGTCCTCCATATTATTAGCTGTAGTTGACAAGTGTGGAGGAATTGCTGTCTCAACCAGTGACATCTCAAATGTGTTCAGAATTGTTTCTTCTCCTTGCTTTATTTGTTTCCTTTTCTCAACCCTCTGCCATTTTTTGGACATTACTATTATAAAAGAAATGGAAAATAACTATTTCCAATGGCTTTACCATCCAAATGAACCTATTTTAACAACTCAGCTACCGGTCTTCCGTGGTGGTCCAGTGGTTGGCAGTCTGCCTTGCAATGCAGGGAACACCACTTCTATCCCTGGCCGGGAAGGACCCCACATGCCTCCGAGAAGCTAAGTCCATGCTCCCCAACTACTGAGGCTGCAGACCTGTGGTGAGAAGCCCTAGTACCATATCATCCTCTGCTCACCTCAACTAGAGAAAGCCTGTACAGTGATAAAGTGATGAAGACCCAGAGCAGCCAATAAAGAAATAAAGATGTATTAAAAACAAACAAGCAAACCTCAGCTACCTAGGTAAATTTTTCTGCCTCAAATGATTAACATTGAATTTATTAATTGTATGTCAAAATTATCAAAATTGGATATATGAAAAGATAAATTTGTTTTTCTGAACAAAATACCAGGTTGAAAACAGCTTATAAACACAAATATACTCCTCAGTAATTCATAGGTACTAGGTAACTAAAGGGAAAAGTACAGTGAAAGGTGAAACTGCAACAAGTGATTCTGTCCTAAGTCAGAAAAAAATAATTTTTCTATAATCAGTTCTTAAAATTTGTGAAAGTCAGTGGTTTATTAAACAAAAGATAACTTTAAATAGATTCTTCAATTTAAAACATCTGAATACTTAATAAAATTTCATAGTGAGTGTATATCTTTGTAATTGTTTAAGCTAGATTTTAGCACACCAGTTGCTTTTATCTGATTCTTCTTATTTTAGGTATATATATCTATATCTATAAATATATATCTTCCCCTTTCTCTTTCTTAAAAAAAATACCAGTCCTCTCAATGTCTCTTCTGAACTGCATAGCCTGTAAAGTTTCAAACCAAACTGAACTTTTTTTTTCCCACTCACACATTAATTATGAGAAAATAAGTCCTCTTGCCCAGATGGGTGACTCGAGTTAAAGAAGGTGGAAAGCCGTGTGTTGGTTGCCAACAGCAATGACAGCAACAGTCTCAACATTCTGTAGGCTTTCCAGAAGGAGTCCTGGTCCTTAGTCATTAGAATTAGCTTCCCTTGACTTAGAATATTCAGGTGTTTGCCACATACTTTATCTCTGAAACCTATCTAGTTTGTACCTCTAATAGTCTCTTGATGATGCTGAAATGGAGACAGATTTTTAGACGCTGGGACGTTTTAACACTAAGGCTTTCTCTTGCAAGGAGAAAGGCTATTTTTTGTTTCTGTGTATTCACACCAGGCAATCTTGAATCATCAACATCCTGCTTTGCAAAGATTTCTATAACGCTGTGTATCCACAGAGCACAGAGAGGGTAACTCTCATCCTTAACCCCCAAAAACTTCGTGATGAAAAGACCAATAAAAAATTTTAAAACAAACAAGCAAACCTCAGCTACCTAGGTAAATTTTTCTGCCTCAAATGATTAACATTGAATTTATTAATTGTATGTCAAAATTATCAAAATTGGATATATGAAAAGATAAATTTGTTTTTCTGAACAAAATACCAGGTTGAAAACAGCTTATAAACACAAATATACTCCTCAGTAATTCATAGGTACTAGGTAACTAAAGGGAAAAGTACAGTGAAAGGTGAAACTGCAACAAGTGATTCTGTCCTAAGTCAGAAAAAAATAATTTTTCTATAATCAGTTCTTAAAATTTGTGAAAGTCAGTGGTTTATTAAACAAAAGATAACTTTAAATAGATTCTTCAATTTAAAACATCTGAATACTTAATAAAATTTCATAGTGAGTGTATATCTTTGTAATTGTTTAAGCTAGATTTTAGCACACCAGTTGCTTTTATCTGATTCTTCTTATTTTAGGTATATATATCTATATCTATAAATATATATCTTCCCCTTTCTCTTTCTTAAAAAAAATACCAGTCCTCTCAATGTCTCTTCTGAACTGCATAGCCTGTAAAGTTTCAAACCAAACTGAACTTTTTTTTTCCCACTCACACATTAATTATGAGAAAATAAGTCCTCTTGCCCAGATGGGTGACTCGAGTTAAAGAAGGTGGAAAGCCGTGTGTTGGTTGCCAACAGCAATGACAGCAACAGTCTCAACATTCTGTAGGCTTTCCAGAAGGAGTCCTGGTCCTTAGTCATTAGAATTAGCTTCCCTTGACTTAGAATATTCAGGTGTTTGCCACATACTTTATCTCTGAAACCTATCTAGTTTGTACCTCTAATAGTCTCTTGATGATGCTGAAATGGAGACAGATTTTTAGACGCTGGGACGTTTTAACACTAAGGCTTTCTCTTGCAAGGAGAAAGGCTATTTTTTGTTTCTGTGTATTCACACCAGGCAATCTTGAATCATCAACATCCTGCTTTGCAAAGATTTCTATAACGCTGTGTATCCACAGAGCACAGAGAGGGTAACTCTCATCTCAGATCTGAGACCAGTCATGTCCCAGCGTGAGAAGGTCACAAAACCCCAGTGATCCCCGGCGACGTTAAATCCACCCCCACAGTAATAATGGTCTCAGGTTCAAACAGGCAACATTCCAAACTATGGTTTCTCTTCTTTTAATGAATATATCTAACATAGCTGCTATATTAAATACAAAGTCATTCAAAATACTTATTAAATATACAGTAGGCTTTTATCATAATTTGTATTTTTTAACGCAGTAGTAAGAGTACGCATCCCAACCCATGGAGTTGAGGGAGATCCTTTCAATGTTTCAGTTCCATGGCGGAGTCCTTGAAACCACTGACTTAGATCATAGATCACAGGAGCTAGAGGCACCTTAGTAGTCAACCAGGATTCAGCTCCTCGATCTTCTGATGAGGAAACTGAGGCCCAGAAAACTAAAGGGCCATGCTGTGTTCCCAAGATGTGAGTGATGGTGTTGGGACATGAGCCCCACTGTCTTAAGTCCAGGTTTAGTGCTAATTCCACAGCAGCATGCTGTATTTTAAGATACATAAAGCCAACTGGCTTGACCCAGGCATTCAGAGGTGGTGAAAAGCCTGGATCGGCACCTGGAAATTTTGACTTCTATAGCTCCCCCTTGTTGATCGAATCCCTCCATGTCTCTGATATATCCTCATTGTTCAGTTGCATTGATAGTTCATATTAAATATTAGATGTGATCCTTGCATTCTTCCTGAAGCTCTTAGAGCATGTGAAAAAGAAGTGTAAGTAGATTTTGTGTGGGTGAGTGGCCTGAAAATCCAAAATTTTATGATAAACCATTTAAAAAAAATTTTTTTTGGCTTTATTGGTTTTTTATTTTGTTTATTTTGATCCATCTTTATTCTTTGGCCCGTGTGGACCTTCTATTGCAGTGACCTCTCTCTCTTGCAGAGCAGCGGCTCTGGGCGCATGCGCTCTAGAGTGCTGGTTCATAATTGGGCACACTTGTCCAGCCACTCTGCGGCGCGTGGGATCAAACTGGTGCCCCTTGCGTTGCAAGGCGGACTCTTTACCCATTGGACCACCAGGGAAGCCCGAGAAGCCATTTTTAAATAACTGCTCCTTGTATTCTACTCCCAGTACTAAATTAGGAAATAAACTGGTAGCTCTTTAAGACGTAGCAATATAGAAATCTTTTTGTTCTTTAGAGTGTAATAATAGATTACTCTTACCTCTTGTGTTACCAGATGGAGAAGGTGGCAGGCTCAAAGCAGACAACTACTGTTGAAAGAAAAAACAAACAGGAGAATGCGAATTCTTTTATTTTTTTTTTCCATTTAATTACAAAATACTAGTAACTATATTGTGGATGATGTCATCCTTAGGAATGTTGGAGAGAAAAATTTAAATTTGGGCAACAGTAGCCGTCTCCCTCAAGGGAATAATCACATTAATCAGGAATGTGAAGCTAGCCGAGTGCTCTTCCATGATACATACCTTAAAGACTCTTGAGGAGGGACAGGCCAGAGGCAGCCCTGCTCCACTTTTATAGAGAGCGTTCTGCAAACACAGCAGCCACCTCAGCTGTCCCAGCTGGGAACCTACTTGGCAAAACCTTTTTTGGCAATCTCTTTGCACAATATTCACTGACTGTGATTGTGAATGGATATAATTAGAAATATTTCTTGACACCTATAAATAAATTGACAGGATGATCTAGGGTTCTTTATAGGCATTTGATAGGGATGGAGATTCAGGGCTTCTAAGGCTGTTTCTCCAGCTTTGCTATTGCATCATTCATCACAGCATTCAAAGCCAGGTTCCCACTCTTCTCCTGCCTGTGATGTTGCTCCGACAGAATGAGCTTGACACGAAGAGTCAGAACGAATGGACTGTTTAGCCCTTTGAGCCATTAAGGAACTAGGATGAATTTTAGATCCGACACTATGCTTGGAAGCAGTGAGTGATGGATATTGAAGCAGAAAATTCCTAGGTCCGGATCTTGGACACACTGGTGATAGATTCTTTTAAAGTCTGAATGCCTAAATGTGAAGGAGAAGCTTAGACAGATTCTCAGATTAGGCAGTAGTGACAGGCCGGTGGGGGTGTCATATAGGATTTAAAATAGATATAAACACTTGTTCCTTATCTTGTCTTCAGTTCACAAGCTTTCACCGAGGGGACAACAGAGTGCCATGTGATATTTTGTGCATGTTTCCACTGCATAATGGAAGGAGACATAAATACACATTCCTAGTTCATGGGCAAATCCTCATGACTAGCTGCAGCTCAGATCAGGCAGACAGTTTGTATTTTTGTTGAAAGTGGGTGGAAAACCATGGTATCCATAAGACTGTGTGGATTGAGAACATGGGTGGGCTATCACATATGCCCGTGGTTTATGTGTAAATTGGGTTTTGGTGGTTTTGCCACAGACACAGCTGCTGCTGAACATGACAGGAAACCTATCTAACTCTTAAGTGTGTGCCTGAGATCTGATGGGATATTTTTGGCTATCAACTGCTAGCTTAAATTACCGATCAGTGTGATCACTGTTTTTAAACATCCTGTTGGCTTAGAATTTCTCTTTCATGCGTTTTCACATTGAATATTTCATACATTTTATTTCTTTGATACAATACTGTGGAGTAGTTGGTCGGTCTGTTTCTTTCCTTCCGCTCCCCCACCCCAGACTTCCATGGAAATGATTTATAGAAGTCTAGTAACTTACCCAAGATGTTAGTCTTGAAGCCAGAAAGAAGAGCCATTTTCTGAGGCTTTTTTTTCCCCCTCAAATTTAAGATATTTGCAACTCATTTATTTTTGCTTTTTGTGGAACTTAATATCTAAATGGTAGACATAAATATTATCAAACACATGCGCTAGTTTTGAAACTGAAAGATAAAAGAAGAAACTATGGATGAGACCAGGACACATTGGCTGAGTTATTCAGGTAGAGCTCATAGGGATTCTCTGCCTGAAAGTCACAGCTTTGCCCAGTTGCTTAAATCGACTGAGCATGCAGTCCTTAAAAGGTCTAAGTAAGGAGTGGGTGGGAGTGAGGAGATAGAGACTGTCAGTGTGTTAACACTTCTGGGAATCTTTGTAAAAGAAAGCAGAGAGATGAATCAATAGCTAGAGGAAAGAAATAGGGTCAGGGGAGAGATTGGAAATAAGACGGAAAGAAAAGGATATATTCCATCGTAGGGAATGAGACTCAGAGCCAGGCGAAGGAGATAGCCAATGAATCGACAGAGAGACCTCCACGTCAGGAGGATGAAGCAGGTTTTGCCGTAAAAATGTGTGGCCATTTCCATCTGATGACACCTGTTTTCTTTTAAGCAGGGCGTGAGATCGTTTTCTTGGGCAAAGGGAGAAATGGAAATCTGAGGAGAGTGGGCAGATTTGAAATAGAGTGAGCAAGCTGACTATGTAACTCCAGCCCCAAAGGCTCACTGGGGTTAGTGACTGGGAATTTCTCTCAAGTATGAAGTAGTGAGTTGTTTGACTCATTAGTGCCTTTGCTCTCAAGTGTCGCCCGGGATAGGACATGGAAAGGACATTTAGAACACTGTCAGTAGAATAGACAGAAAACTAAATTATGAATTTTTGCTTTATGGGGGAGGAGTAAAGATGAAATAGCGGCTGATGGATATGGAAGAAATAAAAGGTCAGAATACTGGAGGTGTCAATGGAGCTGAATTGTTATGCTGAGGATAGTCCAACAAGCAGCAAGAAAATTAGGTGAGAGAGGCCTGATTCAGTGACTTAGAAGGCTAGGGATTTTCTCGAGTAAGGAAGAAATGGAGGGGAGGGTGGGAGTCAGTGTGTTGGATGCACCATCCGTGTAGGCACTGAAGTCTCCTGGGAAGCTAGTGCGAATTGGATGGAGAGAAGAGAGATGCCAGCGTCTGCCATGAATGAAAAGGCAGTAGGTGACAAACTCAGGGAGGAGCCTTCTGTGAGAGGATGCGTCTCGGTAGCGGCAGGGGTTATTGTTTCAGGCTCAGGACTGAGGCATTCTTAAACCATCAGGGAATAATGGTCAGCTCTTAAAAGCACTTCCAGGGAAGCACTGTTCTTGGCAGGAGGCAGATTTCAGTTCAAGCTGAGAGGCGGGATATGTTCCAAGGGGCCTGAAGAAACCCGTGTTTTCTGGGAGAGTCTGTGTGCAGTGAGGGCCCACTAACACTGGCTGCCCTTGTCAGAGCCTGCCTCTCTTTCCTGTGTCTTTGCTTAACGTTTGTCCATTTATCTATTCATTTTTCTCAGTCAGTCAGTAACCAAATGAAGTAGCAGTGTGTGATTGGAGTATGAGGTCATAACCGCTGGCAGAGAATTGGATAATTCTCTGTTGTTGTTGTTGTTGCTGTTCAGGCGTCCGATCGTGCCTGACTCCTTGCAACCCCATGGACTGCAGCACTAAGGACTGTTAAAAACAGCTCTGTGAAGTATTTTAAAGTTCAACTCAAGCTGTAGCATTAAACAGTTGTCTCTGATGATCAATAGAAAATAGACAGGAGGTGTGCAATACCCCAGAAGAAATCTTTCCCAGGAGCTGAGGTCCCGAGGGTGCCATTGGACAACTTATCCTACTAGATACTGTAATTGAAAACATTGAGTTTTTTATTGCTCCTTTGAAATAGTTATGTAATGTTCTTGTAAGACCCTTGCTGTGTATATTCCTGATAGATAAGATGATGCTGTTTTACCTGCTCCCTGCCTGTGAAAGATAGCTGGGAGGCCCATGCTGGCCCCAGCACACGTAAATCTGTAGTGGTAGTAGTAGTGCCGGTTGGAGCAGTGATAGACCTTGCTGTACGCTATAGAAAGGCAAGTGTAGCCACCGGAAGATCAGACAGTGAGAGTGGGGAACTGACTTTCTGGAAATATTCACTGACCTTCTATTGCCAGCAGGAATACTAGGAGAAAGCCTTGTAAGAAGTATAGAAATTTTCAAAGGGAGCAGCTACTGAAAATATATTCATTCTTAACAAGTGATGAGGCTCAGTAAACAAACAACAGGACATCTGTGGGTAATGAAAAACTAAAAGTTTCAGAAAATCTGTAGAATATATTTTCCTCTCAAGGGGATCCTAATCTCAATTTACTGGATTTGGTTTGTATTTTAAATATTTTTGGCTGTCTATTCCAATTTTTTTTGAACTTTTCTTTTATGTAGGTAATTATTGTTTTATTTGTACTCAGTCTTAAGATCAAGGATTTCCTACCGTTTTATGAAGACAGTCAGTACACTCACTAAGAGAACTGTTTTTTTTTTTTTCCTGAAAACTAACTGTTGCTTCCCCAGGTGAGATTTACACTCTGCTCTGAAACCTCTTATTCTGTGTGCCTAAGGTCTGCCTCTAGGCTTCACTTGCTCTTCCCACAGTGGTGTTCAGGGATCTTCTTAACAGGGACTGGCCTGGCTGCTCCTGCCAAGTTTTATTTTTGGTGGCTCAGTCCTTCTCAGTAAGATAGAAGTAATATGTTTGTTTGTTTGTTTGTTATGGCACAAAAAGATAAATTGACACACTGTAACAAAGAGACTCACAAGTTCTTTGCAGATAAATTTTTTATCTGCAAAAATCGTAAATACAAAACAGAGTGACAAAGATTTTCACATTTTGTGCATTTCTTTGGTCACTTTTTAGCGTTTGGGTGAGTTACTCTTCACTGATGATTTTGGTGTGAACCTCCCGGCTCTTCACCCGCAGCTTGTTGACCTGGGACTCGGCAATGTCGGCCCTTTCCTCCGCCTCTTCCAGCTCGTGCTGGAGCTTGCGGAATTTGGAGAGGTTCACATTGGATTGTTCCTCCTGAGGATAAATGGAAATGCATTCATGAGGGGAAAAAGTTCAGAATTTCTAGTTTCTTAGATCCGTGGGTCTATGAATTTGTTTTTACTTAAAAATGCTTCACTCTAATGCACCTTTTTTTTTTTTCTTTTAGCCTAGAGATATGCTCTTGATTTTTTTTTTTTTTAATTAACTCCTCTCATGCTTCTGGAATCAGGGGTAGTAAGGAAGGCCTGATGACCTTTGTCTCTAGGTTTGTCTAAAAGTTCTCCTTTTATAACATCTAGACATCTCAGAACTACTGCTAAATATGCCAGCCTTCCAGCCTCTTTTACCTTTCCCTAACCCCCCAGAATTCTAAGAATGGAACCAGACTTCTTAACAATGCAGGTATACAATCTGCATTATACCAAACTAGTGCCCTTGAGTATCAATTTCTGTCACTTGAGCACTATTGCCACTTAATGCAGTTTAGACGTTAAACAAGAAGTCTTTTGCCAAAATAGTCTAGGGGTTCCCTGATTAGATTAATACTTGAATACGTAGCAGTAAATTTGAGAAGGCCAGTTCTAGTTTAGTCTGTAGTAGTCATTGTTTTTAAAAAAGCTCATTCAGAACTATCCAAAATATGGCTTTCAAATGTAGAACGTTTAGAAAACTTTGAGTCACTAAATAACACAACTTGAGAAAAATCCCAGATGGTCCTCTAATAAATGAGGGAGTAGGGACCAGAGAGAGGTTCTGTTTCTCTCAGATCAGGGGAAAAACAAAAGCACCAATGATTAGAGGAGCTAATTTGTGATGTGTATAGTTGTATATACCCAGGAAATTGATAGTTTTTGATTATTATTTCAGATAAATCACAGGCTGAAGAAATAAGGGGAAGTGGAGTGCTGAGGGTCTTGTGGAATATAACCAAGACCTTCTGAGACTTAATATTTAAAAGCTTACTTGACACCTTCCCTTGTATATAGAATGGTATCTCAAACAGTGTTTCCAAAACAGAATTCCTGTTTGCTTCTTGGCCTGCATGTGTGTTCCTTCCTTAGTTCCCCATTTTAGTAAGTTTATACCACCACCAAGTTATTCACATCACAAACCTGATTAATTACACTTGTTTTCCTTTCTTTGTCTTCCCAAGCAAAACCTATTAGCATATCTTATAGTTACTACCTCCAAAATAGAGCTTGAATCTCTCCACTTCTGTCTTCTGCACAAGGCACTGGATGACTTGAAAAGCCTCCTCACATCTCTTTGAGTGCCTAATAATGTTGTCTACAATCCATTCTCCAACAGTAGTTGGAATTTTGTTTGTTTGTTTACATAATATAAATCAGGGCACGACCAAGCCAGCTTAAATCCTGTGGGGGCTTCCCCAGTGTCCCGGTATACCCCGAACAAACGAAAAGCAGACTTCTTATCATTGCCTAGGAGAGCCCACGACCCAGCCCCTTCCCAGGTCTCTAGTGCCACCTCTGTCGCTGTCCTCCTTGTTCTGTCCACCTCCTGGACCAGACTCTTTCCCACTCAGCGGATTTGCATTTGCTGTTCCTTCTCCCTGGAACATTCTTCCCTACTGCAGCAAGTGGTTGATTTCTTCTCATTTTTCAAATCGTCATTGAATTATTTGTCATTCATGTTTCCTTATTTTGCCCTTCTTTCTTTCACCCCTTGAACTAAATTGGCCTGGATATCTTTGAGCAGGAGGCAGCTCCCTCGCCTCAAGGGGTTCTGAACTCACCGCTTCCTCAGCTTGTCTCTTGTAAGCTTTCACCTTCGCTTGCAGTTTATCCACCAGATCCTGGAGCCTGAGAATGTTCTTGCGGTCCTCCTCGGTCTGAAATATTTTCAAGAGTGAGTTTCTTGAAAGGACAGATATCACCCCATTTTGTTGTTAATTCAGTTTTTGATCCCTTGTAGGCTAGGGGAAACAGACACGACGTTTTCCTTACTTGGTAAGTGAGTTCCTTCACTCGTCTCTCATGTTTGCGTAGACCCTTGACAGCCTCAACATTGCGCTTCTGTTCACTTTCAACTTCTGCTTCCAGTTCACGTACCTGCAAGTGGATGAGTATTTTAGAGATGTTTAGTATGACCCATTCACTCAGCGAATTTCTACTTCTTCAGCTGCTTCTCTTGCTCTGCCTGTATGTAGTGCTTGATGCCCTAATCTAGTCACCCCCTGTATAAACCTTTACAAAGAATATCTCTTCTGCATGTTTGTATGCCCTACATTGTCTAGCCGTGGGAGCTATTAGAAAATAATGCCTTGGATTAGAATGAGGTGGGAATATGCTGATCAGAAGACCCACCCTGGCCTCCAGCTTCTGGATCTGCTTCTTCCCGCCCTACATCTCTTTGAGTGCCTAATAATGTTGTCTAATCCATTCTCCAACAGTAGTTGGAATTTTGTTTGTTTGTTTACATAATATAAATCAGGGCACGACCAAGCCAGCTTAAATCCTGTGGGGGCTTCCCCAGTGTCCCGGTATACCCCGAACAAACGAAAAGCAGACTTCTTATCATTGCCTAGGAGAGCCCACGACCCAGCCCCTTCCCAGGTCTCTAGTGCCACCTCTGTCGCTGTCCTCCTTGTTCTGTCCACCTCCTGGACCAGACTCTTTCCCACTCAGCGGATTTGCATTTGCTGTTCCTTCTCCCTGGAACATTCTTCCCTACTGCAGCAAGTGGTTGATTTCTTCTCATTTTTCAAATCGTCATTGAATTATTTGTCATTCATGTTTCCTTATTTTGCCCTTCTTTCTTTCACCCCTTGAACTAAATTGGCCTGGATATCTTTGAGCAGGAGGCAGCTCCCTCGCCTCAAGGGGTTCTGAACTCACCGCTTCCTCAGCTTGTCTCTTGTAAGCTTTCACCTTCGCTTGCAGTTTATCCACCAGATCCTGGAGCCTGAGAATGTTCTTGCGGTCCTCCTCGGTCTGAAATATTTTCAAGAGTGAGTTTCTTGAAAGGACAGATATCACCCCATTTTGTTGTTAATTCAGTTTTTGATCCCTTGTAGGCTAGGGGAAACAGACACGACGTTTTCCTTACTTGGTAAGTGAGTTCCTTCACTCGTCTCTCATGTTTGCGTAGACCCTTGACAGCCTCAACATTGCGCTTCTGTTCACTTTCAACTTCTGCTTCCAGTTCACGTACCTGCAAGTGGATGAGTATTTTAGAGATGTTTAGTATGACCCATTCACTCAGCGAATTTCTACTTCTTCAGCTGCTTCTCTTGCTCTGCCTGTATGTAGTGCTTGATGCCCTAATCTAGTCACCCCCTGTATAAACCTTTACAAAGAATATCTCTTCTGCATGTTTGTATGCCCTACATTGTCTAGCCGTGGGAGCTATTAGAAAATAATGCCTTGGATTAGAATGAGGTGGGAATATGCTGATCAGAAGACCCACCCTGGCCTCCAGCTTCTGGATCTGCTTCTTCCCGCCCTTCAGGGCCAGCTGCTCAGCCTCGTCCAGGCGGTGCTGCAAGTCCTTCACCGTCTGCTCCAGGTTCTTCTTCATGCGCTCCAGGTGGGCGCTGGTGTCCTGCTCCTTCTTCAGCTCCTCAGCCATCATGGCCGCCTGGATAGCAGTAAAACAAAACCCATTGAGAGAGCTGACAGCCCGTCAAGATTCGAGCTTGACCACCCAGCATGGCCCTCTGCTCACATCCGTGATGGCCTTCTTGGCCTTCTCTTCTGCGTTGCGGGCTTCCTGAACAATGTCCTCCATCTCTCCCTGGATTTGGGTGATGTCTGTCTCTAGCTTCTTCTTGGTGTTGATCAGGCTGGTGTTCTGGTTAAGATATCAAGTTTAGAAATATTAAGTATACAAGAGCAAAATCAGAATATCCAATGTCCTAATGAACCCTCAAACTAGTGTACTAATGTAACTAATTAGTATCCCTTGTTCCATAACTTATCTGAGTTGACAATATATTTTTACATGACATTCAACTCTGAATATCATAGTTCATATAAGCAGTAATATTGTTAATCCAAAGATACTGTGCCTTTTAAACTTGAATTCCCATAAAACATTGTGAATAAATTTTAAAATAATACTAAAATTTGAGTAAGAATATCATTTTAAGTATCTCTTACTATTCTTTTATACCTACCTGGGTGTGCAGGAGCTGCACCCTCTCGCTGGCGTCCAGGAGCTCCTGCTCGGCCATCTTCCGGCTCCTCTCCGTCTGCTCCAGGGTGGCCCGCAGCTCCTCGATCTCGGCCTGCAGCAGGTTGGCTCTGCGCTCCACCATGGCCAGCTGCTCCTTCAGGTCCTCCTGGCCCCGCAGGGCGTCGTCCAGGTGGAGCTGGGTGTCCTGTGGAATAAGCGGTCATTGAGACGCCTTGTTCTCAGGGCTGCCGTCACCCCAGCTGCCCCGGGACCGTCTCCTGAACCCACTTACCTTGAGGATGGCTTGGGTGTTCCTGTAGTTCTTCAGGGCCTCAGCAGCCATGCGGTTGGCGTGGTTCAGCTGGATCTCCATTTCATTGAGGTCTCCTTCCATCTTCTTCTTGAGCCTGATGGCATCATTCCTGCTCCTGATCTCAGCGTCCAACGTGCTTTGCATGGACTCCACCACTCTAATGTGGTTCCTCTTCAACTGGTCGATTTCCTCATCCTTTTCAGCGATCTTCCTGTCAATTTCAGACTTGACTTGGTTCAACTCCAGCTGGATGCGCAGGATCTTTCCCTCTTCGTGTTCAAGAGATGCCTTAATGACAGCAATGGGTGACGTTAGCAGGAATGGAAGTGTGGCATACTCTAGAAGTAGGAATTATTTCCTACCTTTGTGGAACTTTATTCCACTGTTACAGAAATTTCTGCAATGCGGTGTTACTGGTTTTGTATAATTCTATCTCCTGAACTAGTTCATGCCCTGACCTAACCTCATCTTTGTTTTCTTGGTGTCTCTAGCACATAGTTCCTGATGCCCAGTTATGTAGTTGTATGCATGGTCATTTTCCATTCTCATGGTACACAGAGTACAGATTATTTTTCTTTTCTCTTGATTCACCTATTCTTGCATGTATTCCATCTCAGTTACTCCCCAAATGATTTTAGAGTCTACAGTAAAGCGCATACCTCTGCCTCCTCTAAAGCAGCCTGAATTTCAGACTTCTCTTGTTCCACTTGCTTCTTTACTTTCTCCAGCTCATGGATACGTTTCCCTCCTTCTGCAATCTGCTCCGTGAGGTCAGAGATCTCCTCTGTTGGTGAAAAATTTTTGAAATCATTCAGTGAGGAAAACTCACTGAATTTCTTTCAAGCCCTTTGTTGAAGAAAAAGTAAAGTGTACTCACGTTGTAAGTTCTTGTTTTCCCGTTTCAAGGTTTCCAGTTGGTCTAAGGACTCCTCATAAGCATTCTTAATCTTGAATAGCTCTGTGCTAAGGGAGCGGGACTCCTTCTGGGAGGCTTCAAGCTCAGCATGAGTTTCTTCATACTTCTGTTTCCATTCTGATAGAATCTGAGGGGCAAGGAATTGTGAAGACATTTGGTGGAGAAAGTTTGGGATGAAAACCGTATTTTCTGGCAGCTTTCAAACAGAATTGAGATGGTTGGGGACTAAAAAATAATTATGAATGAGAAGAATAGAAACCACAGGAATCCTTCTTCTCTCCACCTGCTCAGAGCAGGAGCACAGCCCTTGGACGCTCTGAATAAGCACACGGAAGGTGGCTGGCTGTCTTTAACCCCATGTGGAATGCTGAGGCAGAGGTAGAGGCTGCCGCAGAAGCTACCTTGTCGAAGTTCCTTTGCTTTTTGTCCAGGGCTGCGCAGGCTGCGTTGGTCCTCTCCACATCAATCATGAGGTCCTCCACCTCATTCTGGAGCCGCTGCTTGGTCTTCTCTAGGGAGGCACATTTGGCGTTCACAGCTTCTACGTGTTCCTCAGCATCCTGCAGACGCTGGGCCAGCTTCTTCCTAAAATGTGGAATAAGGCTCACCCAAAAACTCTCCTAAGGCATCCACCAAAACATTAGAATTCCTATCTGGCTGTACATTATTCATAGGACAGGTGACTAAATCTCTCCTTAAACTTTCCCTTGAATGAGCAGGTCCCTTCCATAAACTTTTTGTTGAATAAGATTCTTTCTGTTAAGTTCAGTCTTGAAGATTTGATTGCATTTAAACTTTTATATAAGAATGTTTTCTTTCTTATTGCAGAATTTAATGTCTACTTTTTAGTCTTTAACAATGTTTCTTTTTTTCTCTACAAATAGCTATATTTTTACATACCAAAAGGTGAAGCTGTGGTTTAAAGCCAGATTTTTTTTTCTCTCTCTTACATACCTGTCACTTTACACGAATTTCTCCGTTAGTCACTAATGGACTAATGGAGAACAATAGACAGTAATGGACATTTGTCCACGTGGTACTTATATATCAGTGCACTTTGACTGTTAACAGAGTTATTTCCATTTTAAGTAAGTCCAGAAACATACTTGGCCTCCTCCAGCTCCTCCGTGCGCTGGATGGCGTCTGTCTCGTACTTGGTCCTCCACTGGGCCACCTCGCTGTTGGCCTTGGACATTGCCCTCTGCAGCTCGGCCTTGCCCTCCTGCTCCTCCTCGTACTGTTCCCGCAGCAGGTCACAGTCGTGGCGGGCAGACTGCAGGGCGTGGGCCAGGGCGCTCTTGGCCTGGGAACATAGTGATTGGTGACTTGATTTTATGTCTTCAAAGTGATGTTTAGTCCCTAACTAAGCTCCTGTAGGCCACCAGAAGAAAATCTATAGAAGTGAGTAGAGAACAATCTTAAAAGCAAGGATAACAACAAGAGCAACAGTAATAAGTAGGGCTAACCTTTATCTCCTCTTCAAGCTGCCTTTTCAGCTCTTCAATCTGTTGAGTGAATGCTTGTTTGCCCCTTGAGAGCTGAGAGACTAATGAGTCCTTTTCATCTAGCTGGCGTGAGAATTCACCTATACAGAGCAAGAACCAGAAAACTCAGGTTAAAACTTGAAAGTTAAAACTCTTAAAGTTACAAACTGGAGCAAGGAAAGGGAGCTGGGGCTGAAACATGATGCTGAGTGTGAATTACAGCAGACCATCAATTTCTGCTTCAACCCTGGTCAGCCCATCCACGTGAAAGGAGAAGTAAGAAAGACTTTGAGACAGGTTTTATGTTTCTGAACAACATAAAAGATTTGGGGAGATGTTTAAAATTGTTTGAACACAGTAGAAATTGATGAAGAAATATGTAAAAACAAATCAGACCAACAAAATGCATTCCAATGTTGCTTTTGGTTTTTTGTCTAAGGCACGTGTTGTATTAGTTTACCTTCCATTAAAACTTGAGTGAAATATAATTTATTTTGTGGTAAATAGGATACTTTGAGCATACCCCTCTGAATTGATGTTCAAAGGAAAATCCTGGAAGAATTTTTAAATAAGAGACACTAGAGTGTCCTCTCACCCCCAAAACGTGTTGGTTTGTGGATAACTAATCAGTTCCTAAACTAAGTGGCGTTTAAGTGTGTCTCTCATTCTTTAAGTACCATAATTCAAAAATACACTGTACAGTTGACCCTTGAACAACCAATGGATTAGGGATTTCAACCCTTTGGGCAGTCAAAAATCAAGTTATAACCTTACAGTCAGCCCTGTCTGTCCTTACCCATGGATTCAACCAACTGTGGATCATCTAGTCCTGTGATACATTTTTAATGAAAAAAAAAATTCACGTATAAGTGGATTCACACTGTGATCAACTATACTATGTTAAAAAGAGGAAAAAACACTTTCAGCACTGTTTCTGAACTGGTAACCTGGAAGCCTTATCTCTTTAACATTCAATCTCTGTAACATTTAATAATCACAACTTTCTTTTCATACCACTAAATTACTAGGAGTAAACATGTAATGAGGAAAAGAAGCCACAAGGGGAATTTTGATTCTTTGAGAAGACTTTTTTTTTTTTTTTCATAAAGTGTGCTTAACACCTGTATCATGATAATAAAAACCTTACTTGAGCTTTGGTCTAGAAACAACAGTATTTGAATGAATATAAAGGAGTAAAAGTGGTTCTCCAACAGTTTGATCTACCCATTGCTTTACTGGTCCAAATGACCCATAAAACAATTTCCTTCTTGGTACCTCTCACTTGGGGAGGCAGAACTTTGGTAGGAAGTTGGACAGGTTGATATGGAGAGAGGAAAGTGAAGACTCTCCAGTTTGGGTAATAAGAACTCCATGAGCCTGGCTTGTATTCTCCTGGCTCGATTGTGGTCCTCAGTATGTCCCTGCTTCACTATGGTACTACCAACAGTTGGTAAGACTTTAGGGAAAGGACTGGAGTAAGCATTCTTGGACAGGTCATTTCACGACCATCATAATTTGATGTTGTTAAAATGGGATAACATGGCACAGACTAATGAGGGTGAAAAGTGTTAAGTAATGTGTGGAAGCACTTTGAAAAGTGAAAGTAAATACTGTGAGGGTTCACTTTTTATTTGCTGACTTTTGAATTAGAGTGAAATATGCTTTAAAATGTTAAAAAAAAAAAAAAAGAAAAAAAGAGCCTGGGTCTCTATTTTAAAAGAAAATGAACCCAAACCATAAAGAAAGGAAGAAACTAGTCCAGCCTGGTGGTGGTCACTAAGGTGTTTGTGTGAGCAGCACCTCCCAGGGTGGTCATATGTGAGCTCAGATAACTCGTTGCACAGTTTTTCAGCCAGCTGAGCACATCAGGTGAATTTGTCATTCGAGGTCAACACAGCTGGATGGCCCAACCTGATTCCGTCTGCAGGCGCGCCCTCTGTGTGGTCAGGTCGTTGATCAGCCGCTGCTGCTCCTCCTCCTTGGTCTTCAGTTCACTCAGCTGATCTTCTAGAGTGCGGCACATCTTTTCGAGGTTTCCCTGCATTAAAAAAAAGTGGTAGATGGCATCTCACATATTTAGACCATAGAAATCTGCATTAATCTAAAGGTTTCCATAGGAGCTACAGTAATCATTTCTTTTGAGAATAAACTGTCTATCCAAACAGAACTGACTGAGGCTTTCAGCTGTGATGAAAAGAGGAAAAAAGATGTATAGTCTAAACCTACTGCCATGAAATTGTGTTGTGAATCAAAGCCTTTACTCAGGTGGCTTAATTGGGGTACAGAAATAATGACCCTCAGTAATTCAACCATGACAGTCTTTTCTTCTTTCTTTCTTTTTTAAATTTATATTTATTTCTTTATTTTAAAGTTTCTACAGAGTTTTGTTGTTCACAGACATGCACGTTCCCAGATCAGCATGACAGTCTTTTGAGAGACAAATTATGTATTTGTGCTGAGGGGAAAACCAGAAAGCCTAATCAAGATGAGGTGTTTCAAAAATTTCAAAATGAATTATTGAATTGGATTTTTACTGGAAAGGACTGAGTAAGCATTAAACTTGACGACAGGTCATTTCACGACCATCATAATTTGATGTTGTTAAAATGGGATAACATGGCACAGACTAATGAGGGTGAAAAGTGTTAAGTAATGTGTGGAAGCACTTTGAAAAGTGAAAGTAAATACTGTGAGGGTTCACTTTTTATTTGCTGACTTTTGAATTAGAGTGAAATATGCTTTAAAATGTTAAAAAAAAAAAAAAAGAAAAAAAGAGCCTGGGTCTCTATTTTAAAAGAAAATGAACCCAAACCATAAAGAAAGGAAGAAACTAGTCCAGCCTGGTGGTGGTCACTAAGGTGTTTGTGTGAGCAGCACCTCCCAGGGTGGTCATATGTGAGCTCAGATAACTCGTTGCACAGTTTTTCAGCCAGCTGAGCACATCAGGTGAATTTGTCATTCGAGGTCAACACAGCTGGATGGCCCAACCTGATTCCGTCTGCAGGCGCGCCCTCTGTGTGGTCAGGTCGTTGATCAGCCGCTGCTGCTCCTCCTCCTTGGTCTTCAGTTCACTCAGCTGATCTTCTAGAGTGCGGCACATCTTTTCGAGGTTTCCCTGCATTAAAAAAAAGTGGTAGATGGCATCTCACATATTTAGACCATAGAAATCTGCATTAATCTAAAGGTTTCCATAGGAGCTACAGTAATCATTTCTTTTGAGAATAAACTGTCTATCCAAACAGAACTGACTGAGGCTTTCAGCTGTGATGAAAAGAGGAAAAAAGATGTATAGTCTAAACCTACTGCCATGAAATTGTGTTGTGAATCAAAGCCTTTACTCAGGTGGCTTAATTGGGGTACAGAAATAATGACCCTCAGTAATTCAACCATGACAGTCTTTTCTTCTTTCTTTCTTTTTTAAATTTATATTTATTTCTTTATTTTAAAGTTTCTACAGAGTTTTGTTGTTCACAGACATGCACGTTCCCAGATCAGCATGACAGTCTTTTGAGAGACAAATTATGTATTTGTGCTGAGGGGAAAACCAGAAAGCCTAATCAAGATGAGGTGTTTCAAAAATTTCAAAATGAATTATTGAATTGGATTTTTTTACTGGAAAGAACTTGAGTTTTCAGGATGAGTCTTGGGGTGCAGCTCTTCTCATGGAGAGGGAGCACTGGGCCCCACCCATCACCCTGATGTTGCCCTTCCTGCCACCAGCCTCTTGTCATAGTCTCCTCTTGCCAGGTAGACTCTTGAAAAGCTTGCTCTCACCAGTCCCACGAAAATTTCTTTAAGATTTAAATCATATTTGTACCTTGGCTTTGGAGACAGTCTCCATGTTGCTAGCGAGGTCGTCGATCTCCATCTTCATCTCGCTCTTCTCCTTCTCCAGCTTCTGCTTCACCCTCTGCAGGTTATCGATCTGCTCCCCCAGCTCCGCCACGCTGTCCGCGTGCTTCTTCCTCAGCGTGGCCGCCGTGGCCTCGTGCTGCAGGGTGGCCTCCTCCAGGTCCCGGCGCATCTTCTGGAACTCGGCCTCCCGCTTCTTGTTCATCTCGATCTGGGCGGAGGTGGCCCCGCCGGCTTCTTCCAGCCGCTCGCTGATCTCCTCCAGCTCCCGGGAGAGGTCCGAGCGCTGCTTCTCTGCTTTGGCGCGGGAGGCGCGCTCTGCCTCGATCTCCTCCTCCAGCTCCTCGATGCGGGCCTGGCGGTGGGGCAGAGCTCATCGTGAGCTTCTCTGTGTTGGTAATTTTGTTGTGTTGAATGAGGCTGATGGAAACCATGGACTTACCTGTAACTCCTTGATCTTCTTCTGAAGTTGCATCCCAAGGGCCTGTTCATCTTCAATCTTGCTTTGCAGATTGCTCATTTCAAACTCCTTCCTATTAGGAGAGCAACATGTTAGCTCACACTCTGTCCCTATGGCTGCCGTTGAGGAAGTGCTGACTGCATTTTACCAGTTAGTAGTGTACCATTTTCATTAAGTTCAGAAGTCAAAGATGTCATTATGCTTTTTTCCTGTGTGCCATGAGGTGTTATTTTCAAGATCCAGAAGTGAGCAGCTACAATTATGTTCTCTCATACTCACTTTTTGAGTTTCTCATCCAGTTGCTGCTTGTCATTTTCTATATCCATTGTGGACTCTTGGGCCAGTTTTAGGTCGCCCTCCAGTTTCCTCTTGGCTCTCTCTAGGTCCATGCGCAGTTTCTTCTCTTGTTCCAGAGATCCTTCAAGCTAAATATAAATAATATTGAGTCAAAGGAGTGCTCAGTTTCTTTCCAAAAAATAATTTCCTTGACAATCCTAGACTTACATCATCCACTTGCTGCTCTAGCTTGGTCTTCGCTTTGGTCAGGGTGTTGACCTTGTCCTCTTCTGCCTGCAGGTCGTCCAGGGTCTGCTGGTGGGCCTCCTGGAGGGCCTTCTTCTCCTTGGTCAGCTTGGCAATGGTCTCATCCAGGCCTGCCATCTCTTCTGTGAGGTTTTTCACCTGGAAAGGTTAAGGAAGAAATTATCTCTGCTCCAGAGCAGCCTCATTAGATGACAAAGTCTCTGTATGCTGTAGAGAAGTATATTTCAGACCTTGTTCTCCGTGGCGTGTTTCTCCTTCTCCACTTTGGCCAGTGTCAGCTCAAGGTCGTCTATGTCTTTCTTCAGTTCTGAACACTCGTCCTCCAGTTTCCTCTTCTTGGCCGTCAGCTCTGCATTGATTTCTTCCTCGTCCTCGGCTCTCTCCGTCACCTCCTTGGTCTTAGCCTCCAGCTGGATTTTGGCTCCTCGATGGGCCTGGCGGTGGGCAGAGCTCATCGTGAGCTTCTCTTGGTAATTTTGTTGTGTTGAATGAGGCTGATGGAAACCATGGACTTACCTGTAACTCCTTGATCTTCTTCTGAAGTTGCATCCCAAGGGCCTGTTCATCTTCAATCTTGCTTTGCAGATTGCTCATTTCAAACTCCTTCCTATTAGGAGAGCAACATGTTAGCTCACACTCTGTCCCTATGGCTGCCGTTGAGGAAGTGCTGACTGCATTTTACCAGTTAGTAGTGTACCATTTTCATTAAGTTCAGAAGTCAAAGATGTCATTATGCTTTTTTCCTGTGTGCCATGAGGTGTTATTTTCAAGATCCAGAAGTGAGCAGCTACAATTATGTTCTCTCATACTCACTTTTTGAGTTTCTCATCCAGTTGCTGCTTGTCATTTTCTATATCCATTGTGGACTCTTGGGCCAGTTTTAGGTCGCCCTCCAGTTTCCTCTTGGCTCTCTCTAGGTCCATGCGCAGTTTCTTCTCTTGTTCCAGAGATCCTTCAAGCTAAATATAAATAATATTGAGTCAAAGGAGTGCTCAGTTTCTTTCCAAAAAATAATTTCCTTGACAATCCTAGACTTACATCATCCACTTGCTGCTCTAGCTTGGTCTTCGCTTTGGTCAGGGTGTTGACCTTGTCCTCTTCTGCCTGCAGGTCGTCCAGGGTCTGCTGGTGGGCCTCCTGGAGGGCCTTCTTCTCCTTGGTCAGCTTGGCAATGGTCTCATCCAGGCCTGCCATCTCTTCTGTGAGGTTTTTCACCTGGAAAGGTTAAGGAAGAAATTATCTCTGCTCCAGAGCAGCCTCATTAGATGACAAAGTCTCTGTATGCTGTAGAGAAGTATATTTCAGACCTTGTTCTCCGTGGCGTGTTTCTCCTTCTCCACTTTGGCCAGTGTCAGCTCAAGGTCGTCTATGTCTTTCTTCAGTTCTGAACACTCGTCCTCCAGTTTCCTCTTCTTGGCCGTCAGCTCTGCATTGATTTCTTCCTCGTCCTCGGCTCTCTCCGTCACCTCCTTGATCTTAGCCTCCAGCTGGATTTTGGTTTTGATCAGCTGGTCACATCTTTCCTCTGCATCAGCCAGGCTGTCTGCTTCCTAAAAAGGGACAGTAGACACTTATAGATCTTGTTCTATGGACATTTTCAGATTTTATTAAGATTTGAAAGCAAACAAGTTAATTGTGCTTTAAAACTTTAGGTTAATTTTTATTAGCTTTCCTTCATTTAGTAAATATTTATTGGGCACTTAAGGCACTAGAGATTTTTTTAAAAGTGAATTTAAGTCATAATTCTTGGTGAAATAATAACAAAAATTATGATTATTAATGATGGGTTTCTGGGTACACTATCCCAAAAATGGCTCCTTGGCATAATGACTATCTTAAGCCAAAGGAGTTTGAGAAAAGAGCAGAAACAGGAAGCCCACTCTGACCTATTACCCTTGCCCTTCTTTCCTGAAACAGGTCATAAAACTTCTTGTGGAAGTTCCCCTGTCTGTAGCGGGAGGAAAGAAGACATTCTTATTATGAAAGGTGGGGGGTGTAAGGCCGGGGAAGGCTGTATAAACACATCTTGTTCAATTCTTATCTTCCTGTTTCTTCATCACTTACTGCCCCAGTCCAGACCCCTTTGTCTTGTCAGTTCTTCACATATTTATAATTTCTTTGTCCAAAGGTATAGAAGTTTCCTACTCTGGTCACTTCTTTAGGTCTTCATTCTCTTGTACAGGCTCCCATGTATATATAAAAATTAAATAAAGTTTGAGGGATTTGCTCCTGTCAATCTATCTTTGTCAGTTTAATTTTCAGACCCAGCCAAGGAACTCTTAAGAGGGTCAAGGAAATTTTTTTTATTCCCCTGCGTGATAACCCATGTTTAATGTATTGGTTTATAATTTCAGTTAGTTTCTTTCTTTCTCTCTTTTCTTTTCTTTTTTTTTTTTAATATTTTGACCTCTTTTTTTTTTTTTTTGCCTCTAAGTCATCATTTTTATTTTTCATCTGTCTTTATTCTTTGCTCACTGGACCATCAGGGAAGCCCTTTGGCCTCTTTTAATTGATTTTTTTTTCCATCCATGTTTATTCTTTGGCCTGTGTGGGCCTCCCATTGCAGTGGCCTCTTTAGCCACAGAGCACCAGCTCTGGGCACATGCGCTCAGGCTGGCTGAACTGGACACATGGGTCCAGCTGCTGCACAGTATGTGGGATCCTCCCACGCCAGGGATTAAACTGGTGCCCCGCACTGCAAAGTGGACTCTTTACCCACTGGAAAATTATAGATCTTGTTCTATGGACATTTTCAGATTTTATTAAGATTTGAAAGCAAACAAGTTAATTGTGCTTTAAAACTTTAGGTTAATTTTATTAGCTTTCCTTCATTTAGTAAATATTTATTGGGCACTTAAGGCACTAGAGATTTTTTTAAAAGTGAATTTAAGTCATAATTCTTGGTGAAATAATAACAAAAATTATGATTATTAATGATGGGTTTCTGGGTACACTATCCCAAAAATGGCTCCTTGGCATAATGACTATCTTAAGCCAAAGGAGTTTGAGAAAAGAGCAGAAACAGGAAGCCCACTCTGACCTATTACCCTTGCCCTTCTTTCCTGAAACAGGTCATAAAACTTCTTGTGGAAGTTCCCCTGTCTGTAGCGGAGGAAAGAAGACATTCTTATTATGAAAGGTGGGGGGTGTAAGGCCGGGGAAGGCTGTATAAACACATCTTGTTCAATTCTTATCTTCCTGTTTCTTCATCACTTACTGCCCCAGTCCAGACCCCTTTGTCTTGTCAGTTCTTCACATATTTATAATTTCTTTGTCCAAAGGTATAGAAGTTTCCTACTCTGGTCACTTCTTTAGGTCTTCATTCTCTTGTACAGGCTCCCATGTATATATAAAAATTAAATAAAGTTTGAGGGATTTGCTCCTGTCAATCTATCTTTGTCAGTTTAATTTTCAGACCCAGCCAAGGAACTCTTAAGAGGGTCAAGGAAATTTTTTTTATTCCCCTGCGTGATAACCCATGTTTAATGTATTGGTTTATAATTTCAGTTAGTTTCTTTCTTTCTCTCTTTTCTTTTCTTTTTTTTTTTTAATATTTTGACCTCTTTTTTTTTTTTTTGCCTCTAAGTCATCATTTTTATTTTTCATCTGTCTTTATTCTTTGCTCACTGGACCATCAGGGAAGCCCTTTGGCCTCTTTTAATTGATTTTTTTTTCCATCCATGTTTATTCTTTGGCCTGTGTGGGCCTCCCATTGCAGTGGCCTCTTTAGCCACAGAGCACCAGCTCTGGGCACATGCGCTCCAGAGCGCTGGCTCGCAACTGGACACATGGGTCCAGCTGCTGCACAGTATGTGGGATCCTCCCACGCCAGGGATTAAACTGGTGCCCCCCGCACTGCAAAGTGGACTCTTTACCCACTGGACCACCAGAGAAGTTCCTCAGTTAGTCTTCTTTATTTGATATTGCTTTCCAGAAAAGTTCAGTACATGAAAAGCAAATGGTTGGAGCATGTTAGACTTAGAGGACTTATTTCCCATACACTTATCCCTTGATTTTTGAAAATATGATAAACCTGTCCTCAGTTTTGAAAACCTTGGTCTCCGTAAACCACAGGGAAATTCACAGTGCCAACTTAAGCATTTATAATTCACTCTTCTTTGATTTTTCTAGTTATGTGTGTAAAATTGTATGCCCCCTGAAAGCAATGTAAGTTCCCTCCTGAAGTCAGAGAACTTGAGAATAGCAAAATATTTCTTTTGTTGATTTCATTAGTGGAAGCTGAAATTTTCTTCTCATTTGGGTCAGAAAAAATGGGAGGTTGTAAATTAGGAAATATTGGTAGTCAGTCCCTTAATAGGTTAGCATCTAGACTGGCCCTTAGCAGATGCTAAGTTGAAATTTTAGCATCAGATTGTAGGCAGTGAGTTCTCTGATACTCACAGATTGAACCTGGAGCTGCAGGTCATTTTTCTCTTGCGTCAGAGTTACCATTTTCTCTTCAAGTTCTTTCCTTTTTGCCTCTGACTTAGCCAGCTCTTCTTTGGTCTTCTCAAACTCCTCCTTCATGTTGGCCATCTCCTTCTCTGTCTCCGCACTCTTCAGCAGGGGCTTGATCTTGAAGTACAGCTTCATCCAGGGCCAGTGCTTGACATTCATGAAAGCACGGACATTGTACTGGATGCAGAAGATGGACTCTCTGTCATAGGAGCAGAAATGTTCAACGTCATGTATAACAGGAAACAATTACAGGGCTGGCACTGACAGGGTTTAGCAAAGTTTCCCATTTCATACCTCCTCTCCACCATCTTCTGGTACTCCACTCTTGCCAAGAACCCTCTGCACCTGGCCTGAGTTCGGGTAATCAGCTGGGCCAGCTTGTCATCTCGCATCTCCTCTAGGAGCCCCAGAAGACCAGCTTTGAAAAAGACCTGTGCATGGGCAGAGTTCCAGGTCAAAAACCTTACATAAACTGCACAGGCAGTGTCAGGTGGGCCTTACAGACTGTATTACCTTGGTGTGACCAAATTTATACTGGGTGTGGTCCACATCAATGGACCCAAGGAGCTTCTCGGAAGCCTTCTTGCTGTCGATAAATTGTCCTTCAGGGATTGCACTTGCATTTAATACTTTGTATCTGTTTGAGTCAAACAAATAAGTGATATAGCTGTTGTAAACAACAAGAATCCTTCTTTCCTCACTACAGAAACAAACTTAACTGTTGGGCAGTCTAATACAAAAAAAGCAATCATATCTTCTTTTTAGTTAGTGAAAATTGTATGCCCCTGAAAGCAATGTAAGTTCTCCTGAAGTCAGAGAACTTGAGAATAGCAAAATATTTCTTTTGTTGATTTCATTAGTGGAAGCTGAAATTTTCTTCTCATTTGGGTCAGAAAAAATGGGAGGTTGTAAATTAGGAAATATTGGTAGTCAGTCCCTTAATAGGTTAGCATCTAGACTGGCCCTTAGCAGATGCTAAGTTGAAATTTTAGCATCAGATTGTAGGCAGTGAGTTCTCTGATACTCACAGATTGAACCTGGAGCTGCAGGTCATTTTTCTCTTGCGTCAGAGTTACCATTTTCTCTTCAAGTTCTTTCCTTTTTGCCTCTGACTTAGCCAGCTCTTCTTTGGTCTTCTCAAACTCCTCCTTCATGTTGGCCATCTCCTTCTCTGTCTCCGCACTCTTCAGCAGGGGCTTGATCTTGAAGTACAGCTTCATCCAGGGCCAGTGCTTGACATTCATGAAAGCACGGACATTGTACTGGATGCAGAAGATGGACTCTCTGTCATAGGAGCAGAAATGTTCAACGTCATGTATAACAGGAAACAATTACAGGGCTGGCACTGACAGGGTTTAGCAAAGTTTCCCATTTCATACCTCCTCTCCACCATCTTCTGGTACTCCACTCTTGCCAAGAACCCTCTGCACCTGGCCTGAGTTCGGGTAATCAGCTGGGCCAGCTTGTCATCTCGCATCTCCTCTAGGAGCCCCAGAAGACCAGCTTTGAAAAAGACCTGTGCATGGGCAGAGTTCCAGGTCAAAAACCTTACATAAACTGCACAGGCAGTGTCAGGTGGGCCTTACAGACTGTATTACCTTGGTGTGACCAAATTTATACTGGGTGTGGTCCACATCAATGGACCCAAGGAGCTTCTCGGAAGCCTTCTTGCTGTCGATAAATTGTCCTTCAGGGATTGCACTTGCATTTAATACTTTGTATCTGTTTGAGTCAAACAAATAAGTGATATAGCTGTTGTAAACAACAAGAATCCTTCTTTCCTCACTACAGAAACAAACTTAACTGTTGGGCAGTCTAATACACAGAAAAAAGCAATCATATCTGCCCCCTTAGTCTTTGTATATTCAAAGGGTATCAAACTATTGGTATAGTAATACGGAGTCTGTTGAATTTGTTGCTCTTCTTTTCAGTTTCAATGGAAGTTATAAAGGATAGGCCTGTTTCACTGAAAATTTATTTAGCGAGAACCTTATAAAATAATTCACTGTGAGAAAGTCTGACCTCTGTTTGAAGTCTGCATACAGGATTCTGCTTGGGAAGCCCTTCCTACAGATGCGGATGCCCTCCAGCACGCCGTTACACCTCAGCTGGTGCAGGACCAGCTCATGCTCCATGGCCCCTAAAGGAAAAAAAAAAAAAGACCTGCTTTCCATATAGTAGTCTCATGGAGGTCACACTGAAACTTATCTGGGAATCAGAAGGGCCTTACCAGGAGTTTTAGTTTCATTGGGGATGATGCAGCGTACAAAGTGGGGGTGAGTGCTCCTCAGGTTGGTCATCAGCTTGTTCAAATTCTCCTGGGGAACCATATTAATATTTGGTTAAAAATATACCATTTTTGTATATTCGTATTTGTAGACATAATTATCACCGTCCATGACACTGGTTTAATTCGAATGAATAGTATCTCGATTGAATATTTAAAGAGTCTGTCTCTGAAAATAGCTCTATTTTCCTTCTTTGTGCATTATAAACTTGCTGTTGAAGTGGTGGTTCATTCTTGTTGAATTTTTTTCTTTTTTTGCTTGTCATCTCGCATCTCCTCTAGGAGCCCCAGAAGACCAGCTTTGAAAAGACCTGTGCATGGGCAGAGTTCCAGGTCAAAAACCTTACATAAACTGCACAGGCAGTGTCAGGTGGGCCTTACAGACTGTATTACCTTGGTGTGACCAAATTTATACTGGGTGTGGTCCACATCAATGGACCCAAGGAGCTTCTCGGAAGCCTTCTTGCTGTCGATAAATTGTCCTTCAGGGATTGCACTTGCATTTAATACTTTGTATCTGTTTGAGTCAAACAAATAAGTGATATAGCTGTTGTAAACAACAAGAATCCTTCTTTCCTCACTACAGAAACAAACTTAACTGTTGGGCAGTCTAATACACAGAAAAAAGCAATCATATCTGCCCCCTTAGTCTTTGTATATTCAAAGGGTATCAAACTATTGGTATAGTAATACGGAGTCTGTTGAATTTGTTGCTCTTCTTTTCAGTTTCAATGGAAGTTATAAAGGATAGGCCTGTTTCACTGAAAATTTATTTAGCGAGAACCTTATAAAATAATTCACTGTGAGAAAGTCTGACCTCTGTTTGAAGTCTGCATACAGGATTCTGCTTGGGAAGCCCTTCCTACAGATGCGGATGCCCTCCAGCACGCCGTTACACCTCAGCTGGTGCAGGACCAGCTCATGCTCCATGGCCCCTAAAGGAAAAAAAAAAAAGACCCGCTTTCCATATAGTAGTCTCATGGAGGTCACACTGAAACTTATCTGGGAATCAGAAGGGCCTTACCAGGAGTTTTAGTTTCATTGGGGATGATGCAGCGTACAAAGTGGGGGTGAGTGCTCCTCAGGTTGGTCATCAGCTTGTTCAAATTCTCCTGGGGAACCATATTAATATTTGGTTAAAAATATACCATTTTTGTATATTCGTATTTGTAGACATAATTATCACCGTCCATGACACTGGTTTAATTCGAATGAATAGTATCTCGATTGAATATTTAAAGAGTCTGTCTCTGAAAATAGCTCTATTTTCCTTCTTTGTGCATTATAAACTTGCTGTTGAAGTGGTGGTTCATTCTTGTTGAATTTTCTAGGGTGTATTGTTAATTTATGGCATAAATTAACATTTTAACATATGCAAATACTCCACCCATTATCTTTTGCCTAGATATGGAGTCTGATTTACAAATTCAAAGTTTTCCTCCAACTTTCCCATTACTTTTCTTTATCTGGTTTTTCAATCATATCTGCTTCACTAGCACAAGCTTCTTCTTTATAATTACATTGCTGTGCCCTCCTGCTGGTTTCATAGAAAGGGGCCTTTCAATGCCTCTTTCTGGGAATTGGCAGAAAATGGACAGCCATATTAGCAAGTATGAGAGGTCTTTCACCCTATGGAAATCCTGCATTTTCAGAATAACCAGAACTTCAGTTATTACAGATAGAATTGTCAAAAGATAAGTAAAAATAGCCTTCTTAGTTATTTCTTAACATACCTGACTTCTTATTTTCTTCTTTTACAACAGCCTACAAATCCTACCACTGTTTTTGTATCCTCACCTTTTAAAATCTGCTCATTTCAGTTCTGTGCCGAATGTATCTGCCTTCATTGCATGCCCCCAGAGGCTCAAGGAAATCTCATGGTTTGCTTTATCTTCTCCCAGAAGAACCACTTACGTGTCAAATGACCTTATTTCCTGGCCCAGTGTTGAATTCTGCCCTCGCATACTGCCTCTGACTGCCTGGCCCCTGTGCTGCCTATCTCCCGAGCTCTCTAGTCCCAGCTACCCCAGACCTTCCTGAGAGACTGAGTGCTGCTACCCGGCTGCCCTGTCTTCTTGAGCCACACTTAGTTCTAGAATCCTTTCAAGACTGTTTTCCCTTCTCCACCTGGTAAAGTAATATTTAACTTCCTGAATCTAATTAGAAAGAGAAAATGAAGTCCGTACCCTGAAGAGAGCAGACACAGTCTGGAAGGAAGAACCCTTCTTCTTGCCACCTTTCTTTCCACCACCACCCTCTAAGGGGAAGAGAAACCAAAGGCACTCATGGTACAGGCTTTCTCTGCCTTGGTTTTATATATTAAATAAAGAGCAATTCTGCTGATGATTACCTGCTTCAGCACTTGCTGCCCCAGAGAATAGGAAAGCCAGAGTCTTCACTGAAGACTTCTGGTACAGCCCCACCACCGTCTCATTCAGGGGGTCCTTGTTCTTGTCCAGCCAGCCAGTGATGTTATAGTCCACGGTGCCCGCATAGTGCACCAGGGAGAAGTGGGCCTCAACCTTGCCCTTGGCAGGTTTGGGCTTCTGGAAGTTGTTGGACTTTCCTAGATGCTGTTCATAGAGCTTGTTCTTGAAGGATGTGTCTGTGGCCTTGGGGAACATGCACTCCTCTTCTAGGATGGAGAAGATGCCCATAGGCTGAGGGGATGAAAAGAAACATGCCACTTGAATTTTATCTGCCTGTAGAAGTAGTGGGCAACAATACCATTCTACTTTAGTAAATTCATCTTGATGTTTGAGGCTTCCCAGATAGCTTAGTAGTAAAGAATCTACCTGCCAACGCAGGAGACACATGGGTTCCATCTCTGAGTCAGAGAGATTCCCTGGAGTAGGAAATAGCAACCCACTCCAGTATTCTTGCTTGGAAAATTCCATGGATAGTGGAGCTTGGCAGGCTGCAGCCTGTGTGTCCCAAAGAGATGGACGTGCCCGAGCTGTTCATTACTCACGGTGAGTGAAAGCTAATTGCTTTGGTCAGAAGTTGTTAAATTGTAAATATTTATACAGTAACTCTCAATACAGATGCAGTGTTGGACTCCAGGATATAATTGAAACTAAGATAATAAGGAAGGATCTCTGGTGGAGTTTGTGTTTTTACCTCTAAACCCTTAGAGATATTTCTCCAGTGTGACTTGAAAATGGGCTGTGTCAGAAACACTTGGCAAAATGCAGATTTCAGAGCTCTATCCCATAGTTACCCAAAAGTTTTCTAGGAGTGAGCTTAGGGAAATGTGCAGGTTTACTTAATACTTGTGGGGTCTTTGGCACCGCTGAGAGCCTCTGCTTTAAAGTTCTAGAAACTCCAGCCTCAAATGCCAGCAGTAGTGACTCTGAGGCGAAGAAAGTAATGGGTGAGTCATGCTCTCAGAGCCTGGGTGAGTCATGCAGTGGAAGGGCTAGAAATCAGCTCAAAGCACTTGCTGCCCCAGAGAATAGGAAAGCCAGAGTCTTCACTGAAGACTTCTGGTACAGCCCCACCACCGTCTCATTCAGGGGGTCCTTGTTCTTGTCCAGCCAGCCAGTGATGTTATAGTCCACGGTGCCCGCATAGTGCACCAGGGAGAAGTGGGCCTCAACCTTGCCCTTGGCAGGTTTGGGCTTCTGGAAGTTGTTGGACTTTCCTAGATGCTGTTCATAGAGCTTGTTCTTGAAGGATGTGTCTGTGGCCTTGGGGAACATGCACTCCTCTTCTAGGATGGAGAAGATGCCCATAGGCTGAGGGGATGAAAAGAAACATGCCACTTGAATTTTATCTGCCTGTAGAAGTAGTGGGCAACAATACCATTCTACTTTAGTAAATTCATCTTGATGTTTGAGGCTTCCCAGATAGCTTAGTAGTAAAGAATCTACCTGCCAACGCAGGAGACACATGGGTTCCATCTCTGAGTCAGAGAGATTCCCTGGAGTAGGAAATAGCAACCCACTCCAGTATTCTTGCTTGGAAAATTCCATGGATAGTGGAGCTTGGCAGGCTGCAGCCTGTGTGTCCCAAAGAGATGGACGTGCCCGAGCTGTTCATTACTCACGGTGAGTGAAAGCTAATTGCTTTGGTCAGAAGTTGTTAAATTGTAAATATTTATACAGTAACTCTCAATACAGATGCAGTGTTGGACTCCAGGATATAATTGAAACTAAGATAATAAGGAAGGATCTCTGGTGGAGTTTGTGTTTTTACCTCTAAACCCTTAGAGATATTTCTCCAGTGTGACTTGAAAATGGGCTGTGTCAGAAACACTTGGCAAAATGCAGATTTCAGAGCTCTATCCCATAGTTACCCAAAAGTTTTCTAGGAGTGAGCTTAGGGAAATGTGCAGGTTTACTTAATACTTGTGGGGTCTTTGGCACCGCTGAGAGCCTCTGCTTTAAAGTTCTAGAAACTCCAGCCTCAAATGCCAGCAGTAGTGACTCTGAGGCGAAGAAAGTAATGGGTGAGTCATGCTCTCCTCAGAGCTCTTCTTAAGGAGAGATGGTCTAAATATCAGACTTGCAGTGCAGACCATGGGGAAGGGTAGAGTTCTGAGCTAAAGAGAAGACTCAGTCTCCTCTTACCAGGAGACCTACCCGAGAGCTGGCCAAAGGGCGGTCCCTCATTTTAGTCACCAGTGGAACTCTTTTACCAGAATATGCAGCCAGTTCTATGATTTTCCTTTAATAGGACCAGCAGTATGAACTGGGGTCTGAGAAAGGGAAGCAGACCTTCTCGATGAGCTCGATGCAGGCGGCCAGGTCCATCCCGAAGTCGATGAACTCCCACTCGATGCCCTCCTTCTTGTACTCCTCCTGCTCCAGCACGAACATGTGGTGGTTGAAGAACTGCTGCAGCTTCTCGTTGGTGAAGTTGATGCACAGCTGCTCCAGGCTGTTGAACTGAAGCATTAGAAAATGCAAATTAATATTCCTCTTGTAATGACAAAGCTTCTTTTTTTTAAGTTTTTCCCCATCGTGCCTCTTTTATTTTTGTAGTTATTTTCATCAATCTTTAATTCTGAGTGAAAGCAACCAGGTTCAGAGGCCCACGTAGTGTATGATGCCATTTACATGAAATGAAATGTCCAGGGTAGGCACATCCTTCTAGATAGGAAGCAGATGTCCAGGGGGTGGGGTGAGAGGGAAATGACTGCTTAGTGGAGAGGGGTTTCTCACTGAGGGGATGAAAATATCCTGAAATCCATCGCATGTGTCTGTAAATATATCAGACACCACTGAATTCAGTACTTTAACTGAGTGACCTGCATGGGATGTGAATTATATCTCAGTAAAACTGTTGCTGAAAAACTCTCAAAGAGGTTGCAGGTTGACACAGTCCTTAGGTGTGTCATTGGAAAATATGTGGATTCCTCGTCATGTTGTTGCTTTGTGCCAGATTATTCTTCTCTTCCCGTGTAGAGTTGGGGATTTCAGGAAATGCTTTTGTCCCTAAACCCAGAACACCTCATGCAGGGTCTGTAAGTGCGCTCATAGAGAAATGTGTGGAAGTGGGACCTCTGGGTTAGTTGCCTGAGATGCTGCCGTTGGGAGAAGACTTGGGTAAAATGAACAGGAGGTGTTCCCTCTTAGACATTTTACTGGAGTTTCTTTACAATGCCATTGCCATCCTCTGTACTGGCCATGGAGCGCAGGTGGGAGTTTCAGAATCGTGCTTTGATTTTGTCATGATTTTCCCCATGGCCATGTGTTCTGCTATTGTCTTCCTCATCACATTATCATTTACTGAATACTAACTATGTGCTGGAGGACTGTGCTTTAGCCTTTAATTCAGAATCCTGTAATGGCAAAAGATTCATAGTAGTGGGTGTGTTGCCAGGAGTGCTAGGTGCTTTTTTTCTATACAAGTCTTATGAATTTACCCCATTTGACTGCTACAATTATCCGAGTGGTAGGAATGGGCAGAGGTGGAGTTTGAGCCCAGATCTGTCTCATCCCAAAGCATGAGTTCTTTCATGGACTTCTGATCTCTCTTCATATGTCAGTTCAGCGTTTAGTGTAGCTATTTCTCATAGATCTTTTGTAACATAGACTGTAGCAGCAAGATTGGTAAGCTTTTCCCCTACAAAGTTTCTGCCAACTTACATCAAAGATCTCAAAGCCAGCGATGTCCAAGACGCCAATGAAGTACTGCCTGGGCTGTTTGGTGTCCAGCTGCTGGTTGATGCGGGTGACCATCCACAGGAACATCTTATCATAGACAGCTTTGGCCAGAGCACCCACTGCGTTGTACACCTTCATGGACAGAGTAATGATCATTGCCATTACTGAAGACAAGATGTGAAGGCCTGGGAAGTGTGTGGCTCACAGAGGTTGTGCACCTACCTGCTGGACAGTCTGGCCTTTAGTGACATACTCATTGCCGACCTTGACCCTAGGGTAGCAGAGGGCTTTGAGCAGGTCCGCAGAATTCAGACCCTGGAGGTAGGCAGCCTTGTCAGCAACTGCAGAGACACAATTCAGACATGCAGCATGACCTGCCGTGGCCCCGCAGTGTCTCGGGGTGCAGTAAGGAGTGAGTCACTGCTGTGTGGGGCTCGGTTTGTGTGTCCATCAGGTACCCGGGTATAAAGGAGACGTGAGGTTGGAGTCGGCTTACTTGCCTATATTGTCTCATTTAAGCCAGTTGGGGTTCATTTGGTACCTTCAGTGCCATCCGGCTCGGCTTGCTCCTCTCGCTGCTTTTGCTTGAATTTCAGGTTCCCGTAATGCATGACCGCCCCCGTGAGCTTGTAGATGGACACTCTTTCATCAGAAGTGAAGCCCAGGATGTCAATGGCACTCTGCCAGGAGAGATGAGAGGACAGCGTTAGGAGAAAGGCACTAAGTTATTTACAAGAACTGATACCATGTCCTGCACCACGTAGACAGCAGGTTCTCATTGTCATTCCCACGCATAGCTACGTGTTTTAAAAACTGTATGCGTCACTTACGTCTGTGGCCATCAGCTCTTCTTGGTCATCAATGCTAGGGACTGTGATCTCCCCTTGACTGACGAAGGCGTAGTCGTATGGGTTGGTGGTGATCAGGAGCATTTCTGAGTACATAGAATTCAGGGTGTATGTTTCACGTTAGAAGGTGCTAATAAGAAGATGAGCTTCTAACTTAATACTCTTAGGTGCGTTCGTACCAATTAGCTCTGGCTTCTTGTTAGACATGATCTGATAAAAAATATGGTAGCTTCTTTCGGCCTTTAGCTGGAAAGTGACTCTAGACTTCTCCAGAAGATCTGCAATGGAGAGTGGACGTTGGATTAGAGGGCGAACCGGTCAAGATCCTGGAGTGACTTTGGAACTTGGGATGCTGCACTAAATCTCATTGGCCCCTTGGGATCTGAGCTCGGTGGTCCCACGAGGTACCACATAATTGTGTCCCTACCACTGTGGTTGCTCTTAACCATGTCTCGAAGGAAAGTAGTGTTGCCTGGCTCCAGAGATAATCATGTTTCATACAGAAGATCTGTGACCTTTTTTGTGTGTGTGTGGGATCTTCCAAGACCAGGGATCGAACCAGCGCCCCTTGCACTGCAAGGCGGTGTCCTTACCCACTGGACCACCAGGGAAGCCCCGATCTGTGACATTTTGATTATAATTGATTTTTGATAACCTGTTCCTCTTTGGGTCTCTTCTCACTTTGTAAGAGAAGAGTAACATTTATGTTAAGAGTAACATTTATGAAGACTCACGGTAAGGAAGAAATCTCATACACTGAGCCCAACTAGTGTACCCCTAGTCTTAGTCTTGTCTTAGAAAAATTTGAAATTTCTTGTGAGGCTGGACTCCTTCAGAAAAGCCCAGCAACTCCTGGCAGTTTCCACATCACCGTTAGCTCCTGACTGGAGTGGGTGAACACACTGTTGGCTCAGATTAGACTGACATTTCCCACAAGTGTGTTTGGCAGGGAGTGGTACTGCACAGGCTCCCGGCTCAGCAGGAGTTGTGCGATGTCCCTCCAATCCATCACTGTCAGTCCTGGATTCTGTTTACGAGGTCCAGGTACTCACATGTTTCAATATCAGCAGAAGCCAGCTTCCCTGTGGTACCAAAGTGGATCCTGATGAATTTACCCTTGGAAGTGAAAAAGACGATTTTTATATTCAAAACTGTTAGCACACGAGTAAGAAGAGCTTGAACTAAGAACACCGACAGCCTTCCGTGGCATCGAAGAGAACACCCTTCTGTGGTCATCGACTTACAAAGCGAGAGGAGTTGTCATTCCTCACGGTCTTGGCGTTGCCAAAGGCCTCCAGCAGGGGGTTGGCACTGATGATTTGATCCTCCAGAGTCCCCTGCAAAGGACAGAGCAGAGCTCACATCTGGGGCTCCAGAGTTGCTGCCCTGACAGCCCGTGTGCTGTCCTGGCCGCCTGACCCACCTGCATTTTGCCCGTCGTAGGCTCCTCCTTTCTCTTCTCCCCAGTGACTGCAATTGTTGCAAAGTACTGGATGACACGCTTCGTGTTCACAGTCTTCCCAGCCCCGGATTCTCCGCTGTTGATGCAGTGATCAAAAATGTGTGAGAATTTGAGTTCTGTGACAAATGAAACTGCTTCCTCCATTAGCCTTAACTGTCCAGTATGCCTGTCTTTATATGTCTTTGTCCAAGTCCCCTAGGTTTTTCTCCTCATCCCATGTTTAGCTCATATTATTTCTATTGCTTGATGAAAAGCTGAGACATGAAATCATTAATCATTCAGCACTTGTTTCTTGAGTGCTTAAAGTGTATCAGACTCTCTTCTGTGTGCTGAGACTGTGGCTTGACGGGTCCAAGAAGCAACTGCTCAACCACTGTGTAGTAAATGAAACGATTAATAAAAATTCTGAAGCAGTGCATGTGTTCTTCAGTTTCCTTAGGCTTAAAGATACTCCCAAGTTAGGTCTTTGAAGGATTTGACATTCCTCTAGTAAGCCTTAAAAGTGAATCACTGTTAATATTCGTAAACTGCCCAGCCGTCAGAAGGTGTGTATGCTTGCTGTCCATTACTGGGTTCTGGCCATGTGTGGGCATGGTGTTTTACATCTAACCTCCAGAAAACTCTATGACTTTTAAGATTAAACTTGCAAATGACGTAACTTGGAACATTGCTATTTTACATTCAAATGCAATCTGAACCCTATAGTAAGTGATAACAATATTTAGTTCCAGGCTGATATGCCATTGCTTTAGTGTGGGGGCATGAACTAATTTCTTGTCCTGATTTGTGATTTTCTCCATGAAAATAAAAGAGGGATAAGTTTCAGAATAATAATACATACGTGATCAAGATAGACTGATTCTCCCGATCTAGAAGAAAAACAGTGGACAATCAGCATATCTACCAGTTACTTAGACAGGACTTCCTACAGGGAAACATTGAGTATAAGTATCATAATCTGTGAAATTTTTCAGTATGTTATTGTGAAGTTACACATGGTGGTGGTATCACTCTAAGCTGGGGAGAGAAATGTTGAAATGTCATATTTAAACTTCCTGAGCCCCACAGAAAGTGTGTCCTTCTGGTTTAAAAGGAAGAGCACTCCTTTCCAGAGGCACAGTTGCTTATTGTCATCTCTAGGTTCCTTTGGCCTACTCTTCATGGACAAATGCATGTAACTGAGAAATGGACAATCCACTAAGGGTTTGGACTATATTTCATAGTTCAGAGTAGTGTTAATTAGACCAAGATTGAAATTTAGTTTCTAAATGGATCAGTTTTACACACACACACACACACACACACACACACACACACACCTGTCTGTCTCAGGGACCCAGACTGCAACCCTAACTCTGATCTGGCTCCCTAGAGTGCTCCATTGGGTCAAAGATCAGGTGAGAAAGGATGATCAGGGTAGAGCCCTTTGGAGAGGGGACAGCAGCAGCTTCTGTTTGAATGCTGTGCCCCAATACCATTTCCTTCAGAGAGAGGCTGTTGTCTTTGAAATGGGTTCTGATAGCTTTAAAGACATAGCAACGCTTGTTAAAATATCTAATTCAAAATCAATAGAAACTTAGGTACTAAAATGATTGAACATATATTTTTCATTTCTGTTGAGACAGTACTATTCAGCTGTTACTTCACCTTTTTTGTTACTTGACTGTGTAAAATAAATCATGTATTTCTAAGCAGGGAGACTGTAAACAAATTTAATTGGGATGGAGCCGTAGTGTGGTCTGGTAAAACTGTGGAAGTAGAATCAGGAGAAGTGAGTTTTAATCTCCTCTTCACAGTGGGTACATAGCTGTTCTTTCCTCACCTCCTGTGTACTCCTGTGGATTTGATTGTTTCTAAAGGTCTTTTTAGCTTTACCATTTTTTGATTATAGCTGGTGAAATAATTTGTATGAAGAACACTCAAGTCACTCACCAGTCAGCATGAACTGATAGGCGTTGTCAGAGATGGAGAAGATGTGGGGCGGGGCCTCCTGGCGCTTCTTGCCCCGGTAGGCCGTCACCACCTCAGCGTTGTACACCGGCAGCCACTTGTAGGGGTTGACGGTGACACAGAAGAGGCCCGAGTAGGTCTGTACCATTAATATAAAAAGGGAATATAATTATTTCATGAGGCCATCAATACTGTTTTTCAAAATATTAACCACCTGTATGAACAGAAGCCATGAGAACAAACTCACGTAGATCATCCAGGCTGCGTAACGCTCTTTGAGGTTGTACAGCACAGCGGGCTCGTGCAGGTGGGTCATCATGGCCATGTCCTCGATCTTGTCGAATTTGGGAGGGTTCATGGGGAAGACTTGGTCTTCCTTCACTGTTACTGTCTGTCAAGTCAAGGAAGAGAGACTGGGTCAACAAATAAGTGTCAGTTCCCCTAACTGGTAGTGGGGCCCATCTCATCCCCTCCAGATGTTCTACTCACCGATCCAGCTTCAGTCTTGGCTGTCACCTTCCCCCCTTCCCTGCTCTGCACGGTTGCCTTCACAAAGGACTCCTTCGGGTCCGCCACGAAGACTGAGGTCTTGGCATCGAAAGGCTTATTCTGGGCCTCAATGCGCTCCTTTTCAGACTTTCGGAGGTAAGGAGCAGCCTCCCCAAAAATAGCCATTTCCTGATCTGAACTCATGGCTGCAGTTTATTGATGGCAGCCCCGTTGAAGACCCTGCCTGGCAGAGGAAGAAAACATATTACAGAAATTCAGACACTGGACCATTGGATTCACATTAAAAAAAGAAAAAAACACACAACCTTATTCCTTGACAAGCTGAACACTAGCATCTTGGAGAGTATGACCACCTCCTGGCCTGGCTGGAGGAGAAATGTCAGGCTCCGTGGTCTGTGCCAGTGCTGACACTGCATTTCTTGCGTTTGGAAAGATTGTTGTGTCTGACTCCTCTTCTCTACGCTATTGTAACTCACGTCTCTGTCTCCTTTGCATGCTCATCTTTTGAAGCTGCCTATCATCGGCTTACACACAACACAATGCTGAGATGACAACAGGCTTTCCTCATCTCTTTCACCTGTAGTTCTGACCTTCCAGTCAGACTTCAGGGGCTTGGTAGACAGGGAGTAAGTATTTCCTCCTACAGCATCCTTTACGCCTCTTAGAACCCATGCAGGGTGTGGGCAAGAACCAGAGTTGACTTTATAAATTAAAAGATCAGTAGAACTGTTGTTACGGTCACAGGACCTATTTAGTGCATGGTGAAAACCCTTTCCTTATAGATTTGGGATTTACAAGGATCACCTAAAAATAAAGGAAAGTAGAAATGTGAAGAGCTTTGTTTTGCATTGTTCAGCTAAATATATCACATTTTGCATCTCATTCTCCTGTTCCTGTGCCATGATTTTGACGGGCTCAGCTTCTTCACCTCTCTTTAGTATTTCTCAAAAGACATCAGTTATTACTTATGGTTTCTTTCCTTCACTGTTACTGTCTGTCAAGTCAAGGAAGAGAGACTGGGTCAACAAATAAGTGTCAGTTCCCCTAACTGGTAGTGGGGCCCATCTCATCCCCTCCAGATGTTCTACTCACCGATCCAGCTTCAGTCTTGGCTGTCACCTTCCCCCCTTCCCTGCTCTGCACGGTTGCCTTCACAAAGGACTCCTTCGGTCCGCCACGAAGACTGAGGTCTTGGCATCGAAAGGCTTATTCTGGGCCTCAATGCGCTCCTTTTCAGACTTTCGGAGGTAAGGAGCAGCCTCCCCAAAAATAGCCATTTCCTGATCTGAACTCATGGCTGCAGTTTATTGATGGCAGCCCCGTTGAAGACCCTGCCTGGCAGAGGAAGAAAACATATTACAGAAATTCAGACACTGGACCATTGGATTCACATTAAAAAAAGAAAAAAACACACAACCTTATTCCTTGACAAGCTGAACACTAGCATCTTGGAGAGTATGACCACCTCCTGGCCTGGCTGGAGGAGAAATGTCAGGCTCCGTGGTCTGTGCCAGTGCTGACACTGCATTTCTTGCGTTTGGAAAGATTGTTGTGTCTGACTCCTCTTCTCTACGCTATTGTAACTCACGTCTCTGTCTCCTTTGCATGCTCATCTTTTGAAGCTGCCTATCATCGGCTTACACACAACACAATGCTGAGATGACAACAGGCTTTCCTCATCTCTTTCACCTGTAGTTCTGACCTTCCAGTCAGACTTCAGGGGCTTGGTAGACAGGGAGTAAGTATTTCCTCCTACAGCATCCTTTACGCCTCTTAGAACCCATGCAGGGTGTGGGCAAGAACCAGAGTTGACTTTATAAATTAAAAGATCAGTAGAACTGTTGTTACGGTCACAGGACCTATTTAGTGCATGGTGAAAACCCTTTCCTTATAGATTTGGGATTTACAAGGATCACCTAAAAATAAAGGAAAGTAGAAATGTGAAGAGCTTTGTTTTGCATTGTTCAGCTAAATATATCACATTTTGCATCTCATTCTCCTGTTCCTGTGCCATGATTTTGACGGGCTCAGCTTCTTCACCTCTCTTTAGTATTTCTCAAAAGACATCAGTTATTACTTATGTTTTCTTGCTCTATTACTGGTATTTTCATAAAAATTTCAGGAAACTTCTTTTCAAGATCTGTGTCTTGTCACTTTAATATTCGTTAGTTCTGTCGATAATGAACATATATAACCTATTTTATAATTTTTAAAAAGACCTTTTTGAAGAAAACTCAAAGCAGTTGAGTAGTCTTCTCAATATTTTTATGTTCAAACTACTGTGGTTTGGAGAACACAATTAACACCCTTTGTTGGGACTTCCACCTTCCAACACAGGGGGTACAGGTTTGATCCCTGTCATGCTTCGGGACCCGAAAAAACAAAGCTTAAAATTGAAGCAGTGTTGTAACAAATTCAGTAAGACTTTAAAAATGGTTCACATCAAAAAGTATTTTAAAAAATTCTTTGCCTTGCTAAAAATGTTCATAGTCATTTGTTGTATCATACGTTTTTTAAAATGTTCATTTTACAATGTGTGAAACAACGTGCAGATTTCAGCCATTTTTCCAAGTTGGGGACTCAATCCATTCTATTAATCCAGTAAGACAGCATCTCAAGGTTTTTTATATTATATACAATGATACGAGCTGTAGTATAGGAAAGTTAGATTTTTTCTGTAGGTGAACAATAACAGCGTGAAATGCTGTGTTGCATATTGTAACTGAATTATTTAAGAGAGAATCTGCAGTGCTGGAAATAGAAAAAACAATTGTATCTAAAAATTCTGTGAAAGCATTTTATTTATTGCAAAAGATAGCAATTAATGAGAACGAGTTTTTAAAGTCTCCGTCTGAGTTTTTCAGGAGAGCCATGAACAGTCATGAAATTGAAATGCTTTTATTCTCTAACCTTCCCTTCAAAACCACTCTCCAAACCACTGCAGGTTTCTTGCACCCTGCAAGGAATGAGGAAAACAAACCAGTGCCTTACCTTAGAGATTCAACCTTGAAATGGATCAGAACTGTAAAAAAAAAGAATGTAACTTTGTTTTGCATTGTCAGTAAATATCATTTTGCATCTCATTCTCCTGTTCCTGTGCCATGATTTTGACGGGCTCAGCTTCTTCACCTCTCTTTAGTATTTCTCAAAAGACATCAGTTATTACTTATGTTTTCTTGCTCTATTACTGGTATTTTCATAAAATTTCAGGAAACTTCTTTTCAAGATCTGTGTCTTGTCACTTTAATATTCGTTAGTTCTGTCGATAATGAACATATATAACCTATTTTATAATTTTTAAAAAGACCTTTTTGAAGAAAACTCAAAGCAGTTGAGTAGTCTTCTCAATATTTTTATGTTCAAACTACTGTGGTTTGGAGAACACAATTAACACCCTTTGTTGGGACTTCCACCTTCCAACACAGGGGGTACAGGTTTGATCCCTGTCATGCTTCGGGACCCGAAAAAACAAAGCTTAAAATTGAAGCAGTGTTGTAACAAATTCAGTAAGACTTTAAAAATGGTTCACATCAAAAAGTATTTTAAAAAATTCTTTGCCTTGCTAAAAATGTTCATAGTCATTTGTTGTATCATACGTTTTTTAAAATGTTCATTTTACAATGTGTGAAACAACGTGCAGATTTCAGCCATTTTTCCAAGTTGGGGACTCAATCCATTCTATTAATCCAGTAAGACAGCATCTCAAGGTTTTTTATATTATATACAATGATACGAGCTGTAGTATAGGAAAGTTAGATTTTTTCTGTAGGTGAACAATAACAGCGTGAAATGCTGTGTTGCATATTGTAACTGAATTATTTAAGAGAGAATCTGCAGTGCTGGAAATAGAAAAAACAATTGTATCTAAAAATTCTGTGAAAGCATTTTATTTATTGCAAAAGATAGCAATTAATGAGAACGAGTTTTTAAAGTCTCCGTCTGAGTTTTTCAGGAGAGCCATGAACAGTCATGAAATTGAAATGCTTTTATTCTCTAACCTTCCCTTCAAAACCACTCTCCAAACCACTGCAGGTTTCTTGCACCCTGCAAGGAATGAGGAAAACAAACCAGTGCCTTACCTTAGAGATTCAACCTTGAAATGGATCAGAACTGTAAAAAAAAAAAGATTAAATGCTAATAGTTCCCAGTAGTTGTGAGAATGATTCTGAATTGCGAAGCAGGAAATGACTGGGAACCCTAAAGCATCTAATTAAAATTGCTACAGAGTAAGTTGGTGCTTCGCTGGAAAGGCTGCCAGGGGCAGCGGGAGCCAGGCTGTGTGGCATGCGTGCGGGCAGCCAGGCATCCCCGCTGGCCCTCCCGACAGAGCCCTGTCCCCACACACACTTACCTTGAAGCTTTATGAGGAAAGACAAGTCATGCTCATTCCTAGGGTGCTTTTATAGGGTCAGATATGGAAAACACGTCGCCTCCTCCTCTTTCTTGAATCATAATTGGCAAAACGTGTTTTTGGCAATGCAGGTCTCCAAGCCTAATTCCCTTCATATTAAAGATGTTTGGATATAATTAGACATATTTCCTCTCACATTGAGTTAAGTGTATAAATCAATCTCCTATAAATAAGTTGTGTTGGCAACCTGAAAGTGACTGCCTTTGGAATAATGTAAGGTGTTGTGTTGAAGACGGCCATGAGTTGAATTCCCTGGACTTTGTTGCCTGCTGCTCTTGTGTTTCACTGAGTCGCCTGAGTCTTTTCAACTGCCCGCATAATCGCAGGCCTTATACTAGAGAGGAAGATTTCTGCTCTTTACCAGAGCATCAGAAAAAGATAGTTTCTCCCAAGAAATCATGATTTTTTTCCCCCTCAAGTTTGTTCTTTTCCAAGGATGCTTGGAAATTTAATTTTAAGACTGACTTCATGAAGAGCAGCCAAAGATAGACAGCTGCTTCTGTTTCCTTCAGTCAGTCACCTCTGATTCATTGTCAAATCATTTTTTGCCAAGCTGGCAAAATCATTTTCTTTCACTTTTGTTTTTTCTTTCTCTTTTTTTCTTAAAGTATGTGAACAGACTTTATTTTTTTTGTGGGGCGGGGGTGGCGGGTTGGGGAGGGAAGGGGGAGGGCGGGCCATTTCTATTGGTCTTTCATTTATCTATTTTCATCCATCTTTGTTCTTTGGCCCGTGTGGGCCTCCCACTGTGGTGGCCTCTGTTGTCGCAAAGCACCAGCTCTGGGCACATGTGCTCCAGAGCTCCGGCTCGGTAGTTGGACACATCGGTCCAGCTGCTCCGCGGCACGTGGGATCTTCCCAGGGCAGGGATCGAACCGGCACCCCTTGCACTGCAAGGCGGTGTCCTTACCCACTGGACCACCAGGGAAGCCCCACTTTTGTTTTTTAAATGCAAGTTGCTTGTGACATCTTTCTTCCTCTGTGAAGCTCACCGTAGAAAAACACTAGAAAACAGAGCATTTCTCCCTGTCTTCATATGCAGCATCTTGTAACTTTTCCTCCATCAGTTATCCATGGTATATATTTCACATTTGACTTAAAAACATCACCTGTACGTTATTTTCTGTTCTGATTTTTAATTTAAAAAATACTTGGTTTACTGTCTCTTTGTTTTATTGTCCCTGTGGTCTTACGTCTCTTGATGTCAGCATGATTTTTCCAGGACTGAGACAAAAGTTGCTTAATATACTCTGTTTTCCCACCATTCCTGTATTACTGTACTTCTCTTTCAGTCAGTTTAATGCAAAGAGGCTGCTTTACGGAAGCAGGTATCTGGAGGTACGGTTTGTAATAGTCACATGTCACATGATGTTATTGGTGTGAGGGACTATCTAACCCATATTCCTTACTCCACTAATAAAGCAACTGGGGTTCCAAGAGCAGAAGAGAGTTCACAGACGGCACAGCAGTGTTGACCCTGGGCTCCTGAGCTGTAGTCCAGTGTGCTTGCTGCTAGCACTCTGTGTAGGGTAAAGCCTTTGAGAAGAGTCTTTGGAGACATGCGCCAGAGAGGGACTTCCCTAGCCAACTCTTCTGCTTTTACTTTCTTACACACTTTCTTTATCAAGAGAATGTTGAGTGTTCTCAGCAAGAGAGAACATTTTAATAATGCTCTCAGTAGAGTTCTATGGGAATTTTAAGACAGCCTTTTGACTACTCTGGATAGAGTTTCCAATAAGTAGAAAACAGACGTTGGTTTTGGACATTACTGCCAAGTTCTGAAGCACGCAAGCCTTTACAGGTGGCCTGGGAACACAGTGGAAGGGGCCAGGGCAGCAGGAAGTGATTCCACACCCTTCCTGAGCCAGGGTGACAGTGTGAATCCAAAATTACCTGTGACACTACATCTGTACATATGAGTAAGTCATTCTCTCTCAGGGCAGTTTAGACCCATGTGCTTTCTATTCAGATGGGAAATTGTCATTCAGTTTGTCCTTTATGCTGTCCAAGAAGGTTATATTTTGGGCTATGCATCGCAATTAAATCCACCTTTAAAAATCTTGATTCTCTCGGGAAGCTCCTCCAAATAATTCAGGCTGCTACTATATCTAGTTTTTGCACCAGATTCTTACTTGTCATTCTCTGGGTTTAATATACATTTGAATAATTTATCTGGGGATCATATTTTATTGGTACTTGTAATCATTATTTTGACTCTTCCCACAATCACAGGGGGCCATAAAGTCTAGAAATAGCCTATTGATATTACATAATATATAGAATAATGTTTTCTTTGTCTCCAGACTTTGTGGCTTTTATAGAGAGAAAGGTAACATCTTCCTGCTTCATATGGTTACCTATTACCCAGTACATATGCTGTGAATATATTGTGTATTAGTATTAATGATGAAAATCTGTGCTAATAATACTCATGCACTTAGAATTCGTATTAGTTATGAAGCAAGGAGAATTTGTGGTATAGTTCAGGAGGCACCCCTGTGTGAGAATGTAACTAGTGCCTTTCCTTGCATGGGCCTGGAGAATAGGTTCATGTCAGGGGAAGCAGGAGCTTTCTGAGTTCCTACTAGATCCCAAGTATCAGGGCAAGATGAGAAAGAAATAAAAGTAATTCCCATATTTCTGTTCATCAAAACAAGCTTCCCTGATTCATAACAGCCTTATAGTTTTAAAGCATGACTATAGACCTAAAAATAAAAGCAAGTACATAATTACTTCTTAGTGGCAGATCAGATGCAGTGGTTGGTAGCGTGTAATTTTTCCAGCTTTGACACTGCTTCAGCAGAAAAGAAAGACCAGTCTGAGGGTGCTGTTGGTGCAGTGCCCTGTGCTCTTTATTTACTTTGCAGCAGGGTAGCATAGACAACAATTACAGAGAGAATGACGAAGGCCTTCACATTGTGTGCCTCTCTTCAGCCATTCCTCAGCGTCAGGACAGGGTCACTCTTCACTGATGATTTTGGTGTGAACCTCCCGGCTCTTCACCCGCAGCTTGTTGACCTGGGACTCGGCAATGTCGGCCCTTTCCTCCGCCTCTTCCAGCTCGTGCTGGAGCTTGCGGAATTTAGATAGATTTGTATTGGATTGTTCCTCCTGAGGATAAAAATGAGATTGTGAGGAACCCATACTGAACATCTTCAGAGGCTCTGCAGGCCTAAGGAAAGAAAGGACTTGGCATCTACAAACAAGTTAAAATACTCAACAGTATTGTCTTACCAACTTGTGGATTTTGCGTATCATTGACATTAGCTTTAAGTTCTATCTGGGGCTTTGTGTCTCGTAAAGTGCAACTCTACTCTTGCAACCAAAACGTGGTAACAAATATGTACCCCAAGTCAAGCAAGAAATCATGTGAGAAGAGAAGAGAAAGCAAGGCTAAAATCAGGCTTGCTAGTGCTTGCTGGAAGGTCATGACTGTTGGCTTGAGTTAGACACTGTTTATCACTAAAGATGAATTTCTTAACAACTTCTTTAAATTGGAACAAATGTTGAGTTTTATCATATATTATTCTGGCACATTTCAAAAGAGTCGCTTTTTCCCTTCTACTTTGTATATAATGATTCTGTTGGCCGACTCCCTAATATTAAGTATTCTGTACTCTGTAGGAGTCAAGCCGATTGAATCACTGATGGACAATTTCTGTAATAAAGGAAGAGTTTCAGTGACTTAGTAAGTTGTCTTCACTACAGCTATACTCATGATTAAGACTGCCTTTAGTGTCTTCCCACCCCTGTTCTCTTTTGGATGGGTTTTGGTATGGGGGTTATGCGAGCTTCTTAAAATGATTTGGAAAGCTTTTCATCTTTTCTCATGCTCTGAAGTGGCTTACATAGCTCAGGGATTATCTGTTCCTTCAGATTTTGAAAGACCTATCTGGACTGAGTCCATTTTCAGAAGTAATTATGACATAACTTATTCAGCCAACTTAGTTATTTATGTTCTCTTATTTCTTTAAGATTTCAACTGCCTTAATAGATATATGTTTTACATTTAAAAAATAATCTACCTGATGCAGTTTGTCCCCTTTCTCATTTGTAATATGGTGAGTTTGTACCTTCTGTCACTTTTTCTTTGATCATATAAATGTATTTGTTTGTTATTAATTCTCGATATAATGTCGGCCCTTTCCTCCGCCTCTTCCAGCTCGTGCTGGAGCTTGCGGAATTTAGATAGATTTGTATTGGATTGTTCCTCCTGAGGATAAAAATGAGATTGTGAGGAACCCATACTGAACATCTTCAGAGGCTCTGCAGGCCTAAGGAAAGAAAGGACTTGGCATCTACAAACAAGTTAAAATACTCAACAGTATTGTCTTACCAACTTGTGGATTTTGCGTATCATTGACATTAGCTTTAAGTTCTATCTGGGGCTTTGTGTCTCGTAAAGTGCAACTCTACTCTTGCAACCAAAACGTGGTAACAAATATGTACCCCAAGTCAAGCAAGAAATCATGTGAGAAGAGAAGAGAAAGCAAGGCTAAAATCAGGCTTGCTAGTGCTTGCTGGAAGGTCATGACTGTTGGCTTGAGTTAGACACTGTTTATCACTAAAGATGAATTTCTTAACAACTTCTTTAAATTGGAACAAATGTTGAGTTTTATCATATATTATTCTGGCACATTTCAAAAGAGTCGCTTTTTCCCTTCTACTTTGTATATAATGATTCTGTTGGCCGACTCCCTAATATTAAGTATTCTGTACTCTGTAGGAGTCAAGCCGATTGAATCACTGATGGACAATTTCTGTAATAAAGGAAGAGTTTCAGTGACTTAGTAAGTTGTCTTCACTACAGCTATACTCATGATTAAGACTGCCTTTAGTGTCTTCCCACCCCTGTTCTCTTTTGGATGGGTTTTGGTATGGGGGTTATGCGAGCTTCTTAAAATGATTTGGAAAGCTTTTCATCTTTTCTCATGCTCTGAAGTGGCTTACATAGCTCAGGGATTATCTGTTCCTTCAGATTTTGAAAGACCTATCTGGACTGAGTCCATTTTCAGAAGTAATTATGACATAACTTATTCAGCCAACTTAGTTATTTATGTTCTCTTATTTCTTTAAGATTTCAACTGCCTTAATAGATATATGTTTTACATTTAAAAAATAATCTACCTGATGCAGTTTGTCCCCTTTCTCATTTGTAATATGGTGAGTTTGTACCTTCTGTCACTTTTTCTTTGATCATATAAATGTATTTGTTTGTTATTAATTCTCGGGATATAACTGAGATTATCTGTCAAAAATAAGATAGACTAATTCATTAATTTCTACCTTTATCTTTAACAGTAGCTCTTTTATGATTTTACTATTATTTTAAATTTCTTTTTGGACTGTCAGTTTCTTCACTTATTTTTATTTTTGACTCATATTGAAAGCATATAAAGAAATGAGTAATCCTCCAAGGACAGCTTAGGCTACGTTCTAGGTTTATGAAAGTCTCATTTTCCTTGAAATTTTATTTGCCGTTAAAAATTATTCAGTAATTGTGTTTTTTATTTCAATTTAATCCAAAATATTTTTAGGAAAGTCAGTTTTTTAACATTTAAATGCTTGGAAATTTTTGTTTATATTTTCTGATCACTTTGTAACTATCACACTGTGGCTAGAGAATATAACCTGTGTTACTTCTGCTTTGAAATTTTTTGAGGTTTCTTTGTGGACTGAACATCAACTTTAAAAATAAACAACAAAAAAGTACAAATATTTTTAAGAAGTACAAAATCTTCTATAATGGAGACAGTAAGCTGTAAATCTAATTATGACTTTTTCTTAAGAGAGGACTTTCTTCCTCTGTCCTGAGGGTACTTACAGCCTCCTCAGCTTGTCTCTTGTAAGATTTCACTTTGCTTGAAGTTTATCCACCAGGTCCTGAAGCCTGAGAATATTTTTCCGATCTTCTTCCGTCTGAAAGATGATAAAACCACAGGGTCTTAGTTCAGATGTCTCATCTTTTGATGGGTTTTGGTTTTATGGGGTTATGCGAGCTTCTTAAAATGATTTGGAAAGCTTTTCATCTTTTCTCATGCTCTGAAGTGGCTTACATAGCTCAGGGATTATCTGTTCCTTCAGATTTTGAAAGACCTATCTGGACTGAGTCCATTTTCAGAAGTAATTATGACATAACTTATTCAGCCAACTTAGTTATTTATGTTCTCTTATTTCTTTAAGATTTCAACTGCCTTAATAGATATATGTTTTACATTTAAAAAATAATCTACCTGATGCAGTTTGTCCCCTTTCTCATTTGTAATATGGTGAGTTTGTACCTTCTGTCACTTTTTCTTTGATCATATAAATGTATTTGTTTGTTATTAATTCTCGGGATATAACTGAGATTATCTGTCAAAAATAAGATAGACTAATTCATTAATTTCTACCTTTATCTTTAACAGTAGCTCTTTTATGATTTTACTATTATTTTAAATTTCTTTTTGGACTGTCAGTTTCTTCACTTATTTTTATTTTTGACTCATATTGAAAGCATATAAAGAAATGAGTAATCCTCCAAGGACAGCTTAGGCTACGTTCTAGGTTTATGAAAGTCTCATTTTCCTTGAAATTTTATTTGCCGTTAAAAATTATTCAGTAATTGTGTTTTTTATTTCAATTTAATCCAAAATATTTTTAGGAAAGTCAGTTTTTTAACATTTAAATGCTTGGAAATTTTTGTTTATATTTTCTGATCACTTTGTAACTATCACACTGTGGCTAGAGAATATAACCTGTGTTACTTCTGCTTTGAAATTTTTTGAGGTTTCTTTGTGGACTGAACATCAACTTTAAAAATAAACAACAAAAAAGTACAAATATTTTTAAGAAGTACAAAATCTTCTATAATGGAGACAGTAAGCTGTAAATCTAATTATGAGTTTTTCTTAAGAGAGGACTTTCTTCCCTCTGTCCTGAGGGTACTTACAGCCTCCTCAGCTTGTCTCTTGTAAGATTTCACTTTTGCTTGAAGTTTATCCACCAGGTCCTGAAGCCTGAGAATATTTTTCCGATCTTCTTCCGTCTGAAAGATGATAAAAACCACAGGGTCTTAGTTCAGAAGCACACTGTTGTATCATTACATGTGACCGTTTCCCATGTATGCAAGGAGTGCTTAGCTTATAGAAACTGTTGCTGCACCTGGTAGGTGAGTTCCTTCACTCTCCGCTCATGTTTGCGTAGGCCCTTGACAGCTTCCACATTACGCTTCTGCTCACTCTCAACCTCTCCTTCCAGCTCACGCACCTGCCAAGAAGTAGGCGCTTAAGAACTTTGACCCAGTAAGGCATTGGGAACAATTAGAAATATTTATTAGGAGACCCACCCTGGCCTCCAGCTTCTGGATCTGCTTCTTCCCGCCCTTCAGGGCCAGCTGCTCAGCCTCGTCCAGGCGGTGCTGCAGGTCCTTCACCGTCTGCTCCATGTTCTTCTTCATGCGCTCCAGGTGGGCGCTGGTGTCCTGCTCCTTCTTCAGCTCCTCGGCCATCATGGCCGCCTGGGTAGCAGTAAAACAAAACCCGTTGAGAGAGCTGCCGGCCCGTCAAGATTCGAGCTTGACCACCCAGCATGGCCCTCTACTCACATCCGTAATGGCCTTCTTGGCCTTCTCTTCTGCGTTGCGGGCTTCCTGGAGAATGTCCTCCATCTCTCCCTGGATTTGGGTGATGTCTGTCTCCAGTTTCTTCTTGGTGTTGATCAGGCTGGTGTTCTTTTTAAAAACAAGTTATATGTTCTTTTAATTATGGAACCAGAGTACTTAGTGATAGCCATTTTTTGGGAAAAAAATTCAGATTAGAAATTCAGAAGTCAAAAAAAAAAAAAGAAATTCAGAAGTCAAATACCCTTGAATATTATTTTGTTATGTATTACAGTTAATTAAAATAGAAATCTTATTAAATACTTAGCATTTTAAAGTACATAGCTCATAATTATGCCAAATAGCTCTATAATTTTATAACTGCCATTTACCAGTGAGACCACTCACAGGGATAAAATTAATGTTTAGGTATTTCATTTTTACATAAGAAAAATGTCAATATTGATAACCAGGGCCAGTAAAAATGCTAACATAAAAGAATATAGAAAATGTTGGAATATTTTAGGAAGTGAATCTATAATATTGGGAAGATGAAACAGCGAAAGATTTGTCAATAATGCAATGAAAATTTGGTAGAAGTATAAAACTTCTTTTCTAAAAAGTTCAAGCTTTATGTTTCCTGGAACATAGACATTTACTGAACGTTAATTCTTTGTGCTGAATCTCACCTGGGTGTGCAGGAGCTGCACCCTCTCGCTGGCGTCCAGGAGCTCCTGCTCGGCCATCTTCCGGCTCCTCTCCGTCTGCTCCAGGGTGGCCCGCAGCTCCTCGATCTCGGCCTGCAGCAGGTTGGCTCTGCGCTCCACCATGGCCAGCTGCTCCTTCAGGTCCTCCTGGCCCCGCAGGGCGTCGTCCAGGTGGAGCTGGGTGTCCTGTGGAATAAGCGGTCATTGAGACGCCTTGTTCTCAGGGCTGCCGTCACCCCAGCTGCCCCGGGACCGTCTCCTGAACCCACTTACCTTGAGGATGGCTTGGGTGTTCCTGTAGTTCTTCAGGGCCTCAGCAGCCATGCGGTTGGCGTGGTTCAGCTGGATCTCCATTTCATTGAGGTCTCCTTCCATCTTCTTCTTGAGCCTGATGGCATCATTCCTGCTCCTGATCTCAGCGTCCAACATGCTTTGCATGGACTCTACCACTCTAATGTGGTTCCTCTTGAGCTGGTCAATTTCCTCATCCTTTTCAGCGATCTTCCTGTCAATTTCAGACTTGACCTGGTTCAACTCCAGCTGGATGCGCAGGATCTTTCCCTCTTCGTGTTCAAGAGATGCCTTAACAACAGCAAGGGGTTATCTTAGCAGAATGAAAGCATTCAGAAGCTTTTCTTCACCCCTTTCCTTCTGCTAATTTTGTGCCCTTTATTCTTCTGTTTAGCATATGTGGCTAGTCCTAATTCTTTCTTGAATTTGTTTGCAATGTACATTTTTGACTCATACCTCTGCCTCCTCTAAAGCGGCCTGAATTTCAGACTTCTCTTGTTCCACTTGCTTCTTTATTTTCTCCAGTTCATGGATACGTTTCCCTCCTTCTGCGATCTGCTCCGTGAGGTCAGAGATCTCCTCTGTTGTTTGGGCAAAAGGCAGGAAGAGACTTGATCAGTCATGAAACAGCGAAAGATTTGTCAATAATGCAATGAAAATTTGGTAGAAGTATAAAACTTCTTTTCTAAAAAGTTCAAGCTTTATGTTTCCTGGAACATAGACATTTACTGAACGTTAATTCTTTGTGCTGAATCTCACCTGGGTGTGCAGGAGCTGCACCCTCTCGCTGGCGTCCAGGAGCTCCTGCTCGGCCATCTTCCGGCTCCTCTCCGTCTGCTCCAGGGTGGCCCGCAGCTCCTCGATCTCGGCCTGCAGCAGGTTGGCTCTGCGCTCCACCATGGCCAGCTGCTCCTTCAGGTCCTCCTGGCCCGCAGGGCGTCGCCCCAGGTGGAGCTGGGTGTCCTGTGGAATAAGCGGTCATTGAGACGCCTTGTTCTCAGGGCTGCCGTCACCCCAGCTGCCCCGGGACCGTCTCCTGAACCCACTTACCTTGAGGATGGCTTGGGTGTTCCTGTAGTTCTTCAGGGCCTCAGCAGCCATGCGGTTGGCGTGGTTCAGCTGGATCTCCATTTCATTGAGGTCTCCTTCCATCTTCTTCTTGAGCCTGATGGCATCATTCCTGCTCCTGATCTCAGCGTCCAACATGCTTTGCATGGACTCTACCACTCTAATGTGGTTCCTCTTGAGCTGGTCAATTTCCTCATCCTTTTCAGCGATCTTCCTGTCAATTTCAGACTTGACCTGGTTCAACTCCAGCTGGATGCGCAGGATCTTTCCCTCTTCGTGTTCAAGAGATGCCTTAACAACAGCAAGGGGTTATCTTAGCAGAATGAAAGCATTCAGAAGCTTTTCTTCACCCCTTTCCTTCTGCTAATTTTGTGCCCTTTATTCTTCTGTTTAGCATATGTGGCTAGTCCTAATTCTTTCTTGAATTTGTTTGCAATGTACATTTTTGACTCATACCTCTGCCTCCTCTAAAGCGGCCTGAATTTCAGACTTCTCTTGTTCCACTTGCTTCTTTATTTTCTCCAGTTCATGGATACGTTTCCCTCCTTCTGCGATCTGCTCCGTGAGGTCAGAGATCTCCTCTGTTGTTTGGGCAAAAGGCAGGAAGAGACTTGATCAGACAGAAGACACAGAGGAAACTTCCTTCAAGGCATGAAAACTATTCACAGTGAAAGGGACTCACGCTGCAAGTTTTTGTTCTCTCTTTTCAAAGTTTCTAGCTGATCCAAGGATTCCTCGTAGGCGTTCTTCATCTTGAACAACTCCGTGCCGAGAGAGCGGGCCTCCTTCTGGGCGGCCTCGAGCTCGGCGTGGGTTTCCTCATACTTCTGTTTCCATTCTGCCAGGATCTGAGACAGGAACCGAGAGAGATTACTGCTGGAAAGGGTGGAGGACAGCCATGCAGGGCAGAGGCTGCTGCAGAAGCTACCTTGTCAAAGTTCCTTTGCTTTTTGTCCAGGGCTGCGCAGGCTGCGTTGGTCCTCTCCACATCAAGCATGAGGTCCTCCACCTCGTTCTGGAGCCGCTGCTTGGTCTTCTCTAGGGAGGCGCATTTGGCGTTCACAGCTTCTACGTGTTCTTCAGCAGCCTGCAGACGCTGGGCCAGCTTCTTCCTTGATGATTACATAGGGTTGTAGAGAGAAGGGAACCACACCAAGAATTATGAACTGTTACGATGCTGAAAAGGGTGGGGAACTTCATATTAAAAATATCCATCCATTCAAAAAGTATTGATGAGCTCTTTTTATGAACCAGACGCTGAGTAGACAGCAGCGAACTGGACAGAAAAGGCCCCTTCCTCGTGAAACTTCCAAACAAGTGACAGAGATAAACAATAAGCAAGTCAGAAAATGTGTAACAGCATATTGCACGTATAAAGTACAGTGAAGGAAGATAAAACAGAGTTAGAGGTGGGCAGCTATTGTTAGATATTCAGGGAAGTCCTTTCCAAGGAGGTGAAGTTTGAGTCAAGATCTAAAAGAAGTCAGAGAGAGTCAGAGAAAAATCTAAGGGGAGAGTGTTCCAGACACAGAGGGGCTAACAAGTGCCCCAAGCAGCAGTGAGCTTGGTGTGCTCGACGAGCAGCAGTAAGGTTTATGATCTGTGTAACTGCTTGCTATTCTTTGTTTCTTTAACTAGATTGTAGGCTCGGAGGTCAGTGATGGCGTTTGGGCAAAAGGCAGGAAGAGACTTGATCAGAAAAACACAGAGGAAACTTCCTTCAAGGCATGAAAACTATTCACAGTGAAAGGGACTCACGCTGCAAGTTTTTGTTCTCTCTTTTCAAAGTTTCTAGCTGATCCAAGGATTCCTCGTGGCGTTCTTCATCTTGAACAACTCCGTGCCGAGAGAGCGGGCCTCCTTCTGGGCGGCCTCGAGCTCGGCGTGGGTTTCCTCATACTTCTGTTTCCATTCTGCCAGGATCTGAGACAGGAACCGAGAGAGATTACTGCTGGAAAGGGTGGAGGACAGCCATGCAGGGCAGAGGCTGCTGCAGAAGCTACCTTGTCAAAGTTCCTTTGCTTTTTGTCCAGGGCTGCGCAGGCTGCGTTGGTCCTCTCCACATCAAGCATGAGGTCCTCCACCTCGTTCTGGAGCCGCTGCTTGGTCTTCTCTAGGGAGGCGCATTTGGCGTTCACAGCTTCTACGTGTTCTTCAGCAGCCTGCAGACGCTGGGCCAGCTTCTTCCTTGATGATTACATAGGGTTGTAGAGAGAAGGGAACCACACCAAGAATTATGAACTGTTACGATGCTGAAAAGGGTGGGGAACTTCATATTAAAAATATCCATCCATTCAAAAAGTATTGATGAGCTCTTTTTATGAACCAGACGCTGAGTAGACAGCAGCGAACTGGACAGAAAAGGCCCCTTCCTCGTGAAACTTCCAAACAAGTGACAGAGATAAACAATAAGCAAGTCAGAAAATGTGTAACAGCATATTGCACGTATAAAGTACAGTGAAGGAAGATAAAACAGAGTTAGAGGTGGGCAGCTATTGTTAGATATTCAGGGAAGTCCTTTCCAAGGAGGTGAAGTTTGAGTCAAGATCTAAAAGAAGTCAGAGAGAGTCAGAGAAAAATCTAAGGGGAGAGTGTTCCAGACACAGAGGGGCTAACAAGTGCCCCAAGCAGCAGTGAGCTTGGTGTGCTCGACGAGCAGCAGTAAGGTTTATGATCTGTGTAACTGCTTGCTATTCTTTGTTTCTTTAACTAGATTGTAGGCTCGGAGGTCAGTGATGGCGTTTGCTTTATTCATTCCTATTCTCAGGGGCTGATAATGCCTGGCAGATAGGAGTTAACGAAAAAAAGTGTGTCAGCTAATTCCCTGAATCTTCGAAGGTTGTGTTTCTCTCATTCAACGTACAGTGTTCTCTGCACATTCTCTCATATCTGCACACATACTTGGCCTCCTCCAGCTCCTCCGTGCGCTGGATGGCGTCCGTCTCGTACTTGGTCCTCCACTGGGCCACCTCGCTGTTGGCCTTGGACAGCGCCCTCTGCAGCTCGGCCTTGGATTCCTGCTCCTCCTCGTACTGTTCCCGCAGTAGGTCACAGTCGTGGCGGGCGGACTGCAGGGCGTGGGCCAGGGCGTTCTTGGCCTGTGGAGAGAGTTACACCTCATTTTACTGAATGTCTAGTGTTTAATTCATTAGTTTCAAAACCTTTTAAAAGTTGGTGTAATGGACTCCAGTGAGAGTCAGGTTGGGCGGGGCAGTGGGAGGGGTGAGCCTTATAATGCTTGTTACCTTTATCTCCTCTTCAAGTTGCCTCTTTAATTCCTCAATCTGTTGAGTAAATGCTTGTTTGCCCCTTGATAACTGAGACACCAGAGCTTCTTTCTCATCTAGCTGTCGTGAAAATTCACCTGATGGGCAAAAGGTACAGTATCCCTTTTTAAAGGCAAGAAAAGATTTTGTAAACCCTTATCAGAAATAAATTTAAACTCTGAAACCCTCTTCCAGCTCAGTACTCAGATGCTTGAATTCACTGTTGACATCTTCATGCTTGATGTCAAATTTCTGCTTTTTATGGTGAAACTTACATAGTAACCTGAATGGATAAATGAAGCTTAACTCCTCTTTGTTCTCACCCTGAGCCTTTCACGTTCATTAACAAAACTTGTTAATAACTGTCAAAGAAGGGAGCTAAAATATTTAATTAGAAATTGTCCCAGTTTCGTAAAACTTTTGAGAGACAGGGTTATCCATTGCCCTGTTGAGGAATTTGGTTCATTCTGATTTGCATAAAAAGAAACATGGTCTAAAACAGAAGCTCCCCTCCATGTGACCAAATCCTCAAAGCCTTTGTGGAGCAGGGTTCGACCCCATTCCATGGAAGCCTTCATCTCGGCCTCGTCCCCGAGTGACCTGAACGTGGGCTGGGAGTCTGAGCCGTCTGGTGAACCACGTGCTCTCAGTTGCTTTTATTAGGCTCTCACATCACCAAACCATTTGTTTTGGACCACATCCTCTCCACTTTCAGGCCCGTGGAGGAGAAGGGGGTTACCAGATTCCGTCTGCAGGCGTCCCCTCTGGGTGGTGAGGTCATTGATGAGCCGCTGCTGCTCCTCCTCCTTGGATTTCAGCTCGCTCACTTGGTCCTCCAGAGTACGGCACATCTTCTCTAGGTTTCCCTGAGAGGGGACACGTGGAAGAAACCAGTGCACACAATTTAATAACATTTCCCTACTGCTACCATTTCTTCTAAAACAGAAACATATTTATTTAGACATATACACTAAATTCTCTTGTGTGTAATATATAAGAATTTCTTCTTTATGTTTTCTAATACGATTGCTGTTCTGAGGTGAAAGTATGCATTGGGACTTTTAAAAAGCTAATTGTGAAGTTTTTTCAGTATTTCAGACATTCCTTGCTTTGTTGCTCTTCATGGCTATTGCTTTAAAAAAAACAAAAAAAATGAAAGTTTGTGGCGACCATGTGTCCAGTAAGTTTGTCAGCACCATTTTTCCAGTAGCATTTGCCCACGTCACGTCTCTGCATCAAGTTTTGGTAATTCTCACAATATTCAAACGTTTTCATCATGATTGCACTTGTTATAGTGATCTGTGATCTTTGATGTTGCTCCTGTGAGTCAGTGAAGGTACAGATTATGGTTAGCAGTTTTTTGAGTGGTAAAGTATTTTTAAATTAAGGGATGCATATTTTTTAGAAACACTGCTGTTGCACACTTGTATATGCATTGGGAAACCAGGAAATGGAGTCACTTGCTTTATTTCAATATTCGCTTCATGGTGGTGGTCTGGAACCAGACCCACATATCTCTGAGCTCTGCCTATGATAAAACAAAATAATAATAAAGATAACGTACTAAATTTAAGGTTTTGTGAAAATGGAGTGGCCATTTTCCAAAAGCATTTATAAATACTTCACCGCCATTATGTTCAGTGAAACTTGGCATGTTGGGTGGTAGAGAGTTTTGGAGACCGGTGCTCCCCAGGTGGAGCACAGAAAACCACTGACACACTGGCCTGCTGCCGGTGCCGCCCTTTGTCAACAGAGTTGTGGGGCCGAGGTGCTCAAGTTCTTTGAATATCAGTTTCTTCGTATGATTAAGTGGAAATACTGCAAGTACTAATTAGTCTCTTGCTTACCTCCTGGATTACTGCTAAGAACAAGTGACACATCTTTAAAGACCCTGTGCAGACTGTGATGTGCACATAGTCCTTGTTGTTAATAAGTTTCCCAGACTCTAGGTACCTTGGCTTTAGAGATTGTTTCTACATTGCTAGCGAGGTCATCGATCTCCATCTTCATCTCGCTCTTCTCCTTCTCCAGCTTCTGCTTCACCCTCTGCAGGTTGTCGATCTGCTCCCCCAGCTCCGCCACACTGTCCGCGTGCTTCTTCCTCAGCGTGGCCGCCGTGGCCTCGTGCTGCAGGGTGGCCTCCTCCAGGTCCCGGCGCATCTTCTGGAACTCGGCCTCCCGCTTCTTGTTCAGCTCGATCTGGGCGGAGGTGGCCCCGCCGGCTTCTTCCAGCCGCTCGCTGATCTCCTCCAGCTCCCGGGAGAGGTCCGAGCGCTGCTTCTCTGCTTTGGCGCGGGAGGCGCGCTCTGCCTCGATCTCCTCCTCCAGCTCCTCGATGCGGGCCTGGTGGTGGGGCAGAGCTCATCGTGAGCTTCTTTATGTCATAATTATGACTCTTTGAGCCAGACTGATGGAAATATGAACTTACTTGCAACTCTTTGATCTTCTTCTGCAGTTGAATCCCAAGTGCTTGTTCATCTTCAATCTTGCTTTGCAAATTGCCGATTTCAAACTCTTTCCTTTTTGAAAAGTAGCAAAGGTTAACAGTTGAGTCCATATTCAACAAGAGAAGCAAGTCCATAAGCAGTTCTTTCATACTTACTTTTTGAGTTTTTCATCAAGTTGTTGTTTTTCATTTTCAATGTCCATTATGGACTCTTGGGCCAGTTTGAGATCTCCTTCAAGTTTCCTCTTAGCCCTTTCTAGGTCCATGCGCAGTTTCTTTTCTTGCTCCAAGGACCCCTCAAGCTAAATACAAACAATGCTGAGTCAAAAGAATTGCTTAGCTTCCTGTCAAAGAAAATAATTTCCTTGACAATCCTTGACTTACGTCATCCACTTGCTGCTCTAGCTTGGTCTTTGCTTTGGTCAAGGTGTTGACTTTGTCCTCTTCTGCCTGAAGGTCATCCAGGGTCTGCTGGTGGGCCTCCTGGAGGGCCTTCTTCTCCTTGGTCAGCTTGGCAATGGTCTCATCCAGGCCTGCCATCTCTTCTGTGAGATTTTTAACCTTAGAAGATAAAAACACTTTGTATTACATGTTACATTCTGGTGGCTTCAGTTTTATACTCGTACTGCCTAATAAATAAGAAGAAAGCAAGCTTTCCTTGTGTATGTTTCATACCTTATTTTCCGTGGCGTGTTTCTCCTTCTCCACCTTGGCCAGTGTCAGCTCAAGGTCGTCTATGTCTTTCTTCAGTTCTGAACACTCGTCCTCCAGTTTCCTCTTCTTGGCCGTCAGCTCCGCGTTGATTTCTTCCTCATCCTCGGCTCTCTCCGTCACCTCCTTGATCTTAGCTTCCAGCTGGATTTTGGTTTTGATCAGCTGGTCACATCTTTCCTCTGCATCAGCCAAGCCTTCAGCTTCCTTGAGTTGGAAGCAAAATCAAAATTAGAAAGCAAGAATGAAGTATTTATCTCACAATGATAATGGTATAAATCTTTACTATTGGTTATTTGGATTAAACTTTTTAAAATTTATTTTTTATTATAGATTTTTTGTGTGTGTGTGGCCACTTCTATTGGTCTTTCATTTGTTTATTTTCATCCATCTTTGTTCTTTGGCCTGTGTGGGCCTCCCGTCACAGTGGCCTCTCTTGCTGCAGAGCTCCGGCTCAGTAGTTGGATGCATTGGTCCAGCCGCTCCGTGGTACATGCGATCTTCCCAGGCCGGGGACTGAACCGGCGCCCCTTGCACTGCAAGGTGGTGTCCTTACCCACTGGACCGCCAGGGAAGCCCTGGATTAAACTTCTGTGAATCACCTGTTTTGTGTGATGCTAGACACTCCAAATTTTGGGACAAACAAAATGTACCAGGTGTTGTCCTGTTCCTTTAGAGGAGTGTATTCTACAGTAGGTTAGAAAACCTAACCCCCCAAATTACCATCATTTCAGAAAGCAATTAGTGGCATGAGAAATCAGAGAAGTAACAGATAGGGTTTTGTGAATGAAGTGTCAATTTGAGATGGGCTTAACAGATGGGTAGGACTTGGTCTTGTAGAATTTATTGGGGGAGGGACCAGGAGGAGAGAAAACATTCCAGCAAGATAAAATTCCATATGTAGCCACTACTGAATTATTTATCTTTGTAGTCTTGGAGGATGATCCTGATTATGATGCTCTAAATTCTAGTTGAGGCATAGAGTTACCAAATTCCTAGCAACCTATGTTCCTGCTTAAGGGGGGTGTGGGTGGACAGGAAATGAGAGAAAAATTGAGAGACACATTCGTCAGTGAGCCTCTGTACCAGCCTTTGAATACATAACAGAAGAAAACGCTCTGTGGGTAGACAGGCGGTGAGCATGGTGGGGTAGGACAGAGTCTGATTCTCCAGGGATAAGAGAAGAGGACTCAGGATAGCTCTTAAGAGGGTGGAGACAGAACAACAGCTCTTTTCCTTTCTGTAATCTAAAAGAAGGAGTTATTACACCACCCAAAGTTGACAGAAGACACCAATCTTAGTCAGCAGGAAAAAGTAAATTATTTTGTGATGAGTAAATTATACCAGACCAATTCAGTTCACTCCAAATGAAAGGTGGTTTCATAAATCACATTACAGAGCTGATGAAAGCAGTTGTAGAGTGATTGGTTCAGGTGCAGCAGTGAGCAGGCTGGACGGAGGGAAAGAATTGGGGGCAGGTGGAGCAAGTTAGGTGCTGAGGCAGCAGCCTGGCTGTGACGGGAGGCGACACTGACTGTGGAGATGGATGGGAAAGAGCAAATCTCAGTTTAGCAACAAGCAATAACTCAGTACAAAGTGAGGTAGAATACTGTCATTTGTCAGCTATACACACTGTGATTTAAGACCCATAGCCATGTAGAAGTTCAAGGAAGTTTCAGAGAAAACAATCACTCTCTCCATGCTCTCCTACCTTAGCTTCATGTTAATATCATTTTCAAGGACTGTCCTCAAAGGGAGAAGAAGTTGTAAAGACTGCCGTTTGATGAAGTTGTACAGAATGGGAGACAATGGCCAGTTCTAGCTCATCGTCTTGAATCTGATTTGGGGGCAGTTACTGGATGATGAAGGACTACGGGCTTTATTAGCGCCATCAGGCCACTTCAGCCTTCTTCCTCCAGTAAGTATCTCTCACACTGACTACCCAGCTGACTGCAGCTGGTGGCCAGAGTTGTATGTTTGCATCCTGATGTGCAGTATACAGGATGACACCACTACTTACAGCCTGCACTTGGAGCTGCAAGTCATTTTTTTCTTTCAATAGTGACACCATCTTTTCTTCCAGTTCCTTCCTTTTTGCCTCTGACTTGGCCAATTCATCCTTGGTTTTCTGGAACTCCTCCTTCATGGTGGCCATCTCCTTCTCTGTCTCCGCACTCTTCAGCAGGGGCTTGATCTTGAAGAACAGCTTCATCCAGGGCCAGTGCTTGACATTCATGAAGGCTCGGATGTTGTACTGGATGCAGAAGATGGACTCCCTGGAATTTAATTGATACAAATTAGATATGGTGTGAATGACGGAATGAGATAAAATCTCTGCTGTGAGAGTTATTTGGATATTCAGGCCTCCACTGTGTTTCTTCCCAACGTTCAAAATCAAACAAAAGAAATTATACTGGCGGATGGTGGTTAGTGATTCTTTTCTGTATATTGGTAGGTCTCAGACTTCGGTGTGCATACACATATATATTTATGTTTCAGGTAAATTATATATTTACCCACACATACAGGAATGCATGCTTATTACAGATGTCAATATAAAATGCATTCTCATTATGGATCCCATACATTTGTGTTCTCAGTTGAACCCCCATGACTTGTAGTCTTAGAACTCTGTCTCTGCATCAAATTAGATCACTAAAAAGCGAGGTACCGCAGTGAAATTGTATTAACTTACTGAAAAAAGTTTTTTCACCTATTTTGCCCGTAATATTTTAAATCATCATAATTCAGTAATAGAAATAATCAGACAAAGAAGTTGTTTCTACACCTTGTGTAGAACCTCTGTCGCAAATACTGTCTTCTTTTCAGTTCAGTGTATCTTATTTAATGATCTACCTAGTAAGTTCATATTAGAACCAAATGCTGGGTCAACATTTTGTCTTTGCTTCCTCAAGGGTATGTTTTCTCTCGTTAGATAAAACCTACACATCTCTTTTTTTTAGTGTGCTTCTCTCACCTTTTAATTTCTTTCTTTCTTCTTTTTTGTTTTTTACCTGAGCATTCAGTTTATTCCATGGTGATGATTCCTACTTAAGTTCTCTAGTACATGTGTATCGCCAGTTCAGCATCAGATTCTTATTCATCCCTTCTTACTCTGGTGGCCTTATGATATCTGAGTCTTAAATAGAAGCCACCTCCAATGTGCTTCTGAAGAAGGAAGGTATGCCTAGACAGGCAGTATGTTTGTATACCTCCTCTCCACCATCTTCTGGTACTCCACTCTTGCCAAGAACCCTCTGCACCTGGCCTGGGTTCGGGTAATCAGCTGGGCCAGCTTGTCATCTCGCATCTCCTCTAGGAGCCCCAGAAGACCAGCTTTGAAAAAGACCTGTGCATGGGCAGAGTTCCAGGTCAAAAACCTTACATAAACTCCACAGGGACAGGCACAGTGTCAGGTGGGCCTTACAGACTGTATTACCTTGGTGTGACCAAATTTATACTGGGTGTGGTCAATGTCAATGGACCCAAGGAGCTTCTCGGAAGCCTTCTTGCTGTCGATGTATTGTCCTTCAGGGATCGCACTTGCATTTAATACCTTGTATCTGATAACATAAGCATAGTTTTTTAACACTTGGTTTATTGATGAGACTAGTAAGTAATCCATTTTAAAAAGTCAGAGTTTTAATGTGTAGATGACCAATAAAATGTAATGTATCCTTACTAGATGTATTTCCCATTGATAGTACTTAACCTCTACAGAGTTTTTGGAAAGATTAAATGAAATAACCCAAACATATGAAGCACTCAGAAATGGTTGTTCTCAAAATTTTTGCAATTGCTGTGGACATCTGTGAGCTAAGCAAGAAGCATGGTAAATCCAGTGAAAAGTCCACAGAATGCTTACCATGTGATATACCTGTATTTTAATGGTGTTTTGAGGCTTACAATTCTTTACAGTTTTGTGGCATATTAAAAATAACTAATAGGGCTTCCCTGGTGGTCCAGTGGGTAAAGAGTCTGCCTTACAGTGCAAGGGGCGCCAGTTCGATCCCTGGCATGGGAAGATCCCATGTGCCACAGAGCGGCTGGACCGATGTGTCCAATTACAAACCAGTGCTCTGGAGTTCATGTGCCCAGAGCTGGTGCTCTGCAATGAGAGAGGCCACCGAGATGAGAGGCCCATAGGCCAAATAATTAAGATAGATGAAAGTAAATAAATGAAGGACCAATAAAGGAGGCCAAAATTAGAAGAAAAAAAAAAAAACTAATAGAGGCATATTTTTCACTAAATTTCTTTGCTTGCACTAAACTCCAAGATACACCATAATTAGGAGAGTCTGACCTCTGTTTGAAGTCTGCATACAGGATTCTGCTTGGGAAGCCCTTCCTACAAATGCGGATGCCCTCCAGCACGCCGTTACACCTCAGCTGGTGCAGGACCAGCTCATGCTCCATGGCCCCTAGAAATACAGACTCATTTCACTGCAGAGTTTTGTTAAAGGGAAGTATAGCAGACATGCTTTGTGCTTCTTCTCTGGAATGTCTTACCAGGTGTCTTCGTTTCATTGGGGATGATGCACCGCACAAAGTGGGGGTGGGTACTCCTAAGGTTGGTCATCAGCTTGTTCAGATTCTCCTATAAAGTCAGGGGAAACCGTGTTATCTGAGATTTAGACATACTTGTGAGCATTTGGTGATGTCTATAAAATCAGTGTGCATGGCTGAGTTGCATGACCTGTGTGGACCATTTTCACGTAAGATGCCACCTTGGTAAGCTTCTCCTGAGAGGCAGTGTCCTCCTCAGTACCTCTTGCTCTACTCAAGTTAGTAGAAGTTACACATAGACAGCAGCCGTGGCAGGTGGATCTTTTCAGTGTATCTAAGTGCTGTCCTCCTTCCAACCCTGCTGCCTGGCCATCGATTTTCAAGGCATAAGGATAATCTGTTAAGGGGAACCTACCAATTATAATTGGGAATTTACTAGATTGAGAACAAGTGTACCTTATTAGTTTCCTTAATGGCTAGCTGTTAATGGATTTTCATTAGTCCTACTGATATTTAGTCTCTGAGTATGAAATAAGCATTGCTTATTTCCACAATCAACTAGATTATGTATAGCAAGCAGAGCATTATGTTTTATAATATAAAAATACTTTTTACTATTTGGCTCAGCATGAAAGATGATCTGATAATTTCTGAATAATTTATAACTCTTTAATCCAAAACACAATTAACAGAAGTCATTAGCAAAGGTCATTCTTCTTTCCTAAATGGCACATGGAGAGAAGACGTGTGCTTTTAAAAACAAATTCACAAAGTGACAAGAGTGTCAAAAGCAATTTCTTCCTTACCCTGAAAAGGGCAGACACGGTCTGGAAAGAGGAGCCCTTCTTTTTCCCACCTTTCTTGGCAGTTCCCTCTGGAAATGAAATCAAAAAAAGATGTCATTCAGATATCATTTTTAATTGACAGAGTGATACCTTGCCCATTTGTTGATTTCTGTGCTCAGATGGAGCATTTTTTCCACCACACATGACCTCTCTGATTCTGAATGAATCTTGTATGTCAGTTAAGTTTGTATTCACTTTTCAGTGATAGTCATTAAGCACTAGATACAGAGGAAGAGGCAGAAGAGAATTGATAGAAGCCACGCCTTTTCACTGACTGAGCTGTTGAAAGTTCCTTTCTGGCTCTTGGCCACAGGGCCTCCATCTGAGCTTGTTTAAAGTCAGGGGAAACCGTGTTATCTGAGATTTAGACATACTTGTGAGCATTTGGTGATGTCTATAAAATCAGTGTGCATGGCTGAGTTGCATGACCTGTGTGGACCATTTTCACGTAAGATGCCACCTTGGTAAGCTTCTCCTGAGAGGCAGTGTCCTCCTCAGTACCTCTTGCTCTACTCAAGTTAGTAGAAGTTACACATAGACAGCAGCCGTGGCAGGTGGATCTTTTCAGTGTATCTAAGTGCTGTCCTCCTTCCAACCCTGCTGCCTGGCCATCGATTTTCAAGGCATAAGGATAATCTGTTAAGGGGAACCTACCAATTATAATTGGGAATTTACTAGATTGAGAACAAGTGTACCTTATTAGTTTCCTTAATGGCTAGCTGTTAATGGATTTTCATTAGTCCTACTGATATTTAGTCTCTGAGTATGAAATAAGCATTGCTTATTTCCACAATCAACTAGATTATGTATAGCAAGCAGAGCATTATGTTTTATAATATAAAAATACTTTTTACTATTTGGCTCAGCATGAAAGATGATCTGATAATTTCTGAATAATTTATAACTCTTTAATCCAAAACACAATTAACAGAAGTCATTAGCAAAGGTCATTCTTCTTTCCTAAATGGCACATGGAGAGAAGACGTGTGCTTTTAAAAACAAATTCACAAAGTGACAAGAGTGTCAAAAGCAATTTCTTCCTTACCCTGAAAAGGGCAGACACGGTCTGGAAAGAGGAGCCCTTCTTTTTCCCACCTTTCTTGGCAGTTCCCTCTGGAAATGAAATCAAAAAAAGATGTCATTCAGATATCATTTTTAATTGACAGAGTGATACCTTGCCCATTTGTTGATTTCTGTGCTCAGATGGAGCATTTTTTCCACCACACATGACCTCTCTGATTCTGAATGAATCTTGTATGTCAGTTAAGTTTGTATTCACTTTTCAGTGATAGTCATTAAGCACTAGATACAGAGGAAGAGGCAGAAGAGAATTGATAGAAGCCACGCCTTTTCACTGACTGAGCTGTTGAAAGTTCCTTTCTGGCTCTTGGCCACAGGGCCTCCATCAGTGCTGGAGACACAGTGGATTCAGCCATAATACTTCAACTTGGGCTGAATGCTACAGGCTGACATCACTCAGTCTAACATCACGTCTTGTAGTATCAGAAGAAAATGTTGGGGTTTTTTTTTGGCCACTTCTATTGGTCTTTCATTTATTTCTTTTCATCTGTCTTTGTTCTTTGGCCTGTGTGGGCCTCCCATCGCAGCAGACTCTCTTGTCACAGAGCACTGGCTCTGGGCGTGTGCGCTCCAGAGCTCCGGCTGGGTAGTTGGACACATCAGTCCAGCTGCTCCACGGCATGCAGGATTCTCCCAGGCCAGGGATCAAACCGGCTCCCCTTGCACCGCAAGGCAGTGTTCTTACCCACTGGACCACAAGGGAAGCCCGAGGGTTTTTTTTTTTTTTTTTTGAGTATTACCTGATTCAGCAGTTTGAGTCCCAGAGAAGAGGAAAGCTAGAGTTTTCATTGAGGACTTCTGGTACAGCCCGACCACTGTCTCGTTCAGAGGGTCCTTGTTCTTCTCCAGCCAGCCAGTGATGTTGTAGTCCACAGTGCCCGCATAGTGGATCAGGGAGAAGTGGGCCTCAGCCTTGCCCTTGACCACCTTGGGCTTCTGAAAGTTGGCCGACTTGCCCAGGTGCTGGTCATAGAGCTTGTTCTTGAAGGAGGTGTCTGTGGCCTTGGGGAACATGCATTCCTCTTCCAGGATGGAGAAGATGCCCATTGGCTGAAAACAGCCCAAGACACAGAGTTACAGCTCTATGTAAGCCTTCCTCTCTGTCTATAGACTTAAACAAGATGCATGAATAATTTAGTTGTCACAAACTATAATTTCTGAAACTTGAAGCAGACCTTCTCGATGAGCTCGATGCAGGCGGCCAGGTCCATCCCGAAGTCGATGAAGGTCCACTCGATGCCCTCCCTCTTGTACTCCTCCTGCTCCAGCACGAACATGTGGTGGTTGAAGAACTGCTGCAGCTTCTCGTTGGTGAAGTTGATGCACAGCTGCTCCAGGCTGTTGAACTAGATAAATAGTGTTTACTTAGTAAATGTGTTTACTTAGAAAACTGGGCATTTTAAAATATAGGATGTTTAAATTTAAAAATATATGTTGAGTACCCTTTAGTTCATAGATACCAGAATCCTTGGGGACCTGTGAAATCTTCTGTATCCTCTGCTGTCATTTTATCCAGAATCCGAAATCATTAATAATTCTCTTTTCTTGTACTTGCTTAAATTGACCCAGATGTTTTTCTGAATTCTTACTTAATAAGTCTGTACTTATCCCTTTATCTTTTGCATTTTTCCATTGACTCAGAAGGTAACTTGTGACCCATTAGAAGCTAACTGGGAGGTTCTCTTTGTTGTGTGGAAGCAATCAAAAGGTCAGCATTGCAAGGGAGCAATAATCACCACCTTATGCCTCAATTTGAAATGAGAAAAATCAAGATATCTAATACTATGTACAGTATGTTAACACACACATTTTGGGGGGAAGAAAACCAAAATGTTAACATTAACTAGATACATATAGTGGAATCAATGTGGAGTCCTTTTCTTTGATTTTCAGTCATTTCTACAATGCCTAAGCTTTGTGTCTAAAATTACAAAAAGCTAAACTTCTTTAGAACTATAAGCAGGAAAAAATTATATTGATATTTCCATTGCTTTACTGTAAAACCCCCTGAGGAACTGACTACCAACTCACATCAAAGATCTCAAAGCCAGCGATGTCCAAGACGCCAATGAAGTACTGCCGGGGCTGCTTGGTGTCCAGCTGCTGGTTGATGCGGGTGACCATCCACAGGAACATCTTCTCGTAGACGGCCTTGGCCAGAGCGCCCACTGCATTGGTCACCTTGAAAGAGAAAGGGGTTTTTCTTGAGGTTAATAGAGGACTGTAAAATGCCTGCGTCTGGGGTGGTGGATTTGGATTCTGCACCTACCTGCTCTACAGTCTGGCCTTTGGTGACATACTCATTGCCGACCTTGACCCTGGGGTAGCAGAGGGCTTTGAGCAGGTCAGCGGAGTTCAGACTCTGGAGGTAGGCAGCCTTGTCAGCAACTGAAAGGAAGAAAGGATGGAATGCTGTTATTGCCCAAAGCAACCCACTTCCTCGAAAAGTTTAAGCTACAGGCATTTTGTGTTTTAAGGTATATTTTTGATAATCTTAATATCTTTTTGAGTATTTTTGCTCCCCCCCTTTATTTTTCACTGAGTTTAAAACTTTGATTATGGGTAGTGTTTCTTAAAGAACTTCAGAAATTATAGGAATATGTGTCTAATGCCCATGACACATATATCTTAATCTAGGTATACTTTCAGATGTAATTCTGGGAAATGAATTTGTCCTCCCAGGAAAGCCCAAGGGTAACAAGTTAAGAATGTGATTTTCAAAGAGACATGAAGTCAGGTAGATGACTCCATAGATACCTTCAGTGCCATCTGGTTCTGCCTGCTCCTCTCGCTGCTTTTGCTTGAATTTCAGGTTCCCGTAATGCATCACAGCCCCCGTGAGCTTGTAGATGGATACCTTCTCATCATTAGTAAAGCCCAAAATATCAATAGCACTCTGCCAATACAACCAGTAGAATAACTGTCAAGTTAGGATCTACATGTTGACTATCAGTACTTTACCTTTGGATTCCTGATCTGTTGGTCAAACTGAGGAAACTGCCAGTAATGATGGGAGTAAGGAACTCCTTAGATCAGGTGTCTAGGGAGCTGGTCAGTCTAAGGGCACACAGAGCATGGGAAACTTCTTTAGAACTATAGCAGGAAAAATTATATTGATATTTCCATTGCTTTACTGTAAAACCCCCTGAGGAACTGACTACCAACTCACATCAAAGATCTCAAAGCCAGCGATGTCCAAGACGCCAATGAAGTACTGCCGGGGCTGCTTGGTGTCCAGCTGCTGGTTGATGCGGGTGACCATCCACAGGAACATCTTCTCGTAGACGGCCTTGGCCAGAGCGCCCACTGCATTGGTCACCTTGAAAGAGAAAGGGGTTTTTCTTGAGGTTAATAGAGGACTGTAAAATGCCTGCGTCTGGGGTGGTGGATTTGGATTCTGCACCTACCTGCTCTACAGTCTGGCCTTTGGTGACATACTCATTGCCGACCTTGACCCTGGGGTAGCAGAGGGCTTTGAGCAGGTCAGCGGAGTTCAGACTCTGGAGGTAGGCAGCCTTGTCAGCAACTGAAAGGAAGAAAGGATGGAATGCTGTTATTGCCCAAAGCAACCCACTTCCTCGAAAAGTTTAAGCTACAGGCATTTTGTGTTTTAAGGTATATTTTTGATAATCTTAATATCTTTTTGAGTATTTTTGCTCCCCCCCTTTATTTTTCACTGAGTTTAAAACTTTGATTATGGGTAGTGTTTCTTAAAGAACTTCAGAAATTATAGGAATATGTGTCTAATGCCCATGACACATATATCTTAATCTAGGTATACTTTCAGATGTAATTCTGGGAAATGAATTTGTCCTCCCAGGAAAGCCCAAGGGTAACAAGTTAAGAATGTGATTTTCAAAGAGACATGAAGTCAGGTAGATGACTCCATAGATACCTTCAGTGCCATCTGGTTCTGCCTGCTCCTCTCGCTGCTTTTGCTTGAATTTCAGGTTCCCGTAATGCATCACAGCCCCCGTGAGCTTGTAGATGGATACCTTCTCATCATTAGTAAAGCCCAAAATATCAATAGCACTCTGCCAATACAACCAGTAGAATAACTGTCAAGTTAGGATCTACATGTTGACTATCAGTACTTTACCTTTGGATTCCTGATCTGTTGGTCAAACTGAGGAAACTGCCAGTAATGATGGGAGTAAGGAACTCCTTAGATCAGGTGTCTAGGGAGCTGGTCAGTCTAAGGGCACACAGAGCATGGGATCACAGGCGCATACCTTCTGAAGATTCTTGTAGGACAGCAAGGTATGGGTTCTTGTAAGATAACATAAAGTTATCCAAATGATTGTTTCTAAACTCTTAGAGTAAATAGAAATATAGAATGAGAGAATAATGACTTTGCATTTAACTTATTTTCTAGATTCAAAGGAAAATTGTTTGACTTGAATTAAGTTGCCTGTTTCAAAATGACTGATAGATAAGAAAAGGTAAAATGAGCAATCACAGTGGGGACCTGAAGGGTTGGGAGGGGAGTCATCTGATCAAAGACCACCTATAAACTGTTATGGGTGTTATTAGCTTCCCAGGCGGCTCAGCTGTAAAGAATCCACCTGCCAAGGACGAGTTGCAGGTTTGATCCCTGGGTCAGGAAGATCCCCTGGAGGAGGAAATGGCAACCTGCTGTAGTATTACTGGGAATAATCCCATAGACAGAGGAAACTGGCAGGCTACAGTCAGAGTAGGACATGACTGAGCAACTGGAACACACAGATTATAAAAAAAAAATGGTTAAGGGAAATTCAGAAAGGATAGATCATTAAAAGACTATTAAGGGAAAGTGAGATGTTGTAGGCGTACACCCCAGTCTTTTCAGTTGATTCCAGGTCTAGGCCCATCTTTGAATTTTCTGTGATTTCCACTAATAGCTGAATATTTATCTAGATGGACCATCGTTGTCATCCAGAGTAATCATTCTAATTTTCTTGTGTTCTACTTACATCTGTGGCTATCAGTTCTTCCTGATCATCAATGCTGGCCACACTGATCTCCCCTTGACTGATGAATGGGTAATCATATGGATTGGTGGTGATCAGAAGCATTTCTGAGTAAGTGGAACAGAGCAAAAGTAGCAGAAATATCCTCTTCATTAAATTAAGAGATTACTAGACAAATTCTAAGACACTAGAATGAAAATAGATTGTGAAAGAGCCTATAACTCTGATTCTAGTTATTATATGTATGTATCTATTTGTGAACATATATGTACAGAAAATGACTAGATTGATATTCATCCAAGTGTTCATAGTGGTTATTTCATAGTAATAGAATTTGGAGGTGTTTTCAGTTTTCCTTTTGAATTTTTATAAGGAGCACGCATCAATTTATACCAAACTTACAGAGCTTTTTTCAAAATAGAGACAATTATACAGCTAACAAAATTCCGTCATGGAATACAGAGTCGACCAGGCATTGATAGGTGCAAGTGAGATAAATTTCGTAAAGAAATTATGACATTTCTTACCAATTAGTTCTGGTTTTTTGTTTGATGTGATCTGGTAAAAAATATGATAGCTCCTTTCAGCCTTAAGCTGGAAAGTAACTCTAGACTTCTCTAACAGATCTGAAAATAAATAAATAACAAACAGGGAAAATTCATATGAGATGCAGATTTTATTTTCGGTCAGTGTTGTCGGCCATCAGAAATAGAAATGATGGTAAAGAACATCCAGGTACTTACATGTTTCAATATCAGCAGAGGCCAGTTTTCCTGTAGTGCCAAAGTGGATTCTAATGAATTTACCCTTGGAAGAAAAATTAGTATTACTACTTTGTTTTTGAATCATATCAAATCTTTGAGAAACTCAAGACACTTGAAGTACTAATGTTTCAACAGTAATCCATTCAGAGACTCTTATCAGGTAAAAAAACAAAAAAGAGAGAGAGAGAGAAACGTATCTCCTGTTTTGTAGATACAATAATTTTAACTTAAAGATTTGTGAATAATTATAGATAATGAAAGATAAGAACTTGGATATAGGGTCGCATTTCTTTTTAGATAAGACTTGAATCCATGTTATTCCATGCTCAGAGGAAAAGGAAAGAACCCTGGTATTATATAATGGGAATGAAAAAGACCCAAGGAATGGATTCACAAGCATCCCATAAATTTTGACTGGTGAGCAGTGTTCGTGATAGTGTCCAAGAAGCTTACAAAGCGAGAGGAGTTGTCATTCCTCACGGTCTTGGCATTGCCAAAGGCCTCCAGCAGGGGGTTGGCACTGATGATTTGATCCTCCAGAGTCCCCTGTGGAGAAACACAAGAGCAGTCCTCACACCCGGGGCTCTCTGAGCGCCGGGCCCAGCACGGTTCTGACATGCCATCAGACCCACCTGCATTTTGCCAGGCTCCTCCTTCTTCTTCTCCCCAGTGACTGCAATTGTTGCAAAGTACTGGATGACACGCTTCGTGTTCACAGTCTTCCCAGCCCCGGATTCTCCGCTGTTGATGAAAAACCCAGTCAGTAGAGGTCTGAGACATGGCAGCTGGGGCAGTCTTGGAAACAGAGCATCAGGTCAACTTACGTGATCAGGATGGACTGATTCTCCCGGTCTACAGAAGAGAACGTATAGGCAGTCAGTACCATTTTGTAATCTGTTTGCCAATGGTTAGTTAATAAAATGGCACAAACATAGTGTTTTTCGGCAATCCCAAGGGCTTGGTGGTCCCGGCACCTTTTCCAGCTCCCCCTCTCCTGCTTCCTGCACTCGCTCTACCCCGTGTTAGCATACAGAACACCGGTGAAACAACACTACCAGGGAGCAGCCGGCTTTCTGTTCTTAAACTCCACCACTAAATACACACCTGGTAGACTCGGGTTTTCAGGTGGAGCTAGATGACAAGTTAGTAGCAGGTTTATCATAGGTACAAGAAATAAGGCATTAAAGGTAGTTTTCGTGTGGGAGAAGGCGTCAGTAGAGTAAAGGCAGTAGCTATGGAAGTAATTATGACCTTAGTCGTGTTTGTCTGGGGAGCTAGGAGCTCATTTTGATGTTCTACTCTCTGTGAGAGGAAGCCGCTCAGCCCTTTCCCCAGGGTACTGTTGTGCCTCAGACTGGCCTAGGCTGAGACAGTATTCTGGGAAGAAGATTTGCGGTATAACTGATTTAATACCAGATACACCTTAAAATATGGAGAGTGTTTTGGTTGGTTCTAGGCAAATGGCAATGGCATTTCGCTGACCATCTCAAAGAGTGTGTTGAGATGGGTAGAGTCTTTCTCCTGTGGTTCAGCTCTAAGAAGATTCACCAACACAGCATCCAACTCACCAGTCAGCATGAACTGATAGGCGTTGTCAGAGATGGAGAAGATATGGGGCGGAGCCTCCTGGCGCTTCTTGCCCCGGTAGGCCGTCACCACCTCGGGGTTATACACCGGCAGCCACTTGTAGGGGTTGACGGTGACGCAGAAGAGGCCCGAGTAGGTCTAGGCAAGTGAATAAGAAAGAATAACTCATCAAACTCCTTTCCTGTTGTTTGTACAACTCAGCTATCAAAAGAATTTTAACGTAAAAGGAACAGGTTAGGTGTTCTGCAGTCTTAAGGGCATCAGCATGGAAACTAGGTGAAAGGTTCAGCAAGTTAGCAGGATCCTTGATGGTGGGAACTGAGTTTAGACTTCTATCCCTCTTGGGATCTGTCACAGTGATTTCCACATGGCAGGAGCTCCAAAGTTGTGTTTCCTGTTTTTAATGCCTAAGACATTTTAACTGTAGTTTAAGAAAGTTCAGATTCATGAAAACATGAATTTGGTGCCTAAGGACTCAACAGTATGGACTAGTTAGGTGAACCATGGAAAATCTGCTTAAGACAGTATGATCCAGACTTTTAAAAAGGCAAATATGAAGGTGCACAGCCATTACTGGGGAAATACTACTGAGTTGTACCCCCTTCCAAAACCAACCTAAATTTTAACCACACCCTGGTAGACTCGGGTTTTCAGGTGGAGCTAGATGACAAGTTAGTAGCAGGTTTATCATAGGTACAAGAAATAAGGCATTAAAGGTAGTTTTCGTGTGGGAGAAGGCGTCAGTAGAGTAAAGGCAGTAGCTATGGAAGTAATTATGACCTTAGTCGTGTTTGTCTGGGGAGCTAGGAGCTCATTTTGATGTTCTACTCTCTGTGAGAGGAAGCCGCTCAGCCCTTTCCCCAGGGTACTGTTGTGCCTCAGACTGGCCTAGGCTGAGACAGTATTCTGGGAAGAAGATTTGCGGTATAACTGATTTAATACCAGATACACCTTAAAATATGGAGAGTGTTTTGGTTGGTTCTAGGCAAATGGCAATGGCATTTCGCTGACCATCTCAAAGAGTGTGTTGAGATGGGTAGAGTCTTTCTCCTGTGGTTCAGCTCTAAGAAGATTCACCAACACAGCATCCAACTCACCAGTCAGCATGAACTGATAGGCGTTGTCAGAGATGGAGAAGATATGGGGCGGAGCCTCCTGGCGCTTCTTGCCCCGGTAGGCCGTCACCACCTCGGGGTTATACACCGGCAGCCACTTGTAGGGGTTGACGGTGACGCAGAAGAGGCCCGAGTAGGTCTAGGCAAGTGAATAAGAAAGAATAACTCATCAAACTCCTTTCCTGTTGTTTGTACAACTCAGCTATCAAAAGAATTTTAACGTAAAAGGAACAGGTTAGGTGTTCTGCAGTCTTAAGGGCATCAGCATGGAAACTAGGTGAAAGGTTCAGCAAGTTAGCAGGATCCTTGATGGTGGGAACTGAGTTTAGACTTCTATCCCTCTTGGGATCTGTCACAGTGATTTCCACATGGCAGGAGCTCCAAAGTTGTGTTTCCTGTTTTTAATGCCTAAGACATTTTAACTGTAGTTTAAGAAAGTTCAGATTCATGAAAACATGAATTTGGTGCCTAAGGACTCAACAGTATGGACTAGTTAGGTGAACCATGGAAAATCTGCTTAAGACAGTATGATCCAGACTTTTAAAAAGGCAAATATGAAGGTGCACAGCCATTACTGGGGAAATACTACTGAGTTGTGAAGAAACAGAACACAAAATGGTGTGGAATATATTCTGATTACAACAGATGGATTTCCACTATCTTTGACAACTGGTCTATGATAGATGCCAATCACACAGAAGGGATTCTAACACTAGCCACCAGGTACATTTGGTAGGTGCCATCCAGCTAAACAGCAGCAGTGGCTACACTATGCAGAAGTGATGGGAAGTCCCTGATGGTCCAGTGGTTAGGTCTTTGAACTTCCAGTACAGGGGGCACACATTCCTCCCTGGTCGGAGAACTAAGGCCCTGCAAGCCGTGTGGTGGGGCCGAAGCAACAACAACACAGATGGAAGTGTCAGCCTAACCTAGTGTATTTCATTAGAAACATTACTGAGTTTGTATTCTGTGCAAAGCCTCTGCAAGGCCCTAAGAATGAAATACAAGTGTCATTTTTCCTTGAACAAATGATACTGTTCCTTGAGGAACTCCTCGTCTATGTAGGAGACAGACATGTAAATGATTCATGGTGGAGAAACATTGTCAGCATAATTGCAGAGCCAGAAACAACAGGACACAGCACTGAGATTTGGGGAAGTTGGAAGGGTTTCCTCGAGGAGGCATTCCACATGGAAGGGACCAGAGCACAGAAATACAAATTGCTGTTATTTTTGGAGGAGTGAAAAATCGGTCTTTAAAAACATTACTTTTAAGTGTTGAAGCGTAAGTTTGTAGTTTTCCTCTGGATGCTCCTGGACCAAGCACGGGGTTGAGGGGAGAAGCAGGCACGTGGAGGGAGATATAAACAGTAGCTGTTCCCGTGCTGTCCGGGGAATCTGTGGCAGACCCAGTCCGTGTGGACAGTGGCTTTGCCTGGCTTTGGAGAGGAAGACCAAGGATTATGTGCTAGATGTTGGGTTGGGCCTTACTGTGGCAATGGTGACTCTCTTAAACTAGTTAGACTGCTAGTGAAAGTGCAAAGGGTCAGTACCTGTGGCCCATTTAGAGTGAGCTGACAAGGTCCAGTGATCAAGACCCCTTTGGGGCTTGGGGAGCACTCACGTAGATCATCCAGGCTGCGTAACGCTCTTTGAGGTTGTACAGCACAGCGGGCTCGTGCAGGTGGGTCATCATGGCCATGTCCTCAATCTTGTCAAATTTGGGAGGGTTCATGGGGAACACCTGGTCATCCTTCACTGTCAGAGTCTGGTAAAGAGGAAGGATAACTGTTTATGTCAGCCAGGTGGCCACACCACATAATCAGCAGCATGTGGTCCACTCCTGTGATGCTACTCACCGCTCCTCCTTCCGTCTTTACGGTCACTTTCCCGCCTTCTCTGCTCTGGATAGTCCCTTTGACAAAGGATTCCTTGGGCTCGGCCACAAAGACAGATGTCTTGGCGTCAAAAGGCTTGTTCTGGGCCTCAATGCGCTCCTTTTCAGATTTTCGGAGGTAAGGAGCAGCCTCCCCGAAAATGGCCATTTCCTGGTCCGAACTCATGGCTGCAGAGCTCAGAGATCCTAAGGGATATGAAACATTTCTTACTAGAGATTCGGGATTGTCATCTGTACCCACGAATCTTGACCTTGATGATATTTCATGGGCCTACTTGGAAATTTCACCAGGCAGGTGCAGTGTACATCACGCTGTAGTTACTGAAGCAAACATAATCAAAAGAAGTCAAGGACTCAGTGGCCTGCAGGGTCACTGTGTACCCAAGCAGGAGGCATTCCACATGGAAGGGACCAGAGCACAGAAATACAAATTGCTGTTATTTTTGGAGGAGTGAAAAATCGGTCTTTAAAAACATTACTTTTAAGTGTTGAAGCGTAAGTTTGTAGTTTTCCTCTGGATGCTCCTGGACCAAGCACGGGGTTGAGGGAGAAGCAGGCACGTGGAGGGAGATATAAACAGTAGCTGTTCCCGTGCTGTCCGGGGAATCTGTGGCAGACCCAGTCCGTGTGGACAGTGGCTTTGCCTGGCTTTGGAGAGGAAGACCAAGGATTATGTGCTAGATGTTGGGTTGGGCCTTACTGTGGCAATGGTGACTCTCTTAAACTAGTTAGACTGCTAGTGAAAGTGCAAAGGGTCAGTACCTGTGGCCCATTTAGAGTGAGCTGACAAGGTCCAGTGATCAAGACCCCTTTGGGGCTTGGGGAGCACTCACGTAGATCATCCAGGCTGCGTAACGCTCTTTGAGGTTGTACAGCACAGCGGGCTCGTGCAGGTGGGTCATCATGGCCATGTCCTCAATCTTGTCAAATTTGGGAGGGTTCATGGGGAACACCTGGTCATCCTTCACTGTCAGAGTCTGGTAAAGAGGAAGGATAACTGTTTATGTCAGCCAGGTGGCCACACCACATAATCAGCAGCATGTGGTCCACTCCTGTGATGCTACTCACCGCTCCTCCTTCCGTCTTTACGGTCACTTTCCCGCCTTCTCTGCTCTGGATAGTCCCTTTGACAAAGGATTCCTTGGGCTCGGCCACAAAGACAGATGTCTTGGCGTCAAAAGGCTTGTTCTGGGCCTCAATGCGCTCCTTTTCAGATTTTCGGAGGTAAGGAGCAGCCTCCCCGAAAATGGCCATTTCCTGGTCCGAACTCATGGCTGCAGAGCTCAGAGATCCTAAGGGATATGAAACATTTCTTACTAGAGATTCTGGATTGTCATCTGTACCCACGAATCTTGACCTTGATGATATTTCATGGGCCTACTTGGAAATTTCACCAGGCAGGTGCAGTGTACATCACGCTGTAGTTACTGAAGCAAACATAATCAAAAGAAGTCAAGGACTCAGTGGCCTGCAGGGTCACTGTGTACCCAAGCATGGTCCTTGGGGCTTTACTTTCTCTCATCCTTCAAGACTGATGTTCTGATAAGAGAGCTGGGGGGTAGCCTTGCAAGCTGCTGAGGGGCTTGTGACCTTGAGTTGCACTTGATCTTCTGAGCCTCGTATCTTCATCTTTAGATTAGGGATCACAATATTGCCTTTTGTAATCCACAGCCCGTGAGATAGAGTGAAGGCACTTTGAGGAAAAGGTTAAAATTATAACTGAGAAAGCAATTTTAAAGAGTTTAGACTACTGAAATACAGGCTGTCATTTATTCTACTGTAAGAGAATTGCATTTCTTGCCGTATAATGTAAGAGAGTTTTATTTCCTCCTTTAGATGTTCAGCTGGAAGTGCTCACGTTAAGTGGATTGAGTGAGAGGTCAGATTATAATTTTGTTCACTCTTTTTTTTGTAGTTAGGTGCTTAGTAGAGTTTCTCTAGCATGATTTCTTTGCATAGTAAATCCTATTAATCAGCCTAGCCTAAGTAAGCTAACTGAGGATAAAAGCCACAGCCAACATTATCTTCACTCGTCCCCACTGAAGGCCCTCTCTCCTGTCACACATTTCCTTCCGCAGGGCGCAGGCTCGGCGGCTCTGCTCAGTGCTGTCTGCGGGTCGCTGGTGGCATCGGGGGTGAAAGGGCTGGCGGCAATGCTGCTTCACTCATTAGGTGATCAAGTTACTTGAAACTCACTTTAATCATCCACCCACCAGCCTCTCTCTTTAGAGATGCAGTGCGTAGTAGTGAGCAGACTAATACCTTCATTTTTATGTAACAAAAAATTCACAGTGTTCTGGTTTTATATAGCACTTAGCGACAGGTAAGGTAACTTTTAAAAAGTCTTCACAGATGTCAAAAAAAGCGTCTTCCTGGGTACTTCTTTTCTTGTTAGGCATCAATTAGAATTATTAGAATTATTATTATTAGAATTCATTTAGCAAACATGTTGGGTATCATGTTTGCTAAATGAATTCTAAAAGCAGGACACATTTTACAAATTTGAGATTTTTAACCCGGGAATCTCAGCGCAGATTTTTTTCCTACAGAAACAAAATGATATTCTGTTGACACCTTTTCCACCAGCGCCCGAGTCCTAAGACTCTGTGCCTCGTTCTCAAAGGCAAGTCCTGCCTCCCCTTCTCCCTCTCCTGCATCCGTCCTGAAACAGAGTTGTTAAGGTATTTACTGAGACAAGCACTTTCTCAAAGGTTGCTAAGTGACACAGATCCATCCCAGAGGCTCTCGCCTTCTCCTCCTCCACTGGTTAGTCCAAATTTTACCTTGTTAGCAAGTGAGAAGATGCAGCCTGGAAGTGAGACAGTTCTATAAAGAAAAAACAAAAGCACCTGATTAGTTAACAGAAAAGAAAACAAAGCATCCCCAAACTCCCATTGGCGGCATCACTGGCTATTGTAAACAGAGGGTAGGAAAAGTCATGGATGTAAAATGTGCAGAGTCAGAAGCAGCATGATTTTATAATTTTGTTCACTCTTTTTTTTGTAGTTAGGTGCTTAGTAGAGTTTCTCTAGCATGATTTCTTTGCATAGTAAATCCTATTAATCAGCCTAGCCTAAGTAAGCTAACTGAGGATAAAAGCCACAGCCAACATTATCTTCACTCGTCCCCACTGAAGGCCCTCTCTCCTGTCACACATTTCCTTCCGCAGGGCGCAGGCTCGGCGGCTCTGCTCAGTGCTGTCTGCGGGTCGCTGGTGGCATCGGGGGTGAAAGGGCTGGCGGCAATGCTGCTTCACTCATTAGGTGATCAAGTTACTTGAAACTCACTTTAATCATCCACCCACCAGCCTCTCTCTTTAGAGATGCAGTGCGTAGTAGTGAGCAGACTAATACCTTCATTTTTATGTAACAAAAAATTCACAGTGTTCTGGTTTTATATAGCACTTAGCGACAGGTAAGGTAACTTTTAAAAAGTCTTCACAGATGTCAAAAAAAGCGTCTTCCTGGGTACTTCTTTTCTTGTTAGGCATCAATTAGAATTATTAGAATTATTATTATTAGAATTCATTTAGCAAACATGTTGGGTATCATGTTTGCTAAATGAATTCTAAAAGCAGGACACATTTTTACAAATTTGAGATTTTTAACCCGGGAATCTCAGCGCAGATTTTTTTCCTACAGAAACAAAATGATATTCTGTTGACACCTTTTCCACCAGCGCCCGAGTCCTAAGACTCTGTGCCTCGTTCTCAAAGGCAAGTCCTGCCTCCCCTTCTCCCTCTCCTGCATCCGTCCTGAAACAGAGTTGTTAAGGTATTTACTGAGACAAGCACTTTCTCAAAGGTTGCTAAGTGACACAGATCCATCCCAGAGGCTCTCGCCTTCTCCTCCTCCACTGGTTAGTCCAAATTTTACCTTGTTAGCAAGTGAGAAGATGCAGCCTGGAAGTGAGACAGTTCTATAAAGAAAAAACAAAAGCACCTGATTAGTTAACAGAAAAGAAAACAAAGCATCCCCAAACTCCCATTGGCGGCATCACTGGCTATTGTAAACAGAGGGTAGGAAAAGTCATGGATGTAAAATGTGCAGAGTCAGAAGCAGCAGTACCCCGCCCGCAGCTGCAGCCGATACGGGACTGTGCAGCCAGCGTCCCTTTTGAGAGTCTGGTCCTTGTTCCCACTTACCTTGGAGCTTTTTAAAGCAGGACCAGTCAGCCTCGTTCCAAGGGCTCTTTTATATGGATAGCTATGGAAACAATGCAGCTGCCTGTCCTTAAGTCAAAAGGAATTGTTTGGCAAAAAACGTCTTGGCAATCTTGTGTCCCCACATAATTCTCATTCATGTTAAGAATGGTTGGATATAATTAGAAATATTTTTCTTATTGAGTATGTGGATAAATCTCTGATGGATAATTTGAGAAGATGATCTGAAAGGAAGGTTCGGGCTGGTGGATAAAGGCAGTGGCCGGGCAGCAGAATACCTGGCTTCTCTCTTAAATTCCTCCTGGCCTGGCTGGGCATGCCTTTCGGGCTTGTTGCATCACTTTTCATATTTGACAGATTAAGTGGTAGAAATAAAATACAAATATTATTTAAATTTTGCGAGGGCGCATTTTCACCTGTCGATCCTTTCCTTCCAGCCTGTAAAATTAAGCTCTGTGCCCGCGACGATTTAGAAAGTCCTCTTTTCCAGTCTTCTCGTCGTTCTGGGAGTACCCTTAGTCTCTCCCTGTTTTGCTTTTGCCCAAGCTGGTCCTTCACACAGCATTCTGCTTCCTGTCCACCTACTCACTTGACTTGCCTGCAAAAAAAAGAAAGGCGGGATATTTAAAAGTACTTTTAGGGAGTGGTTCCCTGTATTTTTCATGTCAGCACACCTGGAGAAAAAAAAAGAACGATCTTTGTGTAGTGTGCTAGAAAAATGTGGGCGTGATGTGGTTACGTATGAATATATATATAAAGACTGTGGTGAGAACATGTGTTTATATTTCTTTATGTGATATAAATAAATATACACAGCATTAAGGAATATATTAAATATTGAATGTGTCTAAAAGTTCCAAGTAATTTTAAAAAATCTTTTAAGGAGAAATTTCAGCTAGATTCTGTGAACCGAACTTGTTTATATCTGACTTTGTACTTGAAGTCATGACATGCTTCCGCTGAAACAGCTGCAGAGCCACAAGCAGCAGTACCCGGCTCGCAGCTGCAGCCGATACGGGACTGTGCAGCCAGCGTCCCTTTTGAGAGTCTGGTCCTTGTTCCCACTTACCTTGGAGCTTTTTAAAGCAGGACCAGTCAGCCTCGTTCCAAGGGCTCTTTTATATGGATAGCTATGGAAACAATGCAGCTGCCTGTCCTTAAGTCAAAAGGAATTGTTTGGCAAAAAACGTCTTGGCAATCTTGTGTCCCCACATAATTCTCATTCATGTTAAGAATGGTTGGATATAATTAGAAATATTTTTCTTATTGAGTATGTGGATAAATCTCTGATGGATAATTTGAGAAGATGATCTGAAAGGAAGGTTCGGGCTGGTGGATAAAGGCAGTGGCCGGGCAGCAGAATACCTGGCTTCTCTCTTAAATTCCTCCTGGCCTGGCTGGGCATGCCTTTCGGGCTTGTTGCATCACTTTTCATATTTGACAGATTAAGTGGTAGAAATAAAATACAAATATTATTTAAATTTTGCGAGGCGATTTTCACCTGTCGATCCTTTCCTTCCAGCCTGTAAAATTAAGCTCTGTGCCCGCGACGATTTAGAAAGTCCTCTTTTCCAGTCTTCTCGTCGTTCTGGGAGTACCCTTAGTCTCTCCCTGTTTTGCTTTTGCCCAAGCTGGTCCTTCACACAGCATTCTGCTTCCTGTCCACCTACTCACTTGACTTGCCTGCAAAAAAGAAAGGGGGGATATTTAAAAGTACTTTTAGGGAGTGGTTCCCTGTATTTTTCATGTCAGCACACCTGGAGAAAAAAAAAGAACGATCTTTGTGTAGTGTGCTAGAAAAATGTGGGCGTGATGTGGTTACGTATGAATATATATATAAAGACTGTGGTGAGAACATGTGTTTATATTTCTTTATGTGATATAAATAAATATACACAGCATTAAGGAATATATTAAATATTGAATGTGTCTAAAAGTTCCAAGTAATTTTAAAAAATCTTTTAAGGAGAAATTTCAGCTAGATTCTGTGAACCGAACTTGTTTATATCTGACTTTGTACTTGAAGTCATGACATGCTTCCTGATTTAAAAATATTAAAAATATTTAAATGAGGGCATGGAGTATGTGCATTCCTGTTTATTAATGCACATACTGAGAAACTTTGCCAATGAAGAGAAACTTTGCCAATGAAGGCTATGCTAATGTAAAACTGGATATATACACGTGTGTGTGTGTGTGTGTGTTTAAAACATAAATTTTAAAAATTTATAAATCTTCTTTTTCCTTCATTAACAAATATAATGCTGAAATTTGTAGGATAATGAGAATAAATTTTGAATCTATTTGAACTCTTTTTCCTATCAAATATTTCAAAAGGTGGCAAAGCCCTAATCTTCAAAATTGTCCACGTGTTAAAAGAGTCATCCTGCATCTGGGTTGGTCACCACTGAAAGGGCAGCCGGGCCACAGATACGGAGAAGTGCCTGAGAGGGTCAGAGTCCAAAACTGGGAACTACCAGTCTGAGCTGTCTCCACCAGGACAGTCCACTGGCCTTCCAGCATCCCTGCCCTGGCTGGCAGTACTTGGACTGCGTGCCCTGCTCGGGGCATCCTGGGACACCAGCCCTCACAGAAACCCCGGGGGTCTCCTGCCTGCAGCTGGCAGCATCGCACCCTCAGCTGGCTCTCAAGTACATGCCCTTCTTGATAAATGCCACCACTGTGTTTGTCTGCTTGGAGGGTTGTAGGCTACACTGTCCAGCTTTAACTCAGCCCACCCTGCCCTCTGCGAACCCCTGACTCACATGTCACAGCCAGAGACCACCTCCCAAGGCTCTGGCCTCTCTGCCCATCAGCCACCCTCTGACTAATGGATCCATAGTTCATGGCACATCAGGAATGTTTTTTGATGTTCACTCACTGGTTGGAAGCTCTGCTTTGAGTGGAGCTGTGGTTCTGTTTCCCCCGTGATAAGCGCCGTTTTTACTGCCCAAGCCAGTGCTTTGACATGTCTTGTTCTGTTCCTGCTGCCTGTGGGCATTTTCTCTATACTTCATTAAATATTTCCTATCTTATGTTCTTTACAAAACAGCCTTCACTTTTAAGTCATATCATGGTTATATATTCAGCTTCCTTGGTTTGTAAACTCCTTTGGCGAATACCGTATTTACTGACGGAAGTGTCTCAGATATCTAATGTAAAGAAGAAAATATAAAGCCTTACTTCCAGTGGTTGAGAAAGACTTCTAGTTGTTCTCTATGTGGCCCATGACATGTCCCTGGTAGATGTTCTCTGAGAACTAGGACTTGAAGAATCTGTCAGCCAGGATAATCTGCTTTCCCAGTCCGCAAGCAAGTCAAAATATACATTCTCTTCTGGAGTTTTTCTTGATTTCAGCAGTATTTTGGCCACTGTTCTAATGAGTCAGGTGCTTTTGACTTTCTATTGCTTACCCCTTGGGGTATGTGTCACAGTTGGGTCTAGTGACAACTCAGAAATCGGGGAAACTCAGGAGTGAATACTGGCCTGTGCACTTAAGGGTGGTCCAGAGGGAATGCCAAGCTTCCTGGGAAACCAAAGGAAGCTTAACTAATGGCTTGGACCACCTCCTGAAAAATATGATGGCAGATTTTAAAATACAGTGTACAAGTTATTTGCAGAGGAGCCATATTTTAGGCATCTGTTTGGTCTTCATCAACATCTAGATTGGTACAAATGTATAGCAAGTGGCCCCCAATTCCAGCTTACAAATTCCCAGTGTTCCAAGTTTCTTTAATCATTCTTATTCCCAGCAGCAAGTTGGAATCTGGATTTGCCTTGAATACCCACAAGCTTGGTATCCCTGGATAGTTACTAAGCCTCCCCAGCAGACTGTGTTTCCTGATCTGTAGAATGGTTAATGAAATGATACTTAATAAAGGTGTTTGAAGAATAAATAATACAGAGCCTAAAAGCATTGAACAGTGTCTGGAAACATTATTAATTAGATAGATATTGTAGATACTAACAATGTGAGTTCTCTGGCCCCCATCTGCTGTTCCTTCTTATGGTAAACTCTCTGTTGCAGTGGGGTGGTTTTCTTTCTGATTCATGTCTGAGACAAGACATGTGTATTTTGTTGATTTTTTTTCAGCTAAACATTTTCAGAGCATTCCTCTGTGCCAGGCTCTTAGGTGAGCTCTCCATTGCCACTGTGGGTATGTCCCCACCTCTTTCCTCTATTTTTTTTTTCAGCCTTCACTTTTAAGTCATATCATGGTTATATATTCAGCTTCCTTGGTTTGTAAACTCCTTTGGCGAATACCGTATTTACTGACGGAAGTGTCTCAGATATCTAATGTAAAGAAGAAAATATAAAGCCTTACTTCCAGTGGTTGAGAAAGACTTCTAGTTGTTCTCTATGTGGCCCATGACATGTCCCTGGTAGATGTTCTCTGAGAACTAGGACTTGAAGAATCTGTCAGCCAGGATAATCTGCTTTCCCAGTCCGCAAGCAAGTCAAAATATACATTCTCTTCTGGAGTTTTTCTTGATTTCAGCAGTATTTTGGCCACTGTTCTAATGAGTCAGGTGCTTTTGACTTTCTATTGCTTACCCCTTGGGGTATGTGTCACAGTTGGGTCTAGTGACAACTCAGAAATCGGGGAAACTCAGGAGTGAATACTGGCCTGTGCACTTAAGGGTGGTCCAGAGGGAATGCCAAGCTTCCTGGGAAACCAAAGGAAGCTTAACTAATGGCTTGGACCACCTCCTGAAAAATATGATGGCAGATTTTAAAATACAGTGTACAAGTTATTTGCAGAGGAGCCATATTTTAGGCATCTGTTTGGTCTTCATCAACATCTAGATTGGTACAAATGTATAGCAAGTGGCCCCCAATTCCAGCTTACAAATTCCCAGTGTTCCAAGTTTCTTTAATCATTCTTATTCCCAGCAGCAAGTTGGAATCTGGATTTGCCTTGAATACCCACAAGCTTGGTATCCCTGGATAGTTACTAAGCCTCCCCAGCAGACTGTGTTTCCTGATCTGTAGAATGGTTAATGAAATGATACTTAATAAAGGTGTTTGAAGAATAAATAATACAGAGCCTAAAAGCATTGAACAGTGTCTGGAAACATTATTAATTAGATAGATATTGTAGATACTAACAATGTGAGTTCTCTGGCCCCCATCTGCTGTTCCTTCTTATGGTAAACTCTCTGTTGCAGTGGGGTGGTTTTCTTTCTGATTCATGTCTGAGACAAGACATGTGTATTTTGTTGATTTTTTTTCAGCTAAACATTTTCAGAGCATTCCTCTGTGCCAGGCTCTTAGGTGAGCTCTCCATTGCCACTGTGGGTATGTCCACCCACCTCTCTTGGTGTCATTCGTAAGTCTCATGTATATCAAAGTCTAGCCCAGGACTTACCCAGGCCTTCCTTGCAGTTATCCTGACTGATAGAGGAAGGGTAGTTTTGGCCTGGAAAGAGACAAACTGGTGTAAGTGGCAAACTATTCCATTAAGATGGTTGTGAAGAAATGGGAATCCAGTCTAGAGAGTTGGTGGTAGAAATGAAAAGAAAGGATGCTCAAGAAACTGGTTAATTAGCACTTTCCCAGGAGAAGGGAAATTAACATTTGGTAGCAGAGTCAAAGGGAGACTGAGGTCTCACGCTATACTGTTCATGCCTTTTGAATTTTGTGCTGGAGATAACTGCTTTAAAAGTAAAAATTGATGATTGGTTCAAAGGAGATCCCTCTAAAAAACGTAACAAGAGAATGAGTGTGATAAAGAGATGAGAGACAGAGGAGTCAAGAACCTGGAAAGTTCTCAGGGGCCACTTCGCTCTTTTCCATAGGTGAGATTCCATTGAGCCACATGCAGGGAGCTGTGGGTGTTGACGTCATTTTCTAGGAATGTATTAGCTTTCTGGTCAGGTTGATCCTTTTGCACCAGCAGCCCTTATGTACAAAGTCCCATGGTAAAAATCTACACTTGCAAATGTGTAGCCATAGAATCTCCTGACAATTTTCTTTATAAAGAAAAAGAGAAAATGGTTAGCAAGAGGCCAATGGGAGTACTCATAATTCAAAGTTGTTCAGAGAGATGGTGAGGATCATTCAAAGGCCATTTATAATTTGATTTTCTCGTACATTACATGGTTCTTTTTAGTAGTTGCAGATTGGATTTTGAATAATACCTTAGTTAGTCCTACTTGAAAATAGGTGTGGGAGAGGGTAAGTTTGTATGTGTGAGTACTGGTAGGTGGGATGGTTCAGGAAGTTGCTGGAACTGTGCTGCACAAAAATCCGGGAATCCAAAGGCTTGTTGTACATGGATGCCCTGTTCAGTGCTTAGGAGACAGGAAAGTGGCCATGTCTGGTGCCCAGTACCGAGTACTTCCACCAGAATGGAGCATGTAATCTGTGAGTGGTTAGGGGGCTTGGGGAGCCTTCTTGGAGAAATTTGGGAGAAAAATAACTAACTCCCTTAAGACCAAACTGATGTTTGTTTTCCTAATTACAGAAGTAATATAGGTATGTGGATATTCTGGAAATTTGAAAAAAGAACAACAGAAGAATGAAAGTTCAATTTATTTCTCAGTGGTGGATGTAGAGAAAAATGCCTTCACTTCTCAACATTCACTTACCAATATGCATACGATTAATTTGATTATGCAGTTAAGAGGTGTAATAAGTATGTTTTAGTCTGTATTCTTCTGCTTATGAAATAGACATCATTCATGTTTGTTGAATGATTAAAACTAAACAAACATCATTTTGATAATCCCACTGTGTACTAGCATTTCATAGCCTGTAAATATCCGGTCGGCATTTATCTTTTGTCTTTTGAGTTTCTGAAGAAACCACGGTTCAGAGGGTGTGTGAAAGGGCCGCCTCTGCAGAGCAGAGCTCAATTAGAAGATTCCATGCTCCACTCTCCACTGCTTTCAATGTGCAATGTATGTAACTGCATTCGCTGTTCATTCCAGAACCGCTCTAGCTCCTTTAGGTAGACGGTTAGGATGTATGGTAGTCAGCTGCTCGCCTTCAGTCATCATACAAATTCTGGGGAGGTAAGGTGATTATACTAATAGAAATTTACCTATAGTTACTCTGGAATGCAGACAATTTGAAGTATGCACCCCCAGAGGAGATGCGATGGAATAGTCCTCACCCCCGCCCTTGACAACCTTGTGCTTTCAGTCACCTCGAAGTCGGTACACTGCCTGTAACTGAACACACACATCTTATATGCAGAGACGGGAGCTGCTGGAAGGTTGAGGGAAGGCTTCATAGAAGTGACATCTGAGATGGCCCAGGAAGGAGTGGGTAGCATTTGACAGGTGGAAATCCAGGAAGAAAGAAATTCTGTGTGCAAGAATGGAAACAAAGATCAAAGAGGGGAAGCGGGAGAGCCTGGAGTCTTTCTAAGGACATGGGAACTGTCTTGTCTGGTGAGAGCTGAACAGATGTGTAAGGGAGACAGAGAGACCAGATGTTTCAGAAGCTGGGTCAGAGACTAATTCATTAAGGACAAAGTGTCGTTTCTCCAAACTGCAGCTGAGGCTGACCTTATTAGCACCTTCGGCAGGACCTTTCTGCCTTTTTCCTCAGTCCACTGACCACTCCCTCACCCCCAGTTTCGCTAGTTTTAATCCCATTGTGGGCTGTGTTTGGTTTCCCATCCTGCATATTCTCACTCACCACGGTAGCCTTTCACTACTGGGCTCCTGTTAGGCCCTTGATCTGCCCTTGATCTCTTCCTCACTGGACCATCCTGGCCCGTAACTGTCAGGACGTCTAGCTTTTCACCCTCTCCCTTGACCATGGTCTTCCCTCCCACTGATGTCTCTTGAAGCTTGAAACAACTGTGACTTCTGCTCAACTCCTATGATGTCCTCCCAAACCCACTCACAGCTTGTGATAGCAAGGGGCCTTGAAGGCTAGACCTGAGAGTTTAACTTGAATAATATAGATATTTAGCCCCCCAAATATGGGGTATTAACCAAAACAACAGTCCATGAATTCACAATGGGATACAGTTGAGCACTAAAATCATCTCACACATGATTTCAAATAAAATCTGTCCAGTATTCTTCTGAGAAAATTTTATTTGACTATAATGAGATTTTTTTTTTTAAGTCAATTTTTTTTTTTTTTAAAGATTTATTTATTTATTTATTTTGGGCGGGGGTCGGGTTGGGGAGGGGCGGGCGAGCCACTTCTATTGGTCTTTCATTTCTCTGTTTTCATCCGTCTTTGTTCTTCGGCTCCTGCGGGCCTCCCATCACAGTGGTGTCTGTTGTCGCAGAGCGCCGGCTCTGGGCGCATGCACTCCAGAACTCCAGCTCAGTGATTGGACACATCAGTCCAGCCACTCCGCGGCACGTGGAGTCTTCCCAGGCCAAGGATCGAACCAGCGCCCCTTGCACTGAAAGGCGGTGTCCTTATCCACTGGACCACCAGGGGAAGCCCTTAAGTCAATTTTTATACCAATTGCAATGAAAAGAGCTCCATCAAAATAATTTTTATTTTGTCCTACCAAGATCATCCCCCTTAAGCAGAAGTCTCTTAAAAAAAAACAAAAAAGCGAATTTAGAAAAGAGTGTGAGTTTGGGATGAGTACAGAATTCTCATGGTCAAAAGAAGAAAGACTTCTCTTCTTTATGTGAACTGCGGACATTTCAAGGGGAACTGGCTTCCTCAAATCTGCTGCCTTTTCTTTGTTTTTGGCTTGTCTCAGTTAAGCAACTGGTCCCAGGGCAGGCGTTGATGAAAACAAGGCTGAACTCCAAGGCAGAGGAGTATTTTTAGGTCTCAAGGAGGAAGGCTTTTTTATCTGAAGGATGATAATATCATCCAAGCACTGGTCCTGTGCAGAGGCTGGCTCTTGGCAGGACTGGGGGAGAAGATTTCAGGAGGAACAAGCACAGCCAGGGGCCGGGCGTTCAGAGACCGAACGCGGTAGAGACCCAGTTGTCCTAATGGCTTGGCGGAAAAACCGGATGGCAGGCGTTTGAGCGGCTTTTCTCGTTCTTTGTCCCTTCTACACACTGTCCGTGAATCCAGGCCTTGGCTTTGTTGTGACTGACCCATGGGAGGCTCAGGCCTCATGGTCTATATTCTTTGCCCTTTGAGCAATAAGAATAACCATTGAAATCCCCAAGATATGTCATATCCATACGGGCAAGGGCTAACTGGCCAATCTTGAACAGCCCGCAAAGTAGAAGTTATGTGAAGAGGCGACGGATGGAAGATGGAAGCCGGAAGCGTGTGTGTGCACACCCATGGGTGCAGTGTGTATTCAGTGTCCCAGCTTCAGAATCATCACGCGGTAACTGGGTGTTGAGATAGGCCTCTCCCCTGGGGTCTTACTAGAACAAAGGATTCTAAGTTAGCATTCAGGAAGATCAGTAATTGAGGTGTGAAATAAGGAAATCAAACTCCTAGAAACTGTCTACAACTGAACCTTGTGATGTTTGTTTAGCTAGTCAGGTCCATGGACAAAGGCTTACAGACAAAAATTCTTGATCTGTAGACTGCTTTAAATAGCCTCTTGTATTCTGGGGGAGCTTTTCCAAAGATACCAACTGTACTCAAGACGTGTCCTTAGGACCATTAGTCCAGGATGACTAACGAGTTAGCGGTCACATCGCCTTGGGACACACTGCCCTCCATGTCCTCCTCCTGAAAAGTGACAGCACACTGGCATGATAAAGGGTCTTCATGTGAATCTGACTTTGTTGTTCTAATTTTTTCATATGCCTACTTAGCATGGAACATTTTTTTTCTTTCCCACTCTGTACTTGCACCATATTGCTAAATGGAGAAAGTATTATAACACAACATGTGTGTGGGTTCAGTCATTAAGTCATATCTAACTCTTCAAGATCCCATGGACTATAGCCCACCAGGCTCCTCTGTCCATGGGATTCTCCAGGCAAGAATATTGGAGTGGGTTGCCATTTCCTTCTCCAGATGATCTTCCCGATCCAGGGATTAAACCCACGTCTCTTGTATCTGCTGCATTGGCAGGCAGGTTCGTTACCACTAGCACAACCTATAGCTGTTCCTGAGCTTGATTTTTCTGTGTATATGTCATTAATTATATTAGAGGTAATCTAAGGGGAATACATGTGGACAGACTGCTGTATGTGGTCAGTCACCTGGGAGCTAATTGGATTTGGGGCCCTCACCTGAGACCTACGGAATCAGAATCTTTGCAAGTGGGACCCAGGAATCTGTGTTTTCATAAGCTCTCCATAGAATGTACCAGAGTTTGAGAATCCCCAAGATATGTCATATCCATACGGGCGAGGGCGAACTGGCGAATATTGAACAGCCCGCAAAGTAGAAGTTATGTGAAGAGGCGACGGATGGAAGATGGAAGCCGGAAGCGTGTGTGTGCACACCCATGGGTGCAGTGTGTATTCAGTGTCCCAGCTTCAGAATCATCACGCGGTAACTGGGTGTTGAGATAGGCCTCTCCCCTGGGGTCTTACTAGAACAAAGGATTCTAAGTTAGCATTCAGGAAGATCAGTAATTGAGGTGTGAAATAAGGAAATCAAACTCCTAGAAACTGTCTACAACTGAACCTTGTGATGTTTGTTTAGCTAGTCAGGTCCATGGACAAAGGCTTACAGACAAAAATTCTTGATCTGTAGACTGCTTTAAATAGCCTCTTGTATTCTGGGGGAGCTTTTCCAAAGATACCAACTGTACTCAAGACGTGTCCTTAGGACCATTAGTCCAGGATGACTAACGAGTTAGCGGTCACATCGCCTTGGGACACACTGCCCTCCATGTCCTCCTCCTGAAAAGTGACAGCACACTGGCATGATAAAGGGTCTTCATGTGAATCTGACTTTGTTGTTCTAATTTTTTTTCATATGCCTACTTAGCATGGAACATTTTTTTTCTTTCCCACTCTGTACTTGCACCATATTGCTAAATGGAGAAAGTATTATAACACAACATGTGTGTGGGTTCAGTCATTAAGTCATATCTAACTCTTCAAGATCCCATGGACTATAGCCCACCAGGCTCCTCTGTCCATGGGATTCTCCAGGCAAGAATATTGGAGTGGGTTGCCATTTCCTTCTCCAGATGATCTTCCCGATCCAGGGATTAAACCCACGTCTCTTGTATCTGCTGCATTGGCAGGCAGGTTCGTTACCACTAGCACAACCTATAGCTGTTCCTGAGCTTGATTTTTCTGTGTATATGTCATTAATTATATTAGAGGTAATCTAAGGGGAATACATGTGGACAGACTGCTGTATGTGGTCAGTCACCTGGGAGCTAATTGGATTTGGGGCCCTCACCTGAGACCTACGGAATCAGAATCTTTGCAAGTGGGACCCAGGAATCTGTGTTTTCATAAGCTCTCCATAGAATGTACCAGAGTTTGAGAAGCCCCAGGGCAACTATTCAGTCAGAGCTGAGACCCACAATTGCATCTTAATAGCAGCCAATCCACTCAATTTATGGATTCTCTCCCTGGTTTTTAAGCCCCCACCAGTCCAGAGTTAGTTTACTTTTATCCCCATTTCTGGACCGTTTATGTAGCTATAATAACAACACCCAGCAAAGCACTTCATTTATTCATAAAATTTGACTGTGTTTTATCTTTCCTGCCTCACTGGTAGGTTTCTTGGAAGCAGAGATGGGACTTGTGTTTCTTTTGAAATTCCCTGATCAATGACAAGCAGCACGGTGATGGGCAGATGGTGCTCCAGTGCTCTCGGCCCTGGACACATCAGAATTACTGCAGATGCCTGGGCCCTTTGCCCTCAGCCAGTGGTTGTCCAAGTGTGATCCCCAGACCAGCAGCATCAGCACCACCTGAATCTAGATTTGTTAGAAACGTGTATTGTTGAACCCTACCCCAAACCTACTGAATCAGAAATTCTGGAGATGGAGGGTAACGCAGACTGATTTGGGTATGCACTAAACTTTGAGACTGTCCTAAGAATTATGATTCAGGAAGTATGGGGTGGAATTTAGGAAACTATATGAAAAAGTGCCATTATTCAGTAAACTCCATGAGGTGAGTGGAATGGTTCAGTTTTGCCCATCATTCTTTCTCCACTGCCTAGCAAGGTCAGGGCTCAGAATTATTTGTCATGCAAACTTTAGCAAACCACCAGGCTCCTCTGTCCATGGGATTCTCCAGGCCAAGAATATTGGAGTGGGTTGCCATTTCCTTCTCCAGATGATCTTCCCGATCCAGGGATTAAACCCACGTCTCTTGTATCTGCTGCATTGGCAGGCAGGTTCGTTACCACTAGCACAACCTATAGCTGTTCCTGAGCTTGATTTTTCTGTGTATATGTCATTAATTATATTAGAGGTAATCTAAGGGGAATACATGTGGACAGACTGCTGTATGTGGTCAGTCACCTGGGAGCTAATTGGATTTGGGGCCCTCACCTGAGACCTACGGAATCAGAATCTTTGCAAGTGGGACCCAGGAATCTGTGTTTTCATAAGCTCTCCATAGAATGTACCAGAGTTTGAGAAGCCCCAGGGCAACTATTCAGTCAGAGCTGAGACCCACAATTGCATCTTAATAGCAGCCAATCCACTCAATTTATGGATTCTCTCCCTGGTTTTTAAGCCTCCACCAGTCCAGAGTTAGTTTACTTTTATCCCCATTTCTGGACCGTTTATGTAGCTATAATAACAACACCCAGCAAAGCACTTCATTTATTCATAAAATTTGACTGTGTTTTATCTTTCCTGCCTCACTGGTAGGTTTCTTGGAAGCAGAGATGGGACTTGTGTTTCTTTTGAAATTCCCTGATCAATGACAAGCAGCACGGTGATGGGCAGATGGTGCTCCAGTGCTCTCGGCCCTGGACACATCAGAATTACTGCAGATGCCTGGGCCCTTTGCCCTCAGCCAGTGGTTGTCCAAGTGTGATCCCCAGACCAGCAGCATCAGCACCACCTGAATCTAGATTTGTTAGAAACGTGTATTGTTGAACCCTACCCCAAACCTACTGAATCAGAAATTCTGGAGATGGAGGGTAACGCAGACTGATTTGGGTATGCACTAAACTTTGAGACTGTCCTAAGAATTATGATTCAGGAAGTATGGGGTGGAATTTAGGAAACTATATGAAAAAGTGCCATTATTCAGTAAACTCCATGAGGTGAGTGGAATGGTTCAGTTTTGCCCATCATTCTTTCTCCACTGCCTAGCAAGGTCAGGGCTCAGAATTATTTGTCAGAAAAATAGAAAAAGAACCAAAATGTGCTGTTTTTGAAGTCCACTAATTATGTAATGAACAGATGTATGTCTCAGTGTCTGATGCTGTTTACAGGAATTAGGTGGAACAAGCCTTTGGGAAGATGAATATTCCCTTTAAAGCTGCCATTTATTGCAGGGCATTGGCTATTTAATAAATGATGTGCTTGTGGCTCATCTGATAGTTCCAGCTACTGACTTAGGTTGTGGGAGAATTTCTTTTGAGAAACGGGACTCAAAGCCTAAAAGTCTTCATCAAGTTAAATTCAATTTTGCATTGTCTGTTTCTATCAGGAGAGCTTGCGCGTTGAACTTATTGCCAAACCAAACTGGATCCATCGTCTGATATGCCACAAAGCGAATCTACTGACCCAGCCTGTGATGGAGGTAAGTGCAGCCTTTATTCACGGCACACTAAACAAGGAGAATGGGAGTTCAGGCTCAAAACCCTGACTTCCCTGAGGGCTTTCTGGGAAAGGGCTGTTAAAGATAGTGTGAGGGACAGGGTCACCGATGTGTGATCAGCTTGTGCAGTTCTCTGGTTGGTTGATGGTGAGGTAACCATCTGATGGTTCGGGAATTTCAGTCAGCCTTCTGGTTCCAGCCTTTCTGGGTTCCGTGTGCTAGTGGCCAGTAGTTTTGTCTGGTGGAAGTTTGGTTTACGTAAAACAACCCAAGGATATGGCTCAGCATGTTATCTGTAGACCTTGAGGAGGCAATTCCCAGAATTACTGCAGATGCCTGGGCCCTTTGCCCTCAGCCAGTGGTTGTCCAAGTGTGATCCCCAGACCAGCAGCATCAGCACCACCTGAATCTAGATTTGTTAGAAACGTGTATTGTTGAACCCTACCCCAAACCTACTGAATCAGAAATTCTGGAGATGGAGGGTAACGCAGACTGATTTGGGTATGCACTAAACTTTGAGACTGTCCTAAGAATTCTGATTCAGGAAGTATGGGGTGGAATTTAGGAAACTATATGAAAAAGTGCCATTATTCAGTAAACTCCATGAGGTGAGTGGAATGGTTCAGTTTTGCCCATCATTCTTTCTCCACTGCCTAGCAAGGTCAGGGCTCAGAATTATTTGTCAGAAAAATAGAAAAAGAACCAAAATGTGCTGTTTTTGAAGTCCACTAATTATGTAATGAACAGATGTATGTCTCAGTGTCTGATGCTGTTTACAGGAATTAGGTGGAACAAGCCTTTGGGAAGATGAATATTCCCTTTAAAGCTGCCATTTATTGCAGGGCATTGGCTATTTAATAAATGATGTGCTTGTGGCTCATCTGATAGTTCCAGCTACTGACTTAGGTTGTGGGAGAATTTCTTTTGAGAAACGGGACTCAAAGCCTAAAAGTCTTCATCAAGTTAAATTCAATTTTGCATTGTCTGTTTCTATCAGGAGAGCTTGCCGCGTTGAACTTATTGCCAAACCAAACTGGATCCATCGTCTGATGTGCCACAAAGCGAATCTACTGACCCAGCCTGTGATGGAGGTAAGTGCAGCCTTTATTCACGGCACACTAAACAAGGAGAATGGGAGTTCAGGCTCAAAACCCTGACTTCCCTGAGGGCTTTCTGGGAAAGGGCTGTTAAAGATAGTGTGAGGGACAGGGTCACCGATGTGTGATCAGCTTGTGCAGTTCTCTGGTTGGTTGATGGTGAGGTAACCATCTGATGGTTCGGGAATTTCAGTCAGCCTTCTGGTTCCAGCCTTTCTGGGTTCCGTGTGCTAGTGGCCAGTAGTTTTTGTCTGGTGGAAGTTTGGTTTACGTAAAAACAACCCAAGGATATGGCTCAGCATGTTATCTGTAGACCTTGAGGAGGCACTGAGATTCCTTGACTTGGCTTTATGACTAAATTATTTTCTTACTAAACTGCTTTCCTTTTTTTCTGAGTTTTCTCACTTCTCTGATTAAATTTGTCTTTGGCACTTAGAGAAGGCCTGGGAGGTTAAAGCTCGTCTGTTGATACAAGTAAGAGGCGGGGAAGACAGAGTGGGGGTTTTCCCCAGGAAGGCCTTGTGGGGTCCTGCTCAGCTTCAGGTTCCTTGGGGATTCCTTCCCGACTGTCTCCCTGACTAGAGTGAGTGTGATATGAGCTCTTGTACCCTACAGAAGGAAGGAGGACAGTCTTTCTGCATTCCACTTATTATAGGAAGAATAAACTAAAGCTAAAGACGTACAATTTCCAGAAAACCGTAGTTTTTGTTTGAACAAAAGATTGTCTGAGCGTGTACTTTGCTCTTTAAATAGTGTGTCACCGATGTGTTGATTCTACTATGTGCAAATCATTGTTTAAGACCTTCAGGGAAATCTGAGAACCACTTTTCCTCTCCAGGAGCTCACCTCCCAGGAGAGAGGTGAAGCAGGAATACAGCTGGAGTCCCTCCTCTTCCTCTTCAGTGTTCCCCAGGGCCTTAGCGAGTGGATTTCTTTACTTGTCTTCTCACGTGTTTGTCAGTTTACAGTCTCTCTGCGTTACAAGGTAGAGCATTCTTTTCACAGCTGAGTACCACCTTGGTTTTCTTTTTCTTGTAAAAAGCACTGGGCAATGCAAAGCAGTAAACTTTCACTAGCCCTGGATCTGTGCTGGAAGAGTCCTCTTATTCCCTGACAACTGCTAGGGGGCCGGGCCTTGGATGGCAAAGGGAACTAGAAGCCCTGCTGGCCAGGGAGGATCTGGCCGTCACTTAGCACAAGCGTCCCTTCTCTTGTGACAGCCTCTGCCCAACAGACAGACAACAAACAGGCCGTCTGCAGACTTCCAAGGCTCTTCCCTCAGGCCTCTTTCCTCCTTTTTCTGTGTGCTGATGGAGTTGGGTTTCTTTCTTTCTGTTTTTTTTTTTTTTAAGCAATAGCTAATACACTGCTCTGTGTAGTGAAAAACTTTAAAAAGTGACGTGTGCTGAGTAAAGTGAATCTCCTCCTTCCCCCTCTCCCCTGCTAGCAGTTGGAGCGAGCCCTCCAGGTCAGTGGGTGAGCAGCTGCAAAATAAAGGCATCTTCCTGGACAGTCTGCACTGCATTTTCACGTGCGTAGTGCACTACGTTTTCCACATCTTGTCACGTCAGAGCCTATGTCAGGATACCTATTCCGTAGCACGAATGTATGCCTTTGTGCTTCTGATGGACGTTTCTTTCTTTGCCATCTTTCTCTCTCCCTTTGCTTTTACAAACAGTGGATGTTCCCGTACACACACACAGATTTCTGAAGAAAGCTTATAATCTTATACAATTAGTTAATGAATCTTTAACTTAGCCAAATTTTATTTTAGTATATTAATGTGATATAGCTGTACTTGGAAAGGAATAGATGTCCTTCATTCCCAACCACTTATTTAATAGGCCCGCTTGTTCCTGTTTGTCTAAGACATTCACTGAATTCTGAGCTACATGTGCCCATGTACGTGCCCCGACTCTTCCGGTGGTCTGTCTGTCTGTAGATCTGTTTGTCTGAACCCGCCGTACTTTACCTGCTATACAGGAATACAGCTGGAGTCCCTCCTCTTCCTCTTCAGTGTTCCCCAGGGCCTTAGCGAGTGGATTTCTTTACTTGTCTTCTCACGTGTTTGTCAGTTTACAGTCTCTCTGCGTTACAAGGTAGAGCATTCTTTTCACAGCTGAGTACCACCTTGGTTTTCTTTTTCTTGTAAAAAGCACTGGGCAATGCAAAGCAGTAAACTTTCACTAGCCCTGGATCTGTGCTGGAAGAGTCCTCTTATTCCCTGACAACTGCTAGGGAGCCGGGCCTTGGATGGCAAAGGGAACTAGAAGCCCTGCTGGCCAGGGAGGATCTGGCCGTCACTTAGCACAAGCGTCCCTTCTCTTGTGACAGCCTCTGCCCAACAGACAGACAACAAACAGGCCGTCTGCAGACTTCCAAGGCTCTTCCCTCAGGCCTCTTTCCTCCTTTTTCTGTGTGCTGATGGAGTTGGGTTTCTTTCTTTCTGTTTTTTTTTTTTTTTTTTAAGCAATAGCTAATACACTGCTCTGTGTAGTGAAAAACTTTAAAAAGTGACGTGTGCTGAGTAAAGTGAATCTCCTCCTTCCCCCTCTCCCCTGCTAGCAGTTGGAGCGAGCCCTCCAGGTCAGTGGGTGAGCAGCTGCAAAATAAAGGCATCTTCCTGGACAGTCTGCACTGCATTTTCACGTGCGTAGTGCACTACGTTTTCCACATCTTGTCACGTCAGAGCCTATGTCAGGATACCTATTCCGTAGCACGAATGTATGCCTTTGTGCTTCTGATGGACGTTTCTTTCTTTGCCATCTTTCTCTCTCCCTTTGCTTTTACAAACAGTGGATGTTCCCGTACACACACACAGATTTCTGAAGAAAGCTTATAATCTTATACAATTAGTTAATGAATCTTTAACTTAGCCAAATTTTATTTTAGTATATTAATGTGATATAGCTGTACTTGGAAAGGAATAGATGTCCTTCATTCCCAACCACTTATTTAATAGGCCCGCTTGTTCCTGTTTGTCTAAGACGTTCACTGAATTCTGAGCTACATGTGCCCATGTACGTGCCCCGACTCTTCCGGTGGTCTGTCTGTCTGTAGATCTGTTTGTCTGAACCCGCCGTACTTTACCTGCTATACAGTTAGGATCACCTTCCAGGATGCTTTCAGATTGGGTGGGGCAGGTCTTCAGACACGGTTCTCAAAATATTTTCAATATCCTCGTTCTTTTCTTTTTTTTCTTCTGGCTGAACTTTGGTGTTAGTTTGTCAAGTTTCAGTTAAAAAATACATTAAAGATATTTTTTAATTTAACAGATAGTAGGATTAACGTTGGGGAAATGCACAGTTCTGGGCGTGTTGCTGTGTGCGGTTTGGGAGGCCCCGCCGCAGCCGAGCCACACGGCACTCTCGGCGGCCCTCTTAGTGATGAACCTTCCTCCACGGGAACGCCTAGCAGCCACTATCTGTTCTGGGTCCCTCTAATTCTGTCTTTTTGAGGATTTTTATATACACGAAATCAGATAACATGTAGCCTCCTGAGACGGATCTCTCAGCAGAGTGCCTTTGAGAGTCACCCAAGGTTTGTTTTTTTTGTTTTTTTTGATAGGTAAGAAATGGATTTATTCAGATTTAGAGAAAGCACACTCCACAGACAGAGTGTGGGCCATGGCAGAGCAAATCCAGCGGCCCACCCAAGGTCTTGAGTTTATTTCTTGTATTCTAAAGTCGTATTCCATGCCAGGAACGCATCCCAGTTTATTCATCCTCCTTCGCTGAAGGCCAGTTAGGTTGTTTGTGGTTCAGGGTCACTGTGAAGAGCGAGCCATCTTGAACACTCAAGTACAGATTTTGTGTGAACATAAATTTTGCTTTTTCTTGGTTTAAATACCAAGAAGTGATGGTTTTTTGCCATCTTTCTCTCTCCCTTTGCTTTTACAAACAGTGGATGTTCCCGTACACACACACAGATTTCTGAAGAAAGCTTATAATCTTATACAATTAGTTAATGAATCTTTAACTTAGCCCAATTTTATTTTAGTATATTAATGTGATATAGCTGTACTTGGAAAGGAATAGATGTCCTTCATTCCCAACCACTTATTTAATAGGCCCGCTTGTTCCTGTTTGTCTAAGACATTCACTGAATTCTGAGCTACATGTGCCCATGTACGTGCCCCGACTCTTCCGGTGGTCTGTCTGTCTGTAGATCTGTTTGTCTGAACCCGCCGTACTTTACCTGCTATACAGTTAGGATCACCTTCCAGGATGCTTTCAGATTGGGTGGGGCAGGTCTTCAGACACGGTTCTCAAAATATTTTCAATATCCTCGTTCTTTTCTTTTTTTTCTTCTGGCTGAACTTTGGTGTTAGTTTGTCAAGTTTCAGTTAAAAAATACATTAAAGATATTTTTTAATTTAACAGATAGTAGGATTAACGTTGGGGAAATGCACAGTTCTGGGCGTGTTGCTGTGTGCGGTTTGGGAGGCCCCGCCGCAGCCGAGCCACACGGCACTCTCGGCGGCCCTCTTAGTGATGAACCTTCCTCCACGGGAACGCCTAGCAGCCACTATCTGTTCTGGGTCCCTCTAATTCTGTCTTTTTGAGGATTTTTATATACACGAAATCAGATAACATGTAGCCTCCTGAGACGGATCTCTCAGCAGAGTGCCTTTGAGAGTCACCCAAGGTTTGTTTTTTTTGTTTTTTTTTTTTTTGATAGGTAAGAAATGGATTTATTCAGATTTAGAGAAAGCACACTCCACAGACAGAGTGTGGGCCATGGCAGAGCAAATCCAGCGGCCCACCCAAGGTCTTGAGTTTATTTCTTGTATTCTAAAGTCGTATTCCATGCCAGGAACGCATCCCAGTTTATTCATCCTCCTTCGCTGAAGGCCAGTTAGGTTGTTTGTGGTTCAGGGTCACTGTGAAGAGCGAGCCATCTTGAACACTCAAGTACAGATTTTTGTGTGAACATAAATTTTGCTTTTTCTTGGTTTAAATACCAAGAAGTGAAATGGGTTGCATGTGTAGTTTATGTTTAATTGTAAAGACTGCTTGTCTCTTTCCCAGGGCAGCAGTCCTGTTCTGCACTCCCACCAGCAACGTGAGCACACAGGCTCCTCTCCCCGCAGCAGCACTTGGTGCTCTGTCACTCTGTTCCGCGTGTGGTGGGATCTCATCCTGGCTTTTGATGGCCTTTCCCTAGTGATTAATGATGCTGAGCATCTTTTCATGGGTATATGTGTCATCATATCCTCATTGGTGCAAGTGTCTGTTCAGATCTTTTGCTCATTTGAAAAATGGCCTATTTGTTGCCTTACTGTTGAGTTTTGAGAGGTCTTTACATATTCTGGATACAAACCCTTTGTTGGCCAGGGTGGCTTCATGGGAGTGTAACCTGTGTAGTCACACAAGGCCCATGTTCCAAGGGGCCCCGTGCTTCATTTAATGTTCGGCTGTTGCAGTCTTGGAATTCTCAATACATTTTCAACAAGGTGTTCCACCTTTTCAGTTGTTACTAGGGCCCATAAATCATGTGACTGGTCTTGTCTGTTTGATACAAGATTTGCAGATATTTTTTCCCAGTCAGTAGCTTGTCTTCTTTTCTCCTTTAAATAGTGTCCTTCCCAGAGCAAAAGTTTGACATTTTGGTAAAGTCTAGTTTTTTGGGTTTTTTTTGACTGGTTGAACTTTTGGTGTCATGACCAAGATCCAAAGTTTCTCTTTTGGGCTTCCCTAGTGGTCCAGTGGGTAAGGACACCGCCTTGCAGTACAAGGGGCGCTGGTTCGATCCCTGGCCTGGGAAGATCCCACATGCTACGGAGCGGCTGGACAGATGTGTCCAATTACCAAGCTGGAGCTCTGAGCGCATGCGCAGAGAGGGTGCTCTGCGACAACAGAGGCCATCAGAATGGGAGGCCCATACGGGCCAAAGAACAAAGATGGATGAAAATAGATAAATGAAAGACCAACAGAAGTGGCCCGCCCGCCCCCTCCCTCCTACCCTCCCCTCAGGGTCACTGTGAAGAGCGAGCCATCTTGAACACTCAAGTACAGATTTTTGTGTGAACATAAATTTTGCTTTTTCTTGGTTTAAATACCAAGAAGTGAAATGGGTTGCATGTGTAGTTTATGTTTAATTGTAAAGACTGCTCGTCTCTTTCCCAGGGCAGCAGTCCTGTTCTGCACTCCCACCAGCAACGTGAGCACACAGGCTCCTCTCCCCGCAGCAGCACTTGGTGCTCTGTCACTCTGTTCCGCGTGTGGTGGGATCTCATCCTGGCTTTTGATGGCCTTTCCCTAGTGATTAATGATGCTGAGCATCTTTTCATGGGTATATGTGTCATCATATCCTCATTGGTGCAAGTGTCTGTTCAGATCTTTTGCTCATTTGAAAAATGGCCTATTTGTTGCCTTACTGTTGAGTTTTGAGAGGTCTTTACATATTCTGGATACAAACCCTTTGTTGGCCAGGGTGGCTTCATGGGAGTGTAACCTGTGTAGTCACACAAGGCCCGTGTTCCAAGGGGCCCCGTGCTTCATTTAATGTTCGGCTGTTGCAGTCTTGGAATTCTCAATACATTTTCAACAAGGTGTTCCACCTTTTCAGTTGTTACTAGGGCCCATAAATCATGTGACTGGTCTTGTCTGTTTGATACAAGATTTGCAGATATTTTTTCCCAGTCAGTAGCTTGTCTTCTTTTCTCCTTTAAATAGTGTCCTTCCCAGAGCAAAAGTTTGACATTTTGGTAAAGTCTAGTTTTTTGGGTTTTTTTTGACTGGTTGAACTTTTGGTGTCATGACCAAGATCCAAAGTTTCTCTTTTGGGCTTCCCTAGTGGTCCAGTGGGTAAGGACACCGCCTTGCAGTACAAGGGGCGCTGGTTCGATCCCTGGCCTGGGAAGATCCCACATGCTACGGAGCGGCTGGACAGATGTGTCCAATTACCAAGCTGGAGCTCTGGAGCGCATGCGTGCAGAGAGGGTGCTCTGCGACAACAGAGGCCACTGCAATGGGAGGCCCATACGGGCCAAAGAACAAAGATGGATGAAAATAGATAAATGAAAGACCAACAGAAGTGGCCCGCCCGCCCCCCTCCCTCCTACCCTCCCCCACCAAAAAAAATTTAAAAAAAAAAACAAAAAAAGGGTGAGCAGAGTTTCTCTTTTGTTATCTTGTAAATGCGTTATAGTTTTGTTTTACGTTATGTTAATTTTTGTGAAGTATATATGATTTAGGTTTTACATTGAAACTTTGATTGGCAATGTATTTAATTTATAGATTCATCTAGGAAGCACTGACTTTTTTTTTTTTTTTTACAATGTAGTATCTTTATATCCAGGAACATGATGGTATGTTTTAAATGATTCAAGTCTTTTATGGCTATAAAGCTTTGTAGGTTTATTCATATGCATCTTGTTCATTTTTAGTAGTTTATTCTGAGGTATTTTGGAGTTTTTGTTGCTACTTGAGTGAGGTTGGTTTTCTATTATGTTTATCTATTCCAGATATGCTTGAAAAGAAAGTTGTTATTTCTGTGTGTTGATCTTGTGTCACAACTGCTTGCTAAAGTGTCTTACTCATTGTTTTCTTTAGGCAGGGTTCCAGAGACAAACCTTTCCCTCCGCATTTCCTGTCTTTCTCTTAGGTCAGCCAGGGGCGGGGTTGGGTTGGTCCTATGAATTCTGCTGAAATGACAGATACTGGCCAGCGCTGAAGGTCAGCGCTGAGGGTCAGGTACTTACTGTCCTTGAGAGCTAAAAAGAGCGGTTTAAGTAACTGCATCACATGAACAATAAACATGTTTTATCAGTCCATATTTTATTCAGCTCAAGTAACAGACTAGTTGAAAGTTCTCAGCATGTTGCCTAGCAAAAGTTTGACATTTTGGTAAAGTCTAGTTTTTGGGTTTTTTTTGACTGGTTGAACTTTTGGTGTCATGACCAAGATCCAAAGTTTCTCTTTTGGGCTTCCCTAGTGGTCCAGTGGGTAAGGACACCGCCTTGCAGTACAAGGGGCGCTGGTTCGATCCCTGGCCTGGGAAGATCCCACATGCTACGGAGCGGCTGGACAGATGTGTCCAATTACCAAGCTGGAGCTCTGGAGCGCATGCGCGCAGAGAGGGTGCTCTGCGACAACAGAGGCCACTGCAATGGGAGGCCCATACGGGCCAAAGAACAAAGATGGATCAAAATAGATAAATGAAACACCAACAGAAGTGGCCCGCCCCCCTCCCTCCTACCCTCCCCCACCAAAAAAAATTTAAAAAAAAAAACAAAAAAAGGGTGAGCAGAGTTTCTCTTTTGTTATCTTGTAAATGCGTTATAGTTTTGTTTTACGTTATGTTAATTTTTGTGAAGTATATATGATTTAGGTTTTACATTGAAACTTTGATTGGCAATGTATTTAATTTATAGATTCATCTAGGAAGCACTGACATTTTTTTTTTTTTTTTACAATGTAGTATCTTTATATCCAGGAACATGATGGTATGTTTTAAATGATTCAAGTCTTTTATGGCTATAAAGCTTTGTAGGTTTATTCATATGCATCTTGTTCATTTTTAGTAGTTTATTCTGAGGTATTTTGGAGTTTTTGTTGCTACTTGAGTGAGGTTGGTTTTCTATTATGTTTATCTATTCCAGATATGCTTGAAAAGAAAGTTGTTATTTCTGTGTGTTGATCTTGTGTCACAACTGCTTGCTAAAGTGTCTTACTCATTGTTTTCTTTAGGCAGGGTTCCAGAGACAAACCTTTCCCTCCGCATTTCCTGTCTTTCTCTTAGGTCAGCCAGGGGCGGGGTTGGGTTGGTCCTATGAATTCTGCTGAAATGACAGATACTGGCCAGCGCTGAAGGTCAGCGCTGAGGGTCAGGTACTTACTGTCCTTGAGAGCTAAAAAGAGCGGTTTAAGTAACTGCATCACATGAACAATAAACATGTTTTATCAGTCCATATTTTATTCAGCTCAAGTAACAGACTAGTTGAAATGACCTTTACTTTTTAGGATGTGTTTTGTTTTTTTCACAAAACAAAAAAACCTGGAGGTAGGCCGTTGCTGGTGTTGGTTCAGTGCTTTAAGAATACCACTGGGAATCCAAACTCTTTTAGACTTTTTTCACAATAAACTTTTCACTTTGAAATAATCTTACACTTACAGGAAAATCACAGAGAAAGTACAAAAAGTTCTCATACACTCTTCCCCCAGTTTTTCCTAACATTAATGTCTCCTCTAAAGAGCATTTGTCAAAAGTAAGAAATTGATACATTATTACTAACTAAACTACAGGGGTTTTTTGGGGGGGTGGAATTTCATCCGTTTTCCTACTGATGTGTTTGTCCTGTTGCCTAGGATATTACATTGCATTTAGGCTCCACGTCTCCTTAGAATCCTCGTTTGTATCTAAACTTTCACTTTTTTTGTGTGTGACTTTGACACTTTTTGAAGATTACTAGTCAATCCTGTAGAAGCTTCCTCGACTTGGTTGGCTTGTGTTTCTGATGCTTAGCTGGGATTGTGGATTTGGGGGAAGAATGCCACAGAGGTGGGGTGCCCCTCATTGCGTCAGATCAGAGGCTTCATGAGGTCAACCCGATTAATCCCCTGTGATGTTAGCCTTGTGATTGTCAATGATAGTGCTGAACTTGACCACAGAGGTAGTATCTGCCAGAATTTTTTCAGTCTTTTTTTACGGAGAATTTGAAATATACACAGAAGTAGAGAGAAGATGCTTGTATTTCTAGCTTCAACAATTAGTTAGTTATAATTGATCCCAGCAGCCCCCCACTGGGCTATTTGGAAGCAATCTGTAGACATCATAGCATTAATATATAAGTATTTCAGTATGGATCACCAAAGTATAAGGATGTCTGGGAAAATAGCCACAGTATCAGTGGCGTTCCTGGTGGCTCAGACAGTAAAGACTGCCTCCAGTGCAGAAGGCCCGGGTTCGATCCCTGGGTCAACAGTGTTACCGTTTCTTAAAAACTTGATAAATTTAAGCTGTTTCTGTTTTCCCTCTCTGCCCTCCTTGGCATGTGGTTCTTTATCTTGCTGTTTAACAGCTGCAAGAAAGCTTCTCTGGCTTCAGTCACCACATCTAAGCTCAAGACAAGACATTAAGAGGCAGAGTAGCAAGAAATCATCTTCCAGCCCGCCCGCCTGCCCTCACACCCACAGACCTGAGAGTAACTTTACAGTTACAAAAAGTTAATCTCAAATAATAGGCATGTTTTATTGCCCAGAGGCATGATAGCTTACTCAATAGCAAAAAGAACATTTATTGCATTGGGATCAAATTCTGGGAAGAAATCGAATAGAAATATAATTTTTAAGTAATTTTTAAAAGTGGAAAATTTGGATACATTATTACTAACTAAACTACAGGGGTTTTTGGGGGTGGAATTTCATCCGTTTTCCTACTGATGTGTTTGTCCTGTTGCCTAGGATATTACATTGCATTTAGGCTCCACGCCTCCTTAGAATCCTCGTTTGTATCTAAACTTTCACTTTTTTTGTGTGTGACTTTGACACTTTTTGAAGATTACTAGTCAATCCTGTAGAAGCTTCCTCGACTTGGTTGGCTTGTGTTTCTGATGCTTAGCTGGGATTGTGGATTTGGGGGAAGAATGCCACAGAGGTGGGGTGCCCCTCATTGCGTCAGATCAGAGGCTTCATGAGGTCAACCCGATTAATCCCCTGTGATGTTAGCCTTGTGATTGTCAATGATAGTGCTGAACTTGACCACAGAGGTAGTATCTGCCAGAATTTTTTCAGTCTTTTTTTACGGAGAATTTGAAATATACACAGAAGTAGAGAGAAGATGCTTGTATTTCTAGCTTCAACAATTAGTTAGTTATAATTGATCCCAGCAGCCCCCCACTGGGCTATTTGGAAGCAATCTGTAGACATCATAGCATTAATATATAAGTATTTCAGTATGGATCACCAAAGTATAAGGATGTCTGGGAAAATAGCCACAGTATCAGTGGCGTTCCTGGTGGCTCAGACAGTAAAGACTGCCTCCAGTGCAGAAGGCCCGGGTTCGATCCCTGGGTCAACAGTGTTACCGTTTCTTAAAAACTTGATAAATTTAAGCTGTTTCTGTTTTCCCTCTCTGCCCTCCTTGGCATGTGGTTCTTTATCTTGCTGTTTAACAGCTGCAAGAAAGCTTCTCTGGCTTCAGTCACCACATCTAAGCTCAAGACAAGACATTAAGAGGCAGAGTAGCAAGAAATCATCTTCCAGCCCGCCCGCCTGCCCTCACACCCACAGACCTGAGAGTAACTTTACAGTTACAAAAAGTTAATCTCAAATAATAGGCATGTTTTATTGCACAGAGGCATGATAGCTTACTCAATAGCAAAAAGAACATTTATTGCATTGGGATCAAATTCTGGGGAAGAAATCGAATAGAAATATAATTTTTAAGTAATTTTTTAAAAGTGGAAAATTTGGCCTGGTATAGAAGAGCTTGTTCAAGTATTTTAGATATTGAAAACCAGATGCAGTGGGATTTAGATTCTTTTGTATCCATATAAAAAAGTAAATTAACAGTTTTCTCTTAAAATGTCAAAAGCTAGACAAGATTATTTCTTTTGCATCCGTCTAAAACTTGACAATGAAAGATTCTGGATGTCAAGCCGAAAACATGAGAGGGGACGCAGTTTTTCAAAATTTTTTTAGTTGTACATGAACAATAACAACAGATTGATTGTGGCTTCAGTTTTGATTCAGGCCATGGGACCCCTCCATCCCCGGGGGTAGCAGGATAGGGGGAATCAGCTTTTCTGAGACTGTCTCGATACCCAAACAGAAAGCGGGGAATGTTGGGAAAGGGTCAAAAGAGGTAGACTGATTATCAGCAGTAAACAGTCACCAAGTATAAGGGGAAGATCATCAAAAAGGTCGACAGAGTCTCGGTAAGCTTTCCCCCCACTTCAGTAGGGGTCTGTGTGTTAGTGTGAAGCCCGAAGGGAAGAAGCACTCATTACATGGGGTCCTGAGGTCCAGTGGAGGTGGCCTGGGGGTGGAGAAGGAAGGGGAGGGATTTAGGCAGAGACAGTAGTTGCGTAGCTTTGTAAATAGGTTGTAGCAACTGACTGACACCCCTGAACTTTAACTGCCTGGTCGATAGACAGGTGCGGCTGCTTATGCTGAGCAGCCTCCTGGGGATCGCTCTGGTAACAGAGCAGGGTTTTGTCTGCAAGGTCTACCTCCAGGCAACAGGAGAGCACAACTCTTGGTCGAATCATAAATGGATATTGTTCAAAGGGTCCAAACTTCCAGTTGGAAGATGAATAAGTTCTGGGCATCTAATGTATAGCGTAGTGATTATGTTTAATAATTCTGTATCATATACTGGAAAATTGCTAAGAGAGTATGTATGTTCTCACCACAGAAGAGAAATGGTAGTTATGGAGAGGTGAGCTAAGGTTATGGAGGTAATCATTTTAAAATACATAATGTATCAAGTCACCACGTTGTATACCTCGGACTTATACAGTGTTATGTGCCAGTTGTGCCTCAGTAAAGCTGGTGGGTAAAAGGAATATTGTTGTTGATTATGCTTAGACATGCCCCAACAAATAAAAATGCACTTCCAGGGCATAAGATTGTGTCCTTGAACTTACCCCTTATTGGTTTCAGGCAACAACGATCGCAGTAGTTTGACCAGAATGGCTCTTGGTAAATCATACCTTCTTGGTAAATCATATCCTAACTGTCTAGGTCTCATGTGTCTTTTTTTTTTTTTTAATTCTTAGATTTTTCCTAAAATTTTTATTTATGTACGTATTTTTGGCTATTCTGGGCTTTTGCTGCTGCGACAGGCCCTTCTCTAGTTGCAGGGAGTAGGGGCTACTCTCTAGTGGAGATGAGCAGGCTTCTTGTTTCGGTGACTTCTCTTGTGGAACTCGGGCTCGGGGCGCACGGGCTTCAGCACTTGCAGGGCTTCAGTAGTTGAGGCCCACGGGCTCAACAGTTCCAGCCCCACAGCCATAGGGCACAGGCTCAGTGGCTGCGGCTCACAGGCATAGTTGCTCCACAGCATGTGGGATCTTCCTGGGTCAGGGATCGAACCCATTTCTTCTGCATTAGCAGGTGAACTCTTTACCAGTGAGCTACCAGGGAAGCCCTTTCCCGCATCTGTATATGAAGATGTGTGCTTTGTCGCTCAATCGTGGCCTACTCTGTGACCCCATGGACTGTAGCCTGGCAGGCTCCTCTGTCCATGGACTTTTCCAGACAAGGATACTGGAGTGGGTTGCCATTTACTTGTCAAATATGAAGACAGCACGTTTATTTTTAAAAACGCTTTCTTGAAGTATAATGTGAACACACAAAACTAAATGTATCATAAGATTATAGCTTGATGAAATTTTATGAACTGAACCCACCTCGTGGTCAGCATCTAGGTAAAGACAGAACATCAGCTGTGGCCCCAGCCCGTTCTCTGTGTTAATCTGATAGTGTTTAAAAATTAGCTTGGACCTGAAGCCAGGAAAACAGAAAACAAACCAAGCCAAAAATTTCTCTTTGAAATAACACGACAGCAGTTTGAGAGTAAACTGTTAACTTGGTTCTCTGAGTATTTCACTGCTGAAAACTGATTTCAAAAACACTTTGCTCCTAAAAACCACATCTTTAAGCAAAAAATCTGAATTGCTCATAGAAATGATTTTCTTCTTTTGATACATCAGCAGAATTTGTCAAATGAACTGGTAGATCAGTGAGAAGTAGAGGATGTGAGTTTTTATTAAGCAACAATGAATGAGCAAAGAAGCAAAATATTAACCAAAAAAGTGGGAACTAGACCTTAGTAATTTGATTTAGGGTCCTGCTTTATAAATGTACTCCATGAGTGAAGTGTACCTAATAACTTTGCCAGGTGTTTTATTTGTAACGGTGATTATTATTGGAGTAACCCATTTTTTCCCACCTCATTTTTACTGGTAATAATGTCTGTAGTATCTAGTCCCAGTATCTAGTTTTATATTTTTATAGAGCATCAGTATACTTATTTTCATTGTTCCCGTACTTGCCTTTTTTACTTTATATCTGTGCACATCTGATGTCTGTCTCCATTTGTTCTAATCAGCATGTGCCTGCTGTGTCATCTGCATGGGGGCTGTCTTTCATTGCGGCTCACAGGCATAGTTGCTCCACAGCATGTGGGATCTTCCTGGGTCAGGGATCGAACCCATTTCTTCTGCATTAGCAGGTGAACTCTTTACCATGAGCTACCAGGAAGCCCTTTCCCGCATCTGTATATGAAGATGGGGGCTTTGTCGCTCAATCGTGGCCTACTTGTGACCCCATGGACTGTAGCCTGGCAGGCTCCTCTGTCCATGGACTTTTCCAGACAAGGATACTGGAGTGGGTTGCCATTTACTTGTCAAATATGAAGACAGCACGTTTATTTTTAAAAACGCTTTCTTGAAGTATAATGTGAACACACAAAACTAAATGTATCATAAGATTATAGCTTGATGAAATTTTATGAACTGAACCCACCTCGTGGTCAGCATCTAGGTAAAGACAGAACATCAGCTGTGGCCCCAGCCCGTTCTCTGTGTTAATCTGATAGTGTTTAAAAATTAGCTTGGACCTGAAGCCAGGAAAACAGAAAACAAACCAAGCCAAAAATTTCTCTTTGAAATAACACGACAGCAGTTTGAGAGTAAACTGTTAACTTGGTTCTCTGAGTATTTCACTGCTGAAAACTGATTTCAAAAACACTTTGCTCCTAAAAACCACATCTTTAAGCAAAAAATCTGAATTGCTCATAGAAATGATTTTCTTCTTTTGATACATCAGCAGAATTTGTCAAATGAACTGGTAGATCAGTGAGAAGTAGAGGATGTGAGTTTTTATTAAGCAACAATGAATGAGCAAAGAAGCAAAATATTAACCAAAAAAGTGGGAACTAGACCTTAGTAATTTGATTTAGGGTCCTGCTTTATAAATGTACTCCATGAGTGAAGTGTACCTAATAACTTTGCCAGGTGTTTTATTTGTAACGGTGATTATTATTGGAGTAACCCATTTTTTCCCACCTCATTTTTACTGGTAATAATGTCTGTAGTATCTAGTCCCAGTATCTAGTTTTATATTTTTATAGAGCATCAGTATACTTATTTTCATTGTTCCCGTACTTGCCTTTTTTACTTTATATCTGTGCACATCTGATGTCTGTCTCCATTTGTTCTAATCAGCATGTGCCTGCTGTGTCCGTGGAGGGTGGCACAGGTGCATGTGGGCGTGGCAGCTGTCGTTTACAACATTGGTGAATGGATAGCATTTTACAGGTTATTTTTCTTTTCTTTTTCTCTGGGTAAGGTAGAAGAAGCAGTTGAGGGTTGGCGTGGAAAGGGCAGGCCTGGAAGGGAAGTTATTGGAGTCTGAAAGATCATAGGAGTCATTTCTGCTAAAGTTGTTTATTGAAGCAGGGGACCAGATGGCCAGGCAGAGGAGTGTCCTGGGCTTCCTTAACCCCACCTGGTTCTGCTGGGATTGAGGAATAGGAAGCGACTGCCACGGGCGGATGCCTTCCTGTTCCCTTTCCTCTAACCACACACTGGCTCCTGTGCTCACTTACTCATCAGTACGGCACCCTCACTCTGGCCCATCCAGCTCTCAGGAAAATAGCACTTACATTTGTTTGTTTGATTATCAACAGAGAATCTAGGCAGACAAGTCTAGTGAGTGTCAACTTTTTTGAGTAGGTAGAACCTTTTACATGAGGGCAAAAAGAAGCGTAAGTGTCCATTGCTCAGTTGTTTCTGACTCTTCACAGCCCCGTGGACTGCAGCCGGCCAGGCCCCTGTGTCCACAGCGTTCTCCAGGCAGGAATGCTGGAGTGGGTAGCCACTCCCTTCTCCAGGGGGTCTTCCCCACCCAGGTGTCCCGCACTGCAGGCAGATTCCTTACCATCTGAGCCACCAGGGAAGCCTCCTCGTAATTTTTCCTAGGTGTACAGTAATTACCGTACTGTTAGCTATAGACATACTGCTGTACTTCAGGTCTTACACCTGTTGACAAGCGACAGGAAACTTGCCGTTTACCCGTGCTTGCAGCCTCTGGCCGCCAGGTGTTTTATTTGTAACGGTGATTATTATTGGAGTAACCCATTTTTTCCCACCTCATTTTTACTGGTAATAATGTCTGTAGTATCTAGTCCCAGTATCTAGTTTTATATTTTTATAGAGCATCAGTATACTTATTTTCATTGTTCCCGTACTTGCCTTTTTTACTTTATATCTGTGCACATCTGATGTCTGTCTCCATTTGTTCTAATCAGCATGTGCCTGCTGTGTCCGTGGAGGGTGGCACAGGTGCATGTGGGCGTGGCAGCTGTCGTTTACAACATTGGTGAATGGATAGCATTTTACAGGTTATTTTTCTTTTCTTTTTCTCTGGGTAAGGTAGAAGAAGCAGTTGAGGGTTGGCGTGGGAAAGGGCAGGCCTGGAAGGGAAGTTATTGGAGTCTGAAAGATCATAGGAGTCATTTCTGCTAAAGTTGTTTATTGAAGCAGGGGACCAGATGGCCAGGCAGAGGAGTGTCCTGGGCTTCCTTAACCCCACCTGGTTCTGCTGGGATTGAGGAATAGGAAGCGACTGCCACGGGCGGATGCCTTCCTGTTCCCTTTCCTCTAACCACACACTGGCTCCTGTGCTCACTTACTCATCAGTACGGCACCCTCACTCTGGCCCATCCAGCTCTCAGGAAAATAGCACTTACATTTGTTTGTTTGATTATCAACAGAGAATCTAGGCAGACAAGTCTAGTGAGTGTCAACTTTTTTGAGTAGGTAGAACCTTTTACATGAGGGCAAAAAGAAGCGTAAGTGTCCATTGCTCAGTTGTTTCTGACTCTTCACAGCCCCGTGGACTGCAGCCGGCCAGGCCCCTGTGTCCACAGCGTTCTCCAGGCAGGAATGCTGGAGTGGGTAGCCACTCCCTTCTCCAGGGGGTCTTCCCCACCCAGGTGTCCCGCACTGCAGGCAGATTCCTTACCATCTGAGCCACCAGGGAAGCCTCCTCGTAATTTTTCCTAGGTGTACAGTAATTACCGTACTGTTAGCTATAGACATACTGCTGTACTTCAGGTCTTACACCTGTTGACAAGCGACAGGAAACTTGCCGTTTACCCGTGCTTGCAGCCTCTGGCCGCCACCATTTTGTGTTCTGCTTCTATGAGTTTGACTATTTTAGGTTCCTCATACAAGAGGAATCATGCAGTATTTATCCTTTTGTGATTTATTTCTCTTAGCATGATGTCATCAAGGCTTGTCCATGTTGTGACAAATTGCAGGATCTCCTTTTATGTATATATATAAATTTTAGGCCTCTTTTATTGGTATTTCATCTATTCATTTCAATCCATCTTTGTTCTTTGGCCTCCCACTGCAGTGGCCTCTCTCGTTGCAGAGCACTGAATTTGGGCACGTGCACTCCAGAGCTCTGGTTTGTAATTGGACACACCGGTCCAGCCACTCCACGGCATGTGGGATCTTCCCAGACCAGGGATCGAACCGGTGCCCCTTGCACTGCAAGGCAGACTCTTTACCCACTGGACCACCAGGGAAGCCCTCTCTCCTTTTTTAAGGCTAATATCCCATGGACATCTAGATTGTTTCTACATCTTGGCTGTTATGAATATCACTGCAGTGAACCTGTGAGTATAAATACCTCTGTGAGGTCCTGACTTAAGTTCTTTCGAATAGATACCCAGAAATGGGATTACTGGATCATATGGTAGTTCTATTTTTGATTTTTTGAGGGACCTCCATACTGTTTTCCACAGCAGCTGCACCGTTTGTGAATATATGATATGTTTTCTTAAGTTACTGAAGTAACTATCTCATTGCAGTATGGTCATCATGAGTGCAATGATCACTTCTTAAGAAATACCCGTGCCAGCAGTTGTAACTTTCTAAGCATTTAGCTTTTGATAAAAAAGGAGCTTGGAAATTGGGAAGAACTTGCTCTTTGATTCTTTTTTTTTTTTTTTTCCTTTATTTTAAAGATTTTACAAAGTTTTGTTGTTCACCAACATGTATGTTCCCAGATCATTCATATGCATATCCCTGGACCCTCCCCCCAATGATTCTTAAAAATATATATATATGTGACTTTTTTTCTATCAAAGGTAGTTACCACTAGCTTTTTTCTTTTTTCTTCCCAATTCGACATTTTAGGTTTACTACATTTTGGCTTCATTTAAATGTGCACTTAAGCTACTTGAAATGTAATAGATGGCCCCTGATTGACCCTATGGTACTTTCTGTCAAAGTGGACTGTTGAAAATGCAGCCTTTCAAGGGGGAAGGCTTCTGCCCACAGAAACAGTGGGGCTGTACCAGGACTCTGTGACACATCAGGGACTTGGAAACTCAGACTTGTAGCCTACTGGCATGTTGAGGTCAAGAAAGCTACACATGTGCTCCTGTTAATGGAAAAGCTTGAGGGTGCCTGGTGATTGGAGAGCAAGTCGAATATGGAGGGAGGAGTTAAGACTGGGCTGAGAAGTTGGAGGGAGGAGGCCATGGGAATCGAGGACCAGTGTAGGTCTTAGGAGCGAGGACTCTGGTGGTGGGAGAGCAGGGCTCGGAGAGGCGAGAGGGAGGAGAACTCAGAAACAGACAGGACGGAATTAGATATGGTGAAATGCGAGGAGAGGTGGCCCCGGGAATAAAAGAGGACCTCAGGATACTGTAGAAGGAGGGGATGGAAGGGGAGCTGAAACCAAGGACGGCAGGGCAGGTGGCAAGGCAGAAGGGGCAATGGAATGAGCTCGCAGCAACCCCCAGCATTCTACCTGCCTATAGAGCAATGGCCTCAAATAGGTCCCATGGGAAGCTAGAATATCTAGAAAAGTAATTGGATACAGAGCATCTGTCAGTTTACTGAGCTTCGGGAAAAGCAAGCACTTGATATGTTTTCTTAAGTTACTGAAGTAACTATCTCATTGCAGTATGGTCATCATGAGTGCAATGATCATTTTAAGAAATACCCGTGCCAGCAGTTGTAACTTTCTAAGCATTTAGCTTTTGATAAAAAAGGAGCTTGGAAATTGGGAAGAACTTGCTCTTTGATTCTTTTTTTTTTTTTTTTCCTTTATTTTAAAGATTTTACAAAGTTTTGTTGTTCACCAACATGTATGTTCCCAGATCATTCATATGCATATCCCTGGACCCTCCCCCCAATGATTCTTAAAAATATATATATATTTGACTTTTTTCTATCAAAGGTAGTTACCACTAGCTTTTTTCTTTTTTCTTCCCAATTCGACATTTTAGGTTTACTACATTTTGGCTTCATTTAAATGTGCACTTAAGCTACTTGAAATGTAATAGATGGCCCCTGATTGACCCTATGGTACTTTCTGTCAAAGTGGACTGTTGAAAATGCAGCCTTTCAAGGGGGAAGGCTTCTGCCCACAGAAACAGTGGGGCTGTACCAGGACTCTGTGACACATCAGGGACTTGGAAACTCAGACTTGTAGCCTACTGGCATGTTGAGGTCAAGAAAGCTACACATGTGCTCCTGTTAATGGAAAAGCTTGAGGGTGCCTGGTGATTGGAGAGCAAGTCGAATATGGAGGGAGGAGTTAAGACTGGGCTGAGAAGTTGGAGGGAGGAGGCCATGGGAATCGAGGACCAGTGTAGGTCTTAGGAGCGAGGACTCTGGTGGTGGGAGAGCAGGGCTCGGAGAGGCGAGAGGGAGGAGAACTCAGAAACAGACAGGACGGAATTAGATATGGTGAAATGCGAGGAGAGGTGGCCCCGGGAATAAAAGAGGACCTCAGGATACTGTAGAAGGAGGGGATGGAAGGGGAGCTGAAACCAAGGACGGCAGGGCAGGTGGCAAGGCAGAAGGGGCAATGGAATGAGCTCGCAGCAAACCCCCCCAGCATTCTACCTGCCTATAGAGCAATGGCCTCAAATAGGTCCCATGGGAAGCTAGAATATCTAGAAAAGTAATTGGATACAGAGCATCTGTCAGTTTACTGAGCTTCGGGAAAAGCAAGCACTTGGTTTCCTGACTTGTGAATAAACATTTTCTCCACTAAGAAAAAATCAGGGACTCTACCTCATCCAAAGCAAAGTGAGTCCATTTTTTATTTGATCAGCTTAAAGAAATATTTTCATTTGTCAAGTGTTCAGATACTTCAGGAACATAAGAATATTGGTATTACGTATTTTGCTAACAATTAATAATAATTATATCAGGCAACAGCCTTCATAGAAACAAGCATGTCTTATGCAGAGATTTCTTCTTTACTAGTCAGTCCATCAAAATAAGAGTGTTTAGCCAAAGAATTAAAATATTACAGCTGAAATGTCCTCACTGTTAACCGCCCTGAGAGAATGAAATAGGTTTGTATGCAGCAGAAATGGCTGCATGTAAGAAATGAAATATGTCTGCTGGTAATGAAAGAACAGTATCTGCTCTCAAGTCTTCCGAGGCTTTATGCTGCCCAGACACGTCCAGAGCCTACAGTGCTAAGCAGAGTGTTGCCCTTGGGCGGCTCATGATCAGCCCGATGAAAGATGACTTGTGTTGAAAGACAAGCCACCTTCATCTGGAACTTGTAAATTTGAGCTGGGGACACATTTGTCACATAGCAGCCTTGAAATAAACAGGGTGGCTGGTCACCCAGAAGAAGCGTTTTCATGTGCTGAGGGGGCTGGATTAGATGATTTTTCTGGTCTTGGTACAGTTCTAGTCCTCTGTGGCCCATTCTTCTGTCTTTTAAATATGCCTCTGCTGAGGGCTCTCTGCTCGTGTTGCCAGTGGTATACACTGAGGCCGTGTTTCTAGGAGGGGAGCATCTGTCAGCACTTCAAATGCACAAATCCTTTGACCAAGCAGTTCTGCTTCTAGAAATTTAAATTGTACCCTTAGTCATACCTTTGCACCAAGATATACATGGAAGACTCATTGCAGCAATGTAACAGAAAAGGAAAAAGGGGGGTGGGGGTAGAAAAAAAAACTATATATCCATCATTGGGAGACTGGAACGACTAGAGCATGAATACCCGATCAGTGAAAAGGAAAAATGGGGTACTGTATAGTCTACAAGTAATTGGATACAGAGCATCTGTCAGTTTACTGAGCTTCGGGAAAAGCAAGCACTTGGTTTCCTGACTTGTGAATAAACATTTTCTCCACTAAGAAAAAATCAGGGACTCTACCTCATCCAAAGCAAAGTGAGTCCATTTTTTATTTGATCAGCTTAAAGAAATATTTTCATTTGTCAAGTGTTCAGATACTTCAGGAACATAAGAATATTGGTATTACGTATTTTGCTAACAATTAATAATAATTATATCAGGCAACAGCCTTCATAGAAACAAGCATGTCTTATGCAGAGATTTCTTCTTTACTAGTCAGTCCATCAAAATAAGAGTGTTTAGCCAAAGAATTAAAATATTACAGCTGAAATGTCCTCACTGTTAACCGCCCTGAGAGAATGAAATAGGTTTGTATGCAGCAGAAATGGCTGCATGTAAGAAATGAAATATGTCTGCTGGTAATGAAAGAACAGTATCTGCTCTCAAGTCTTCCGAGGCTTTATGCTGCCCAGACACGTCCAGAGCCTACAGTGCTAAGCAGAGTGTTGCCCTTGGGCGGCTCATGATCAGCCCGATGAAAGATGACTTGTGTTGAAAGACAAGCCACCTTCATCTGGAACTTGTAAATTTGAGCTGGGGACACATTTGTCACATAGCAGCCTTGAAATAAACAGGGTGGCTGGTCACCCAGAAGAAGCGTTTTCATGTGCTGAGGGGGCTGGATTAGATGATTTTTCTGGTCTTGGTACAGTTCTAGTCCTCTGTGGCCCATTCTTCTGTCTTTTAAATATGCCTCTGCTGAGGGTCTCTCTGCTCGTGTTGCCAGTGGTATACACTGAGGCCGTGTTTCTAGGAGGGGAGCATCTGTCAGCACTTCAAATGCACAAATCCTTTGACCAAGCAGTTCTGCTTCTAGAAATTTAAATTGTACCCTTAGTCATACCTTTGCACCAAGATATACATGGAAGACTCATTGCAGCAATGTAACAGAAAAGGAAAAAGGGGGGTGGGGGTAGAAAAAAAAACTATATATCCATCATTGGGAGACTGGAACGACTATGTCATGAATACTCGTTCAGTGAGATGCTACTGTTGAGTCTAATCAGTATTAGAAAGTATGAGATAAATTTAAACATGTTCTTACCTCTGTTTGGGCATATATTTTTGTCTTTTCCCCCTCCAACACTAAAAACAGTACCCAGAACAAAAATAGATGCATGTAACTTTTTTAAGTGACTACAAGAATGATGAATGGGTTCTTAAAACGAGTTTAAAAATACCTATTCTACATGCCCAAAGAGCACTCTGTAGTTCCTAGGGCATTTCATAATTGGGTCCTTGGTCTTTTCTAGTTGTAAGTGGGGGAGGTATGAATATTTCACACGGCCCTACCCTCTGAAGAGTAGTAGGTTTTGTTTAGTCGTGATTAGGCTTCATCCCAAATCCCGGTGACACCCCCGGGACTGTAGACAGTGACGGAACCACTGAAGAGCCACGCCGACGCTGCTCACCATGCGGAGCAGTCCACAAACAAGACACTCAGGCCACAGGTGGCTTTAGCTGTGCGTGAGGACTGAATAGCAAAGAGATTGCCAGCTGTTCCATTTAAAAACATTTCCCTTGATTCCCTGTTACTGTTAACACAAACTCAGCAAAGTTCACTCTTTAAATGAGACACATTTTTTCAAGCGAATGTATTTTTGCAATGAGCATGATGAAGTTTCACATCAGAGAGTTTGAAAGTGTTAAAGAGAACCATCCGGTCCCAACTGGAGTCACTCATGCTAAGTCCCACCAAGACTTAGTCCCTAACCTAACTGCAGTTTCAGCTAGGAGTGGAATTTTAAACCAGTCAATCTGGAATTTCCTGGTCAGCGCTAGTGAGGGAGGTGGCTGGGGAAGACCCCCTGCCTTCCTCTAGGGCCACATGACCTTGCCTGAGAGAATTCACTCCTATAGTCTCTCTGTCCTTCCTTCTTTCATAGAAGCTTTCCATTTTATACAGCTCCTGCAGCACTCTTCTCTTTGTTAGGTAGGATGCTCCCCTATGCAGGACTTTTGAATAAAGCCAGTTAGATCTTTAAATTTACTTGGTTGAATTTTTTTTTTTTTTTTTTTACTGAAGATTCATACTTAGTGAAAAGAAAATAATTAGAAGGTGTTATTTTCCTGAATTAACAACATTAAGAAACTTTTAAGTCCTACCATGAACCTAATTGTTACTATGCTTTGAAAGATTGGAAAGCACAATTTCCTTTTCCTTTGCTACTTTATTTCTTTGCCTAATGTTTAGTTTTATTTTCTGTTCTGTGCATTTCAATAGGACACCTGGGAATATACTCTTAGAGGAATTTGAAATTCATGGGACCACACTCCCAAGTCCTTTGTAGAAGTCAGAAAGCCAAATAAATACAGCCACACCTGTTAGCTAAAAATACATGTTACAGGAAATAGAGCTGCCACTCATTTTCCTTTGCGTGTTCATGAGAATATTTAAGGACTTGTTTCTAAAGAACTGCTGAAAATGTGGAAATCTGACATCATCATAAGACTGCTGAAATACTGGGTGCTGGCTTTACAGATGCCCTCCCTCAGCAGCCTTGTTGCCGTGGACAAGCCAGGTCTTGGCAGCCTGTCACGGCCACTGAAATTCGTATGACTCTTATGTAGTCTGACTTAGAAACTTAGAAGAGCGTAGCTTTGGATGGGCAGCTCTAGGACTTTAAGGACCAGGGTATTGCCCTCCACAGATTCTTATTGGGAAGACAGAATTGAAGGAGACTAGCCACATCAGTGCTCACCATGAGCTAGATCCTGCTTGCCTCTCTACACGTTTCTAATGGATGAACAGAGGAATGTGAAGAGATGTGTTGGAAATGTGGACTCTTTGTACAAGTGGAGCCACAGGCCCGTTTGTCAGTTTATTCTATGGCAACAGTTCCTCCCACATTCCCCCAGCCCACACCCACTTTCTATGCCTTTAAAATATCCAGCAGATGTTATCGTTTTTCACCTTCCAGGATCCCAGCCAGCATTTTGCTGAGTTGTTCCTGACTCTTTAGGCTCCTCTTGGCCGTGACGGGTTCTCAGACTCCCCTTGCTTTCGCTGACCTGGACAGCTGTGAGGAGCACGGCTCTGGTGTTTTCACAGGCCAGTCCTCTAGGACCTGAGGTTTTCTCATGACCAGGCGGGGCGTTGGTTTGGGGATTAATACCACAGAATAGGATGCCATTTTCTGCTAACGTTGACTTGGACCACCTGCCTGGGGTTGTGTTTGCCAGTTCTCCACTCTAAACTTTCTCGTCTTTCCCTTCCATACTGTATTCTTTGGAAAGAAGTCGCCGCAGGCAGCCCTCACTCGAGGAGCGGGGAGTATGCCCCCCTTGCTGAGGGTGGAGTCTCTGCTCACGTTACTTGAAATTCTTCTGCCTGGGGAAATTTCCTCTTTTACTAGTTTAATCATTTGTTTATATCAGTGTAGATTCGTAGATATTTTATACTTTGAGTTATCCGATTCTACTTTTTGGGGCGGTTTTGCTCCTGTTAGTCCAGATCTGGCCATTGGGAGCTCTGTCAGTTGGCTCCTGTGTCCCTTTGACGTAATTCCCATTATTGTGTGTGTTGAAGTGGGAGTTGTTGGTCTCTTTTTGTCACTTCCTTACTTTCTAGCACCACGCGATGCTCCAGGCTCATTCTCTGTTTCCCTCTCAATTGTTCATTCAGCTATTTCCCCATTAAATCCTGGTTCCTGTTGGTGGAGAATGCTGTTAGAAACAAACATCGAGGCTTAAGGTGTGCTTGCTGCTACTGAGATGTCTCATCTTTAGGCCGTTACAGCTGACAGAACAAAGAGATGTATGTGTATCTGCTAATCTGTGTATATCCACATTTCTGTGTACCCTGAGTTTATCCTGATAGACTTTAATCTGTTATCACAGAGCTCATTCCAGCCTCCTTTCTTGGCCTATATGTAAACTCTCAGTCCAAGAGGAAAACCTGACTCCCAACACTGACCATTTACTGCCTTGTTCAACTTCCATGTAGATGTATAGCAGCATCAGAATTAGCCCCTGTGCCCTATGAAACAATTTTATCAACTCTACAGCCATGCTTATGTTGAGGTTCTTTTGCTTTCGATCTTGTAGACTCCATTTCCACATTAAGTAGGTCAGCACTTTTTAGCCTGACTCCCTTCAGCGAAATTGTTTCATGTATTTGTTGTGTAGTTACAGCCTCTTAGAGTCGGCATCCCTGCCTGGGATCTCCTGACCTCCTGAATGTCCAGATTGCACACACCAAAGTTCACTCTTCATGGTGTTCAGTTTTGTGGGTTCTGACACGTGCATAGTGGCCAACAAATAAGAGTATCATAAAGAATAGTTTCTGATAGAGTCAGACAAAGAAAATACTGTATGGTATCACTTATATGTGGAATCTAAAAAGCTACAACAAACTAGTGAATAAAACAAAAGAGAAGCAGGCTCACAGATGTAGAGAATAAACCAGTGCTTACCTAGTGGTGAGGTGGCCCAGCACAGGGGTGGGAAGTGGAGGGACAAGCTCTTGCAGGTAAAACAGGCTGCAAGGATGTATTATGCAGCACAGAGAACAGAGCCAATATTTTGTAGTAACTGTAAATTTTTAAAAAGAGACTTTTGAAGTAAAACTTTAGAAAAGGCATGTATTAGATACTGTGAAATGAAAGAGTTGTTCCGCTGGCCTCCACATGCCCTGTGATCACCTGTTCTAGCACCACGCGATGCTCCAGGCTCATTCTCTGTTTCCCTCTCAATTGTTCATTCAGCTATTTCCCCATTAAATCCTGGTTCCTGTTGGTGGAGAATGCTGTTAGAAACAAACATCGAGGCTTAAGGTGTGCTTGCTGCTACTGAGATGTCTCATCTTTAGGCCGTTACAGCTGACAGAACAAAGAGATGTATGTGTATCTGCTAATCTGTGTATATCCACATTTCTGTGTACCCTGAGTTTATCCTGATAGACTTTAATCTGTTATCACAGAGCTCATTCCAGCCTCCTTTCTTGGCCTATATGTAAACTCTCAGTCCAAGAGGAAAACCTGACTCCCAACACTGACCATTTACTGCCTTGTTCAACTTCCATGTAGATGTATAGCAGCATCAGAATTACCCCCTGTGCCCTATGAAACAATTTTATCAACTCTACAGCCATGCTTATGTTGAGGTTCTTTTGCTTTCGATCTTGTAGACTCCATTTCCACATTAAGTAGGTCAGCACTTTTTAGCCTGACTCCCTTCAGCGAAATTGTTTCATGTATTTGTTGTGTAGTTACAGCCTCTTAGAGTCGGCATCCCTGCCTGGGATCTCCTGACCTCCTGAATGTCCAGATTGCACACACCAAAGTTCACTCTTCATGGTGTTCAGTTTTGTGGGTTCTGACACGTGCATAGTGGCCAACAAATAAGAGTATCATAAAGAATAGTTTCTGATAGAGTCAGACAAAGAAAATACTGTATGGTATCACTTATATGTGGAATCTAAAAAGCTACAACAAACTAGTGAATAAAACAAAAGAGAAGCAGGCTCACAGATGTAGAGAATAAACCAGTGCTTACCTAGTGGGGAGGTGGCCCAGCACAGGGGTGGGGAAGTGGAGGGACAAGCTCTTGCAGGTAAAACAGGCTGCAAGGATGTATTATGCAGCACAGAGAACAGAGCCAATATTTTGTAGTAACTGTAAATTTTTAAAAAGAGACTTTTGAAGTAAAACTTTAGAAAAGGCATGTATTAGATACTGTGAAATGAAAGAGTTGTTCCGCTGGCCTCCACATGCCCTGTGATCACCTGTTCGTGACACTCCCTTCCCCTGGGCTCCTGGCAGCCACCCATCTTCTTACTGGTCCTATGGTTTTGTCTTTGGCAGGATTCCATACGCATAATTGGAATCACACACTGTGTAGCCATTTTAAACTTTTTTTTTTTTTCACATAGTCACATGCATTTAAGCTTCCTTCATGTCTTTGTGGTTTGATAGTGCTCATCTGTGTTATTATTCAGTACTCATACCATACAGTTTGTTTATCCGTTCACTTAGTGAAAGACAGTTTGATTGCTTCCAGTTTTTGGTGATTGCGTCCCGTGGTTATAAACATTTACGTGCAGGCTTTTGTGTGGAGATAGTTTTCAAATCAGCTGGGTAAATCAGTTTTTTTTTTTTTTTCACATGAAACTTACAGAGAAATGTGGATGTTTTTAATCTAACAGTGATAGGAAAGAAGTCATTTTCCAGTGGTTTATGACTCTTGTCGTTTCTATCTAACTTCTTAAGATGATCGTGTGATCAGCACTTACCCTGTTCGTCTACCCACCATCACTCTGGATGTGAACTATAAACAGAGTCGTACTGAGGCATTCCACAAGTGGTTAGGACCGGGGACCTTTGGTGATAGCTATTTGAGTGTGAGTACCTCAATTAGAATTGACTTAATGGTGGACAACCTTAGTTCTTTCCTAGCTACTACCCCCCAAGCAAAATCTGCCTGATGCAAGAAGCCTCAAATGAGAAATTCTCCAGTGGAAATGCAATAACCTATTCTGGGCTCCAGTTAAAGGGGTGGGAGGCTGAGTTCCATCCATGTGTCAGACTCACCTTTGTCCTTGTTCCCTTTCCCTGTAGTTTCCTGGGTGGTGTTGCCATCCCACTGACACTTGGGTATGGGCTCCCTGTTGTGACTGGGGAGAGAGCGTTACAATTCTTGACCTTCATTGAACCGGGATGCTGCGTGTGGAGAGGTGAGACCTCTGCGTGCCCAAGGGCAGAGCCAGAGTTCAAGAAGGGAGTCCTTCACGTTGGGGAATGAACAGTGGGTGGGAGGCGCGGAAAGAGTAACATGGAAACCTGTATTATCATATGTGAGAGCTGTTATCATTGTGCTGTGGAAATAGCAGATCCCACGGAGGCGCTGTGTGACTTGGAGGCGGGGAGGCGGGTACTGGGAAGGCAGTGGGTGGGAGCGGTCAGGGATATACATATGACTAATCTGGGATTACGTATCTGTAAACAACAAAACTCTGTAAAAGCAGAAAGTCAAATAAAAATAATTACAAAGAAAAAAAAAAGAAGGGAGTCCCCAAATGGGAACCAGCACTTGGAGCACTTCACACCAGAGAGGGGGCCCGTCTCTGTGTCATCCTGCACTCAGTGCCTCCTGTGACAGCCGGGGGCTGCTGGGCTGACGGGAGCGGGGGTCGCGGGGCCTGGCCCGCACGGGGCGAGCTGGGCCGTGGCCTCCCGACGCCTCCGTCAGCGCTTCCTCCCCAGGCGCGCTCAAGACGCCGCTGCCTGTGCTCAGGGCGGCCGCAGTGTCACGGGTCAGAAAAGGTTCCCCAGAATTCTGGGCGTCAGCCTGCTCTGTAGACCACCTTGGGACCCCACGGACATGTAACTGTGGAGGAAAAGCAGGAGTTTCTTTCAGTTCTAGTACGAAACCTTTCATTTCATATCTCTGTCAGGTCATGATTTGTATTCTACAGTTGTTGTTGTTCAGTCACTCGATTGTGACCCACTCTTCGACCCCATGGACAAGCACACAACTTCTAAATTACCTTCTTTTTAAAATATATGTATATATATGTATACTGGTGCTTCAGAGCCTCTTTAGGGCTTCATGGCATGTGGTGCCTGTTTGGCAGTCTCAACATCCTTGTTCTGAAGGGAGTTGCAGCTGGCCCGATACACAGGTTAAACAGGATATTAACCTAAAACCAGAGCACCAATTTCTGACTCACCAGCAGTAACACCACTGAACTCTTTCAATAATTGTTGGTAATATGAAACATATCGTACATATAAAAGTGTGAACAGAATATACGCATAGTTTAAATAATCTTTCTTCACGTGGAAGCCATGGCCTTTCACAGTGTAGGAAGGCCTTGCGAAGGTGGCGTTGGGGTCTGTGGGGGCTTCTGGACTTCCCGCAGCGGGATGGAACCACCTGCATCCAGGTCCCTCTCCCGCTGCCTCACAAAGCACACATCTGATCTCTTTCAAGTCAAAGTAGGTATCTCACGAGTATTATCTCTACTCATTCCCTGTTACGTGTCTCTTGTCTGGATCTTTGGCTGTCAGCCCTACATCAGACCTGGAGCTGTGAGTCGTGAGTTTCATGGGTTGTTAGAAGATTGACTTGAAGTAACACTTGAAATGCATTTCAGCGTCTTAAATGTATTTTGAACAAGATGCTAAGGCAGGATGAAGCAAGCTGCTTTGATCTCCCTGTTCCAGGGCTTCTCGGCCTCCGCCCTGCTGATGTGGTCCTTCTCTGTGTGGGGTTGACCTGTCTGGGCCCCTTGTACGTTTTAGCAGCATCCCCAGCCTTTCCTTTATGAAATGCCGAGAGCGTCACCCTCCTGAGATGTGACACAGCAAAAAAGGTCCCCAGAGGTTTCCAGAGATCCCCTGGGTGGCAGAACCCACCTGTTGAGGACCACTGGGCTGTCTAAGGTGAATACTCATGAGACAGGCGGCATCTGTTCCTCAGAGTCCTGCCGTGTCCTGACCACAGTGCTGCAGAGAGAGGGCTCTGCGGGGCGCCGCTGCAGCCTGCAGAGTCTAGGGGCCCTGGGAGCCCGCGGCAGACCAGGCGGGGCGCTGTGTGGTCAGAGCAGTCTGTTCCCAGGAGCAGAACGGTGACTCTCAGAGCTTCCCAGCCCTGGGGACCCTTTATCATGGCCTCCTTGACCATAGCCCTGGGCTCCTGCTGACCTTATAATTTTAGTTCAGGCTGCTCTACCAAAATAATGACAGTGTTGCATTAGAATTGAATCAGTCGTTATTCTGAAACCCTCCCCAGTTCTTAGATTCTACAGCTAGTCCAGATAGCCTCTTTGACAACGCTTTAGGGGTAGCTGGTACTAGCAATAGCCCCTAAAATGGCCTCTGAGACTTCGCCCTTCTTAAAACAGAGCCGCCTGGCCACTGCAGCTCACGTCAGTGCCGAGGCAGAGGCAGCCTCTGGTCCTGTCTTCTCCCAGCCCTGGCTTTCTTCTCAGATGGGAGCTGGGTCACAGGTCCATGGGTAACCACCTGCATCCAGGTCCCTCTCGCTGCCTCACAAAGCACACATCTGATCTCTTTCAAGTCAAAGTAGGTATCTCACAGTATTATCTCTACTCATTCCCTGTTACGTGTCTCTTGTCTGGATCTTTGGCTGTCAGCCCTACATCAGACCTGGAGCTGTGAGTCGTGAGTTTCATGGGTTGTTAGAAGATTGACTTGAAGTAACACTTGAAATGCATTTCAGCGTCTTAAATGTATTTTGAACAAGATGCTAAGGCAGGATGAAGCAAGCTGCTTTGATCTCCCTGTTCCAGGGCTTCTCGGCCTCCGCCCTGCTGATGTGGTCCTTCTCTGTGTGGGGTTGACCTGTCTGGGCCCCTTGTACGTTTTAGCAGCATCCCCAGCCTTTCCTTTATGAAATGCCGAGAGCGTCACCCTCCTGAGATGTGACACAGCAAAAAAGGTCCCCAGAGGTTTCCAGAGATCCCCTGGGTGGCAGAACCCACCTGTTGAGGACCACTGGGCTGTCTAAGGTGAATACTCATGAGACAGGCGGCATCTGTTCCTCAGAGTCCTGCCGTGTCCTGACCACAGTGCTGCAGAGAGAGGGCTCTGCGGGGCGCCGCTGCAGCCTGCAGAGTCTAGGGGCCCTGGGAGCCCGCGGCAGACCAGGCGGGGCGCTGTGTGGTCAGAGCAGTCTGTTCCCAGGAGCAGAACGGTGACTCTCAGAGCTTCCCAGCCCTGGGGACCCTTTATCATGGCCTCCTTGACCATAGCCCTGGGCTCCTGCTGACCTTATAATTTTAGTTCAGGCTGCTCTACCAAAATAATGACAGTGTTGCATTAGAATTGAATCAGTCGTTATTCTGAAACCCTCCCCAGTTCTTAGATTCTACAGCTAGTCCAGATAGCCTCTTTGACAACGCTTTAGGGGTAGCTGGTACTAGCAATAGCCCCTAAAATGGCCTCTGAGACTTCGCCCTTCTTAAAACAGAGCCGCCCTGGCCACTGCAGCTCACGTCAGTGCCGAGGCAGAGGCAGCCTCTGGTCCTGTCTTCTCCCCAGCCCTGGCTTTCTTCTCAGATGGGAGCTGGGTCACAGGATCATGCCCTGGTCCCTCTGCTCCACTCTGGAGGCCTCCAGCTCTTCCACGTGCACTCTCCCTACTTCCGTTCCCTGCCTGCTGCCTTTGTTCCTTGTGTAACGCCCTTCTTGACTTTCCTTTGCGATCCCCCCGCCACCCTTTCCCAAGCTGTTTCTGTGGCAGGAGGCTCTGACCCCAGTATCCTGTCCCTCCACCTTGCCCTGCTGTGACGGATGGTGTCGTCCTCCTCTGGAGCCCTGGGCCTTGAAGGCGGGGGTGGCGCCCGGCCGCGTCTCTTCACGCTCACCACGCTGCACTCCGCCATCCGAGCAATCTTTTGTCATTCGCATGAAAATCGCATCCATCCAATGGATGGTTTGTACTGTTGACTCTCATTTTTTGATGATTCTATATTTGCTACTTTGCCTGGTTGCTAAAATAATTGATATCTCACCCCCAGAAGCAGTGCTCATGAATTTCTGTGGTCATTTGTGGACCTGTGAAAATTTCTAGTCACCAAACTTGGACTTCTCAGCTGAGGGAGAAGCAGAGTGATGCTCTGCCTTCTCCCTGAAAAGTGTCTTTTCAGGATCTATTTGGTGACACTTTTTCTTTTCTTTTTTGCATTTTTTGACTTTGGTGGTGATGTTGCTATTTAAAATGGGCCCCAGGCATAATGATAGCATTGTTTTTCATGTTCCAGAGCACGGAAAGGCTGTGATGTGCCTTATGGAGAAAGCGTGTGTTAGACAAGCTTCCGTCTGTTGTCATTGACAGCGCCGTCAGCTGTGGTTTCAAGGTTAACGGAACAACGATACACCGGGGCTTTAAACAGAAAAACACATAAAACCTTATGTATTGATGATTGATGGATGGATGAAAATATCGTGACCAAAAGTTTACAGGAGCAGAACCCTGTATTTCCCCCAGGAGTAATCATTCAGTATTCGCTAGTTTGGTGTTCATAGCGTCAATACTATAACAATGACCACAGACAAGAAGACTCACGTGCATGTCTGGCTTTTGAGACTTCGCCTTTTTTTAAAACAGAGCCGCCCTGGCCACTGCAGCTCACGTCAGTGCCGAGGCAGAGGCAGCCTCTGGTCCTGTCTTCTCCCCAGCCCTGGCTTTCTTCTCAGATGGGAGCTGGGTCACAGGATCATGCCCTGGTCCCTCTGCTCCACTCTGGAGGCCTCCAGCTCTTCCACGTGCACTCTCCCTACTTCCGTTCCCTGCCTGCTGCCTTTGTTCCTTGTGTAACGCCCTTCTTGACTTTCCTTTGCGATCCCCCCGCCACCCTTTCCCAAGCTGTTTCTGTGGCAGGAGGCTCTGACCCCAGTATCCTGTCCCTCCACCTTGCCCTGCTGTGACGGATGGTGTCGTCCTCCTCTGGAGCCCTGGGCCTTGAAGGCGGGGGTGGCGCCCGGCCGCGTCTCTTCACGCTCACCACGCGTACCCGCCATCCGAGCAAACTTTTGTCATTTGCATGAAAATTGCATCCATCCAATGGATGGTTTGTACTGTTGACTCTCATTTTTTGATGATTCTATATTTGCTACTTTGCCTGGTTGCTAAAATAATTGATATCTCACCCCCAGAAGCAGTGCTCATGAATTTCTGTGGTCATTTGTGGACCTGTGAAAATTTCTAGTCACCAAACTTGGACTTCTCAGCTGAGGGAGAAGCAGAGTGATGCTCTGCCTTCTCCCTGAAAAGTGTCTTTTCAGGATCTATTTGGTGACACTTTTTCTTTTCTTTTTTTTTGCATTTTTTGACTTTGGTGGTGATGTTGCTATTTAAAATGGGCCCCAGGCATAATGATAGCATTGTTTTTCATGTTCCAGAGCACGGAAAGGCTGTGATGTGCCTTATGGAGAAAGCGTGTGTTAGACAAGCTTCCGTCTGTTGTCATTGACAGCGCCGTCAGCTGTGGTTTCAAGGTTAACGGAACAACGATACACCGGGGGGCTTTAAACAGAAGCACACATAAAACATTACTTATTGATGATTGATGGATGGATGAAAATATCGTGACCAAAAGTTTACAGGAGCAGAACCCTGTATTTCCCCCAGGAGTAATCATTCAGTATTCGCTAGTTTGGTGTTCATAGCGTCAATACTATAACAATGACCACAGACAAGAAGACTCACGTGCATGTAGGCACGTGTGTGTGTATCAGCGTGCCCCTGAAGGACAGGCCGACGGCCAGTAGCGCCGATTGCTCCAGAGACAACACCCAGGCAGCTGAGGGACAGGCGGGAGGAGATGTCTTACTGCAACACGTTTTCAGTTTTGTGCCATATACTTATATCCATCAAGAAACTAAGTTGAGGGCTTCCCTGGTGGTCCAGTGGGTAAGGACACCGCCTCGCAGTGCAAGGGGCGCCGGTTCGAGCCCTGGCCTGGGAAGATCCCACGTGCCGCGGAGCGGCTGGACTGATGTGTCCAATTACCGAGCCAGAGCTCTGGAGCGCATGCGCCCAGAGCCGGTGCTCTGCAACGACAGACACCACCGCGATGGGAGGCCCACAGGAGCCAAAGAACAAAGACGGATGAAAATAGATAATGAAAGACCAATAGAAGTGGTCCACCCGCCCCCTTCCCTCCCCAACCCGCCCCCCACCAAAAAAAAAAAATTAAAAAAAAAAAAGAAACTAAGTTGAACAGTTAATAACAAAGTGAAAACAATATAATGGAGTAATTTTTTATTTTCCACTTTAGGGAAACAAAGCGACTCCCTCCAAAACTGCAGTCCCTGGCTCCCTCCCGGGTCTTCCAGGCCTCACAGAAGCCACCCCCAGGCTCGGCCTCCCCAGCCTGCTTCTGATCACCCAGCCAGGAGTCTTCCAGGCCGTCCATCTGGTCTGCTCACTGCTTGGCCATCGCTTGCTCCATCCTCTCATCAGAAACATTTCTGCCCCCTCTTCCTAGCAACACCCTGCTTTTCCTGCTTTTGACAATTTTACTGGTCACCTCACCCAAGGAGGTCGTTCTCTTCTCCTTGTTGGGACCCCTGAGAGGAGTACACAGCCCAGGTGGCTTCTCTAGTTTGGTGATTTTAAAGTCTGGTCCCCAGATCGCCTGCGAATATCTTAGAACTTCACCTTCACAGGCCCCACCCCAGATCCACCGACTCAAGCTCTGGGGTGGGGCTCAGCAATCAGGTCTTAAGCCCTCCAAGTGATTCTGACGTATAGTAAAGTGTGAGGACCGCTGCTCTTTGAAACAGACAGTCCATGGAAAAGGAAATACAGGAAGGGAACTCAGTAAATAAGTGAAAAAGCACTCAGCCTCACAATTAGGGATGTAGAAATGCAGACAACAAAGAGAGCTACCCTTTAAACCCTTTAGAATGGTAAACCTGTTAAAAATCTGATGTGGCAGTAGGAACCAGAAAACAGACCCTCTCCTATGCCACCAGTCGTGTAAACCCCCTGGGGAGGGGAGCTGGCCGTTGAATTTAAAGTTCAAAATATGCATGTCTCATGACCGAGCAGCTCCTCTTCCCTCGCCTCTCTGCTAGAGAAACACTTGAATCAGTGCACAGACACAGAGACGTCCACGGTGCTGGGGCTGGCAATGGGACGAAGCTGGGAACAGCATAAACGTTCGTCAGGAGAGGGGCACCTGAGCCCCCCAGCACGGCTGCTGAGGAATACTGCGCAGCAGGTGGAGAGGGTGGGTGGCCGTGTGCAGAGGCAGGGCCTGCCCCAAGACCTAAGGAGGACACAGGCAGTTGCGGAGAGGGGTATAAAATATGGCAGCATTGATGTTAGGAAAAACATACCCGCATGCTCTAAATATTCTCTCTGATTGTGTAAGTATGAAAGTTCATAGAAAAGTAGAACAGTCACTACCTCTGTAGGGCGAAAAGTAAGGAATAGATCTGAACAGTCACTAGCTCTAATTTTAAAATTTCTGTTTTAGGCCGTCCATCTGGTCTGCTCACTGCTTGGCCATCGCTTGCTCCATCCTCTCATCAGAAACATTTCTGCCCCCTCTTCCTAGCAACACCCTGCTTTTCCTGCTTTTGACAATTTTACTGGTCACCTCACCCAAGGAGGTCGTTCTCTTCTCCTTGTTGGGACCCCTGAGAGGAGTACACAGCCCAGGTGGCTTCTCTAGTTTGGTGATTTTAAAGTCTGGTCCCCAGATCGCCTGCGAATATCTTAGAACTTCACCTTCACAGGCCCCACCCCAGATCCACCGACTCAAGCTCTGGGGTGGGGCTCAGCAATCAGGTCTTAAGCCCTCCAAGTGATTCTGACGTATAGTAAAGTGTGAGGACCGCTGCTCTTTGAAACAGACAGTCCATGGAAAAGGAAATACAGGAAGGGAACTCAGTAAATAAGTGAAAAAGCACTCAGCCTCACAATTAGGGATGTAGAAATGCAGACAACAAAGAGAGCTACTTCTTAACCTTCAGAATGGTAAACCTGTTAAAAATCTGATGTGGCAGTAGGAACCAGAAAACAGACCCTCTCCTATGCCACCAGTCGTGTAAACCCCCTGGGGAGGGGAGCTGGCCGTTGAATTTAAAGTTCAAAATATGCATGTCTCATGACCGAGCAGCTCCTCTTCCCTCGCCTCTCTGCTAGAGAAACACTTGAATCAGTGCACAGACACAGAGACGTCCACGGTGCTGGGGCTGGCAATGGGACGAAGCTGGGAACAGCATAAACGTTCGTCAGGAGAGGGGCACCTGAGCCCCCCAGCACGGCTGCTGAGGAATACTGCGCAGCAGGTGGAGAGGGTGGGTGGCCGTGTGCAGAGGCAGGGCCTGCCCCAAGACCTAAGGAGCACACAGGCAGTTGCGGAGAGACGTATAAAATATGGCAGCATTGATGTTAGGAAAAACATACCCGCATGCTCTAAATATTCTCTCTGATTGTGTAAGTATGAAAGTTCATAGAAAAGTAGAACAGTCACTACCTCTGTAGGGGCGAAAAGTAAGGGGGAATAGATCTGAAACAGAATTTTTAAAAAAGACTTCCACTTCAGCTCTAATTTTAAAATTTCTTAGGAGATTTATATATGCAGGTATTTCTTGACCAATAAAAAAGTTTTTGATAGTGAAAAAATACCTTCGGAAATAATATACTAGTCTGATGGTTCTTGTTCTTCTTTTGGTCATGACTTCTGAGATTTTAATGACGATTTTCCCCTAAATTCCACAAAGTTGCAGAAGTTTCTATTTCATTTCGAGGAATTTCTACATTTCCTGAGCCCACCTCTCCCCGCAGACCTCTCAGGCCTTCTGGACCCCGGGCAGGGAGTTTCTGGCCGGCGTGAGGACCCTACTTTGCTTTTGACTCTGGGCTCCATGACCCTCTTTGTCATCCGTGTCCCAGAGGAGTCACAATGTCTGACACTTATTTTTATGAGCGTCAGCAACTCTTCTTTGGCAGATTGAATTTCCCCAGAAGGTAGATTTTCGCTGACATCTTAATACTTAGAAGGGAGCGGGTGAGCCTTGAGGAGTGAGCGAGGGCAGCATATGGTCTTCGGAGCCACAAACAGAAGCTGACCTGTGCCGAGGAAGCTTCAAGTGCCCTGCATTTGCTCTCGGAGATCATCAGGTTCTTTTTTAAGTTCTGCTGCATCATTCCCCCATCACATGCACACAGACCCTTTTACAGTCTTTTCCACTTGGCTATAAAAATAGATTTTGGTTTTTGCTTTTATATTTTTAAAGAAGAAGGGGTGTAGAAAAGGGCTGACCATTAACCCTTTGGCTGACCACCATCCTCCTCTTAAAATTTCAGTTTTCTTTCCACTGTTTCAAAATGGTTGCAGAAGGGTGGTGGGTTTTTGTTGTTGTTGTTGTTTTCTCATATTTTTTTTGGCCTCTAAGTCATCATTTTATTTTTCATCCATCTTTATTCTTTGGCCTGTGCAGGCCTCCCATCTCAGTGGTCTCTCTCATTACAGAGCACTGGCTCTGGGCACATGCGCTTCAGAGCGCTCGCTCGTAATTGGACACATCAACCCAGCCACTCTGGGGCACGTGGGATCTTCCTGGGCCAGGGATCAAACCAGTGCCCCTTGCAGTGCAAGGCGGACTCTCTACCCACTGGACCACCAGGGAAGCCCAGGAAGGGTTTTATTTGGCCTTTTTTAGTGTCCTTAAACTGTGTTAAGTGGCGGAATCAGTTCTCAGAAAAATAAGCTCCTGGTAACCTACTTCTGGTTAAGTCCAGGAGCTGACAGTAGGTATACGGTCCTTATGTGCCGAGTCTGATCCTATATGTGCTATGCACGCCTTTCCCATGGGTGCCTTCCACCGGGCTCCCTAGGGAAGCACTTTGAACCTTCCCTCTGTGCCCGGCCCAGTCCCCACTCCATGGCAGGTGTGGGAGAGCCCTGAGGAAGCTGACCGTGGTTGAATTTCTTCATCTTTTCCCTGGCTTCTCTTTGATTTACTTGTATTCTAAGTAGGAAACCAGAGGTCTACACACTGTATAGAGTTTTCTAAGAAATGTGGATGGGCATTCCTTTAAAACAACAATAGCAATAAGTATGCGCTTTGTTCAGTAGGAATGCAAAGGGGCGTTCTTCCGTCCTTTCTTCTCTTGGGGAATATTTTCTGCAGGTGACATGGAGGCCTCTCCACGGGCTGCTCCAGCCTGTCTTTTCAGGCTCACTGCTTGGCTCCATGAGCTCTTGGGTCCAGCCACGCTTTGAAAAACCCCTTCCTGCTTCTGAGTTTCTGCTAGCGCTCCTCTGACCGTCCCTCAGATACGTCTGTCTCTTCTTTATTCCTCACAACTCAGATCCCCATCTGAGTTTGTCAGAGAGCGTTTGTAGGCGAACCCAGATGACCATCCTCGTTCTCCCTTGAGTGCCTACAGAATTCCCTCTCTCCCACTCACAGGGGACTTCTCCCTGGAATGTTTGTTGTATTGTAGCTGCCGCTCCACAGATGTGTGTTGTGTGCTCAGGAGGGTTTCTGTGAGGAAAAAGCATTTGAGTTGAAATCTGTGTGATCAAAGGTACCAGCCATGCAAGAATCAGAGGAGGAGTGTTGGGTCTAAGGAACAGTCGGTGCAGAGGCCTTGAGGCAGGAAGGAACTTGGCATGTGGGTGACTGAAGGTTTCTAGACTTTGATAGGAGGACCGTGTCCCCTAACAGCCTCTGGCATGTAGTGAGGCAGTCTGCTGCTCGATTGTCATCGCCACGCGGATGGATTCCAGCCCTGTCTCTCTTTCCGTGACTGGGACAGTGATTTGTACCTACCAGACATTCAGACTGACGCAGGGATGCATGGCTGTGCATTGAGGAACGGAACAACTTCTCTTTGGTCTGATGCAATTTTGCAGCAAAGCCAGAATGGATGAAAGAGCTCCTTTGCTTCCTAAATGTGGGTCCGTGCTGAGTCAGTCCCCTTCAGCTCTCTGTGCAGGTGGTTCAGCATCACTGTGCATTTGATGAAATAAGACCAGGGCACTGGCTTCCTTTTTGGAGGGACATTGTCCACATGAGGGAGATCTCAGTGGGACTTTTGGAAGCTGCTCAATAAATTTGGGCAATTCCTGCAGCATGGCTCAGTCGATAGGCAGCCAGGAGTCACCGTGTGTGAGGGTTTACTCCAGCAGCCTGGGAATCCACCGTGACGGGTCCCTGCACTCGCTGCTGTAGGACTCCACAGCCTGGCGCCTCTTCTAGGCTTTTGGAATGTGGATAAAGCATTCCGTCAGGTTAGCAGGGCACGCTCACCCATGCCAGCTTATTGTTGTGGTCATTCTTGGGCTCCTGTCCAGCCCTTGTCTTGCATTCTCTCATGGAGAAGCCTCTGCTTAATCCCTCGTTGAGTGGTGTTTCTAGTGGACTGAGGAAACTGTCCACACACAGAAGCAGCACTGGAGTAAAGTCAGTTTTCAGTCTAATAAAGAATATAATCAAGAGTTTTGTTAAATGATGAGCCTCCCTGATACCTTCCCTCTCAAACAACAGTATCAACCGCAGCAGACGAAGCTCCATCAGCATTCAGGATATGCATCAGGGGTATAAACAACTCTTGACATCTCAGAAATGGCCGGGTGCAGTTTCTTCTGTCAATGTTCTCCTTTTAGTGTTGCAGAATTATTATAAAGAGTGGAAGCGGTGGGTACTTGTTCCAAAGAGGGAGGTGGCTGGAGCACTTTGATGCTCTTTCTCCAGTGATACCAAGACCACCAGGTCACCCCACCAAGGGGTAGGGTGTTCCCTAAACAGCCAGAGTAAGCGCCGGCAGAGAGGTGGTTTCTGGAAGGAATTCTCAGCCTGCGCCCATGTGCAGGCCCGCCCCGCTGCTCCCGCCCCTGCCAGGGGCGTCCTGGCCTGAATGTGAGCACAGAGACCATGTGTGGGCGCACAGCCTGGCCTCGTGCTGGTTCACGGGCCAGGCGACCCTCTCCGCTCAGCTGTGGTATTGCACAGCAGCAGATGACCCCACACAGCCTGGCCGTTTTCACCATTCAGCTTGAAATGTCAGGCCCAGCGCTGACGGGCGTGGTGGCCAGAGCTTTGTGTTGGATGCGTGCCGGTGGCGGTGGTGTGCTCACTAAGCCGCGTCCAGCCCTGGCCCCACTATGGACTGTAGCCCTCCGGGCTCCTCTGCACATGGGGTTTCCCGGGCTAATGTGTGATGGTTGAGGAGGGGAGAAGAGACAGGACACAACAGCAGGGTCTGTGCCTCCTGGCTCAGCCTCTTTTACCACCTCCCGGCTACTGTTTCCGAGGGCAGTGCCTAGGTACAGTTTGAGCTTCTATGGACACATGGTAGCACTGGGTCTAATCATACAGCCCTTTTGCACATTGACTTGGGGGGTCAGTCTGGCAGCTGAATTCCCCCGTGTTCCCTGGTGCACAAGTCACGTCTCCAAAGCATTGTCCAGCCTCTGACACGGGAGGGCCTCTACCTCCCAGGACGCACAGTCTGATGCCGCCAGGCCAGGTGCCAATGTGAGCATGCTCTGTGGTCTGAGTAGAGCCCAGTGTGGAATGAACTGGAAAGACCTCTTAGCAGCAGGGGGGCGCATCATGAAAGACCATTATTTGTCCCACAGTTAGACTAAAACTTGTTTCTGGGTGGTTTCTATTTATTTCTAGAAGAAGCAATTTTCCCTTTCTCAAGAGGCCCCAGGAAGGAAAGTTTGACTCTTCTTCTTTTTTTTTTTTTAATTTTGGCCACTTTTATTGGTCTTTCATCTGTTCATTTCCATCCATCTTTGTTCTTTGGCCTGTGTGGGCCTCCCATTGCAGTGGCCTTCCTCATTGCAGAGCACTGGCTCTGGGTGCATGCGCTCCAGAGCGCTTTTTTTTTTTTTTTTAATTTTTATTTTACTTTTAATTTTTACAGAGCTTTGTTGTTTACAGATATGTATGTTCTCAGATTAGTCATATGTATATCCCCCCCTTCCCTCCCCTCCCGACCATCACACAGCACCCCTGAAGGATCCCCTTTTCTCACAGAGCAATGACTTTAGCTATTTTCTTCACTTATGATAGTACAGGCCTTCATGCTACTTCCATTACGCCTCCCACCTTCTGTTCCTTCCCCACAATGTCCATATGTCCACTGTCCATGTCTGTCTTTCTGTCGCTTCACTGCGTGTGCCATCATCACCATCCTACTAGATTCCATATATATGTGTTAATATACTGTATTTGTCCTTCTCTTTCTGACTGACTTCACTTTTTAGGATACGTTCTAGATCCAGCCACCTCATTAGGGTTGATTCTTCTGCATTTCTCTTTACAGCTGTGTAGTATTCCATTGTATATATGTACCAGAGCTTTTGGATCCATTCGTTCGTCGATGGGCATCTAGGTTCCTTCCATGTTCTAGCTATTGTATAGAGAGCTGCAATGAACATTGGGGTACAGGTGCTTCTTTCAGATTTGATTTCGTCAGGGTATAAGCCTAAGAGTGGGATTGCTGGGTCATATGGTGCTTCTATTTTTAGTTTTTTAAGAAATCTCCAGACTGTCTTCCATAGAGGCTGTATCAATTTACACTCCCACCAGCAATGCAGAAGTGTTCCCTTTTCTCCGCAGCCTCTCCAGCATTTATTGTCTGTCGATTTGTGGATGATGGCCATTCTGACGGGTGTGAGGTGATATCTCATTGTAGTTTTGATTTGCATTTCTCTAATTATTAGTGAAGTTGAGCATCGTTTCATGTGTTTTTGGGCCATCTGTATGTCATCGTTGGAGAGGTGTCTGTTTAGGTCCTTTTCCCATTTTTTGATTGGGTTGTTCGTCTTTCCAGTGCTGAGTTGTCTGAGTTGCTTGTAGATTTTGGAGATTAATTCTTTGTCTGTTGTTTCATTTGCTATGATTTTCTCCCACTCTGTGGGCTGTCTGTTCAGCTTTTTTGTAATTTCTTTAGCTGTGCAAAAGCTTTTAAGTTTCATTAGGTCCCACATGTTCATTTGTCTTTTTAGTTCCACTATTCTAGTAGGTGGGTCAGAGAAGATCTTGCTTTGATTGATGTCCTTGAGGGTTTTGCCTATATTCTCCTCTAAGAGTTTGATGGTTTCTGGCCTTACATTTAAGTCTTTAATCCATTTTGAGTTGATCTTTGTCTATGGTGTCAGGGTATGTTCCAACTTCATTTTCTTGCATGTAGCTGTCCAATTTTCCCAGCACCATTTGTTGAAGAGGCTGTCTTTGTCCCATTTTATATGTTCGTCTCTTTTGTCAAAAATAAGGTACCCACAGGTGCGTGGGTTTATCTCTGGGTTCTCTTATCTTGTTCCATTGGTCTATAGTTCTGTTTTTGTGCCAGTACCATACTGTCTTGATGACTGTTGCAGAGCGCTAACTCCTAATTGGACACACCGGTTCAGCTGCTCCTGATTCTTCTGCATTTCTCTTTACAGCTGTGTAGTATTCCATTGTATATATGTACCAGAGCTTTTGGATCCATTCGTTCGTCGATGGGCATCTAGGTTCCTTCCATGTTCTAGCTATTGTATAGAGAGCTGCAATGAACATTGGGGTACAGGTGCTTCTTTCAGATTTGATTTCGTCAGGGTATAAGCCTAAGAGTGGGATTGCTGGGTCATATGGTGCTTCTATTTTTAGTTTTTTAAGAAATCTCCAGACTGTCTTCCATAGAGGCTGTATCAATTTACACTCCCACCAGCAATGCAGAAGTGTTCCCTTTTCTCCCCAGCCTCTCCAGCATTTATTGTCTGTCGATTTGTGGATGATGGCCATTCTGACGGGTGTGAGGTGATATCTCATTGTAGTTTTGATTTGCATTTCTCTAATTATTAGTGAAGTTGAGCATCGTTTCATGTGTTTTTGGGCCATCTGTATGTCATCGTTGGAGAGGTGTCTGTTTAGGTCCTTTTCCCATTTTTTGATTGGGTTGTTCGTTTTCCAGTGCTGAGTTGTCTGAGTTGCTTGTAGATTTTGGAGATTAATTCTTTGTCTGTTGTTTCATTTGCTATGATTTTCTCCCACTCTGTGGGCTGTCTGTTCAGCTTTTTTGTAATTTCTTTAGCTGTGCAAAAGCTTTTAAGTTTCATTAGGTCCCACATGTTCATTTGTCTTTTTAGTTCCACTATTCTAGTAGGTGGGTCAGAGAAGATCTTGCTTTGATTGATGTCCTTGAGGGTTTTGCCTATATTCTCCTCTAAGAGTTTGATGGTTTCTGGCCTTACATTTAAGTCTTTAATCCATTTTGAGTTGATCTTTGTCTATGGTGTCAGGGTATGTTCCAACTTCATTTTCTTGCATGTAGCTGTCCAATTTTCCCAGCACCATTTGTTGAAGAGGCTGTCTTTGTCCCATTTTATATGTTCGTCTCTTTTGTCAAAAATAAGGTACCCACAGGTGCGTGGGTTTATCTCTGGGTTCTCTTATCTTGTTCCATTGGTCTATAGTTCTGTTTTTGTGCCAGTACCATACTGTCTTGATGACTGTTGCAGAGCGCTAACTCCTAATTGGACACACCGGTTCAGCTGCTCCGTGGCATGTGGGATCTTCCAGGGCCAGGAATTGCACTAGCGCCCCTTGCACTGCAAGGCAGACTGTTTACCCACTGGACCACCAGGGAAGCCCAGTGTTTGACTCTTATAAGTCACTAGATAAGGAAAGTCTCCTGAATTCTTCTGGATAAAATTCCTCCCATTAGATCCTTATGTGTCATCGAACAAACTCAGTCTTAAGGGCATACCTTCCACCTGCTAGGACTGCTTAATAAAATTCACAGCTGGGAGACTGAGGGTTTGCTCAATGGACTGTTTTAACTTTTGCCTTCAGTTCTTTTGTGATTTGTGTAGTATCAATATGACTCTGAACCAAAATTGTGAGCCTTAGAGTCTGCAGATGCAAACCAAACCCTAGGCTAACAGTGCTCTCCAAAGTCCTAATTACATCTCCAGTTAAACTCACTTTATGCCTTCGCTGCTACAAGATACTCTGAGCACCCAATGTGACTCGGCACTGTAGTACCAGTGTTTGCTCACCATAAAGATGAGGAAGACAAAGAGAGAAGAACCACTGCCTCCCGAGTCTGGTGGGAAGGACAGACAGGAGCACAAACGATGGAGAGCGGTGTGGCAGGGCTGCATTGGCGGTCTGACTCACTGTGCTGGGAGAGGAGGTGCCATTCCTGCAGGACGAGGGCAGGTTGTCTTTTTAGTTCCACTATTCTAGTAGGTGGGTCAGAGAAGATCTTGCTTTGATTGATGTCCTTGAGGGTTTTGCCTATATTCTCCTCTAAGAGTTTGATGGTTTCTGGCCTTACATTTAAGTCTTTAATCCATTTTGAGTTGATCTTTGTCTATGGTGTCAGGGTATGTTCCAACTTCATTTTCTTGCATGTAGCTGTCCAATTTTCCCAGCACCATTTGTTGAAGAGGCTGTCTTTGTCCCATTTTATATGTTCGTCTCTTTTGTCAAAAATAAGGTACCCACAGGTGCGTGGGTTTATCTCTGGGTTCTCTTATCTTGTTCCATTGGTCTATAGTTCTGTTTTTGTGCCAGTACCATACTGTCTTGATGACTGTTGCAGAGCGCTAACTCCTAATTGGACACACCGGTTCAGCTGCTCCGTGGCATGTGGGATCTTCCAGGGCCAGGAATTGCACTAGCGCCCCTTGCACTGCAAGGCAGACTGTTTACCCACTGGACCACCAGGGAAGCCCAGTGTTTGACTCTTATAAGTCACTAGATAAGGAAAGTCTCCTGAATTCTTCTGGATAAAATTCCTCCCATTAGATCCTTATGTGTCATCGAACAAACTCAGTCTTAAGGGCATACCTTCCACCTGCTAGGACTGCTTAATAAAATTCACAGCTGGGAGACTGAGGGTTTGCTCAATGGACTGTTTTAACTTTTGCCTTCAGTTCTTTTGTGATTTGTGTAGTATCAATATGACTCTGAACCAAAATTGTGAGCCTTAGAGTCTGCAGATGCAAACCAAACCCTAGGCTAACAGTGCTCTCCAAAGTCCTAATTACATCTCCAGTTAAACTCACTTTATGCCTTCGCTGCTACAAGATACTCTGAGCACCCAATGTGACTCGGCACTGTAGTACCAGTGTTTGCTCACCATAAAGATGAGGAAGACAAAGAGAGAAGAACCACTGCCTCCGTCGAGTCTGGTGGGAAGGACAGACAGGAGCACAAACGATGGAGAGCGGTGTGGCAGGGCTGCATTGGCGGGTCTGACTCACTGTGCTGGGAGAGGAGGTGCCATTCCTGCAGGACGAGGGCAGGTGCTGCCGAGGCAGGGGCAGAATTGGAGTTTGTTCTTGGAGGGGGCTTTGCCAGGCAGAGACTAGAGAAAGCACATCCCGTGGGGGACCACATGGGTGGCATCTGCCACGTTGGCGGTTGAGTAGAGCTTGATGTGCCTGTGCAACAGGAAGAGAGCGCAGGGGCATCTGGAGATGAGCCAGGGCACGAGACAGAGGGCCTTCCCTTGGTGACACGTGACCAGCTACTCCCGCATGGTCTTGTCTTTTACATTGTTACTATTTATTTTATTTTTTGCTGCACTGGGTCTCCATGGCTACACGTGGGCTTTCTCCAGTTGTGGCGAACGAGGGCCACTCTCTAACTGTGGTGCACGGGCTTCTCACTGCGGCGACTTCTCTTGTTGCCGAGCACGGGCTCTAGAACGCGGCCTCTGTGGTTTCGGCATCTGGGCTGACTTGCCCCATAGCGTGTAGAATCTTCCTGGCTGAGGGGTCAAACCCACGCCCCCTGCACTGGCCGGCAGATTCTCCACCACTGGCCCATCGGGGAAGTCCCTCCCACACAGTCTTGCCCATAAAACTGTTTTGTATTATCTGTAAAATAGGGGTAAGAGAAGCACCTTTTTAACAAAGAACAGGAGTAAGTGGGAGAGTGTAAGTGACATGGTCAACAACGCTGACTGCTGACGCCTCACAAATGCTGAGTTCATGTTAATCCAAGATTAACGCTCATATCTGGTGAGAAACCTACGGTTGATGATACAGGTCAGGTTTCCTTGGTCAGGTCCGTACAGAAGTCTGGGGTCAGGTAGATGAGCTGAGGTCAGGTGACCCCATCGCTTGGTTTCTGAGAACAGCCCCGATGGGATTTACAGCCTCTCCTGCGTCTCTTGGCCAAGCGTGTGGTGCTGGGCGGACCCCGAGCAGCTCATCTGTCCTCAGATTTCTTTCCCTGTGGGGTCAAGCCTGGGCCGTGAAGACGCACTCGCGTCTCCTGTGTAAGATGATAATGTCAGGGGTGCCTGGCACCAGCAAGGGAGCGAGCGCTTCCTCCCGCCAGGGCTCCTTGTCCCCACAAGACGGCTGGGTGCCTGCTGGTGTTAGATCCTGGGGGCTGCCTTGAGAACGTTGCTTCTCCCCTCTCTCGTCTCTGTTGTTTTCATAGCTCTGTTGTACAGCGGGATGCGTTTCTGACTCCTGACAGTGATTTACCTTAAACAGTTTTTTTAGTAGACCTTTTTTTATTTTGAGAAATCTTATGTTCACAGCAAACTGGGCTGGGAAAGCATGGAGAGTGCCTGTCTACTTCTTCCTCCCTCACCCCCGCAGAGCCTCCCCACCGTCAGCGTCCCCACTGCAGGGACATCTGTGACAGCCAGCAAGCCTGCAGGGACATGTCGTTAGCACCCAGGTTCCATAGTTTACTCTAGGCTGCACACTTGGTGGTGTTCTACCTCCTGGTAGAAGTTGCTGATTTTTTATATGAGAAATTGTCCCCAGGAAAGCCTGTTCAGATAATTTAGGGCGAGGCTTGTGATGCTAACTTATTTGGACAAAAGCTTTTAAGATGGAGTAGAAGTAGAAAAGAGAGACAGATGGACCCGGTGGAGGGAAAGAGAGAAGAGGAAGGACCATCCACTCACCCAGGGGTGGGCTCTGAACTCATCCCCAGTGGAGGCTAATGATTGCTCTTGGCTAAAATGTCCGTACTTTCCTCTTGTTTCCCAGGTCTGTTTCTGCCGTTCCTCAGTGTGTCTGGGCCTTCCTCCTCCTGGAGGGAGAGTTCTGCCTTAGAATCTTTCCTTGAAGCTTTCCCCCACACGTTCTCCCGGCCTGTGTGATGAGGCCCCCAGATACGAAAGGGGAAAGTTTTATTTTTAAATAGAAGGCTCAGAAACAGACAGGGACAGTTTGGAGAGATTTTTTGCAGCACCTAAGGTTGCTTAGTTTGTTTTCTTTAACTTATTTTAATTGCTCTTATAAAGTTCTTGTGAGGAAACCAAAGTCAACCCCCCTGCTCTGACAGATGAAACCCTCTGAGAAGCTGGCTGCCCCCGGGCAGCGCTGAGATGTCCTTCCAAAGGAACAGCTGGCTGCCCCGGGGCAGGGCTGGGGTGAAGACGCACTCGCGTCTCCTGTGTAAGATGATAATGTCAGGGGTGCCTGGCACCAGCAAGGGAGCGAGCGCTTCCTCCCGCCAGGGCTCCTTGTCCCCACAAGACGGCTGGGTGCCTGCTGGTGTTAGATCCTGGGGGCTGCCTTGAGAACGTTGCTTCTCCCCTCTCTCGTCTCTGTTGTTTTCATAGCTCTGTTGTACAGCGGGATGCGTTTCTGACTCCTGACAGTGATTTACCTTAAACAGTTTTTTTAGTAGACCTTTTTTTATTTTGAGAAATCTTATGTTCACAGCAAACTGGGCTGGGAAAGCATGGAGAGTGCCTGTCTACTTCTTCCTCCCTCACCCCCGCAGAGCCTCCCCACCGTCAGCGTCCCCACTGCAGGGACATCTGTGACAGCCAGCAAGCCTGCAGGGACATGTCGTTAGCACCCAGGTTCCATAGTTTACTCTAGGCTGCACACTTGGTGGTGTTCTACCTCCTGGTAGAAGTTGCTGATTTTTTATATGAGAAATTGTCCCCAGGAAAGCCTGTTCAGATAATTTAGGGCGAGGCTTGTGATGCTAACTTATTTGGACAAAAGCTTTTAAGATGGAGTAGAAGTAGAAAAGAGAGACAGATGGACCCGGTGGAGGGAAAGAGAGAAGAGGAAGGACCATCCACTCACCCAGGGGTGGGCTCTGAACTCATCCCCAGTGGAGGCTAATGATTGCTCTTGGCTAAAATGTCCGTACTTTCCTCTTGTTTCCCAGGTCTGTTTCTGCCGTTCCTCAGTGTGTCTGGGCCTTCCTCCTCCTGGAGGGAGAGTTCTGCCTTAGAATCTTTCCTTGAAGCTTTCCCCCACACGTTCTCCCGGCCTGTGTGATGAGGCCCCCAGATACGAAAGGGGAAAGTTTTATTTTTAAATAGAAGGCTCAGAAACAGACAGGGACAGTTTGGAGAGATTTTTTGCAGCACCTAAGGTTGCTTAGTTTGTTTTCTTTAACTTATTTTAATTGCTCTTATAAAGTTCTTGTGAGGAAACCAAAGTCAACCCCCCTGCTCTGACAGATGAAACCCTCTGAGAAGCTGGCTGCCCCCGGGCAGCGCTGAGATGTCCTTCCAAACAGGGACCCAAACAGCTGCAGGGCTCCAGTTACCCAAGACGTGAGTGACATGGACACTTGGGCATTTGGAGAAAAGGAAGGCGTGGGCAAGGGAGAGGGGGGAGAAAAGGTCAGAGGAGGAAGAAGGGCAGTGGCAAGAGGGAGAGGCCTTGAGGAGGGGGCAGGTCTGGCTGAGGCACGGCTGCCCAGCTGCCCCCGACCACACCCCTCGCTGGACTTCGGGGGACCAAGGGGTGCCCCGCCTTGAGCCTCAGGGTGTGATTGGTGATCTGTCAACACTGCTCACACCTGAAGTAGAAACTGCTCTGGCCACGATGAAGGCCCCCTCATAGCAGACCACCACTGTAAGCAAAGCTGGCCACCGTGGAGCCGGCAGGTGGAGTTTGTTCCCAGCCTTTGGTCCAGGATGTAAAGATGTATCAGGTTTTTTCCAAACAGTGAATTAAAGTGTGCACACACTTTAATGTTTTATTTTATCCCATTTATGCTCTTTTGCACTTTCAGTATTTTCCTACAAAGATTGTGGATGGCATTGGCAGCGATAAAAAAAAAAAAAAAAAGGCTTTCTATTGTAAACATTGAATTGGATTGAAAAATATTCTCAAAATAATTTGTAAAATTTTATAGAGAAATCAAAATGTTCATCTTAATGTAGGAGATGGAATTAGATCAAGGGATGAGACTTACCAGCTTTTTAAGCTATGTCTATATAGTTTAACCTGGTGGAACTCAAGAAAAAAAATTTTATTTTGCCATTAAAAAAAATTCATTGAACAGTTTCTTTTTTTGAACAGTGTTTTCTTGACTCTTTAGCACATCCTTTCTGCCAACTTTACACGTGCCAGTCCACCTGACAAAGATTGAGTTTGGCATTTGTCCTCTACATGGGTCATCTAGGCCTGTCACAAGCAAATGCTCCCCATATGAATTCATATGTATATGCATTAATTCAGAGCTTCAGTAGCTTAAATAACCTTATTTCAACTATGAAGTTTCAAGCTGACAGAAGAGTCTGGAGAACTTAAATAACCTTAGTATCTCTGACAGATGAAACCCTCTGAGAAGCTGGCTGCCCCCGGGCAGCGCTGAGATGTCCTTCCAAACAGGGACCCAAACAGCTGCAGGGCTCCAGTTACCCAAGACGTGAGTGACATGGACACTTGGGCATTTGGAGAAAAGGAAGGCGTGGGCAAGGGAGAGGGGGGAGAAAAGGTCAGAGGAGGAAGAAGGGCAGTGGCAAGAGGAGAGGCCTTTGGGACGGGGCAGGTCTGGCTGAGGCACGGCTGCCCAGCTGCCCCCGACCACACCCCTCGCTGGACTTCGGGGGACCAAGGGGTGCCCCGCCTTGAGCCTCAGGGTGTGATTGGTGATCTGTCAACACTGCTCACACCTGAAGTAGAAACTGCTCTGGCCACGATGAAGGCCCCCTCATAGCAGACCACCACTGTAAGCAAAGCTGGCCACCGTGGAGCCGGCAGGTGGAGTTTGTTCCCAGCCTTTGGTCCAGGATGTAAAGATGTATCAGGTTTTTTCCAAACAGTGAATTAAAGTGTGCACACACTTTAATGTTTTATTTTATCCCATTTATGCTCTTTTGCACTTTCAGTATTTTCCTACAAAGATTGTGGATGGCATTGGCAGCGATAAAAAAAAAAAAAAAAAAGGCTTTCTATTGTAAACATTGAATTGGATTGAAAAATATTCTCAAAATAATTTGTAAAATTTTATAGAGAAATCAAAATGTTCATCTTAATGTAGGAGATGGAATTAGATCAAGGGATGAGACTTACCAGCTTTTTAAGCTATGTCTATATAGTTTAACCTGGTGGAACTCAAGAAAAAAAATTTTATTTTGCCATTAAAAAAAATTCATTGAACAGTTTCTTTTTTTGAACAGTGTTTTCTTGACTCTTTAGCACATCCTTTCTGCCAACTTTACACGTGCCAGTCCACCTGACAAAGATTGAGTTTGGCATTTGTCCTCTACATGGGTCATCTAGGCCTGTCACAAGCAAATGCTCCCCATATGAATTCATATGTATATGCATTAATTCAGAGCTTCAGTAGCTTAAATAACCTTATTTCAACTATGAAGTTTCAAGCTGACAGAAGAGTCTGGAGAACAATTTAACAAATATCCCTGACCCACCACTTAGATTTAACAGATGTTATTTGTCCATATTTGCTTCCTATCCTTAACTAACAATAGTAATAATAAAATCCTGTGGTTACTGTCTTCTGCCTTCATCTCCACGGCAGCACCTGTTTCCCTGAAGTCGGTGTGTGTCTTTCTGTCCCGTTTTACACTTTCATGTGTGTGCTCACAACAATATGCACTATTATTTCGCATTTTAAAACTAAACCCAAATATTTTGGTGCTGCCTATTTATAATTATTTTTTGCTGGTTTTCATCACCCTTTTTTGGAGATTTGCACAAGTTAGCGAATGTGTCTCTGGCTCATTTGCTGTCATTGCTTAGTCGCCACTCCATTGTAAACTTGCCTGCAGTGGATTTGTCCATCCTCTTCCTGAGGCAGGACGTCTGTGACGGCTCCCTCTGGACAACACGCCACACTGGACACCCTTGTCTGGGTCTGCGTGTGGACGTGAATCAGAGCACATCCCTGAGTTGTTCTAGCAATGAAATGGATGACTCACTGAACACCATTCAAAGTTTCAAGAGGGAGAGAGAAAGAGAGATGTCCACAATCTTAGGCTTTCTTCTGGAAGGTTGGTTTTAATAATAATTCTGGGTCATCTCATTTCTGCTAAGGATGAATTCTCTGCTTCCGTTCTCCGCTTCGTTCCCAGAGTTGAAAACTGGGAAACTTCTTAATCAAAGTTCTGATTATGAACTACCTGTCAACCAGAGCTCAAAGAACTGGGAATTCCGTGCTTGTCCAGTGGTTAGGACTGTGGTGCTCTCACTGCCCATTCCCTGGTGCAATCCCTGGTCAGGGAGCTAAGATCTCCACAGGCCAGTGGTCAAAAACAGGACTCAAAGAACTAACCCTGAAGCTGAACTGAAGAGGAGACTGGCAATAAGTTACTTTTTCTTTTTTTTCTCTCAGTAAGTTACTTTTTCTTTCTTTTCTCTCAATTAGAAACATTAAACAAGACACCAAGATCAATGAATCAGCTTAATCAAAAAAGAAAGTAGGCCCTGGTGAATAGGTTGGTGAGACGTAGACCGAAGGGACGGCCCTGTGCTGCGCCTCGCCGGGTGTCCCCTCCTTCTAGGCCAGTCTCTGCATGTCGGCATCAGCAGATTCCAGGTGACGGGCAGGCTGCTGGTTTGAGTGGCCTGCTGGTGGCCTTGCCACAAGAGGGAAGGGGAATCTCCGCCATTCGCCTCTCCCTGCTACGCGCAGCCTGGACGGCCAGAGCCCGAGGGCCCGCGGCCGCCTGTGCTCACCTGCGGCTTCCTCAGCCCCTCCCCGAGGGCGTGGCCGCGGGGAATGTCCGCAGTGCCGGCCCGACCTCTGGGGGCGTCCCAGAGAGCCCCGTGCGCACCGGGCGTGGCCCTGTGAGGACCGGGGCCTGGGGCTGAATCTGCTGCAGTTTAGTCGTTGCGAATTTCCAGGCATATTCCACAGATTTTGTTGCTGAGGTCAAGAGTCACAGAAGCATTTAAGTTGTCAAAAGGCATCCGTTTTAAAGAAGAGTGTTAAGGACGTGCAAGCGCGTGCGTGTGTGACGGATGCGGTGAGGAGCGCGTGCGGGTCCCTCGACTGAGAGACGTCGCCTGAGCCACAGCGGCGGGGGCGGGGCCCAGCCCCTGGGTCTCCAGGAGCGTCACTCGTGGGAGGGTTGGTCTGGGCCTGTCACCTCAGTTCTCTGGGTCTCCATTCACCCACTTGGGAAATATTGGGGTTGGACTAATCAGTGATTCTCAGCCCTGTCTTTACCTTTGGATCTCCTGGGCCATTTTTTTTTTTTTTTTTTTTTGGCCATTTCTATTGATCTTTCATTTGTTTATCTTTGTTCTTTGGCCCGTGTGGGCCTCCCATCGCAGTGGCCTCTGTTGTCGCAGAGCACCGGCTCTGGGCGCATGCGCTCCAGAGTTCCGGCTCGGTAGTTGGACACATGGGTCCAGCCGCTCCGCAGCACACAGGATCTTCCCAGGCCAGGGATCGAACCGGCGCCCCTTGCACTGCAAGGCAGTGTCCCCACCCACTGGACCACCAGGGAAGCCCTGCTGGGCAGTTTTTGAGTACTGATCCTCTGATCCTCTCCAGATCCACTCAGTTTGCATCTCTAGCTCAGCGTGGTTTAAAAACTTCTCCAGGTCATTGTAGGCAGACGAGATTGAGACCCACGAGATTTGACGATGTCTGAGGTTCCTCTCAGGCCTAAGGCTAATTGATTTTCTGATCCCACAGATAGAGAATAAACGCAAAACGTGCCAATTCAGTAACAGCCGAGGAGGCTCACTGTCCCTGCGGGCTCAGACCCACAGGCGTGGTCTGTAACCACCGCAGGCCTGGGGCAGCTCTGAGGCGGCCACGGCCTTTCTCTCCGTCTCCATTCCTCAGCAGATAAGATAAAAATAAATGAAGTTCATGCCGGCCCGACCTCTGGGGGCGTCCCAGAGAGCCCCGTGCGCACCGGGCGTGGCCCTGTGAGGACCGGGGCCTGGGGCTGAATCTGCTGCAGTTTAGTCGTTGCGAATTTCCAGGCATATTCCACAGATTTTGTTGCTGAGGTCAAGAGTCACAGAAGCATTTAAGTTGTCAAAAGGCATCCGTTTTAAAGAAGAGTGTTAAGGACGTGCAAGCGCGTGCGTGTGTGACGGATGCGGTGAGGAGCGCGTGCGGGTCCCTCGACTGAGAGACGTCGCCTGAGCCACAGCGGCGGGGGCGGGGCCCAGCCCCTGGGTCTCCAGGAGCGTCACTCGTGGGAGGGTTGGTCTGGGCCTGTCACCTCAGTTCTCTGGGTCTCCATTCACCCACTTGGGAAATATTGGGGTTGGACTAATCAGTGATTCTCAGCCCTGTCTTTACCTTTGGATCTCCTGGGCCATTTTTTTTTTTTTTTTTTTTGGCCATTTCTATTGATCTTTCATTTGTTTATCTTTGTTCTTTGGCCCGTGTGGGCCTCCCATCGCAGTGGCCTCTGTTGTCGCAGAGCACCGGCTCTGGGCGCATGCGCTCCAGAGTTCCGGCTCGGTAGTTGGACACATGGGTCCAGCCGCTCCGCAGCACACAGGATCTTCCCAGGCCAGGGATCGAACCGGCGCCCCTTGCACTGCAAGGCAGTGTCCCCACCCACTGGACCACCAGGGAAGCCCTGCTGGGCAGTTTTTGAGTACTGATCCTCTGATCCTCTCCAGATCCACTCAGTTTGCATCTCTAGCTCAGCGTGGTTTAAAAACTTCTCCAGGTCATTGTAGGCAGACGAGATTGAGACCCACGAGATTTGACGATGTCTGAGGTTCCTCTCAGGCCTAAGGCTAATTGATTTTCTGATCCCACAGATAGAGAATAAACGCAAAGTACGTGCCAATTCAGTAACAGCCGAGGAGGCTCACTGTCCCTGCGGGCTCAGACCCACAGGCGTGGTCTGTAACCACCGTCCAGGCCTGGGGCAGCTCTGAGGGCGGCCACGGCCTTTCTCTCCGTCTCCATTCCTCTGACAGCAGTTGGTATTGAGGGGTGGTTAATAAATTTTGGATGAAAGAATAATAAATTGAAGTTCAGGTATGTGAGTTTATTGGGGCATCTAGGCTTAATCTGTGATCAGAGAGGAGCAGGCAGACTCACAGGAGGGGTTCTTGTACCATAATTCCAGTCGATCAGCTTCTCAAGGGGCCTCCTGGGCCCGAGAAGTGGGACCGGCCTTTGTCCCAGGGTGACCTCTTCTTGGGGAACGGGATCCGAAGGGGCCGTGGTGACCACACAGCAAAAGGTGGACCTTCTGCATGAGCTATTTCTATCCGTCTCTGAAGACCCAGTGGCCCGGCCTCCATTTCTTTAAGGCTATTTTTATATGAAGGGTCAGAATCGCCCATCCAGAGTCAGAGTGCCCGCTGGACGTCCTGGTGACACGCTGGTGGGTGTGCACCCTCAGAGGTTCCCTCAAACCCTTGCTCACCATTGACACTTGTTACCACGACCCTGGACCCTGAGCGTGGGGCGGTCTGGGGTTGCGGTGGGCTGCTTGCTCACAGCATGCTTGGGACAGGCACTTTAATCTCCCCATAAGTAGCACAGATCGCTCTGAAGACGGGTTGCTTCTGGAAAGCCGTCCTGGAGACAGCTAATCCCGCCCTTCTTGCGAGCTTAACTTACGGGGATGGCATCTGCTGACCTGGCCTTCTGAGAGCTGTCTTATTTTGAGGCCTGAAGTGTTCTGTCCACCTTCTACAATTACTGTGGCTAAAAATACTTGGGAGGGTGAAAAGTCTTCAAGGGGACTTTGCAGCCCTGTTTTTGAGTACTGATCCTCTGATCCTCTCCAGATCCACTCAGTTTGCATCTCTAGCTCAGCGTGGTTTAAAAACTTCTCCAGGTCATTGTAGGCAGACGAGATTGAGACCCACAGATTTGACGATGTCTGAGGTTCCTCTCAGGCCTAAGGCTAATTGATTTTCTGATCCCACAGATAGAGAATAAACGAAAGACGTGCCAATTCAGTAACAGCCGAGGAGGCTCACTGTCCCTGCGGGCTCAGACCCACAGGCGTGGTCTGTAACCACCGTCCAGGCCTGGGGCAGCTCTGAGGGCGGCCACGGCCTTTCTCTCCGTCTCCATTCCTCTGACAGCAGTTGGTATTGAGGGGTGGTTAATAAATTTTGGATGAAAGAATAATAAATTGAAGTTCAGGTATGTGAGTTTATTGGGGCATCTAGGCTTAATCTGTGATCAGAGAGGAGCAGGCAGACTCACAGGAGGGGTTCTTGTACCATAATTCCAGTCGATCAGCTTCTCAAGGGGCCTCCTGGGCCCGAGAAGTGGGACCGGCCTTTGTCCCAGGGTGACCTCTTCTTGGGGAACGGGATCCGAAGGGGCCGTGGTGACCACACAGCAAAAGGTGGACCTTCTGCATGAGCTATTTCTATCCGTCTCTGAAGACCCAGTGGCCCGGCCTCCATTTCTTTAAGGCTATTTTTATATGAAGGGTCAGAATCGCCCATCCAGAGTCAGAGTGCCCGCTGGACGTCCTGGTGACACGCTGGTGGGTGTGCACCCTCAGAGGTTCCCTCAAACCCTTGCTCACCATTGACACTTGTTACCACGACCCTGGACCCTGAGCGTGGGGCGGTCTGGGGTTGCGGTGGGCTGCTTGCTCACAGCATGCTTGGGACAGGCACTTTAATCTCCCCATAAGTAGCACAGATCGCTCTGAAGACGGGTTGCTTCTGGAAAGCCGTCCTGGAGACAGCTAATCCCGCCCTTCTTGCGAGCTTAACTTACGGGGATGGCATCTGCTGACCTGGCCTTCTGAGAGCTGTCTTATTTTGAGGCCTGAAGTGTTCTGTCCACCTTCTACAATTACTGTGGCTAAAAATACTTGGGAGGGTGAAAAGTCTTCAAGGGGACTTTGCAGCCCGCCCTGTCCTCCTCGTGTCCGGCTGCCATCTTTTGGGGCGCTGTCCCTGTGCCCCGTGCCAAGGCTCCGTGTTCTCGCAGAGATGTGCGCTTCCATCTGTGTGCGTCCGCCACGGTGCCCCGGGGCCCCCTCCGTCTCCCACATTAGGTCATGTAAGCGGGGAGCTCCCAGAGGAGCCCGAGGCCACAGAGCAGAGATGCGTTTGTGTGGTCAGATGCTAGAATCTTCCTGACCCAGGGATTGAACCTGTGTCTCTGTGTCTTCCGCAGCGGCAGGTGGATTCTTCACCACTGAGCCTCCTGGACAGCGGTCCCTTCTGATGCCCTTGCATCAGGGCTTATTCTATACTTGCTCTGGTCTCTTTACTCAGTTCAGTTCTGTGGGTTATATAGTACTCCCTACTTTTCCCAGCATTACCTGAGAATGAAATTTTCCACACTGTGGATTCTCCAGGTTAAAGATTCGAGTTCCTTTATATTGTCAAGGTTTAGAGTAATTGCTAGTGGAATATGTATCAGGTGTGTTACCTTCCTGTCCTCCTTTTGTACAGCTTTATTGAGACACACTTCACCATCCGCCCTTTGAAAGCTGAGTGGTAGTCCGCATACTCACAGATGGGCGAGCGTCTGCACAGGCTAACTTCAGGACCCTGCAGCACCCCTGAAAGAAGCTCCGCGCTCAGTAAGCTGTCAGGCCTGCTTATCTAGTTCTGTCTGTGGCTTGGCTAGTTTGGACATTTCACATCCATGGAATCATATAATATGTGGTCATTTGTTACTGTCCTCTTAAGCAGGGCAGCGTTAACAGTATTTTAGCTTCGCCGGATAACTTAGGCTCGCCGTTGTTGGCAGTATGCTTCCGATGACTTCAGGAAGCACCGGGGCTGGGCAGCTGCTGGCCTCTGCCCTCTCTGGTCCACTGAGGTGTATGTGCTCTTGCCCAGCCATCCAGGGCTTCTCCACTGCCTTGTCTTAGGACTTAGTTTCTTTTGGAGCTTAACTTAGGGATCCTGATTTTAGTTTTTTCTGTTCCACCTTCTACAATTACTGTGGCTAAAAATACTTGGGAGGGTGAAAAGTCTTCAAGGGGACTTTGCAGCCCGCCCTGTCCTCCTCGTGTCCGGCTGCCATCTTTTGGGGCGCTGTCCCTGTGCCCCGTGCCAAGGCTCCGTGTTCTCGCAGAGATGTGCGCTTCCATCTGTGTGCGTCCGCCACGGTGCCCCGGGGCCCCCTCCGTCTCCCACATTAGGTCATGTAAGCGGGGAGCTCCCAGAGGAGCCCGAGGCCACAGAGCAGAGATGCGTTTGTGTGGTCAGATGCTAGAATCTTCCTGACCCAGGGATTGAACCTGTGTCTCTGTGTCTTCCGGCGGCAGGTGGATTCTTCACCACTGAGCCTCCTGGACAGCGGTCCCTTCTGATGCCCTTGCATCAGGGCTTATTCTATACTTGCTCTGGTCTCTTTACTCAGTTCAGTTCTGTGGGTTATATAGTACTCCCTACTTTTCCCAGCATTACCTGAGAATGAAATTTTCCACACTGTGGATTCTCCAGGTTAAAGATTCGAGTTCCTTTATATTGTCAAGGTTTAGAGTAATTGCTAGTGGAATATGTATCAGGTGTGTTACCTTCCTGTCCTCCTTTTGTACAGCTTTATTGAGACACACTTCACCATCCGCCCTTTGAAAGCTGAGTGGTAGTCCGCATACTCACAGATGGGCGAGCGTCTGCACAGGCTAACTTCAGGACCCTGCAGCACCCCTGAAAGAAGCTCCGCGCTCAGTAAGCTGTCAGGCCTGCTTATCTAGTTCTGTCTGTGGCTTGGCTAGTTTGGACATTTCACATCCATGGAATCATATAATATGTGGTCATTTGTTACTGTCCTCTTAAGCAGGGCAGCGTTAACAGTATTTTAGCTTCGCCGGATAACTTAGGCTCGCCGTTGTTGGCAGTATGCTTCCGATGACTTCAGGAAGCACCGGGGCTGGGCAGCTGCTGGCCTCTGCCCTCTCTGGTCCACTGAGGTGTATGTGCTCTTGCCCAGCCATCCAGGGCTTCTCCACTGCCTTGTCTTAGGACTGTCAGCCCTTGTTTTAAGCACCGTTTCTTTTCTGGCTGCCCCATTTTTTGCAGAGCTGGAGCAATAGTACCGAAAGTAGATCAGACCCAAAGTCTCATGGCGTCCCTTGACTCAGGCTCCTCATAGAACTCAAGTGTGAACCGCTCTGGAGTGTTTCTCTGATTCTCCTGGAGGGAATAACTGAGCCAGCGTCTTGCTCCCCTCCGTGCTGTCTTGAGCGGCTCCTATCGGTCAGTCAGCTGAATTCCACCTTAGCCATGAATCCCCACGAGTATGCTGCGACCTCTCTGCTCTGAGCTGTGCTAAGCCCTCTGATTCCTCCTGTCCTTCCTCTCCCCTTTCTTAAAATAGCCTGAAGCCCTCCCGTGGAGGACTTTCTCCCGTCTTCTTTCTCTAAAATCGCCTGGCTGTAACAGACCACTCTCCCTGAAGAACATGCGTGATCCAAACATCCCCGAGCGCACCCCTGCCGGCGGGGGTGCAGGTCAGCCCTGGGTCAGCGGGGCTCGGGTCTGCCAGCCCGGAGGCGTCCGCACGCCTGGCGGGGAGAGGACACAGGCCGCGTGGCCGTCCGGGCCGGGGCGCCTCGGGGAGCGTCGTCTGGGTCTCTCGGTGGGCGAGGCGGACTCGGGCCGGGCTCTCCGGGGCATCGGAGGCCTGCGGCGGGGCGGCAGGGGAGGGGCTGCCACCGTGCTGAATTTGGCCAGAGGCGTGTGACAGGGTCTGGCCAGGAGAATGTCACAGGAGTCGAGGTCAGGTGGCTTCTCACGGTCAGGACAAGCCCCGACGTTTGGGACAGCCTCGCCGAGGGGCAGCTCTCTGACAGTGAACCTGGGGAGCCCGGAAAACGGCGTCTGTGTCAGGGGGACGAGCCTCCGCCGGGCCGGACGTGGGCCGTGGGCCGGGGAGGGCGCCGGGCGGGAGAGCGCCCGGCACCGAGCAGGGGGGGCAGCTTTCCCACGCGAGAGGCTGAGGACGACCTGCAGGCGGGGTTTGGTGGGGAACGCGCCGATGTGGGACTCCCCTGCGGGCAGCGTGCGCGTGAGGCCTGGCGGGGGAAGCGAGACCAGAGGCCAAGCTCGAGGTCACCCGGGCGGGCCGACTCCAGGGGACAGTGTGGGTGCAGCCAGCTCTGGGGGCCCGCTAGCGGGGGCAGCGAGGGCGGCCCGGCTCCACCCCAGGTCCGCAGAGCCCGGGCGGCCCGCAGCTCTGCGCTGGTGGCCCGGGACCCGAGCCCGGCACGGGTGGCGCGGCACTGCCCTCTGGTGGGAGACGCCGGCAAGCGCACCCTGGCCCGCGGGGCCCCTTGGGAGCCTCCGTGATCCGCAGCGTCTGGCCTTTGGGACTAATCACACTAGCCTGCCGGACCCAGTCCCGCTGGGATATGAGAATAGTAACCAGGAAAAATGTGACGTGTATTCTCCATATATTTTAAAATTAGGCTAAAGTCTGGGTGTCCCCATGATGAAGGGCAGTGCCCAGCCTGGCCTTTCCAGACAGGGACAGCCGGAAGGAGGGACAGGACAGGGAGCCGCGCTCTTTGGCCCTGAGAGGCGGGGGTGCAGACACGCGTGCAGCTGTTTCATGACCCCCGAGGGTTTGTTCCGCGCGCATCTGCAGAGGGCAGCCCCGCGGCCCGGGCAGCCGGGGAGCCGAGCGCGCGAGGCCGGTCTCCGCCGCCGGGCCGACGCGTGGTGTAGCCGGCGGGCCACACCCGTGAAAACGGGGGCTGGTGGAGGCGAGACCTCTCTGGAAGGGCTGTGACTGGAGGCCATGGGGAGTTTATCCACCCCCGGGGCCATGGTGGGCTCTCCATTCCCGATGCGGGTCTGGCCAGGAGAATGTCACAGGAGTCGAGGTCAGGTGGCTTCTCACGGTCAGGACAAGCCCCGACGTTTGGGACAGCCTCGCCGAGGGGCAGCTCTCTGACAGTGAACCTGGGGAGCCCGGAAAACGGCGTCTGTGTCAGGGGGACGAGCCTCCGCCGGGCCGGACGTGGGCCGTGGGCCGGGGAGGGCGCCGGGCGGGAGAGCGCCCGGCACCGAGCAGGGGGGGCAGCTTTCCCACGCGAGAGGCTGAGGACGACCTGCAGGCGGGGTTTGGTGGGGAACGCGCCGATGTGGGACTCCCCTGCGGGCAGCGTGCGCGTGAGGCCTGGCGGGGGAAGCGAGACCAGAGGCCAAGCTCGAGGTCACCCGGGCGGGCCGACTCCAGGGGACAGTGTGGGTGCAGCCAGCTCTGGGGGCCCGCTAGCGGGGGCAGCGAGGGCGGCCCGGCTCCACCCCAGGTCCGCAGAGCCCGGGCGGCCCGCAGCTCTGCGCTGGTGGCCCGGGACCCGAGCCCGGCACGGGTGGCGCGGCACTGCCCTCTGGTGGGAGACGCCGGCAAGCGCACCCTGGCCCGCGGGGCCCCTTGGGAGCCTCCGTGATCCGCAGCGTCTGGCCTTTGGGACTAATCACACTAGCCTGCCGGACCCAGTCCCGCTGGGATATGAGAATAGTAACCAGGAAAAATGTGACGTGTATTCTCCATATATTTTAAAATTAGGCTAAAGTCTGGGTGTCCCCATGATGAAGGGCAGTGCCCAGCCTGGCCTTTCCAGACAGGGACAGCCGGAAGGAGGGACAGGACAGGGAGCCGCGCTCTTTGGCCCTGAGAGGCGGGGGTGCAGACACGCGTGCAGCTGTTTCATGACCCCCGAGGGTTTGTTCCGCGCGCATCTGCAGAGGGCAGCCCCGCGGCCCGGGCAGCCGGGGAGCCGAGCGCGCGAGGCCGGTCTCCGCCGCCGGGCCGACGCGTGGTGTAGCCGGCGGGCGGCCACACCCGTGAAAACGGGGGCTGGTGGAGGCGAGACCTCTCTGGAAGGGCTGTGACTGGAGGCCATGGGGGAGTTTATCCAGGGGGCGCCCTGGTTGGGCCGGGGCCAGCCATGGTGGGCTCTCCATTCCCGAGCCCCTGCTGGCCGCCGGCCCTCCCATCCGCCCTCTCCGCGCCGGGCGGCCGCCGGCGCTCCTGCCTGCAGGTGGCAGCCTGGGCGCAGGAGGGGCTCTGGCCTCCAGCCCTGTACCTTCTCACCGAGAGGGTTTGCAGACTCCCACGCCTGGAGGGTGAGAGGCGGCGGAGGGACCCGGACCGCACCCCGGAGAGTGGAGCAAGGTGGTCGGGTGTGGCCCGGGCCGGCGGGGCGCTCCGAGGGCGCTGTGGAGAGTGGCTGAGGGCTGTGGCCGCGTGGCTGTGGGTCCGTGGCCCGTTGGTTCCGTGTTCTGTGGCTTCCCTGTCCTGCGCAGGGCGTGCCTGGACGCAGGAGGAAGCTGGGAGCCTCAGGAGAGGTGTCCCCAAAAGCGGTAACGAACACAAGCTCATCAGAGGAGAGGAGGATTCCCCTAAACATGGGGAGCGCGGAGAGGGGAGCCCACACGGCCCAGGAGGAGGGGGCAGCGGGCACTGGATTCCCTGCGGCAGCGCGGGGGGCGGGGGTCCTCCAGGACCCCCCGAGGACAGGGCCGGGGGGTTAGACTGGTCCCCAGTGGCGGGGCTTCGGCTTGTGGCCGGGGGTGGCGTTTCAGGGATCCGGGCCTCTCTGGGGCGCTGGCAGAAGTGGACCCGCAGGGAGGCCGAGGGTCTCCCGAGACAGAGCCCGCCCGAGAGGAGTCGGGTTCCTGCCGCGCTGGCGCACTGCCCGCGGCGCCGGCCCTCCGCTCTGCCCGCCTGGGTCGGGACGGACCGAGAAGGGCCCTCGGTCCACCACGGCGCCCGCAGCTCTCTCGGTAGCGCCCAGGACGCCGGGCCTCCGCCGCGCTGCTCTGCCGGGAGGGACGCGAGTGAGGGACAGTGCAGCGCTGAAGGAGGCCCAGACGACGCGATCGTTAGCAAACCTGGTAATATTTCGAGCAACATTTTCAACACCAAAATGAATGCAAAAGAAGGCATGGTAAACAAACATACCAACATTTTTAGTTAAGACGGGATGAGATCAGTGAGTTTTCCTCTCGCACCAGTTCCAGTGAGGCACGGCGCTGCTCTGGACCGTCCACCGCAGCGCAGGCCAAGGGCCAAGGAGGGTCTTCGCCACTTTCCACCTGCGCTTTGCCCGAGTTCCGGTCAGCTCTGGCACCTGGCGCCTCTCGGGCCTTGAGTCCTGCTGAGGCCCGTGGCCGCCGGCAGGCCAGTGGTGCCACCTAGTGGGAGACTCGGGCAGAGCGCCGTCCGGAGCGGGCTTGCGACGCGTGTGGAAGACGGGGCTTGTGGACTGCAGGCGCAGTGGGAGCACGGGAACAGGCGGCCCGGGAGGTGGGGAAGCGTGAGGCAGCCTCGCTGAGATGCCGTTGGTTCTTCGGGGCAGGGCACCCCTAAGGCAGTGCGTTCCCATCACAGGGTACCAGGAATCTAGATCTTTAGAACCAATGCAGAGTCCCAGGCACCAGCCCAAACTACTGCATCAGATGCTCCAGGTGGAGCTCTGAATTCCGTGTCTTAAGAAGTGCACCAGGCAGCCTGCTCTCCCGGTCAGTTAGGAAGGCTGAGATTGTCCCAGTGGCTAGTTTTCCAAGTAAGGACTCAAAACCTCAAGAATGAGCTGCCCAAGACGGCAAAAGAACCTGGAAGCCACGATAAGCCGAGGTCTCCGAGACGGGGGAGCCCGGCCTTGGGGGGGAGGATCCGGGCCTCTCTGGGGCGCTGGCAGAAGTGGACCCGCAGGGAGGCCGAGGGTCTCCCGAGACAGAGCCCGCCCGAGAGGAGTCGGGTTCCTGCCGCGCTGGCGCACTGCCCGCGGCGCCGGCCCTCCGCTCTGCCCGCCTGGGTCGGGACGGACCGAGAAGGGCCCTCGGTCCACCACGGCGCCCGCAGCTCTCTCGGTAGCGCCCAGGACGCCGGGCCTCCGCCCCCCTGCTCTGCCGGGAGGGACGCGAGTGAGGGACAGTGCAGCGCTGAAGGAGGCCCAGACGACGCGATCGTTAGCAAACCTGGTAATATTTCGAGCAACATTTTCAACACCAAAATGAATGCAAAAGAAGGCATGGTAAACAAACATACCAACATTTTTAGTTAAGACGGGATGAGATCAGTGAGTTTTCCTCTCGCACCAGTTCCAGTGAGGCACGGCGCTGCTCTGGACCGTCCACCGCAGCGCAGGCCAAGGGCCAAGGAGGGTCTTCGCCACTTTCCACCTGCGCTTTGCCCGAGTTCCGGTCAGCTCTGGCACCTGGCGCCTCTCGGGCCTTGAGTCCTGCTGAGGCCCGTGGCCGCCGGCAGGCCAGTGGTGCCACCTAGTGGGAGACTCGGGCAGAGCGCCGTCCGGAGCGGGCTTGCGACGCGTGTGGAAGACGGGGCTTGTGGACTGCAGGCGCAGTGGGAGCACGGGAACAGGCGGCCCGGGAGGTGGGGAAGCGTGAGGCAGCCTCGCTGAGATGCCGTTGGTTCTTCGGGGCAGGGCACCCCTAAGGCAGTGCGTTCCCATCACAGGGTACCAGGAATCTAGATCTTTAGAACCAATGCAGAGTCCCAGGCACCAGCCCAAACTACTGCATCAGATGCTCCAGGTGGAGCTCTGAATTCCGTGTCTTAAGAAGTGCACCAGGCAGCCTGCTCTCCCGGTCAGTTAGGAAGGCTGAGATTGTCCCAGTGGCTAGTTTTCCAAGTAAGGACTCAAAACCTCAAGAATGAGCTGCCCAAGACGGCAAAAGAACCTGGAAGCCACGATAAGTCTGGAACTCGTGTCTTCTTGCTCCTAGTTCTCACCCTGGTTCTTCCAGTGACTGAGCTCTGTGTGTATGCAATAGAAGGCACTGGGGCAGGGACGGTGAGGCAAAGATAAGGAGCCCAGTGAGTCCAGCTCCTTCGGGAGGCTGGAGGGGATGAACACGTGTCCCCAGAAGTGGGTGCCAGGCCTCAGGACGCCACGGCTGGCGGGTGCAGAGGAGCACGCAGGCCTGAGGTGTGTGGGCATTTCCACACTTCGAGGAGGCCCTGGGGGAGGCCGGGAGGGAGCAGCACGTGTGGGGCGTGTGGGATGGAGGGCTGTCATCGCAGGTGCGTGCACTCCGCGGAGGGCCAGAGGGGGCTGGGGACGGCGTCTGGGAAGAGCAGTGACAGATCAGAGTCGTGTTGTGGGTAGGAGGGCTCCGGAGGATAAAGCCACCCCGGGTCGTTTGTGTGGACTTGGCTGTGACTTCGGTTGCCCTGAGCCCATCCTCTGTTGGCCAGGTGGCCTGAGTGGACCTCACAGCCCATGTCCTCACATTACCAGCCTTCAGAGGTCAGGAGGGGTCTCTGTGCAGCGATGCAAGGTGGGGAGAGATCTGTCAAAATAGCTTCATCCTTTCGCCGTAATGACTAATATCCAAACTGGCTTTTTATCTCAGGAGCCTGGGAGGATTTAAAACATGGAACAGTTATTAACATTTCCTTATGGGCTTCCTGGTGGTCCAGTGGGCAAAGAGTCTGCCTTGCAGTGCAAGGCGCCGGTTCGATCCTTGGCCTGGGACGCGTGTGGAAGACGGGCTTGTGGACTGCAGGCGCAGTGGGAGCACGGGAACAGGCGGCCCGGGAGGTGGGGAAGCGTGAGGCAGCCTCGCTGAGATGCCGTTGGTTCTTCGGGGCAGGGCACCCCTAAGGCAGTGCGTTCCCATCACAGGGTACCAGGAATCTAGATCTTTAGAACCAATGCAGAGTCCCAGGCACCAGCCCAAACTACTGCATCAGATGCTCCAGGTGGAGCTCTGAATTCCGTGTCTTAAGAAGTGCACCAGGCAGCCTGCTCTCCCGGTCAGTTAGGAAGGCTGAGATTGTCCCAGTGGCTAGTTTTCCAAGTAAGGACTCAAAACCTCAAGAATGAGCTGCCCAAGACGGCAAAAGAACCTGGAAGCCACGATAAGTCTGGAACTCGTGTCTTCTTGCTCCTAGTTCTCACCCTGGTTCTTCCAGTGACTGAGCTCTGTGTGTATGCAATAGAAGGCACTGGGGCAGGGACGGTGAGGCAAAGATAAGGAGCCCAGTGAGTCCAGCTCCTTCGGGAGGCTGGAGGGGATGAACACGTGTCCCCAGAAGTGGGTGCCAGGCCTCAGGACGCCACGGCTGGCGGGTGCAGAGGAGCACGCAGGCCTGAGGTGTGTGGGCATTTCCACACTTCGAGGAGGCCCTGGGGGAGGCCGGGAGGGAGCAGCACGTGTGGGGCGTGTGGGATGGAGGGCTGTCATCGCAGGTGCGTGCACTCCGCGGAGGGCCAGAGGGGGCTGGGGACGGCGTCTGGGAAGAGCAGTGACAGATCAGAGTCGTGTTGTGGGTAGGAGGGCTCCGGAGGATAAAGCCACCCCGGGTCGTTTGTGTGGACTTGGCTGTGACTTCGGTTGCCCTGAGCCCATCCTCTGTTGGCCAGGTGGCCTGAGTGGACCTCACAGCCCATGTCCTCACATTACCAGCCTTCAGAGGTCAGGAGGGGTCTCTGTGCAGCGATGCAAGGTGGGGAGAGATCTGTCAAAATAGCTTCATCCTTTCGCCGTAATGACTAATATCCAAACTGGCTTTTTATCTCAGGAGCCTGGGAGGATTTAAAACATGGAACAGTTATTAACATTTCCTTATGGGCTTCCCTGGTGGTCCAGTGGGCAAAGAGTCTGCCTTGCAGTGCAAGGGGCGCCGGTTCGATCCTTGGCCTGGGAAGATCCCACATGCCACGGAGCAGCTGGACCGATGTGTCCAGTTACAAGCCAGCCCTCTGGAGCGCATGCGCCCAGAGCCGGTGCTCTGCAGTGAGAGAGGCCACTGTAGTGGGAGGCCCACACAGGCCAAAGAACAAAGTGGGATGAAAGGACATAAATAAAAACCAACAAAAGAGGCCAAAATTTTTTTCAAAAAATTTCCTTATGAAGATGACTTGAGCCACAAAAAAGCCCGTGTTCATCCTCGATCCCGTGTTTCAGACAATGAAACCAAGGCAGTGGGCTGCTCAGGACGCCGAGGCAGGACAGGCCGTGCGGGCGTGAGCCGAGCGTCCGCCTCCAGCCACTTGGGCAGCGGCGGTGCCCTTGGGACCAGAGTCCGAAACTTGGATTCCTGCCTGTGGAGCTGTCTGGGCTTCAGAGGCTCGGGGTTCCTCATGGCTGACTGGATGGAGGCTAGGCTTGGGGCGACCCGTGGAGGCTGCCACTCTGGCCCTCCCTGGGGACACAGAGGAAGGGGAGAGGTGGCGGGAGGCACTCTTTATGCTGCCCTGCGATTGTGTCGGGACCAGCTGAGCCCACTGGGGGCACAGCTCGAGGCGCTGGGTCCCAGAGCCACTCAGAAGGCGAGCGTGGGCCCCGTCGGCTGCACGCTCTTGCCCGTGGGAGGCTGGCTGCGGCCCCATCACACGGACTCTGTGTGTGTCTGTGGCGACCCATGACCCTGCACCCAGGGCCCCTGTGGTCTGCGTTCACTGTGGCGCTGAAGGCACGTCACGTACACAGCAAAAGGCACGTCCTTAGGCTGCTTCCAGAAGGGACCAGCCCACCGTCACGGGCTCGTGGGCTGGCGTGGGAATGACCCGGTGCCTTCGAGAGCGAGCCTGCGTGGTGTCCGGCCACTGCAGGCGCGTGCCCCTCGTGGATGTGGGGCGCCCCATCGGGGGCACTGGGGTGCGCGGTGAGAGGGGCCGGCTTCTCTCCGCCTGCCCGGCTGGACTCCGCCTCCACTCGTCGGGCGGCCCAGGCAGGCCTGAGGCGGGAGGGGAGGCGGGCCCGCGGGCCCCCCGAGACAAAAGGAGATGTCAGGCTTCTGAGCAAGGACCCTTACGTGAAGGCACTTAAGACTCTGGCCCCTGGGCATGAGGCCAGGACGTCCCCAAAATAGACACCCACGTAAACGCCTTGCTCCCCCGTCTCTGCACCTGTCGCCCAGGGATCTGAGACCCCAGGCCCAGAAGAGGCGCAGCTGCAGTGGGCACTAACCCTGCCGCGAGCCGAGGCCGCGCCGTGTCTGGGAGTGCCTGTCCCTCCGCACCGCCCGCCCTGGGAGCTCAGAGCAGGGCCTGGCTCTGCTGTTCCCCATCTGGCTTTTCTGGAGACTTCTGTCCGCCTGTTTCCTGGTCCTGGACACAGAGAGGACCGTGGGGAGACACGGGTGACTGTGTCCGTGTGTGAGACCGCAGGCCTGAGACGGCCGTGTCGGGGCCAGGGGCACGCGGCCTCTGCCCTGAGCGGGCCTCACGCCTGGCCCCCTCGTCCCCCGGGGCCTCCGCACTGGTACTTGACCCTCAGCTGTGCACACACCCCTTGTTTAGGAGCCCAAGAAATTCAAGTCTGTGGTCCGGGTGGCTGACAGATCTGTAAAGAGTGGCCTTGGGGCTGTGGCTAGTGACGGCAGAGGCAGAACGTGAGACGGAGCTCTCCCCGCGGGCATCCAGGTGCCCCCGTGTTCCCTCTGACTGGTGAGCTCAGCCGTGGCGCGGCTGCTGGGTCCAGAGCGCTGTGCTCACGGCCAAAGGGGCTGACGGACTTCTGGCTTCTGACATAAAGCGTGGCACCCTGTCACCTCCCCGGCTTCCCGTTACCTCTATGGGATGTTTGTGTTCCATCATCTTTGAGTACTGGTATTTCCTTGACTATTCTTGAGGCTGCGTCTCATGTCTGTGTGTCCCTGGCTCTCTGGGTCACCCTCTGTCAGGACGACAGTCCGTGTCCTTTGAGCTGGCCCTTCAGTCAGGGCTCTTGACAGAGGCGGCCAAAGGGTACCGAGCACCTGCTCCCCTGGACCTCCGTGGGGCTCTGATTTGCTTAAACATGACGAAGGCCCCCAAAGGCCCGGGCTTCCTGCTCCTCACTGCCATGGAAAGCATGACACAGTTTAGCTAAAAATAATCAGTGCCCTCCTGGGCCCCGGCTGCTGCCACCGTGGGCTCGAGGGCCTCCGGAATGTCTCGGTCTTGCTCAGGGTAACCGGACCGCAGCTCGGCCCCAGCAAGCCGCCTCGGGACGGCTCAGCCTCGGCTGTTTTTAGCAGCGGGATTATTGGAGGGGTGCAAGTAGACCTCTGTGTCCTGGGCAGCTTCCTCAGCCCACATTCCCAGGCGCGCTTTGCTTTATTAAAGCTCTCAGCTGTCGTGGGGACCAGGAGTGGAGGAGAGGGAGGCGGCCCTCCCAGCAGGTGGAGGAGGCAGCGGAGTGCGGTCAGTGACCACCCCCCCACCGTGGGGACACATTGCTCTTATTAGAAGCTGAGTCCCTCCCGGGTCGTTAAGAAGGGGCCCCGACTATCATAAATCAGAGTCATACCACTTCCAGATAAAGGAGTCTGCGTCCTAGCCCACAGTCCCTTTAGAGTTGACAGATATATTTTTAAAATCTTGTGTTGATCGTGTATTTCTTGTGTAATTAAAAAATCATAAAAGGTAATAAAAATAGAAACCTACTGCCAAGAGGTCTGTCTGAGTACAGACTTGAGAACAAGTTTTCTGAATAGTGGAAGAATTACAGGGGGAGAATTAATAAGTTTTATGTTCAAATACCAGGGAAAAAAAAGTGAGGCTATTTATAAAAAGGAAAAGTAACTTGGAATGGCTCTGAGTGGGAAGGTGGTGGGATTCCCCTCAGAGAGCTTAGCCTGAAGGGGACCCTCCCTCTTTCGGCCACGCTGTTTTGGGGCTCGCGTGCCCGAGGACCAGGCTGAGGGGCCGACGAGGCACGGGTCCCCGGGCTCCTGGCGCGCCGGGCCTGCCCGAGGGGAGCTTGAGGACGCGGGCCGGGTGCCGGAGGGCAGGGCTGCAGTGGAGGCGGGAGGGAGGCACCGGAGTGGTCAGCGGTCAGAAGGACGACCGGGCGCCGTGGGCTCACCCGTGCAGCTCTGACGGCGCCCGCTCGGCACGCCCACCCCCGAGGCCCACCTCCTCGAGGGCCTCCCGCGTCCGCGGCCCCGCCGCCCAGGGGGCCGGCAGCTCTGCCAGCCTGGCCTCGAGGGGTCACTCGGCGGCCCCGTTCCTTCCTCTGTGAAGTCGGGGCGGTCGCCCGGTCTGGTCATCACGGGGCCACACTTGGCGCGCAGCCGGGGACGGCGTGCGGGGCCCAGGCCGGAGCCCGCCCTCCCCGTCTCCGCTCCCGGGGGCCGTGGCTGGGCCGGCGTGGACTGAGGCCCGCGCTTCCCCCTCTGCACGGTGCCGGCGCCGTTTCCTCCGGGGGCTAAGGGGACACCAGCAGAGGTGGGCGCCGTGTGGACAGAGAACGAGCGTTACCATTGCTCCCTCGCCAGAGCAGAGCCTGGCCAGGAGCGTCAGGGACCGCCTCCAGAAGCCGCCTGCTGGCCTTCTCCTTCGCGCGGGCCGTTGCTCTCGGCGGGGCTGGAGGGCAGGTCCTCTGGCCTCGGGGGCGCTCGGCTCTGCGGCCCAGCTCCGCGTGGAACACGCCCGGGTCTCTCCTACCGCCTTTGCCTGAAATCCTCTGAAATGAGCTCACTTCCAGGGTGGCCTTGCCTGCCTGCCTGCCTTTTCTTCTTTCTCTCTTCATTTCTTATCTGTATCTTATTATGTATTTTTAAAAGATAAGGACTATTTTAGAAAACATAACGACAGTGTCCCCTTGAAAATGAAAAAAATGTCAGGTACCCGTCAGTTTTATGTTCAAATACCGGAAAAAAGTGAGGCTATTTATAAAAGGAAAAGTAACTTGGAATGGCTCTGAGTGGGAAGGTGGTGGGATTCCCCTCAGAGAGCTTAGCCTGAAGGGGACCCTCCCTCTTTCGGCCACGCTGTTTTGGGGCTCGCGTGCCCGAGGACCAGGCTGAGGGGCCGACGAGGCACGGGTCCCCGGGCTCCTGGCGCGCCGGGCCTGCCCGAGGGGAGCTTGAGGACGCGGGCCGGGTGCCGGAGGGCAGGGCTGCAGTGGAGGCGGGAGGGAGGCACCGGAGTGGTCAGCGGTCAGAAGGACGACCGGGCGCCGTGGGCTCACCCGTGCAGCTCTGACGGCGCCCGCTCGGCACGCCCACCCCCGAGGCCCACCTCCTCGAGGGCCTCCCGCGTCCGCGGCCCCGCCGCCCAGGGGGCCGGCAGCTCTGCCAGCCTGGCCTCGAGGGGTCACTCGGCGGCCCCGTTCCTTCCTCTGTGAAGTCGGGGCGGTCGCCCGGTCTGGTCATCACGGGGCCACACTTGGCGCGCAGCCGGGGACGGCGTGCGGGGCCCAGGCCGGAGCCCGCCCTCCCCGTCTCCGCTCCCGGGGGCCGTGGCTGGGCCGGCGTGGACTGAGGCCCGCGCTTCCCCCTCTGCACGGTGCCGGCGCCGTTTCCTCCGGGGGCTAAGGGGACACCAGCAGAGGTGGGCGCCGTGTGGACAGAGAACGAGCGTTACCATTGCTCCCTCGCCAGAGCAGAGCCTGGCCAGGAGCGTCAGGGACCGCCTCCAGAAGCCGCCTGCTGGCCTTCTCCTTCGCGCGGGCCGTTGCTCTCGGCGGGGCTGGAGGGCAGGTCCTCTGGCCTCGGGGGCGCTCGGCTCTGCGGCCCAGCTCCGCGTGGAACACGCCCGGGTCTCTCCTACCGCCTTTGCCTGAAATCCTCTGAAATGAGCTCACTTCCAGGGTGGCCTTGCCTGCCTGCCTGCCTTTTCTTCTTTCTCTCTTCATTTCTTATCTGTATCTTATTATGTATTTTTAAAAGATAAGGACTATTTTAGAAAACATAACGACAGTGTCCCCTTGAAAATGAACAATAATCTCGTATCATCGTCAGGTACCCCGTCAGCATCCACGTGTTACCAGATGGGCTACCGTGTGCGCCCCCACGTGGTCCAGGCAGAGCCGCTGGAGGACAGGGCCAGGTCTCCTTTAACACAGAGTTGCTCCTTCCATTTCTTTCACGGATTTTCCCTCGCAATTCTTCTGTTGAAAACACTAGATGATGTGTTCAGTCACAGTCCCCACGTCCCGGAGCTTATTGGTGGCCGGGGTCAGCGTCGGCCTCTCCCGCAGCCGTGGGCACGGGCAGGGCCTGGCTCGGGCCCCACTTGGGTTGCCGGGCAGGGGTGTCTGTAGTGCTGTCGGGGGCACGTCAGGGCGTCTTATCTCTGTGATAGCAGCCATATCTCATATCCAGACGGTGACATGCCGGGCCTCCGTTCCTTCATCTACAGTGTGAACACCTCTGTGACGAGAAGTCGGCGTGCAGCAGGGGTTCTGGGCGCACACAGCCCGCGGCCCAGCCCGGGTCGCACCGCTGGGGCTCCTCTCAGCAATGTCACCCCAGGAAGACTGAGCGCCTTCTAGTCACAGCGTTGAGGGGGGCACTGAAAGCGCGTCAGAGGGTCGCGGTTTTTGAGGTAGAACTGCCGGAAGTCACAGGCCGTCTTCCTGGGGCTGACGAGTCTCAGGAGGCGCTGAGCTCCTCCTTCACCCCCTCCCGAGGAGGGCGGGTCAGCGAACCCCCAGGATCCGATCAAGGGGGCAGCTCGACAGTATTCCTGATGGCGACAGACGGGCGATTCCAGGCCTGACGACGGTGTGGTAGCAGGCTGTCCAGGCAGCGCTCTGGCTTCCCGCTGGCTTTCTCGTACAGCAGAGACAGGTTTCCGCCAGACGGGCTGGGACCCTCTGCTGTGCGGCTCTGAAACCCCCCGCAGAGCCAGGCGCTCGGCGGCGGCGGTGCGGCCTGGGCCCTGGGAGGGGCGGCGCCCTGGCCCTCGCGGGCGTGTTCCCAGGGTGAGCACCGCGCCGGCTGGCGAGCTTTCCCGGGATTCCAGGGCGGTTCCCGAGAGGACCTCAGGGACGCTGGCCCCTGCCTTGTCACCAGACTCCGCCTGAGACAGGGCCTTTGCCGACCAGGCCGGCGTGTTTCCCTCGTGCGGGGAGACAGCTCTTGGAGAAACTCCCCTTTCTCCTGTCAGAGCAGCCTCTGCCTGTCCCCACATACACCCCCTGGAAATAGGCACAACGGCTTCCTCCAGCCGCCTGCCCCCTGCGATTTCCATACTGAGCATGAGTATCACCAGGGAGTCACTGCCTCACCGAGAAGAGAAAACAAGCACCATGAAACAGCCCCAAACTGAAAACAAAGTTTATTGCATGTGAAAAGCAGTCCCATGGGAAGTGTCAAGGCCAGGAACCACGAAACGCACATTCCGCGTGCTTCCTGTCCTGTTCCGGCGGAGGAGCTCACTCTTCACTCTCGGGGACCACCACCTGGGGAGACAGGGGCAGGTCTCGTTGGGTCAGACGCAGGGCCGCGCCTCCTGCCGCTCGGCCTCCCCGCGAGCCTCTGGGGCGCCGGCCTGTCTGTCTGAGAGGACACGGGGCGCCTCCTGGATCACAGGCCGGGAGACACGCGAGCGTCTGGGTGGCCGGGGTCTCCCCAGGCCTGGGAGCCTGGGCCGCAGCAGCCGAGGGTCTCAGGACCTAGGGCGAGTGTGGGGGCGGAGGCCGGGCAGCAGAGCGCACCCGAGAGCTCCGCGCCCACGCGGGGACCGCTCCCTGCTGTGCAGGGGTTCTGTTGGGACTCACAGACCTGGGTTTAGCCCGGCTCTTCTCAGTTACGTGGCTTTAAGCAAATCTTTCCTTTCCGGAGCCCCGGACGGACCAGTTCTAAACTCGAGGCTTCCCATCCATCTCAAACGTGTCTCCATCACGGGGGCTCCTCCCCTGCGCCGCCCTCCCTACCCCGTGCCGCGGGACCCCCTACCCGGCTGGAGGTGAAGTCTCGGGTCTTTGCACGCAGCTTATTGACTTGAGATTCGGCAATGTCGGCCCGTTCTTCCGCCTCCTCCAGCTCGTGCTGAGCTTTTCGGAACTTGGTGAGATGAGCATTGGCTTGTTCATCCTGAAACAGAGTCCAGGTGGCGGTGGCTGGTGAGCGCCTCCCGGGAGCTCCCAGGGAGACGCGGGCCGAGTGCCGCCCCGGGGGTCTCGCTGACTTACAGCCTCCTCCGCCTGCCTCTTGTAGGACTTGACCTTCACTTGAAGTTTGTCCACCAGATCCTGTAATCTCAGCACATTCTTCCTGTCCTCTTCGCTCTGTAAGAGAGAACAGGGGGCGGGTAGCCAGCAGGAGGCAGGGAGGCACGAGGCCCTGGCCGTCTGGGCTGAAGGGTCTCTCCCTGTTTTCTGGGGAGAGGACCGAGGGTGGGCTTCCACGTTACGAGGGAAGCCCCTGGGGTTTCCTTCCACTCGCCTGGTAAGTTAATTCCTTGACCCGCCGCTCGTACTTCCTCAGGCCCTTGACAGACTCGGTGTTCTTCTTCTGCTCACTCTCGAGCTCAGACTCCAGCTCGCGGATCTGGGGGGCATTTGGGCAGTTAGTCTGAGACTGGAGCACAAGCGGGAAGGCTGGACGGCCCTGCGGAGGCTGGGTCCATCCCGCGAGTACCCGGGCCTCCAGCTTCTGGATCTGCTTCTTCCCGCCCTTCAGGGCCAGCTGCTCAGCCTCGTCCAGGCGGTGCTGCAGGTCCTTCACCGTCTGCTCCAGGTTCTTCTTCATGCGCTCCAGGTGGGCGCTGGTGTCCTGCTCCTTCTTCAGCTCCTCGGCCATCATGGCCGCCTGAAAAGCACAACCTTCCCCTCAGATGCAGACAAAGGTCAGTGCTTGGAGCTGCCCAAATCCGGGGACCTGGAGGACCAGGCGGCTGAGAGAGGACACAGGGGAGGCGATGACTGGGCCACCGTGCCACCGTTGAGGAACTGCACCAGGCATGTAGCCTGCTCAGCAGTGACACTGCCAAGAGCTGATGGGAATGGCTTCTTCCCTTTCTTAAACTGACTCCCTCAGGGCCTCCCCACCCGAAGGAAAGCCCTTCATCCGTTACCAACCCGAGACTTGCAGCACTCTGAGTTTATGACCCAGAACCACGGGGCAGCGGGCTCAGGGAGATGGAGGCAAACCCCAGCCGGAGGGCGGGCTGATCAGGGGGCTAATCACGGGTGGCGCTTGCTCTCATCTGCAGCAGGTGGCGCGGGGGGCACTGCGAGCCCAGGGGCGGGCCTCTGGAGCAGGAAGGTGGGTGCAGGGGCAGGAAGCCAGCTTTCTGGGAGGGGCCGTTGGGCGGGGGCAGATCTGATTTTCATATCTGGAATCAGTCACACATTGAAGGCAAGAAGAGCCTACCTCTCCCAGGGCATAGGAAATGAGTGCAGTTCGTTCTAGTCTGTTCCGTCCACACTCCATTATTTCTCAGGCCCCCTTGTAAATAGAATTCACACCACCCCGTCTAATGGGAACCATCTCAGGGTTGGAGAGACAGGGCTTTGGTGACATGTGGTCCCGGCGGGCCCGCAGGCAGGGGAGCCTCACGTCCGTGATGGCCTTCTTGGCCTTCTCCTCGGCGCTCCTCGCATCCCTGCTGGCGTCCTCCACCTCGCTCTGGAGCTGCGTGAGGTCTGTCTCCAGCTTCTTCTTGGTGTGGATGAGGCTGGTGTTCTGGGGGGAGCGGCAGGATTGTTACAGGCTGTGTCGGAGCCCAGGCCCGCGCCCCGCCGCCCCCTGCTCACCTGGGTGTGCAGGAGCTGCACCCTCTCGCTGGCGTCCAGGAGCTCCTGCTCGGCCATCTTCCGGCTCCTCTCCGTCTGCTCCAGGGTGGCCCGCAGCTCCTCGATCTCGGCCTGCAGCAGGTTGGCTCTGCGCTCCACCATGGCCAGCTGCTCCTTCAGGTCCTCCTGGCCCCGCAGGGCGTCGTCCAGGTGGAGCTGGGCGTCCTGGCCGGAGAGCAGTGGAGACGTGTGGTTGCAGCCGAGGCTGGAGGGCCCCGCGCCGCGCCCCGGCTCGCGTGGTGCGTGTCTGAGGGTGCAGCGGTGCCCCGCCAGGGAGCCCGCGCACCTTCAGCTGCCCCTGGACGCTCCGGAGGTGTCTGAGGGTCTCCGCGGCCTGGCGGTTGGTGTGGCTCAGCTGGATCTCGAGCTCGTTCAGGTCCCCCTCCATCTTCTTCTTGAGCCGGAGGGCCTCGTTCCGGCTCCGCACCTCAGCGTCCAGGGCGCTCTGCAGCGCCTCCACCGTTCTCTGCTGGTTCCTCTTCAGCTGCTCGACCTCCTCGTCCTTCTCAGCCCCCTTCCTGTCGACTTCTGACTTCACCTGTGTCAGTTCCAGCTGGATCCGGAGGATCTTGGCCTCTTCGTGCTCCAGGGCAGCCTTGGAGGAAGAAACACAAGACAGCCCGCTACCAGCGACGGGCAGGGCCTGCCACGCTCCTCTCTGCGGTAAAACTCCAGGGGACTGCCTGAGCCTCTCACTCAGCAAGAGTCAAAACTGTCTTTTAAAAAAAGCCCAAACTTACATTCACTGCAGAAATGTTTCATTGCAGTTTATTACACTATGAGGCAGCAGTAACATTTAGATCATATTTCTTAGGCACTGAAGGCACTTTATAGATATTTTAAATTCATCTCAGACCTTGGTAAAATCTTTCTTAGACTATTTCAACATACTGAGGCTTGCTTCCCTCGTCGGCCTCGTTTTGGATCCCTGCTGGCGTCCTCCACCTCGCTCTGGAGCTGCGTGAGGTCTGTCTCCAGCTTCTTCTTGGTGTGGATGAGGCTGGTGTTCTGGGGGGAGCGGCAGGATTGTTACAGGCTGTGTCGGAGCCCAGGCCCGCGCCCCGCCGCCCCCTGCTCACCTGGGTGTGCAGGAGCTGCACCCTCTCGCTGGCGTCCAGGAGCTCCTGCTCGGCCATCTTCCGGCTCCTCTCCGTCTGCTCCAGGGTGGCCCGCAGCTCCTCGATCTCGGCCTGCAGCAGGTTGGCTCTGCGCTCCACCATGGCCAGCTGCTCCTTCAGGTCCTCCTGGCCCCGCAGGGCGTCGTCCAGGTGGAGCTGGGCGTCCTGGCCGGAGAGCAGTGGAGACGTGTGGTTGCAGCCGAGGCTGGAGGGCCCCGCGCCGCGCCCCGGCTCGCGTGGTGCGTGTCTGAGGGTGCAGCGGTGCCCCGCCAGGGAGCCCGCGCACCTTCAGCTGCCCCTGGACGCTCCGGAGGTGTCTGAGGGTCTCCGCGGCCTGGCGGTTGGTGTGGCTCAGCTGGATCTCGAGCTCGTTCAGGTCCCCCTCCATCTTCTTCTTGAGCCGGAGGGCCTCGTTCCGGCTCCGCACCTCAGCGTCCAGGGCGCTCTGCAGCGCCTCCACCGTTCTCTGCTGGTTCCTCTTCAGCTGCTCGACCTCCTCGTCCTTCTCAGCCCCCTTCCTGTCGACTTCTGACTTCACCTGTGTCAGTTCCAGCTGGATCCGGAGGATCTTGGCCTCTTCGTGCTCCAGGGCAGCCTTGGAGGAAGAAACACAAGACAGCCCGCTACCAGCGACGGGCAGGGCCTGCCACGCTCCTCTCTGCGGTAAAACTCCAGGGGACTGCCTGAGCCTCTCACTCAGCAAGAGTCAAAACTGTCTTTTAAAAAAAGCCCAAACTTACATTCACTGCAGAAATGTTTCATTGCAGTTTATTACACTATGAGGCAGCAGTAACATTTAGATCATATTTCTTAGGCACTGAAGGCACTTTATAGATATTTTAAATTCATCTCAGACCTTGGTAAAATCTTTCTTAGACTATTTCAACATACTGATTTTCTCCAGTAACTTGACTTGCAGGGATTGACCTGTCAGTCCCTGTGGTGCACCAGGAAAGGAGCCGGCACGAGGACGCGGACGCTGCGGACCCCGGGCAGGGCCAGGCTGGAGCCCCGTGCGTTCTGCTCACCTCTGCTTCCTCCAGAGCCAGCTGGATGTCAGCCTTTTCCAGGTCAATCTGCTTCCTTGATTTCTCCAGTTCGTGGATGGTTTTGCCACTTTCAGCGATTTGCTCCGTGAGATCGGCTATCTCTTCTGCAAAGACAGAAGTCTGGCTGCACTTGAACTTCTGCTCAGATGCCTGGCCGGGGAGCACCAGCCGAGCGCCCTGATTAGCTCCTCTACACAGCTCTGGGACGCTGCTTCCTGGAGGTGAGCTCATCTCCCTGCACACAGGGAGGCTGGGAAACAAGCGCTGGGGCTGGCTGCTCCGCCGGGGCCGGAGCGGACATGCGGATGGGGTTTGGGTCCTGAAGCCTCACTCTGGTGACAGCGGAGGGGTTCAGACAAACGGCTTACGCTCTAAATTCTTATTTTCTCGTTTCACAGTTTCGAGTTGATCTAAGGCTTCCTCGTAGGCGTTTTTCAGTTTGAAGAGCTCGGTGCTCAAGGAGCGGGACTCCTTCAGCGATGCCTCCAGCTCCGCCTGGCTCTCTTCACCCTTGGTTTTCCACTCAGCGAGCACCTGCAGCGCCAGGGAGACAGGCCCTCGCTCACCCGTCTCCTCCGGCTTCCAGCTCAGGGTTCCCTGAGTGTGACCACTCTGAGAAGCAGGGTCCCCTCAGCTGTGCTGCTTGCGTGGCCCCATGTTCCTCACTGTTGACGGACCAAGATTTCATTCCATGAATCAAGATCAGTCACTGGTCAGTAACAACTGCCAGCTCCAAAAAGCAAGTGGGTGCTTTGAGAAGGAACTAGCTGGGCGTCTTTGCCCCTTCCCTACTGTGAAAATGGCCCTGCACCTCTGAACCAAGGTTTTGATGAAATACTTACAGCAGCCTTGTCATAGAGGCAGCAGTAACATTTAGATCATATTTCTTAGGCACTGAAGGCACTTTATAGATATTTTAAATTCATCTCAGACCTTGGTAAAATCTTTCTTAGACTATTTCAACATACTGATTTTCTCCAGTAACTTGACTTGCAGGGATTGACCTGTCAGTCCCTGTGGTGCACCAGGAAAGGAGCCGGCACGAGGACGCGGACGCTGCGGACCCCGGGCAGGGCCAGGCTGGAGCCCCGTGCGTTCTGCTCACCTCTGCTTCCTCCAGAGCCAGCTGGATGTCAGCCTTTTCCAGGTCAATCTGCTTCCTTGATTTCTCCAGTTCGTGGATGGTTTTGCCACTTTCAGCGATTTGCTCCGTGAGATCGGCTATCTCTTCTGCAAAGACAGAAGTCTGGCTGCACTTGAACTTCTGCTCAGATGCCTGGCCGGGGAGCACCAGCCGAGCGCCCTGATTAGCTCCTCTACACAGCTCTGGGACGCTGCTTCCTGGAGGTGAGCTCATCTCCCTGCACACAGGGAGGCTGGGAAACAAGCGCTCGGGGCTGGCTGCTCCCGCCGGGGGCCGGAGCGGACATGCGGATGGGGTTTGGGTCCTGAAGCCTCACTCTGGTGACAGCGGGAGGGGGTTCAGACAAACGGCTTACGCTCTAAATTCTTATTTTCTCGTTTCACAGTTTCGAGTTGATCTAAGGCTTCCTCGTAGGCGTTTTTCAGTTTGAAGAGCTCGGTGCTCAAGGAGCGGGACTCCTTCAGCGATGCCTCCAGCTCCGCCTGGCTCTCTTCACCCTTGGTTTTCCACTCAGCGAGCACCTGCAGCGCCAGGGAGACAGGCCCTCGCTCACCCGTCTCCTCCGGCTTCCAGCTCAGGGTTCCCTGAGTGTGACCACTCTGAGAAGCAGGGTCCCCTCAGCTGTGCTGCTTGCGTGGCCCCATGTTCCTCACTGTTGACGGACCAAGATTTCATTCCATGAATCAAGATCAGTCACTGGTCAGTAACAACTGCCAGCTCCAAAAAGCAAGTGGGTGCTTTGAGAAGGAACTAGCTGGGCGTCTTTGCCCCTTCCCTACTGTGAAAATGGCCCTGCACCTCTGAACCAAGGTTTTGATGAAATACTTACAGCAGCCTTGTCATACGGAAGGGGAGGCTGCCAGAGGCCTCCCTCCGACAGACCAGCTGTGTTGGGGACCAAAAACGCGTGGGGCTGGACGGCTCTGGAGGAGGGGGCTTGGCTCCAGGGAAGGGCTTGAAAGGGAGCGCCACCGCCTCCCCTCCCGTTCGGTCAGGGGCTCGCCGAGGCCTGGCTGCTCCGGGGGCGGAGTCCGCACTGCGCCCGCCCCGCACCTTGTCAAAGTTCCTCTGCTTCTTGTCCAGGGTGGCAGCCAGGGAGTTGGCTCTGTCCACGTCAACCATCAGGTCCTCCACCTCCGCCTGCAGCCTCTGCTTGGTTTTCTCCAGGGACGCGCACTTAGCGTTCACCGCCTCCACCTGCTCCTCGGAATCCTGCAGGCGCTGAGCCAGCTTTTTCCTTCAGGAAGACAGAGGAGAAGCAGAGGGTGTTTAAGCTTCCGCCCGCTGGAACGTCTATTCAGCTGGCTGGGATCACTCAGCTATGCGAGTCAAACACCGCTTTCCCTCCAGGAGCCCAGGAGAACCTTCCGTCTGCTAAGAACCAGGGATCGACAGCCTGCCTGCCTGCCTCGAGCCAAGATCACGGCCCTTTGTCTCAATGAAATGAGCTAGCACAGGTCCGCTGCGGGCACAGGGCTGCCTTAGGAGACGGTGAGGCTCACGCCCGAGCCGCGCCCTCTCTCGCATCACTTGGGAGTGCCAGTTCTTCTGAAGAGAGAGCCCCTACTTGGCCTCCTCCAGCTCCTCCGTGCGCTGGATGGCGTCCGTCTCGTACTTGGTCCTCCACTGGGCCACCTCGCCGTTGGCCTTGGACAGCGCCCTCTGCAGCTCGGCCTTGCCCTCCTGCTCCTCCTCGTACTGCTCCCGCAGCAGGTCACAGTCGTGGCGGGCGGACTGCAGGGCGTGGGCCAGGGCGCTCTTGGCCTGCGGAGTCAGGAGAGAGGCCAGGCCCCCGTGGATGGGTGCTCAGCACCCCGGGCGTGATGCAGTCGGGGGTGTGCCCGCTGCCGTCCTCTCTGCAGGTGGCGCTTGAGGCTAGAGCAGGGGCCCACCTTGTTCTCCTCCTCTAGCTGCCTCTTGAGCTCTTCTGTTTGCTGCGTAAAGGCTTGCTTGCTTCTGGAAAGCTGCGACACTATGCTCTCCTTTTCTTCCAGCTGACGACTCAGCTCACCTGTGTCCAAGAGGAAGCGAGGCTTTTTTCATCCAGCCAGCCATTCCCTCCCTCCCTCAGAGCTTCCTGCTGTGTGTGAGGCGCCTTGCTGAGACCTGGGGGTGCCCCTGAAGCTGAGCGCACACGGGTGAGGTTCGGCTGGAAGCTCCCGAGGGTGCGCGGAGCAGGCACGGCCCGAGGCCTTCCTCACGGAGGCCTCTGTCCTCTCACTGCTGAACTCGCCACGCTCGCCTCCTCCAGACACAGTGATGGCCTTTCGCGTGTTACTCTGATGGCCGCCCTCCTGAAAACTTCCCTCGCAGCCCTCCCCAGACAAAGCCTGCCTTTTATTTGGACCTGCTGCCCCGGGGCCGCCCCTCCTGTGCCCCGGCGCTCACCCGCCTCGGTCTGCAGCCGGGACTTGTGCGCGCTCAGCTCGCTCAGGCTCCTCTGAGCCTCCTCGTTCCTGCCCCGGGCCTCGCTCAGCTGGTCCTCCAGGCTGCGGCAGAGCTTCTCCAGGGTGGCCTGCGGGGAGGGGAGGGGCGAGAGCAGAGTGAGCGCGGGTGTGCGGGAGGCCCCGCCTCCTTCACCTCCCGCCCGCACCTTAGACTTGGACACGCTCTCCACGCTGCCGCCGAGGTCGTCGAGCTCCAGCCTGAGCTCGCTCTTCTCCTTCTCCAGCTTCTGCTTCACCCGCTGCAGGCTGTCGATCTGCTCCCCCAGCTCCGCCACGCTGTCCGCGTGCTTCCTCCTGAGCGCGGCCGCCGTGGCCTCGTGCTGCAGGGTGGCCTCCTCCAGGTCCCGGCGCATCTTCAGGAACTCGGCCTCCCGCTTCTTGTTCAGCTCGATCTGGGTGGACGTGGCGCCGCCCGCCTCCTCCAGCCGCTCGCTCAGCTCCTCCAGCTCCCGGGCGAGGTCGCCACGCTGCTTCTCCGTCTTGGCGCGGGTTGCCCTCTCGGCCTCGATCTCCTCCTCCAGCTCCTCGATGCGGGCCTGTGCGGGCCGGCGTCCCGGGAGCGCCTTGACTCCCCGGGTCGGGAACAGGCGACTCCACCCTCCCTCAGGCAGACCACATCTCAGGAGCTCCCGGAGCAGCGCCCAGGCTGAGGGTCTCCCCATACGAGCTTCTCCTGCCTCAGCCTGGGCGTCCCGACCCAGGCCTCCCTCCCTCCCTCAGAGCTTCCTGCTGTGTGTGAGGCGCCTTGCTGAGACCTGGGGTGCCCCTGAAGCTGAGCGCACACGGTGAGGTTCGGCTGGAAGCTCCCGAGGGTGCGCGAGCAGGCACGGCCCAGGCCTTCCTCACGGAGGCCTCTGTCCTCTCACTGCTGAACTCGCCACGCTCGCCTCCTCCAGACACAGTGATGGCCTTTCGCGTGTTACTCTGATGGCCGCCCTCCTGAAAACTTCCCTCGCAGCCCTCCCCAGACAAAGCCTGCCTTTTATTTGGACCTGCTGCCCCGGGGCCGCCCCTCCTGTGCCCCGGCGCTCACCCGCCTCGGTCTGCAGCCGGGACTTGTGCGCGCTCAGCTCGCTCAGGCTCCTCTGAGCCTCCTCGTTCCTGCCCCGGGCCTCGCTCAGCTGGTCCTCCAGGCTGCGGCAGAGCTTCTCCAGGGTGGCCTGCGGGGAGGGGAGGGGCGAGAGCAGAGTGAGCGCGGGTGTGCGGGAGGCCCCGCCTCCTTCACCTCCCGCCCGCACCTTAGACTTGGACACGCTCTCCACGCTGCCGCCGAGGTCGTCGAGCTCCAGCCTGAGCTCGCTCTTCTCCTTCTCCAGCTTCTGCTTCACCCGCTGCAGGCTGTCGATCTGCTCCCCCAGCTCCGCCACGCTGTCCGCGTGCTTCCTCCTGAGCGCGGCCGCCGTGGCCTCGTGCTGCAGGGTGGCCTCCTCCAGGTCCCGGCGCATCTTCAGGAACTCGGCCTCCCGCTTCTTGTTCAGCTCGATCTGGGTGGACGTGGCGCCGCCCGCCTCCTCCAGCCGCTCGCTCAGCTCCTCCAGCTCCCGGGCGAGGTCGCCACGCTGCTTCTCCGTCTTGGCGCGGGTTGCCCTCTCGGCCTCGATCTCCTCCTCCAGCTCCTCGATGCGGGCCTGTGCGGGCCGGCGTCCCGGGAGCGCCTTGACTCCCCGGGTCGGGAACAGGCGACTCCACCCTCCCTCAGGCAGACCACATCTCAGGAGCTCCCGGAGCAGCGCCCAGGCTGAGGGTCTCCCCATACGAGCTTCTCCTGCCTCAGCCTGGGCGCTCGCACTGCAGCGGCTGACCCAGAATAGCCTCCCTTCCAACTATGCACTGACGTGAAATACTTCAGTTCACGTTTTGTTTAAAATTACGGAAAACCTGTCCATCACTACTGGAGCAGCCTGGCAGAAATGGTCCTGTCCTTGTTCTGACGTCCTAAAGCAGACATCCCACCCACCGTGGATGACGCCGTGTGGAGAGAGTCCCAGGCGCCCCTACCTGGAGCTCCTTGATCTTCTTCTGAAATTGCAGGCCCAGGGTCTGCTCGTCTTCCACTTTGCTCTGCAGCTGACTGTACTCGAAGTCCTTCCTGTGGAGGGAAATGCAGAGCGGGTGACGACCAGCGACCTGGGCACCGTGCAGGGGATGGGGACCCGAGTGCAGCAGAGGCAGGCGCACTTCTTGAGCCTCTCGTCCAGCTGCTGCTTGTCGTTCTCCAGGTCCACGATGGACTCCTGAGCGAGCTTCAGGTCTCCCTCCAGCTTCCTCTTGTTCCTTTCCAGGTCCACACGGAGCTTCTTCTCTTGTTCTAGGGAGCTTTCCAGCTGCAAAAGGCACCATCTGCTTTTGAGAACGAGTGCTTTGTGCCCCGGGCTTCTCGCGGGCTCTTTCCGCCCTGAACCCAGCCTCCCGACGCGCATCCTTCACTCACATCGTCCACCTGCTGCTCCAGTTTGCTCTTGATTTTGCTCAGAGAGCTGACTTTGTCTTCTTCAGCTTGGAGGTCGTCCAGGGTCTGCTGGTGGGCCTCCTGGAGGGCTTTCTTCTCCCTGGTCAACTTTGCAATGGTCTCATCTAACCCAGCGAGTTCCTCAGTGAGGTTCTTCACCTGCGAAGATGCCACAGGCAGTTATAAGAAAAGATCAAGTCGGGTTCATCCTGACCACCTCGGTAGCAAGACCCAGAAAGACTGTACCTTGTTCTCCGTGGCGTGTTTCTCCTTCTCCACCTTGGCCAGTGTCAGCTCAAGGTCGTCTATGTCTTTCTTCAGTTCTGAACACTCGTCCTCCAGTTTTCTCTTCTTGGCCGTCAGCTCCGCGTTCATCTCTTCCTCGTCCTCGGCTCTCTCCGTCACCTCCTTGATCTTGGCCTCCAGCTGGAACTTGGCTTTGATCAGCTGGTCACATCGTTCCTCTGCATCCAACAAGTTTTCACTTTCCTTAAAAAAGAAAAAAAATAATGATGATTTCCTCTAATGGCTTAAAGGTAAGGTTTGTGACATTCCAGCCTTTTGCTGAGTGGAGTGCACTGGAGATGGTGAAGGACAGAGGAGCCTGGTGGGCTGCGGTCCACGGGGTCACAGTCAGACCTGCGCTCGTGACTGAACAACAACAGTGTTTTGTTCTATGTGAAGTCCTTTTTGAAGCATACCCAGTAAAAAGCAGAAATCCCACCCAAAACCCAGTTTTCTGAGATAATCAAATCTAGACGATTTTTTTATGAAGAGTCCCTGAGCACGTACGGCTTGCACTTGGAGCTGCAGGTCGTTCTTCTCTTGCACCAGAGTCACCAGTTTCTCCTCCAGTTCCTTCCGCTTTGCCTCTGACTTGGCCAGTTCGTCCTTGGTTTTCTGGAACTCCTCCTTCATGGTGGCCATCTCCTTCTCCGTCTCCGCACTCTTCAGCAGGGGCTTGATCTTGAAGAACAGCTTCATCCAGGGCCAGTGCTTGACGTTCATGAAGGCTCGGATGTTGTACTGGATGCAGAAGATGGACTCCCTGGAATAAAAGCGGCCGTTATTCCTGAGGGACTCCCCACGTCTCCCGAAGCACTTGGGGCTGCGCACAGGCCCCGCCCGACCTTCTCTGCACCATCTTCTGGAATTCCACGCGCATGAGGAACCCTCTGCACACGGCCTGCGTGCGGGTGATGAGCCTGGCCAGGCGGTCGTCCCGCATCTCCTCCAGGGTGCCCAGCAAGCCGGCCTTGAAGAACACCTTGAGGGGAGAGGGAGGCCCTGGGTCAGTTTTCCAGAGGGTTCTCTCGGGAGCCACAGGCCAGCGTACCTCGGGGCCGACGTGTATACCTTGGTGTGTCCAAACTTGTACTGCGTGTGGTCGATGTCAATGGAGGCCAGCAGCTTTTCACACGCCTTCTTGCTGTCGATGAACTGGCCCTCGGGGACGGCGCTGGCGTTCAGCACTCGGTATCTGCCGTGGGGAAGGACGCGTCATAAGCTGTCGGCAAAGACCTGCACTCTGGAAACCAGGTCAGGCCTTCCAAGAGGCAAGAAGGCCAAGGTCCTGAGAGGCAGGGAGGCTCGCCCTTGGTCACAGGCCAGACAGTGGCCTGGACTCCGGGCCTCCTGACTCCTCTTCACCAGGGCCTCTCCTGCCCTGTGTGTATCAGAGAAGGGCCTGAGAAAGTGTGGGAGGAAGACGTGTGTCCATCTAGGCCAGAGGGTGGGAAAATCATTTTACATTTTACACAGCTCTTCTGCTGAAATGGGACTTTTGGTGCCAGTACTCCTCCCTCTCAGATTCCAGCGTTTACACATCCTCTGAAGGAGCGGATCGCCTTCCACACGCCTGCTCAGTCACTAAGTCGTGTCCGACTCTCTGCAGCCCACCCGGCTCCTCTGTGCCTGGGATTCTCCAGGCAAGAAGACTGGAATGGGCTGCCAGGCCCTTCTCCAAGGGATCTTCCCAGCCCAGTGGTTTTCTGGAACTCCTCCTTCATGGTGGCCATCTCCTTCTCCGTCTCCGCACTCTTCAGCAGGGGCTTGATCTTGAAGAACAGCTTCATCCAGGGCCAGTGCTTGACGTTCATGAAGGCTCGGATGTTGTACTGGATGCAGAAGATGGACTCCCTGGAATAAAAGCGGCCGTTATTCCTGAGGGACTCCCCACGTCTCCCGAAGCACTTGGGGCTGCGCACGGGCCCCCGCCCGACCTTCTCTGCACCATCTTCTGGAATTCCACGCGCATGAGGAACCCTCTGCACACGGCCTGCGTGCGGGTGATGAGCCTGGCCAGGCGGTCGTCCCGCATCTCCTCCAGGGTGCCCAGCAAGCCGGCCTTGAAGAACACCTTGAGGGGAGAGGGAGGCCCTGGGTCAGTTTTCCAGAGGGTTCTCTCGTGAGCCACAGGCCAGCGTCCCTCGGGGCCGACGTGTATACCTTGGTGTGTCCAAACTTGTACTGCGTGTGGTCGATGTCAATGGAGGCCAGCAGCTTTTCACACGCCTTCTTGCTGTCGATGAACTGGCCCTCGGGGACGGCGCTGGCGTTCAGCACTCGGTATCTGCCGTGGGGAAGGACGCGTCATAAGCTGTCGGCAAAGACCTGCACTCTGGAAACCAGGTCAGGCCTTCCAAGAGGCAAGAAGGCCAAGGTCCTGAGAGGCAGGGAGGCTCGCCCTTGGTCACAGGCCAGACAGTGGCCTGGACTCCGGGCCTCCTGACTCCTCTTCACCAGGGCCTCTCCTGCCCTGTGTGTATCAGAGAAGGGCCTGAGAAAGTGTGGGAGGAAGACGTGTGTCCATCTAGGCCAGAGGGTGGGAAAATCATTTTACATTTTACACAGCTCTTCTGCTGAAATGGGACTTTTGGTGCCAGTACTCCTCCCTCTCAGATTCCAGCGTTTACACATCCTCTGAAGGAGCGGATCGCCTTCCACACGCCTGCTCAGTCACTAAGTCGTGTCCGACTCTCTGCAGCCCACCCGGCTCCTCTGTGCCTGGGATTCTCCAGGCAAGAAGACTGGAATGGGCTGCCAGGCCCTTCTCCAAGGGATCTTCCCAGCCCAGGGACTGAACCCGGGTCTCCTGCGTGAGCAGGCGGATTCTTTACCCCCGAGCCCTCTGGAAACCCTGTGCTACTCACCTCTGTTTGAAGTCCCCGTAGAGAATCCTGTTGGGGAAGCCCTTCCTGCAGATGCGGATGCCCTCCAGGACGCCGTTGCACCTCAGCTGGTGCAGCACCAGGCTGTGCTCCATGGCCCCTGAGAGGAGAACAGCGGACGTCGGCGTCACACAGGGTCTCCTGACACCTCGGCGCCGCCGTCAGAGCCAGCGGGAGTCTCACCCGGCGTCTTGGTTTCATTGGGGATTATACAGCGCACAAAGTGAGGGTGGGTGGTCCTTAAATTTGACATCAGCTTGTTCAGGTTTTCCTGAAAGAGAAAGATTAAACTTGACGTGAGCAGGCTGGGCTTTTAGAAACACAGCTATATAGTGTAACAGTAAAAAGATACATGTTTTAAACTTACCATGAATTCTAATAAAGGCCTCATTTAACTCTTTAATAGTCTGTCGGCTAGAAGTGCGGGTAAGTGACTGATAGAACAGTCTTTTGCTTCACAGCGAGCCACAGGCTAGCCTAGCGCAGGACGCCTGCTGAAATCAGCTCAGGGGAGCTGTCGGGTCCACTGGGCGCCTGAGTCGCCACTGCCTGCACCCTTCAGGCAAGTCCGAACGTCGTGCTGCGGACTCGCCCCGAGGCTGGCAGCGCAGCCAGCTGCAGCATGGGAGGGGTTAAATCCCGTCCTCCGCTTGGCACAGCTCGCCCAGACATCCGCCCCTCACCTCACTCAGTGAGAGCAACCAGATTCAGACCACGCCACTGTCCTTGAATAAACCAAGCTGAGCATCTTGACCTCACTCGTTCTGAGATGACTTCAACATCACAAGCAAATACATTGTATCTGTCTTACCCTGAAAAGAGCGGAGACCGTTTGGAAGGAAGAACCCTTCTTCTTGGCAACTTTCTTCTTTCCTCCATCAGCTGAAAGAGAAGAGGGCGTGTGGCGTTAGCAGGAGCCGTTTCCTCCGCGGGCTCGCGTCGGGGAGCAGCACGGGCTGGAGTCCGCCCGGGAGCCTGTTACCATCCGCGGGGGCGAAGGTGGCGTAGAGGTGTGCCAGGAGCCTGCTGGAGGACTTCTGGTAGAGCCCGACCACCGTCTCGTTCAGGGGGTCCTTGTTCTTCTCCAGCCAGCCCGAGACGCTGTAGTCCACGGTGCCCGCGTAGTGCACCAGCGAGAAGTGGGCCTCGGCTCTGCCCTTGACCACCTTGGGCTTCTGGAAGTTGTTGGACTTGCCCAGGTGCTGGTCATAGAGCTTGTTCTTGAAGGAGGTGTCCGTGGCCTTGGGGAACATGCACTCCTCTTCCAGGATGGAGAAGATGCCCAGGGGCTGGAGGGAGGCGGAGGCGCGGGTGAGCGGGGCCGCGGTGCCAGGCAGCAGGCGAGGGGCGGGCACGGGGCGCACACCACAGCACCTTCTCGATGAGCTCGATGCAGGCGGCCAGGTCCATCCCGAAGTCGATGAAGGTCCACTCGATGCCCTCCTTCTTGTACTCCTCCTGCTCCAGCACGAACATGTGGTGGTTGAAGAACTGCTGCAGCTTCTCGTTGGTGAAGTTGATGCACAGCTGCTCCAGGCTGTTATACTAACAGCAAAACACCACGTTCACGTGGAAGGCTAGACCACGCTCAGGGCAGAGCCCCGGCAGCCTTCCTCCTCCCCTCGTCTCGGGCTCCCGGCAGCTCAGGTGTGCTTGCAGGTGTGGTCACACTCTTGGGCTCTGCTCACACTCCTCTCCCTGGAGTCTTCTCCAGAGCTCCAGCTGGAAGCCCTGTCTCCCTCCGCTTGGCACAGCTCGCCCAGACATCCGCCCCTCACCTCACTCAGTGAGAGCAACCAGATTCAGACCACGCCACTGTCCTTGAATAAACCAAGCTGAGCATCTTGACCTCACTCGTTCTGAGATGACTTCAACATCACAAGCAAATACATTGTATCTGTCTTACCCTGAAAAGAGCGGAGACCGTTTGGAAGGAAGAACCCTTCTTCTTGGCAACTTTCTTCTTTCCTCCATCAGCTGAAAGAGAAGAGGGCGTGTGGCGTTAGCAGGAGCCGTTTCCTCCGCGGGCTCGCGTCGGGGAGCAGCACGGGCTGGAGTCCGCCCGGGAGCCTGTTACCATCCGCGGGGGCGAAGGTGGCGTAGAGGTGTGCCAGGAGCCTGCTGGAGGACTTCTGGTAGAGCCCGACCACCGTCTCGTTCAGGGGGTCCTTGTTCTTCTCCAGCCAGCCCGAGACGCTGTAGTCCACGGTGCCCGCGTAGTGCACCAGCGAGAAGTGGGCCTCGGCTCTGCCCTTGACCACCTTGGGCTTCTGGAAGTTGTTGGACTTGCCCAGGTGCTGGTCATAGAGCTTGTTCTTGAAGGAGGTGTCCGTGGCCTTGGGGAACATGCACTCCTCTTCCAGGATGGAGAAGATGCCCAGGGGCTGGAGGGAGGCGGAGGCGCGGGTGAGCGGGGCCGCGGTGCCAGGCAGCAGGCGAGGGGCGGGCACGGGGCGCACACCACAGCACCTTCTCGATGAGCTCGATGCAGGCGGCCAGGTCCATCCCGAAGTCGATGAAGGTCCACTCGATGCCCTCCTTCTTGTACTCCTCCTGCTCCAGCACGAACATGTGGTGGTTGAAGAACTGCTGCAGCTTCTCGTTGGTGAAGTTGATGCACAGCTGCTCCAGGCTGTTATACTAACAGCAAAACACCACGTTCACGTGGAAGGCTAGACCACGCTCAGGGCAGAGCCCCGGCAGCCTTCCTCCTCCCCTCGTCTCGGGCTCCCGGCAGCTCAGGTGTGCTTGCAGGTGTGGTCACACTCTTGGGCTCTGCTCACACTCCCTCTCCCTGGAGTCTTCTCCAGAGCTCCAGCTGGAAGCCCTGTCTCCCTCTCCCGAGCCCGCTCTGGGAGTCTTACTCCAGCCCCCACACAAAGGGGAACCCGAACCTCAAAGATCTCAAAGCCAGCGATGTCCAGGACGCCGATGAAGTGCTGTCTCGGCAGCTTGGTGTCCAGCTGCTGGTTGATGCGGGTGACCATCCAGAGGAACAACTTCTCGTACACGGATTTGGAGAGGGCGTTCACGGCGTGGTGCACCTGGGGGGGTGGGTGGCGTCCATGCTGAGTCTGTGGGCAGCAGCCATCGGGTCACTACGTCCCTTCCTGGCCTCATGGCAGGCACTTACCTGGTCCACAGTCTGGCCCTTGGTAACGTACTCATTCCCAACTTTCACTCTGGGGAAGCATAAAGCTTTCAGGAGGTCCGAAGAGTTCAAGCCCATCAGGTAGGCTGTCTTGTCAGCCACTGGCAGGAGAGAAGGCCAGTTACAAGGGAAACCTGATGCTTGGCAAAGCTGAAGAACCCCACTTCTGAAAACCATCCAGAAATTTCAATGCTTGGCTCAGCTCGTCTCCATGTGTTACAGTACGTGCCTCTAAACTGCTTACCTGGACCAGTGGGGGCTAAGTCACTCAGAGAATAGGATGGTTTTATGAGAAGGCAGCCCCGAGTTCCAGAAAACCCTGGTCACTCCTTACTGTGTCTGAAGCAGGACTTCTCTAGTGACGCCGCGGACAGGGCAGCAGCCGGGCCTGGCCGCACCCAAGCCCGGCGGAAGTTCCTCTCTCCAGGAGGAGGAAGGATCAACTGCTTCTGAAAGCGGCCCCGAGCCGTCTCGGCCCTGGCGCCTGGCCCGCAGGTGACACGGTACCTTCGGTGCCATCCGGCTCCGCCTGCTCCTCCCGCTGCTTCTGCTTGAACTTCATGTTCCCGTAGTGCAGCACGGCGCCCGTCCAGCTTGTAGAGCCCAGACTTCTCCTCCGGGCTGAAGCCCAGGATGTCAATGGCGCTCTGGCATTGGAGAGCGTGCCAGTCAGCTGACTCGGCGATGGACCAGGACCCCCCCCCCACACACGGTTCTCCCGGTCCACTCACATCCGTGGCCAGCAGCTCCTCGGCGTCGTCGATGCTGGCCACCAGGATCTCGCCCTGGCTGATGAAGGGGTAGTCGTATGGGTTGGTTGTGATGAGCAGCAGTTCTGTAACGATGACAGTTAGAGGGGGTCACGTGGATGCAATGGAAACACATCCCCCACCTGGGGCTCCTGCATCCTCAGCCGGGACTCTTGCTGCTTGGCCCAGGCTCTGGTGAGTGCAGAGTTAGAAATCTCTTTAAAGTCTTTCATACCCAGGCTATGGCTGAATATAAAATTCAGGGAAGACTGCATGGTACAAACCAGCCATGCAGGGTACAAACCCCAGAGAGAGTATTTAAATCCTGTTGCTTTGCATGCAAATAGCACAGATCCGTGTCTGCTGGCAAAGCTTAAATGGGGAAACAGGCTGAGTATGGGCCAGGACAGAGCCACGAAGGGAAGCCCAGATGGTTTGGTAGAATCATGGTCTTTCCCAGAACTGTGGAACGCTGCAGCCTGTTTCCAGGCTTGGGCCCAGAAGGCTGAGCAGACTGTTTAAATGTGCCGCAGATTTCAATGCTTGGCTCAGCTCGTCTCCATGTGTTACAGTACGTGCCTCTAAACTGCTTACCTGGACCAGTGGGGGCTAAGTCACTCAGAGAATAGGATGGTTTTATGAGAAGGCAGCCCCGAGTTCCAGAAAACCCTGGTCACTCCTTACTGTGTCTGAAGCAGGACTTCTCTAGTGACGCCGCGGACAGGGCAGCAGCCGGGCCTGGCCGCACCCAAGCCCGGCGGAAGTTCCTCTCTCCAGGAGGAGGAAGGATCAACTGCTTCTGAAAGCGGCCCCGAGCCGTCTCGGCCCTGGCGCCTGGCCCGCAGGTGACACGGTACCTTCGGTGCCATCCGGCTCCGCCTGCTCCTCCCGCTGCTTCTGCTTGAACTTCATGTTCCCGTAGTGCAGCACGGCGCCCGTCAGCTTGTAGAGCCCAGACTTCTCCTCCGGGCTGAAGCCCAGGATGTCAATGGCGCTCTGGCATTGGAGAGCGTGCCAGTCAGCTGACTCGGCGATGGACCAGGACCCCCCCCCCACACACGGTTCTCCCGGTCCACTCACATCCGTGGCCAGCAGCTCCTCGGCGTCGTCGATGCTGGCCACCAGGATCTCGCCCTGGCTGATGAAGGGGTAGTCGTATGGGTTGGTTGTGATGAGCAGCAGTTCTGTAACGATGACAGTTAGAGGGGGTCACGTGGATGCAATGGAAACACATCCCCCACCTGGGGCTCCTGCATCCTCAGCCGGGACTCTTGCTGCTTGGCCCAGGCTCTGGTGAGTGCAGAGTTAGAAATCTCTTTTAAAGTCTTTCATACCCAGGCTATGGCTGAATATAAAATTCAGGGAAGACTGCATGGTACAAACCAGCCATGCAGGGTACAAACCCCAGAGAGAGTATTTAAATCCTGTTGCTTTGCATGCAAATAGCACAGATCCGTGTCTGCTGGCAAAGCTTAAATGGGGAAACAGGCTGAGTATGGGCCAGGACAGAGCCACGAAGGGAAGCCCAGATGGTTTGGTAGAATCATGGTCTTTCCCAGAACTGTGGAACGCTGCAGCCTGTTTCCAGGCTTGGGCCCAGAAGGCTGAGCAGACTGAGCCAGAGAGCCAAGAAGGGCCCGAGGCCCCTGTTGGGAGCCAAATGAACGGCAGTGGACATCCACCAGCAGGTGGTTTCCTCAGACTGGGCGTGAGGCTGGTTTCTGTGGGTGAGCACAAGGGGGCGCCAGAGGACCACTCAGCGCTAGGTCGCACCGCCAGTGCTCCTGAACCAGTTTCCTGAAGGCAAGTAGGCCTCAGCCTTTTACTGTCCCTTGGATTGTACTTCTCACTGTCAAAACAGCCACGTCCCGTTTCTCAGACAGACTTCCTCTGTGAGGAGGCACCACGCTCTTTGAGCTGAGACACCCAGACCAGCCCCTCCAGGGCATCCTCACCTATGAGCTCCGGCTTCTTATTGGAGAGAATCTGGTAGAAGATGTGGTAGCTTCTCTCGGCCTTCAGCTGGAAGGTCACTCTCGATTTTTCCAGGAGATCTAGGACCACAAACTCAGGAGTGTCTTCCCCACTGCTCCCCCGCTGTCCCGAGACCCCCGACCCCAGGAGCCTACTCACAGGTCTCAATGTCCGCAGAGGCCAGCTTGCCCGTGGTGCCGAAATGGATGCGGATGAACTTGCCCTGTGTGGGGGGAGACCGGGCACCCTGACTCCCGCTGTTTCCCCGCCTCCCGGGGAGGCGGCGCGTCTTCCCCAGGGGCTTGCAGGTAGGTGTCCCCTTCTGGCCTCTCTCTGCTGTGCCTCCTCCTCCCTCCCCTCCTTCCACACTGCCTCTGCACGTCACCCCAGCCGGTCAGCAGCGTCACCATCTGTTCAAGATGCAGACCCGACCGTGTCCCTTCCCTCGAGCAGGATCCTGACTTCCTCCCGGCCGGCACGCTCCCCGCTGCGGGTCCCTGCCCGCTGCCGCCCCTCCGCACCTCCCTGCCTCAGCTCCGCGCCGGCCTCACTGTGGCTGCTCCGACCCCCTGGAGGCCCCTCGACTCGGCCAGTCCCCGCCCACCCCGAGACTGTGTCTTCTCACGCTGCGGACCTCGGGCTCACAGGCCAGTGCCCCAGGAGAGCGCCCTGCAGGCCCGTCTGAAGGAGACCCGGCCGCAGCGGCACTGCGCTCATCCCCCTCTCCGCACCGTCTACGGGGAACGGTGCCAGGCGGCCGTGGACGTGCGTCCTCCCCCCGCACTGTCCCCTCCCAGCACGGCGGCTCCGGAGCGGGACCTGCCCACCCACAGGCCGCGGGGGCTCCCAGCCGCGCCCAGCCCAGACTCACAAAGCGGGACGAGTTGTCGTTCCGCACGGTCTTGGCGTTCCCGAAGGCCTCCAGCAGCGGGTTGGCGCTGATGATCTGGTCTTCCAGCGTGCCCTGGGGCAGGGAGCCGGGTGGGAAGAGCCGCGCGTGAGCGTGAGCGTGAGCGTGAGGTGAGCTCCGGCACCCTCCCGCTCCCCAGCTTTCCAGCCCGGGCGCTCCAGACGCCTCTCGCCACGCGGTGTGTCTGGCTCTGGCGGAGTGTCCCCACGTGACCCTCCCGTACCCTTCAGCGCCTCGGCGCTCCAGGGCCGAGGTCCTCTGTGTGCACGTCCTACTGCTGCGATGCCCGTCTTGAAGGGCAAGGGGACGCTGCAGTTCTCTCCAGTGTGTGTGGTTCTGGCATGTGCCGGCCTCTCCCAAGCGAACTTGCCCAAGCGGAGCCAGAGGCTCCTCCTCCAGCCCCCGCAGGGTCTGGTGCTGGGAGAGCACCCCCAGGCCGGGGCGTCTGGCGGAACCGGCCGTCCAGGGAGATCCTCAGCCGTGCCGCCTCCTCCCTTGAGGAGGGGGCTGCCCCTGCCCTCGCGCCCCGTGCCCTCACTCTCAAGGTAAGACGAGCGCGAGCAGAGGCGGCCGCTCCCTTCTCCTCACCCTCATCTTGGCGTCCTTCTTCTTGGTGAGGTCTCCAGTCGCTGCAATTGTTGCAAAGTACTGGATGACTCTCTTGGTGTTCACGGTTTTCCCTGCCCCGGATTCTCCGCTGTTCAGAGCGATCAAAAGAGAGAGAACGAGAGAGAGTCCTGTGAGTGTCAACAGCCTCCTAAGGTGTCAGCGAAGCCACATCGGAAGTGAGGACTGCCGCCCCCACCCTGGGAGACCACTCAGGCCAGGGCCCCAGGGAGCCTGGACAGGACCCCAGCTTCCCGAGGCCTCCCGCGCCTTCTGGCCTGTCCACCCGTCCGTCTTGACATCACGGACTTCGTTTTCTGAACCTTCGAACAGCAGAACGAGAGGCGCCTCCCCCTCTGCGCTGGGGATGGGGCCACACAGCGAGAACGCTCCGCACCCTGGATACTCACGTGATCAGGATCGACTGGTTCTCACGATCTGCCAAAGGGAAAAACAATATAGGGCTGACGGCGTTCTGGAAAGAGCTTCCTCAACCGAACGCCCATCGACCGCGGGGAGGAGTAAGAGATGGGGCCCACACACAATGGAGTAGCACTTGGCCATAAAAAAGGGTGAAACGATGCCATCTGTGGCCACATGAATGGATCGAGAAACTGTATTAAGGGAAGGGAGTCAGACTGACTGACAGATGTCGTATATCACTTACGTGTGCTTCTATGATACAAATGGACTAGTTACAAACTAGTTACAAACTACAAACAGACTTGCATAGAAAACAAACCTATGGTTACCAAAGGGGAAAGGCGGTGGGGGATAAATTAGGGTTTGGGGATCAGCAGATATAAATGACTATATATAAAATAAATAAGGTCCTTCTGTGTAACCCAGGGAGCTATAAGCAGTATCCTAGAATAAGCTATAATGGAAAAGAATCTGAAAAAAATTGTACAACTGGATCACTTTGCTGTATATTAGAAATCAACACATTGTAAATCAACTACATTTCAATAAAATTTTTTGAACAGCGCGTCCCAGCTCTGCACGTCTCCAGCAGTCAGAGTCCACCGCACAATTTTCTTCCTGACTAGCACGGGGTTTGCTCTGGGTAGGAGCACGAGGAGGCTCCGCCTTAAGAGGTGGCTCAGAGAGGCTCGGCCAGCCGCCGGCCTCCCACTGTGTCAGGCTGAACCGTATGAAACGGTCAGTCTTTGCTTGGGGCCCCCAGAAATGTCGGGATCACGTGCGGTAACCCCGGGTTGCATAAAATCTGAGCTGCTCGCCAGGGCCTGCCAGGGCCCGCCAGGCCCTAAACCCTCTGACCTCATTCTTTACGCGCTCGACCCTCACGGGACCTCCCCTCTGCACAGGGGACGGAGCCACAGCCGCGAGGACCCTCCACACCCTGGACACTTCCGTGATCAGAACCGACAGGCTGGCCCACGGCTGCCTGTCGACCCCCCGCGCCCTGCCCGCGCCTACCCCTACCCGGGCGTCCTCCGCGGAGACCCACCCGTGAGCATGAACTGATAGGCGTTGTCCGAGATGGAGAAGATGTGGGGCGGGGCCTCCTGGCGCTTCTTGCCCCGGTAGGCCGCCACCACCTCGGGGTTGTACACCGGCAGCCACTTGTAGGGGTTGACGGTGACGCAGAAGAGGCCCGAGTAGGTCTGTGGGAGCATAAGAAAATAGCTGTGTGCGTATAAACCCCGCTGCCTTCGGTGTTTCCCTTCCCTCCACGAGCGACTCGAAAGGCGGCGAGAGAGGCCTCCTCCCCAGGGCTGAGGCAGCTGAGATGCGAGGGGTGCGGCCGGCCTCGACAGCGGGGGACGGCACCGGGGCCCAGCCTCGGCCCTCTCTCCGGCTCCCGCACCCCACTGTCTTCTCACTTTTTCATCCTCCACCTCCCTCGTCCCCTTCTTTTTGTTCTTATCCCCCTCCCCCGTTTTGCTGAACAGCGCAGTCAAGCACGGATCCCTCTACAGCTCAGCCCGCCCCGCCCCGCCCCGCCCCCCGGGAGCCGGCAGGCCTGGGCACTGACGTAGATCATCCAAGAGGTGTAGCGGTCCTTGAGGTTGTAGAGGACGGCCGGCTCGTTCAGGTGCGTCAGCATGGCCATGTCCTCGATCCGGTCGAACTTGGGGGGGTTCATCGCATACACATCCTCCGGCTTCACCACCAGGGTCTGCAGGGGAAGGGGTGCGGTGCCCACCTGGCTCCTCTCTGCCAGCGTGTCTGTCTCCCACACCCGCTCTGGAGACTGCCCGTCGGCCAAGGAGGGAGGTGGGGCTGTGGCAGCTCGAGGTAGTGGAGATGGAGTGGGGATCCGCTCTGTTCCTCTCCAATGGCCCAGAGTGGGAGGGACGGAAAGGAGAGGAGGGTCTCAGTGGGCTCTGGGCAGCAGGAACCTCCCCCCAGGCCCGCCAGGCCCTAAACCCTCTGACCTCATTCTTTACGCGCTCGACCCTCACGGGACCTCCCCTCTGCACAGGGGACGGAGCCACAGCCGCGAGGACCCTCCACACCCTGGACACTTCCGTGATCAGAACCGACAGGCTGGCCCACGGCTGCCTGTCGACCCCCCGCGCCCTGCCCGCGCCTACCCCTACCCGGGCGTCCTCCGCGGAGACCCACCCGTGAGCATGAACTGATAGGCGTTGTCCGAGATGGAGAAGATGTGGGGCGGGGCCTCCTGGCGCTTCTTGCCCCGGTAGGCCGCCACCACCTCGGGGTTGTACACCGGCAGCCACTTGTAGGGGTTGACGGTGACGCAGAAGAGGCCCGAGTAGGTCTGTGGGAGCATAAGAAAATAGCTGTGTGCGTATAAACCCCGCTGCCTTCGGTGTTTCCCTTCCCTCCACGAGCGACTCGAAAGGCGGCGAGAGAGGCCTCCTCCCCAGGGCTGAGGCAGCTGAGATGCGAGGGGTGCGGCCGGCCTCGACAGCGGGGGACGGCACCGGGGCCCAGCCTCGGCCCTCTCTCCGGCTCCCGCACCCCACTGTCTTCTCACTTTTTCATCCTCCACCTCCCTCGTCCCCTTCTTTTTGTTCTTATCCCCCTCCCCCGTTTTGCTGAACAGCGCAGTCAAGCACGGATCCCTCTACAGCTCAGCCCGCCCCGCCCCGCCCCGCCCCCCGGGAGCCGGCAGGCCTGGGCACTGACGTAGATCATCCAAGAGGTGTAGCGGTCCTTGAGGTTGTAGAGGACGGCCGGCTCGTTCAGGTGCGTCAGCATGGCCATGTCCTCGATCCGGTCGAACTTGGGGGGGTTCATCGCATACACATCCTCCGGCTTCACCACCAGGGTCTGCAGGGGAAGGGGTGCGGTGCCCACCTGGCTCCTCTCTGCCAGCGTGTCTGTCTCCCACACCCGCTCTGGAGACTGCCCGTCGGCCAAGGAGGGAGGTGGGGCTGTGGCAGCTCGAGGTAGTGGAGATGGAGTGGGGATCCGCTCTGTTCCTCTCCAATGGCCCAGAGTGGGGAGGGATGACGGAAAGGAGAGGAGGGTCTCAGTGGGCTTCGGGGATGACACAGGCCCACAGCCAGCAGGAACCTCTCCAGCGGCACACGGGTCTGTGCCGTCTGCTCAGGGCACGGCAGGTGCACAGCGGCCCTGAGGCGGGGACAGAAGAGGCGGCGGCAGGTGGCACAGGCCTCCAGGCCGGCGTCCCAGGTCAGCGTCCTGCGCTCTGCAAGCGGCTCCCAGCCCCGCCCCTGCGTCTCGCCCGTTCACCCCCACCCACCCGAGCCTGTGAAAGGAACCCACGCTGCTGCCTTTCTGGGGCCGGAAAGCTACGGGCCAGAAGCAACCACTAGGTGGTTCCAGGCCCTGGCAAGCACCTTTTGCTCCCCTGAGAGGAGCAGCCCCCCGCCCCAGTGCCTGGAGGGCTGGAGGACCCGGCCTGGGGGGAGTGGAGCTCAGCGTCCTCTCCCCACCCTGCCCTCAGCCCCCTCCTGTCTGAGACCTGCTCTGAAGATGGTGGTTTTCCCAGTCCTGCCACAGCCCTCCCATGAGGTGAGGGTCTAGACGCGTTAGCCTGTCCTCCATCAGGTCTAGCTTCGGGATCCCTGTGGCTTCGGAAGCTGTTCTTCACTTGTCACTGGAAAGGTACTGAGAGCCACGCTCGAGATTCAGGGCTTGGAGGCGTCGCTGGGCCGTGTCTCTGCCTTTTTCCTTCATGTCCTATCATCCCATTTCCTTTACTCCTCTCATTTGGATTTCCCATTACCCTAATTCTTTTTAACCTTTCTTAGAACATTTCCAGATTCCTCTGGTCTAGGTTCCAGACAGCAGGCATGTCCAGAATTCCTCCCGGCACCCGCATGCCAGCCTGGGCAGAAGGGAGCGGGCTGCACGGCTCATCGCCTTGCCAATGCGGAGGCTGCTGCCTCCGTCAGGCCTGTACCCCAGGCTCCCGGACCCGCTCGCCTCGCTTCCTTGCACTCTCGCCAGAGGCACTGGGGACGCCAGGCTCCAGAGGAGAGGTGCTGAGAGGCCTGCTCCTGCTGGACTCCCAGCTCCACACCGCAGGGACACACACGGCTGGTCTCGCTGGCCGGAGTGACGTGAACATCAACCGAAGCCCGTGACCGTGAACGGCTCTGGCCAGCCACGGCCAGGCGGCTCTCCCCAGCGCAGCCCGAGGCCAGTGCTCACTGCTTTCTCCGAGGACACCTGAGGGGCATCCCAGTGCCAGAAGCCCGTGGGAAAATGGCAGGCGTGGGGCGGACACCCAGACGGGGCGGCCAGGGGAGCAGTCGGAGGGCTGGGGGCCCGCAGAGGGAGCGTTCGGGGCTTACCCGGTTGTCTTCGGTTTCCACCGTGACCTTCCCGTCCTGGGTGCTCTTAATCCTCCCCTTGGCGTATTCTTCCTTCGAGTCCACCACGAAGCAGTATGTTTTGGCATCAAAGGGCTGGTTCTGAGCCTCGATCCTTTCCTTTTCCGACTTCCGGAGAAAGGGCGCGGCAATGCCAAACACTTCCATTTCCGTGTCGCTGCTCATGGTGCCAGCTGGAGGGTGAACCCGCCGGTGAGCCCTGCTCGACTCCAGCCCTGGCCGAGGGAGCCCTCCCAGGCGGGCTGGGAGCATCTGCCTTCTCCCATCCACCCCTGATGGGCACATGCTTATGGCACAGGCTCTTCCTGCACAGGCGTGGAGGGGATGCTGTCTACGCTCCCCATCAGGCGGGGCTGAGAGGGCTGAGGGGACCCGGCAGGAGGGGGCGGCCCTTGGGACTCACTGGCCTTTTCTGGAAAACCCAGGTGTTGCCAAGGGAAAATTTAGAAATAAACACCATTCTTCAAGGAGAGTGTGCTAAATGGCAAACAGCCAAGAAATCTGGAGAGAGTTTTGATTCAAGGTGGCCACCTCCTTACAAGAAAAGAAAACTGGCTTTTGCTTCTTTCAGTTCTGTTCTGAGAAGAGAGGTGGCATCTGACATCAGCATCTGCCAGGACCCCTCCCCAAGTGCAGCTCCTCCCGCTTCTCCCCAGCCGGCCCCGCCCTGGTCCGAGGGCCTCCCAGCCGGCCCCGCCCTGGTCCGAGGTCCTCCCAGCCGGCCCAGCCCTGGTCCGAGGGCCTCCCAGCCAGCCCGCCCTGGCCCGAGGGCCTCCCAGCCGGCCTCGCCCTGGTCTAAACTCCACAGGTGCTGTCCCCCTCCTTCCTCACCTTAGAGTCACACCAACAGGAGGACCGCGGGAAACAGCAGCCGTGGGAAATCAGACCTGCAATAAATACGCAGAAAGAAAGCTCGGATACTGGAGTCTCTGGTCCATGTTCTGAATTAGGTCTTGATGAATTAACCAAATAAGGGGACAGGGCTAATAACCCGGAGACAAGCTGGAGAAGCAGATGGGATGTGACCCACAAGTGAGCCATGAAAGGAGTAAATGCTCCCAGTGGCCCCAAACCTGGCTCCCACCACCCATGAATGACCCCTGCTCAGTCTCCAGCGCAGCTTCCTTGTGACTGGGCAGGAAAGACAGAACCTCTGCTAAAAGGCCAGCTGTTCCAGGCCAGCAGCAGGCCCCCTGACTTCTATGAACAGGGAGGCGTCTCGAATTGGTGGCTGACACCCAGCCAGCAGGGCCTTGAGAGCGCCGACGCCCGCCCGCCAGGCACACGGTGCAGGTGGGGAAAGTGAGGGCGGAGGACCCCCAGCCTCTGCACAGACCAGAGACAGAGGGGTGCGTCAGCCACGCAGACAGGCCGAGGTCCGTGGAGCATCTGGAGGGATCCTGGCTGAGGGGCTCTTGAAGACAAAGGCAAGAGTGCCGGCAGGAGGAAGCAGAGGCAGGAGGGGGCGGCCCTTGGGACTCACTGGCCTTTTCTGGAAAACCCAGGTGTTGCCAAGGGAAAATTTAGAAATAAACACCATTCTTCAAGGAGAGTGTGCTAAATGGCAAACAGCCAAGAAATCTGGAGAGAGTTTTGATTCAAGGTGGCCACCTCCTTACAAGAAAAGAAAACTGGCTTTTGCTTCTTTCAGTTCTGTTCTGAGAAGAGAGGTGGCATCTGACATCAGCATCTGCCAGGACCCCTCCCCAAGTGCAGCTCCTCCCGCTTCTCCCCAGCCGGCCCCGCCCTGGTCCGAGGGCCTCCCAGCCGGCCCCGCCCTGGTCCGAGGTCCTCCCAGCCGGCCCAGCCCTGGTCCGAGGGCCTCCCAGCCAGCCCGCCCTGGCCCGAGGGCCTCCCAGCCGGCCTCGCCCTGGTCTAAACTCCACAGGTGCTGTCCCCCTCCTTCCTCACCTTAGAGTCACACCAACAGGAGGACCGCGGGAAACAGCAGCCGTGGGAAATCAGACCTGCAATAAATACGCAGAAAGAAAGCTCGGATACTGGAGTCTCTGGTCCATGTTCTGAATTAGGTCTTGATGAATTAACCAAATAAGGGGACAGGGCTAATAACCCGGAGACAAGCTGGAGAAGCAGATGGGATGTGACCCACAAGTGAGCCATGAAAGGAGTAAATGCTCCCAGTGGCCCCAAACCTGGCTCCCACCACCCATGAATGACCCCTGCTCAGTCTCCAGCGCAGCTTCCTTGTGACTGGGCAGGAAAGACAGAACCTCTGCTAAAAAGGCCAGCTGTTCCAGGCCAGCAGCAGGCCCCCTGACTTCTATGAACAGGGAGGCGTCTCGAATTGGTGGCTGACACCCAGCCAGCAGGGCCTTGAGAGCGCCGACGCCCGCCCGCCAGGCACACGGTGCAGGTGGGGAAAGTGAGGGCGGAGGACCCCCAGCCTCTGCACAGACCAGAGACAGAGGGGTGCGTCAGCCACGCAGACAGGCCGAGGTCCGTGGAGCATCTGGAGGGATCCTGGCTGAGGGGCTCTTGAAGACAAAGGCAAGAGTGCCGGCAGGAGGAAGCAGGGGGCAGGAGGTGGAGGGGTGGGCCCCTGACCTCACCTCTGCCCGCAGGGCCTCGCCGGGGGGCGTCCTCCGAGCTACACGTGGACGAGCGCTACGAGGGCCCCGAGACGCCTCCGCCCACAGCAGCTCCGAGGGGTGTCGCTCAGGCTTTTATAGCCCCCTGCCCACCACGCACTCTGCTCTATATTTGGAGAGGGGGTGACCAACGCCACGAGCCGAGGACCAGCTCCTTCCTCACGTTTTCGCTGTTGCCAAGGGCGGTATATATAGAAATGAGCAGGACCCACAGGCATCCTCCAGCTGGAGAGGCTGGAGGTCTGAGATGCCTTTCTCTGGACCCAGGGCCGGGCGGCCTCACGCGGTGGGAGGGGCGGCCTCGCGGGGCCCTGCCTCGACTCCTTCCTGCAGACACTGCATGCCTGGAAATCAGGGTGCCTCCTGGGGACGGCGGGCACTCAGACATCTCCTCCTGTGGGGAAAGGGAAACTGAAGACAGAAGGACGAAAGCCCCCTTGGCATTTTGGGCAAGACTTTGGTCCCAGCACAGGGTTGTGAGAGGGCGGCGCGATTGTAAAACTTGTGCTAAGAACAACAACAATTATAATCCTCCTCCTCCTCGCCCGCTGTGTAACTTTCTGTCTCGTTCATATCATTCTGAATTTAATCCTATCTTAGGCACCAGTAGGACCAGCAAGTAAACTAATGACAGGGAGCCACCCCGCCAGACGGGACCCACAGCAACAGCTGCTTAAGGACCTGCGTTATGAAGCTTCCCCAGCTCAAAAGGAGACAAGCTGGAGAAGCAGATGGGATGTGACCCACAAGTGAGCCATGAAAGGAGTAAATGACCCAAACCTGGCTCCCACCACCCATGAATGACCCCTGCTCAGTCTCCAGCGCAGCTTCCTTGTGACTGGGCAGGAAAGACAGAACCTCTGCTAAAGAGGCCAGCTGTTCCAGGCCAGCAGCAGGCCCCCTGACTTCTATGAACAGGGAGGCGTCTCGAATTGGTGGCTGACACCCAGCCAGCAGGGCCTTGAGAGCGCCGACGCCCGCCCGCCAGGCACACGGTGCAGGTGGGGAAAGTGAGGGCGGAGGACCCCCAGCCTCTGCACAGACCAGAGACAGAGGGGTGCGTCAGCCACGCAGACAGGCCGAGGTCCGTGGAGCATCTGGAGGGATCCTGGCTGAGGGGCTCTTGAAGACAAAGGCAAGAGTGCCGGCAGGAGGAAGCAGGGGGCAGGAGGTGGAGGGGTGGGCCCCTGACCTCACCTCTGCCCGCAGGGCCTCGCCGGGGGGCGTCCTCCGAGCTACACGTGGACGAGCGCTACGAGGGCCCCGAGACGCCTCCGCCCACAGCAGCTCCGAGGGGTGTCGCTCAGGCTTTTATAGCCCCCTGCCCACCACGCACTCTGCTCTATATTTGGAGAGGGGGTGACCAACGCCACGAGCCGAGGACCAGCTCCTTCCTCACGTTCTCGCTGTTGCCAAGGGCGGTATATATAGAAATGAGCAGGACCCACAGGCATCCTCCAGCTGGAGAGGCTGGAGGTCTGAGATGCCTTTCTCTGGACCCAGGGCCGGGCGGCCTCACGCGGTGGGAGGGGCGGCCTCGCGGGGCCCTGCCTCGACTCCTTCCTGCAGACACTGCATGCCTGGAAATCAGGGTGCCTCCTGGGGACGGCGGGCACTCAGACATCTCCTCCTGTGGGGAAAGGGAAACTGAAGACAGAAGGACGAAAGCCCCCTTGGCATTTTGGGCAAGACTTTGGTCCCAGCACAGGGTTGTGAGAGGGCGGCGCGATTGTAAAACTTGTGCTAAGAACAACAACAATTATAATCCTCCTCCTCCTCGCCCGCTGTGTAACTTTCTGTCTCGTTCATATCATTCTGAATTTAATCCTATCTTAGGCACCAGTAGGACCAGCAAGTAAACTAATGACAGGGAGCCACCCCGCCAGACGGGACCCACAGCAACAGCTGCTTAAGGACCTGCGTTATGAAGCTTCATGACCGAATAGGAAAGACCAGCTGCAGGCCAGTGAGGGGGCTAGGGAGAAACGGGGGGCCGGGGGGTGGCTCTTTCTAAGCCAGGGTTGCAGAAGCGAAGCCTCAGAAGACCCAAGGCGGGGCGGAAGCTCTGCCCACCCCCACGCAATGCTGCGGCTGCTCTTCCCGACGCGTCTCTGGGAGGGCAGCTGGGCGGCAGCCGTGGTCCTGGCGGCAGCTCCCCCTGGACGGCGAGAGCCGCCCGCCCAACACTCACACCACGCGCGTGGGCGGAGGCCACTGGAAGAGGCGCAGGTGGGGGCGGGGGGCGGCGCCGCGGTGCCCGGGAGTCAGGGACATGAATCAGACGCCCACTGTATGCTGCCCCCGTGCAGGGCACCTCAACGAGGTACAGAGAAACGGGAGAGGCAGCCTTTACCCGCAACAGCATAAACATTCCAGGATAAACGGTGAGTCGACCGTGTTTGAGATTTAGGTGACGTTAGGGCAAAGCACACTTTCACGAAGCCCCTGCTCTGTGAGGGCCGGGCAGGTGCGCGGCCACACGAGGAGAGTTCGGACGCCGCTCACTCGCCCCCAAGGCCTGCTGTGGGCTCGCTGGACATTGCCTTCTGCCCTCGACCTCTGCTCCAACTGCGGCTGAGACCCCCATCCCTGGAGCCCCACCTCATCCAAGAAGAGAGCCCAGTGCTCCTCAGGGGTCTGTCCAGGTCTGAAAGGGGTCCTGTCCTGCCTGCCCAGCCACACGTCAGCCCATGTCTTTGTCCGCTGGCCGGCCGTCTCCCTGGGAAGCCTGGCCAGGATGGGTTCTGGTCCTCTGTGGAGCCAGCCCCGAGGATGGAGGGGCAGCGGGAGGGGCCCTGGCCACCTATCCGGCGGTGAGGGAGCCAGTGGCCTTGGGTAGGGCGGGGCTGGTGCTTCCTGCCTGACCTGCCTCCTGCCTCACCGGCCGCAGCGGTGCCTGGGGGCACCGAGGGCCACATGGCGCGGCTCAGGGGCTTCCGACGTCCACGGTCACCTGCGGGTTACCCGTCTCCGACACGCACACACAGGGTTTCTTTGAGTTCCTCGTAAGAACTCAGGCCCAGGTCTTGTTAACTGAGCCCCACGGGGTCTCTGAGGTGCTCCCGGCCTCCGACTCCAGGTTTTCCAGCTCACAGAGCCTGTCTCCCGCTCCCTCCTTCCTCCTGCGGGCCAGAGCGTGCTCAGCTCGGCGCGCTCAGCTGTGCCGGGAAGCAGGAGGGCCAGCGGCGTGCCCGAGGCCACGGGAGGAGCGGCAGAGTCAGGCAGGGGCCCCCAGGATGGAGGGACTATGAAACCACAGCAGGGAGAACAGTTCCAGCACCAGGTGTCAGGGATCCAAAGGCGTGGCCCCCTGGGGGCTTCCCTGGTGGTCCATGGGTTAGGACTCTACCCTTTGACGGCCGAGGGTGCAGGCTCAGTCCCTGGTCAGGGAACTAAGACCCCGCGAGCTGAACGGTGCAGCCAAAGATAAGAAAAACGTCCAGCCATTTGGAAGCCTCCCTGTGGGAGAAGAGAACTGTGCGCACAGCTGCAGGCCGGGGGAGCCGCGCAGCCTCTCGCTCACCACGACGCAGGCCTGCGGCTGACCGCTCCGCGCCCGCTCTGGTCTGTGTCACGGGGGTGAGCGTGTCCCAGGCAAGAAGCCACCTGCCAACGCAGCCCACGCGGGTGCGAGCCCTGGGCAGGGAAGGTCCCCTGGAGGAGGGCGCGGCCACCCACTCCAGGCTTCGTGCCCACGGTCAGAGGCACCTGGAGGGCGGCGGTCCAGAGGTCGCACGGCGTCGGGCCCGACGGAGCACAAAGCAGGGCGGGGACCAGCGCTGCCCCCCAGGCTGGCACCCCAGTCAGCATCGAGACGGCCGGCACACCCGCCCTGGCTGCGGGAGCCCACGGTGGGCCTTCAGTTGTCCTCTCTAGCTGAAGGCGTCCCCGCATTACACACCGGAGGAGCTGCGTGACCACTGAGCAGAGTGTGTCGGGTATGTGATCTGTGGAGGTGGGCAGGAGACGGGACGTGTGTGTGTGTGTTAAAGCATTTCCATCCAAAGAGGGACAACCTGGAAAAGGCGCCTTGGCGGGCTGACGCAGGCAGCTCTCAGGCCCCGCTGGCCCCGCGGCGGGTGTGGAACCCGCCCCGGTCAGCGGGGGCGGAGGGCTTAGCGGGGTACCACCAGGCAGCTTGATGGGAACAGGTAGAGCCGTTGCCCAGAGAAAACGAACCCCCGCAGCCTGGCACAGCCCTGCGCCGGCCCCTGGACGCTGGATGGCGGCGCGCTGTGTCTCCAGGAGGCAGGCGGCTCAGGAGGGCCCGCCGGAGAGCAGCTGCGTCCCCCCCGACGGCGGCCGCCTCCTGCGCTGCTTCCTCCTCCACTTCTGTCTGAGGCCTGCTCCGTGCGTGGACGGGGCCCTCGGGATGGCCCCCTGCCCGAGCAGGAGGTCAGCCTCCTGAGCACAGGCCTCCGGGACCCAGTGCCTCCCCCGTGCCCTGCTCGAGGGAGATCGGCTGTCACTCAAGGCAGCGAACTTGGTTATTCTGAGCTAAGACCCTTGCCTGCCCCTGAGGTGAAGGCTGGGGGTCCTGAACAGCGTCCAGAGCCCCAGGGAGAGATGGAAGAGGAGAGGGCCCTAACTCTCCTTTAATTCCATAAACAGCCACTTTCCACACCCTTCCATTATGAACACTGTCAAAATACAAATAACAAGATACAAAGCATGGTAGTGTGCTTCCAGGATAACACTGCAGTTGGATCTGGTGTCAAAGCCGCGCTCCCAATCACCTCATTAACTGTTCTAGAGGAGTTCAGGGAACGGATGGTTCCAGAATTATGACGTGAGCCAGAAGTTTGTGAAGACCACCAGAGCAAACGTCTTGAAAACAGCAAACCTCAACTGTAAGTGAAGGATGTGCGTGTGTTCAGCCTCTCGGTTGTGTCCGACTCTTTGTGACCCCACGGTCACAGGGACTGTAGCCCGTCAGGTTCCTTTGTTCATGGGATTCTCCGGGCAAGAATCCTGGAGTGGGCTGCCATTTCCTCCTCTAGGGGCTCCTCTTGACCCAGGGATCGAACCTGCATCTCCTGCACCTCTGGCACTGTCAGGCAGATTTAGCTTTACCACTGAACCACTGACAGCCGGTGCTGACAGAGGCTTCCACACACACCGACAGTCAGAGGAGAAGACTGAAGGTGAGAGGGAGAGGTGGCTCGAGAAACGGCCCCAGGCAAGGGAGTCCCGCGCCTGAGGTGGGGCAGCCACTGCCACCAGCATGCGTGTGATTCAGGAGACTGACCGGCCTTGTGGCGGGCAGTCAGGAGCAACATGATGCAAGCAGGGAGGAACGCCCTGAGAGGGACAAAAGCAGACAGGCATTCCAAGGGAGAGGAGGTCTAAAGAGCAGGCGTGACCCAGGGCTCTGCCAGGGGATGTGGGGACAGAAACACAGAGTAACACACGTGACTGAACAAAGCTACAGAGGCGGCGGCATGCGAACTCGTCCACCCGGTGCCTGCGAGTGCGAGAGGGAAAGACCAGAGATCACCAGGAGGTCACCTCAGGAAGGAAACGGAGAACAAACAGCTCTGCGATAAGAGGGGAACTCGGGAGAAAGCTGGCCAATCTGAGGCAGGTCGTTGATTCACTTTAAACTGAAAAATTTCGAAGCCAACGGAGTGGGGTCCTGAACAGCTCCAGAGCCCCAGAGAGATGGGGGCCCTAACTCTCCTTTAATTCCATAAACAGCCACTTTCCACACCCTTCCATTATGAACACTGTCAAAATACAAATAACAAGATACAAAGCATGGTAGTGTGCTTCCAGGATAACACTGCAGTTGGATCTGGTGTCAAAGCCGCGCTCCCAATCACCTCATTAACTGTTCTAGAGGAGTTCAGGGAACGGATGGTTCCAGAATTATGACGTGAGCCAGAAGTTTGTGAAGACCACCAGAGCAAACGTCTTGAAAACAGCAAACCTCAACTGTAAGTGAAGGATGTGCGTGTGTTCAGCCTCTCGGTTGTGTCCGACTCTTTGTGACCCCACGGTCACAGGGACTGTAGCCCGTCAGGTTCCTTTGTTCATGGGATTCTCCGGGCAAGAATCCTGGAGTGGGCTGCCATTTCCTCCTCTAGGGGCTCCTCTTGACCCAGGGATCGAACCTGCATCTCCTGCACCTCTGGCACTGTCAGGCAGATTTAGCTTTACCACTGAACCACTGACAGCCGGTGCTGACAGAGGCTTCCACACACACCGACAGTCAGAGGAGAAGACTGAAGGTGAGAGGGAGAGGTGGCTCGAGAAACGGCCCCAGGCAAGGGAGTCCCGCGCCTGAGGTGGGGCAGCCACTGCCACCAGCATGCGTGTGATTCAGGAGACTGACCGGCCTTGTGGCGGGCAGTCAGGAGCAACATGATGCAAGCAGGGAGGAACGCCCTGAGAGGGACAAAAGCAGACAGGCATTCCAAGGGAGAGGAGGTCTAAAGAGCAGGCGTGACCCAGGGCTCTGCCAGGGGATGTGGGGACAGAAACACAGAGTAACACACGTGACTGAACAAAGCTACAGAGGCGGCGGCATGCGAACTCGTCCACCCGGTGCCTGCGAGTGCGAGAGGGAAAGACCAGAGATCACCAGGAGGTCACCTCAGGAAGGAAACGGAGAACAAACAGCTCTGCGATAAGAGGGGAACTCGGGAGAAAGCTGGCCAATCTGAGGCAGGTCGTTGATTCACTTTAAACTGAATCATAATAAAGCTGTGTTTTTCGAGAGAAAGAACCCAAATAAACAAAATAAGAAACAAAAGAGAAGAAATAACCAATCTTGCAGAAATACAAAAAACCATCAGAGGGACTTCCCTGGTGGTCCAGTGGTTAAGACTCTGTGCTTCTAATGCAAGGGGCCCAGGTTTGATCCCTGGTCAGGGAACTAGCTCCACATGCCACAACTAAGACCCAGTGCAGCCAAATTAAGATAAATAAAGCAATAATTTTTTAAATGTATATATAAAAAAAACCCATCAGAACACTGTGAACAATGATATGTCAACAAACTGGACCACCTAGAAGTGGGTAAGTTTCTAGAAACTCACAACCTGCAAAACTGAATCAAGAAGAAACTGAGCAGACCCATCACCAAAAGGGAAACAGGATCTGTAATTTAAAAAACTCCCTGCAAAAAATAAATAAATAAATAAAATCCCTGCAAACAAAAGTCTAGGACTGAAGGGGTGGAGCTATGATGGCGGCGTAGAAGGACGTGCACTCATCTCTCCTGCAAAATCGCCTGAATTGCGACGAGTTCCTGGGAAACCATCGACGAAAGGAGGTTGGATCTGATCACGGAGAGGATACACCACATTGAAGAACAAAGGAGAAGCCGCATCAAGACGGTAGGAGGGGCGCAATCGCACTTTTAAAAGTCAAACCTCATATCCGCCAGAGAGGCTGGGCGGGCCAAAGGTGCAAAGCCTGTTGCAGATCAAGACCCAGGAAAGGAGCAGTGACACCCACAAGGGACTGAGCCAGACCTGCTTTGGAGGGTCCAGGTGCCCCCTTGAGCTAGAAGTGCCCTTGAGCAGGCCTCGGAAGGACGGCACTCAGTTTCCTTTGGAGGAGGTTACCATTAACCCGATCACAGAGTTGCCGAGGAGGACTGGAAAGTCTGTGCACTGTGATCCCGGAGAGGGGAATAGCGATCCTGCAAGACTGAGCCAGACTCACCTCTGAGTAACCTGACGTCTCCCGCGGTGGCTCGACGGTGGCCTGCAGCAGGATCAAGGTCACTGCGGAAGGGCTTCCCATAGAGCGTGTGGGAATAAATCCTTTGTGAGACAGACGCCATTTTCCCTACTGTAGTTTGGCTGCTGGTCAAACTGCAGGGCTGCTGGTCAAGCTACAGGGAGGGAATTTAGCTCCACCCAGCAAGAAAAGGGATTTGGATTAAGAAACTCCCAGGGCCAGCCTGGGCGGGCCTTTTAATTCTGGAATAGGCCTAAACAAACAAGCAGTCAAAGAGGTCTTCAGATCCAACCACTGCCAGAGGCAAAAAAAAGGCTGATAATTCCTGAATAGTCAGCAAGAGACAGAAGAACAGAAACACTATTTTCACGTTTTATCTGAAGCTGGAGTTACTGCTGGACTTTAAAATTTCATTTTTTGTATTGTATCACTTTGTTTCAATTTTTTTTTCTCTTTTTTCCAAACCCACGCAGTGCACCCCCCGCTTTTTTTTTGTTTTTTTTTTTTGGGGTGTGTGTGTGTGTGTGAGAGAGAGTGGGTGTGTTCATTTCCTTCACTGAATTCTATTGAAGCTACTAATCTTATCAGTAAGACTGAATATATGCAAGTTTACATAATTTTTTTTTTCTTTTTCCTTTTAAACCACACAGTTTATTTTGGTATAAACTTCTGGTTCCCCATTGGCCTTTTAAGGTTCTGTGGGGGGTTTGTTTGTTTTTATTATTTTTGCTTTGTTTTCCTATATTTTTCTATATACTTAGCTCTTTTAATTTTAAAAAATTTTTCATTTGTACTACTACTTCCTCTATAATTCTTTGCTTTCTCTGAAGCTCCTTTTCTATAGCACTAAATTCTAATACATACAAATCTTTATCTCCCTATATTTAACTTTGCAATATTATTCTATATTTCTCTTCTATCCTCCCTTTCTCTTTTTCCCTTTCCCCACCATACTTCTTAGTCTATTCTGTCCTCAATGCCTTATCCCCAATGGGGACCCTGCTCTAGCATTATTCTCCAATTGGTGCTCTACTTAGTTTGGTTATTAACTGGTGAATATCATTCTTGGTTTTCTCTATTTGCCGTGCTAACGTATTGTACTGTATTTTTGGTTGGAATGCTTGGGTTATGTTACAGCTGTATATGTTTATGTGTATAATTCAATACGCTAGATAGTATTTGTGTAAATTTTTAATTGCCATTTGTCAAAGGTATACCTTCTGTTTCTCATTTGCATATATATGTTTTAATATCGTTTAATGCCATAACAAACCAGCTGTCAAATCTTCATTCCCTGGTCAGGCAACAAGCCTCGGGGCTTTAGGGAGGGAGCACTGACTCCAAAACTCTACAATACTAGAGAACATCTAACACTAAAGAGCAGTATACAAGTGAGAACACCAACAAAGGTAATCACTTGTATGCAAGTCCTGACATCACCCAATCACCAGCATCACCCAGAATAAGAAGCCCCATCCAAACAACAAACACCAACAGACGTAACTCAAAGTCTGGGAAAGGGAAATCCCAAACAGAGTCAGTTAAAAAATTAATAATAACAATGAAACGGCAGAGAAATACCACACAAGCGAAGGAACAATCCACAAACACACAAGATCAAATCAATAAAGAGAATTTGGACAAACTTTCTGAAAGTGATTTCAGAAGAATGATAGTAAAGATGATCAAAGACACTGAAAACAGAATTTCAGAGAAACTGCAAGACACAACTAACACACTGAATAAAGAAATACAAGAACTTACCAAAAAAGTAACAGAGACAAACAACTCAATTGCTGAACTGAAAAACACCGTAGAAGGAATCAAGAGCAGAGTATCTGAGACAGAAGACCGGATAAGTGAGCTGGAAGATAAAATGGTGGAAGTAACTGCTGAAAAACAGACTCTAGCTCAAAGAATGAAAAGAGCAGAGGATAGCCTCAGAGACCTCTGGGATAATATCAAACGCACCAATATTCGAATTATAGGGGTCCTAGAAGAAGAAGAAAAAAAGAAAGGCTATGAGAAAATTTTTGAAGAGATTATAGTTGAAAATTTCCCCAACATGGGAAAAGAAATAGTCAATCAAGTCCAAGAAGCACAAAGAGTACCATACAGAATCAATCCGAGAAGAAACACACCAAGACACATATTAATGAAGCTAACACAAGTTAAACACAAAGACAGAATTCTCAAAGCAGCAAGGGAAAAGCAACTAGTGACATACAAGGGAAAGCCCATACTTTTAACAAATGATTTTTCAACAGAAACTCTGCAGGCCAGAAGGGAATGGCAGGACACATTTAGATGGCTAAAAGAGAATAATCTGCAACCTAGAATCCTCTACCCTGCAAGGATCTCCTTCCAAACTTCAGAGAATTGCCATTTGTCAAAGGTATACCTTCTGTTTCTCATTTGCATATATATGTTTTAATATCGTTTAATGCCATAACAAACCAGCTGTCAAATCTTCATTCCCTGGTCAGGCAACAAGCCTCGGGGCTTTAGGGAGGGAGCACTGACTCCAAAACTCTACAATACTAGAGAACATCTAACACTAAAGAGCAGTATACAAGTGAGAACACCAACAAAGGTAATCACTTGTATGCAAGTCCTGACATCACCCAATCACCAGCATCACCCAGAATAAGAAGCCCCATCCAAACAACAAACACCAACAGACGTAACTCAAAGTCTGGGAAAGGGAAATCCCAAACAGAGTCAGTTAAAAAATTAATAATAACAATGAAACGGCAGAGAAATACCACACAAGCGAAGGAACAATCCACAAACACACAAGATCAAATCAATAAAGAGAATTTGGACAAACTTTCTGAAAGTGATTTCAGAAGAATGATAGTAAAGATGATCAAAGACACTGAAAACAGAATTTCAGAGAAACTGCAAGACACAACTAACACACTGAATAAAGAAATACAAGAACTTACCAAAAAAGTAACAGAGACAAACAACTCAATTGCTGAACTGAAAAACACCGTAGAAGGAATCAAGAGCAGAGTATCTGAGACAGAAGACCGGATAAGTGAGCTGGAAGATAAAATGGTGGAAGTAACTGCTGAAAAACAGACTCTAGCTCAAAGAATGAAAAGAGCAGAGGATAGCCTCAGAGACCTCTGGGATAATATCAAATGCAACAACATTCAAATTATAGGGGTCCTAGAAGAAGAAGAGGAAAAGAAGGGGCATGAGAAAATTTTTGAAGAGATTATAGTTGAAAATTTCCCCAACATGGGAAAAGAAATAGTCAATCAAGTCCAAGAAGCACAAAGAGTACCATACAGAATCAATCCGAGAAGAAACACACCAAGACACATATTAATGAAGCTAACACAAGTTAAACACAAAGACAGAATTCTCAAAGCAGCAAGGGAAAAGCAACTAGTGACATACAAGGGAAAGCCCATACTTTTAACAAATGATTTTTCAACAGAAACTCTGCAGGCCAGAAGGGAATGGCAGGACACATTTAGATGGCTAAAAGAGAATAATCTGCAACCTAGAATCCTCTACCCTGCAAGGATCTCCTTCAAAATTGATGGAGAAATCAAAAACTTTACAGACAAGCAAAAATTAAAAGAATTTAGTCACACCAAACCAGCCTTACAACGAGTGTTAAAGGGACTTATATAGACAACAGGTATAAAAGGAGAAGATCCACGAAACAAACCCATCATAACATCTAAGAAGATGACAATAGGATCATATGTATCAATAATTACTTTGAAAATTACTTTGAATGTCAATGGACTAAATGGCCCAACCAAAAGACACAGAGTGGCTGAATGGATCCAAAAACACGACCCATACATATGCTGCCTCCAGGAAACTCATTTCAGACCTAGAGACACTCATAGACTGAAAGTGAGAGGCTGGAAAAAGATATTCCATGCAAATGGAAATCAAAAGAAAGCTGGAGTAGCAATCCTCATATCAGACAAAATAGATTTTAAAGTAAAGAATATTCTAAGAGACAAGGCAGGTCACTACATCATGATTAAGGGATCGATCCAAGAAGAAGACATAACAATCATAAATATCTATGCACCCAACGCAGGAGCACCCCAATACATAAGACAAACACTTTCAGACATAAAAGAAGACATCGACAGTAACACAATCATAGTAGGAGACTTTAACACTCCTCTCACACCAATGGACAGATCATCCAAACAGAAAATTAATAAAGAAACACAAGCCTTAAATGCCACACTAGAAGAAATGGACCTCATTGATATCTTTAGGACTTTCCATCCAAAAGTAGAATACACTTTCTTCTCAAGTGCTCACGGAACATTCTCCAGGATAGATTACATCTTGGGCCACAAATCAAACCTCAGTCAATTCAAGAAAACTGAAATTCTATCAACCATCTTCTCGGACCACAATGCAGTGAAACTAGAGATCAACTACAGGAAAAAAAACCGCTAAAAACACAAACACATGGAGATTAAACAACACATACCTAAAAAACCAACTGATCATTGAGGAAATCAAAGGAGAAATAAAAAAATTCCTAGAAGAAAATGACAATGAACACACGACAGTGCAAAACCTATGGGATACTGCAAAAGCAGTTCTGAGGGAAGTTTATAGCAATTCAGTCCCACCTCAAGAAACTAGGAAAATCTCAAACAGATGACCTTACCTTATGCTTAAAACAACTGGAGAAAGAAGAACAAAAACACCCCAAAGCCAGCAGAAGAAGGGAAATCATAAAGATCAGAGCAGAAATAAATGAAAAAGAAACAAAAGAAACAATAGTAAAGATAAATAAAACAAAAAGCTGGTTCTTCGAAAAGGTCAATAAAATCGACACACCACTGGCCAGACTCATCAAGAAAGAGAGAGAGAAGAACCAGATCACCAAAATCAAAAATGAAAAAAACTGGAATGGATCCAAAAACACGACCCATACATATGCTGCCTCCAGGAAACTCATTTCAGACCTAGAGACACTCATAGACTGAAAGTGAGAGGCTGGAAAAAGATATTCCATGCAAATGGAAATCAAAAGAAAGCTGGAGTAGCAATCCTCATATCAGACAAAATAGATTTTAAAGTAAAGAATATTCTAAGAGACAAGGCAGGTCACTACATCATGATTAAGGGATCGATCCAAGAAGAAGACATAACAATCATAAATATCTATGCACCCAACGCAGGAGCACCCCAATACATAAGACAAACACTTTCAGACATAAAAGAAGACATCGACAGTAACACAATCATAGTAGGAGACTTTAACACTCCTCTCACACCAATGGACAGATCATCCAAACAGAAAATTAATAAAGAAACACAAGCCTTAAATGCCACACTAGAAGAAATGGACCTCATTGATATCTTTAGGACTTTCCATCCAAAAGTAGAATACACTTTCTTCTCAAGTGCTCACGGAACATTCTCCAGGATAGATTACATCTTGGGCCACAAATCAAACCTCAGTCAATTCAAGAAAACTGAAATTCTATCAACCATCTTCTCGGACCACAATGCAGTGAAACTAGAGATCAACTACAGGAAAAAAAACCGCTAAAAACACAAACACATGGAGATTAAACAACACATACCTAAAAAACCAACTGATCATTGAGGAAATCAAAGGAGAAATAAAAAAATTCCTAGAAGAAAATGACAATGAACACACGACAGTGCAAAACCTATGGGATACTGCAAAAGCAGTTCTGAGGGAAGTTTATAGCAATTCAGTCCCACCTCAAGAAACTAGGAAAATCTCAAACAGATGACCTTACCTTATGCTTAAAACAACTGGAGAAAGAAGAACAAAAACACCCCAAAGCCAGCAGAAGAAGGGAAATCATAAAGATCAGAGCAGAAATAAATGAAAAAGAAACAAAAGAAACAATAGTAAAGATAAATAAAACAAAAAGCTGGTTCTTCGAAAAGGTCAATAAAATCGACACACCACTGGCCAGACTCATCAAGAAAGAGAGAGAGAAGAACCAGATCACCAAAATCAAAAATGAAAAAAGAGAGATTACAACAGATAATGCAGAAATCCAAAGGATTATAAGAGACTATTATGAACAACTCTATGGCAACAAACTGGACAACCTGGAAGAAATGGACAGTTTCTTAGAGAAGATTAATCTCCCAAGACTCAACCAGGAAGAAATAGAAACTATGAACAAGCCAATCACAAGCTCAGAAATCAACCTTGTGATCAAAAATCTACCCAAAAATAAAAGCCCAGGGCCAGATGGTTTCACAAGTGAATTCTACCAAACATTTAAAGAAGAGCTAATGCCTGTCTTTCTAAAACTCTTCCAAACAATTGCACAGGAAGGAACACTTCCAAACACATTCTATGAGGCCACCATCACCCTGATACCAAAGCCAGGCAAAGACAACACAAAAAAAGAAAATTATAGGCCAATTTCACTGATGAATCTAGACGCCAAAATCCTCAACAAAATCCTAGCAAACAGAATTCAACAACACATCAAAAAGCTCATTCATCACAATCAAGTTGGGTTCATCCCAGGCATGCAAGGATTCTTCAATATCCGCAAATCAATGTGATACACCATATCAACAAACTGAGAGACAAAAATCACATGATCATCTCAATAGATGCAGAAAAAGCCTTTGACAAAGTACAGCATCCATTTATGATAAAAACTTCAAAAAATGGGCATAGAAGGAACTTATCTTAACATAGTGAAAGCCATATGAGAAGCCCACAGCGAACAACCTGCAAAAGCAGTTCTGAGGGAAGTTTATAGCAATTCAGTCCCACCTCAAGAAACTAGGAAAATCTCAAACAGATGACCTTACCTTATGCTTAAAACAACTGGAGAAAGAAGAACAAAAACACCCCAAAGCCAGCAGAAGAAGGGAAATCATAAAGATCAGAGCAGAAATAAATGAAAAAGAAACAAAAGAAACAATAGTAAAGATAAATAAAACAAAAAGCTGGTTCTTCGAAAAGGTCAATAAAATCGACACACCACTGGCCAGACTCATCAAGAAAAAGAGAGAGAAGAACCAGATCACCAAAATCAAAAATGAAAAAAGAGAGATTACAACAGATAATGCAGAAATCCAAAGGATTATAAGAGACTATTATGAACAACTCTATGGCAACAAACTGGACAACCTGGAAGAAATGGACAGTTTCTTAGAGAAGATTAATCTCCCAAGACTCAACCAGGAAGAAATAGAAACTATGAACAAGCCAATCACAAGCTCAGAAATCAACCTTGTGATCAAAAATCTACCCAAAAATAAAAGCCCAGGGCCAGATGGTTTCACAAGTGAATTCTACCAAACATTTAAAGAAGAGCTAATGCCTGTCTTTCTAAAACTCTTCCAAACAATTGCACAGGAAGGAACACTTCCAAACACATTCTATGAGGCCACCATCACCCTGATACCAAAGCCAGGCAAAGACAACACAAAAAAAGAAAATTATAGGCCAATTTCACTGATGAATCTAGACGCCAAAATCCTCAACAAAATCCTAGCAAACAGAATTCAACAACACATCAAAAAGCTCATTCATCACAATCAAGTTGGGTTCATCCCAGGCATGCAAGGATTCTTCAATATCCGCAAATCAATGTGATACACCATATCAACAAACTGAGAGACAAAAATCACATGATCATCTCAATAGATGCAGAAAAAGCCTTTGACAAAGTACAGCATCCATTTATGATAAAAACTTCAAAAAATGGGCATAGAAGGAACTTATCTTAACATAGTGAAAGCCATATATGAGAAGCCCACAGCGAACATTATCCTCAATGGTGAAAAACTCAAAGCATTTCCTCTAAGATCAGGAACAAGACAAGGGTGTCCACTTTCACTACTCTTATTCAACATAGTCCTGGAAGTTCTAGCAACAGCAATAAGAGAAGAGAAAGAAATCAAAGGAATCCAGATTGGAAAGGAAGAAGTCAAACTCTCTCTATTTGCAGATGACATGATATTATACATAGAAAATCCCAAAGACACTATTACATAACTACTAGAGTTAATAGCGAATTCAGCAAAGTCGCAGGATACAAAATCAATATACAGAAATCACTAGCATTCCTATACACAAACAATAAAAAATCAGAAAACGAAATCAAAGAGGCAATCCCCTTCACCATTGCACCAAAAGAATCAAATATCTAGGAATAAACCTACCCAAAGAAACAAAAGAACTGTACACAGAAAATTACAAGACACTCATGAGAGACATTAAAGAAGACTTAAACAGATGGAGAGATATTCCATGTTCCTGGGTCGGAAAAATCAATATTGTGAAAATGACCATACTACCAAATGTCATCTATAGATTCAATGCGATCCCTATCAAACTTCCAATGACATTCTTCACAGAACTAGACCAAAGAATAACACAGTTCATACGGAAACACAAAAGACCTTGAATAGCCAAAGCAATCCTGAGGAAGAAGAATGGAGCTGGAGGGATCAGCCTCCCCAGCTTCAGACTCTACTACAAAGCAACAGTCATCAAGACAGTATGGTACTGGCACAAAAACAGAAATACAGACCAATGGAACAAGATGGAGAACCCAGAGATAAACCCACGCACCTATGGGTACCTTATTTTTGACAAAGGAGGTGAACATATAAAATGGGACAAAGACAGCCTCTTCAACAAGTGGTGCTGGGAAAATTGGACAGCTACATGCAAAAAAATGAAGTTGGAACATTCCCTGACACCATACACTAAGATCAACTCAAAATGGATTAAAGACCTAAATGGAAGACCAGCATCCATTTATAATAAAAACTTCAAAAAATGGGCATAGAAGGAACTTATCTTAACATAGTGAAAGCCATATATGAGAAGCCCACAGCGAACATTATCCTCAATGGTGAAAAACTCAAAGCATTTCCTCTAAGATCAGGAACAAGACAAGGGTGTCCACTTTCACTACTCTTATTCAACATAGTCCTGGAAGTTCTAGCAACAGCAATAAGAGAAGAGAAAGAAATCAAAGGAATCCAGATTGGAAAGGAAGAAGTCAAACTCTCTCTATTTGCAGATGACATGATATTATACATAGAAAATCCCAAAGACACTATTACATAACTACTAGAGTTAATAGCGAATTCAGCAAAGTCGCAGGATACAAAATCAATATACAGAAATCACTAGCATTCCTATACACAAACAATAAAAAATCAGAAAACGAAATCAAAGAGGCAATCCCCTTCACCATTGCACCAAAAGAATCAAATATCTAGGAATAAACCTACCCAAAGAAACAAAAGAACTGTACACAGAAAATTACAAGACACTCATGAGAGACATTAAAGAAGACTTAAACAGATGGAGAGATATTCCATGTTCCTGGGTCGGAAAAATCAATATTGTGAAAATGACCATACTACCAAATGTCATCTATAGATTCAATGCGATCCCTATCAAACTTCCAATGACATTCTTCACAGAACTAGACCAAAGAATAACACAGTTCATACGGAAACACAAAAGACCTTGAATAGCCAAAGCAATCCTGAGGAAGAAGAATGGAGCTGGAGGGATCAGCCTCCCCAGCTTCAGACTCTACTACAAAGCAACAGTCATCAAGACAGTATGGTACTGGCACAAAAACAGAAATACAGACCAATGGAACAAGATGGAGAACCCAGAGATAAACCCACGCACCTATGGGTACCTTATTTTTGACAAAGGAGGTGAACATATAAAATGGGACAAAGACAGCCTCTTCCACAAGTGGTGCTGGGAAAATTGGACAGCTACATGCAAAAAAAATGAAGTTGGAACATACCCTGACACCATACACTAAGATCAACTCAAAATGGATTAAAGACTTAAATGTAAGGCCAGAAACCATCAAACTCTTAGAGGAGAATATAGGCAAAACCCTCAAGGACATCAATCAAAGCAAGATCTTCTCTGACCCACCTACTAGAATAGCGGAACTAAAAAGACAAATGAACATGTGGGACCTAATGAAACTTAAAAGCTTTTGTACAGCTAAAGAAATTACAAAAAAGCTGAACAGACAGCCCACAGAATGGGAGAAAATCATAGCAAATGAAACAATAGACAAAGAATTAATCTCCAAAATCTACAAGCAACTCAGACAACTCAGCACTGGAAAAACGAACAACCCAATCAAAAAATGGGAAAAGGACCTAAACAGATACCTCTCCAACGATGACATACAGATGGCCCAAAAGCACATGAAACGATGCTCAACTTCACTAATAATTAGAGAAATGCAAATCAAAACTACAATGAGATATCACCTCACACCCGTCAGAATGGTCATCATCCACAAACTGACAGACAATAAATGCTGGAGAGGGTGCAGAGAAAAGGGAACACTCCTGCATTGCTGGTGGGAGTGTAAATTGATACAGCCTCTATGGAAGACAGTCTGGAGATTTCTTAAAAAACTAAAAATAGAAGCACCCTATGACCCAGCAATCCCACTCTTAGGCTTATACCCTGATGAAATCAAATCTGAAAGAAGCACCTGTACCCCAATGTTCATTGCAGAAAAAAACTCTGCCCATAAACCAAATGTCATCTATAGATTCAATGCGATCCCTATCAAACTTCCAATGACATTACAGTGCAAGTACAAGCAAAAAAGACCTTGAATAGCCAAAGCAATCCTGAGGAAGAAGAATGGAGCTGGAGGGATCAGCCTCCCCAGCTTCAGACTCTACTACAAAGCAACAGTCATCAAGACAGTATGGTACTGGCACAAAAACAGAAATACAGACCAATGGAACAAGATGGAGAACCCAGAGATAAACCCACGCACCTATGGGTACCTTATTTTTGACAAAGGAGGTGAACATATAAAATGGGACAAAGACAGCCTCTTCAACAAGTGGTGCTGGGAAAATTGGACAGCTACATGCAAAAAAATGAAGTTGGAACATACCCTGACACCATACACTAAGATCAACTCAAAATGGATTAAAGACTTAAATGTAAGGCCAGAAACCATCAAACTCTTAGAGGAGAATATAGGCAAAACCCTCAAGGACATCAATCAAAGCAAGATCTTCTCTGACCCACCTACTAGAATAGCGGAACTAAAAAGACAAATGAACATGTGGGACCTAATGAAACTTAAAAGCTTTTGTACAGCTAAAGAAATTACAAAAAAGCTGAACAGACAGCCCACAGAATGGGAGAAAATCATAGCAAATGAAACAATAGACAAAGAATTAATCTCCAAAATCTACAAGCAACTCAGACAACTCAGCACTGGAAAAACGAACAACCCAATCAAAAAATGGGAAAAGGACCTAAACAGATACCTCTCCAACGATGACATACAGATGGCCCAAAAGCACATGAAACGATGCTCAACTTCACTAATAATTAGAGAAATGCAAATCAAAACTACAATGAGATATCACCTCACACCCGTCAGAATGGTCATCATCCACAAACTGACAGACAATAAATGCTGGAGAGGGTGCAGAGAAAAGGGAACACTCCTGCATTGCTGGTGGGAGTGTAAATTGATACAGCCTCTATGGAAGACAGTCTGGAGATTTCTTAAAAAACTAAAAATAGAAGCACCCTATGACCCAGCAATCCCACTCTTAGGCTTATACCCTGATGAAATCAAATCTGAAAGAAGCACCTGTACCCCAATGTTCATTGCAGATCTCTATACAATAGCTAGAACATGGAAGGAACCTAGATGCCCATCGACGAACAGGTGGATACAAAAGCCCTGGTACATATATACAATGGAATACTACACAGCTGTAAAGAGAAATGCAGAAGAATCAGCCCTAATGAGGTGGCTGGATCTAGAACGTATCATCAAAAGTGAAGTCAGTCAGAAAGAGAAGGACAAATACAGTATATTAACACATATATATGGAATCTAGTAGGATGGTGATGATAGCACATGCAGTAAAGCAACGGAAAGACAGACATGGACAGTGGACATATGGGCATTGTGGGGAAGGAACAGAAGGTGGGAGGCGTAAAGGAAGTAGCATGAAGGCCTGTACTATCGTAAGTGAAGAAAATAGCTCTAGTCATTGCTCTGTGAGAAAAGGGGATCCTTCAGGGGTGCTGTGTGATGGTTGGGAGGGGTGGGAAGGGGGGGATATACATATGACTAATCTGGGAACATACATATCTGTAAACAACAAAACTCTGTAAAAGTTAAAAGCAAAATAAAGATTTTTTTAAAAATTAAAAAAAAAAAAAAGAACAAAACAAAACAAAAAAGTCTAGGACTGGACAGCTTCACTGGGGAATTCTACCAAACATACAAAGGAGAACGTACATCAGTCCTCCTCAGACTTTTCCAGAAGACTGGAGAGGAGGAACATTCCCAAAGGCTTTCTATGAAGCCAGCATCTTTCTGATACACAACCAAAGACACTACCAAAAGAGAAAATCAGAGGCCAAACATTTGACAGATGTAGATGCAAAAATCCTCAACAAGATATTAGCAAACCTAATTCCAAACCACATGAAAGTGATCAGACACCACGATCAGGCTGGATGCATCCTAGGGTCACAGGGAGGCTCACAGACACGAATCAATGTCAGCAAAAGACAAAACACACAGCCATCTCAACAGATGCAGGGAAAGCATTTGATAAAATTCAACATCCATTCATGATAAAAACTCTCACCGAAAGTGGGTAGGAGGGAAAATATCTCAACGTAACTCAATCTTTATGACAAACCCAGTCAACAGAATCCTCAGTGGTGAAAAGTTGAACGTCTTCCTGCTAAAATCCGGAACAAAACAAGGATTCAAACCACCTCTACTTAGTATCATATTATGAGTCCTAGCTACAGCAATCAGACAGGAAATAAAAGGTATTCAAATTGGAAGGGAAGAGGTCATCACTGTCATTACAGGCAGATGGCATGATCACTCCATATAGAAATCTCTAAAGACTCCACCCAAAACTATTAGAACCGATAACACAAATTCAGCAAGGCAGCAGGATACAAGATTAATAGACAGAAATCTGCTGCATTTCTTTACACTAGTAATGAAATACCAGAAAGAGAAAATGCGAAAACAATCCCTTTTAAAATCCCTTTTTAAAATCACATATCAAAACCCCTCAAAACTGGGCTTCCCTGGTGGTCCAGTGGGTAAAGAGTCTGCCTTGCAGTGCAGGGGGCACCAGTTCGATCCCTGGCCCAGGAAGATCCCACATGCCGAGGAGTGGCTGGGCCCGTGCGTCCAGCACTCTGGAGCACATGCGTCCAGAGCCGGTGCTCTGCAACAAGAGAGGCCACTGCAGTGGGAGGCCCACACAGACCAAAGAATAAAGATGGACGAAAAATAAAAACAATGACTTAGAGGCAAGGAAAAAAAAACCTACGAATAAACTTGACCAAGGCGGTGAAAGACATACACCGAAAACTATAACACACTGATAAAGGAAACATAAGGTGACTCAAAGAAATGGAAAGATACTACATGCTCTTGGATTGGGGGAATTCAATTGTCAAAATGGCCATACTACCTAAAGCAATCTACGAATTTAATACCATTCCTATCAAACTACCATGACATTTTTCACAGAACTAGAACAAATCCTCCTAAAGTTTATATGGAACCACAAAAGATCCAGAATTGTCAAGGCAATCCTGAAAAAAAGAAAGAACAAAGCAGGAGGCAGCACTTTCCCAGACTTCAGACAATACTCTAAAGCTATAGTAATCAAAACAGCATGATATTGGCATAAAAAAACCTTTGGATCAATGCAACAGAGCAGACAGCCCAGAAACAAACCCACACACTTAGTCAATTAATCTTCAACAAAGAAGGCAAGAATATATAATGGAGAAGAGACAGTCTCTTTAGCAAGTGATGCTGGGAAAGTTGGATAGCCACATATAAATTGATGAAGTGAGAACATTCCCTTACACCATACACAAAAATAGGCTCAAAATGGCTTAAAGACGTAAACATAAGACATGACACCATAAAACTCCTAGAAGAGAGCACAGGCAAAACCTTCTGACATAAATCGTAGAAGAGTTTCCTTAGGTTAGTTTCCCAAGCCAAAATAAATTAACGCAAAAATAAACAAATGGGACCTAATCAGATTTCTAACCTGCACAGCAAAGGAACTCATAAACAAAAATATCACCTACTGAATGAAAGAAAATACTTGCAAACAATACAACTGACAAGAGCTTAATTTACAAAATAGACAAACAGCTCATAGAGCTCAGTATCAAAAAATCCCAAACAACCCAATCAAAAACACCTAAACATATTTCTCCAAAGAAGACACGCTAAAAACGATACAACGCTCGGGGCGTGGAAACATGAGCCAAGGGGTAAAGCACATCTGGGCCCCAACAAGAGAGGCCACTGCAGTGGGAGGCCCACACAGACCAAAGAATAAAGATGGACGAAAAATAAAAACAATGACTTAGAGGCAAGGAAAAAAAAACCTACGAATAAACTTGACCAAGGCGGTGAAAGACATACACCGAAAACTATAACACACTGATAAAGGAAACATAAGGTGACTCAAAGAAATGGAAAGATACTACATGCTCTTGGATTGGGGGAATTCAATTGTCAAAATGGCCATACTACCTAAAGCAATCTACGAATTTAATACCATTCCTATCAAACTACCATGACATTTTTCACAGAACTAGAACAAATCCTCCTAAAGTTTATATGGAACCACAAAAGATCCAGAATTGTCAAGGCAATCCTGAAAAAAAGAAAGAACAAAGCAGGAGGCAGCACTTTCCCAGACTTCAGACAATACTCTAAAGCTATAGTAATCAAAACAGCATGATATTGGCATAAAAAAACCTTTGGATCAATGCAACAGAGCAGACAGCCCAGAAACAAACCCACACACTTAGTCAATTAATCTTCAACAAAGAAGGCAAGAATATATAATGGAGAAGAGACAGTCTCTTTAGCAAGTGATGCTGGGAAAGTTGGATAGCCACATATAAATTGATGAAGTGAGAACATTCCCTTACACCATACACAAAAATAGGCTCAAAATGGCTTAAAGACGTAAACATAAGACATGACACCATAAAACTCCTAGAAGAGAGCACAGGCAAAACCTTCTGACATAAATCGTAGAAGAGTTTCCTTAGGTTAGTTTCCCAAGCCAAAATAAATTAACGCAAAAATAAACAAATGGGACCTAATCAGATTTCTAACCTGCACAGCAAAGGAACTCATAAACAAAAATATCACCTACTGAATGAAAGAAAATACTTGCAAACAATACAACTGACAAGAGCTTAATTTACAAAATAGACAAACAGCTCATAGAGCTCAGTATCAAAAAATCCCAAACAACCCAATCAAAAACACCTAAACATATTTCTCCAAAGAAGACACGCAGATGACCAACAGGCACATAAACAGACGTTCAACACCACTGATTACTAGAGACATGCAAATCAGAATTACAATGAGGTATCACTTTGCATGGGTCAGAACGGTCATCGTTAAAAAGCCTTCAAATAACCAACGCTGGAGAGGGTATGGAGCAAAGGGAACTCTGCTGCACTGCTGGGAGCAAAGGGAACTCGTGCAGCCGTTATGGAGAACAGCACGGAGGTTCCTCAGAAACCTGAAAACAGAGTTGCCGTATGATGCAGCCATCCTCTGGGACGTGTGTCTGGGCAAAACTGGAATTGAGGAGGACACATGCTCCCCAGTGTTCACAGCAGTGCTATTTACAACAGCCAAGACCGGAAAACAACCTAAGTGTCCATCAGCAGACGAATGGACAATAAATACGTGGTGTATATATGCTTGATGGATTACTAGCCACAAAAAAGAATGAAATAATGCGATTCACAGCAATATGGGTGGACCTAGAGACTATCATAGTAAGTAAAGTGAGTTAGACAAATATCATATATCATTTATATGTGGCATCTAAAAATGATACCAATGAATTTATTTGCAAAACAGAAAAAGACACATACACATAGAAAACAAACCTATGGTTGTCAGTGAGGAGAGGCAGAGGAGGAATAATTTAGGAGTTTAGGATTAACAGATACAAACCATTCTAAATAAAATAAAAAAATGGGACCTAATCAGATTTCTAACCTGCACAGCAAAGGAACTCATAAACAAAAATATCACCTACTGAATGAAAGAAAATACTTGCAAACAATACAACTGACAAGAGCTTAATTTACAAAATAGACAAACAGCTCATAGAGCTCAGTATCAAAAAATCCCAAACAACCCAATCAAAAACACCTAAACATATTTCTCCAAAGAAGACACGCAGATGACCAACAGGCACATAAACAGACGTTCAACACCACTGATTACTAGAGACATGCAAATCAGAATTACAATGAGGTATCACTTTGCATGGGTCAGAACGGTCATCGTTAAAAAGCCTTCAAATAACCAACGCTGGAGAGGGTATGGAGCAAAGGGAACTCTGCTGCACTGCTGGGAGCAAAGGGAACTCGTGCAGCCGTTATGGAGAACAGCACGGAGGTTCCTCAGAAACCTGAAAACAGAGTTGCCGTATGATGCAGCCATCCTCTGGGACGTGTGTCTGGGCAAAACTGGAATTGAGGAGGACACATGCTCCCCAGTGTTCACAGCAGTGCTATTTACAACAGCCAAGACCGGAAAACAACCTAAGTGTCCATCAGCAGACGAATGGACAATAAATACGTGGTGTATATATGCTTGATGGATTACTAGCCACAAAAAAGAATGAAATAATGCGATTCACAGCAATATGGGTGGACCTAGAGACTATCATAGTAAGTAAAGTGAGTTAGACAAATATCATATATCATTTATATGTGGCATCTAAAAAATGATACCAATGAATTTATTTGCAAAACAGAAAAAGACACATACACATAGAAAACAAACCTATGGTTGTCAGTGAGGAGAGGCAGAGGAGGAATAATTTAGGAGTTTAGGATTAACAGATACAAACCATTCTAAATAAAATAAACAAAAGGGCCTACTGGAACAAGGAACAATGTTCAGTATCTTGTACTAACCTACAATGGAAAAGAATCTGAAAAATATGTGTGTGTCTGTGTGTGTTTATCTGAATCACTTTGCTGTACATTTGAAACTAATAGCATTATAAATCAACTAAATCTCAATAAATAAATATGACTGTGCTTCTCAAATTTGGCTATACCTTAGAATCACCCAAGGAACTGCTTAAAAAAAAAATCCTCTGCATAACCAATTGGAAAATATGACTTTCTATGGAATAAAAGATTCCATCAGCAGCAAATAAAATAATACATATTTAATAAGATATGTGCAAAACTTTAAAATAATACCAAAAGAAAGAAGTGTAGGTTTTCCTTACTATTGGGTAGGATGATCATCATCATAAAGATTCCACTTATACCCAAATTAATATATGAATTTCATGCAATCTCAGTAAAACCACCACCTTATTTTTTTCTGGAGCTATACAGTTAATTCTAAGTTTCATGCATACAAAATCAAGAAAACCCTGAAAAAAGAAAAGTCACAGGCAGGGCGTCCTACCAGATATTAAAACATACACAATAAAGTCTTCATAACACAGACAATCATACTGATGCATGAAGGGACAGACTTCCCAGAGGAATATATGAGAAAGGCTAGGAAGAGGCCCAAATATACATGGAAATTTGATTCAGGAAGAAGGGGGAATCTCAAGTCATCGGAGTGAAGACAGATTCTTTAGTAAGTGGTGGAGCGACAACTGGATGGCCGTGTGGGAAAAGGTGAACGTGGATCCATGCCTCACACCCCGCACCTCACACCACACACCACATACTGCACACACACCACACATTACGGAAGAAATGTGTCACACCCAAATGCAAAGAAATGATACAAGTACTAAAAGAAAACATGGGTGAATTCTTTTCCAATCTGGGAGTGGGAGAGACCAACTCTGACTCAAAATTTGAGCTGTAAAAAAATAAAGAAACATCAAAGCAAGTAAAAAGAATTTCACAGGGCTTCCCCTGGTGGTCCAGTGGGTAAGGACACCGCCTTGCAGTGCAAGGGGCGCCGGTGCGATCCCTGGCCTGGGAAGATCCCACGTGCCGCGGAGCGGCTGGACCGATGTGTCCAATCACCGAGCCGGAGCTCTGGCGCGCATGCGCTCAGAGCCGGCGCTCTGCGACGACAGACGCCACCGCGACGGGAGGCCCACAGGAGCCAAAGAACAAAGACGGATGAAAATAGAGAAATGAAAGACCAATGGAAGTGGCCTGCCTGTCCCCTCCATCCCCACCCCACCCCCCAAAAGATAAATAAATTAAAAAAAAAAAAAAAAAAGAACTTCACGGAAAAAAAAAAATAGCAGAGAAAAAGACAAAAGGGCAAATTGGGAGAATATATTTGTAATTTTTATCACAAAGTGCCAATGTCTCTAATATATAAATTTTTTTGAAGTTAAGGATTAAAAACCCTCAGATGGTAATAAGTGGCAAGTAAACAAGCAGAAAACTCACACACAAACAAATATACATGTATACTACACAGCTGTAAGAAGAAATGCAGAAGAATCAGCCCTAATGAGGTGGCTGGATCTAGAACCTACCATAAAAAGTGAAATCAGTCAAAAAGAGAAGGACAAGTACAATATACTAACACAAAAATATGGGCTTACAAAAATAAAGGTCACACGCAGGGCGTCCTACCAGATATTAAAACATACACAATAAAGTCTTCATAACACAGACAATCATACTGATGCATGAAGGGACAGACTTCCCAGAGGAATATATGAGAAAGGCTAGGAAGAGGCCCAAATATACATGGAAATTTGATTCAGGAAGAAGGGGGAATCTCAAGTCATCGGAGTGAAGACAGATTCTTTAGTAAGTGGTGGAGCGACAACTGGATGGCCGTGTGGGAAAAGGTGAACGTGGATCCATGCCTCACACCCCGCACCTCACACCACACACCACATACTGCACACACACCACACATTACGGAAGAAATGTGTCACACCCAAATGCAAAGAAATGATACAAGTACTAAAAGAAAACATGGGTGAATTCTTTTCCAATCTGGGAGTGGGAGAGACCAACTCTGACTCAAAATTTGAGCTGTAAAAAAATAAAGAAACATCAAAGCAAGTAAAAAGAATTTCACAGGGCTTCCCCTGGTGGTCCAGTGGGTAAGGACACCGCCTTGCAGTGCAAGGGGCGCCGGTGCGATCCCTGGCCTGGGAAGATCCCACGTGCCGCGGAGCGGCTGGACCGATGTGTCCAATCACCGAGCCGGAGCTCTGGCGCGCATGCGCTCAGAGCCGGCGCTCTGCGACGACAGACGCCACCGCGACGGGAGGCCCACAGGAGCCAAAGAACAAAGACGGATGAAAATAGAGAAATGAAAGACCAATGGAAGTGGCCCGCCCGTCCCCCTCCCTCCCCACCCCACCCCCCAAAAGATAAATAAATTAAAAAAAAAAAAAAAAAAGAACTTCACGGAAAAAAAAAAATAGCAGAGAAAAAGACAAAAGGGCAAATTGGGAGAATATATTTGTAATTTTTATCACAAAGTGCCAATGTCTCTAATATATAAATTTTTTTGAAGTTAAGGATTAAAAACCCTCAGATGGTAATAAGTGGCAAGTAAACAAGCAGAAAACTCACACACAAACAAATATACATGTATACTACACAGCTGTAAGAAGAAATGCAGAAGAATCAGCCCTAATGAGGTGGCTGGATCTAGAACCTACCATAAAAAGTGAAATCAGTCAAAAAGAGAAGGACAAGTACAATATACTAACACATATATATGGAATCTAGTAGGATGGTAATGACAATACACGCAGTGAAGCAATGGAAAAACAGACATGGAGAGCAGACATACGGACATGGTGGGGAATGAACAGTGGGTGGGAGGCATAAAGGAAGTAGCATGAAAACCTATACTATCATATGTGAAAAAAATAGCTACTGTCATTGCACTGTGAGAAAAAGGGATCCTTCAGGGGTGCTGTGCGATGGCCTGGAGGGGTGGAATGGGGGGGGATATACATATGACTAATCTGGGATCATACATATTTGTAAACAACAAAACTCTGTAGGAGTAAAAAGTAAAATAAAGATTAAAATATATATATATAAATATATATACAAGTGGTCTTTAAACATGTGGAAAAATGCTCATTATTAAAAGAGAAATGCATATTGAAACCACAATTTCTCACTGATTAGAATGGAACAAATCCAAATGCTGGGCAAAACATTCTGTTGGCAAGCTGTGACAAAATACACACTCTCATCCTTTCCTGGTGGGTGAAAAAATGCATAGCAACTGCAATGGTGGGGAGTTTAGGGGAAAAAAAGGCTAAACTAAATATGCATCTTTCCTTTGACCCATCAAACCACTTCCAGGAATCAACTCCTAAGATGTATATCCACAAGTACTAAGACACTGCAAGGGCCAGGTTACCTGCTGTGGGGCTATTACTACAGCAAAAGATTAAAAGTCGCACCAACGTCGATCAGTAGACAGCTTCTTGAACACATGATGCTCCATCCCCATGAGAGAATATGCGCTTTATGGAGAGGGAGCCATGAAAAAGAACGCCCCTGTGGCCCAGTGGTTCAGAAGCCACCTGCCAATGCAGAGGCAGGGTCAAAGCCTGATCCGGGAAGATTCCACAGGCTGCAGCGCAACTAAACCCTGGAGCTGAAACCACTGAGCCTGTGTGCTGTAATCACTGAAGCCCGTGCGCTCGGAGCCTGCGCTCCACACAGGAGAGGCCGCCGCAGTGAGGAGTCCGCGCACCGCAACCAGGGGAGCCCCCACTCACCCCTGCCGGGGAAAGGCCACGTGCGGCAACAAGGACCCAGCACAGCCAAAAGAGAGTTAATTTTTTGAAGAGCTAAAGAAAAAAGAAAATTAGAATGACCTCTATACGCTGAGATGGAGTTATTTCTAGGGTGTATTGTCTGTGAAAAAATACAGAATGCTAACGTTTATGTAAGAAAGATGTAACAGTATCTATATGCATTTGCTCATTTTTGCAAAAAGAAACTTATAAGACAAATAAACCAGAAACTAAGAAAATGATTCCTCACAGAGAGTGAATGGAAACCATGAGAGCTATGCCTTCTTCTGTGGTTTTGACTTTTGAACCATGCAAATGGTGTATTCAGAAATAATCTTTAAGAAAAAGGAAGGAAAAAGGCAATTCCTAAAATCAAATTTTAAAAAGCACCAATAAACCCAGTGCATATCAAATTAATAACATAACTAGACTTAGAAAAGACTAACTTCTATCAATTTTGAAAAGTACTCCTGTAGGTTCTTAACTGTAAAGCATTCTGTTGGCAAGCTGTGACAAAATACACACTCTCATCCTTTCCTGGTGGGTGAAAAAATGCATAGCAACTGCAATGGTGGGGAGTTTAGGGGAAAAAAAGGCTAAACTAAATATGCATCTTTCCTTTGACCCATCAAACCACTTCCAGGAATCAACTCCTAAGATGTATATCCACAAGTACTAAGACACTGCAAGGGCCAGGTTACCTGCTGTGGGGCTATTACTACAGCAAAAGATTAAAAGTCGCACCAACGTCGATCAGTAGACAGCTTCTTGAACACATGATGCTCCATCCCCATGAGAGAATATGCGCTTTATGGAGAGGGAGCCATGAAAAAGAACGCCCCTGTGGCCCAGTGGTTCAGAAGCCACCTGCCAATGCAGAGGCAGGGTCAAAGCCTGATCCGGGAAGATTCCACAGGCTGCAGCGCAACTAAACCCTGGAGCTGAAACCACTGAGCCTGTGTGCTGTAATCACTGAAGCCCGTGCGCTCGGAGCCTGCGCTCCACACAGGAGAGGCCGCCGCAGTGAGGAGTCCGCGCACCGCAACCAGGGGAGCCCCCACTCACCCCTGCCGGGGAAAGGCCACGTGCGGCAACAAGGACCCAGCACAGCCAAAAGAGAGTTAATTTTTTGAAGAGCTAAAGAAAAAAGAAAATTAGAATGACCTCTATACGCTGAGATGGAGTTATTTCTAGGGTGTATTGTCTGTGAAAAAATACAGAATGCTAACGTTTATGTAAGAAAGATGTAACAGTATCTATATGCATTTGCTCATTTTTGCAAAAAGAAACTTATAAGACAAATAAACCAGAAACTAAGAAAATGATTCCTCACAGAGAGTGAATGGAAACCATGAGAGCTATGCCTTCTTCTGTGGTTTTGACTTTTGAACCATGCAAATGGTGTATTCAGAAATAATCTTTAAGAAAAAGGAAGGAAAAAGGCAATTCCTAAAATCAAATTTTAAAAAGCACCAATAAACCCAGTGCATATCAAATTAATAACATAACTAGACTTAGAAAAGACTAACTTCTATCAATTTTGAAAAGTACTCCTGTAGGTTCTTCATGAGATGTCTGTAAAGCATAGACAGAAGTAGAAATAAGTTGGGAACCTTTCCCAGGAGGTTAATTATTAGTTGTAATCTGGGCTAAGATTGGAAACAACTTTTTGTTTTTAGAGAATACGAATAAATAAATATTTTCAGCTTACAAGAACCCAGAGTTTCACCCTAAGAGAAGAAAAAGACATGCGTATAAATAAAAGAAGGTAAGAAAACCCCTGTAATGCTAATTTGAACTGGACCAGTGTGTCTGAATCGATTTGAGCATCTGAAAGAACGACCTGACTGAAGTATCAACACACTGAATAAGAAATGACCTGTGAGTGCTAAGGTCAGACAGGGCTGCGGGGCGGGGAGCAGTGAGGAAGAAAAGCTCTTTAAAGAAAGTCGACCATAAATGTGGACAGAATGAGAAGATGAAGGGTGTCACTGTCTTGCCACCCTTGCTATAATAAATGATGCAGGCAAGGATCACCAACGGGGGCTTCCCTGGTGGTCCAGTGGGTAAGGACACCGCCTTGCAGTGCAAGGGGCGCCGGTTCCATCCCTGGCCTGGGAAGATCCCACGTGCCGCGGAGTGGCTGGACCGATGTGTCCAATTACCGAGCCGGAGCTCTGGAGCGCATGCGCCCAGAGCCGGTGCTCTGCGATGACAGAGGCCACCGCGATGGGAGGCCCACAGGAGCCAAAGAACAAAGACGGATGAAAATAGAGAAATGAAAGACCAATAGAAGTGGCCCGCCCATCCCCCTATTTCCCCACCCCACCCCAAAAGATTAAAAAAAAATCACAAAAAACAAAAGGATCACCAACGGGGCCAAAACCACTGGGGAAAAGGGCTCTCCGGAGGACAGAGTCACTGGTCTCACCGGGAGAGGAGGCAGCACACCACTAACACCGGACAGCCTGCCTCTACACACCACCCCGGGAACCGGCTCCACGGGATGCTTGACCTGTGTCTACTCCAGCCTCTGTCCACAACGGCAGAGAGTGGAGAGAGGAACAAGGAGGACGCCATGAAGAAACGCCCGATCAGAAGACAGTCTGTAAGGGCTGGCCTAGGTCTAAGATTGGACTTAAAGCTAACTTCTATCAATTTTGAAAAGTACTCCTGTAGGTTCTTCATGAGATGTCTGTAAAGCATAGACAGAAGTAGAAATAAGTTGGGAACCTTTCCCAGGAGGTTAATTATTAGTTGTAATCTGGGCTAAGATTGGAAACAACTTTTTGTTTTTAGAGAATACGAATAAATAAATATTTTCAGCTTACAAGAACCCAGAGTTTCACCCTAAGAGAAGAAAAAGACATGCGTATAAATAAAAGAAGGTAAGAAAACCCCTGTAATGCTAATTTGAACTGGACCAGTGTGTCTGAATCGATTTGAGCATCTGAAAGAACGACCTGACTGAAGTATCAACACACTGAATAAGAAATGACCTGTGAGTGCTAAGGTCAGACAGGGCTGCGGGGCGGGGAGCAGTGAGGAAGAAAAGCTCTTTAAAGAAAGTCGACCATAAATGTGGACAGAATGAGAAGATGAAGGGTGTCACTGTCTTGCCACCCTTGCTATAATAAATGATGCAGGCAAGGATCACCAACGGGGGCTTCCCTGGTGGTCCAGTGGGTAAGGACACCGCCTTGCAGTGCAAGGGGCGCCGGTTCCATCCCTGGCCTGGGAAGATCCCACGTGCCGCGGAGTGGCTGGACCCATGTGTCCAATTACCGAGCCGGAGCTCTGGAGCGCATGCGCCCAGAGCCGGTGCTCTGCGATGACAGAGGCCACCGCGATGGGAGGCCCACAGGAGCCAAAGAACAAAGACGGATGAAAATAGAGAAATGAAAGACCAATAGAAGTGGCCCGCCCATCCCCCTATTTCCCCACCCCACCCCCCAAAAAAGATTAAAAAAAAATCACAAAAAACAAAAGGATCACCAACGGGGCCAAAACCACTGGGGAAAAGGGCTCTCCGGAGGACAGAGTCACTGGTCTCACCGGGAGAGGAGGCAGCACACCACTAACACCGGACAGCCTGCCTCTACACACCACCCCGGGAACCGGCTCCACGGGATGCTTGACCTGTGTCTACTCCAGCCTCTGTCCACAACGGCAGAGAGTGGAGAGAGGAACAAGGAGGAGACGCCATGAAGAAACGGCCCATCAGATCAAGAAAGCAGGACAGTCTGTAAGGGCTGGCCTAGGTCAGAGTGAATCAGTTTTTTAAAGATCTGTTTGGAGGGAAAAGAGATGACAGAGATAGAACCAAATAGAACACATGAGCCTTGGTTAGATCCTAGACTGGAAAAAAGATGGATGGGAGGGGAGAGAGAAAGAACTGACCTGAGGAGGGGACACTTTGAGGACAGCTGAACATAAACTGGATGTCAGATGATACTTAGGGGATTTCTGTTGCTTTTCTTAGGTGTGAAAATGTGATTTTAGCTATGTAGATAAATGACATTATTTCTAGATGTTTCATACTGAAATATTTAGGGAGATAGAATCTTACACAAGAAACTTCAAATGGTTCAGCCAAAAAAAGAAAAAGAAATGTGTACACACAGATAAAGCAAATATGGCAAAAATGTAACAATATTGGTCCAGTGGTCCAAGATTATAAGAATCAAATGGTGGTCCAGTGGAGAAGAATCCACCTGCCAACGAAGGGGACATGAATTTGATTCCTGGTCCAGGAAGATTACACATGTCATGGAGCAGCTAAAGCCCGTGCCCCTCAACCCGTGCTCCGCAACAAGAGAAGCCACCACAAGGAGAAGCCCAGGTACCGCAGTGAGGAGCAGCCCCCTCTGCCAGTGCTGTCTCCCTGCGGACCTGCCCGAGTGAAGCAGGGCCCGCTTCTGACTGCAGGGGAAGGCGAAGAAGGAATTGCCACTATCTCTCCTTAACAGACTTCTTGATCCCGAAACTCGAATCAGTGGCTTCCAAAGAACAAAGACGGATGAAAATAGAGAAATGAAAGACCAATAGAAGTGGCCCGCCCATCCCCTATTTCCCCACCCCCCAAAAAAGATTAAAAAAAAATCACAAAAAACAAAAGGATCACCAACGGGGCCAAAACCACTGGGGAAAAGGGCTCTCCGGAGGACAGAGTCACTGGTCTCACCGGGAGAGGAGGCAGCACACCACTAACACCGGACAGCCTGCCTCTACACACCACCCCGGGAACCGGCTCCACGGGATGCTTGACCTGTGTCTACTCCAGCCTCTGTCCACAACGGCAGAGAGTGGAGAGAGGAACAAGGAGGAGACGCCATGAAGAAACGGCCCATCAGATCAAGAAAGCAGGACAGTCTGTAAGGGCTGGCCTAGGTCAGAGTGAATCAGTTTTTTAAAGATCTGTTTGGAGGGAAAAGAGATGACAGAGATAGAACCAAATAGAACACATGAGCCTTGGTTAGATCCTAGACTGGAAAAAAGATGGATGGGAGGGGAGAGAGAAAGAACTGACCTGAGGAGGGGACACTTTGAGGACAGCTGAACATAAACTGGATGTCAGATGATACTTAGGGGATTTCTGTTGCTTTTCTTAGGTGTGAAAATGTGATTTTAGCTATGTAGATAAATGACATTATTTCTAGATGTTTCATACTGAAATATTTAGGGAGATAGAATCTTACACAAGAAACTTCAAATGGTTCAGCCAAAAAAAGAAAAAGAAATGTGTACACACAGATAAAGCAAATATGGCAAAAATGTAACAATATTGGTCCAGTGGTCCAAGATTATAAGAATCAAATGGTGGTCCAGTGGAGAAGAATCCACCTGCCAACGAAGGGGACATGAATTTGATTCCTGGTCCAGGAAGATTACACATGTCATGGAGCAGCTAAAGCCCGTGCCCCTCAACCCGTGCTCCGCAACAAGAGAAGCCACCACAAGGAGAAGCCCAGGTACCGCAGTGAGGAGCAGCCCCCTCTGCCAGTGCTGTCTCCCTGCGGACCTGCCCGAGTGAAGCAGGGCCCGCTTCTGACTGCAGGGGAAGGCGAAGAAGGAATTGCCACTATCTCTCCTTAACAGATTCTATCTTCGTTTACAAGCCTCCACTTCCGCCAGAGGAGAAAACTAAATCCGGTCACTTCACAGTCACTGAGTGGCTTCCAGAACTGCTCTCTTGTTGGGTCAACAGTAAATTCAGGGTGCTGGCATCTTCTTCCTGTCTCCCCAGACCTGCCCTCCATGTTGTGGAGCGGATACACCTTATCTTTCATCCAGGGGACAGAGGAGGGGCTCAGCTCTACAAAGTCGTCTGCAGGCAGGGGTCTCTGCAGGGAAGAGGCCCTGTACCCACTCCTCCAGACTCCAGGTTGGCCGACACTCTCTCCCCCCACAACCCGAAACAGAGGCCCCTGTGGACGTGCCCAGGCCTGTGCCAGGCAGCGGGAGCCAAGTGGCGAACCAGACGGACTCAAAGCAGCCCGAGCAGCTAACAGATGAATGCCGTGCCTCCGGCCTTTGCAGTTCTGCTGGAAGGGGAAATCTGGGGCGCTCAGGAAGGAGCCAGGCGAGGCAGGCAGGCTCCTGACCCTGGCCTCTCCCAGACACCTGAGTTCACCCACTTGTCAGTTTCAGCGCAAAACTCCAGCCCTCGCCTGTTCTGCACAAGAAACCCAGCCGCGGGGAGCACGCCACGCTTTGTGCGAATGTTACGGACGCGGGAGGGGAAGAGGGGACATCACCTTCCTCCGTGTTACCCCCACTCTCCTTCCAGATTCCCCTCACCACCCTCCAGCCAGGGAGCCCGAGCTCCTCCTCTCGGCCAGGCTGACGAGCTCGCTCCATGTCTCAGACCTGGACTCCAGCCCGCCCAAGGCCTTGGCCCCTAGGCGGGTTAGGGAGTGTCCTCCTAGGCAGTTCCGAGATGTCTTGCACCACAGCCCACCGCCCCCCCACCCCAGCCAAATAACACTCCCTCCACCCCATGACACTCTCACCAACACCCATCTGTCCCTTACCCACCCCCAGGTGTCCCTTCTCAGCCACCTCATCCGTCCCGTGAACCTGGCTTCACACGCCCTCTGACACGGGGCCGACAGGCATTTCTTCCCGTGGTCTGCTGTGCAAGGCACGCTCCTCACGGGGCCTCAGGCAATCCCTCATCCCTCACAGGTTTCTCTCCCCACAGTGCAAAAGCACCATGGCTTTCCCATCCCCAGGAGGAGCCGGAGCTGTGGGCTCGGCCAGAAACGTGAGTCCAGGCCAGAGATCATCCCCCTAGCAGGGCAGCCAACTCTAGAAAAGCAAGCTGTGGGCTCTTCAGGAAACTGGGAATGACAGTGAGTGAAAAGTTAACTGAGAAATGATCTGGGGGGCTTTTCTGGTGGTGTGGTGTTAAGAATCCACCTGCCAATGCAGGGGACCCAGGTTCTAATCCTGGTCCAGGAAGATCCCACATGCTGCGGGGCAACTAAGCCCTTGTGCCACAACTACTGAGCCCTTGCTCTGGAGCCTGTGCTCTGCAGTAAGAGAAGCCGCCGCAGTGAGAAGCCTGGGCACCACAACTAGAGAGGAGCGCCTGCTCTCTGCAACTAGAGAAAGCTCACACGCAGCAATACAGACCCAGCACGGCCAGACGAATCACTTTTAAAAATGATTTGCCAACCAGACCCTGTGGGAAAATGTTCCCTTCCTCAAGGTTTTCTTCTGATTGTAAAATTAATATTCATATAAAATTTAAATTAAGGAATTATAAGTTAAATGCAAATCATAATCTCCCATTCAGAGCTTACAATCACTAATACCATATATTACTTCCAAATGTTCTAACATGCCTATTTTGATTTTTATACATTTTTATTTAAGTAACACATGCTCACTGTAAAATCAAAATCCTATGCAGAAGCCTAATTATAACCAACTTTGTTTTTATTTGACAGACTGGGGACATCCTGCCTTGTCAGGGACTTTAGATTCACATCGTCATTTTTTAAAAATCGGTTTATTTCTTTGGCTGCACCAGGTCGTGGCTGCAGCATGTGGGATCCGGTTCCCTGACCAGGGATGGAGCCCAGGCCCCCACACTGGGAGCTCACGGTCTGAGCTGCTGGAGCACTGGGAGTCCCACAGCACCATTTCATGGGGCCACACAATCCTGTTATGCAGAGGTGCTGTGAATAATGTAATAAAGCCCACCTTTGAAACTGGAGGCTTCCCGGGTGGCTCAGATGGTGCAGCCAGTCTGCAATGCAGGAACTGGCCACACCCCTAGCAGGGCAGCCAACCCCTAAGGAAAAAGCAAGCTTTCCCATCCCCAGGAGGAGCCGGAGCTGTGGGCTCGGCCAGAAACGTGAGTCCAGGCCAGAGATCATCCCCCTAGCAGGGCAGCCAACTCTAGAAAAGCAAGCTGTGGGCTCTTCAGGAAACTGGGAATGACAGTGAGTGAAAAGTTAACTGAGAAATGATCTGGGGGGCTTTTCTGGTGGTGTGGTGTTAAGAATCCACCTGCCAATGCAGGGGACCCAGGTTCTAATCCTGGTCCAGGAAGATCCCACATGCTGCGGGGCAACTAAGCCCTTGTGCCACAACTACTGAGCCCTTGCTCTGGAGCCTGTGCTCTGCAGTAAGAGAAGCCGCCGCAGTGAGAAGCCTGGGCACCACAACTAGAGAGGAGCGCCTGCTCTCTGCAACTAGAGAAAGCTCACACGCAGCAATACAGACCCAGCACGGCCAGACGAATCACTTTTAAAAATGATTTGCCAACCAGACCCTGTGGGAAAATGTTCCCTTCCTCAAGGTTTTCTTCTGATTGTAAAATTAATATTCATATAAAATTTAAATTAAGGAATTATAAGTTAAATGCAAATCATAATCTCCCATTCAGAGCTTACAATCACTAATACCATATATTACTTCCAAATGTTCTAACATGCCTATTTTGATTTTTATACATTTTTATTTAAGTAACACATGCTCACTGTAAAATCAAAATCCTATGCAGAAGCCTAATTATAACCAACTTTGTTTTTATTTGACAGACTGGGGACATCCTGCCTTGTCAGGGACTTTAGATTCACATCGTCATTTTTTAAAAATCGGTTTATTTCTTTGGCTGCACCAGGTCGTGGCTGCAGCATGTGGGATCCGGTTCCCTGACCAGGGATGGAGCCCAGGCCCCCACACTGGGAGCTCACGGTCTGAGCTGCTGGAGCACTGGGGAGTCCCCACAGCACCATTTCATGGGGCCACACAATCCTGTTATGCAGAGGTGCTGTGAATAATGTAATAAAGCCCACCTTTGAAACTGGAGGCTTCCCGGGTGGCTCAGATGGTGCAGCCAGTCTGCAATGCAGGAGACCTGGGTCTGATCCCTGGGCGGGGAGGATCCCCCGGAGCGGGCACAGCAACCCACTCCAGTGTTCCTAAATGGAGAGTTCCATGGACAGAGAAGCCTGGTGAGCTGCAGTCCATGAGGTCACAGAGTTTGGACATGACTGAATGACGAACATACACACACACCTTTGAAAATATCATAGTGAGGAATACCCTTAACTCTTTGAATGTTTATACAACTATTGCCTTAGGGTAAACTTCCAAAAATAGGAGTTATTAATCTAATGCTTTTGGTACATATAGACATAGCTGAGTGACCATTTCCATTTACGATCCCCCGCCCTCACTGTGAAAGGGCTCTCTTCCCCATGTCTTCGCCAACCTGGCCATCATCAGTTGTTCAGCCCGGTTTTGGAAGTGAACACGGTGACTCGCTGATACTTTGCTTTGCTGTGACCTTGGGGGAGGCTGAATCCCACCTGCTGCTGCCGGTCACTTGTTGTTCTATGAAGAGTCTTTGTATCCTTGGTCCCTTTTATCTTGAAATGTTAATCTTTTTCTATTTTAAGAACTTTCATCTATCAGAGATTTTTAGTAATCTCCAGTGTACAGTGCAAATATTCTCCCCGTTTGTTCCTTATCTCATGGGCGCCTCGCAGCAATCCCGGGGGCTGGCAGAGCAGGTGGCATTATCTCCACTTAATGGATGTGGAGACTGTGACTCAGAGAGGGGTGCTGGCCAGTGGTGGGGAGCCTGGGGAGGCCCGGGGGTTCCTTGCTGAGTCTGGGGCACCAAGCGGTCCAACTGCTCCAACAGTATCCATCAGGAGGGTGGGAGAAATAACAGTTCCCCTACAGATTAAAATGTCTTAACTATTCAGGCCTCAGTTTCCTCTTCTATTAGTGGAGTTGAACCAAATGATGTCCCTTATGTCCTCTTCAGCGCGACTGTCTTCTGATTCTGTGATTTAAGGTGCAAAGCAGTCTTGGAGGAAAGCAGTCTTCATCCTCTGAGCATGTGTGGGGGCGGGGAGAGCTGGGCCGTGCTCCTGTGTGGAGTGCAGGGTGAGCGTCCCACGTGACTCGCGCCTTTCCTCCCTATGCATCGCCAGGCGGGAACCCTGAGCGGATCCTGGCCGTGTGACTCTCCAGTCAAATCAAACAAGGAAACAGAAACAGCCCCTGCATCAGCGCTAGCTCAAGGCAGCCCCGCCTCTTCCCAGGATGCCTCAAAGAGGGTCAAGGAGCAGCGCACATGCCATGGGAGGCTGGTCACCACTTCCTCTTCCTCAGCACCGTATCTCAGGAGGCAAGTGCTGTTTGATCAGCATCGATGTGGGGAGAAACTAGTTGTCTTCCTGACCCTAGGCTCATTTTCCTAGCAAGGATTCTATGATACAATTAATATATTTGTTTACACAGGTTTAGAAAAATAGATTTTTAAAAATTTAGTAAATGAAAATCAAACACACCATCATGATTAATAACATTTTGTGTGCTTTTTTGTGTTTATACAAAAAGATAAAACTCTTGCAGCTCATTCTCTTATTCAAATATACATTGGGTAACTTTCCATATCACTCAACATGAATCAACTCCTCCATCTTTCAAGGTACCATGCCACTTTGTGTCCTTGGACCCTTTTATCTTGAAATGTTAATCTTTTTCTATTTTAAGAACTTTCATCTATCAGAGATTTTTAGTAATCTCCAGTGTACAGTGCAAATATTCTCCCCGTTTGTTCCTTATCTCATGGGCGCCTCGCAGCAATCCCGGGGGCTGGCAGAGCAGGTGGCATTATCTCCACTTAATGGATGTGGAGACTGTGACTCAGAGAGGGGTGCTGGCCAGTGGTGGGGAGCCTGGGGAGGCCCGGGGGTTCCTTGCTGAGTCTGGGGCACCAAGCGGTCCAACTGCTCCAACAGTATCCATCAGGAGGGTGGGAGAAATAACAGTTCCCCTACAGATTAAAATGTCTTAACTATTCAGGCCTCAGTTTCCTCTTCTATTAGTGGAGTTGAACCAAATGATGTCCCTTATGTCCTCTTCAGCGCGACTGTCTTCTGATTCTGTGATTTAAGGTGCAAAGCAGTCTTGGAGGAAAGCAGTCTTCATCCTCTGAGCATGTGTGGGGGCGGGGAGAGCTGGGCCGTGCTCCCTGTGTGGAGTGCAGGGTGAGCGTCCCACGTGACTGCGCGCCTTTCCTCCCTATGCATCGCCAGGCGGGAACCCTGAGCGGATCCTGGCCGTGTGACTCTCCAGTCAAATCAAACAAGGAAACAGAAACAGCCCCTGCATCAGCGCTAGCTCAAGGCAGCCCCGCCTCTTCCCAGGATGCCTCAAAGAGGGTCAAGGAGCAGCGCACATGCCATGGGAGGCTGGTCACCACTTCCTCTTCCTCAGCACCGTATCTCAGGAGGCAAGTGCTGTTTGATCAGCATCGATGTGGGGAGAAACTAGTTGTCTTCCTGACCCTAGGCTCATTTTCCTAGCAAGGATTCTATGATACAATTAATATATTTGTTTACACAGGTTTAGAAAAATAGATTTTTAAAAATTTAGTAAATGAAAATCAAACACACCATCATGATTAATAACATTTTGTGTGCTTTTTTGTGTTTATACAAAAAGATAAAACTCTTGCAGCTCATTCTCTTATTCAAATATACATTGGGTAACTTTCCATATCACTCAACATGAATCAACTCCTCCATCTTTCAAGGTCCCATGCCACTCCACTTAAGAATGAGCCACAACCAGCTTTTTTGTCTGTGTAGTTGGATGTCTTATGTCCTCCATGGTTGGGCACAAAGATTGCCCTCCATCATCCACTGTTACAAAAACAGTGCAGTGAACAAGCCTTTGTCCTGTGGGTAAAATGAAGAAGATGGAATAGCAGGCTTGTGCTACATTGACAAACCGACATCCACAAAGGCTGCCACACTCCACATTCCACCAAACCTATGGGAGGGTCCACTTCTCCAGATCCCCCTCCTTGATTTGATCACTACTGGGTTTTGTTGTTTTGTAGGTATGGCCGTTAACTATTCCATATTCTTTTCTGAACTCCCTATGCCCTTTGTCCAGCTCTCATGGGCTGCTCACCTTCTATTGCCTTATGGATTTGTAAACATTCCTTACACATTAGTGATGATAGATACAAGAAAATTAGTTGTATAATTTTGATCAAGTCTGGCAATGACTTCCTCTATGCCTTCTGCCTTTACTTTACTGTCATGTTCACAAAAACCTTCTCTACTACTTTGTCTGCTTTTTTTTTTTTTTTTTTTTTTGGACACTTCTATTGGTCTTTCAGCTATTCATTCCATCCATCTTTGTTCTTTGGCCTATGTGGGCCTCCCATTGCAGTGACCTCTCTCGCTGCAGAGCACTGGCTCTGGGTGCACGTGCTCCAGAGCTCTGGCTCGGTTGTTGGACACATCAGTCCAGCCGCTCCATGGCACATGGGATCTTCCCAGGCCAGGGATCAAACTGGCATCCCTTGCACTGCAAGGCAGTGTCCTTACCCACTGGACCACCAGGGGAAGCTCTAGTCTGTTTTTTATGGTTGAGACAAACAGAAGCTCATGCAGAACCTCCAGAGCAGGGGCGAGGGGAGGGTAGGCATCGTCAGAGTGGATGAGGAGAGGACCTAACCCCGAGATGCCCCGGACTTTAAGTACTGATCTCGACTTGGGAGCACCTATAACAACAGGTGTGGGAAGAAAATATCAACCTTCCTACTTAGATGCACATGTGTTAAGACTGTACAGGGAAACAGAACATCCATAAGGCACACAAAAATACGTATTTCGTTTACGGAATAATAAAACACTCAGGCATCCATCACCTGGGCTCATGATACCATTTACTTGCTATCTTGTCCTTTCACATTTCTATTTTTCTCCACGTGCTACCCGACAATCAATTGCCAAATCCGTGCAGCAGGACACGTACAACGCAGACTGTGTGGACGAGTACCTGTGCGTATACTGCAGGAGGCACGTCAGGCTTCTGACTCGGAGGCCCAGCCCCTCGCCCGCGGGCTCCCTTTGTGGCCCGGTGTGCACCCATCGTTTGTCTGCACGTGGCCGGTGGAGGCCGCCCTGGCCCCACTCCTGCAGGGCTCACTGCTGACTCCTCTGTCTGTGTGCCAGGGCTGGTGGCTCTGGCCAGGTCGGCTCTGGGCGGTGGTGGGGGCGACCTTGCGGTGCCGTCGGCGGTGCTGCCCCCAGATCTGCTGCTGCCCTCCTGCATGTGCGTTGCAGAGGAGGTAGCACTGGAATCTTTTCCCATTTCGTTATGTTCGTTACGTTGCAGCGTTCATTTTTAATTATCTCCAGGAGTACAATATACTACCTTTGTTACACAGTCCAGTTTGATCAGCCAAGTATGTCTCCAGCCTTTTGTGATTTGATCCACCTGCTGAATGACAAGTCATCGTGGCTTTGTGGTGTGTTTTAGTAACGGTAGACAAGCCCTTCTTACTTGCTGTTGATTTTACTATCTTCCCTTATTTTCCTGGGTATTTCCTCGAACTGCTTTTCACCTTTATTTTTCCAGAATAATCTTAGAATCTTTTTGTTGGGCTCTTGAAAAAGGCTGCTGAGAAGTTTGAATTTACAGAGGGGTGTGTCATGTGTGTACTAAGCTACATGCTTCATGCCCATCCCTGGCAGGGACGGGAGCTGATTCTCGCCAGTCTCTGTAGCCCCCGTCTCCTCTTAACTCAGAGCTTTTCTGAGTCTGAGCTGATGAGCAGATTTAGCCCTCCCAGCTTCATTTAATCACATCACCATTCTCATCAGCCTGAATGCGTGAGGGCAGGGTGAAGGTCAGATGGTGCTCATATGGTTGCAATTCAATATTTGCAAATGCTCAAATGGAAACACTGCAATTAACCTTGTAAAGCCTCACAGACTACCCAAACAGCTTATCTCGGCTTTTTGCTGGAATTACAAGTCGGTGGAAAACCCTTGGTGTTCCAGGCTAAACAGAAGTTCTGACAGGGAATGATATATGTCTTTGATTAAATTTTTAAAATGGAGTGATCAATTACCAGAAAATGGAATCTGTTTACTTGAGAGACGCTTTCAAATTATGTGCTTCACGCAAGCAAAATGAAAGCGCTTCCTGGCCGGGGAAGCTGGATTGCTTCGTTACCCTCCTCTCCATTGGGGGGTGGTTCTCTTGTGGAGGGGGAAGCCGACGCGCTGCAGGGCGGTGGCTCTCACACCGTAACATGCACAAGACTCCCACGGGCTCTCGCTCAACTCCAGATTCCGAGTGGGGACACCTGAGTGGACCCTGACTGTGTTTCTGGTCTGCTCCCAGGTGACTGCTGCCGGTCCAGGACCACGTCTGGGCAGCGAGGCTGTAGACAGACTCACAGACAGGTCCCCCCAGCCCTTCCTCCTGCACAGCGAGGACAGACGGGACGGTCGCCACCATGTCTCACGTGACAACACACACAACACCCCCCAGGTCGCCACGGAGACCTGGGCGCCCAGCAGACCCAGAGTCCAGGACTCTCAAGCCAGGGAGGCGTGCGCACCGGCTACGAGGTTCAGCCTGGCCCCACACCTCTGCGCCATCCTGAAGGGAGACCGGACAGGGGCTCCCGAGCTGCAGAGGAGCCCCCCGCTCGGCTCAAGTGTAAGGGCGGCGCCCGGGACAGGGACCGCCAGCCCCCCACAGGCCTGGCAGTGACCTAGTGCCGCTCACTGCGGCCCGCGGGGAACCTGCCTGCCCTCCCCTCCGGTTTGTCTCCCGCTCGGCGTCTCAGGTCCCAGACGGCCCCTCAAAGCCTCTGGCCAAAGGGCTGTGCCTCAGAGCGGGGCCGGGGTTCGCCCCGTCCTCCGTCCACTTTCCTGCCGCCGAGTGGGGCTGAGGAGCCCTCGTGTGACCGCCCGCACCCCCCGCCCCGTCTCTCCGGCCCCCGCCGGCCTCTGCCTCCTCAGAGCTCGCGGAGGGTCTCCGTGCGGCCTCGTCTTACCTGCAGCCTCGTGGCGCCGGTGGCTCGCGTCCCGTCCCGCAGCAGCGTGGGTGCACAATGGCCGCCTCTTTCTCCAGCCAAGCGGTTTTCTCTCGAGCCTGCCCTTCACAGGGACTCTTCTTCCCTTCCTCCATTTCTTTTTTTTTTTGAGTTATAGATTACAGACAATCAAATGCATCCGTCTCAAGCATATACACACCACCTCCTGAGCTACACAAGTCGTCGCCCAGCTCCAGAGCCGCCATGGCTCCCGGAAGGCCCTGCGCGCTTCAGCCCCGCCCACCGCCTGCCACAGGTGGGCACACAGGTGGCCGTGGGTCTGACCACAGCCGTCCATTAGTTCTCCCTGTTCTCACAGCACCTCAGCTCTTCTGTTATCCTCATCCTACAAATGACGAGCACAGGACAACTGAGCTGGTCTTTTCGACCTGCTCCTGTAAGCAAGGACCCTGTGTGGCCTCCCCAGAACAGATCCCCATCACCTGTCCACATCCCCAGTCTGCCTCTTATCTGCCCAAGAGCTTTAGCCTCTGAGACCTTCCCTGAGTTCCAAAGAGTAAAGTTAATCAGAGAAATGAAAATACAGTAAGGAAAACAGTCAAAAGACAAAAATCAGAGTCTAGGGCTTCCCTAGTGGCTCAATGGTAAACAATCCACCTTCCAACACAGGAGCCAGGGTTCGAGCCCTGGCCCAGGAAGATTCCACATGCAGCAGAGCAACTAAACCTGCCCCAACCACGGAGCCGGTGCTCTAGAGCCGGGAAACCACAACCGCGGAGGCCCGCGTGCCCGAGAGCAGAGCCCGAGCCCCACAGCCAGAGGAGCCCCACTCACTGTAGCGAGAGAAAAAGCCCTGGCAGCAGTGAAGACACAGCCCAGCCAAAACAAAATTATAAAAATAAAAAAATAAGAAGAGCGTGAGATGGCTAGAGAGCATCACTCACTAAGTAAGAGTGTGAGCAAACTCTGGAAGACAGGGAAGGACAGGGACACCTGGCAAGCTGCAGTCCCAGGCATCGCAAAATCGGATACTACTTCAGTCACTGAACCACAAAGCCATTAACAAAGTTCACGCCCTTTAGTTCCCCCTTAAGGGCTACAGGTACTATTCCGAGCTATTTCCTTTGAGCTGTTTTGCAGAGACCGAAACCCCCTCCAGGTGGAAGAAGTTAACTGCTCACCGATCTCTGAGCTGTTTTACAGAGACTGAAACCCCCTCCAGGTGGAAGAAGTTAACTGCTCACCCATCTTTGAGCTGTTTTGCAGACTGAAACCCCCTCCAGGTGGAAGAAGTTAACTGCTCACCCATCTTTGAGCTGTTTTGCAGAGACTGAAACCCCCTCCAGGTGGAAGAAGTTAACTGCTCACCGATCTCAAGCACACAGACCCCAGACCCGTTGGAGCCAGGTTGATGGTGTTGACTCCTGATTACCTCACCACCAACCAACCAGAACAATGTCCACAAGCTGATCGCGCACCCCACGACTTCCCTCCCTCGCCCTGTCTTTAAAAACCTCTTCCAGAAAGACACCCAGGGAGTTTGGGCCTTCTGAGCCCGAGCACGGGCTTTACCTGGCCCCTCTGCTCTGCACCTGCGACGAATGCTGCACTTCCCCTTTACCACCACCAGGTGTCAGTAGACTGGCTTTGCCGTGCGCGGGCGAGGGGACCGGTTTGGTCTGGTGACAGTCTGACCTGAGTATTGAGGCAGGAGGCGCTACGCGGCTGTCTCCCTCTAAACCCTTTGTGTGGGCTTCCCCTGGTGGTCCAGTGGGTAAGGACACCGCCTTGCAGTGCAAGGGGCGCCGGTTCGATCCCTGGCCTGGGAAGATCCCACGTGCCGCGGAGCGGCTGGACCGATGTGTCCAATTACCGAGCCAGACGCGCCCAGAGCCGGCGCTCTGCAACGACAGATGCCACCGCGATGGGAGGCCCACAGGAGCCAAAGAACAAAGACGGATGAACACAGAGAAACGAAAGACCAATAGAAGTGGCCCACCTGCTCCCCTCCCTCCCCAAGATAAAGCAAAATTATAAAAATAAAAAAATAAGAAGAGCGTGAGATGGCTAGAGAGCATCACTCACTAAGTAAGAGTGTGAGCAAACTCTGGAAGACAGGGAAGGACAGGGACACCTGGCAAGCTGCAGTCCCAGGCATCGCAAAATCGGATACTACTTCAGTCACTGAACCACAAAGCCATTAACAAAGTTCACGCCCTTTAGTTCCCCCTTAAGGGCTACAGGTACTATTCCGAGCTATTTCCTTTGAGCTGTTTTGCAGAGACCGAAACCCCCTCCAGGTGGAAGAAGTTAACTGCTCACCGATCTCTGAGCTGTTTTACAGAGACTGAAACCCCCTCCAGGTGGAAGAAGTTAACTGCTCACCCATCTTTGAGCTGTTTTGCAGACTGAAACCCCCTCCAGGTGGAAGAAGTTAACTGCTCACCCATCTTTGAGCTGTTTTGCAGAGACTGAAACCCCCTCCAGGTGGAAGAAGTTAACTGCTCACCGATCTCAAGCACACAGACCCCAGACCCGTTGGAGCCAGGTTGATGGTGTTGACTCCTGATTACCTCACCACCAACCAACCAGAACAATGTCCACAAGCTGATCGCGCACCCCACGACTTCCCTCCCTCGCCCTGTCTTTAAAAACCTCTTCCAGAAAGACACCCAGGGAGTTTGGGCCTTCTGAGCCCGAGCACGGGCTTTACCTGGCCCCTCTGCTCTGCACCTGCGACGAATGCTGCACTTCCCTTCACCACCACCAGGTGTCAGTAGACTGGCTTTGCCGTGCGCGGGCGAGGGGACCGGTTTGGTCTGGTGACAGTCTGACCTGAGTATTGAGGCAGGAGGCGCTACGCGGCTGTCTCCCTCTAAACCCTTTGTGTGGGCTTCCCCTGGTGGTCCAGTGGGTAAGGACACCGCCTTGCAGTGCAAGGGGCGCCGGTTCGATCCCGGGCCTGGGAAGATCCCACGTGCCGCGGAGCGGCTGGACTGATGTGTGCAATTACCGAGCCAGACGCGCCCAGAGCCGGCGCTCTGCAACGACAGATGCCACCGCGATGGGAGGCCCACAGGAGCCAAAGAACAAAGACGGATGAACACAGAGAAACGAAAGACCAATAGAAGTGGCCCACCTGCTCCCCTCCCTCCCCAACCCGACCCCCACCCAAAATAAATAAATAAATAAATCTTTAAACCCTTTGTGTCCTCCTCTACTGGGCGCACACACAAACCTGGAGGCACACAGGACACCCCTCCACAATGAGGTGTCGTGGCTCCTAGAAAGCAAAGGACCCAGTTGCACCGACTAGATATTCAATGATACTAAGCAAAAATAAAGAAGTCTTTCTTTTGGTGTGATAATAAGATTGTGGTTGTTTTTAAAAGACCAAGAAAGATGTGCACACATGTGGAACTTGATGGAAGCAGGTAGTGGTGGAGAAGAAACAAGGTCGGTTGCATTGAAAATTACCTGGTGAGGGGCGTATCAAGTTCACTAAACTAGGCTAGTCTTTGAGTATGTCTAAAACTTCCCACAGTAAGAAAATACCCCTCAAAGCTCAAGTTTTCCTTCAATTAAGCATCCCTGGAGATTTTCTCCTGAAATACGGCAGAGCGAGTGACTTTGAAGACCCCCCAGGAGGGGTGACATCGGCACCCTCAGACTCCTACGTGGTCAAAGCAACGGTCACGGTGAGCGCCCTGGGCGGTGGATCAGATCAGACGCTGCCCTCGGCCCCTCCTGGGACTCCTGACGCTCGAAATAGAAAGGGTCCCTGCCAGGAACGCTGGGGCCCAACACATGTGGCTCTCGACCCCGTCTCGGGCCTCTAGCCCTTCCGTCCCTCAGACTCACCGGCCGCTGTCACGCTAGGCTCCTGCTCGCGGGGGCTCCAGCCACTACGGGGTCAGGGCCTTGGAGCGGGAAGGGCCCCCAGACACACGGCTCACTCTGAGGTTCCAAACGGCCCCTCCTGAAGGAGCCCCTCTGTGACCTGTCACACTGCCCCGCCCTCGCTGCTCTCCAAGCCCTGACCTCCTTTCTTCCCAGCACTTCTGACCATCTGACCTGCTCTATGGATTGACCTGGTGACGGTCTGTCCGCTACACTGAAGACGAGCTCCCAGGCAGTGTTCATTCCTCGCTCTAATGGATTGGGACCGTGCACAGGAGCCAAAGAACAAAGACGGATGAACACAGAGAAACGAAAGACCAATAGAAGTGGCCCACCTGCTCCCCTCCCTCCCCAACCCGACCCCCACCCAAAATAAATAAATAAATAAATCTTTAAACCCTTTGTGTCCTCCTCTACTGGGCGCACACACAAACCTGGAGGCACACAGGACACCCCTCCACAATGAGGTGTCGTGGCTCCTAGAAAGCAAAGGACCCAGTTGCACCGACTAGATATTCAATGATACTAAGCAAAAATAAAGAAGTCTTTCTTTTGGTGTGATAATAAGATTGTGGTTGTTTTTAAAAGACCAAGAAAGATGTGCACACATGTGGAACTTGATGGAAGCAGGTAGTGGTGGAGAAGAAACAAGGTCGGTTGCATTGAAAATTACCTGGTGAGGGGCGTATCAAGTTCACTAAACTAGGCTAGTCTTTGAGTATGTCTAAAACTTCCCACAGTAAGAAAATACCCCTCAAAGCTCAAGTTTTCCTTCAATTAAGCATCCCTGGAGATTTTCTCCTGAAATACGGCTACGGCAGAGCGAGTGACTTTGAAGACCCCCCAGGAGGGGTGACATCGGCACCCTCAGACTCCTACGTGGTCAAAGCAACGGTCACGGTGAGCGCCCTGGGCGGTGGATCAGATCAGACGCTGCCCTCGGCCCCTCCTGGGACTCCTGACGCTCGAAATAGAAAGGGTCCCTGCCAGGAACGCTGGGGCCCAACACATGTGGCTCTCGACCCCGTCTCGGGCCTCTAGCCCTTCCGTCCCTCAGACTCACCGGCCGCTGTCACGCTAGGCTCCTGCTCGCGGGGGCTCCAGCCACTACGGGGTCAGGGCCTTGGAGCGGGAAGGGCCCCCAGACACACGGCTCACTCTGAGGTTCCAAACGGCCCCTCCTGAAGGAGCCCCTCTGTGACCTGTCACACTGCCCCGCCCTCGCTGCTCTCCAAGCCCTGACCTCCTTTCTTCCCAGCACTTCTGACCATCTGACCTGCTCTATGGATTGACCTGGTGACGGTCTGTCCGCTACACTGAAGACGAGCTCCCAGGCAGTGTTCATTCCCTCCCGTCTCCGGCACTGAGAACAGGCCTGGCACTTGGCAGATGGGGACCAGATGCACAGTGAATACCGAAGGGACAGACACACAGGCAGCTGAGCACAGCGCCTCCAGATGTGTCCTGAGACCGCAGGAGAAATGCTTGCTCGTGGCCTGTTGAGGAACCCTCAGAGGCAAGTAAGTCCCACCTTGTGAGCCGAGAGAGGGCAGAGACGGCACAGAATTAAACCAACTTTGCCCAGAGTGGCAGGAACTAAGCCCCATGAGGATCTGCGCAGTAAGATACAGTGACTGGTTCCTGAAGTCAAAGTGGGGGTGACACACCATTGTTAAAACCAGAAATCCTTGACAGGGAACAGTCTGATAAAGCAGCCTAACCATGCGGTCAAGGCCCTGCGAAGAAATCCTTGACAGAAACAGTCTGATAAAGCAGGCTAACCATGCGGTCAAAGCCCTGCGAAGTCTGCAACTGGCCAACCACCCGCTCCTCTGAGCACCGCATTCTAGAACTTGGAGGACTGCCTTCTTCACAGACGCAGAGCTGCCTGAAATCCAACAGCCTCACGAGGCCCAGCGCCCACGCCCTCCGAAAGGGCCTGCTCTGAGCCTGCACTTGGCTCCGCTGTTCCTCGTCAGGACCAAACGCCCAGGAGTCCGGGTTTCAATCAGATGGCTTTTCCCACATTGTTTTCTAAATCTGACTCCATTTAAGAAAGTAGGTGTGAGTGGTTCAGTAAGGCAAGGTGAGCAAACAGCTCCAGGCTGAGACACGTGCATCAGGGTTGGGGGAAGAGGTGGGAGCTCCAGCAACTCAGATACAGGCGGGCGTGAGTGGGGTCGGGGTGGAGGGAAGGCAGAGAACACTTACAAACCAGCCCGCTGTTGACACCACCTCTGTTAGGAAAGCCCCAAATCCCCACCCTCGTCAGGACAGAAAGTAACACGAACTGTCGCTTCCTGAGCAAGAGCTGGTCTTCTACACAGCTCCTCTTGCCCCACACTGCCTCTGCCGCCACGCTGCTCAGTTCCGGCTTACAGGTAAGAGCAGGGAGCCTTCGAGTTACCTTAGCATCCCGAGGACTGAACCCAGGCGGCCTCAGTGCATGAGAGCTGACATGCGGTGGAGCCAGCTGTGTGCACAATGCACGCCCAGCTGGCCCGCTGGGGAGGCCGCGTCTGGCCAGCTCGGAGGGTCCCTGGCCTGTGGTCCCCGATTCCACGCTGTCATCCTGAGAAGGCACTTTCTCCAACACACCTGAAATGATGGCATCATTCAGCAATGGGGAGGGGACAACCGAAGCTTGCCCTGAGAACGAGTTGTTTTCTCTAGTTAGTCCACTACACAATCTTGGCACGAGGAGGCTATTTTGGGCTACATTCAATACTTGCCAAATTCAGTAATACAACTATACAAAAATTAACTAAAACAAGTTACATAAAAGATCTGAGGTTCACTTGTGCTGGTTTAAGAATTTATAACTGGAGCCTGAGAACACAGCCTGAGTGAGTCCTTAATACTCCAGAATGATATTCAGATAATATTAAACGGCAGATGCCTATTAGAATGATGGGTAAGTGTCGGCTACAGACTTCAGCTTGACCTCTTACATCTATTTTTTTTTTAGAGAAAACACAATGGTGGATTTCTGGTACACTCATAGAGATTAATGTTGCCAATTCAAAGGAAACACATTCAAATAGTTTCCTAGTAGCGAAACAATGCCAACTTAAACATTTCAATTTTTCTGTATATTCCAAATGTTTTATGTTACAGTCAGGGACAAACTTTAAAAAACAATCTTAAAATGAATAGAAAATAACTAAGTTCTAAAGAGGGCTTTAAAGAACACATGACTAAGGACATATTAAATAACCACCCAACGCTCTAGAGTAATGTAACTCAGAACCAGGAGTATGAGCTCACTGGATGAAAACTGCTTGTGTGACTCTTTGAAAGGGAAGCTGTCTCACACACATGCACTCACGCACACATACCCACACAGCTTAAATTGTGCTAAATGCAAAAAAAAAAAAAAAAGACACATAGTACTGGTGATTCGAAAATTTTAATTTCTTTTGACCTTATATTTAAAAATCATAAAAAAGGTATTTTACAATCTTTTATGCAGATTCACAAATTCACACCATTTACTGGGTTCCCATCAGCCATGCACCCACATGGGCTTTCCACTGGTATTCAACGATGTATCAGCTACCTCACCGATAGCCAGCTGCACACAGTACTTCCGGGTTTGCTGCATGGACAGGATTCTTATAACTTCCAAAAAGTGCCATTTCTTAAAATATTAATTCCACGGAAGAGTCCAGTGAAAACACGCTAACCCGCCCAGGTCAAGGTCTGTAAGTGGCCACTTTGCTGAGAAGCAGCCCCCACTTTAATTTCCTGAGACTCACAATAAAGCGGGTGCCCCATGGGCACACGGTGTCCCCCCACTCCGCAGCCCTGGTTGTCTGGCTGCCATGAGAGCCCCTCGGCACTGGGGCAGGCAGGCACTTGCCTAGAACCTGGGACCCAAGTTCGACCGTAGAGCCAGGAGTGAAGCCAGCACCTAACCTCTAGGTAGACATTTGGATGGCATCCTAGGCCCTTTTCCCGGCTAAGCCTTTAAACTTGACACTGGAATGAAGAGCAAATAAAAGGTTTTTTTTTTTTTTTTTTAAAAAAAAAAACCTGCTGTTCCTTTTCTGGACCATGGCACAGGCTCTAACCTTCAACAGCTGAGAATGAAGGCTCAACTTTCTCCGGCACAAGCTGCTGCAAAGTGATCTGCACAAATGTTCTGGGGCTTAAAACAGACCATCTTTTTAAATGTCTGGCATTTCAGATACTTCAGATCTTCTTTGTTACGTGAGACCAGTCTTTTCTGGGTCTTCCACAGGGGCTTAAGTGGTAAAGGATCTGCCTGTCACGCAGGAGACCCGGGTTCTTTCATGACGTTTCTCACCTTCTTGATAAGGCTCCTAGGAAAGTCACCCGAAACCAATGACTCCTGCCTCCCTTTAGGTTTGTAGAAACTAAATCTGGGTAGTTTTGTATTAAGGAGCCTAAAGGGAGAACAGCACTGTGGGGATCCGCTGGGAACTGTCACAACTCAACAGCCCCAGGGCTTGAGCAACAGACGCCTACTGTCTCAGAGCTCGGTCGGCCGCAAGTTCCAGAGCGAGGGATGGGCAGAGCTGGTTTCTGGTGGCCACTCTCCATGTCTTCATGTCTTCTGTCTTCCTGTGTCCCAATCTCTTCTTCTAAGAAGAGGAGGTATGCTGGACGCGGGCCTACCCGAAAGGCCTCATTTTAACTTCTGAGACCCTCTCTCCACACAGTCTTGTCCTGAGGTGCTGGGATTAGGATTTCAAAGAACATATGAACTGAAGGGATACAGTTCAGCCTCTAACCACGACAGAGTCCATGATTGTTCTTTTCCACACACCCCTTGGTGTAGTTATCTGTAGTACATTTAGCATAAGCCTTGCGAAGAGGATTTGAAAACCGAGAGACAGCGCCCTCTCACAAGCATGGAACGGACCCGCAAGGAATGCCCACGGCGGCTCTGCGGAGACTGTCAGAGGCCCGGCCACAGCTCCAGGTGGAGACGGTGGCCGTCACGTCCAGACGCCAGGGAAGTTCAACCCAGAAACAAAAGCCAGCGTCTCCCTGCACGGCTGTGTCCCCAGCACTTTCTGGATGGACACACCGGCAGATGAACTCAGTCCTCACTCACCCGGACCCCAGCCTGCCCACCCAGCCCCACCCCACCCTGCATCTCGAGCACCCAGTCCTCAGCCCGGGAGCCCGCACCCTAACTGGCACTCACCTCCAAGCCTGAGAGCTCTAAGCCGTCACCTCTGCTCCCACGAGAAAGGCCATGCCTGTGCCAGCCGCAGACCTGAGCACACCATGACTTCAGACAAGTGAAGTCTAGCACAGGCAGGAGGTACTCAGCACACGTTCAAGATCCCTATCCTCCTACCACCCGTCTGGTAGGCCCCTGGAAGCCTGGCACATCGTTTTGCTAAAAGGCAGAAGAAGGATCCCTAGGGAACCTGATCTAATGGCGTGCCCCAAACAGCAGACTTGCTCTCCGTTCGTAACATCGGCACCTGTCGACAGGGGAGCGCATGGCAAGCCTGACAGTGACTCTCATTAGTAAGAAGACGACTATACCTATGCTTTCCAGCATGAAGACTAACTGAACGTCAGAGCCTGATTTGACTGCATCAGCCACCAAGACCTCAAAGAAGACAGTAGGTGACGCCTGGACCTTGAGTAGGACCTGTCTCAGCAAGCTCGACCTGGAAGGAGCACGGGATCCGCGAGGGATGGGCAGAGCTGGTTTCTGGTGGCCACTCTCCATGTCTTCATGTCTTCTGTCTTCCTGTGTCCCAATCTCTTCTTCTAAGAAGAGGAGGTATGCTGGACGCGGGCCTACCCGAAAGGCCTCATTTTAACTTCTGAGACCCTCTCTCCACACAGTCTTGTCCTGAGGTGCTGGGATTAGGATTTCAAAGAACATATGAACTGAAGGGATACAGTTCAGCCTCTAACCACGACAGAGTCCATGATTGTTCTTTTCCACACACCCCTTGGTGTAGTTATCTGTAGTACATTTAGCATAAGCCTTGCGAAGAGGATTTGAAAACCGAGAGACAGCGCCCTCTCACAAGCATGGAACGGACCCGCAAGGAATGCCCACGGCGGCTCTGCGGAGACTGTCAGAGGCCCGGCCACAGCTCCAGGTGGAGACGGTGGCCGTCACGTCCAGACGCCAGGGAAGTTCAACCCAGAAACAAAAGCCAGCGTCTCCCTGCACGGCTGTGTCCCCAGCACTTTCTGGATGGACACACCGGCAGATGAACTCAGTCCTCACTCACCCGGACCCCAGCCTGCCCACCCAGCCCCACCCCACCCTGCATCTCGAGCACCCAGTCCTCAGCCCGGGAGCCCGCACCCTAACTGGCACTCACCTCCAAGCCTGAGAGCTCTAAGCCGTCACCTCTGCTCCCACGAGAAAGGCCATGCCTGTGCCAGCCGCAGACCTGAGCACACCATGACTTCAGACAAGTGAAGTCTAGCACAGGCAGGAGGTACTCAGCACACGTTCAAGATCCCTATCCTCCTACCACCCGTCTGGTAGGCCCCTGGAAGCCTGGCACATCGTTTTGCTAAAAGGCAGAAGAAGGATCCCTAGGGAACCTGATCTAATGGCGTGCCCCAAACAGCAGACTTGCTCTCCGTTCGTAACATCGGCACCTGTCGACAGGGGAGCGCATGGCAAGCCTGACAGTGACTCTCATTAGTAAGAAGACGACTATACCTATGCTTTCCAGCATGAAGACTAACTGAACGTCAGAGCCTGATTTGACTGCATCAGCCACCAAGACCTCAAAGAAGACAGTAGGTGACGCTGCGCCTGGACCTTGAGTAGGACCTGTCTCAGCAAGGCTCTGAGACTCTGGAGAGGCAGTCACGGGATCGGGGGCCCTGCTCACGTGGGGAGACACCTGGCTGCGTCTTTTCCAGCTGTGTTCTTCCCTGAGGCTTGTTCCAGTGGCTTCGTGACAACTTGGTTCTCCGTCTCAAGGCCACCATTTGGGAGACTTTTGGCTTTACACTACAGTTCCAAGAATCCATCCTCGCGGCACCCAAGAGTACCGTGCCCTGTCCAGTATTCAGATGTTCTCCTGGTATGAGGGCCATTCTGCAGGCTGCGTGTCGGTACATGTATATACTGGCTCCGATGGGAGACAAAGTCCTTCCTCTCTGATGGGAGAGCAGAGCATGGCCGCGCTGTGCTACTTACTAGCTCTTTCTCCTGTGTGTCCTCATGTGCACCGCAATGGAACCAGCTATTTCTGCACTCTTCTTGTTCTGGCCAAAATAATCTACAAACTCACCATCTGGTCCAATCAAGTACATGATGATCGTATGGTCCACCTGCAGAGAAAAGGGGGAAAGGACGACAAGAAGTTCACCAAAACAAGCCCCTTATTTTACTGAACAAAGGCTGCAGGGGAAGCCGCTGACCAGTACAGTATCTCTCTTTAGCAAATGGGCCTGAGTCAAGTGTAGTCAATTCACAGCCACAAATTATCTAAAACCTTTTGTGTTCCAGAAATCTGCCCTGACTCTTGCTTGACACATTGAGCTAGAACTTCCTTTTGGTTTATTCCTTAACACACTCATCCACACAATTCTGAGAAAGAATGCACCTCTAACCAATGGCTGCTGCCAGCCTTCGCACAAAACAGGCAGAGCCTGTGGTTGGAAAGAGCCCACATTTATAAGTAAGATAATTTATCTCATCCCTAAACTATAACCATACAAAGCACATGAGATTAGAAGTGTTGGTGAGAAATTATTAAGTTCTTGGGTATATTCTTTTATGTTTCAGAAAGAACTGGTTACTATGTCGTAAATTCTACTTAACATGTTTTATGAGAAAAAACTGAGAACACTAACTACTCCACACGTTGTATAAGTTCCAACACAGTATTTAGTCTTGATATTAGTCATTCAAAAGGAAACGTGAAGATGAGAATTCTGTTTTCTAGGGAAATGCTCACAAAACGCTGAACAATCCTACCTGAAGCCAATTCCTTTGGAGTCATGAATGCTACACCTCCAAGGAGTCTCCTTAAACCCACTAGCCACTTTTCTGGGAAGTTCTTACAGTGTTCCTAGCTCTACCTAAAGTTCCAACCAGCCATTAGCTTTTGATATCAGCTTCTACAAGTCCAATTTTAAATGAGCAGAAGACTTGGCACTTAGAATCCCTGGAATTTATTCCAGGCTTGACTGCTATTTGGCAAGACAAAGACAGGAATGTGATCACACCTGGCAGACTGGAGACACCCCAAATATACCCAGATGCTCGTGCTACATCTCTGAGGTTGTCATGCTCTGACACGCCCACATTCACAAAGAGAGAGCACATGGAAAGAGCTGCTTGCCAACTCACATTGGAAAGAATGCAGACTTGGGGGCTCAGACAGCTGCTGATCCTGGGGGCCTGGGGATGACTCACCTCGGGAGGACGGAGACCTCCGAACAGCTGACAGACTCAAAACCAGGCCACCGGACGTCTCCGGAAGCCCTGCTCTCCATAGCTTACACCTCTCTCTCCTTCCTACTCTTTCTGCTCAATTCTCTCCGCTCCTTAAAAAAGCAGAATCTCAGTGTGTGTTGGGCTTTTGAGTATTTTTCATCTAAATTACTTTCTAATATACAGTAAAAAATACTCTTCCACTCAAACTGTCAAACTTGTCAGTGGTCACATCTCAGTGTCCACTGGGGTTGTGGGCAGAGCAAATCACCGTCCGCTTGTGAAGTTCGAGTATTGTCCAATACAGAGAAAGGACACTATCGTTCGCTGACAAGCGCTCCCCTGTGTCGTCCTAACCCCGGAGACAGGCACCGTCGCGTCTGTGAACGACCAGCAGGCTGCAGGGGCAGGTGACAGAATTAGTAAGCACCAGAGCAAGCTCTAGCCAGGCCTGCCCCGTTCCAGAGGCCACCATCTCTGGACTGTCCTGGCACCCTGTCTCTATGGCACAGTGGGAGCAACAATGCCATGTTTGTAATGCGCACGTCTGTGCACGCATACACACACACACACAGAGTCCCTCAGCTTCCTAAGTTCTCCTCAGGGGCACCACTGCCACCAGGTCCTCCGGATTCTTCCAGAAGAACTCTGACTTTATCAGCGTGTTGATACCCACCTATTTCTTTTTACACAGAAGCAACAACACACTGTGGGCTCTCCTAGTGACTCAGAGGTGAAGAACGCACCTGCCAGTGCAGGAGACCTGGGTTCAACCCCTGGGCCAGGACGATCCCGTGGAGGAGCAAACGGCAATCCACTCCAGGATTCTGGCCGGGGAGATCCCATGGGGAGAGAAGCCTGGCAGATGGTAGTCCTTGGGGTCGCAGAGTCAGACACAACTGAGTGACTAAACAGTAACACCTATACTTTTCTGTACCAGTGCATTTACAGTAGCCTTTTAAAAATTGGCTACTTGGTTTTCTGACTTTTTACAAAGGATGCTGTAGGTTGTATGTGTAGGGCAAATTCTAAAAACTAGGGTCTCTAACCTAAAAAGTATTCTTCTTGAAATGCTTGTGACATGCGCGGTGAACTCCGTAGTATTCTTTCCTTTCCATAAATTAAATCATGATAATATGTTTGGCCTTTCTGATCCAACAGGCAAAAGACAATATCACACCATGCACGTCACATTTATCAAGAATAAAGCTGAAAAAGAAAAACCTCTTAGGTTTGAAGGCATGTGCATTCTTTTCCAAAAGTATTTCCTAACAAACACTTTACACGTGTCACACGGTGGCGTGCACACTCGGCTGTCAGTGGTGTGGGGCATGCGGGTTAGACAGACTATGAGGCTGAGGATGCCACTAGTATTCAAAGCCAAAAGCTCATCTCTCTTGTCATTGAGATGAAGAAAACCTCACACCTTTACACTTCCACCTTTCAGGTACTCCCTCACTTCCTACAAGTCCTTAAATCGTAAGAAGAGTTGCTCTACCATCTAAGGGACAGAAGTCACGCTAAGGAAAACCCAAGAAGACGGAGACTGTCTCCCCCTAGTGGTTGATTCAGCAAGTATACGGCTGTGAACTCGGCAGTCCTGTAACTTGATTCCTATCAAAACATCACATTCTATAGCAGCAGAATTTATTTCGGAAAATGGGGTCTGGGATGGCTTCTAGAGGGTCCAAGAAATCTCCACAAATGTTAAACATTCACATTATCATTTTTAAATTAAAAAATTAATATCCATAGTCTGGATTCTCTGCATGGCTACACTAGGGTACAAGTTTCAGTTCCTGTACTCGGTTTATGTTTATGAGCTCGCTGGCACCTCGCCTTAGACTGCTGGTTATGGTTAGACAAGAAAAGATGCATTCGTACTAAATGGCTTCCCTGGTGGCTCACATGGTAAAGAATCTCCCCGCAATGCGGGAGACCTGAGTTCGATCCCTGGGTTGGGAAGATTACCCTAGAGAAGGAGAAGGCTACTCACTCCAGTGTTCTTGCCTGGAGAATTCCATGGCTCCTCCATAAGACTTGGACACGACTGCGCGTGACTTTCACTTACCAAGTGATGACCAGCCAGCGCAGACAGGCTACACAATCAGTGGTTTCAAAGTATTTTTATCAGTCAGTCTGCCTACCTGTCCACCACGCTGCTAAGCTTGTGGGATCTTAGCTCCCCAACCAGGGACTGAACTCAGGCCCTCGAGGAGAAACCATAGAGTCCTAACCACTGGACCACCAGGAACCGCCTCAAGGTATTTTAGTATAAAAAACCCCACCACCACAGGAGGGTCATCTAACAGCAGAGGGGGAGTCTGACAGCAGTGTGGCCCAAATCTCAGTCCTGTGGCGAGCCGTGCTCTGGCTTCAGCAGAGTTGTCTCTTGCGGCACCACAAGAGACGACAGTGGAATGTGCACGCCACCCTAACGTCACATCTTGTAAAACTGAACGTTTTAACTGAGTATTTAGGTTGTTTGAGCTAATATGTGAAATTAACTTTAGAATTATGAATGACAAGCACAAGACTAAGGAACGTTACATAGCTGACAACTGGGTGCACGCAAACAATTCAATAAACCTGCTCAATAGCAGAAGTCAGACTGACTAGCTCAGCTTCTCCCACTACCATCCTATGTGACGCTCAAAACCAGTGGGTATAACTCTCCTTTATAGAAAGACAGAGAAGTCTGAAAGCTCTCTGTCCTCCCCAGCTTCCTCTCCGCTCTCCTCATGCGGTCGGGGTGACAAGAGGAAGCCACGGCAGGCACCTTCTACTTTCCCTAAACTTAAGACTGGAAGGAAAAAAAAAAACCGCTGGTCATGAACCCAAGTTTCCCTAAGTTGGTGAAGCACCAGAAGTAAAAAGTAAGAATACTTTGTGAGCTCAAGGCAAAGGGACCAGAAGCGCACTTCGAATTCAGGCCAAAGGCTCTGGGCACGCCCGTGCTCCAAGCTCAGAGGCGGTGGGACAGCCACAGCACCGCAGCGGGAGGCGGCCTCTGCACAGCTCTGCTGGGAGCTGGCCACGGTGCTGCTGGCGGGTCAGGGAGTCGGGGCCCTGGCATCCTTCTACAAAACCAGCTCTGCAGCCAGAAAACGCCCATGATTAATCACTTTGTCCAGCCAACATTACAGAAAAACCGGAGCATGACGACTGAGCACAAGGCCTGAGATAAACTAAAACACAGTGTCGGCTCTTCAGGTGACAGGGGAAAACGTCCGCGTTGAGAAGGAACCTGGGCGGGCGGGCGGGCTTCTGCCTCCGGGAACCACGGACAGGAGGACCACCAAGGGGCCTGGGCTCCCTGGCAGAGCCGGGGACGCGAAGACAGTGCTCCAACCAACAGCTGCAGAAGAGCCACCTAATCAGGTCTGTCCTTTACTGAAAAAGCCTATGACACACCTACTTACCCAGAGCATAACAGCTGCTAAGGCCACCAGATCTGAGTTATGTAAATGCACACACTTGGTATAAAAGAAAATCTTCTAAAAGCCTAACTGCCTACAGCTGGAATGTGCACGCCACCCTAACGTCACATCTTGTAAAACTGAACGTTTAACTAAATTTGGGACTAATATGTGAAATTAACTTTAGAATTATGAATGACAAGCACAAGACTAAGGAACGTTACATAGCTGACAACTGGGTGCACGCAAACAATTCAATAAACCTGCTCAATAGCAGAAGTCAGACTGACTAGCTCAGCTTCTCCCACTACCATCCTATGTGACGCTCAAAACCAGTGGGTATAACTCTCCTTTATAGAAAGACAGAGAAGTCTGAAAGCTCTCTGTCCTCCCCAGCTTCCTCTCCGCTCTCCTCATGCGGTCGGGGTGACAAGAGGAAGCCACGGCAGGCACCTTCTACTTTCCCTAAACTTAAGACTGGAAGGAAAAAAAAAAACCGCTGGTCATGAACCCAAGTTTCCCTAAGTTGGTGAAGCACCAGAAGTAAAAAGTAAGAATACTTTGTGAGCTCAAGGCAAAGGGACCAGAAGCGCACTTCGAATTCAGGCCAAAGGCTCTGGGCACGCCCGTGCTCCAAGCTCAGAGGCGGTGGGACAGCCACAGCACCGCAGCGGGAGGCGGCCTCTGCACAGCTCTGCTGGGAGCTGGCCACGGTGCTGCTGGCGGGTCAGGGAGTCGGGGCCCTGGCATCCTTCTACAAAACCAGCTCTGCAGCCAGAAAACGCCCATGATTAATCACTTTGTCCAGCCAACATTACAGAAAAACCGGAGCATGACGACTGAGCACAAGGCCTGAGATAAACTAAAACACAGTGTCGGCTCTTCAGGTGACAGGGGAAAACGTCCGCGTTGAGAAGGAACCTGGGCGGGCGGGGCGGGGCTTCTGCCTCCCGCGGGAACCACGGACAGGAGGACCACCAAGGGGCCTGGGCTCCCTGGCAGAGCCGGGGACGCGAAGACAGTGCTCCAACCAACAGCTGCAGAAGAGCCACCTAATCAGGTCTGTCCTTTACTGAAAAAGCCTATGACACACCTACTTACCCAGAGCATAACAGCTGCTAAGGCAACCAGATATGAGTTATGTAAATGCACACACTTGGTATAAAAAGAAAATCTTCTAAAAGCCTAACTGCCTACAGCTTTCTTTTCTCTTGCTTTCCAGTATTCTTACTAGTGAAAGGCGCTCGGTCGTGCCCACCTCTGTGACCGTATGGACGAGCCAAGGGATTCTCCAGGGAAGAATCCTGGAGTGGGCAGCCGCTCCCTTCTCCAGGGAACGACCCAGGGATCAAACCCAGGTCTCCTGCACTGCGGATTCTTTATGGTCCAAGCCACCAGGGAAGTCCCAGAATTCTTACCCATCCAACCCCAAAATGCAGTTGCCTAAGGCCTAACACTGCTTCTCAACAGGAGCACATTTCTTATACCTCCTCACTGGGAGGCAGAGAGAACCAACACAACGTTTATAAACTAAAATGAGCTTTGCCCCAAATGATTATTTTATATTCTATGAAATCTAAGATCTCCCTGATTTATTAATATATTGCTCTACAATTCTATGTGCTCCGAGAAAAAAAAAAAAAGCAGGCAATTATACTATTGTAACAATGAAGAGAAACAATCATCATTCAAAGAAAATATATACTTTTTTATCCTTTTAATCATCCCTAATTATTCAGGAATTTGCTATAACCTCAGATTACCTTTACGTTCCATTTCATTTTTGAAGCCAGTCATCACAGAAAGCTCATGACTGCCTGGGACCAGGACCCGCCCAGGTGCTGGCACTCATGACTTACTATGTAGTCCTCGTCTTCGTCCTTCGGGCCGGGGCTGTAATACACTCTGAATGCTCGGGCCACCTGGTCGATCTGTTCTTTTGTGCCAGTCAAGCCAACAAGTTTAGGAGAAAATTCTAAACAAAAAATGAGAAAGACAGTGAAAAAGAAGAAGCAAAAAAATAGAATGCATCTCTATTTCAAAAAGGTTATAAAGCAGCCCTATTTCCACTTTCTTCCTGTGAGTCCCTAAACACTTCTTCATGTTTCAAAGACAAAGAAATTCATCTAAAATAAGTGGAAATTCTCCTCTGTGATATATGTCACATTCACCAAGATGGACCACACTAGAATTAAACTAGAAATCAGTAGCAGTAATAACTCTGGAAAATCCCAAAACACATGGAAACTAAACACTTCTAAATAACACTGGGCCAAAGAAGAAATCTCAAGAGAAGTTAAAAAAATTTTTTTAATAAAGTAAAAATGGAAACACAACTTATTAAACACACAGTAGAAAATATATAAAGTCTTTAAGCCTCTACCTTAGGATCTAGGGGAAAAAAAAAAATTAAATCCAAAGTGTGCAGAAGAAGAGAATTAGAAAATCAGTGAAACTTAACACAGGCTATTAAGAGAGAAGAGCAACGAAACCGAAAGCTAGTCCTCGGTGATATAGAACTCAAATCCTTTCATGACTAGGATCAGCTCTCCAGTAAAGAGCTGGAGGCAATGTATTCTAATTATTTAAGTCATTATTTTTTTATTAATTTAGTTGTTTTGAAACATCTGGGTATAGTTCTGAGATATGCTGAAATTTAAAGATACTATTATAAATTAAGCATGAGGTTTCCATTGTATCATATGAGAAAAAACTTTGCTGACAATTAGTTCATACCAGGAAAAAAAAAGCAGGCAATTATACTATTGTAACAATGAAGAGAAACAATCATCATTCAAAGAAAATATATACTTTTTTATCCTTTTAATCATCCCTAATTATTCAGGAATTTGCTATAACCTCAGATTACCTTTACGTTCCATTTCATTTTTGAAGCCAGTCATCACAGAAAGCTCATGACTGCCTGGGACCAGGACCCGCCCAGGTGCTGGCACTCATGACTTACTATGTAGTCCTCGTCTTCGTCCTTCGGGCCGGGCTGTAATACACTCTGAATGCTCGGGCCACCTGGTCGATCTGTTCTTTTGTGCCAGTCAAGCCAACAAGTTTAGGAGAAAATTCTAAACAAAAAATGAGAAAGACAGTGAAAAAGAAGAAGCAAAAAAATAGAATGCATCTCTATTTCAAAAAGGTTATAAAGCAGCCCTATTTCCACTTTCTTCCTGTGAGTCCCTAAACACTTCTTCATGTTTCAAAGACAAAGAAATTCATCTAAAATAAGTGGAAATTCTCCTCTGTGATATATGTCACATTCACCAAGATGGACCACACTAGAATTAAACTAGAAATCAGTAGCAGTAATAACTCTGGAAAATCCCAAAACACATGGAAACTAAACACTTCTAAATAACACTGGGCCAAAGAAGAAATCTCAAGAGAAGTTAAAAAAATTTTTTTAATAAAGTAAAAATGGAAACACAACTTATTAAACACACAGTAGAAAATATATAAAGTCTTTAAGCCTCTACCTTAGGATCTAGGGGAAAAAAAAAAATTAAATCCAAAGTGTGCAGAAGAAGAGAATTAGAAAATCAGTGAAACTTAACACAGGCTATTAAGAGAGAAGAGCAACGAAACCGAAAGCTAGTCCTCGGTGATATAGAACTCAAATCCTTTCATGACTAGGATCAGCTCTCCAGTAAAGAGCTGGAGGCAATGTATTCTAATTATTTAAGTCATTATTTTTTTATTAATTTAGTTGTTTTGAAACATCTGGGTATAGTTCTGAGATATGCTGAAATTTAAAGATACTATTATAAATTAAGCATGAGGTTTCCATTGTATCATATGAGAAAAAACTTTGCTGACAATTAGTTCATACCAGGTCAAAACACCCGTATCTCATTTTCTAGCACATAATCTCACAGCATGCATTTGCTATTAAGTTTTGGAATTTGTGAAAGTAAGCTGGGGAAGTCAAAACACCTGGATTCTTCAGACCACTGAGCTGAGTTCAGTACTTAACAGCAGCACCTTCTTCAGAAGGGAGAGGAAGCCACACATTCTCTGCTCTAACTCATTCTCAACTGAAAACCTGGTTAGATACTGAAAAAGCAAGGTGGCCTGTCCATCTTCCCCACACTCTGGGTAAATGAAGAGAAGGTGAGCAAAGCCTGAATTAGCTGCACATCCTAACCTTTTAAGACAACCATGGAAAGGTCAGTCATTTTCTAAATATCAACTTAAATTCTTAAAAATGCCCCCTAAGGGCTTCCCTGGTGGTCCAGTGGGTAGAGACACCGCCTTGCAGTGCAAGGGGTGCCAGTTTGATCCCTGGCCTGGGGAGATCCCATGTGCCATGGAGCGGCTGGACCGATGTGTCCAACTACTGAGCCAGCACTCTGGAGCGCATGTGCCCAGAGCCGGTGCTCTGCGGCAAGAGACAGGCCACTGCAATGGGAGGCCCACACAGGCCAAAGAACAAAGATGGATGAAAATAAATAAATGAAAGACCAACAGAAGTCACCAAACAACAACAGTATATTTAAAAAAAAAAATTCCCCCCAAATGCAACTAGAAATGATCTCATCACTTCAAGAATATTGCCATGAAGCTTTGGTATTTTCGTTAGGTACAATAAACCACAGTGAATATTAAAGTCAGCTCTCCAGTAGGGAAAAAAATAAAATCCAAAGTGTGCAGAAGAAGAGAATTAGAAAATCAGTGAAACTTAACACAGGCTATTAAGAGAGAAGAGCAACGAAACCGAAAGCTAGTCCTCGGTGATATAGAACTCAAATCCTTTCATGACTAGGATCAGCTCTCCAGTAAAGAGCTGGAGGCAATGTATTCTAATTATTTAAGTCATTATTTTTTTATTAATTTAGTTGTTTTGAAACATCTGGGTATAGTTCTGAGATATGCTGAAATTTAAAGATACTATTATAAATTAAGCATGAGGTTTCCATTGTATCATATGAGAAAAAACTTTGCTGACAATTAGTTCATACCAGGTCAAAACACCCGTATCTCATTTTCTAGCACATAATCTCACAGCATGCATTTGCTATTAAGTTTTGGAATTTGTGAAAGTAAGCTGGGGAAGTCAAAACACCTGGATTCTTCAGACCACTGAGCTGAGTTCAGTACTTAACAGCAGCACCTTCTTCAGAAGGGAGAGGAAGCCACACATTCTCTGCTCTAACTCATTCTCAACTGAAAACCTGGTTAGATACTGAAAAAGCAAGGTGGCCTGTCCATCTTCCCCACACTCTGGGTAAATGAAGAGAAGGTGAGCAAAGCCTGAATTAGCTGCACATCCTAACCTTTTAAGACAACCATGGAAAGGTCAGTCATTTTCTAAATATCAACTTAAATTCTTAAAAATGCCCCCTAAGGGCTTCCCTGGTGGTCCAGTGGGTAGAGACACCGCCTTGCAGTGCAAGGGGTGCCAGTTTGATCCCTGGCCTGGGGAGATCCCATGTGCCATGGAGCGGCTGGACCGATGTGTCCAACTACTGAGCCAGCACTCTGGAGCGCATGTGCCCAGAGCCGGTGCTCTGCGGCAAGAGACAGGCCACTGCAATGGGAGGCCCACACAGGCCAAAGAACAAAGATGGATGAAAATAAATAAATGAAAGACCAACAGAAGTCACCAAACAACAACAGTATATTTAAAAAAAAAAATTCCCCCCAAATGCAACTAGAAATGATCTCATCATCGACTACTGTACTTGCTGATGAAGAATATTGCCATGAAGCTTTGGTATTTTCGTTAGGTACAGCCACTCAAATGTCTACTCATTCGGGGATACCTAAGTTTGGTTATCGCGTGAGAATAAGTAAAAGCCAATACAATATACATCTAAACTAGAGACCATTCATCACTCAATTAGTGTATCTGCTTTTACTTCTTTTAGAAAACAACAATGCTACTGCTCCAATTTCTGACAAACCTGTTAACTGTGGTTATAAATTCTGCTTATATATGAGAAAACCTCTAAAACTTCAAGACCAAGCTAATAAACTGAACCCTCCAAAATGGAAACTGCTCTTGAAAAGACACGGCTGACATGACAAGCCATAAACTGGGAGAAAATATTAGCAGATCAGGCACCTGATAAAAGACTTACATCAGGAATATAAATAATAAAGAATTAAGTAAAAATAAAACAAACAGCCCCATAAAAATGGGCAAAAGATGTGGAGACACTTCACTGAAGACATACACATGGCAAGGAATGGCAGGAAAAGATGTCTTATGTTGAAGGTTCTTGAGGGAAATGCATTACTAAACCCACGATGGGAACCTACAAAAGTGGCAAAGATGAAAAGGACTGACTCTCCTAGGTGTGGCAAGCATGTAGAGGAGCTAGAACTCTCATACAGTGCCAGCGGGAGTGCCAAAACGCACAGCCACTCTGGGGAAAAGTCTGTGAGCTTCTTAAGCAGTTAAGCACTCACCAATCACATGCCCCAGCCACTCCACTCCGAGGCGTTGACTCGTGAGCAAAGAAAGGACGTGTCCACACAAAGACGTGCACAAGAGCGCTCCAACGGCTTTGCCAGCAAGAGCCAGAGACTGGAAGTGACTCCAATGTCCATCAATGGGATACTACTCAACAATAAGGAGTAAACTATTGATAAATGGCTGAATCTCAACATGATTATACTGAAGGAAGTCTTTATTTAAAAAAAAGAGCAGATATCATATAATCCCATTTACAGACTTCTAAACTTGCACACGGAACTGCACTGACAGAAAGCAGAGCGGCGGTTGCCTGGAGACAGGAGGTGGGTGCCGGGGAGGGACGTGAAGGCTAGCGAGGGCAGGGGGACACTGCTGGGGTGCGGGAAGTGTTCTGACTGTGGTGGTGGCGCCCTGTGTGCACACGTGTGTCAGATAATGACACTGTGCTACATTTTATGTACTCTTTTTTTTAAATTTTGGCCTCTTTTATCGGTTTTTTATTTATTTATTTTCATCCATCTTTATTCTATGGCCTGTGTGGCCTTCCCATTGCAATGGTGTCTCTCGCTGCAGAACACCGGCTGTGGGCGCATGCGCTCCAGAGCACTGGCTCGGTTCCAGCTGCTCAGCGGCACCTGTGATCTTCACAGACCAGGGATCGAACTGGTGCCCCGTGCACTGCAAGGCGGACTCTCCACCCACTGGACCACCAGGGAAGTCCCTATGTACTCTTTTTATGTCAACCACCTTTTAATACATGTGTTAAATAAACATACAGTAGTCTTACACAAAACACATCTGCTCTAGAGGATATGCACTGGAAGGTGTCATATAATAAAAATAATTAGAAAACAGTTCATTAGTCCTTCTGACCAGCAGATAAATAATTCAAACTGAAATTCCTGATTTTTAAGCACCCATCCTGTACACACTAGTATAACAACAAAACCCATCTCACTGGACTTTTCCTCTCATCACTTTTTTCAGCTAACAAAAATGTTAATTCGGAGGAATTACCCAAACTCATAAGAGCCTAAATATTTACCCTTAATTCTACCATACTTTCTAGCCTTTAAAAGTACCTAACAGGGCTTTAAAGATGCTTGAACTGAAATTCTTCCTTGAAATAGCTATGTGTTTATCATTCATCTTTGAGACTTATAAAATACGCAGAGTTCGGGCTTCCCTGGTGGTCCAGTGGATAAGGACACCGCCTTGCAGTGCAAGGCGTCAAACGGTTGCCAGCAGGAGAGCTGGAAGTCCAATCAAGGGATAAAAAGGAGTAAACTATTGATAAATGGCTGAATCTCAACATGATTATACTGAAGGAAGTCTTTATTTAAAAAAAAGAGCAGATATCATATAATCCCATTTACAGACTTCTAAACTTGCACACGGAACTGCACTGACAGAAAGCAGAGCGGCGGTTGCCTGGAGACAGGAGGTGGGTGCCGGGGAGGGACGTGAAGGCTAGCGAGGGCAGGGGGACACTGCTGGGGTGCGGGAAGTGTTCTGACTGTGGTGGTGGCGCCCTGTGTGCACACGTGTGTCAGATAATGACACTGTGCTACATTTTATGTACTCTTTTTTTTAAATTTTGGCCTCTTTTATCGGTTTTTTATTTATTTATTTTCATCCATCTTTATTCTATGGCCTGTGTGGCCTTCCCATTGCAATGGTGTCTCTCGCTGCAGAACACCGGCTGTGGGCGCATGCGCTCCAGAGCACTGGCTCGGTTCCAGCTGCTCAGCGGCACCTGTGATCTTCACAGACCAGGGATCGAACTGGTGCCCCGTGCACTGCAAGGCGGACTCTCCACCCACTGGACCACCAGGGAAGTCCCTATGTACTCTTTTTATGTCAACCACCTTTTAATACATGTGTTAAATAAACATACAGTAGTCTTACACAAAACACATCTGCTCTAGAGGATATGCACTGGAAGGTGTCATATAATAAAAATAATTAGAAAACAGTTCATTAGTCCTTCTGACCAGCAGATAAATAATTCAAACTGAAATTCCTGATTTTTAAGCACCCATCCTGTACACACTAGTATAACAACAAAACCCATCTCACTGGACTTTTCCTCTCATCACTTTTTTCAGCTAACAAAAATGTTAATTCGGAGGAATTACCCAAACTCATAAGAGCCTAAATATTTACCCTTAATTCTACCATACTTTCTAGCCTTTAAAAGTACCTAACAGGGCTTTAAAGATGCTTGAACTGAAATTCTTCCTTGAAATAGCTATGTGTTTATCATTCATCTTTGAGACTTATAAAATACGCAGAGTTCGGGCTTCCCCTGGTGGTCCAGTGGATAAGGACACCGCCTTGCAGTGCAAGGGGCGCCACTTCGATCCCTGGCCTGGGAAGATCCCACGTGCCGCGGAGCGGCTGGACTGATGTGTCCAATCGCCGAGCCGGAGCTCTGGAGCGCATGCGCCCAGAGCCGGTGCTCTGCAACACAGACGCCACCGCGATGGGAGGCCCACAGGAGCCAAAGAACAAAGACGCATGAAAATAGAGAAATGAAAGACCAATAGAATTGGCCCGTCCGCTCCCCTCCCTCCCCAACCCGACCCCGCCCAAAATAAATAAATTAATAAATCTTTGAAAAAAAACAAAACAAAATAAAATAAAATAAAATAAAATACGCAGAGTTCAAAATGTGTTTATATATTTAGTTGCTTTTTCTTTAATCTCCCAATGAACGTACACCCGGAATGTATGTCTGTCTTCATTTTACAAAGGGGAGAATGAGGTTCTGAACTGGAATCAGAAGCAGTTTCGTCCTCTCCACTCAAGGCTGTCTCTGGCTGTTGCACAAAGGCCAAGCCCGACCCTTCCTCTGGGACAGAACAACTCACTCACCGGCCGCGGCCACAGTTCTGAGCCTCTTTCCAGCCACCTGTACAACAGGTGATGGCACCACCTGCCCGTATCTCACAGGCCATTGTAAGGTTCAAATGAGCTGACCTTTCAAAAACCCTCGAGCGCCAAACAGACATAAAGGATAGCGAATAAAACACACCTTTCACATAATTGGCGATGGCTTCTTTTGTGTCCCTCTCTGGGTCAATAGTGATGAAGAGCGGAGTTAAATTTGGCAGAGTTGGAATGTTGTCTGAAAGAAAGTTTCCATGAGTCATTATTCACATTCTAAGGGGGAAGACAAGCAGCAATGACGGAGCATGAAGGGAGTCCCCCAGCCAGGCGTTCAGGCAGCACAGAGGAAGGCGGACTAACGGCAATTCCTCTCATCACTTTTTCAGCTAACAAAATGTTAATTGGAGGAATTACCCAAACTCATAAGAGCCTAAATATTTACCCTTAATTCTACCATACTTTCTAGCCTTTAAAAGTACCTAACAGGGCTTTAAAGATGCTTGAACTGAAATTCTTCCTTGAAATAGCTATGTGTTTATCATTCATCTTTGAGACTTATAAAATACGCAGAGTTCGGGCTTCCCCTGGTGGTCCAGTGGATAAGGACACCGCCTTGCAGTGCAAGGGGCGCCACTTCGATCCCTGGCCTGGGAAGATCCCACGTGCCGCGGAGCGGCTGGACTGATGTGTCCAATCGCCGAGCCGGAGCTCTGGAGCGCATGCGCCCAGAGCCGGTGCTCTGCAACACAGACGCCACCGCGATGGGAGGCCCACAGGAGCCAAAGAACAAAGACGCATGAAAATAGAGAAATGAAAGACCAATAGAATTGGCCCGTCCGCTCCCCTCCCTCCCCAACCCGACCCCGCCCAAAATAAATAAATTAATAAATCTTTGAAAAAAAACAAAACAAAATAAAATAAAATAAAATAAAATACGCAGAGTTCAAAATGTGTTTATATATTTAGTTGCTTTTTCTTTAATCTCCCAATGAACGTACACCCGGAATGTATGTCTGTCTTCATTTTACAAAGGGGAGAATGAGGTTCTGAACTGGAATCAGAAGCAGTTTCGTCCTCTCCACTCAAGGCTGTCTCTGGCTGTTGCACAAAGGCCAAGCCCGACCCTTCCTCTGGGACAGAACAACTCACTCACCGGCCGCGGCCACAGTTCTGAGCCTCTTTCCAGCCACCTGTACAACAGGTGATGGCACCACCTGCCCGTATCTCACAGGCCATTGTAAGGTTCAAATGAGCTGACCTTTCAAAAACCCTCGAGCGCCAAACAGACATAAAGGATAGCGAATAAAACACACCTTTCACATAATTGGCGATGGCTTCTTTTGTGTCCCTCTCTGGGTCAATAGTGATGAAGAGCGGAGTTAAATTTGGCAGAGTTGGAATGTTGTCTGAAAGAAAGTTTCCATGAGTCATTATTCACATTCTAAGGGGGAAGACAAGCAGCAATGACGGAGCATGAAGGGAGTCCCCCAGCCAGGCGTTCAGGCAGCACAGAGGGAAGGCGGACTAACGGCAATGGGCAGGGACCGGGAGAGGCTCAGGAAGGGCAGGCACACACACGCCTGGGGTGCAGGCAGATAAATCACCCGCACCAGGGCCTACGCGCTGCTCCTCGGAACTGCATCACGTGGACATCTTGAATTCTGACGCAGTCCCATGTCTGTAGGGTTCTCGCCCTCTCAACCATTTCTCAAGGGCAAGGGAACTATTCATAAGGACTGGATATCATGGGACAATTCATTTTAAGAAAGACTGCACCACAGACCACACTACAGATTTCCTGGTCTCACCACCAGTCCCTGGGGGAAAGGGAACAGCAGAGTCTGTGATGAGAAGCGACAGAAAGCAAGGGACATGAAGCAGAGTTAAAGGACACCCAGGCCACATCAGAATTTCTTAGCAATCTAACGCTTAGCAGCAAAACACGCTTTCTTTGGTGAAGGTCACGGGAATCACAGCAACTAATAAGCCGAACACTGAGATCTTATGTTCTCACAAACCGAGTAATTACAACCCTCCACCTACTAGTAACATAAGAATATGAAAAGCACAGCGACATTAAGGCCATCAGGCAAACACGTAGTTTTTAAAGAAACCGACGGCTTTCTTACCTATCGTGTCCACCACTTCAATCATTTTTTCTAGTTCTTCTGGACAGATGTCAGGACAATGAGTGAAGCCAAAATAAATCAACACCCACTGTCCTAAGTAGTCCTTGTCAGTTTTGGGCTTGCCGGTGTGAGTTGTGAGGGAAAATGGGCCCCCGAGTAAAGGCTTCCCAATGCTTCTCTGCCGTTCCTTCTCCAGCTCTTAAACAGATACAAACGGAAAGAGAGAAAAAACAGTTAATCTAATCACAGGTACTCAAATGCCTGATCTACAGTTCACACTATACCAATGACTGAGGGCATAAAATGTGGAAGAAATAGCCTCAGTTTTCAAGAAGCTTAAAAAAAATCTTTCAAGAGAAAGAAGCATAAAGTGAAATGAAACAGAATGCTATTGTACACAGTAAGGACCATTAAATAAAGTGGCAAAAAAATATTTCCTTCCTCCTCCAAAACAATTAGTCCTTGGCCATCAGGTGTGGCCCCGATGGGGTGGGAGAAGGGCACAGCAGACCTGAACGCCTGAGCCCAGTGGGTGAGGTGAGTGGCCTGGCAGTGGTGTTGGGGCCGGAGCGTGCAGAGCGCAATTGCATGGGGTGAGGATAGCAGTAATTTGGCCTTAGTTACTTACAGGGGCTTGATCAAGTAAGTTCATGCATTAAAGTGAAGTATTACAAATGGAAAAGGAGTTTGAACAATGGAAAGAGAGAGAACTAGAACGAACCCTGAAGTACTGGCTAGAAAGGGGGGTACAGTATGAACTTATGGTTCAATACATATAGACAGAAAGAAGTATAGCTATGAACATGTACAACTCTTTCCTAGCTCTGTCCACTGAAAGGACCCCAGAGTGGACACATCCCAGTAGCAATGAGCTCGTATCCTGACTTTTAAATATCATCTGCCACTAAAAGGAAACAAGGCTCTTTGGAGAAATGGCTGATACCAGGGTTGGGGCAGAGAAAGCACACGAACCTACAACATTCTATTGTGCCAGAATTAAGAAAGAACTCAAAGAACACTGGAGGCGTGTTGGAAGGAAACAGCCTGTTCGAAGGGGCCCCCACCGACCAACCTGGGACAATGTGACTATCAAATTAAACACAATAATGGACTATAACTCACTTGGTTGCAAGAAAATCCAAAGTCTACACTGACTCAATCAATGAATTGAGAGTCTGATGGAGAACAGAATACTTACACGTATAAATACAGATTATTCACATACATCAATGGACATCACAAAATATACAAGTGTATTTTCACCAAAGAAGTCTGACAGCTTAATCAAGGGATCAAACTGAACTTCATCAGTAATGGGACAAAGTGCAACCATGAGACACCTGACTAAACGCAACAAGAACGCAGCATCCTGAATCTAATCACGAGAAAACACCAGCCACAGCTAATCTAAGGGGCCATCCACGAAATAACTGGTCTGTGATCTTCCAAGCTGTCAAGGTCATGAAAGTCAGGTAAAGCCTGAAAAATCCCTACAGACTGAAGGACAGCAAAGAGAAAACTAGCTCCGAGGCGTGGCTATAAAAGGAGGGCATCAGTTGGGACTTCCCTGGCTGTCCAGAGGTTACAAATCTGCGCTTCCACTGCAGGGGGTGCAGGTTCGATACCTAGTCGGGGAACAAAGATCCCACAAGCCATGAGGCACAGCCCAGAAAGTTTTAAAAATAAAAGAACATCTGTTGCAAAGCTTGGACACGATCTAAAGATTGAACAGTAGCAACATACTGACATCAATTTTCTGATCTTGATGGCTGCATTGTGGTCATGTTGGCGAATGTCCTTGTTTGTAGAAAACACAAAAAAGTATTTGGAGATGATGAGGCAACATGTCAGCAAATAGTCTCACTTTTAATACTGTCTCATAATACAAGTTTTTACAAAACAAAATATTAACAGAAGGTGAAATTCTAAAGTCCAAAGAAGCTTGAATTTTCTAGAATCATCTCTACTATTACTTTCCTAGTTTGTCAAGTTCGCTTCATTTTGAAACTGAAGGAACTGAAGTGCACATTAAAACTGGAAAATCATATCAACAAAACACTGCTCCTGGGCTTCCCCTGGTGGTCCAGTGGATAAGGACAACGCCTTGCAGTGCAAGGGGCACCAGTTCGAGCCCTGGCCTGGGAAGATCCCACGTGCCGCGGAGCGGCTGGACTGATGTGTCCAATCACCGAGCCAGAGCTCTGGAGTGCATGCGCCCAGAGCCGGTGCTCTGCGACGACAGACGCCACCGTGATGGGAGGCCCACAGGAGCCAAAGAACAACGACGGATGAAAACAGAGAAATGAAAGACCAATAGAAGTGGCCCGCCCGCCCCCTCCTTCCCCAACCCGACCCCCGCCCAAAATAAATTAAAAAAAAAAACAAAAAAAACACTGCTCCTTACACAACAGAAACACACCTGTTTATCAACAGGGTGCTGATATTCCTCAGGTTGCAAAGCCTACAAATTCTCCGTCCCAGATGGAAACACCACCCTCTGTATGATAGCATCAAAGAGACTCTCTAAGCATCAAAACAGAGTCCTACTTCAAGGATTTACTAGGAACTTCTAGGAGAAATCTTCAAAGTCCTGAAATATTTACTAAAATATTACGTTCTTGTACACAATTTCTAAACTCCAAGTGTTACTGCAGAGCAGCTCCTGGTGTTCCCATACCAGGTTCTCATCCCAAACTTCCCTCTGGCCAGGCAGAACCTCATCAAGTGAAACCCTTTACTTCTGTGTGTTTCCCTGCCCTGTCAGGCGCGCCCCGACGGCCGGAATGCACCTTAGTCATCTTCGTCTCTTCTGGACTTCTCACTATCCATATCCTCATCTACCCACAGTCTTTCCACACGGCTAGACAGTGGTGCCCTGAACAGATAAGAAAGTGGAAACACAGCTGAAATCTAAACTAAAGTTTGTAGGTTAGTAAACAGCCATGATTACACAAGATGTTAACACTAGGTGAAGACAGGGGAAAAATACACGGGAGCTTTGTCACTTTTACAATTCCACTATAAACCTAAAATGATTTCAAGATGAAAAAGCTTAACAACAACAAAAAGAAGCTGGTCCACAGCCAGGAAGGATTCTACTAAGAGCTGACCAAATGGTATCTACTTACTCTCCGTCTTCTCTTTCTTGAAGTACTTCATTCCAGCCAACAAAGCTCCTCCAATGGCAAACGTCACGGCTAAAGACTTCCAGGAAACAGGCTACTGGGCCAGAGACGTCAAAACTTAAACTATTAGTAAGGTGCATTTAATCACACTCAGTTTATCACCGTAGTTGTTAAGATACACACACACAGGCCTTGATCTTGGTTAACAGGGAGGACGGTTCACGTTACCTTGGGACGAGTAAACACACACCCGCATCGGGGCTCCTAACACAATTACAAAGGCACTTCTTTCCAAGGGAACCTGGCCTAGGTCAGCTTCGTTTCAGGTGCAGACACGACCCAAGGCTCAAGCACCACGACTGTTACCACCTGTGACCGAGATCCCAACTGCGGATTTAGAAACCTGTTCATCACCTGCCTCTGCAGATCCTGAGAAATAAACCCAATAAATTCGGGAGGGAAACCTACCTCTAGTTTCCGGAAGTAACCAAGCCAAAGGAGAACAGACTCTAGCCTCTGATCAAACAGAGTCCTACTTCAAGGATTTACTAGGAACTTCTAGGAGAAATCTTCAAAGTCCTGAAATATTTACTAAAATATTACGTTCTTGTACACAATTTCTAAACTCCAAGTGTTACTGCAGAGCAGCTCCTGGTGTTCCCATACCAGGTTCTCATCCCAAACTTCCCTCTGGCCAGGCAGAACCTCATCAAGTGAAACCCTTTACTTCTGTGTGTTTCCCTGCCCTGTCAGGCGCGCCCCGACGGCCGGAATGCACCTTAGTCATCTTCGTCTCTTCTGGACTTCTCACTATCCATATCCTCATCTACCCACAGTCTTTCCACACGGCTAGACAGTGGTGCCCTGAACAGATAAGAAAGTGGAAACACAGCTGAAATCTAAACTAAAGTTTGTAGGTTAGTAAACAGCCATGATTACACAAGATGTTAACACTAGGTGAAGACAGGGGAAAAATACACGGGAGCTTTGTCACTTTTACAATTCCACTATAAACCTAAAATGATTTCAAGATGAAAAAGCTTAACAACAACAAAAAGAAGCTGGTCCACAGCCAGGAAGGATTCTACTAAGAGCTGACCAAATGGTATCTACTTACTCTCCGTCTTCTCTTTCTTGAAGTACTTCATTCCAGCCAACAAAGCTCCTCCAATGGCAAACGTCACGGCTAAAGACTTCCAGGAAACAGGCTACTGGGCCAGAGACGTCAAAACTTAAACTATTAGTAAGGTGCATTTAATCACACTCAGTTTATCACCGTAGTTGTTAAGATACACACACACAGGCCTTGATCTTGGTTAACAGGGAGGACGGTTCACGTTACCTTGGGACGAGTAAACACACACCCGCATCGGGGCTCCTAACACAATTACAAAGGCACTTCTTTCCAAGGGAACCTGGCCTAGGTCAGCTTCGTTTCAGGTGCAGACACGACCCAAGGCTCAAGCACCACGACTGTTACCACCTGTGACCGAGATCCCAACTGCGGATTTAGAAACCTGTTCATCACCTGCCTCTGCAGATCCTGAGAAATAAACCCAATAAATTCGGGAGGGAAACCTACCTCTAGTTTCCGGAAGTAACCAAGCCAAAGGAGAACAGACTTAAGAGTGGACCTTCGGGCAAATGGCATCATTCTTTCTTTGTACTTTTTTTTTTTTCCCCAAGTGCCGAGATTAAGTCCAAGAGCGCATTCATCTTCCCCCCAGCTCCAAACACCACTTCTCCCACCTATCACTACAGCTGAGTGCCTATTAACCTTCTTTGGGGGTCAGAACGAGAACCCAGGCGAAACCAAAGGGGGAAAAAAAAACAGGCACACCCAGCACGCAACCGGGATGCCCATCTGCTCCCTATCAGCATACACACCAAACCTCTGGAGCATCAAGTGACAATATACATTATTAAAAGTGCTTAACTCCATAACGGCCAACGTACGGTTGAGAGTCCCCTCAGAAAACCTGACACGTGTGCTCGCGGCGCCAGAGCTAAGGAACACCCGAGCCCGGTGCAGGACAAGGCTGCGGGTGCCCGGACTTCTCGCTCTGACGCTGGGAGGGCCACGCGGGGTGAGAGGCTGCGGCTCAGGCGAGCCGGCCGCCAGGAGGGCAGCCCGAGGCCAGGCGAGCGGTTTCCGAGGTCCGAGCAGGCGGCTCGGGGAGCGGGCGGGGCTGACGGACAGCCGCGCAGAGCGACGGCAGGGCTCCGGCGGCACTCACCCCCGGCTTCGAGGGCCGCGTGGGGTCCCGGCGGCCCTTCGGCTCCGCTCCGGACGCCCCGGGCGGCGGCGGCGGCACGGCCGTGCTGAAGGGGCGGCTCCCCAGGCACTTGCCCCCGAGCCGCGAGGCCCGCCAAGCCTCCTCCGGCCGCGCGCAGAGACACCCCAGAAAGACGCTCGCGGTCCCCTTCCCAGGGCCCCTAACTCCGAGTCCCGGAGGCCAGAGGCGCCCGCGCTGGCCGCCCAGAAGCCCCCAGAGCCGGCCGCGAGCCAGCACCAGCACCAGCCCCGCCATTAGCCCGGGTGAGACCGCGGCTCCTTGGACTCGTCCCTCGACTTCCGGCGCGGGACTTCCGCTTCCTCCGGAAGTTCGGCGCTCGATTGTGACGCATCGTCCAGCCGCCAGAGCCGGTCGCGCGCCAGGAACAGACCCGCCTCGAGCCCGGGTGAGACCGCGCCTTCTTAGACCCGCCCCTCGACTTCCGGCGCCTGGCCGCTTCCTCCGGAAGTGCGGCGCTCGATTGTGACGCAAGGGCCTGCCAGAGCCGGCCGCGGGAGAACTACAGCCCCGCCACGAGCCCGGGAGACACGGCGCCTCCTTGGACACGCCCCCCGACTTCCGACGCCTGGCCGCTTCCTCCGGAAGTTCGGCTCTCGATTGTGCCGCGGTCGCCCAGCCGGTTGTCGGGGAGCCAGCCCTTCGCCGAGGCGCCAGCGCGCGGTAGGTGGTTCCTGGCGGCTGGAGGCGGGACGGCCGTCCCCGCGCGATGACCGGCCGAGGGGCAACCTCGGGGGTTGGGCTGCGTGACGGGTCCTGGGCCCTGAGTGCAGCTCGGGACCCCAAGCTTCGCCCCCCGGCCTGGGAAAAGCGAAAACGGCGCCCGGAGGCGGGCGGGACCGGGCGGCCTCGGTGCCCACCATGCCCGGCGCCTTTGGCCAGGCCAGCCCAGCCTGCAGGCCGGTCGTGGACCGCTTTGCACCCCTCAGGTAGAAACGAACCCCTGACACCTGAATTAATGTTTGACTTAAGTTTTTGTTTTCTTTTTTATTGGGATGTGTTTGTTTTACAATGTTGCATTAGTCTCAGGTGTACAGTGAAGTTATTGTTATACGTTTTTGTAGAGGTTTTTTGTTTACAGGTATACATAATCCCCAGTCATAGGTATATTCCTGAAAAAAGATTATTTTTGAGGGGGAAGCATTTGAGTCGTGAGGGTGACAAGGACTGGTCAAGTATGATTGACCTGCCCAGAACATATACTCAGGTTATAAAGTTCGTAACTGCAAATAACGGCGCTGTATGGAAATGTGTCTGTACTGCGTCCTAGCCCAGCCCTGGGCTTGGTCCCCATGAGCCCTGTGAATGACACAAGTCTCTATTTATGTAAGCCCCCTATTAATGAAAGGCGGAGAGCTTTCGTACGTTTACTTTTCCTTCCCGGCGAAAATTTAGTTCACATGCATGCCCTCTTGCCTTCGTCTCAACATCTGCTGTCAAGGTGACTACTGAGCAGAAACATCTGGTGTTAGTGACCCTGGGGACACGGTATTCTCTGTGAAATAATATTTTCTAAGGCATCATTAAGATAGTATGCTGCTCTACTCGCTAACCAGGAAGTGTGTGGTCTGCTGTTACCAATTTTTCTTGATTCTTGAATTAACCTGTCATTCTCTGGAATAGTCTGCTCTTAGTAAATGTTTGCTCAGCACTTCAAATCATTTTTTTTTTTAAAGATTTATTTATTTATTTATTTTGGGCGGGGATTGGGTTGGGGAGTGAGGGGAGCAGGCGGGCCACTTCCATTGGTCTTTCATTTCTCTATGTTCATCTGTCTTTGTTCTTTGGCTCCTGTGGGCCTCCCATTGCGGTGGTGTCTGTCCTTGCAGTGCGCCGGCTCTGGGCGCATGCACTCCAGAGCTCAGGCTCGGTAATTGGACACATCAGTCCATCCGCTCCGCGGCACATGGGATCTTCCCAGGCCAGGGCTCGAACCGGCGCCCCTTGCACTGCAAGGCGTTGTCCTTACCCACTGGACCACCAGGGGAAGCCCTCAAATCATTTTTAATCAGCCAAATTTTTTCCCTCTCCCATTTCTCTGTGTTTGTTTCTACAGGGAGAAGTTAGTCCTCAAGTTGACAAAAAGGCACAAAAGTACCTTCCTTATTCAGGCAATGAGCATATAAAATGTTCACCTCTGCTCAGTTGTAGCTTAGTTAATTGGTTTGACAGCCATCAGATACATTAAAACTGAATTCAGTGGGTTTTTTTCTGGTCTGTTACCTTTTTTTTTTGGTCAGAGTGATTAATAGCTTGATCCTCTGTTTACCAAAGCAATTGTATATGATTTTTTCATATTAAGTTTATAATATTAAATAAAATAGCAGTTTCTAAAACAGTTCCTGAGTGAAAGTAGCTGTCCTGAGCTTTTGATAGAATTATTTTGTTCTTTGTGGAAGAAGGATGTATATGTGTGTGTGTGTGTGTGTGTGTTTAAAACTAGTGTATATTTATTAAAATTTGCAAGTTATACCAGATTTGGATTTCACTTCACCCAGAACCCTTTTGGTTGAATTTTATGCCCCCTTCTGGCGAAAATTTAGTTCACATGCATGCCCTCTTGCCTTCGTCTCAACATCTGCTGTCAAGGTGACTACTGAGCAGAAACATCTGGTGTTAGTGACCCTGGGGACACGGTATTCTCTGTGAAATAATATTTTCTAAGGCATCATTAAGATAGTATGCTGCTCTACTCGCTAACCAGGAAGTGTGTGGTCTGCTGTTACCAATTTTTCTTGATTCTTGAATTAACCTGTCATTCTCTGGAATAGTCTGCTCTTAGTAAATGTTTGCTCAGCACTTCAAATCATTTTTTTTTTAAAGATTTATTTATTTATTTATTTTGGGCGGGGATTGGGTTGGGGAGTGAGGGGAGCAGGCGGGCCACTTCCATTGGTCTTTCATTTCTCTATGTTCATCTGTCTTTGTTCTTTGGCTCCTGTGGGCCTCCCATTGCGGTGGTGTCTGTCCTTGCAGTGCGCCGGCTCTGGGCGCATGCACTCCAGAGCTCAGGCTCGGTAATTGGACACATCAGTCCATCCGCTCCGCGGCACGTGGGATCTTCCCAGGCCAGGGCTCGAACCGGCGCCCCTTGCACTGCAAGGCGTTGTCCTTACCCACTGGACCACCAGGGGAAGCCCTCAAATCATTTTTAATCAGCCAAATTTTTTCCCTCTCCCATTTCTCTGTGTTTGTTTCTACAGGGAGAAGTTAGTCCTCAAGTTGACAAAAAGGCACAAAAGTACCTTCCTTATTCAGGCAATGAGCATATAAAATGTTCACCTCTGCTCAGTTGTAGCTTAGTTAATTGGTTTGACAGCCATCAGATACATTAAAACTGAATTCAGTGGGTTTTTTTCTGGTCTGTTACCTTTTTTTTTTGGTCAGAGTGATTAATAGCTTGATCCTCTGTTTACCAAAGCAATTGTATATGATTTTTTCATATTAAGTTTATAATATTAAATAAAATAGCAGTTTCTAAAACAGTTCCTGAGTGAAAGTAGCTGTCCTGAGCTTTTGATAGAATTATTTTGTTCTTTGTGGAAGAAGGATGTGTATGTGTTTTGTGTGTGTGTGTGTGTTTAAAACTAGTGTATATTTATTAAAATTTGCAAGTTATACCAGATTTGGATTTCACTTCACCAGAACTAGAATGCCTTTTCATTAGTAGGTTGATACCCTTTTGTTAGTTGCTCCTCTTCTGCCGAAAAGAGGTTACCATCTGTTTTGCACAGTGAGGAGACTAAAACATTTTGAGGACTTGGGAATTTGGGCTTAAAACCAATCAGACTTTAAAGCCCATTCATTTTTCTCTACCAAGCTACCTAGTAGTGGATTGACTGTTCAGTTTAATATTCATGTTACTGTAAGAATCGCAAAGACGCAGCAGACAGCAAGCTGTTAGGGAAAGAGCCCATTTGGGAAGAGTTCCCGGGCGAGATCCACAGGTCCGAGAGATGGGCTGGGGAAATTGCGCCCCGGAGATGGGACGAGGAGGTTTTATTAGGGAGGAAAGGGGAGAAGAAGAAAAGGGAGGGGGATTCTTCAGAGCAGGCGCAGAAATGAAGTCTTTCTTTAAGCCAGGAGGGAAATTAGTGATGAGTCTGCTGTCCTTGAGTTGTCTGTGGGCATGGGGGTGTGCAGTTCTTGTCACTTTCCAGACCTGGTGGATAATCTTTATGGCCAGAGCGGACTCCTTATTGCCGGCCTTGAGAGACTCCTAGGCGCCAGCAGATCAGCAACCGGCCCTATGATGCTAGTTTGCAACTGCCGTATTAACCCTTTAATAGCCCATAAACCTAACAGTGACTATTTTCAGTTAGGAAATTAAGACGTTCATAACATAGTTTTCTTTTCCGTCTCCTTTATTTAGAAAGCTGTTTGGAGGTTATGGACAATAAGCCCAAACCCGGACCCCTCATTGGTAGCTCAGAGCGTCTCTTCTCTTTCGGAGTGATCGCAGACATCCAGTACGCGGATTTGGACGATGGCTATAATTTCCAGGGAAGCAGACGGCGATACTACAGACACAGTCTTCGTCACCTGCAGGGTGCTATTGAACACTGGAATAAGGAGAGCCACCCGCCCTGCTGTGTGCTTCAGCTCGGCGACATCATTGACGGTTACAACGCGCAGTACAAAGCGTCCGAGAGGTCATTGGAGCGCGTCATGAGCACTTTCCAAGCGCTGAAAGTCCCGGTTCATCACACGTGGGGAAACCACGAATTCTACAACTTCAGCAGAGACTACTTAACAAACTCCAAACTTAACACAAAGTGTCTGGAGGACCAGATTGCCCACCACCCTGAAACCGTGCCCTCGGAGGATTACTATGCTTATCATTTTGTGCCGTTCCCTAAATTCCGCTTCATTTTACTCGACGCTTATGACATGAGTGTCTTGGGCGTGACCAATCTTCTCCTAAATACCAGCAGTGTCTGAAGATACTGAAGGAGCACAACCCCAATACGGAATTGAATAGTCCTCAAGGTGAATTATTCCTTTGAGCTGAGAATCTAATGCATTGTCTTTAAATTCTTCAGCTACCTTTTATTCAGCAGGAAGATGGACGATGAAGGTAAAAGTATACCATTGTGTTGTTCAGGGTCAGGATTCCTCCTCGCCTCCTGGCACACGGAGGGGTGGCAGTTGGTGCAAGATTCATTTGTGTGACAGATACCTGAGTGCCTGATACCTGGCCGGGCACTTTTTCCTTGAGTTGTCTGTGGGCATGGGGGTGTGCAGTTCTTGTCACTTTCCAGACCTGGTGGATAATCTTTATGGCCAGAGCGGACTCCTTATTGCCGGCCTTGAGAGACTCCTAGGCGCCAGCAGATCAGCAACCGGCCCTATGATGCTAGTTTGCAACTGCCGTATTAACCCTTTAATAGCCCATAAACCTAACAGTGACTATTTTCAGTTAGGAAATTAAGACGTTCATAACATAGTTTTCTTTTCCGTCTCCTTTATTTAGAAAGCTGTTTGGAGGTTATGGACAATAAGCCCAAACCCGGACCCCTCATTGGTAGCTCAGAGCGTCTCTTCTCTTTCGGAGTGATCGCAGACATCCAGTACGCGGATTTGGACGATGGCTATAATTTCCAGGGAAGCAGACGGCGATACTACAGACACAGTCTTCGTCACCTGCAGGGTGCTATTGAACACTGGAATAAGGAGAGCCACCCGCCCTGCTGTGTGCTTCAGCTCGGCGACATCATTGACGGTTACACCGCGCAGTACAAAGCGTCCGAGAGGTCATTGGAGCGCGTCATGAGCACTTTCCAAGCGCTGAAAGTCCCGGTTCATCACACGTGGGGAAACCACGAATTCTACAACTTCAGCAGAGACTACTTAACAAACTCCAAACTTAACACAAAGTGTCTGGAGGACCAGATTGCCCACCACCCTGAAACCGTGCCCTCGGAGGATTACTATGCTTATCATTTTGTGCCGTTCCCTAAATTCCGCTTCATTTTACTCGACGCTTATGACATGAGTGTCTTGGGCGTAGACCAATCTTCTCCTAAATACCAGCAGTGTCTGAAGATACTGAAGGAGCACAACCCCAATACGGAATTGAATAGTCCTCAAGGTGAATTATTCCTTTGAGCTGAGAATCTAATGCATTGTCTTTAAATTCTTCAGCTACCTTTTATTCAGCAGGAAGATGGACGATGAAGGTAAAAGTATACCATTGTGTTGTTCAGGGTCAGGATTCCTCCCTCGCCTCCTGGCACACGGAGGGGTGGCAGTTGGTGCAAGATTCATTTGTGTGACAGATACCTGAGTGCCTGATACCTGGCCGGGCACTTTTTCTAGGGCAGCTCTTCAGAGCTATAGGCAGTGCTGACAGCACCTCTTTTTTCGTCAACAGAGTGAAGGAAACAAAGAGTATGGAACAGATTGTAAATGTAAGCGAAATGAGTGATACAGGCCACCGAGCAAACAGTACAGTATTATAGAAAAGGGCTAGGGGGCCACTGAGTTAGGCGGCCAGAAAGAGCCTCTGTCCGGAGAAAGGCATTTCAGCTGAAACCTGAGCGACAGGAAGGAGTCATCCTCGGGAAGAGCGGGCGGGGCGGAGTAGTCAAGGCAGAAACAAGTGCACAGGCGCGGAGCCGAGGAGGACCCTGTTACTGGAGGACACAGACGGGCGCTTGGGGTGAAAGGTGGCTTTACAGTGACTCAGAGAACACAGAAAGTCTATTTTACATTCAGTGTAACGGGAAGCTAGAGAAGCGTTGCGATCAGGAGTCAGGCCTGGTTTACGCTGCTCTAAATTCTAGCCGCTCCCTGCCTTAAGTCAGCTGCTGCCGAATGTTCTGGAGAAGAGCAGCAGTGTCCCCACGGTAGCTGAGTCTGGATGCCTGAGTGAGGGAAGCGTGGTCGTTTGACGGGTCTAAATGACTGGATTCGTTTCAGGACTTCCTGAGCCACAGTTTGTGCAGTTTAATGGAGGATTCAGCCAAGACCAGTTGAACTGGCTAAATGAAGTCCTCACGTTCTCTGACAGCAACCAAGAAAAGGTGGTGATTGTGAGTAAGTATTTTAATGATTCCATTACACTAGTATTTTAGAGAATGGGTTTGGTTAGGTGTAAAAGCGTACTAACAACATTCCATATTGTGATGTCTCCTTTTTATAACATAAAAGCATGTTAATGTTTAATTATTGTAAAGTGGAAAAGCCACATTACCACACATTAAAGATTGTGGTTTGACCTTCAGCTATTTTGCAGGAAGATGGACGATGAAGGTAAAAGTATACCATTGTGTTGTTCAGGGTCAGGATTCCTCCTCGCCTCCTGGCACACGGAGGGGTGGCAGTTGGTGCAAGATTCATTTGTGTGACAGATACCTGAGTGCCTGATACCTGGCCGGGCACTTTTTCTAGGGCAGCTCTTCAGAGCTATAGGCAGTGCTGACAGCACCTCTTTTTTCGTCAACAGAGTGAAGGAAACAAAGAGTATGGAACAGATTGTAAATGTAAGCGAAATGAGTGATACAGGCCACCGAGCAAACAGTACAGTATTATAGAAAAGGGCTAGGGGGCCACTGAGTTAGGCGGCCAGAAAGAGCCTCTGTCCGGAGAAAGGCATTTCAGCTGAAACCTGAGCGACAGGAAGGAGTCATCCTCGGGAAGAGCGGGCGGGGCGGAGTAGTCAAGGCAGAAACAAGTGCACAGGCGCGGAGCCGAGGAGGACCCTGTTACTGGAGGACACAGACGGGCGCTTGGGGTGAAAGGTGGCTTTACAGTGACTCAGAGAACACAGAAAGTCTATTTTACATTCAGTGTAACGGGAAGCTAGAGAAGCGTTGCGATCAGGAGTCAGGCCTGGTTTACGCTGCTCTAAATTCTAGCCGCTCCTGCCTTAAGTCAGCTGCTGCCGAATGTTCTGGAGAAGAGCAGCAGTGTCCCCACGGTAGCTGAGTCTGGATGCCTGAGTGAGGGAAGCGTGGTCGTTTGACGGGTCTAAATGACTGGATTCGTTTCAGGACTTCCTGAGCCACAGTTTGTGCAGTTTAATGGAGGATTCAGCCAAGACCAGTTGAACTGGCTAAATGAAGTCCTCACGTTCTCTGACAGCAACCAAGAAAAGGTGGTGATTGTGAGTAAGTATTTTAATGATTCCATTACACTAGTATTTTAGAGAATGGGTTTGGTTAGGTGTAAAAGCGTACTAACAACATTCCATATTGTGATGTCTCCTTTTTATAACATAAAAGCATGTTAATGTTTAATTATTGTAAAGTGGAAAAAAGCCACATTACCACACATTAAAGATTGTGGTTTGACCTTTCAGGATTCAAAGTAGAGTTTTCCCAAAGGGGATCAGTTTGTGTAGCAATATGTGTCGGTGAAAAACTCCAGTCAGCCCCCGGACGACATCCCAGTCCTACCAGTGAGTGAAGTGGCTTCTGCCGCCACTGAAAGCCGAGCTGGAGTCCCAGGCCCGCCTGACAGGGCCACCGTGTGGTTACAAGGAAATACATGTGGTGTTTTCGTTTAGTGTCATTTTCAGAGACACACTTCCATCAGAGATGATAGGGATCTGGAGGTGCTTAAAATGCACTCAGACGTAGAAGTTGGTGTGTGCTCATACACACATAGGTGAAGACAGACACAGAGAACTGAATTATGGATTTGCAGTGTGGCTGGTGTGCATTGCATTGGGAGCCGAGACTAATTCTCTTGTTTCAAATTGATGTGGCCTAAGAGTGGACTGAGCGCCAGGGGCACGGCGCGCCCTTCCGGCTCTTGTTCTCGGGACCCGAGTGACTGGACAGATGCTCCGTGTACACGCTGCAGTTGTCGTAGTGTGTTGTATCACATGAAATTATGAACTGAAGTCCCTTTGAAGATGACAGGCTCTTCAGATAGTTGGTAGTATAAAGTTTTATTTCAGGGAATTCCCTGGCAATCCAGTGATCAGGACTCAACGCTTTCACTGTTGAGACCTGGGTTTGCTCCCTGTTGAGGGAACAAAATTCCTGTAAGCTGTGTAGTGCAGCCAAAACAAAAAAATCTAATTCTGTAAGTTTGTTTTTACTTATCTTTCACTGCTGTGGTGAAGGCATGAGGTGGAGTAGGGGTGGTTCTGGAATATCAACCGTCATTCAGGGCTTGGAAGTTACAAGGTGCCCCAGGGGTGACGGGCACGATGTGACGGTGTTTGGCTCTGTAGTAAGTGGGCTTCAAAGAAGGATGCTTGTCTCTGCTTCTCAGTTCACTGCTGAAATGCACTTGCCACTTTAGAGGAGAGTGGAGCTAAAGGGGCCTTGCGATCATGTAGTCAAACCTTCTGATTTTAAAAATAAGGAAACCGACCAGAGACAAAGCCGCGTAGCTCACGTCACGCAGCCCCCGAGACAGGCCCTCGTCCCCCCTGCCTCCGTGCTCTCGCTGTTTGTGCGTGTTTCTCTCCGGGCACCTGTCTGCATCAGCGTCTCATACGTGTCTTGTCTTCCAGTTTGCTCTGAGCTCAGCGGATGAACAAAACTATAGTAACCAAATGCCTCGGGTTTTCCTTAGCCACATTGAAAGTGACTAGTAGACGTTCTGTTTTGTGTCTTATTTGTTTCTTCATTTTCATTTTGGCGACTCAGTCGTGTTTGGCCTATTCAAGTTCTGGCCATTCACTGGAAGGGTAGAATCGCTGCTCGCTGAACCCTGCAGGAGGAGGGGTTTGGGGTGAAGCATTCAGGAGTTCGGGTTTGACAATATTTTTTAAGCGTCAGATGCCTGTTAGACATCAGAGATTGAGTAAGCGGTGTGGAACGTCTGAGTTGGAAATTCAGAAGTTTGGGCCGGACGTGTAGGCGTGGAAGGTAGCGGGATACGGCTGATGCTTAAAACTGTAAATGACTGAGAGAGCACCACAGCCTGAGGCGCAGACAGCGTGGTGTGGCCTGAGGACCAGGCCCTCGAGCTGTCCCGACAGGACCCTGGGGAAGCGAGGCCGCCGTAAAGGAGCCTGAGAAGCAGAGGCTGTGGGGGGCGGGAGACAGCTCGGGGGGCCGCGGGGCTCTGGAGCCAAGCAGTTCAAGGAGAAGGAGCAGCTGCTGGTGTCAGAGGCCACTGGGGCCTGAGAGCTGCGCCCGGTGTGACGGCAGGGTCTGGAAAGTCACACGGCCTCCTTGGACCCTCAGCCCTGACCGCGGCTGGAAGAGGGAGGGAGGGAGGGAGTGTTTCACCACAGCTCAGAGAGTGAGTGTGCGTGTGCGCGCGCCTGTGCTAGCGCTCTGTGACCCCCCCCCCGCCCTTTTTACTTGTTTTATAAACTAATAGTTATTAAACGTAAGAAAAATATTCAGAATAACAATGAACAGTAACAGAGGAAAGAGGAAGGTGTTTCCTGGGACGAGGCAGAGCCCCCCGCGCTGTTGCGCCTGTACCCGGGGGGGGGAAGCCGTGCCTGGCGATGACGTGGCCTTGCGGTGTCTGGGCGTCAGGAGTGACGCTCTGGCTGCTGCGGAGGATGGTGACTGTTTCCGGCTCTAGTAACTGTTTTCACGTCTGAAAACCACCTGGGACCACCTGGACCTCCTGGAGGTGTTTGAAGTGGCATCAGTCCCTTGTTTAGAGAACACTGAGTGTTTGTACAAACACCGTATTATCCATGGGCACCTCCCTGAACTGTTGTTTCAGTCAGGAGCAGCTCTTGCTGTGTGTGACACTCCTGCACGTAGGGAAGTCCAGCGCGGTGTCTGCCTGCCGGCCGCTGCCTTTGCAGCCCGCCCCGCCCGCTCGCCCTCCGTCCCCCGGGGGGTCTGTGCGTCGAGACCCTGAGGCTGTGGGCTTCAGGCTTCTGCCCATGCAGCGGCCACTCTGCCCTTGGGTGCAAACCGTCTCATCCTCCTTTCTGCTCCAGAGTCATGGCTGTAGAGTGTCCACCTTTCTGTGCCTGTGGATGATTCTCTCTGCTCTCAGCCCAGAATGAGGAGCAGTGCATGTTCTCTTTATCCTGAGTATTCATAGTTAGCTTAGTTTTTTGTTTTTAAGATTTTTTTGTTTGTTTTTTTTTTTTTTGTTTGCCTCTAAGTCCATCGTTTATTTTTCATCCGTCTATTCTTTGGCATGTGTGGGCTCCCTGATTGCAGAGCACTGGCTCTGGGCGCATGCGCTCCAGAGTTCTGACTTGTAATTGGACACACCAGCCCAGCCGTTCCTTGGCATGTGAGATCTTCCTGGGCCAGGGATCAAACAGATGCCCCTTGCAGTGCAAGGCGGACTCTTTACCCACTGGACCACCAGGGAAGCTCTGTTAGTGTAGTTTTTGTGAAAGAGGTATTTCCTGATTGGCTCTTAACTCTTCTTCTCTTTAACTAACAGGCCATCTTCCCGTTTACCCCAAGGCCTCAGACAGTGTGTGCCTGGCCTGGAATTACAGAGACGCCCTGGCGGTCATTTGGTCTCACAAGTGCGTGGTGTGCTTCTTCGCCGGCCACACTCACGATGGTGGCTACTCAGAGGACCCTTTTGGTGTGCACCACGTCAACATAGAAGGGGTTATCGAAACAGCTCCAGACAGCCAGGCCTTTGGCACCGTTCACGTCTATCCTGACAAGATGATGCTGGAAGGGAGGGGCAGAGTTCCAAACAGAATTATGAATTACAAGAAGGAGTAAGCCTTCTTATTTTTAGTCTGATTTTATTTGTTTACTTTGATAGAAAGAGACCGACGTGGCTTTGTGGTTTTGTTTGCCGCCGCCCCCTTCCCCATTCCCTCAGCCTCATTGTGTAGGATTCTGTTTGTGTAACACATAGCCACAGCTGGCTTCATTGTGTGTTGCTCACAAGACATTCTGAAATGTCATTTTTGGATAATACATGCCATGCTGAACATTGGAAAAATGAATGAAGGTAGCATGAATCAACCAGGGAGGAGACTGGGGTGGGAAGGTAGATATAAGACCTCAAAACAGACACTATTTGGCCTTACCTGAGGTGTTTTTTACTTTTTACAAGGAGAGTATATTCATTCACTGTATTAGCTATGTAACTTAAAACTCACAATAAAAAAGAAAATGAGCTCAGGTAAACTTTTTCTGTTTACCCAGCTGTGTGAATGTGCTTTGGACACGTTTTGCTTAGAGTACCCATCATTTTTGTACTTTTATGGGTCTGTACTCCTGTTCTTTTAGCCAAAATATCACCAGTTACCTCACAGGGGAATGAGTGGCACCTCCACTCACACAGGTGGACGTGTGGTCTCCTTGCACACCTCTTGGGATTGCAGCCAAAGCAGCACCGAGGGCCAGTGCGGCAGCGTGCCTGCCAGCCTGCCCGTCTGGGCCCCGGCCAGTGCCTTAGGAGACTGTAGTGGGTAGACTCCCTTTACAGACAAGTGGGGCATATTTAACTGAATTCATATATTCTAAGGCTTATTTGCAGAAACATTTAGTCAATGGCAAATGAGGGCTGCTCAAATGTAGAGGAAGTTTGATTCAGGACCTAAAAATGGGACGATGGAAGCCAGTGCCTGTCAGCTAAAGCATGCCTGCTGAGGTCAGAGGCGCTGCGGGGACAGGGGCGGAGCGTGGCCAGCGGCTGCTGTGACAGACTCCCCCAGCCCTGGTGGTGTCAGCAGCATGTCTTTGTTCTCTGATAGTTCCGGAGGTTGTCAGCCTGAGATTGTCTCCATGGGGCTGAGATCACCGTGGTGCCAGGGCCGGGGGCTCGGAGGGTGCGGGGCCGGGGATCTGTCCTGGCTGTTTCCAGCTTCGGGAACTGTGTGGCTCGCGGCCCCGTCCTCCGGCCGCCGGGCCGCCCGCCGGACAATCTCCTGCCGCTTGTCGCTCGTGCCTTTCTCCTCCCGTGTCTGTGTGGCCAGAGCTCCCTTTGCCTCCCTCTTAGCCTTGTGATTCTGTTGAGGCCCGTCCAGACTGTCTAGAGTAATCTTCCCACTTCGGGATCCTTAGTCACACCTGAGAAGTGCCTTTTGAGATGGGAGGTGGCCTTCATAGGAACTGGGATCCGGATACGATTGAGGGCCCCTGTTCCCTCTGCAGACATGGCTGTGGCGCGCGCCCTGCACAGTCAGGCATTGCTTGGAGGATGGGTAGGTCCTGAATGGAATTTGCGAAGATAAGTCTGTGTCCTTCATCTAAAGTAACTTAAAACTCACAATAAAAAAGAAAATGAGCTCAGGTAAACTTTTTCTGTTTACCCAGCTGTGTGAATGTGCTTTGGACACGTTTTGCTTAGAGTACCCATCATTTTTGTACTTTTATGGGTCTGTACTCCTGTTCTTTTAGCCAAAATATCACCAGTTACCTCACAGGGGAATGAGTGGCACCTCCACTCACACAGGTGGACGTGTGGTCTCCTTGCACACCTCTTGGGATTGCAGCCAAAGCAGCACCGAGGGCCAGTGCGGCAGCGTGCCTGCCAGCCTGCCCGTCTGGGCCCCGGCCAGTGCCTTAGGAGACTGTAGTGGGTAGACTCCCTTTACAGACAAGTGGGGCATATTTAACTGAATTCATATATTCTAAGGCTTATTTGCAGAAACATTTAGTCAATGGCAAATGAGGGCTGCTCAAATGTAGAGGAAGTTTGATTCAGGACCTAAAAATGGGACGATGGAAGCCAGTGCCTGTCAGCTAAAGCATGCCTGCTGAGGTCAGAGGCGCTGCGGGGACAGGGGCGGACGCGTGTCCAGCGGCTGCTGTGACAGACTCCCCCAGCCCTGGTGGTGTCAGCAGCATGTCTTTGTTCTCTGATAGTTCCGGAGGTTGTCAGCCTGAGATTGTCTCCATGGGGCTGAGATCACCGTGGTGCCAGGGCCGGGGGCTCGGAGGGTGCGGGGCCGGGGATCTGTCCTGGCTGTTTCCAGCTTCGGGAACTGTGTGGCTCGCGGCCCCGTCCTCCGGCCGCAGAGGCGCCAGCAGGACCATCTCCTGCCGCTTGTCGTCTCGTGCCTTTCTCCTCCCGTGTCTGTGTGGCCAGAGCTCCCTTTGCCTCCCTCTTAGCCTTGTGATTCTGTTGAGGGCCCGTCCAGACTGTCTAGAGTAATCTTCCCACTTCGGGATCCTTAGTCACACCTGAGAAGTGCCTTTTGAGATGGGAGGTGGCCTTCATAGGAACTGGGATCCGGATACGATTGAGGGCCCCTGTTCCCTCTGCAGACATGGCTGTGGCGCGCGCCCTGCACAGTCAGGCATTGCTTGGAGGATGGGTAGGTCCTGAATGGAATTCGAAGATAAGTCTGTGTCTTCATTTCTGACGAATAGTTATATTACCACGTTAAAAAAAACCCATAAACGTGCACCATAAATGCACACCACAGCACTGAAGTCCTTCACATCAAGAGGCGGACAACCAGACTCATTTTCACTCTCCTAACATATAGTTGGTGCTCATACTTTCCAAGTCAGATGTTTCCTAAATCTTAGGATACTGTCTTCACTGAGGAGTTTGATGCCCGTGTAAGAGTCGCATCCGGATGCTCCAGAGCAGCGCTGACCAACAGAAATCGGCATGTGAGCCACCTTAGTGATTTCAAATATGTTAGCAGTCGCATGTTAAAGAGTACACAGCAGCAGATAAGATGCATTTTAGTCATGTATTTTGTTTATTCCAATCCATCAAACATGATTTTAACGTGTAATCAATACAAAAATATTTCACATTCTTTTTAGACTAAGTTTAAAATGTAGTGTGTATTTTATACTTATAATCCATCCACAACTTAGAACGCTAACTTTCAGAACAGGATTCTTCTTTAAATCACCGTCTTGCAGTGAGCGGGCCAGGAGGAGCGCACCTCCTCGTTGACGTAGACGTAGACCCAGGAGACGCACGGGAGCACGGCGGCGGCCCCGGCCACGGCCAGCTGGGCCCTCCCTGCGCCTGGAGTCCTAGAGAAACCCACAGAAACGACACTTAGGAATAGAATTCCAGTAAGAATTGTGAATTGTTTTGGTAACAAGATGACTGAATTTAATAAAACACATCACTACATTTTTGTATAGTCTTTTTCATTATTTTCTTTGGTCTTTTCAATGTTTTAAATTGAAGTAAAATTCTTACTTGTAGTGCTTGCTTCGGCAGCACATATACTAAAAATTGGAACGATACAGAGAAGATTAGTGTGGCCCCTGTGCAAGGATGATGCGCAAATTTGTGAAGCATTCCATACTTTGCATTAAAAAAAAAATCTTACTTGTAGTTCTTTTTATGTTCTTACTGCAAATCCTGGTTTTCTTATGTATATTGCACACAGGTTTCCCGCTCACTTAACAATATCTTTGGAGGAACTGAGGTCACTGATTAAGCAGTGTTAAAATGGATCTTACCTAATGATTGTCGTGTCCTGTTTTAAGCAACCTTTTTCTTCCCAAGGTCTTGAGGACAATAAATTATCTAAAAGTTTCCTTGTTTTGATCTTTACATTAGATCTATAATCCACCTAGAATTGATTTTTATGAACGTTATAGGGGTTGTTTGTCTTTTTTGCCCGTATAGATTATTCAGTTGATCCAGGAACAGAATTGTTCTAAGTCAAGGGTCTATATATACATGGACCTGTTTCTAGATTCTGTTTTTTTTTTTTTTTTTTTTTTTAAAGATTTATTTATTTATTTATTTTTGGGTGGGGTTCGGGCTGGGGAGGGGGGGAGCGGGCGGGCCACTTCTATTGGTCTTTCATGTCTCTGTTTTCATTCGTCTTTGTTCTTTGGCTCCTGCGGGCCTCCCATCGCGGTGGCTTCTGTTGTCGCAGAGTGCCGGCTCTGGGCGCATGCGCTCCAGAGCTCCGGCTCGCTGATTGGACACATCAGTCCAGTCACTCCGCAGCACGTGGGATCTTCCCAGGCCAGGGATCGAACTGGCGCCCCTTGCACTGCAAGGCGGTGTCCTTATCCACTGGACCACCAGGGGAAGCCCTAGATTCTGTTTTGTTTCACTCATTTATCCTTTTGCCAGAATGGGTTTATATCTTATACTGCTAAAAGATCATTATTTAGGTGTTCTTTATTTTAATATTGAGGTCTTAAATTTCTCCCATGATACTTTATAATTTTGTCTGTGAGGATTTTGCATATCTCTGCTAGATTTATTCCTGGGAAGTTGATTTTTTGATATTGTTATACATGATAACTTTTTATTTTTATCATTTTCTGTTAGGTGCTGATAAAAATACCATTGATTTTAGTAAATTGACCTAGTATCCAGCAATCATGCTAAGGTCACATAGTTGAAGAACTTTTTAGATTTTTTAAAGGATTTTACATACGCAATTATGACATCTGTGAATAAGGAAACTTTTATGTTCTTACTGCAAATCCTGTTTTATGTATATTGCACACAGGTTTCCCGCTCACTTAACAATATCTTTGGAGGAACTGAGGTCACTGATTAAGCAGTGTTAAAATGGATCTTACCTAATGATTGTCGTGTCCTGTTTTAAGCAACCTTTTTCTTCCCAAGGTCTTGAGGACAATAAATTATCTAAAAGTTTCCTTGTTTTGATCTTTACATTAGATCTATAATCCACCTAGAATTGATTTTTATGAACGTTATAGGGGTTGTTTGTCTTTTTTGCCCGTATAGATTATTCAGTTGATCCAGGAACAGAATTGTTCTAAGTCAAGGGTCTATATATACATGGACCTGTTTCTAGATTCTGTTTTTTTTTTTTTTTTTTTTTTTAAAGTTTTTTTTTTTTTTTTTTTTTGGGGGGGGGTGGGGGGGGGGGGGGAGGGGGCGGGCCACTTCTATTGGTCTTTCATTTCTCTATTTTCATCCGTCTTTGTTCTTTGGCTCCTGTGGGCCTCCCATCGCGGTGGCCTCTGTTGTCGCAGAGTGCCGGCTCTGGGCGCATGAGCTCCAGAGCTCCGGCTCGGTAATTGGACACATCAGTCCAGTCACTCCGCGGCACGTGGGATCTTCCCAGGCCAGGGATCGAACCGGTGCCCCTTGCACTGCAAGGCGGTGTCCTTATCCACTGGACCACCAGGGGAAGCCCTAGATTCTGTTTTGTTTCACTCATTTATCCTTTTGCCAGAATGGGTTTATATCTTATACTGCTAAAAGATCATTATTTAGGTGTTCTTTATTTTAATATTGAGGTCTTAAATTTCTCCCATGATACTTTATAATTTTGTCTGTGAGGATTTTGCATATCTCTGCTAGATTTATTCCTGGGAAGTTGATTTTTTGATATTGTTATACATGATAACTTTTTATTTTTATCATTTTCTGTTAGGTGCTGATAAAAATACCATTGATTTTAGTAAATTGACCTAGTATCCAGCAATCATGCTAAGGTCACATAGTTGAAGAACTTTTTAGATTTTTTTTAAAGGATTTTACATACGCAATTATGACATCTGTGAATAAGGAAACTTTAATGTTTCCTTTGGCATCCTTGGGCCTTTGTGTGTGTGTGTGTGTCCTTTCCTATACTGGTGAGGACACGTGCCAGAATGGTGCTGAGTGGGAGTGGCGGCCGTGGCCACCTCTCATTCCTGACCTCAGAGGAAGTCTTCCCAGCTGCTCACCCTGAAGTGTCTTTGCTTCAGCAGAGTTAGCCTCAGCTGCCCTTCATGAGGGTAAGTCCCTTTCTAACTCTTTTCTGCAAGGTTTTATCACAAGTAGATGTTTAATTTTATCAAACATTCTTTTTGTATACAAGGCTGAGAAGATAGTTTTTCTTCTTTCATTCTGTTAATCTGGTTAAAAACATTGATTGGTTTTTAAGTGTTAAGCTAAGTGTATTCCTAGGGTAAACCCAACTTGACGGTTGGGTCATGAATGGCAGGACTTGATTGGCTGATGTTTTGTTTAGTTTTTCTGTCTGGTCATGAGGGAGACTGCTCTGTAACTTCTTTTTTCTTTGTTTTCTTGGGGTGGTGGGAGTGATGGTCTTGTCAAGTTTTGGTATCCAGATGATTCTGCCCTCATCAAATAAACTGGAAGATACTCCTTTTTCTGTTCTCTGAAAGAGTGTGTTGAAGGTTGGCGTTATTTCTTTGTTACGTAGAATTCTGCAGTTATGCCATTTACTATAGTTTTCTTTTTGGAAAAATTATGTACTCAATTTCTTTAATAGTTACGAGACCGTTCTGAGTATTTCTTCCTGTGTCAGTTCTGATAAATTGTATCTTTCAATGGTTTTGTGCATTTCATCCACATTTTCAAATTTATTGGGAAAAAGTTGTTGATAATACCGTCTTAGGGGTTTCGCAGTCTCAGTTCCATGTGTAGTAACTGTTTCTTTTTCATTCCCAACTGTTGGCTTGCTGTGCCTTCCCCTCCTCGCTGTCTCTCTAATTATTTTTCTCTTTTTAGTCTTGCCAGGGATTATCAGTGCTGTATTTCAGAGAATGACTGTTTGGCCTTCTGAATCCTTTATATTTCAGTGTTGATTTTTAGATTTTTTTTAAAGGATTTTACATACGCAATTATGACATCTGTGAATAAGGAAACTTTAATGTTTCCTTTGGCATCCTTGGGCCTTTGTGTGTGTGTGTGTGTCCTTTCCTATACTGGTGAGGACACGTGCCAGAATGGTGCTGAGTGGGAGTGGCGGCCGTGGCCACCTCTCATTCCTGACCTCAGAGGAAGTCTTCCCAGCTGCTCACCCTGAAGTGTCTTTGCTTCAGCAGAGTTAGCCTCAGCTGCCCTTCATGAGGGTAAGTCCCTTTCTAACTCTTTTCTGCAAGGTTTTATCACAAGTAGATGTTTAATTTTATCAAACATTCTTTTTGTATACAAGGCTGAGAAGATAGTTTTTCTTCTTTCATTCTGTTAATCTGGTTAAAAACATTGATTGGTTTTTAAGTGTTAAGCTAAGTGTATTCCTAGGGTAAACCCAACTTGACGGTTGGGTCATGAATGGCAGGACTTGATTGGCTGATGTTTTGTTTAGTTTTTCTGTCTGGTCATGAGGGAGACTGCTCTGTAACTTCTTTTTTCTTTGTTTTCTTGGGGTGGTGGGAGTGATGGTCTTGTCAAGTTTTGGTATCCAGATGATTCTGCCCTCATCAAATAAACTGGAAGATACTCCTTTTTCTGTTCTCTGAAAGAGTGTGTTGAAGGTTGGCGTTATTTCTTTGTTACGTAGAATTCTGCAGTTATGCCATTTACTATAGTTTTCTTTTTGGAAAAATTATGTACTCAATTTCTTTAATAGTTACGAGACCGTTCTGAGTATTTCTTCCTGTGTCAGTTCTGATAAATTGTATCTTTCAATGGTTTTGTGCATTTCATCCACATTTTCAAATTTATTGGGAAAAAGTTGTTGATAATACCGTCTTAGGGGTTTCGCAGTCTCAGTTCCATGTGTAGTAACTGTTTCTTTTTCATTCCCAACTGTTGGCTTGCTGTGCCTTCCCCTCCTCGCTGTCTCTCTAATTATTTTTCTCTTTTTAGTCTTGCCAGGGATTATCAGTGCTGTATTTCAGAGAATGACTGTTTGGCCTTCTGAATCCTTTATATTTCAGTGTTGATTTTTTATTTCATTGGTTTTGCTTTTGTGTTTATTTTCTCCTTGTCTCTTTGGACTTATTTTACTGTTCTTTTCCTAACTTCTTTAACTGGAGAATTCTTGACTTATTGGAAGCTTAGCTCAGCTCATTGATTTTTCAATTTTTTAAATTTTGGCCTCTTTTATTGGTTTTTTATTTATTTATTTTCATCCATCTTTATTCTTTGGCCTGTGTGGGCCTCCCATTGCAGTGGCCTCTCTGGCTGCAGAGCACTGGCTCTGGGCGCATGCGCTTCAGAGTGCTGGCTCGTAATTAAACACACCGGTCCAGCCATTGCACGGCATGTGGGATCTTCCTGGGCCAAGGATCAAACCGGTGCCCCTTGCACTGCAAGGCAGACTCTTGACCCACTGGACCACCAGGGAAGCCCTCTGTTTTCTTTCTAATACATGTATTTAAGGCTATAAATTTCCGCCTAAGAATGCTTTTCAGCCACATCCCAGAAATTTTAATATGTAGTATTCTCTTTATCATTCAGTTCAAGATATTTTCTAATTTTCATGTGATCTCTTCCAGATGTTCTTTGTAAGTATATTTCCTGACTTTGAAACATATAGTGGTTATCTAATTATTGTTTTTGTTAATGTTTTGTAGCTTGATTGCACTGTGGTCAGAGAACAAACTCCATAAGGTTTCAGTTCTTTGAAATTTGTTGGAACTTATTTCATGATTCAGCAGGAGGTCTTTTTGTGAATATTCCATGTTTACTTGAAAACAGTGTGAATTCTGCCATTCTTGGTGCCAGGGTTCTATACGTGTCCATTAGGTCAAGTTGTTTCTTGTATAGCTAGTCTTGTGTATCTTTAATGATTTTTTTTTTTTAATCTTGTTCTGTTGATAACTGCAAGAAGTGTATTAAAGACTTCCAGAACGATTGTAAGTTTTTTCGTTTCTCCTTTTTGGTGTGTCAGTATTTATTTTATCTATTTTGAGGGTTATTGTCTGCTTCTTTATTAATGAGTGATGTTGAGACCAAACCAAGGGAAAAAATTTATTCTCTGCCATTCCATTAGGAATGACTGTTTGGCCTTCTGAATCCTTTATATTTCAGTGTTGATTTTTTATTTCATTGGTTTTGCTTTTGTGTTTATTTTCTCCTTGTCTCTTTGGACTTATTTTACTGTTCTTTTCCTAACTTCTTTAACTGGAGAATTCTTGACTTATTGGAAGCTTAGCTCAGCTCATTGATTTTTCAATTTTTTAAATTTTGGCCTCTTTTATTGGTTTTTTATTTATTTATTTTCATCCATCTTTATTCTTTGGCCTGTGTGGGCCTCCCATTGCAGTGGCCTCTCTGGCTGCAGAGCACTGGCTCTGGGCGCATGCGCTTCAGAGTGCTGGCTCGTAATTAAACACACCGGTCCAGCCATTGCACGGCATGTGGGATCTTCCTGGGCCAAGGATCAAACCGGTGCCCCTTGCACTGCAAGGCAGACTCTTGACCCACTGGACCACCAGGGAAGCCCTCTGTTTTCTTTCTAATACATGTATTTAAGGCTATAAATTTCCGCCTAAGAATGCTTTTCAGCCACATCCCAGAAATTTTAATATGTAGTATTCTCTTTATCATTCAGTTCAAGATATTTTCTAATTTTCATGTGATCTCTTCCAGATGTTCTTTGTAAGTATATTTCCTGACTTTGAAACATATAGTGGTTATCTAATTATTGTTTTTGTTAATGTTTTGTAGCTTGATTGCACTGTGGTCAGAGAACAAACTCCATAAGGTTTCAGTTCTTTGAAATTTGTTGGAACTTATTTCATGATTCAGCAGGAGGTCTTTTTGTGAATATTCCATGTTTACTTGAAAACAGTGTGAATTCTGCCATTCTTGGTGCCAGGGTTCTATACGTGTCCATTAGGTCAAGTTGTTTCTTGTATAGCTAGTCTTGTGTATCTTTAATGATTTTTTTTTTTTAATCTTGTTCTGTTGATAACTGCAAGAAGTGTATTAAAGACTTCCAGAACGATTGTAAGTTTTTTCGTTTCTCCTTTTTGGTGTGTCAGTATTTATTTTATCTATTTTGAGGCTGTGTTATTAGTTACCTATGCTTCTTTTTATTAATGAGTGATGTTGAGACCACCAGAGAGCCAAAGGGGGAAAAGATATGATTGGATCCATTCTCTCTGCCATTCCATTAGGATACATTCTAAACAGGTGAAAGATTTAAATGTAAAAATGAAATCGTACATGTATGTAAGTTACTTAGAACCTGAGAGAAAGGAAAGTTTTCCTACCTGTGAAACCCAGAAGCAATAAGGCAATGGATTGATAAATTTAGATACTTTAGGAAAAAAGGTTTGTTTGTTTTTTTTTTTTTTTCATGGCAAAGCATATTTTGCATGAGCAAATTAAAAGGACCGTGAGAAACTTAAAAAAAGAATTTTCATCTTATATGACAGAGGGCTAATAGCCCTAGTATGTAAAGAGCTTCTAAAAGTAGAGAAGACGCACTGCCTTAGAAATTGGTTAAACCTACACCTCTCAGAGATGAGCCAGCACTGGCACTTTTTAAAAGCAAAGGGTTGGATACAGTCTGAGCGACAGAGGGCTCCGGGCGTGTGCCGCGGACCTGTCAGAGTAAGGAAAGTCTTTACCCACCGCAGAGCGAGCTCCGGGATGCTGTGAGGGAAACTGAAGGTGCAGTTGTGTGGAGTGTGCTGCCGCTTGTCTGAGCCACACAGGAGTGCCCGAGAGCGCACGTGCTTGCTCAGGTAACGCAGGGAAGGATCAGCCACTGGGAGAGGTTTCGGCTCTAGCGGCACGGAGGCGGCAGTGCTGGGCTGGAGAAGCCTGAGCTCTTTGAATATCCTCTGTTCTACAGGCTTGACTTTGGAACCATACAAATACTTTCCATAATTATAAAACAAAATTCATATATTTAAAATAAAGTATCCTGAGAAATTAAAAGGGAAATACAGATTTTTAAGATTGCTGATAAGGTTAAATGAAAACTAGTGTTCCTAAATTTGAATTCTGGGAACAGTATGAGCTCATGAGGGATATTTATCTTTAACTATATATGTAAAAATACTATATATTTTCTCTTCAAATATATACATGTGTGTTATATGTGTAATATATGCATGTGTTATGTACATATGTATGCACATACATTTGTAACACATAATACATGTGTGTTCACATATGTACATACATGTAACTATACTGGTGCTGTCCTCTGAAAAGAATGAACTCAACCCAGTAACAGGGAAGGACCATTTATACCCAGCAGTGTGACCTCTAAAAACCATTAGCTACCAAAAGTAATGGAAGGGTTTTTGGAACACTGGTTGATTCCAGGCCTGGAGCACAAAAAACATTTTGTCATATCAGAAAGCAAAGAAGTAATTAAAGTTTACTAGGATTAGAAAAACAAGAAAACAAAGTTCATTAGGATCATGTTAAACAGAATTCTGGAACCAGTGTGAATGGTGCCACTGTCAGAGACAGGACAGGTTAAGCAAGTGCCATGGAGTGAAAAACATCAAAAATGCTGAGATCCATGACTTGATAATGGTGTTGTTAAATAAACAAAGCTCAGTGGTCACTTTCAGAAGATACCCAGGCAAGAAAAACTCATTATTCTGAAAACTGGCAAATGAAGAGAATCAAGTCCTTTTTCTCTTACGATTTGTATCTGAGTAATCAAAGAATTGAAAAGTAGAAGTTTATAGAGGCTTTCCAGATAATATTCCAGGAATGGTATAATTAGATTATCAGCATTTTGCAACTCAGATGAATTAGTGGATTTAGGCAACAATCATCAAGATTTCATACTAAGAGAGGAACAGCTGGGTGCAAGGTAACAGACATCTGTTACCCCACACCACCCGTGGAGCGGTCGTGCTTGGTGGTGGTGCTGGTGGTGAGAAGGAGAAGACGACACAGCGACAACCAGAATCTGCCTAAGCCTGTGGTCCTGCCACCAATTATAGGAAATACGGAGTACAGAGGAATAAGTGTTTACCATACAGTTGTGGAAGTGTAAGCATTGGTGGGAAAACTCAATACTGAAGAATTAATTGTTTTATTTTGTGTGTGTAATGGTGGTAGAGTGGGTTTTTTTAAGTGCTTATCTTTAAGAGATATCTACTCAAATATATAAAACATGAAACAGTATGATGTTTGGGATTTATTTCAAAATAAGATCATACAAGATGATACAGGATTGGATATATAATAAATGTTGATGCTAGATAATGAGTACATCTGATTCATTATATTAGTGTCTCTGCTTTTGAATATGTTTGGATATTTCAAAATAAAAAACAAAAGTTTTAAATTACCAAAAAAAGAGTCCTCCTTTTCTCTAATGCTGACTTTAAAGTCTACTTTTTACAATTAAAATATCTATATCAGCTTTTCGTTTCTTTGGTGTTTATATAAGTATGTTTTTTCCATCTTTTGACTTTCAGTCTTTCTGATTCTGTATATGTAAGAGTTCTCTTTTGTTGGATTTTTAATCTTTTTGTCCGTTTTAAAAGATCTGAATCTTTATTGGAATATTTATATTCAGTGTAATCTCTCATATATTTGTTTTATTTGCTATGCACTTTTTTCTAAATTGCAAAGCTTCCCATTGAGATCACTCTTTCTCCCTGAAGAATGCCCTCTGAACTGGCAACGCCCTAGGATGACACAGGAAAACTGTTGTGCTGGTCACAAAAGTACAAGTGATCATGAAACACTGGATCAACTACTGTAAGCTTCCCTTACAAAAAGGAAAGATTCCTCTCAGAAGACCCGGTTTACATCTCTGCCAATACTCTCGTTCACCTACTTGACCTGACTAACCTTGAGCTTTCGTGGGTTGAAAACTTACTCTGATGTGCTGTGGCACAGGCCCAGCCATGCTGTGATGATCACCAGACCAAACAGCTCCCTGCAAAAGAGCAGAGGTTTCATTTATTTTGAAGAGGCTGCAAGTGAGATGTGTATCATTCCATTTCCTCCCTGAGATTCGATTCTGCTGATTGTCTGATAACTTCCTCCAAGATACAGAGCATCTACAAAGTATTTTCAAGTCTGGCCACGACTCATAAATTACTTTTGTCAGACCCGTTAAAGCCCTATATGAAAATAAATTTCATCTTACAAGGCAGCTAAGAACTTCATGATTGTTCACCAATTTATATGTGAACAGAGAAACAACAGCAACAACAACAAAAAACCACAGAGAAATCACTTCACATCATGGGGAGGAATGCTACAACCAAGAAGATAATCCCAGATTTGATCCAACACTCTCTTCACATTGTTTCAGAGGGGTCAGTGTTAGGCAGGTTGAGCTCAAATCAGTAACTTAAGTACACACTGCAGGAGATTGGGCCATGTCTTAGAGGAGAGGGATGATTTGTCATAGGAGTCAGTCTAATGATTTGGGGGTGGGTATATGCTTCTAGAAGTATGTGGTTTGGGTTTTATCTTCTATATAAGTATGTTGTTGCCATCTTTTGACTTTCAGTCTTTCTGATTCTGTATATGTAAGAGTTCTCTTTTGTTGGATTTTTAATCTTTTTGTCCGTTTTAAAAGATCTGAATCTTTATTGGAATATTTATATTCAGTGTAATCTCTCATATATTTGTTTTATTTGCTATGCACTTTTTTCTAAATTGCAAAGCTTCCCATTGAGATCACTCTTTCTCCCTGAAGAATGCCCTCTGAACTGGCAACGCCCTAGGATGACACAGGAAAACTGTTGTGCTGGTCACAAAAGTACAAGTGATCATGAAACACTGGATCAACTACTGTAAGCTTCCCTTACAAAAAGGAAAGATTCCTCTCAGAAGACCCCGGTTTACATCTCTGCCAATACTCTCGTTCACCTACTTGACCTGACTAACCTTGAGCTTTCGTGGGTTGAAAACTTACTCTGATGTGCTGTGGCACAGGCCCAGCCATGCTGTGATGATCACCAGACCAAACAGCTCCCTGCAAAAGAGCAGAGGTTTCATTTATTTTGAAGAGGCTGCAAGTGAGATGTGTATCATTCCATTTCCTCCCTGAGATTCGATTCTGCTGATTGTCTGATAACTTCCTCCAAGATACAGAGCATCTACAAAGTATTTTCAAGTCTGGCCACGACTCATAAATTACTTTTGTCAGACCCGTTAAAGCCCTATATGAAAATAAATTTCATCTTACAAGGCAGCTAAGAACTTCATGATTGTTCACCAATTTATATGTGAACAGAGAAACAACAGCAACAACAACAAAAAACCACAGAGAAATCACTTCACATCATGGGGAGGAATGCTACAACCAAGAAGATAATCCCAGATTTGATCCATCACTCTCTTCACATTGTTTCAGAGGGGTCAGTGTTAGGCAGGTTGAGCTCAAATCAGTAACTTAAGTACACACTGCAGGAGATTGGGCCATGTCTTAGAGGAGAGGGATGATTTGTCATAGGAGTCAGTCTAATGATTTGGGGGTGGGTATATGCTTCTAGAAGTATGTGGTTTGGGTTTTATCTTCTATATAGAGTAGAAAATAATTGTATTTGGCCAAGTAACACTGAAAGCCCCATTTTGATTTCATGTACCTCGTGGGCTTCAAGTTGGTGGAGGTTGACTGAAACCGTCTGGCCTACCTTCCCATCAACTGACCCAATCGGACCTAATTTTCCAAAAATGGCAGCACAAGACCAGAGGAACCCAGCATCCGGGCCTCTCAGTCTTGGTGTTGGCAGATGTTAGCAGTGGGGTGGAAAGGAACAGACGGGGGCTCTCCGTGGGGCCAGGGAGGCAAGGGTGAGGGTCCGCAGAGGAAGAGATGATAAAACAAGGGCCGACGGTGGTGACGGAGCAGAGGACAGGAGGCATACACGGGCAAGGCTGGCAGAGCTCCCCACTCCCACAAAAGACCAGTCACACTGGGAAACGGCTTGCTTGAACCAGCACTGGACCCGAAGGCTGAGCTTTCACCTCGTTAGACTGGTCTGAAGGTTACTCACGCCACTGCTCTCGAGGCGGCCAAGGTCCAGCTGCCTGGCGGCGCGTGATGCGATGTGCAGCAGTGATCATGGTGTGGTCGGAGCGCCGGGTCTGAGTCCTGCCTCCCTCATTGCCTCAGCTGCCTCAGCTTGTAAGGAGCTAGTCTCTTCCCTGCCCCTCATCGTGTTGGGGGAGCCCGGCCCCCTCGACGCACAGAGAAGCAGTGGTGGAGGCCCAGACTTCTCAGCCCTTCCCCACCCCTTCCAGAGAGCAGCGGCCACCGCTCACCTGCCTTCCTCCTCGTGCAAGAGGTTCCGTTTCATATGAAGCAAGAGGTCGTACGCCAGGCCCACGGCCCACAGGATACAGAGGAACATGTGTACTGCAGAGACACTCTTCCAAAGAAAGTGACCTAAAAGCAGATATCCACCTGCTATTAATCATGCAATCACGTCCCAGAGACATACTGGCTTTTAATCTGCCTTCAGGTAAAGCGTTCAGAAAAGGCTGGGGTTTTTGTTTGTTTTGATCTGCCCTCAAATCAGAAGGTTAAAAGGCTGTTTATAAACCTAAGTGGACATTTACTACGTATGGTTGTCCATACGTCTCCCAGCCAGATGACGGTGATGGCTGTTTCTCTGGGAATCCAGCCTGCCCACACTCGCAGTCCCTGTGTCCCTTAGCAAGGTCCGTCACTGTGTTCCATCCCCTCGGTGACAGTCATCTGTCTCAGGACGAACAGATGACCCCTCGGGGCCACCAGCTCCATCCTTAGCTGTTGTGGAGTGGATTCTAGATTCCGGTGGGCCCAACTGTGGTGAAGCTGTGCCCTTCGAGCGGCAGGCCACCACGTGGAGCCCAGGTGAAAGGCAGTCGATGTGCAAGGGAGGCTTCAGTGCTGAGCCGCTCCGGGCGCCCGAAGCTGGCACCACCCCAGCTCTTCCAGTAAAGGATCTCAGTACATCTCCCTTCAGCTTACAGGCCCTTTGAGTTGAGTGTTTTCCTGGCTTGCAGCTTACAGAGCCCTAACTGATCCACCTTGAAGACGTAAGCAGAGTTCTAGAGGCCTGTACAAGGAGCCCGTGCAACTGGGCGACGGAGTTTCCCCACCCAGTGGAGATCATCAGTCTTTATTCTAAGGCCCTGAGAACCTTCCAGCCCCTAGTAGAAGCTGATTTAAAGAGAGTGGAGAATAACCCACAGGACTGATAGTCTCCCTTAAGAAGAGAATGTTAGTAAACAATGTCAAAAATTTTTGTTCTCCTCTGAGACACTGTTTCATAGCGTAAAACTGTCCAACTAAGGTTTAGTGAATTCTTAGGGCCATAAAAGGTGAAGCGGCTATGTTTTGCCCTGATTGAGGTTGGTGACCTGTGGGCAGTACAAGCCAGCTATTTTAAAGTGGATATTCTACATGTGTGCTCACCCGGGATATAAATACACGTGTGTAAGGAGTCCAAGGAGGAGGTTATGAAATACGTACATGATAAAGTCTCTGTGCTACAGCCGTTCCCCACCGTGTTCCTGGCCCTGTTTAAGCTCGACTTGGGCAACGATGGGTTAAACATGGCCCTGGTTTTAAGGGGCCTGCAGGCTAGGTGGAGGAAACATAAAAGTGTGCAGGAATTGCTGGAGTCACTGTGAAGGGTACACAGGGATACGAGAAAGGGCAATGTGTATCAGTGAAAAATCTAGAGATTCATTACAGACATTATAGACAATTTCTATACAGTAGCAGCAGTTCAGATACATAGTACCTGGTACATTGCAGTTCATTCCTTTTGAGTGAATTCAAAATCAGAAAATGATGAATGGGAGTGGTACTGGGAGAAGAATTTGTATAGAGGAGATACAAAGCAGACGCTGATCCCCACTGAGTAGGGAGACAGGTTAGCAGTTTGTTGCTGATTTTCCACCAGCTTGGTGGCTTAAGAAATCAGCGCATTGACTGAAGCCCTTCTCTTTCCGGCTACGCGGCCTAACTGCTCTTCCACGTCTGCACCAGAGCTGCTGGGTTCAGAGTGGATAAAGCCTGTCTTAGTATGGCACGTTCACATCAGGTTGTCCTTACGAGGGGCGAGGATGATCTAGATTAAAATTCGCCTCCTCTTAGGACCAGAAGGGAGAGGAAAAGCATGGAGGGCTCCAGTGTTTTCCTGGAAGTCGGGCAGATAGAATTGTTATTAAAAGGAAATGTGATTTGCTGTTATCTCACTGAGAATCCAAGGTTCATACCTGTGACAAGAGGATTGAGTCCAACAAGCAGGGTCAGAGCGGAAGGCACCATATACACAACCTGTCAGCAGAAAGAGAGGACATGCTTCTTATTTCAGTGTGTATCCGCACACGATCTCTTTAAGTAGTAGTTTCCCATGGTAGCTGTGCCCTGTTAATCCTCACTCAGATGCTTGTTTCTGTTTTCAGTGAGATTAAGGATTTTTTTTAACAGGCAGAGAGAGACAAAGTACTTTTTAAAAGTACACAAGTAAAAAAAAGGCACAATATAAACAGTAATGAACTCTAGTAGAACTCACTTGTAATAGTCTTTTATCTTTTTGTTGGTGGATTGTTTTAAACTAAGGGTACCATAACATGTATTTACGATACTTAGTTTAACTGAATACATAGGCAGCAAGTCCCATGACAAACAGTCATTTCTAACACTGCTCTCCCCATCTTCCCGTGCCACTATAAAAACTGAAAAAGCCAATTTGTTCTCTCCATCTTTCTAGCAGTGACGGGTGGTCGTGCTCTAGCAATGAAATGTACTGAAAGGTCTTCTGGAGGCAAAGCTGATACGCGGAGCACTTAACACTCAATGCGCGCGGGTACCGACCAAGCCGAATGGCTCCTAGACCATGAGCCATAGTGGTACTCACACGTGCTCACTGGAGAGCAGGCTGTCTGGGCGCTGCTGGGGGAACATGTCCTCCCTGGGGAAAGGGAAAGAGCACAGGAGGAAACAGGCCTGCCCCGGGCCTAGTGGCTTCCCACTTGGGAGGCCTTTGTCTAGGGACGCCTGGAGCTGCAGCAGTACATTTGGTAAACAGGAGAGATGCGGCACCTGCCCATCCCGGACTGGCAGAGACGCAAAGCCCAAAGCCCAGGCCCTTGATGACACTGCTGACCACTAAGCCTCTGGGCTTCTCCTGAGAGGGTCTGTCTGTGTACGACCTGACGCTCGTCAGATATCCCGTTACTTGCTCCTGTATGCATCCTGAGACAAGTAGCCTCCATGAGCAATTTGTGGCCGGGAACATGAACATCAGTCAGGTACACTGGAAGCTCCTAAGGCCCAGTAACGAGTATCAGTTCATCTGCGCGTTCGTTCTTCCATTCATTTAAGTGTCAATATGGAAAGGACTGCCGTAGGAGGTTCTATGCTAGGTTGCCAAGTGAGAAGAGGGAACTGGCCCCTGACCCCTGGGAACTGGTATAGACGGAGCCAACTCTAACACAGCGCAGAATGAGTTAGCGCTACAGTGAGGGTTCAGAGGAAGAGTGGTTGGGACTCAGGGGAAAAGGCAGAGGGACTATGGGTGAGAGGGCATTTGAGAGATCTGGAAGCTTGAATAGCATCTGACACAGGAAGTCTCAGGGCAAGGCCCAGACGTGTCACAGGTGGCCTGGGCTTCCAAGACCAAGCTGGGAAGGTGGGTGAGGGCCGTATTGCCATGGGCCCAGAATGCCAGGTTGGGAGAGCCAACGTAGATATCATGGCAAAGGACCAAAGTTTTTGAAGCAGAACACGCTATGTGGGAAGAACGACAGGAACATAATAGATTAGAGGCAGCCCGCAGTTAGGAAGGAGCCACAAAGGTCCCCAGCGGGAGGTAATGGGGAGCTGAACTGGGGGTGAGGGAAGATGTCTGTTGGGGCCTGGTGCTTATTATGTATTACATCATCCAAGCATGGCGTGAAGGGTGAAACGTACAGACACTGTACAGATAAGCAGTTAGGCCTGTGTTGTTTCTTGGTTTGCTTTGTTCTTCATCTTGTTTTTTGAGGGTTCTCAAAGACAACGGTAAGAAAACAGAGATATTAGGGATGGCTGAGGTTTTGAGCAAGGATGACTCAATGACTCTGCTGCAGTGGAAACGGTGAGTCAGAGTGGGCAGGAGGGAAGGACACCGCGGGACCTTCTGCACATCTGCAGCAGTAATGCCCCCCCCGTGGCAGGACCCCCCTTGATGACACTGCTGACCACTAAGCCTCTGGGCTTCTCCTGAGAGGGTCTGTCTGTGTCGACCTGCGCTCGTCAGATATCCCGTTACTTGCTCCTGTATGCATCCTGAGACAAGTAGCCTCCATGAGCAATTTGTGGCCGGGAACATGAACATCAGTCAGGTACACTGGAAGCTCCTAAGGCCCAGTAACGAGTATCAGTTCATCTGCGCGTTCGTTCTTCCATTCATTTAAGTGTCAATATGGAAAGGACTGCCGGGGGAGGTTCTATGCTAGGTTGCCAAGTGAGAAGAGGGAACTGGCCCCTGACCCTGGGAACTGGTATAGACGGAGCCAACTCTAACACAGCGCAGAATGAGTTAGCGCTACAGTGAGGGTTCAGAGGAAGAGTGGTTGGGACTCAGGGGAAAAGGCAGAGGGACTATGGGTGAGAGGGCATTTGAGAGATCTGGAAGCTTGAATAGCATCTGACACAGGAAGTCTCAGGGCAAGGCCCAGACGTGTCACAGGTGGCCTGGGCTTCCAAGACCAAGCTGGGAAGGTGGGTGAGGGCCGTATTGCCATGGGCCCAGAATGCCAGGTTGGGAGAGCCAACGTAGATATCATGGCAAAGGACCAAAGTTTTTGAAGCAGAACACGCTATGTGGGAAGAACGACAGGAACATAATAGATTAGAGGCAGCCCGCAGTTAGGAAGGAGCCACAAAGGTCCCCAGCGGGAGGTAATGGGGAGCTGAACTGGGGGTGAGGGAAGATGTCTGTTGGGGCCTGGTGCTTATTATGTATTACATCATCCAAGCATGGCGTGAAGGGTGAAACGTACAGACACTGTACAGATAAGCAGTTAGGCCTGTGTTGTTTCTTGGTTTGCTTTGTTCTTCATCTTGTTTTTTGAGGGTTCTCAAAGACAACGGTAAGAAAACAGAGATATTAGGGATGGCTGAGGTTTTGAGCAAGGATGACTCAATGACTCTGCTGCAGTGGAAACGGTGAGTCAGAGTGGGCAGGGAGGGAAGGACACCGGGCGGGACCTTCTGCACATCTGAGGAGCCAGTGTGCGGCACAGGTGGACAGACCTAGCCGTGGTTTGGAAATTGGGCTTTAAGTTGAATCTCTGGAACTGCAGGAGAAATAACACTTGGAACTAAGGACATGGACCAGAGTGCTGACGAAGAGGCAGTTTGATGTGATGCAGGGGCATGGGAACCTGAACAATAATGTCAGAATGTGGTTATATTTATCTGTGATAGTATATGTAGTATAATTCCAAATTCTTTCACTTGTTGCTACTTGTACAAAGTCAACATTATTCCAAAGCCTAAAATCATCTCATCAGTGATACTGTATAGTCTTAGGTGCCTATATCAAAAGAAACCAAATCCAGATATTTAAGAAAACGTGTGGAACAAACTCTCCCTTCTTGAAGCGATTCAATCAGAGCATCGGTTCAATGTACGCAGTAGGATTTATGCGCCTTAATTATTTTTTCTGAATGTAACTCACTGAATTAGCAGAACCACAAACTTAAGCCTGCCGTCTTTTGGTCAGACATTGGAATTTCTGGGTGGAAATTCATGAGGATCGGTCCACTTGACCTTGAGAGATCTACTCTATCTTCAGAAAAGTGCCCTCGTTTGGCCCTTTTTATCCAGCAGAAAGGTCCTTGTGTCTCCAGAAAATCATGAATTCTCAATTTGATCCTTTTCTTCTTAATGTTTTCACTTCTCTCTGGTGGCTGAGACAGTAAAGAATCCACCTACAATGCAGGAACCTGGGTTCAATCCTAGTCAGGAAGATCCCCTGGAAAAGGGACTGGCTGCCCACTCCAGTCTTCTTACCTGGACAATTCCATGGAGAGGGGAGCCTGGTGGGCTACAGTCCATGGGGTTGCACAGCGTCGGACACAGCTTTCACTTTTAGGAAAAAGCGCTTACTAAGGATGTGATCTGCAAGCTTTGAAGAACGTGAAACAGGGAGGAGGGGAGATAGGTAACACGGTGTGTTTTGTGCAGCTGTGATTCTTTCAGGTGTGGGAGAGCAGCCATACTCACCGTCCACAATTCTGCATCCGGATCGTTCACCTGGAATGCCAGAAAGGCAACATTAGCCCCACGCTGTCTTTGGTCTGCTCTTCCTTCATTCCAGACACAGCAATAGGCAGGGAGGACACAAACAGGAGCAAGACACAGTCTAGCTGATGGCGGGTGTGTGTATATACAGGGGGTGCTTCTGGCTGAACCCAGCACCTGGTGTGTGTGTGCGTGTGTGTGTAGGGATCTGTGTGTGTCTGCGTGTGTGTATACAGGGGGAGCTTCTGGCTGAACCCAGCACCTGGATGGAACACACAGCCACACTTACTTGTAAAGAAGTACCCATGAGTTCCCCGTGTTTTAAGGGCCCTCCAGTCTCAATGAATGGGGAAAACATCACGAGGGGGCCCAGATTGTCCTTGAAAGGATAATTAGCTGCAAGGGCTTTTGTACTTAGGTGCCTATATCAAAAGAAACCAAATCCAGATATTTAAGAAAACGTGGAACAAACTCTCCTTCTTGAAGCGATTCAATCAGAGCATCGGTTCAATGTACGCAGTAGGATTTATGCGCCTTAATTATTTTTTCTGAATGTAACTCACTGAATTAGCAGAACCACAAACTTAAGCCTGCCGTCTTTTGGTCAGACATTGGAATTTCTGGGTGGAAATTCATGAGGATCGGTCCACTTGACCTTGAGAGATCTACTCTATCTTCAGAAAAGTGCCCTCGTTTGGCCCTTTTTATCCAGCAGAAAGGTCCTTGTGTCTCCAGAAAATCATGAATTCTCAATTTGATCCTTTTCTTCTTAATGTTTTCACTTCTCTCTGGTGGCTGAGACAGTAAAGAATCCACCTACAATGCAGGAACCTGGGTTCAATCCTAGTCAGGAAGATCCCCTGGAAAAGGGACTGGCTGCCCACTCCAGTCTTCTTACCTGGACAATTCCATGGAGAGGGGAGCCTGGTGGGCTACAGTCCATGGGGTTGCACAGCGTCGGACACAGCTTTCACTTTTAGGAAAAAGCGCTTACTAAGGATGTGATCTGCAAGCTTTGAAGAACGTGAAACAGGGAGGAAGGGAGATAGGTAACACGGTGTGTTTTGTGCAGCTGTGATTCTTTCAGGTGTGGGAGAGCAGCCATACTCACCGTCCACAATTCTGCATCCGGATCGTTCACCTGGAATGCCAGAAAGGCAACATTAGCCCCACGCTGTCTTTGGTCTGCTCTTCCTTCATTCCAGACACAGCAATAGGCAGGGAGGACACAAACAGGAGCAAGACACAGTCTAGCTGATGGCGGGTGTGTGTATATACAGGGGGTGCTTCTGGCTGAACCCAGCACCTGGTGTGTGTGTGCGTGTGTGTGTAGGGATCTGTGTGTGTCTGCGTGTGTGTATACAGGGGGAGCTTCTGGCTGAACCCAGCACCTGGATGGAACACACAGCCACACTTACTTGTAAAGAAGTACCCATGAGTTCCCCGTGTTTTAAGGGCCCTCCAGTCTCAATGAATGGGGAAAACATCACGAGGGGGCCCAGATTGTCCTTGAAAGGATAATTAGCTGCAAGGGCTTTTGTTCTGCTTCCTCTCCAAGGCCAGGAGCTGTGCCCAGCCTCGCCATCAGGCTGCCTTTTTAGAAAGGTGCCAGGCTCAGGTCCTCCTTATAAAGGGACTGCCTCCGAACCAGCTCCTTCCAGGCTGCGCGCAGAGGGTCATGTGACCACACGTGTCTTACCCCAGACGCGGAGGGAGTTCCCCAAGTAGCAACCGTAACTCCCGTCCTCCCCGCACCGTGCAGGAGGCTCCCGTGACCTCGCCGACGGTCGGTCTACACCGCACGGGCCTGGGGACGAAGCTCGGATACCGGGTTCCCCTCCTGCTGCACCGCCCGGCCCGGGGCGCTGACCTGCACGAAGGCCGCCAGCGCGAAGAAGGCGCCCATGAGCCAGTTGCAGGCGCGCCACAGGCCCGGAGCCCAGTCCCCGGCTGCGGGCGCCATGGTCGGGCGGACGGGCTCCGACGGGCCACCCACGCCCCGCCTCCTGCCCCGCACGCCAGTCGGAAGGTCGGGACCACTGGCTGGTGCGCGCCGAGGCGGGAGGTGCTCCAGGCTGGCCTTCCTGTGGTCACCCTTGTTCGCTCCTCCCCAAACGTGGGAGGCCTGGGGATCTGCCCATTTCACACAGGTAGAGAGCAAGTCTCAAGACTCCCGGGGCGGCCGACCCAGCATCTCACAGCTGGTCCATGGAAGCAGGAAGTTGCACTTGAACTCAGCGAGGTGCAACTCCAAGGCCAGTTTTCACTAAGGCTGCTTTTCTCACATTAAAAAAAAAAGAGGAAATTAAAGGGGAGGGAGAGAAGAAAGAAGAAATGGGAGAAAAAAGGAGGTGCATGTGTATATCTATGTATGCGTGTGCATGCGCGCACTCTGTTTAGTATTTATGCATTTCTTTCCAAATCTCGAAACTTTCAAAGCCCTGTACGCATTATGGTAATTTCTTAGAGAGTGATGACAGCTATATTAGCATCTCATACAGCCCACAGCTTTCCTGAAGAAAGCCTCGTTTATCTTCATGGGCCTTTATTATCTGTGTTTTAAGGGCCCTCCAGTCTCAATGAATGGGGAAAACATCACGAGGGGCCCAGATTGTCCTTGAAAGGATAATTAGCTGCAAGGGCTTTTGTTCTGCTTCCTCTCAAGGCCAGGAGCTGTGCCCAGCCTCGCCATCAGGCTGCCTTTTTAGAAAGGTGCCAGGCTCAGGTCCTCCTTATAAAGGGACTGCCTCCGAACCAGCTCCTTCCAGGCTGCGCGCAGAGGGTCATGTGACCACACGTGTCTTACCCCAGACGCGGAGGGAGTTCCCCAAGTAGCAACCGTAACTCCCGTCCTCCCCGCACCGTGCAGGAGGCTCCCGTGACCTCGCCGACGGTCGGTCTACACCGCACGGGCCTGGGGACGAAGCTCGGATACCGGGTTCCCCTCCTGCTGCACCGCCCGGCCCGGGGCGCTGACCTGCACGAAGGCCGCCAGCGCGAAGAAGGCGCCCATGAGCCAGTTGCAGGCGCGCCACAGGCCCGGAGCCCAGTCCCCGGCTGCGGGCGCCATGGTCGGGCGGACGGGCTCCGACGGGCCACCCACGCCCCTCCTCCTGCCCCGCCCGCCCGCCGGAAGGTCGGGGCCACTGGCTGGTGCGCGCCGAGGCGGGAGGTGCTCCAGGCTGGCCTTCCTGTGGTCACCCTTGTTCGCTCCTCCCCAAACGTGGGAGGCCTGGGGATCTGCCCATTTCACACAGGTAGAGAGCAAGTCTCAAGACTCCCGGGGCGGCCGACCCAGCATCTCACAGCTGGTCCATGGAAGCAGGAAGTTGCACTTGAACTCAGCGAGGTGCAACTCCAAGGCCAGTTTTCACTAAGGCTGCTTTTCTCACATTAAAAAAAAAAGAGGAAATTAAAGGGGAGGGAGAGAAGAAAGAAGAAATGGGAGAAAAAAGGAGGTGCATGTGTATATCTATGTATGCGTGTGCATGCGCGCACTCTGTTTAGTATTTATGCATTTCTTTCCAAATCTCGGAAACTTTCAAAGCCCTGTACGCATTATGGTAATTTCTTAGAGAGTGATGACAGCTATATTAGCATCTCATACAGCCCACAGCTTTCCTGAAGAAAGCCTCGTTTATCTTCATGGGCCTTTATTATCTGTGGTATTTACATATTATACATATTTACAGTTCTTTCCCACCACCAAAATCACCAAAATCTCCAAACGCGTTGCTCATGAATTCCTTATGAACTGAAGACACTTGAAATATTCACTGTGCTCCCCTCCCTTGCTTTACGGCCTTTTTCTGTTCTGTAATTTACCCTTCTGATTAGTTCTTCCCCAGACTCATCTGCACATCCGTAGAGCTCATCATTTGCTCTGGTCTAGAGTCTGCTCTCCTGTGCTCTTCTCCTTTTCGCTAAATCTCCTAAAACTCTTTAGGAATTTTTGTCTTCTTCCTCTGTTTCATTCCTTTCAAAGAATACTTATTTCAAGACCACTGCCTGCGGGATGCCTGGCCCCATGCTTGGTGCAGGAACCACAAAGGGGACTTGCTGTGAGCTCTAGAGATTGGGTCTTTAAAAGAGGTAATTACGGTAAAGCGAGGTCTTTAAAAAGAGAATTACGATAAAGTGAACGTGCTCCTGTGGGTCCTTTTCCAGGATGACAGGGGTCCAGGAGGAGATGCACACGGAGATGTATTCTGAGGACGTAGCAATAAGAGCCGTCTGCAGGCCACGGAGAGAGGCCTTGGGAGAAAACAAGGCTGCGGATGCCCTAATCTTGCCCTCCCAGCCCAACCTCCAGAATTATAGTCCGAAAATAGGTGTTCACTGCTTCAGCTTCCCAGTCTGTGAGATTTCACTATGGTGGTCCTAGCAAAGAAATACAGAAAGTGATCATAATACCCACTCTGCCAAACAAACAGAGGTGTGGGAGGCGGGAAGGGGTGGTGTGCGAATGCCTTGTAGACTGTGGTTTTCTGTTCTCAGTGTTGTCTAGGAGATCCACGGTCACTGTGTGCACAGGCATTTTTGCCGGCGCAGGGTCTGTTCCCCTGCGTCTGGGGTCCACATGCCAGTGACTGACTGGGGAGGGCCCCTGTCTCCCACTGCCAGGGCATGCGTACAGGAGGGCAGACAGGCAGCGCCACTTCTCCTGATAGAGAGTGATGACAGCTATATTAGCATCTCATACAGCCCACAGCTTTCCTGAAGAAAGCCTCGTTTATCTTCATGGGCCTTTATTATCTGTGGTATTTACATATTATACATATTTACAGTTCTTTCCCACCACCAAAATCACCAAAATCTCCAAACGCGTTGCTCATGAATTCCTTATGAACTGAAGACACTTGAAATATTCACTGTGCTCCCCTCCCTTGCTTTACGGCCTTTTTCTGTTCTGTAATTTACCCTTCTGATTAGTTCTTCCCCAGACTCATCTGCACATCCGTAGAGCTCATCATTTGCTCTGGTCTAGAGTCTGCTCTCCTGTGCTCTTCTCCTTTTCGCTAAATCTCCTAAAACTCTTTAGGAATTTTTGTCTTCTTCCTCTGTTTCATTCCTTTCAAAGAATACTTATTTCAAGACCACTGCCTGCGGGATGCCTGGCCCCATGCTTGGTGCAGGAACCACAAAGGGGACTTGCTGTGAGCTCTAGAGATTGGGTCTTTAAAAGAGGTAATTACGGTAAAGCGAGGTCTTTAAAAAGAGAATTACGATAAAGTGAACGTGCTCCTGTGGGTCCTTTTCCAGGATGACAGGGGTCCAGGAGGAGATGCACACGGAGATGTATTCTGAGGACGTAGCAATAAGAGCCGTCTGCAGGCCACGGAGAGAGGCCTTGGGAGAAAACAAGGCTGCGGATGCCCTAATCTTGCCCTCCCAGCCCAACCTCCAGAATTATAGTCCGAAAATAGGTGTTCACTGCTTCAGCTTCCCAGTCTGTGAGATTTCACTATGGTGGTCCTAGCAAAGAAATACAGAAAGTGATCATAATACCCACTCTGCCAAACAAACAGAGGTGTGGGAGGCGGGAAGGGGTGGTGTGCGAATGCCTTGTAGACTGTGGTTTTCTGTTCTCAGTGTTGTCTAGGAGATCCACGGTCACTGTGTGCACAGGCATTTTTGCCGGCGCAGGGTCTGTTCCCCTGCGTCTGGGGTCCACATGCCAGTGACTGACTGGGGAGGGCCCCTGTCTCCCACTGCCAGGGCATGCGTACCAGGAGGGCAGACAGGAGACAGGCAGGCGGCCCTGGTCGGCCGGTTGGCCTAGCCCACTTCTCCTGACGCAGCAGTTGGGTCTGGGGTGGTGTGGGATCAGATCACCCAAATGCAGTCCTAGGCCCTGTCCTGGGGGGAGGCTCGCCAGATGTCATACTTAGTTGCGTTTGAATTTCAGACCAACAGGGAATATTTTTTTAATATCAGTGTGTCCCAAATTATTTGCTAAATCCGGTAACCCTAGCTGGAACATTAAAGAGAAGCTTTGTTTCTTTTCCACGTGTGTTGAGCTGGTAGTGAGTGTGTAAGATGGAGCTCCTGGGAGAAAGCTGGTCTCAAGGCGAGCCCCGGTAGAGGAGGGGGAGCTCAGAGATCAAGCAGGCAGGTAGCTGGCAACGCCGAGTGAGGCTCTGGGTCCAGCCCCACTGAACGCTGGGCGCTCCTCGCCCCCTGCAGCGCCGTGAGCCAACACAGCCCCTTCCTCCCCAGAAGCCCGGGTGAGTGGGGCTTTCCCCACGCACGGCAGAGAATGATGACTTTAAAATCACGATGCCACAGCTAAGGCGATGCTCGAAATCCTCTAAACCCTCCTCTTAGAGTCCAAGCTCGCTCTGCTTGCCCCACGACAGGCCAGTGAGCCCAAGAGACGAGGGTCCCCTGTGTTGCAAGCGGGGGACTCTTTACCGGCTGAGGCCCCTGGGAAGCCCCAGTTCCTGAGGGCAGGCGATTCTCAGAGCTCCTCTTCCGCAGCCACAGCCAGCCACAGTGGCCTTTTGAAGGCAAAGTGACCTGCAGGTCGGGTTTTAAAGACACAGCAAGGGTTAGAGGCAGGGAAAAGCCTTTAATCAGGAAGCTGGCAGACTGAGCAAGCCAGCACCTCAAAATCATCATCGTCTCAGGGCCTGGATGCCAGATGCTTTTATGGATCAGAGATGGGGTGGAGATGGTGAGAAAATAAAGTAAAAGGACTACTCAATCCTTGTGAATATCCCCGAGGATGGCAAGCCTCAGGCAGGGGAAGCCTTCGTTTCTTTTCCTGACACTCCATCACAGGCGGGCGGCTCAGGTTTTCTCCATTATGCATGTTTAGAATAATGGAAAAGGGTTCAAATCAGAGAAGCAGCTCCAGTGTAAATTTAGAATTAACCCTTCCTGGTTATACTCTGGCTGTATGTTTGTCCAGCTTTGGCAAACACAGGGAGAAGGCTTAGCCTGAAAAGTCACAAGAAAGAAGTTGAAGTGACTCCGTTTTCCCAGAGAGCTCTGCCTGAGAAGTCACTCCGTTTTCCTTCTCCTCTGCGGTGCTGCCCGCTGCAGGGGTTTGGAAGGGAGCAGCGGCCTGGCTTCCCCCTGCAGAAAGGCTGGCACGAGGGGCCTGCGTCCTACTGGAGCCCCCTGGGCTGCCAGGCCCGTGGCGGCGGCGGCCTGAGAGTAATAAGGGCACTGGCATGTACGAGGGTCGTCCACAACCCTGGACTGACCCACAGCTTGCTGGGGAACGGACTGTAACTTGCCTGTCTTATTCCCCTCCCACAGGACCTGGCATCCCTGGACACAGTGGTGTCCGACGGTGGGGGGGGCTGCCGTGAGATGCTGTGAGCGCAGTGCTGAAAGCTGAATTTGGTGGTGGTGGTCAGGGCGGCAAGTGGTGGGGAGCGTGTTCTAGTCAACAGGCATCGGGCCCGCTGGCCTAGGCAGGCAGTGGTCTGAGCACTTTGTCTGGTTTATTAACTCATGTCCACGACAGCTCCACTACATAGATAGTTGAATGAATGAATTGAATGAATGAAGAAATTGAGGCACAGCCTCGCCTTTAAGTATACTGGTTGAGAAAGAATCCAGCCCTCTGACCTGAGAATCAGAACTGGACTTCACCAAGCCCGTGTGGAGGGCTCCTCTGGGCTCATGGAAGCCGCGGCCCAAGGCTCTCCCACCCACGAGAGAGGAGTAGCTGCTCTTGCCCCGCAGCCAGGAGAGGAGGGCCTGCTTGGATGCCATCTTCCTTGCCCCTTAGGCATCCTCAAGACCAGGGGGACTTCCACCCAGACCTTGACTTGCGGAGCCTGAGTAGACGAGGCCATGTGTGGAGGCCGGGAGGCAGGTCTCTGTAGCCGTCACTCCAATCCTGACTCTGATGTAGGGCCAGGCTGAGAGCTGTAGGTGCCCACAAGGTGGCGGGCGTCGGCCACCAACGGCTCCGCCGGGAGGAGAGGGAGGGCCGCGCCCCCTGGGCTCCCCTCACGTGGCCGTGGCATCGCCTTTTTGGGTGGGCGGGAGGCTGGTATCAGCCTCAGGTGATAAGGGACAAACAGATCTTTGTACCAGGAAATGCTGGTCCCCGTGGGGGTGCTTCCTATACAGAACTGCGCCTTGCGTGTCCTGGCAGTGTGTCAAGCTGTTTGCCCTCCCAAGATTCCAGGAAAACCAACTATGCTAAGGAGGAGCCACCACTTCTAATACCCAAGCGTTCCGAAACGAAACGGTAAGAGCACTAGCCACCAGTTATTTTCAGTGAGCCCAGCTGCTGCCCTTTCAGCTCCTTGACATCTTAGAGTCACCACAAATGCTGCCTTTCTAAACCTAAACTCTTCTTCGGGCCCCACTGGACCTGCCCCTCAGGCCTCCGGCTCCCTCCCTCTGGGAACAGCACCGCCCCTATTCAGTGACTCTTTGCTGTGGTTCCCCGGGGCTGCCGGAGCGAAGGATGCCAAGCTGGTGGCTGCAGACTGCAAACATGCACTCTCAGAGCTCAGGAGACCCTGAGCTCACGATCGGGTGTCAGCGAGGAGCGTGTCCTTTCTGTCTCTTCCAGCGCGGGCGGCCCTTTGTGTCGCTCGACGCCAGTCTCCACCTTCTGGTGGCTGTGTCTCTCCCCTCTGTCTCTTAGAAGGCTTGTCCTTGGACACGGGCCCACCCGGGTAATGCAGGATCGCCTCCTTTCAGTTGTATCTGCAAGACCCTTTTCTTAAGGAAGGTCACATTCACAGACTCCAGGGGTTGGGATGTGGACACACCTTTTCAGAGGCCGCCGTTCAGCTCACTTACTTGTGGGAACCTCGGGGTTACCCTTGATGCCTCCCTTCTCCTCCCACCTCGTGACATTCTTCACTGATTCTGGCAAATTCTTCTGCCCTGTGGCCATTCACCGTCGCTGCCATTACCTAGTCCGGGCCGCTGGCGCTTTCATCCTCTCCTCCTGACTGATTGGCCTGCACCCACCTTGCTGTGGACTGAAGTCTGCTCTCCCCCGACCCCGATTCATGCACTGAAACTCTAACCCCCATGTGACTGCCCTGGGAAAAGGGCCTTTAGGGAGATGCTACTGCTGCTGCTGTTTCGTGGCTCTGTCCACCAAACGGAGAAGGAGGGCCCAGTGTGAGTCCGCAGCTGGCCCGAGGGCTCCCAGGGAGCACTACTGGGGCTGAGCTCGGCATCCTGAGCTTCCTGATGTCACAGACAACGCACCGCTGTGACTCAGACCCAATTTGCTTCAGACGACAAGTGGGTTCTTAACAGAAAGGCAGAAGCATCCTAAGCAGAAATTCATTAAAGGACAGTTTCCCTTATTAAGATAATCATTGCTATCAGCAGCAGGATGAATAAACGGCCATGTCGTCATTGATGGAAGACAAGTCTCTGGGAAGGGAAATGAACGACGCATGACCCGCTGTTGCACCAACCAGATGCTGAGCTGAACAAGCCAGACACAGAGAGTACCTGCTCTGGGATTCTGTTTCTGCTCAAATCTGGAAAAGGCAAAGTCCTCTATGGTGAAAAGCATCAGATCAGCGGTGGCCTCTGGTGAGGGGGTGGGAACCGACTGGGAGAAGGGGTGAGGCAACTTCCTGGGGTGATGAGGATGTTCTGCTTCTCGACAGAGGTTTTGGTTACGCAAGTGTGAATGTGTTTGTCCAGATTTGGCGTATGTATGCATGAAAGGTGTTCATTTCTCTGCTTTTGCAAAATTTCTTTCAAAAAAAAAAAACTCTCTTAAGCAAATATTGAGCTTTAGTTAATGATATACACACCAAAGTATTCAGAGACAAAGTATAACTAACGCCTGCCTCTTCAAAATGCCTTAAAAAAATAAGATCAGTTGATAACAGCAGATGAATAGATGGGTGATGGGATAAGGCAAGTAGAAAAAAAACATTATGTGTAGACTCTAGGGGGCGGTATATGGGCGCTCACCGCACAGTACTTTCTCAACTATGCCCCTTTAAGGGTCTCTCAAATGGCACCCGGCGCTAAAGACTGCTACGCTGTCAGCGACGGCGTTCCGCCTCCCCTTCTTTAGTCTGCTAAATGTTTGCTTTGAGCACCTCTTATTGCTTGGTATCCCGTGTTTATTTCCTAATTTTAAATGACCTGTCTCTTCAGCATTGCTGCCTCCCTAACACTTTGACTCAGCAGTTTGCCAGTGAGGAACTGTGGACAAGCGAGGAGCTGCCCAGCTCAGTGCCGGCCTTGAAGAGGCACCCACCAAATGATTTTCATTACCATAACGATGGTCCTTGATGGAGAAAGGGGACAGAGTTCATGGGAGAGGTCCTAATCTCGGTCCCAAAGTCGAGAAACGAGTGCAAAAAAAATCCATAGTCCCTAGGTCAGGTTCATTATGGGTGTGGATCGGATGTTGCTTTGGTGACCTGAAAGTCAATGTGTCACATGATCCGGAAATGACTGCCCCCACTTCCTGGTCAGTCGTCTGCCCTCCTGCCTAAAGCCCCTCCCTGTTTCTGCCTAGAGAGCCTTTCTTTGAATTGACCGTCACATACCACCCCCAAGAGCACAGAGCTTTCTGGTGGCTGCAAGGCTGTGCTGTTGTACCTTTTAACAGAGCCGGTTAAAAGACTGACCTGAAGGCTACTGGGCGTGGTATGAAATTAGTTCAGCTTGGACGCTGCCCTTCTTATCTCTGCAAACAAACCCGTAGGGCCACCTGCACAAAGCGGGGCCTTCTGATCCTGGGAAGCCACCGCCTTATGGCTCTTAAAAATCAAATGACGTTCTAAGTGTGTTTTAAGGTCTCATAGTCAATGGAAAGAAGCAGGATTCATTTATCAGAAGAGAGATTTGAAGTTCCAGAATCATACTACAAATATTCAGAGACAAAGTATAACTAACGCCTGCCTCTTCAAAATGCCTTAAAAAAATAAGATCAGTTGATAACAGCAGATGAATAGATGGGTGATGGGATAAGGCAAGTAGAAAAAAAACATTATGTGTAGACTCTAGGGGGCGGTATATGGGCGCTCACCGCACAGTACTTTCTCAACTATGCCCCTTTAAGGGTCTCTCAAATGGCACCCGGCGCTAAAGACTGCTACGCTGTCAGCGACGGCGTTCCGCCTCCCCTTCTTTAGTCTGCTAAATGTTTGCTTTGAGCACCTCTTATTGCTTGGTATCCCGTGTTTATTTCCTAATTTTAAATGACCTGTCTCTTCAGCATTGCTGCCTCCCTAACACTTTGACTCAGCAGTTTGCCAGTGAGGAACTGTGGACAAGCGAGGAGCTGCCCAGCTCAGTGCCGGCCTTGAAGAGGCACCCACCAAATGATTTTCATTACCATAACGATGGTCCTTGATGGAGAAAGGGGACAGAGTTCATGGGAGAGGTCCTAATCTCGGTCCCAAAGTCGAGAAACGAGTGCAAAAAAAATCCATAGTCCCTAGGTCAGGTTCATTATGGGTGTGGATCGGATGTTGCTTTGGTGACCTGAAAGTCAATGTGTCACATGATCCGGAAATGACTGCCCCCACTTCCTGGTCAGTCGTCTGCCCTCCTGCCTAAAGCCCCTCCCTGTTTCTGCCTAGAGAGCCTTTCTTTGAATTGACCGTCACATACCACCCCCAAGAGCACAGAGCTTTCTGGTGGCTGCAAGGCTGTGCTGTTGTACCTTTTAACAGAGCCGGTTAAAAGACTGACCTGAAGGCTACTGGGCGTGGTATGAAATTAGTTCAGCTTGGACGCTGCCCTTCTTATCTCTGCAAACAAACCCGTAGGGCCACCTGCACAAAGCGGGGCCTTCTGATCCTGGGGAAGCCACCCGCCTTATGGCTCTTAAAAATCAAATGACGTTCTAAGTGTGTTTTAAGGTCTCATAGTCAATGGAAAGAAGCAGGATTCATTTATCAGAAGAGAGATTTGAAGTTCCAGAATCATACTACAAATATTGAGAGCATGCCTGGTTGGTAATATAGTAGCTGCGTTTGATGAAGTTCGCATACCTGATAGCAGCAAAGCGAATGGAGGAGGAGATGGAGAAGACCATGCAGAGAGAGAAAGGGAGGGAGGGAGAGCCCTTCCCATTTGATGAGCGTCGTCCTGAGCGCTCCTGACTGATGTCACTATCATTTGCTTCTGCCCCCAGTTTGTGAACTGGGAGCTTGGGGAAGAGTCAGCCTTGTTCCTTCCTTCCTTCCTTCCTTCCTTCTAGTTTCCTTTCTTAGCTTCTAGACTAACTGGACAGAAGAGCATTTGCCCTCCTGCCTCAGTAGACGACTGATTCTTCCACCTGCCTGTGTGTCCACCCACCTGTGGTCACTCACTTCTTGTGTCTTCCTCTGTGAATTTATCTGCTCTCTGTCCTTAGGCTTGGAGTTTGCGTGAAGTTGACCCCACCCCCAGCTCTAGCCTCCCCATAGTCACAGAGAGGGGTTCAGTCACAGTGACCCTTGTGCCACCCACACTGAGGCGAAAACTCACTGGGAAAGGCAGACGGCTGTGGAAGCGATGACAACACAGTGTGTGCATCCTGTTGTTAAAAAACAGGCTGGAAGGTGTGATGGGCCCCATTTGAAAAAAAATTTACAGATCCTTATGCGTGCCTGTGCATAGAACACAGTCTGGTGTTGTGCTCTGATCTCCGGGCACCATGCAATGTAATCTGTCTTCTTCTTTTACACTTTGCTTTCTTTTGCAATGAACCTCCATTGTTCTAATCAGCCACAGGAAATGCTGTTAAAGTCAAGCTACACTATGTGAGCACAGACTTTCTGGTGGCTGCAAGGCTGTGCTGTTGTACCTTTTAACAGAGCCGGTTAAAAGACTGACCTGAAGGCTACTGGGCGTGGTATGAAATTAGTTCAGCTTGGACGCTGCCCTTCTTATCTCTGCAAACAAACCCGTAGGGCCACCTGCACAAAGCGGGGCCTTCTGATCCTGGGGAAGCCACCCGCCTTATGGCTCTTAAAAATCAAATGACGTTCTAAGTGTGTTTTAAGGTCTCATAGTCAATGGAAAGAAGCAGGATTCATTTATCAGAAGAGAGATTTGAAGTTCCAGAATCATACTACAAATATTGAGAGCATGCCTGGTTGGTAATATAGTAGCTGCGTTTGATGAAGTTCGCATACCTGATAGCAGCAAAGCGAATGGAGGAGGAGATGGAGAAGACCATGCAGAGAGAGAAAGGGAGGGAGGGAGAGCCCTTCCCATTTGATGAGCGTCGTCCTGAGCGCTCCTGACTGATGTCACTATCATTTGCTTCTGCCCCCAGTTTGTGAACTGGGAGCTTGGGGAAGAGTCAGCCTTGTTCCTTCCTTCCTTCCTTCCTTCCTTCTAGTTTCCTTTCTTAGCTTCTAGACTAACTGGACAGAAGAGCATTTGCCCTCCTGCCTCAGTAGACGACTGATTCTTCCACCTGCCTGTGTGTCCACCCACCTGTGGTCACTCACTTCTTGTGTCTTCCTCTGTGAATTTATCTGCTCTCTGTCCTGAGGCGTGGAGTTTGCTTGAAGTTGACCCCACCCCCAGCTCTAGCCTCCCCATAGTCACAGAGAGGGGTTCAGTCACAGTGACCCTTGTGCCACCCACACTGAGGCGAAAACTCACTGGGAAAGGCAGACGGCTGTGGAAGCGATGACAACACAGTGTGTGCATCCTGTTGTTAAAAAACAGGCTGGAAGGTGTGATGGGCCCCATTTGAAAAAAAATTTACAGATCCTTATGCGTGCCTGTGCATAGAACACAGTCTGGTGTTGTGCTCTGATCTCCGGGCACCATGCAATGTAATCTGTCTTCTTCTTTTACACTTTGCTTTCTTTTTGCAATGAACCTCCATTGTTCTAATCAGCCACAGGGGAAATGCTGTTAAAGTCAAGCTACACTAGGTGAGTGTGACGCTGGCGGAAGGACCGGATGCCGTCAGAGCACTCAGCAGGTGCACAGCTGTGCAGGGAGGCTGGGCGAGCCTCGGGAAGACCATCCTGCCTCCCTGATAGGGGCTCGCCCTTGGCCTGGTCCCCAGTCCGGGGAGCCAACTGCTGACCCCTCCCCTAGGCATCCTGGAGCAGGTCCTCCATCCGGCCAGGAGGCCCATCCTGCAGCTCATCCTGTGTAGCCGGTGGAGGGGGGTTACTGGAAATACGGGGCCCTTCCCTCTCAGCGCTCCAGAAGCTGAACATTAAGAAACCATTGCAAATAGAGTAATTGCTCAGAATGAGCATTAGCGTCCTATTAAAAAGAGGCAGCGGCTGTGACTGTAACCTCTGATTCAGCCCCGTTTCCTGAGAAGCATGTTAATGTGATTTGAGCTAATTCCCTCTTTGCTGCCTGGGGGCCCCATCCAGAGCTGTCTGGCTCCTGCCCTCATCAGGCTCTGCCGAAGCCGGAGAAGCATCCTTCCCTCTTCTTCCTGGAGGGGTGTCTGGAGGTTCCGGTGGCACTGCTGTTGATTGTCCCCTCTGACGCTTGACTTTGGACTCGGGGCTGAGAGGGGAAGGGTGAGGGGTTGGGAACAAGGTGGGAAGGGAACGATGCTCATGAAGTCTCACTAAGTGGCCTGGAGGCCTCAGACGTGTATCTGAAGCGTGGGGACAGCTGTGCTAAGAAATGAACGCGCTGGGGAGGAGTGCAGCGCGGCAGCGAAGGTGCTGCTGTTTCAGCTTGTCATCCTGATCCCGGGTACTGGGGATGCCCCGTGGAAGGGACCGTTCTCGTCCTCCCTGTTGGGAGCTTGTAACCTAATGAGGGGGACCTCGAATCGACCGTTGCCCATCCGCTGATTTAGCTACTACAGGGGTTTGTATGACTCATGAGCACAAGGTGTCTTGAGAGGATCAAGGGGGACGCGGTGGGAGCTGACCGGCCTGGGGAGGGCGTCCAGGAAAGCCTGCTGGGGAGGCGAGGTCTGAAGACCGAACGGGAGCTCACGGCGCCCGAGGAGGAGGAGCCTTGCAGGGTCAGGGCTGGACACGGGAAGTGCGGGTTGGCACCCTCTAGTGCCCCAGAGGGTGGGGTGCCTGCTGGGAGGCCCGGGGTTCTAGTCCCACCTCGGCCTCCTCTCGCTTTGTGTGCCCGCAGGAGTTACTCGCGCTCCGAGGGGACCCACTGAGGTCTCTCTGGTCTCAGCTCGTGAGCAGAGCACAGGGGGGCTTCCGCAGTTCCGTCCTGTGCTGACCCTCCAAGGTGCTCTAAATGCTGGACCCAGCAGAAGGGAGGTGGGGTGGGCGGGGGTCTGCAGGGATGGAGAGGTGAGGGGGCAAGGAGGGGCCACCCGTCCCTCCATGCAATAGAGTAATTGCTCAGAATGAGCATTAGCGTCCTATTAAAAAGAGGCAGCGGCTGTGACTGTAACCTCTGATTCAGCCCCGTTTCCTGAGAAGCATGTTAATGTGATTTGAGCTAATTCCCTCTTTGCTGCCTGGGGGCCCCATCCAGAGCTGTCTGGCTCCTGCCCTCATCAGGCTCTGCCGAAGCCGGAGAAGCATCCTTCCCTCTTCTTCCTGGAGGGGTGTCTGGAGGTTCCGGTGGCACTGCTGTTGATTGTCCCCTCTGACGCTTGACTTTGGACTCGGGGCTGAGAGGGGAAGGGTGAGGGGTTGGGAACAAGGTGGGAAGGGAACGATGCTCATGAAGTCTCACTAAGTGGCCTGGCGGCCTCAGACGTGTATCTCAAGCGTGGGGACAGCTGTGCTAAGAAATGAACGCGCTGGGAGGAGTGCACCCGGCAGCGAAGGTGCTGCTGTTTCAGCTTGTCATCCTGATCCCGGGTACTGGGGATGCCCCGTGGAAGGGACCGTTCTCGTCCTCCCTGTTGGGAGCTTGTAACCTAATGAGGGGGACCTCGAATCGACCGTTGCCCATCCGCTGATTTAGCTACTACAGGGGTTTGTATGACTCATGAGCACAAGGTGTCTTGAGAGGATCAAGGGGGACGCGGTGGGAGCTGACCGGCCTGGGGAGGGCGTCCAGGAAAGCCTGCTGGGGAGGCGAGGTCTGAAGACCGAACGGGAGCTCACGGCGCCCGAGGAGGAGGAGCCTTGCAGGGTCAGGGCTGGACACGGGAAGTGCGGGTTGGCACCCTCTAGTGCCCCAGAGGGTGGGGTGCCTGCTGGGAGGCCCGGGGTTCTAGTCCCACCTCGGCCTCCTCTCGCTTTGTGTGCCCGCAGGAGTTACTCGCGCTCCGAGGGGACCCACTGAGGTCTCTCTGGTCTCAGCTCGTGAGCAGAGCACAGGGGGGCTTCCGCAGTTCCGTCCTGTGCTGACCCTCCAAGGTGCTCTAAATGCTGGACCCAGCAGAAGGGAGGTGGGGTGGGCGGGGGTCTGCAGGGATGGAGAGGTGAGGGGGGCAAGGAGGCCACTGTGAAGGCGGCCCCTGTTGTGCCCAGGACCCTGTCCCTCCTGAGCCTGCAGCCCCCACCGCCACCCCCTGCTACTGCCCCTGCAGCTCCTAGATGCTCCAGAATGCCTCCCCTCCTGGGGCCCCTCAGCCACCATGTCATCAGGGTGTGAAGACAGACCAGGGAAAAGGGCGTGGGACCTGGCTCCAGGTCTGTCTTTCATGTGCGGGGTGACCGGGGCAGTGCTGACCTACGACCCGGGGATGAGGGACGTTTCCCTCCAGCCTTGGGGGGTGCTGCGGCAGTGGGTCGCCTCCCCCGAACCCTGTCCAAGGTCACGCCTCCTTCCAGGGCAGCCTGAGATCAGTGACAGATCACAGTTGGGTACAAAAGCCGGGCTCCATCTATGAAACTTGGGATGATGGCAGAGGGCCAGCTGAGCTCGTAATGACCCCACAGCTTCTCCACTGCCCAGTCCAGCTCCCACGGCCCGCCCCACATCCACTTGTGATGATATGTATGTGTCTGAATGCATACATATAAATATATATATATATATAGAGAGAGAGAGAGAACATAGAAGGTCCCTGCAGAGCACAGACCCTGAACGTCTCACGACACGCAGGCGTTAGTTGCACCACTTTCGGCTGTGCAGGGTTATCTTTGTAGCCCCGGCCAAGCTTCTCGCCAAGAAAAGGCTTAGAAAAGGATTCTCACCTCCCAGGGTTATGTTTATTTGAAACTTGGAATAATTGTCTGCCTCCGTTGGCTGGTCCTCCTCTAAAGGAGAAATGATAGGGATGAAGACGGGGTGGGGTGGTGGGACACAACCTGCTGCCGAGAGCGGTCAGCTCTGCCGCGGCAGACGCCAGGGGGAGCCCCGGGCTCCAGGTCCCCTCCTGGTTTCCAGTCACTTCCATGCTCCAAGGGTGCGGGCTCCTTCCTGAGGACCAGGATCCTGTGGACAGAGGGGCCTGGCAGGCTACAGTCCGTGGGGGTCGCAAGGAGTCAGACACGACTGAGCACGCACGCAGCCCCTTGACAAGTTCCCACTATATGTGCAGTGTTGTTAGCTACAGCCACAGGGTTAGACGTTAGCTCTCCAGAATTGCCCAGGGGTTCATATCCACACTGGACAAGGAGCCCAGGTAATTCAGTAGCAAAGATAGCAAACGGCTCAATTTAAAAATGGACCAAGGGCCTGAATAGCCGTTTCTCCAAATGTGACGCACAGATGGCCAGCAGGTCCATGAAAAGGTGCTCAGCTTCACGGATCGCCAGAGAAATGCAGTCAGAACCTCGGTGGGCTCTCCGCTCACACCTGTCAGCATGGCTGCGATCAGGAAGAGGAAGGTTCACAAGCCCTGGTGAGAACAGGGAGACTGGCGGTTGTTGTCTAGCAGCTAAGTCGTGTCTGACTCTTTTGCATCCCCGTGGGGTTGCCAGACTCCTCTGTCCATGGAATTCTCCAGGCAACAATACCAGAGTGGGCTGCCATTTCCTTCTCCAGGGCATCTTCCTGACCTAGGGATGCAGCCCTCATCTCCTGCGTTGTGGGCAGATTCTTTACTGCTGAGCCACTGGGGAAGCCCAGAGAAAGTGGGAGTCTTGCTAAAATACAAGTTCCTGGACCCCATCTCATCCCTGAGCCAGTCGGGAGGGGAGGGCTGAAGAGGTGCAGCTCTCACAGGTTCCCAGGGGATGCTGACTGCACGTGGAGACCCGCTGCTTGCCTCGGCGCTCCTGACATCTGGGGCTGGATGATGCTTTGCTGTTGTGAGGAGGCGGGTCTCCTGTGCATGGCAGGATGTTCTGCAGCATCGCTGGTCTCTACCCGCCGAATACAACTGGAAATGTCTCCAGACACTGCCAGAGGCCCCCTCGGGGCCCAGTCACCCTGACTGCAGTGGGGTTGGGGGGATTCCGCCCAGGTCTCAGCAGATCCACCTCCGCTACTTTTCAGCCCACCACCAGCTTTTATTACTGAGGGCTCCTTGGGACACAGGCCCACGGCTTTCTTGCTGTCATAGCAAAGCGGAGGAGCTGTGACAGAGCCTGCGTGGTTTGCAGCCTGCCAGCCCCTGTCCAGCGCCTGAAGAGGTCTGGTGGACAGTGACAAGCTAGAAGGACCTAGGCCTGTTGCCCTCCCCACGTCCACCTCTTGTGACAGAGGCGGGGTGGGAGCCCAGATGGGTTCCTGGCTGAGGGCTGCCTGCTGCCCAGCACCCCCAGGCTGCCGCTGCACCCCCAGGGGGCATCCAGGCTGGGGAGGCTGGGGAGGCTGGGGATTTTCCACTGCTGCCTATCTTCATGACCGCGCTGTGCTCAGCTCTCTTTGACCAGCCCTGGCCTCTGCTTATCTCCCCGGGTAAACAAGAGCCCTGCACACAGCCCCCACGGAAGGAGCCCAGACGGCCGATTCTGCGGTTGACGAGCCACACGGCGCCAGGTGTACACGGCACTCAGTTCTGAGACCTCAGTAGAAAGGAAGGCACGGGGACTGCTTGGAAGGAGGAAGGACCCCTCCTTCATTCATCCGCCGGCCACTCGTTCATTCATGCCGCCTTTGTGGAGGGCCTGCTGAGCTCTGTACACAATGTGAAGGGCCCGGTGGAGGCCCTGTCCTCCCTTCTTGAGTCTGACAGGTTCTGGGCGACTGTCAAGGGATGGGGAGTGATCACCCAGGGGAAGCTTGGGGGTGACGGGAACGCAGAAGCAGCGCCTAACCTCTCCTGGGGTGGGTCAGAGACAAGACACTGAGCCCTGTTGATGAGCCATGAATCTACTCTGCTCCTCTCCTTCTAACAGAAGAGCTTTGAACCCCAGATCCATCCTTAACCGCTCCAGCATCCAATCTATCCTCTGATCTTCATGTCCCCGTGAGCCAAGCCCTCTGCCCCTCCAGCTGAGCAGGACCCTGCAGGGCCTTCCCAGAGACAGACTGTCCTCTGGGTCCCCTGCCTCTTGTTTGTGGAAAAGCTCTGGTCTCCTAGGCCTTCCCCGAGTTCCAAAGAGCACCTTGAATCAGAGAGGTGAGAAAATGCAGAAACGAAGGGAAACAGTCGAGCCGAGCCATGTAGTTTAGCCATGAAGTGAAGGCCCTTTATGTCCTTGAGTTGTTTTCCCGCCACTGAAACCCACAGCAGGTGGGAGAAGTCAACTGCATGCTGCCCACCAGCACACGGACCCCAGGCTGGTGGGGACCAGGTTGATGATGTTGCCTCCTGAAATCCCACCCGTCAATCGGGATGTCCACAAGCTCACCAGCCACCCGCACCCGTCTCGTGCACCTTGCCTTGAGAAACCCTTCCCTGAAAACCCTCGGGGAGTTCCATCTTTTGTGCACGAGCTGCCTGTTACCCTTGGCACCTTGTAATAAGGCCTCGTTGAACCCAGTATCAGTACATTGATGTTTGCTGTGTTCCCAGTGGGTGGACACAAGTTCACCTTGGTACCACCCCCACAGGTGGGGAGCGCCTCGGCCTCCTCCCTCTTTCTGCGCACGCCCGGAGAACGCCGGGCTGCCTGCGGCGGCTGAGTCGGGTGCGGGGTTGCGGCCTCTGTGGTCTCGCTTAGGCCAGCGGCCCCGCCCACGGACCCTCCTTTCCTTTCCCCGGCCCATCTCGACCCAGATCAGTGTGCCCAAGGCCGTCACAGACACCTCCTCCCCTGTAAAGGGTGTCGGGAGTGTGGGTGGGGGGCGGTTTGGGTGGATTGTGTTCTGTGTGGCAGTTTCAGGACCATGCAGTCCTCGTCTCTGGACTCCTTCCAGGCTCCCCTACACCGCACTTCCCCTGAGGTTCCCAGCAAGTCTTAGAAGTGAGGGAATGAGTGGGGTCCGAACGCAGGGGATGCGAAGGCCCTGAGGCAGTGGGTGGGGTCCGGGTCTAGGTCTTTACAGTTGCCTGCGCCTTCCAGTTTGGAGTGCGCTTTGAAATCCTACCTCATTCAGCCCCCAGACGTTGTGAGGTCAGCGGCATGGGTATTATGTGTCCGTCAGAGTTCTTCAGTGGGAGCGACGGGAAATGGCTTTGGCTGATTGCATCAGCAGGGACAGGAGAGGGAAGCTCACTGATTCCGTGGAAAACTGAAGGAGCGGCTCTGCATAAGGGCCCCCCCGAGCAGGAGCAGGGCTCTCTCCAGGGTGGCCCTCCAGACGAGCAGGCCCGTGTCCTCTGCTCAAGGCTCCAGCTCCAGGGACAGGGTCCGCGGAGCTGAGTGAGGGCAGGTGCCCACGTTTCAAGCTGGACAAAGGGCCCTGTGAGGTCCACAGGCCTGGCTGCCTCACCGTGTCCCACCCTTGGCTCCTTCTCTCCATCCGCTCTGCTCCCCCAAACCGTGTGCCAGGTCTGCACCCCCCACCCCGGCCTTTCCCCAGTTCAGGAACTGGTGCCTCCGTCCTCCTGGCCGTTGGTGTTGATGTTGGCCGCTTTCCGGTCTGGAGACCCGTCAGTTCCTCTGGGCTGCAGGGCTGCTGGTCACTCATGTACAGCCCGTGGGAACGGCCATACAGCGTCTTCTCCCTTCCTGTGTATGGAGGCTTCACAGCCATCTTGTCCTGATGGGAGACAAAGCCCACTTGCCCGCCGAAGCTGAAAGGTCCAGGTCCTGCCCTCCTAGGCCCCCGGGCACAGGGGCATGACCATGTTGAATCAGCTAAGCAGTCTCACTCTCCGGATAGTTTGAATTGGGAGCTGGTGACCCGGAGGAGCAAGGATGGGGCCGTGGGACGGGGTGGGGGCATCTGGGTGGCGGTCCCCGCAGAGGCCGCAGCAAAGCAGAGCAAGCTGGGGAGCCCGGGATTCGGGAGCAGAAGTCCCGCGACCTGCTCTCCAGCATGATTTTGGCTCAGCCTCTCTCTGAGCTGCCCGTTGCCAGAACCTGGCTTCCAGGGCTCATGGCCACCCTGCTTAGTGTCCCTTCAGTTAATTACTTTTCTCCTTAAATCAGCTCGAGTTGACTTCTTTGCCCCTTGTGTGCACAGACCCTCCAGGCACAGCAGCTCCCTGCAGACAGGACAGCGGGTCAGTGCCCGCTTTCGTCTTTGTCTCCTTCCACTCCAGCTGTGGTCCTCGCCCTGAGCGCCCGGAGGCCAGCCCTTGACCCTGGCCATCCTTCCACCCAGTGCACTCTGAGGCCAGCAGAAAGAGCTGGCGGGCCCTCCTCGGGGAGACAGAGTGAATCCCAGCCTGTCCTCACTGCCGGCTGTGGTTAAGGGTGTGCCGAGCAGGCAGGCTAGTGGGGTGGAGAGCGCACTCCTCCCGCTGGCATGGGGATAATGGATTCAGGCTTTCCAATTCCCAGGCAAAGCACAGAAAAGCAGCAATTAGAGTGTTCTCTGGCTCCGGCTTGCAAGCCGAGTGGATCGGACTGTACTCTAGGGGCAGGGATTCTTGCAGAGAAAACACATTTTCTCTTCACTGGTGATCATCTCCCCACTTTCAGGGATCACAACCCAACCAACCGACAGCAGTGAATAAGGCTTAGGGGTCCATCAGAGAGCGTGTGCGAGGGCAAGCCCGTCAGCCGAGAAAGCCCGCAGAGCCCCCGTGGTAGTGGTGGGGCAAGTGAGATGACCACCATGGCAGTCACCAGAAGGCACCTGCAGGTCTGGCCAGAGCTGATCCCATCGCGTAGGGAGCTTGTTACAGGGGCTTGTTGCCCAGGTGTGGGTAGCCTTAAGAGACGTCAGTGGGGAGAGCCGGAGAAGCAGCCGGGAGCACATCCCTGCCGCCTCCAGGCCCGAGAAACTGAAGTGGGACTTTGTGGGAGAGGCCCGACAGGGACTGTGGCTGTAAGTGGAGGGACTCCGCTCGGTGGCCACACAGGACGGAGGGAAATCAACAAACACCCTGGCCTCTCTCTGCTCCCACCCTCTGGCCCTGTGTCAGCTCTTCTCACTGGCTGAACCCAGCTGGAAGCTGGAGGACGAGGGAGCCCTTGATGTGGTCCACGAAGGCCAACCTCCTGGAGGACAGAGGGGGGCAGAGAGAGTGGGGAGGGGGTCAGCAGGGGCTGATGGAGGAAGTCCAGCCCCAGAGCTTCCATGTTGCTTCCTACAAGCGTTTAGGAGCACACAGTAGATACAGCAAGTCACGCTGCCTGTACGCAACTCATGAAATTGTTGGAAGAAAGTTAGGTGCTAGGGTCACACCATTTTATGGATAAGGAGAGTGGGGCTAAGCAATTTATCCGGTCAGTGTGGAAGTAGCTGCAGCTCAGCCCCAGGCCATCTGAACAGGCTTCTGTGTTCCTCACCACCGTGCTAAGCTGTCCAGCGGGGTGGCCACGAGCTACGCATGGCTATTTAAATATAAATTAGTTGAACTTACGTAGCATGAAAAATTCACAAAGTCCCACGAGCCACATTTCAAATGCTCACTACCGATGTGCGGCCAGGAGCTACCGCACTGGACAGCACGGGGGAGCATGTGCATCCTCCCGGGGTGGCTGGTGGGAAGCTCAGCGCGGCCTTGGACACGGGGACACAGACCCTTTCAGCCCCTGACCCCTCCCCACACACATGCACACATGGACACTTCTCTCAGTAGCTGTGGTATTCCTGGGGCGGACGTGACGGGGGTCACACTAATTTGAAGATTCCCAGGCCATTCCATTGCCCTTTGGATGATCACCGGATAACATGGCCTCAGCTCAGCTCGGATAAGAGACGAATCTGAGACGGTGTAGGCATGCCCTTTTTCACATTCTGAAATCTCTTTGCTCTTCTGCCCTCACCTGATGCAACATCCAGGACATCCCGTAGTAAGCAGCAGCCTTTATCTCAAAGAAGGCAGGAGACACGGCCGGCACACCGGCACTCTCCGCCCCGCCCCACTTCTCAGATGCTTGTCCTCGGGGCCTACGAGACGCTGGCATGCTGTGATCCGCAGCATCCTTCCGCCAGCTCCCACAAGACAGTGCTCAGCTGGCCTTAACGATCCCCACATGTCGGCACCAATGTGCCATCTCCTAAAGGCCCAGACTGAGCAGGTGAGATGAAGTCCTGAAGATGATATAAATCCTACCTGTCAAACAGGCTAAAGGCGAAGTCGAGCTCTGTCTGCACTGTCGGGAATGTTGTGAAAAGGAATGTGAGGCAAAATCAAAGGACCCTCCCACATGGAGAGAGTCTTGGTAATCTATAACAGCACTTTCTGGGAGAGGAAGTGAGCAGGTACCACTCTAAACCACCTGTGACTCTCCTCCCAGCAAACATTAGCTCTGGGGTTATATAAACATTTTCTCACGCGTGATCCGTCGTACCTTGGCCTGGGTGACTTTGCTGTGTATGGTCTTTGTTCAGCCTCCCTGTGAACAGTGTTGTATCTCATTAGATGCAAATAGTAATAGCTCAGGGCCCTTCTGTGTTCCTCACCACCGTGCTAAGCTGTCCAGCGGGGTGGCCACGAGCTACGCATGGCTATTTAAATATAAATTAGTTGAACTTACGTAGCATGAAAAATTCACAAAGTCCCACGAGCCACATTTCAAATGCTCACTACCGATGTGCGGCCAGGAGCTACCGCACTGGACAGCACGGGGGAGCATGTGCATCCTCCCGGGGTGGCTGGTGGGAAGCTCAGCGCCTTGGACACGGGGACACAGACCCTTTCAGCCCCTGACCCCTCCCCACACACATGCACACATGGACACTTCTCTCAGTAGCTGTGGTATTCCTGGGGCGGACGTGACGGGGGTCACACTAATTTGAAGATTCCCAGGCCATTCCATTGCCCTTTGGATGATCACCGGATAACATGGCCTCAGCTCAGCTCGGATAAGAGACGAATCTGAGACGGTGTAGGCATGCCCTTTTTCACATTCTGAAATCTCTTTGCTCTTCTGCCCTCACCTGATGCAACATCCAGGACATCCCGTAGTAAGCAGCAGCCTTTATCTCAAAGAAGGCAGGAGACACGGCCGGCACACCGGCACTCTCCGCCCCGCCCCACTTCTCAGATGCTTGTCCTCGGGGCCTACGAGACGCTGGCATGCTGTGATCCGCAGCATCCTTCCGCCAGCTCCCACAAGACAGTGCTCAGCTGGCCTTAACGATCCCCACATGTCGGCACCAATGTGCCATCTCCTAAAGGCCCAGACTGAGCAGGTGAGATGAAGTCCTGAAGATGATATAAATCCTACCTGTCAAACAGGCTAAAGGCGAAGTCGAGCTCTGTCTGCACTGTCGGGAATGTTGTGAAAAGGAATGTGAGGCAAAATCAAAGGACCCTCCCACATGGAGAGAGTCTTGGTAATCTATAACAGCACTTTCTGGGAGAGGAAGTGAGCAGGTACCACTCTAAACCACCTGTGACTCTCCTCCCAGCAAACATTAGCTCTGGGGTTATATAAACATTTTCTCACGCGTGATCCGTCGTACCTTGGCCTGGGTGACTTTGCTGTGTATGGTCTTTGTTCAGCCTCCCTGTGAACAGTGTTGTATCTCATTAGATGCAAATAGTAATATCCCAGTAGCTGCCCTTCACTGCTGCTCGTTCCTTGCTGAGGTCTGGGCTCCTCACAAGTATTGTCTCAGTTCTCACACTAGCGATGGCAAGTTAGGTGTCATTATTAGTTGATGAGGAAACCAAAGTACAGAGGGATCAGGCGTCTTGCCCAAGGTCACTGGCTTGTTTAGTGGCAGAACGAGGACCATAACTAGATCTGTTTGACCCCCAAACTCTTGCCATTTCTGTCAGGATCCTATTCTACAGCAAGGTTGTGTAAACTCTTTCAGCTCTGGAATGCCTTCTTCTTTAAGGGACCTCTTCTATAAGCCTCCTATGTAAAACAGATGGAAATAGAGCTAGACTGGTTGAATCGGAGCAGGAAGCTCTCAGCCCCACCTGTTCCTGTCCCCTTGCCCCTCCCTGGCAGATTGTCCCCCAACACCACCCCCACCAACCAGAGGCAACTGCTGAGGCAGCTCGGGGAAGCCCTTGGAATTGGGAACGACCAGTTTGGAAAACGCTGTCTGCCTTTCTTTGAACAGACAGCATAGGAACTCACTTTTATGGAAAGAGCGTCACCGACGCAGCCAGCTGCCTCCTGCTGGGAACAGCATCTTGATGATGCGTTTTATCCACAACCATGATTTTCCTGGACACATTTCTGAAAGTGAAATGTTTGTGTCAAAAATATGCCAAGTTTTAATATCAGAACTCTCTTTGGGAAGATAAAGCCATGTAGGTTCCCATCTGCAAAGCCAGGTTCTGCACCGTCTCCCCACAACCGGATGTTACTCTTTAAAACCAGTTTTTGTCAATAGTATATGCAAGGGTACATTGCAATTGTTTTCATTTATGTGTTTTGAGTTACTAGACACTTTAAAATGTAGACTGTTAATATATTAATAAATATAAAATATATTACATTGGATTTTACCTTTTATTTTTGCTGTTTCTTAAAGAGTTAATTTTTAGACCACAGGGTCAGATAAACATACTTCTGTATTTTTTAGTTCTTTGATTTTTAAAAACTCTGAATCCTTTAGTCGATTTGAAATTTAATTTGTAATATTACATAAGGAGGTGAACATCCTTCTGAACTCACTGTATTTAACTTTCTTATTGCAATGGCTAGAATGCACAGACTTATACTATATAAATTGCACTGTATTATATAAATTGGAGCTACAGAGGTACAGCTGAGTGTTGTGGTCCTCAGTCTTGGACAGTGTTGCCCTGTAGGGGTGTTTGGCAGCATGTGGAGGCGTTTTTGGTTGCTACAACTTGTGGTAGGAGGCAGGTGTGCGCCACTGGCATCTGTCCCCAGTGCACAGGACACTCCCCCAGCCAAAAATCACTGACTCAAATGCCAATAGTGCTGAAGTGAAAAACTTCATGATAAATAATAGTGGAACTGGCAAAGCCCTTTTGCTGCATGTACGTACTCCATTGCAAACCAGAGTTTCACTCATTTAAGTCAACTTGCCTTAAGCTCTTGGTGATGACCCCTCTGGAGCGTCTCTGCAGATGTATTCTCTACGCACTGAAGAGCGATGCAGGCAGGGCTAGAGAGGAGTAGATGCCTGGGTCAGCATTGAGAAAAGGGGGAAAAAGTAACACAGTCACAGGCAACACCTTAGCCGTGGGCAGTGCTGGATTCCTGTCTTAGACCTCTGTGCTCCCCTGACAGGGAGGAGTAAGAGCCTCCTCGGCTACCCTTCTGTGGCTTTCTGCAGGCGCTCACGACCTCCATCCAAGATGCGCTCTACACAAAGGTGAAGAGTTGAGTCTTGAAGACCTGGGTTCAAACCCCGCTCCCTCGCCTACTGGCTGTGGGTGTGAGACCCTGCTCAGGGTCATTTCCTCTCTGAGCCTCTGAGCCTGTTTTCATATAACATAACCTGGGGTGCCATGAGTGTGCTTTCGACTTTGTCAGTAGATGCTTAAACTTAGTATCTAGAACATGTGTGTGTGTGTAGTCGCTAAGTCATATCTGACTCTTTTGCAATCCCATGAACTGTAGCCCTGCCAGGCTCCTCTGTCCATGGGATTTACCAAGCAAGAATTACTGGAGTAGGTTGCCGTTTCCCTCTCCAAGGGGTCTTCCTGACCCTGGGACTGAAGCCACATCTCCTGCAGATTCTTTACCACTGAGCCACCAGGGAAGCCCCATTTAGAATACACTCAGGGCCTATGACACCTCCCCACAAAGTCCCAGGTGTGGGCAACTAATGCTGCTAATCGCTTTCTGCTCCGTTCTGAGAAAGGCAAGAAAAGCAACGTGTAGGTTGGTGCTCTGGCCTAGCCCCTGGGAGTCCAGGAGCCACGAGAGATAAGATCCAGGCACATTTGTAGAGTATTTTTTTACATCTTTGCTGTAAACCACGAGTGGTTTTATTATTGCCCTTTCGCAGACTGAGCCACACAGAGGTTAGTACCCTGGCTAAGGTCACTGCGCTAGTGAATGTGGAGTTGGGTTTTTCAGCCTGCCCATAATCAGTGGCAAAGGATCCACCTGCTAATGCAGGAGACCTGGGCTCGATCCCTGGTTCTGGAAGATCCCCTGGAGAAGGAAGTGGCAACCCACTCCAGTCTTCTTGCCTGGAGAATCCCATGGACAGAGCAGCCTGGCAGGCGACAGTCCATGGGATCGCAAAAAGAGTCAAACACGACTTAGGGACCAAACAACAACATCATAATCCCTAGTCACACTGCCTGCCCATCCCCCTTGGCCCCAGCCCCGCAGCAGCTCTGCTGAAGGACCCTTGTCCAGCTACCCCACTCCCAAGGCCTCCCGTGACTCCTCTGGAGCCCTGAGCTGTTAGCCTGAGGCCTGGGGCAGCGCTGAGTACTGAGTACGGGGTAGATGCTGAGAAGAAAGGGGGTGGCGTTTCATCTGAAGTCCTCGCCCAGAGCAGCTTCTGGGGCTGCCACCAGTTGACAGAAGAGCTTTCAGCTCAGGCACCATCCCCAGAGGGCCTGGCGCTTCCCAGCTTCCCAGAATGTCCCCACGGAGCTCGGATGGCGGCCCGCCTGGCTTCGCAGCCTCGGAAAATGTACTTAAACTCTCCATGCCTCAGCTGGCGACTGGGAGGAGATTCAATTACACGGTAATGAGCCTGAATCCTGCAGAGCCTGCCTCTTAATCACCAGCTGGAAAATGCAGCCATCTAAGACACAGGCAGGCCACCCTGGCCACGACCTCGTTAACCTAATCCTGCCAGACTCTCCTGCTCCCCTTGGCTCAGCTGCAGGGCTGCCTGGGTGACCTTCCAGACAGAGGGCTCCTCGTCCAGGGATGCTGAGTCTGGACAAGCCCTGCCTGGGGCACGGTGCAGGCGTGGCCAGGCCACAGCAGGGGTGGGTGGGGCAGGGCCTCTCTCACGCCTGGACCGGGAGAAGACCAAGGAGAAAGCTGCGTGTCCAGGTGATACCAGCCTCCGTGTCTGCTGGAATCCCATAGGCGGGTGCTGTCCCCCAGCCCTGCGGAGGGCGTAGAGGCTGGGTTTGAGCACACAGCTACACCACTGCCCACATCACTGGCTTCAACACAGGTGTGCACGGTGCCAGACAGGTGTGGGGCATGGCAGGTACCTGACTGTAGGCTTGACTCTCACCCAGTCTTCACAGGCACAGAAACTGTTGCGTGACTTCCCCAGGAGACATTCGAAGTTCAAAACAATCCAGTTGTTCCAGCTTTCTGTGTGGACGGCTCGGCGGCCGGCCTCTTCCTGGTGGCCTGACTGGCTTGCTGGAGGCTGTGGCTCTCTGGGCAGAGGGAGCAGGGAGTGGGCTGCAGTCTGGAGGGTTTCCTGAGTTCTGATTTCTGCGATGATTTTAGTAAACGCAGAGGAGTCCCATAATCCTGGAGGGGCTGTAGGAAGCTGGGAGTCCCTTGTTTAGGTTTGAATACGAATTATTTAGAAAAGAGGGCGAGTTCTAATACAGACAAGCATAACCTGTCCCTTTGTTGTTGTTCTGTCACTCAGTTGACTGTGTCTGACTCTTTGCAACCCCGTGGACCCCAGAAGTGCAAGCCAGGCTCTTCTGTCCTTCACTATCTGCCGGAGCTTAAACTCATGTCCATTGACTCAGTGATGCCATCTAGTCATCTTGCACTGTCATCCCTTTCTCCTTCTGCCTTCTATTTTTCCTAGTACCAAGATTTTTCCAGTGAGTTGCCCCATCAGGTAATGAGCCTGCATCCTGCAGAGCCTGCCTCTTAATCCCCAGCTGGAAAATGCAGCCATCTAAGACACAGGCAGGCCACCCTGGCCACGACCTCGTTAACCTAATCCTGCCAGACTCTCCTGCTCCCCTTGGCTCAGCTGCAGGGCTGCCTGGGTGACCTTCCAGACAGAGGGCTCCTCGTCCAGGGATGCTGAGTCTGGACAAGCCCTGCCTGGGGCACGGTGCAGGCGTGGCCAGGCCACAGCAGGGGTGGGTGGGGCAGGGCCTCTCTCACGCCTGGACCGGGAGAAGACCAAGGAGAAAGCTGCGTGTCCAGGTGATACCAGCCTCCGTGTCTGCTGGAATCCCATAGGCGGGTGCTGTCCCCCAGCCCTGCGGAGGGCGTAGAGGCTGGGTTTGAGCACACAGCTACACCACTGCCCACATCACTGGCTTCAACACAGGTGTGCACGGTGCCAGACAGGTGTGGGGCATGGCAGGTACCTGACTGTAGGCTTGACTCTCACCCAGTCTTCACAGGCACAGAAACTGTTGCGTGACTTCCCCAGGAGACATTCGAAGTTCAAAACAATCCAGTTGTTCCAGCTTTCTGTGTGGACGGCCTCGGCGGCCGGCCTCTTCCTGGTGGCCTGACTGGCTTGCTGGAGGCTGTGGCTCTCTGGGCAGAGGGAGCAGGGAGTGGGCTGCAGTCTGGAGGGTTTCCTGAGTTCTGATTTCTGCGATGATTTTAGTAAACGCAGAGGAGTCCCATAATCCTGGAGGGGCTGTAGGAAGCTGGGAGTCCCTTGTTTAGGTTTGAATACGAATTATTTAGAAAAGAGGGCGAGTTCTAATACAGACAAGCATAACCTGTCCCTTTGTTGTTGTTCTGTCACTCAGTTGACTGTGTCTGACTCTTTGCAACCCCGTGGACCCCAGAAGTGCAAGCCAGGCTCTTCTGTCCTTCACTATCTGCCGGAGCTTAAACTCATGTCCATTGACTCAGTGATGCCATCTAGTCATCTTGCACTGTCATCCCTTTCTCCTTCTGCCTTCTATTTTTCCTAGTACCAAGATTTTTTCCAGTGAGTTGTCTCTTCACATCAGGTGACCAAAGTATTGGAGCTTCAACCTCAGCATCAGTCCTTCCAATTAATATTCAGGGTTGATTTCCTTTGATCTCTTTGCGATTCAAGGGACTCTCAAGAGTTTTCTCCAACACCACAGTTCAAAGGTGTCAATTCTTTGGCATTCAGCCTTCTTTATGGTCCAACTCTCACATCCATATATGAGTGCTGGAAAAATCGTAGCTTTGACTTGTCGACTACAAACTGGCATTTAAATAGAGAAATGAAAGACCAATAGAAGTGGCCCGCCCGCTCCCCTCCCTCCCCAACACAACCCCCGCCCAAAATAAATAAATAACAAAGACGGATGAAAATGGAGAAATGAAAGACCAAACTGGCATTTACCAATTACATTGCCAGTGCCTGGATAACAAGGACATTTGCCGTCTGCCTCTGCAGAGACCAGACCCTATGCTGTTGAGAACTGCTGACCTTCAAGACCCCCTGAAGGAGATCAGGGTGGGGTTGAGACTCCATGCTGCTGAGAGCTGCTGACCTTCAATACCCCCTGATGGAGATCAGGGTGGGGTAGAGGCACTCTGTGCTCCAGGGAATCTGGTGGGGCAGGTCTTTATACAGGTAGATGCTTTTAGGAACAGCTTTTATTATCTCAATCCTTGCATCTCCTCATATTTAGAAAAGCACTGAATCTTCTCATGGTGACATCAGATCCTCGTGACTGGGGACCTTTGTAAAATGACATTTAATGATATTAAACTCCCCCCTCGCCAAAACCCTGAAATATTGGCCCTCCTCCTGCTGCCTCTTTGGAGCAGTCTCTCAGAGCTATCTGGGGTGCTGTCTCCCGGGCTGCAGTCCTAATTATGCCCCAATAAAACTTAACCCACAACTCTCAAGTTGTTCCTTTTTTAGTCAACAGACTATACAGACTTTTGTCGGCAAAATGATGTCTCTTCTTTTTAATACGCTGTCTAGATTTGTCATACCTTTTCATCCAAGGAGCAAACGTCTTTTTAATTTCATGGGGAGCCTTGGAGGTAGCCAAATCCAGGATTGCCTATGCGCGCAATTCCCGGAGCTGACGTTAAGTGGTGTCTGATGCATGATGTGAACCCAGAGGTCATTCGGGGATGGGTTTTACCCTCTTTGATTACAATTATTTACAGACATAATCACATCAAGAGAAGAGCTTGAATGCCCTTCTCACGCTGTCCTTGGACAATCGTGGTCTTCACTCTGCCCAGAGGCGCCTTCTTTAATTCCCTCCTCTCCTGAAACTTCGGGCGGCTGAAATACCAGCCCTCATTCCAGGGCCTGGAGTTGGCCCTGCGTGCCCAGACTTCAGAGCTACGTCAAAAAGCTTGTGCTTGGCAGCACACCAGTAAGAGATCCGCTCGGCTCCTGTGTGGACTTAATGAGCTCTCTAGCTGCTCTGCTGTCAATCTGGCCTTCTCCGCGCCTCCCTCCCCACCAGCATTCGAGCAGGCGACAACCTCCTTTCTTCTCCCTGGGCCCATTCCTTCCACGTCACTTTAGCTTCCTCCCCTCTCTGTGATCGTGAGAGTGGGATGGAGGCATGAGAGCAGTAATTGTAGACGGCGACTGACACTTCACCTGAAGTGAAGGAAATGAAGCTACATCTCTCGTTGCCGGCTGTCTTTGAACCTGACCCCTCTCTGCCCTCCCCACCAGTTCCTTTGCATAAAATCACTCAACCCTTTCAGACCACCAACCCAGCGACTTTCATCCGGCTCTCTTATAGGAACCTGAGGTTGTTTGGGCTCCCCGCCCCAACTGGTCCTCTAACAGTTTGGAAGCACATGTGAAATCCCCAGTTGTGTTGTTGCAGCTCTGCGGGTGTAAGCACACGCAAAGCTTTTGGAACGGCACCCCTGAGGCTTCCCTGGTGGCTTAGACACTCAAGAATCTGCCCACCGTGCGGGAGACCCGGGTTCCATCCCTGGGGTCGGGAAGGTCCCCCGGAGAAGGGAATGGCTACCCACTGCAGTCTTCTTGCTTGGAGAATGTCATGGACAGAGGAGCCTGGAGGGCTACAGTCCATAGGGTCACAAAGAGTCAGACACAACTGAGCGACCAACACTTTCACAGTGACTGCCTCTGGGGAGGGGACTGTTGGAGCTGGTCCATGTTCTCACGTGAAATCTCCCTTAACGGGGAGGCTCTGGCGTTCTTTGGCTGATTCATTGCAGTCTTTTTTTTTTTCTTTTTTTTGGGTTGTTTTGGGTCTTTGTTGTTGCGGGGGCTTTTCTCTAGTTGCAGTGCGTGGGCTTCTTGTTTCAGTGGCTTCTCCTGTTTTGGAGCATACGCTCAAGGCATGGGGGCTTCAATAGTTGTGGCTCCTGGACTCTAGAGCTCAGATTCAATAGTTGTGACACAGGAGTTTAGTTGCTCTTAGGCACATGGGACCTTCCTAGACCAGGAATCGAACCCGTGTCTCCTGCATTGGCAGACGGATTCTTTACCACCGAGCCACCAGGGAAGCCCCAGTGCAGTCTTTTTTTTTTTTTTTAAAGTTTAATTTCCATTTTATCCATGCTAATCTTCTCTGTATCGTTCCAATTTTAGTATATATGCTGCCGAAGTGAGCATCCCAGTGCAGTCTTATTTCACTCCATCAGCCCCTAAAAAATAGATACAAACGGCAGGGGATGCCCCTTAATCCACTGTCTCACTAGTGGGCCAGGTCCCCAGCCATCCTTGCCTCAGGCTTATGGTAGCTTGGAGGCACCAGAGAGTGGTTTTTCCGGATGAGATACTCAGACAGAAACCTGGGCAAGAAGTTGCCAGGAAATTGCTGGGCGCGGTCCAAGCGCATTCCTCACTGGTCGCTGTGAGACGAACAGTCCGGGTGGAGACGGGGTGCAGGCTGAGGCCCTTCGCGGCAGTCCTTGCCAGGTTCACCTCCCACTCTCGCCCCCAGCTCTTCCCAAGAGCACACCCTCCCCGTCGTGGGCATATTCCCCAGGGATCACGCTCAGCTTCCTGCCAATCACCTCTTTACACCTGCTTCTCTTCCCCTCTTTGTCAGACCGCCTTCAGAGTCTCAGAGGACTCCTTCCTTTCCCCAGAGGCAAACCCTGCTCTCTCCCGTCCTTTCACCGTAGGCAGCGATGGCCCATCAGAGCTGATCCTCAGTCAGGTCAAGATCCGATCTCTGGGAAGCAGGTCTTCTCAGGAGGCAGAGTCGAGGAGCGAAAGCAAAACAGCAGGAGAGTTTCATCTTGAGGCAGTCTGGTCCTTGATAAGCCGGTGGTCAAAACCTCTTTAAACAGAAGTGGTGTTGTGGTGGTTCATGTGCTCAGTCGTGTTGGACTCTTTTGGCCCCATGGACTGCAGCACTCCAGGCCCGCCTGCCCCTCACTGTCTCCCGGAGTGTGCCCAAGTTCCTGTCCATTGAATCGGTGATGCCATCCCACCGTCTCATCCTCTGCCATTCTCCTCTCCTTTTGCTTTCAATCTTTTCCAGCATCAGGGTCTTTTTTTACTGTACTCAATAGAGATACTTCATGTACTTATACAGGAGTGCATATGCATAACATAGAAGGGAGGCTGCATGCCGGGGTTGCAAAGAGTCGACACGGCTGGCAACTAAACACCACCACGCTTTATTGGCTTTGCCTTTGGTTCCAGTCACAGCAAGCGGTTCTCTGGAGCAGGCTCTGCTGCTCCACCTCCAGGACTGCTCCCACTGTTCCCTCTGCCTGGAGCACACTTCCTTCACTGCCTCTTTCTTCTTCTGACCCTCTGTTTTTACAGGGCCCCAGGGTCTGGGCCTCTCTCCATCCTGTCAAAGCATCATTCCCTGACAGAGTTACTTGTTAGCCTGGGCCAAGCTGTTTCCCAAGAGGTGTCTGTTCCAGGAGGTCTCCAGTTCATCCACGCCTCAGGCTTATGGTAGCTTGGAGGCACCAGAGAGTGGTTTTTCCGGATGAGATACTCAGACAGAAACCTGGGCAAGAAGTTGCCAGGAAATTGCTGGGCGCGGTCCAAGCGCATTCCTCACTGGTCGCTGTGAGACGAACAGTCCGGGTGGAGACGGGGTGCAGGCTGAGGCCCTTCGCGGCAGTCCTTGCCAGGTTCACCTCCCACTCTCGCCCCCAGCTCTTCCCAAGAGCACACCCTCCCCGTCGTGGGCATATTCCCCAGGGATCACGCTCAGCTTCCTGCCAATCACCTCTTTACACCTGCTTCTCTTCCCCTCTTTGTCAGACCGCCTTCAGAGTCTCAGAGGACTCCTTCCTTTCCCCAGAGGCAAACCCTGCTCTCTCCCGTCCTTTCACCGTAGGCAGCGATGGCCCATCAGAGCTGATCCTCAGTCAGGTCAAGATCCGATCTCTGGGAAGCAGGTCTTCTCAGGAGGCAGAGTCGAGGAGCGAAAGCAAAACAGCAGGAGAGTTTCATCTTGAGGCAGTCTGGTCCTTGATAAGCCGGTGGTCAAAACCTCTTTAAACAGAAGTGGTGTTGTGGTGGTTCATGTGCTCAGTCGTGTTGGACTCTTTTGGCCCCATGGACTGCAGCACTCCAGGCCCGCCTGCCCCTCACTGTCTCCCGGAGTGTGCCCAAGTTCCTGTCCATTGAATCGGTGATGCCATCCCACCGTCTCATCCTCTGCCATTCTCCTCTCCTTTTGCTTTCAATCTTTTCCAGCATCAGGGTCTTTTTTTACTGTACTCAATAGAGATACTTCATGTACTTATACAGGAGTGCATATGCATAACATAGAAGGGAGGCTGCATGCCGGGGTTGCAAAGAGTCGACACGGCTGGCAACTAAACACCACCACGTTCATTGGCTTTGCCTTTGGTTCCAGTCACAGCAAGCGGTTCTCTGGAGCAGGCTCTGCTGCTCCACCTCCAGGACTGCTCCCACTGTTCCCTCTGCCTGGAGCACACTTCCTTCACTGCCTCTTTCTTCTTCTGACCCCTCTGTTTTTACAGGGCCCCCCCAGGGGTCTGGGCCTCTCTCCATCCTGTCAAAGCATCATTCCCTGACAGAGTTACTTGTTAGCCTGGGCCAAGCTGTCCTTCAGCCCATGAATGAGGTGATAAGCTGTTCCAGGGAGGTCTCCAGTTCATCCACGCCTCCCTGAGTCTGAACTTCCCACCCTGCGACATGCGTTGACCAATGACAGGGTAACAAAGGAAATACCAGCAGACACTGGGAAAGTACGGGCACGGCGGTGCCTACCCGCTTGCTGCTCTTGGAATCCAGTAGCTACTGGATAAAGAGCTGGGGCTAGTCTGCTGGGGGACTGGTGACTCAGTTACGGTCATCCCTCTTGCTCTAGTCAGCATCAGCAGCCGGCCAATCACCTGCCATGCAAGCAAAGACATTTTAGTCACTCAGGGGCCAGGTGTCCTGCCAGCTAACTACAGGCACACATCACATCCTGTAGAGACCACTCATGTCATCCCAGATCAGAAGAGCTTCCCAGCCAAAAGGCAGAATCATGAGCTAAATAAATGACTCTCGTTTGAAGGGATTCCCTTGCAGCTCAGCTGGGAAAAAATCCTCCTGCAATGCAGGAGACCCTGGTTTGATCCCTGGTCAGGAACATCCCCTGGAGAAGGAATAGGCTACCCACACCAGTATTCTTGGGCTTCCCTTGTGACTCAGACGATCAAGAATCCACCTGCATTGTGGGAAATCTGGGCTTGATCCCTGGGTTGGGAAGATCCCCTGGAGAAGGGAAAGGTTACCCACTCCAGTATTCTTGCCTGGAGAATTCCATGGCTCGTCCATGGGTCACAAATAGTTGGACACGACTGAGCGACTTCACTTTCACTTGTTTGAAGCTATTCCGTTTGGGGTTTTTACACAGCCAAAGCTACTCAGTACATGAGGAAATCAGCAGAAAGGAAAACAGCTGGTTCACTCAAGACGTGAGAAACTGGGATGTATGTAGTCAGTGGAAAAAACAATGCTGAAAGAAAGTTACCAGTCACTTTTTGCAGTTCAGTGCAAAACTGGTTAATATTCAACAGAGCAATAAAAAAATCACCTATTATCTTCCATTAAAGACTCAAGAGACAGTAATGTTTACAAAGTGAAAGAAAAAGTTTACCTTCAAAAATGTCAGAGAGTAGGACTTGCCAAATATAAAACATAATGAGCATTTAGGGCTTCCCTGGTGGTCTAGTGGATAAAGAGTCTGTCTTACAGTGCAGGGGGCACAGTTCGATCTGTGGCTTGGGAAGATCCCCTGTGCTGTGGAGCGGCTGGACCCGTGTGTCCAATTATGAGCCAGCACTATGGAGTGCATGCACCCAGAGCCAGTGCTCTGCAAGGAGAGAGGCCACTGCAATGGGAGGCCCACATAGGCCAGAGAATAAAGATGGATGAAATGGATAAGTTTAAAAAAACAAACAAACAAACATAATGAGCATTTAAAGAAAAAAAAAAAAAACCTGTAAAATCACCAAGGTTGTCAAGTTTAAATTAACCTTTTCATGATGAAAAGCACCAGCTTGCTCCGATCGTTATCATAATCTCAAAGGTCATGTTTTATCTTTGAATATCAGCATAGCAGAAATCAAAGGTACATGGCATCCCTTGTAGACATCAGACGATCAGAGAAAAAAAATCCTAAATAAATGACTCTCGTTTGAAGGATTCCCTTGCAGCTCAGCTGGGAAAAATCCTCCTGCAATGCAGGAGACCCTGGTTTGATCCTGGTCAGGAACATCCCTGGAGAAGGAATAGGCTACCCACACCAGTATTCTTGGGCTTCCCTTGTGACTCAGACGATCAAGAATCCACCTGCATTGTGGGAAATCTGGGCTTGATCCCTGGGTTGGGAAGATCCCCTGGAGAAGGGAAAGGTTACCCACTCCAGTATTCTTGCCTGGAGAATTCCATGGCTCGTCCATGGGTCACAAATAGTTGGACACGACTGAGCGACTTCACTTTCACTTGTTTGAAGCTATTCCGTTTGGGGTTTTACAGCCAAAGCTACTCAGTACATGAGGAAATCAGCAGAAAGGAAAACAGCTGGTTCACTCAAGACGTGAGAAACTGGGATGTATGTAGTCAGTGGAAAAAACAATGCTGAAAGAAAGTTACCAGTCACTTTTTGCAGTTCAGTGCAAAACTGGTTAATATTCAACAGAGCAATAAAAAAATCACCTATTATCTTCCATTAAAGACTCAAGAGACAGTAATGTTTACAAAGTGAAAGAAAAAGTTTACCTTCAAAAATGTCAGAGAGTAGGACTTGCCAAATATAAAACATAATGAGCATTTAGGGCTTCCCTGGTGGTCTAGTGGATAAAGAGTCTGTCTTACAGTGCAGGGGGCACAGTTCGATCTGTGGCTTGGGAAGATCCCCTGTGCTGTGGAGCGGCTGGACCCGTGTGTCCAATTATGAGCCAGCACTATGGAGTGCATGCACCCAGAGCCAGTGCTCTGCAAGGAGAGAGGCCACTGCAATGGGAGGCCCACATAGGCCAGAGAATAAAGATGGATGAAATGGATAAGTTTAAAAAAACAAACAAACAAACATAATGAGCATTTAAAGAAAAAAAAAAAAAACCTGTAAAATCACCAAGGTTGTCAAGTTTAAATTAACCTTTTCATGATGAAAAGCACCAGCTTGCTCAGATCGTTATCATAATCTCAAAGGTCATGGTTTATCTTTGAATATCAGCATAGCAGAAATCAAAGGTACATGGAAATTGTTTGCAGGGAGGTATTGCAGGAACTTTCCATTGCTGTACGGTTAAATATGCAGGAGGAAGACTCATGGGTCATCTGGAAACTGTGTATTTAACTAAACAGAAGTTGTCAAATGTGGAAAACAGTTTATGGTTACCAAAGGGGCAAGGGAGTGGGGAGGGTAAATTAGAAGTATGGGATTAACATATAGACACTCCTATAGATAAAATGGGCTTCCCCAGTGGCTTAGTGGTAAAGAATGTGCTGGCAATGTAGGAGATGAGGGTGAGGGAGATGCAGGTTTGATGGCTGGGTCGGGAAGATCCCTGGAGAAGGAAACGGCAACCACTCCAGTGTTCTTGCCTGAAAAGTCCCATGGACAGAGGAGCCTGGTGGGCTGCAGTCCAACTGGTCGCAACAAGTCAGACAGGACTGAGCGATGAAGCACATAGTCTTGAGTGTGCAGTAGTGCCTTGAAGTGGATTTAATTAGCACTTCCCTCAGGCCTATTGATGTTGAACTTATTTACTATCACATGGTGGACTTTGGTGAAGTGTCCATTCATCTCTTGCCCGTGTTTAAATTGGGTTTGTCAGCTACAGATGGGCGCTTGCCATGGGCGCTTGCCTTCTGCCTCCACAAGGATTGAATCAGGTGCTGTTGCCGCTGCTGGTTTTCAACACCCCTGAAAGGCGTACAGGATGAAGAGCAGAAATGAGGTCCTCTGGGCTGGGGGAAAACTGGCAGAACAGGTCTTCAGCTAGTTAGATGATTTCAGGAGCCTCGTGTATGAGCTCTATTCTTGTGTCTTCTCATATCTTAGAAAGCACTAAAATCCTCCATGGTCACAGCTGCTCCTAGTGACTCCCAGCGACCTTGTGAGAAAACATGAGCTTGATTCCATGTGCTCCCCTTCGCCAGGAGCACATGTGTATCCTGTTCACCAGGATCACGTGTGTTTCTCCTTCACCGGGATCACGTGTGTTTCCCCTTCACCGGGATCACATGTGAACCCTCTTCACCAGGATCATGTGTCTACTGACCCACTCAGCCGCCTTTGGAGCAGTCTCTCAGAGCTCTCCGAGGTGCTGTCTCCAGGGCTGCAGTCCTCATTTTGCCCCAAAGAAAACTTAAATCAGGACCCTCAAGTTGTGCTTTTTTGTTTTTAATTGACAGGTTGTTTTCTTATTAGTGAACGTCGAGAATCCTGTATATATTGAATTCTTCTTATATGCTGTATGCACATATTTTGTTGGATATATGTCTTTCTGCGGAGGTCATTTTCAAACATACACAAAATAGAGAGAACTGTGTAAATCAGCCTCCGTCATCCAGTTGTAATGATTGTCAGCATTTCATCTATCTGGTTTCATCTTGCCTGACCCCACCCCCCTTTTGTTTTTACCGTGTTAGATCATTTTAAACAAATATTGTGTTATTTTTTTTTGCTGACTTAAAAAAACAAAAACCCTCCCAAGTGATTCTAATGTCAGTTGAGATTGGAAATGCATGCGGCAAAGCCTCTTAAAGTCGTGAGCAAATGTATAAACCAGTTAGTCCAAATCCTTCACAGTGAGTCCTAACCAAATAAAGCCTCAGGATCCATCTGACACAAATGCATGTGCCGTTTTTTTGTGTGTAGAGTAATTCGCATTAACGGTAAGTAGCTCGTGTAAGTAGGTAATTAGCCTCATGTAGCTAAAATGAATTTTCATATTTTTTTCTCCCTGCCTTTTTTCTCCAAAATCTATAAACAGCACTAAGTGGTTTAATTTTCATGACATACACATAAACACAAAAACTCACCACTCTACAGACTTTTCTCCCCAAAAGCCAGTGCGCAGGGTCCCTGGGCCCACCTGGGACCCAGAGGTTTGGCACGTCCAAGTTTAAACCCTCCCGTTCCCTCGTTAGGGTAAGACGCCTCCAGCGGCTTCCATTCAACCTAATTTGAAGCCATTTGCAATATAAGAGTGGGCTGTGAACCCAGAGCCTAGGCTGAGCTCTGCTCTCAGTGGAACAACAGCTACCAAACAACGGAAAAACCAATGGTCTTTTCGTGGGAAAAAGAGAAAGAAGAATTTAGAATGTTTATCATTCCCTCCTTCTGTGAGTACTTACTGAGTATCTGTTATATGCCAGTATCTATATGTTGTAGGTGTTTGAAATGTATCTAAGAACCAAAGAGACAATGATCCCTGCTATCAGGGGGCTTAGGAGGCTATATTTCACCTCCCCAGAAAGAGCCCCCCACAGCTGGGTTTGCCCACACATCTGTTCTGTAGTCCTCTGTTGCCAGCATGTCCCCGTGGCAGCCCCCTTGGTCTAGGAGTTTGGCTCCACAGAAAGAATCTATAGCAAGGGGAGTGGGCAAACGGGGAAGTGGTCTATTTCTCAGAACACCCCAAGGGTGGACCAAGGAGAAGAACTCAGGATGAGGGTGGTGGGTGTTGTACACGGCTATAAATGCAGGAAAGCATGGTGGTCAATTGCCAATATCTGCCGTGGACTCTAGATCGGGGAGTGAAAGACACAGTTACCCCCTTAATCCCTATGCTAAATGTTGAATCCTCTCCCTGTCTAACTGCCTTGCCTCCCACCTTGCCTCCCAGGGATTTGTCTTCTGTGCCTATAGCTTAGTTTTCTTGAGTTGTATAATGAGGAAATCATGCAATATGTGCACTTTTATCAGTACATCAGGTTTCCTTCACTCCCCGTTTTCATCTGGAGATTCATCCTTGGCTCTGGCTGTATCAAGAATTCATTATAACTCGTTATTGCTGAGTAAGACTGTTCCACTGTAGGGATCTGCAACAGTTTGTATCTCTGTTCACCTGTTGAAAGATTGATGAGTAGTCCGTCGTTTCCAGTTTTGACTATTAGAAATAAAGCTGCTCTAGTCGTCTGCGTACAAGTTTCTGTAGGGATATAGACTTTCTTTTCCCCTGAGTAAATTACCTAGGACGAAAAGGACTGGATCACATGATAGGGGCTGGTTTTACTTAAGACGCAGCCAACTGTTTTCCAAAGTGGTGGGACCATATGGCATTCCCATCAGCAGTGCATGAGACCTGCAATTACTCTATATCCTGGTCAATGTTTGGTGAGGTTAGTCTTTTAAATTTTAGTTCTTTGAATATGTACAGAGATTTTTTTTTTAAACATGTATTTATTTATTTATTTTGGCGGGAAGGGAGGGGGCAGGCCACTTCCGCTGGTCTTTCATTTATCCATTTTCATCCATCCTTGTTCTTTGACCTGTGTGGGCCTCCCATCGCGGTGGCCTCTGTTGTCACAGAGCACCGGCTCTGGGCGCATGTGCCCCAGAGCTCCAGCTCGGTAATTGGACACATCGGTCCAGCCATTCCGCAGCATGTGGGATCTTCCCAGGCCAGGGATCGAACCGGCGCCCCTTGCACTGCAAGGTGGTGTCCTTACCCACTGGACCACCAGGGAAGCCCCAGAGATATTTAAATAAATATTTTAGAAAGAATGTTTATACAACTAACCTGAGACCTTCTTTTCTAATACAAGAAAATAAAACTATAAATTCCCTCTGAGATCTGCTTTAGCTGTATCTCACAAATTTTACGTTGTATGTTATTTTTATTCAATTTAGAACATGTTCTGATTTTCCCTTTGAATCAGGGACTCTTTCCAAATGTGTTGCTTAGTTTTCAAATATTTAGGGGATTTTCCAGATAATCTTTATATAATTGGTTTTTAACTTAATCATATTGTGGTGAGAGAATATGCCTTGTATAATTTGAATCATGTAACATTTACTGACACTCATCTTATGCACCAGATCATGAACGCGATTAAAGAGACATAGCACCTAGTTTTCCTGGTAAATGTTCTGTTAGGTAGACTGTTCTCTACATGCCCGCTGGTCAGGTTGGCTGGTAATGCTCCGGCATTGTGCCTCCTTGCTGATTTCTTCTGTCTCCCTATTTCGTCAGCTGTCATGGCAGGTGTTGGGATTGTAACTCTTAACTGTAGTTGGTCTGTTTCTCGCTGCAGTTCAGTTAGTGTTTATCTATGACCTGAAGTACCTGAAACTTTGTTATCAGGTACATATGTGTTTAGGATTGTTATGTTATAAATCCATCCCTTTATCGCTGTGAATGACTTTCTTTATCTCTAGTCATATTCTTTGCTCTAACATCTAGGTTGTCTGACATAATGCAGCCACTCCAACTTTCTTCTGAATAGTCTTAGCATGGGATTTTCCCCCCCTTTTACTTTTGAAATATTTGTTTCCTTATGTTTAAAGTACATTTCTTATAGGTGGCATTTTTTTTTTTTTTTTAATCAACTCTGACCATCTCTGCCTAGGGAATGTTTCAACTACTTACGTTTAATTTAATTATTGATATGGTAAAGTTTATCATCTTATGATTCACTTTCTAATTTGACCCATCTATTCTTTGTTTTCTTTGGCCTTGTTTTTTTCTATCTTCTTTTTGGAAAATTGAATACCTGTATTATCCCATTTATCTCTGCTTTGAGGGTTTATTAGCTATAAACTGTATTACAAAAATCAGCTTTCAAGTAGTATCCTACTTCTTCGTGTATAGTATAATTATACTTTAATTTGTCTCCTTCTGGCCTTTATATAATTTTTGTCATGTATTTTTCATGTATGTAATTGTATGAGCCTAAGATTTCTGTTTATACAGTTAATTATCTTTTTTTTCATTTTTGACCTCTTTTATTGGTTTCTTATTTATTTATTTTCATCCGTCTTTATTTTTTGGCTTGTGTGGGCCTCCCATTGCAGTGACCTCTCTCCTTTCAGAGCACTAGCTCTGGGCACATGCGCTCCAGAGCACTGGCTGCTAACTGGACACACCAGTCCAGCCGCTCTGCAGCACGTGGGATCTTCCTGGGCCAGGGATCGAACCGGTGCTGCTTGCACTGCAAGGCGGACTCTTGACCCACTGGACCCCCAGGGAAGCCCAAGTTAATTATCTTTTAAAAAGATTTAAATAGTAAATTAAACATCTTACACATTTACCAACAGAATTACCCCGGTATTGTTCATTCCTTGTGTAAACCCATGTTTTCATCTGGTGGAGTTTACTTTCTGCCTGCCAGACTCTCATAACTTCCTGTGTGCAGCTGCTTGGGACGTATGTTTTAGCTGTTGACTCTCTGAAAACATCTTTATTTTGTCTGGTTTTAAAAGGTGTCTTCACTGGGTATAGAAGTCTTGGCTGCCAGGTTCTTTGTCTTCTTCCTGTGTAGTTTGACATATGTGTTTAGGATTGTTATGTTATAAATCCATCCCTTTATCGCTGTGAATGACTTTCTTTATCTCTAGTCATATTCTTTGCTCTAACATCTAGGTTGTCTGACATAATGCAGCCACTCCAACTTTCTTCTGAATAGTCTTAGCATGGGATTTTCCCCCCCTTTTACTTTTGAAATATTTGTTTCCTTATGTTTAAAGTACATTTCTTATAGGTGGCATTTTTTTTTTTTTTTAATCAACTCTGACCATCTCTGCCTAGGGAATGTTTCAACTACTTACGTTTAATTTAATTATTGATATGGTAAAGTTTATCATCTTATGATTCACTTTCTAATTTGACCCATCTATTCTTTGTTTTCTTTGGCCTTGTTTTTTTCTATCTTCTTTTTGGAAAATTGAATACCTGTATTATCCCATTTATCTCTGCTTTGAGGGTTTATTAGCTATAAACTGTATTACAAAAATCAGCTTTCAAGTAGTATCCTACTTCTTCGTGTATAGTATAATTATACTTTAATTTGTCTCCTTCTGGCCTTTATATAATTTTTGTCATGTATTTTTCATGTATGTAATTGTATGAGCCTAAGATTTCTGTTTATACAGTTAATTATCTTTTTTTTCATTTTTGACCTCTTTTATTGGTTTCTTATTTATTTATTTTCATCCGTCTTTATTTTTTGGCTTGTGTGGGCCTCCCATTGCAGTGACCTCTCTCCTTTCAGAGCACTAGCTCTGGGCACATGCGCTCCAGAGCACTGGCTGCTAACTGGACACACCAGTCCAGCCGCTCTGCAGCACGTGGGATCTTCCTGGGCCAGGGATCGAACCGGTGCTGCTTGCACTGCAAGGCGGACTCTTGACCCACTGGACCCCCAGGGAAGCCCAAGTTAATTATCTTTTAAAAAGATTTAAATAGTAAATTAAACATCTTACACATTTACCAACAGAATTACCCCGGTATTGTTCATTCCTTGTGTAAACCCATGTTTTCATCTGGTGGAGTTTACTTTCTGCCTGCCAGACTCTCATAACTTCCTGTGTGTGCAGCTGCTTGGGACGTATGTTTTAGCTGTTGACTCTCTGAAAACATCTTTATTTTGTCTGGTTTTAAAAGGTGTCTTCACTGGGTATAGAAGTCTTGGCTGCCAGGTTCTTTGTCTTCTTCAGTACTTTAAAGCTCTTGCTGCACAGTCTTCTCATTTACATTGCTTCTGCTAAGAAATCTTTTGTCCTTCTTATCTCTTTTCTTCTGTGTGTAACCTATCTTTTCACTTTATTCATATGTTTCTCTTTTTCACCTGCTACTAAGCAACTTCATTACAATGTGCCTTCATATGTTGTTGTTGTTGTTAATGTTTCTTGTGGTTGAGATTTCTCCCCATTATGGACCATATTTTCCTGCTTCAGTGCATGCCTGGTGATCTTATACTGGATACCAAACATGGTGAATTTTAATTTGTTTGGTATTGGATATTTTTGTATTCCTATAAATTTCCATCCTGTGACACAGTTAAATTACTTGGAAATAATTTGACCCTACTGAGTCTTGCTTGTAAATTTGTGAGGCAAGATCAGAGTAGCCTTTAGTCTAGGAAAACTTTTTTTTTTTTTTTGGCCAGTTCTATTGGTCTTTATTTATTTTCATCCATCTTTGTTCTTTGGCCAGTGTGGGCCTCCCATCCCAGTGGCCTCTCTCGCTGCAGAGCACTGGCTCTGGGCGCATGCACCTCAGAGCTCCGGCTCTGCAGTTGGTCACATCGGTCCAGCCGCTCCGCGGCACGTGGAATCTTCCCAGGCCAGGGATCAAACCGACGCGCCTTGTACTGCAAGGCGGTGGGTGTTCCTACCCACTGGACCATCAGGGAAGCCCCAGAGTAGCATTTAGTCTAGAACTGACACCTTCCGCTACTGGGGCCAAACCCTTTTCAGTACTTAATATGTGACTTACGTGAGTTTTCAAAGTGGTAGGTGGGTCCAGAGTCTGTCGGTAGCAAGCGGTGTGGCCTCAGCATGGCCTTCAGTCCCGGGGGAGGAGGAGGCGGGGTCTGGTCGATGGGGATGTGGAGCAGGAGGGAGCAGAGACAGTAGCTGATGGCCGCAGGCCTCCCTGAATTAGGACTGGCCTTGTTCATGAGTCTGTGAAATTCCCTTTGGAGAAACCCAGAAACAGAGGGTGGGCAGAGGTCCTGGAGGGGGCAACGCCCCAAGTGGGCAGGGTTGGGGGAGAGTGGCAGGAGCCTGCAGGCATATTGCTGATTGTTTCAGCCGTTGCTCGTCCTGCCTCTGTTCACTCGGTGGCTGAGATCTAGAATCTCTCCGTGTGTCTCTTCTTCCTCCAGTCCCCAAGGATTCATAGTGATTGTAATGGATTGTTTTAAATGTTTCAAAAACTCTAATGGAAACCATAATACATCTGTTTTCTGCTTTCTGCAGACCCAGTTATGGATGTGTTTGATTAATAAATAATGCGGGAATGAATTAATTATTCCTTAATGATTAGTCTCTTCAGTAGACAGCCTATTTCAAAACAATATAGGAGAAATGGGAGAAAAATAATAAAGTCAGGTCTCGCTATTGAATTGGTTGGAAAGTAGCACAGGATCAGAGGCTCCTTAGGGTTCTTTCCAGACCTAAAGCCTTTCCAGGGAAAAGCGGCGTATGGTCCAGAGCCACTGAGGCCGGTGGTACCCGTGGTCCAGGGGGAGGGATGGAGGAGAAAGGCAGGTTCCAGCCATTTCCTCCCGTCTCTGCAGCATCGGGAGGTCGTCAGGCCCAGAGGTGGTGTGCACGAGGAGGGCGCCAGGGCTATCGTCTGAGTCACCATGTCCCGGGAAGAAATCCAAAAAAAAAAAAACCACAACACTGGAACACAAGATCAAGGCGCAGCCTGCCTGTTAAATAATGCTAGGTTGGCCATCAAGTTCATTTGGATTTTACTCTGCCATCTTAGGGCAAACCCAAACAAGCTTTTTGACCAACCCGATAGAATTATTCAGTCCAGTGGTTTCCAAGCTGTAATGTGCAGTTACCAGAGAGACTTTTTTTGTTATTTTCCTTCTCTTTCTTTTTTTAATTTTTATTGATATTGGAGGATAGCTGATTAGGGCTTCCTGGTGGCTCCGTGGTAAGGAATCCACGTGCCATGCAGGAGACACAGAAGACTGAAGTTTCATCCCTGAGTCGGGAAGATCCCCTGGAGGAGAAAATGGCACCCCACTCCAGCACTCTTGCCTGGAGAATCCCATGGACAGAGGAGCCTGGTGGGCTACAGTCCATGGGGTCACAGAGTCAGACACGAGTGAGCACACATCATCGATTAACGATGTTGTGATAGTTTTGGGTGAATAGCAAAGGGTGAAAGACTTGAAAACACAGACAAATGGGCCCAACTCCCAGAGTTCCTGGCTGTGAAGGTCTGTGGTGATCTCAAGAATTTGCACATAGGGCTTCCCCTGGTGGTTTAGTGGGTAAGGACACCGCCTTGTAGTGCAAGGGGCGCTGGATCGATCCCTGGCCTGGGAAGATCCCACGTGCCACGGAGCAGCTGGACTGATGTGTCCAATTACCGAGCTGGAGCTCTGGAGCGCATGCGCCCAGAGCCGGTGCTCTGCGACAACAGAGGCCACCACGATGGGAGGCCCACAGGAGCCAAGGAGCAAAGACGGATGAGGGTGGATAAATCAAGGACCAATAGAAGTGGCCCACCCGTCCCCCTCCCTCCCCACCTTACTCCCCAAAAGATAAATAAATAAAATGTCTAAGCTACAAAAATTTATATATATATTAAAAAAACAACGAATTTGCACGTAGAACATGGTGCCAGGCCAGCTGCTGCCCCTGGTCCAGGCAGCACATGTGAGAAGCACTCTCGTTCCTCACTTGCTCCCACTCCCTCAGTGCCGTCCCCCCTCTCCCCCTGGACATTTCTCCCGCCTCTTCCCCCCTGTTTTCGTCCCTCTGCTGTAGCAGCCTCTCCCTCTTGACTTTCTTCTGAAACAATGGGAGGCTTCAGTTTCTTGAAAACTGAAATGCAGAAGAAACGAGAGGAGAGAAAAACCAGCCCCTGGCCAGGAAGGGTCACAAGTGGCAGGTGACCGGGGACAGTACAGGTTGGCCAGGATGTGAGGTCCCTTGGGGCTGGTCCAGCCTGGCCAGGACTCCACATGACAGTGGACAAGGGAGTGGTGAAGGAGATGGGGTCAACCGACCCAGCCCCAGCCCAGAGGGCAACCTCCAAGCTACAAGCTGGGCTTCACAGCTCCTGCCTGGCTCCTGCCAGGACTTGAGCGTGCATCAGCATCCTCAGGGCTTGGAGAGCCTGGCTGTTGGGTTCTGTCTCCAGAGCCTCTCAGTTCAGGTCCAAGGTAGAGTCCTCGAGGCAGGAAAAGCTGGGAGGAGCTGGTCACCCAACCGGGGCCGGAGCCCTCACCCTTCCACGAAGCTCCCGGTTTGGCTGACCTGCTGGCCCCAGGACCGCACCTTGAGAGTCCTCACGTCATTGCTCCCGGCAACGGCAGAGGCGCCAGCGGCTGCCGTGGCCCGGACTCTTCAGAAGGGCAAAAGGTGAAGCGGGCGACAGAGGATGAGATGGTTCGATAGCATCCTCAACTCGATGGACACGAATCTGAGCACATTCTAGAGATGGTGGAGGACAGGAACGCCTGATGTGCTGCAGTCCACAGGGCCACAGAGAGTTGGACATGTCTTAGTGACTGAACAACAAACAGCATTAGCCCTTCCTGTGTCCCTTTTCTGCCAGATATCATTGTGTCTGTTGGACGTGCCCAAGGAACGATGTATGGGCCCTGGTGTCGTACACAGTTCTTGACCCCAAGCTTTGCCTCACCCTTCTTACAGCGCTTCTTCCCCAAGAACAAGCAGGGGTTTGGGGAGGCAGAGGAAGCTGAGCGTGCCCGTGTTACGTAAGTGCTGCCGGACCACACTTGTCTGCCTGACTCTCATTTCCCTCGTGGTTGCTGTTTACCCAGGAAGCTCTTCGGTCCTTCACGCAGATGTGTTTTCAAGCTGGCCTCCACCCTGGGGGACTCAGGTTCTGCTCCACCTCCACCGTGACCCTGTAATTTCACTGAAAGATGAGTTGAACCAGAGGGGCTTTTAGGCTATTGACCGGGGGCGGGCTGCCGAGCCAGGGTGGACGTACCCCGGCCCCTAGAATGCCCATCTGCCCTAGCTTTGCGGGTCCTGTCTGCAGCAGAGTGTGGGAGCATGATTGTGTGAAGTGTGGACGTGGTTAGTAGTGGCGTCTTGACTATAGGAGGCTTTGCAGAGGTAACCAGGCCTGCGAGCCTGGAGTCACCGGGCCTCTGAGGAGGTGACCTAGGCTTCGCAGCCCTCTGTTTGGACTTCCGCGAAAGAGGGGTGTTTACATATGCCGCGAGGTGTTTACATTCAGGAGGTTGTGCATCTCAGAATGCCAGTGCTGAATCACACCTGGTCTTGTGACTGTGATGTCACTATTACAATCTTATTCCCTAACAGGTGAGGGTCACCTATAAGGTCACTCGGCTTGTAAGCGGCCGGGTTGACTGAGTCAGGTCATTGCCAAAGACCAGCTGTCTCTCGGGGGTGCCGAGGAGACGGCTCTGACAGGTCAGAGGGTCCCACGCCCAGCCCGCTGGGAGAACATGCCCAGGTCAGACCTAGTCCGGCTCTGTGTGGACCTGCCTGGTGGAAACACAGCTCCTCCCGTGTCCGCCTCCCCTTCCCGCCACTTGCCTCGGGTGGTGCGTGCTCACAGGCGCGTGTCCTCATCGTCTGCAGTGACGTGGAGCAGCGGGGAGACCCGGTCAGGACCACGTTCCCGGGCATGCGGCACAGCCAGGGTGAAGCGCGGAGCACGCCGGCTCGTGACTCACCTGCAGCGTGAGCCGCTCACCTGCCCGGCCGCTGCCCAGCTCGCTCAAGCTGCCCAGGGCTCCGCAGGGCTCCAGACAGCCTGTCAGCGGCTCGCGAGGTGGCGTGGGGACTTCGAGAGGGCTGACGGGCAGCCTGCAGACCTGGGACCTGTCCCAGCTCTGCTGCTCCTCCCCTCCGCTGCTTGAACCTGGGACACCCCGGTCATCTGCAGGCTTCAGGGTCCCTGCCGCTAACAGGACAGGGTTCTTCAAGGTCCTCCCTCTTCCAGGTACCTTAAGGACACTTTTAAAAAAATGCAGCAGCGGCACTGCCCGGTGCCCATTAGAAAGGCAGCGCCTCCCTGAGCTGGGGTCTGCATTCAGGGGGACCCCTGGGGGATCTGCAGCCTGTCGGCAGGGAGCTGCTCCCGTCATCTGTGAGGTGGGGTTTGGCGCTTGTGGCCTCAGCTTCTGTGCCGTCTGAGGTTTCTGAGACACTGTCCTGCCCTGGGAGACGGTCGTGGACCAAGCCTAGTCCTGGCGGGCACACCCCGACCCGACACATGCACTGCCTAGGTGCGCCTTCTCGGCTCCAGCGTGAGCCGGGTCCCAGGGCGTGTGTGCAGGCTCAGCTGCTTGCCAGGCTCCTCTGCCCATGGGGTTTCCATGGGGTGGGTGGGTTGCCATTTCCTCCTCCAGGGCATCGGGTGGTTAAAGCTAAATTTCAGGAAACCCTCCTATGCAGACCTCCTTTTTGTCCCCCAGGATTCATGCAGAGGCCAGCAAGTCACCAGCTGGAATTGCATTCTCTTTGCCCCTCTTTTTTTTTTTTGGCCACTTCTATTGGTCTTTCATTTATTTATTTTCATCCATCTTTGTTCTTTGGCCTCTGTGGGCCTCCCATCGCAGTGGCCTCTCGTTGCAGAGGACCAATTCCGGCTCCCAGTAGTTGGACACATGGTCCAGCTGCTCCGCGGCACATGGGATCTTCCCAAGCCAGGGATCGAACCGGCGCCCCTTGCACTGCAAGGCGGTGTCCTTACCCACTGGACCACCAGGGAAGCCCTGCTCCTACTTTTTAATCACAGATTCACTCTGTGTGCATTCTCCTAAGCAGAGGTCGAACGCCCACCCTTCAGGAGCACACCGTGTAAGACAGGAGACCTCAGGACTTGGACAAGCTCTCTGTATGGAGAATTGTCTCATACATGCTTTGAAACTGCACACCAACTGGCAGAAGATGGAGTGAGGAGGAAGATGTAAGTGAGGAGGGGGTGCCCTGGGGAGAGAGTGGCACCTGAGATTGGAGCCTTCAGCTCCTGCTGGGCCCAGCCTCTCCAGCCTCTCCCAGATGTGAACGTGTGCTCCGGGCCGAGTCCGATCCGTGGTTTTCAAGATTTGCCTATTTGGAACAACATGGCTATGGCTCTAGTGAAACAAAGACAAGGATTCCATTCGGCTCCCAGCCAAGAGAACAGAGAACTGCTCCACTTCCAGAAGAAGAGAGACTGTCGGTTTCAGAAGAGAAGTCATGTGTCTGCCACAAGTGTCTTCTGAAGGCATTGCTCAGCGGTTTGGACTCTCTGTGACTCTCTGCTAACATTACAATTTCAAGTAAGGGGAAAGGCTCCTCCTGTGCATGGAGTCAGATCAGAGGCACAAATAAACTTCCAACTGGGAAAATCCATAGGATTACAAGTGACAATACTCAAGGAAACTTCTAGATAGGAGAGGCATCTTCGTTCTTAAACATCGAGAATGCTCTCTCGTGACATCTCTTCCGGTTCCCGAGTCCAGCCTAATTGTGAGAATCCAGGCTGGTGGCTGAGCACCGAGCTTCCAGCAACTGCCACAGTGTCAGGATAACCCGTGTACTGTCTCCATCCAACCAGCTCTGTTCGTTTCTTCCCCGGAGGTGCTGAACTTCTTGTAGAATTCCAGAATTTGCACAGAGGCAGGTTAGGCCAATGAGAGGACGTTGCCCTAAAGCTGGGAGTTTGGGCATTGTTTCAGACCCATGGAGACTCAGAAACAGGTTGCGTGTGCGTGCGTGCGAAGGCACTCCAGTCACGTCTGACCCTGCGACCCTGTGGACGGTAGCCCGCCAGGCTCCTCTGTCCGTGGGATTCTCCGGGCGAGAAAGTTGGAGCGGGTTGCCAAGCCCTACTCCAGGGGATCTTCCCGACCCCAGGACTGAACCTGCGTCTCTTATGTCTCCTGCATTGGCAGGTGGGTTCTTCACCACTAGCGCCACCTGGAAAGCCCCGGAAACAGGTTATGTCAAATTAAAATAAAAGACCAGTCGACCGTTTTATTTAGGTAACTGCCTCACAGCCTAAAAGATGCAAGGCCGTGTCTGAAAAACACATACATGATTAGGGTGAGAAATAAATAAGAAGTACAAAATTAGGCTGTGGAAAATATAAATTAGTGACGACGAGCCTGAGGCTGACCCCCTCTCCCGCAGGCGCTCCAGCTGGGCTGCTCTGGGCTCCCTGGGGCTGAAACAGCATACAGCTAGAATACTGCTCCAGGGACACCGGACAGGGCGCTGGAGCCCAGCTTGCTTGTCAGAAAAGTGCCCAGAGGGTTTCATTTGACGGAAAGCTGGATGTGAGCCGCCCCACCCCCGCCAACTGCTTGGCCCTGCCGTCCAAGTTGGGGGCGGCACTGGTGGTCCCGGTGGCCAGGACCGAGGCGGGCGCGCCCTGCCCTCTCCTGATCTCCCTCGGGCCAGCATGTTGAAATTCGCTCCCGCATGCCCACTGGACCACACCGGGGGACGGGCGAGGCAGGCCGTCCAGGGGCTCCCAGTCCGTCCAAACAGCCTAGGAGCCATAATCGCACGTGATGTGTTCTCAGGAATCCCGTTTGGACTTCTCTACTCGGTTCCCGTAGTTTTTTACAGGGACGCGGGTGAGAGGAGCCGCGGAAAACAGGACCTCTCGTTGGATGCCCAAGCCTGCAGTAGGGTTATTGCCTTAAAGTCCCATCGGACAAGCGTTAGCTGCTCCACAGACCCTCACGTAGCGGGGGTGCCAGCAGCGGCCAGTCAGGGGCCTGGGGCGGGGGTATGGGTGTCCTGATGGAGCCCGGCACCACTGGAAGCCAGGCCCTCGTGGCCGTCCCTGGACATCCATCCACAGCGGTGCTTTGAGAGCCTCTGGCCCTCCTGGGTCCTGTTGTGGGATGCGCTGCAGAAACGGGGCGCCTCTTTGCTGCTGCTTCGCCAGACGGCACCTGGGCCAAAGAAAGCGAGACGAAAGGGATCAGCCCGAGATTCGAACCCGTCAACTCAAGCCTGAATGGGGTGAAACGAGCATGACTCTTGGCGTCTGTTGGACTCGGGTGTGAATTCTAGGGCTGGCCCTCAACAGTGAAACTACCTTGGGACTCACTTTACTCACCTGTAAAATGGGGACGTGAACCCCGAGCCCACAGAGTTGCGAGCATCAAATGAGGTCCTGGGAGTAAGTGACGAACCCAGCGAATACTGACCTTCCTGCCTTCCCTTTGCCCTCCCGCCCCCTTCAGTCCCGTCTCCAGCCCATCTCCACCTCCACGGCTGAGCCCTGTCCTGAGTTTAAACTCTGCGCACTCAGGGCCAGTTGGGCGGTTCCGCTCGTCAGTACCCACTGCACCCCCAGCTCTGCAGGTACAGAGGAAAACACCTGGTGTTGAGCAGACCCGGGCCTTCCCCTGCCCTCTCCTGGGTCCACACAGTGGCCGTGTTTTCTGAAGCTTTTGACACGGCCACCCTCCGAGGGAGGCCAGGGTGTCCGCTGGGCGTCTGTTGTCCACCCACGCCGTCTCAGCCCCTCTCCCCCTCCCTGCGGCCGTCACGTAAGTCACCGTCCTGGCTTTCAGATGCCCTCCTCCCTAGCCTCTGCTGCATGTGACATGCGATACCAGCCGAGCCGAGTCACCTCCGTGGAGCTATCTAGAGTCCCTCTTTGCTTTCCAAGAGTGAGGGTCCTCATCTGGCTCTCAGCATGGTTCCCGTAGTTTTACAGGGACGCGGGTGAGAGGAGCCGCGGAAAACAGGACCTCTCGTTGGATGCCCAAGCCTGCAGTAGGGTTATTGCCTTAAAGTCCCATCGGACAAGCGTTAGCTGCTCCACAGACCCTCACGTAGCGGGGGTGCCAGCAGCGGCCAGTCAGGGGCCTGGGGCGGGGGTATGGGTGTCCTGATGGAGCCCGGCACCACTGGAAGCCAGGCCCTCGTGGCCGTCCCTGGACATCCATCCACAGCGGTGCTTTGAGAGCCTCTGGCCCTCCTGGGTCCTGTTGTGGGATGCGCTGCAGAAACGGGGCGCCTCTTTGCTGCTGCTTCGCCAGACGGCACCTGGGCCAAAGAAAGCGAGACGAAAGGGATCAGCCCGAGATTCGAACCCGTCAACTCAAGCCTGAATGGGGTGAAACGAGCATGACTCTTGGCGTCTGTTGGACTCGGGTGTGAATTCTAGGGCTGGCCCTCAACAGTGAAACTACCTTGGGACTCACTTTACTCACCTGTAAAATGGGGACGTGAACCCCGAGCCCACAGAGTTGCGAGCATCAAATGAGGTCCTGGGAGTAAGTGACGAACCCAGCGAATACTGACCTTCCTGCCTTCCCTTTGCCCTCCCGCCCCCTTCAGTCCCGTCTCCAGCCCATCTCCACCTCCACGGCTGAGCCCTGTCCTGAGTTTAAACTCTGCGCACTCAGGGCCAGTTGGGCGGTTCCGCTCGTCAGTACCCACTGCACCCCCAGCTCTGCAGGTACAGAGGAAAACACCTGGTGTTGAGCAGACCCGGGCCTTCCCCTGCCCTCTCCTGGGTCCACACAGTGGCCGTGTTTTCTGAAGCTTTTGACACGGCCACCCTCCGAGGGAGGCCAGGGTGTCCGCTGGGCGTCTGTTGTCCACCCACGCCGTCTCAGCCCCTCTCCCCCTCCCTGCGGCCGTCACGTAAGTCACCGTCCTGGCTTTCAGATGCCCTCCTCCCTAGCCTCTGCTGCATGTGACATGCGATACCAGCCGAGCCGAGTCACCTCCGTGGAGCTATCTAGAGTCCCTCTTTGCTTTCCAAGAGTGAGGGTCCTCATCTGGCTCTCAGCATCCTTCAAGTTCAGCAGTGAGCACCCTGAACCCCGGTCCCCAGTGTCCGCTCATGCTCTCCTTCTTCCCTTCCTGCGGTCCTGCCCTCTGGCCCTTCTCAGGTGCCAGCCCTGCCTGGCCCACTCTTAGCTGTCGCTGGGGACCCACGTGCTGAAGCCACACTCTGCCGCCCTCCCCACCCCGCGTGCTCTCCTCGCCTGGGCTTTCAGGCTCCTTGAGACGGCGCTTCCTCCCAGTGCTTTTGCAAGGCCCCGTGTTCTCGCTTTGTCTCTCCTCCTAGACTAACAGTCTCTCGGGGGCTTAGAGAGAGGCTAGCTCTTCACGCAGCCCCAGCGCGCACCTGCGCAGGTAGGCAGACCTTTCCAGTCGGCTCTGCTGAGCCAACCTGGCAGCCGCCCCGGCCCCTCGGTGGCAGAGAGGAGAGCCGGCGGAGGAAGGAGACTTTCCGGGGCTCTGGGCCGCGGGGCCTTCCACACCTTGCGGTTCTGGCTGCTGCGGACTGGGAGAGCTTGTGTCCGTGGGTGTGTGTCCGGCACGGGCGTGGCAGGCGTGAGGGTGTGTGTGGGTGTTGATGTGTACGGAAGGCGTCGGTGAGGAATGTGGGTGTGTAGGGAGAGTGTCTCTGGGATGGACCGTGTGCGTGCTGCGTGAGTGTGACGTGCGGGGCCGTGGGTGAGGTGGGCGTGCCCATAGGGCGCGTGTGCCTCTGGGCGTGATTATGAGGGCCAGCTGGGGTGTGAGTACATGTGTGTGGGGTGCGTGTGTGTGTGCTTTTGCGAGGAGTGTCGCCTCACTCCCTCGGGTGAAAGGACGAGTCCTCCTCTGCCTGCCCGGCCAGCAGAGCGTGCGGCAAACGAAGCTCTGGAAACTAGAGCCACCGAATCGTAAAACTGCTCAGCGCAGCGCTGAGGGACCCACACAAGCGGCTCCGCTCCTGGAGGGCCTTGGAGGTTTAGCGACCGGGTGGCCCTGCCCAGTCCTGCCGGGTGCTGGGGCTGTGACCTGCTGATCCCCAGGTGGGTGGGGTGGCGGTGTCCTAGCAACCATCCCGCCCAGCCTCTGGGGCACCTGCTCTTCCCTTTGCCCCACTCGGAGACCTGGGAACTGGCCAAGCCAGTCACGAAGGGCCCATAAATCGTGAGCACGGTCGGAGAGGTCATCCGGGACAGGGGTCACAGAGAGGAAGGGGGCTGAGGCGACGCAGTTCAGAAACATCCTTTAGCATCAAAATGTGCGTTCAGGTTCGTGAAGCTTTACGTGAAAGTTTGGTATGAGCCCTCACCTGGGAAATCCACAGCTCTGGTGGGTGGGCTGTGGGCATCCTGCCTGCCCACTGCCTGCCCAGCCCCAGCCCCCAGCAGCCTCTGCAGAAAACAATCTGAACCCCCTCCTGGGGGTCGAATCTTCTACTCTAAAGGGATGTCGGAGGACTTGCTCGAGGTCGTCCAGGGAGTGGGGAGCAGCCCCTGAACGGTGGGTCCTGGCCCGCTGTCACCTGTCGCTCCGGGCTGGCCCCCGGACGCCGTCAGGGATGCTGGGTCCAAGCGGAGCTGGCAGGAAGGGCCAGCTGCCTCTCGAGTCCTGTAGAACTCAGAGTGTGGGGACTGAACCGGTGAGGTGGTCTGCCTGGCAGTGTTCAGTGAGACCAGGGAGGAGCCAAAACATTGGACGACCCCTTGAGCCCAGACAGAAGTCTGGTGTTCCAGGGTGGCCCTCGGTCCTGTCCACTGAGGAGTCTCAACGCCGTACGCTGCTTGAGGAAGGCTTCGGGGCTGCCTGTCTTGGAGGAAGGTCCCGCCCCCGCCGCCAGCGACCCGCGTCAGGACGCAGGCTTAGGCGAGGGCGCTTGTTTCAGTGGTTATCACTCATCCCATGCTGCACGCACATTAACCGAGTCTCCGTGGCATCCTTACGTGGGCGGGGCTATTATTAGCATCATCTCCCTTTTCCAGATTTGGAAACTAGGTCATGGAGTCCCGACTAGTCTCTAAGGAGTCTAGAACTCGCCCCATGCCACGCAGCTGGTAAGAACAAAACTGGATTCACATCAGACCGGCTGGGCCTTGGCCATGGTCTTCACCACTGGGTTACTGGGCTGCTTTCAGTTCAGTGAGGGGAGGGTGCGCAGGACAAGGAGACTGAGCTGGGGACCCCGTGTTGTTTAGGCGGGTGACTGAGTCCCCAGGAGGGCTTGCGCTGGTCATTTTCGTCCTCCGTGCCTTGCCAAGGCGGTCTCTTGGAAACAGAGCTCAAAGTAGGTCAAGCCCCCACCCCTGCCTACATCTCTTTACTGTCTTGAAATCATGACCAAAATCCTTACGGGGGCTTTTAGGCCCTGCCCGGCCTGGCCTCCCCACTCTCGCCCCTTGCCGGTTGCTCACCCTGTGGACTTCTCCTTCGTGCTACGCCAGGATCTCTGCTCAAGGCACCGCCTCTCTCTGTAAGACTCCACCTTCTAGGTTCTCTGCTGAATGCTCCCAGGAAGCCATATTCCCTTTCTTCCCGGTCCTCACCTGACTGTTACTGTATGGATACCTCGTCAGGCCGGCTATTTGGCTGATGTCTGTCTCTCTCCTGAGGGGACTTCCCTGAGGATAGAGTTGCTGGGTCTTACTCTTCATGGCATCCACAGCTCCTCGCACGGGGCCTGACGCGTCCCCGTGTTGCAGCAACAAGGGTAGGTCAATTATCCCCAGTTTACAGATGGGAATACTGAGGCGTGGTGCTGCTCCGAGCAGGACCCAGGTGCTCTGACTCCTCACCTCTGTCCTTTCACCTGCCGGGCACAGGTTAGCCCCCCCCTGCCTAGAGGTGAGCCTCCACGCCACTGCTCCGTCTCTCCCTTCCAAGGGTCAGGTGGAATCCCCCAGAAAAGACGCAGTCATCGTTTCCTTCTTCCCAGTCAGCAAAGACCTTTGCTCTCACGTGCAGCACTCAAAAGGGAGTGCCTGGCTGTGCCTGGGGGCAGGTCCCGGCCCACCCAGAGGAGGCGATGACAACCAAAGCAACCAGGACCCTGACTTCAGTCCTCCGGGGAGAGCTGCCCACCTCTAGTTGAGGGTTGCGGGGGCCGGACCAGCTCTGGCTTTTGCGTTCCAAGTTCATGTGAAAAACCTTACAATGATCTGTCTCCCGGGTTACACACGGTCAACCCAGTGCTGGCCCAGCTGGGATGAAATAGCCATGGTCCCTTGACTTCCAGGTCTCGCAGCCTGCCTGGGAGCGTGGGGCGGGGGCCCTGCTGAGAGAGGAGGCAGGTGCGCTGAGCGGGGACGTGGAGGCAGGTCCTGACCCTCCTGCGTGTCCCATCTGGGCAGATTCAGGGAGGACGTGGAGGAGAAGGGCCATTCTGGATGGTTCTGCTCCACTTCCTTCTGCAGCCAGCAGCTTGCAAGGCCAGGGCATAAGCGGCCAAAGGGGAACTTTCCATCCTCTCCCTGTGCTGAAAGCTCTTCTCCCCAGCAAGGATTCTCCTGAACAGAGAGTCAGGTGGGCTCCTCTCTCCAGGTTCTAAGCTTGAAGGGATAACTTCCTGTTTTGTGCGGCAGGACCCTTCATGGTGGATCAGAGGTCATAGGGTCTGTGGAGACCCTCTTTCCAGTTTCCACGAGGAGAGAGGTTCCCAGGGGGGACGTGCCTGCTGCTGGAGCCTGGATGGACGGAGTCCCCATCCAGGGAGTGGTCCTCAGGCCACTTGCTCGTTCGGTCTGCCCCCTGCCCTGCCCAGCCTCCCGTCAGCCCTGTGGGCCAGTCTCACATGCACTCACCTGGTCCCTGGCTGGGCGTTTTGGGTGGGGGTGCGGCTTGCCCCGGCTCCTCCGCCTGCCAGGAGGCCTGCGTCCCTCCTCCTCTGCCCACGGCCAGACTACAAGTCGAGCTTCTCAAGAGGCAGCTCTATCCTGAAGGTGTACCAGGCGACCCAGAAGAGCAGGCTGAAAGCCAGGACCAGGGACCCCGTGTAGATCAAGAAGTCCCAGAAGTCAAGGGAGGCGAAGATGCCCACGAGCAAAAGCACCAGGCCCACGACGTCGAGCAGGAGGGCCACGCCAGCGAAGACGGCGCAGCGCCCGAGGTGGCATCGCCCCCACAGCTTCCACAGGAGCATTGCCAGGCGGGCGGGGGCGGGAGGGGCCCAGCTGCCCTCCCCGGGCAGATCTGCATGGGCAGGCGACGGGGCTGCCGGCCGCTGCCTTCTCTCCCCGCCGGGCATGAGCAAGTGAGAGAGCCGCCCTTTCTGAAGCCACACGGAAGTGCAGATGGACGTCCCTTTATGAGCTCGGCAGCCAGTGGGGCGAAATGGCTCTTAACTGTTTCCTGGCTCAGGTATGACCTGATAGAAGCGGCCTGACGTCACTGCTGGTGCAGCCTGACATCGTCCCCCTGGGGCCAAACGTGTGACGTGGCAGGGGAGGGGGCTGGGTGCCCTTGGACAGACTCACCGTGTCAGGGACTCGCGACCTGGGGGTCTGGAGGAAGGGGCTGTCCTGGCCCCCTTCTGCCTCCCAAGTCCTGGGCTAGTCCTTCGGGGTCCTGAGACCGGCCGTCGGGTGGGGCTCCCTCCCCTCCCCCGTCTGTCCTACTCTCCCTGGGGGCCGGGACGGGAGGTCTCCTATAAAAGCTACAGGAGAGGGTTTGTCCATGCAAAGAGATCTTGCAACAGTGCTGTAAAAAGTGGTTGGAGTCAGCAGCGGGAAGAGTCTTGCAGATTCTCCGCCCTGAAGCCCCCAGGCCTGAGATGCCTGCAGCAGGGCTGGTCCCAGCCCCCTGGCTTAAAGGGGCGGGAATGGAAAAGACAGGGAGGGAGGGGACCCAGGAGGGAGGGGCCTCGTGGGCTCAGTCAGGGTGGGCTGGGCGTGGACCAGAAGGCAACTCCAGGCAAAAGTCAGGAAATGTTTACCGGGCTCTCCAGACTGACTGACTCCCCGTTTGCTTTCTGTCTCGGGGCCACTGCACGCGATCTTGGGCGGTTTTGTGTGAAGCAGGGACGTCTTATCACCCAGCCCCTCCCGGGGTGTGGCGGGAAAGTGAGCGTGAGCCGAAACACAGTACTGGTCTTCGGCCGTCTCCGCAGGGCTGCACGGCCAGAATATCATCCCTGCTGGCATCGCAGAGTTAACAGTCTAAGGGGGGAGACGAATAATTAAACAATGCATAAAAGATATCATTTCAGAGAGTGGTACGCTGATCTGTCGTTCAGTCACTTGACTCTTTGAAGCTCCATTGACTGCAGCATGCCAGGCTTCCCTGTCCTTCACTATCTTCTCAAGCTCACGTCCATTGAGTAGGTGATGCCATCCAGCCGTGTCTTTCTCTGTCGCCCCCTTCTCCTCCTGCCCCCAGGCTTTCCCAGCATCGGGGGCTTTTCCAGTGAGTCGCCTCTTTGCATCAGGTGGCCAGAGGGCTGGAGCTTCAGCTTTAGCATCAGTCCTTCCCGTGGATATGCGGGGTTGACTGCCTTTAGGGTCGACTGCTTTGATCTCCCTGCTGTCCAAGGGACTCTCAAGAGTCTTCTCCAGCACCACTGTTTGAAAGCATCAATTCTTTGAGTGATAACTATAATGGGAAAAATGACAAAAATGGAGAAAGGTAAGACGGTCGGCATCTGCTGTGCTTTCTGAACCCTGTGCGTGGGGTGCAGGTGCAGCTGGACCCCAGACCCCGGCCAGTGCCTCCCAGGGCTGGGCCTCCACCTCCGAGCATCCTCGGGCTGCAGCCGCGCCCGTGGCTCAGAGGGGGGTGTGTTCCTGCCGCGGCCCCGCACAGCCCTGCCTTCTCCTGGCAGCCGGGGCCTGATCACTCCCTTGGCAACGTCACCGCTCTCTGTTGTGGCCCTGTGACGCAGTGAGTGTGACAGCCTCTCTGTGACCCGGATCCCGCAGGTCAGTCAGAGACCGAGACGGGGACAGGCCAGCCGGGTGCTCAGCTGGCCCAGAGTCGCCGTTCTGGGTCTGACGATTTGAATGGCAAAGGCTCAGGCACTGCCGGCGTGGTCAGACGCTGCGCGGGTCTGACCGCACCAGCCTGTGCCGCTCGTTAGCTCTGTGACCTTGGAAAAAGTCACTGGCCTTCTCTGTGCCTGTTTGCTCATGGTTCGATAATGCCTCATTCACCGGCTTACTGTGAAGACTCAGTAGGTTCATAGGTGTGAAATGTTTATCCCCTGCACACTGGGACAGGGGCACGTGTCACTGTTGGTTGTCCCTGATGCCTTGGACTGCATTCTTCCTGCCACGACGCTCCTATAGGGAAAACCCCAGGATGGGAGGGACCAGCCACGGACTCTTGCACCCTCATCCTCTCCCCTGCGTGGTCCTGGCTCCGCTCGGCAGCAGCTCCCTGACCCCCTGCACCCACACCCCACATCCTCTAGGTCCCTGCTGAGGCCTCCCTGCATCCTTTTTTTTAAGTCACTTAATTATGGTTGTTCCGGGTCTTTGCTGCCACACGCAGCCTTTCTCCGGTTGCAGTGAGCAGTGGCTCCTCTCCAGCTGCAATGCAAGGGCGTCTCAGAGCAATGGCTTTTCTTGCTGCTGAGCATGGACCCTAGGGTTCTCAGGCTCAGTAGCTGCTGCGCACGGGCCTACTTGCCTAGCCGCACGTGGAATCTTCCCGGACCAGGGATCAAACCCGTGTCTCCTGCGTTGGCAGGCAGATTTTTAACCGCTGGACCACCAGGGAAACCCCTCGCTCCCTCGTTGGTGGCTGCAGACTCGCGCCTGATGGAACCCTTGGGCTCGGGCACTGCTTTTCCAGTCCCCAGTCGCTCCTCTCTCCTGCGGCTGCCTCTTAGCACCACTCTCACATCTCTCTACCTGCCCTCCTCTCGTGTGTGTGTGTGTGCTCAGTTGTGTCTAACTCTCTGTGACCCCATGGATTGTAGCCCGCTAGGCTCCTCTGTCCATGGGATTCTCCAGGCAAGAATGCTGGAGGGGGTCGCCATGCCCTCCTCTCGGGGATCTTCCCTACCCAGGGATCAAACCCAGGTCTCCTGTGCCTCCTGCAAGGGGCAGGAGGACTCTTTACTGCAGAGCCACCTGGAAGCCCTTAAATTCATTTGACTTCAGTAGAAAAATTAAAAATGAGTAGATGAGCGCACACCTGTGCATGCATAGACACACAAATACACACTGAAATGGAGGCCTGTGGAAATGAAGGCAGCTGTCCAGGCGCAAAGACCTGGCCAGACCACGATGGGGCGTGCGCCCAGGGGCCGTCTCTCAGATCTGTGCTCCTGATCAGGACAGAATCCTCCGCGTTCGTGAATGTGCATCCCGTTCGTGTTGACAAGCAGGGATGGTGGAAAGCCCTGAGGATGGGATGCCTTGGACCTTTTGCCACGGCTCCTATAGGGAAAACCCCAGGATGGGAGGGACCAGCCACGGACTCTTGCACCCTCATCCTCTCCCCTGCGTGGTCCTGGCTCCGCTCGGCAGCAGCTCCCTGACCCCCTGCACCCACACCCCACATCCTCTAGGTCCCTGCTGAGGCCTCCCTGCATCCTTTTTTTTAAGTCACTTAATTATGGTTGTTCCGGGTCTTTGCTGCCACACGCAGCCTTTCTCCGGTTGCAGTGAGCAGTGGCTCCTCTCCAGCTGCAATGCAAGGGCGTCTCAGAGCAATGGCTTTTCTTGCTGCTGAGCATGGACCCTAGGGTTCTCAGGCTCAGTAGCTGCGCACGGGCCTACTTGCCTAGCCGCACGTGGAATCTTCCCGGACCAGGGATCAAACCCGTGTCTCCTGCGTTGGCAGGCAGATTTTTAACCGCTGGACCACCAGGGAAACCCCTCGCTCCCTCGTTGGTGGCTGCAGACTCGCGCCTGATGGAACCCTTGGGCTCGGGCACTGCTTTTCCAGTCCCCAGTCGCTCCTCTCTCCTGCGGCTGCCTCTTAGCACCACTCTCACATCTCTCTACCTGCCCTCCTCTCGTGTGTGTGTGTGTGCTCAGTTGTGTCTAACTCTCTGTGACCCCATGGATTGTAGCCCGCTAGGCTCCTCTGTCCATGGGATTCTCCAGGCAAGAATGCTGGAGGGGGTCGCCATGCCCTCCTCTCGGGGATCTTCCCTACCCAGGGATCAAACCCAGGTCTCCTGTGCCTCCTGCAAGGGGCAGGAGGACTCTTTACTGCAGAGCCACCTGGAAGCCCTTAAATTCATTTGACTTCAGTAGAAAAATTAAAAATGAGTAGATGAGCGCACACCTGTGCATGCATAGACACACAAATACACACTGAAATGGAGGCCTGTGGAAATGAAGGCAGCTGTCCAGGCGCAAAGACCTGGCCAGACCACGATGGGGCGTGAGCCCAGGGGGGCCGTCTCTCAGATCTGTGCTCCTGATCAGGACAGAATCCTCCGCGTTCGTGAATGTGCATCCCGTTCGTGTTGACAAGCAGGGAGGTGGAAACCTGGCAGAAAGAGACCTGAGTGTCCAGGTGCCTCTTCCTGTCAATGATTCTAGGTTAACAGGGCCCTCTGTGGAGTGGCCCCCGCCCACCACCCCTGCCTCAGCTCTTAGAGCAGGTGAGACAGCCTGATGGTCACAGTAGCTGACACACACCCCGTGTGAACCCCACTCTTTCCCTGCCCCCTACGCGATGCCCAGGCTGGGGGAGGTGCCCGCTCCCCAGAGACAGGCAGGCAGGCAGGCTGGCCCTGTCCTGGTCTTTCTGCTTAGGCTTTCCCCTCCCTCGTCTCGCTCCTTAGAGACGCGGAGGATCCTGTGAAGAACCTGGAGGACGAACACGTGCCTCTGATTTGGAACTTCTTTGTCACAGGCTTCACTCTAAACACATCGGTTCTGGGTCTCATCACATAGTGGAAGGAAAAAACTGAGAGGCTTAGAGGAAGGAAGGAAGGCTCGCCCCAGACGTGTCACCTGTGTGTAAACAGGAATTTTATTGGGCTGCAAGTAATGGACCCACCGCAAGTCGTGGCTTACATGAGATGTGACTTGTCTTTCCCGTAAGACATGGTGGCAGGCAGCCCAGCCTCTCCCCCTGGACCAGTGGAAGGTTCTTTTTCCATCTCTCAAGACTGTGCTTGTGGGGAGGGAAGGGGGAGCTAACGCTCTGTCTGCTCCGTCAGCATCTTAGAGGCGGGCCGTCCGCTCCTACGGGGCCCCGAGGAAACCCACACAGGCCCCTTTCTCCAGCACGTTGAGGGGAAGGGCGTGTGGGGAGGGGGCTGGGGAGGCATTTTAGAGGAATGAATTAGTGGTAGAGTCCGGAACTCCTCGTGGAACAGAATGAAAGCACAGTGGACACCATCAAACAGAACGCAGTTTAACAGGTCTTTCAGCACCCATTCGACGGAGCTCTCCCAAACAGAACAGCCACAGGTGGGCGAAAGCAATCCAGCGGCCGAAGGCAGACGCCGGTCCTCACGTCCAAGGCGTGGAAGGCGTCATGGTGGGGGATGTTCTTGCCAGAAATGTGGCATCTGACCTGGGCCCGTGCGTTCCTCAGGCTTCTGCGTGGCGACGGTCTTTGGCAGAAGCCCCTCCGCGTGACCCTGGCATGTTCCTTGATCCACACTGGTATGGGGGATCCCGGAGACGGTGGTGAAGGATGCCTGGGATCTGTCCTCACTCCTCCTGCTGAGAAACTAGCTTAAGGAGCAGGAATGTGGGCGAGAAGGCAGGAGCCTCCGAGGTGAGCCCGGATCTCGGAGAGCTTCTAGAGGCTTGTGGTCCCCAAGCTGCCCTCCGCCAAGACAGAGTGGTAGCAGCATGTGCCCACCCCACCTCCCATGGCTGTGCCCGTGTGCGTGACCAGCCAGCCGGCCAGAGGCCCTCCCTGCTTGCTCCCAGGTGAGAAAGCGTGGAGGACCGTGGGAGTGACATGGCAGGGCTGCTCTGGAACCTGCTGTCGTGTCAGAGAAAAGAAGGCCATCCGGAAGCCACCTGAGGCGCCAGAAGCACAGCTCGTGACCCTGTGCTGGCAGCACCCCGTGACGGGCCCTGACCGCCTGTGTTCAGGGAGCAGGTGGGCTAGGGGACCCGGCCGCGCTGTCTGAATGAGAGACATGGTCATTCTGACTGAAACTCCCCGAACTCCGACTGCTTACGTGGGCAGAACAGAGAGTGTCCCCAGGTCACAGGTGCCTCCACAGAGCCTCCCATGATGCCGTGGGAACAAGGGGAGGGCGGCCTACTGACAGAGACCGCCGGAGGCCTGCTCAAGATCTGCTTGGCGGCGCAGCGCTGGGCGGGGGCAGAAGGCTGAGACCCTCCCCTGGTGACCAGCTGCTCTCCACGGGGCCTCGGGCCTGCACAGGGGCCCTCCTGGTCCGCCCCCCGAGGGCCTCTGGACGCGGCAGGAAGCCCCGGCTTGGGGAGCACTAACCTCACGGGTGATCTGAGTGGTGGCCCCGGGGAGCCCCATCCAGTCTCTGCCGCGGAGGGCCTGGAGGAGCCCCGAGAAGCTGCAGTAAGGCACTTGGGGAAGAGGGGGGAGCAGGCTGAGGGCGGGGCTCAGGCGAAGTCAGGGAGCTTGCTATGCGGTTTCCTAATTATGTCCTGCCACCCCCTAGGTCTGCACACACTCTTGCCACACAGAACGCTTTCCCTTTCCTCCTGCGCAGCGCTCCTTTCCCCTTGGGCTCCGGGGGCGGCACCGCCTCCAGCAGGCCCGCTGTCCTGCCGCGCGGCTGGGGCCGACCGCCCGGTCCCGTTCCTGCCCCTCCAGCACGGCCCCAGAGAGCACTCGGCACCGGGGCGGGCTCCAGCTGCTGGCTCTTCAGGCAGGAGAGGTGTGCAGGGCCCGGCTGTCTTGTCCCTTCCGGGGCCTGACCCAGACCTGGACCTTCCCCGGGTGTCTGTGGGTGGAGGGGCGGCAGGGACGGCAGAAGCTGGGACTTCCTAAGGTAAACGCCGTCTCTGGACACCGCCAGGCCTTCAGGTGTGGAATCAGCCCCTGGGCTGTGACTCTCGATGGGGGTGGCGCCGAGCCCACTCACGGCTTCCAGCGGCCCTCTGCAGGCCTCGCCACCGGGCTGCTCTAGCGTCACGGGGTCAAGGCCCGGGGTGGGAGGGGATGAGGACGCTAGGGCAGCACACACTTGTCCTCGGCTCAGCGTCCAATTCGGACGGAAGAGTCATCACAGAGAAGGAGTTATAAGGCCAAGGCGAGACTGAGACACCCCCCGCTCATGCCACCGCCTCTGGTGTGAACATTTTAAAACAGAGGGTTAGACTTCGCCGGCTGACTCCCCAGACTGTTTCCAGCGGGGAAGCGTGCCTTCCTGGAAAGTGTTTCTCCCCGGCCACGCTTCACTGCTCACTCTTTGGAATGTGTGGTATTCATGATTTATCTGATCTCTTGAAATGCAAGCTGGCCTCTTGCCCACAGAGAGCGCTGGGGCAGGTAAGCCCAACGGTCAGGACTTCCCTCCCCTTGGCCAAGGACCTCCGCTGGTCAGCTTGGGTTCCAGAAGGAAGCCAATGGAGGATCCAGGTCAGGCACTCAGATGTGTAAGCCGGAGGTTCTTCTCGGGGCAGGGGATGTCTCAAGGAGCTTCCCAGCATGCACAGAGCTTGGCGGAGGCGCATTCGGTAGATGAGTGACCCCTGGATACACGGGCGGGACGAGAACCTTGGAAGCCGTGGCCAGGATCCGGGGGAAGCATCGGACGTAACACAGACTAAATGAGATCGTCTGGCGGCGCCTCCCAGCTGCGCGGAGGGTGCAGCCCGAGCTCTCTCTTTCCCACGGGGCCCCAAAGAGGGCTCGCCTGCATCCGTTTTAAGGCAGACTCCACCACCCGGGGGGCCGGGCTTCGGCCGTCACATCGCCTCCTGGACGAGGCGTCGGGGTGGCGAGGCGGACCGAGGCGAGTTGCCGTCAGCGGTTCAGGAAGAAGGACTTGAGGCTCTGGAAGAAGACGGACTTCTGCCTCTGCTTCTGCTTCTTCTTAATGATGGGCACCCAGACCAGCCCGCACACCAGCATCATGAGTCCCAGCGACAGGAAGGCCGGGCCCACCATCTTCAGGACCTTGAGGCTCGTGCTGCCCATGGACAGGGTGTAGGCCAGGCAGGTGATGACCACCCCGAAGAGGAGGATGGCGCCGCCCACGGACATGACGACGACGGGCTTGCGGTAGATCTCCCAGTTGCTGCGGGGGGTGGCGGTCCAGACGGACTCGCTTCTGGAGCTGATGCACAGGGAGCTGGCCGTGTGGCTGGGCAGCAGGTCCTTGGCCTCGGGAGATTTCTCATCAACCTCCAGGGCCTTGGGGAGGGCCTCCATGGTCACAGCTCCTGGGGCCTGGGCGCCTGGTGCCGGCGACAGTTAGAACCGAGGGCGAGGACTCCTCACATGCCCTTCCTGTGCTCCGCATCCGTCTCCAGCCTGGCTCTCAGTGCTGGGGTCAAAGAGGAAAAGCAGATGAGATCCACATGAGTGAGAAGCCTCTCAAGCTGGTATTTTTTTTTTTTTCCATGTGAGAGATAAATAGGATATCATTCTAACCAACTGTGGGGCTTCCAGGGTAGCTGTAGCCCAGAGGGTTGCAAAGAGTCAGACACAGCTGAGCAACTAACACTCAGTGGGGGTGGGGACCGGAAAGGGGACGTGATGGAAGCTTCTGGAGGGCCGTCATGTGCTAGCTCTCTGGCCACAGCCGGTGACGTAGGTGTGCACTGTTTGAGCTGCACACGCTGATACGACTGCTCTCCTGTGCGTGTGCTAAAGATCGATACGATGCTTAAGCACAGAACATTTAAAATATAGCTAAATGCAGTATGTTCCTTTTTTGGATCCAGACTAGAAGAAGCCAAGTGCACCTCTTGGGGTGGTTTTAGGGAAGCGTGAATGTGGATTGGATGTCAGATGACACGGACACAGTTTGTATTGGGGAACTCCTTGGTGGCCCAGTGGTCAGGACTCGGTGTTTTCACTGCTGTGGGTCCAAGTTCAATCCCTGGTCGAAGAACTAAAATCCCACAAGCCCTACGGTGTGTCCAAAGATTTTTTTTGTATTTAGTATTATAAGGATATTGTGGACACAGAAGAAAGCATCTTCGTGGATATGGAGGTACATCTTGAAACCACAGACAAGGAGAATGTGTGTCAGTGCCGTGATTTACAGGAAAACATGAATCTCCAGGTCAGATATAACAAAATGTGAAAGATTATAAAAACCTTCTTATGGAAGATGGATGTATGGAAGTTGATTGGCTATCTCTGCTTTTATGTATGACTGCAAATGTCTGTAATTAAATGAGACACTGACTGTACAAACGGACAACAGCCAGACCCATGTGAGAGCGGAACCCTGACCCAGAGCTTGCAGCAACCAGCTTGAGAAACCACCGGCCCAGGGAGCCCGCCCACACCCGCTAAGCCCGACTCTCAGGAGATCACACCACTGTCCCTGGTAGCCAGCCCCACAGCCCAGGCAGTAACAGAGGACAATGGCTTTGACAAATGCACCAAAACTGTACCAGGAGGAAAGTCCTTGCAGCCAATGGCGAACCAGTGGTGCTGGAATAACTGAATATTCGTGTGGAAAAGACAAAACTTGCCCCCACCTCATGCCATCAACAAAAAATGAATTCAAGGGCTTCCCTGGTGGCTCAGTGGTAAAGAATCTGCCTGCTGATCCAGGAGATATGGGTTTGATCCTTGGTCTGGAAAGATCCCACATGCTGCAGAGCAACTAAGCCTGTGCACCACAACTACTGAGCCTGTGCTCTAGAGTCCAGGAGCCCCAGTCTTGAAGCCCACACACCCTGAAGCCTGTGCTCCGCAACAAGAGAAGCCACCAAAATAAGAAGCCCATGCACCGCGGCTGGAGATTCGCCCCTGCTCGTCACAGTTAGAGAAAAGCCCACACAGCAAGGAAGATCCAGCACAGGCAAAAATAAATAAAGTTACAAAAAAAGAAGCTCTTAATTTAAAAAAAAAAAAAAAAAAATTGAGATAGATCATGGGCAAAACTTGAACATAAAAGCGAAAATCATAAAGCTTTTAGGAAAAATAAAATAGGAGAATATCTTTGTGACCTGAGGGTCGACAACATTTCTTAGAACAGGGATGGCAATAGGCAAGGAAGAAAAGAAAATCAATACATTAGATTTCATCACAATTTAAAATTCCTGGTCATTAAAAGCTACCAGAAGGAAATGAATAGACAAGCTATGGACTAGGAGAAAATTTTACCAAAATAGATATTTGTGAAAAGGTTTGCGTCTGGAATATGTGAAGCACTACTACCTGGGATTAATAACAACACAAAGAGCAGAATGTGAAAAGGTGGGCAAAAGATTTGGACAGAGACTTAATGAGAGAAGAGAAATAGAAGAAGAAGAAATCCATGAGAAAACTTGACATGCCATTTAAATGAAGGATGAGATGCAAATGAAAGCCACAAGGAGGTACAGCCACTCACTAGAAGGGTTGAAATTTAATCATCTCACAGTGCAGACGCTGGCGAGAGTGGGCAGCAGCCAGAGCCCCTGCGCACCGCCGCGGGAAACGTCAAATGGCATGGCCGCTGCGGAGCCAGGTTGAATAGTTTCTTACAAAGTGAAACATACGGCTTCCTCCTGAGCCAGCAATTCCAGTCCAAGATAAATGGAAATCTATGTCCCCCAAAGACTTGTTATATGAGTATTCACAGCAGCTTAGTGCATAGTAGCTCAAGCCAGAAAACAACCCGAAAGTCCACTAACAGGAGAAAAGACGAACACACGTTCATTCATCACTATGCAACATACTACTAAACATGAAGAGGAACCAGCTTTGGATTCACACATGGCATGGATGAGCCTCACTGATGTGATGGGTGAAAGAAGTCAGATACGAATGAATACAAAGAGTGTATGTGTCCATTTAGATGACCACCTAGAATCTTCTAAGGACTAATCTAAGTGACACAGCTCAAAACAGCGGGGGTAGGGGTGAGGTGGAAATAGCTGGGACTTTCTGGAGTCGGGTCGATGAGGATGTTCCATCTGTTGTTATCCGTGTGGGTTACACAGAGCATTCATTTGTCAACACCATGTGTATAAATTATACCCTGTGAAAAAGAACCGTAAAAGTCATAGTAGTAACAAGCAAGCGGGTCAGGCTGGGGAGCAGGGGGAAGCACAGTTAAACCAGGAATAGCAGAATGTGGACAATGGTTGAAGCCCTAGAATGGAAATTGGGATCCAGGGGGCAGGAAATGTTAACCCAGCAAAGGAAAGTGGGCATGTGGGCCAAGGCAAAGTGACCCCAGAATAGAGCAGAGAAGGAAGTCTGGGAGGTGAGAGGGTCACCTGGCTGTTACGGGAACCTCCATGCTGATTGTGAGGAGGAGGAGATCCCGAGAGAAAGAGAAGGCGCTTCCTGGAGAGGCTGGGGTCTGCAGACGGAAGATGGGGGCAGAGGTGGGGATGGAAGCAGAGGGAGAGAGAACAAGATGCTCACTGTTTCCACCTCGTCTCTGGAAAGATACCATCCCTCGAAGGAAAACGGACTCTCAGGGATGCAGGAGGCCCTCGACAGAGCAGCAGGTGGCTTAGGTTGGCTAGGAAGTGTGCCCAGGAGGGACTGCCTCTTAATCATGTCAGAGCTTGTCTCCTTCTCTGTGGTGTATTGTGACTGACCGGGTGTTTGGAGACCCTGCCCACGAATGTCTGCCTCTTCAGCGTTTGCCCTTCGGCCTGTGATCCCCAGGCTGCGCCGCCGTCCTCTGCTCACAGTGCTCCCCGACACCGCGGCCAACGCCAGACGCGGAGCCTCAGACACGAGTCAGACCACGTCCCTGCTCAGCAGCGTCTCTGAGAAACGAGGTGAAGGGACGTCTCAGATGAGAGGGGAGAGGACAGCAGGAACCTTCCGACTCTTTCTGAGGCCCTCCTACGTTCCTCCTCCAGCTTGCGGTGGGGTGGGGTGCGTGGATCACGCAAGCTGGCGAGCAGCACCGGGTGTCTGAGACAGGAAGGCCACAGACTTTTCCCTCCGTGGAGTCTCGAGTGTCTGAGATGCACCCCTTAACAGGACGGCAGTTGAAAATGAAGTCACTGGGTCACCGCTCCCGAGTCCTTGCAGGGCAGGGCCTGGGGCTTCCTCGGCTGCCTGCGCGCCCTGGTACAGTGAGGACCACTTACTGCCTGGGGCTCAGGGGTCACCAGGCCCGTGTTGAATGGCTCACTAAGAAGGGACGCCGCGGCGGGAAGGCTCGGCACTGCAGGGTCAGGCCCCATTGGCATTCCTCCCCATCCACCCGTCACCCAGCCCCTTTGCTCTTGGGGGGTGCGTGGAGAGATGGGACTGATGAACTCGGGGGCAGGAGAGGCAGCTGTGAGGAGCAGGGGCACATCTGACCCCCTCACGCTCCCTCCCTGCTCTCTGATAGATGGACATCGCGCTAGGACTGGGTACCCTCTGCTGGCTGGCCTTCCTAAAATCTCCAAGGCGCCTCCACGGCCGCTCCTAACAGAAGCAGCCCTTAGGGTGTCGGGGAAGGGTGGACACGCCATGTCATAACAACAACGGCCGTTTCGCAGACTTTTGCTGCGGCTGGCAACTGGGCTGAGTGCCTTGTCTTGGCAAGGCACTGAGGATGGGACGATTATAACCCCATTTTGCAGGCGAGAAAACGGAGGGTCAGAGAGGTTAAGGGCGTTGCCCAAAGTTACTCAGCAGGTGCGTAGCGAACCAGGCTAGAAACGGGAGTGGAGGAGCCTGTCTGGCTCCCGAGGCTGGACTCCAGTCTATCCTGCTCCCCTTCGGGAAGGTTTTGAGGTTTGGATTTTCTTTTGAACAAGCTGCGCCGCCGTCCTCTGCTCACAGTGCTCCCCGACACCGCGGCCAACGCCAGACGCGGAGCCTCAGACACGAGTCAGACCACGTCCCTGCTCAGCAGCGTCTCTGAGAAACGAGGTGAAGGGACGTCTCAGATGAGAGGGGAGAGGACAGCAGGAACCTTCCGACTCTTTCTGAGGCCCTCCTACGTTCCTCCTCCAGCTTGCGGTGGGGTGGGGTGCGTGGATCACGCAAGCTGGCGAGCAGCACCGGGTGTCTGAGACAGGAAGGCCACAGACTTTTCCCTCCGTGGAGTCTCGAGTGTCTGAGATGCACCCCTTAACAGGACGGCAGTTGAAAATGAAGTCACTGGGTCACCGCTCCCGAGTCCTTGCAGGGCAGGGCCTGGGGCTTCCTCGGCTGCCTGCGCGCCCTGGTACAGTGAGGACCACTTACTGCCTGGGGCTCAGGGGTCACCAGGCCCGTGTTGAATGGCTCACTAAGAAGGGACGCCGCGGCGGGAAGGCTCGGCACTGCAGGGTCAGGCCCCATTGGCATTCCTCCCCATCCACCCGTCACCCAGCCCCTTTGCTCTTGGGGGGTGCGTGGAGAGATGGGACTGATGAACTCGGGGGCAGGAGAGGCAGCTGTGAGGAGCAGGGGCACATCTGACCCCCTCACGCTCCCTCCCTGCTCTCTGATAGATGGACATCGCGCTAGGACTGGGTACCCTCTGCTGGCTGGCCTTCCTAAAATCTCCAAGGCGCCTCCACGGCCGCTCCTAACAGAAGCAGCCCTTAGGGTGTCGGGGAAGGGTGGACACGCCATGTCATAACAACAACGGCCGTTTCGCAGACTTTTGCTGCGGCTGGCAACTGGGCTGAGTGCCTTGTCTTGGCAAGGCACTGAGGATGGGACGATTATAACCCCATTTTGCAGGCGAGAAAACGGAGGGTCAGAGAGGTTAAGGGCGTTGCCCAAAGTTACTCAGCAGGTGCGTAGCGAACCAGGCTAGAAACGGGAGTGGAGGAGCCTGTCTGGCTCCCGAGGCTGGACTCCAGTCTATCCTGCTCCCCTTCGGGAAGGTTTTGAGGTTTGGATTTTCTTTTTGAACAAGGTGGGCAGTGAGTGGGGAGCACGTTTGAAATGGGGCGCGGGCTGTGAACAGAACTGCAGGGGTGGCTGCTACGGGTGAGGGGTTTCAGCCTGACACTGCCGGGTGGAGCTGCTGAGGACGTGGAGGCTGCAGCCGGGGACCCTGAGCGGCAACCAGCGGAGCAGCAAGAGGCCTGTGGCAGTGGCCACAAAGCCCCACACCGTCATCCCAGGGGAGCACAGAACGCCAGGGACCTGCCCCTCTCTCCCCTTGGAGCGTCTCCTTTAGCAGCTCCATGGGGCTGTTTAGTTGGTAAGCCATGGTCTTTTGCAGCCCTGTGGACTGTAGCCCGCCAGGCTCCTCTGTCCATAAGATTTCCCAGACAAGAATACTGGAGTGGGAGTACATGTCCTTCTTCAGGGGATCCTCTCGAGTCAGGGACCCAATCTGCGTCTCCTGCCTTGGAAGGCGGGTTCTTTACTGCTCAGCCACCTGGGAAGCCCCAGCGCTTGTGAGGATGCTACTGTTGCTATCATTCCCATTTTACAGCTTGTGAAACTGAGGCTCAGAGCTGCCTGACCCTGGACCCCGGACCTTACACTGCCCTGCGCTTGCTCAAGGATGGAGCCTGCCCTTCCCCTTCACTTGACGCTGTCAGTGTGAATAGGTTGTCAGATTTAGCCAGTAAAATGTCAAGGTGCCCAGTTAAATTTCCATTTCAGGTAAGCAGTGGATGCTTTTCCTTATAAGAACGTTCCAAATGTGGCCTTGGGCATCCTTATGCTGAGAAATTCAAATGTAGCTGGCCTCCTTGTAACACATCTGCAAGGCTGATATCCTAAGAGGCCGCATCGTGCTCAGGGCTGGGTTATCGGTCCTTTCCCGAGCCTCTCCGCCCCAGTGGCAGCCAGACTATTCTGGGAATTGCAGGGAGCGAGAGCAGGGGGACAGGGCTCACGTCTGACAGCCGGGAGGTGGCCAAGAGGGAAGGGCCTCTGGTGGGAGAAGCGGGGAGGACAGGTTGCAAAACACAAGGGAGAGAGAGAACAGGATTCCTGAGGAAGACCAAGCGTGGGTTTGTGTTTGGAACCCCGAGATGTGGAGGGTCCAGCTCTTTCCCCACCAGAGTCCCCATAACACCCCACCCAGCTGTCGCCGCTGGCCGCCCCCATCAGACATTCCCTTGGTGGCCCCGTCCCTCTGATGAGGTGAGTGCCTGAGCTGAGAAAGTTTCTGAATCCTCTGCTGCTGTCCCCCAGGCAGGGCCGGCTGTCTGTCAGCTACCCCCAGTGCTTCTAGGGAGGGACGTTCTCCAAAGGTTCCACTCCATCTAGACAGGGCCCCTTGGCTCGCTCTTCACCCGCCCCCGACCAGCGCCCAGGCCCTGCCCGGTGACAAGCTGGAGAAACGGCTCCGGTGGTAACATCCACTTTTCCTCAGTGGGTGGACCCCGAGGCAGCGTCTGCCTTGCACATTTTGTCTGCGTTTATACCGCCAGCCTGGTTTCCCCTTCCTGGCGTGGAGCCTGCCCCTGCCCCTGCCCCGCCCCTCCCCGCGTGCTGTGACTTGCTTTCCTGCACCTGCCTTGGGCACCTGCCACACCTGCAGCTGGGGAGGACGGACCCGCGGACGCTGAGGTCTGATGGGGAAGCCCAGGAGGATGGTCTGGGTCTGAGGTCCCTCGTGCACTCTGGGATCCGAGGACCGTTGAGCGCTTTGAAGTCAGGCTGTTTCGCTCCTGCTTCTGTCAGCGTTTGGGAGGGTGGTCCCCGCCACGGGCAGCGCAAGGAGAAGCCTGGATACGGTGCTGAAGGCAGAAGTGGCTGCCTGTACACAGCTCCCCTTCCTCCAGGCCAGCGCCAGGAGGGCCCCTTATCCCACCAGCCCTCTCCCAACGTCCCAGGGCGTAGCCTCCCTCCGCCGATGTAGCTGGCCTGCCTTGTAACACATCTGCAAGGCTGATATCCTAAGAGGCCGCATCGTGCTCAGGGCTGGGTTATCGGTCCTTTCCCGAGCCTCTCCGCCCCAGTGGCAGCCAGACTATTCTGGGAATTGCAGGGAGCGAGAGCAGGGGGACAGGGCTCACGTCTGACAGCCGGGAGGTGGCCAAGAGGGAAGGGCCTCTGGTGGGAGAAGCGGGGAGGACAGGTTGCAAAACACAAGGGAGAGAGAGAACAGGATTCCTGAGGAAGACCAAGCGTGGGTTTGTGTTTGGAACCCCGAGATGTGGAGGGTCCAGCTCTTTCCCCACCAGAGTCCCCATAACACCCCACCCAGCTGTCGCCGCTGGCCGCCCCCATCAGACATTCCCTTGGTGGCCCCGTCCCTCTGATGAGGTGAGTGCCTGAGCTGAGAAAGTTTCTGAATCCTCTGCTGCTGTCCCCCAGGCAGGGCCGGCTGTCTGTCAGCTACCCCCAGTGCTTCTAGGGAGGGACGTTCTCCAAAGGTTCCACTCCATCTAGACAGGGCCCCTTGGCTCGCTCTTCACCCGCCCCCGACCAGCGCCCAGGCCCTGCCCGGTGACAAGCTGGAGAAACGGCTCCGGTGGTAACATCCACTTTTCCTCAGTGGGTGGACCCCGAGGCAGCGTCTGCCTTGCACATTTTGTCTGCGTTTATACCGCCAGCCTGGTTTCCCCTTCCTGGCGTGGAGCCTGCCCCTGCCCCTGCCCCGCCCCTCCCCGCGTGCTGTGACTTGCTTTCCTGCACCTGCCTTGGGCACCTGCCACACCTGCAGCTGGGGAGGACGGACCCGCGGACGCTGAGGTCTGATGGGGAAGCCCAGGAGGATGGTCTGGGTCTGAGGTCCCTCGTGCACTCTGGGATCCGAGGACCGTTGAGCGCTTTGAAGTCAGGCTGTTTCGCTCCTGCTTCTGTCAGCGTTTGGGAGGGTGGTCCCCGCCACGGGCAGCGCAAGGAGAAGCCTGGATACGGTGCTGAAGGCAGAAGTGGCTGCCTGTACACAGCTCCCCTTCCTCCAGGCCAGCGCCAGGAGGGCCCCTTATCCCACCAGCCCTCTCCCCAACGTCCCAGGGCGTAGCCCCTCCCCTCCGCCGGCCGTGTACCTCCAGCTCACAGGCTCTAAGCGAAGTTAAAACCGTCGCCAGGAAAGTGGAAGGAGGGGCGAGGGGACCACTGCCTCCTTACTTACTGTCCTCAGTGGTGTTCTTCAGGGGGAGATCGGGGACCTGGGGGTCGTGCACAGCTGGTGCCAGGACGAAGCAGGTGGGGAGTGTCTGCTCAAGTTCTGCATCCCAGCCCCAGGCAGCCTCCCTGGGCCCCTCCAGCAGCCAGTGTGCCACGAATCCCAGCGCGGAGCCTGCCGCGGGGATGAGCTCACCAGGATGTGGGCTAATGGGTTAACCCTTGGTGGGCCGCTGGCAGAGGCACTTGCGATCGGCTTTGGCTCAGCTCTGCCCAGCCTCTATTAGATGAGTCTGGTGAAAAATTAATGAGGCTTCTCTGCAGCCCGTCTTCAGGTTTTGGGGAGATGAGCACGCGGCTGGTGTGCGGGCAGGGCTGCTCCCCGATGCAGGCTGGGAATTCGGGGACGCCCGGATGCCTGGGTCAGCGGAGTGTGTGATGGGGAGGGCAGTGACTGCCAGGAAGTGGGTTCCCCGGCGTCTGCACGGCCTGGGTCCAGTGCAGGCCTTGGCCACGGGACCTGGGAGGCCCGTTTGTTCTGGATGTGGGCGAAAGCAGGTGCAGACTTATGTAACATCCTTGGTTCCAAGACGGCAGGGGCACCTCTGGGAGCTCCCCAAGGCTGTGGCGGGCACCCTGTGTGACCCAGTGTCAGGACCCCACAGGCAAAGGTCAGAGGAGCACGTCGGGTCCTGCCCCACTGGGTCCAGGCATCTTGAAACCGGGGCGAAGCGGCATGCTCGCCCTTGCTTCTCCATCTTCCCTGACGGCGCCCCTGTGCTTTTCCTTACTTACTGTCACTTACTGTGCTGTTACTTATCATGGTGATAAGCAGTGAGGAATGTCCCTGCAGCCCAGGGTAGGGTTTCCACCTCTGTGAGCTGTTGCTTTCAAAAGCGAGGTGTGATGTGATGCCCAGTGGATGGTGGACGCGAGTCTGTACCCTGCCTAAAGCCAACAAGGAAGCCAGGCTGACCCTCTGTTCCAAAAGCCCCGGGAAGACCAGCGTCACTTCTCCCTGCTTGGGAGCCCCAGGGTGAGGGCTTCCTTGCCACGGAAAGAGCACAGGTTGGGCTCCCTTGGAGGCCTGTAGGGGAGGCTCTCCCAGGAGGGACCCTGGGAAGCCATGACAGGAGTGGCATCTCGGGAGGTAACGTTTCCAGCGGGGGAAGGCTCTGCAGAGGCCCCTGAGGGATGAGGGGCCAGAGAAGCAGAGGGCGGGAGGGCCAAATCGAAGCGCCTGGCGTGAGAAGAAGCCTGAAGTGATGACTTTGCAATGCAAATAATCAGATCATTTCTTTTCCCCTCGGTTCAGATGTCTACGTTTTCCCTCACCCTCCGAGGGCATGGCAGGTCGTAGACGCACAGTTGTCAGAAACACAGACCCTTATTTTGCGTTTCCTCCTTCCAAGTCCAGCCCCAGTCTAAGTACTTTCTCTGTCCAGTGATCCTCCCACTTAATCCTGTCGGGTCGGGGTGTGCTGTCCTTGTATTAGGCTCTGCACAAATGACTTCTCTGAGCCTTAGTTGTTTTTCATTTGTTAAGTGGATGTGGTCCTTGCTGCCTTAGAGAGCTTTTGTGAGGCTTGTGGAAGAAAATGCATATACCGAGGGCTTAAGGAACATATGCACAGCTTCCCTGTAGCTCAGATGGTAAAGAATTCACCTTCAAGGCAGGAGACCCGGGTGTGATCCCTGGGTCAGGAAGATCCCCTGGAGGAGGGCATGGCTACCCACTCCGGTATTCTTGCCTGCAGAATCCCATGCACAGAGGAGCCTGGCGGGCTACTCTCAAAGAGTTGGACATGACTGAGTGACTAACACTACTGTATATTGTATATGAATACATAATTCATGTGCTACATAATTGTAATATGTAATACATGATATGTGGTTAATGTATCACATATTAGATACAATGTGTATATTATGTATTATGTATGTATGTATATAATATCAATGTATATATGTACACGTGTATGTATGTATGTATGTATGTATGTATGTGTGTGTGTATATATGCACATCCACAGACTGGGGGAGCAAGTGTCCAGGAACGAGCTGGGCCATCTGCAGGCTCCCCCTAGCAGGACAGAGGAGGGGACCTGAGAAGACAGACTGGACCCTGGAGGGTTGGCTCCAAAGGCCCCAGGGTGGCCTCAGGGGCAGGGCTGCTGCGGCAGTTGTGGCATCCGAGGGGCAGAAAGCAGGCCCAAGCCCTGTCTGGGGGGTGGCTGGTCCCCACCCCAAACACACACAGCCCCGTAGCTCGCCACTGCTCCAGCTCAGCTCTGCGCCCTCGCCGGCTAGCCCAGAGGTCCGTGTACACATGGTCCAGGATAACCAGCCGCCACCCCAGTACGACGGGCGGCCGGCACTCTTTCTTCACTTGTCACTCTTCTACACTTTCTTTTTTATTCTCTTGCTGCCCCGTGCAGTTTGTAGGATCTCGTTCCCCAACAAGGAACGGAACCTGGTCCACGGCAGTGAGAGCACCGAGTCCTAACCACTAGACCACCAGAACCTCCCCACTTTCTAGTTTGTTTGTGTGTGTTTTTTTTAAGTATTTTAAAGCAAATCCAAGAACTTTTTTCTTTAGTGAATCCTGGCAAGTGGAGATGTGTATGCCTTCCTTCCTTCCTCTTTTTAAAAACAATAACCACGATGCCATCACAATCTCACTTGAAATGTAAACATTAGTAACCATTCCACCGTCACAGGTGCTTGACGGCCTCAGAAATGTCCTTTTATGGTCAAGGATCTATAAAGAGGGTCCTCCCAAGGGCCAGCCCCACCCTTACGCGCTGTGGTTCCCAGGGCCATCAATAGCTGCCAGGACCTGCCCTCCTCCAGCGGTCTGAGATCCCTGAAGGAGCAGGACCTGAGCCCGACGGCCTGGGCGTGGGTGTGGTCAGAGGGCAGGAGCCGCCAGCTCCTGGGGCGCGGCTGCCATCTAGTGGTGAGATTCGGGTACTGTCGCCCTCTGAAGTTTCATTAGTCCATGACCAGCAATTAGTCTCTGGCCTGGTAATTAACCCTGGAGGCCACTTGGAAAAATCAACTGGTCAGTGTTTGCCGATAAATATCATCTCCCTAAAACAGTCTCTGCAGTGTCAAAATCTGAAAGAATTATGACTTTCAGCTTTTGAATAATTTAGATGACTCCTGTAGTCATCACTTCATCAAATAATTATTATTAAGTCCATTACATACCCGGGCTTCCCTAGTGGCTCAGTCGGTGAAGAATCTGCCTGCAATACAAGAGACCTAGGTTTGATCCCTAGATCAGGAGGATCCCCCGGAGAGGGAAACAACAAACCACCCCAATATGCTTGCCTGGAGAATCCCCCGGACAGAGGAGCCTGGTAGGCTACAGTCCCTGGGGTTGCAATGAGTCCGGCATGACATAGCAACGACCATTACATGCGAGAAGTGTTTCAGGCTAGACATTGGAGAGAAACGGAAGGCCAGGTACACCAACAATTCCAACCCAGAGGGGAAAATGTTTCAATACAGATAGGTCTGTGCTGTGCTTTGAGAATACAAGGGAGGGTCGTTTTAAGACAGACTGGCCTGGACTGATAGCTGGGAAGGAAGGGCGAGGCTTCTTAAAGGAGACGGTGGCTAAGGTGAGTCTTGAAGAGCATGTCGGAGCCAGAGAGAGAGTGACGGAGGGGATGCGGGTGGTGGAGATGATCGGGAGACGGAGAAAACAGGCCACGGGACACACGATCTCAGTTTCTCCGTTTATGAATTCCCCAGGCAATCTGTTGTGACTGTAAGGAATTCAGTTGCAAATGTACAGGATGTGTTCTCATCATGTATTGGTCTTACTATTAATTTTTTACGATTCAGAGTTCTTCTCTTTTATGATGTCTTTGTTCTGGGCTGTGCTGGGTCTTGGTGGCCGGACATGGGCTTGTACTAGTCGCAGAGAGCGAGGGCTGCTCACCGCGGGGCTCCTCTTGTTTCAGAACATGGGCTCTGGGCACACAGGCTCCAGTGCGGTCTCAGTTGTTGCGGTGCTCGGGCTTTGTTGCTCTGAGGCACATGGGACCTTCCTGGGCCAGGGATCCAACCCGTGTCCCCTGCACTCGTGTTTCCCAGCTCCTGGGCGCGGCTGCCATCTAGTGGTGAGATTCGGGTACTGTCGCCCTCTGAAGTTTCATTAGTCCATGACCAGCAATTAGTCTCTGGCCTGGTAATTAACCCTGGAGGCCACTTGGAAAAATCAACTGGTCAGTGTTTGCCGATAAATATCATCTCCCTAAAACAGTCTCTGCAGTGTCAAAATCTGAAAGAATTATGACTTTCAGCTTTTGAATAATTTAGATGACTCCTGTAGTCATCACTTCATCAAATAATTATTATTAAGTCCATTACATACCCGGGCTTCCCTAGTGGCTCAGTCGGTGAAGAATCTGCCTGCAATACAAGAGACCTAGGTTTGATCCCTAGATCAGGAGGATCCCCCGGAGAGGGAAACAACAAACCACCCCAATATGCTTGCCTGGAGAATCCCCCGGACAGAGGAGCCTGGTAGGCTACAGTCCCTGGGGTTGCAATGAGTCCGGCATGACATAGCAACGACCATTACATGCGAGAAGTGTTTCAGGCTAGACATTGGAGAGAAACGGAAGGCCAGGTACACCAACAATTCCAACCCAGAGGGGAAAATGTTTCAATACAGATAGGTCTGTGCTGTGCTTTGAGAATACAAGGGAGGGTCGTTTTAAGACAGACTGGCCTGGACTGATAGCTGGGAAGGAAGGGCGAGGCTTCTTAAAGGAGACGGTGGCTAAGGTGAGTCTTGAAGAGCATGTCGGAGCCAGAGAGAGAGTGACGGAGGGGATGCGGGTGGTGGAGATGATCGGGAGACGGAGAAAACAGGCCACGGGACACACGATCTCAGTTTCTCCGTTTATGAATTCCCCAGGCAATCTGTTGTGACTGTAAGGAATTCAGTTGCAAATGTACAGGATGTGTTCTCATCATGTATTGGTCTTACTATTAATTTTTTACGATTCAGAGTTCTTCTCTTTTATGATGTCTTTGTTCTGGGCTGTGCTGGGTCTTGGTGGCCGGACATGGGCTTGTACTAGTCGCAGAGAGCGAGGGCTGCTCACCGCGGGGCTCCTCTTGTTTCAGAACATGGGCTCTGGGCACACAGGCTCCGGAGTGCGGTCTCAGTTGTTGCGGTGCTCGGGCTTTGTTGCTCTGAGGCACATGGGACCTTCCTGGGCCAGGGATCCAACCCGTGTCCCCTGCACTGGCAAGTGAATTCCCATCCACTGTGCCACCAAGGAAGCGCCTTGGTTTATGATTATACTAGTATTATAGAATTTTGGAACTGGAAAGGATCCTAAAAAACTTCTATCTAATGTGCTTAACAGTTCTTCTGCTAGTATTTCCATGGTGTCTGTTTCCCCCTGCTGAAATGGCAGCATTTTCTTCTGCTTTGGGCAGACAGGCTGGCCCTTGGTCCTGCGTGGACCATGTAATAGTCTACCCAGGGGTCTTCCTGCTTCGATTGGTTCCCTCATCGGACTTCATCTCCAAAGAAAGAGTAAGATTTATCTCTTCCTTCCCTTCCTTTTTCCTTCTTCCCTCCCTCTTTCTCTCCCTCCCTTTATTCCTTCTTTCTCTTTGTTTTTAATCCCACACACAGAGGTAACTACCTGCTCTGGGCCAGGCTGGGCCTTTTGCTCTTGGAGGGCAGAGCCAATGGGACAGGCACTCAGGACCAGGGCACACGGGGTTGAGGGGAGGGTGCCCTGGAAATGGAAGTCAGCTGGGCGGCACGTCCTCTAAGGTGATTTTTGTAATCACTTCTGGAGCACATCAGGCTTTTCGTGGCCTTGGTTACTGGAGGCTCTGGGTGCTCATTTGGGCTTGAGAATGCCTCTCCTGAAAAGAAAGTCAGCACAGCGCCTAAGGAAAGCATGGGGAGAGTGTTAGCCCACTTGAGGAATGGGGTCACTTGTCTGCTGGTAGTCTCCCTGAGGACTTTTTTTTGGCCACTTCTATTGGTCTTTCATTTATTTATCTTTGTTCTTTGGCCTGTGTGGGCCTCCCATCGCAGTGGTTTCTCTCGTCGCAGAGCACTGGCTCTGGGCGCATGCGCTCCAGAGCTCCGGCTCAGTAGTTGAACACATCAGTCCGGCCGCTCTGCGGCACATGGGATCTTCCCAGGTCAGGGATCGAACTGGCGCCCCTTGCACAGCAAGGTGGTGTCCTTACCCACTGGACCACCAGGGAAGCCCCCCCTGAGGACTTTGAGGAGGGCTGTGGCAGCGGATTACAGCCTCTGAGGACGGACACTTCCTCTCTGGCCCGTAAAGTCCCCAATCCAGGCCTGCAAAGACAGTCGCTGGTTTTAACTGACCTTCTCTAGTCCTTCCCGCTGATTTCTCTGTGGACCTGTTTGACTCAAGGCAGCTTTCCTGGGAAGGATCTCAAAACAGGTTACACAGTGTCAGCCAGTGTTTGCCTCGTGCTGGACCCCCAGGAGGAAGGATGACACTGCATCGCTCCCACAGCCTGCTTTGCTCCTGCCAACGTTGCCGAGGGCAGAGCCCTGGACTCAGACTTCCGCCTTCACCAAAACCATGACTCACATACCATCTCTTTCCATCCAGCCCAGACAGGTGGAGGCGCACCGTGAATGCTGCTTCGTGGGTACAGGTCTATCCCCTCCCGAGTCTGGGCTCTGTGAAATTTACCAGGGCCCGCAGACATAGTGAACATTTTTAGAAAAAACACACAGAAAGAAAATCATTTATCAGACTTTTGCTAAAAAGGCAACATTCAATCACTGAGTCTACTAAAACATGACTCAGCACTTACATCATTATGTATAAATTATGTTCAGTGTGGATAGAGTTTGATTGGTTTAATATGACGTAATATTGGATGTCTCCAAGCATGAAGATAAGTACTGCCTTTGAAAGTCCCAAAATGGCCTTGAGAGCTCCTCGAAATTAAGATTTTTCCGGAATCCTGAGGAGATTCAAACCTTGCCCTGTGGTTTCTGCTATTGGCTGAGTTTTCGCTGCGGGTTTGCCTGATAATCACATGGTTGCCGTGGCTCCAGGAACTGCTGAGTTAATGCTGGACTGTGATCTCTGTGCTTCCCAGGGGGCTCAGTGGTAACGAATCTGCCTGCCAAGCCAGAGACCCGAGTTGGGTCCCTGGGTTGGGAAGATCCTTGGAGAAGGGAATGGCCACCCACTCCAGTATTCTGCTTGGAAAATCCCATGGCCAGAGGAGCCTGGCAGGCGACGGTCCACGGGGTCACAAAGAGTCGGACACGACTTAGGGCCTGATCACGAGCACAGCGCTCTTTTGGCGAGAGTAAATGCGGCGAGCAAGTGCGAAGTACTTTCCGCCAACTTACTCAGGTCAGTTTGAAACACCGAGCATAGGCCTTGGCACATGGTAAACGCTGGTGTCATTTTTGTCGTTATTAGCGACGACTCTTTGGGTCAGCCCCTGGGTGGGGGCATGTTAGCCGTGACTGTCCTCTCCACGCCTCACGGTCAGGGTGCTGGAGTCCTGGGAGCCTTGTGGGCAGGGCTGCAGCTCTCCCGTAGTGGCTCTCCACTCTGTGCTCACAGCTTTGAGTCCCAGTCTTGCAGAACACAAGTGAAGGATATTAGAACCCAGAAGCTAACTTGCTTTTTTTTTTTTTTTTAATGTAAATGGCTAATCAGAACTAGTAATTTTATAGGAAAACAGTTGCTCATCTTTTTTTTTTTTTTTGCTGCTCTAATGAAAAGCTTCGTAGAACTATCATATCTGTGGTCCAGACAATGACGTTTATTGAAAGCGATGCACCCACGATTATTTGACCCTGGCTCCTATTTCCCAAGGCTTTAATTATGTTTTGATTGTTACCATGACCACTCCCGATACAGTCGTGAAATACCAGCGCGCCGGCAGTCTGGGATGCTGGTGCTCACGCGTGTGGCCCTGTATGAATGGGTGCATCTCCTTGCGTGGGTGTGTCTGACCTCCAGCAGCGGCGCTAGGAATAGCACCTGTTATTTATTTGCACCGCGTTGTGTCATTGAAAATAGCGATGTCAGCAGAGCCTTCTCCAATCACGGAGAAAAATATTACGGACCTATTACAATTCAGTACTGTAGAGCTGATTGTGTGAGTTGGGTGCCTAGGTTAACTCTGTTGGACGTAGGAACGAACCGGACTCTTTTGGAATGGAACTCATTTGTAAGTTAGGGGACTTAACCTACCCCTGCCTCTTACACGTGTGTGTAAGGGTATCCATAAAAATCCGCCAGTCCTAGCCGGCGACACATCCTTTCCCGCCTCCTCTCCAGTTTCTGGAATTGACCATCAGATGGCGCTTCATACACCCAGCCTTCAACCTGCGGCTCTGCAGAGCCAGACCCCTCCCTGGGCCACCTCCCCCCCTGCTGCCTGTGCATCCCGTCACCCTCACTTACCAGGACACATGGCTTCTCTCCGTGCTGTTGGTGTTCAGCTGCTCAGTCACATCGGACCCTGAGACCCCGTGGACGGCAGCGCGCCCGGCTTTCTTGTCCTTCGCTCTCTCCTGGCGCTGACTCAAACTCACGTCTGTTGCGTCGGTGATGCCACCCAACCATCTGCACTGGGCATGGGAGGCCTTTGGGTTGGGGCAGGGCTGCAGCTCTCCCGTAGCGGCTCTCCACTCTGTGCTCACAGCTTTGAGTCCCAGTCTTGCAGAACACAAGTGAAGGATATTAGAACCCAGAAGCTAACTTGCTTTTTTTTTTTTTTTTTAATGTAAATGGCTAATCAGAACTAGTAATTTTATAGGAAAACAGTTGCTCATCTTTTTTTTTTTTTTTGCTGCTCTAATGAAAAGCTTCGTAGAACTATCATATCTGTGGTCCAGACAATGACGTTTATTGAAAGCGATGCACCCACGATTATTTGACCCTGGCTCCTATTTCCCAAGGCTTTAATTATGTTTTGATTGTTACCATGACCACTCCCGATACAGTCGTGAAATACCAGCGCGCCGGCAGTCTGGGATGCTGGTGCTCACGCGTGTGGCCCTGTATGAATGGGTGCATCTCCTTGCGTGGGTGTGTCTGACCTCCAGCAGCGGCGCTAGGAATAGCACCTGTTATTTATTTGCACCGCGTTGTGTCATTGAAAATAGCGATGTCAGCAGAGCCTTCTCCAATCACGGAGAAAAATATTACGGACCTATTACAATTCAGTACTGTAGAGCTGATTGTGTGAGTTGGGTGCCTAGGTTAACTCTGTTGGACGTAGGAACGAACCGGACTCTTTTGGAATGGAACTCATTTGTAAGTTAGGGGACTTAACCTACCCCTGCCTCTTACACGTGTGTGTAAGGGTATCCATAAAAATCCGCCAGTCCTAGCCGGCGACACATCCTTTCCCGCCTCCTCTCCAGTTTCTGGAATTGACCATCAGATGGCGCTTCATACACCCAGCCTTCAACCTGCGGCTCTGCAGAGCCAGACCCCTCCCTGGGCCACCTCCCCCCCTGCTGCCTGTGCATCCCGTCACCCTCACTTACCAGGACACATGGCTTCTCTCCGTGCTGTTGGTGTTCAGCTGCTCAGTCACATCGGACCCTGAGACCCCGTGGACGGCAGCGCGCCCGGCTTTCTTGTCCTTCGCTCTCTCCTGGCGCTGACTCAAACTCACGTCTGTTGCGTCGGTGATGCCACCCAACCATCTCCTCCTCTGTCATCCCCTTCTCTTCCTCTTTTCCTGTCCACCTTCCAACCCATTCCTGCCTCCGAGTTTCAGGGAAATGAGGTGAGGGACCCAAGCGGTGGGCCTGGCTGATGCTGGACGTATTCTGGAACAAACGCCTTACGTGGCTTCTGAAGTGTCCCCCAGGCTGGTGGCTGGGGGAGCAGGAACGAAGCAGCCGTGGAGAAGTGAAATTACCGCCTATTGCTTCACCTGTGTAACTGGGTTCATAATTAAAACATGACGAGCAGGGGTCATTATGTGCCTCTTTTCCCGACCGTTGTCCTAAAATATGAAAACCACATCTCAGAAGGGGAGCATTCTCAGGATCCCTTAGCAACCTCCAGTGTAACTATCTCCCAGTTTATAAGAACACTCGATTAACTATCGTGTCTCATACCTAGAATATTCAGTGTGTGGAAAAGTCCTGCAGACGGATCCTCCTTGTCCTGAAGCACGTCACGTGCAGGGGGCTTCCCTGGGCACATTTCAGGATTTGTCTGCTGAGAGAGCCTAGAGACGGTCTTCATTAGAACACACTGTTGCTGTTTAGTCGCTAAATCATGGCGGACTCTTCTCAGCCCCATAGACTGTAGCCCGCCGGGCTCCCCGTCCGTGGGAATTCCCAGGTGAGAACACTGGAGTGGGTTGCCGTTTCTTTCTCCAGGGATCTTCCTGACCCAGGGATCAAACCTGGGTCTCCTGGTTGGAAGGCAGATTCTTCACCACGGAGCTACCAGGGAAGCCCGTTAGAATGCATCATTTTGTAATAAAGTAGTGAGGCGTCTCCGTGGTGCGCGGCATCTCTTTCTAACCGTATGGCTGTTGTTGTACTGGGACAACTGCCGAACAAGTCTAGGTTGTGCCTGCTCTTTCATGACAAGGATTTGTGTCTCGGGACAGTTCTCAGGAAAACGTAGGCGTGATAGTGCAGAATAAAACACTCGGTCTGGGAATAAAGAGACTTGAGTTCTGTTGCCAGTTCTTCTGCTGCTGGTTTACGGGCTCTCACCTGAACCTTTTCTTGGTAAACCTCAATTTCTTTCCCTGTCAAACAGCCTGGACTGAAAGCCCAGGCTGGTGTGCCTCTAACGTCTGCCCACAGCTGAGAGTCAGCAGGCACAAAGGAGTACAGCCATTTCAGTTCTTAAAATGCTGACATACTTCTGCACTGACTGGCAAAAACCCACCCACGTCCTGCCCACACCCCTTGCCCAGTGCCTCTCTGTTGCTCTGGCTACAAGTTCCTTCACCTGGACCCTGCGTCACTCATCAGCTAAGGTTCCATGTCAGGTCCAGCGGGAGCCCTTGACATAACATTATTGCTGTGCTCAGATGCTCTGTCGTATCCAACTCTTTGTGACCCCATGGACTGTAGCCCACCAGACTCCTCTGTCCATGGGATTCTCCCGGCAAGAATACTGGAATGGGTTTTCATTTCCACCTCCAGGGGATCTTCCTGACCCAGGAATCGAGCCCGTTGTCTCTTACGTCTCCTGGATCCTTTACCACTAGTGCCACCTGGGAAGCCCCAACATCCCATCATTGTCAGGATCTCGGTGTAGGACATCTGTGTGTCTGACTTGCCCGTGGTTAAATAGTTGAAGTATACCCCTCATGGTCGCCGTCTGTTTAGGGACGAGTATTACCCTCATTATGAATTAGTGGCTGGTTACATTTCTGACAATCAAAGGGTGATTTTTTTTTTTTAGAGTTTTCCATGTGTCTCTTTGTTGTTAGCCAGCTAGGGTCAAGCCTTGATCCCTGACTGTGTCTGCTGATGCACCCGGGTGCACTTGGATTTTATAAACAGAAGAAAATCCCATTAATGGCAGAATCTTCAAATCATGCAGGCAAGGATTAGACTGAAGATGACCTTGACTTTGGAGCTAATTAGATTTAATTATGCAAATACAACTTGAATACTAAGAGCACCTACATAAAGCCATTCTCGAGCACCCAAGTCGCTCTTGGACGTCGGTCACTGAAGGGACTGCAGTTGCCAGCGAGGCGGTACCCGCAGGCCATCCCGGAGTTACTCCCGCGAAAACAGGGGGACGGCGTTTCTCTCCAAAGGTCCCATCCACGGCCCTGCTCGTTTCTTGTTAATTAATACAGACTCTCGCTTTGATTCCTATGCCACCCAAATGCAAGTGTTGTTATTTTTGAATGCCTGTGACACATGTATTCATTCCTCCAACCGTTATTAAAACTTCATGCCAGGCATCTGGGCTAATTGCTGGGAATAAAGGCATGAAAACAGCCTAACTAAAGGAGCTTTTGGTCTGACAGAGAAATAGACACACTGATTTTACAAAAAGTATAAGACGATACAGTACTGAGCTGAGTGGGCTCTTTCTCCCTGGCTCCTTGGTGTTGCTTCTCACGGACAGCCTCTCCGTTCTCTCTGGAACATCTGCCTGCCCAGACTCTCCTGTGTGCCTCCCGTCTCTCAGGCTGCCCTTCTCCATCCCCATTGTGGGCTTCTGTTTTCTCCACCTGGACAATTAGGCGTTGGAACCCCCTGGGACCTGTCCTGAAGCCCCTTTCTCTTCTGTCCCACGATTTCCCCAGGCCACGTCTTTCACTTCTTTTGCTTTAATTCCCCCCTTCTGCCAGTCTCCTAAGAGCCAGCCTCTCTTCCAGACCCATGTATCCAGTGGCCCTCAGACTACCCCAGACTCCACCTGTGCCAAACAGAATCCATAGCTCTCTGAACCGTGCCCGCCCCGGTCCACTGCTCTTCCCCGTCCTCCACGTTTTATCCATCACATCACCGTGCCAGGAACATAAACTACCGTACTGAGGTTCTGTTTACATTTCCTTAAAACATTTCAAAGGGTTTCCATGTGTCTCTTTGTTGTTAGCCAGCTAGGGTCAAGCCTTGATCCCTGACTGTGTCTGCTGATGCACCCGGGTGCACTTGGATTTTATAAACAGAAGAAAATCCCATTAATGGCAGAATCTTCAAATCATGCAGGCAAGGATTAGACTGAAGATGACCTTGACTTTGGAGCTAATTAGATTTAATTATGCAAATACAACTTGAATACTAAGAGCACCTACATAAAGCCATTCTCGAGCACCCAAGTCGCTCTTGGACGTCGGTCACTGAAGGGACTGCAGTTGCCAGCGAGGCGGTACCCGCAGGCCATCCCGGAGTTACTCCCGCGAAAACAGGGGGACGGCGTTTCTCTCCAAAGGTCCCATCCACGGCCCTGCTCGTTTCTTGTTAATTAATACAGACTCTCGCTTTGATTCCTATGCCACCCAAATGCAAGTGTTGTTATTTTTGAATGCCTGTGACACATGTATTCATTCCTCCAACCGTTATTAAAACTTCATGCCAGGCATCTGGGCTAATTGCTGGGAATAAAGGCATGAAAACAGCCTAACTAAAGGAGCTTTTGGTCTGACAGAGAAATAGACACACTGATTTTACAAAAAGTATAAGACGATACAGTACTGAGCTGAGTGGGCTCTTTCCCCCTGGCTCCTTGGTGTTGCTTCTCACGGACAGCCTCTCCGTTCTCTCTGGAACATCTGCCTGCCCAGACTCTCCTGTGTGCCTCCCGTCTCTCAGGCTGCCCTTCTCCATCCCCATTGTGGGCTTCTGTTTTCTCCACCTGGACAATTAGGCGTTGGAACCCCCTGGGACCTGTCCTGAAGCCCCTTTCTCTTCTGTCCCACGATTTCCCCAGGCCACGTCTTTCACTTCTTTTGCTTTAATTCCCCCCTTCTGCCAGTCTCCTAAGAGCCAGCCTCTCTTCCAGACCCATGTATCCAGTGGCCCTCAGACTACCCCAGACTCCACCTGTGCCAAACAGAATCCATAGCTCTCTGAACCGTGCCCGCCCCGGTCCACTGCTCTTCCCCGTCCTCCACGTTTTATCCATCACATCACCGTCCAGCCAGTCGGTCAAACCATAAACCTGACCGTCACCTGAGGTTCTCTCCCCTTAGACTTCCCGGCCAGCAAATCGTCCTCTTGTAATTCGGAGCGCCCCGTACCTCCTGTTGGTTAGTTTACTGTACAGTTTGCTAAGCTGAGCGCCCCATCGCCTCTCGGGCGTCTCCGTCTGGCTCTGCTCCTCACTGCCCCTCCCTTGGGCGGGGTCCCTTCCTGTGTCCCTGGCTCCACAGGAGCCCGCCTCCGGCCCTTTCCACCTGGGTCCTCTGTGCAATGTGTGGGTCTGACGGCGTCCGCAGTAGTCGCAGCTGGTGTGTGCCGAGCCTGCGGCCCCTCCTCCCTTTGCTCGGGGCCCTCCAGTCGCAGTGGGAGCTTCCAGGCCTGCCGTCCTCTCTGGGGTGTCTGTCCCTGCCGGCAGCTGCCTGGGGCCCCCTCAGTCCCCGCCCACGCTTCCTACAGGCCTCGACGTAAATGCCGGATCCTCAGGAAGCCAGCTGTCTTGGGGTTCAGGCCGAGCCTCGCCCCTCTGGAGGGGGACCCCGCCTGGCACTCTGTGCTGACCACTGCCTGTACTTCCCCCTCCTACCACACCTTAGCTTCCCCAGGGCAGGAATCACGTCTGGTTTATTCCAAGCCGTACACTCAGCCATCCGTGTTCCGCCCGGCATGTGGACAGCGCTCAGTGCTCATCTGTGGATGAACCGAGTGCCGGAGAGCCAGGAACGGTTTGTGCGGGTGTCAGAGCTGAGCTTCGAAGGTCAGACAGGAAGGCCTCATCGAAGGCACTTCCAAGAATTTAGGGACACGGATGGGGTCCTTGATGATAAGACGGGCTTTCAAATTTTCTGTGGATGGGGCAAAGTTAACCTGGAAAGGCCAGTGTGAGGATGATCAGGCTTTCTCTCCACCCCTGGACAATTAGGCGTTGGAACCCCCTGGGACCTGTCCTGAAGCCCCTTTCTCTTCTGTCCCACGATTTCCCCAGGCCACGTCTTTCACTTCTTTTGCTTTAATTCCCCCCTTCTGCCAGTCTCCTAAGAGCCAGCCTCTCTTCCAGACCCATGTATCCAGTGGCCCTCAGACTACCCCAGACTCCACCTGTGCCAAACAGAATCCATAGCTCTCTGAACCGTGCCCGCCCCGGTCCACTGCTCTTCCCCGTCCTCCACGTTTTATCCATCACATCACCGTCCAGCCAGTCGGTCAAACCATAAACCTGACCGTCACCTGAGGTTCTCTCCCCTTAGACTTCCCGGCCAGCAAATCGTCCTCTTGTAATTCGGAGCGCCCCGTACCTCCTGTTGGTTAGTTTACTGTACAGTTTGCTAAGCTGAGCGCCCCATCGCCTCTCGGGCGTCTCCGTCTGGCTCTGCTCCTCACTGCCCCTCCCTTGGGCGGGGTCCCTTCCTGTGTCCCTGGCTCCACAGGAGCCCGCCTCCGGCCCTTTCCACCTGGGTCCTCTGTGCAATGTGTGGGTCTGACGGCGTCCGCAGTAGTCGCAGCTGGTGTGTGCCGAGCCTGCGGCCCCTCCTCCCTTTGCTCGGGGCCCTCCAGTCGCAGTGGGAGCTTCCAGGCCTGCCGTCCTCTCTGGGGTGTCTGTCCCTGCCGGCAGCTGCCTGGGGCCCCCTCAGTCCCCGCCCACGCTTCCTACAGGCCTCGACGTAAATGCCGGATCCTCAGGAAGCCAGCTGTCTTGGGGTTCAGGCCGAGCCTCGCCCCTCTGGAGGGGGACCCCGCCTGGCACTCTGTGCTGACCACTGCCTGTACTTCCCCCTCCTACCACACCTTAGCTTCCCCAGGGCAGGAATCACGTCTGGTTTATTCCAAGCCGTACACTCAGCCATCCGTGTTCCGCCCGGCATGTGGACAGCGCTCAGTGCTCATCTGTGGATGAACCGAGTGCCGGGAGAGCCAGGAACGGTTTGTGCGGGTGTCAGAGCTGAGCTTCGAAGGTCAGACAGGAAGGCCTCATCGAAGGCACTTCCAAGAATTTAGGGACACGGATGGGGTCCTTGATGATAAGACGGGGCTTTCAAGTAAGATCCTCCTCTAACTGTGGAACTGGGGCAAAGTTAACCTGGAAAGGCCAGTGTGAGGATGAGAAATAGCAAGTACAGAGCAGCTGGCAGCACTTTATTATCATTTTCTTTAGCTCTAAGCATCCCACAATGCTCTGGGGCCTTGCCTGAATCATCTCCCCTCTCCCAGCCTCGTTCTCACGGCCTGTGCGATCCCTTATCAGCTCTGCCACGTTGGAGTATGGGCGGGGGAGGGGGTGCCTTTTCTGAACTCTGAAACCCACAATAAACTCATTGTTATTCACATTGTTATCACTAACAATAATGGCCAGTGGGAACTTGGGGTCCACACTCAGGCGCCCCTTCTTTCAAGAGCCAGGCCGTCATTCTTTCCCTTGGAGAGTTACATAGTGAAATATGCAAAGTCACCAGAAAGATGCTGCCTGGTTCCCAGACCAGCAACATCTAAATGTAACTTGGTGGAATAGATTACCATATTAAAAGACAGCATGTCAATCACAGAAGGAAGGGAGAGAAGAAGTTGTCACAGATGCAAATGGGGTCAACTTGGCCCTGGCCAGAGAGCAGGGCAGCTCAGCCCGCGGAGTGGTGCCTTTCTGTTTCCGAAGATAAGGCCACCCTGGAGTCAGCCGATGCGGGGAAAATGCCAGTCATCCCCTCCTGACCCCCGATGCCTCTTACTGATCTCACCCACCCCACCTCCAGATGCTGCCGGCCATTGTACAGGGGTGCCCTGGCTCCCAGCCCCGCCCGCTGACCTGGACAGAGAGTGAATGCTAGACTTATATTCCCATTGAATACCCACTGGATTGAATGCAGTTCAGTACCAGATTAAAGCTGGCTTATCATCGTCTCTGTGATCTCAACTTTTGGGGGTGGGGTGGGGCAGGCATACAAGGAATTTTATTTTTCTTTAACAAAAACTAACTTATATTGGAGTATAACTGTTTTATAATGTGTTATTTTCTGTTGTTGTTTGCTGTTTAGTCACTAAATCGTGTCCAACTCTTTTGCAACCCCATTGACTATAGGCAGGCTCCTCTGTCCGTGGAATTCTCTGATTGAAGGTCAGACAGGAAGGCCTCATCGAAGGCACTTCCAAGAATTTAGGGACACGGATGGGGTCCTTGATGATAAGACGGGGCTTTCAAGTAAGATCCTCCTCTAACTGTGGAACTGGGGCAAAGTTAACCTGGAAAGGCCAGTGTGAGGATGAGAAATAGCAAGTACAGAGCAGCTGGCAGCACTTTATTATCATTTTCTTTAGCTCTAAGCATCCCACAATGCTCTGGGGCCTTGCCTGAATCATCTCCCCTCTCCCAGCCTCGTTCTCACGGCCTGTGCGATCCCTTATCAGCTCTGCCACGTTGGAGTATGGGCGGGGGAGGGGGTGCCTTTTCTGAACTCTGAAACCCACAATAAACTCATTGTTATTCACATTGTTATCACTAACAATAATGGCCAGTGGGAACTTGGGGTCCACACTCAGGCGCCCCTTCTTTCAAGAGCCAGGCCGTCATTCTTTCCCTTGGAGAGTTACATAGTGAAATATGCAAAGTCACCAGAAAGATGCTGCCTGGTTCCCAGACCAGCAACATCTAAATGTAACTTGGTGGAATAGATTACCATATTAAAAGACAGCATGTCAATCACAGAAGGAAGGGAGAGAAGAAGTTGTCACAGATGCAAATGGGGTCAACTTGGCCCTGGCCAGAGAGCAGGGCAGCTCAGCCCGCGGGAGTGGTGCCTTTCTGTTTCCGAAGATAAGGCCACCCTGGAGTCAGCCGATGCGGGGAAAATGCCAGTCATCCCCTCCTGACCCCCGATGCCTCTTACTGATCTCACCCACCCCACCTCCAGATGCTGCCGGCCATTGTACAGGGGTGCCCTGGCTCCCAGCCCCGCCCGCTGACCTGGACAGAGAGTGAATGCTAGACTTATATTCCCATTGAATACCCACTGGATTGAATGCAGTTCAGTACCAGATTAAAGCTGGCTTATCATCGTCTCTGTGATCTCAACTTTTGGGGGTGGGGTGGGGCAGGCATACAAGGAATTTTATTTTTCTTTAACAAAAACTAACTTATATTGGAGTATAACTGTTTTATAATGTGTTATTTTCTGTTGTTGTTTGCTGTTTAGTCACTAAATCGTGTCCAACTCTTTTGCAACCCCATTGACTATAGGCAGGCTCCTCTGTCCGTGGAATTCTCTAGGCAAGCATACTGGAGTGGGCTGCCATTTCCCTCCAGGGGATCTTCCTGACCCAGGGAGTGAACCCACGTCTCCTGCTTGGCAGGCGGATTCTCTACCATTGAGCCACCTGGGAAGCCATGTTATTTTCTGCTGTACAGCAAAATGAATCAGCCATACGTATAAATAGCTCCTGTGCCTTTGGACTTCTCTCCCATTCAGGTCACCACAGTGCCCAGTTTGGGCTTAGGGATGGGGAGACTGAATCAGCTGGCTATCAGGGGAGCCAGGTTGGACGGCTGGACGCTTACGGGGATGGAAGCCGCCATCTTGAGATGGCTACGGCACAGCTTTGTACAGACGGAGGAGTAAGAGCATTCGTGTCTGCTAGAGAAGAATCCATAAGCTGTGTGCAGAGGAGCAAGGTGGGGAGAAGAAGGGAGGAGAGAGACCCACTGATCTTTCTGGTTCCTTAAGTGTTGTTCTGCTTCATTTCTTTTTAACTTACGCTTTGGTGAGTAGCGATGTGAGTCCAAGCCATTCCTCATGAGGATGGAGTCTTAGCTAACAGACTTGATGCTCTCAGTTTCGCTTTGGCAAGACCTTCCTACTGTGAGTGAGATGATGATCCATCGGGCTGTCAAAATACTGCCATATATAAACATCCTTTAAGAATTCTCATTTCAGCTTCGGAAACTTTGGTGCCAACTGAGTAAACTTATAAAAGACACCTTCTGAGCCCGTGTTTTGGTGAAAAGGGCGTGGGCTCTCCCCTCTTCCAGGCTTACATTCCACCCAACCGGCCTTCATGTAACCTCTCTGTATTTCAGTTTTCTTCTCTGTAAAAGATAGATAATAATAGTATTGTTTGAAGAATTACATGAAATCAAATTTAAAAACTTGATAAATGGCTTATCATCGTCTCTGTGATCTCAACTTTTGGGGGTGGGGTGGGGCAGGCATACAAGGAATTTTATTTTTCTTTAACAAAAACTAACTTATATTGGAGTATAACTGTTTTATAATGTGTTATTTTCTGTTGTTGTTTGCTGTTTAGTCACTAAATCGTGTCCAACTCTTTTGCAACCCCATTGACTATAGGCAGGCTCCTCTGTCCGTGGAATTCTCTAGGCAAGCATACTGGAGTGGGCTGCCATTTCCCTCTCCAGGGGATCTTCCTGACCCAGGGAGTGAACCCACGTCTCCTGCTTGGCAGGCGGATTCTCTACCATTGAGCCACCTGGGAAGCCATGTTATTTTCTGCTGTACAGCAAAATGAATCAGCCATACGTATAAATAGCTCCTGTGCCTTTGGACTTCTCTCCCATTCAGGTCACCACAGTGCCCAGTTTGGGCTTAGGGATGGGGAGACTGAATCAGCTGGCTATCAGGGGAGCCAGGTTGGACGGCTGGACGCTTACGGGGATGGAAGCCGCCATCTTGAGATGGCTACGGCACAGCTTTGTACAGACGGAGGAGTAAGAGCATTCGTGTCTGCTAGAGAAGAATCCATAAGCTGTGTGCAGAGGAGCAAGGTGGGGAGAAGAAGGGAGGAGAGAGACCCACTGATCTTTCTGGTTCCTTAAGTGTTGTTCTGCTTCATTTCTTTTTAACTTACGCTTTGGTGAGTAGCGATGTGAGTCCAAGCCATTCCTCATGAGGATGGAGTCTTAGCTAACAGACTTGATGCTCTCAGTTTCGCTTTGGCAAGACCTTCCTACTGTGAGTGAGATGATGATCCATCGGGCTGTCAAAATACTGCCATATATAAACATCCTTTAAGAATTCTCATTTCAGCTTCGGAAACTTTGGTGCCAACTGAGTAAACTTATAAAAGACACCTTCTGAGCCCGTGTTTTGGTGAAAAGGGCGTGGGCTCTCCCCTCTTCCAGGCTTACATTCCACCCAACCGGCCTTCATGTAACCTCTCTGTATTTCAGTTTTCTTCTCTGTAAAAGATAGATAATAATAGTATTGTTTGAAGAATTACATGAAATCAAATTTTTAAAAAAAACTTGATAAATGGCTATCTTTTTTTTTTTTCTTTTTTTAAAACTTATCATCCTTACTTTTCCCCTTTCCTTCCTTTCCAGATCTTGATTGCCTGGAACCATGAAGCAAACACATCAAATGTGCTTGTAAGAGAGGGAGGCTTTACTATCTCTTGGCGGCAGAAGGGACCTCGCGTCGGGAATCAGAAAAGAGCATGATGTCATGATGACAGTCCATAATCTTTCCTCGCTTCTCGCCACCCCCCTGTACGTAAGGTTCTTTTGTCTCTTTAAGTGGGAACAGCCCCAGGGTTTCTTTCTGTCTTTCATTCCTCGCTGCAGAAAATGGTAAACGTTGGGAGCCAAGTGCAGGAAGACGGGGCTGCCAGGGAGGAGCTGCCAGGATGGGGGTTTTCAGGGCCCGAGGGATGGCAGGAACCACAGAGTTCCCGTGGACTGCATCCCGGCCGTGACCTGCAGCAGGCTCTGTCCCTGTCCCTTTGAGCAGCTTCTTATTCCTCTAAGGGATTCACTGTCGACAGGGGCGGTGAGCTCTGGGCACAGTCGTGACCATAGTCCTGGGCTTCTGATGGGAACATTCCGTGTTTGATGTTCAAAGGAGCTTGGGAACTTTCTGCTCCTGGCCCTCGTGATTCAGGATGGAGTCAGGGGAAAGGGGCGCTAAGCTTGTTTGTGGCAGTAAGGCCTCGTCCTGCTGGATTTAAGCGAGGCCCCTGCGGAGTGGCAGCCAGGGCAGATAATAGAGCCTCCTGGCAAAGCATTCTAGAACGTGAGCCCTGTCTTTGCTGAAAGAGCAGTCTGCTGGAAAATTAACGGCCCTGCAGTCCACGTTGCCCTTTTTTTCAAAATACTGCCATATATAAACATCCTTTAAGAATTCTCATTTCAGCTTCGGAAACTTTGGTGCCAACTGAGTAAACTTATAAAAGACACCTTCTGAGCCCGTGTTTTGGTGAAAAGGGCGTGGGCTCTCCCCTCTTCCAGGCTTACATTCCACCCAACCGGCCTTCATGTAACCTCTCTGTATTTCAGTTTTCTTCTCTGTAAAAGATAGATAATAATAGTATTGTTTGAAGAATTACATGAAATCAAATTTTAAAAAAACTTGATAAATGGCTATTTTTTTTTTTTTCTTTTTAAAACTTATCATCCTTACTTTTCCCCTTTCCTTCCTTTCCAGATCTTGATTGCCTGGAACCATGAAGCAAACACATCAAATGTGCTTGTAAGAGAGGGAGGCTTTACTATCTCTTGGCGGCAGAAGGGACCTCGCGTCGGGAATCAGAAAAGAGCATGATGTCATGATGACAGTCCATAATCTTTCCTCGCTTCTCGCCACCCCCCTGTACGTAAGGTTCTTTTGTCTCTTTAAGTGGGAACAGCCCCAGGGTTTCTTTCTGTCTTTCATTCCTCGCTGCAGAAAATGGTAAACGTTGGGAGCCAAGTGCAGGAAGACGGGGCTGCCAGGGAGGAGCTGCCAGGATGGGGGTTTTCAGGGCCCGAGGGATGGCAGGAACCACAGAGTTCCCGTGGACTGCATCCCGGCCGTGACCTGCAGCAGGCTCTGTCCCTGTCCCTTTGAGCAGCTTCTTATTCCTCTAAGGGATTCACTGTCGACAGGGGCGGTGAGCTCTGGGCACAGTCGTGACCATAGTCCTGGGCTTCTGATGGGAACATTCCGTGTTTGATGTTCAAAGGAGCTTGGGAACTTTCTGCTCCTGGCCCTCGTGATTCAGGATGGAGTCAGGGAAGGGCCGCTAAGCTTGTTTGTGGCAGTAAGGCCTCGTCCTGCTGGATTTAAGCGAGGCCCCTGCGGAGTGGCAGCCAGGGCAGATAATAGAGCCTCCTGGCAAAGCATTCTAGAACGTGAGCCCTGTCTTTGCTGAAAGAGCAGTCTGCTCGTTGGGAAGTACGGTTCATTTCTAACTTTCTTTTCCTTTTAGTTTCAGACACGGCACCTATGTAAGCAGCTTCACACACGTTAGCACTTTCTTTTTCTTCTTTTAAAGACTCTCGTGTTGTCAGTGGAATCTCAGAGACAGACAGGCCAGTGCAGCAATCCTAGCTCTCCTGAAACTAAGGATGCTACTCAAACTAGGTTTTAGTTTTTCTCGACTGTGAAAAGGCTAATAGTGACTTTCTAGGGTTGTTGTGCTGAACGCACGTGGCGCTGGTGCTCAAGAACCCATCTGTCAGCGCAGGAGACAGTCAGAGACGTGGGTTCGATCCCTGGGTCAGGTAGATCCCCTGGAGGAGAGCATGGCCACCCACACTAGTATTCTTGCCTGGAGAGTCCCATAGACTGAGGAGCCTGGTGGGCTACAGTCCACAGCATCACAGAGTCGGAAACAACTGAAGCAACTTAGCACGCCCAACATAGATCCAGGCTCTTATTAAGCACTTGGGAGTTAATACTCATCTATTCCTTTTTGAATTCTCTGCACCCAACACTTGCGTGTCTCTTAGGTGAAACTGGTTCTGCCTTAAAAAGTGCTAGTATTCGAGTATAGACGAGTGCTTGCCTGCACGAACCTTCTGGACGCTACCCTCAGCCACCCTTTCTGGGGTACAGTTGACTCTTGCTTTTCCAGATTGGGTGATAAAGAGACCAAGACTGCCCTTTGGGGGTTAGGCTGTAGGGTAACGTGATGGAGCGCAGTAAAGACAGGCAGAGTCAGCTGAAGGAGAAGGCCAGCTCCCAGGGGACAGTCCCCACAGTCACCAGGCTGCATGTATTACCATAAATAAAGGATGTGTCCATCAAAGGCAGGAACCAGTCAGCACTGAAAGCAAAAAGACATGGGAATACTGGAGGCAAATGTCAGTGGTGTCCATCCCAGCAAGCTCCAGGGAAGAGGGAGCCTTCACCAATGACTGGACGTCCTCAGTGGGGCGGAGAGTGGAGCCCACACCTTTGAAATGTCTCTGGTCCCGTGAGCAAGACCACCCTTCTTGGAGACGCCAGGCTGTCTCAGCTGGACTCGTACGCATGGGACGATCAAATTCCCCTCACTCTACTCCAAGTACTCCAGAAACTCGGACTGTGGTTTGGCTTCCTGTGGATCAGTCTTTGGAGTGAGAAAGGGCTAATCCCATAGAACTCAAGTGGCTAGGTCTTTGCGTCAGTAATCTCTCACTGTGAATGAAGAAAGAGACCTTCGGGTTTTGTATTAGTGCTCCGTGCTTGATTGAGGTGTCTCTGCTGAGAGACGGGTCCCTCTTCAGATTCTGTAGTGTCCAAAAACCAGGTAGCAGACCTAGGATCATGGGAAATTCCCCAAGGTCCATAATACCAGTTCATGAGGCATCTTGGTAAACAGTCTGCTACCCTTTCCTCTTAGAGACCACCTTCTGGCATTTCAGAAGAGACAGCCTTTCAAACGGCCACCTTAGCGGTCCTCTCCATGTCCCTCAGTCCAGCCACAAAGGCAGCGTCCCATGGTGGAAAGACTCTGGGATGTGGAATTGAGCTGACTTGGGCTTGATTCCACCTCTGCTGTTTATATGACCCTGGACGTGGAAGTGACCGTTTCTAAACAGCAACTCATCCATCTGTAGAACGGGATGCTTTCGAGGCCTGGCATGAGGATGAAAGTAGCCATGATGATCACGTGCACTGAGAGGGCCCATCACACAGGGAACAAGATAAAGTTTGGATCTTTCATTCTGCAGTAGACTGAGCATCTATCAGGTGCAAACTCGAATCCAGCCTAATGTATGAACCCTATGCTTTCCCTCCATCACTCTGGCCTGTTTGAGATTTGAAAATCGGCAGCGGGGGACGGTGTTCACCCTTTTCCTGTGGTCTCGACAGCCTTGAGCTTTCACGAGACTCCTAGTGGTGCGTGTAGACACAGAGCAGCTTTGCTGGTGACCTCGAATTGAGTCCCCAAAGGCATCAACAGGTGACTTCTAGCAAATTCATGTTTACAGCTCTGCGTGTGTAAGGCAGATGCTCACTTTTATTTGATTTTCCTTTGAGCAGAAATTCCAGCCCCCTGGTGCTACTCAATCAGAGTTTGGCAACTGGGCTGTTGCATGAGTGAGATTCCAGCAGAAGGCAGCTGCAGTCCTTCTCACCTCTGCTCATGTTTACCTGCTCTCTGCGCCTGGAGAGTATTTTGGGTCGATGTGGTAGCTTTTTTTGGTCACTCTGAGACAACAGTGAGAAGATGAAACGCTTTCTGGTGACTTTTGGGTCATAGAAAACCTAATCCCGGCTGATAAGTAGGCTCCAGATGCTCTTTCTTTCCCTTCCATCTATTCCAAGCTCAGAACTCGGAGTGGGGGTCGGGGCGCTGGCAGCAGCTGCTTCCTCATCTGCACTCACCTCCCCCAACCCCCCAGTGGGCACTCTGGGGCCTCCTGTGAGGCGGCAGCAGGGCAGGGCTCTGAGGGCCCTTGTGACTAGGGGGTGTGGGTGGCACAGAGGACATTTCCCACGTGACATTCTTGTGAGTTTCTGAGGAGCCATCTGACCAGAGAGCCGCAGCTGATACGAATGGCACTCCTCACCTCCTCTCCTGAGATCCTTTCACCTCTGCCAGAAAGTCCTTCTCTTCCTCTTTTTTTCTTTGTTTAAATGTTACCTTGTGTGTGTGTGCTCCAGCCTCATCCCCAAAGGCAGCGTCCCATGGTGGAAAGACTCTGGGATGTGGAATTGAGCTGACTTGGGCTTGATTCCACCTCTGCTGTTTATATGACCCTGGACGTGGAAGTGACCGTTTCTAAACAGCAACTCATCCATCTGTAGAACGGGATGCTTTCGAGGCCTGGCATGAGGATGAAAGTAGCCATGATGATCACGTGCACTGAGAGGGCCCATCACACAGGGAACAAGATAAAGTTTGGATCTTTCATTCTGCAGTAGACTGAGCATCTATCAGGTGCAAACTCGAATCCAGCCTAATGTATGAACCCTATGCTTTCCCTCCATCACTCTGGCCTGTTTGAGATTTGAAAATCGGCAGCGGGGGACGGTGTTCACCCTTTTCCTGTGGTCTCGACAGCCTTGAGCTTTCACGAGACTCCTAGTGGTGCGTGTAGACACAGAGCAGCTTTGCTGGTGACCTCGAATTGAGTCCCCAAAGGCATCAACAGGTGACTTCTAGCAAATTCATGTTTACAGCTCTGCGTGTGTAAGGCAGATGCTCACTTTTATTTGATTTTCCTTTGAGCAGAAATTCCAGCCCCCTGGTGCTACTCAATCAGAGTTTGGCAACTGGGCTGTTGCATGAGTGAGATTCCAGCAGAAGGCAGCTGCAGTCCTTCTCACCTCTGCTCATGTTTACCTGCTCTCTGCGCCTGGAGAGTATTTTGGGTCGATGTGGTAGCTTTTTTTGGTCACTCTGAGACAACAGTGAGAAGATGAAACGCTTTCTGGTGACTTTTGGGTCATAGAAAACCTAATCCCGGCTGATAAGTAGGCTCCAGATGCTCTTTCTTTCCCTTCCATCTATTCCAAGCTCAGAACTCGGAGTGGGGGTCGGGGCGCTGGCAGCAGCTGCTTCCTCATCTGCACTCACCTCCCCCAACCCCCCAGTGGGCACTCTGGGGCCTCCTGTGAGGCGGCAGCAGGGCAGGGCTCTGAGGGCCCTTGTGACTAGGGGGTGTGGGTGGCACAGAGGACATTTCCCACGTGACATTCTTGTGAGTTTCTGAGGAGCCATCTGACCAGAGAGCCCGCAGCTGATACGAATGGCACTCCCTCACCTCCTCTCCTGAGATCCTTTCACCTCTGCCAGAAAGTCCTTCTCTTCCTCTTTTTTTTCTTTGTTTAAATGTTACCTTGTGTGTGTGTGCTCAGATGCTAAATCTCACCAACCCCAGGAGGTAGGTGCTGCTGTTAACAGCCTCCTTTTCACCGATGAGGGAATTAGCACAGAGAGAAGTCGAGTAACAAGCAAAAGGACACCTAGCTTGAAACCTGGACTCCAGAAGTGATGCCCCCAACCCTCCCTGGCCTTCCGTCTGCTCCAGGGCTTCCGGAGGCTTCCCAGTGCCCATGCCCGACCACGAGCTCTCCACGGTGCTGGAGAGAGGCCCAGAGCCACACAGACGGGCAGCCACAGTCAGGGGCACGGTAAGGCCCCTTCCCCGGGAAAAGGAAACCGCAGACGTCTGAGGAGTGGCCGCCCCGTCCGGCTGTCACAGCCAGCTCGGCGGCATCGCTGGTTAGCACGTGGACTCTGGTTGTTCACATGCCCACCTCTCCTTCGGGGCTGGAAATGTGTGACAGTAGGGACCACACCTTCGTCCCTTTTGTATCTTCTTCACTCTGTCCCAGTTATACAGCCCATAGTTGGCATATATGAAACGTCTAGCCTGTGTTCATTGAATGATTAGAGGGGAATGGATTTTTTCTGTTATGGAGGAATAGTTGATGTAAGGTATCATACAAGTGTTAGGTGCACAGCATTGTGATTCAAAGTTTTAAAGGTTACATTGCCTTTATAGTTACTATAAAATACTGGCTAGGGGCTTCCATGGTGGTCTACTGGGTAAAGAGTCTGCCTTGCAGTGCAAGGGGCACCGGTTTGATCCCTCGCCGGGAAGATCCCATAGGCGGCTGGATGGATGTGTCCAACCACCGAGCCAGCACTCTGGAGCGCATGCGCCCAGCGCGGGTGCTCTGCAGCAAGAGAGGCCACTGTGATGGGAGGCCCACACAGGCCAAAGAATAAAGATGAATGAAAAATGAATAAATAAAAAATCAATAAAAAGAGGCCAAAATTGAAAAATAAAAAAGAATTTGAGTCATAATTAAAAATCTTTGCATAAAGAAAATATCAAACTTAAAAGGTTTGATGACGGGGGGCCTTCCCGATTTACGAATGGCACTCAACCTCCTCTCCTGAGATCCTTTCACCTCTGCCAGAAAGTCCTTCTCTTCCTCTTTTTTTTCTTTGTTTAAATGTTACCTTGTGTGTGTGTGCTCAGATGCTAAATCTCACCAACCCCAGGAGGTAGGTGCTGCTGTTAACAGCCTCCTTTTCACCGATGAGGGAATTAGCACAGAGAGAAGTCGAGTAACAAGCAAAAGGACACCTAGCTTGAAACCTGGACTCCAGAAGTGATGCCCCCAACCCTCCCTGGCCTTCCGTCTGCTCCAGGGCTTCCGGAGGCTTCCCAGTGCCCATGCCCGACCACGAGCTCTCCACGGTGCTGGAGAGAGGCCCAGAGCCACACAGACGGGCAGCCACAGTCAGGGGCACGGTAAGGCCCCTTCCCCGGGAAAAGGAAACCGCAGACGTCTGAGGAGTGGCCGCCCCGTCCGGCTGTCACAGCCAGCTCGGCGGCATCGCTGGTTAGCACGTGGACTCTGGTTGTTCACATGCCCACCTCTCCTTCGGGGCTGGAAATGTGTGACAGTAGGGACCACACCTTCGTCCCTTTTGTATCTTCTTCACTCTGTCCCAGTTATACAGCCCATAGTTGGCATATATGAAACGTCTAGCCTGTGTTCATTGAATGATTAGAGGGGAATGGATTTTTTCTGTTATGGAGGAATAGTTGATGTAAGGTATCATACAAGTGTTAGGTGCACAGCATTGTGATTCAAAGTTTTAAAGGTTACATTGCCTTTATAGTTACTATAAAATACTGGCTAGGGGCTTCCATGGTGGTCTACTGGGTAAAGAGTCTGCCTTGCAGTGCAAGGGGCACCGGTTTGATCCCTCGCCCGGGAAGATCCCATAGAGCGGCTGGATGGATGTGTCCAACCACCGAGCCAGCACTCTGGAGCGCATGCGCCCAGCGCGGGTGCTCTGCAGCAAGAGAGGCCACTGTGATGGGAGGCCCACACAGGCCAAAGAATAAAGATGAATGAAAAATGAATAAATAAAAAATCAATAAAAAGAGGCCAAAATTGAAAAATAAAAAAGAATTTGAGTCATAATTAAAAATCTTTGCATAAAGAAAATATCAAACTTAAAAGGTTTGATAGACGAACCTGACCAATTTAAAAAGATACTGGCTGTATTTCTTATATTGTACAATATATCCATGTACAGTAGCTTGTTTTCTACATTGTAGTTTGTAGCTCGTAACCCCCTCCCCCTATCCTGCCCCTCCCCAGCTCACTCTCCTCTGCAACCGCTAGCTGGATTCTTTTATGGGGGCGGTGGTGGGGAGGTGGGGTGAGGGCGGGGGTGGGGCGGGCCACTTCTATTGGTCTTTCATTTATCTGTTTTCATCCATCTTTGTTCTTTGGCTCCTGTGGGCCTCGCATTGTGGTGGCCTCTGTCGTTGCAGAACGCCGGCTCTGGGCACATGCGCTCCAGAGCTCCGGCTCGGTGATTGGACACATCGGTCCAGCCGCTCCACGGCACGTGGGATCTTCCCAGGCCAGGGATTGAACTGGCGCCCCTTGCGCTGCAAGGCGGTGTCCTTACCCACTGGACCACCAGGGAAGCCCCACTAGCTGGACTCTCAATTGTCTTAAAAAATTTCATGTTCTCGCAGCTCAGTTAATTTCAAAGAGACTCAGGTATTTCTACAGCATCAGGGCAATAATAACGAGGCTATTAATAACAGAAGTTACTATGTGATAAGTGTAATGTGCCAGGCTGTGGGCCAGATTTTTAAAATTTTATTCATTCATGTATTTATTTATTTTTAGTTTTGGCTATTCTGGGTGTTCACTGCTGCCACAGGCTCTTCCCTAGTTACAGGGAGCTGGGGCCTACTCTCTAGTTGAGGTGAGCAGACTTCTTGTTGTGGAGACTTCTCTTGCTGTGAAACTGGGGCTCTAGGGCACACGGGCTTCAGTAGTCGCGGCCCATGGGCTCCACAGTTGTGGCTCCGAGGCTCTAGAGCACAGACTCCATAGCTGTGGCTCACGGGCTTAGTTGCTCCACAGCATGTGGGATCTTCCCGGATCAGGGATCAAACCCATGTCTCCTGCATTGGCAGGGAAACTCTTTACCACTGAGCTACCAGGGAAGCCCAGGGCCAGGTATTTTATATTGACTCTAATATATAGTATACATGTGAGCTTTACGCAGACTTTTCCCAGGGGTAAGTAAGACCCACAGGGGTGGGTGCGTTAATCCCAGGCATGGAGCAGATGGCTTCTTGGATGCGACCACTAGGTGGCGGTGCGACATCACTAGGTCAAGTCATGAGCAACCTGGACCAGTCCTGAAGGGCTGGCAGGATGGGGGTGGGGGGCGGGGGGCGGGGCTTTGCCTCCTGGTGACCAGGACATCCAAGTCAGGGGCCCCTGCACCACACCCTGTAGCTGAGGTTGACGGCTTTCCAGTTTATCGCCATGAGGGGGTCTTTTGAGAGGACCTTCCCAAAGCCAGGGTGCATTTTCTCCCTGCTGACGTCTGAAAATTACTCATGTCCTATTAATTCAGTTTAACAAGGAATCACTGAATCTCAGCTCTCACCAGCCGCCCCCTGTCTTCACACCGTCTCATTTAGACGAGCTTGGGGCAGGGGGCAGGAAGGCCATCCCGCATGGCTCTCACACTCATGAGAAGCGTGTTTGGGCACTGACTGTCACATCCAGATAAGAGTCTGCGTTTCTCTCAGTGTTCCAACTGTTTACTTCTTCCACGCAGATTGCTTAAATTATACCACTATTTCTGTACCCTCTTTGAGCATATCGTCATCTTTTCGTGTATCAGCACCCTCAAAAGCTCCAAAATGTTTGGAGTTCCTCTCTCAAATTTGGAAGCACCTCGGCTTGCAGTCCCCCCCACATGGGTGATGGCCACGTGTCCTCTCCTCTCCTGGTTTTTGTACCAAGTCCCAGTCCTGGGACCCCCCCCACTCCTCACCCCACCCCCACTTCAGTCTGCTAACTCCCGCCTGGTCTTCAGATCTCAGCTTGGACATCAGCTTCTCTGCAAAGCACGCCTCCTTAGGTGCTCTTAAAACACCCAGACTTTCCCCCTCGTGGTGCTTCACTCACTGTGCCGTAATTCCTGTGTTCTTCACTTAGAAGACCAAGGGTTCTCAACTGGAGATCTACTGACCTTTAAGGTATTCATTAAGCCCTCAGAATTGTGAATTATTAACCAGCTGCCACAATAACAGAGCAGCAGCCAGGCACAGCCTCCCAGAGGCCTCCCACAGACCTGACTATTCCTTAAGTATCTATAGCCGGCCGGGTTCCTGCAGGGGTTCGACTTATCTCTGATTGTTGTTTAGTCACTCATTTGTGTCTGACTCTGTGTTACCCCCACGGACTGTATAGTTTGCCAGGCTCCTCAGTCCATGGGATTCTCCAGGCAAGAATACTGCAGCGGGTGGCCATGCCCTTCTCAGGGGATCTTCCTGTCCCAGGGACTGAACCCATGTCTCCTGCACTGCAGGTGGCTTCTTTACCACTGAGCCATCAGGGAAGATGGTTATCTAGAACGGGCTTGTTTAACTCTCTGGGGGTGCCTGGCTGATGGCTCATTGAGGCTGACCTTGGCTGGGGCATCTGGGCTCCGGTCACATGCTTCTCGCCTTTCTTCTGGGCCAGAGAGCTGGTCCAGGCTTGTCCTTCTCACGGTGGTGGAAATGTAAGAGAACACGCCCCAAAGCGCAAGTCCATTTCAAGTTCTGTGTGTGCCATTCTCACGGACATCCCATTGGCCACAGCAATGTCCAGGAAGCTCAAAGCCAAGTGAGGCAGGTCACCCCACCCCACCCCACCCACAATGAAAGGTTCTGCCCAGTCACACGGCCAAGGGAAGAATACAGAAAAAAAAGAGAGAGAGAGAGAGAGAACAAAGAATCAGGACCTGTGCATCTACCTACCAAGGACTGTATTCCAAATATAAATACTTTATAGAAATATGATGTCAGGCCAGTTTCTCAGTGCAGCTCCTGTACTCCCAAGTTTCAAGAACCTCCAGTATACACTCATCCTTGAGTTTGGGATGACATCTTTGTTATTCTTGTATCTATAAAGCCTAGATTAGGACCTGGAGCACAGCAGGTACTCAGCGAATGTTTGTTGAATGAATGAATGTCACTGGGGAGACTGAACTGAACCCAATGGGGCTTCTACCCTCAAGGGGCTGCCACTGTCTGCGGCTTTGGAGAGCTGGTGCTCAGAGGCTGGGGTCCATAGGTGGGAGGACCGCCTTCGGCCTCAGACAGAGCCAAGTTGACATCATGATGAGATCTGGTTGAAAGTCAAGGAATGATCAGCTTCAGAGGGGATTCGATATGTGACTAGGCTTGACATCCCAGGTGTCCCGAGTGGAGGATCCTGTGGAGACCATCAGCCGTGGGAATAAACAGATGTGTGGACTCGGTGCCAGTGGAGACCTCCTGTTACTGGCGTCACACAGTGAGTATGCATTTCTTAGCAACTGGTTCCAGAATCGCTTCCAGAGAAGGGAAGTTGCCTCTGCAACTTGATGAGGTATCTTGAGGAGCTGCTCAGGGCAGAAGGCAAGACCCCGAGGGCATGGATGTCCAAGGAGGGGAATGGTGTGTTTTCACCTCCCACCTCCGGAGGAAGGAGAGAGCAGAGAGGCAGGAGGGCGGGGTAAGGGGAAGAGATAAGACCTGGGGCAGCAAACTACAGCGAAGACCCGGGTCAGGGAAAAGAGCAAGAAATCTCTTTAAGGGCTTCCCCTGGTGGTCCAGTGGGTAAGGACACCGCCTTGCAGTGCAAGGGGCGCCGGTTCGATCCCTGGCCTGGGAAGATCCTACGTGCCGCGGAGCGGCTGGACCGATGTGTCCAATCACCGAGCCGGAGCTCTGGCGCGCATGCGCCCAGAGCCGGCGCTCTGCGACGACAGACGCTGCCGCGATGGGAGGCCCACAGGAGCCAAAGAACAGAGACGGATGAAAATAGAGAAATGAAAGACCAATAGAAGTGGCCCGCCTGCTCCCCTCCCTCCCCAACCCGACCCCCGCCCAAAATAAATAAATAAATAAATAAATAAATCTTTAAACAACAACAAAAAAGAAATCTCTTTAAGAAACTAGTTAAAGAAAGAAGGAAAGAAAGAATAACCTCCCTCGCCCTTGGCGGAAAATGTCTGGTGATGGTTTTAGGTGGATCGTTGTGGGCTGGTGACCCCGAGGCTGATAGCACGCTCCAGCACACCTGAATTTCGTTTGTTCTGGTTCTGTTGTTTGCCTTTCTTATGCTTTTGTGGGAACTGAGGAAGAGACCGAATTACTCATCAGAATCAGAGTGGCCTAAAACATAGAAGATTCAGGACTGGGGAGGCAGAGGGGCCCAGGGTCACCCTAGGAACCCAGGGGAAGGATGTGGACACTCGGGGACTGTGGGATCCAGGACGGGCCCAGGCTCAGCTCCGTAGCACGTCAGGGGGTCTGTGTCTAATAGTCGCCTGTGACACTCCCTGGGCTTTCCCAGTGGCTCCACAGTAAAGAATCCACCTCTGACGTGGTGAAGAATGTGTCGGCCGATGCAGGAGACACAGGTGTGATCCCTGGATCTGGAAGATCCCCTGGAGAAGGGAATGGCAACCCACTCCAGTATTCCTGCTTGGAGAATCCTATGCACAGAGGAGCCTGGTGGGCTGCAGTCCACGGGGTTCCCAAAGAGCTGGACGTGGCTTTGAGAGTGAGCAACAACCCAAAACAACATTCTCTACTCGTGTAACTTTCGGCTGGTCTCTTAAATTCTTTCTGCCCCTGCTTTTTTCATCTCTAAGCTGGGGATATCCTATTTGTATCTCCATGATGCCGTTGGGAGAGTCTCATGAGTTAATGGATAAAAGGCATGGAAGACAACGTGGGATATATCCATGCCTGTGTGTCAGCCATCACCGTGCTGAAAGTGAAAGTGTTGGTTGCACAGTGGAGCCTGCCTCTCTGCGACCCCATGGCCTGTAGCCAGCCAGGCTCCTCTGTCCATGGCATTCTCCAGGCATGAATACTGGAGTGGGTAGCCATTTCCCTCTCCAGGGGCTCTCTCAGATCCAGGGGTCGAGCCCAGGTCTCCCGCATTGCTGGCAGATTCTTTACTGGCGGAGCCACCATGGTCTTATCACTGTGTTCGTTATTATTATTGTTTTGGTTATTAATCGTTGACATGTGGGTAGCACTGGTGCATCAGACCGGCATCAGAAAGGCAGTGATTGGCATTGGCTCTGCCCCGGGGTGTCGCGTGACCTTGAGACAGTGGCTTCACCTTTCAGGGCTGCAGGCTTTCCCCTCCCCCTTTAACTGGAGGGCTTGTGACCAAGTTCTCTCGGTGGGTTGTTTTTCCCGCCTCGACCTGCAGGAGGCGCCGTGACCCCACAGCTCGGTCCGTGGGCTCCCCACCCCACACAGCCTGACTTGACATTGAAAGAGGAGCCCCGGGTTGCAGTCCACTCAGAAATCCATTTTCCCCACTCAGCAGAACGGCTGAAGTGAGGCTGATTCGGTGTGTTTGTTTACGCCCCTTGGGAAGTTATTTCCCTTTGCACTTAATTACCTGATACCCAGACATGGCTGTGCAAAATCCGCCTCGGATACATTTTGTAAAGTCATCTAGACCTGCTCGTTCGGTGCTTTGATTAAAACGTGCAATCTTCCCCAGGCTTCAGCACCTCGTTAAATAATTGCACCTGCAGTGGGGAAGTAAGCAGCACCCTCCAGGGCACAGAGAACAAAAGATAATGTGGTGCACATCCAGCGAATACTTTACACTCCACCTCCTGGGTCAGGTGCAATGCAGCCTTTGCTCTTTGGGAATGAGCGGGATTGAGAGGCAGAGCAGAGTCCCTCCCCGACCTGTCTCTATGGCTGCCTGACTTGGCCCCCATCCTGGGGAAAGACTGGCCAAGACTTGTTACCCCCTGGGAACCTGGCTGGGCCCCAGGCAGCATCATGAAGGGACATCTCCAGAACTGCCCTGAACTCAGCGTGACGGGTCAGGATGGGCACGCCATGCTCCTGTAAGGGTGGTAATTCAGTCTCACTGTTCTCGTGAATTAGTGATGTTGTTGTTCAGCCGCTAAGTCGTGTCCGACTCTCTGTGACCCCCTGGACTGCAGCACGCCAAGCTTCCCTGTCCTTCACCATCTCCTGGAGTCTGCTCAAGCTCATGTCCATTGACTCAGTGATCCCATCCACCCAGCTTATCCTCCTTCATCCCCTTCCCCTCCTGCCGTCAGTCTTTCCCAGAATCAGCGTCTTTTCCAATGAGTCAGTTCTTTGCATCGGGTGGGCCAAGTATTGGAGCTTCAGATTCAGCATCAGTCCTTCCAATGAATGCTCAGGGCTGATTTCCTTTAGGACTGACTGGTTTGATCTCCTTGCTATCCAAGAGACTCTCAAGCGTCTTCTCCAGCACCACAGTTGAAAAGCGTCAGTTCTTCAGATGCGTTTCTTTGGTGCTAGACTTGTTTATGTCCAACTTTCACATCCGTATGTGACTACTGGAAAAACCATAGCTTTGACTACATGGACGTTCGTTGGCCAAGTGATGTCTCTGCTTTTTTTTTTTTTTTTTTAAAGATTTATTTATTTATTTTGGGCGGGGATCGGGTTGGGGAGGGAGGGAAGCGGCTGGGCCACTTCTATTGGTCTTTCATTTCTCTATTTTCATCCATCTTTGTTCTTTGGCCCCTGTGGGCCTCCCATTGCGGTGGCCTCTGTCGTTGCAGAGCGCCGGCTCTGGGCGCATGCGCTCCAGAGCCCCGGCTCAGTAATTGGACACATCGGTCCAGCCGCACCGCGGCACGTGGGATCTTCCCAGGCCAGGGACCGAACCGGCGCCCCTTGCACTGCAAGGCGGTGTCCTTACCCACTGGACCACCATGGGAAGCCCCTCTGCTTTTTAATATGCTGTCTAGGTTTGTTGTAGCTTTTCTTTCAAGGAGCAAGCATCTTTGAATTTCATGGCTGCAGTCACCATCCACAGTGATTTTGGAGCCCAAGAAAATCAAGTCTGTCACGGTTTCCATTGTTTTCCCCACCTCCTTCAGCATTTCACTTTACCTTTCTGCTCTTCTTTTCTTCTCCTTCTCCTTTTATAAAGTGAGGAATTTAACATTCTGGACAGCCCTGAGTGAAACCCATTTGCGCAACATGCTTATACTATGACCTTGAGCAGGTAATTTATAAATACTTCTCTGGTGAAATCTGGTGTGAGGCATAGGTCCCTTGAATCATGGGTTAATTCATAACCTACAGTATCAGACAAAGAGACAGTGCTGGTGGGAGCTGCAGTGTGGTGGTTTGGAAGAAGCCAGGGTCAGAGTGGGACCTTGAGTCATGTGCTTATCTCCTGTGAGTCTGTTTCCTAATCTGCAAGTAGAAATGGTAACTATCTATTCTACACGGGAGGAGGGTGCGATCACAAGAAATGCTTCAGATTCAGCATCAGTCCTTCCAATGAATGCTCAGGGCTGATTTCCTTTAGGACTGACTGGTTTGATCTCCTTGCTATCCAAGAGACTCTCAAGCGTCTTCTCCAGCACCACAGTTGAAAAGCGTCAGTTCTTCAGATGCGTTTCTTTGGTGCTAGACTTGTTTATGTCCAACTTTCACATCCGTATGTGACTACTGGAAAAACCATAGCTTTGACTACATGGACGTTCGTTGGCCAAGTGATGTCTCTGCTTTTTTTTTTTTTTTTTTAAAGATTTATTTATTTATTTTGGGCGGGGATCGGGTTGGGGAGGGAGGGAAGCGGCTGGGCCACTTCTATTGGTCTTTCATTTCTCTATTTTCATCCATCTTTGTTCTTTGGCCCCTGTGGGCCTCCCATTGCGGTGGCCTCTGTCGTTGCAGAGCGCCGGCTCTGGGCGCATGCGCTCCAGAGCCCCGGCTCAGTAATTGGACACATCGGTCCAGCCGCACCGCGGCACGTGGGATCTTCCCAGGCCAGGGACCGAACCGGCGCCCCTTGCACTGCAAGGCGGTGTCCTTACCCACTGGACCACCATGGGAAGCCCCTCTGCTTTTTAATATGCTGTCTAGGTTTGTTGTAGCTTTTCTTTCAAGGAGCAAGCATCTTTGAATTTCATGGCTGCAGTCACCATCCACAGTGATTTTGGAGCCCAAGAAAATCAAGTCTGTCACGGTTTCCATTGTTTTCCCCACCTCCTTCAGCATTTCACTTTACCTTTCTGCTCTTCTTTTCTTCTCCTTCTCCTTTTATAAAGTGAGGAATTTAACATTCTGGACAGCCCTGAGTGAAACCCATTTGCGCAACATGCTTATACTATGACCTTGAGCAGGTAATTTATAAATACTTCTCTGGTGAAATCTGGTGTGAGGCATAGGTCCCTTGAATCATGGGTTAATTCATAACCTACAGTATCAGACAAAGAGACAGTGCTGGTGGGAGCTGCAGTGTGGTGGTTTGGAAGAAGCCAGGGTCAGAGTGGGACCTTGAGTCATGTGCTTATCTCCTGTGAGTCTGTTTCCTAATCTGCAAGTAGAAATGGTAACTATCTATTCTACACGGGAGGAGGGTGCGATCACAAGAAATGCTCTGTATTACATCCATATGAGTTGTTTTCCATAGAGGAAGTGCTTCCTAAGGACTTATTTTGGTCCAGTGATGATGATGACCAAGAGCATAGTGAGCTGGTTTTGAGATTCAGAAGCTTTAGAAGTCAATCCAAGATGACATCCTGACTACCAAGGTCCAGAAAACCACTGACGTTGTTTGAAAGAGTGTGTAAACTTATTTTGCCCTAGTATTCCAACTCTGAGATATGGGAATTGAGAATCTAATCATTAGACTGAGGTGGATTCTTCTGGAATTTTCCTTCTTGTTCTACAGAGCATGGCAAAGGACCAGAATGGGAAAAAAGCAGACCATCTGACACCTTTTCAGTTTGCTCTCCATTCTTTCACCCACCTGTCCATTCTTCCACCCATCCATCCAGCCAGCCATTCATCCTTAATCAAACTCTCATTAGTGATGTCAAGAGAGGGTTAACAGACTGTGAATGAGACCCTTTTTCCCAACATAGACTACAGCATTTGTTGTCTGTGTGTTGGGAGTGAGGGAAAGAGAGGAGGAAAGAGTGAATTCAAGGTTTTGGATGCAAGAATTGAAGTGCTAGTTACTGAAGATTGTGCAGGATCATACATGTGTATGTGTGTGTGTGCGTGTGTATTGGGGGTGAGTCAGGACTTGGGTTTGTAACTTGAGGTGCCAATTAAAAATCCAGCTGAAATGGAGAATTAAGCTGAGATGCCTGGAATTCAGGGATAGGGGCCAGCTGGGGACAGACACGTGGAAGTCGTCAAGTGTAGATGCCATGACATCCCCAGACAGGAAGGTAGACAGCCAAGAGAAAGCTGAGGGCTGACTCCAGGGCCCTCTGAAGTTTCAGGGTCTGGGGTATCGACAGAGACCAGAAGAGAAGACCAAGAAGGGTCAGCCAGTGATGTAGAAATAAAACCTAGAGAGAAGAGCATCCTGGAAGTAGGCGTGAAAGGGGACAAGCTTTGTCCAGTTTCTTTTCTTTTCTTTTTTTTATGAAGGGAGTGAGTGTGTTAAGGACAAAGAGCCACAGTAAAGTGAGCACTGTGAGCGCAGTGGCTGACCTCCTGACAGACCAGGGAAAGTCAACCATTTTCATAAGTGCCTCAAGACAGAGAGGATTCCTGCTGGAGGTTTGGCATCAGGTGATTGGTTGGGGTGCTCTAAGGTGTTCATTGGAGTGGGCATCTTTGCCTAATTTGGGATCAGGAAGCTTGTTAGTGATGATCAGGGGCTTTTAGCAATGGTTACAAAGGGGCTCAGTCAGCTTCCAAGATGACCTTGACTCGTGCTCTACTTCTTTAGCCTCGGTACAAGGCCTCACACCCATGGACTGGGGCAGGATTCAACAGTTTTTACACTGGTTTCTTTGTACAATTGAGAAAGGAGTATTTAGCAAAATATCAACAATGCATATCTTCTGGTGGTATCACTGAGTGGTTGTTTACTTTCTTTTTACTTTCGAAAAATTAATCTATATTTTTTCAAAATTTAAATATATATACAATTTATATATAAAATATATACAAATAATGTCTCTATATACATTATTTTTTCGGCCACTTCTATTGGTCTTTCATTTATTTCCATCTTTGTTGTTTGGCCTGTGTGGTCCTCCCATCGCAGTGGCCTCTCTCTGCTGCCGAGCACCGGCTCTGGGCGCACGCGCTCCAGAGCACTGGCTCTGTAGCTGGACACATTGGTCCAGCCGCTTTCCCAGGCCAGGGATCGAACCGGCGCCCCTTGTGCTGCAAGGTGGTGTCCTTACCCACTGGACCACCAGGGAAGCCCTATACATTATTTTTGATAACTGGAAAAAGAAAAACAAAAATTAAAACGAGCATTCAAAGGACGGAAATACAACACAGAGAAATACACGAGGGGGAGAAATGTCAGTGTGTTCCAACAAGGGTCCTTCTAAGTGGTGCTGTTTTGAGTTGAAGGAATGAGACCCAAGTTCAGTTCAGAAGCGAAGGCAACTGAAGTCAGTCCTAGAGCAAAGAATGAAGAGGTGCAAGCTCTGCTTCTAGCACCCATACTGTCCGGATAGAGCCTGTATTGTCTGGAAGGCCCGAGGCAGGCCTGCTTCACAGGGTTCTTGTTCGCGGGGATGGAGTCGATTTCTAGCGGCTCCCACGCGGGCTTCTCGCGGCTCCCGCGAGACTTCGGCGGCGCCAAGTTCTCGCGGCTCCTGCACTGACGTCTCGCGGCTCAGCCGCAGACACAGGCCCAGCCGGGAGTCTACGTCAGCGCGTCAGGCGCAGCGTCTCTGCACACGGCCCGCTGACCCCGTCCTGAACCGCGTGTCCCACGCGCCTTCTGCACACGGCCCTCGCGTTCAGCGCCCCGGAGCCTTGGTCTGAAGAGCCGGGTGCGAGGCCCCAGCCGGCGGTGCCCGAGGAGCTCGTGAGCGCGGACTGAGCACCAAGGAAAAGAGGGGAAAAGGTCAGGGTTTCTTTTATTCCCCAGACTCTACTTGTACTCTCTGGGAATGATGAATAGGCTGTGCCGGGCCCGCGTCCCTCGCCCGGGCCTTGTCCTGCGGCTCGGTCTTGGGGCGCTCTGCCGAGCAACGCCTTTTCCACGGCTTCCGGGCGGCCGCGTTGGGGAGGGCGTCCACGGCGTCCTCCGCCTGGAGCACGCCGGCCTGGCGCCCCGGGGCAGGCTGTTCGGAGCCCCGCCGGCCGCGCGGACGGGCCTCTTGGGCAGAGATGGCGGGCGAGCGTCGGAGCGCCGGAGGCGGGCTCCCCGGCCGCGGCGGTGTCTTTAAGGCCGTTGGCCCTCCGGGGCTAATGGAATCCAGAAAACGGCGTCTTTTCGTTGCGGGGCTGGTGGTTGAAGGGTTTCCTTGTCTCCGGCTCTGCTGGGGCTTGCTTTCCGCTTGCGGGCTTTTTCAGGTCGGGCGCGCGGCTCCAGGGACACGGGCTCGCTCGAGCCCCGGGGCTCCTCCCGGACCGGGGAGCCAGCCCGCGCCCCCCGCGCTGGCAGGCGGGTGCCTCAGCCCCGGGCCGACAGGGAAGCCCACGAAGGCCTCTCCTCGGTTTAACCCAGATCGCCAGGGCCCTGCGGAAGGTGGAGGGGGCTGCAGGGTGCAGGGCTGGGATGGCCATGCTCGGGGGCTTGCGGTGCCGTCCCGTATTCTCCACCGCGTCTCCTTATGGGGGAATGAGGGGCTTCCAGGCTGATGGCCACGCGCTTACTGTAGGAGTGAGCAGGCAGGGCCGCTGCGCCCCAGCCTTTAGGGGGCGCTTCTGGGGCGAGTCCACGTGCATACCCCTCGAGCCGCACACCTGACAGCCTTATGATCCCTGGCCAGTGGAAACAGGCAGTCAAGTCTTTATCTCGTGTCATGGCTTTGCGTCTCACTGAACTCCTGCACATCCTTGGTCTGTCAGAATTCTGTGTTCGTGGGGCCTCGTTTTGTGGTAGGAGCTCTGGTCTGAAGTGCTGGGTGCGGCCCCTGCACTTGGCCCCCTGTGAGTAACTGAAACTAGACTTAAGCACAAAGGAAAAGAAAGAAAAAAAGGTTAGGCCTTCTTTGATTCCCCAGACTCTATTTTAATTTCCCAGAAACTGTTAAGGCTCTTTGCCAGTGACAGGGTGAAATGGAACTGGGAATTGGCGGAGGGTAGGGATTGAAGGATGTGATGTTGGAGTTTGTCGGTGGAGGAGACTAGTGCCTCAGAATAACCGTCTTGTGGTGGCCTGGAGGTCAGATTTTCTTCTGGATCAGAGAAGCGGGCAGTGAGGAAAGAAAGTAGAAAGACGGTTCAACCCCTGCAAACCTCCCCTAGAATGGCCAGCCTCAGGCAGGGGAATGCGTTAGTTTCACCTCCTGACAGTCCTTCACAGGTGGGCCGGCTCAGGTTATCCCCCAAGGCAGGCCAGGATGCCTGCAGTAACGGGAACAGCAAGAGGACGGTTAAGGTCATAGAAACAGATCCCTGTGAATTCAGAATTAACCCTCCCCAGGTACACTGCCCTCACTGCCCCAAGGCCCAGTGGAACAAGGGGTGTGGAAATGAAAAATTAACCACCTGTGGCAAGGGTGGTGGCGGAAGTTGTTGGCAGGAGTTTTGAGCTTTTCTTAGGGGCAGATTCTAGACCCAAACAGATATGGCTCCTTCAAGAGCTGCCTCCCAGTGTGCCCCACGCCATCCCTTTTGGAGCTGACGTCTCCTCAGCCAAAGACCATTCTATGATCTAGCGTAGCACAGTGGTTCCCATGCAGGAATGGGAGTCCTGCTGCCTTGACTCAAATCCTGTTTTCCTGCTTCCTGCTTATTAACTCGCTGAACTTAGGCTAATTGCCTCACCTTTCTATGCCCATGTTTCCTCATCAGAAAATAGAGGCGGTAATGGCTTTAATTATGGGGTTGTTGTGAAGATTAATGGAATCGATACAGGTACAGCGCTTGGAACAGTGCCTAGAACGTGGTGAATGTGCACACTAGTTTTTGCTAATAATATGATTACCTTTAAAATTAATTTTCTGCTCAGTTTCTTGTTCTGGAACAGGCTCCCTGTCCCTTTTGTCCCTGAAACAAGACAAAAAGGTGAAGAAAATGTTCAGAGAAGCAGCCAAAGAGAGAGGAATTTAGCTGACAATGGACCAGAAGTTCCAGAGGACCCAATGAGAGGACTTAGGGTGCTCGGGGTTGTCAGGTTAGGGGAAGGACAGAGGCAATGAAGGATGAGTTTAGGAGGCCTTAGGGTTTTCCTGGGCAGAAGTGAGCAGAGATCAGAAGCCAGATGCGATCAGTCCTATTGCGGTCTCAGGTAAGAAGGGGAGGGGTCCAGGAGCTCTGCAGGCCAGCTGGAGAAGAGCCAGGCTGGGTGGGCAGTCCTGGAACTCAGGGGTACCCTCTTCACTTCTGCCAGTGGACACGGTGAGCATGGTCCACGGCTCTGTCCCTAGTGTCTGCATAGTGCTTGGCATGAGGAGAACCGTCTCCATCCTTGCTCAAGAGGTGAAGCATGCTTCTGGGGATCGACATGTGAGTCTTCCCACCAGCGCAGCCTCTTGCAGCGCTTCACACTGCCCTTTCGGAAGCCCATTTAGTCCCCTGGTCAGATTTCCGCTGAACGGCACCAAGCATCTCGGCGTGGCTCTGTACCTGTGACTGCTTGTGACTGGTTGACACGTAGCATACTTCCCCCGGAGCTGAGCTGAGAGGTGTCACAGGATGTTCCTAGACCACGTCTCTCGCTGCGTGAGCAGGTGTGACTGCTGCAGAATTACCAAAGATGTTAGGTGGTGGTTTAGTCACTAAGGTCGTTGCCTGACTGTAGCACAGTGGTTCCCATGCAGGAATGGGAGTCCTGCTGCCTTGACTCAAATCCTGTTTTCCTGCTTCCTGCTTATTAACTCGCTGAACTTAGGCTAATTGCCTCACCTTTCTATGCCCATGTTTCCTCATCAGAAAATAGAGGCGGTAATGGCTTTAATTATGGGGTTGTTGTGAAGATTAATGGAATCGATACAGGTACAGCGCTTGGAACAGTGCCTAGAACGTGGTGAATGTGCACACTAGTTTTTGCTAATAATATGATTACCTTTAAAATTAATTTTCTGCTCAGTTTCTTGTTCTGGAACAGGCTCCCTGTCCCTTTTGTCCCTGAAACAAGACAAAAAGGTGAAGAAAATGTTCAGAGAAGCAGCCAAAGAGAGAGGAATTTAGCTGACAATGGACCAGAAGTTCCAGAGGACCCAATGAGAGGACTTAGGGTGCTCGGGGTTGTCAGGTTAGGGGAAGGACAGAGGCAATGAAGGATGAGTTTAGGAGGCCTTAGGGTTTTCCTGGGCAGAAGTGAGCAGAGATCAGAAGCCAGATGCGATCAGTCCTATTGCGGTCTCAGGTAAGAAGGGGAGGGGTCCAGGAGCTCTGCAGGCCAGCTGGAGAAGAGCCAGGCTGGGTGGGCAGTCCTGGAACTCAGGGGTACCCTCTTCACTTCTGCCAGTGGACACGGTGAGCATGGTCCACGGCTCTGTCCCTAGTGTCTGCATAGTGCTTGGCATGAGGAGAACCGTCTCCATCCTTGCTCAAGAGGTGAAGCATGCTTCTGGGGATCGACATGTGAGTCTTCCCACCAGCGCAGCCTCTTGCAGCGCTTCACACTGCCCTTTCGGAAGCCCATTTAGTCCCCTGGTCAGATTTCCGCTGAACGGCACCAAGCATCTCGGCGTGGCTCTGTACCTGTGACTGCTTGTGACTGGTTGACACGTAGCATACTTCCCCCGGAGCTGAGCTGAGAGGTGTCACAGGATGTTCCTAGACCACGTCTCTCGCTGCGTGAGCAGGTGTGACTGCTGCAGAATTACCAAAGATGTTAGGTGGTGGTTTAGTCACTAAGTCGTGCTCTGACTTTGCGACCCCATGGACTGTAGCCCACCAGGCTCCTGTGTCCATGGGGTTTTCCAGGCAAGAAGACTGGAGTGGGTTGCCGTTTTCTTCTCCAGAGGCTCTTTCCGACTCAGGGATTGAACTTGCATCCCTTTAATTGGCAGATGGATTCATTACCAACTGAGCCACCAAGTGAACCCTAAAGATGTTAGAGTCGAGGCCAGAAGGACTTGTTGAGTATCGTGGTTTTGTTGTGGGACAGATGGTTCCTCTTTTCCTTGGCTTGATGCTCATGATTTCATCATGCATGAGGCCTGCCTCCTGCTGTCCCCCACAGCTGCCCCGCTGTCCACCTTGGGTTAACTCTGATGAGCTTGTCAAAGTCCTAGGCCCTTGGGGCCATTACTGCTGTAGATATTGACCCATAGACAAGCCATGGGATTCTCCAGGCAAGAATACTGGAGTGGGTAACCCTTCCCTTCTCCAGGGATTGTAGCAATCCAGGGATCGGACCAAGGTGGATTCTTTTTGAGTTTTTTTAGTTTGTTTTAAATTTTGGCCTCTTTTATTGGTTTATTTATTTATTTATTTTCATCCATCTTTATTTTTTGGCCTGTGTGGGCCTCCCACTGCAGTGGCCTCCCTCCTTACAGAGCACTGACTCTGGGCGCATGCACTCCAGAGTGCTGGCTTGGTAGTTGGACACACCCTCCAGCCGCTCTGTGGCACGTGGGGTCTTCTCGGGCCAGGGATCAAACCAGTGCCCCTTGCACTGCAAGGCAGACTCTCTCCCCACTGCACCACTCGGGACACCCCCAGGTGGATTCTTTACCGTCCAAGCCACCAGGGAAGCCCAGGGGTCGTTAGCCCAGGGGTTACATACTGGGTGGAAATGTACCCACAGACACATCCTATTAGCTTCTTTTATTTTCTTTTTAAAATTTTTTATCTTACTTTTTACTTCTAGAGAATTTCGTTGTTTACAGATATGTATGAGCCCAGATTCATCATATGTATATCCCCCGCATCCCACCTTTCTAGGCCATTGCACAGCACCCCTGCAGGATCCCCTTTTCTCACAGAGCAATGACAATAGCTATTTGTTTCACATATGATAGTATAGGTTTTCATGCTCCTGTTAGCTTCTTATAGTATTTTCCCAATCAGGAGAGTTCATGTGAAATTCCAGACCCTTTTTTTATTGCAAAATGAGGAGACCCAGCTGCAAGGACTCTGGGGTCCTACCTGGCAACTGTTGGCTGAAGTTGAGCCATGGCGCCCCCTGCAGAAAGAGCGCAGGTGCGGACAGTCACTGCGCCCCCTCCAGGTGTACTCCTTGGGAGCCATACATTCCTACCACAGCTCTGCTTCTCATGTGGGCCCAGGGGTTCCCCACCTGAACTGCCAGCCTGAGCACAGGGACCTCTGAGGGCATGTGCAGAGGATAAAGTGATCTGTAAATGATTAATGAGTGTGGGGAGTATTGACTCGAGGCCAGTGAGCAGCACCCGGACTCTTTCTGGCTCTTTGTGAGAGTAAACAAGTTAAATAATCTCCTCTAAAATAAAAGACAAAAACCCACAAAGACCTCACTAATTGACATTTTCTGGTTTTCCTGGAAATTGGAATCAGAAGCATGGGAAACTATGACTTCAGTCCTTACCTTATGCTTGAGAATACTGTGGATATCAATGTAGAAAAACACCCGATTCTTTCCCAGGTTAGTGCAGAATTTCACAGCTCCTTGTTCCTTCATGCTGTTGCAACACCAATTAGCACCTGCTGGACTCCTCATGGAGTGTGTGTGTCGGGGGGTGGGGGTGGGTGTGTGTCATCACCCAGAGCTTCCTGGAACAAGCAGTGGAATTTTGCAATTTTTATGACAACAGTGTAAAAAATTGAACAGTCTTGTAACAGAGGTTATCTTTTTCTTTCCCAAGAACAGTCCATCCCCTGGCCAGCTGGGGTCTTGAGCAAGTTATTTAACCTCCCTGAACCTCGGTTTTCACCTGTGCACATCTGAGAGAAAGGGTTTTCTCTCATAGTGGTTGTGTGAGGTTACATCTAATGTTCTGGGGTTTCCCTGGTGGCTCAGCGGTAAAGAACCTACCTGCAGCGCAGGAGATGCAGGTTCCATTCTGGGCTTGGGCAATGACCAGCTATGTATATCCCCGCATCCCACCTTTCTAGGCCATTGCACAGCACCCTGCAGGATCCTTTTCTCACAGAGCAATGACTATAGCTGTTTTCTTCACATATGATAGTAAAGGCCTTCATGCTCCTGTTAGCTTCTTATAGTATTTTCCCAATCAGGAGAGTTCATGTGAAATTCCAGACCCTTTTTTTATTGCAAAATGAGGAGACCCAGCTGCAAGGACTCTGGGGTCCTACCTGGCAACTGTTGGCTGAAGTTGAGCCATGGCGCCCCCTGCAGAAAGAGCGCAGGTGCGGACAGTCACTGCGCCCCCTCCAGGTGTACTCCTTGGGAGCCATACATTCCTACCACAGCTCTGCTTCTCATGTGGGCCCAGGGGTTCCCCACCTGAACTGCCAGCCTGAGCACAGGGACCTCTGAGGGCATGTGCAGAGGATAAAGTGATCTGTAAATGATTAATGAGTGTGGGGAGTATTGACTCGAGGCCAGTGAGCAGCACCCGGACTCTTTCTGGCTCTTTCTGAGAGTAAACAACTTACATAATCTCCCTCTAAAATAAAAGACAAAAACCCACAAAGACCTCACTAATTGACATTTTCTGGTTTTCCTGGAAATTGGAATCAGAAGCATGGGAAACTATGACTTCAGTCCTTACCTTATGCTTGAGAATACTGTGGATATCAATGTAGAAAAACACCCGATTCTTTCCCAGGTTAGTGCAGAATTTCACAGCTCCTTGTTCCTTCATGCTGTTGCAACACCAATTAGCACCTGCTGGACTCCTCATGGAGTGTGTGTGTCGGGGGGTGGGGGTGGGTGTGTGTCATCACCCAGAGCTTCCTGGAACAAGCAGTGGAATTTTGCAATTTTTATGACAACAGTGTAAAAAATTGAACAGTCTTGTAACAGAGGTTATCTTTTTCTTTCCCAAGAACAGTCCATCCCCTGGCCAGCTGGGGTCTTGAGCAAGTTATTTAACCTCCCTGAACCTCGGTTTTCACCTGTGCACATCTGAGAGAAAGGGTTTTCTCTCATAGTGGTTGTGTGAGGGTTACATCTAATGTTCTGGGGTTTCCCTGGTGGCTCAGCGGTAAAGAACCTACCTGCAGCGCAGGAGATGCAGGTTCCATTCTGGGCTTGGGAAGATCTGGAGAACGAAACAGCAACCAACTCCAGTATTCTTGCCTGGAGAATCCCAAGGACAGAGGAGCCTGGTGGGCTACAGTCTATGGGGTCACAGAGAGTTGGATATGACTGAGTGACAGCACCACCAGCAATCTAATGTTCTGTGTGGAAGTGCCTAGCACAGAGGACCCCCTGAGAAGACTCTAAGAGACAAATCTTTCTGTTCGGAGCATTTACAAGAAAAACCCCTGAGCAGAATAGGAACCCCAGGGGAAGCCAACACAAAGAAGCCTCTAGGGCCCAGACTCAGAGCAGTGGTCTCAGAGGTGGGAAGGCTGCCATTCTGCCTGACTGAAGAAGCACAGACCAGAGAGAGGGAGTGTTTGCACCTGCTGCTATGTTACCAACCTGAGGAGGTTTCTGTTCCTTTAAGAACCAGGTTTATAACATCACTGCATAAAGAATTAATTTCCCTCAGGGGAACAAGTGAAGGAAAATCCTTTGGCCACAACTCTGACTCTGATGTCTGTCTTGTGGGGCCATTTCCCCAAGGGTGGGGTGGTGTGGGCCAGTCAGCCCAGGTGTTCTGAAATCGCCCAGATCCCTGCTTCCCAAGTTGGCATCCACCTTGTTGAAGGAACACGTGTTTATGGGGCACCTGCTCATGGCCAGGTGCTGCCTTAAGTTCTGGGGACACAGTGATGACCACAGACATGCCTTTGCCCTTAAAAACTGAGAGCCTAGTGGAGGAAATGGGTTGGTAAACAGTTAAACATAGCCCAATAAGCACTACACCTGGGAGGCCACGGGAGTTCATGGAAGGGCAATGGAATCAGTTTGGAAAATTTCTTGGAAGCCTTTCTGGAAGAGGTAAATTCAACTTGAGACATGAAGGATACATAGAGATAGCCAGGTCCATTTAGCAGAGAGAGAGTCTTGTGCAAAGGCCCAGGGGCAAGACCACAGGGTGGATTTAGAGGCCAGCTGGTGACCACTGTGACTTGAGGGCTGCTGGGAAGTCCCAAGGGGCTGGGCAGGGAAGCCAGACCCCATTGTAAAAAGCTTTGTCAAACTGAGGAGTTTGAACTTGATCCTTGAATTCTTCCAGCCATTACAATGTTTGGAGATCCATCTGCATCTCCGAGACAGCTTCGGAGCCCTTACATGGCTTCTCTTTTGAAATGCACAGCCACACTGTCCGTCACCTGCTCAGGAGTGGCCGCACCCTGACACAGAAAGAAGACGACCCGAGCACACAGCCTTCACACTTTGAAGGGCAAGTCCCACTCACACACGTCCCCTGGTCAGAACGTGCTCAGTCTCTCAGTTGTGTCCGACTCTTTGTGACCCCATGGACTGTAGCTCCCCAGGATCCTCTGTCCATGGGATTTTCCAGGCAAGAATATTTCTCCAGGGGATCTTGCCCACCCAGGGATCGAACCTGCGTCTCTTGCCTCTCCTGTACTGGCAGGCGGATTCCTTACCACTAGCACCACCTGGGAAGCTTGTGGTCAAAACGATGTACACCAAATTTTGATTTGGGCAAACTAGACTTTATATCTACAGCATTAAACATTTATATAAAATTTATATATAGCCTGCTGCTCTTGCTGTTATTACTGACCTATCTTTTCTCACATCTTTGAGCTCTCAGGAGTTTAAAATGCTAGAAGTGTTTGTCCTATAGATTTCCAACTCAAGTTTGCAAAATAAAGGTCAAGGCTCTTATTTTTCCATAACAGAATTGTGTTTCTATCTGCAGCTCCACGCCACTGTTGTGGAAGCTCAGTTGTGGTCATTGCAGAACAAACTCAACTAACTCAAGGTTTTTTAGGTTAGTTCATAGTTCTCCTTTCCCTCCATGGTTGCACCTAATTTCCAGGAGGTCTGAGGGCTGTTCCAGGCATTGGCAGTGGTGTCCACTTCAGGCTGTCCTGTCTTCTCTTCTGGGTCTCCGCTGGCCTCATCTCATTAGCCCTGTGCATCCTGCTGGGTGCCTGCTGGATGTCTGAGCCGTAATCTTTTCCCTGGTGGTTGGTTCATGAAGCTCACTCTATCTCTGTGAGCTGACTGGAGGACACTAGAGATCTGAAAGGAGACTAGGAAGAGGAAGAGCTGAGTGCTGCCCATGGTCTAGAATGCCCAGCGTAAAGGATCCATTTACTTTCTTTGGTTCAGATGGTAACAAATCCACCTGCCAATATGGGAGACCTGGGTTTGATCCCTGGGTTGGGAAGATCCCCTGGAGGAGGGCATGGCAACCCACTCCAGTATTCTTGCCTGGGAAATCCCATGGACAGAGGAGCCTCGTGGGCTACAGTCCATGGGGTCACAGAGTTTGACACAACTGAGCAACTAAGCACAGCTACTCAAACTGCTGTACATCCAGTAGATAGGCAGCGAAAATGTACTGTGGAGCACAGGGGATCACATCCAGTATCCTGTAATAACCTAGAAGGGAATAAAATTTCCAAAAAAGAAAAAAAACCTTGAATCACTGTGCCGTACCTCTGAAACTTACACAGTATTGTAAATCTATTGTTCTTCAAGAAGAACTAATCCACTTTCACATAAATGAAAACAAAAAGCATATCAGAACACAAGTGAATGAAAGAAAACGCTCTGTTAATAAAAACATCCACTCAGACCTCTATTTCTGCCTCTTTCTCTGTCTCTCTGTGTCTCTACCTCTGTCTCGCTTCAGCTTGTAGTTGCTGCTTAACTGTGCCCTCTACACCCAAGACAGTGGCCACCCCAGTGGTGTCCCGTGAACCCACAACAAGGCTAGATCAAAGCACACCAGCTGCTTCCTAGTTGCCCCTCAACCTGGTGTTGGGATTCTGGGAGAGTTCTGTCAGTAGGGCCCTCAGACCAGGATACCGGCAGCCACCGTTGAGAGGGAAATCTCCTGGTCCTCACTGCAGTGGGTCTGTGGAGGGCTAGTGGTGTCAGGAGGTTTCCCTGGTGGCTCAGGGGTAGAGATGCTGCCTGCCAATGCTGGAGACCTCGGTTCAGTCCCTGAGTTGGGAAGATCCCCTGGAGAAGGGAATGGCTGCCCACTTCACTATTCTTGCCTGGGAAATCACATAGGCAGGGGAGCCTGGTGGGCTACAGTCCATGGGGTCACAAGAGTCAGACATAGCTCAGCAACTAAACAACAATAGATACCAGAAACTTGTTTTTCCCTGTTTGCCAAGGCTGGGCATTAGAGTTGTGTATTTATTTGTTAATCTATTTATTTGTTTGCTTGCTTCTTTTTAATGTCAACTGCTAGAATTTATCCTTGAATAGAGAAAGCAAAGAGTGGTCTAAAGTAGAAGAGTCCTTGGACCAGTCTCAGAATTTGAGCTCATCCTGAACCTTGAACTCAAAGGATGACACTCTGACTTTCAGTGTCTGTTTAAGAGCATGAGCTTTGGCATGAGTGAAGTCTCACTTCCTTGAGTTGCTGTTGCTCTTCTCTAAACTGAGAGAGGACTCGATGCACCCACGTGTGTGAAGCCCTTAGTGAGTGCCCACTGCATACATGCAGGGATGACAATCAGAGCTACTGTTGCCAAGCTTGGACTGGCTAATTTATGTGCTTGCCTGGTGTGTGGGATGCCCAGATACCTGGTGAAACGTCGCTTCTGTCTAGGAGGGTGTTTTCAGACACTATCAGCACTTAAATCTGTGGACCTGGTAAAGCAGGTGGCCCTCCTTGTTATGGGTGGGCATCAGCCAGTGCCCATGGACGTTGGTTCATGGGCCTGAATGGAACAAAATGGCAGAGGAAGGTGACCTTTGCTCTCTCTGCCTGGCTCCTTAACCTGAGACATTGGTCTTCTCCTGGCAGTGGACTCGTCCTTACAATGCTGGTTCTCCCTGTTTCCTGGCTTTGGAACTTGGAATGGAACTACAGCACCATTTTCCTGGGTCTGCAGCTTGAGAATGGCAGGTCATGGAGCTTCTTTGCTTCCATAATCACAGGAGTCAATTCCTTGTAATGAAACTTATTCCAAGGAATTGGTTCTGTTTCTCTGGAGGACCTTGACGAATACAAAACCTTGTGGCTAACTAGGCGCTGGATGCACTTGATGCCTGATTTTGCAGGCTGTCAGACCTTGCTAGACCTTGCCCATTTCCCCTTCTTTGGCTGGCTTAATCATCTGTCCCTTCAGGGACCCTCTCATCAAACCCTCCTCACCCTTACCTCCTGGTCCCCCTCCTGCAGCTGCGCCTCCATACCCAGTGCCACGTCAACCCAACCGCGTGTTTTCTCTCTCCTCGGCGCAGGACTGCAGGATAGTATTTGGGAAAAATCACATCATCATGCCAGATTGGTTTCATTACACATTTATGAGCCGCTCAGCCTCTGCGGGGCTGCCCCTGCCACTCAGTCATCTTCTAATTCTCTAGTCGACGGGCTCTTACTTTCCCTCAGTGGCTGCCCCTGACCTCCATTCACTTCACCCAGCCCACCATCATCAGCGCCTCATTCCCAGCTCAGGGGCAGCTGGGGCTTTCCAGAGTTAATGGAGGCCCTCAGAGAGGACCTGTCTCATGGATGCCCCCTTGATCTTCCACATGTGTCTATTCGTGCTTGCTTAAGTCACTTCAGTCGTGTCCAACTCTTTGCGGCCCCATGAACTCTAACCTGCCAGGCTCCTCTGTCCATGGGATTTTCCAGGCAAGAATACAGGAGTGGGTTGCTATTTCCTCTTCCAGGGGATCTTCCCATCACACGGATCAAATCCACTTCTTCTGCAGGGCAGGTAGATTCTTTACCGCTGAGCCACGTGGGAAGCTGAAGCAAGTTGCTCAGCAGAGTTGCTCCCAAAACCTTCCTTGCTCCTGGTGTCAGGGACAGAATGCTGAGCTGGACAAGCGCCTGTGTCTGACATAATATGTTATATATTCCGGCTTTATGCTTGTGTGCTGGGAAGGAGCAGAATTGGATTATCTCCCTGCCCCAGGAAATAGCCATGTAGTGAGCAGTAATGGGATCAACGTGCATGAACTGAAATTCTGTATAGCCTCCCAGGGACAAGAGCAGTGGCAAGAATTCTCTCTCAGGAAGAGGGTGTGTGGGCCTCAACCTCGGGGATAAAGAGAGACCTGTTAAATCAGGTGTTGACTGTGGGAGCTTCCTGGGCAGAAGGCGGTAGCAGAGCCCCCCAGCCTGGACCACTTTCCCACGTGCCTCTCTGGCCAGTTATGCTAATGTGATTCTTTCCTGGTGGAAGAGGGACCCCAGCAGCCCTTTCTTCAGGGCGTAAAGCTACATAAAGCTTCTTTCCTTTTTTTTTTTTAAATTATTATTGTTATTTATTTATTTGGCTGTGCTGGGTCTTAGTTGTGGCATGTGGGATCTAGTTCCCTGACCAGGGATTAAACCCGGGCCCCTTGCATTGGGAGCACGGAGTCTTAACCGCTGGACCACCAGGGAAGTCCCTTCTTTCCTTTTATTCTTCCCTCTTCTTTTTACTCGTTGGCATTTCCGTGTCTTGGGGTTTTTGTCCACGTGGCCATTACAGCAACTTTCAGCCATATAATGTAGATATTCAGCCTTGAGGATCTAGCCCTAGTCATTTTCTACTCTATGCATCGTATTCCAGAGAACTGTGGCACCAGACAGTTTGTTGTGTGAGTCTGTATGACCTGCTCTGTGGGGGGAAGGCAGGGCTTAGCAAGCTAGTGAGTCTGCCCACCTGCCCAACCTATGCATCTCAGTATTGCTTTTGTAGTCAGTCATTTGACAGGCATTTTCTGAGTATCTGCTGTATTCCAGCCCTTAAGCTAGAACGTTAGGTTAGGGCCTGAAGGGGAGTGAAGCTGTACTGTCAGGGCAGGTAGATTCTTTACCGCTGAGCCACGTGGGAAGCTGAAGCAAGTTGCTCAGCAGAGTTGCTCCCAAAACCTTCCTTGCTCCTGGTGTCAGGGACAGAATGCTGAGCTGGACAAGCGCCTGTGTCTGACATAATATGTTATATATTCCGGCTTTATGCTTGTGTGCTGGGAAGGAGCAGAATTGGATTATCTCCCTGCCCCAGGAAATAGCCATGTAGTGAGCAGTAATGGGATCAACGTGCATGAACTGAAATTCTGTATAGCCTCCCAGGGACAAGAGCAGTGGCAAGAATTCTCTCTCAGGAAGAGGGTGTGTGGGCCTCAACCTCGGGGATAAAGAGACCTGTTAAATCAGGTGTTGACTGTGGGAGCTTCCTGGGCAGAAGGCGGTAGCAGAGCCCCCCAGCCTGGACCACTTTCCCACGTGCCTCTCTGGCCAGTTATGCTAATGTGATTCTTTCCTGGTGGAAGAGGGACCCCAGCAGCCCTTTCTTCAGGGCGTAAAGCTACATAAAGCTTCTTTCCTTTTTTTTTTTTAAATTATTATTGTTATTTATTTATTTGGCTGTGCTGGGTCTTAGTTGTGGCATGTGGGATCTAGTTCCCTGACCAGGGATTAAACCCGGGCCCCTTGCATTGGGAGCACGGAGTCTTAACCGCTGGACCACCAGGGAAGTCCCTTCTTTCCTTTTATTCTTCCCTCTTCTTTTTACTCGTTGGCATTTCCGTGTCTTGGGGTTTTTGTCCACGTGGCCATTACAGCAACTTTCAGCCATATAATGTAGATATTCAGCCTTGAGGATCTAGCCCTAGTCATTTTCTACTCTATGCATCGTATTCCAGAGAACTGTGGCACCAGACAGTTTGTTGTGTGAGTCTGTATGACCTGCTCTGTGGGGGGAAGGCAGGGCTTAGCAAGCTAGTGAGTCTGCCCACCTGCCCAACCTATGCATCTCAGTATTGCTTTTGTAGTCAGTCATTTGACAGGCATTTTCTGAGTATCTGCTGTATTCCAGCCCTTAAGCTAGAACGTTAGGTTAGGGCCTGAAGGGGGGAGTGAAGTTCTCTGCTTCCATGGACTGTACCTTTGGGAGGGAGATGAGGGGAAGGAAGAAAAATAAACAGAACAGTTTCATGTGGCGGTATGTCCTATGAAGAAAATGAAACAGGTTGACATGATGAAAGGTTAGAGAGGTTAGCACTGGAAGGGAGCCTTGCCTTGCTGCGGCATTAGTCACAGCAGCCCAAAGGTGGAAGCAATGCATGTGCCCATCGGTGGGTGGATGGGTCACACAGAATGTAGTTATTCAAAGCATGGAATATCATTCAGCCATAAAAGGAATGGAATTCTAATATGTGTTATGATGTGGATGAATCTTGAAAATATTATGCTAAGTGAAATAAACCAATGCAAAAGGTAAATATTGCACGATACCTGTTAGAGGAAATACCCAAATGAGACAAATTCATCAAGACAGAAAGTGGGTTAGAGACGACCAGGGACTGGAGGAAAGGGAAAGAGGGGAGTCACTGCTTAGTGGGTACAGTACTTCTGTTTGGGGAGATGAAAACGTTCTGGAAAGGGATAGCTGAGTGAGTGGCACAACATTGTGAACGTACTTAATGCCACCGATACCTTGTCTTCCCTGTTCAGTCAAGAGCTGACTTGGAGGCCTAGCCTATTGGTATTTAGAGTTCTTCAGTCATTCTGCTTAATTTCTGGCTTAATTTCTGCTTAATTTCTGATTCTGGCATCATTGCTCTATTGCAGGAGTAGCAAACTCAAGTTCTCCAGAGGTTGTGCAGGATGCCTGAATGTGAAGCACCCTCGGAGGGAGATGTGTTATAACCAGTTATCGTGCCTGCCTAATTGCATGGCCATTTAAAACACTGCATATGCCAAATGAAATTGCCAAACAGAACCTATGCCTGACTTATATTTGGCCCAGAAACCAGCAGTTTATGAACTTGCTGTTGCCTTCTCCTACTTCATGTTACGGATAATTTCTCATGGGTAACCACTGGTATTTTAAGTCTTTTTTTTTCCCCTCCCAAATTAGGATGACCTTGGGTGACAAACTTTGGGATTAACTTGAGAACTCAGAAGACAGGAAAAGGAAGACCTAAATTATCTTAAGGCTGATTGATTTAAGGGAAAGCCGAAAGTGGTTTTAGATCTGTGACCAAAGGGACTTATAATCTCTTCTCTTGATTTTTCCAGAACCAGGGACAGAGACACCCAGCCACTGCCCGTCCCCCCTGAGGGCTGGGCTCTATCCCCTGGCAGGTAAGGTGCTTTCATAGCTCATGAGTTTGACCAGACAGGAATAATGGTGGAACCAGGCAAGCTCGGTTCCCTCTTTCAAAAGCAAATATCAGGTAAATCCTTGCTCCTCTTATGGGAAGAAATTAGTAGAAATGGAAAGAGAGACTACAGTGTTATCCTGACAAAAGTTCCTCTTCATGGAAGCATGAGCTGAGCAGGGAGGTGGGTTCCCTTAATAGTAATTGACATTTTGTCTTTGGAAACTTCCCTTCCTCCCGCCCCCACCTGCCCTCCTTCTTTTTTTCCTCCTCTTCCGTCTTCTGTCTCTCTCTTTCTCTCTCTGTCTCTCTCATATAACATTTAACCAAGACAACTCTTGATCTTGGTTTCTTTTCATTAATTTTTCCAGCTACATGGAGAAAGCCTTTTTCATCGCTAGCTTTTGGTGTTTCTGAGTCATGGATTCTTTCTTCTGATGCATCACTGACTACTGTTACTATTCTCTTCGTATTCTTGCCTGGAGAATCCCATTGGCTACAGTCCATGGGGTCGCAAAGAGTCAGACATGCCTGCGTGACTAACCACCACCACCACTGTCCTCTTAGTTCTGATCTGTTCTCTGATCCATTTTCATTTCTCTTACAGTTTTCAACACTTTGTTTTAAAAATATGCTGATTTCCATAGCATTGTTTCATCCCCTCTCATACCTTCATTTTCCTCCTGAAATCCATGTCTCAGCCCAGACCTCTGCCCTAGGCTTCAAATACACATACCCAGTTGTTGTCAAATTTAATGTGTTAGAAAGAAGTTCTTTTCTAAAAATTAATTAATTGTATTTATTCTTTATTTTTAAAAATTGAACTGTAGGTGACAAACTTTGGGATTAACTTGAGAACTCAGAAGACAGGAAAAGGAAGACCTAAATTATCTTAAGGCTGATTGATTTAAGGGAAAGCCGAAAGTGGTTTTAGATCTGTGACCAAAGGGACTTATAATCTCTTCTCTTGATTTTTCCAGAACCAGGGACAGAGACACCCAGCCACTGCCCGTCCCCCCTGAGGGCTGGGCTCTATCCCCTGGCAGGTAAGGTGCTTTCATAGCTCATGAGTTTGACCAGACAGGAATAATGGTGGAACCAGGCAAGCTCGGTTCCCTCTTTCAAAAGCAAATATCAGGTAAATCCTTGCTCCTCTTATGGGAAGAAATTAGTAGAAATGGAAAGAGAGACTACAGTGTTATCCTGACAAAAGTTCCTCTTCATGGAAGCATGAGCTGAGCAGGGAGGTGGGTTCCCTTAATAGTAATTGACATTTTGTCTTTGGAAACTTCCCTTCCTCCCGCCCCCACCTGCCCTCCTTCTTTTTTTCCTCCTCTTCCGTCTTCTGTCTCTCTCTTTCTCTCTCTGTCTCTCTCATATAACATTTAACCAAGACAACTCTTGATCTTGGTTTCTTTTCATTAATTTTTCCAGCTACATGGAGAAAGCCTTTTTCATCGCTAGCTTTTGGTGTTTCTGAGTCATGGATTCTTTCTTCTGATGCATCACTGACTACTGTTACTATTCTCTTCGTATTCTTGCCTGGAGAATCCCATTGGCTACAGTCCATGGGGTCGCAAAGAGTCAGACATGCCTGCGTGACTAACCACCACCACCACTGTCCTCTTAGTTCTGATCTGTTCTCTGATCCATTTTCATTTCTCTTACAGTTTTCAACACTTTGTTTTAAAAATATGCTGATTTCCATAGCATTGTTTCATCCCCTCTCATACCTTCATTTTCCTCCTGAAATCCATGTCTCAGCCCAGACCTCTGCCCTAGGCTTCAAATACACATACCCAGTTGTTGTCAAATTTAATGTGTTAGAAAGAAGTTCTTTTCTAAAAATTAATTAATTGTATTTATTCTTTATTTTTAAAAATTGAACTGTAGTTGATTTGCAATGTTGTTAGTTCCATGTATACAGCAAAGTGATTCAGTTAAACAATTACACATACATGTTTATATATCTATATTCTTTTTCAAGATACTTTCCATTATAGTTTATTACAGGATATTGAATACAGTTCCCTGTGCTACACAGTAAACCCTTGTTGTTTACCTGTTGTGTATGTAATACTATGCATCTGTTAATCCAGTACTCACAATTTGTCTCTCCCCCACCTTCCCCTTTGGTAACCATAAGTTTGGTTTTTTATATTTGTGAGTCAATTTTTGTTTTGTAAGTAAGTTTATTTGTACTGTTTTGTAGATTCCACATATAAGTAATATCATATCATATTCATCTCTCTCTTAGTATGATAGTGTCTGGGTCCATCCACACTGCTGCAAATGGCATCATTTCATTCTTTTTAAAGGCTGAGTAATGTTCCATTGTATATATGTGCCACATCTTCTTTATCCTTTCATCTTTTGATGGATACTTGGGTGGTTTCCCTGTTTTGGAATAGTGCTGCTATGGGGTACGTGTATCTCAAAAAAAAGTTCTTCTCTTCCTCTTAAAACTAGTTCCTTCTCCAGACATATGGCCTATGTTCCCTTTAAGCCATGTGGATTGAAAAATCATGTCTTCTTTATAGGGTCCATTGAGAAGATTAGATGAGATAATGCAAGTGGTTGGTTTCAGCTTAGATGTCAAGAAAAATGGGGACATAAAAGTCTACTTGCAGAACGTGAGCCTGCATTAAACCATAAAGCACAGCTGTTAACCTGGGCTCCTTCATTTCCTGTGTTATGTTAAGTGCTTTCCTTTCATTCTTAGTAGATTTTTAAGAAAGACTGAAAGGCAGGGACAAGTCTAGAGTCCTTCTGTGTGTCTTAGAGCGTCCGCACTGTTTCTCACATTCAGTTTATGATTGAGATGTGTATAAAGTTCCCGGTTGGCAGTAACATCCGCTTCCCCCCAATTCTGAAGATTTTGCTCTGTCACATTCTAGTGTCCGATGTTGTGTTTAAGAGGCCTGTTGTGGTTCTGATTTCTTATCCTTAACATAGGACCTATTAGTTTTTCCTTTCTGGGTATTTTTAGAATCCTTTCTTTATCCCTGAAGTTCTGAAATTTCAAAACGGTGTGGCTTAGTTGGCTTTTGGTCATTCATCTTGCGGAGTGTATTACAAGCGCACCTTCAGTCTGGACACCTAGAGCTTTCAGTACTGAAAAAGGCTTTCCTGTTATTTCCTTTGATGGTTTCCTTTTCTTTGTGTTCTCTGTTGTTTGAAAGCCCAGTCATTTAGATATCCTCATTTCTGAAAAATGCTCTTCTCCTTCCACCACTGTTTTCTGCCTCTTGATCTTTTGGTCCATTTCTGGACTATTTCCCCAACTTTACATCCTATTCTTGAATTTTTATTATCAAACATCTTAATTTCTGCAGGTTCTTTCTTTGTATTTGAAATGATCATTTGGGTAGTATACTGTTCTGCAAATGGCATCATTTCATTCTTTTTAAAGGCTGAGTAATGTTCCATTGTATATATGTGCCACATCTTCTTTATCCTTTCATCTTTTGATGGATACTTGGGTGGTTTCCCTGTTTTGGAATAGTGCTGCTATGGGGTACGTGTATCTCAAAAAAAAGTTCTTCTCTTCCTCTTAAAACTAGTTCCTTCTCCAGACATATGGCCTATGTTCCCTTTAAGCCATGTGGATTGAAAAATCATGTCTTCTTTATAGGGTCCATTGAGAAGATTAGATGAGATAATGCAAGTGGTTGGTTTCAGCTTAGATGTCAAGAAAAATGGGGACATAAAAGTCTACTTGCAGAACGTGAGCCTGCATTAAACCATAAAGCACAGCTGTTAACCTGGGCTCCTTCATTTCCTGTGTTATGTTAAGTGCTTTCCTTTCATTCTTAGTAGATTTTTAAGAAAGACTGAAAGGCAGGGACAAGTCTAGAGTCCTTCTGTGTGTCTTAGAGCGTCCGCACTGTTTCTCACATTCAGTTTATGATTGAGATGTGTATAAAGTTCCCGGTTGGCAGTAACATCCGCTTCCCCCCAATTCTGAAGATTTTGCTCTGTCACATTCTAGTGTCCGATGTTGTGTTTAAGAGGCCTGTTGTGGTTCTGATTTCTTATCCTTAACATAGGACCTATTAGTTTTTCCTTTCTGGGTATTTTTAGAATCCTTTCTTTATCCCTGAAGTTCTGAAATTTCAAAACGGTGTGGCTTAGTTGGCTTTTGGTCATTCATCTTGCGGAGTGTATTACAAGCGCACCTTCAGTCTGGACACCTAGAGCTTTCAGTACTGAAAAAGGCTTTCCTGTTATTTCCTTTGATGGTTTCCTTTTCTTTGTGTTCTCTGTTGTTTGAAAGCCCAGTCATTTAGATATCCTCATTTCTGAAAAATGCTCTTCTCCTTCCACCACTGTTTTCTGCCTCTTGATCTTTTGGTCCATTTCTGGACTATTTCCCCAACTTTACATCCTATTCTTGAATTTTTATTATCAAACATCTTAATTTCTGCAGGTTCTTTCTTTGTATTTGAAATGATCATTTGGGTAGTATACTGTTCTGCCTATTGCATGCTGTTTATAGGAGAGACGACTCCTTTCAGTCGACTGAAGATACTATTTACAGATTGCTCTTCTGCTCCTTGAGTCACCTCTGTATCCAGGTTTCTTGTTTATATTTGTTTGTTTTGCTTTTTTTCTTTTAGAGGCCTTTCTGAAGTGTCTGGCTATCCTTTGCTGGGCATGTCTTTTTATGGTAGCAAAATATACTTACTATAGTATTTACCATTTTAGCCATTTTTTCCCAGTATACAATTCAATGGAATTAAGTAAATTCATATTGTTGGGCAACGGTCACTACTACTTCTCCCGAATTTTCCATCACCCCAGACTGAAATTCTGATACCTGTTAAACCAGAACTCCCTCCCCAGCCCCTGGTAACCATTATTCGACTTTGTTTTCTGATGAATTTGACTATTCTAAATATTTCGTTAAGTGAATTCACACAATGTTCGTCCTATTGTATCTGGTTTATTTTGCTTAGTATAATGATTTTGTAATCACGTGTAAATCATATAATGATCCTGATGCTGGGAAAGATTGAAGGCAAAAGGAGAAGAGGATGTGGAGGATGAGATGGTGAGATGGCATCACTGACTCAGTGAACCTGAGTCTGAGCAAACTCCTGGCGATATCGTAGCAGAGTTGGACATGACTTAGCAACTGAACAACAGCAACGTAATGATTTTAAGGTTCACCTGTGGTGTAGCAGGTGTCAGAATTTCATACCTTGTAGAAGCTGAATAATCAATAAGCCATTGCCTGTCTACAGCACATTTTGTTTGTCCATTCATCTGCTGATGGACACCTGGGTTGCTTCCATGTTTTACTTCTGTGGATGATGCTGCCATGGACATGTGTGGCCACACATCTGCTTGAGTCCCTGCTTTCAATTATTTTTATGTATTTTTTAAAAGTGAGAGAATTGTTAGAGACTCTGTGTGCATGTATTTCTGCTTGTCAGGAGCTTGTGGTGGATAAAAGGGTGTCAAAAATCACTGTTTGTTAGCAGATTCCAGGCATATCCATGTGGCCCAGGCTTCCTCTACGTCTGGTAGAAATATCAGAATATTTTCGATACGCAGCACAGCACTTCACGCCCTGCCTACAGCTCCCTGAGTCAGTGCAGGTGTGTGCTGTTTTCTCTCACCTTCCAGAGGTTGTTTCCCCATTGTTGTTGTTGCACAGTCTAAGTCGTTTCTGACGCTCTGCGACCCCATGGACTGTGGCCCACCAGGCCGTCCGGTCCTTCACTACCTCTCAGAGTTTGCTCATATTCGTAGCCATTAAGTCACTGATGCTGTGTCACCATTTCATCCTCTCTGCCCCGTTCTCCTTTTGCTTTCAATCTTTCCCAGCGTCAGAGTCTTTTCCAATGAGTCAACTCTTCCCATCAGGTGGCCAAAATATGGCAGCTTCAGCACCAGTCCTTCCAATGACTACTCAGGGTTGACGTCCCTATACTTGGTATATCTTTGATACTTGTAATTGAGATTTGGGAGGGAGAGAGCCTCCCTCTTGAGTTACATGTTTGTACTCCAGTTGCCTTGATTCTTGGTCCTTCCTCTAATATATGTATTTTCAGTTGACACTGGAAGCAGAAATTGTATTTTATGAGCACCAGCTTGTTGAGCTAGCAACAGTAGCTCCGGTCATAGTGAGATGGCATCACTGACTCAGTGAACCTGAGTCTGAGCAAACTCCTGGCGATATCGTAGCAGAGTTGGACATGACTTAGCAACTGAACAACAGCAACGTAATGATTTTAAGGTTCACCTGTGGTGTAGCAGGTGTCAGAATTTCATACCTTGTAGAAGCTGAATAATCAATAAGCCATTGCCTGTCTACAGCACATTTTGTTTGTCCATTCATCTGCTGATGGACACCTGGGTTGCTTCCATGTTTTACTTCTGTGGATGATGCTGCCATGGACATGTGTGGCCACACATCTGCTTGAGTCCCTGCTTTCAATTATTTTTATGTATTTTTTAAAAGTGAGAGAATTGTTAGAGACTCTGTGTGCATGTATTTCTGCTTGTCAGGGAGCTTGTGGTGGATAAAAGGGTGTCAAAAATCACTGTTTGTTAGCAGATTCCAGGCATATCCATGTGGCCCAGGCTTCCTCTACGTCTGGTAGAAATATCAGAATATTTTCGATACGCAGCACAGCACTTCACGCCCTGCCTACAGCTCCCTGAGTCAGTGCAGGTGTGTGCTGTTTTCTCTCACCTTCCAGAGGTTGTTTCCCCATTGTTGTTGTTGCACAGTCTAAGTCGTTTCTGACGCTCTGCGACCCCATGGACTGTGGCCCACCAGGCCGTCCGGTCCTTCACTACCTCTCAGAGTTTGCTCATATTCGTAGCCATTAAGTCACTGATGCTGTGTCACCATTTCATCCTCTCTGCCCCGTTCTCCTTTTGCTTTCAATCTTTCCCAGCGTCAGAGTCTTTTCCAATGAGTCAACTCTTCCCATCAGGTGGCCAAAATATGGCAGCTTCAGCACCAGTCCTTCCAATGACTACTCAGGGTTGACGTCCCTATACTTGGTATATCTTTGATACTTGTAATTGAGATTTGGGAGGGAGAGAGCCTCCCTCTTGAGTTACATGTTTGTACTCCAGTTGCCTTGATTCTTGGTCCTTCCTCTAATATATGTATTTTCAGTTGACACTGGAAGCAGAAATTGTATTTTATGAGCACCAGCTTGTTGAGAGTTCAGGAATAAGCAAACAGTAGCTCCGTCTTGGAGTATCACAGAGATGACTTCAGTAGGTGGAGGTGGGCAACCAGGAATGGAGTGGGTGCTGGTCTTGGGGAGTCTAGGATTCTAGCTCAGGGCCAGCCTCCACTCTTGAGGTCTGTTTTCAGATGCTCTGTCCTGACCTTGCTGCCATCAAGCTCACCAGTTCAGTCAGTTTCCTAGGGAAAAGTTCACTTTCGTGTATTTATTTAAATGGTCTTTAAAAAAAAAAAAAAACACTAAGGCTAACTACTGCTGAAGCTTTTCTTATAGACAGGGTCATGATGTCGTCATCTTGATTCTAGCTTCTGAGCAATGCCGCAAGGGTGGAGGACAAGACGGGTGGGATGCCAAGCCTGAGCAGCTGGTGTTTGTTCTAGCCTCTTCCTGAGCTGCTTCAGAGCCTTGGAGAATAGGAATGAGGCATCGCCATTCCCTGTGCGGCCCCCGGCTGGGCGAGGCTGGGGCTGTGATGTGCAGAGATGGGGTGCATTCACGCTGGCTCTTAAATGGTGTTCTTTCTAGTCTCACTTTTCTGCTGCTGGGGAACTCTCGGGAAGCTAGCGCATGTCCACTTCTGTCTTGCTCCTGTTGATGTTGCTGTTATTTGTTTATTTACTTTACACCTTCCTAGACGGATGCTGGAAGATCTGGCGGTTTCCTTCTTGATGTCTTGTGCTTTCCTTTTTGATGTCTTGTGCTTTTCATCAGCTGAATGCCATCTGCCCTCATTCCAGAGTGGTGCTTGTGAATGTGCCTCGGGAACGGCTGAGGTCCTGCGAACCAGACTCACGTAGCCCTCCCTAGTCTCTGCCAGTGAGTGAATGGTGGTTCCCGGGGCCTGCCGTTAACAGAGCGCATGCCTGCCAAGGTGCTGCAGTCATATCCTACTCTTTGCGGCCCTGTGGGCTGTAGCCGTCCAGGCTCCTCAGTCCATGGGATTCTCTGGGCAAGAATACTGGAGTGGGTTGCCTTGCCCTCTTCCAAGGGATCTTCCTGAACCAGCGATCAAACTCGCATCTGCTGCACTGGCAGGCAGGAGATGCTACCTGGGAAGCCCTGGTATTACAGAGAGTGACCTCCTGTAGAGGTCTCATCACCTTATGTAGACACAGATGAAACAAACTAGGCAGACAGGCAGGCAAACTTTTGATGGTGTCTCTGCCTCTTTCATCCTGTGGAACCAACTAGAAATCTGGCATTTTATTTTTCCAGGAAATGTCACATATTTCCCCATCAGGTGCTTCTTCACAATTCTTTGTCATTGCATTTTATCTTTCACTCAGATAAAATTTACCAACAGTAAATGTATAGACCTTAGCCTCATACTTTGACACAAGCTTTGAACCTGCATCTGCTTATGGTAACCACACCTCAGCAAGACAGAGGGCATTTCCTTCATGCCAGCAAGCTGTCTGTGCCCCGTGCAGTTGGTTCTGCTCTGGCCCCAGCTCTGCCTGTCAGGACACAGCACCGCGACACCCTCCAGCCCCACGTCCCTCCTCTGCCAGCCGGAAGGCTCTCTTGTCATCAGGCGGTCGCCCTGGAGGTCTTTGCTCTTCTAATCCCAGTTCTCTCCTGAGAACAGAAAGGTTGCCTCTGGAATCGGGCTGCCTGTCGGGAGAGAAAGTTGAGTGGATTTCTTTCTCACTTATTTCTGCTCTGATCTTTATGATTTCTTTCCTTCTACTAACTTTAGTTGTTTTGTGTGTTTATTCTTCTTTCTCTGATTACTTTAGGTGCAAAGCTTAGGCTGTTTATTTGAGGTTTTTTTCCCTTGCTTTTGAGGTAGGATTATATTGCTATAAACTGCCTTCTTAGAACTGCTTTTGCTGCATCCCATAGGCTTTGGGTCCCCATGTTTTTGTTGTCATTTGCCTCTAGGTATTTTTTATTCCTCTTTCATTTCTTTAGTGGTCTCTTGGTTACTTCATAACAGACTGTCTAGCCTCCATGTGTTTGTGATTTTCACAGGTTTTTTTCCCACAGTTGATATCTTAACTCATAGTGTTGTGATCAGAGAAGATGCTTGATATGATTTCAGTTTTGTCTGGGCAAGAATACTGGAGTGGGTTGCCTTGCCCTCTTCCAAGGGATCTTCCTGAACCAGCGATCAAACTCGCATCTGCTGCACTGGCAGGCAGGAGATGCTACCTGGGAAGCCCTGGTATTACAGAGAGTGACCTCCTGTAGAGGTCTCATCACCTTATGTAGACACAGATGAAACAAACTAGGCAGACAGGCAGGCAAACTTTTGATGGTGTCTCTGCCTCTTTCATCCTGTGGAACCAACTAGAAATCTGGCATTTTATTTTTCCAGGAAATGTCACATATTTCCCCATCAGGTGCTTCTTCACAATTCTTTGTCATTGCATTTTATCTTTCACTCAGATAAAATTTACCAACAGTAAATGTATAGACCTTAGCCTCATACTTTGACACAAGCTTTGAACCTGCATCTGCTTATGGTAACCACACCTCAGCAAGACAGAGGGCATTTCCTTCATGCCAGCAAGCTGTCTGTCCCCCGTGCAGTTGGTTCTGCTCTGGCCCCAGCTCTGCCTGTCAGGACACAGCACCGCGACACCCTCCAGCCCCACGTCCCTCCTCTGCCAGCCGGAAGGCTCTCTTGTCATCAGGCGGTCGCCCTGGAGGTCTTTGCTCTTCTAATCCCAGTTCTCTCCTGAGAACAGAAAGGTTGCCTCTGGAATCGGGCTGCCTGTCGGGAGAGAAAGTTGAGTGGATTTCTTTCTCACTTATTTCTGCTCTGATCTTTATGATTTCTTTCCTTCTACTAACTTTAGTTGTTTTGTGTGTTTATTCTTCTTTCTCTGATTACTTTAGGTGCAAAGCTTAGGCTGTTTATTTGAGGTTTTTTTCCCTTGCTTTTGAGGTAGGATTATATTGCTATAAACTGCCTTCTTAGAACTGCTTTTGCTGCATCCCATAGGCTTTGGGTCCCCATGTTTTTGTTGTCATTTGCCTCTAGGTATTTTTTATTCCTCTTTCATTTCTTTAGTGGTCTCTTGGTTACTTCATAACAGACTGTCTAGCCTCCATGTGTTTGTGATTTTCACAGGTTTTTTTCCCCCCACAGTTGATATCTTAACTCATAGTGTTGTGATCAGAGAAGATGCTTGATATGATTTCAGTTTTGTTAAATTAGCTGAGGTTTGATTTATGATTCAAGATGTGATCTATTCTGGAGAATGTTCTGGTCTCAGTAACTTAATCCTTCTGGATTTTTGTCCCCATTACCCTTAAATCCAGGAGCCTTGTGAAGCCATAAGTAACTTGGAATCCTGCAGAAAGGAAGCCCACGGGCAGACTGTGCAGTTGAAATAACTGAGACTTTATCATCAAGTACACCCTCCACTCAACTTGGGTCTTTTCCATATTACCCTGTCTTGAGTTTTCCTGAGTGGGCACATATCCCTCCACTCTGTCCTCCAGGCCTGTGAAGTTTTCCCCGGGGGCTAGACTTAGCATGAGAAAGGAGGAGCTGAGATTCATCTCCAAGTGACCACTCTACAAGGGCTTCTCAGGTGGCTCAGTGGTAAAGAACCTGCCTGCAATGCACGAGACTGGGATTTGATCCCTGGGTTGGCAGGATCCCCTGGAGTAAGGCGTGACAACCCACTCCTGTCTTCTTGCCTGGAGAATCCCATGGACAGAGGAGCCTGGTGGGCTACCGTCCATGGCAGTCGTAAAGAGCCAGACACGATTGAGCAACTGATGCCTGCACACACGCAAGTAGACAGAAGCCAGCGCTGTTGAAGGAAAAATTCCCATGGATAAATTGATTTCGTCCTGACCCAGAAAGAGGGACTTTGTGGGTGCAGCATTTTGTACATCTGAATTTCCGAACCCAGAGGCCAAAGATCCACTGAGCGCTTTCTGAAGGTGACATCTTTGTTCTTCTGAAAATGCCCAAGCCACACAGGCTCCTCCCAGATTTCTAAGTGAGGGGTGAGCTGCTCTGAGTGCCAGCCCAGGCACCCCACGCAGCACAGGAAAATTTGATCTGTGCACTAAAGGCCGTCTTGCTTTAATGCAGTTCACAAGAGCTAATCCCCTTTTGGGAAATGCTGTGATTTAAGCTGAAATGTCGGGGAATAAAGAGGGAACTCGGGCCTCTGCTATCCAGCCCCCTTTCTCCAGCCACTTAATAACCTGGCTGAGAGCCACAATCAATACAGAGCCATCAGCCAGGCTCCAGCTCCTCGCCGCCTTCCCAATCAATCAACAAGATTTAGTAAGCCACCAGTTGGAATTTATGTCACTTAAAAAGTGTGGGTTCTTTGACCAGTCCTGCAGAGACCAATTAATTCCTCCTGGGCGCTTTGATTAGCTTCCATTCAGAGACCAGGACCCTGTGGATGGAGCCAGCTCTTAGGCTCTCCAAGTGCGTACCTGGAAAAAGCAGGCACTTAGCCAGGGCCCACTCAGCTCCACGTTGTCCTCACTAAACATAACGCTTCCATCATTTCATAGTGTTTTTTTTCTGATGGAGCTGTGATTGAGGGTAGGAGAACAGAGACTCTAAAATGTGCCAAGCCTTTGACATTCATTATTTTTGCATTTATTATCATAACAACTTCATGACGTCATTATAATTAGGCCTCATTATTTTCACATGAGGAAAATGAGGCAAAACCACAGTCTCCCTCCATAGGAGTCCAAAGTGAGTCACACATGTGGCACCTAGGACCTCACCTTCCCAGGAGACCTGTTGGCCATTGTGGCGCTGGGGAGGAGTGTGCAGATTCTACGGTAAGACTAAACTTCTCCAGACCTCTCATGTCCAATGACGGAACCCAGAGTTAGCTGCAAACACCCATCCTCCGGTTTCAGCACCCTGGGCCCCACTACCACTGCCTGAACGCTTCATACTCATCTCCTGTCTTCCTTTCTTTGTTCACATCCACCATACACAAAGCCTAGATTCCCAGATCTTACCTCCAGCTAATGGAATCCCTAAAGATACTCTACTTTGCTTTGTACAGTAAGTCCCTATATGCAGACCTTCCAGTTGAGAACTTTCAAAGATGCTAACATGTGTTCACATGTCTAGTCATGTAAATGAGTTCACGTCTCTGGCTTAATCTGTAAGAGTTGGGTAACTAGGCTAATGCTGTTGGACTTACGAACAAAGTGAGCTTGTGAACGTGCTCTTAGAATGGGACTTGTTCCACACGTAGGGGACTGACCCTTCCACGATCTGTCCACGATCTGTCACCCTTCCACGACTTGTGGAGACTGTCTACTGTGACTTCCAGCATTCCTGGCTCAGCAGCAGCAGAATGCTGTATAGCCTCGGCATCTTCTCTGGATGTGGGCGGGCGAGGGGGCAAGTCTGTCTTCTTGCTCTGGTGGGAACCCGGCTCTTGGTAAGGCCTGTTCCCGCTGCAGCTCCCTTGTCCTTGCCCCTCGTAACCCTGGGCCTCCTGGTCCTCGGGTCTGCTTCCAGGCCAGCCTTCCTCCCACGGTCCTTAAGAGCCCGGTTGTCTCCTCCTGCCGTCAGGCGACATCCATCCCCACCCTTCAGCATGCCTTTGCTCTGCCAGCATCTCCGAGCTCTCCTCTCTCTTCTTGATGGTTCTGTGTCCTGCGTGGCTATTTCACTCTCCAAACACCACTCACACCTTGATTCTTGGTTCCCTCAGCATGCCCTGGGACAGTTTTCTCAGTCCTGAAATTCCCCTCCTCCTTCGAGCCTCCGTTCCACCCTCCTGTGACGGTTCGCTTTCACAGCCTTCACATCCCCAGTCACTGTGGCTTTCCACAACCTCTGTTTAATACAGCGCTGTCTGACCACCACTTCCTGTTTTCAAGCCACTCCATCTAGTGTCCGATGCTGCCAGTCCTTCTGTCTCACAGGGACACTCTGTCCACTGATCCCACCCCTCCTTCCTGCCCAGACCCTTTTGATGTTACTGCTTCCCTCCCATCTGGTGCAAATCCCACGGTTGGACGTTATTTTCACTCCCTCGCACATACCCCTGACAGCCTAGTCATTTCACTTTGTGTTCCTGTCCCTGCTCTGTGCCCGCAGACATCAGCTGTGAGTTAAATAAAACCACAGTCTCAGCAAAGCTGACTCTCTTATTCTGACGCATAGTGTTAGTCGCTCAGTCATGTCTGACTCTGTGGGACCCCATGGACTGTGGCTTACCAGGCTCCTCTGTCCATGGAATTCTCCAGCAAGAATCCTAGAGTGTATAACCATTCCCTTTTCCAAGGGATCTTCCTGACCCAGGGATCAGACTCAGGTCTCCGGCATTGCAGGCAGATTCTTTACCATCTGAGCCACCATGGACTTTATGCCTTTTTTTGATCTAGGAGACTGTCTCTGACTTCCAGCATTCCTGGCTCAGCAGCAGCAGAATGCTGTATAGCCTCGGCATCTTCTCTGGATGTGGGCGGGCGAGGCAAGTCTGTCTTCTTGCTCTGGTGGGAACCCGGCTCTTGGTAAGGCCTGTTCCCGCTGCAGCTCCCTTGTCCTTGCCCCTCGTAACCCTGGGCCTCCTGGTCCTCGGGTCTGCTTCCAGGCCAGCCTTCCTCCCACGGTCCTTAAGAGCCCGGTTGTCTCCTCCTGCCGTCAGGCGACATCCATCCCCACCCTTCAGCATGCCTTTGCTCTGCCAGCATCTCCGAGCTCTCCTCTCTCTTCTTGATGGTTCTGTGTCCTGCGTGGCTATTTCACTCTCCAAACACCACTCACACCTTGATTCTTGGTTCCCTCAGCATGCCCTGGGACAGTTTTCTCAGTCCTGAAATTCCCCTCCTCCTTCGAGCCTCCGTTCCACCCTCCTGTGACGGTTCGCTTTCACAGCCTTCACATCCCCAGTCACTGTGGCTTTCCACAACCTCTGTTTAATACAGCGCTGTCTGACCACCACTTCCTGTTTTCAAGCCACTCCATCTAGTGTCCGATGCTGCCAGTCCTTCTGTCTCACAGGGACACTCTGTCCACTGATCCCACCCCTCCTTCCTGCCCAGACCCTTTTGATGTTACTGCTTCCCTCCCATCTGGTGCAAATCCCACGGTTGGACGTTATTTTCACTCCCTCGCACATACCCCTGACAGCCTAGTCATTTCACTTTGTGTTCCTGTCCCTGCTCTGTGCCCGCAGACATCAGCTGTGAGTTAAATAAAACCACAGTCTCAGCAAAGCTGACTCTCTTATTCTGACGCATAGTGTTAGTCGCTCAGTCATGTCTGACTCTGTGGGACCCCATGGACTGTGGCTTACCAGGCTCCTCTGTCCATGGAATTCTCCAGCAAGAATCCTAGAGTGTATAACCATTCCCTTTTCCAAGGGATCTTCCTGACCCAGGGATCAGACTCAGGTCTCCGGCATTGCAGGCAGATTCTTTACCATCTGAGCCACCATGGACTTTATGCCTGCAGCAGTCCACCGTAGTCTCCTAGTTCACTCACTTTCTTTAATCCAAGAATCTGTTTGATGCCTTGTGTTCTCTTGAGTTTCCCAGCCTTCCTCACCTGTCCACACCCTCGTATATTTTCTGGCTTCCTCTCTCCCTGGGAAAATGAAGCAGTGGGAAGGGGGTTTCCTCAGGCTTCCACCCTCAAGTCTAGTCACTCCCCAGCATCCACACCATATGCTCTGCCTTCTTGCCCGTGATAGCCTGCCCGTGAGCCCTACATACCAATCATGGCCTCACACATTCATTCCGTCCCTTCCCCCTTGACTCTGTGACATCACACAGCAATCCTGGCCCCCCTCTCTCCAGCCCTTTCTACTGGATCATTTCCATTAGTAGACAGTTCTGTCTTAATGAGAAAACTTCCTGTTGGCTCCACGCTCCCCACTCTCTCCCACCTGTGTTCTTTGCTCCCTTTTATTTTTTATTTATTTATTTTTTTAAAGATTTTATTTATTTATTTACTTTGGGCGGGGTCGGGTTGGGGAGGGAGGGGAGTGGGCGGGCCACTTCTATTGGTCTTTCATTTCTCTATTTTCATTCGTCTTCGTTCTTTGGCTCCCGTGGGCCTCCCATCACGGTGGCATCTGTCGTTGCAGAGCACTGGCTCTGGGCGCATGCGCTCCAGAGCTCCGGCTCGGTGGTTGGACACACGTGGGATCTTCCCAGGCCAGGGCTCGAACCGGCGCCCCTTGCACTACAAGGCGGTGTCCTTACCCACTGGACCACCAGGGGAAGCCCCTTTGCTCCCTTTTAGATTTAGCAATAACTTTGACCACAGCAAGCTTGACGGAGTGACTGGGACAAAGCCTGATGGGGATGGGTTTAAGAGGAAAAGGAGAAGAGGCACCAGAGGTCGTGAGTCTAGACTGTCTTCTAAGCAGTTTGCTGCAAAGGGGAGCCGCAGACCTCCCCTTATACCCGCGGCTGAGTGAGTTGAAATTTAGTAAGTTAAAGTTACAGGAAATGAAGCCGGGAGAGTAGGTGAATATTGATCTGAGGCTCGCTGGAAGCCAGGCCTGTTCGCAGGACCAGTAGGCAGATGTTTGCTGACAGATACAGGAGTTTGTCTCTTTTCTCTTAAGAGCTCCAGCTGAGCAGGAGAGGCAGCGAGGTGAACAGAACGGATGGGACAGGGCAGGGGGCTTGATGGCTGCTGACACCCAGACGGGGGCCTGGCTCTGTCTTTATCTGCTCGAGGACCTCAATTTGCAGACCCTTGACTTTCTCACTTGCACCCTGCTTCCTTTTTAACCTCACCTGAGCTGGACCACCTGTTCTCAGTCAGGCCATGTGTGGGACTCACCAAGGGCAGACCCAGCCCTGTGTGAGACGGAGCCCCCTTCCTCCTGCTCTAACGGCTCATCTGGATTCTTACGGTGACCTAGGCCACCCTGTTTCCTGAGAGACCAGCCAGCCAACTCCGTCTGCCCCAAGGCCGTCAGGAACAGGCTTCTCCCCCCAGGAGAGGGAACCCGCTCTTTACACTGGAGGTCTCAGCCCACACCTGTCACAGTATAGCCGACATGACTGACACACGTGCGCCCACCTTACCCGCTGGCTTTAACTCTTCCTGTCTTCTTTCTCTCCAAAAGCTCCAAAGCACATGGGCTTCCGTAGTTGTGGTGCGTGGGCTTAGTTGCTCTGTGGCGTGTGGAATCCAGTTCCTGGACCAGGGAATCAAACCCATGCCCCCTGCATTGCAAGGCGGATTCTTTTGGAAGGTCCTATGATATTTTTTTGTTTTTAATTTTGGCCTCTTTTTATTGTTTTTTTGTTTTTTTTTTTTTAATTTTTGTTGTTGTTGCAGGGGGGCGGGTTGGGGAGGGAGGAGGGCGGGCGGGCCACTTCTATTGGTCTTTCATTTATCTGTTTTCGTCCATCTTTGTTCTTTGGCCCGTGTGGGCCTCCCATCACAGTGGCCTCTGTTGTCGCAGAGCACCAGCTCTGGGCGCATGTGCTCCAGAGCTGCAGCTTGGTAGTTGGACACATCGATCCAGCCGCTCCGCGGCACGTTTGATCTTCCCAGGCCAGGGATTGAACCGGCGCCCCTTGCACTGCAAGGCAGTATCCTTACCCACTGGACCACCAGGGAAGCCCCTTTATTGCTTTTTAATTTATTTATTTACATCCATCTTTACTGTTTGACCTGTGTGGGCCTCCCATTGCAGTGGCCTCTCTCATTGCAGAGCACTGGCTCTGGGCACATGCACTCCAGAGCGCTGGCTTCTCATTGGACACTGGTCTAAACAGTCCAGCCACTCGGCGGCTGGGATCTTCCTGGGCCAGGGATCAAACTGGCGCCCCTTGCACTGCAAGGCAGACTCTACCCACTGGGCCACCAGGGAAGCCCCTTCTGATAGTTTTAAAAGTAAAGCGCCTGCAAACACTGACGCTGTAACAGCCATTAGTAACTCACTACTGACATGCAGCATTAACCAGGCATCAGGACAGCCCGGCAGCTAACAGCTAGTACGGGCAGGCTGAGTGCAGGCAGGGCAGGGCACACTGCTTGAGGGGGCAGAAGGGCCAGGTGGGGACTGCGGCAAACTCAAGAGCACGTGTCTGCCCACAATGGGAAGACCTCTCTCCTCCAGTCTGCTCAGCCCACACCTGTCACAGTATAGCCGACATGACTGACACACGTGCGCCCACCTTACCCGCTGGCTTTAACTCTTCCTGTCTTCTTTCTCTCCAAAAGCTCCAAAGCACATGGGCTTCCGTAGTTGTGGTGCGTGGGCTTAGTTGCTCTGTGGCGTGTGGAATCCAGTTCCTGGACCAGGGAATCAAACCCATGCCCCCTGCATTGCAAGGCGGATTCTTTTGGAAGGTCCTATGATATTTTTTTGTTTTTAATTTTGGCCTCTTTTTATTGTTTTTTTGTTTTTTTTTTTTTAATTTTTGTTGTTGTTGCAGGGGGGCGGGTTGGGGAGGGAGGAGGGCGGGCGGGCCACTTCTATTGGTCTTTCATTTATCTGTTTTCGTCCATCTTTGTTCTTTGGCCCGTGTGGGCCTCCCATCACAGTGGCCTCTGTTGTCGCAGAGCACCAGCTCTGGGCGCATGTGCTCCAGAGCTGCAGCTTGGTAGTTGGACACATCGATCCAGCCGCTCCGCGGCACGTTTGATCTTCCCAGGCCAGGGATTGAACCGGCGCCCCTTGCACTGCAAGGCAGTATCCTTACCCACTGGACCACCAGGGAAGCCCCTTTATTGCTTTTTAATTTATTTATTTACATCCATCTTTACTGTTTGACCTGTGTGGGCCTCCCATTGCAGTGGCCTCTCTCATTGCAGAGCACTGGCTCTGGGCACATGCACTCCAGCGCGCTGGCTTCTCATTGGACACTGGTCTAAACAGTCCAGCCACTCGGCGGCTGGGATCTTCCTGGGCCAGGGATCAAACTGGCGCCCCTTGCACTGCAAGGCAGACTCTACCCACTGGGCCACCAGGGAAGCCCCTTCTGATAGTTTTAAAAGTAAAGCGCCTGCAAACACTGACGCTGTAACAGCCATTAGTAACTCACTACTGACATGCAGCATTAACCAGGCATCAGGACAGCCCGGCAGCTAACAGCTAGTACGGGCAGGCTGAGTGCAGGCAGGGCAGGGCACACTGCTTGAGGGGGCAGAAGGGCCAGGTGGGGACTGCGGCAAACTCAAGAGCACGTGTCTGCCCACAATGGGAAGACCTCTCTCCTCCAGTCTGCTCAGACACAGCCTCTCTTCTGAGTTTTCAAAAGAAGCTGGAAGTTCAGATTTGAAGGGGAAACCTTCTGAGTTTTAGATACTGAAATGTAGTTCAAAATATACCACAACACCCCGCAGGACCAACAAGACAGGTGTGGGATGAGCTTGGTCCCAGGGCAGGTGGCCCGCCGTCTTGCTCTCCTCTATCTGGGTCTGTGTGTCCCCAGGGCGGCCTCCTCACCGTCTCTCTGTCTATCCCAGACCTTGCCTAGCTGCCCTCCTAGGTCCGAATTTCAGCACTGGGCCCTGGCAGCCAGGCGTCACCCCCACTGTCGGAGAGCCCTGGGGGAGCGAAGATGGTGCTTTTCATAATTAACACCCTTGCGGGTCACTTGCCTAATGAGAAGCGTGGACGAGGATTCATCGTGATGTTTCCAGAGCGCCGAGACACCAGCTCATGAGAAGCCGGCTCAGCTGTGCTGTGAGCTTCCAGATCCCTGTGATTGGGGTGCAGGCAGAGGGTGGCACCCATGAGAGCCTCGCAGCCTCGGTGGGTGTGGGGACACAGCTAGGGTGGCCCTGGGCTCGATGCTGTTAGGGGGCGAGGAGGAGGAAAGGGGCCGGAGCAGAGGAGAACACACGCCAAGGGAGGCAGGGAGCCCAGCTGCTGACTGCGGCCAGGGTCCTGAGACAGCATCTCTGAGGCCAGGGCTGCCTCCCCGCGAGTCACAGGGACAGAGGGCAGGGCTAGAGGGCTGCAGAGAGGGCGGCGACCTCCCCTCCGCCTTCCACGCTGTCCCCACTCCACCAGCACCACGTCAGCTGGGACTCTCGACTCAGCCTGCACTCGTGTTCGCTTTTTCTTGAGGAATGAGAGCAGACGAAGTGGTTTTGATTCTGTCGGGGCAGGGCTGCCCACCGCCTCCAAACTGCACTTCTCTCTTAAGAGAGAACAGAAAGACCTTGATGACTTTGCAGAGAAACGGAATCTCTGCTCCCTAAATGAAACCTCCGTGAAGTCGAGGGAAACTATACTCTGTAAAAATCACAAGGCTCAGTGGCTGGCCCACAGTTCAAAAAACACTGAGTGGGCAGAAGAAAGAAGGAAGGAAGAAGAGAGGGAAATGGGGAGGGAGGGAAGCAGAGTATGGGCGGGGTCTGTGGGAGCTGCCCCCACAAGGGAAGCTTGTGTGCGACAGACTTGTTTTGAAGATCATTAGTAGCTCAGTCATGTCCAAACTCTTTGTGACCCCATGGACCGTAGACCACCAGGGTCCTCTGTCCGTGGAATTCTCCAGGCGAGAGTATGGAGGAGGTAGCCATCCCCTTCTCTAGGGGATCTTCCCCACCCAAGGATCAAATCCTGTTTTCCTGCACTGAAGGCAACTTCTTTACCATCTGAGCCACAGGGGAATTCCTTGTTTGAGCGAGAAGGTGTTGAGTAACACCTCCGGCCTTTCTCTTATATGGATGACTCGGGGAAAGAGGGAAGGGAAAGCCTACACAGGAATACACACACACACATATACATACATACATATCACACACACACACACTTTACTGCTGGACAATAAGGCAGTTCCCTTTCTGTTAAAATCCATAGTTCCCCTCAAGTGGTTTTGATAACGTGGCGGTTTCTTTCTTGAGCCAGAGAAGTCATTTAGGAACAGAAAAGAGAAACATTTCGTGAAGAACAGCGGTACTATTTGAAGCCCTCAGTGATCGGGAGTTTTTCACTCTTTGCATGGTGTGCAAAAGCCAACTGACTGCGGCCAGGGTCCTGAGACAGCATCTCTGAGGCCAGGGCTGCCTCCCCGCGAGTCACAGGGACAGAGGGCAGGGCTAGAGGGCTGCAGAGAGGGCGGCGACCTCCCCTCCGCCTTCCACGCTGTCCCCACTCCACCAGCACCACGTCAGCTGGGACTCTCGACTCAGCCTGCACTCGTGTTCGCTTTTTCTTGAGGAATGAGAGCAGACGAAGTGGTTTTGATTCTGTCGGGGCAGGGCTGCCCACCGCCTCCAAACTGCACTTCTCTCTTAAGAGAGAACAGAAAGACCTTGATGACTTTGCAGAGAAACGGAATCTCTGCTCCCTAAATGAAACCTCCGTGAAGTCGAGGGAAACTATACTCTGTAAAAATCACAAGGCTCAGTGGCTGGCCCACAGTTCAAAAAACACTGAGTGGGCAGAAGAAAGAAGGAAGGAAGAAGAGAGGGAAATGGGGAGGGAGGGAAGCAGAGTATGGGCGGGGTCTGTGGGAGCTGCCCCAAAAGGGGAAGCTTGTGTGCGACAGACTTGTTTTGAAGATCATTAGTAGCTCAGTCATGTCCAAACTCTTTGTGACCCCATGGACCGTAGACCACCAGGGTCCTCTGTCCGTGGAATTCTCCAGGCGAGAGTATGGAGGAGGTAGCCATCCCCTTCTCTAGGGGATCTTCCCCACCCAAGGATCAAATCCTGTTTTCCTGCACTGAAGGCAACTTCTTTACCATCTGAGCCACAGGGGAATTCCTTGTTTGAGCGAGAAGGTGTTGAGTAACACCTCCGGCCTTTCTCTTATATGGATGACTCGGGGAAAGAGGGAAGGGAAAGCCTACACAGGAATACACACACACACACATATACATACATACATATACACACACACACACACTTTACTGCTGGACAATAAGGCAGTTCCCTTTCTGTTAAAATCCATAGTTCCCCTCAAGTGGTTTTGATAACGTGGCGGTTTCTTTCTTGAGCCAGAGAAGTCATTTAGGAACAGAAAAGAGAAACATTTCGTGAAGAACAGCGGTACTATTTGAAGCCCTCAGTGATCATATTAAGGGTTGAGTTAATATCATGCCAGCTCTGAAATGGGGAGAGAAAGCAGAATGTCTTGGCATGCCGTCGTGCAGAACAGCCAACCCGTGGGTGCTATGAGGTCGGCTTTGTCTTGGTGGCCATGTCATTGGGTTCCAGAGAGCTGCCACGCGCCCGCCCCTCCCCCCCGACCCGCCTGGACGTTCCTGGAGCTGAACGGATGGAGGAGGGTGTGTGTTTCCTGGTCTGCTGAGCTCCAGGCACAGATCGGTCCGGTCAGCCCGTCTCCCTTGTGGGTACCACACCTCTAAAGCGGTGGTGATGCTACTCACCAGCAGCTCTCGTGCCTCCACTCCTTCTAGAGGAGGGACCGTCGTTTTGTCCTGGGAAGAACAGTGTTATCATATTTTTATTCTTGTATCCTGCTGCCAGTACTTAAAAGGGTTTTCTTTCTTTTTTAAAAAAGTTATTTATTTTTTTCAAGGAGGAGGATCAGGTTTATTCATACTGGGCTTAGACAGGAGCCTCCACGAGGGATCAGGCTGCACAGGCATGCGCGGGAGAGAGAGGCAAGCAGGGGGAGAGTGAGGGGTCAGGGAGGAGGGCCCAGGAAGAAGGGGAGAGAGAGGGGCCAGGCGGGCCCAGAGGTCACGCGGCCAGAGGGCTTGAAGGGCTAATTGTTACTGACGTATAATTGGTTCACAGCCTTGTGGTAGTTTCTAGTGTAAAGCAAAATGAATTAGCCACGTGCTGTTAATCACTCAGCCGACCGCATGGACTGTAGCCCTCCAGGCTCCTCTGCCCACGGGCTTCTCCCGGCAGGAACACTGGAGTGGGCAGCCACGCCCTCCTCCAGGGCTCTTCCTGATTCAGGCTCAGACAGGCCTCCTGCACCGCAGGCAGATTCTCTCCCAGCTGAGCCGTCAGGTGAATCGGCTCTATGTGTACCATATATCCCCTCTCTTTTGAACTTCTTTCCTATTCAGACCACCACAGAGCATTAAGAAGAATTCCCCGAGCTCTACAGTGTGTTCTCTTTACTTATCTAATAGTGTATTTGTGTCAATTACGTCTAGGGGAACCCCAGAAAAGAAAAAAAAACATTTCGTGAAGAACATCGGTACTATTTGAAGCCCTCAGTGATCATATTAAGGGTTGAGTTAATATCATGCCAGCTCTGAAATGGGGAGAGAAAGCAGAATGTCTTGGCATGCCGTCGTGCAGAACAGCCAACCCGTGGGTGCTATGAGGTCGGCTTTGTCTTGGTGGCCATGTCATTGGGTTCCAGAGAGCTGCCACGCGCCCGCCCCTCCCCCCCGACCCGCCTGGACGTTCCTGGAGCTGAACGGATGGAGGAGGGTGTGTGTTTCCTGGTCTGCTGAGCTCCAGGCACAGATCGGTCCGGTCAGCCCGTCTCCCTTGTGGGTACCACACCTCTAAAGCGGTGGTGATGCTACTCACCAGCAGCTCTCGTGCCTCCACTCCTTCTAGAGGAGGGACCGTCGTTTTGTCCTGGGAAGAACAGTGTTATCATATTTTTATTCTTGTATCCTGCTGCCAGTACTTAAAAGGGTTTTCTTTCTTTTTTAAAAAAGTTATTTATTTTTTTCAAGGAGGAGGATCAGGTTTATTCATACTGGGCTTAGACAGGAGCCTCCACGAGGGATCAGGCTGCACAGGCATGCGCGGGAGAGAGAGGCAAGCAGGGGGAGAGTGAGGGGTCAGGGAGGAGGGCCCAGGAAGAAGGGGAGAGAGAGGGGCCAGGCGGGCCCAGAGGTCACGCGGCCAGAGGGCTTGAAGGGCTAATTGTTACTGACGTATAATTGGTTCACAGCCTTGTGGTAGTTTCTAGTGTAAAGCAAAATGAATTAGCCACGTGCTGTTAATCACTCAGCCGACCGCATGGACTGTAGCCCTCCAGGCTCCTCTGCCCACGGGCTTCTCCCGGCAGGAACACTGGAGTGGGCAGCCACGCCCTCCTCCAGGGCTCTTCCTGATTCAGGCTCAGACAGGCCTCCTGCACCGCAGGCAGATTCTCTCCCAGCTGAGCCGTCAGGTGAATCGGCTCTATGTGTACCATATATCCCCTCTCTTTTGAACTTCTTTCCTATTCAGACCACCACAGAGCATTAAGAAGAATTCCCCGAGCTCTACAGTGTGTTCTCTTTACTTATCTAATAGTGTATTTGTGTCAATTACGTCTCCCAACTTCTCCCACCACCACCCCTTCCTCCTTGGTATCCATATAGCTGATCTGTACGTCTGTGTCTCTATTTCCGCTTTGCAAATAAGATCTTCTGTATCATTTTTCTAGATTCCACATATGTGCAATAATACAGGATATTTGTTTATCCCTTTCTGCCTTACTTCACTTGGTATGACAGTCTCTAGGTCCACCCACGTCTCCACACATGACCCAATTTTGTTCCTTTTCATGGCCAAGTAATATTCCACTACATGTACATACCCCGTCTTCTTTATCCATTCCTCTGTTGGTGGACCTTTAGGCTGCTTCCATGTCCTGGCCCTTGTATAATGCTGCTGTGAGCATGTGGGGTGCCAGCATCTTTTTTTTTTTTTTTTTCAAGAGATGGGGTTGGGAGGGAGGGAGATCGGCGGGCCACTTCTATTGGTCTTTTCATTTATCTATTTTCATCCATCTTTGTTCTTTGGCCCGTGTGGGCCTCCCATCACAGTGGCCTCTGTTGTTGCAGAGCACCGGCTCTGGGCGCATGCACTCCAGAGCTCCGACTAGATCATTGGACACATCAGTCCAGCCGCTCCACGGCACGTGGAATCTTCCCAGGCTAGGGATCGAACTGGCGCCCCTTGCACTGCAAGGCAGTGTCCTTACCCGCTGGACCACCAGGGAAGCCCTAGCATCTTTTTTTTTTTTAAAGATTTATTTATTTATTTATTTTGGGCGGGGGTCGGGTTGGGGAGGGAGGGGAGTGGGCGGGCCACTTCTATTGGTCTTTCATTTCTCTGTTTTCATCCGTCTTTGTTCTTTGGCTCCTGTGGGCCTCCCATCGCGGTGGCGTCTGTTGTCGCAGAGCGCCGGCTCTGGGTGCATGCGCTTCAGAGCTCCGGCTCGGTGATTGGACACATCAGTCCAGCCACTCCGCGGCACGTGGGATCTTCCCAGGCCAGGGATCAAACCGGTGCCCCTTGCACTGCAAGGCGGTATCCTTACCCACTGGGCCACCAGGGGAAGCCCCCTAGCATCTTTTTGAATTATGGTTTCCTCTGGGGTTTTGCTCAGGAGTGGGATTTGTAGTCTTTCCTTTCATACAGATCCCTCCGCACTCTGCTCCTTCTGTTCCTCCAGCAGATGCTCTGGGATGGGCTTTGCCCCCCAAGCAGGAAAGCACCGTGAACAGAGGGGCGCTGTAGGAGGGGACTGCTGCCTCCTTCTTACCATTGCAGGCTAGCCTCCATCCTTCCCTCCAGCCTCACTGCTGTCTCTTCTCCAGGGAGGCAGGAACAGCTTATCCAGATGCTGAAAATGGAGAAGGTTTGCCTGTGTGGTCCACTCTCCTTGATCCTCTCTTGGATCCTGGCTTGTGCACATCCTTTTTCTCCATGCAGTAACTAACCCACTTCCCTCCCCAGTGGCTGGTGGGGAGGAGGAGGGGAAAAGGAGACCTGAAGTGAACCCAGAAGGTGTTTTCCATGGCGGGGGCGGGGGAGGTAGCTGTTATGGAGGAAGGACACAGACTCTTTCCCCAGTGCGACTCACCACGAGTAGAGTGGATGTTGTGCTTCCCGCCTGGTGTTGGTCGAAGCCGATTCAGACTTTGGTGTGCAGGAAGAGAGAAGGGAAGCGCAGACTCAGAGTCCGCATGGACAAGGGCTTAGAAGGAAGGCCAGGAGAAGCTGCTTGAACTGGCCTGTGTGGACAGCAGGGAGCACGCTGCCCGAGGGAAGGGTGCTTGGTGAAACGGAGGCCCCGGTGGTCCTTAGAGTCCATCAAGCTCACCGGGCTGAGGACGGCATGTTGATACTGAACAGTCCTCCCAAGACATCACTCCTCTCTCACCTTCCTTGCCCTCTGCTCACCCTTTGTTCTCAGGCCACGTCCTTAGATGGCACTAGTTGGTTTTCAATAAACACGACATGTGGGACGTCTCAGGAGACATTGGGGGGCCATCAGTTGCCCTTCACTGGCTGCAAAATGAGCACATTTCTGAGACCCTGCTGCTCAGAGGCCAGCAGGTGGTCGTTTACATGAGTGGTGAGCAGTGCTGCCCTGTCTTCCTCCAGAGGCTCTCATCACCCTTTCTCTGGCCAGTCCTTGTGCCCTGGAACACCTGCAGGGCTTCCAGAAGCTCTCACTGCTAGTCAGAATCTCCAGTGGTAGAGCCCTGCAGGCAGTGGCAGATTTTAAATTTTATTTTATCTTTAATTGGGAGATGATCACTTTACAATATTGTGCTGGCTTCAGCCATACATCAGCATGAATCCGCCATAGGTGTACACGTGTCCCCTCCCTCCTGACCCTCCCTCCCACCTCCTTCCGCGTTCCACAGTTCTGGGTTGTCCCAGAGCACTGGCTTTGGGCTCTCTGTGTCCTACAGCAAATTCCCGCTGGCAATCTGTTTTGCATACGGTCCTGTGTATGTTTCAGTGCTGCTCTCTTACATCATTGCACCTTCTCTTTTGCACAGTGTCCAAAAATCTATTCTCTTAGTCTGCAACTCTATAGGCAATGGCAGTTTTTTTTTTTTTTTTTTTTTTTTAAAGTTCCCCGGGATCTTCGAATGGGCCATTAGGACTGTCATTAGGCAGTCTCAAGGCCCCTGAGCCGTTGACCTTCAACAAGTTAAACAACCAGTCTTCCCTAAATGGAAGATTCCTGTAAATCTGGAGCCATAGTCAATAGTGTTAGAGAAAGTGATTTCTTTTTTTGTAATCCCAGAGTCTTCCAGTCATAGGGTAAGCTGAAGCATCCTTTATCTGAACTCAGGGAGGGTGGGGCAGTGATGTCCGGGCTGGTCTGCTGGACCCTCCTGGACCTCTGGTTGCTTGGGCAGATCATCCTCTCTATAAAGAGGGCTGTGTCGCTACCTAAAGAGTCAGGATGGAGATTCAAGCAAGTCTTTGGCATTCGAGTCCCAGCGTCTCAGGTTCTGCCATGTCCATGCCTCTGTGACGATTCCTCTGGGATTCCTGGTGGTCCAGTGGCTAAGACTCTGCCTCTGCCCTCCCAATGCAGGGGGGACCCAGGTTCCATCCCTGGTCAGGGAACTGGATCCCACGTGCCACAACTAATGATCTCACATGCCACAGCTGAAGATTCCACATGCCACAACTAAGACCCAGCACATTAAGTAGCAAATTTACCCAGCAAATTAAGTAGATATTTAAAACAAAAAATCCCTCTGGACCAGTATTTCATGTCTGCCTGCCTTCTGGCTTTCGTGTACTTTAGAGCTCACCTTCCTCTGGAGAGAGGTCAGAAATTGTGCTGGGGATTATGAATCTGCTTCAGGCATGATTGGTTAAGGTTCACTGCAAGAAGCTTTCAGGATTCAGCTCTGTCCTATACAATATAACCAGTTCTAAGCCCCAGTTAAGCAAAGGCACATTGAGCTCTGTCGGTGACCCGGGCCCCCACTCCTGCCCCTCAGTCACTCGGAGTCGAGGTTCAGACATCTGTCTTTATTCTTTCTGTCCACATAGGACACTTCCCACTCTCCAGTCCCGTGGGCACCTGTCCAGGTGAGTACTGGAGCCCACAGGCAGGGTTGTTAAGGCTTCTTAGGCATGAGGGCAAGCTCACCTCTATTTGCCAAGCTATACCAGCCTTCTCACTCGTGGGAGTTGCCAGTGTTCAGCTTTTACAGTAACTAAAGGGGTTGTCCTATGCTCAAGACAAGTTTTCATTCATCACATCCACTCACAGTCTTATCCTGTTGCTTTTGACTCAGACAAAGTATACAGCAGAGAGGTTATTAAAGCCTTTTCCAGTGATGAAATACATAGAAAGGCTGTGTGATTCCGTAAGGCACTCCAAGAGTTTAAGTAAATTTGCTGTGCTTGATCTGTTACGAAGCCAGATTTGCCACTCTTTACAAGATAACATGTAAAAAATATATTCAGCCCACTCAGCCCTAATAGGCCCTGCTGCTCCTAACAATAGGAGCTGAGCTTCCTGCTTTAGCTCACATTTTTCTGAATCAGAGGAAATGTATGGACAATTTTCTGCCTCTTCCTTTCACGCCTGGAATTTTAACCACATCCGCAGAAAGTTTTTCAGGGTTTCTTCCCTAGAGTTCAGCGCTTCTGCTGGGCCACCATATTTATCCCCTTTCAATGGTATAAGAAGTTCCAGTTTTAGACACCATGCAGATACGGAAACCATTTCTTAGAAGTGACTTGCTCTTAGGTGAAATTATAACAGCATGTTTGAGGATTTCGGCTTTGTTTGGACATCAAAGAACTAATCCTAATAGCCTTTGTTTATGGCATCCCACTCCAGTCTTCTTGCCTGGAGAATCCCATGGACAGAGGAGCCTGTGGGCTATAGTCCATAGTCAAAGAGCTGGACACGACTGAAGAGACTTAGCGTGCAGCACTCTTAGTGCTTAGCTTCAGATTGGGCACCCAACAGTGGGTCAGATGAGCTGACCTCTAAAGCCTTCCCAGGCCACTTGCCCTATTCTGAGATTTAAAGAACCCTCCTGAGAACACCCTCTCTCCCCAGGTGCTTAGCAAACATCATTCTGGCCCCAGTGCTTCCTGTGGTTTCCTCCAAAGCCCCCTCCCGAACCCTGTCAGATCCCCAGGGACAAGGTGCTTTCCTTCATGCCATTGCTGAGTCTGTGGCTGCTAGGAAACTAATTCCAACCCGTCTGTTATCGTGGGCACCTGTCCAGGTGAGTACTGGAGCCCACAGGCAGGGTTGTTAAGGCTTCTTAGGCATGAGGGCAAGCTCACCTCTATTTGCCAAGCTATACCAGCCTTCTCACTCGTGGGAGTTGCCAGTGTTCAGCTTTTACAGTAACTAAAGGGGTTGTCCTATGCTCAAGACAAGTTTTCATTCATCACATCCACTCACAGTCTTATCCTGTTGCTTTTGACTCAGACAAAGTATACAGCAGAGAGGTTATTAAAGCCTTTTCCAGTGATGAAATACATAGAAAGGCTGTGTGATTCCGTAAGGCACTCCAAGAGTTTAAGTAAATTTGCTGTGCTTGATCTGTTACGAAGCCAGATTTGCCACTCTTTACAAGATAACATGTAAAAAATATATTCAGCCCACTCAGCCCTAATAGGCCCTGCTGCTCCTAACAATAGGAGCTGAGCTTCCTGCTTTAGCTCACATTTTTCTGAATCAGAGGAAATGTATGGACAATTTTCTGCCTCTTCCTTTCACGCCTGGAATTTTAACCACATCCGCAGAAAGTTTTTCAGGGTTTCTTCCCTAGAGTTCAGCGCTTCTGCTGGGCCACCATATTTACCCCCTTTCAATGGTATAAGAAGTTCCAGTTTTAGACACCATGCAGATACGGAAACCATTTCTTAGAAGTGACTTGCTCTTAGGTGAAATTATAACAGCATGTTTGAGGATTTCGGCTTTGTTTGGACATCAAAGAACTAATCCTAATAGCCTTTGTTTATGGCATCCCACTCCAGTCTTCTTGCCTGGAGAATCCCATGGACAGAGGAGCCTGTGGGCTATAGTCCATAGTCAAAGAGCTGGACACGACTGAAGAGACTTAGCGTGCAGCACTCTTAGTGCTTAGCTTCAGATTGGGCACCCAACAGTGGGTCAGATGAGCTGACCTCTAAAGCCTTCCCAGGCCACTTGCCCTATTCTGAGATTTAAAGAACCCTCCTGAGAACACCCTCTCTCCCCAGGTGCTTAGCAAACATCATTCTGGCCCCAGTGCTTCCTGTGGTTTCCTCCAAAGCCCCCTCCCGAACCCTGTCAGATCCCCAGGGACAAGGTGCTTTCCTTCATGCCATTGCTGAGTCTGTGGGCGCTGCTAGGACAAACTAATTCCAACCCTGGTATCTGTTATCGATCTGCATGTTTACACATTTAATCTGCTGTTCCTTTCAGGTACCATTTACCTATTAACAGCAATTTCCAGCACATTGATCCCAACATTGATCTCAAGAAGGATTTGACGGTGCTTAAAAACTCTTTGATTACAGAGAAGAAACAAAGGGAAGGGTCAGAGACTATAACATGGCGGATTCGAGTCAGAGGATTAAAAAGAATGGCAATGTTAGCTGCTGTGGGAAACTGAGTGGGAGAATCACTTTTTTAAAGATAATGTGTTTACTCGAAGAATAAATGCAAGTGTTATTCTGAGTAATGCATAAATACTTTATAGGTATTATTGATTACATCCCAATTCCCTTCTTAAGAGATAAACAGTGCTATTATTTTAACAACTATTTCTCTAGGCATTTGTCTCTACATGTGAGGATTTAGAACAATGACCCAACATAGGCAGTACTGGATGAGTTTACTGCTGGCTGCAGTCCGTGGGGGCCCAAAAGAGTCAGAAAGGTGCTTAGTACACACTTGTTGGATGTATAAATGGACCACAACTCCTACAGAGACGCACACACTCTCGGGAGCAACCAGAAGGCTGAGCCTACATCCCCACACAAACAAGGGACAGCCACTGCCCAGGAGAGCCCGCAGACGGGTCCTCACAGGGCTGTGCCACAGGACACCCTGCGGTGTCCCTCATGTGTGGACACAAATCTGCCCAGAGGCGCGGGTCCCTTTATATAACTGACATCTTTTTAAGAAGATGTCCTTAAAAGACTGTTTTTTGGAAAAAGTCAAATTTTAGATTTAGTAGGGGAATTTACCATATATAGTAAAATCATAGCAAATTCTTTTAGAGTATATTACCTGCTTTATAAATCTAGGTCGTATTTGTTCAGATGAGCTGACCTCTAAAGCCTTCCCAGGCCACTTGCCCTATTCTGAGATTTAAAGAACCCTCCTGAGAACACCTCTCTCCCAGGTGCTTAGCAAACATCATTCTGGCCCCAGTGCTTCCTGTGGTTTCCTCCAAAGCCCCTCCCGAACCCTGTCAGATCCCCAGGGACAAGGTGCTTTCCTTCATGCCATTGCTGAGTCTGGGGGCGCTGCTAGGACAAACTAATTCCAACCCTGGTATCTGTTATCGATCTGCATGTTTACACATTTAATCTGCTGTTCCTTTCAGGTACCATTTACCTATTAACAGCAATTTCCAGCACATTGATCCCAACATTGATCTCAAGAAGGATTTGACGGTGCTTAAAAACTCTTTGATTACAGAGAAGAAACAAAGGGAAGGGTCAGAGACTATAACATGGCGGATTCGAGTCAGAGGATTAAAAAGAATGGCAATGTTAGCTGCTGTGGGAAACTGAGTGGGAGAATCACTTTTTTAAAGATAATTTTTTTACTCGAATAATAAATGCAAGTGTTATTCTGAGTAATGCATAAATACTTTATAGGTAGTATTGATTACATCCCAATTCCCTTCTTAAGAGATAAACAGTGCTATTATTTTAACAACTATTTCTCTAGGCATTTGTCTCTACATGTGAGGATTTAGAACAATGACCCAACATAGGCAGTACTGGATGAGTTTACTGCTGGCTGCAGTCCGTGGGGGCCCAAAAGAGTCAGAAAGGTGCTTAGTACACACTTGTTGGATGTATAAATGGACCACAACTCCTACAGAGACGCACACACTCTCGGGAGCAACCAGAAGGCTGAGCCTACATCCCCACACAAACAAGGGACAGCCACTGCCCAGGAGAGCCCGCAGACGGGTCCTCACAGGGCTGTGCCACAGGACACCCTGCGGTGTCCCTCATGTGTGGACACAAATCTGCCCAGAGGCGCGGGTCCCTTTATATAACTGACATCTTTTTAAGAAGATGTCCTTAAAAGACTGTTTTTTGGAAAAAGTCAAATTTTAGATTTAGTAGGGGAATTTACCATATATAGTAAAATCATAGCAAATTCTTTTAGAGTATATTACCTGCTTTATAAATCTAGGTCGTATTTGTTAGGCTAGACTTGTTTAAAGCGGTAAACCCTCTATGGGTGGAAGGTAAGCTAGCCTAAGTTGCTTTCTTAAAAAACCCTTGATTTCTTTGTTTGCTTTCTTGTATAAATTTATTTATTTTTAATTGGAGGATAATATCTTGACAATATTGTGTAGGTTTCTGCCATACATGAGCATGAATCAGCCATAGGTGTACATATGTTCTTTCCCTCTGGAATGCCCCTGCCCCCTCCTACCTCATCCCACCCCTCTAGGTTGTCACACAGCCCTGGATTTGAGTTTCCCGCACCATACAGCAAATTCCCGCTGGGTATCTGTCTTACATATGGTAACGTGTATGTGTTTCAGTACTGCTCTCTCCGTTCATCCCACCTTCTCCTCCCCTCTCTATGTCCACTAGTCTGTTCTCTATGTCCGTCTCCATTGCTGTCCTGCAGATAGGTTCATTAGTACCATCTTTGTAGATTCCACATATATGTATGTGTGTGTATGTGTTAATATACGATACCTGTTTTTCTCTCTCTGACTTACTTTACTCTGTATAATAGGCTGTAGTTTCATCCACCTCATTAGAACTGACTCAAATATGTTCCTTTTTATGAAAAATAGCTTAACTTTTTACACCAGATTTCAAATCCACATGCCACCACTAATTGCTGACAGCGTATTTCTGAGGAGGCCCTGGAGGACCACCGTGGGAACTCTCTGAAACCCACTGGTAGTTGGTGGCATCCATCTTTATTCCAAAGATTAATGTCCTAGAGTCTTTAAAATCAGTTTGTTCTTGTAATTCCCTTAAATAGGATTTATGCAGTCTATTTTACTTTGTAAGCCCTTTTGTTGCACAGAGTGCAACTATGAACTTCACTCGCAGTTGAGAACTCTGACTAACAAAGTCAAGGCGCAGTTTCAAATAGCAATCCATGGACTTTCCAGTCCCAGGGCCTGTGCCCTGCTTATTGGGGACCCCTCCATCTGATCTGGAGCGAGCCACCCTGGGCTCCGATCGTGGTGGGTGTCTGAAGTCAAGTATCCCTTGGTTAGTGTTCCATTCTTCTTTTTTACTTTGGGTTAGATCCTGCTGCTGCTCAAGAAATTCTGCATCTTTTCCTTGTGTACAGATGAGCCATGTAATGTTTCTTCCTCGGTTCCTCCTGAGGCCACAATATTTACCTTCACTGTCCCCTGGGAAGTAGGATTTGTATTGTCTGGCATTTGTTTTGTCTTTTGTTGCTTGTTTTGGAGAACTACGTGTGGATCCAGAAAATAGGCTCAGTGCAAAGATTCTGGATCCTTCCAGCCTTTTCCATTGCTTACAGTTGGGTGCAGTATTATGCCACAAAATCCATAACAGGAAGACGAGATTTGGATGAAATTCAAAGAAAAAAAATATATCCTTGAAAAATTTTGGAATATAAGACCTACATAGGGCTTCCCTAGTGGCTCAGGGATTAAGAATTCACCTGCTGATGCAGGAGCTGTGGGTTCAGTCCTTAGGTTGGGAAGATCCCCTGGAGAAGGAAGTGGCAACCTGCTCCAGTATTCTTGCCTGAGAAGTCTCGTGGACAGAGGAGCCTGATGGACTCCCGTCAGTGCGGTTGCAGAAGAGCTGGATATGACTCAGCATCTAAACAACAACCTATGTAAACCTTTGTTAAAATGTATTTCTGACTGTTGGATTTAAGGTCTCCCATTACTCACTTCTAAGCTGCTGACCAGGGGGCCAGCAGAGCTTTAATAACTCTCTGTTCAGGCTGGTTTCTATCTGTCTTGTGTCATGCTGGTGGCTTCAGGGGCCTGGCTCCTTTTGCATGAAGAGTTCTTACTGTCTTGCAGCTCTGCTAGCAGCTGAACTCCGAGAGAGTCAGTACCTTGCAGAAATGTTGTGGCTGCTCCTCCAGATCTTTGGCCTGACATTTCACCATTTCACACCGTGTTCTTTTTTTTTTTCTCTCATGTATATTTTTTGTTGTTGTTTCTTTTTTTTTTTTTCCTGTAAAATGTCCTGGTTCTTCCATAACTTACAAACATGATTTATACTGAGGGGTGGATGGGAAAGCGGGCAGGGGCGGAGTGACTGGGGATGGGGAAGCGCCTTTTCTTGCTGCCCCCTTGGGGCTTGGCCCAGGGCCCTTTGAGGGGGTGGGGACACCCCAACACCTCCCTGAGGTTGTCTGGCTACCTCTGCCCCGGTGCTCAGAATCCCATATGCCCCTTGACTCCAGAATCGCTTCCTGGACCCCAAGCCCACCAGGTAAGCTGCCTCTGGTACTCTGCATCCTGCCGTGCCTGTCGTTCAAGGGTGCCCCCCTCAGCTGCTGGGGTAATGGATCCCCTCCTTCCCCCTGCCCCCCCAGGCCCCCAAGGAGGGAGGGATGGAGGGGGAGGGAGGCTCAGATCTAGCCTCCGTTCACACTGTATTCTTTCTTGATGAGCTCAATATGGCTTCCCAGACCTCAGCTCCAGGAAGCCCCAAGTATTAAGGATGGGCCTGTGAATTAAAGCCTAATTTCAAGGACTTCCCAGGTGGTCCAGTGGTAAAGAATCTGCCTGTTAATGCAGAGGACATGGGTCAATCCCTAGTCTGGAAAGATACCACATGCCACAGAATAACGAAGCCCTTGAGCTGCAGCTGCTGAAGCCCACTGGCCCTGGAGCCTGTGCTCTACAAGAGAAGCCACCATAATGAGAAGCCCTCGTCCTGCGACTAGAGAAAGCCTATGCACAGAGACGAAGACCTGGTGTAGCCAATAAATAAAATATAAAAAAACCCAGCTAATTCAACCCTGGGTTAGATCATGGGGGCTTAGGAAGAAGACATCCAGCAGAAGATAGGCTCTGATTTAAGGTCTCCCATTACTCTTAGCAGGGCCAAGCTTTAATAACTCTCTGTTCAGGCTGGTTTCTATCTGTCTTGTGTCATGCTGGTGGCTTCAGGGGCCTGGCTCCTTTTGCATGAAGAGTTCTTACTGTCTTGCAGCTCTGCTAGCAGCTGAACTCCGAGAGAGTCAGTACCTTGCAGAAATGTTGTGGCTGCTCCTCCAGATCTTTGGCCTGACATTTCACCATTTCACACCGTGTTCTTTTTTTTTTTCTCTCATGTATATTTTTTGTTGTTGTTTCTTTTTTTTTTTTTCCTGTAAAATGTCCTGGTTCTTCCATAACTTACAAACATGATTTATACTGAGGGGTGGATGGGAAAGCGGGCAGGGGCGGAGTGACTGGGGATGGGGAAGCGCCTTTTCTTGCTGCCCCCTTGGGGCTTGGCCCAGGGCCCTTTGAGGGGGTGGGGACACCCCAACACCTCCCTGAGGTTGTCTGGCTACCTCTGCCCCGGTGCTCAGAATCCCATATGCCCCTTGACTCCAGAATCGCTTCCTGGACCCCAAGCCCACCAGGTAAGCTGCCTCTGGTACTCTGCATCCTGCCGTGCCTGTCGTTCAAGGGTGCCCCCCTCAGCTGCTGGGGTAATGGATCCCCTCCTTCCCCCTGCCCCCCCAGGCCCCCAAGGAGGGAGGGATGGAGGGGGAGGGAGGCTCAGATCTAGCCTCCGTTCACACTGTATTCTTTCTTGATGAGCTCAATATGGCTTCCCAGACCTCAGCTCCAGGAAGCCCCAAGTATTAAGGATGGGCCTGTGAATTAAAGCCTAATTTCAAGGACTTCCCAGGTGGTCCAGTGGTAAAGAATCTGCCTGTTAATGCAGAGGACATGGGTCAATCCCTAGTCTGGAAAGATACCACATGCCACAGAATAACGAAGCCCTTGAGCTGCAGCTGCTGAAGCCCACTGGCCCTGGAGCCTGTGCTCTACAAGAGAAGCCACCATAATGAGAAGCCCTCGTCCTGCGACTAGAGAAAGCCTATGCACAGAGACGAAGACCTGGTGTAGCCAATAAATAAAATATAAAAAAACCCAGCTAATTCAACCCTGGGTTAGATCATGGGGGCTTAGGAAGAAGACATCCAGCAGAAGATAGGCTCTGATGACCTTGAGTGTTTGTTATTCTCTAACTCAGCCAACTTAGTGTCTCGTAAGGGTCATTGCTCCTTTTGTTGGATCATAAAGAAGGCTGAGCACCGAAGAAGTGATGCTTTCGAAGTATGGTGCTAGAGAAGACTGTTTGGAGTCCCTTGGACAGCAAGGAGATCAAAGCAGTCAGTCCTAAAGGAAATCAACCCTGAATATTCATGGGAAGGACTTATGCTGAAGCTGAAGCTCCAATACTTTGGGCATCAGATACAAAGAGCCGACTCATTAAAAAAGACCCTGATGCTGGGAAAGATTGCAGGCAGGAGGAGAAGGGGGACACAGGGTGAGATGGTTGGATGGCATCACCAAGTCAGTGGACGTGAACTTGAGCAAAGTCTGGGAGACAGTGAAGGAGAAGAAAGCCTGGCCTGCTGCAGTCCCTGGGGTTGTAAAGAGGCGGACACAACTTAGCGACTGAACAACAACAAAATTCAGTTGGAGCAAGGTCCGTGTGAGTCCTGCTTTTCAGAAAAGAAGATACACCTGTTTGTATGAGCCACACTTGGCCCGAGCCTCATATTTTTCCAGCTTGTCTCTGAGAAGCGGTGCCGAGCCCAGGGTGACCTTGCCCAGGTCGGCTCTTCAGCAGGTGCTTACTCTGCAGACCCATCTGCTGCTGCCTGCAGCTGTCACTCAGAGTTGAACTCACCTGCTGATCAAAGGCCCCCTCTTCCTGAACAGAAAATGAAATCTGAAAATGGAGGCTGTGAAGTCGTCACCTTTCAGGCAAAGCCTTTTGTAAGCAGGAAGGTCAGCATTGGTGGGTTTTGTTTTCATGTCCTGCCTGAGCTCTGGCAGCCCAGCTGGCAGCTGGCAGTGGCAGAGAGACACCAGGAAAGTGGAAAAATCAAAGCTCTCTATCGCCACCAGAGAGTTAAGCCCCAAAGGGCCTGTATGGAATGATTACTTGGAATGCTGCAAGGGGCTTTTAATTCTCTTTCAGGTCAGCTTTGCTGATATCCAGGGGCTAAGTATAACTGTAGGCATGTGAATTTCAATAAATATGTTTCCTTCAATTACCCAGCTGGACAGTTTAGTGTACCAGAGCCTGCAATCATACAGAAGCTGCCAGGGAATTGTTGTGATTTAGATAATTCCTAATCTCCTCTCTGCTTAACCTGCAGGGGCCACGGGCAGCCTCAAAGACCAGGGGGTGGAGAGAGGCAGGTGGCGAGTGTCTATTCTCATCAACCCAGAGACGCAGGTCTTTGGCTCAGCCTCAGAGATGGGCGTTACGTTCAGACAGAGAGGCTGGAAAACATCATGGAGGGTGAAGGTGTGTGTGGTGGCGAGTGCAGTCTAGTTTGGAAGTGAGAGGGTGGGGAAGGGTGGAGAGTGGATGGCAGAATAGAGCGGCTCCCCAGCTTGGGAGCTAAGAAGCAGAGGACCCCCAGTGAGGACTTACATATAACACCTTCATTTTATACCTTACACTCCTGCAAATTCCAGGGGGAAGTCCCTACTCAACAAAGACCAGCATTTGAATGTATTATTTGTCAATGCTGTCTGGTAGACCACCTGCCGTCCAGTATTACCTGTGATAAGCTCATTGTGCTTGGTCACTTCAGTTGTGTCCAACTCTTGGTAACCCCACAGGGTATGTAGCCCATCAGGCTCCTCTGTCCATAGGATTCTTCAGGAAGGAGTACTGAAGTGGGTTGTCATTCCCTTCTCCAGGGGATCTTCCTGACCCAGGGATCAGACCTGCATCTCTTCCATCTTTACTGCATTGCTCACGGATTCTTTACTCCCTGAACCATCTTGGAAGCCCAGATAAGCTCATTAACTGTGCTAAATCAGATTTCTGCTGAGGTTACTTAGTGGAGAGGGTTTGTGACCAAGGGACTGTTGGTCTTCATGGAGAAACTGCCAGAGTGGTGAAGAACCAGGTAGAGACAGAGCTGCTCTCTGGAACCATGTTGGCAGGCTGTGACCTTGAAAGCTCTCTGTGGGTGCTCCTGTGGTCCAGACCTTTTGGGATTCTAGGTTCATGGGGAAAGGGGAGTTCCTCCTCTAAAGGCAGCCTTCGTCTCTCATCTTCACTAACGTCTTCCAGAGGCTCGGGATCTGTTCCCGTCCCCAAAGGTCCTCTGATTTCTTTAGAGGAATTGTTCAATACAGTCTCATGGAAACAGCATCAGGGTCCAGCCATCCCATGATCCTGACCAGACCAAGCAGGTGGTCCCTCCTTGGCAGAGAGGCAGGGCTTCTGAACGTGACTCTGTTCCGTTGCGCCTCAGTGGCAGGGTCCTGGCCGGACTCTTGCTATGGGAGCAGTGCAGTGCCGGGCCCTGCTCTGGACCCGCTCTGGTTTGGGCTGTCCTCACGCTTGGCTCTCCCAACTCCCTTTAATCCTGTAGACCTCAGTATCCCTTGACCTGCACTCAGCCAAAATTGGATTCTGTGTCCTGCAACTAGCAGACTCGGTCACCCAAGTTCTGGGTCTGGTCTTGTCTGTGAAGGCTCTTAGTCATTCATCAGTTTTGCTTATGTCAGGTCAGGGACTTTATAGGTACAGAACCCTTCAAGTTTTTGTTTCTGTTTGATTTTTTTTTTTTTTTTTTTTTTAGCAGAGGGGAAACAGAGGTGAGACTTAGTGATGGAGCAGGGACTTGAACTCAGGACTTTGGTGGCGACCCTGTTCTTCCTGCTACAAGCCCACGTATTTCTCAACAGAGCATTCTGGAAACTGTGGCTGGGAGCAGTTAGAATCACATGGGGTCAGCCGTATGACCTGGCGGGTTGGAGCATGGGCAGAGGGAAGAGGGAGACACTTAGCAGGGTTTGGGGCAGGGGGAAGGGGGAGGGCATGCTATTGATAAACCACCTTCACCTGCCCTTCCGCTTGTTCAACGGGTGCACATCTGTAATCGCTAGAAGTTGCACATAAGAGTCCATTAATATAAATGGGAAATAAATAAGCGTGAACTACAACATGTGGTTCCAAGATCACCTTGGAAGAGAGTCCTTGGGTGCCCCAGGGTTTTGTGGCAGGAGGTGGGACTGGGAACTGGCCCAGAGGAGTGGCTCCCTCCCTTTGCCTCACTCCTGAATTGAGCTCTTCCCCCTGCCCGCCCCCTGGCCCGGCACCTGCTCCATCTCCCACACTCACTCCAGGTTTTCGGGAACCTGCTCTCCGGCACCCACTGGGCTCCTGGGGGCCCTCTCCCCTGTGCATAACCCCACTAACGAGGGTGACATTTCCACTTCCCCCACCAATGTCATCCTGCAACTTCCTGGGCCTGGTCACCAGGGACACCTAATGAGCGATCTGACAGTGCTTTTACCAGCCGGCCTATTTGTGGCCGGGTATCATGTCTCTGTGACATAGTTAAAACAGCACCTGGGTATCTGACCCAGAGGCCTCTGTTCTGTACAGTAATGTTGCCAGGCACGATGACACAGGGTAGCAGTAGATGGTTTTCATGAGAATCCAGACTGCAGTCACTTGTTCAACTTGTGATTGGCTTACACATGCTATCTCCTGTGTTATTTGGTACCACTTTAGGAGATGAAGGTGTGTGGATGTGCAGGAAGCCAGTGTCCCTGCTCTCAAGGAGTGCAGTTGTCCTGTATCTTCTGTTGTTACTGTTCATTTGTTCAGCTGTGTTGGACTCTTTCCAACACCACGGACTGTAGCCCACCAGGCTCCTCTGTACATGGGATTTCCCAGGCATACACATTGGAGTGGGTTGCTATTTCTTCTCCAGGGAATCTTCTGACCCAGGGATGGAACCCATGTCCCCTGTGTTGGCAGGGGTTCTTTACTGCTGAGTCACCTGGGAAGCCCAGACCTCTGATGCGTATGTCTAGTTTCCCTTTAATTTTCCCAGCATGGGCAGAGGGAAGAGGAGACACTTAGCAGGGTTTGGGGCAGGGGGAAGGGGGAGGGCATGCTATTGATAAACCACCTTCACCTGCCCTTCCGCTTGTTCAACGGGTGCACATCTGTAATCGCTAGAAGTTGCACATAAGAGTCCATTAATATAAATGGGAAATAAATAAGCGTGAACTACAACATGTGGTTCCAAGATCACCTTGGAAGAGAGTCCTTGGGTGCCCCAGGGTTTTGTGGCAGGAGGTGGGACTGGGAACTGGCCCAGAGGAGTGGCTCCCTCCCTTTGCCTCACTCCTGAATTGAGCTCTTCCCCCTGCCCGCCCCCTGGCCCGGCACCTGCTCCATCTCCCACACTCACTCCAGGTTTTCGGGAACCTGCTCTCCGGCACCCACTGGGCTCCTGGGGGCCCTCTCCCCTGTGCATAACCCCACTAACGAGGGTGACATTTCCACTTCCCCTACCAATGTCATCCTGCAACTTCCTGGGCCTGGTCACCAGGGACACCTAATGAGCGATCTGACAGTGCTTTTACCAGCCGGCCTATTTGTGGCCGGGTATCATGTCTCTGTGACATAGTTAAAACAGCACCTGGGTATCTGACCCAGAGGCCTCTGTTCTGTACAGTAATGTTGCCAGGCACGATGACACAGGGTAGCAGTAGATGGTTTTCATGAGAATCCAGACTGCAGTCACTTGTTCAACTTGTGATTGGCTTACACATGCTATCTCCTGTGTTATTTGGTACCACTTTAGGAGATGAAGGTGTGTGGATGTGCAGGAAGCCAGTGTCCCTGCTCTCAAGGAGTGCAGTTGTCCTGTATCTTCTGTTGTTACTGTTCATTTGTTCAGCTGTGTTGGACTCTTTCCAACACCACGGACTGTAGCCCACCAGGCTCCTCTGTACATGGGATTTCCCAGGCATACACATTGGAGTGGGTTGCTATTTCTTCTCCAGGGAATCTTCTGACCCAGGGATGGAACCCATGTCCCCTGTGTTGGCAGGCGGGTTCTTTACTGCTGAGTCACCTGGGAAGCCCCCAGACCTCTGATGCGTATGTCTAGTTCTTCTCTTGATGACCACACTTTTGTTTCCTCCCAAGGGACTCTCCCCTCCAGTTCCCCACCCACAGGGGTATGAAGGAAGAGACGGATCCCTGTCTTTGGGCTCCAGGGTTGCTCAGGTGAGCCAGGTCCAGCCAATTGGAGCACAGTTTCACGTTTTCCAAGCCACAGCAATTGGTTCAGAGAGGCAACATGGCCCAGGTCAGCCCCAGAGTTAGTCGGTCCTAGAACTTTTGCTTGCTTGGTGCCGAGTGCTCCCTCTGCCAGTCTTGCTAAAAGGCAGGATGGAAGCCTGGTGATTCTGAGGGCCATCCTCACTGTCATTAGGAGGGAACCTGCCCGAGAACAAAACCAGAACAACGGAGAACAGGCTGGAGGGCTGAGATGAGTCAGATTTCTGAATGACTCATGTAAGCACCTAGATGGTGACAGATCTACCCAGGAATTTTGTAGTCACACAAGCTAATCAATTGTATTTATTCCCCCTTCCCCCTTAAGCCAGTTAGGGCCTCCGAGGTGGCTCAGTGGTAAAGAATCAACCTGCCTGTGCAAGAGGTGCAGGACATGCAGATTCGGTCACTGGGTTGGGAAGATCCCTTGGAGAAGGAAATGGCAACTCACTCCACTATTCTTGCCTTGAAAATTCCATGAACTGAGCAGCTGTGGGCTACAGTCCATGGTGTCACAAAGAGTCGGACACAGCTGAGCGACCGGGCACTTTCACCTTCCATCCGGCCTGTAACCACGAGCTCCCCAGTGACTTCTCTCTGCTGCTGCTTCCTCCCCATTTCATTGTCTGTCAGTGCTTAGTTTGAAAGATCTCCAAATTCTGCATAAAATGCAGTCACTTACTCTTGTCTGTCTTCTGTTCTCAAGAAGTTTGACTTGATTTATCCTCTGCTCTTAGGCTACTGTTACCTTTTCTGACTCCTTCTTGATTCACAGAGGGAAATTTTTTTTTTAAACTTTTATTTCACAGAGGGAAAAATTCTTTTATCACTAGTTGGCTGTTCTCATGTTCTTGCTGTGCCTGTCTTGGCTTTTGAATGAATTCTAAAAACAATCCTTCATAACCTGTAATTTTGTCTCCACGTTGTCTTTTGTTTTTCTCCACGTTTGCTGGATCCATGACAGAAGAGTCTCAGCATAATTCCAATCAGCGTCTACTTAACAACAGCTCCAGAAAGGCTGTTTACCCTTAGGCAGATGTGTGTGTAATGTTGAATCTCTTAGTACTTTTGGACCTAGCAGGGAATTCAGAGATGGAACTGGCTTGAGATTGTTATATATTTGTTTATTTCAATTCAACCAATATGTACCAAACACCTACTATGCTTCCAGACTTGGAGATATAACTCATATAACTCATTACACCTAGTCCCTGATTGCCAGAAGCTGTTTTTAAAATTAATTAATTAATTTTTTATTTGTGGATGTGCTGGGTTTTTGTTGCTTTGCGTGGGCTTCCTCTAGTTGCAGAGATCAAGGACTACTTTCTAGTGGTGGTGTGTAGGCTTCTTGCGGCAGCTTTTCTTGTTGCAGAGCACGGGATCTAGGGAGCTCAGGCTTCAGTAGTTTTAGCATGTGGACTTTGTAGTTGTGGCTCATGGGCCTAATTGCCCTGAGGCATGTGGCATCTTCCTGGACCAAGGATTGAATTTGTGTTCCCTGCACTGGCATGTAGATTTGTAAACATTGGACCACCAGAGAAGTCCGCCCGAAGTTCTTGTTTGAGAGAGAAGACATGTGTAGACCCCTTATTAAGACAGCGTGACCAGTGGCATGTAAATGATAGAATAAAATACTAGGGGAGCTCATGCTGCTGAGTTTTGAACTTTTTTTCATTTTGGAGAATACCTTGGAAGTTCTTTTTTCTTGCCATTTCATCATGGCCATTGTTACAGAGTACTATGGATAATTTGACTTGACTTCATGGCTTTCTAGTGCTTTTAGGATACATTTAAAATTCTTGGAGTAGACCTGGGTGCCAGGTCCTTGCTCACCTCCCGTGCCTGAGTTTGAGTCACCCTATTTTGAGGACAGTTTTTCTTACAGCGCTGGTAGTCTTTCTTTTTTTTCTTTTAATTTTTATTTTACGTTTACAGAGTTTTGTTGTTTACAGATATGTATGATCCCAGATTAGCCATATGTATGTCCCCCCATCCCACCCCTCCAGGCCGTTGTACAGTGCTGGTAGTCTTTCATTAGACCAAGTCTGTATACTTTCTTCCACTTCAAGATCTGAGCACTGACTTCTGCCTAGAACATCTTCATCCTCCCTGTAGGCCAACCCCTCTGCTCCCTGTGGCCTTCAGATTAAAAGTCACTTCTCAAAGAAGAACTTCCTTGTGTTCCACAGATCTCCTTCCTGTGTCACAATCACACCTGATATCATTTAGATCTTCTACTTTCATGGCTGAAGACACATTTTCTGAAAATTATGTTTGGATATAGGTGACAGGTTGTGATTCTGTGCTGACATTTATATTTGTCCTGTTTTGGTTTTTATTTTTAAGATAGACACTAAATTAGGATAAAGAAGACAAAGTTAGTCCCCTGAAAGTAACTCTTTGAAAGCGTTCCACTTGCACTTAGGGTAGACGTAACTAAACAATGGTAATATCTGTTTGGAATGACATGGGTCCCAGGCAGCAAATATCTCATGTCAGTTCTGAAAGATTGTTTGGCTGTCTGCGGCCTGGGTTCTGTTGAAGATTCTGCACAAGATCCTTGCTTGCTTCAGAGCAAAAAAAAACAAAACAAAAGTCCTAATTGATGAGCAGTGTCTCCCGTGGGCGTGGAGGTGAAAGGCGGTATGCGTCTAGGTGGCTGGGAACTGGGTTAACTTGCTGGGTGAATGAAAGTGAAACATCTCAGTATTTTCAGCAGATGCTGAACAGAATTTTGTCCTAGTTATTTTAAACTTATGCATAATTTACAAACACCAAAATCCACACTTTGGGGGCTACAGTTCTGAGTGTTTGGACAGGTGTACGCTGTCAGGTCACGCACTGTGTCGTTGCACAGTCACGGCACTCACGAGCCTCGTTACTCCTCGGATTCCTCAGTGCCCTTGCAGTCAGCGCTTCGCCTCACTCCTGGCTCCTGGTAACCGCTGATCTGTTTTCCAATCCTTACAGTTCTGTTTTTCCGAGAGTCTTATACATACCGAACCAAAATGATGTGGCCTTTTGTGTTTGGCTTTTTTCACTTAGCATAATGCCTTTGAGAGTCACTCATATTGTTGCATGTGAACTGAGTTTTAATGTGGGTCAGTCAAAAGATCTACTCATGAAATACATTTTAATTTACCTATATATTTATTCAGCAAATCATTTAACATGTTTATGAATACAAAGAAATATCTATAAATCATGTTTCTTCCCTTTCCTTATCCCTTCCTGTCTTCTATCTACAATCTATGTATTTTTTATCTATATCACAAGGTAAGTTCTATGAATGTTGAGAGACAGTAGGTTCTGAAGGAGTTCAGAGGAAAGAGAGGTACTTGTTTACAATTTGGAAGTGCTTTCATAGGTTAGATGGCATTGCAGTGATCTCTGGAGAATGGCTAGGACAGTCCTTCAGAAAATGTCAGACATCACTCAGAAGTTATCCAAGTTTTCTCTTTTGCTTCTCAGGGGTTAATCAAGCTTTTCATGTCTAGGCCAAACTCTTGGCGTTTGGAGGCGTAACTAAACAATGGTAATATCTGTTTGGAATGACATGGGTCCCAGGCAGCAAATATCTCATGTCAGTTCTGAAAGATTGTTTGGCTGTCTGCGGCCTGGGTTCTGTTGAAGATTCTGCACAAGATCCTTGCTTGCTTCAGAGCAAAAAAAAACAAAACAAAAGTCCTAATTGATGAGCAGTGTCTCCCGTGGGCGTGGAGGTGAAAGGCGGTATGCGTCTAGGTGGCTGGGAACTGGGTTAACTTGCTGGGTGAATGAAAGTGAAACATCTCAGTATTTTCAGCAGATGCTGAACAGAATTTTGTCCTAGTTATTTTAAACTTATGCATAATTTACAAACACCAAAATCCACACTTTGGGGGCTACAGTTCTGAGTGTTTGGACAGGTGTACGCTGTCAGGTCACGCACTGTGTCGTTGCACAGTCACGGCACTCACGAGCCTCGTTACTCCTCGGATTCCTCAGTGCCCTTGCAGTCAGCGCTTCGCCTCACTCCTGGCTCCTGGTAACCGCTGATCTGTTTTCCAATCCTTACAGTTCTGTTTTTCCGAGAGTCTTATACATACCGAACCAAAATGATGTGGCCTTTTGTGTTTGGCTTTTTTCACTTAGCATAATGCCTTTGAGAGTCACTCATATTGTTGCATGTGAACTGAGTTTTAATGTGGGTCAGTCAAAAGATCTACTCATGAAATACATTTTAATTTACCTATATATTTATTCAGCAAATCATTTAACATGTTTATGAATACAAAGAAATATCTATAAATCATGTTTCTTCCCTTTCCTTATCCCTTCCTGTCTTCTATCTACAATCTATGTATTTTTTATCTATATCACAAGGTAAGTTCTATGAATGTTGAGAGACAGTAGGTTCTGAAGGAGTTCAGAGGAAAGAGAGGTACTTGTTTACAATTTGGAAGTGCTTTCATAGGTTAGATGGCATTGCAGTGATCTCTGGAGAATGGCTAGGACAGTCCTTCAGAAAATGTCAGACATCACTCAGAAGTTATCCAAGTTTTCTCTTTTGCTTCTCAGGGGTTAATCAAGCTTTTCATGTCTAGGCCAAACTTAGAGCTGTGTCTAAGCAGGAGAAAGAATGGTCTAGAGGCTGAGACATTTTATCTTTTCTTTTTAACTCTAACATTTACTAACTATATACTAGTTGTAAAATTCAGTGCAAGGTGCTCTGGGAAATATAAAAAAATAAACATCACATACTTTTATCTGCTTGATTTATTACTTATTTATACCCCTACTTTCCTTTACTCTAACACCATTTTTCCATTTTTCTCTTTTCCTATCTTGTTTCATAAACAAAAGACAGCTTCCAAAAATGCAGGGGAAATAAATCATTGAAAATGTTGGGCCAAAGAGATAATATGGGTCAGAAAACAGTGCAGAAGTGCATTTACCCACCTCTCGGGAACTTGTGCCAAATGGTTTTATAGAGACGCTGGAGCTGCGCAGCAAATTGGGCTGTATATTTTCCAGAGACTCAAATAAATAGAGAAATAGACTCAGTTAAAAGATCCATATTGTCTTTATCTCAAAATAAAGACAAACCAGTTCCTCAGGGTTTTCATCTTGCTGACCTGAGAAAAATTTCCTCTCTTGGGTCTTCATAAAGAAAACACTTCTTGATCCTGAGAATAACATTCCTGAACTGCATTCCAGCAATAAATGGAGAGCAGAGTCTGCTGGGTTGCTTTCTAGAGCATCCTTCATTGGAAGCCAATATGGGAAGAGCAAGCAAAGTTCAGCTCTGTCAAGTGAATTTGACAGCAGTCAGAAGAATGCCATCCAGGCACACAGCTGAGATGGTATGGTTTGATCCAAGGGTAAAATTTATCATTTGTAAAGAACAGATGAATAGCATGTCCTTCAGGCATGGACCCATAACTACCTATTCTCATAAACAGAATTTTGGTAAGATTTGGACAGCAGAGGTATCTGACAAGTCATTGGAATACATCTATTCAGTATTTCCATTAAGAGGTGATTCACACATATTGATACTGATCAGACAGAAGGTAAGATACGATTGTAAATTATAGTTGTAAGAATATATATATATATATGAGAATATATATATATATATATATATATATATATATATACACACACACACACGAACACACACACACACGTATACAGGATGTAGAAAGAACTTCTACAACTCAACAACAGCAATAACGAAACAACTCTATAAAAACAAGCAAAGGGCATTTGCATAGACATTTCTCTGAAGAAGAGACCAACAAGCACATGAAAAGAGGCTCAACACCATTAATCATTAGGAACCTGCAAAGCACAGCTACAGTGAGATAGCACATCATACTCATTAGGATACCTACTATCAAGAAAAGCAGAAAATAAGTGTGGGTGAGAAAGTGGAGCAATTGGAATTCTTGTGCATTGCTGGTGCGAATGTAGAATGTCAGAGCCACTGGAGAAAATGGCTACGTGTGTTATGTAGGATGGAGGTGTGTTCAACAGGGTTTTCCTCTTGACTACTGAAAACTCATTGTCATGGAAGATAAAACATTTTTTCCACTAATTATTACTTTGTGAGCCCTACTAGAGACTGCAGAGTGTGTTGAAGTCAGGGAAGGGTCAGTGACCGCAGCCAGGTCAGACACTGGTCCTTAACTAAGAGAGGTCACGCTTAGATGTCAACCCATCTTAAGTGCTACACTTGGATGCTAGCCACTGACAATCTTTGGTGATCAATAACATTCCCTCTAAACTTGATTCAAGGTTGAAGGAAATTGTATAAATTATGCAGGTTATAAAATAATGCAATTTGGGGTTCTGTCTTTGTAGCAGACTGTACATTTCATGGAAGAGCCAATATGGGAAGAGCAAGCAAAGTTCAGCTCTGTCAAGTGAATTTGACAGCAGTCAGAAGAATGCCATCCAGGCACACAGCTGAGATGGTATGGTTTGATCCAAGGGTAAAATTTATCATTTGTAAAGAACAGATGAATAGCATGTCCTTCAGGCATGGACCCATAACTACCTATTCTCATAAACAGAATTTTGGTAAGATTTGGACAGCAGAGGTATCTGACAAGTCATTGGAATACATCTATTCAGTATTTCCATTAAGAGGTGATTCACACATATTGATACTGATCAGACAGAAGGTAAGATACGATTGTAAATTATAGTTGTAAGAATATATATATATATATGAGAATATATATATATATATATATATATATATATACACACACACACACGAACACACACACACACGTATACAGGATGTAGAAAGAACTTCTACAACTCAACAACAGCAATAACGAAACAACTCTATAAAAACAAGCAAAGGGCATTTGCATAGACATTTCTCTGAAGAAGAGACCAACAAGCACATGAAAAGAGGCTCAACACCATTAATCATTAGGAACCTGCAAAGCACAGCTACAGTGAGATAGCACATCATACTCATTAGGATACCTACTATCAAGAAAAGCAGAAAATAAGTGTGGGTGAGAAAGTGGAGCAATTGGAATTCTTGTGCATTGCTGGTGCGAATGTAGAATGTCAGAGCCACTGGAGAAAATGGCTACGTGTGTTATGTAGGATGGAGGTGTGTTCAACAGGGTTTTCCTCTTGACTACTGAAAACTCATTGTCATGGAAGATAAAACATTTTTTCCACTAATTATTACTTTGTGAGCCCTACTAGAGACTGCAGAGTGTGTTGAAGTCAGGGAAGGGTCAGTGACCGCAGCCAGGTCAGACACTGGTCCTTAACTAAGAGAGGTCACGCTTAGATGTCAACCCATCTTAAGTGCTACACTTGGATGCTAGCCACTGACAATCTTTGGTGATCAATAACATTCCCTCTAAACTTGATTCAAGGTTGAAGGAAATTGTATAAATTATGCAGGTTATAAAATAATGCAATTTGGGGTTCTGTCTTTGTAGCAGACTGTACAAAGGAATGCCCACTGACAACAGTACTCTTAGCTAACGTATGCTAGCTGTAGATAGATGTTCATGGAAGTTTTTTTGTTTTGCTTTTACTATATCAGTTAGTTAGGTTTGCAAAGGTAATTTTTGCACGTGGTGAAAATTAAACAAAATTTAACCTTTTATTTTATGTTGGAGCATAGGCAGTTAGCAGTGTTGGGATAGTTTCAGGTGTTCAGCAGAGTGATTCAGCCATACCATATACCCGTGTCCATTCTCTCTCAACCCCCCTTCCGTCCAGGCTGCCACATAGCATTGAGCAGAGTTCCCTGTGCTGTACAGGAGGTCACTGTTGGCTATCCATTTCAGATACAGTACCCATTGATCCCAAACTCCCTGTCTCTTTCCCCGATGGTAACTTAAGTTCATTCTCTAAGTCTGTGAATCAGTTTCTGTTTTGTAGATAAGTTCATGTATACCTTTCTTTTTAGGTCCTGCCTTTAAGGGATACAAGATATCTATGCTTCTCTGACTTCACTTCTGCCAGGTGCCAGGGTTTACAGTGGTGGTGTGGAAACTGGGAATAGCAGAGGCTTCTTTCCTGCTTGGAAACTTTACAAATTATTATTCCTCCCCTCTTTTCTTTGTCTCCTGACTTGGTAACTTTATTGTCTCTGAGGAAATGAAAAACCGGTCTTCTCTGAAAATCAGATTGAGAAATTCTGCCCTAAGGCATCAATGGCCCCAGCCCTTTCTGAGTGTCTTCAGACCTTCCTGGGAGGGTTGAGATAGAGGCAGCAGAGAATCACACATCTGATTTACCCTTGGGAGACTCAGCTGTCAGAGGCCCCCATGTGCATCAATCCTTCATATAAAAGCAAATGAGATTCTGCTTGGTGATGCTCTGTAGAGCAGTGAAGTTGTGAGACCGAGCAGATGTAGGGCTTGGTGTGTGGTGGGCTTAGTGGCCTGGGGAGGATGACTGAGGGAGGAATATAGAAAAACGATACTTGAACACTTAGCACATAGAAGGGGAGCCAAGCCCTCTGTATAGTCTGACTCCAGAAGACAGAAGTGGGTCTCACAGGTGGATGTAAACAGCAGAGGTAAGAGCTTGGCCTCTGGAATCAGGCAGCCTGGGATGAAGTTATCACTGCTCAGCAGCTGTTAAATTTTTTTTTTTTTAAAGATTTATTTATTTATTTTGGGGGGGTGGGGAGGGAGGGGAACAGGCAGGCTGCTTCTATTGGTCTTTCATTTGTCTATTTTTCATCCATCTTTGCTCCCTGGCCCGTGTGGGCCTCCCATCGCGGTGGCCTTTGTTGTCACAGAGCACCGGCTCCAGGCGCATGCACTCCAGAGCTCCGGCTCGGCAATTGGACACATCAGTCCAGCCGCTCCATGGCACGTGGGATCTTCCCAGGCCAGGGCTCGAACCAGTGCCCCTTGCACTGCAAGGTAGTGTCCTTACCCACTGAACCACCAGGGAAGCCTGCGGCTGTTAATTTTGACCTTGGACAAGTTACTTAAACGATCCAGTGTCCTCCTCTGTCAACTGGAATGGGTAGTCATTCCCCTCTCTGGGGGATCTTCCCAACCCAGGAATCAATCCCTGGTCTACTGCACCACAGGCAGATTCTTTACTGTCTGAGCCACCAGGGAAGCCCACTGTAATAGCTGGAGTTAGTGCTAAGTTGCTTTAGTCATGCCTAACTCATTGTGATCCCATGGACTGTAGCCCGCCAGGTCCATGGGATTTTCAAACAAGAATATTAGATTAGGTTGCCGTTTTCTTCTCCAGGGATCTTCCCGACCCAGGGTCAAACTTTTGAATTTCCTGCACTGGCAGGTGGATTCTTTACCACTCGCCACCTGGGAAGCCCCAGTTAACACATTGATTTATGGAGACTCAGCTGTCAGAGGCCCCCATGTGCATCAATCCTTCATATAAAAGCAAATGAGATTCTGCTTGGTGATGCTCTGTAGAGCAGTGAAGTTGTGAGACCGAGCAGATGTAGGGCTTGGTGTGTGGTGGGCTTAGTGGCCTGGGGAGGATGACTGAGGAGGAATATAGAAAAACGATACTTGAACACTTAGCACATAGAAGGGGAGCCAAGCCCTCTGTATAGTCTGACTCCAGAAGACAGAAGTGGGTCTCACAGGTGGATGTAAACAGCAGAGGTAAGAGCTTGGCCTCTGGAATCAGGCAGCCTGGGATGAAGTTATCACTGCTCAGCAGCTGTTAAATTTTTTTTTTTTTAAAGATTTATTTATTTATTTTGGGGGGGTGGGGAGGGAGGGGAACAGGCAGGCTGCTTCTATTGGTCTTTCATTTGTCTATTTTTCATCCATCTTTGCTCCCTGGCCCGTGTGGGCCTCCCATCGCGGTGGCCTTTGTTGTCACAGAGCACCGGCTCCAGGCGCATGCACTCCAGAGCTCCGGCTCGGCAATTGGACACATCAGTCCAGCCGCTCCATGGCACGTGGGATCTTCCCAGGCCAGGGCTCGAACCAGTGCCCCTTGCACTGCAAGGTAGTGTCCTTACCCACTGAACCACCAGGGAAGCCTGCGGCTGTTAATTTTGACCTTGGACAAGTTACTTAAACGATCCAGTGTCCTCCTCTGTCAACTGGAATGGGTAGTCATTCCCCTCTCTGGGGGATCTTCCCAACCCAGGAATCAATCCCTGGTCTACTGCACCACAGGCAGATTCTTTACTGTCTGAGCCACCAGGGAAGCCCACTGTAATAGCTGGAGTTAGTGCTAAGTTGCTTTAGTCATGCCTAACTCATTGTGATCCCATGGACTGTAGCCCGCCAGGTCCATGGGATTTTCCAGGCAAGAATATTAGATTAGGTTGCCGTTTTCTTCTCCAGGGGATCTTCCCGACCCAGGGGTCAAACTTTTGAATTTCCTGCACTGGCAGGTGGATTCTTTACCACTGCGCCACCTGGGAAGCCCCAGTTAACACATGCAAAATGTTTAGAGCCATGCTGGGCAATCACAGATGTTCTTGTGTTACAAGGCTTAGAGGCAGCGCTGCCTGAAGCCCAAGGTATGGAAGGTGGTTCTGACACCTGCTGCCCTCGGAGCGGTGTGCCGTCATTGCGGCAATCAGGGTTCAGCCGGCCGACAGCTTTGTGGGGATGGGAGGATGGGAAGGTTTGTGCCGAGCACAGGAGGTAGGCTTAGAGAACTTTTCTAATCCTTTCCACCTCCATGTGACATGCGCATGTTTGAGCCACGAGGTCTTCGCTGGGCTCAAGTGCCGGCTTTCGGTCTTTCTCATGCTCAGAGCTACTTATCAGAGATCACCTGGAGCTGTGTGCCAAATGCGTGTCCACTGTGGCATCTAGTCCTCAATGCTTTGCCCATTAGGGGATGCAGGCTCTGAAATGGAAAACAAAAGCCACCGTTTCCCTTCAGTGCACGCTTGGAGCAGAGCCAGCGGGTGTCCTGTGGGTCATGAGAAACTCCAAATTTCAGGATGAAATCCACATTTAGAAAACAATCAGAACAGAAAGCTTTGAGCAAGTTGCAAGGAAGGAGCTGTGTGTCTCTCGGTGCTGGGAGGCAGAAAGGCGTGAAGTGCGATGCATTTTGACACAGCCGACTCACAGGCACAAACCCACACTGTCTGCGGGGCTCGTCTCACGCTTCTGCTGCCTGCAGGTGGGAAAACGCTCTCAGGGCAAGGACAGGTCAGCCACGGGCGCCAGGCTCCTTGGCCTCCAACCCCAAGCCTGGCAAGCATGCAGTGCCCACACTCAAATGCATTACATTCAACGGCCCAGTACACAAAAATAACCATGTATCATGGCGGTGGTGGTACAAGTCTTTATCTTTAATTGCAAAACAAATGTGACATTAGAGAAAGTTTTCAGAACTGAAGCAAACACAGCCTATGAATTATCCTGGGTCTTGTATAAGTTTCTACAGTTTGTCTTTTTTTTGCCATCTCTTAGTTTTTTCTTGTGCTAATGAATTTTTGCACAGTTGTAACCCACCTTTTTACTTAACATTATAACAGGAAAATATTTTCAGGATTCATCTCTATCTTATCACATACATTTTAAGCTACCCAGTACTATTTTACATGCAGCTACTGTGTTTAAGTCACTGATTCCGTATTGTTGGACTTTGCACTGCAATCAGTTTCACAGTATGGTAGTATTCCTCATTTTAACTTTTCCTGCTTTGTTTTTTAATCGTTACTTACATTATGTGGGATTCCTGGATGAATGGAATGTGTGAATGTTTTTGTGACTCTTAACTCTTTTACCTAGAGAGCATTGCCCTTCCAGTTAAATAGTATGGATTGACCGTATGTGTGTATACTTCTTCTCTCTCCTTAGATCCCTCCGCTAGCAGAGGGAAGAGTGCCTGTTTGGAGGACACAAGGTAGAGGCTGAACTCAGTGAGCTAAGCTGTAGCTTACCTGCTGGCAAGATGTGTGGTGAGGCCCAGCAAAGCCTGAAAACACAAACGTCAGAAAGAGATAAAGAGGCCGTCACAGAACATGAGAGCTACTTGTCAAGGTACCGTAATCTACTTAACCTTTCTCCAACCTTCAGCGTTGTGATGGTTCATTTCCTGTGCCAACTTGACTGGGTCACGAGGTCCCCAGATATTTGGCAAAGCTTTGTTTCTGGGTTTATCTGTGAGGGTATTGCCACAGAGATTAGAGTCTGACTGAGTAGACAGTGAGAGAGAATGGAAAATGAAAGAACATGTACATACTGATCTCTATGCTCAGTTCCTGGCACAGAGCTCCTAAAACCCTTGTAAGTTGCTGAGTGATGAGAATGCTAGGAGCATCTCTTGTCCTCATCTTTGAGCTTGTCTCTGACACAAGGGCTCCTAAAACTTTTCTTCTCATTTCTGAGTCGTGAGAACCATGAGAGCCGTAGGATGGCCTTTTGTTCCACCGAGGTGACTCTGCAGGGGCCGCTCTTGAGGGAGAGCCGTGGGAGCCTAGGAATCCAGGAGCCTTCAGATCCATCCCCACACCCCGTCCTTCAGAGAGGGGAGAAGGACCAGAAATGGAGTCAATGATCGATCGTACTCATGTGAGAAAGCCACCATAACCTCCCAACATGTAGAGGGTCTGGGAGCCTCCAGGTTGGCGAACAGTATGGAGACCGAGCTCCTGTGCCGGGACCCTGCTGGATCTCACCGAAGCTGTCTCCTCATCTTGCTGTTCACCTGCGTCGTTTACGATATTGTTGTTCAGTCGCTAAGTTGTGTCCGACTGTGGCTCCCTGGGCTGTAGCCACCAGCCTCCTCTGTCTATAGGATTTCCCAGGCCAGAGTACTGGAGCGGGCTGCCATTTTCTCCTCCAGGGAGTCTTCCCAACCCAGGGTTTGAGGCTGTGTCTTCTGAGTTGGGAGGAGGGTTCTTTACCACTGAGCCACCTGGGAAGCCTGTCCTTTATGATGCCCTTTAATAAACTAGGAAATGAAACTGTTTCCCCAAGTACTATGAGCTGCTCTAGAAGATTAATCAAATCTGAACAGGGTGCTGTGGGAGCCTCTGCTGTGTAGCCAGAGGCATGGTATTACCCAGTCCTCCTCAGATTCCACAGTCAGTAACACGAAAATCTCAGAGAATATTTCTCCTAAAAGTTTCGTCTATGAGTTGGGTACGTTGCCACCAGTGCTGCTTGGGTGTCTGGGTGGGACAGTTCCTCCGAGAGACCCGGGGCATCAGACACCTAGCGGCCTCCATCACATGAGCACGTGTCTGTCTCCTATTGCTGAGACTCCTCGCTCAGCATGCGACTTCCACACTGTGATTTGGCTTCTTGTGGAAATGTCAAAGCAGAGTAAATGTGCCCGCTGGTCTGAGGACACGAGTACTTTTCCCTCTGGCAGTTACGTCTCTTATGGTAAATTAATGAGTTGGCAGAATTTTGTTAGCTCAGCCTTTCTGAACCTAATTAACTTTTTTACACTGAGGAATTGGGGTTTGGGGATCTTGCAAAGCTGAGGATGAGAATCCAGGTTCTGGTGACACATACATGATGGTCCCACCCTGGGAAGCCTCTTGGCATGCCCTGTACCACCCATCCTATCTCCGCTCGCAGTGCAGAGTCAGGGAGGGGGCTCTCTGTCAGGAATGCTGGGGGACGCGTGTCCAGGGTGGAAGGGAAGCCGCTGAGGTCGACGGGGAACACAGCTGGGCAGCTGTGGACAACTCCTGCACGGCTCAGTGCAAAACATCTATTGGTATAGATATGAATTAATTCTACATGTAACTAGGAGACCAGGACAAACCATGCAGTGGTCCATGATAGTTACACACTAACAGAGAAGGCTCTAAGTTGTCCTTAGTCATTTACTCTCTAAATTGCTTGTTGCTTGTATCTGTATCTAATTGATATTCATGTTTAGCTATCATATACCTATATATTTACATATACACATATATATGTATAGGTTTTATGCATGTATGCATGCTAAATTGCTTCAGTTATGTCCAATTCTTTACAACACTATGCACCATAACCTGCCAGGCTCTTCTGTCCATGGGATTCTCCAGGCAAGAGTACCGGAGGATGCCCTCCTCCAGTGGGTCTTCCTGATCCAGGAATCAAACCCATGTCTCATATCTTCTGCATTGGCAGATGGGTTCTTTACCACTAACACCACCTGGGAAGCCCATAGATTTTATAGAAAAGCCTTTTTAAAAAGTCAATAAAGGGCTTCCCTGGTGGTCCAGTGGGTAAGGACACTGCCTTGCAGTGCAAGGGGCGCCGGTTCGATCCCTGGCCTGGGAGGATCCCATGTGCCGTGGAGCAGCTGGACCGATGTGTCCCATTACCTAGCCAGAGCTCTGGAGCGCATGCGCCCAGAGCCAGTGCTCTGCGACATCAGAGGCCACCGCGATGGGAGGCCCACGTGGATCAAAGAACAAAGATGGATGAAAATGGACAAATGAAAGACCAATAGAAGTGGCCCGCCTGCTCCCCTCCCTCCCCACTCCCCCAAATAAATAAATAAATAAATATTAAAAAAAAAAGTCAGGAAAAACATCCCTCTTTCTTTGTCAATGGTTCCGCATTTCTTCCATCCCTCCTCTTACAGTTGATGGGTTCTCTCCACTGCCAGGGCAGTCTTAGTATGTCAGAGAATAATTAGAACTTCTTTGTAAACCAGCCTCTGCCCTCAGCTTTTCTTCCTAAGTCCATTCCGTCCTTCAGCCTGTCTTGGTCTCTGGGCAGCCTTCCTGGCCTTCCAGGCAGAAGACCACAGGGTGTTGTCTGAGCAGGATTGTTTCGCTCCCTCCCGTGGGTGGAAATCTGCTTTGGCTCTCTGTGAGAGCAGAGCCTCAGTACCTCAGAGCCTCAGTCTCTGATGGTACGAGAGGATTTGCGTCATCAAATAGCACTCCCTGTCACCGCCGACACCCTGGATGCACTGAGATGCTCAAGTTGTGCCGGAGAAGCTTCCCGCCTCACTGTACTTCTGGTCTTGCGTCCTCTGTTATTCTGCGTGGAACACTTCCCCCTACTTCTTTGGAATCTTGTTTGTATCCTTCAACCAAGAGAATCCATCACGTCAGGAAGCAGAGGCCCATGCTCCCTCCTTTGGGTTTTCATAGTCCTTTAAACAAACTTTTGCAATTACCCTTGCTATTATAAATATCTGTTTGCAGATGTTCATCTCTTACTAGACTGTGAACTTCTTGAGAGCGGAGACCTGCCATTCATCTCTGCGGAGCCCAGACTTAGCACAGAGTCTGACTCATCATAGATCCTTAATTCATGTTTATTGAATTTATTAATTAAGCCATAACCAAGGCATCACCATCCATTTAATTGCAAGTGAAGTCCAGAAGATGGATTTAGATTGGGTGAAAAATACTGAGAAGAGGAATGAGGTAGGAAAATGCTGGATACTGAGGTTTAGAGTCAAAGGCAATCTGAGTCAAATCTTTAGGCACCACAGTTGTCTGAAGGAGTTTGTCGTGCTGTGTAGCCAGAGATAGCAATAAAAACAATGAAACCTGTTCTTCTCTTTTATTTTACCACCTACACAGTGCTTAGGCATCCTTGAAATAGTCATTGGGTTCTTTTAACAGACCTATCTGTGGTGCTGGGTGCTTAGAGTTTGAATCTTCCCCAACCCCATCACACTGTGCCATATCTTTGGTGAAGGCAGAAGCCCTCCTGCCTGCTTCAGAGGGTCTCTTGAACTTCTCTATGACATGGTGTATTCATGTTTGTTTATTGGCTTATTCCTGGGGGAAATAGGCACCATGTCTTATCTGTGTCCAGTGTGTGTGTTCAGTCACGTAGTTTCATCTGACTCTTTGTGACCCTGTGGACTGTAGCTTGCCGGGTTCCTCTGTCCTGGGATTTTCCAGACAAGAATACTCTGGAGTGGGTGGCCATTTCCTTCTCCATCTGTGCCCAGTGTCTGGGACAAAGTAGGAGACTGGTGAACGTTAGCTGCATGAGTGATCACACCCATGGATGTTATATGACTCATGACCATCCTGTTTGCTGTGACATCAGCTCCAGCAAGTGTGTCATTCTCTGAGTTCACAAGCTACTCAACAAGTCTCCAGCAGTGAAGCCAAAGATCCCAGCCCATCTCCTAATCCCCAGCCTTCTGAGCACTGAACGGACAGAGCTGCTCGGGATCAGCTGGAGCTGTCTCTCCTCTCGGCGTGGAGTTACCATGGGCTGAATTATGAAGATAACAGAGCTTTGAGCCTGGCATGGCACGCCTGCTCGAGCACAGAAACAGACACGACCCAGCAGCCCCAGGCTCTGCTGATCACAAAGGCTTTCTGAGCAGTGGCCCTTCAAAGCAACAAATCAAGACAGACAGCCTGCCAAAAACATGCCGACCCAGCAGACTCAGAATCCCTTACCCGCTGAGAAACAGCCCTCCCAGCCCATCCATCACTTAGACAACTCAAATTAGATGGTGAGAACATCAAAGAAGCAGAGAACGCCTCCGTGGCTGTGGGAAAGCTCTCCTGGGCAACCTTGCCCCCCACACTCCCCTCTCTACCTCTCAGAGAGCCCGAGAAACAAATCCCCTCTTCTCCCTGTCGGATTTCTCTCCATCCTCGAAGACCCAGAGCCAGTGCACCCGCTAAGTGATCCTGTCACCCATCTCTGAACAGCGTATTGTTAGGTCAGGAGTAAATTTTGATGTTGCTCTGGGCAAGAGTCTACTCTACCCAAGTTCTAATCTTCTGATCCTTTTCCCCTAAAAGGTACATGCTAGTAGGTGCTTTATGGGGAACAGGTAGCCCATTTGTACCCGACACTCTGGTGAAGAGCTCTCTGAGAGAGCAGAATTGAATTCTGAAACTTAGCTCAGAACTCAGACTAGGCTTCCATCTTCTCTCAGAGCCAGCACTCAGGTTCTGGGGTCTGAGCCGCTCTCAGTATGGCAGGGATCGGTGCTCAGGTGTGTGGAAGGGAGGAGACTTTCTCAGTCTTAGGCAGGCTTCTGTTCACTCATCAATCCTGCCACACGGACGGGGTTGGGCAGGAGAGGGGAGAGGTTGACTGACTGATTGTTGCTTATGTTTTCAGATCGGTTGGCTATACTCATATATATATATATAGATATATAGCTTGATTAATGACTTGGACTCTGATTAATCATATTAGCAAAGGGCAGGGGCAGTCACCTTCCTTTCAGATACGACTTGAACTCTTCAACCATGGGTCACACATGTGTGGAATCAGAGTTTTAAAGAGACTCTTCATCACTCAACACCTGCATTCTAATTTGAATCCAGAAATGCCTCACGAACCACCTAAGAGAAGGGAGAATGTATGATCTCTTCATCCTGTCCAAGGCTTCATCCTTGACCAAGGCAATTAAGACCACTTATCCTGTTTCATGTGCTTCAGCATACAAAGAACAGGCTCTGCTGTTGTAACAGAGATTCTTGATTTAGGGGATAGTCCAAGATGGTAAAACAGCAGGTGTGGCCCACCCAAGGGCAATTTCCCAGCCTCTCTACAGCCTGAAGGCATGCCCACCCCCCTAGAAAACTCCTACAGTCTTGCTAAAGCCAGTGGATGAGCACAGACCACACAGGAGATCCCCCTGATCACCTGACTCTGGTAGCCAGATGGGCTTGCGTTCCTGGTCCCCTGAGACTGTAACAATTGGAAAGGTGTTTCTAGGCAGGCTACCACACCTGGGATACTGCACAGGCAGTAGATGTAAACACCAGTCTGCTGGTGAGAAAGGTTCATTTACTTATCCCAGAATTTAACCTGAGGGAATAAAATTATAACTACAATAAAATTATAACTACAATAATTAGTTAAGGGATGCACAAAGTAAAAAGATGTAAAAACATAAAGCATGGGAGAAGAGAGCTTTTAAGATGCGTCAAACTTATCAACTTAAAATAGACTGGTATATGTATAGGCTGTTATATGTGAACCCCATGGTAACCACAAAACAAAACCTATAGTAGATACAAAAAGATAATAAGGAATGTAAAGATAACACTAAAAGAAAGTCATCAGACCACCAGGGAAGAAAGCAAGAGAAAAAGAACAGAGAACTAGAAAAAACAACCAGAGGACAACATAATGGCTTAGTGGATGGCTCGGGGGAGGAACTTTCTCAGTCTTAGGCAGGCTTCTGTTCAACTCTAATGGGCAGGAGAGGGGAGAGGTTGACTGACTGATTGTTGCTTATGTTTTCAGATCGGTTGGCTATACTCATATATATATATATAGATATATAGCTTGATTAATGACTTGGACTCTGATTAATCATATTAGCAAAGGGCAGGGGCAGTCACCTTCCTTTCAGATACGACTTGAACTCTTCAACCATGGGTCACACATGTGTGGAATCAGAGTTTTAAAGAGACTCTTCATCACTCAACACCTGCATTCTAATTTGAATCCAGAAATGCCTCACGAACCACCTAAGAGAAGGGAGAATGTATGATCTCTTCATCCTGTCCAAGGCTTCATCCTTGACCAAGGCAATTAAGACCACTTATCCTGTTTCATGTGCTTCAGCATACAAAGAACAGGCTCTGCTGTTGTAACAGAGATTCTTGATTTAGGGGATAGTCCAAGATGGTAAAACAGCAGGTGTGGCCCACCCAAGGGCAATTTCCCAGCCTCTCTACAGCCTGAAGGCATGCCCACCCCCCTAGAAAACTCCTACAGTCTTGCTAAAGCCAGTGGATGAGCACAGACCACACAGGAGATCCCCCTGATCACCTGACTCTGGTAGCCAGATGGGCTTGCGTTCCTGGTCCCCTGAGACTGTAACAATTGGAAAGGTGTTTCTAGGCAGGCTACCACACCTGGGATACTGCACAGGCAGTAGATGTAAACACCAGTCTGCTGGTGAGAAAGGTTCATTTACTTATCCCAGAATTTAACCTGAGGGAATAAAATTATAACTACAATAAAATTATAACTACAATAATTAGTTAAGGGATGCACAAAGTAAAAAGATGTAAAAACATAAAGCATGGGAGAAGAGAGCTTTTAAGATGCGTCAAACTTATCAACTTAAAATAGACTGGTATATGTATAGGCTGTTATATGTGAACCCCATGGTAACCACAAAGCAAAAACCTATAGTAGATACAAAAAAAGATAATAAGGAATGTAAAGATAACACTAAAAGAAAGTCATCAGACCACCAGGGAAGAAAGCAAGAGAAAAAGAACAGAGAACTAGAAAAAACAACCAGAGGACAACATAATGGCAATAAATATATACCTACCAATAACTACTTTAAATGTAAATAGACTAAATCCTCCAATCAGAAGACACAGAGTGGTTGATTTAAGACAAACAAACAAGAAATCATCTATATGTTGCCTCCAAGAGACCAACTTCAGAGGTAAGAACACACATAGACTGAAAGCAAAGAGATAAAAAAAAAAAAGATGTCAGCGAATGGAAAGGTAAGAGAGCTATCATACACTGTTGGCGGGACTGTAAGTTGGTGCAGCTATTATGGGGAACACTATGGATGTTGCTCAAAAAATGGAAAACAGAGCTATCATGTAACTAGATCTTCCACTTCTGGGTATTACTTTAAGAATATAAAAACAGTAGTGCAAATACATTTTTATATATACACTCCTGTGTTCATTGCAGCATTGTTTATAATAGCCAAGATATGGAAAGAACCTAATTATTCATTGATGAATGCATGAATAAAGGAGATGTGTATGTATGTGTGTATGTATATAGCTTCACACACTGGAATACTGCTCAGCCATGGAAAGAGTGAAATCCTGCCATTTCCAATGACAGGGATGGACCTTGAGGGCATCATGCTAAATGAAACAAATCAGACAAAGAAAGACATGCCATATGATTTCACTTGTATGTGGAATCTAAAAATGTTGAAACAAAACAAAATTCACAGATACAGAGAACAGATTATTGGATAAAGAACAGATTGTTGGATAAAGAATGGATTGTTGGTGACCAGAGGGGAAAGGAGCTGTGGAGGGAGGGGACAGTTTATGACGGTAACTCAACTTATCAGGGGATCACTTTGTAGCATATATAAATATCAAATTAGTACGACCTGCAACTAATATAATGTTAATTTTCACTTTTAGGGGAAGGGCTTTTAAGATCGTCAACTCACAAATGCATATGTATAGGCTGTTATATGAACCCCATGGTAACCACAAAGCAAAACCTATAGTAGATACAAAAAAAGATAATAAGGAATGTAAAGATAACACTAAAAGAAAGTCATCAGACCACCAGGGAAGAAAGCAAGAGAAAAAGAACAGAGAACTAGAAAAAACAACCAGAGGACAACATAATGGCAATAAATATATACCTACCAATAACTACTTTAAATGTAAATAGACTAAATCCTCCAATCAGAAGACACAGAGTGGTTGATTTAAGACAAACAAACAAGAAATCATCTATATGTTGCCTCCAAGAGACCAACTTCAGAGGTAAGAACACACATAGACTGAAAGCAAAGAGATAAAAAAAAAAAAGATGTCAGCGAATGGAAAGGAAAAGAGAGCTATCATACACTGTTGGCGGGACTGTAAGTTGGTGCAGCTATTATGGGGAACACTATGGATGTTGCTCAAAAAATGGAAAACAGAGCTATCATGTAACTAGATCTTCCACTTCTGGGTATTACTTTAAGAATATAAAAACAGTAGTGCAAATACATTTTTATATATACACTCCTGTGTTCATTGCAGCATTGTTTATAATAGCCAAGATATGGAAAGAACCTAATTATTCATTGATGAATGCATGAATAAAGGAGATGTGTATGTATGTGTGTATGTATATAGCTTCACACACTGGAATACTGCTCAGCCATGGAAAGAGTGAAATCCTGCCATTTCCAATGACAGGGATGGACCTTGAGGGCATCATGCTAAATGAAACAAATCAGACAAAGAAAGACATGCCATATGATTTCACTTGTATGTGGAATCTAAAAATGTTGAAACAAAACAAAATTCACAGATACAGAGAACAGATTATTGGATAAAGAACAGATTGTTGGATAAAGAATGGATTGTTGGTGACCAGAGGGGAAAGGAGCTGTGGAGGGAGGGGACAGTTTATGAACGGTAACTCAACTTATCAGGGGGATCACTTTGTAGCATATATAAATATCAAATTAGTACGACCTGCAACTAATATAATGTTATATACCAGATTTTAACTTTAAATAACTATTTTGACAGGCTGTAGTGTGTCCTCAGATACTTTAGTTTGGGAAGAGTAGAGACCAAGGTTTGCGTCCCACGGGCGTGGTTGCCTCTCCTGGCACGGGTGAGGGCGAGGCTCACTGTGCCTGGCTGTGATCTGGCACCCGGGGCCTCTTTGCCATGAGTTGCCGTAGCAAAAGCCCTGTGATAGTACTGCAGCCAAGGTACCAGGTGGCCTCTCCTTGCTCAGCCTAGAGCAGGCATGAAGCTGAAGATGGCTGTCCTGCTCTTTCCTTCTCCCATTTAGAGACCTTGGTAGCCACTGCCCTGAGGATCCGTGTGCAAGAATTTCTATTCTTCTGGTGCATTTTCTGCTCTTTTGCCCTTTTTCTTCTGAGAAGCAAAGCAAAGCAAAACAAAACAAGGCCTCTGTTGTAGAAATCAGACTCAGAGGGGACCTGGTGTGGGTGAGCTGTACAGAGAAGCCCTGCTCAGGCTGGGGTTAGACAGGGCCATCTCTGTTCCGAGATCTTTCTTCCTTGTCAGAGGATCATTTACCTGACGCTTCACCAGACTCAGGGGGGGACCCTTGACCTGGCTGTGTTGCCATGTGTCCAAGCATGCTATTAAAAATGCTCTTTCTAATCCTCACGAAGACAAAGATAATGTGTTCTAACCCAGTGCTCAGCACTTGAAATACTTTGTTTCTACTCTATAGATGAGAGAATTGGGGTACAGGATGTCCAAGGACACGCCCAGGCCATACAGTTGGTTGACTCCGAAGGTCCTGCAGCCCCTACTTTGCTCTTCTGTCTCTGATGCTCGCCCCAAACCAACCTTCTCTGTGGCCACCCTCCTCCCTGGTTCTCATTCTTTCTCTGGAGCAACAGAGAATGAATTCCCGTCAGTGTCACATCCCTGTCTCTTGGAGGGAACGTGCACAATAGCCTTCTGTGAGCTGGTGGCTCTGTGGGCAACTGTGGGAAATGGCTGTACCCAGAAGGCAGCACTGTGCCTCCTTACTCCCTGGGGATCACTTTGTAGCATATATAAATATCAAATTAGTACGACCTGCAACTAATATAATGTTATATACCAGATTTTAACTTTAAATAACTATTTTGACAGGCTGTAGTGTGTCCTCAGATACTTTAGTTTGGGAAGAGTAGAGACCAAGGTTTGCGTCCACGGGCGTGGTTGCCTCTCCTGGCACGGGTGAGGGCGAGGCTCACTGTGCCTGGCTGTGATCTGGCACCCGGGGCCTCTTTGCCATGAGTTGCCGTAGCAAAAGCCCTGTGATAGTACTGCAGCCAAGGTACCAGGTGGCCTCTCCTTGCTCAGCCTAGAGCAGGCATGAAGCTGAAGATGGCTGTCCTGCTCTTTCCTTCTCCCATTTAGAGACCTTGGTAGCCACTGCCCTGAGGATCCGTGTGCAAGAATTTCTATTCTTCTGGTGCATTTTCTGCTCTTTTGCCCTTTTTCTTCTGAGAAGCAAAGCAAAGCAAAACAAAACAAGGCCTCTGTTGTAGAAATCAGACTCAGAGGGGACCTGGTGTGGGTGAGCTGTACAGAGAAGCCCTGCTCAGGCTGGGGTTAGACAGGGCCATCTCTGTTCCGAGATCTTTCTTCCTTGTCAGAGGATCATTTACCTGACGCTTCACCAGACTCAGGGGTGGACCCTTGACCTGGCTGTGTTGCCATGTGTCCAAGCATGCTATTAAAAATGCTCTTTCTAATCCTCACGAAGACAAAGATAATGTGTTCTAACCCAGTGCTCAGCACTTGAAATACTTTGTTTCTACTCTATAGATGAGAGAATTGGGGTACAGGATGTCCAAGGACACGCCCAGGCCATACAGTTGGTTGACTCCGAAGGTCCTGCAGCCCCTACTTTGCTCTTCTGTCTCTGATGCTCGCCCCAAACCAACCTTCTCTGTGGCCACCCTCCTCCCTGGTTCTCATTCTTTCTCTGGAGCAACAGAGAATGAATTCCCGTCAGTGTCACATCCCTGTCTCTTGGAGGGAACGTGCACAATAGCCTTCTGTGAGCTGGTGGCTCTGTGGGCAACTGTGGGAAATGGCTGTACCCAGAAGGCAGCACTGTGCCTCCCCTTACTCCCTTCTCCAGGGTGAGCATCGCTCTGCTCCCTAGCAGTGCACAGTAGGAGTTCCTGCTCCTTATTCTCAACAAAGCATTGATGTCACTGTCTTCCCCCCTAAAAGGCAGACAGCTCTTGACTGCCACTCCTCCTGCCTCCCTCTCCACTACTGAGCATCACGCCAGCAGGCGTGACCTCTGCCCTTCACTACTCCATCAGCTTTCACACCGTCTGGCAGCCACTGCGGCAGGAACAACCTAGGAGTCTGCACTTGGTCCCTTGATCCCAAGAATGGTAGAGGGGACTCTACCGCTTTGCCAACCCCACCTACAGACTTCTCACAGAGGTCAGAGGAGTTGCCAGTTCAGCCACCCTGCATGCTCTCCGGATTTAATGACTGTCCCAACAGAAGCCAAGATCACTTTGTTCTTTTATTTCTGGCTTCTGGCAAGATGGACCCCACTCCCCACCTCATCCCTCTGAGTCAAGTATTAGACCCCTGTGCATTTCAGGCTGGCTGGCCAGACCCCCACATTTGCTCCCGCATCTCCAGCTGCAGCCGAGAGGTGAGGCAGATGGGCGGTCCTTGCTCCTGCATCTCAGCATGCCCCACAGGCCCACTATTTCTGAAAGATGAGTACTCTTCCTCGGCTCTTCTGTGTCATTGGAGGAGCTGTGCCTTAGGAAGCCTTAGATGCTGGCTCAAAAGTTCCAGTTTCCAGGCTTATTTTCTGTATTGAGTTTTCTATTTAACTGCTTTTCCTCAACTAGGTTTCCTTCAGTTAAGAAGCCAGAAGGAGACATGAGAGGCAGGATTCAAGGACCGAAATGCCATCTGAACACTCACAAGTGCACACCAGCAATTCTGGATCTCATTCCAGGGAAGCCACTGATCTAAAGAAGCCAAGGGGATGCTCTGAGTCAGTGCTTCCCAAATGCAAACAGGCACCTGGGGTCTTGTTCAAATGCAGACCCCAGCTAGGCGAGTCTGAGGTGGGGCTCGAGACCAGCATTTGTAAAAGTTCCCATGTGACTTCAGTGCCTCTTGATCAAGATTCTCTAGAGTCTTGCCACTCACAGGTGGTCCGGGACTGGCACCGTCAGCACCGCTGGGACCTTGTTTAAAAAGGCAGTGTCTCAGGCCCTACCCTAGAGACCTTGGCCACCACTGGGTAGCCGATGGCCCTCTCATTTCTCGCCCCCGCTGGTTCCTCCAGGATGATACGACATTATTGGTGGCAGCTGGGCTGGGCAGGACGTTGTTAACCTAGAGGCCGGACACACAGAAAAGTCATTGATTTCCCCAAGGAGCCTGGGCGGTGCCACCAGCAGCTGGGAGCTGCAAGCCAGACCTCGCCAACTGTCGGCGGAGGGTAATGCGGCTGAATCAGTGGTGGAGCCGAAGCCACCACAGATGTGGGTCTCGGCTTGTAATTGCACCATTTCTCAGCCTTAATGCTGCCTTGCTGCCTGTCCTGAATTACCGGTCCACACACATCCAGAGACACGCACGTCGCAGATTAATTCTCCCGCCCACACTGATAAACTACCCAAGACACAATTTATACTCATTTATCTTTGCCCTCATCTAGGCAAACTCTTCTTTCTACTCCATCAGCCAGAGTGCTTTCAGAAAATTAGTTTTTAGACAGCATCCTTCTCTTCACTGTCCATGTAAGTCCATTCCATGGCAGTCAGGGCCGAGGAAGGTCTGTGCTCTTTTTCGGCTTCGTTCTTTTATTCTTTTAATGCGTCTGCTCCAAGTCTTAGTTGCCACATGTGGGATCATTAGTGGTGGCACATGGGATCTAGTTCCCTGACCGGAGATGGAAACCGGGTCTCCCTGTATTGGGAGCACAGCAGAGCCTTAACCATGGGATCACCAGGGATGTCTCCCTGGACTTCATTCAGATGAAGCCCTTTAGCTGTCTGGATGGTTCTGTACTTTACCTACTGAGAGCTGTACACTGTTCTTCCACCAACAAAATGAGTTCCCACCAGAGTCTCCCACTCTGCTGCCCCCTCCCCACCCTGCTGGCCTATACTTGTGCTGTGAAGCGTGTGTTGCTGTTTCTCTGATCAGCGTAGCTAGCTGTCTTCCTGGCCCTCCTAGTCTCACTTTCTCAGACGCCTCCCCTGACTCCTGGTTCCAAATGCTAAGAGACCTGGGCTGTGTTACCCAAACCCAGGCAGTGCTCTCTGCTCCGCCTTCCTCCAGCAAGGTTGGACCCACGGCTTTGACTCTGCCTCTGTGGTCTTACTCTCTGCTGCTCCTGCCACCTCTGATTTCGGGAACTTGGCATCTGGCTTCTCCAGGCACCATGCCTGGGGGATACGTCCTGCCCCAGCTAATATCTGGGGTTGTGTCTGCCTTTAACCTCCAGCCTGAGGGCTCCTGGAGTCTTCTGGGGCTCTTCAACGTCTTGATGTTCACCCTCACACATTTAGGCAGCTGCCTTGAAATTTCTAAGCCTTCTCCTCCCTGCCCAAGTGCCTCCCTGAGCGATGGTCCTGGCTGGCCAGCGTGCAGGTCCAACATGCCAGCCGGAGGGGCCACATTCTCTTATGGAGCACTCTTTCCTCAGAGCCTAAGTGAGAAACAGCTGCCTAGTGGACATGCAGGGCAGAGGTTGACCTGGGGGTTCACTCTCTGGGTCCCGGAACCCCTTCGGGCCTTCTGCCCCCTCTTATGCCTGTGGATACCTCTCGCCCCAACGGCTGTCCCCATAATGAACAATGACAGCTCATCTCATTACGGGCTTGCTTCTTTGGCAGGAAGGTTAAGGACTGGAGAGATTCATTAGCATCTGCCTGGCAGTGGACCCAGCAGCACTGCTCTCCCCCGCCCCAAGCCAGCCTCTCTTTCCCAGGCCACACGCTGGCCCTTCTTCGCCATGTGTCTCCCTCATGGGTGTGTCTGAAACAGTGGTGAGGAGGGTCACAGTCATTTGTCGTTTGATGGCAGTGATGGGAGGAAAACAGTTGCATGATTCACTTTTGAAAATGCATGATGAATTGAAACAATCATTTCCTCTGGCTTGAATCCCCTACTTTCTTGAGTAGGGGAGGACAGGGTGGGACCTCGGGAAATGGGGCTAGCCCACTCCCAGATGTGATGGCGAATGTCACTGTGAAGCGTGTGTTGCTGTTTCTCTGATCAGCGTAGCTAGCTGTCTTCCTGGCCCTCCTAGTCTCACTTTCTCAGACGCCTCCCCTGACTCCTGGTTCCAAATGCTAAGAGACCTGGGCTGTTACCCAAACCCAGGCAGTGCTCTCTGCTCCGCCTTCCTCCAGCAAGGTTGGACCCACGGCTTTGACTCTGCCTCTGTGGTCTTACTCTCTGCTGCTCCTGCCACCTCTGATTTCGGGAACTTGGCATCTGGCTTCTCCAGGCACCATGCCTGGGGGATACGTCCTGCCCCAGCTAATATCTGGGGTTGTGTCTGCCTTTAACCTCCAGCCTGAGGGCTCCTGGAGTCTTCTGGGGCTCTTCAACGTCTTGATGTTCACCCTCACACATTTAGGCAGCTGCCTTGAAATTTCTAAGCCTTCTCCTCCCTGCCCAAGTGCCTCCCTGAGCGATGGTCCTGGCTGGCCAGCGTGCAGGTCCAACATGCCAGCCGGAGGCCACATTCTCTTATGGAGCACTCTTTCCTCAGAGCCTAAGTGAGAAACAGCTGCCTAGTGGACATGCAGGGCAGAGGTTGACCTGGGGTTCACTCTCTGGGTCCCGGAACCCCTTGGGGCCTTCTGCCCCTCTTATGCCTGTGGATACCTCTCGCCCCAACGGCTGTCCCCATAATGAACAATGACAGCTCATCTCATTACGGGCTTGCTTCTTTGGCAGGAAGGTTAAGGACTGGAGAGATTCATTAGCATCTGCCTGGCAGTGGACCCAGCAGCACTGCTCTCCCCCGCCCCAAGCCAGCCTCTCTTTCCCAGGCCACACGCTGGCCCTTCTTCGCCATGTGTCTCCCTCATGGGTGTGTCTGAAACAGTGGTGAGGAGGGTCACAGTCATTTGTCGTTTGATGGCAGTGATGGGAGGAAAACAGTTGCATGATTCACTTTTGAAAATGCATGATGAATTGAAACAATCATTTCCTCTGGCTTGAATCCCCTACTTTCTTGAGTAGGGGAGGACAGGGTGGGACCTCGGGAAATGGGGCTAGCCCACTCCCAGATGTGATGGCGAATGTCACTGTGGCGTCTGAGGCTGGTGAAGGAAGACTGAGACCAGGCCAGTGGTCTGTCTTTCCTCCTGACTGTTGGCCAGGACAGTGATAGATTCATAAGGAACCCAGGATTAGGACCAAGGAGAGCATCTGAAACAGCCTTTCTGGAACATGGACACCAGGATCTTGTTAAAATGCTTTGATGACTTTGATTCAGTGGGTCTGGAGTAGAGGTGGTTGGCAGTATCCAGATACTGGTGTGAAGGATGGGAAATTCAGTGAGGCTTCTAGAAGAAAAGTATCAGGTGCCGTTTGTAGGTAGAGGCAGAGGCCTGGAGGATGGATATTTTCTTTCATAATCTCTTTTCCCAAGGCTGCGAAGAGGCTTTTGTGATGCAGTAGCTCAGTTGTATCCAACTCTTTACAATCCCATGGACTGTAACTTATCAGGCCCCTCTCTCCATGGGCTTTCCTAAGTAAGAATCCCAGAGTCAGTTGCCATTTCCTCCTCCAGGGGATCTTCCTGATCCAGGGCTCGAACCCACATCTCCTGCTTTGGCAGGTGGGTTCTTTACCACGGAGGCACCTGGGATGCCTCAGAGGCTCTTACTAGGGCTCTTTGTCCTGACTCCTGGACATGAATGCTCCAGGAGAAAGGCCATGCTGGACCCTATGACCACGGGGAGGTGGGTAAGCCTACAGAGACTCACTCATGTGATCTGGAAGTGGCTGACCTACCGGTGAGACATACTTAGATCACACTTCTGCAGAGTTTCACTGAAGTCATGGAGCATCAACATTTAAAACTGGAGAAGAGTGTACAAGATCTCTAGTTCAATCTCTTCTTTTAGAGATGATGAAAACTTAAGGCCAAAATGCTTAAATAACGGGCTCATCCCCTAACACAGGACCAGACCCGTCAATAATGGTTGGCCCTGATGATGAAACGCCCAGGGTTATAGCTTAACAAGTCCATCAAAACCGGGCCTTCTGCTGCTGCTTTTCAACTTTCTGTTCTAGGAGTTGCAGCCTCTTATCTACAGGGCACAAGACCTAACATGGCCACAGGGAGGTGGATGCCACTTGATTTTTTTCCAGAAAAAGCCAGACTCTATGGAGTTTTAGGTGAAATCTTATCTTTGAGTTATCGATGACTAGCTCCAATTTAAAGAGCACTGAGGAGCCCAACAAGACAACCTACCAAGGCAGATACACTTCTGCTTTCCATGAGTGTCAGGGACTGACAGGTGATGCCAGTTTCTGTCTTTTTGGATGTCACCACGCAGCGCTGAGGCTCAGGAAACACACTCCCTGTTAGCTTATTCAGAAACAGTTTCTTCCCTGAATAAAGAAGGGAATTTGCTGACAACCAGGATGTGGGCGGTGGATCAGACTATAGAAGTCTCTTTCCAGAGTAAGGAAAGATGCTTGAGAGATTTAACACTACTGGGAATGTGCTTAGAAATTGCCTTCAAGGTGGGTATCTTTGTTACTCCAAGGCAAGTGACAGGATTTTCCTGAGCTCAGCTGTTCACTTAATGAGAAATCCATACATGGGTCCTCAGACCTACACACTCAGGCTTCCCAAGGTGGCACAGTGATAAAGAATCCTCCTGCCAATGCAAGAGACTCAGGTTTGATTGAGGGTTAGGAAAATCCCCAGAAGAAGAAAATGGCAACCTACTTAAGCATTCTTGCCTGGAAAATCTCATGGACAGAGGAGCCTGGAAGTCTACACTCCATGGGGTCGCAGAAGAGTCAGACACGACTTAGCGACTGAGCAGCAACAGCAATGACCTGCATACACAAGGCATTAGGAAACCAACCATGTCATGACTGCAGAATAGTTGGATCAGGTACAAACCGTTGTTCACCCATATGTCCAACAGAGGTATTTTATAAATGTTTTGTCAACATACACACAGGAAATGTGCACCCAGTCTACATACAGGATATGTATGCACATAAAAATACATAAAAAAATACATAAAAATACATGTCTGCACATAAAAATAGCAGACACTGATTTTCACAAACTGAGCATACCTGTACAACAAAACCCAAATCAGGAAAAGAACATGACCAGGAGTCTCACAAGTCTCCTCTTCCAGTTCCTGACTCCTGCCCCTCCCCAATCCCACCAGAGTGACCTCCGTCCCGACCACCAGCAGCATTAGTTGTCTTTCTTTGTGCAAGTATTGTGTCTGACTTCCTTGGCTCAACATTTTTGGCAAGATGAATTAATCCATACTGTAAGTAGCTGTGCTAGTGTGTCTCTGGTACATGGTCTTCCACTGTGGGTGCAAGCCCTGCTTCTCCACTCCACTGTTGATGTACATTTAGGTATTTCCCGTTTGGGCACTATTACACATGGTGTAGCAGCATATGTGTGCTTTTCTTTGGGAATGGAATGAATAGGTCATAGGCTGTGCCTCGGTTAAGCTCTTGTAGCTGCTGCCACCTGGCCAAAGTGATGGCATGAATTTATATACCCATCAGGAGCATGTGAGTATTCTGGCTGCTCCATACCCTTCCCAACACTCAGGATGTTGCAAGACAGAAGTTTAGTTTTGTTTTTCATCTGGTGGAGGTGTAATCTATCACATCACTGTTTTAATTTGCATTTTTCTGATGAATAATGAAGTTGAGCACTTTTTTGTGTATTTAACGGCCATTAGAATATCCTTTTCTTTGAAGAGTCTACTCAGATACCGTGCTTATAAAGAAGGTTATCTTTTCACTCTCTTAATGGTGTCTTTTGATAAATAGAAGTTGTTAACTTTAACATTCACCAATTTATCTTTTTTTCCTTCTTTATTGTAAGCTCTTTCATGTCCTGTTTAAGAAATCTTTGTCTATTCAAGGTCACAAAGATGTTTTCCTTGAGAAGCTTTATTAACTTTGAGCTTTCACTTATCAAGTAGAGACTGATGTAAGCTGCTTTCCGTATCTTGGAGATTATTTTTCTCAGACCAGTGGATCCCCAGCATGGCTGAGGGGTGAGCCCTGTGAGGAAAGGAGCAGGGATCTGAACACAGACTGCAGAGTCTTCCAGTTACCAGCTGTGGGACTTCAGGCTGTTGCTAAGCCTCTCTGGGCCTCATTTTTTTCAGGTGTAATAATCTTGCCTTCCTTGTATCTTTCCTGGGAGGACTAATTATGATAATCTACACTCAAGGCCAAGAACAGCACCTGACCGAAAATAAGCATTCACTTAGGGTTATTGTTGTTTAGTCGCTTAGTCGCGTCTGACTCTGCGATGCTGTGGACTGCAGCCCCCCAGGCTCCTCTGTCTGTGGGATTTCCCAGGCAAGAATCCTGGAATGCATGGCCGTTTCCTTCTCCAGGAGATCTTCCCGACCCAGGGGGTGGAACCTGAGTCTTCTGTATTGGCGGACGGGGTCGTTACCGCTGAGGCACTTGAGAAGCCCATCAGTTTGGGTTAGCTAGTGTTATTATTGTTGGACTTAATTTAACAAACTAAGTGGGACTGGGGGGAAGAGATGAAGGTCCTGGGGAGGAGAGAGAATCAGTGTTGTAAATGTTGGAGAGCGTGGAGGGGAAGGAGTAGAAAGCCACGTAGCCCTACGCATCTCTTCACAGATCCTAGACTGTCATGTAAGAGCCGGAGGGTTCCAAAAAGTCGACTCACTGTGGGAACGTGGGGTATCAGCACCCAGATGGCCAGGAAGCACCCTGCTCACATTTATTCCCTTCCCTGGGATCAGCCCAGGGAGCAGGCCTCAGTCCCACCAATTATTTTAAGCAGGAAATGGATGATGACCTATTCAGCCAGTGACTGAAGAGCAGCTGTGGTTTGGAGAGGAATCAGCGCTGCTGACAATCCAGGGACTCAGTTCCCAGGACCCACTTTCCAGGTGATGGATTCTTCTCAGGGACTGGGACCATTTGTCCAGGGATGGTCAGGGGGTCGGGGGAGTGGGCTCTCCTCCCTGAGCCCAGGAAGCAGAAACTTGAGGAGCAGGTCATTTAGTGAGACAAATAATTCCCCAAGAGAATTTCTAAAATTATGTATATCTCTTTTCTGCAAGTAATCTCCAGCACATTTAGAATAATATCATATCCCTTGGTCCAGAACAGGGGTTGGCAAACTTTATAAAAAATGCAAATTGGTGCTTCCCTGGTGGTCCAGTGGGTACGGACACCGCCTTGCAGTGCAAGGGGCACCAGTTCGATCCCCGGCCTGGGAAGATCCCACATGCCGCGGAGCAGCTAGACCGATGTGTCCAACTACCAAGCTGGAGCTCTGGGGTGCATGCACCCAGAGCCGGTGCTCTGCGACAAGAGAGGCCGCTGCGATAGGAGGCCCACACAGGCCAAGGAACAAAGGTGGATGAAAATAAATGAATGGAAGACCAATAGAAGTAACCCCCCCAACAAAAAACGTTTAAAAAATGCAGATTGGGACTTCCCTGGAAGTCCAGTGGTTAAGACTCTTCCCTCTGGGTTTGATGCCTGGTCAAGGAGCTAAGATCCTGCATGCTGCACAGCATGGCCAAATAAAATAAAACTATTAAAAAATAATACAAAATAAGGGACTTTTCTGGTGGTCCAGTGACTAAGACTCCACACTCCCAGTGCAGGGGGCTGGGTTCCATCTCTGGTTGGGGAACTAGATCCCACATGCTGCAACTAAGACCTGGCACAGTCAAATGCATAAATAATTTTTTTAAAAAATCCAGAGAGCAAATATTTTGCGAGCCCTGTGGTCTCTGTTGTAACTTCTCCATCCTGGTGCTTCTTCTGAAAGCAGTCATAGACAATGCATAAGCAAATGAGCATGCCGTGTTCCATATAACTTTATTTATGGATGCTGAAATTTGAATTTCATATAGTATTCATGTCACAGAAATTATTTTGTTTCGTTTTTCTCCAAACATTAAAAAATGTGAAAAACCATTCTTCATTCAGGGGCCATATACACACAGGCAGCAGGCCAGATGGGCCCAGGGGGAGGGAGTCTGAATCCATTCAGATCAGCAGTTTTCAAAGCATAGTCCCAGACAAGCAGTATCAGCACCACCTGGGAGCCTGTCAGAAGTGACATTTCTAAGGTCCAGCCCGGACCTACTGTATCAGAAATGGGGGGGTAGCCCTGCAGGTGGTTCCGGCAGAGATTTCTAATTAGTACTCTTTTCTGCAAGTAATCTCCAGCACATTTAGAATAATATCATATCCCTTGGTCCAGAACAGGGGTTGGCAAACTTTATAAAAAATGCAAATTGGTGCTTCCCTGGTGGTCCAGTGGGTACGGACACCGCCTTGCAGTGCAAGGGGCACCAGTTCGATCCCCGGCCTGGGAAGATCCCACATGCCGCGGAGCAGCTAGACCGATGTGTCCAACTACCAAGCTGGAGCTCTGGGGTGCATGCACCCAGAGCCGGTGCTCTGCGACAAGAGAGGCCGCTGCGATAGGAGGCCCACACAGGCCAAGGAACAAAGGTGGATGAAAATAAATGAATGGAAGACCAATAGAAGTATCCCCCCCAAAAAAAAACGTTTAAAAAATGCAGATTGGGACTTCCCTGGAAGTCCAGTGGTTAAGACTCTTCCCTCTGGGTTTGATGCCTGGTCAAGGAGCTAAGATCCTGCATGCTGCACAGCATGGCCAAATAAAATAAAACTATTAAAAAATAATACAAAATAAGGGACTTTTCTGGTGGTCCAGTGACTAAGACTCCACACTCCCAGTGCAGGGGGCTGGGTTCCATCTCTGGTTGGGGAACTAGATCCCACATGCTGCAACTAAGACCTGGCACAGTCAAATGCATAAATAATTTTTTTAAAAAATCCAGAGAGCAAATATTTTGCGAGCCCTGTGGTCTCTGTTGTAACTTCTCCATCCTGGTGCTTCTTCTGAAAGCAGTCATAGACAATGCATAAGCAAATGAGCATGCCGTGTTCCATATAACTTTATTTATGGATGCTGAAATTTGAATTTCATATAGTATTCATGTCACAGAAATTATTTTGTTTCGTTTTTCTCCAAACATTAAAAAATGTGAAAAACCATTCTTCATTCAGGGGCCATATACACACAGGCAGCAGGCCAGATGGGCCCAGGGGGAGGGAGTCTGAATCCATTCAGATCAGCAGTTTTCAAAGCATAGTCCCAGACAAGCAGTATCAGCACCACCTGGGAGCCTGTCAGAAGTGACATTTCTAAGGTCCAGCCCGGACCTACTGTATCAGAAATGGGGGGGTAGCCCTGCAGGTGGTTCGGATTCATGGTCAAGTTTGAGAATCCTTATCTAGAATTCAAATTCTTCCATGAGCTTACTCTAAGCCAATTTTCCTGCCTTTTGTCTCCATCTTTCTTTAAATCAAATTATAGTTACTTAGAGCTTCAGAGAAGGCACTAGTGATAAAGAACCTGCCTGCCAAGTCAGGTAGACTTAAAGAGACTCAGGTTCGATCCCTGAATCGGGAAGATCCCCCGGAGGAGGTCCTGGCAAGCAAACCAGTCTTCTTGCCTAGAGAATCCCCTGGATGGAGGAGCCTGGTGGGCTACAGTTCATGGGGTTGCGAAGAGTTGGACTCAACTGAGTGGCTAACACACACAGACATATATTCTTTTTCACATTCTTTTCTGTAATAGTTTATTGCAAGGTATTAAATATAGTTCCCTGTGCTACACAGTAGGACCTTGTTGGTTACTTGATTTTATATATAGTAGTTTGTATCAGCTAATCCCATACTCTTGATTTATTCCTCCCGCCTTCCGCTTTGGTAGCCATAAGCTTGTTTCTGTCTCTCTATATCATTTTGCATTAGACAAGATTAACCTGCTACCCCCAACCCCCTCTCCCATAGCTGCTTGTTCAGGCAAATGGCTCCAACAAATTACTGACAGGTGTCCACATTCTGTACCACGTGTGTCCGATTTGACCAGTACTGGACACATGATCAAAATCTGGTTGGCAGCAGGTACTGTCATATGTCCAAGGCTAGTACTTTGAGCAACCATGGGAATACTCATAGAAGATGCAAATGAATCCTTTATTCTTTTGGATGCTGAAATTTGAATTTCATATAGTATTCATGTCACAGAAATTATTTTGTTTCGTTTTTCTCCAAACATTAAAAAATGTGAAAAACCATTCTTCATTCAGGGGCCATATACACACAGGCAGCAGGCCAGATGGGCCCAGGGGGAGGGAGTCTGAATCCATTCAGATCAGCAGTTTTCAAAGCATAGTCCCAGACAAGCAGTATCAGCACCACCTGGGAGCCTGTCAGAAGTGACATTTCTAAGGTCCAGCCCGGACCTACTGTATCAGAAATGGGGGGGTAGCCCTGCAGGTGGTTCGGATTCATGGTCAAGTTTGAGAATCCTTATCTAGAATTCAAATTCTTCCATGAGCTTACTCTAAGCCAATTTTCCTGCCTTTTGTCTCCATCTTTCTTTAAATCAAATTATAGTTACTTAGAGCTTCAGAGAAGGCACTAGTGATAAAGAACCTGCCTGCCAAGTCAGGTAGACTTAAAGAGACTCAGGTTCGATCCCTGAATCGGGAAGATCCCCCGGAGGAGGTCCTGGCAAGCAAACCAGTCTTCTTGCCTAGAGAATCCCCTGGATGGAGGAGCCTGGTGGGCTACAGTTCATGGGGTTGCGAAGAGTTGGACTCAACTGAGTGGCTAACACACACAGACATATATTCTTTTTCACATTCTTTTCTGTAATAGTTTATTGCAAGGTATTAAATATAGTTCCCTGTGCTACACAGTAGGACCTTGTTGGTTACTTGATTTTATATATAGTAGTTTGTATCAGCTAATCCCATACTCTTGATTTATTCCTCCCGCCTTCCGCTTTGGTAGCCATAAGCTTGTTTCTGTCTCTCTATATCATTTTGCATTAGACAAGATTAACCTGCTACCCCCAACCCCCTCTCCCATAGCTGCTTGTTCAGGCAAATGGCTCCAACAAATTACTGACAGGTGTCCACATTCTGTACCACGTGTGTCCGATTTGACCAGTACTGGACACATGATCAAAATCTGGTTGGCAGCAGGTACTGTCATATGTCCAAGGCTAATGAGGTTCACCTTTGTGAGGCTTTCAACCAGGTATCTGGAGGAAATCATTGCTGTGGGTGCCAAAGTGGAGAAAAAGTGCAGAGAGAGGACAGTACGCAGTTTTTGAGAGGCAGAAGATGCGGAGAGACAGAAACCATGGGAACGCTTAAACTCTGAGGCTGATGCCCACCAGCAGAAGCCGTTTCTTTCCCCCAGAGCCAGCACCCCGCTACTGGCAGCCCACTGCATTCCATTCTGCCTTTAAAAAAAAAACTTTCTGTGTTATACTGAATGGAGTATAGCCAATTAACAATGTTGTGATAGTTTCAGGTGGACAGCAAGGGAACTCAGCCATACATACACATTTGTTCTGCTATTTTTAAAGTTTCCCAGTGCTGGTCTGCTCTGGCGATTTGAAGACATGCATCCTCTCAATTTCCAGCTCAGGGCTTGCATGTGGTCAACATTTAGTCAAAGCTGGGAGGGATCAGAGAAGGTCTGATCATCCATCCCTCTCCGGAATGGCCCCCACAGCCATTCTAGTGTCCAGGGGAGCCCAGTCCAGGAAGCAACAAGAGCTGACCTCACGTGAGTCAGTGGCACTCGAGCAGGGGAAGGACCAGACAGGCCGAGTGGGCCCCTCTCCGAGCCCTGGTCTCCTTCACACTTCTAAATCCCTTCTCCACACTTCAGCGGAGGGGACCTGAGAGAATTCCAAGGACTTTCAGTGACCGATTGCAATTAACTGTGTGGGAAATAGAGCTGGTCAATTAGTGTTGGCACGTTTCCAAGGCTGTCATGGACCTGCTCTGGAGCAATCAGACTTAATTATCTTGTTGTCTTTTCTCTTCTTTTTTTAATGTTAATCTCATTTGCAGTGGTTTCTGTAAACAAGTAGGTAAACAGATTTTAATTTGAATGTAGCAAAGTTGGACAAAGCAACTGTATTTTTGTTTGTTTTAAAAAGCAAACTGTATTTTACAAGCAACTCAAAGGTTTTAAAAACCTCAGTTGAGTCCAGTAGTGAGTAATTAGCATAAGTCCTACATTTCCTTCTTCTTTCTTTTTAAAAAATATTATTTATTTATTAGGCTACACTGGGTCTTGGTTGCATCACCTAGGATCTTTAGTTGTGGCACGCAGACTCTTAGTTGCAGCATATGGGCTCTGGTTCCCTGACTTGGGATTGAACCCAGGCCCCTGCATTGGGAGTGTAGAGTCTTCGCCACTGGACCACCAGGGAGGTTCCCCTGCATCTCCTTCTAAAGTGACTAGACTCACACTCCCAGGGAGCAGACATGTGGATCATTGCAGGGGAAACTCACTTTTTCGGTTTTTTTTTTTTTTTTTTTCTTTTGACCACCATGGAGCACAGAAAAGGAGGGAGGGGGCAGTTGGTGTTTTAGCTGAGTTCAGCCTCTTCAGACCCAACGATAAACTCACTGAGTTAAATGAAACAGCCCTTTAATAGTAACTCTTGGCTGTTTAAGGAGGGAGCAAGATGCAGCAGGAATTTCACAAATTGGTTCTATGGATGGTCAGCAGGTGTTAGGAGTGAGTGACTGGTGTTGCTGTCTGTCCACTTGTCCTTTTTCTCTCTGGGAAGGAGCAGACTTAAGTTTCTTCAGGTCTCAGGCCTCTGCCATCCAGGGAGGCTAAGCCCTAATGCCCAACTCCAGATTCAGGTGGCCAGTCCACTGTCCTGCATTGTCTAACCACAGTTGTTGGCTTGGGATGGACATGAGTTTCCCTGGTGGCTCAGGTGGTGAAGAATTGACGTGCAGTGCAGGAGACCTGAGTTTGATCCCTGGGTCAGGAAGATCCACCAGAGGAGTGCACAGAAACCCAATCTAGTATTCTTGCCTGGAGAATCCCATGGACAGAGGAGCCAGGTAGGCTACAGTCCATGGGGCCACAAAGAGTCAGACATGAGGGAGCAACTGACACTTTCACTTTGGGATGGACAAAGGACCAAGGCCGGGCTCAGGAAGGTAACTGTGCCACGTTTTTTTTAGTACTGTAGGGTAAGGGCAACTCTCGAGAGGTTTTAAGAAGGTGTATCTTGTCCTGTCAGCAGTCTGTGTGGCTGCTTCATGACAAAGAGGAAATACAGAGGAAAACAGAGGAGAGAGGGGAGAATGAGAAACACAGAGCTGTAGAGAGGGGGAGAGAGATCCTCCTGATGCCAGCAGTTGAGTTGATGCCCTCAGCACATGGAGCCTTTGACTTTTCAGTTATTTGGCCAGTAATTCCCCTTCTTCCTCCTTAATCCTACGTTTTGTGTATGTGTGTGTCACAACTCAGAGTCCTTAAAAATGAAGTCTTACAGGTACAAGGTCAGAAATTGGGACAGCTATTTATTATCAACCATATGTGAGCGGTAAAGCCCCATTTCCATGGAAGCTCCTTTGAGAGCATGAATGATGGATCAGGGTAGGTTATTACGGAGGGAACAACTTGTCATTTACCTTTGTTCCTCTCATGCCCCAGGAGGGAGGGGGCAGTTGGTGTTTTAGCTGAGTTCAGCCTCTTCAGACCCAACGATAAACTCACTGAGTTAAATGAAACAGCCCTTTAATAGTAACTCTTGGCTGTTTAAGGAGGGAGCAAGATGCAGCAGGAATTTCACAAATTGGTTCTATGGATGGTCAGCAGGTGTTAGGAGTGAGTGACTGGTGTTGCTGTCTGTCCACTTGTCCTTTTTCTCTCTGGGAAGGAGCAGACTTAAGTTTCTTCAGGTCTCAGGCCTCTGCCATCCAGGGAGGCTAAGCCCTAATGCCCAACTCCAGATTCAGGTGGCCAGTCCACTGTCCTGCATTGTCTAACCACAGTTGTTGGCTTGGGATGGACATGAGTTTCCCTGGTGGCTCAGGTGGTGAAGAATTGACGTGCAGTGCAGGAGACCTGAGTTTGATCCCTGGGTCAGGAAGATCCACCAGAGGAGTGCACAGAAACCCAATCTAGTATTCTTGCCTGGAGAATCCCATGGACAGAGGAGCCAGGTAGGCTACAGTCCATGGGGCCACAAAGAGTCAGACATGAGGGAGCAACTGACACTTTCACTTTGGGATGGACAAAGGACCAAGGCCGGGCTCAGGAAGGTAACTGTGCCACGTTTTTTTTAGTACTGTAGGGTAAGGGCAACTCTCGAGAGGTTTTAAGAAGGTGTATCTTGTCCTGTCAGCAGTCTGTGTGGCTGCTTCATGACAAAGAGGAAATACAGAGGAAAACAGAGGAGAGAGGGGAGAATGAGAAACACAGAGCTGTAGAGAGGGGGAGAGAGATCCTCCTGATGCCAGCAGTTGAGTTGATGCCCTCAGCACATGGAGCCTTTGACTTTTCAGTTATTTGGCCAGTAATTCCCCTTCTTCCTCCTTAATCCTACGTTTTGTGTATGTGTGTGTCACAACTCAGAGTCCTTAAAAATGAAGTCTTACAGGTACAAGGTCAGAAATTGGGACAGCTATTTATTATCAACCATATGTGAGCGGTAAAGCCCCATTTCCATGGAAGCTCCTTTGAGAGCATGAATGATGGATCAGGGTAGGTTTAATCCTACGGAGGGAACAACTTGTCATTTACCTTTGTTCCTCTCATGCCCCAGGGCACCTGTAGCTTTTTTCTTCAGAATCCTCAGGAATCTGAGCAGTGACCTTGGAGCTGCTGGCCTCTGGCACTTCCCAGTCCAGAGATGACGCGGCTGCATTTGGGCTGCCTGGAGTCCACAGCATCCGCTTCTTCTTGGCAGCAGTGCCAAGGGCACCGCTCTGCCCATATTCTGCCCACGGTCGGCTGGCTGTGTGGTCTTCAGAAGGGCACAGTGCTACCCTCTGTCTGTGTTTCCCCACTGCATGGTGGCCAGGCTGGCTTTGGCATGGTTCCCAGGGTCTGACCTGTGATGGTGACTGATCCATGTATGACTCCTTTCAAAACCTCCCTGTGAGTCCGGGGGTGCTCTGGCCATCTTCAGTACTGATGCACTGTGGGCTCACAGAGAGCTCCAAAGAGTCTTCCCTCTCAGCCTCAGTTCTGCACAGCTTCTGGTTTTTCTGTCCCCAAACCCACCTGGCTTTAGAACCCCACGCTCCACTGTACCTTTTTAATTGTCACATTCACATTCTGGCTTCATTGAGGCCTTGGCATCACTTTAAAAGGAGGAGAAAATTTGCTAGGAGTGAGATCCTGGTTCTCAGAGGCTTCGGAGGAGCAGGGAGGGAGGCTGGAGTTGGTGCGTGCTCCCCGCCACGGGAAAGTGACCCGGGAGGTGCTGGATAGAAGGCATTCTCCCCTTTACCACTGACCCTCATCAGTCAGTTGGAAAGTGAGCAAGGGAAGAATCCCTTTGTGTGAATTTGAAGAAAACAAGAGAAGAGCTCATCACAGGATCATCCTTCCAGGCTGATGCAGCCTGACCTTTATGTGTAGAGAGCTGAACTTTAAGGCTTCCTGTGTGTCCACAGGGCTAAGGAAGATGCTATGTCCTTAGCGGGCTGGATTCTGGACCATCTGTCTGCCCCAGTTGACATGGTGCAGCTGACTATCCTGGCGCTGTGCCCGGTTCTGAGCCTTTCCTGGCTCCTGTTCAGTGTCCTGTGGGTTCGATACTCCTTGTCCTGTCCAGTGTGCTGTGGGATTGATGGACACTGCAATGTCATGCTTCCAGGAGCCAGCCACCATAGTAAGTGCTGGTCAATAAACACCACCAGAGAATAGTGAAGGCTCCCCGACAGAAGGCCCTCTGGCCACCACCTCCTCTTGTGCTCCTCCCCTAAGATCATCATGGGGCCTCTCTTGGCTTCACATTTAATAGCAAAAGATGAAGGCCTGCTTCTGGGCTCGGAGCTGGGCTGGTGGGAGTGGAAGTCTCTTTCCTGAAGTGCTGGCACCAGGAGCTGGCTTCCTAACCCTGTGTACTTTGTGGTCACCATCAGTGCTGTTTGCCAAACATTTGTAGTTCTCATTACTTCCAGAGCTGAGTAGGATTGTGGTTCCTAACCTACTCTGGTTGGTAGCTCCTAATTTAATTGTTCTGACTGAGGCACTGTGAACAGAAATGACAAGTGTCACTTTTAGGCTGGGGCGTTTGACTGCTGATGAAAGATCCTTTGCAGATCTCTTCTCCTTCTGATACGATAACCTTGAATGTTTAGTAAACTGGCTCTGCCATTAAACATGGCTCCTCCCATCCAGTAAACATGGGATTCTGAGAGACTTCAGTGAGCAGAGCCCTCTTCAGTGGACGTGTGGCATGGGCACACACCACACTTTATTGTTTGAACCTAATGGAATGTGAGGGGTTGTTGTTACTGTTGTTGTTACTGCAGCATAACCTAACCTATGTTGACTAATACAGGCTCCAAATTGCTGAGATATTTGAGAGAAAGGAGCAGATGCTAACCTGACCCCTCCTTTCTCCTGCCACAGGCATCTAAAAGAATTATATAAACTTTGCAGCAGAAATAAAAGCTGCCCTTATAGTCCAAAGCTGTTTTTTTGCAGCCCTGGAGACAGTTCCGGCAGCCCCCAGGAGAGTCCTCGCCCACAGGGTGAAAGGGCCTCTTCCTTGGCCCCTTGGTTTTCACTCCCAAGCAGAGCAGGGGGCAGCTTCTGCTCTTGGGCTGCAGAATTAGCCAGGGGAGGCTGTCAGGGTTGTCTCAGGACCTGAGCGGAGGTGTGACTGCTATTTCATTTTCTCATCCTGGTGTCCAACAAAGGTGTCTGGCTAGGGAAAGTGACATGTGGTGCGACTGTAGCACTGGCCCAGGGAGTCTGGACGTGGCCACAAGGTCACCCAGTGCTCCTCCAGAGGGCAGCTGCGGCCTCCAGCCTCCACTGGCGATGGGGAGGCTGGACCTGCCTGAGCTGCAGGAGCGGGTAGACGTGAGCATCAGGAGGTAGGAGCTGAGGTGGACATCACCCCACATCCCACCAGAGAGGCTGCCCAGGGTGCCACTCCCGACACCAGGGGAAAGAAAGTGCCAACAGAGGGCCCAGCCTGAGTTGTCCCAGCCCTGGTCCTGGCAGGAAGTGTCCCCTGTTGGGTGCTTCTAGCTCTGCTGCACCTCCAGGTCACTCTGACGATACACGTGATGAACAAGGGGTTGGCTGATTGATGTTGGCCTTGCAGGATTTCAGAGCCAGACTCAGACAGCCCTTCTTCAAGGTGCCTCCACCACTGCTGGAAAGCTCTCCGGCTACACTTCCAGCAGGGCTGCAGGCTGTGCCTTTCAGAGTTCAAGGCCAAAGCTTGAGGGAGAAGGCAGGGAGGACAGCTCTCCCTTAGTGCCTAGGAGGAGGCCGTTTAGATGAAGGACAGAAGCCGTCCTTCTGGCGGGAGCTGTGCCTGTCGTCTGCTGGTCGTTCAGGAACACTCTCTCCTTGTTCAAGCACCTTCTGAGTCACATCCCTGAGTTCACCTGCCTGTCTGTTCACCTGTGTGGTTCACAACCATTATTGCCAGATGGGTGCCTTCTGGATAGTGAGAAGCGTGGACAGTGTTTTCATATCATAAGCTGGCTTAGCTCTGAGCATGCTGCTGGGCCAAGGTTCTCTAGTGGGTATAGCTCTCTCTCTTCCTTGCCCACCTCCCACTAGCAGGAGCTCCAGTGGAAAGTCATCACTGGCTGCCTCGTAGCAGGTGTTTGGGGTTTGCTCAGAGCCCCAGATCCCAGGCTACTTGGAATTCAAAGCAGGCTCCCCAAAGTTAACTCTCACATCCCTAACAGTGTTGCTTTTTATTCTTTTCATGACAGTCCCTTTCATTTGCAGAACCCTTTATAATTTTATGTCTGTTCTTGCATTCATTTCTCACAGGTTTTTCAAAAATTGCAAAATGAATTTCCATAGTGTATATACAGTATCCGCACCTCCTTTCCCACCATCAGGAAAACCAAAACCATTTACACAAACGTTCAGTTAAGGACATCACAGCCTTTTGTAAACACAATAGAGCCATAGTTTTGCTCTTTTGCATCTCATTTTTCTCTCCCCACTCTTCCATAATGTGTTTTACTCTGATTGTATTATATACATTCTCACTTCAGGGTTCCTGCTGTCTTAGAAAGTGTTTTAGCCCAATAGTCTTATTCTTTGTTCTTGTTTCCCCTCTTTCCTTTCAACAGGAAGCTATTAAAAAAATATTTTTTTTATATTGCAGCTTGCTATTTTCACCCCAGCCTGCCCTCCTCTCAGTATTTCTCCATTTGTTCCAAAACTCATGTAACATTTTCATATGGCCAGTGTTCTCCTGTGTACTTTCTTTGGGTCCCATGGGTATTTCTTTCCTCAGCTCACTTAAAATAGAACTAGGCATTCGCCCACTCATTCATTGAGCTCTTCCACCATTGTTTACTGAGCACCTACTATGTGCGAGACACTGTGCCAGACAGAGGGGATACAGCAGCAAGTGAGGCAGGCATAGTCCCTGCACTCGAGGTTTTACATCTCTATGGAAGATTGAAATAGCCAAAAATCATTGTCAGATACATGCTCTGAAGAAAAAGAAAGCAGAGTAGGTTTATTTATTTATTTATTTTTTAAACATTTATTTTATTTATTTATCTTTTAGGGGGTCGGGTTGGGGAGGGAGGGGAGCAGGCGGGCCACTTCCATTGGTCTTTCATTTCTCTGTTTTCATCCGTCTTTGTTCTTTGGCTCCTGTGGGCCTCCCATCGCGGTGGCCCTGTCGCAGGCGCCGGCTCTGGGCACATGCGCTCCAGAGCTCCAGGCATCACTGGCTGCCTCAGCAGGTGTTTGGGGTTTGCTCAGAGCCCCAGATCCCAGGCTACTTGGAATTCAAAGCAGGCTCCCCAAAGTTAACTCTCACATCCCTAACAGTGTTGCTTTTTATTCTTTTCATGACAGTCCCTTTCATTTGCAGAACCCTTTATAATTTTATGTCTGTTCTTGCATTCATTTCTCACAGGTTTTTCAAAAATTGCAAAATGAATTTCCATAGTGTATATACAGTATCCGCACCTCCTTTCCCACCATCAGGAAAACCAAAACCATTTACACAAACGTTCAGTTAAGGACATCACAGCCTTTTGTAAACACAATAGAGCCATAGTTTTGCTCTTTTGCATCTCATTTTTCTCTCCCCACTCTTCCATAATGTGTTTTACTCTGATTGTATTATATACATTCTCACTTCAGGGTTCCTGCTGTCTTAGAAAGTGTTTTAGCCCAATAGTCTTATTCTTTGTTCTTGTTTCCCCTCTTTCCTTTCAACAGGAAGCTATTAAAAAAATATTTTTTTTATATTGCAGCTTGCTATTTTCACCCCAGCCTGCCCTCCTCTCAGTATTTCTCCATTTGTTCCAAAACTCATGTAACATTTTCATATGGCCAGTGTTCTCCTGTGTACTTTCTTTGGGTCCCATGGGTATTTCTTTCCTCAGCTCACTTAAAATAGAACTAGGCATTCGCCCACTCATTCATTGAGCTCTTCCACCATTGTTTACTGAGCACCTACTATGTGCGAGACACTGTGCCAGACAGAGGGGATACAGCAGCAAGTGAGGCAGGCATAGTCCCTGCACTCGAGGTTTTACATCTCTATGGAAGATTGAAATAGCCAAAAATCATTGTCAGATACATGCTCTGAAGAAAAAGAAAGCAGAGTAGGTTTATTTATTTATTTATTTTTTAAACATTTATTTTATTTATTTATCTTTTAGGGGGGTGGGGTGGGGAGGGAGGGGGATGGGCGGGCCACTTCTGTTGGTCTTTCATTTCTCTATTTTCATCCGTCTTTGTTCTTTGGCTCCTGTGGGCCTCCCATCACGGTGGCCCCTGTCGTCGCAGAGCGCCGGCTCTGGGCACATGCGCTCCAGAGCTCCGGCTCGGTAATTGGACACATGGGTCCAGCCGCTCTGCAGCACGTGGGATCTTCCCAGGCCAGAGATCGCACGCGCCTTGCACTGCAAGGCGGTGTCCTTACCCACTGGACCACCAGGGGAAGCCCCCTGAGTAGGTTTATGGGGGCTTCCCCTGGTGGTCCAGTAGGTTTATAGGGGCTTCCCTGGTGGTCCAGTAGGTTTATGGGGGCTTCCCTGGTGGTCCAGTAGGTTTATAGGGGCTTCCCTGGTGGTCCAATAGGTTTATGGGGGTCCAGTGGGTAAGGACACCGCCTTGCAGTGCAAGGGGCGCCGGTGCGATCCCTGGCCTGGGAAGATCCCACATGCCGCGGAGAGGCTGGACCCATGTGTCCAATTACCGAGCCGGAGCTCTGGAGCGCATGTGCCCAGAGCCGGTGCTCTGCAACGACAGAGGCCACTGCGGTGGGAGGCCCACACGGGCCAAAGAACAAAGATGGATGAAAATAGAGAAATGAAAGACCAATGAAGTGCCCCCGCCTCCCTCCCCACCCTCCCCCAACATATAAATAAAAATAAATGTTTTTTAAAAAAAGAGTATCAGGGACTGGGTATTCTTTTATTAATGATTAAGGAGGTCACTCTGAGGCAGTGAGGTTGAAGAAGAGACCTGAAGGAGGCAGCTGGGCCCTCCCTGCAGGAGGAGGAAGCACTATGTGTGAAAGTGCTTAGGTGGGAGGGTGCTTGGGACATTCAAGGAACACAGAGGAGGCCATTGTGGCCAGGCCTGGTGAGTGATGGGGCAGGGGGTAGGAGGTGCGGCTGCACAGGTGGGTAGAGGGCTTCCTAGGTCACAGTCAGAGTCTAGAGTGGAACTAAGTAGGTCGAGACTCATTGGACAGTGAATAGCAGGGAGGCATATAAGCCAGTTCATGTCTTAGCTGGATGACTTTGACTCATGGGTGAAGAACTGAGAACATGCAGAAATGGAGGGAGGGGGATGGGCGGGCCACTTCTGTTGGTCTTTCATTTCTCTATTTTCATCCGTCTTTGTTCTTTGGCTCCTGTGGGCCTCCCATCACGGTGGCCCCTGTCGTCGCAGAGCGCCGGCTCTGGGCACATGCGCTCCAGAGCTCCGGCTCGGTAATTGGACACATGGGTCCAGCCGCTCTGCAGCACGTGGGATCTTTCCAGGCCAGGGATCGCACCGGCGCCCCTTGCACTGCAAGGCGGTGTCCTTACCCACTGGACCACCAGGGGAAGCCCCCTGAGTAGGTTTATGGGGGCTTCCCCTGGTGGTCCAGTAGGTTTATAGGGGCTTCCCTGGTGGTCCAGTAGGTTTATGGGGGCTTCCCTGGTGGTCCAGTAGGTTTATAGGGGCTTCCCTGGTGGTCCAATAGGTTTATGGGGGTCCAGTGGGTAAGGACACCGCCTTGCAGTGCAAGGGGCGCCGGTGCGATCCCTGGCCTGGGAAGATCCCACATGCCGCGGAGAGGCTGGACCCATGTGTCCAATTACCGAGCCGGAGCTCTGGAGCGCATGTGCCCAGAGCCGGTGCTCTGCAACGACAGAGGCCACTGCGGTGGGAGGCCCACACGGGCCAAAGAACAAAGATGGATGAAAATAGAGAAATGAAAGACCAATAGAAGTGCCCCCCCGCCCCCTCCCTCCCCACCCTCCCCCAAAATATAAATAAAAATAAATGTTTTTTAAAAAAAGAGTATCAGGGACTGGGTATTCTTTTATTAATGATTAAGGAGGTCACTCTGAGGCAGTGAGGTTGAAGAAGAGACCTGAAGGAGGCAGCTGGGCCCTCCCTGCAGGAGGAGGAAGCACTATGTGTGAAAGTGCTTAGGTGGGAGGGTGCTTGGGACATTCAAGGAACACAGAGGAGGCCATTGTGGCCAGGCCTGGTGAGTGATGGGGCAGGGGGTAGGAGGTGCGGCTGCACAGGTGGGTAGAGGGCTTCCTAGGTCACAGTCAGAGTCTAGAGTGGAACTAAGTAGGTCGAGACTCATTGGACAGTGAATAGCAGGGAGGCATATAAGCCAGTTCATGTCTTAGCTGGATGACTTTGACTCATGGGTGAAGAACTGAGAACATGCAGAAATGGAAGCAGACAGTTCCATGAGGAGGCCATGGCAGAGGTCCAAGAAAGACAGTGATCCACTGGACAGGATGGAACTGGGAGAAGGTTCTAGAGAAGTGACTGGATTCAAGATGGACCTTGAAGGTAGAGTTGACCATGGTTGCTCACAGACCACACTGAGGTGATGAGGATTCTCCTGGTGTCAGTAAAACTGGATGGATAGTGTTACCATGAACCGACCCTGAAGAAGGGAATGGCAACCCACTCCAGTCTTCTTGCCTGGAGAATCCCATGGGCAACAGTCCATTGGGTCACAAGAGTCAGACACAATTTACCAACTGAACTGACCAACCAGCCACCCATGAACAGAGATGGGGAGGCTGGTGGAGGAAAAATGGATGGGGAATGGCAGGAAATCAAACGCTCAGGTTTCAACATAATAGGCTTCAGGAAGAACTGGATAACCCAGGGAGATATTGAAGCTAGAGATACGGACCAGGGGATTGTCAGAATATAAATGAAATCTGAAGTCACAGGAGTGGATGGCATCGCCGGGGAATGGGAATGAGTGACAAGGGAGAAGACAGGTGATCCAAGGACTTAGCCTTAGGGAACTTCAAAGGTTAAAAGTTAAAAAGAAAAGAGAGAAGCAGCAGAGAGGCTTTAGAAGTAGCCAGTGAACTAGGAGGAAAGTCAACGGAGAAGGCAAGTGGGACAGGTACTTCCTGGGGGAGGTCATGATTGATGGGGCAGCTCTCTCATACCTCATGACACACAGATCTCATCTGCGTCCCCAAGTCGAGGAGAGTCCTGGGAGGTCCTGTGGGAGAAATAGTAATGAGCAGAGCAGGCAGAATCCTCCTCAGGACTCTGCCTCTTGTAATATGAAGGATTTAACTAAAACTGCACATAAAGAATGTTTTGGCATAAGGAGATTCTGTATACCTTATACTGAACGTTCATATCTACTCAGAACTTCAAAATGTGACCTGATTTACAAAGAGTCTTTCCAAATAGACAGATGTAATTAGTTACGATGAGGTCATACTGGAGTACAGTGGGCCTAAACTCCGTACACCGGTTGTCTTCCTAAGAAAAGAGACACAGACACATAGAGAGAAGGCCACGTGAGAGTGGAGTGATGAACCCGCAGACCAAGGAACACCCAAGATTATCATCAGAAGCTAGAAAATCCTGGATGTGTGAACACCGGATTCTGGACTTTAGGCATCTAGACCTGTGAGAGAGTGAATTTCTGTTGTTTTAGGTCACCCAGACTGTGGTTATTCGTTACGGCAATCCTAAGAAATGAATACACTCTTGGAATTACATGTGAGAATGAGAAGAGGGAGGGAAAGGTGGGAGAGAGATTTTTTTTACTGTAAACCTTTTATATTAAAAAAACCTTTTAGTCAAAAAAAAAAAAAAGAATGTTTTGATCTCACCCCTTCTCCACCATAACTTTGTCGATTATCTTTGGTATTAATGTTTCAATGGGTAATTTTGAAGTTAGCTTGCTGTTAGAAAATAGAAAGGCGGGTCACCTGTTAAATCTATCTTCTTTCACCCTTAAGTTCAGGATGCCTCCGTATCTAGTAGGAAAGCTGATTATCCACTGAAGCCTTTGCTCTGAAGCTCGGGTCTTCAGTGAAAGGAAATTTTTCTTTTATTTAATCATTGCTATTTGCTTCTCCATTTGTCTGATTTCTTCCATTGGATACATCATAAAACTGTTTTCTGGATCTCTCTTTTCTCTTATCTATTTGTGGCATCATTCCTTTTATGATTTTTATTTTCCCTTTTCCTCTCGATTCTGAGTTCCTCAGAATAGTGCTCCACATTACTAATGTTTTTTTCTTGCAGTTTATGCTTTTATTTTTATGCGTTAAAAAAATCCCTTTTCACATATTTAAAAAGTAATGTTCTCTGCTTATCTCATCGAATTGTCTTTTTATAACTCCCTCTTGGCAGCTGCCTTTTGATCTCTCTGTGTTGTCCTTTGTTTTAACATTGTTGACAATACAAGACAAATGTCTAAAATTTATGTCTGTTTCCTGCAGTAAATCTTTCTTAAAAAAATGTTCTGTTGCTTTGTAAGTATTATGCTATCCATCTGTGTTTAGGATCTTTTCATAGGTCCTGTATTATTTTGTTTCTATTTTTTTCATCTTTGAACAATAAAGCTTCTATCTGTGTCTAGAATTTGTTCACCAAATCAGACGAGTAGATTCTTCTGCAGTCAGCTGATCTTGAGGTCTTCAGCTCGAGGGTAGCTCGGGGACTAAGGGCTGCAGTTACAGGCAGTACCAGAAGGGCAGTTGGTTGTCAAAGAATCCCATTGCTGGTCCACCCGGGTCTGGCCGAGCTGCCTTGTTCTGTGGGGTAGGAGGGCATTGGCCGCATCTCCGGCCCATCGTCTGGTGTCACTGTCCATGCCATGGTCTCCCCGGGTGGTTGCGCTTGAAATTCTCCATTGCTCCTCCAGGTCCTGCTCCCCCGCTCTGCGTCAAGAAGAAACCTCTCTCACTCACCATTCGTGTTACACACTTGACAAACAGGACAAACTGAACTCCCTAACGTCCATCACATTTCATTTGTTTTGCATTTGGGAGATGGTGAAGGACAGGGAAGCCTGGCATGCTGCAGCCCATGGGGTGTCCAAGAGCTGGACACGACGGAGTGACTGAACAGCCACCGTCCACACGGAGCACGCGCCTCTGGTGGCTCAGATGGTGAAGGATCTGCCTACAGTGTGGAGCCCTGGGTTCAGTCCCTGGGTTGGGAAGATTCCCTAGAGAAAGGAATGACTGCCCACTCCAGAACTCTTGTCTGAAGCATGCTATGGACAGAGGAGCCTGTCAGGCTGCAGTCCATAGGTTGCAAAGAGTTGGAAACGACTGAGTGACTATCATATCAAACATTCCTCACACATAAGCCTCCATATGTCAACCCAGTGCTTTTTCCTGTGCTGGGAGTATATCAGTATATCTTCTTGATTCTTTCTGACTCATCCGTGAGTTAATGGTCAAAGGCCCTCTTTCACGTGAAGCACATTTGGTTTTCTCTAGCTAGGGTCATTTCTCCTATCATGCCTTATATGTGCCTCTGTTTCACCACCTGGTATGTTGTCTTTAAATTGCTTGTTCCTCTGTCTCCCCAGTGAGCATACAAGTTCTATCTGTGTCTAGGAATTTGTTCACCATAGGTCCTGTATTATTTTGTTTCTATTTTTTTCATCTTTGAACAATAAAGCTTCTATCTGTGTCTAGAATTTGTTCACCAAATCAGACGAGTAGATTCTTCTGCAGTCAGCTGATCTTGAGGTCTTCAGCTCGAGGGTAGCTCGGGGACTAAGGGCTGCAGTTACAGGCAGTACCAGAAGGGCAGTTGGTTGTCAAAGAATCCCATTGCTGGTCCACCCGGGTCTGGCCGAGCTGCCTTGTTCTGTGGGGTAGGAGGGCATTGGCCGCATCCCCGGGCCCATCGTCTGGTGTCACTGTCCATGCCATGGTCTCCCCGGGTGGTTGCGCTTGAAATTCTCCATTGCTCCTCCAGGTCCTGCTCCCCCGCTCTGCGTCAAGAAGAAACCTCTCTCACTCACCATTCGTGTTACACACTTGACAAACAGGACAAACTGAACTCCCTAACGTCCATCACATTTCATTTGTTTTGCATTTGGGAGATGGTGAAGGACAGGGAAGCCTGGCATGCTGCAGCCCATGGGGTGTCCAAGAGCTGGACACGACGGAGTGACTGAACAGCCACCGTCCACACGGAGCACGCGCCTCTGGTGGCTCAGATGGTGAAGGATCTGCCTACAGTGTGGAGCCCTGGGTTCAGTCCCTGGGTTGGGAAGATTCCCTAGAGAAAGGAATGACTGCCCACTCCAGAACTCTTGTCTGAAGCATGCTATGGACAGAGGAGCCTGTCAGGCTGCAGTCCATAGGTTGCAAAGAGTTGGAAACGACTGAGTGACTATCATATCAAACATTCCTCACACATAAGCCTCCATATGTCAACCCAGTGCTTTTTCCTGTGCTGGGAGTATATCAGTATATCTTCTTGATTCTTTCTGACTCATCCGTGAGTTAATGGTCAAAGGCCCTCTTTCACGTGAAGCACATTTGGTTTTCTCTAGCTAGGGTCATTTCTCCTATCATGCCTTATATGTGCCTCTGTTTCACCACCTGGTATGTTGTCTTTAAATTGCTTGTTCCTCTGTCTCCCCAGTGAGCATACAAGTTCTAAGTTGGCAAGTTGTGTTCTATTTATCTCTATTATCCTGTCTGTGTTCTTGACGTCCAACAGACAGTTCAGTAAGTGCTTATAAATGAACTAATTGAGTGAGGATACTTACAAATGGAAAAACAAACAAACAAACAGCATTTTTCAAGCTTAAGGTACTTTATCTTTGCTTTAAGAAAAAGCATAGGGATCTGCTTGGATTCTTAGTTTAGACTGAATATGGAAACAGCAATTCTCTCCTGCCCTCTTTTCTGTGCTGTGTGCCTTGTCCATGATGGTCATCCTGGATTGTAAAACCGTGGAACAGCCACAGCTCCCAGCACATTGCTTTCTGCTCCTCCAGAGGACATGGCATTTGCAACCATCACTTCCTGTCCCTTATTCTTCAGGAACGAGCCCTGTTTTCCCATAATTGAAAGAGGCTTTCAACTTTTCCAAGAAGACAACACACTTTCTCACGTTCTCGTTGCTGTAAATCACACTCTGTAGCAAGGTGCCTGTCTTTGCTGACAGAAATGGAGAACTGAGTATGCCAGGCAGAGTCTGCCAGGTGTGCTTTATTTTCAATCTTTCAACCAAATGTCAGACAGACAAATGAATATCTTCCCTTCAGGAGAAATCCTGTCTAATGGTTTTGGAGGAAAAATGGAGATGAGGCTGAGTGCTTGTTTGATTCTTCCTTTCCCTTGAACTGAGGGGTTTACTCAGGAGCTATCAAATAATATCTTTTGATGCAGAAAGTACCTCTGATACACGTTACATTTTATTGTTCTAATCTGTGGGGTTTTTTCCTGTGACTTACTGAGGTATATAATGAAAAACTTCATGTGGATGATGTATGTATACACCTGTAAAGCCACTCCCATGATCAAAATAATATACATAGATACATATGAAACCTGTGGGTTTATATTCCATCAGGAATAAGGGTTCTATATCCATAAGAGCTAATAAACTTTGTCAGTTTTCACATGAGGCAGACATTGCTTTTTGCCACCTGGCCTGTTAGCTTTTCAGCGGCAAGCAGCCAGACCCTACCACACCCTGTTGGTAACAGTATCATTTCTTCTCAGGTGTCATTTTCTCTGTTACTATGATGGCCAGTATTGGGGTGATTTTTGTTTCCTCTTGAACCTGGTGCTGGTCCTTCAGCAGCCACTGACATTGTGTGTGACGGGAAGAGGCATCTCATCCTCTGTGGGTCTGCCTGCTCATGGAACCTCAGTCCTCTGAGCAGCCAAGCCTTCCAGAGGCTTCCCTGGGGAAGCCTTCTCTCAGAGCCTGACCAGGACTCCAGCCTCATGAATGCAAGTGAGTATCTCCACCACCTCGCCTCTTGTGATGAATCCTTACCAGGGCTTTGTGACATCAGGCTCTGCTTTCCTCTGAGTCTGTTTCTTTACTGAACAGCTATGGTAACTGCCGGGTCCTTGGGTTTCAGCTAGCTTGCTGGGAAGTTTCCCAGCCAGCATTGCTTTAACATACATGTTCTCATCTTCCATTGAGCCCTAAGGTTGGAAGTATTGTCTGCTTAGAAAGCAAAACCAAAAATTGAAAGAGGCTTTCAACTTTTCCAAGAAGACAACACACTTTCTCACGTTCTCGTCTGTACAGTCAAGGTGCCTGTCTTTGCTGACAGAAATGGAGAACTGAGTATGCCAGGCAGAGTCTGCCAGGTGTGCTTTATTTTCAATCTTTCAACCAAATGTCAGACAGACAAATGAATATCTTCCCTTCAGGAGAAATCCTGTCTAATGGTTTTGGAGGAAAAATGGAGATGAGGCTGAGTGCTTGTTTGATTCTTCCTTTCCCTTGAACTGAGGGGTTTACTCAGGAGCTATCAAATAATATCTTTTGATGCAGAAAGTACCTCTGATACACGTTACATTTTATTGTTCTAATCTGTGGGGTTTTTTCCTGTGACTTACTGAGGTATATAATGAAAAACTTCATGTGGATGATGTATGTATACACCTGTAAAGCCACTCCCATGATCAAAATAATATACATAGATACATATGAAACCTGTGGGTTTATATTCCATCAGGAATAAGGGTTCTATATCCATAAGAGCTAATAAACTTTGTCAGTTTTCACATGAGGCAGACATTGCTTTTTGCCACCTGGCCTGTTAGCTTTTCAGCGGCAAGCAGCCAGACCCTACCACACCCTGTTGGTAACAGTATCATTTCTTCTCAGGTGTCATTTTCTCTGTTACTATGATGGCCAGTATTGGGGTGATTTTTGTTTCCTCTTGAACCTGGTGCTGGTCCTTCAGCAGCCACTGACATTGTGTGTGACGGGAAGAGGCATCTCATCCTCTGTGGGTCTGCCTGCTCATGGAACCTCAGTCCTCTGAGCAGCCAAGCCTTCCAGAGGCTTCCCTGGGGAAGCCTTCTCTCAGAGCCTGACCAGGACTCCAGCCTCATGAATGCAAGTGAGTATCTCCACCACCTCGCCTCTTGTGATGAATCCTTACCAGGGCTTTGTGACATCAGGCTCTGCTTTCCTCTGAGTCTGTTTCTTTACTGAACAGCTATGGTAACTGCCGGGTCCTTGGGTTTCAGCTAGCTTGCTGGGAAGTTTCCCGAGCCAGCATTGCTTTAACATACATGTTCTCATCTTCCATTGAGCCCTAAGGTTGGAAGTATTGTCTGCTTAGAAAGCAAAACCAAAAAATAAAGGTAAGTTTGGGTGATACTGTTACCAAGAGAGTGTGGTAGGGTCTGGCTGCCCGTTGCTGAAAAGCTAATAAACAGGCCAGGGTGATGGAGAGGAAAGTTTGCTTTATTTCAGATGTCGGAAACTGGTGAGGGTGTGGGATTACATGCAGAAACAGTACTGTCAACTGTGACAGTCATCTTCAAATTGACCAGCATCATCTTGGTTGTTTTAGGTACAGTTAATTTTCTGTTCCAGGATCCATTTGTTCCCATTTCTCTGAGGCCAGTTCTCAGAATTGTAGCAGCTCATACCATGGGTCCAGTCTGGTCATCATGTAACTCACTTCTCCCACCCTCAAGTATCTCAGTATCTCTAAGACAGCTCTCAGGGTATGGCTCAGAATATTATCTATAGTCCATGAGAAGAAGCCCAAGGTCTTTGACTTTGCTTAATGACTACATTATTATTGGTCTCCTTTGACTATTTTCCTTTTTTTTTTTTATGGTCTCATGTCTCTGATTAAACTTATTCTTTGACTAAAGTTTTCCATAGGCAGAAAGCAGGTTGAGGAGATGAGGACCTTAGGGTCCTGCTGTTTCAGTGCTGTAGGTTTAATCAGATCACAGAATTGAAAACACCGTAACTCAGAATAAGAAATTGTCATTCAGATTTCCTGGCCTCACAAGAGACAATTCATTTTAATTTTCATAGATGAAATATTGGGAAGTAAAAATCACAGGGTTTAATCAGATCTACAGAATTGAAAAACCGTAATCAGAATCATTCAAGTCTGCCTGCTCATGGAACCTCTTCGCCCTTCCCTGGGAAGCCTTCTCTCAGAGCCTGACCAGGACTCCAGCCTCATGAATGCAAGTGAGTATCTCCACCACCTCGCCTCTTGTGATGAATCCTTACCAGGGCTTTGTGACATCAGGCTCTGCTTTCCTCTGAGTCTGTTTCTTTACTGAACAGCTATGGTAACTGCCGGGTCCTTGGGTTTCAGCTAGCTTGCTGGGAAGTTTCCCGAGCCAGCATTGCTTTAACATACATGTTCTCATCTTCCATTGAGCCCTAAGGTTGGAAGTATTGTCTGCTTAGAAAGCAAAACCAAAAAATAAAGGTAAGTTTGGGTGATACTGTTACCAAGAGAGTGTGGTAGGGTCTGGCTGCCCGTTGCTGAAAAGCTAATAAACAGGCCAGGGTGATGGAGAGGAAAGTTTGCTTTATTTCAGATGTCGGAAACTGGTGAGGGTGTGGGATTACATGCAGAAACAGTACTGTCAACTGTGACAGTCATCTTCAAATTGACCAGCATCATCTTGGTTGTTTTAGGTACAGTTAATTTTCTGTTCCAGGATCCATTTGTTCCCATTTCTCTGAGGCCAGTTCTCAGAATTGTAGCAGCTCATACCATGGGTCCAGTCTGGTCATCATGTAACTCACTTCTCCCACCCTCAAGTATCTCAGTATCTCTAAGACAGCTCTCAGGGTATGGCTCAGAATATTATCTATAGTCCATGAGAAGAAGCCCAAGGTCTTTGACTTTGCTTAATGACTACATTATTATTGGTCTCCTTTGACTATTTTCCTTTTTTTTTTTTATGGTCTCATGTCTCTGATTAAACTTATTCTTTGACTAAAGTTTTCCATAGGCAGAAAGCAGGTTGAGGAGATGAGGACCTTAGGGTCCTGCTGTTTCAGTGCTGTAGGTTTAATCAGATCACAGAATTGAAAACACCGTAACTCAGAATAAGAAATTGTCATTCAGATTTCCTGGCCTCACAAGAGACAATTCATTTTAATTTTCATAGATGAAATATTGGGAAGTAAAAATCACAGGGTCTCTAAATTACCTCCAGATCATTGGTTTGATAAATAGGGCAGAGCTATTTCTCTATGGGACCATAAAAATGTTTTTAAAATACTGTTTGAGACAAACTGGTCATCTGTTGAGGCTCAGAAATCATCTTGCAGTAGGTAGCCTCTTGGTGTGATAATTATAACTTGACTTGCTCCATGTTCTGTTCCTGTGACACAGTCCCTGCCTAGTCCGGCAAAGGCTGAAAGAGGCAACAGGACTGCATTCGAAGATGAAGAGACGTGGGGAGGGCAGGTAGAGAGGGAAATGGAGAGGTAGGTTGACCACAGGGTCGCAGGTGGAAATGGAAAAGGACTGGGAATAGAAATTTGGAAGGTGTGGAGAGCTGAGACTCAGGAAAGGCAAGTGAGGCACTGGCCCTGGAGGTAAAATGTTAGGGGAGCCAAAATAAACCCTCTGTAGTCAAGAGAGATACTCCCTAAGATACTACCTAAGGAAACAAGTAAAGAATACTTGTTTTTTTTGGCCACACTGCGTGGCATGTAAGATCTTAGTTCCCCAACCAGGGATGGAACCCACACCCCATGCAGTGGAGGCATAGAGTCCTAGCCACTGGCCCACCAGGGGAAATTTCTCAGACATCTCTTTTTATCTCGCCCTTCCTGGGTCTTCCTTGAGGCTCAAGAACTAATCAGAAAGGATTTTACTCCGTTTTCAAAAAAAAAAATTCTTGCAAGATCTCTAATTGGGAGAGCAGTGCTTAGAAGAGTCAGGTCCATATGAAGAGTTAGTCCACTTACCACTTTGGGATCAATCTACACATGGCCACATTGTTTTGGCTTTTACATAAAAAACCTTTGATACCTAGATTTCAAATGCTAATAGTTTCCATAGGCAGAAAGCAAGTTTTTAAAGGAGTTTTTTTTAAAAAAGGAAACCCTTAGGGTCCTGCTGTTTCAGTGCTGTAGGTTTAATCAGATCACAGAATTGAAAACACCGTAACTCAGAATAAGAAATTGTCATTCAGATTTCCTGGCCTCACAAGAGACAATTCATTTTAATTTTCATAGATGAAATATTGGGAAGTAAAAATCACAGGGTCTCTAAATTACCTCCAGATCATTGGTTTGATAAATAGGGCAGAGCTATTTCTCTATGGGACCATAAAAATGTTTTTAAAATACTGTTTGAGACAAACTGGTCATCTGTTGAGGCTCAGAAATCATCTTGCAGTAGGTAGCCTCTTGGTGTGATAATTATAACTTGACTTGCTCCATGTTCTGTTCCTGTGACACAGTCCCTGCCTAGTCCGGCAAAGGCTGAAAGAGGCAACAGGACTGCATTCGAAGATGAAGAGACGTGGGGAGGGCAGGTAGAGAGGGAAATGGAGAGAGGTAGGTTGACCACAGGGTCGCAGGTGGAAATGGAAAAGGACTGGGAATAGAAATTTGGAAGGTGTGGAGAGCTGAGACTCAGGAAAGGCAAGTGAGGCACTGGCCCTGGAGGTAAAATGTTAGGGGAGCCAAAATAAACCCTCTGTAGTCAAGAGAGATACTCCCTAAGATACTACCTAAGGAAACAAGTAAAGAATACTTGTTTTTTTTGGCCACACTGCGTGGCATGTAAGATCTTAGTTCCCCAACCAGGGATGGAACCCACACCCCATGCAGTGGAGGCATAGAGTCCTAGCCACTGGCCCACCAGGGAAGTTTCTCAGACATCTCTTTTTTATCTCGCCCTTCCTGGGTCTTCCTTGAGGCTCAAGAACTAATCAGAAAGGATTTTACTCCGTTTTCAAAAAAAAAAATTCTTGCAAGATCTCTAATTGGGAGAGCAGTGCTTAGAAGAGTCAGGTCCATATGAAGAGTTAGTCCACTTACCACTTTGGGATCAATCTACACATGGCCACATTGTTTTATTTGGCTTTTACATACTTCCTGGAAGGAGCATTTATTATAAAACTTTTTAAGTTTCATTTGATTGTCCTATACCTAGATTTCAAATGCTAATAATCAGCCAAGTTGGAAGATATTGCCGAGTCAGAAAGGCCTGTGGATGTCACTTAGAGACCCTTCTTTCATAATGGGCCAATCAAGGACCAAGTAAGGGAAGTACTTTGCCTAGGGTGCACAGCTACTAATGGTACATCCAGGAGCAGACCTGAGATCTTCTAACAGCCAGATCAGAGCATTTATTTACCTTGACATTAGCAATTCTCACAGTAGGTTAAGAGACGTTCATATCCTTTGAGAAATCCTAAATAAATGTCAAGTTGTTTTTTAGAGTTTCGCAATACTGGTGTGTACAAATTGCATGCTTGTATTCAGAAGATACGGCATGTCTGGATTAATCTTCTCTATTGTTACTATAAGTAGAAATGACTAGTCATGTATTTCCCTAACTGAAGCACATTGAATGGAAAATAAAATCACTGCCCCAGAGCCCTTTCTGACACTAATGTATGCGTGTTTATCTTTGCCTTCACATTCTACTAGACAGTTGTGTCTGTGAGAATGGTTCTAAACATGTTTTTAAAAAAGGATCTAGCTAGATTGACTGATCGTTGTTTAATCATAGGTGAGACTGGAAGGGCCGGTGGTGATAGTTCATAAACTAGATTCTAGGGCTGATGGTTTGCCCCATGCCAGGACTGCACTCTCTGGGCACCAAGCAGATGCTTGAGAAAATGAAATAGCTTCCTGACTGTGAAGCTCCTACCATTTTAGAAGTTTTATTTATTTAGAGTCATGCATTTAGTGAGGTTTTTTTTTGTTTTTTGTTTTTTTTTTTATCAGAAAGACCCTATAATCTAATGAGTAAGCACAGAAGCACCGGAGTCAGGTGAATTCTAACTCTCTTGGTGCCCAGAGAGCGCAGTCCTGGCGTGGGGCAAACCATCAGCCCTAGAATCTAGTTTATGAACTATCACCACCGGCCCTTCCAGTCTCACCTATGATTAAACAACGATCAGTCAATCTAGCTAGATCCTCTTTTAAAAACACGTTTAGAACCATTCTCACAGACACAACTGTCTAGTAGAATGTGAAGGCAAAGATAAACTGCCTCTCCTCCTTCACTTACTTTGTGGCCTCACACAAGTTACTGATGCTCCCTGAGCCTCACTTGCCTTTTTTGTAAAGCTGGGGCTGTTAGATAGGACTCAGGCAGAACCGCAGGAGGAGTTCTGTCTACCAAGTAAGGGAAGTACTTTGCCTAGGGTGCACAGCTACTAATGGTACATCCAGGAGCAGACCTGAGATCTTCTAACAGCCAGATCAGAGCATTTATTTACCTTGACATTAGCAATTCTCACAGTAGGTTAAGAGACGTTCATATCCTTTGAGAAATCCTAAATAAATGTCAAGTTGTTTTTTAGAGTTTCGCAATACTGGTGTGTACAAATTGCATGCTTGTATTCAGAAGATACGGCATGTCTGGATTAATCTTCTCTATTGTTACTATAAGTAGAAATGACTAGTCATGTATTTCCCTAACTGAAGCACATTGAATGGAAAATAAAATCACTGCCCCAGAGCCCTTTCTGACACTAATGTATGCGTGTTTATCTTTGCCTTCACATTCTACTAGACAGTTGTGTCTGTGAGAATGGTTCTAAACATGTTTTTAAAAAAGGATCTAGCTAGATTGACTGATCGTTGTTTAATCATAGGTGAGACTGGAAGGGCCGGTGGTGATAGTTCATAAACTAGATTCTAGGGCTGATGGTTTGCCCCATGCCAGGACTGCACTCTCTGGGCACCAAGCAGATGCTTGAGAAAATGAAATAGCTTCCTGACTGTGAAGCTCCTACCATTTTAGAAGTTTTATTTATTTAGAGTCATGCATTTAGTGAGGTTTTTTTTTGTTTTTTGTTTTTTTTTTTATCAGAAAGACCCTATAATCTAATGAGTAAGCACAGAAGCACCGGAGTCAGGTGAATTCTAACTCTCTTGGTGCCCAGAGAGCGCAGTCCTGGCGTGGGGCAAACCATCAGCCCTAGAATCTAGTTTATGAACTATCACCACCGGCCCTTCCAGTCTCACCTATGATTAAACAACGATCAGTCAATCTAGCTAGATCCTCTTTTAAAAACACGTTTAGAACCATTCTCACAGACACAACTGTCTAGTAGAATGTGAAGGCAAAGATAAACTGCCTCTCCTCCTTCACTTACTTTGTGGCCTCACACAAGTTACTGATGCTCCCTGAGCCTCACTTGCCTTTTTTGTAAAGCTGGGGCTGTTAGATAGGACTCAGGCAGAACCGCAGGAGGAGTTCTGTCTACCAAGTAATTTGTGTTACTCGGTTGTGGGATCTGAGTAAACTATTTCTGCAAAGCCCTCGCCTTCCTTTCCAATGTTGTTACTTGAGATCTGCAGAGCTGCCAGACAGATGTAGGTAGAGAAGAACAGAGATGAGCTGGAAAACATGGACCTGAACAGGAACCCAACAGAACCAACTTGAACCCATCCGTTTACGCAGCCTCCAACTTCAGTGCAGTGGGTGTCCTGCAGAAGCTGTCTCCCTTCATCATACAGCTAAACACACACCTGACCCCAGGAAACAGAGGCTGGTTCAGGGAGAGTCACAGCAGCAACAAGACCCACAGCTGCCCCAGGCCAACGTGCGCTGTGGGAGAGTCAAAATAAAATGCAGCCCCGCTTTCCTTCCGCCCTGACCCGCCTTGGCCCATCCCAAGGGGAGACACTCTGTGAAGGGGACCCTGGGAAATGTAGTCCAGCCTGGCTGGGTGAGGGCTCACAGAGCCACAGAGTCGGGGTGAACACTGGACCTCTCCTCAGGCTTGAGCTGAGGACTTGTAACTGTGATGATGATGTTGACAGTATGTGGTTGCCCCTGTGAATGCAGGGCTATTTTAAGTATCATAGAAGCCAGAAATAACACCCCAGTCCCCATTCTCAAGTTCTTGTGTTCTAACATGAGAGAATATATGCAGATGAAATATTGTATTTCTAACAATTCTCCACAGTTACGATGCCTTAGGAACTAGTCTCTTCTGAATGGGCCCATTTAGGAAGCTTGCCCTTCAAACGTGGAAACCCCTTCTTACTTCATTCATTTTCACTGAACATCTTTGACAACTACATTTCAGATTTTCTAACATCTTAGGTAGAGTGAAATGAACCATTTAAGCCTTCCTTTATGACTCAGAGTTGTCACTGTCACTGGGAGTGTCAGTTAGTCTACTGTTATATACGGGGACCGGTTGTATCTGGGGCAGTTTGGTCTGCCGCTAAGTGGCCCCGGGATTGGCAGTGTTCTTTCTTGCCTTCAGCTGGCATTTCTTACTGTTTTTGCTCTTCTTGCCTATAGCAGCCTCTCTCCCTTCTTTTAACTTGCTGCTTCCATTCTGCTATAGACTGAGAAACCGGATAACTAAGCTTGTTAAAACTCAGTGCCAAACATGATGAAATGAACCCTGATGAGAACCTGAGAAAAACTCATTTTGTTGCATTGGTTTTCCCTTTTTTTAGGAACAGTGCCATTTCAGTGCCCCCGTAGTGTTTCTTTCATTGTGTAGGCTACTAAGTAAAGAACAGCAGTTTACTTCCATACAGAATGGAGGCGCTCCCAGCAAGCGAGGCCACGTGGTGCCCTGACTCGCTGTGTGAAGGAACGTTTTGCCAGTCTTAGGGAAGAGGGTCGGTAGGAGGACTGAGCAATCACAGCACCAGGCGGTCCAGATGCGTGTGTTTACAGGGCCTTTTCTGTGGCTCTCAGGCCCATTGTCACACTCGATGCAGGAATTTAGTTTCGACAAGGCATCCCCTAACCAATATGACACTTATGTTAGTAATTTGAGATTAATTGTGTATTTTGCTCTTATTTTCTAAATTTTATCATTGTAAAAGGGTTATAAGCATGGAAAGTTTATACATAGGTTTGTGTACTGTGTGTAATTTTAGTACGCATGTGTAGGGTAGGGAGAGGGGTGTTTTCTTTTCAGGAATAAAAATAACTCCCTGCTAAGCTTCAGCCTTCTCTGTCAAATTAGTCTAATTTCAGCTTTCTGTCCATGTGAGGTGGTGATTTTTCAATTCTGTGTGTCTGGAGGCTACTTTACCCTTCAGTCTTTCCATCTTTCATTTCCTAAGTGTTGATTTTCGTTCTCTGATGCAGTATATCCAAGAAGTGGGCTCTCGGGGCCTGGCAGCATGTTTGATTCTTACTTCATTCATTTTCACTGAACATCTTTGACAACTACATTTCAGATTTTCTAACATCTTAGGTAGAGTGAAATGAACCATTTAAGCCTTCCTTTATGACTCAGAGTTGTCACTGTCACTGGGAGTGTCAGTTAGTCTACTGTTATATACGGGGACCGGTTGTATCTGGGGCAGTTTGGTCTGCCGCTAAGTGGCCCCGGGATTGGCAGTGTTCTTTCTTGCCTTCAGCTGGCATTTCTTACTGTTTTTGCTCTTCTTGCCTATAGCAGCCTCTCTCCCTTCTTTTAACTTGCTGCTTCCATTCTGCTATAGACTGAGAAACCGGATAACTAAGCTTGTTAAAACTCAGTGCCAAACATGATGAAATGAACCCTGATGAGAACCTGAGAAAAACTCATTTTGTTGCATTGGTTTTCCCTTTTTTTAGGAACAGTGCCATTTCAGTGCCCCCGTAGTGTTTCTTTCATTGTGTAGGCTACTAAGTAAAGAACAGCAGTTTACTTCCATACAGAATGGAGGCGCTCCCAGCAAGCGAGGCCACGTGGTGCCCTGACTCGCTGTGTGAAGGAACGTTTTGCCAGTCTTAGGGAAGAGGGTCGGTAGGAGGACTGAGCAATCACAGCACCAGGCGGTCCAGATGCGTGTGTTTACAGGGCCTTTTCTGTGGCTCTCAGGCCCATTGTCACACTCGATGCAGGAATTTAGTTTCGACAAGGCATCCCCTAACCAATATGACACTTATGTTAGTAATTTGAGATTAATTGTGTATTTTGCTCTTATTTTCTAAATTTTATCATTGTAAAAGGGTTATAAGCATGGAAAGTTTATACATAGGTTTGTGTACTGTGTGTAATTTTAGTACGCATGTGTAGGGTAGGGAGAGGGGTGTTTTCTTTTCAGGAATAAAAATAACTCCCTGCTAAGCTTCAGCCTTCTCTGTCAAATTAGTCTAATTTCAGCTTTCTGTCCATGTGAGGTGGTGATTTTTCAATTCTGTGTGTCTGGAGGCTACTTTACCCTTCAGTCTTTCCATCTTTCATTTCCTAAGTGTTGATTTTCGTTCTCTGATGCAGTATATCCAAGAAGTGGGCTCTCGGGGCCTGGCAGCATGTTTGAATCTTAGCTCTGCCTGATTCCTAGTTGCTTGGTCTCAAGCAAGTTAACCCCTCTGTGCCTCCGTTTCCTCATTGATTAAGCAGAGGCAGTGCAGTGGATAACCTGTGGGTTGATACTGCACAGGAGTAAGACTAGCTGAAGCAACACATGAAAATGTTGAGAGCAGTGCCTGGCAGAAAACTAAGTGCTTCTTAAATAGTGACTATCCACATCCTCGGTCCTCTGTCATTTCAGGACCTCATAGCATCATATGATGCCGAAATGAAAGGAAAGGAAGAAAAGCCAGACCATGAAAGCTAATCCTGACATTAGAAAAAGTATTGCCATAAATCAAGTTTATTTAATTATAAGTGTTTTAAATTCATTTCAAAGTAGAATGACCATCTTCATCAGTGTTTGACATGAGTTTGGGATGAAGAAAACAGTTTGTGTGTGTGTGTGTGTGTGTGTGTGTAATGCTTTTATGATTAAAAAAAAGTCCAGTCATCAGTTTTTAATCCTGTTCAAAATAAAATTGCATTTGCATAACAAATAACACCACGTCTACCATCTAGAGCCGCGCCTGCATGACAGAAAAAAGAGCATTCCTGGACTCAAACACTGCCTCCTAGTCACTGAGGAGCATTGCATCTTTTCTCTCCAGTGTCAGTGTGAGTCCTAGAACAGAAAAAGAAACTCATTTGTTGTCTAGAATAAATGAGGGAGTGCACAAACAGCGAAGAACAAACAGGAGCCGTCTGCACCAAGTGAGAAGAGTCAAAAAGAAATATGTAACAAAAGATAACAAGAAAGAGAAGATAGAAATACATACTATTCTCAAGCTGCCTGTGTCACCTAGTCCAAACCATGTGGGTCTTACCTTGATCGATCCTCCATGGTACTGGGAGACCTGGCCTGGTAAGAATGATGGTTGCACTGCATAGGAGTGTGAGGGGTGTGTGTGGGTGTGTCTGTGTGTCTGTCTGTGTGTGTGTGTGTGAAAGTATGCACCCTTAATTAATGTTTTCCGTCTGTCCAGACCTCTTTCGCTTGAGTCCAAAACACAAATGAAAACTTAAAGGCCCTTCCTTATCTGCCACTCATATCAGACAGCAGCTCCTAATGATCTCCGTGAAACTCAGGTCAGCCTCTCACTAACCAGGACTGCTCTCAGGTCCTTTACCTGTGAAGGGTTTGGCAGCAAGTTCAGACTCTCCTCATCTATGTGACTATCCACTTCCTGTCCTCATTAGAGTCAAAACAGAAATGAGGAAGATCCCAGTTATCTACCTTTGGGAGGTAGATTGGCTTAATTTGCCTTCCCTGTCTCCCTGTTCACGGAGGATGTCAGGTTTGGCTCATCTGAAGCTGCTGAAGGTTTCTGGCAGAAGCCACGCCTGCATGGTTCCCACCTCGGGGACCCTCAGAAGCCCCACTGAGCCAGGCTCTGCCCCATGCAAACCATAGAGAACCCCAGACGCCAGGTAAAGAGAATTCCCAGTGGTCGCAGGTTCTGGGTGTTTCTTACCTTACAGTTCAGCCCCTTCAGAGATTTACTTGAATGGACAAGAACGAACGTCCAGGGATTGTTTTATCTGCCTATGACTGTAGTGCTGGTTCCTGGCCAGCTCTGACGACCTGCCATTCAGGCCCACCTGGGCTATCGCTCTGCCTCAGCCAGCGTCAGCTTCAGGGAACTGGCTATGAACTGGTCCTGATGCTGACACAGGCAGCCTCCTGGCATCAGGAAATTAGTGTGAGAAGACCTGAGTTTGAATCCCAGCTCTATCCACTCTCTCTAGCTTCATGGTATAGCAGTCATCCTTTTGTTTTCTGTATATTATGATGTTTTGACATCTTATAAAACCTTTCTGCTGGGGAAAAGAATGCCCTCCCTGGGCAAGCCAATTCTCAGGTGTTAAGAAAGGAGTCCTCTGGGAGATGGCTTTGGTACATAGAGTTACACCTCCTCTCTCTGGCCTGTGTGTCCCAGGAAGCACTGTTACTCTTCCTCTGACTCTTCAAATCTTCCTACCCTTGCGCCTCTCATACCGTCTGAACTCTGTTTTTCCCTTTCTATGAAATAAGTTTTAAAAAAAAAAAGAGTCACTCATGGATGCCTTGGGCTTCCCAGAAAGCATCGGTGGTAAAGAATCTGTGTGCCATGGGGTCCAGTCCACGGGGTCGCAAAGAGTCAGTCAGCAATGACTGAGTGCATGTACGCACACACACACACACACATACACACATTCCTTAAGCAAATAAAGATTATAAGCCAGAAGGGGAAAATAAACAAAAGCAGGAATGGGATAGAGGGGAAGTGGGAGCCATAAAGCACCAGAAAGAATAAAAAAGGAGAGAGAGAAAGGGAAAGATTCCTGTAGGGAAGCCAGCGTGAATCATTTCAGAAGTGAAATGAAAGTTGATTGACACAAACTGTGTAATGTCACTCTCGAACCTCCAATGTTACCCACCCAGGTTATGTATTAGCACAGGCTCAACATTTTTTTTTTTAAAGTTGAAGGCCCCCAAGGAGCCCACTTTTTATTTTTTTTTTTTTAATTTTGGCCTCTTTTTTATTGATTTCTTATTTATTTATTTTTCATCCATCTTTACTCTTCAACCTGTGTGGGCCTCCCACTGCAGTGGCCTCTTGCTACAGAGCACTGGATCTGGGCACATGCGCTTCAGAGCACTGCCTCACGATTGGACACACTGGTCCAGCTGCTCTGTGGCACATGGGCTCTTCCTGGGCCAGGGATTGAACCGGAGCCCCTTGCACTGCAAGGCAGACCCTTTACCCACTGGACCACCAGGGAAGCGCCAGGCTCAACATTTTAACAGTAGTGAGCCTGCCACTGCATGAATGCAGGACATTTTTCCATTTGCCTGTGTCTTCATTAATTCCTTGCATCAATGTGATATCGTTTTCATGGTCCATGTCTTTTTGCCTCCTTGGTAGATCTGTTCCTAAGCCTTTTATCCTGGTTGATGCTGTTGCAAATGAGAGTCCGTCCTCAATTTCCCTTTTGGATAATTTATTGTCAGTGTACAGAAATGGAACTGACTTTCGTATGTTGAGTTTCTATTCTACCAGCTTTACTGAACTTGTTGATTGGTTCTAATAGTCGTGTATGTCTGAGGGTTAAAGGGAGAAAGTAGAGCAAGTGGAGGGGATGGTTTTGCCACTGCCGCGCCTTCCTCCTTGTCTCAGGGAAGAAGCAAGACTTTAGCACCTGCTCCATGCTTGTTCTTCTCACGATCCTCTTCGTGGCTCTTCTCCCCTCCCTTCCTCAGGCTGCTCCTCCCACACAGCTGGCAACGTACCTAATCTAGTTGAACAATCCCTGGAGACACTTGTTGGCCTACAAATACTAGTGGGAATGGTTAAAAGTTCTTTATGCTTTCATGGTCATTCTCTCCCTGCTCCCTCTCTCTATTGGATAAACAAGCCACTGTATGACCTCGCATCTTGGGGCAGACCTGTCTGGGTATTTCCTATTCTGTTCCTCTGTGCCCAAACTTTGTGAAGCGCACTGATTAAATAAACCATTGTTTTTCCTCAGTAAATAAAAATACTACATTTATAATACATATGCATATAGGTATGCCTCTATTTATACATATACCTATATATGTATGTGTATATGTATATGTGTATATACACAGTTGATCCCTGGAGGAGGGCATGGCAACCCACTCCAGTCTTCTTGCTGGGAGAATCCCATGGACAGAGGAGCCTGGCAGGCTGCTGTTCATGGGTCACAAAGAGTGGGACATGACTGAAGAGACGCAGCAAGCACGCATGCACACAGTTTGTTCTCAATTCCATTTCACTTCTTTGCTTGTATATTTCTATAAAAGCCAGTGTTGATTTGATTACAGTGATTGCTAAGACAACTCTCTTCACTAGGCTTCTTTTGCTTGTTTACTGTCTGTTCTTAGGAATTTATTCTGCCACATTAAAATTTAAAGTAGTAGAAGTGCCTGTGGGGATCCTGATTAGATTGCAGTAAATTTAAACATTAATTTAGGACAACATGGACAACATGAGAAGTATTCCTATCCAAGCCATGATAAGTAAAGCATTTACTCTAATATCTGCCATATAAGTGCTGTATTAGTGCTAGCTGTTGTCATTATTCCCTGGGGGAAAAAATGGCAACCCACTCTGGAATTCTTGCCTGGGAAATCCCATGGATAAAGGAGCCTGGCAGGCTACAGTCCATGAGGTCCCAAAGAGTTGGACATGACTTAGCAACTCAAGACCACCACCACCAATGGGAACATCCACCCCTGAAACCTTTCTCTAAGTGCGGGCCTGATTTCTACCATCTCAGCTGGGATGAGTTACTGCTTCTCTTTTATCACCTGGACTGGAATGGTGAGCAGTTTCAGGGCTTCCACTTGGCCCTTTCTACTGTGATAGCATTCACTCTGCAGGTCAGGAACCAGTATGAGGGGTCTTCCAGCTGCTAAGCACATCCAGCCCAATTAAGCACTCATCACCTACGAACATGATCTCAGTGTGGGTTGACAGACTCATTGGGCATTGATGAAATGGACTTGGGCCAAGAGTCCCCTTATCACTTAGTTTCGCTCACCCGCTCTTAATAAGGTCATCATGGTGCTTTGATTTCTCAGACATTGCTGTCGGTTCATACCCTGGGCCTAAGAGCTCTTGAGATATGTGGGTCCCTCCCTTTCTGCAGTGTTGATCCCTCAAGTAAAAGGACTGGGGCAGTTACTACTGTATGTTCTTTCTCAATCTTCATAGGATTTTCTCCGAGAGTATCTGGTCTCTCAGTCACAGGATTCTGGATATGAAAACTGGCTCAGAACTGAAAATGGGATGAGGGACTATTACATTTCACCAGGCAGCCAACCTCAGCCTTTTGATCACCAGCCCCTGACCCAGTCGGGTTATCTAAGCCAAGCAGTACCCTCGTTGGGTCCCCAGTTAGCTGCCCTTAGTATAGCATGGTCTGTTAGTCTCTGCCACGAAGCCCTTCAGTTTGAGGCCTTCTTGTTGCTACTCCAGCATTGTGGTCTATTATGATCAGTAAATCCACCATGCCTCTGACCGTTACCAGCCACCACCTTGCATCTGCTATTTTAGAATCCTGTCATTTCATGGATACGGGGAGCCTTGTTCTACTGAAGCATCTCCAACTATCAACCCTGGGCTATGGAGGAAGTTACTACTGACCCTCTTGCCAAGGCCGGAGGCCCCTACTCTAGCACATTCCTTAGTTCTTTATGGAAAGTCTTCTTCTTCAGACCTTCCCAAAGGATATAGTCAGCTGGGGAGTTGTCTGGTATTACTTAAAAATCCATTCTAGTGTGTGTGCCTCTGAGTCTATGGGTAGCTTCCTCAAAACTCTGCCAAGGCAATTCCAATCTCTCTGGTTCATTATTCTCCAAAACATCATCATCTCTAAGCTTCAGGAAGTCATCCCAACAACATTTTTTCCCAGTTCTAAGCATCCTCACCAGAATGTTGTCTTCAGTTATTGGGAAGTGTACTTTTATCAATAAACTTTGTGCTCTCAACTTGAAATGTCAGCTCCTTTAGTCCTGGGGGCTCAGCAGTAAAAAAATTCACCTGTCAGTGCAGGAGGCATGGGTTTCCATTCCTGGGTTGGGAAGATACCCTGGAAGAGGAAATGGCAACCCACTCCAGTATTCTTGTTTGGAGAATCCCATGGACAGAGGAGCCTGGCAGGCTACAGTCCCTGGCTTCGCAAAAGAGTCTGACACAACTTAGTGACTAAACAACAAAAAATTCTTTGATCCAACCCGCTCTGTTTTCTCCAGTCATTCCAGTACCAAGAGATGTGTCCTGCAGCATTTTTAGAAAACAATTGCTTTCTTCTCACAGCAGGAACTGTACTTCCCTGCCCGAGGCATGCTGAATTTGTACTCTTTTTACTGGCCCTGAAGCAAAGAGAAAAAGCAGACATAAGTCTTTGAGAAGGACAGACTGACTCTTTTAAGGCCTGCTGCTGGGAGTTCCCTTTGCTGATCTTCAGGTAGTAAGGTCCAGCTCCCCTATCAAAGAGGGGAAAGCCGCTTCTCTTGACCCATGGAGCTCAGAGGACTCCAGTGGTTCAAAGTTCTCAATGGTCTGCATGGGAGGCGTGCTGGGTTGTGCATTCAGCCTCCTCATGATTCTCCCACTTCTACCACAAAGTCTTGGGTCTGATTCTCATCACGGTCTGCCCTCTGCCTGCAGGAGATGAAAGTCCTTTTAAATGTTGTCATGGATAATTTCTGGCATTCTTCCCATGCCCTAAGTTGATGATTAGTTGACCTGTCATTTCATGGATACGGGAGCCTTGTTCTACTGAAGCTTTCCCTTCAACCCTGGGCTATGGAGGAAGTTACTACTGACCCTCTTGCCAAGGCCGGAGGCCCCTACTCTAGCACATTCCTTAGTTCTTTATGGAAAGTCTTCTTCTTCAGACCTTCCCAAAGGATATAGTCAGCTGGGGAGTTGTCTGGTATTACTTAAAAATCCATTCTAGTGTGTGTGCCTCTGAGTCTATGGGTAGCTTCCTCAAAACTCTGCCAAGGCAATTCCAATCTCTCTGGTTCATTATTCTCCAAAACATCATCATCTCTAAGCTTCAGGAAGTCATCCCAACAACATTTTTTCCCAGTTCTAAGCATCCTCACCAGAATGTTGTCTTCAGTTATTGGGAAGTGTACTTTTATCAATAAACTTTGTGCTCTCAACTTGAAATGTCAGCTCCTTTAGTCCTGGGGGCTCAGCAGTAAAAAAATTCACCTGTCAGTGCAGGAGGCATGGGTTTCCATTCCTGGGTTGGGAAGATACCCTGGAAGAGGAAATGGCAACCCACTCCAGTATTCTTGTTTGGAGAATCCCATGGACAGAGGAGCCTGGCAGGCTACAGTCCCTGGCTTCGCAAAAGAGTCTGACACAACTTAGTGACTAAACAACAAAAAATTCTTTGATCCAACCCGCTCTGTTTTCTCCAGTCATTCCAGTACCAAGAGATGTGTCCTGCAGCATTTTTAGAAAACAATTGCTTTCTTCTCACAGCAGGAACTGTACTTCCCTGCCCGAGGCATGCTGAATTTGTACTCTTTTTACTGGCCCTGAAGCAAAGAGAAAAAGCAGACATAAGTCTTTGAGAAGGACAGACTGACTCTTTTAAGGCCTGCTGCTGGGAGTTCCCTTTGCTGATCTTCAGGTAGTAAGGTCCAGCTCCCCTATCAAAGAGGGGAAAGCCGCTTCTCTTGACCCATGGAGCTCAGAGGACTCCAGTGGTTCAAAGTTCTCAATGGTCTGCATGGGAGGCGTGCTGGGTTGTGCATTCAGCCTCCTCATGATTCTCCCACTTCTACCACAAAGTCTTGGGTCTGATTCTCATCACGGTCTGCCCTCTGCCTGCAGGAGATGAAAGTCCTTTTAAATGTTGTCATGGATAATTTCTGGCATTCTTCCCATGCCCTAAGTTGATGATTAGTTGACCTGATTCTGTTCTTTTCTTCCCAGGGAGCTTCTGTGGCAGGAAACACCCAGCTCCGTAATCCTTATAATTACAACTGTGTCCACATTTTTTCAAACATCAGAACTATTGCATAAGCATGTACATCCCCTTCTACCTATTATACTATCCAGACAAAGCATATGTAAGAATCTTAGTAAATGTGATCCTACCCCATGGGGGTGGTTTCAACCATGTCTCCTTAGCATCAGTAGAAACAGGATCCTTGTTGTCATATGGTTGAAGAGGAAACCAACCTCAGAAAACCATCCTGAGGGTCTGCTTCCCAAGACCACTTCTTTGATCTGCCATCTTGGGCTGGGCTTCTCCCAGAAACAAATTCTGAGATGAACATTTGACTTCAAGTGGTTCACTAAGGAGATGGTCTCAGAAGGTCTCCTCAGGAGGTGAGGGAGAAGGCAGGAGAGGGGCGGGTCAGTGCAGGTTACGTTGTTAATCGGCAAGTTGCTGCTTTTAGGCAATTCAGACTCAATCCTAACAGGAACCTCAAGGTTGTTTCCTCCAAATGGCAGGAAACCCGGAGTATTTATCCTCCAAATCCTCTCGATCACTGGATGGTGGCCGTGCCTGGTAGCATTAACTGCCAGGCCCTTCAGCCTGCCTGTCTAGGGGCTGAGAGTAAGCTCATAGATAAGGGGTTAGCAAGTTTCAGCCTTCAGTTAAACTCCAGGCCACTTTCAAAAGATTACTCTCTGAAGCAAAGAGAAAAGCAGACATAAGTCTTTGAGAAGGACAGACTGACTCTTTTAAGGCCTGCTGCTGGGAGTTCCCTTTGCTGATCTTCAGGTAGTAAGGTCCAGCTCCCCTATCAAAGAGGGGAAAGCCGCTTCTCTTGACCCATGGAGCTCAGAGGACTCCAGTGGTTCAAAGTTCTCAATGGTCTGCATGGGAGGCGTGCTGGGTTGTGCATTCAGCCTCCTCATGATTCTCCCACTTCTACCACAAAGTCTTGGGTCTGATTCTCATCACGGTCTGCCCTCTGCCTGCAGGAGATGAAAGTCCTTTTAAATGTTGTCATGGATAATTTCTGGCATTCTTCCCATGCCCTAAGTTGATGATTAGTTGACCTGATTCTGTTCTTTTCTTCCCAGGGAGCTTCTGTGGCAGGAAACACCCAGCTCCGTAATCCTTATAATTACAACTGTGTCCACATTTTTTCAAACATCAGAACTATTGCATAAGCATGTACATCCCCTTCTACCTATTATACTATCCAGACAAAGCATATGTAAGAATCTTAGTAAATGTGATCCTACCCCATGGGGGTGGTTTCAACCATGTCTCCTTAGCATCAGTAGAAACAGGATCCTTGTTGTCATATGGTTGAAGAGGAAACCAACCTCAGAAAACCATCCTGAGGGTCTGCTTCCCAAGACCACTTCTTTGATCTGCCATCTTGGGCTGGGCTTCTCCCAGAAACAAATTCTGAGATGAACATTTGACTTCAAGTGGTTCACTAAGGAGATGGTCTCAGAAGGTCTCCTCAGGAGGTGAGGGAGAAGGCAGGAGAGGGGCGGGTCAGTGCAGGTTACGTTGTTAATCGGCAAGTTGCTGCTTTTAGGCAATTCAGACTCAATCCTAACAGGAACCTCAAGGTTGTTTCCCCTCCAAATGGCAGGAAACCCGGAGTATTTATCCTCCAAATCCTCTCGATCACTGGATGGTGGCCGTGCCTGGTAGCATTAACTGCCAGGCCCTTCAGCCTGCCTGTCTAGGGGCTGAGAGTAAGCTCATAGATAAGGGGTTAGCAAGTTTCAGCCTTCAGGTAAACTCCAGTCCACTTTCTGTTAGTTTTTTAAAAAATAAAGCTTTATTAGGACACAGCCAAGTCCATTCATTTACATTTCATCTATGGTTGCCTCTCACTACAAGGGCCGGGTAGAGTGGTTATGAGAAAAACTATCCTGCAAAACATAAGGCATATTTTCTGACCTTTAACAGGAACATCTTTTTGACGCCTATACAGTTTTGGTAGTTACTTAGACTGTTTCCCATTTTTCACTTTTGTTGAAAGTCATGCAAAAAAATAATCTTATGTGTATATCTTGTTACATGTTTGTGCATATTTTTCCAGTTACTCTTTATGACTTTATTAGGGCAGAATTGATAATACCAAAAGACTGCATATATTTAATGTACGTAATTTGATTAATTTGGACCCATGATACCATCACCACAATCATGGTAATAAATATATCCATCACCTTCAATAGTTTCCTTTTCCTTCAGTTTTGATTTTGTGTGTGTGTGTATGCACACTCAGTTACTCAGTCCTGTCTGACTCTGCGACCCCATGGACTGTAGCCCACCAGGCTCCTCTAGAGGTCCATGGGATTCTCCAGGCAAGAAATACTGGAGTGGGCTACCATTTCCTTCTCCAGGGGATCTTCCCAATTCAGGGATTGAAACCGCATCTCCTGTATCGGCAGGTATATTCTTTACCTCTGCATCACCTGGGAAGCCTACGTGTGTGTGGTAAGACCACTTAACACAAAATCTAACTTAAGAAATTTTTACTTGCGTGTTATCATATTGTTGACAATAGGCATGATGCTGTGTAGCAAATCTCCAGAATGTATTCCTCTTGCACAACTACAACTTTTTACTCACTGAGCAGCACGTCATCCACCCTTCTCCATCCCTTAGAAACTACTATTTTACTTTCTGCTTCAATAAGTTTATCTTTTTAATTGAAGTAGAGTTGATTTACAATGTTGTGTTAGTTTCTGGTATACAGCATAGTGATTTTCTGTGTGTGTGTGTATGTGTGTGTATATATATATATATATGTAACCATATTTATTCTTTTTCATACTCTTTTCCATTATGGTTTATTACAGGATATTGGATATAGTTCCTTGTGCTATACAGTAGGACTTCTGTCATTTATCTATTTTATATGCAGTAGTTTTTGTATCTGCTCATACCAAGCTTCTAGTTTATCCCTCCCCCACCCCCAGGTTGGTTACTGTATCTGTGTCAGCGAGTGGAATATTTTATAGAACAGATAGGTGAAAGTGGAAAGTTAGATTCGAGTCCTGCACATACTCTTAGACTGAGTGGCATGGCCCAGTTAACCTTCAGATTATACATGTTTACAGTCCCTAGAAGGAGTCCTGTGACATCGCCAATACTGGGTTTAACTCTTGCTCTCAGGATGGAGGCTGGGTTATCCAAGTCTGTGGTTCAGGAGAGAAACATGGGCTGAAAACAGAGATTTGAAAAGCTGGCAGCATACAGATAGTAAATAAACTAACAGGGATGTTTGAGGCGTACCATTCAGGGGGGAAATATGTAAATTGCGAGGTACAATATCCAGAGAACACACAGAACAGCGATGGTCAGTTCCACGACTCTGTGCTCCTCTGCAGGACCCTGCCTTAGTTCCCTGTGAGGCCCAGCACGGCGTGTGGCCACTGCAGCATCCTGAGGATGCAGGCGGCACCATGTCAGGAGATGGAGGACACTACCAGCTGCTTCCTCGATCAAGTGAAAACAAAGTCGAAAGACTGCTGTGGAGGCAGACGTTCGAATCTCCGTCCTGCACCTAGGGTCTGTTTACTCCCCTGCATCACCAGCCTGGCTTTTACCTGCTGGCAGTGTAGCATCCCTGAGGTAGACCAGCCAGACCTCACGATTACCCCCAACCCCCACCCACACGCTGCCTCTCTGTTCACCCCAGCAGCTCTCCTGGGAAGCTCCGAGGAGACCTTCACCCGCACCAGGCTTCTCCACCAGTTCTGGCACGAGATGGATGCCTTGATTTGTCTGAGCTCCGGTCCAGTTTGCAAAAGGCTGTGATTTTGTCGAAGTTGAGACTGTGAGGCAGCCACTGTTTACTGGATTAGAGCCTTGGCATCCCTCATCACACCCAGTGTCGGGCTTCAGGAGCACGAAGAAACCCTTGTTACGAGCATTCAGTGGGCCTCTGGGTGTTATTTCAGATGCGGAATAATTAGCAATATGCTCAAGAAGCAACAAAGCCTTGAATGGTATTTAGTGACAATTATTCAGCCAAACCAGTGCTTACTATTATAGGGGCTTATTAGCACCAAATTGTTTCGATAGGAAGTGGCATCAGCAGTAAAAATAATGGCTGCAGCATGCTGTGCCAGCCCAGAGTCAGCAGAAAGGGCTGGAGTGTGTGCTCATCTCTTTACATCCCCCAGAAATTCGGGGGACCCACTGGGATGTGTTGGCAGCAAGAGGAACTGACTCAGGTGGCTCAAGGTAGAGAGCAGGTGGGGCTGTTGGCTGCAGAATCACCAGCTTGCTTTTAACTCTTGTTTATGCATTGAGAAGGCTTCTCTGTGTACCTTTGTCCTGCTCTCCTTTGCGATGTGCTGGCACCTCCCATCCCATCTCTCTGTACATTTATACACTGGAAGCGTAGAACCTGAGGACTGGAAGGGACTTGGAGAAAAGGCCTGTGTTATACAGAACAAAATAACCCACACTCAGAGAGGCTGTCTAACCCACCCAAGGTCACACAGCAGGGCTGACGTGAGAATCCGGACAGGCTAGATGTGTCCTTTTTCTACACGCTTGGTGCAGCCTGATTTACTACCACAGAGAGCGTAGAGTCAGACGGGCAAGTTAGCACTTTAGGCTGCCAGTGACTTGAACGCTTTGTGATGGATTTTCAGATGGCAAATGATCCACCAGACCAGGAACTCTTAAGTAAACCCATTTCTCGATGAATGTGGTTTAGCTTGAACTTGTTCCATCTCATCCAGGCTGCATTTTGTCGCCCATGTTTGGGCTGTTAGGCACACTTTTGCTCTCAAGCCCTGTCTAACATTGAGGCCCCTCCCTCAGCCGGCTAGCTAGACTTGCCTCAGGGATGATGAAAGTAAATTAAGATTTACGTAATTGAATAGATTAAATAAGAGTGTGAAATGTAAAAAGGGACAAATATAAATCTTCACGTTTTGGTTTTAAAATATCAGCCCAGAGAATTGTCTTTCTCGGCTAGCCCCAGGGCCCCTTGCCTCAGAGGATGATGGTTTAAACTTTGATAGATGGCATCAGTCCCAGGAGCACGAAGAAACCCTTGTTACGAGCATTCAGTGGGCCTCTGGGTGTTATTTCAGATGCGGAATAATTAGCAATATGCTCAAGAAGCAACAAAGCCTTGAATGGTATTTAGTGACAATTATTCAGCCAAACCAGTGCTTACTATTATAGGGGCTTATTAGCACCAAATTGTTTCGATAGGAAGTGGCATCAGCAGTAAAAATAATGGCTGCAGCATGCTGTGCCAGCCCAGAGTCAGCAGAAAGGGCTGGAGTGTGTGCTCATCTCTTTACATCCCCCAGAAATTCGGGGGACCCACTGGGATGTGTTGGCAGCAAGAGGAACTGACTCAGGTGGCTCAAGGTAGAGAGCAGGTGGGGCTGTTGGCTGCAGAATCACCAGCTTGCTTTTAACTCTTGTTTATGCATTGAGAAGGCTTCTCTGTGTACCTTTGTCCTGCTCTCCTTTGCGATGTGCTGGCACCTCCCATCCCATCTCTCTGTACATTTATACACTGGAAGCGTAGAACCTGAGGACTGGAAGGGACTTCGGAGAAAAGGCCTGTGTTATACAGAACAAAATAACCCACACTCAGAGAGGCTGTCTAACCCACCCAAGGTCACACAGCAGGGCTGACGTGAGAATCCGGACAGGCTAGATGTGTCCTTTTTCTACACGCTTGGTGCAGCCTGATTTACTACCACAGAGAGCGTAGAGTCAGACGGGCAAGTTAGCACTTTAGGCTGCCAGTGACTTGAACGCTTTGTGATGGATTTTCAGATGGCAAATGATCCACCAGACCAGGAACTCTTAAGTAAACCCATTTCTCGATGAATGTGGTTTAGCTTGAACTTGTTCCATCTCATCCAGGCTGCATTTTGTCGCCCATGTTTGGGCTGTTAGGCACACTTTTGCTCTCAAGCCCTGTCTAACATTGAGGCCCCTCCCTCAGCCGGCTAGCTAGACTTGCCTCAGGGATGATGAAAGTAAATTAAGATTTACGTAATTGAATAGATTAAATAAGAGTGTGAAATGTAAAAAGGGACAAATATAAATCTTCACGTTTTGGTTTTTAAAATATCAGCCCAGAGAATTGTCTTTCTCTTTTGCTGAGGACACTAGCCCCATCATTGGGATTCCCCTCCATGAGCGCATCTAAACCTAAGCCCCTCCCCAAGGCCTCACCTCCTGCTCCCCTCCCACTGGGGGTTAGGGCTTTAACTTTGTGGAGGTAGGTTTAGTCCATACAGTCACCTTGTCACATAACATTTGTTAAATGGCCCGTTGTTAAGCTTTTGTTAAGTTCAAATAATATGACATGGGACAAAGAAGTGGTCAGACTTCAATCTTTATGGCTCAGATTATGATTGGACTCCGTGGCTCCCTAATTTACAAAATCTTTTCTAAAATAATATTTGTGATGAGGAATAGAAAGTTCCCCCCGCCCCCAGTTAATTACCCAAGTAAACTTACATGAGATGTAAAGAGTTTTAGGTGGGGTAAATAACCACATCATTTAATTGAAAAGGAAAAATTGTGAATTAGAAAGTGAAAGGAGGGTTTAGCTTCTACCCCACACTAGCAATTTGTTTACAGAGGAGAAATAGTTTCACTCTGGAAGCTGCACCTCGTTGAACGCCTGCTAGCACAGACTCTAGGAAGACTCATGCCGGAAGCCATCCCTACAAAGCGACAATGACAACCTTTGACATCAGAGGCCAAGTGCATCCACACCCTAAACTGGGAGACAGCTCAAGGAAAACTTCCATCTCCTCCCTGGTCCTGACAGCCAGGTTGTAGTCAAGCAATAGTTTTCAAATATTGAGAGTTGCCCCTAGATGCCGTCTTTGATTCAGTTGAAGTTCTATCTGTTTATTTGGCCTCTGCCTGAACTTTTCTTAGTTTTGTATGTTTTAAGTAGCTATGGGAAACACTGTCAAGTTTCAACAGACTGATTTAATGAGCAATCTTTATAGGGAAAAAAAAAAATCAGTTAAGTCACCTAAATGGGACCAGGAACCCTGTGGCAGCTGTCTTGTCAGAGGGCTGATGCCACAGACATGTGCCACACACATGCCCATCAACAGACAGTCCTAGGACACAGCCATCAACTTCACCCACTGTTTATTCCTAGGGACTTTCATTGTCTTCCAGGATTAAAGAGCAACATTATCGAAAAATTATAAATGCTACCTCCGCCAAACATTACAATAGATAAAAATTAAAACAAAAAACGTTCCCATCAGCAACAAAAGGAAACTCTAAGCTATAACCTTTGGAAAGTGCTGGTCAGAGAACGAAGGACGATCCCAAGATTCTGCTCAACTTGGTGCATTATGAAAGGATTAGAATGCCCTCCACTCATGTCATTTTTCCCAAGAAACACCATCTGAAGTTGGGAGTGGGCCAAAGGAAGGACAAAGGAAACACACCTGTGAAATGTATTCATTGTTTCCCATGTAGGGAGAGGCAGATGAGAGCTCGGCTGTCATTCCAAGGGTGAGTGTGTAAGGAGGAGGGAAAGAGACTCCCCCCCCACCACCATGGCTCCACCAGAAACTGGAAAAAACAGAACAGTACCATGATGCTAATTATCCCTTGTAATGAAGAAAGATTTATACAAACAGAAGATAAATATGTAGAAAACACACAAGCGAAGATCTGCTAGAAAACTGGAGGATGTAAAGGAATAAAGATACAAATGAAGGACTAACTATAAACCCTCTGAAACCAGGAGGAGGACACTCACACCCCAAACAAAGAAAACAGAGCTTATACAGGAAAACAGCAAAAAGACTTGAAGTGAAACAAAAGGTAACAATACAGAATTAAGATCATATAAACTTTTTATATAAATAAAAGTTAGTGGTATACATTTTCCCATTAAAATAAAAGTGTTTACATTGTGGGGATCCAAAACCCCCAACATGATGCAATAAACTCACCTTTAAAAAGTGAATTTTCAGTAAGTGAAGGAGAAAGCCATTCTTACATGTGGGCGAAGAGCAGGTACAGAGCAGGAATCTGCCAGGTATGTTCCAGAGGTAGCACGGAGGCCACTGCTGCTGAACTGGAGTAACCAAGAAGGAAATGGTGGGAGATGATCTCAGCGAGGTGACGGAGAATTAAACCATCACATGTCGTATGTCCATAGTAACGATTTGGGGTTTTACTATGACGTGGCAAGACCCTGGAGGCTTTTGGATGGAGAAAGGCCACACATTGAATTTTGTCAGCATCATGTTGCCTTCTGCATTGAGAATAGGCCCTGAGTGATAAGGAATAAGCCACAAACTAAAAAGGGGCTCTTGAAATAAACCATGATGGTGGCGTGGACCTGGGTGGTAGCAGTGGGGGTGGTGAGAAGTGGTCAGAGTCTAAGTATATAGTGACATTAGCACCAACAGGATTTTCACAAGTGGAGGAGTTGGCTTCAGCTGAGGAGTAGACAGCTCATCCATCAAAACTGGAGAAAAGAAATAAGTTAGTAGGTATGTAGAAGGAACGTTAGGCAGAGCCATGAGTGTTCATGAGTGCCCTGTTCTCAACAAAATGGGAAACAAGGTTACTGGCCAATAGTAGGATGAAGGAGGAGGTCTTAGAGGTTTGAGGGAGGTGTTTGAAGTAGTCATCTAAGACAATGGAGAAAGTGGATGGACTAGAGAAATATGGTTGCTTACCTGCTCACCCTGCTCGTCTGCAGTCCTCACCATTACACACTCCCAGTCAGCCTTCCCATCCATGGAACAAACCCAGTGGAAAGTGGACCCTCATGAATAACAGCAATTGACAGCTCTCTAGAAAATCAGCCTAGCCCCTCATTTACTAAACACGGTGAAAACCATAGAGACTCAAACTAGCCAGTCAACAGACTTCTAATTGGCAACACTCAGTGTTAGAAGGAAAAGTTTTAGAAGGGAGTTATTTTGAACCTAAATCCTGTGATTAATTATACTATCAGTCAAGTGGAAAGGGAGAGGAAAAGGCATTCTGAAACATTCTGAAACTTAAAATTTACCTCCTATGGTCCCTTTCTGAGGAGGCTGAATATTTACTCCAGAAAAACATGAGTAGAAGCCAAGAAAGAAGATGTAAGTAACAAGAAATGGATAAATGTAAATAAAAGACATTCCAGAATGACAGCTATGCAGCAGGCCAAAATTAAACAGAAATACGCAAAAAAGAAAAAAAAAATCAAAAGTTATGTTTTCCTGAAAGAAAACAGAACTGAATCAAGCAATAGAATGATTAAGTGGCTAGAGGGTTATAACAACATGGTAAAGAAAGTATGTATTTCTTTTCTCAGCAAGAGAAAAGAAAGTCCATTAAAGGCTTTAGGGAAAGCAAACATACAGGAACAACTCACAATCCAGATGGGAGGCAAAACAAAAGGAAGCATAGATTTAAGCTATCGATGAGGCATAAGGGACAATCCTCTCAACCTGGGTGTTGAAAGAAGTCTGTATTGAGTGCTACATGGTTTGTGATGTTGGGCCTGTGTGTCTGTCAGGGCTCCACCAAATAAACAAAACCAGGAACAGAGATTTTTTTGCAAGGAATTGGGATATACAAATATGGGAGCTGGCTAGGCAAGTCCAAAATCCAAGCCATCCGGAAGGGCAGCTGGGCCTCTTGGATGTGAACTGAAGCTGCTGTCCACAGGCAGAATTTCTTCTTCAGGGAAGCCTCAATTCAGATCTTAAGTCCTTTCAATTCATTGATTATCTGTGACAATTATCTGTGACAATCTCTACTTAAAGCTAATCAATTATGGATTTTAATGGAATCTGCAAAATACCTTCACAGCAGCACCTAGAGTTGTATCTGATTGACTCTCTGGGAATTGCAGCCTAATTAGGCTGATACATCAGACAGCCATAGTGTATAAAGAAGGGATTGGGCCCGAGATCACTGTCCAACTCTGTAATAAATAAGACTGCATGGTCACAATACTGTGAAGTGCGTTTGGTGGTTTTGCAGCTTCCAGAATGAGCCTTTAGATGAATAACTGTCGGTGTTTTTGCAAGGCAGAATTTAAATGTCATCAACACTGTCAATGTCAAGATACGAACAAAGATACAAAAGGATATCAAGATGCTTGGAGAAGGACAGTTATAGTAGAAATAACTGGGATGTTGGCGGGGGCGGGTAGCTGCTCATAACCTCATCATTCCACGGTTGAGGGCTGGCTCCCTTGCTGGCTCAGACTATAAAGAGCCTGCAGTGCAGGAGACCTGGGTTCTGTCCCTGGCTTGGGAAGATCCTCTGGAGAAGGGAGTGGCTACCAGTAGCCCAGTCTTCTTGCTGGAGAATCCTATGGACAGAGGGGCCTGGCGGGTGCAGTCCATGGTGTCACAAAAAGTCAGAAGTGACTTGAGTGACATTCACGTCAATAAATTATGGAGTATTCAGATCATGGAACACTTTGCTATGCAGTTTAAAAACATGATATACCCTCTCTCTTCTAATCTGAGAATTCCAAATTATACTCAAACAAAAGGAAGCATAGATTTAAGCTATCGATGAGGCATAAGGGACAATCCTCTCAACCTGGGTGTTGAAAGAAGTCTGTATTGAGTGCTACATGGTTTGTGATGTTGGGCCTGTGTGTCTGTCAGGGCTCCACCAAATAAACAAAACCAGGAACAGAGATTTTTTTGCAAGGAATTGGGATATACAAATATGGGAGCTGGCTAGGCAAGTCCAAAATCCAAGCCATCCGGAAGGGCAGCTGGGCCTCTTGGATGTGAACTGAAGCTGCTGTCCACAGGCAGAATTTCTTCTTCAGGGAAGCCTCAATTCAGATCTTAAGTCCTTTCAATTCATTGATTATCTGTGACAATTATCTGTGACAATCTCTACTTAAAGCTAATCAATTATGGATTTTAATGGAATCTGCAAAATACCTTCACAGCAGCACCTAGAGTTGTATCTGATTGACTCTCTGGGAATTGCAGCCTAATTAGGCTGATACATCAGACAGCCATAGTGTATAAAGAAGGGATTGGGCCCGAGATCACTGTCCAACTCTGTAATAAATAAGACTGCATGGTCACAATACTGTGAAGTGCGTTTGGTGGTTTTGCAGCTTCCAGAATGAGCCTTTAGATGAATAACTGTCGGTGTTTTTGCAAGGCAGAATTTAAATGTCATCAACACTGTCAATGTCAAGATACGAACAAAGATACAAAAGGATATCAAGATGCTTGGAGAAGGACAGTTATAGTAGAAATAACTGGGATGTTGGCGGGGGCGGGTAGCTGCTCATAACCTCATCATTCCACGGTTGAGGGCTGGCTCCCTTGCTGGCTCAGACTATAAAGAGCCTGCAGTGCAGGAGACCTGGGTTCTGTCCCTGGCTTGGGAAGATCCTCTGGAGAAGGGAGTGGCTACCAGTAGCCCAGTCTTCTTGCTGGAGAATCCTATGGACAGAGGGGCCTGGCGGGTGCAGTCCATGGTGTCACAAAAAGTCAGAAGTGACTTGAGTGACATTCACGTCAATAAATTATGGAGTATTCAGATCATGGAACACTTTGCTATGCAGTTTAAAAACATGATATACCCCTCTCTCTTCTAATCTGAGAATTCCAAATTATACTCAAGTGGAAAAGTAAAACACAGATCCATGTATTTAGTGCACAAAGTTTATACCTACACATAGAGTTTTTCTGGACCATGGCTATATTAAGAATACACATTCACACATATATACAAATATATGTGTGTATGTCTGTTTATACATATATATATATATATATGCTTAAGATACCCAGGAAAGGAAACTTATTTCTATGCTGATACTTTGTTTGTTTGTTAATTTTGGCCTCTTTTATTGTTTTTTTTTTAATTTATTTTCATCCATCTTTATTCTATGTCCTGTGTGGGCCTCCCATCACAGTGGCCTCTCTTAGTGCAGAGCACCAACTCTGGGCACATGCACTGCAGAGCGCTGACTCATAATTGGACACACTGGTCCAGCCACTCCACGGCTTGTGGGATCTTCCCGGGCCAGGGATTGAACCGGTGCCCATTGGCGGACTCTCTACCCTTTGGACCACCAGGGAAGCCCTATGCTGATACTTTTATGGAAAGGATTTGGGGTTCATGGAGGAAGAGAAGCTTTCAGTTTTCATTTTTGGTACCATTTGGATTTTTAAAAATTATGTACGGTAATACACTTATTATTTTAAGGTTGCTAATTAGTGTTATCTGAGTGACAAGATTAAAAATCATTTTAATTTCCTTCCTATTTTCCAGGTTAAAAAATATACACATAACCTAACAACTATTACTTTATTATTTTTAATTTTTTAATCTTTTTTTTTTTATTGAAGTATAGTGGATTTGCAATGTTCTGTTAGCTTCAGGTATAACTTGAGGGCTGGCTCCTTGCTGGCTCAGACTATAAAGAGCCTGCAGTGCAGGAGACCTGGGTTCTGTCCCTGGCTTGGGAAGATCCTCTGGAGAAGGGAGTGGCTACCAGTAGCCCAGTCTTCTTGCTGGAGAATCCTATGGACAGAGGGGCCTGGCGGGTGCAGTCCATGGTGTCACAAAAAGTCAGAAGTGACTTGAGTGACATTCACGTCAATAAATTATGGAGTATTCAGATCATGGAACACTTTGCTATGCAGTTTAAAAACATGATATACCCCTCTCTCTTCTAATCTGAGAATTCCAAATTATACTCAAGTGGAAAAGTAAAACACAGATCCATGTATTTAGTGCACAAAGTTTATACCTACACATAGAGTTTTTCTGGACCATGGCTATATTAAGAATACACATTCACACATATATACAAATATATGTGTGTATGTCTGTTTATACATATATATATATATATATGCTTAAGATACCCAGGAAAGGAAACTTATTTCTATGCTGATACTTTGTTTGTTTGTTAATTTTGGCCTCTTTTATTGTTTTTTTTTTAATTTATTTTCATCCATCTTTATTCTATGTCCTGTGTGGGCCTCCCATCACAGTGGCCTCTCTTAGTGCAGAGCACCAACTCTGGGCACATGCACTGCAGAGCGCTGACTCATAATTGGACACACTGGTCCAGCCACTCCACGGCTTGTGGGATCTTCCCGGGCCAGGGATTGAACCGGTGCCCATTGGCGGACTCTCTACCCTTTGGACCACCAGGGAAGCCCTATGCTGATACTTTTATGGAAAGGATTTGGGGTTCATGGAGGAAGAGAAGCTTTCAGTTTTCATTTTTGGTACCATTTGGATTTTTAAAAATTATGTACGGTAATACACTTATTATTTTAAGGTTGCTAATTAGTGTTATCTGAGTGACAAGATTAAAAATCATTTTAATTTCCTTCCTATTTTCCAGGTTAAAAAATATACACATAACCTAACAACTATTACTTTATTATTTTTAATTTTTTAATCTTTTTTTTTTTATTGAAGTATAGTGGATTTGCAATGTTCTGTTAGCTTCAGGTATACAGCAAAATGATTCATACACATATATGATTTATACATATAAATATATACATAAAATGATTTTATACATATGTATGTATGTATATATTTATATTCTTTTTCCCCTTAATTTATTATAAGATATTGAGTGTAGTTCCCTGTGCTATATATAGTAGTAGGTCCTTATTGGTTATCTATTTTATATGTAGTAGCTTGTATTTGTTAATCCCTAATATGCCTTAGCCTCTTTCCCCTTTGGTAACCAAAGTTTTCTGTATCTGTGAGTCTATTTCTGTTTTGTAAATAAGTTCATTTGTAACATTCTTTTTAGATTCCACATATAAGCAACATCACATATTTGTCTTTCTATTGTCTGACTTCCCTCACTTAGTATGACGATCTCTGGGTCCATCCACGTTGCCACAAATGGCATTATTCCATTCTTCTTTAGGGCCAAGTAATATTACATTGTATGTATATGCCACATCTTTTTCACCGATTCATCTGTTGATGGACATTTACTTTGCTTCCATGTCTTGGGTGTTGTGAATAGTGCTGCTTTGAAACAAATGTTACTTTACAATGTTTACTGAACACATACTATGTGCTTGGCAGTCTGGGAAGCCTGGTCGTGCAAAGGTCATGCAAAGATCGTGAAGAATGTGGGCCCGGCAGGAGTGAGAGACGTGTATTCAAGCAGGATATCATAAAATGTTGTGAAGGAACGAAGACATGAGCACAGGTGTGCTGGGAGCCCTGGTGCACCAGACAACAGAAAGCTCCAGTTACAGTGGGGCGAGCACTCTTGTCTCAGGTGGTCAGGGGGAGCAGGGCCAGCAGCCTCTGGAGAGAGGGGGCGGGCGGGGGACTGGACGACGAACTTCAGTCTCTCCCCCGTGAAGTGGTGAGTAGACCTTACCTCGCAGATTGCATCCAGAAGTGAAATGGTGTCTGTAACAAGCCTGGCAGGTGGTGGCATTTGCCTCTCAGTGCTTTTCTCCTTCCTCTGACTCAGACCAGAAGCTGAGAAACTGCACCAGGTAGAGGTTCCCCCCGACCTTTTTCTTCCTACATAAAACGCTAACAAAAACCCCGACGTAAATGACGGGCTGGGTAGAAGCAGAGGAGAGACGGGAGCCCAGATCTCCTGGCACCAAGAGAAGACGTGACGGCTGCTCCTACGAGCAGAGACACTTCATCGTCTCCACGTTTCCACGTGTTGTGGCGGGACCGTAGGAGGCGGAGCAGAGAGCAGGTGGCTCACAGAGGGACAGAGCACAGGCTGCGTTAGGCTGCTGGAAGGCCGAGCTCCAGCTCTGCAGTGAGTTGTCCACTCTGTGACCCAGGAACCCAGGCTTCACTTACCTCGTCCAGGCCTCCCGTCCTCCTCAGTATCAGTCCAGTCAGTGACGAGCAGACGTCTCTGACCTTCAAATCAAGATGAGCTACTTACGAATGCGTAAGTAGCTCAGGAACTATTACAAGAGTAATACATGTAATGTGTATTAAGGCTACTAGTTAGTGTTATCTGAGTGACAGGATTAATAACATGTATCATCACTTCCCAGGTGGCTCAGTGGTAAAGAATCTGCCTGCCAATACAGGAAACACAGGTTCGATCCCTGGGTTGGGAAGATCCCCTGGAAGAGGAAATGGCAACCCACTCCAATATTCTTGCCTGGGGTAATCCTACACTCAGAGGAGACTGGCAGGCTGCTGCCCGTAGCATTGCAAAGAGTCAAACATGACTGAACAGCTGTAGCACGAATTCGCACAGTGCAGGGAAGGTGGGAGCTTCAACAGCCAAAGACATGCTAAGAGCTCTTAAATTCATAAGGAATTCTGAGGGTAGGAGCTAATGAAATAATTGGCACCACACTTCTCAAGGGCAGCCAGAGAGGAGCTTGCACCTAGGAGCCAGCCAGGTCTCTGCACCAGCTCAACTGACGAGGGGGCCTCTTTAAACTCTTCTCAGTAATCAACTAAATTATAGATCACCCTGTAAAGAAGCGTTCCAAATGAATGCTCACTAAACGTTGTGCTGTGTAATTTGTGCTCCATAAAAACCTAGGGCTAAAATTTAGCTGTGCTCTTTATTAAACCAAAAAACCATCCTTTTTACTAAAAAGTGAGTGAAGATTTGTCGGGGTATATGCTTGCTCCAGGTTTTTTTTTTAAGTTTATTTATTTTATTCTTTGTCTATTCTGGGTTTTCACTGCTCAGGCTCTTCGCTAGTTGCAGGGAGTGGGGGCTACTCTCTGGTTAAGGTGAGCAGGCTTCTTGTTGTGGTGACTTCTCTTGTTGTGGAACTCAGGCTCTAGCGCACACAGGCTTCAGTAGTTGCAGCACATGGGCTCAATAGTTGCAGCTCCGTGGTTCATGGGTTTAGCTGCTTGCAGCACGTGGGATCTTCCCGGATCAGGGATCGAACCCATGTCTCCTGCATTGGCAAGCGAACTCCTTACCCCGGAGCTACCAGGGAAGCCCAGTTTGTTTGTTTTTTTTTGCTTTTTTTAAATATTTTTTTTAACTTCATGCCACGAGCTTTTTCTTAGTTATGTATTATTTTTATCCATCTTTATTCTTTGGCCTGTGTGGGCCTCTCATTGCAGTGGCCTCTCTCACCGCAGAGCATTGCCTCTGGCCGCATGTGCTCCAGAGCGCTGGCTGGTAATTGGACACACCGGTTCAGCCGTTCCGCGGCACGTGGGATCTTCCAGGGCCAGAGAATGTACCAGTGCCCCTTGCACTGCAAGGTGGACTCTTTATCCACTGGACCACCAGGGAAGCCCTCGCTCCAGTTCTTTATGCTTAAAGAAAATTTAACTCCTGGGCTGTCACAGACCTTGATCCGGTAGAATGCATAGCGCATTCATCTCCCATCATAGGGCTTCAGCTATACCTGCTACCTAAATAGGTACCCACCCTAAAGGAGTAATACATGTATGTTTCCTACTTTTCCAGGCAAGAATACTGGAGTGAGTTGCCATTTCCTCCTCCAGAGGGCCTTCTCAACCCAGGGATCAAACCCGCATCTCTTGTGTCTCTTGCCTTGGCTGGTGAATTCTTTACCACTAGCGCCTGCTTCTCTGGTGACTCAGATGGTAAAGAATCTGCCTATTATGCAGGAGACAAGGGTTCAGTCCCTTGTCAGAGGATCAGGAAGATCCTCTGGAGAATGGAATGACTAGTTACCCACTCCAGTATTCTTGCCCAGAGAATCCCATGGACAGAAGAACCTGGTTGGCCACAGTCCATGGGGTTGAAAAGAGTTGGACATGACTGAGTGATGAAGCATACATTCAGGTATAATAACTAGTCAAAGAACAGTTGAACATTTTGCCTTTTAAATCTTTTTTTAATTTTTGGCTGCACTGGGTCTTACTTGTAGCATGTGGAATCTAGTGGGATAGAACCCAGGCCCCATGCATTGAAAGTATGGAGTGTTAGCCACTGGACCACCAGGAAAGTACCTGACTCTTACATCTTTTGAGAGGTTCTTGGTGTGAGATCCTTGGAGTCCAGATTATTCCTGAATCAGCTGGTGGCCTTGTCTTTTGTAATGAATGTTCCCTTCTGTCGTAAGACAAAATTTGCTGTCAACAAGAGGTCAGCTTCTTAATGGGGAATTCAATATCTTTATACTCTAGTCCCAGAAATCACACATGGGCATCTCTGTTATCTTCTGTACCCTCCCTTTGATGTCATCAGCCAGCAGTGTGTCCCATCACCACTTGGAGCTGGAAGGGAATCTGAAGAGTGAACAGTCTTAGGGGGGTGGTGTGTGAATAAGGGCCGAATGGAATGGGGATCGTGCAGGCCACTGGCACAGCCACCCAGTGTCTGTCTGATGGAGTAGCCACTGTCTTCCCCACCCCCGTGCGGAGCTCCCGCCTCCACCCAAACATCCATGAGTCAGGCAACCCGGAAGCTGGTATGTTGGGATCTACCAGCCAGTCTTCCCACCAGCAACTTGTCAACCTTTCACTTTGGTGATTCCTCTGCCCTTGTGCCCCATGCAGTGTTTGGAACGTGTAGCAGCCATATATAATCCATCATAGACACCACTGCCACCCACTCCCTTCCACAAATTTAGCTTCATGGTACTGGATGGCCCATCAGGTTGGCAAGCCACGGGCCAAGCTCTTGCCCTTCAGCTTTGCTACTTGACTGCTTGACACTGTTGAATTAAAAAAAAAAAATAGTCATGACCCCAAAGTTGAAAGTGATGTTTTGTTTGGTGGGAATTTTTAGGACTCCATCTGGGAGAAAATGCCCTGGAGACAGCATCTCAAGCAACTCTGAGAAGCCGGAGGGTACAGGTGGCTGGTGTGTGTGTGGGGTCAGGTTATTTAGAAACTTGTAACAAGGAGCAGGTAGCCTGAACATCAAAAAATTATTGTTAATCAAGGAAAATCTGATATCTCAAGTTAGGGAATTTAGCACTTTTCTGTGTGTGGGCTCATGACATCATCCCTTTCATATGTATCTCGATTATCCTGTGTTTTGATTTTTCCCATCCTTAATTCCACTCACCAAAGGGAGTGGCTTAGAGAGTGGAGCAATCTGAGAGCTGCTGGATTGCAGGTGTTGTTTTCCTGGGTGCCCTCTGGGCTCAGAAATTCGTATTAGGAGGGACAGAATCCCTGATGGCCGGTGACATCCTCATTTATTGATATGGCAGGAAATACTCCATTTCTCAATGCGTGGCAGTATTCCTGGTTGATTCACTCCAGGAAACTAGGAGTCTGAAGAGTTTCCTTGGAACAAATGCAAGCCGGAAGACAGACACACCCTACCCTCCCTCCTAGCTGTCCACTTGGCCTGGCTTTCCTCTGGGAAGGAACCCTCCAGATGCCTCCAGCTTGATTTACTCCTTCCAGAAGCCTCTGACCCAGGAAAAGGTTGTTAATGGGAAATTCAATCCCATCTCTTACGGTTTCCTCCTGCTCCCACCTCTGTGGGGGAGTGGTCATGTTGAGGCTGTTACCGCTGGTGGCCATGGAAACAGAATAATTGACATAGCAGTGTGAAAGTCATAAACTTAATGAAACTATAGTTTTTATTGCACTCCACCCTCATCTCTGATTAAATCAGATCTGCATAATGAGGAGATATTAAAATTTCCAAGTTTCTCATTTTCTCTTGCCTGTCAGTAGGAAGAAAGCTGTGTAGTGAGAGAACCCTGCTGGTGGGCTGGGGACATCAGGGCTCTAGATTCTGCTGAAAAATGTTTTTTAATCGATTGGTACTGGCTGGCCCACAAAGCAAAGCTACCTTTTGAGAAACCGTGGGGTTCTGACTCCATGGAGATATGACTGTTTTCCTCTGGTGGATAGAGACTTTGTGGAGGTTGCTGGGTACCAGGCACGGATGGGTCAGAGCATCAGGCAGATGTGGTGGTTCAAGAACAGGTCCACAGCACTGCCAGGGCTGTGTGAGAATGGGGAATCCCTTTTCTCTCCTCCTCTTCTTTCCTGAATGACTCTCTCCTTTTCTCTCTTTTTCCAGTTTAAGCAACAGGTAAGTAAGGATGATGTAGTGAGTGTCAGGGTGAAGAAGTGAGATGGGGGAAAAGAGTCAATTTCAGGGCCCCATTCATCCTGTATGAAGACTTCTTGGCAAAGGAAGCCTGACATTCACTTGCTCCAGTGAAAAAGGAATGACTCCAAACAAAAAATGACTAGCCGTCCTGGGGAAGGAAATGGCAGCCCACTCCAGTGTTCTTGCCTGGGAAATCCCAAGGACAGAACAGCCACGGAGTCACGGGAGTCAGACACGACTTAGCAACGACACCACCACCACCAGATAGAGAAGATCTGGTACATGTGCAGTGTGATGCTATTTAGCCAGAAAAGAGAGTTAAATGTTGCCATTTGTGACAACATGGATGGATTCAGGGGTCAATGAAATAAGTGAGACAGAGAAAGACAAATATTATGTGATCATACGTCTACATGGAATCCAAAAACTAGACAAACAAGACAAAATAGAAATAGGCTCGTCGATACAGAGAATAAATTTGTAGTTGTCAGAGAGGAGGGTGGTGGGGGTTTGGGGAAAATAGGTAAAGGGGATTAAGAGATCCAAACTTTCAGTTATAAAATAAGTATGTCATGGAGATATAATGTATAGCATTGGGAATATCGTTAATAATATTGTAATAACTCTGTATAGTGACAGATGGTAAGTAGATTTACTGTGGTGATCACTTTGTAATGTACAAAAATACTAAATCACTATGATCTACAGCTGAAACTAATATAATATTTATAGTTTAGTTATAAGAAGAAAAAAATGACTAGCTATGGAGTTGCTTTACATTAGGTTTGGATCCTTGATTTTAATTGTCAGTAGATATTGGAGGTAGTTGCCTTCTATTAATGGATGAAGAAGCCTACACCTCAGAGACATGGAGGAGATCTTCCAAGGTGACACAGCCAGGAGCTGATCGTCTTGGCCTTCTATGAGATGAACTAGCCACAGATGACCTCTGTGTGTAGGTCACTAGGTTGTTTCTTCACTGTAGGCTGAGCTCCATTAGCTCAAAAGCTCACTGGTGCCAAACTCAGATTTCTTTTCTTTTTTTTTTTTCCTCCTTTTTTTTTTGCGGGGAGGGGTTGTTGGGGAGGAAGGAGGGCGGGCAGGCCACTTCTATTGGTCTTTCATTTATCTATTTTCATCCATATTTGTTCTTTGGCCCGTGTGGGCCTCCCATCGCAGTGGCCTCTCTCGTTGCAGAGCACCGGCTCTGGGCGCATGCGCTCCAGAGCTCTGGCTCGGTAATTGGACACACCGGTCCAGCCACTCCGTGGCACGTGGGATCTTCCCAGGCCAGGGATCGAACCGGCGCCCCTTGCACTGCAAGGTGGTGTCTTTACCCACTGGACCACCAGGGAAGCCCCTCAGATTTCTTTTTTTTAACACATGCATTGCTGTTTCTTTTCTGTGTAAATGAAACTGAATAATAAATGGGATGTACGTCCAGATAAGCTAATAACAAATAGGCAGAGAAAGAAGAGGTTCTGATTATACAGACAGGAAGGGGGTTGTCGCCAACCTGGCATATTTGGAGAAATGGCCCACGTTCAGAGAGGAAGACGGACTCAGGCCGAGAGGAAAATGAAGGAGACAGAGAAATGAAAGGAGACAGTGAAGGGGATGTGTGGTCATGGTGCTTGTCTCAGGTGTCTATGTGTGCATGTGCTTGTTGCGTCGGCTTCTCTGTGACCCCATGGACTGTAGCCCACCAGGCTCCGCTGACCACGGGATTTCCCAGGCAAGAACACTGGAGTGGGTTGTCCTGCCCTCCTGCAGGGGATCTTTCGGATGCAGGGATCAAACCCAGGTACTAGTTGCTGAAACTAAAAATTTATAGTTTAGTTATAAGAACAAAAATGACTAGCTATGGAGTTGCTTTACATTAGGTTTGGATCCTTGATTTTAATTGTCAGTAGATATTGGAGGTAGTTGCCTTCTATTAATGGATGAAGAAGCCTACACCTCAGAGACATGGAGGAGATCTTCCAAGGTGACACAGCCAGGAGCTGATCGTCTTGGCCTTCTATGAGATGAACTAGCCACAGATGACCTCTGTGTGTAGGTCACTAGGTTGTTTCTTCACTGTAGGCTGAGCTCCATTAGCTCAAAAGCTCACTGGTGCCAAACTCAGATTTCTTTTCTTTTTTTTTTTTCCTCCTTTTTTTTTTGCGGGGAGGGGTTGTTGGGGAGGAAGGAGGGCGGGCAGGCCACTTCTATTGGTCTTTCATTTATCTATTTTCATCCATATTTGTTCTTTGGCCCGTGTGGGCCTCCCATCGCAGTGGCCTCTCTCGTTGCAGAGCACCGGCTCTGGGCGCATGCGCTCCAGAGCTCTGGCTCGGTAATTGGACACACCGGTCCAGCCACTCCGTGGCACGTGGGATCTTCCCAGGCCAGGGATCGAACCGGCGCCCCTTGCACTGCAAGGTGGTGTCTTTACCCACTGGACCACCAGGGAAGCCCCTCAGATTTCTTTTTTTTAACACATGCATTGCTGTTTCTTTTCTGTGTAAATGAAACTGAATAATAAATGGGATGTACGTCCAGATAAGCTAATAACAAATAGGCAGAGAAAGAAGAGGTTCTGATTATACAGACAGGAAGGGGATTGTCGCCAACCTGGCATATTTGGAGAAATGGCCCACGTTCAGAGAGGAAGACGGACTCAGGCCGAGAGGAAAATGAAGGAGACAGAGAAATGAAAGGAGACAGTGAAGGGGATGTGTGGTCATGGTGCTTGTCTCAGGTGTCTATGTGTGCATGTGCTTGTTGCGTCGGCTTCTCTGTGACCCCATGGACTGTAGCCCACCAGGCTCCGCTGACCACGGGATTTCCCAGGCAAGAACACTGGAGTGGGTTGTCCTGCCCTCCTGCAGGGGATCTTTCGGATGCAGGGATCAAACCCAGGTCTCTCGTATCTCCTGCCTTGGCAGGCAGCTTCTTCGCCACTGAGCCACCTGGCAAGCCCCGTGGTCTCAGGAGAGGTGGTTGTATGTAATGTTTTGAGGGGGCAGTGTGCAAGAAGACTTCTGTGTTTGGAGAGAAAAGCCAAGAAGCCAAGCAGAGGAAGATTATAAAATAGGGGTCAGCATCCACGAGCCTCATAAGAAAGCCGAGGCTGGTCTCAGCATCCCTTCCACTCTGGTGGGTTTGGGAAGAACCAAGGCAGCCCTGGAGAGGTGCTGACTGCTCACCATACTCCAGTGGTGGCCACGCCATCACCTGAGACACTGACAACACGTGGAGCCTACAAGCAACATGTCCAATTGTTTTAAAAATAGCAGCCTCAAAAAAAAAAAAAGGCAACCTCAGAGTTAGGGTCAGTGCATGTGGGGAGACTGGGCCGGGGGCATGGAGGTCCAGGATGCGGTGGTCTGCCTGCAGGAATCAGAGAGGCAGCCCTGGGCACCTAGGCTGAGTACAGGAAGTTCACCCCTCCAAGTGTGGTAACAGCCAGCAGCTCGTCACAGGGGAAGAGGCCAGGTCTGGAGGGATAAACAGAAGTAAATGGATGAAATTTAAAGAAATACTGAACAAGGAATTCCTCTATTTAGACTCTTTAAGGACACGGTTGATTCCAGAATCTATGGAGTACTTTCACAGTAGATCACAGGATAGAAGAGATGCTGGCTAGAAATTTAGAGATCTCTGAAAACACAGACCAAACAGAATTTTTCATTGTCTGCCTGTTAATCTCAAGATGCTGCCCCAGCCTCCCTGCCAAAAGCTGATCTCTATATCTTCCTCCCCGTTTGACCCCGGGAGACGTAGAGAAAGCTCCTTTGTGTTCTATCTCTTCACTGAAGACTCTAAACACCTCTGGCTAAAACCCCCAAAGAGTGTGGTCATGGTGCTTGTCTCAGGTGTCTATGTGTGCATGTGCTTGTTGCGTCGGCTTCTCTGTGACCCCATGGACTGTAGCCCACCAGGCTCCGCTGACCACGGGATTTCCCAGGCAAGAACACTGGAGTGGGTTGTCCTGCCCTCCTGCAGGGGATCTTTCGGATGCAGGGATCAAACCCAGGTCTCTCGTATCTCCTGCCTTGGCAGGCAGCTTCTTCGCCACTGAGCCACCTGGCAAGCCCCGTGGTCTCAGGAGAGGTGGTTGTATGTAATGTTTTGAGGGGGCAGTGTGCAAGAAGACTTCTGTGTTTGGAGAGAAAAGCCAAGAAGCCAAGCAGAGGAAGATTATAAAATAGGGGTCAGCATCCACGAGCCTCATAAGAAAGCCGAGGCTGGTCTCAGCATCCCTTCCACTCTGGTGGGTTTGGGAAGAACCAAGGCAGCCCTGGAGAGGTGCTGACTGCTCACCATACTCCAGTGGTGGCCACGCCATCACCTGAGACACTGACAACACGTGGAGCCTACAAGCAACATGTCCAATTGTTTTAAAAATAGCAGCCTCAAAAAAAAAAAAAAGGCAACCTCAGAGTTAGGGTCAGTGCATGTGGGGAGACTGGGCCGGGGGCATGGAGGTCCAGGATGCGGTGGTCTGCCTGCAGGAATCAGAGAGGCAGCCCTGGGCACCTAGGCTGAGTACAGGAAGTTCACCCCTCCAAGTGTGGTAACAGCCAGCAGCTCGTCACAGGGGAAGAGGCCAGGTCTGGAGGGATAAACAGAAGTAAATGGATGAAATTTAAAGAAATACTGAACAAGGAATTCCTCTATTTAGACTCTTTAAGGACACGGTTGATTCCAGAATCTATGGAGTACTTTCACAGTAGATCACAGGATAGAAGAGATGCTGGCTAGAAATTTAGAGATCTCTGAAAACACAGACCAAACAGAATTTTTCATTGTCTGCCTGTTAATCTCAAGATGCTGCCCCAGCCTCCCTGCCAAAAGCTGATCTCTATATCTTCCTCCCCGTTTGACCCCGGGAGACGTAGAGAAAGCTCCTTTGTGTTCTATCTCTTCACTGAAGACTCTAAACACCTCTGGCTACCAAAGAGTTCTTCGGTTTTCCCCATACTAGGCAAGTCTGCACTCCTTTGACACCAGTTTAACTCAGCTCAGAAGCTGTCTACCTGGACTTGAGAGTCCGCAGGCTGAGGACTGGGTCCCGAAAGACGGCTCTTACATCAGATGCTGTTGCATGTCAGGATTGTCGCCCACTGGCTATACATTCCAGCTTTCCATAACCCCCTCCTAGGTCACAGTCCGTCTCTGGGCTTGCCCCAGTCCACAGCCTCCACAGTTCACCAACCTGGAAATTCTCTGAAACTCTCCAATCAGACTTTTTAAAGAGGCTCATTACACAGGGATGATTGATTAGATCACTGGCTATTTGATAATTGAACTCCAGCCTCTCCTCTCTCCCCAGAGGTCAGGATGAAGAAGGAACAGGAAAAGCAGGAAGTTCCAATCCCCTGATCACTAGATTGGTTCCCCTGGCAACCAGCCCCTTCCTCTGGGACTTCCCAATAAAGTCACCTCATTAATATAAACTCTGGTTTAGTTGTAGGGGGTCTTGTTATAAATAACAAAAGAAACTTTTATGGCTCTTATCTCTTAGGAAATTCTAAAGGTGTTATTGGGAGCTGTGAACCAGGAACTCTGGGCAAAGACCAAAATCTATGTTTCTTACTAAGGATCACGCTGTTGCAAGAGGCCAGGCGTGGGGAGGGTCTTCCTCGGCTGCATGTGGTGTGCGCTCTTTTGTGTGTCAGATCCCCATGTGCATGCCCCTCACCATCCCTTACTCTGACTCCCGGCCTGCTGTCTGGTCTGGGTCCTACCCAGAAGTCTACCTGATTCCAGGTTCAAGCCCAGCTCACGCAGGTTCATTGGCAGATGCCCATGAAGGAAGGACCTTGATGTTGAGAAAGATTGAGGGCAGAAGGAGAAGGGGACGGCAGAGGATGAGATGGTTAGGTAGCGCCACTGACACGATGGGCATGAATCTGAGCAAACACCAGGAGATGGTGGAGGACAGAGGAGCCGACGTGCTGCAGTCCACGGGGTCGCTCAGAGTTGGATATGACTTAGCAACTGAACAATAATCGTGAGGACAGCATTCTCAATGCCAACATGTTCATTTCTCCAAGTGCCATTCACACGGCCTTGTTTTGTGACACAAGCCTCTAGCGTCAGAAATGATGGTCTCCATAAAAGATGCTGTCCTGCCTGTGATGGTGACTCATCATAATGACACAAGGAGGCACTTGAGAGTCCGAGGCTGAGGACTGGGTCCCGAAGACGGCTCTTACATCATGTTTCAGTCAGGATAGTCGCCCACTGGCTAGACCTTCCAGCTTTCCATAACCCCCTCCTAGACCACAGTCCCTCTCTGGGCTTGCCCCAGTCCACAGCCTCCACAGTTCACCAACCTGGAAATTCTCTGAAACTCTCCAATCAGACTTTTTAAAGAGGCTCATTACACAGGGATGATTGATTAGATCACTGGCTATTTGATAATTGAACTCCAGCCTCTCCTCTCTCCCCAGAGGTCAGGATGAAGAAGGAACAGGAAAAGCAGGAAGTTCCAATCCCCTGATCACTAGATTGGTTCCCCTGGCAACCAGCCCCTTCCTCTGGGACTTCCCAATAAAGTCACCTCATTAATATAAACTCTGGTTTAGTTGTAGGGGGTCTTGTTATAAATAACAAAAGAAACTTTTATGGCTCTTATCTCTTAGGAAATTCTAAAGGTGTTATTGGGAGCTGTGAACCAGGAACTCTGGGCAAAGACCAAAATCTATGTTTCTTACTAAGGATCACGCTGTTGCAAGAGGCCAGGCGTGGGGAGGGTCTTCCTCGGCTGCATGTGGTGTGCGCTCTTTTGTGTGTCAGATCCCCATGTGCATGCCCCTCACCATCCCTTACTCTGACTCCCGGCCTGCTGTCTGGTCTGGGTCCTACCCAGAAGTCTACCTGATTCCAGGTTCAAGCCCAGCTCACGCAGGTTCATTGGCAGATGCCCATGAAGGAAGGACCTTGATGTTGAGAAAGATTGAGGGCAGAAGGAGAAGGGGACGGCAGAGGATGAGATGGTTAGGTAGCGCCACTGACACGATGGGCATGAATCTGAGCAAACACCAGGAGATGGTGGAGGACAGAGGAGCCGACGTGCTGCAGTCCACGGGGTCGCTCAGAGTTGGATATGACTTAGCAACTGAACAATAATCGTGAGGACAGCATTCTCAATGCCAACATGTTCATTTCTCCAAGTGCCATTCACACGGCCTTGTTTTGTGACACAAGCCTCTAGCGTCAGAAATGATGGTCTCCATAAAAGATGCTGTCCTGCCTGTGATGGTGACTCATCATAATGACACAAGGAGGCACTTGGCTCATGAAATCCAGCAGAGCCCTTCAGGGGAGAAATGATCTTCCTGAAGCAGATTCAAGAAAGTCAGTGAGACAGACGTTTCAAGTCGCCGGGCCCCAGACACCTCCCAAATCTGTCTCTTTCTCTGTCCTTGGGTTGGTTCCATGTGCCGCGTCTCACCGAGCACCATATGGCCTCCCCCACGTGCGGTGAGGGCCTCCCTCCCACCCCGGGAGCCCCGGCACACACTCTCAGAGCCCCGGGATCACTCGGGCATGCGTTCAGGGTCTAAAGAAGCCTCCTGTGCAGAACGGAGGCCAGGGACAGATTGCTGGTGGGAGGAGATGTTCTCTTGGTGTCGGCTCCCAATGCTGTTTCCAAGGTCCTCGTTCCAAGAGGGAAATGAATGGGGATTGCCTGAACTACACTCGAGCTGAAACAAATCAGGGTTATTGGCTCTGCAGGGAGAGTTTTCCTTTTGCTCTTTTTCTCCCTAGCTGAGATCTGTGAGTAGGTTAGTGGACTGCGTGCTGACCAACCTGTTCCCACCCTCCCCCCTGCTCTGCTTCACTGGACAGCTCACACAGTGGCCCCAGTCTCTGAGCTCTGGAAACATTCCCGTCCGTGCCCCGCCCCCAACCTAAGGTGGCAGTGACCTCCATGACCCTTATCTTGGCGTCCCAGCACTTTCGTCACCTATGAAACCAATTCCCTGAATACAGCCCCCTCTGTTTGAAGGACCTCTAGTTCTTCCTATTTTTTGGCTGATGAAGTTCTTAAATAAAAGCTAACACTGCACATACTTAACATTATGAATTCATTTGGTCTCCATAACTTTCCCCAGGAAGTGGGTGCTGTCATCCTCCCCCTTTTACAGATGTGGAGACTGCAGAGGTCACATGGTGAATCAGTGGAGCTGGGGTTCAAGACAGGCTCTGAAACCCATGCTCTGAACCCCCAGTGAGACACAGTCAACACACAGACACACACACACACATTAATTTGAATCACAGACTCTTTGATGCAAGAGCACATTATGGCCGTGGTTCTCAAAGTGCAGGTCCAGGACTAGCAGCATTAGCATCACCAACAAACTTAGAAATGTAGGGACTTAGATTGTAGGGACTTCCATGGTGGCTCGGTGGCTAAGACTCCTTGCTCTCACTTCAGGGGCCATGGATTTGATCTCTGGTCAGGAAACTAGATCCTGCATGCCACAACTAACACCCGGCACAGCCCAATAAATAGTTTTTTTTCCTTTTTGAAAGAATGTTTTCACTCCTGACTTACACGCTCCGCCTCTGGCTTACTGAGTCAGAAATGGGGGCAGGGAGAAACCCCTGTGTTTTACCACCTCCGGCAAGTGACTCAGATGCCGAGTAAAGTTTGAGAACCAGCCTGGTTCTATCCTTGAATGTCGAGGTCTTGGAACAGTTCCCGTACGTTGTGGCGCTCTCCTGGGAAACCAGCAGTAGCTGGTCTGACTCCCTCCCCTCTGTTCTGCCTGGCATGGCTCTGTCAAGTGGCTACACACATCCTTCCATCCTGGAAAAGATACTGGTGCTGCAGGCAGGAAGCCAATTCTGACTTCATGATGGAACTTTTTCTTTGACTTGCTTTTTGTTGTTTTTGCTTTTATAATCATATAGAATGGTTTGCCTCAGAGAATCCTGTCCCTCTGCCAGACTGTTAAACTAAAGCCCCTTTGTTCAGAACCCTGTCCACCTGTGGATAGTAGGAGGGGAGATATTAACACATCCCCTGCCGTTCTAGGAGATGTTTGCAGGATTAATGGCCTTTTTACTGTGCTTCCTCACTTCCCTGTATCTTTAATCTATTAAAAAAAAAAAACTGGGATCCAGACCCTGATAAGATGGTTATTTTGAGATGCTAGCTTGCCATCTTCTCAGTCAAAGTCGTTTTCCTTGCCTCAGCACCTTGTGTCTCAGATTCATGTTTGCTCATCAGCTGCCTTAAAATAAAGCATTTAGCCTGGATTATCAAACTGGATCCAGCATAACTGTCAGAGTCCTTAGAGGGGAAAGAGGCAGGCAAATGAGTCAGAGCAGGAGATGAAAGAAAGGGACACAAGCCAAGGAGTGTAAGCCATGCTAGAAGCCGGAAGAAGCATGGAAATCTGTCGTCTCACAAAGCCTCTAGAAGGAAGCCCTGCTGACATGAGTCCACTGAAATCTCTTTGGTACCTCTGACCTCCAGAACTATAGTGTAGTGAGTTTGTACGGATCTGAGCTCCGAGTTTATGGTAACTTGTTATAGTAGCATCAAGAAACACTTGTTCCCTAAAAGACACTCTGGGGCAGCTGTGGTTCTAACCACCCTTTTCTGCTCACTTCTCACACCCCTTCCTCTCCCAGTCTTGGCCTAGCTCTGTATGTGTGTGTGCGTGTATGTGTGTATGTGTGTGTGCGCACATGCACACTAGGTCTTCACTGCGGCGCGTCGGCTTCTCCAGTTGCTGCACTCTGTTGCCCTGCGGCCTGTTGAATCTTAGTCCCCTGAGCAGGGATCAAACCCGCATCCCTTGCATTGGAAGTCAGATTCTTAACCCCTGGAAAGCCTGGAAAGTCCCTTGCCCTAGCTTTCTGTGCTTGCAAATGTGAACCGGTTCTCCTCCATCCATGTGCTTGACCCACATCCTATCACCATGTCGTCTGAACGCCACTCCAAGACCAGCCGCCTCCCCTCTAACTTCAGTCTCTTGTGAAACCTTCCTCATCTGATGCCGGACCCCCTCTGAAGACCCTGGTATTTCTGAAGGCTGCCCAAGCAGGAGCTGAGTTTTCTCTCACAATCTAAGGGCCTCAGGGTCAGGAAGTAATTTCAATGCCCTCCTAATTCCCTATCACCAGCTCCAGACCAGCTGTTCCTCTCACTCCTGCAAAAACCCTTTCTTATTTAAAGTCCATGCTGTACAGCCGTCTTGCTCTTCCTCCCTTCTCATCCCTGCCCTCTGTTTAGCCTGCAGGTGAGGCCGCATCGTCCACTGAAGGTGTCAGGTCTTCCTCTCTTCCTGTCCCCACTGCCCCGCCAGCCTCCTTGCTGAGAGGAACAGTCACGGCAGTGGCCCAGGCAGCACCCTGCGTCCAGGGCTTCTTGGTACCTGATCCATTGCCTCCAGAGACACTCTCCAGCTCTCCATCACCTGCTGTCCACTCTGGCCACACTGAGTCCTCGTCACCCCCAGGAACTATCCTATCTCCCTCAAAACTCATACTTGGCGTTCAGCCCTACAGTCAGCAGTGCTGGGTCTTTCACTCTGGTTTTCCCCGATGATACAATCTTTTGATTTCTTGCAGACTTTCAAATCTTCTCCTCACCGTTCTAATCACCCAGCTATAAGAATCACGATTCATTAGTTGAATAATCTCTGTTTTGCAAATATCCCCAGTCCCTTGACTTCTCCCCTCAGCTCACCATCTCTCTCACTTGGTAATTTCCAGCCATGATGGAACCCACAGGTTTGCCTTCTCCATGGCGTCAGGAGAGCAGCTGAACTTTGTGTAGAAAATCACAGATCCCAGCTACCATCTTTGTCTAAAAGTCACGGCTGTTATTCCCATGGGAGCCCTCCGCTCCGCCTGATGCATGTGTTCCCCGTCACTGCTGAGCGCCCTTCTCTGTGCCCTGAGATGACTATTCCATAGTCTCCTTGTTGCTCACGCCTTCCCCACCCTCTCCTCTCCTATACTCTCTGTTGGTGATCTCCCGTGCTTACTGAGGAAATGTAAGCCATCAGGCAAAAGTGCTCTCAAGTTCCCATTAGCAAATCTGCAAGTCTTTATTCTTTGGCCTATGTGGGCCTCCCATTGCAGTGGCCTCCCTTGTTGCAGAGCACTGGCTAGTAATTGGACACTCCGGTTCAGCTGCTCCGTGGCACGTGGGCTCTTCTTGGGCCAGGAATCGAACCGGCACTCCTTGTACTACAAGGCAGACTCTCTACCCACTGGACCACCAGGGAAGCCCTAAATGAAACTTTTTAAAAAGATTCTGCTAAAAGAATTAAATGCTTATATTAGACATGAAGAAAGGTCATAAGATAACTAAGTGTCCACTTTCAGAAATTATATAAAGACTTGGAAAATAGACTGAAAATAAATACAGAGAAAGGGGTAATTGAGGTAAGAGCAGAAAAGAGTGAAATTGGAAAACAGTCAACAAAGCCGAAAGTTAGTTCTTTCTTTCAAAAGATTAACAAAACTGATAAGCCCCAAACAAGACTGATTAAGAAAAAAAAGAGAGAGAATGATGCAGTTGATCAATATCAAAAATGAAGGCAGGATTATCATTACTGACTTTATAATTATTAGAAGGATTAAAGGGAATGCTGCAAGTGGCTTTATGTCAACAAGATCGAGAGTGTAGATGGAGTGGGCCAGTACCTTGAAAAACTCGAATTACCCAGACTGACGCAAAACGGCCTTCTGTCTACCTAGACTGATGATCAAAAGCCTCAGCACTGAGAAAAGGTCGGTCCCAAGTGGCATTGCCACTGAATTTCATGAAATATTCAAGGAAGAAACTAGACCAAGTTCACACAGCCTACCTCAGGACGGAGGAATGAGCTACTTTAGGAGACCACAAAGAGCAAAAGAGTCAGAAACAAAAAGTAATTTCCAGCCATGATGGAACCCACAGGTTTGCCTTCTCCATGGCGTCAGGAGAGCAGCTGAACTTTGTGTAGAAAATCACAGATCCCAGCTACCATCTTTGTCTAAAAGTCACGGCTGTTATTCCCATGGGAGCCCTCCGCTCCGCCTGATGCATGTGTTCCCCGTCACTGCTGAGCGCCCTTCTCTGTGCCCTGAGATGACTATTCCATAGTCTCCTTGTTGCTCACGCCTTCCCCACCCTCTCCTCTCCTATACTCTCTGTTGGTGATCTCCCGTGCTTACTGAGGAAATGTAAGCCATCAGGCAAAAGTGCTCTCAAGTTCCCATTAGCAAATCTGCAAGTCTTTATTCTTTGGCCTATGTGGGCCTCCCATTGCAGTGGCCTCCCTTGTTGCAGAGCACTGGCTAGTAATTGGACACTCCGGTTCAGCTGCTCCGTGGCACGTGGGCTCTTCTTGGGCCAGGAATCGAACCGGCACTCCTTGTACTACAAGGCAGACTCTCTACCCACTGGACCACCAGGGAAGCCCTAAATGAAACTTTTTAAAAAGATTCTGCTAAAAGAATTAAATGCTTATATTAGACATGAAGAAAGGTCATAAGATAACTAAGTGTCCACTTTCAGAAATTATATAAAGACTTGGAAAATAGACTGAAAATAAATACAGAGAAAGGGGTAATTGAGGTAAGAGCAGAAAAGAGTGAAATTGGAAAACAGTCAACAAAGCCGAAAGTTAGTTCTTTCTTTCAAAAGATTAACAAAACTGATAAGCCCCAAACAAGACTGATTAAGAAAAAAAAGAGAGAGAATGATGCAGTTGATCAATATCAAAAATGAAGGCAGGATTATCATTACTGACTTTATAATTATTAGAAGGATTAAAGGGAATGCTGCAAGTGGCTTTATGTCAACAAGATCGAGAGTGTAGATGGAGTGGGCCAGTACCTTGAAAAACTCGAATTACCCAGACTGACGCAAAACGGCCTTCTGTCTACCTAGACTGATGATCAAAAGCCTCAGCACTGAGAAAAGGTCGGTCCCAAGTGGCATTGCCACTGAATTTCATGAAATATTCAAGGAAGAAACTAGACCAAGTTCACACAGCCTACCTCAGGACGGAGGAATGAGCTACTTTAGGAGACCACAAAGAGCAAAAGAGTCAGAAACAAAAAAGTGTGGTTTTGTGATTTTATTTTCTAGAATAATTAAAACTAACTAATGGCAACAAAGCTATACGAAGAGACAGGGTAAGAGAAGGAAGAGGGCCCAGGGGAAGTAGCCAGGCATAAAGGGAGGCCATAGCGGGTGGGAAAGGGGTTCAGCAGTGGTGGGTGACCTGACTGATGTTTTTAGGTCTCCGTGGAGGACAGGTTATAGAGGCCTGAGAGTGGAGGCAGGGAGACCAGCGAGGAGGCTGTTCCACAGGCAATGGTCAGCCCCATGAATGGGACATGACAAGCACTCTCACAGTATTAGCAGTTTTGAACTGGGCTCTGTAGCCCTTCTTTTTGAAAAAAGACATCAGCTAGAAGGCCTGATTATCTGATCAGGACATCCTCTACCTGTGAAAATCAGGTTTTCTCATCCTCTGTCATAGGGCTCTGTCCCTGTTGCTCCCCAAGCCTGGAGGCCTGGGGACACAGCTGCTCCCCCCTCCCTGAACCCTCCCGCCGCCGTCCCGGCTCCTGGGCCAGGTGTGGGTGCTCAGTTCCCTGACTGGGATCTGGTGTCTGCAGACCCCCACCCAGTCCAGCTCAGAGACCACAGGTACTGCCGTGGGTTTCTGTCCATCCTCGTGGACCCAGTTCATGCTTGTGTCTTACCAGATTCATGCCATGCCTCTGATGTCAGTATACATACATATATATAGAGAGAGGACACAGACAGACAGACAGACACAGAGTTACGAAGCTTAGAGAAACCTGTCTTCTATATTCCATCTATCTATATAAGTGTGCTAGTGGTGGTGCTTCTCCAAATGCTCCTTTGTTGATTCACCAAAAGTGTTATCAGATCAAAGAGAAAAGAAAAAAAAAAGCCCCTGATGTACACGTAAAAGTCTCCAGGTCCTTCAGAGGGCGCTTCACCACCTGCACAGCTCTGGGCAGTCTACAGGCATGTAATAAGTAGTCCCAAAAGAAACAGGGTGGGTGAGGGGGTTCACCCCTAACGCCCTTGGGCCTGCGTGCTCAGGTGTGCCCGACTCTTTGCGACCCCATGGACTGTAGCCCACCAGGTTCCTCTGTCTACGTGATTTCCCAAGCAAGAATACTGAAGTGGGTTGCCATTTCCTTCTCCAGGGGAACTTCCCGACCCAGGGATTGAGCCTGTGTCTCCTGTATCACAGGAGTGATTCTTTACCCACTAAGCCATCTGGGAAGCCCTCTAATGCCCTTAGCAGGTAGGACTGAACTATGGGATATGATGCCATCTCCAGGTGGACAGAGTCAAAATTGAGTTGAATTGCAGGACACACAACTGGTATTGGAGAATTGCTTGGATGTCTCCCCACCTTCTCCCATTCCCCACAGCATACATGTTAACATTGAAGAGTAGAATCTCAGCTCACCTTGAGGGTTGCCTCAGGCACTGTTTTCAGGAATCCGCAAAGTCACTTAAAACTTGCCAGATCCACAGTTAATTGGAAGGTTGCTGAGCCAAAGAAAAAAGCTGTGGTCTTAATAGTTTGGGCAGTTATGCAAAAATGTGGATTATAAAGTATTAGAAGGGGGCCAAGGGAGTCACAAAAACCAAGCAGCAGGTCTGTTCCGTTTGCCAACTAAAGTGTGTTGTGAAGACAGACTTCTATATGGCAGCTTCTTGAATATGAGATGTGCAGGTGGTCTCATTTTGCAAAGACAGGCACCATGAAAAACACATTTGAAAAAATAAGGAGACAGGATTGTGTGGGATACTTACAGATACTTTCAAGTTTCTGTAAAGTTTTATTTTTAAAACACCCAAAGCAAATGGCAAAATGTTAACATTTGTCAAATATCAGCAGTGAGTACATGGATGTATGCGCTCCTCTCTGGGTTTGAAATATTCTATAATAAATGATTTTTAAAAATCAAAAGGAAAAAAAAATGTGCCCCATGGAGTTAGTCTTGGCAGCTGAAATCAGCGGGATCAGGTAATGACCACAGATGGAAACCACCTCCTCCCTCCTATTCAGAGTTTTAAGTCTTTATTGTGCCAGCTGTCAGAAAAATGAACCATGGAACTTTTTTGCAAAGAGTTGGTATAAATTGGCAAGGCTTGTTTTTGTCAGCTTTGGGGGTTTGCTTGGTTCATATGATAGATTTTTTTTTCTTGTTTTGGTCTGTTCTGATTTAATTCTTTAAAAGTGGGGTATAACATATCTTTACAATTACATTCCCCTGCCAGTGCACATTTGGCATAGCTGGATCTGTGATTTCATTTCATGCATTTAAACTTTGTGTATTCTAGTTATTGGGCTTCCCAGGTGGCATGAGTGGTTAAGAACCAACCTGCTGACACAGGAGACATAAGAGACAGGGGTTTGATCCCTGGGAAGATCCTCTTGAGGAGGAAATGGCAACCCACTTCAGTATTCTTGCCTGGAAAATTCCCATAGACAGAGGAGCCTGGTGGGCTATAGTCCAGGGGATCACCAAGAGTCGAACACAACTTGGTGGCTAACCCACCACATTCTAGTTACTCCGTAGAAGAACCAATTATTTGTTGGGAACTGATTGTTATCAATACATTAAGTACCACGTCTGATGTTGCCTTCCTTGGTATGGCTCTGGAGTAATTGCTTCTCTGTTTGATAAATGTGTGTGGCTTATGCAGGAAGTATCTTAACAAATGCATAGATGAATACAGAACTTGAAACAGACCTTATTATTGAAAATAGAAAACAGACAACAAAGAGCTTTAAGGAAGGACAGAGTCCAGCGTTTAGAACTGGTGAGGTCAGGTTCTGCAGGACAGTTCCTTGAGGCACGGGTCTGGTGGGTCGGGTAGAGGGCCTTTGGAAGCTGGGGGTGGTTTTGACTGCTAGTCACAAGCTGTCTGGCTAACAGAGGCTGAGGCCGGAAGACCTCTGGCTATCTTGGAGCTCAGAGCCTGCAGGTGGGAGGCCCAGGACAGGCTCAGCTGCTCAGCCGTCTCAACAAAGCCCAGGGTCTTTCCATCTTTCTTCTCTGCCAGCCTCAGCCTGTGGCTGATTGTGTCCATGCTTACGAGATGGTTGATGGAGCTATGAGCCGCAGGACTGCTTTCAAAAGCAGGAGGCAGAGGCTGGGAGAAATGGAGAATGCCCGGTTGAAGGAAAAAACAAACGAAATACCTTTTTCTCCAGTGGTTCACTTAAAGAATTTTTTTCTAATTTTATCTGACTCCGTGGGGTCTCAGTGGTGTCCTGCAGGAGCTTCCATTGTGGTGCACAGGGGCTTGGGAGCGGTGGGGCTTGGTTGACCCACGGCATGGGAGATCTTAGTTCCCCAGCCAGGGATCAAACTCACGTCTCCTGCATTGCAAGGCAGATTCTTAACCACTGGATCACCAGGGAAGTTCCCAGTGGTTCACTTGTTTCATCAGCAAAGAAATAACTTTTTACAACACTTTCCCAGTAGACTGGATCCATGATTGGCCTGGGCTACATCTCTTCCTGAGATAACAGAGATTTAGTCTTTTAGTCCTTTGATTTTCCAGACCAGAAATTCTATCCAAAGGAAAATTCCCATAGACAGAGGAGCCTGGTGGGCTATAGTCCAGGGGATCACCAAGAGTCGAACACAACTTGGTGGCTAACCCACCACATTCTAGTTACTCCGTAGAAGAACCAATTATTTGTTGGGAACTGATTGTTATCAATACATTAAGTACCACGTCTGATGTTGCCTTCCTTGGTATGGCTCTGGAGTAATTGCTTCTCTGTTTGATAAATGTGTGTGGCTTATGCAGGAAGTATCTTAACAAATGCATAGATGAATACAGAACTTGAAACAGACCTTATTATTGAAAATAGAAAACAGACAACAAAGAGCTTTAAGGAAGGACAGAGTCCAGCGTTTAGAACTGGTGAGGTCAGGTTCTGCAGGACAGTTCCTTGAGGCACGGGTCTGGTGGGTCGGGTAGAGGGCCTTTGGAAGCTGGGGGTGGTTTTGACTGCTAGTCACAAGCTGTCTGGCTAACAGAGGCTGAGGCCGGAAGACCTCTGGCTATCTTGGAGCTCAGAGCCTGCAGGTGGGAGGCCCAGGACAGGCTCAGCTGCTCAGCCGTCTCAACAAAGCCCAGGGTCTTTCCATCTTTCTTCTCTGCCAGCCTCAGCCTGTGGCTGATTGTGTCCATGCTTACGAGATGGTTGATGGAGCTATGAGCCGCAGGACTGCTTTCAAAAGCAGGAGGCAGAGGCTGGGAGAAATGGAGAATGCCCGGTTGAAGGAAAAAACAAACGAAATACCTTTTTCTCCAGTGGTTCACTTAAAGAATTTTTTTCTAATTTTATCTGACTCCGTGGGGTCTCAGTGGTGTCCTGCAGGAGCTTCCATTGTGGTGCACAGGGGCTTGGGAGCGGTGGGGCTTGGTTGACCCACGGCATGGGAGATCTTAGTTCCCCAGCCAGGGATCAAACTCACGTCTCCTGCATTGCAAGGCAGATTCTTAACCACTGGATCACCAGGGAAGTTCCCAGTGGTTCACTTGTTTCATCAGCAAAGAAATAACTTTTTACAACACTTTCCCAGTAGACTGGATCCATGATTGGCCTGGGCTACATCTCTTCCTGAGATAACAGAGATTTAGTCTTTTAGTCCTTTGATTTTCCAGACCAGAAATTCTATCCAAAGGAAAATGAGGTTTGCTTTGCCTACTTCTAAAGGGATCCTCTCCTGACTCTCAATTATTTTCAGTTTCTTTAACAACTCACCAATAATCTTAATGTGAAGAATAAATTACCTGTAAATAATCTATGATGGGGTTTTTGTCAGGGAGCACATCTCATTTTCAAGAGTTTAGTTTTCTCCTATTCCCATAAGAACCGGGTCAGTGTTTGCCCATTCTTCACGTTCCATCACCTGACTCATCCTTCATAGTTTTTCAAGTGCAGATTCTTCAGTAACACCTGCCGGTGCCTTTGGTTTCAAGGCTGCAGGTTCTAAGGCGCGAGTCCCTTGGGTTTGCTGAGTCTGGTGAGGAGCGCTCCAACTAGCTTTCTTCCTATTGGGAGCTTTAACTGTCTCCAACTAGCCTCAGACTAGACTAAGGTTAGTCTAGCCTCCCTGTTAGTCCAACCTTCCTGGTTTGAAGATAATTTCCCTAATGGAGAAAGAGAAAAGAACACAATAGAAGCTGAAAGCTTCCCCCCCCACCATCATCATATAATAGCATCTTTCCTCGAGTAGTCCGACTAAATGTAATTAAACTCTGAATTCATTTGAATGACTTTTATATTGGGGGCTATATGTTTTCATTTTTCAGCTTTTTAAAAATATAGGCTTAGATTCACCCCAGAAATTGGGCAAAGAAAAATGAAAATGGATTGGTAAGGGAATAGAAGAAATGACTCATAAATTTCAAGGAAATTAATTCTTAGTGGACGGACATTTATTGTGTCCTATACATCAAGTCAAAACAAATGGTTTCCAGGTGAGGAATTCCGTTAATCAGCAAAATGCATTCCACCCCGCTCCCACCCCCACATGCTGCGGCTTGGCGGGCTGTGTGATTTTGGCGGCATGCGGTGCAAGCTGTCTGGGTTTATCAGTTGGCTGGTAGATTAACCTCCTTAATTAGCCAACTCTCCTTTGAGACCTCAGAGGCAATCATAGATCAAGTGGCCAAAAAAGATATTACTGGAGCACACTTGAAGTTTTTCCTGCATCTGTGAACCTCTAGCCAATGCTGTGAGTCTTTCTCCATCAACAGAAGATGGGGAACATTGCACGTGAGTGAGGCCCCGTGTTTGGTGTTAACGACAGAGTTGAGGAAAACATATCTCCTGCCTTGAGAACTAGCTTGATTTTCCAGACCAGAAATACTTTTTATAAGGGATCCTCTCCTGACTCTCAATTATTTTCAGTTTCTTTAACAACTCACCAATAATCTTAATGTGAAGAATAAATTACCTGTAAATAATCTATGATGGGGTTTTGTCAGGGAGCACATCTCATTTTCAAGAGTTTAGTTTTCTCCTATTCCCATAAGAACCGGGTCAGTGTTTGCCCATTCTTCACGTTCCATCACCTGACTCATCCTTCATAGTTTTTCAAGTGCAGATTCTTCAGTAACACCTGCCGGTGCCTTTGGTTTCAAGGCTGCAGGTTCTAAGGCGCGAGTCCCTTGGGTTTGCTGAGTCTGGTGAGGAGCGCTCCAACTAGCTTTCTTCCTATTGGGAGCTTTAACTGTCTCCAACTAGCCTCAGACTAGACTAAGGTTAGTCTAGCCTCCCTGTTAGTCCAACCTTCCTGGTTTGAAGATAATTTCCCTAATGGAGAAAGAGAAAAGAACACAATAGAAGCTGAAAGCTTCCCCCCCCACCATCATCATATAATAGCATCTTTCCTCGAGTAGTCCGACTAAATGTAATTAAACTCTGAATTCATTTGAATGACTTTTATATTGGGGGCTATATGTTTTCATTTTTCAGCTTTTTAAAAATATAGGCTTAGATTCACCCCAGAAATTGGGCAAAGAAAAATGAAAACGGATTGGTAAGGGAATAGAAGAAATGACTCATAAATTTCAAGGAAATTAATTCTTAGTGGACGGACATTTATTGTGTCCTATACATCAAGTCAAAACAAATGGTTTCCAGGTGAGGAATTCCGTTAATCAGCAAAATGCATTCCACCCCGCTCCCACCCCCACATGCTGCGGCTTGGCGGGCTGTGTGATTTTGGCGGCATGCGGTGCAAGCTGTCTGGGTTTATCAGTTGGCTGGTAGATTAACCTCCTTAATTAGCCAACTCTCCTTTGAGACCTCAGAGGCAATCATAGATCAAGTGGCCAAAAAAGATATTACTGGAGAGCACACTTGAAGTTTTTCCTGCATCTGTGAACCTCTAGCCAATGCTGTGAGTCTTTCTCCATCAACAGAAGATGGGGAACATTGCACGTGAGTGAGGCCCCGTGTTTGGTGTTAACGACAGAGTTGAGGAAAACATATCTCCTGCCTTGAGGTCCTTATATTCCTTAAGGAACTTGGACAGACAGTTTGAGATGTGGTAGCACGTGGGCGGTTCCATAAGGCACGGATTTCGTGAAAGGAGAGGTTAGGGGAACAGGGAGGCTCTACAGACATGTATGAACTGAAGAGACCTTGCCCTGTCTCATGTAGCATAATTTTGACAGTTGGGGTGACCCCCAGAACGGCACTCCCAATTGGAGACCCGGTGTGACTCAAGGCGTAGAGGTTGGAAGCTGCAGAGTATGTCTGGGGACTCCCAAGAAGTCCAGTGCATTGGAACCCGCTGTAAGCAGGGTTTGCCAAGCCTGCAGGGCTGTGGTCTCACTGTGGCCGTCCACATCTTCTGACAAGTGTGGCGGCAGGTCAGCCACAGCAGCAGCATCTGGAGTTAGTTAGAAATGCAGAGTCTCAGGCCCTGCCCCAGACGTACTGAGTCAGAACCTGCATTTTAAAAGATTTAAAAGCTTTTTAAGATTTAAAAGCTCTGTGACAACCTAGAGGGGTGAGATGGAGTAGGAGGTAGAAGGGAGGTTGCAGAGGAAGGGGACATACATATACCTGTAGCTGATTCAAGCTCATGGATGGCAGAAACCCACACAATATTGTAAAGCAATTATCCTCTAATGAAGCAAATGTTTAAAAATGCAGTTGCCTGTGGTTGGACCAGGAGAGGAAGGACCACTTGGGAGGAAGTGAGCAGTGGGCAGAAGCCAGAGATGAAGCCATGGGAGGAGGGGAGGTGTATCCTGACCTCACTTCCCTCCACTTTCCAGCCTCCTACCCAGAGTTCCCATCCGCTGAACCCAATAAGAAACCATATGGAAAGAAAGCCTAGGCAGAGAAAGGTGGAGAACGAATCCTTTGGAGGTCGACGGAGAGGAGTTGGCAGATGGAGAATAATCGCATGGGGCTGCTGTCTGGTATGAAGTTCTGCTGTTAAAAAGAAAAAAAAGCTCAGTAGCCTCCAGTGTGTGGGTCTGGGACAGACTATTCCAGCAGACACATGCTAGGAAAGACTAACTGGCAGGAAGTCACAGCTCAAAAGGAGGTCTGTTCAAGGTCCCAGGTCTGGCCCTGGAGAAGGAGGGGGCTTGTGTGGTGCGTCTGGAGGAAGCGCCGTCAGAAGTTTGCGGCCAGGCTTCTGACATCACTTGTAGCCTTTGCGTCTGATTTTTGGGCCTTTCCACCTTGGTCCACTGCCCTGGCTTGGCACGGCCCTGAAGACTGTCGAGGCATCTGTCTCTCCCCAGCTCACTGCCCTCATTTCTGTAGTGGAGGAAAGCTGATGAGGGCAGAGGCTTACTGAGTAGGTTTAGAAAACTCGACTTTCCATCTCAAGCTGGAAAGCTGCTCTCAATAGGTTATGGTCCAGAGGAGGGCACACAGGCCATCCATGTGGTCAGAACCTCAGGAGGAAGAGAAGCTCATCTTGTCTACAGAGAGCAGACCTTGGTGCCCTGAGAAGATCCTTTGGGTTGGCAGAGGTAATGAAAGGTCTAAAGCTATAATTCTCCACCTTCGGGTTTCTTTCCAAGGAGGAAAATGTGCTCTTCTTAGATGGCTGGGATCCTTTCAGGTGTACAGGAAGTACCTTCCCTCCACAGGATAGAAAGTCATTTCTACCACTTTAATTATACGTCGCTCTGTCCTTATTGCTCTGTGTATGTCTCCCTTAAATTACTACCAAGGCCTTGTCACTGTTTTTTAAAAAATATTTATTTATCCATGTATTTATTCAGCTGTGCCAAGTGTTAGTTGTGGCATGCAGAACCTTTAATTGTGGCATGCAAACTCAGTTGTTGCATGCAGGATCTAGTTCCCTGACCAGGGATCGAACCTGGGTCCCCTGCATTGGGAGCTCAGAGTTTTAGCCCCTGGGCCACAGGGAAGTCCTTGGTCACTGGTTTTGATGCCTTTGGTGTGTCCCTCTACACTGTAACTGTAGGAGTTTTCCCAAAATGCAAGCTTCATTAAAGCATGTCATCATTTAAAACTCAATAGTTCACCATTAAAGATTCTAAAAGATGCTTTATCCAGTGGTCATTGCCTGCTCTCATTCTCATCTTCCCCTGACATCAGCTCTCCACCCAGCATGCATGCACATGCGAACACACACACACACACACATACACACACACACACACACACAACCAAGCATCACACACCATCTGTTTCTGTGTTTCAACTTCCTGGACATCCTGCATCCTCCTCTAAGATATATGGCCTCTTGAATTTCCTGACATGGGGTGTCAAGACTAGAGCCCCATCTCATTCCCCTGGGTTTCTTTTGTAAACATCTTAGAAGAAAACTCTGAAATGTTGACTACAAATGAAGTGTGTGATCTTCTCATTAGTTTCTTTCTTTCTTTTAATCACCCTAAGAGGAGTCTTGTAAATCATGCTTAGGATTCAGTGGGGATACATGATAATAAGCCAGTCTCCTGATGTGGAGTGCCGGTGGGGCTTCGTGGGGCTCTCCCGTCTCTCCCTGCAGGGCCCAGATCTGTGCCTGAGAGCCCAGCGAGGTAGAGGCTGGGTAACCCGGGTGCCCTGCCACTGCCTTTGAGGTGGGAAGAACAGAGCAAGGCGACAACCCAGGCTTTCCCTAGTTGTGGAGAGCGGGGCTACTCTACTTGTGGCACACAGGCTTCTCATCGGAGTGGCTTCTCATTGTGGAACATGGGCTCTGGAGCTCAGGTTCAGTAGTGGTGGTGCACAAGTTTAGTTGCTTCACAGCGTGTGGGATCTTCCAGGATAAGGGATGGAACTCATGTTACCTTCACTGGCAGGCAGAGGAATCTGCATTTTTAAGAAGTCTCCAGGCAATTCCAAAGCATATTAAGGTTTAAGGTCAAACAACCTAAAAGAAGAACATGGCCATTCCAACCAAAATGCTCCTTTATGTAAAAAGGAACGCAGAACTAACACAGATTGGTCACCAATTTAGAACATGTACCACATCCTGCAGGTTGGAGAAAATAGTGAGGCAAAGACTGTGAGATGCTCACGAACACACTTCTTCCTTCTGTCAATAAGTTAAATGACATTTCCCCGCCTTCTTAACGGTGGCGAGAGGACAAGCTGTTGCGTTCCGGCCAGTGATGTGTGGGCAGAAAGAGCATGGCCCTGTCCAGGCGTGACTCTACACCCTCTGTGAGATCCTCCACTTTTTCACCCTCTTTGCTCTTAAGAACACAGAATAGCTGGATGGGTTCTTTGGGTTAAGAGTTGTTGTTGTTGTTCGGTCACTCAGTCCCGTTCGACTCTTTGTGACCCCATGGTCTGCAGCACACCAGGCTGCACTGTCCTTTACCATCTCCCTGAGTTTGCTCAAATTCATGTCCATTGAGTCAATGATGCCATCCAGCCATTTCACCCTCTGTTGTACTCTTCTCTTGCCTTTCGTCTTTCCCAGCAGGGGTCAAGAGATGATGGTGTACTCAGATGGGAGAGGACTTTGAGTAGCTGGGAAGAGAGAAAGCCCTGTTCATAGAGAGATCTAGCTCAGGAAAAGCAAGGGAAAGATGCTTCTAAAATGAGGAAACTGCTGGAGATGTGCTTGGCTACACCCCTCTCTGTTCTGCCAGAAAAGGCATCTGTCCCCACTTCTGCCCCCTCCAGAAATGTCCTGATTCAAGAGACTTTCATGGTGAATCAAACCAGGAAAAGTATTATCAGGAAGACACATGTGAGAAGGAAAGGACAACCACAGAACAAATTCAAAAGGATAAAGGAGGTAAAACATAAAGAGATAATGTAACACCTCAAGGACTTTCCAGGTAGCTCAGTGGTAAAGAATCTACCTGCCAATGCAGGAAACCCTGGGTGAGTAAAATCACCTGGTGGAGGAAATGGCAGCCCACTCCAGTATTCTTTTTTTTTTCCCCAAAATCATATTTATTTTTGGCTACTCTATGTTTTCACAGCTGCCACAGGCTCTTCTCTAGTTGGAGGGAGTGGGGCCTACTCTCTAGTTGAGGTGAGCAGGCTTATTGTTGCAGTGACTTCTTGTGGAACTCGAGCTCTAGGGCACACGGGCTTCAGTAGTTGCAGCACATGGGCTCTAGAGTTGTGGCTCTGAGCCTCTAGAGCACAGGCTTCATAGTTGTGGCTCATGGGCTTAGTTGCTCTGCAGCATGTGGGATCTTCCTAGATCAGGGATCAAACCCATGCTTCCTGCATTGACAGGCGAACTCTTTACCACTGAGCTACCAGGGAAGCTCCCACTCCAGTATTCTTGCCTGGAGAATCCCATGGATGGAGTGGCCTGGTGGGCTACAGTCCATAAGGTGCCTAAGAGTTGGATATCACTTAGCGATTAAACAGCAACAATATAACACCTCAAACAAAATGAAGTTTAGGGGAAATGCTCTTGGGAGAATTGTAGGAGGACTTCTGTAGCAGAGAGAGAGCTGATGTTCACCTACATGGCACCGGTCTGGCTGGTTAATTGCACCTCATTTCTAAACTGATGGATGTTGCATCTTTTCAATGGGTCGGTGCCAAAGACAAGGATAGCTGACAAAATATTTTGCACATCCCTCCTGGTTGAGGGGAGGGAGCAAGTGGGAAAAAGGCAGGGTCTCTGTAAGGACTTTTAGAGCTGGGAGCGTTCAGGAGGCAATGGAACAGCTGGGGGAGCCCCACGAGAGTCCTTGGACAGCATCAGCAGCTTTGTGAAGGCCTATCTCTAGAAAGCTCTCCTGCTCGGTAATGTGAGATCCCAACCTTTTCCACCCATGCACTAACCCCATAGTGCATGAATCTAGTATGCAGTTCCATGCCATCAGAATCACGCAGGGCAATCCATTCAGAGGGGCCACTTGACTTTCAAACTAGCGCAGCCATTTAAGTCACCAGAGGAATTCAAGTGGCTTACTTCTGATTATTCTTCAGAATGCCTAGAAAGTACCCTATAGAGGCATGCGAAAGAACAGGGAATGGGATTCTTTGGGGAAAAGCCCCAGTAGTCAAACTGCCTGCCAGGAATTGGCAGCAATAACTGAAAAACCATAGTCATTAGTCTCTTTCTCTTTATTTCCAGATCATTTCTCTAGTTGGAGGGAGTGGGGCCTACTCTCTAGTTGAGGTGAGCAGGCTTATTGTTGCAGTGACTTCTTGTGGAACTCGAGCTCTAGGGCACACGGGCTTCAGTAGTTGCAGCACATGGGCTCTAGAGTTGTGGCTCTGAGCCTCTAGAGCACAGGCTTCATAGTTGTGGCTCATGGGCTTAGTTGCTCTGCAGCATGTGGGATCTTCCTAGATCAGGGATCAAACCCATGCTTCCTGCATTGACAGGCGAACTCTTTACCACTGAGCTACCAGGGAAGCTCCCACTCCAGTATTCTTGCCTGGAGAATCCCATGGATGGAGTGGCCTGGTGGGCTACAGTCCATAAGGTGCCTAAGAGTTGGATATCACTTAGCGATTAAACAGCAACAATATAACACCTCAAACAAAATGAAGTTTAGGGGAAATGCTCTTGGGAGAATTGTAGGAGGACTTCTGTAGCAGAGAGAGAGCTGATGTTCACCTACATGGCACCGGTCTGGCTGGTTAATTGCACCTCATTTCTAAACTGATGGATGTTGCATCTTTTCAATGGGTCGGTGCCAAAGACAAGGATAGCTGACAAAATATTTTGCACATCCCTCCTGGTTGAGGGGAGGGAGCAAGTGGGAAAAAGGCAGGGTCTCTGTAAGGACTTTTAGAGCTGGGAGCGTTCAGGAGGCAATGGAACAGCTGGGGGAGCCCCACGAGAGTCCTTGGACAGCATCAGCAGCTTTGTGAAGGCCTATCTCTAGAAAGCTCTCCTGCTCGGTAATGTGAGATCCCAACCTTTTCCACCCATGCACTAACCCCATAGTGCATGAATCTAGTATGCAGTTCCATGCCATCAGAATCACGCAGGGCAATCCATTCAGAGGGGCCACTTGACTTTCAAACTAGCGCAGCCATTTAAGTCACCAGAGGAATTCAAGTGGCTTACTTCTGATTATTCTTCAGAATGCCTAGAAAGTACCCTATAGAGGCATGCGAAAGAACAGGGAATGGGATTCTTTGGGGAAAAGCCCCAGTAGTCAAACTGCCTGCCAGGAATTGGCAGCAATAACTGAAAAACCATAGTCATTAGTCTCTTTCTCTTTATTTCCAGATCATTTGCCAGTTTTCCCAACACCATTTGTTGAATAATCTACCCCTTACTTACTGATCTGAAATGCCAGCTTCATCATGATGTACATTCTCAGATGGTCCTGGTTCTATTACTGAGGTTTGCATTTCATTTCTTGCCATTCTTTGCAAAATACAGAGTTTGAAACATACCTTTTGAATCAGATGAATTAATTACATTATTCAGATCTTCATCCTCCCGAGTTTGGCCTCTTGATCTGTCAGAGATTTAAAGAAGTATAATAACTTCCTCCTCACCATTCTGTCAGTTTCTCCATGAATAGCAAGTAGTTTGCTTTTATATATTTTGATGCAACATTATTGCCCAGATAAAAGTTTGTTATCAGCAGTACATTCACTGTGAGTTACAACTTTTGTCAAAACAAAATGAGGGTTCCAGTTTTTAAATCATAAAGAAAAGGTGATTTGGTTTCTGTTTCTTTTCAAAAGCATTCCAAGCAAAGAGAAACCGAAACCCAAATTTCATCTTGATGAAAGCAGAAAATTCCTCCAGCCCCAAACAACAGAACATGTGAAAGGGGAGCAGGAATGGATGACTGCTAAATGACTTTAGCAATGAGAGAAAGGTTGATCTGACTCCCAGCAGAAGGGAGACTGAGGGGAAGCAGGCGACATTTCCAAAGAAACCAGTGGGAGAGGTGGGTTTGCCAACCAGAGGATTATTTGGAAGTCATTACAAGAAGCAATTAGACTGAATATCCCCTACCCTGGTCACCATGATCCTGAAGACTCAGCAGTTATCCCAAATGTAAAGCTGGAGACAAATGCCTTTGCAAAAAATTGAATCTGAGAGTCTTTTAGCTCACATTCATCGACCATAGGGTATGGCCAGGTGAGATGAAGCTTGAACACAAGGGATTACAGTCAAAGTCTGTTCGTAGAATGATGGGAACATCTCCTACCAGCCTCTGAATTCTGAGAGATAAATGGGAGAAACCACTTCCTGCTATTTCAGCCAAAGAAAGGACCTGCCCAATGACATTCCAAACTGCCTGCCAGGAATTGGCAGCAATAACTGAAAAACCATAGTCATTAGTCTCTTTCTCTTTATTTCCAGATCATTTGCCAGTTTTCCCAACACCATTTGTTGAATAATCTACCCCTTACTTACTGATCTGAAATGCCAGCTTCATCATGATGTACATTCTCAGATGGTCCTGGTTCTATTACTGAGGTTTGCATTTCATTTCTTGCCATTCTTTGCAAAATACAGAGTTTGAAACATACCTTTTGAATCAGATGAATTAATTACATTATTCAGATCTTCATCCTCCCGAGTTTGGCCTCTTGATCTGTCAGAGATTTAAAGAAGTATAATAACTTCCTCCTCACCATTCTGTCAGTTTCTCCATGAATAGCAAGTAGTTTGCTTTTATATATTTTGATGCAACATTATTGCCCAGATAAAAGTTTGTTATCAGCAGTACATTCACTGTGAGTTACAACTTTTGTCAAAACAAAATGAGGGTTCCAGTTTTTAAATCATAAAGAAAAGGTGATTTGGTTTCTGTTTCTTTTCAAAAGCATTCCAAGCAAAGAGAAACCGAAACCCAAATTTCATCTTGATGAAAGCAGAAAATTCCTCCAGCCCCAAACAACAGAACATGTGAAAGGGGAGCAGGAATGGATGACTGCTAAATGACTTTAGCAATGAGAGAAAGGTTGATCTGACTCCCAGCAGAAGGGAGACTGAGGGGAAGCAGGCGACATTTCCAAAGAAACCAGTGGGAGAGGTGGGTTTGCCAACCAGAGGATTATTTGGAAGTCATTACAAGAAGCAATTAGACTGAATATCCCCTACCCTGGTCACCATGATCCTGAAGACTCAGCAGTTATCCCAAATGTAAAGCTGGAGACAAATGCCTTTGCAAAAATTGAATCTGAGAGTCTTTTAGCTCACATTCATCGACCATAGGGTATGGCCAGGTGAGATGAAGCTTGAACACAAGGGATTACAGTCAAAGTCTGTTCGTAGAATGATGGGAACATCTCCTACCAGCCTCTGAATTCTGAGAGATAAATGGGAGAAACCACTTCCTGCTATGTACAGCCAAAGAAAGGACCTGCCCCCAATGACATCCATTTCCCAAAGAAAAGCTAGGTGTCCACTTGTTTACCACACAGTGAAGTCAGTGCCTTCCATGATGTAGCTTTCAATTAGTTGTTGAGTGCTTCAGTCTCAAATATGAACAGTAGAGAACCATCAGACCTCTGAAAAAAACCTCCTCATACAAAAGGGAATAAAGATAAACAGAATTGGCATGACTGAACATAATGTAGAGAGTTTTAAAGATGGATTTCCTTAAGCTTAAAGAAAAAACTAGTATCTTCAGAAACAGTAAAATCCCGTGCACCTGTGAAACAAGTATGTTTATAAAGGGAACTACGGGCAGCAACCAGAGGTGAGAAGCAGTCTTTGGAAACTGAGAATGGGAAAACCACGATGGAACATTCAGTAGAGTTTGGAAAAGAGAGTTGAAAAGTCTTCAAGAAATTAGAATAAAATTGTGAGAAGTAGAGCAAAGAATCCAATTCCTAAATTGTCACAGTTTCTGAAAACAAAAATCAGGCAAGCGTAGGGGGGAATATTATTAAAGGAACAATAAAATTAACCTTCTCAGAATGGAAGGGAAAACAGTTCCAGATCACTTCCTACCAGATGCTCAGCACAATGGGTGATAAAATACAATGGTACACACAGTAGTGAAATTTTAGAATACGACGGTAGACAGAAGAACCTAAATCATGAAAGGTGGGGTGAGAAATGGGCACAACAAAAGTCAGTAATCAGAATGGCATTGGATGGACTTCAAAAAAGCAGGAGCTAGAAAGCAGTAAGGCAAAGATGTTAGAGCAACAAATTCCAATCCAAGGTTCTCAACTGGCAAGGCTTGCAATTAGGAATAACTCCAGGGCTTCCCTGGTGGTCCAGTGGGTAAGGACACCACCTTGCAGTGCAAGGGGCGCCGGTTTGATCCCTGGCCTGGGAGGATCTCACGTGCTGTGGGCGGCTGGACCGATGTGTCCAACTACCAAGCTGCAGCTCTGGAGCACATGTGCCCAGAGCCGGTGCTCTGCAACGAGAGGCCACTGCGATGGGAGGCCCACCAAAAAGGATAAATGGGAGAAACCACTTCCCAACAGCCAAAGAAAGGACCTGCCCCAATGACATCCATTTCCCAAAGAAAAGCTGGTTCCACTTGTTTACCACACAGTGAAGTCAGTGCCTTCCATGATGTAGCTTTCAATTAGTTGTTGAGTGCTTCAGTCTCAAATATGAACAGTAGAGAACCATCAGACCTCTGAAAAAAACCTCCTCATACAAAAGGGAATAAAGATAAACAGAATTGGCATGACTGAACATAATGTAGAGAGTTTTAAAGATGGATTTCCTTAAGCTTAAAGAAAAAACTAGTATCTTCAGAAACAGTAAAATCCCGTGCACCTGTGAAACAAGTATGTTTATAAAGGGAACTACGGGCAGCAACCAGAGGTGAGAAGCAGTCTTTGGAAACTGAGAATGGGAAAACCACGATGGAACATTCAGTAGAGTTTGGAAAAGAGAGTTGAAAAGTCTTCAAGAAATTAGAATAAAATTGTGAGAAGTAGAGCAAAGAATCCAATTCCTAAATTGTCACAGTTTCTGAAAACAAAAATCAGGCAAGCGTAGGGGGGAATATTATTAAAGGAACAATAAAATTAACCTTCTCAGAATGGAAGGGAAAACAGTTCCAGATCACTTCCTACCAGATGCTCAGCACAATGGGTGATAAAATACAATGGTACACACAGTAGTGAAATTTTAGAATACGACGGTAGACAGAAGAGCCTAAATCATGAAAGGTGGGGTGAGAAATGGGCACAACAAAAGTCAGTAATCAGAATGGCATTGGATGGACTTCAAAAAAGCAGGAGCTAGAAAGCAGTAAGGCAAAGATGTTAGAGCAACAAATTCCAATCCAAGGTTCTCAACTGGCAAGGCTTGCAATTAGGAATAACTCCAGGGCTTCCCTGGTGGTCCAGTGGGTAAGGACACCACCTTGCAGTGCAAGGGGCGCCGGTTTGATCCCTGGCCTGGGAGGATCTCACGTGCTGTGGAGCGGCTGGACCGATGTGTCCAACTACCAAGCTGCAGCTCTGGAGCACATGTGCCCAGAGCCGGTGCTCTGCAACGAGAGAGGCCACTGCGATGGGAGGCCCACACGGGCCAAAGAACAAAGATGGATGAAAACAGATAAATGAAAAGACCAACAGAAGTGGCCAAAGAAAGTGAAAAAGAATACACTCCAACAAAATTAGATAGAAATTCAAGAAAATGGATGGCCAAAGACTCAGAAACATGGGGAAAGGGAATGGAGGGACCTCTAGAATGGTGACCAATACATGTTCCAGCTGACAACATGGCCTTCAGACCTAGAGATGGAGCAGGTGAAGGAAGGGCTTGAGTGGTGGCATCTCTTGGAAAAGGTTTGAAGTGATATATTGTCTGATGGATTTAAATACATGGAAATAATGTTGAGAGCGATCTTACAGAGAGATCTTAGTGTTTATGGGAAGTTAGCCACAGGTTTCAAGGCGGAAAAGAAAAAGAATGAAGCAAATGAAAAGCAACTGGGCAAGCTTTGACTCCGGGCAAAACCAAAAAGATGTACAAGAAAGAAAATACTCATAACACTTACCGGTTAAACAGTTAGCACTGTTTACATAGCGGTAATAATAAAAATACGTGTGACACACACCACTGCCTACCTGGCGAGGGCCTCCGTTCCTTTCTTCCGTAGACCCAAACACCGATTCTCTTCAGGCAGCAATGTGCCTGTCTCGCAGTTCTTGTGATCTTGACTGCCTTGCACTTAGAGGTACGGGCCACAGAGCCTGCGGAGGAGACATGAGCTAAGGGTCCCTAGGAACCTTTTTCTTCTTTCTCCTCTAGCTTCCTTCTTCCTTCAGTTTTCTCTCCTTCCCTGAAACATGGACGCCATGTTGGAGGGGCGACAACTCTCTTGTGACCATGAGGACCAAACTACCAGCGTAAAATGGGAAAACCGAAAAATAAAAGAGCTTGGGCCCCTCAGGACATCATAAAAGCACCACCTCAGCTTTTGGCTGCCTGAAAGCCCTCAGTAGGCGTGTTTTCTGTTCTCCTAACTGATACAGTGCTGGATATGGACAAACCTCCAAACTCTAATGTAACTACATCAGAAGAATGAGAGCAGGGTGGGAAGAGAGTTAAAGAAGCTGGAGATAGATGTCCAACTACCAAGCTGCAGCTCTGGAGCACATGTGCCCAGAGCCGGTGCTCTGCAACGAGAGAGGCCACTGCGATGGGAGGCCCACACGGGCCAAAGAACAAAGATGGATGAAAACAGATAAATGAAAAGACCAACAGAAGTGGCCAAAGAAAGTGAAAAAGAATACACTCCAACAAAATTAGATAGAAATTCAAGAAAATGGATGGCCAAAGACTCAGAAACAAGGGGAAAGGGAATGGAGGGACCTCTAGAATGGTGACCAATACATGTTCCAGCTGACAACATGGCCTTCAGACCTAGAGATGGAGCAGGTGAAGGAAGGGCTTGAGTGGTGGCATCTCTTGGAAAAGGTTTGAAGTGATATATTGTCTGATGGATTTAAATACATGGAAATAATGTTGAGAGCGATCTTACAGAGAGATCTTAGTGTTTATGGGAAGTTAGCCACAGGTTTCAAGGCGGAAAAGAAAAAGAATGAAGCAAATGAAAAGCAACTGGGCAAGCTTTGACTCCGGGCAAAACCAAAAAGATGTACAAGAAAGAAAATACTCATAACACTTACCGGTTAAACAGTTAGCACTGTTTACATAGCGGTAATAATAAAAATACGTGTGACACACACCACTGCCTACCTGGCGAGGGCCTCCGTTCCTTTCTTCCGTAGACCCAAACACCGATTCTCTTCAGGCAGCAATGTGCCTGTCTCGCAGTTCTTGTGATCTTGACTGCCTTGCACTTAGAGGTACGGGCCACAGAGCCTGCGGAGGAGACATGAGCTAAGGGTCCCTAGGAACCTTTTTCTTCTTTCTCCTCTAGCTTCCTTCTTCCTTCAGTTTTCTCTCCTTCCCTGAAACATGGACGCCATGTTGGAGGGGCGACAACTCTCTTGTGACCATGAGGACCAAACTACCAGCGTAAAATGGGAAAACCGAAAAATAAAAAGAGCTTGGGCCCCTCAGGACATCATAAAAGCACCACCTCAGCTTTTGGCTGCCTGAAAGCCCTCAGTAGGCGTGTTTTCTGTTCTCCTAACTGATACAGTGCTGGATATGGACAAACCTCCAAACTCTAATGTAACTACATCAGAAGAATGAGAGCAGGGTGGGAAGAGAGTTAAAGAAGCCCCAGAGTTACTGATCAGCTGAAGTCTGCTTGTATCCATCAGTGTTAACATGTTTCTTATATATAAGACAAAGCCGAATGAGTTGAAGAAGGTTGCCTTTAGAATATTATATGGGGTGAGGGAGAAAAAACTGACATATTTGCAATAGCCTTTAGAATTAAAAAAGAAATTTGGATTGTGCCCATGTTCCAACTTTTTGATTAAGACATTAAAATTAATTAAAAAGTAAAAGAAAAAAACTTTGTTACTGTGTCTTCTATGAATATGCTTCCTTCCGTTTTTCCATATTTTTCCCTTTTCAGTATTTGAGTCATATCTTTTCCTTGTGCTTTAGTCTATTTGGATCGTTTTGTTTTAGGCGTGTAAACTGTAAATCGCGCATCCTCAGGTTTGGGTGTTGACCCCGCTGGTCTTGTCCTTTCACAGGAAAGCTTGATCCACTTGCTTTTATTGATACAGCGCCTCTGTTTGATCTTTGTTCTGTCATCTTTCTCTACGCTTTCCACCTTTTCATGTTTTCTTTCCTTTCTGGCTTGATAAATGGATTTAGCGTTTTGAGAGACGTCTTTCGTTTTAAGCTCTACTGATTCTCATCTTTAAGGTTTTTCAAAAATGCATTTCAAAAGGCATGTCTTAAACCGTGTTTCCTTAACTGTCTGAACCAGGACTGAAACGTTAATTCCTCCAATTATTATGCTTGAAACAGTGGATAGAACTTTCCTGCCTTTCTGCTCTACCTTTCTCTCCTTTTTCTTTTCTTCTCCCGTAGGATCCACCTTCATCTTCTTTTCACAGCTTATGCTTGGGATTCTTAGATTCTGTCAATTCATTCATACCTTACTCATGGAGCAAACGGTGCTCCATACCCTGTCCAAGATAAGACGCTTAGAGAAGCAGCCCAGTTCTTGCCTTCCAGGCACTTGAAGGTGACTAGGGAGGCGCTGGCCAGTCCAGAGCAGAGATCTGCCCAGGTCTTAAAAGGAGGGCCGCCTGGCCAGTTCTCCTAACTGATACAGTGCTGGATATGGACAAACCTCCAAACTCTAATGTAACTACATCAGAAGAATGAGAGCAGGGTGGGAAGAGAGTTAAAGAAGCCCCAGAGTTACTGATCAGCTGAAGTCTGCTTGTATCCATCAGTGTTAACATGTTTCTTATATATAAGACAAAGCCGAATGAGTTGAAGAAGGTTGCCTTTAGAATATTATATGGGGTGAGGGAGAAAAAACTGACATATTTGCAATAGCCTTTAGAATTAAAAAAGAAATTTGGATTGTGCCCATGTTCCAACTTTTTGATTAAGACATTAAAATTAATTAAAAAGTAAAAGAAAAAAACTTTGTTACTGTGTCTTCTATGAATATGCTTCCTTCCGTTTTTCCATATTTTTCCCTTTTCAGTATTTGAGTCATATCTTTTCCTTGTGCTTTAGTCTATTTGGATCGTTTTGTTTTAGGCGTGTAAACTGTAAATCGCGCATCCTCAGGTTTGGGTGTTGACCCCGCTGGTCTTGTCCTTTCACAGGAAAGCTTGATCCACTTGCTTTTATTGATACAGCGCCTCTGTTTGATCTTTGTTCTGTCATCTTTCTCTACGCTTTCCACCTTTTCATGTTTTCTTTCCTTTCTGGCTTGATAAATGGATTTAGCGTTTTGGGGGACGTTTTTCGTTTTAAGCTCTACTGATTCTCATCTTTAAGGTTTTTCAAAAATGCATTTCAAAAGGCATGTCTTAAACCGTGTTTCCTTAACTGTCTGAACCAGGACTGAAACGTTAATTCCTCCAATTATTATGCTTGAAACAGTGGATAGAACTTTCCTGCCTTTCTGCTCTACCTTTCTCTCCTTTTTCTTTTCTTCTCCCGTAGGATCCACCTTCATCTTCTTTTCACAGCTTATGCTTGGGATTCTTAGATTCTGTCAATTCATTCATACCTTACTCATGGAGCAAACGGTGCTCCATACCCTGTCCAAGATAAGACGCTTAGAGAAGCAGCCCAGTTCTTGCCTTCCAGGCACTTGAAGGTGACTAGGGAGGCGCTGGCCAGTCCAGAGCAGAGATCTGCCCAGGTCATGGTGGTGAGACCACGAGAGGCACGCACTCTGGGCCGGCTTCTCAGGGAAGACTTCCCGGTGGAGCAGGCCCTGAGTGGCGTGTTGACTCGCGAGTCCAAGAGTGGGGAGCAATCTTCCTGGCGGAGGGAAGGAGCAGCAGATGTAAAGACAAGGAGGTACCATGATGCCCTGGGCTGTGGTCACTACACACCTCTCAGTGTGGCTCGAGTGTCCCAGCCGTTCTTCAGTCCTGTCACGGCATTTTCATCTCTGGGCTTCTGTTTGGATTTTTTCTGTGAGTTTCCATCTCGCAGCTTCTGTCACCAGGCTGCCTGTCTGTTCTCATGTGACTTTTTCCCAGGAACTTTCAGTTCCCTGTCTGCACATGTATCCCAGTGTCTAGGCCATGCTTGGGTTTGGTTCTGATGGTTTTTGCCCCGTCTCTTCAACCTGTGGGTTTCATTGTTGTTGTTGTTGTTCTGTGTGTGTGTGTGTGTGTGTGTGTGTGTGTGTGTGTTTGTCTTTTACTGTGCCTTGTCATTTTGCGGCCCCGTCTGACATGATAAAGTAAATAAAAGGGGCCCAGCCCTGCTTCCTGCCGTTTTCACTTCATGCCCTTCAGCTCCAGCAAGGTGTGATGCTTTGTCTGCCAGTCTGTCTCTTCCATTGGTGGAGGGGGAGCACCCTATAACATCAGTTTTCTGGTGGATCCAAGAATTGATTTTCGATTATTTTCATCTTTTCTTCTGGGTGGGAGCAATGACTTCCAAGTGCCTCATATGTTGGCCTGGAAACCCAAAGAAGTCCCTAATTTGGGATTTTATTCATCAGGAGCTGATAAAGAATATTAAGGAAGCTGGTTTTACAATTTCAGAAGGAGAGGTTTTGAGGGTGATAGAAGAGGGTGAGGCTTTTGCCTTCAAAGGGGGATGCTTAGCTAGATCCACTCTTCTTCCCACAGACACAGAGAACTTCAGAGGACCCTCCCTTCCACTTCGCAGATGGGCACACAGAGGTTCAGAGATGTTGAGTGATTTTTTTCAAGATCACACAGCCGAAGAGCTGGGGCTTGAGTCCATGTTCTTTCCAGGGCCCTGTACCTTCCTGGTCTATGCTTCTGGGAGTCCTTTAACTTTATTCACAGAGCTGGTGGTCAGAACAACTAATTTGGAGGAGACGGGTGTGACCTTACGGCAGGGTGTGTGCTCAGGCTCAGTTGTTCAGTTGTGGCTGACTCTTTGTGACCCCAATGGATTCCAGTCTGGCGAGCCAGTGGGAGCAATCTTCCTGGCGGAGGGAAGGAGCAGCAGATGTAAAGACAAGGAGGTACCATGATGCCCTGGGCTGTGGTCACTACACACCTCTCAGTGTGGCTCGAGTGTCCCAGCCGTTCTTCAGTCCTGTCACGGCATTTTCATCTCTGGGCTTCTGTTTGGATTTTTTCTGTGAGTTTCCATCTCGCAGCTTCTGTCACCAGGCTGCCTGTCTGTTCTCATGTGACTTTTTCCCAGGAACTTTCAGTTCCCTGTCTGCACATGTATCCCAGTGTCTAGGCCATGCTTGGGTTTGGTTCTGATGGTTTTTGCCCCGTCTCTTCAACCTGTGGGTTTCATTGTTGTTGTTGTTGTTCTGTGTGTGTGTGTGTGTGTGTGTGTGTGTGTGTGTGTGTTTGTCTTTTACTGTGCCTTGTCATTTTGCGGCCCCGTCTGACATGATAAAGTAAATAAAAGGGGCCCAGCCCTGCTTCCTGCCGTTTTCACTTCATGCCCTTCAGCTCCAGCAAGGTGTGATGCTTTGTCTGCCAGTCTGTCTCTTCCATTGGTGGAGGGGGAGCACCCTATAACATCAGTTTTCTGGTGGATCCAAGAATTGATTTTCGATTATTTTCATCTTTTCTTCTGGGTGGGAGCAATGACTTCCAAGTGCCTCATATGTTGGCCTGGAAACCCAAAGAAGTCCCTAATTTGGGATTTTATTCATCAGGAGCTGATAAAGAATATTAAGGAAGCTGGTTTTACAATTTCAGAAGGAGAGGTTTTGAGGGTGATAGAAGAGGGTGAGGCTTTTGCCTTCAAAGGGGGATGCTTAGCTAGATCCACTCTTCTTCCCACAGACACAGAGAACTTCAGAGGACCCTCCCTTCCACTTCGCAGATGGGCACACAGAGGTTCAGAGATGTTGAGTGATTTTTTTCAAGATCACACAGCCGAAGAGCTGGGGCTTGAGTCCATGTTCTTTCCAGGGCCCTGTACCTTCCTGGTCTATGCTTCTGGGAGTCCTTTAACTTTATTCACAGAGCTGGTGGTCAGAACAACTAATTTGGAGGAGACGGGGTGTGACCTTACGGCAGGGTGTGTGCTCAGGCTCAGTTGTTCAGTTGTGGCTGACTCTTTGTGACCCCATGGATCACAGTCTGCCAGGCTCCTCTGTCCATGGAATTTTCCAGGCAAAAATACCTGGAGTGGGTTGCCATTTCCTCCTCCATATAGGTGGGTAGGCAAGGAGGAAATACTGGGGTAATGCAGATTCAGGAAGAAACATCCCAAGTGGAGAAAGAGGTACTTTGAAAAGGGGGGGGGGGGGGGGGGAAAGACTGATTATTGTCACCTGTCCCTCTTCCTCCCAGGAGCACAGCACCCCGCCCAAGTGTGACCATTGTCTGCACACTGGTGCCCTCTAGTGGTGTGAAGAAAGAGTTCCTTCCCCCAGACCGCTGCCTTGGAAGCTTGCACCCCTGGGAGAGAAAGCAGTGTGCCCCTCCTCCGTCCCTCACTTTGGTTCAGGGATTTGTCTAACCAGGCTTTCCCCCTCCTCTTTTACCCTTTAGTTTTTTTTTGGTAAACAACCTGAAGACATTTAGGAACACATGTGAAGGAGAGCATCACCCCATCTGGAGAGCCATATGCACCCAAGTGTGAGGACTGGGGAAAGGAAGCCATAGAAACAGACACAAACACAGCCAGGATGTGCACATACGCATTCCTGGGATGGTTGAAGGCTTTTGCGGGGGGAGGGGGGAGCCTCAAAGTTACACAATTTGGGAATCTCCCTTTGGGGAAAAAAAGAAGAGGTGAGCAGAAAAGTACAAATACAAAATCAAGCACAGAGTGTTGGAAGAGCCCCATTCATCCACTTCAGGGTGCGTAATTCTTGCACATCCCCATCTGCCTCTGCACACACAGAGAGGAAACGAAGGTATCAAGCAGAGCTCTTTCTTAATGTTCACTACTGTCCCTGAAATGCTATATATGCTGAGAATGGGCCACCTCAGTCAAGTCACCTTGGAAGGCCGTAACTGTTCTCAGGATGTTAGCTTTAGCATTATTCGAAATGTATCTGAAACAGTTCCTCTTAATTGCCTTCAGACACTGTGGCATATTCCAGTGAAATTTTAGCGCAGATTCTTCTATATTTTTGGAGGATGTGTTCCGGGGGCTCAGGCTCAGTTGTTCAGTTGTGGCTGACTCTTTGTGACCCCATGGATCACAGTCTGCCAGGCTCCTCTGTCCATGGAATTTTCCAGGCAAAAATACCTGGAGTGGGTTGCCATTTCCTCCTCCATATAGGTGGGTAGGCAAGGAGGAAATACTGGGGTAATGCAGATTCAGGAAGAAACATCCCAAGTGGAGAAAGAGGTACTTTGAAAAAGAGGGGGGGGTGGGGGGAAAGACTGATTATTGTCACCTGTCCCTCTTCCTCCCAGGAGCACAGCACCCCGCCCAAGTGTGACCATTGTCTGCACACTGGTGCCCTCTAGTGGTGTGAAGAAAGAGTTCCTTCCCCCAGACCGCTGCCTTGGAAGCTTGCACCCCTGGGAGAGAAAGCAGTGTGCCCCTCCTCCGTCCCTCACTTTGGTTCAGGGATTTGTCTAACCAGGCTTTCCCCCTCCTCTTTTACCCTTTAGTTTTTTTTTGGTAAACAACCTGAAGACATTTAGGAACACATGTGAAGGAGAGCATCACCCCATCTGGAGAGCCATATGCACCCAAGTGTGAGGACTGGGGAAAGGAAGCCATAGAAACAGACACAAACACAGCCAGGATGTGCACATACGCATTCCTGGGATGGTTGAAGGCTTTTGCGGGGGGAGGGGGGAGCCTCAAAGTTACACAATTTGGGAATCTCCCTTTGGGGAAAAAAAGAAGAGGTGAGCAGAAAAGTACAAATACAAAATCAAGCACAGAGTGTTGGAAGAGCCCCATTCATCCACTTCAGGGTGCGTAATTCTTGCACATCCCCATCTGCCTCTGCACACACAGAGAGGAAACGAAGGTATCAAGCAGAGCTCTTTCTTAATGTTCACTACTGTCCCTGAAATGCTATATATGCTGAGAATGGGCCACCTCAGTCAAGTCACCTTGGAAGGCCGTACAACTGTTCTCAGGATGTTAGCTTTAGCATTATTCGAAATGTATCTGAAACAGTTCCTCTTAATTGCCTTCAGACACTGTGGCATATTCCAGTGTCCTTAATGGCGGCTTTTATCATTTAAGCGCAGATTCTTCTTATATGTGGTATGTGTGTGCTGTAGTCAAACCCACCCAGATAAGTCACCGCAGTGGCTCAGTGGTAACCAATCTGCCTGCCCATGCAGGAGACACATGTTCGATCCCTGGGTCGGGAAGATCCCTTGGAGGAGGAAATGCCAACCCATACTAGTATTCCTCTCTGGGAAATGCCATGGACCAGGGGAACCTGGTGGATTACAGTCCATGGGGTCGCTGAAGAGTCAGACACAAACAGCAAGTACAAGGAGGGGTGCTCTAGCTGGCCGAAGCTGGTTTGAGTCTAGAGTAAAGGGGCTTTTTCAAAGCTATCAAACTCTTCTGGTCTTTCATTGCTTCTGTCTTATCCAGTGAGGACATTTCCCTGCAAAGGAAGTATGCGATGATTTTAACAACAAAACTATCATTGGACTAGGTCTCTGCATGGGGTGGCCTTGAGACTGCCTACCAGGCTTCTAACTATAGGAAGGACGTGCGTGCAGCTGGGACGCAGAGGCAGACCCTTCCTGGCAGGGACTTCTGGGACGGCCGACGTCAGCACAGAAGCACCCCCAGACCCTGCTGGTCCTTTTGTAGACGTCATGGCTGCCGGGGGCACTTCTGTGTGTCCCCCAGTCAAGGTCAGACTTTTGTGTCACTGTCTGACGGCGCTTCCAGCTTGTCTGGTCTGCTCCCGTCTTACCCCCTCACAGGCACTTTCCCTCACCCGCCTCGCCCAGTTAATCCTCCCTTTTGGCTTCCGCTCCTTGGAGGACCAGACCCAGCTCTCCGGGGTCGTTGCTTTGAAGAGCAGCACCGTCTGAGTTTCCTTTAATGTCTGCGTAACATCTGATAAAGCATCTACCTCTGTCCTTTTAAAGCATTTTTAATTGCAGTGTTTGATTTACAGTGTTCTGTTAGTTTCAGGTGTACAGCAAAGTGATTCAGTTTTGGGTTTTTTGTTTGTTTTGGTTGTACTGTAAGGTTTGTGGGATCCTAGTTTCCCCACCGGGGTCAAACCTAAGTCCTTGGCATTGGAAGCTCAGTGTCCTTAATGGCGGCTTTTATCATTTAAGCGCAGATTCTTCTTATATGTGGTATGTGTGCTGTAGTCAAACCCACCCAGATAAGTCACCGCAGTGGCTCAGTGGTAACCAATCTGCCTGCCCATGCAGGAGACACATGTTCGATCCCTGGGTCGGGAAGATCCCTTGGAGGAGGAAATGCCAACCCATACTAGTATTCCTCTCTGGGAAATGCCATGGACCAGGGGAACCTGGTGGATTACAGTCCATGGGGTCGCTGAAGAGTCAGACACAAACAGCAAGTACAAGGAGGGGTGCTCTAGCTGGCCGAAGCTGGTTTGAGTCTAGAGTAAAGGGGCTTTTTCAAAGCTATCAAACTCTTCTGGTCTTTCATTGCTTCTGTCTTATCCAGTGAGGACATTTCCCTGCAAAGGAAGTATGCGATGATTTTAACAACAAAACTATCATTGGACTAGGTCTCTGCATGGGGTGGCCTTGAGACTGCCTACCAGGCTTCTAACTATAGGAAGGACGTGCGTGCAGCTGGGACGCAGAGGCAGACCCCTTCCTGGCAGGGACTTCTGGGACGGCCGACGTCAGCACAGAAGCACCCCCAGACCCTGCTGGTCCTTTTGTAGACGTCATGGCTGCCGGGGGCACTTCTGTGTGTCCCCCAGTCAAGGTCAGACTTTTGTGTCACTGTCTGACGGCGCTTCCAGCTTGTCTGGTCTGCTCCCGTCTTACCCCCTCACAGGCACTTTCCCTCACCCGCCTCGCCCAGTTAATCCTCCCTTTTGGCTTCCGCTCCTTGGAGGACCAGACCCAGCTCTCCGGGGTCGTTGCTTTGAAGAGCAGCACCGTCTGAGTTTCCTTTAATGTCTGCGTAACATCTGATAAAGCATCTACCTCTGTCCTTTTAAAGCATTTTTAATTGCAGTGTTTGATTTACAGTGTTCTGTTAGTTTCAGGTGTACAGCAAAGTGATTCAGTTTTGGGTTTTTTGTTTGTTTTGGTTGTACTGTAAGGTTTGTGGGATCCTAGTTTCCCCACCGGGGTCAAACCTAAGTCCTTGGCATTGGAAGCTCAGTGTCTTAACCACTGGACCACCAGGGAATGCCCCCCAAATGATTCAGATATGCCTATATATGTATATACACATTTTTTTGCAGGTTCTTTTTCATTATAGGTTACTACAGTATGTTGAATATAGTCTCCCATGCTTTGTAGTATGTAGTATGTAGTAGTCCTTGTTCCTCTATTATATATGTATACTAGTGTGTATCTGGTAATCTTAAATTCCTAATCTATTCCTTTCCTCTTTTCTCTTTGGTAACCATAGATTGTTTTCTCTGTCCATGAGTCTGTTTCCATTTCAAAGATAACTTCACTTGTATCATATTTTTAGGTTCCGCATATAAGCAATATCATACGATATTTATCTTTCTCTGACTTCCTTCACTTAGCATGATGGCCTCTAGGTTCATCCCTGCTGCTGCAAATGGCAGTGTTTCCTTCTTTTCATGGCTGAGTGGTATTCCCCTGTGGATATGCACCATATCTTTATCCGCTCATCTGTTGAGGCCCATAGGGTCGCTTCCCCGTCTTGACTGTTATAAAAGTGCTGCAGTGAACACTGACATGCATGTATCTTTTCCATATTATGGCTTTCTCTGGATATATGCCCAGGAGTAGGATGGCTGGGTCATGTTGCTGTTCAGTCTCCAAGTCACGTCTGACTCTGCATCCCCAGTGACTGCTGCGCCAGGCTTCTTGGCACCAGCAAGAGACTGAAACCACACTAGCCCCTGCCCCTTTGCTGAGAACCTTCACCCATCCCTTAACTGCCATACAAGCTGGGCCAGGCTCCCTTCCTCCATCTCTCAGGCTATTTTGGATCTACTTTGAGAGGCCTGCTCTGCTCTCCCCAGAGACCTTAGTCCTCTGAAAAATAATTTTAATTTTATATTTTGTCTGTAACATCTGATAAAGCATCTACCTCTGTCCTTTTAAAGCATTTTTAATTGCAGTGTTTGATTTACAGTGTTCTGTTAGTTTCAGGTGTACAGCAAAGTGATTCAGTTTTGGGTTTTTTGTTTGTTTTGGTTGTACTGTAAGGTTTGTGGGATCCTAGTTTCCCCACCGGGGTCAAACCTAAGTCCTTGGCATTGGAAGCTCAGTGTCTTAACCACTGGACCACCAGGGAATGCCCCCCAAATGATTCAGATATGCCTATATATGTATATACACATTTTTTTGCAGGTTCTTTTTCATTATAGGTTACTACAGTATGTTGAATATAGTCTCCCATGCTTTGTAGTATGTAGTATGTAGTAGTCCTTGTTCCTCTATTATATATGTATACTAGTGTGTATCTGGTAATCTTAAATTCCTAATCTATTCCTTTCCTCTTTTCTCTTTGGTAACCATAGATTGTTTTCTCTGTCCATGAGTCTGTTTCCATTTCAAAGATAACTTCACTTGTATCATATTTTTAGGTTCCGCATATAAGCAATATCATACGATATTTATCTTTCTCTGACTTCCTTCACTTAGCATGATGGCCTCTAGGTTCATCCCTGCTGCTGCAAATGGCAGTGTTTCCTTCTTTTCATGGCTGAGTGGTATTCCCCTGTGGATATGCACCATATCTTTATCCGCTCATCTGTTGAGGCACATTGGGTTGCTTCCCTGTCTTGACTGTTATAAAAGTGCTGCAGTGAACACTGACATGCATGTATCTTTTCCATATTATGGCTTTCTCTGGATATATGCCCAGGAGTAGGATGGCTGGGTCATGTTGCTGTTCAGTCTCCAAGTCACGTCTGACTCTGCAGCCCCAGGGACTGCTGCGCGCCAGGCTTCTTGGCACCAGCAAGAGACTGAAACCACACTAGCCCCTGCCCCTTTGCTGAGAACCTTCACCCATCCCTTAACTGCCATACAAGCTGGGCCAGGCTCCCTTCCTCCATCTCTCAGGCTATTTTGGATCTACTTTGAGAGGCCTGCTCTGCTCTCCCCAGAGACCTTAGTCCTCTGAAAAATAATTTTTATACCTTCTTGGTGAATGTGTGGTATCATTCGTTTTGACACCTGAACTGGATTTCGGGAGGCAGTGCACGGATCTTTGAAGGGTGGTCATGATGGTAACCCAGGGTTGTCAGTTGCCATACATTGGAATTGGCTCCTCAAATCCGCCACTGAAAACAAGTGTTGGGAAGTACCCTACCTTGTCACCAGCTCTGTGCCCAGCCCCCTTCCTGTGGGACATGTGGGAGGATGCCATTCAGTAAAGAGGATAAAGCCACCTGCCCGCTCCCCACACACAATAATCATTAACGCGAAGGGCAACGGGAGAGGGAGAGGAAGCGGCATTTTGAAAGTGCCCAGTCATCACGTGAAAAGCAGCTCTTCCTGTTCTCCCCAGAGTGCATAGGGAGAGCAGTCACAGAGGTTCAAGAAAGAGCTGGCATCTTCTCTGCCTCCTCTAGGTTGGGGCCTGGAGAGGCTCTTGACTGAAAGATGATAAGAAGATGTCCCCCTGGCATCAGAGGGCATGGAGAACGGAAGCGTGTGCCGCTGTGGGAGCCAGTGACCCGCAACGCCTCACGTGGCAATGACAGGGGCCTCCCAAGCAGGAGGGTGGGAGGAAGCTCCAGAGAGCTCGAAGCCTGCGGTGGGGGCCCCATAAACCAGCTGGGTTGGGTAGACAGTCTGGAGTGGATCCTGGGAGGAAGAGAAGGAAGACATCACCAGGAAGAGATGAGTCCCAGCTAATGTGCAAGGAGGGCAGGACCACCTAGCGCTCTCTGAAACACCGACAAGACACCCTCCATGAAATAACCAACCTTCTTTTGGAACCTTGACACCTAGCAGACCCAGTGGCTACGGGCTATGCAGCGTAAAGAGAAAACAGCGGCCAACAGAAGGAAAGAACTTTCCCGCTGGACAGCCAGGAAGCAGACACTCCACCCCCGCCCTCCCAGGGCTCCCGCATCACATCGGCTGGGTATGTGATACCCACCCTGTCCTAAGCCACTAGCTTCCAGGCTGGGAGCTGGATGGGGAGGGCTTAGGGATCGTCATGAGTCTGGCAATTTTAAAATAAGTAGCATGGCGTCTGAGAAGAGAAATCAGACTGGCAGAATAACCCAAAGGGACCAACACGTTATGGAATTCAACCCTGATGTGATGAAAGGAACCCACAGTCAAGTGAAGGGGCAAGGAGTCAATCCAAATAATCACACAAACTGGAAAAGCAAGTGTATTTTGGTGTTCCTGTTCTAGTAAGTCAATAATATCCTCCTCTAAATCAGCTGCATGATATTCTTAAAATACAAAATCAGTCTTTGAGGGAAACAACTAAGCATCACCTGTAATTTGGTACCTGCTGTGTTATGTAACCCAGGGGGCCATCAGAAAATAAAGCCACCTGCCCGCTCCCCACACACAATAATCATTAACGCGAAGGGCAACGGGAGAGGGAGAGGAAGCGGCATTTTGAAAGTGCCCAGTCATCACGTGAAAAGCAGCTCTTCCTGTTCTCCCCAGAGTGCATAGGGAGAGCAGTCACAGAGGTTCAAGAAAGAGCTGGCATCTTCTCTGCCTCCTCTAGGTTGGGGCCTGGAGAGGCTCTTGACTGAAAGATGATAAGAAGATGTCCCCCTGGCATCAGAGGGCATGGAGAACGGAAGCGTGTGCCGCTGTGGGAGCCAGTGACCCGCAACGCCTCACGTGGCAATGACAGGGGCCTCCCAAGCAGGAGGGTGGGAGGAAGCTCCAGAGAGCTCGAAGCCTGCGGTGGGGGCCCCATAAACCAGCTGGGTTGGGTAGACAGTCTGGAGTGGATCCTGGGAGGAAGAGAAGGAAGACATCACCAGGAAGAGATGAGTCCCAGCTAATGTGCAAGGAGGGCAGGACCACCTAGCGCTCTCTGAAACACCGACAAGACACCCTCCATGAAATAACCAACCTTCTTTTGGAACCTTGACACCTAGCAGACCCAGTGGCTACGGGCTATGCAGCGTAAAAGAGAAAACAGCGGCCAACAGAAGGAAAGAACTTTCCCGCTGGACAGCCAGGAAGCAGACACTCCACCCCCGCCCTCCCAGGGCTCCCGCATCACATCGGCTGGGTATGTGATACCCACCCTGTCCTAAGCCACTAGCTTCCAGGCTGGGAGCTGGATGGGGAGGGCTTAGGGATCGTCATGAGTCTGGCAATTTTAAAATAAGTAGCATGGCGTCTGAGAAGAGAAATCAGACTGGCAGAATAACCCAAAGGGACCAACACGTTATGGAATTCAACCCTGATGTGATGAAAGGAACCCACAGTCAAGTGAAGGGGCAAGGAGTCAATCCAAATAATCACACAAACTGGAAAAGCAAGTGTATTTTGGTGTTCCTGTTCTAGTAAGTCAATAATATCCTCCTCTAAATCAGCTGCATGAGATTCTTAAAAATACAAAATCAGTCTTTGAGGGAAACAACTAAGCATCACCTGTAATTTGGTACCTGCTGTGTATGTACCCACAATTCACCGCTGTCACATTTTTAAACCAGGTTCATTGAAACCGTAGGTTCTGTGTGTTATTTCCAGCCTCTCTGAGCTCCTGCTCACATTGTTCTTTCCGCCTTGAATATCACCCCTTGTGCTCCAGCTCCCATCTCTCGGTGTAAAGTCTTATGTTATTAGAAAAACAGAACCATCCTTTCTCTCTCCCTTCAGAGTCTGGGGGGAGAGAACGCCCTCAGCTAGGAATTTAATCTCACGCTTTCAGAAAGTAATTACAAAGCCCCGTTCGACCTTTGTGTAGCCAGGAGAGTCGCTCTTAAGAGGCATAAAGCTGGAAAATGGGCCCGTTTCTGGTTTCCAGCAGGCTCTAGGGGTCCAGGTCTGAAAGAGTGAAGGCACCTACACTGTTCAAAAGTAAATGGTAGAAGGTGTTAATTACACGTGGAGAACAGGCTATGAACACACTGGGGATGCAAGGTAAACACTCCTCTTTCACTTTCTGGGTTTAGACTGTAATATCTCAGATAATTAATATTTATCCTTGGGAAACGTGGATGTGCGTGATGGGGGAAGAATTGGGAAGAAACCCCACAGCTTTCCAGTGAGCTGTGACTAGACCAAAGAGAACTGTGGCCAGCTCACTCCGTATAGGGGCCCCTAGGGCTGGCAGAGGAGAGCTGGCATCAAACCTGCAGGCTCTGAGGGACACGGGAGGCTGAAGGCCACCCCGGTTCTCCTGGGGGTGTTGTCCTAAGTGGAACCGCTTGGAACCGGGCGAGCGTGTTGTGGATGGGGAGGGAGCCTGTTCCTGGAGAGCGGCTGGCCTCTGCAGGATGGCCGACAGACTTCCAGAAGCCCCCTGAGAGATTCCTAGGAGGGAGAGAAGAGGAGGACTCGCAGCAGGGAGTGGACCGCCAAACAGGAGAGCGTGGCTAGGAGCTGGGAGGAGCCCAGGAGGACATGCCCTGTGGGGTTTAACTTGGTGAACATTTTTCCTTTCTACTAGGGTGAAAGTCGTAGGGTGGCACAGTGGTAAAGAATGCCTGCCAGAGCAATAGATGCAGGAGGCACGGGTTCAGTCCCTGGGTCAGGAAGATCCCCTGGGGGAGGAAATGGCAACCACTCCAGTATTCTTGCCTGGAGAATCCCATGGACAGAGGAGCCTGGTAGGCTGCAGCCCATGGGGGTCACAAAGGGTCGGACATGGCTGAGCACACACACGCGCTTCTCTATTACGTAAATGTCCTTTGGTTACTGTGCTCCTACACAGCAGTTCACACACACACACAGACACACACACACACACACCAGCATTATATTCATAGATATGCTTAAATGGCTTCAATATGTAAGACAGTGGTGCTATGAACAAATAAACAGACTAGTGAAGGAAAGTAGGGCCTGCCTGGTGCCCCCTTCCCAGGGAGAAGCATCCTAGATGGGAACTGCTTTCCAGCAGAATGTTTCCAGAACAGCGGTGGGACTGGGATCCGTGGGCTGGAGAGGCTGGGGAGGCTGGGGTTGGGGAGGCCTGTCAGCCCCGTGCTGCTCCCCTTCCCTGCCTGTGAGAGGAGAAGGTGACCTTTCAGAGTGGGAAAAGGCTGACGTGCTGGTTACTCTGTTCACTCCCCAAGGCTGTCTTTCAAATGCCGCATCCTTTACTGAGCCCTCCCTGAGCTCATCCCAGCTAGAACGAAGCCCTCATGGCTTGGCAAGTTGAGAGCCCTGATGCAGGCCTCCCCTGCGGTTCCTACCAGTATCTGCTTTCAGTAAGAGTCCAAGGTCTTGGCCCGGATAGCTTCATTTGCCTCGGGCTCCGTGGTGCTCGCCCACCCCTCATGCCTCTCCATCCTGCTTCCTGTGGGATTCTGGGCTCCACTCCCAGCGGACACCCACCCCTGCTCTCTGCCTTCTATTTTCCCACAGGAGGCCCTTGAGGGGGACTGGAGTACCCAGTCCCCAAGTTCTTCCACTTGGAGGTCACCCCGAGGTTAACTCTGTCAACTGAAGGTCACTCCCTGCAAGGGGGCTGTACTAGAAAACTCCATCCCCTTCCAGGCTCCAGCATCCACTGCATACCTTAGCTCAGCGGTCCCAGGCTGTTACTAGTCCAGGCCTCCACGTTCTTCCTCCCGCTCACCTGATAGTCAGGCCTTTGTAACCAGTTCTTCAGCCTGTCTTGATCTGTGCTCCACCTGTTTCCAGTTGAGACCTGGCTCATACACTCCCTCACTAAATAATCTGAGGGCATACCCATAGAGGTTTGTGTTATGCTCATTTCTGAACCAAAGCTAAAATAGAGTCTTGACTGTTACTGGTGTCCAGTAAGCACTTGTTTAATACTCTGTATATTTCTAGAACTGAGTTTCTCAGCCTCAGCACTATTGACGCTTGGGGACAAATAACTCTCTGCAGCGGGGCTGTCCTGTGCCCTGAGGGGTGTTAGGAAGCCTCCCTGGCCTCTGTGACGAGACGCCAGGCGCACCGACGCCAGCTGAGGCTTGGAGGTGTGTGGAGACACCGCTGGGTACACAGCCCCGCCCTGGGGAGCAAGAGCGCGCCCAGCAGAGATTCGCCGCCGTGGATGCTGGCTCCTCTTGTTTCAGCATCCACGTTACACAGGCAGTTCCTCACTTCGTGGCGGCAGTCCATAATATACACACAAGTGTGTCTAGCCACAGGCTTCACTGCTGGCTCGGACAGTAAATACCTGCCTGCAGTGTGGGAGATGTGGGAATCCCTGGGGCAGGAAGACCCCCTGGCAGGAACGCTACCCACTCCCAATATTTCTGCCTGGAGAACTCCACGAGCAGAGGAGCCTGGGTGGGCTACAGTCCATGGGGTTGAAAAGAGTCGGACATGACTGAGCAACAGCAAATGCACACACGCACGCACGTGTGTGAAAGCACACAGTCGGGATCCACTTCAAAGTCACAGGGTCTAGCATTTATAAATTTACGTCCACATGTGAAAATGTACTTGAAAGGAGCTTTCAAAGTTAGGATTTCAGAGACATCTTTTCTTATTGTTAAAAACAAAATCTTTATTATCAAGTGAAAAAATCACCCAAGATGTGGAGAAGAGTCCCCAAGTTCTTCCACTTGGAGGTCACCCCGAGGTTAACTCTGTCAACTGAAGGTCACTCCCTGCAAGGGGGCTGTACTAGAAAACTCCATCCCCTTCCAGGCTCCAGCATCCACTGCATACCTTAGCTCAGCGGTCCCAGGCTGTTACTAGTCCAGGCCTCCACGTTCTTCCTCCCGCTCACCTGATAGTCAGGCCTTTGTAACCAGTTCTTCAGCCTGTCTTGATCTGTGCTCCACCTGTTTCCAGTTGAGACCTGGCTCATACACTCCCTCACTAAATAATCTGAGGGCATACCCATAGAGGTTTGTGTTATGCTCATTTCTGAACCAAAGCTAAAATAGAGTCTTGACTGTTACTGGTGTCCAGTAAGCACTTGTTTAATACTCTGTATATTTCTAGAACTGAGTTTCTCAGCCTCAGCACTATTGACGCTTGGGGACAAATAACTCTCTGCAGCGGGGCTGTCCTGTGCCCTGAGGGGTGTTAGGAAGCCTCCCTGGCCTCTGTGACGAGACGCCAGGCGCACCGACGCCAGCTGAGGCTTGGAGGTGTGTGGAGACACCGCTGGGTACACAGCCCCGCCCTGGGGAGCAAGAGCGCGCCCAGCAGAGATTCGCCGCCGTGGATGCTGGCTCCTCTTGTTTCAGCATCCACGTTACACAGGCAGTTCCTCACTTCGTGGCGGCAGTCCATAATATACACACAAGTGTGTCTAGCCACAGGCTTCACTGCTGGCTCGGACAGTAAATACCTGCCTGCAGTGTGGGAGATGTGGGAATCCCTGGGGCAGGAAGACCCCCTGGCAGGAACGCTACCCACTCCCAATATTTCTGCCTGGAGAACTCCACGAGCAGAGGAGCCTGGGTGGGCTACAGTCCATGGGGTTGAAAAGAGTCGGACATGACTGAGCAACAGCAAATGCACACACGCACGCACGTGTGTGAAAGCACACAGTCGGGATCCACTTCAAAGTCACAGGGTCTAGCATTTATAAATTTACGTCCACATGTGAAAATGTACTTGAAAGGAGCTTTCAAAGTTAGGATTTCAGAGACATCTTTTCTTATTGTTAAAAACAAAATCTTTATTATCAAGTGAAAAAAAATCACCCAAGATGTGGAGATAGCATTAAATGAGATTTCTTTGACCTTTGCAGAGATTCATGAGCTTAGATCTTCAAAAGATCATCGGCGTAAGCATAAATGCAGGGTGCTAAATGGTACATGAAATAGAAAATGATCAAAAGGAACAAGGTGCTTCCAGGTGTAATGGTAAGAACATCGGGATCTAATGATCATCCTCTCCCACACCCACACCTAGATCTCATTGAAAGGACCACAGCTTGCAAGCCCAGAGACACAAATTATGAGGTCTTATTTTGTTCTTGCAAGAGAAGTGTGTTAGGGGGCCTCAAAACAATTTTTTTTAAGTCGGAGCATAATTTCTTTACAGTGTTATATTAGAAAGCAATCTAAGTGTGTCTGCCTCAGCTACCTTACATCAAAGAGTCTGGCTCGTGAAAAAGACTGAGATCTGAGGACGGTGAGACCAGTGTTTCAGGGAAGAGGGTCATGGGATTCAAGCTCCATCCTTAGGGTTACTGCTCACTTCCTGTTAGCGATTCAGCAGTTGGGCCACTGGATAAGAGGCTGTGGTTAGTCCAAACCCTGTAGCCCGCGCTGCCGGGCTTGCTCTCTGCCTGCATACTCCTTGGGCTGCCCTTTGGCGACCTTTGTCTCCTTCACGGTCACCAGGGATGTTCTCTGTTGGCACAGGGTCATCTCCACTCTTTGGATATCAGTCGTGTTTGTTCTGATCCTTTTGGGAACTTGTGGGCTGTGGAACTAGGACACGAAGCTGTTGGACGGTTAACCCTCATGATAAAGCTCTCTGACGGCTCTTAGAGCTTGCCTCTTCATTCTGATCCTTCTGTGTCTGGGGTCTTGTTGTCCCTGGAGCCTGCCCCTCCCAGGGCTGCCCAGCTCCTCAGACAGCACACAGCTCCCCAGGGTGCACCTTTCACATGCAGATGAACCAGTGTTCTTAGACTCTTTTTGACCCCACAGACTGTTGTAGCCCAGCAGTCTTGGGGACCCGGGTGCTCACGTTGGGCCTTCGGGGAAGTTTGGTGGGGACAGCAGGAGCCAGCGTCTCCGGATAGCCAGTTCCCATAAAGGCAGCCTCATTCACAGTCGCAGTTTGGGACATCTGGGGACAGAAGCAAGGCACTGAGACAGCCCTGACCATTCTTCCTTCCATGTTGTTCTCAGATTTGTAGCCAGGGAAACCAAGGCAGCCCCACTGCCTGAGACCTTTCGAATTTCCATATCCTTCCACCCCCGAGGACACCCTCCCAAGGTTGCTCTCTGTAAGAAAAATGAGCATGCCTCACAGCGGTCGCTGGCCCATCATTCATTTGCAAACAAGTTGCCTATTGCTCGGACCTGGAGGGCAGCTGAGCATCCCAGTTTGAGCTGCTAGGGCGTTGGGGCTCTCATTGGATGCCATGGACCAGGGCAAGACATGTGAGAAGAGCGAGCATCTCCATGTCCATGTTGACCATTTGGGGGACAATTAAAGTAAGACGGAAACAGCTCAGTTGGGTGCCAGAGAGGCAGCTCCCCACTCCTTAGTTTTCTGGAAAAACACGGGGCTGTGTGCTAGGCAAACAGTGTGACCATGCCTAAAACTACCGATGGTTCACTCAGGTCTCATCCTCTTGGCCTCCCAAAGACCCTCACACCCCCAATGCCCCTCTTTCTCCTGTCCCTCCCGGGGGAAGGGACTGGCTAGGACTCTGGTGTGTCTGTTGCTAAATCAAGGCACGGCGGCTCGCCTGAGTTTGTGCCTGTCCGGGCACGTTCCATCCAGACCCTCCTGGTTCCCAGTCTAGTGGCGCAACTGTTCACAGACAGAAACTCCCCTGCAGAAACCCTCACACACAAACAGACCGCCTGCACGTTCGCAAGTCTGTGACAAGGGTGTTCTTCTGGCTAGGACTGTTCATCTTCTTCCCAGCCCCCATTGCTTTAAAAATGGTAGTGTAACAGTAACAAAAAAAATCCCAAAGAAAATGGAAATTGGAAAGAAAATTCGCCTGGAACTGTACCACAAAAACATGTCCTTCATATTTGTTTTCCAGCTTTCTTTCCATCCCATATTCATAAACATACCCCACAGACTGTTGTAGCCCAGCAGTCTTGGGGACCCGGTGCTCACGTTGGGCCTTCGGGAAGTTTGGTGGGGACAGCAGGAGCCAGCGCTCCGGATAGCCAGTTCCCATAAAGGCAGCCTCATTCACAGTCGCAGTTTGGGACATCTGGGGACAGAAGCAAGGCACTGAGACAGCCCTGACCATTCTTCCTTCCATGTTGTTCTCAGATTTGTAGCCAGGGAAACCAAGGCAGCCCCACTGCCTGAGACCTTTCGAATTTCCATATCCTTCCACCCCCGAGGACACCCTCCCAAGGTTGCTCTCTGTAAGAAAAATGAGCATGCCTCACAGCGGTCGCTGGCCCATCATTCATTTGCAAACAAGTTGCCTATTGCTCGGACCTGGAGGGCAGCTGAGCATCCCAGTTTGAGCTGCTAGGGCGTTGGGGCTCTCATTGGATGCCATGGACCAGGGCAAGACATGTGAGAAGAGCGAGCATCTCCATGTCCATGTTGACCATTTGGGGGACAATTAAAGTAAGACGGAAACAGCTCAGTTGGGTGCCAGAGAGGCAGCTCCCCACTCCTTAGTTTTCTGGAAAAACACGGGGCTGTGTGCTAGGCAAACAGTGTGACCATGCCTAAAACTACCGATGGTTCACTCAGGTCTCATCCTCTTGGCCTCCCAAAGACCCTCACACCCCCAATGCCCCTCTTTCTCCTGTCCCTCCCGGGGGAAGGGACTGGCTAGGACTCTGGTGTGTCTGTTGCTAAATCAAGGCACGGCGGCTCGCCTGAGTTTGTGCCTGTCCGGGCACGTTCCATCCAGACCCTCCTGGTTCCCAGTCTAGTGGCGCAACTGTTCACAGACAGAAACTCCCCTGCAGAAACCCTCACACACAAACAGACCGCCTGCACGTTCGCAAGTCTGTGACAAGGGTGTTCTTCTGGCTAGGACTGTTCATCTTCTTCCCAGCCCCCATTGCTTTAAAAATGGTAGTGTAACAGTAACAAAAAAAATCCCAAAGAAAATGGAAATTGGAAAGAAAATTCGCCTGGAACTGTACCACAAAAACATGTCCTTCATATTTGTTTTCCAGCTTTCTTTCCATCCCATATTCATAAACATGGAGTTTACCTGGTCATGATCATAACAGAGAGTTTTATTTTTGCCATGCTTTCTTAATAGTATTACACAGTGTTTCTAATTATAATTTTAATGACCCCATAATATGCCATGAAGTTGATGTTCCATGATTTGCTTTTAAACAGCAGTGAGTGCACTGCCTTGAATCTGTCGTAAAGAGGGATATGGGAGTTTGAGACCTAAACGCAATCATTGCATAAGGTCTTGTCTTTCCACTCTTCTGTTTTTTTTTTTTTTCTTTTACTGTGATACTTATTCTTGTCTCGGTGCTCTTGGTGGGAGCAGCTTGTGCTCTGCAGGGCTGTACAGGCTTGTGAATCACAGCTCTCAGATGCTGGGATTGTCCTCATTGCTTTTTAAAAGTTAACCCCACTTCTGTCAATGCTCAGTTAATCTCAGGGTTATCCCTCATTCCTCCTTATCTTTCTGTACAGGAGGGTGATTTCATGAGAGGGACAAAGGGGCTGGGGATGGAGGGGTTCCCTTCTAACCTGAGCAGAGGCCCACCTTTGGGGTGGCTGAGGTGTATCTGGCCGGCCCCAGCCTTGGACCTCTGCTCCAGCCCTCCAGAACTCACTGACGTGGCCACCAAGTGGTCAGCCCTCTCCGCCGAGGCGTGTTCTGCCCCGCAGACTTTCCCTCCTCTGTGATGCTCTGACGAGGCTGCCTTCTCACTTGTAACTTGGTCGCTCCTCTTTTCTGGGCAGAATCTCGCTCTCCTCCAGGCTCTTCTTTGTCATCTCTTGTTTATGAGCAGGGTTTGCCTTCTTTCTCTAGACTTCACCTCTGGCTCTTTTAACCAGGCTTTCCAGAATTCAAAATGTCTATTTTCTTTCTTTTCAAGCACCTGGTTCTTGAAATAATGAGGTATGATACTCAAGGTTAATGTATCTGCTTAAGATTAATTGGGAGTTCCAAAGTCCTGAATCTGACCGTTTTATTCACTTCATACATTAGTACCCTATGAGCAGGGTATACAGAAAACTTACTCTTCAGTGATTAAGGGAAAGGCAGAGAGTAAGAAAAATCAAACTGAATCACACACGAGTATCCAAATATTACTTCCTGCAGATAAAATTCCTTTTGCTCACAGCTTCTGCCTACAGCCCAGAGCTAGTCCAGAAACTAGCTTTGATATCCCCATGTACTTTGTGAATGTTTCGCTAAAACATCCAGGGACCAGATGAGAGTCACAGAGTGCCCCTGTTGGAACCTGGAATGTGCCCGAGAGGAGAGTTAGGGAGGTCGTCTGCCATGCTTGTTTCTGGGCTAGGATAACGAGCTAGAAATGCGTATGAGGGAAACACCAAAGCCCTCCTTACCCAGGTAGAGGAAGATTTGGATAAAGGATTAGACTGTCTTCGAAAAGCTAGAGGCCACTGCTGTGCTTACCTGTTCCCTTCTACTCCTGGCAAGAGTTTTGGGGGTAGAGTCTGCCAGACTCAAGACAGATGGTCAAGTCAAAGGTGGCCTTGGACTTTGGATGTGTTCATTTGTGATGAATGTGAACTTCATCACATTTGTATGTGTACATTTGTGTTCAATGTGAACTTCTTAGCCTTCTTCATTGAAAGTTGAGGGCTGCAAATATAGAGCCCTGTGTGAGTCAGGCAGAATTGAATTCCATAGGAAAATTGTGTTTTAAATATAAGGAATATTAAAAATGGCTCATGCAGTTACGGAGGTTGACAAGTCCAAAACCTACAGAGCCAGCGTCCCCATCTGAGTCTAGAGGCCGTTGGGCTGCTGGAGGACCAGGAGGAGCAGATGACTTGGTTCAGGAGGGTCCAGATTCTCTCTCACTCCTAAGAGCCCAAAGTTTTAGGCTCACACCTCCTCTCCATGTCAGGGGGTGGCTGTGCCTCTGGAGCCTCTGCCTGTCAGCTCTGCCCTCCCTAGGTAGCAAGCACCCCCACTCACCACAGCCCCAAACCTGTCTCCATCCTTCTGTCACAAAGTCTTCTGGAAGCCAGAGCACATAAGCGTCAAGTTCAACTGGAAAAGCCCTCGACAGGAGACTGTCTGGGGCTCTGTGGTAGAAGCCAAGATCAGCAGACGGCAGGCCTGACTTCAAGTCCGATGTCCTTTCTGCTTTGTCCGCTGGGCAGCTCCCGAGGCTGTAATCTAGTGCACTGCCCCACCCCAAGGGCAGCAGAGACACAAGCCATCAGCTGGATCCCCTACTGGAGGCCCAGCTCGCAGCCTTAGAGCAGGGGGCTGGCAGTTACTGTAGCTTGGAAACATCAGCTCAGATAAAATTAGATTGACCTAAGCGATTGTTCCAGATACCAACTGAACCACCTTTGATGTTCCGAGTTCCATCAAATCGCACGTAGTTTCTCTCTTCCTGGCTTTAAGTCAGACTCCTCATCAGAGAAACGAAAAGATCTGCTTTTCGCAAAAAATCTCTAAAGCTCTCTTCCTGGAGGTGTCATCACAGGCTGGCAGATGTGGCACCTGCCAGCTGTATCAGACAGCCCAGTGTGGAGGCAGGGTTGAGAGCTGACTTACCGCTCAGAAAGGTGCTGCCCAGAGCCCGAGAATGTTGAAAAAAATCAGTCGTTGCTCCATAGAGATGGGGAGATGCAGAAGTCACGTGGCCTGCCTGCGGTCACAATGCCAGAGCCAAGACCTCGGACTGGGTCTCCAGCCCTCTGGTTCTCTCCTCTTTTAGGCTTTCCTAATGACTTCTCATACCCGGAGCAGGTTTTGACTGAGACCTTTCAAAATGTGGGGGAGAGAACAATTACTCTTTGACACAGTCCAGTGCATTCTCACTTTCTCAGTCCTGTCTGACTCTTTGCGACCCCAAGGACTGTAGCCCGCCAGGCTCCTCTGTCCATGGCAAAAATACTAGAGTGGGTAGCCGTTCTCTTCTCCAGGGGATTCTTCCAGATCCAGGGATTAAACCCACATCTCCTGCAGTGACAGAGTCATTATAAATATGGGACAGGTTGGGATTTCCCTGGCAGTTCAGTGGTTAAGAGACTTTGCCTTAAAATGTGGAGGGTGTGAGTTCAATCCCTGGTGGGAGGGCTAAGATCCCTCATGCCTTGGGGCCAAAGAACCAAAACATACAACAGAAGCAATATTGTTTCTCCATCCTTCTGTCACAAAGTCTTCTGGAAGCCAGAGCACATAAGCGTCAAGTCAACGCCCTCGACAGGAGACTGTCTGGGGCTCTGTGGTAGAAGCCAAGATCAGCAGACGGCAGGCCTGACTTCAAGTCCGATGTCCTTTCTGCTTTGTCCGCTGGGCAGCTCCCGAGGCTGTAATCTAGTGCACTGCCCCACCCCAAGGGCAGCAGAGACACAAGCCATCAGCTGGATCCCCTACTGGAGGCCCAGCTCGCAGCCTTAGAGCAGGGGGCTGGCAGTTACTGTAGCTTGGAAACATCAGCTCAGATAAAATTAGATTGACCTAAGCGATTGTTCCAGATACCAACTGAACCACCTTTGATGTTCCGAGTTCCATCAAATCGCACGTAGTTTCTCTCTTCCTGGCTTTAAGTCAGACTCCTCATCAGAGAAACGAAAAAGATCTGCTTTTTCGCAAAAAATCTCTAAAGCTCTCTTCCTGGAGGTGTCATCACAGGCTGGCAGATGTGGCACCTGCCAGCTGTATCAGACAGCCCAGTGTGGAGGCAGGGTTGAGAGCTGACTTACCGCTCAGAAAGGTGCTGCCCAGAGCCCGAGAATGTTGAAAAAAATCAGTCGTTGCTCCATAGAGATGGGGAGATGCAGAAGTCACGTGGCCTGCCTGCGGTCACAATGCCAGAGCCAAGACCTCGGACTGGGTCTCCAGCCCTCTGGTTCTCTCCTCTTTTAGGCTTTCCTAATGACTTCTCATACCCGGAGCAGGTTTTGACTGAGACCTTTCAAAATGTGGGGGAGAGAACAATTACTCTTTGACACAGTCCAGTGCATTCTCACTTTCTCAGTCCTGTCTGACTCTTTGCGACCCCAAGGACTGTAGCCCGCCAGGCTCCTCTGTCCATGGCAAAAATACTAGAGTGGGTAGCCGTTCTCTTCTCCAGGGGATTCTTCCAGATCCAGGGATTAAACCCACATCTCCTGCAGTGACAGAGTCATTATAAATATGGGACAGGTTGGGATTTCCCTGGCAGTTCAGTGGTTAAGAGACTTTGCCTTAAAATGTGGAGGGTGTGAGTTCAATCCCTGGTGGGAGGGCTAAGATCCCTCATGCCTTGGGGCCAAAGAACCAAAACATACAACAGAAGCAATATTGTAACAAAATCAATAACAACTTTAAAAATGGTTCACATTAAAAAAAAAAAAAATCTTAAAAAAGAAATACAGAACAGGTAGGAGCAGCAGCAAAGGCTGGATGGTATGGAATTGGGGGAAACTGAAAGCTTTATGGCAGGGTTGGGGGAATCCTTGCAACATACTCCAAGTTGCAACACATAAAAGACTGCCTCCTTCTAACTCATGGAGATAATGCATATCACTTTGTGAAGGTCCTTCCTGTAGAGCGGTGATCGCCGAACAGCAGGAAAATGACTTTCTAAAAGGTCCCCGTGGTGTTGATAACCTAGGAGTCCTCTCCAGCTGACCGAGCCGGGACGCCACAGCAGATGGTGCTAACAAGCCTGAAACGACACCAGCTCTTTCTGCACTCTGCTGCCCGCTGAATGCTCCCTCCCGGCCACAGGGCACTGGTCTCTTCCCAGGCAAGTGCCAGGATGGTCGGCAGACTGTGTCCCTCCTCCCTAGCCTTTCCAGCTAGCAGTGGGTCCAGCACCATGACCGCCGCTCCTGTCCAGAGCCCCTCAGACAAGGCCCAGACTTGCTGTGGCTTGAAAGGGAGGAGCCTTGACTTGAACATCTGCACCCTGCCTCCCAGGGTGGGCTTCCAGCGGCTCACCATGCCCTCCTCTCTCCTAGCCTCTGAAAAGAAGTCAGGCGACCCGGTGGTTCACGGTTCCAGCTTTCTAGCAAGATAACCTTCGCAGTTTCAGTTCAGTAAATGCTGATGGGTTAGATTTAGAAAGCTGTCGTTTGACTTAACTCTTCAAAATTGTAACCACCATATATTGATCCCTTTTTCTGTGCTAGAGACTTTTCTAAGCCTTTCATAGATACCATCTCATGGAATTTGAGAACAACTCTTTGCGACAGAAACTTTATTATCCCCATTGCACAAATGAAAAACCGAGGGATAGAGAAGTTCATGAATTATTCAATTGTCTTATAAGCAGCAAGTGTCAGACTTCAAAGCCAGTGTGCTTAATAACTTCACTCTGTGTTGTGTTCACGTGTGTATGACTTTGCATGTCTCCAAATAGGCTTTAATCTGGGAGCTGAAGGCACACCACTACCCATCACTGTATTATTATATAGGATATATAATATTTATTATTGTACACTATATAGTTTATTTGCAGATATTCAAAACGAGGCAAACTAGTTAATGCTAACAGCAGTCAGGAAAGTCAAACTCGTGGTAGACGTCCGGGATTCCGATGATGGTCTGTTTCTTTTTTTTTTTTTTTGTAATATTTATTTATTTATTTATTTATTTATTTATTTTGGGCGGGGGTCGGGTTGGGGAGGGAGGGGAGCGGGCGGGCCACTTCTATTGGTCTTTCATTTCTGTTTTCATCCGTCTTTTTCTTTGGCTCCTGCGGGCCTCCCATCGCGGTGGCGTCTGTTGTCGCAGAGCGCCGGCTCTGGGCGCATGCGCTCCAGAGCTCCGGCTCGCTGATTGGACACATCAGTCCAGCCGCTCTGCGGCACGTGGGATCTTCCCAGGCCAGGGATCGAACTGGCGCCCCTTGAACTGCAAGGCGGTGTCTTTATCCACTGGACCACCAGGGGAAGCCCGATGATCTGTTTCTTGATTCAGGTGCTGGTTACACTGCATTGTGTAGTTTGTGGAAATTCATTGAATTATATCATTGTATGCTTTTCTGAACTTTGATTATAGTTTAATTGCAAGTTCCCTCAGAAGCCACCTCCTGCATGGACACATGAACAGGCACACAAGCTTTATTCTCCCTGCCTCTCCAAAATCTAAATGACTTCTGGATGGCAGCCATGAGCAGTTACTCCAACTTCCTCCCTGAAATGCCTACGAAGATGGCAGGAAGGCAGTCCACGTTTTGGGTGTTCATCGTATGGGCGGCCCTGGAGGAAATCTCCCCTGGGCCTCAGGGCTGCTAGTAAGGGATTGGTAGTGGTGGTGGCAGACCACCTGTGTGATGTCTGCGTGAGTTTGTCCTCTTGCAAACAGTAGGAATACCCTTCTTCCTTCTTCAGTATCTTTGCACGTGTGCTAAGTCATATCCGACTCTTGAAAAATGTTCAAATTATTCAATTGTCTTATAAGCAGCAAGTGTCAGACTTCAAAGCCAGTGTCAATCTCATGTGTTGTGTTCACGTGTGTATGACTTTGCATGTCTCCAAATAGGCTTTAATCTGGGAGCTGAAGGCACACCACTACCCATCACTGTATTATTATATAGGATATATAATATTTATTATTGTACACTATATAGTTTATTTGCAGATATTCAAAACGAGGCAAACTAGTTAATGCTAACAGCAGTCAGGAAAGTCAAACTCGTGGTAGACGTCCGGGATTCCGATGATGGTCTGTTTCTTTTTTTTTTTTTTTGTAATATTTATTTATTTATTTATTTATTTATTTATTTTGGGCGGGGGTCGGGTTGGGGAGGGAGGGGAGCGGGCGGGCCACTTCTATTGGTCTTTCATTTCTGTTTTCATCCGTCTTTTTCTTTGGCTCCTGCGGGCCTCCCATCGCGGTGGCGTCTGTTGTCGCAGAGCGCCGGCTCTGGGCGCATGCGCTCCAGAGCTCCGGCTCGCTGATTGGACACATCAGTCCAGCCGCTCTGCGGCACGTGGGATCTTCCCAGGCCAGGGATCGAACTGGCGCCCCTTGAACTGCAAGGCGGTGTCTTTATCCACTGGACCACCAGGGGAAGCCCGATGATCTGTTTCTTGATTCAGGTGCTGGTTACACTGCATTGTGTAGTTTGTGGAAATTCATTGAATTATATCATTGTATGCTTTTCTGAACTTTGATTATAGTTTAATTGCAAGTTCCCTCAGAAGCCACCTCCTGCATGGACACATGAACAGGCACACAAGCTTTATTCTCCCTGCCTCTCCAAAATCTAAATGACTTCTGGATGGCAGCCATGAGCAGTTACTCCAACTTCCTCCCTGAAATGCCTACGAAGATGGCAGGAAGGCAGTCCACGTTTGGCTGTTCACCGTATGGGCGGCCCTGGAGGAAATCTCCCCTGGGCCTCAGGGCTGCTAGTAAGGGATTGGTAGTGGTGATGGCAGACCACCTGTGTGATGTCTGCGTGAGTTTGTCCTCTTGCAAACAGTAGGAATACCCTTCTTCCTTCTTCAGTATCTTTGCACGTGTGCTAAGTCATATCCGACTCTTGACAACCCCATGGACTGTAGCCCACCAGGCTCCTCTGTCCATGGGGTTTCCCAGGCGAGAGTACTGGAGTCGGGGTTGCTATTTCCTCCTCTAGGGGATCTTCCTGACCCAGAGATCAAACCCATGTCTCCTACATCTCCTGCATTGGCAGGCAGATTCTTTACCACTGAGAACCTGGGAAACCTTTCAGTACATTTGCTCTGGATTAGAAACTCAAGTTCTGCATCTAAGGGAACACCAAGATCTGGTCCTTGTTCCAACAGGTGTGTGTGTGTGCATACACGTGTGGTGGGTAAGACTGTCTCTTCGTACCGTCAACAATTCTGTTGCAATATAAAAGGGACTTGCAAGTGTTTCCTTATTCAATCTGGTTTCTAAACTAGGAATTTTGTTCTTAATCTGTGTTTGGATGGATCCTGAATCCCATGGGGTACATGTGGCATTACAGAGCTTTCCTCAGAAGATGCTTTCATTCTTGGAGATGTGTTTTTCCAGAAAGGGTGTTTTCTCTTGCGATGTTGTCCACCTCACCATTCTTGACAAGTGTGCTGATCATGTAAAGTGGTGTCTGGTATTGTTTTGTTATGCCATTTGTTTGCTAAATTACTTACATTTGGCACATCACACCAGAACTACTAAATCAAAAATCTCAACTCTTTGCTACCAGAATAATGACCCTTGAAGTAATATGCCGATGTGTTCATTGCCCAGGAAATTGAGTGGAAATTTTATGTCTATTTAAAACTTACATTGAGGTTGGTATCTGTCATGTAGGAAGTGTTTGCTACACGGGTAAGACCATAGGAAGTCGTCGAAAAGAATGTGGGAATAACATAAGAATAGCAATTACAGAATAACTAAAAATGAGTATAACCCTATGATGCACTGCCTCCTCAACCCAGTCATGAGGTCAGTGGACGTTAAAGTGATACTGAAAGAATAACATTTTAGACTAGACAGAAAACTCTTTTATCAGCGGTTATTGTGGGGAGAGTATATAGCAGGGATGTCACCTTTTGCTTCACATATTTTTGTTGTTTCAATTGTGACACTATGATTATAAACCTGTTACAATCAGAAAAGACGATGAAGGGCTTCCCTGGTGGTCCAGTGGGTAAGGACACCGCCTTGCAGTGCAAGGGGCGCCGGTTCGATCCCTGGCCTGGGAAGATCCCACGTGCCGCGGAGTGGCTGGACTGATCTGTCCAATTACCGAGCCGGAGCTCTGGAGTGCATGCGCCCAGAGCCGGTGCTCTGCAACAACAGACGCCACCGCGATGGGAGGCCCATAGGAGCCAAAGAACAAAGACAGATGAAAATAGAGAAATGAAAGACCAACAGAAGTGGCCCGCCTGCTCCCCCTCTCCCCAACCTGACCTCCGCCCAAAATAAATAAATAAATAAATATTTAAAAAAATAAAAAAAGGAAAACTGTTCGCTCTCCCCTGCTGAATTGTCTTGATACCGTTTTCAAAAATAAATTAAAAAAAAAAAAGGAAAAGACAATGAAGATTTTTGATACCGTGAGGCCATTCACCCAGTGTTAACCATGGTACCACTGGAATGCTAGTTTGTCCTGATGGGGTACATGTGGCATTACAGAGCTTTCCTCAGAAGATGCTTTCATTCTTGGAGATGTGTTTTTCCAGAAAGGGTGTTTTCTCTTGCGATGTTGTCCACCTCACCATTCTTGACAAGTGTGCTGATCATGTAAAGTGGTGTCTGGTATTGTTTTGTTATGCCATTTGTTTGCTAAATTACTTACATTTGGCACATCACACCAGAACTACTAAATCAAAAATCTCAACTCTTTGCTACCAGAATAATGACCCTTGAAGTAATATGCCGATGTGTTCATTGCCCAGGAAATTGAGTGGAAATTTTATGTCTATTTAAAACTTACATTGAGGTTGGTATCTGTCATGTAGGAAGTGTTTGCTACACGGGTAAGACCATAGGAAGTCGTCGAAAAGAATGTGGGAATAACATAAGAATAGCAATTACAGAATAACTAAAAATGAGTATAACCCTATGATGCACTGCCTCCTCAACCCAGTCATGAGGTCAGTGGACGTTAAAGTGATACTGAAAGAATAACATTTTAGACTAGACAGAAAACTCTTTTATCAGCGGTTATTGTGGGGAGAGTATATAGCAGGGATGTCACCTTTTGCTTCACATATTTTTGTTGTTTCAATTGTGACACTATGATTATAAACCTGTTACAATCAGAAAAGACGATGAAGGGCTTCCCTGGTGGTCCAGTGGGTAAGGACACCGCCTTGCAGTGCAAGGGGCGCCGGTTCGATCCCTGGCCTGGGAAGATCCCACGTGCCGCGGAGTGGCTGGACTGATCTGTCCAATTACCGAGCCGGAGCTCTGGAGTGCATGCGCCCAGAGCCGGCGCTCTGCAACGACAGAGGCCACCGTGATGGGAGGCCCACAGGAGCCAAAGAACAAAGACGGATGAAAATGGAGAAATGAAAGACCAACAGAAGTGGCCCGCCTGCTCCCCCCTCTCCCCAACCCGACCCCCGCCCAAAATAAATAAATAAATCTTTAAAAAAAAAAAAAAAAAAACTGTTCGCTCTCCCCTGCTGAATTGTCTTGATACCGTTTTCAAAAATAAATTAAAAAAAAAAAAAAAGGAAAAGACAATGAAGATTTTTGATACCGTAGGCCATTCACCCAGTGTTAACCATGGTACGTCAAAGTGGTGGATGTTTGGAGGATTTAGAATTTTTTTCATTTTCTTTTTGTACTTTCCAAGTGTATGTCCAGTGAGTATCTACTTTTCATATCAGAAAATAGGTGGAATTTCAAATAATCAGTCTATACAATTAGAACTAGAGCATATGAGCAACATCATGTCAAACATATGGACGGCATAAAGCGTCAAAGGACATACACCTGAACGTTAATGGGAATTAAATGGGTGGTAGGATGGTCACAGATCTTCCCTTTCTGTCTGCTTACTTGCTGAATCCACAGCGGAGTGATGTGAAGATCAATAGCTGGGATGACAGGAAGTTTATCATTATTGTAATTGATGTGCTCATTAAACCTGAGCTCTCTCCCCCTGTTTCCTCCATGCCCACTATTTCCACACAACAATGTTAATTATGGGGATACAACTCTAGAGTGAACGGCTAACAGAGGGTGCAGTGGATCCATGGAGACCCAGACTAACAGAAAAGACAGGGGTCTTTAGACGCCCCCGCCTCCACCGGAGTGCCAGTGCTTTTCCTAAAGATGACCAGGGAGACACAGTCTAGACATTGACATTCCACCACAGACAAATCAATCAGTTGTAGGCCAGGCCAAGTCACCCACAACATGGTGGTTTTCTTCTCGTTGATGAACAAAACTGATCAGTGGTTGCAGGTCCATACTTTCTAGAACAAAATCTAAAATTTCTTTCTTCTAGAAGGAAATACCCAAAGAGAAGAGAAGCCCTTGTCCTGAGGCGCCTCGTTGTCAAGTATGGAGAAGTGTTAATCACTCAGTTGTGTCTGACTCTTTGCGACCCCATGGACTGTAGCCAGCCAGGCTCCCTGTGTATGGAATTCTCAGGCAAGGCATGAAAATGGAAAAATGAAAGACCAACAGAAGTGGCCCGCCTGCTCCCCCCCTCCCCCACCCGAACCCCCGCCCAAAAAAAATAAATAAATCTTTAAAAAAAAAAAAACTGTTCGCTCTCCCCTTGCTGAATTGTCTTGATACCGTTTTCAAAAATAAATTAAAAAAAAAAAAAAAGGAAAAGACAATGAAGATTTTTGATACCGTAGGCCATTCACCCAGTGTTAACCATGGTACGTCAAAGTGGTGGATGTTTGGAGGATTTAGAATTTTTTTCATTTTCTTTTTGTACTTTCCAAGTGTATGTCCAGTGAGTATCTACTTTTCATATCAGAAAATAGGTGGAATTTCAAATAATCAGTCTATACAATTAGAACTAGAGCATATGAGCAACATCATGTCAAACATATGGACGGCATAAAGCGTCAAAGGACATACACCTGAACGTTAATGGGAATTAAATGGGTGGTAGGATGGTCACAGATCTTCCCTTTCTGTCTGCTTACTTGCTGAATCCACAGCGGAGTGATGTGAAGATCAATAGCTGGGATGACAGGAAGTTTATCATTATTGTAATTGATGTGCTCATTAAACCTGAGCTCTCTCCCCCTGTTTCCTCCATGCCCACTATTTCCACACAACAATGTTAATTATGGGGATACAACTCTAGAGTGAACGGCTAACAGAGGGTGCAGTGGATCCATGGAGACCCAGACTAACAGAAAAGACAGGGGTCTTTAGACGCCCCCGCCTCCACCGGAGTGCCAGTGCTTTTCCTAAAGATGACCAGGGAGACACAGTCTAGACATTGACATTCCACCACAGACAAATCAATCAGTTGTAGGCCAGGCCAAGTCACCCACAACATGGTGGTTTTCTTCTCGTTGATGAACAAAACTGATCAGTGGTTGCAGGTCCATACTTTCTAGAACAAAATCTAAAATTTCTTTCTTCTAGAAGGAAATACCCAAAGAGAAGAGAAGCCCTTGTCCTGAGGCGCCTCGTTGTCAAGTATGGAGAAGTGTTAATCACTCAGTTGTGTCTGACTCTTTGCGACCCCATGGACTGTAGCCAGCCAGGCTCCTCTGTGTATGGAATTCTCCAGGCAAGGAAACTGGAGTGAGTAGCCATTCCTTTCTCCAGGGCATCTTCCTCCTGACCCAGGGATCCAACTTGTCCTGTGTTGCAGGTGGGTTCTTTACCCTCTGAGCTACCAGGGAGGCCCGGGTCTCAGTTTCACCATCTGTCAGATAAGAGAGCAGGGGATTTCTGGGCTTCCTTTGACTTCAAGCATTTTAGGCTTCTCTTGTTGTGCACCATGCGGAGAAGGAGCCACAGAGGCTGGAATTTCTGTGACTCCGACCTGTAGGGGTGAGTTCCCTGGATGCTCCACAGCATCGACCAGGACCTCAACCAAGACAGGAAAAATAAAGGATAGGAAAGGGCCAGCCTTGCAGCGTGTGTGCCTGCAGACAATTCACACACAGTTGGACGCCCTCGGCTGGAAACCAGCATTTCATCAGCAGCTTCATTTGCAACAAGGAAGTTGCTATTTGCAGTAATGTCAGTAACTGACGGCTGGGATTCAGTGGCTCCTGGCCTGAACCATCACCAACCAAACAATTTTCACTTTGCAAGTCAGAATGACCCCTCCAGGAGAGAAAGGGAGGTGTAGGTCTCTGTCGGGACACGTTTGGGCATGGAGCCCACAGGGGCCTCAGATGGCTGTTTCTGGCCTGTGGTTCTTGTCACTTACAAGCTCTTCACACTACAAACACATAGCTTTTCTTGTTCCCAGAGCTCTCAGGAGCCTACCCATTGTTTTTAGAGCCAGAAAGAGGAGGGAGGCAAGCAGGCAATGAAAAGAAGGGAAAACAGGAAGACACAGCTGTTCGGAGAAACATGGAAAGCATCACATGGCCCCAGGAGTGCGGGGTCTTCTCCCTGGATCTGTCACCAGCCAGACAACCGGCCACAGCTGCCAGCTCCTGTGGCCGGATGCATTTGCTCGGGCGCAAAGGTTCCAGGTTTTCCCTTCACCTCCAATGTCCTGTGACTCAATTATTCTAAATAGGGAAGGGAGGAGAAAAGGAGGAAATGGAATAAGAGAAGAAGAAGATGGAAAGCAGGTGGATGAGGCTTCTTGGAAGAGAACAGAGGGAAATGAGGAAGTCTGCCGCAATAAAGAGGAACTCAGGTCTGCCGAAAGCGTTCCTGGCGGAGCTGCAGATACTGTCGGCAGTAATCATGAGGACAGTCATCATCATCAACAACAAGTCCTAGCCAGCTTCCGGAAGGGCAGCATCCTGCAGGTGATTCAGGAATGCTTTCCCATCCCTCCATGCCCCCTATCCAGAGCCCGTCAGGATCCTGCCAAGCTGAGTTCATCATTCTGGGAGCAAAAGGAGAGGACAAGGGAAACATGTGGGTTGTGAGTCTGGCCAGCCAGCATTGAGTCTCCCAGAGCAGCCTCAGGATACCTGGCCCAGATTGTCTTGTAGAGATAGGGTCCTGACACCCACGTGATCTGAGCCTGAATCGTCGAAGGCTTCCCAGCTACTTTCCCAAAGACAAGGGGCCACGTGCCAAAGGCTTCTTGTCCATAGAAGGACCACTGGTGACTTCCCCGGCTACCCGGCTCTGTTCTCCTTCTCCCTCATTTTGCTTCCACTCTGCCATTTGGCATTGTTGCTCAGCTCTGCCTCCCCTGGTTCCTAGAGCGTGGCTACTCTCTGATTCTGCATCCTTGCGTCCCTCCACTTGTCTCGGAACTGACCTAGCTCCTTTCCTTTTCTTGCTCTGATCTCAGGGCTCTGTGGATCTACCTCCAGGTCCCTTGACAGCTGGTATCAGGAATTACTGGTACCCAGTCTGGTATGCGCTTGTGCTCAGTCATGTCTTACTCTTTGCTGCCCCATGGACTGTAGCCCACCAGGCTCCTCTGTCCATGTAATTCTCTAGGCAAGAATACTGGAGTGGGCTGCCATTTCCTTCTGCAGAGGATCTTCCTAACCCAGGGATCAAACACCACATCTCCTGCATCTCCTTTGAATTTGAAGACCCGAGCCCTAGAAGACAAACATCCCAGATCTAACACTATCTGGAGGGCAAATGCGAATACTTGAGTTGTAATTGACATTAGAGTTAGCTTCAGTGTCAACGCTGATGATTGGCTACTTATCCACTCAATGAAACATGTATCGACTATCTAAAACCTGGAGATGCAGCAAAGTGCAAGGAATCCCCCAGTGTCACGGACCATACACTCGAAAGGGGGCAGAGGACAGTGTGGCTGGGGTGCGATGCACAGACAACACTAATAAATCAGTACATTAACAAGATACCTCAGGGTCATGCTCAATGTTGTGGAAACAAGAAAGCAAAGGAAGGTGATGGGGAGACATGATTTCCTATTGCATAGCCAACCTGCCCCTGGGGTTACAGTTTGAGTGGAGACCTGGAACTGCTGTAACAAAATACCGCAGACTGAGGCGGGGGTTAAACAGTAGGAATCTAATGTCTCACAGTCCTGGAGGCTGGAAGCCCAAGATGAAGATGTTGGCAGTGATTTGCTGGCCCTCTGGCCCTCTTTGCCTTTCTTGGGTTTGAAGAGGCACCTCCCCGACCTCCACCTTCATCTTCACATGGCATTCTGCCCATGTGCATGTCTTACCATTCCGCCTCCCACGTTGTATAAGAACAGAAGGTCTGTGCACTAGGGGCCCCACCTAGTCCAGTGTGGCCGCATCCTGATTTAATTACCTGCATCTGCAGGGACTCTGTCTCCACCTGAGGTCACATTTGGAGGTACTAGATGTCAGGACCTCAACTTAAGAATTTGGGGAGGACATGATTCAGCTCAAACAGGACCCGAAGGGGGAAAATCCAGCTATACAACAATCCGGAGCTGAGCATGCCAGATAGAGGGCCAGGCAGAGGCAGAAACAAGACTGATGTTCAAAAGCCAGACCAGCAGTCAGCACTGGAACATGGAGAGGAAGTGGGGTTCAGCTTCATCGTCACTGTGAGCATTCTTTAAACAGAGCGTCATCAGCGGCCTCACTGGAAGTCTGGGCTGCCCAGAAATCCCATACTGTCCTCAAGGGTCTCCTCAGTTCTGCTTTGGACACATCATGCAGCACCCAGCCCTCCTCTCCACCCCCACAGGCTCAGTTTTGACTGGGCATTTATTTCTCTCTTCTACTATTTCAGTTGCTGATACATTGATCTTCCTGCCTTTAGACTCTCCACCTCTGCCATCCATCCTTTGGAATAGCAACAGAATCATTTTCTGAAACAAATCCAGTCTCATTCATTCTAAGGAAAAGCTCCTCCACGGCCTCCCCATCATTTGCAACATGAAGAACCACCAGCGAGATGCAGAAGGGTATACAAACGCAGCCGAGTGTCCAGCATTTCTGCCCACTGGACTCATGTCCCATTTCCCAGAACCCCTGTGCTAAGACTCTTGTTTCTCTTCATACTTCCCCACGCTTTCCGTGGTTTGGAAAAGCCCCTGACGCTGGGAACGATTCAGGGCAGGAGAACAAGGGGGCAACAGAGGATGAGATGGTTGGATGGCATCACCACCTCAATGGACGTGAGTTTGAGCAGACTCCAGGGGATAGTGAAGGACAGGGAGGTCTGAAGTGCTGCAGTGCATGAGGTCCCAAAGAGCTGGATGCAACTGAGCCACTGAACAACAGCAACTGTTCTCTTTTTCTTTTTGATTCTCACCATGCTGCCTCACTTGTGGGATCATAGTCCCTGACTAAGGATTGAACTGGAGTCCCCTGCATTGGAAACACAGAGTCTTCACCACTGGACCACCAGGAAAGACCCAGACACCTTCCCTGGTGGGAAGCAGGCAGTAAACAGAGAGTTTTTCCTGACTTGGCATCTGCAGAGTCCTGACCAGAAAGGAGGGTTTCAGGACCTCAACTTAAGAATTTGGGAGGACATGATTCAGCTCAAACAGGACCCGAAGGGGGAAAATCCAGCTATACAACAATCCGGAGCTGAGCATGCCAGATAGAGGGCCAGGCAGAGGCAGAAACAAGACTGATGTTCAAAAGCCAGACCAGCAGTCAGCACTGGAACATGGAGAGGAAGTGGGGTTCAGCTTCATCGTCACTGTGAGCATTCTTTAAACAGAGCGTCATCAGCGGCCTCACTGGAAGTCTGGGCTGCCCAGAAATCCCATACTGTCCTCAAGGGTCTCCTCAGTTCTGCTTTGGACACATCATGCAGCACCCAGCCCTCCTCTCCACCCCCACAGGCTCAGTTTTGACTGGGCATTTATTTCTCTCTTCTACTATTTCAGTTGCTGATACATTGATCTTCCTGCCTTTAGACTCTCCACCTCTGCCATCCATCCTTTGGAATAGCAACAGAATCATTTTCTGAAACAAATCCAGTCTCATTCATTCTAAGGAAAAGCTCCTCCACGGCCTCCCCATCATTTGCAACATGAAGAACCACCAGCGAGATGCAGAAGGGTATACAAACGCAGCCGAGTGTCCAGCATTTCTGCCCACTGGACTCATGTCCCATTTCCCAGAACCCCTGTGCTAAGACTCTTGTTTCTCTTCATACTTCCCCACGCTTTCCGTGGTTTGGAAAAGCCCCTGACGCTGGGAACGATTCAGGGCAGGAGAACAAGGGGGCAACAGAGGATGAGATGGTTGGATGGCATCACCACCTCAATGGACGTGAGTTTGAGCAGACTCCAGGGGATAGTGAAGGACAGGGAGGTCTGAAGTGCTGCAGTGCATGAGGTCCCAAAGAGCTGGATGCAACTGAGCCACTGAACAACAGCAACTGTTCTCTTTTTCTTTTTGATTCTCACCATGCTGCCTCACTTGTGGGATCATAGTCCCTGACTAAGGATTGAACTGGAGTCCCCTGCATTGGAAACACAGAGTCTTTACCACTGGACCACCAGGAAAGACCCAGACACCTTCCCTGGTGGGAAGCAGGCAGTAAACAGAGAGTTTTTCCTGACTTGGCATCTGCAGAGTCCTGACCAGGAAAGGAGAGGAGACTTTCTTCTTCCTGTTGGGCCCTCCTGTCCCTACAGGGCATGAGAGTGCCCCCTGCTGGTCTCCTGACTCTCTTTGATTGAGGTTTCGGATTAGTAATTGTTTCTGTCACTCTTGGTTATTAATGAGATGTCAGCGGACCAGGATTAGAGCTAATATTAACATCCTAGAAATGTCTGTATCACCATCAGTGTAACTTGGTAGATTTCACATCTAGGCATAAATTCAAGTGCATTAAGCGTAGGTACCATCTTAAACTCTTGGGCCTCAGTTTCTTTGTCTGTAGAATGAGACATCTGGACCCGATAAACTATAAGCCTTTTGCTCGCTCAACATGTAGCAGTAGTCCTGTCTTTCATGCTGTGGTCAGAACTTACATGATGACATCACCATCACCATTAGCACCAAGCTTGCTCTCCATGTCTTCAGTTTTGGGAAGACTAAGGTATGGGACCAGCTTCACAGTGACTTCTGTTTTATTGTTGTTGTTTTGAGGGGTGGATTTAGCCATAGCTGCTTTGAAACAGCTTTAGCATTTATCAGAACTGTGTGTTAGGAAAAGTGTTGTACCCAAGTCGTAGGATCCCCCCAAACGCACAACAGGAGTCAGGCCCAATGCAAAAGCAAGAGGAACTGTTTATTCAAGCTTGAGCAGGGACCCCAATTCACACCGAGGCAGCGACTGTGGGATGGGAGCCCTGAGCAAGGTTGGGCACAGGCTTTTATTACAAATTTCTGCAGGGGAGGGGGTAGTTGGGGATTTCCAGTCGTGGGCACACTTGATAGGTTAACTGTTGGCTTAGGCTCGTGTGTCTTACTTTGATTGGTTGCAGTGTATAGGTCAGCGCTCTGGAATTCTAGGCACTTCCCTTCTTTCTAGTGATTGGTTCCTCACATCAGGTGAGGGGTAGTCTTGGCTCTGGTGGTTTTTCGGGGAATTCCTGGATGTCTAAAGTGGAGGGCTTTTTCAAAGTGGAGTCACTTAGTTATCACAAAAGGAAATGGTTAAGGGTGTAGCTTTGCATGCATTCTGAGTTTGTTTGTTTGTTTTTACTTATAAGCTCCTTGTTGTTTAGTTGCTCAGTCATGTCCCAGTCTTTGCAGCCCCATGGGCTGGCGCACACCAGGCTTCCCTGTCCTTCACCATCTCCCAGAGTTTGCTCAAACTCGTGTCCATTAAGTCTGTGATGCCATCCAACCATCTCATCCCCTTTTGCTCCTTTTTGCTCCTTTCTCCTGCCCTTAGTCTTTCCCAGCATCAAGGTCTTTTCCAATGAGTCGGCTCTTTGCATCAAAGTATTGGAGCTTTAGCATCAGTCTTTCCAATGAATATTCAGGGTTGATTTCCTTTAGGATTGACTGGTTTCATCTCCTTGCGGTCCAGGGGACTCACAAGAGTCTTCTCCAGCACCACAGTTCAAAGGCATCAGTTCTTTGGCACTCAGTCTTTCTGGTCCAGCTCTCACATCCTTACGTAGATACGGGAAGCCCATTTTTCTGCCCATCCCTTTTTGCTACACCTCCTGCCCAGACACTTCAGCATATCAAAGAGCTTCCATCTGTGCCGGGTGAATCTCCAAACCTTTGGACATCGCTCTGCTCCCAGGCTGGGCCCCACCTGCCAGTCCCACCTAGCAGCTACCCGCTGGCCGTCCCAGGGATTTCAGAGGCATATTGTGGGGCTGCGGAAGAGAAAAGCCACACCCGCCTCTGAAAAGTCAGAATACTTTCTTGACTGTGGCCATTCATGCACTGAAAATAGTTTCATTCAGATTTTGTTTTCGCCTCTCTTTACATTTGAAAAGACAAGAGCATTAATTAACATATGACTTGATGGAAACACATAAATAGAAATCAGAACAAAAGTCTAACCTTTAAAGGGTTCAGATTTAAAATCTCTGAGAAAGCAAGTGATTATTTTATTGATGTCGTTTCTCAACCAACTCTCAAAACCTGCAGGTGTTAAATTAGCTGCACAAGAATTTCTCTCTGCTTCCGAGTCTGCAGTGGAAACATGCTAATGAGAATTAGAGGAAATTAATGAGAGAGGGCCGAGGAGGCCACAGGAGAGGTTCAGCACAGCTTCCTGTGTGGTAAATTTTCAGAAAAGCTGCTGTGCTTTATCACCTACAAATCTATATACATGCTTCTCCTTTGTTGTTGTTGTTGTTCTGTCACTAAACTGTGTCCAACTCTTTGAAACCCCATGAACTGCAGGGCGCCAGGCTCCCCTGTCCTTCACTATCTCCTAGAGTTTGCTTAGATTCATGTCCATTATAACCTTTGCTGTGGTCGTCACTCAGTCATGTCCAACTCTTTACAACCCCGTGGACTGTAGCCCACCAAGTTCTTCTGTCCATGGAACTCTACAGGCAAGAATACTAGAGTGGTTTGCCATTCCCTTCTCCAGGGATCTTTGTAGCCCAGGGATAAAACTGGGTCTCCCACATTGCAGGCAGATTTATTTATTTGTTTGTTTTTTTACCATCTGAGCCACCAGGGAAGCCCTTAAAACCTTAGAGGTTATTACAGAATACTGAGTATAGTTTCCCATGCTATACACCTGTGCTGTGGTGGAATCTTCTTTGTAAGGATGCAGATCCATCATGGGTGTCCACTGTCTAGACTTTGTTACCTCTCAAACACCGCACATGTTAATTCCATCATGTTTGGAGCAGCGTGTAGGATTTCAACATTATGTATTTCAGGTGAGGGACACAAACATTCAGTTCATCCCAGTCACCTTTTGACTGGCTTCATTTCTTACTTTCCTTTGTGACTTGCCTTTTCATGATATTGTTTTTCTATTTCCATGTTTTAACTTGTCTTATAGAAGTGTAAGAGTTAGGAGGGAAAGGGATAGGGCATAATTTTTGAAAAGACTGACATAGCCCAAAGACACAGCATTCAGATTTTGTTTTCGCCTCTCTTTACATTTGAAAAGACAAGAGCATTAATTAACATATGACTTGATGGAAACACATAAATAGAAATCAGAACAAAAGTCTAACCTTTAAAGGGTTCAGATTTAAAATCTCTGAGAAAGCAAGTGATTATTTTATTGATGTCGTTTCTCAACCAACTCTCAAAACCTGCAGGTGTTAAATTAGCTGCACAAGAATTTCTCTCTGCTTCCGAGTCTGCAGTGGAAACATGCTAATGAGAATTAGAGGAAATTAATGAGAGAGGGCCGAGGAGGCCACAGGAGAGGTTCAGCACAGCTTCCTGTGTGGTAAATTTTCAGAAAAGCTGCTGTGCTTTATCACCTACAAATCTATATACATGCTTCTCCTTTGTTGTTGTTGTTGTTCTGTCACTAAACTGTGTCCAACTCTTTGAAACCCCATGAACTGCAGGGCGCCAGGCTCCCCTGTCCTTCACTATCTCCTAGAGTTTGCTTAGATTCATGTCCATTATAACCTTTGCTGTGGTCGTCACTCAGTCATGTCCAACTCTTTACAACCCCGTGGACTGTAGCCCACCAAGTTCTTCTGTCCATGGAACTCTACAGGCAAGAATACTAGAGTGGTTTGCCATTCCCTTCTCCAGGGATCTTTGTAGCCCAGGGATAAAACTGGGTCTCCCACATTGCAGGCAGATTTATTTATTTGTTTGTTTTTTTACCATCTGAGCCACCAGGGAAGCCCTTAAAACCTTAGAGGTTATTACAGAATACTGAGTATAGTTTCCCATGCTATACACCTGTGCTGTGGTGGAATCTTCTTTGTAAGGATGCAGATCCATCATGGGTGTCCACTGTCTAGACTTTGTTACCTCTCAAACACCGCACATGTTAATTCCATCATGTTTGGAGCAGCGTGTAGGATTTCAACATTATGTATTTCAGGTGAGGGACACAAACATTCAGTTCATCCCAGTCACCTTTTGACTGGCTTCATTTCTTACTTTCCTTTGTGACTTGCCTTTTCATGATATTGTTTTTCTATTTCCATGTTTTAACTTGTCTTATAGAAGTGTAAGAGTTAGGAGGGAAAGGGATAGGGCATAATTTTTGAAAAGACTGACATAGCCCAAAGACACAGCATAAACCCATTAGAATCAATGGGTGCATGATGGCAGACCAGACCTTGATCCGCAGTCAGCAAGCTAAATGACACACCCAGAGGCACCATGACAGTTCCGCCGCTTCCCTAAAGGAGTTGGAATAATCCTCCCACTCATTAACATATGGAATTACCCAGCCCATAAAAGCTAAGAACGCCATGTTTTCGAGGCCACTGGGTTCACTCTACAGTGGCCCACACTCTTGTCTATGGAGTGTGCTTTGTCTAAATCTGAATAAATCCATTTCTTATCTATCACTGTGTCTCTCACTGAATTCTTCCCTGCAAAGAGACATGAAGAACCTGAGCCTCAGTGAGTCCAGACATTGGGCGAGTGATTTTAATTACTAGGACTTGGGCTGGGTTTGAGTCCCGGCCACGTGGGTTCAAGTCCCAAGCAGGGTTTTGACTGCTTCTCCATTTCTGCCCTGGAAATAGGCTCATCCTCTTTTTCTAGATTCTACATGCATGAGTTAAGGGATGGAACTTGTTTCTCTCTTTCCGACTTGCTTTCTCAACTTCTAGACGCTGCTCGCCTGCATCTCTAATGTGTGTTTCCTGCCGTCCTTCCTCCCACACTTGCTCTGCATCTTCTGAGATGAACAATCTCTTCATCTGTTAGAAATATAGATCATACACTTACTGCATCCTTGTTTGGCCACAGATAGCTTTTCTTTTATTTCTTTCTTTGTTTCCATCTCTGCATTTAATTGATAGCTTAGCTGGGTATAGAATTCCAAACTAGTTTCTCCTTAGGAGTGTGACCATCTACCATGATTCAGTGTTGCTGACCAGAAGGACATATGAACATGCTTACCCATCCCTGGAATTGATCTCTCTTTTCTCTCTGGAAGCTCTAAGGACATGGCCTTAAAGCTCTGAGTTAAGAAATTTCAGTAGAATACATGTCTATGTGAGTTATTTTCTCATTTATTCTCCTTCGTACTCAGGACAGGCTCAGTATTAAGAGTCACGTCCACTCTCAGTTCAGGGAGTTGTATTTTTTTCTTTCAGGTCTATAATTATATTTTATCTTCTTATGCATTTGCTCTTTCCTTCTAAGAAGTCTATTAGATGGCTGTCGGGCCTCCTTGATTTGACATGTGTGTTTCCTAACATTTCCTATATGTTTTATTTATCCTTTTGCTCCCAGTTCTGAGAGATTTCTCCTTTGATTTTATTTCTCAGATGAAAAACCTAATCTTAATCTTTGTCCAATTTATTATTCAGCTTATCTAGTGAAATCTTTGCTTTTGCAGTAATATCTTCACTTTGAAAAATTTTCTCTTGCTCTCTGATTCATATCTTTTCAAAAGAGACTGCTCTTAATTTGTGTTTATAGCATCTGCCCAAGCCTTTAGGCAGGAATCGGAATGTTTTCAACTAGGTCTCATCTTTTTCCCTGAATTACCTCTGTTTTTTTCCTCCTCTGGGATTGTTGAGTTTGTATTTACTGATCCTTCTCTTTCTCTTTCATGCTTCTGAGTTTTTTGAATACCTTGCAGTCCTTGTTTGCAAGTGCTCCCCCCCCCCTTTTTTTAATGACAAGCTACTTTGATATGTGAAGATAATTGGTGTGCCTTTTATTATTATTATTATTAGCAGTTGTGTATATCTCTTTCATCCCGGGCCTTTGTCTTAAATAGAAGGACCAAAATGTGAGGTTTCAGTCAGCAGGCATAATTGTAGGCAGGCTTTCTTTTAATGTTTGGGGACCAGGAATAAGAAAGCAGGCTAGGGACCCCCATAACTGCCAGTGCAAAGGCCTCTGGGCATGGAGCCCTTGAGTGCTTCAGTCTTGCTGGTTCTCTGCAGTCCCCAGCCATGGCTGTGGCTTCCTCTATTTTTTTCTAGGTGATTCATAAAGTCTACATTGTATCCTCCAAACAGTCCTCAAAATTTAAGAGTTTCCGGTGGTATCTTTATTTTCTCCTACTCTGTTGTAGAGTATGTGCATGTATAATTTCAGTTTCTAACTTTAGTTAGAAGAATATGGAAGTATCAACATGTAGTCAGGTTTTCACCTTGAACTAGAAACTTGAGTAAATCCCTAAACAGAACTCAAGTGGATATGAGGTCTCATCCTGTATTTTATTTCTTGAAGAATTGATTGTGGTGTTGGAGAAGACTCTTGAGAGTCTCTTGGACCACAAGATCAATCCAGTCAATCCTAAATGAAATCAGCCCTGAATACTTATTGAAAGGACTGATGCTGAAGCTGAAGCTCTGATACACTGGCCTCCTGATGCAAACAGTCGACACTCTGGAAAGACCCTGATGCTGGGGAAGACTGAGGGCAGGAAAGGGAAATTCCTTTTGTTTTATTTATCCTTTTGCTCCCAGTTCTGAGAGATTTCTCCTTTGATTTTATTTCTCAGATGAAAAACCTAATCTTAATCTTTGTCCAATTTATTATTCAGCTTATCTAGTGAAATCTTTGCTTTTGCAGTAATATCTTCACTTTGAAAAATTTTCTCTTGCTCTCTGATTCATATCTTTTCAAAAGAGACTGCTCTTAATTTGTGTTTATAGCATCTGCCCAAGCCTTTAGGCAGGAATCGGAATGTTTTCAACTAGGTCTCATCTTTTTCCCTGAATTACCTCTGTTTTTTTCCTCCTCTGGGATTGTTGAGTTTGTATTTACTGATCCTTCTCTTTCTCTTTCATGCTTCTGAGTTTTTTGAATACCTTGCAGTCCTTGTTTGCAAGTGCTCCCCCCCCCCTTTTTTTAATGACAAGCTACTTTGATATGTGAAGATAATTGGTGTGCCTTTTATTATTATTATTATTAGCAGTTGTGTATATCTCTTTCATCCCGGGCCTTTGTCTTAAATAGAAGGACCAAAATGTGAGGTTTCAGTCAGCAGGCATAATTGTAGGCAGGCTTTCTTTTAATGTTTGGGGACCAGGAATAAGAAAGCAGGCTAGGGACCCCCATAACTGCCAGTGCAAAGGCCTCTGGGCATGGAGCCCTTGAGTGCTTCAGTCTTGCTGGTTCTCTGCAGTCCCCAGCCATGGCTGTGGCTTCCTCTATTTTTTTCTAGGTGATTCATAAAGTCTACATTGTATCCTCCAAACAGTCCTCAAAATTTAAGAGTTTCCGGTGGTATCTTTATTTTCTCCTACTCTGTTGTAGAGTATGTGCATGTATAATTTCAGTTTCTAACTTTAGTTAGAAGAATATGGAAGTATCAACATGTAGTCAGGTTTTCACCTTGAACTAGAAACTTGAGTAAATCCCTAAACAGAACTCAAGTGGATATGAGGTCTCATCCTGTATTTTATTTCTTGAAGAATTGATTGTGGTGTTGGAGAAGACTCTTGAGAGTCTCTTGGACCACAAGATCAATCCAGTCAATCCTAAATGAAATCAGCCCTGAATACTTATTGAAAGGACTGATGCTGAAGCTGAAGCTCTGATACACTGGCCTCCTGATGCAAACAGTCGACACTCTGGAAAAGACCCTGATGCTGGGGAAGACTGAGGGCAGGAAGAGAACGGGGAGACAGAGGGTGAGATGGTTAGATGACATCACTGACTCAATGGACATGAATCTGAACAGACTCTGGGAGATAGCGAAGGGCAGGGAAACGTGGCATGGTGCAGGTCCATGGGGTCACAAAGAGTCAGACATGACTGAACAACTGTAACAGCAAAACTGGAACAACTCAAATACTTCCCTGTTTGAAATTCAGACCTGCTGTTCTTGTGTGTTCTTCATCACAGACTTTCTTAGCCGGGTCTTCCATTCTCCTTGCTTTGCCGAATTTTACAAGACAGAGGCAGGGCAGCGGTGCTTCTGTCCTTTTCCTCTCACCACCACAATTGCCATACATTTCCACCCCCACCCCAATGATCTCAGGATTTCAAATACATACCAATGAACTGTACTTCAAGAACCTCGGGTGTGCCTGCCTTCCAAGAGTGAACTCTCCATACACACCAAATTAACAGACAAGAGGCACTTGCTAGTGGGTTCTTGGCTAAGACTCTGCACTCCCAAGTGCCGGGGAACGCAGGGTGGATCCCTAGTCAGGGAACTATACCCCACAGTCAGGGCATTCCTTCTGTGGCCCAGCCACAGTGATTGGCTAGTGTTGGGCATGTGACTGTAGCCATTCAATTAGATTGATACCTAGGATTTTTGCTGGGAATAAAGATGGCATCGCTCTCTTTTTTTCTTCTTTTGTTGGAACTGTGCAACTCTTAAAAGCTATCCTAGAATGAAGAAGAGAGACAGCTTTAGGAGAAGACAGCGCTGGAGAAAACACTGTAAAAGATGAGAGAAAAAAAAAAACCCTTGGTAACATTATTCAGCTGTTCTGTTATTGTTGTTTGGGCTTCCCTCATAACTCAGATGGTAATGAATCTGCCTACAATGCAGGAAACCCGGGTTTGATCCCTGGGTCAGGAAGATCCCCTGGAGAACGGAATAGCTACCCACTAAGTCATGTCTGACTCATTGCAACCCTGTGAACACAGGCTCCTCTGTCCGTGGAATTTTCCAGGCAAGAATACTGGAGTGGGTTGCCATTTCCTTCTATAAGCTTTGTTCAGCTCTTCCACCTGTGGATTTTTTCAGGCGAATGAATCAGCATATCTTCGCTATTGTTAAGACTGGTTTTAATTAGCATCTTTCTTCTCTGATCCTCATAATGGTAGCTGATACACCTCGATCATGTGAATCAGGAGAATCCATTTCATCAGCACTGTCTTTGTTTTTTATGACTCAACTTTTTCTCTTTTTTTTGTGAATGAGATTTGGGAAGTTGGGTAATAAACAGCTGATAATGATCAGTATGTGAATCTCAGTCATGTTTCAGGGGGTGCTTTGGGAAAGAATATGTGTCTCCTGAATCAATACCATTTGCATGATGCTCACAGGAAGGGAACAAGAAATAGGCTGGTTTTGTTGTAGAGGAAAATGCCTGTGTACTACGGGGAGGAATTAATTATGCAAAATAGTGAAATATGTGCAGACAAATGCTAATTTGTCAACCTGTAAACTGAGCTTCCTAAATCTTAGTTTGCAATAAATTGAGTCATTTTCAAATATATTAGGCAAATGAGCTGAAACCCTAGTATGATATATATATTTAATCCTGACGCCTGCACATGTATTACTTTCCATCGGATATGAATGGTCTGACCTCCAGGGCTAGATTTTATTACATTTTCTGTAAATACATCAGTGAATATTTCAGTTTCTTGTTTCTGCCACAGTAACAGCAGAGCTGCTCAAAGACTCAAACAGGATAATGAAATCAAATCACAGGTTTACACATGTGAAGGGGAGACAGCTGCCCAGCGAGCTTTCCAGGCAGCCCTGGAAGTGGCTGAGGTGTTTGATCTAATACACTTCTAGGAAGTCCCCTTGCAGATCAGAGAAGAAAAAGCAAGTCTCCCTGAAGACAGTTCAGGGAGTAACTAGAGATAAAAACTGAGGTGAAAGTGTTAGTCACTCAGTCGTGTCCAATTCTTTGGGACCCAGTGACTGTAGCCCGCCAGACTCCTCTGTCCATGGGATTCTCCAGGCAGCAATACTGGAGTGGGTTGCCATTCCCTTCTCCTGGGGATCTTCTTGGGTTTTCTGCATTGCAGGCAGATTCTTTCACCATTTGAGCCAGGAAAACCCAGAGATAAACTATTTCTGGGAAAATAGCTTCAGAGTCTTGTACAAAAGGAAAACATACAGGAGAGGAATGGCGATAGAGACGGTGGCAGTCGGCTGTTGGTTTGGAATTGCATCTTAGTAATGTAGGAGTCACATCTGGATGACATGGTCTTGACCCAGACTCTGGGTGAGGGTTAGGACTCTAATGCTTCTTGCTTCCAGCCACAGGGGAGCTACGGAGGCCCCCTGTGGAACTGAGGTAACTCTGCAAGAAGGACAAAGCAGCCCTAGAAGCTTAAGAGGATTCCTCTTGGAGCTCCCCTGGCTGTTTAGACACCCCCGTGGGAAAGGAGAAGGTAACAGATGTCTCATAAATGGGCTTTCCAGATGGCACAGTTGGTAAAGAACCCACCTGACAACGCAGGAGACACAAGGGACGTGAGTTTGATCCCTGGGTTTGGAAGATGCCCAGGAGTAGGAAATGGCAACCCACTCCAGTACTCTTGCCTGGAGAATCACATGGACACAGAGGGTCTCATGGCTCCTTAGAGAGTGTCCATACACCAGGTAGTCCAGGGCAGCCTAGGGGAGTAAGGAAGCCCAGCTGCAGCCTATCCAGGGCCTCTCTGCCTTCCTTGGTGAGCAGTGAGCCCGTGTCCCCTTAATTCTGTGTGTTGTCATTGAGAGATGGTCAAATGGGCGAGGCTTATTATAACAGTCCATTACATTTTCTGTAAATACAATTTTCTTCTTGCTGAAGTACGGGTTAAAGGGATAATGAAATCAAATCACAGGTTTACACATGTGAAGGGAGACAGCTGCCCAGCGAGCTTTCCAGGCAGCCCTGGAAGTGGCTGAGGTGTTTGATCTAATACACTTCTAGGAAGTCCCTTGCAGATCAGAGAAAAAAGCAAGTCTCCTGAAGACAGTTCAGGAGTAACTAGAGATAAAACTGAGGTGAAAGTGTTAGTCACTCAGTCGTGTCCAATTCTTTGGGACCCAGTGACTGTAGCCCGCCAGACTCCTCTGTCCATGGGATTCTCCAGGCAGCAATACTGGAGTGGGTTGCCATTCCCTTCTCCTGGGGATCTTCTTGGGTTTTCTGCATTGCAGGCAGATTCTTTCACCATTTGAGCCAGGAAAACCCAGAGATAAACTATTTCTGGGAAAATAGCTTCAGAGTCTTGTACAAAAGGAAAACATACAGGAGAGGAATGGCGATAGAGACGGTGGCAGTCGGCTGTTGGTTTGGAATTGCATCTTAGTAATGTAGGAGTCACATCTGGATGACATGGTCTTGACCCAGACTCTGGGTGAGGGTTAGGACTCTAATGCTTCTTGCTTCCAGCCACAGGGGAGCTACGGAGGCCCCCTGTGGAACTGAGGTAACTCTGCAAGAAGGACAAAGCAGCCCTAGAAGCTTAAGAGGATTCCTCTTGGAGCTCCCCTGGCTGTTTAGACACCCCTGTGGGAAAGGAGAAGGTAACAGATGTCTCATAAATGGGCTTTCCAGATGGCACAGTTGGTAAAGAACCCACCTGACAACGCAGGAGACACAAGGGACGTGAGTTTGATCCCTGGGTTTGGAAGATGCCCAGGAGTAGGAAATGGCAACCCACTCCAGTACTCTTGCCTGGAGAATCACATGGACACAGAGGGTCTCATGGCTCCTTAGAGAGTGTCCATACACCAGGTAGTCCAGGGCAGCCTAGGGGAGTAAGGAAGCCCAGCTGCAGCCTATCCAGGGCCTCTCTGCCTTCCTTGGTGAGCAGTGAGCCCGTGTCCCCTTAATTCTGTGTGTTGTCATTGTGGAGAGATGGTCAAATGGGGAAACAGAGCTGCTTATTTAATAACAGTCTCTGTCCCCAGCTTGTTTCTTCTTTTCCTCTGCTTCAACTTCCTATAATAAATCAGGTCAGAAAGAGTGAATTTTTCTTTAACTTCACTCCCACCTGTTAAGACTTCTTTTACTTAAAGCTGTGGGAGCTGGCTAGCCTTATCCTCCGTGTGTTAAGTGGAAACTGGGGAATTTAGAACATCAATCTTTCCCAGAAACACCCGGCTCTCAGCCCTGCTGTTTACTTCACCCAGCTCGCTGTCTGAAGCTCACGGAAGCTCACTCTTGACCTCCCTGCCCAGACTGTCCTCGTGCATTTACTCCTGTTGAAGCCAGCCTGCGGGCCTTCCCCCCATGGGCTAAAGCTTTGAGTCCATCAGGAAGCAGGTTGTGGATGCAGTGGGACAAAAGAGGCCGCTAATTTAAAAACATTTTATTTATTATTTTTTATTGTTTCAGTAAAGTTTTAGTTTTCAACAAAATACATGATAGTATTTTTCCAATGCACATTGGGATTTAAAGTCTGTACAGTTTTACAGATTATACCTAGATTTCTTTTTTTTCCCAAATCCTTTTAATTTTTATTTTTTTAACTTTTTATTTTGTGTTGGGGGCATAGCCAATTAACAATATTGTGATAGTTTCAGGTGAACAGCAAAGGGACCCAGCCACATATATATATGTATATATATAACCTTTCTTCCCCAAAGAGAAAAGCACATCATTTTTTTTTTGGCCACTTCTATTGGTCTTTCATTTATTTATTTTCATCCATGTTTGTTCCTTGGCCTGTGTGGGCTTCCCATCGCAGTGGCCTCTCTCGCTGCAGAGCACCAGCTCTGGGCACGTGTGCTCCAGAGCTCTGGCTCAGTAGGTGGACACATCGGTCCAGCTGCTCTGCGGCACATGGAATCTTCCCAGGCCAGGGATTGAACCGACGCCCCTTGTACTGCAAGGTGGACTCTTTATCCACTGGACCACCAGAGAAGCCTGCACATAAATGTTTTAAGTCTTGTACTTATTATACAAGAAAAGGAGAATGTCTTCCACCAACACACAGACACACACACACTCACTCACTCAAATCCACCTACCCACCCCCACCTTCCTGTTTTCTGTCCAGGTGAACCCTCTGGGGCTCTTAGAGACCAAGACCAGTAAAGAAAAACCTTGAATAGGGCTGACAAGGAAAATCTCAGGTCTTTTAGTGGGACAAGGAGGGGACTTCCCTGCTCCTGGTGATGCTGTGTCTCAATCTGGGTACTATTAATAAGAAGTAAAAAAGGGGGGCTTCCCTGGTGGTCCAGTGGGTAAGGACATCGCCTTGCAGTACAAGGGGCGCCGGTTCGATCCCTGGCCTGGGAGGATCCCACGTGCCGCGGAGCGGCTGGACCAATGTGTCCAATTACGGAGCCGGAGCTCTGGAGCGCATGTGCCCAGAGCCGGTGCTCTGCGACGACAGAGGCCACCGCAATGGGAGGCCCACACGGGCCAAAGAACAAAGATGGATGAAAATAGATAAATGAAAGACCAAGAGAAGTGGCCCACCCCCTCCCTTCCTCCCCAACCCGCTCTCCCCCCAGCCCCCGACCAAAAAAAAGAAGTAAGAAAGGCGCCCATGGCAGGAAGTCTTCCCTGGGTACCATGTGGTCTCCTGCCTGCAGTCGTGTTTCTGTTGGAAGACCATGGCTTTGTCTGCAGGGCCCTGCCTCTCCTGGCCCTCCCAGGCTGAGGACCCCCACTCATCCTTCTCCAGGCTGCTACCCTGGCTTGCCTCCTTTCTCCATTTTGTGCACCATCTGCCACTTCTGTTTCTCTCGGTGACTGATGACTGGCCCGGGCTTGTTTGCCCAGTCCAGCCCCTCAGCCTGGTCCAGCCTCGTTCATCAATGGGGACATCTTCGTGCTTTCCCCAGGCCCAGCCTTTCTTGTCCATTGTGATCATTCTGCTCTGACAAGAGCCACCTTCGCTCATCCACCTTTCAAGCATCGCCTGGAATTTTATCACCCACCCAGGCTAAGTGACAACCCAAAGAGAACAGAAGGAAAGGGAGCCGTGCGGCAGTGATTTGTCAGCTATATTGGTTTGAATGAAGCAGTTCTGAATTTGAGCATCTTTAAAAAAAAAAAAACAAAAACCTTCTCTCTGGGAAAATGGGCAACAAACCCCAAACAGTGGTTGCCTAGGGATTTGGAAAGAAGATGTAGGTGGGTTTGGGGAGGAGGTGGTATGCTTGTTAGAAAGACCTTTAGCTTCTTCTGTAATGTTTTAGTTTTTATAAAAGAAGGAAGTATTTACACATTGGGAATTTTTATTTTTTATTTTTCACCTCTTTTTATTGATTTTTTTATTTATTTATTTTTCATCCATCTTATATTCTTTCGGCCTGTGTGGGCCTCCCATTGCAGTGGCCTCTCTCCTTGCAGAGCACCGGCTCTAGGCGCACGCGCTCCAGAGTGCTGGCTCGTAATTGGACACACCAGCCCAGCCATTCCTCGGCATGTGGAATCTTCCCGGGCCAGGGATTGAACTGGTGCTCCTTGCACTGCAAGGTGGACTCTTTACCCACTAGAGCACCAGGGAAGCCCCTGTTTGGGAAATTCAATGATAATAAGCTTAGTAATTAAATTTTTTATTGAAGAAAAGTTGATTTGTCCTATGTTAGTTTCAGGTGTACAGCACATGGATTCAGTTATGTATGCAGTTATATCTTCCTTTCAGGTGGTTTTCCTATATAAGGTTCTACAAAATACTGATACAATTTTCTTGTGCTATACAGTAGTTCCTTGTTGTTGACCTATTTTATATACACTAGTGTATATATACTAATTCTAACCTCCTAATTTGTAGGAGGTTATTACCTACAGTAGGTTTTTGTTGTTTACCTGTTTTGTATGCACTAGTGTATGTGATTTATACCTCTACACCCTTTCCCCTTTGTAACTGCAAATTTGTTTCCTATTGTCTGTGACTCAGTTTCTGTTTTATAAATAAGTTCACTTGTATCCTCTTTTTAGACTCCACATATAAAGAATATCATATGATGTTTTTCTTTTTCTGTCTGACTTACTCTACTTAGTATAACAATCTCTAGGTCTATCCATGCTGCTGCAAAGGGCATTATTTTATTATTTTTTATGGCTGACTGGTATTTCATTGTGGGCTTCCCTGGTAGCTCAGTAGTAAAGAATTTGCCTGCCAGTGCAGGAGATGTTGATCCCTGGGTCAGGAAGATCCCCTGGAGTAGGAAACGCAACCCACCCCAGTATTCTTGCCTGGAAAATCCCATGGACAGAGGAGCCTGGTGGGCTACTGTCCATGGGATTGGAAAAGAGTCAGACGCTACTTAGCAACCAAACAACAATAGTGTTCCATTGTATTAATATATATACCACATCTTCTTTATCCATTCATCTGTCGATGGACATTTAGAAATTTAAAGATAATAGAGAATAAGCTTAGTTATTTTTTTTTAATAAAAAAATCAAAGCCACCGAATCTACATGTATAACATAATACATGAATGTTGGTTTATATTCTAAAGATAATGCACTGTCTGATGTGATCTGCTCACAGGCTAATCTTGTCTGCTCTTGACTGGAGACCATGTCCTGAGCCCCTCCGAATTTCTAGCATGAGCTGGGGTCACTGGGGTACACTGGCCCTGAGAACTCTTTGTTGAGCCACAGGCAACAGAAACCAACAGTTTTCTTAGGAGCGGTGAGCTGAAGACGGGGAGCCAGGGAGCGGGTGGCTGGGCTGGAGTGAAGACCGAGCTCTGGGCTGCCTCTGTGATCCTGTTCTTTCTGGGCGCAAGTGGCAGGGGTGGGGGTGCTTATGTGTTGTCCCTGAGCTCCTGGTAAGCTGCCTTCCGCACGTGACTGCAGGGAGCACATCCGTCAACAGTCTTCCTAAACCTGTCTCCGTGTGATGGAGATCCGGCGTCACTGTCCATCACGGTGGAGGAGCTGGGTTTCCCGGGGCCACCGAGTTCCCCCGTCGCCTGGCGAGCTCAGGCAATCTGTGCATGGATTGTGCCTTGCTCCAGAGTGTACCCAGCTTGGGGGTGGGGGGCCGTCACCCCCTCCTTTGAAACGGCTGTTCCTCTCCATTTGCTGCCACAGATGCCAACCCGGTTCTTGCTGCATTAATTTGGCTGGGAAAGTGAGGAGATGGCAGCAGCACTAATTAAAAATAATATGCCACCCAGGAGACCGCTTGAGATCACTCCTTCTCTTCGTATTCCTCTCCATTCCTTTCTTTCCAGCATACAGCTGAGCTCTAGAGGTGCCAGGGTGGGGAAAACATGAGGTTCAGTAGAAAGACGACAGAAGCCAGAGATCTTAGAGAGGGGGCTCCCAATGTGATGAAAAGCTTCAATCTGAGAGGCATCTGTAAGGCAGAGTTTTGAAGGCACTGAAGAGAAGAGTAAAAAAAAAAATCATGGAGAAATAATTGGATTCCTGAAGTTAGGAAGACAATGGATGAACTCAGAGAAAGTGGTATAAATGGGTACTTTTAAAATAATAAAAGAGAGGTAGGAATTTCCCTGGCAGTCCAGTGGTTAAGACTTTGCTTTCTAATGCAGGGGCTCAGGTTCAGTCCTTGGTGGGGGAACTAAGACCCCCTCCCCCCACATGCCTTATGGCCAAAAACAAAAAATGTAAGTAAAACAGAAGCAATATTGTAACCAATTCAGTAAAGACTTTTAAAAGGATCTCCAGCCAAAAAAAAAAAAAACAATCTTTAAAAGAAAAAAGAAATCATTTAATGTAATATCTGCAGTTATATATTTAAAAATAATAATAATAGGGGCTTCCCTGGTGGTCCAGTGGGTAAGGACACCGCCTTGCAGTGCAAGGGGCATTGGTTCGATCCTTGGCCTAGAAGATCCCATGTGTTGTGGAGCGGTTGGACTGGTGTGTCCAGTTACAGGCTAGCACTCTGGAGCACATGTGCCCAGAGCCGGTGCTCTGCAGCGAGAGAGGCCACTGCGATGAGAGGCCCACACAGGCCAAGGAACAAAGGTGGATGAAAATAAATAAATGAAAGATCAATAGAAGTGGCCAAAATAATAATAATAAAAAAGAGAAGTTAATATCCTTCAAGAAGAGGGACCAAGTCTCTTTGGAGAAGTTGTTGAGTCTAGAGTTGGAAAAGGAAATATGCAACAACTTTGTAAGAAGGTCTTATAGTAAGGACGTGTTCAAAAATAAACAATCAAAAAGCCCAGTGGTGGCATGTGAGTCAAATGGACACAAGAGCCAACTTGAAAGAGCTCCCATGGGTGAACTTGGGGCAATCTGAACAAGAAAAGGAATAATATTGGATTATATTGGATTATAGCCCAAAGTGAGTTGGGCTATATCCAAGAGTCCATACTGATGGAAATAAGTAAATAAAAAGTAGAGGAAACAGATCTCTTGTATAGAAGAATTCCAAATGCTTTATATATGTGCAGCCCATTCATGGCGTGGAAACCTCTCCTTACATGGGACTGCCTTACACGTGCATGGTGACTTCCTTCCAAAGAGAACAATATGAACAGATAGACAAATGAACAGCGTTATAGTAGAGGGATCTGACAGACACACCCTCTGCAGCGGTGATCAAGGTCAACCTCATTATAGTGAACGCACAGTTTTAGCGTGAATCCTTGCTATGATGAGAATGATCCTTCACCTCAGTGACTTCCTCCCCCAATCCCATAACTCCAGTCTAAGCATGAGAAATATCATCAGACGAAACCCAAGTGGAAGGATATTCTACAGAGCCCCTGGCCCACGCTTCTCCCATCTGCCAGGGTCATCAAGGGCAGAGAACATCTGAGAGACCATCACAGACCAGAGGAGCCTAAATAGATGTGCAGAGTAAATGTCATGGGATATCCTGGATGCCATCCTGGAATTAGGGGAAACACTAAGGAAGTCAAAATCAAGGATGGATTTTAGCTAAAAAGAAGGTATTGGTAAAAAGATGGTATCATTGCTTGGAACCATCAGCGTCCACTACAAGGGGAAACTGGGCCCAGACTGAGAAGAAAACCCTTCCAATTGCCATTCCAAAACATCTCCACAGCCATGCTCACGCTGTAAAAAATTATGGTGCATGCAAGCTGTGGTTTTTAAATTTAACACCTTTCTAAATGCCTGTAATTTCAGGTAGTCTCCTTGGAAGTGAAAGCGGTATTTTCAGCATTCCAATTTATTTATTCTAAGCTTGTTGACAGAGTAGGATGACTGAGCCGTAACAGGAGACAGGCAAATTTGGGGAAGGATCCATGGAGTTGACACATGTATTATTCAAAATGAAACAGTCCTCATAAACTCATACGTCCCCTGCGGCACTCTGCAAACTGTGTGTTCTCTCTTCCTGACTAACATTTCCCTCTTAATGTTGCATTATCGATAATAAGGTTATTTTCATTTCATTATTATGCCTGGCTTTCAGGGGACTTTCCAATACACTCAGTCCTTATCTGTTAGAAGCCTCCCTCCGTTTCACAGTTGGTCTCCTAAGCAGCCTTTGGTTTCCTAATCAAAATCACAACTTCCAAACAATGCGAAAGGAAAGGAATTCTGTTGTCTCAAACCCATTTGGTGCATGAGCAGAGCAGAAGCAAGCTGGGACTGCCACCTCTTCATTTGTTGTGTTCATCAATTAAAAGGTGTCACTCTCTTGGTAATAATGTGTGTCCTTGTCCCCTGGGTTCTCCCTCTGGCCTCTTTCAGCCCGGCTCCTTGTTTAATTCGCTTCGCTCTGGTCTCAGACTCCCAAAACCACACAGGGCTCCGCTTAGGTCAAAGCCCTTCTCCACTGGAGGGAGACCTTCGAACCCTTGCATCCTTTATTCCTGTCGCTGGCCACACGGTCAATACCACATTCATAGCTGATGCTGGAAACCTCTTAGAAGACCCATTGTGCAAGGGCAGCTGTCCACACCTCTCAGACAAGGCCTATGCCCTCGGGAATGTTCATTTAGAAGGGAGCGGAGGGAGCAGAAAGAACAGTGAAGCAAGAATATATTATTACATTAGTTCAAAGGCCCAGATAACTGGCTTTATAAACTGGCCAGCTGCCACGATGTCTGTTCCCCGCACATCCGCACACAGAGCTAGTGAGGAATTCGGGAAGACTTAAATACCACTAGAGGACATGAATGTACTTTGAAAACAGCACGTTCCTCGCTGCCAGAACTGGTTGGGTTTGACTTCTGATCCAGCCCTTATGTTTTCTCGTTAACTGAGAGATTTGGCAGCGTGAGAAAAATGAAGGCTTTTACTGAATTTCCGGGTTTCCAATACTTTATTATGCACGGTCTCATTTGATCCTCGTGACCGTATGTTGTGTCAAAGGTGAGCATCACCTTCTCTATTTTACAGCAAGAAACTGTGCCCCAGAAACTGTTTAGCTGTAACCCGAGGGGATGGTTTCGAAACAGTCCTCATAAACTCATACGTCCCCTGCGGCACTCTGCAAACTGTGTGTTCTCTCTTCCTGACTAACATTTCCCTCTTAATGTTGCATTATCGATAATAAGGTTATTTTCATTTCATTATTATGCCTGGCTTTCAGGGGACTTTCCAATACACTCAGTCCTTATCTGTTAGAAGCCTCCCTCCGTTTCACAGTTGGTCTCCTAAGCAGCCTTTGGTTTCCTAATCAAAATCACAACTTCCAAACAATGCGAAAGGAAAGGAATTCTGTTGTCTCAAACCCATTTGGTGCATGAGCAGAGCAGAAGCAAGCTGGGACTGCCACCTCTTCATTTGTTGTGTTCATCAATTAAAAGGTGTCACTCTCTTGGTAATAATGTGTGTCCTTGTCCCCTGGGTTCTCCCTCTGGCCTCTTTCAGCCCGGCTCCTTGTTTAATTCGCTTCGCTCTGGTCTCAGACTCCCAAAACCACACAGGGCTCCGCTTAGGTCAAAGCCCTTCTCCACTGGAGGGAGACCTTCGAACCCTTGCATCCTTTATTCCTGTCGCTGGCCACACGGTCAATACCACATTCATAGCTGATGCTGGAAACCTCTTAGAAGACCCATTGTGCAAGGGCAGCTGTCCACACCTCTCAGACAAGGCCTATGCCCTCGGGAATGTTCATTTAGAAGGGAGCGGAGGGAGCAGAAAGAACAGTGAAGCAAGAATATATTATTACATTAGTTCAAAGGCCCAGATAACTGGCTTTATAAACTGGCCAGCTGCCACGATGTCTGTTCCCCGCACATCCGCACACAGAGCTAGTGAGGAATTCGGGAAGACTTAAATACCACTAGAGGACATGAATGTACTTTGAAAACAGCACGTTCCTCGCTGCCAGAACTGGTTGGGTTTGACTTCTGATCCAGCCCTTATGTTTTCTCGTTAACTGAGAGATTTGGCAGCGTGAGAAAAATGAAGGCTTTTACTGAATTTCCGGGTTTCCAATACTTTATTATGCACGGTCTCATTTGATCCTCGTGACCGTATGTTGTGTCAAAGGTGAGCATCACCTTCTCTATTTTACAGCAAAAGAAACTGTGCCCCAGGAGGTCACACACTAGTCACTCAGCTGTAACCCGAGGCTGGCATTCAGGTCTTCTACTAATGGTTTTTATTTTTTCTTCTGGGACCTGAATTCATTTGGATGAAGTGTCTCCTCTAAGAATAGCACCCAACATCCCCAGGTGGAGATCCACTGTCCCACCCTGTGTAATCTCCACAAAGATGAGAGCAAAAAGCCAGGAAATCCTGAGATAGGGCCATCAGCAAGCTGAAGATGAGAAATGAGACCAAAGTCATAAGTTATTTTGCCAAATTTTCTTTCTTCTCCTGGAATATACTGTCTCTCAGCTCTCTTTGTGCTCTGCCATGTCCAGCTCTTTGCAGTCGCCTGGACTGGCCACCAGGCTGCTCTGTCCATGGGATCACCCAGGCAGGAAGACTGGAGTGGGCTGCCATTTCCTCCTCCAGGGGATCTTCCCGACCCAGGGATCGAACCTTGTGTCTCTTGTGTCTCCTGCACTGGCAGACGGATTCTTTCCCACTGAGCCACCTGGGGCCTTCTGGGCTGACTGCCTGGCGCTGAATGAACCCTCTGCTTCACTCTTCACGTGCAGTTTCACTGAGTCTTTGTCCATCCTAGAAGGCCTGAGCACAACTCCACTGTCAAGATGTCTTGAGATCACCCTGTCCCAGTTTCTCTCTTTGATTGGTACTGTCTACAACCCAGGAACTACCTCTGTTACCACATCAATACCCCCATGACCTTGTTGTTCAAGGTGACTTCTCTGATAGGAGGTTTTGGAGGGAGTTCATCACCATTCCCCAAGCTTGGACTTCTAGGAGGTGGAGTTGGGGCTGAGAGCTGGGAAGGGAGGGCAGAATGAACAGGTGCCATCAGGTGCTGAGCCAGGACTTGAAAAATAAATTAGAAAACCAGACCCTCAAGCAAAGATAAACAAACAAACAAAAAAACAGTTCTAAGGCTCGCTGGATATCTCCGGAATTCCCTTGCTAAATGTCTTGGGCCCGCCTCCGCTTCATGGGCTCCTGGCTCCTGCAGGACTCGTGACCGTATGTTGTGTCAAAGGTGAGCATCACCTTCTCTATTTTACAGCAAAGAAACTGTGCCCCAGGAGGTCCACACTAGTCACTCAGCTGTAACCCGAGGCTGGCATTCAGGTCTTCTACTAATGGTTTTATTTTTCTTCTGGGACCTGAATTCATTTGGATGAAGTGTCTCCTCTAAGAATAGCACCCAACATCCCCAGGTGGAGATCCACTGTCCCACCCTGTGTAATCTCCACAAAGATGAGAGCAAAAAGCCAGGAAATCCTGAGATAGGGCCATCAGCAAGCTGAAGATGAGAAATGAGACCAAAGTCATAAGTTATTTTGCCAAATTTTCTTTCTTCTCCTGGAATATACTGTCTCTCAGCTCTCTTTGTGCTCTGCCATGTCCAGCTCTTTGCAGTCGCCTGGACTGGCCACCAGGCTGCTCTGTCCATGGGATCACCCAGGCAGGAAGACTGGAGTGGGCTGCCATTTCCTCCTCCAGGGGATCTTCCCGACCCAGGGATCGAACCTTGTGTCTCTTGTGTCTCCTGCACTGGCAGACGGATTCTTTCCCACTGAGCCACCTGGGGCCTTCTGGGCTGACTGCCTGGCGCTGAATGAACCCTCTGCTTCACTCTTCACGTGCAGTTTCACTGAGTCTTTGTCCATCCTAGAAGGCCTGAGCACAACTCCACTGTCAAGATGTCTTGAGATCACCCTGTCCCAGTTTCTCTCTTTGATTGGTACTGTCTACAACCCAGGAACTACCTCTGTTACCACATCAATACCCCCATGACCTTGTTGTTCAAGGTGACTTCTCTGATAGGAGGTTTTGGAGGGAGTTCATCACCATTCCCCAAGCTTGGACTTCTAGGAGGTGGAGTTGGGGCTGAGAGCTGGGAAGGGAGGGCAGAATGAACAGGTGCCATCAGGTGCTGAGCCAGGACTTGAAAAATAAATTAGAAAACCAGACCCTCAAGCAAAGATAAACAAACAAACAAAAAAACAGTTCTAAGGCTCGCTGGATATCTCCGGAATTCCCTTGCTAAATGTCTTGGGCCCGCCCTCCCGCTTCATGGGCTCCCTGGCTCCTGCAGGACTCGGCCACCACCCTGGCTGTGTCTGCAGGTGGGGTTATTCAACGTCTCGATCAAGACTGAGGCTATGAGAATGAACCTCTGTCCACAGAAGTCACTCCAGGATCAAGTCAGTAATTCTGAAAATTGACAGGCGTTAACAATAAAAACATCGATCCTTTCAGCCCAGCTACCTCCGTTATTTTAATGATGGCACCCGTTGATTCAGTGATTCATCCTTAGTCTGGCTCTCACCCAGCAGACGGTCCATCCAGTATGTCTACATCCTGACAGAGAATGAAGCATTGCTGTTTATCCATTTGGCTGTATCGGTGACCAATTTGAGCCTAGTCAATTGGATTAGATCAGTGGGTTAGATCCAATTAATTAATTCATTTTTTATCCCCTCTAAAGGAAAACGGCCACACCAGCCATTTTTAGTGGATTGTTATTGTTTTTTTAATCACATGTACCTGTGCTACTGAAAATATCCCTGTCTTTGGCAGGTTTCACTTACTGGAAGTCACAAACGGAATTCCAGGTGACCCACGTGGCAACAGACACAAAAGACGTGATCTGAAGGTAGGACATAAAAGCATGAAAACACTTGGCACTGACAAGGAACACAGGCCGACAGGGTCCCTAGGCCAAGAAACTGTCACATCCATGTCTAATGTGCTCGTACCAGGCCTCCTGATCTCATGGGGAAATACGCTTTTGTAGGTTAATTCATGGTGGTTTTGAATAAGACATCAATAAATTCCAACCGAAGAGAAAAATGGGACGGCAATGCACAGGATCTATGCATGGGTATCTGAGAGAGGCTGTGACATGGTTATCTTTGGCATTCGGTTGGCAAACTCTTCATTATGACTCGTCTCAGGAAGTGCTAATACCAGTGTGCATTCCTTCCAGCTGTCCATCAGCGAGGTCTCTCACTAAACAGGACATAACGACCAGTGACGTGGGTGTCGCTTGCATTCTCACCCCCTTCCTTTCATGAATGTTTCTGTTGGGGACCATAAAGCTGCCTAATTGGAACAGAATTCTCAATCCCCTGTCTTGGGCCCGCCTCCGCTTCATGGGCTCCCTGGCTCCTGCAGGACTCGGCCACCACCCTGGCTGTGTCTGCAGGTGGGGTTATTCAACGTCTCGATCAAGACTGAGGCTATGAGAATGAACCTCTGTCCACAGAAGTCACTCCAGGATCAAGTCAGTAATTCTGAAAATTGACAGGCGTTAACAATAAAAACATCGATCCTTTCAGCCCAGCTACCTCCGTTATTTTAATGATGGCACCCGTTGATTCAGTGATTCATCCTTAGTCTGGCTCTCACCCAGCAGACGGTCCATCCAGTATGTCTACATCCTGACAGAGAATGAAGCATTGCTGTTTATCCATTTGGCTGTATCGGTGACCAATTTGAGCCTAGTCAATTGGATTAGATCAGTGGGTTAGATCCAATTAATTAATTCATTTTTTATCCCCTCTAAAGGAAAACGGCCACACCAGCCATTTTTAGTGGATTGTTATTGTTTTTTTAATCACATGTACCTGTGCTACTGAAAATATCCCTGTCTTTGGCAGGTTTCACTTACTGGAAGTCACAAACGGAATTCCAGGTGACCCACGTGGCAACAGACACAAAAGACGTGATCTGAAGGTAGGACATAAAAGCATGAAAACACTTGGCACTGACAAGGAACACAGGCCGACAGGGTCCCTAGGCCAAGAAACTGTCACATCCATGTCTAATGTGCTCGTACCAGGCCTCCTGATCTCATGGGGAAATACGCTTTTGTAGGTTAATTCATGGTGGTTTTGAATAAGACATCAATAAATTCCAACCGAAGAGAAAAATGGGACGGCAATGCACAGGATCTATGCATGGGTATCTGAGAGAGGCTGTGACATGGTTATCTTTGGCATTCGGTTGGCAAACTCTTCATTATGACTCGTCTCAGGAAGTGCTAATACCAGTGTGCATTCCTTCCAGCTGTCCATCAGCGAGGTCTCTCACTAAACAGGACATAACGACCAGTGACGTGGGTGTCGCTTGCATTCTCACCCCCTTCCTTTCATGAATGTTTCTGTTGGGGACCATAAAGCTGCCTAATTGGAACAGAATTCTCAATCCCCATCTACAGAGAGTAACAGAACTATGCCTGAACGACCCTGACTGTCACCTCTCACTGAGCTGTTAGGCAAATAGGATTTAATTCTCGCACTAATTCCAACTCTGGTTAATCCCTGCTGGCTGCTTGGAGCTTTGTGTGTGGAAGGGCTTTCTGAGGTTATGCCTGGTCTCAGCAGGAAAGGGTTCTATAATTGATTAGCGATGTCTGCCATGGGCACAGGAGGAGGGCATCATTGCAGAGAACACTGTTCCAGCCTGTCCTGCCGTATGGCGTGACTGGATGCAATGCTACACTGCGAGACCGCCTCCCATAGACCTAGCTAAATGCATCCTTTGACAATGGTTCAGTACAAGTTTACCCAGGAAGCACACAACTAAAATAAGTTACTTTGCAACTCAATCAGTACATGTTTGGGGATACAAAATGGCTTTATATACATGAAAAAGGGAAGCCTTTAATTACTCTCAGTCATTTAGTGCTGTATTAAGACAGTCACGACAGCCAGACTAATTCTGACTGTGGAGTTCTACATTTGGGGCATAGAAGTGTATGGAAACTCATCTATCTTTGCTAATAATTTTGCAACAAACATGAAGAAAACCACATTCGGTAGCCCTAATCACAGCAGGAAAGCAGTCCCTTAAGGAGAACCTCTACTTCTTGAGAAGTTGTTACGACATTGAGCTCACAGGCAGCCCATACATTAAACTCTTCACTTGGGTTTCCAGAATGTCTCCAAGGTGCTTTGAATCTGTTCAGGCACCCTCCTGGACCTGCAGCTCAGACCTGTGAGAAGGCAGCCCTAGTAAACTCACATTGCAGCGCATGGAAAACAGCTTTGGACATCTAGTGGCCAGAAGCTGCACCTCGCACATTTTTCAGCATCCATGCCGTGCCATCCGCTGTGTTGTAATAAGCCATCACAGCACGGAGTGGCGTCAAGCACCTATGACAACACAGACCTGTGGATTGTCCGGGGCTTAACTGGATGATGCTTCTTCTGGCCTCACTTGGGTCCGGTGTTTCGCTATATTCCTCCTGGGAGCTCAGTTGCGAATCAAAGGCCAAAGGCAGCGTCTCATCTCCCCGGGGTCTCTCTCTGTGTGGTGGCCTCACTCCCTGTCAGTGAGTGTAACAGGCAGCCTGCACTGCCTGTGTGGTGGCTCAGCCTCAGGAGTGCAAAGGAGTGATCACAGCTGAACTCGGGCTGAGCATGTCTTCTTGCCACATGCCAACCAGTCACGGCAAGTCACAAGGCTGGCCTCGCCTCAGAGGGGGAGCAAACAGACGCCACGTCTTGTGAAGAGAAATGGCCGTCATTTGTCTGCCACAGCTGGAAACCCTAAGCCAGAATGGAGACAGAAGACACACTCTGTATCTGCTAGGATGCCACTGACTCAAGCTCTGGATTCAAAGAGGCTTTGACATAGGAAGCAAATAAAACTGCAATCTACAGGGTTGACAATGGTGGTCAGTACAAGTTTACCCAGGAAGCACACAACTAAAATAAGTTACTTTGCAACTCAATCAGTACATGTTTGGGGATACAAAATGGCTTTATATACATGAAAAAGGGAAGCCTTTAATTACTCTCAGTCATTTAGTGCTGTATTAAGACAGTCACGACAGCCAGACTAATTCTGACTGTGGAGTTCTACATTTGGGGCATAGAAGTGTATGGAAACTCATCTATCTTTGCTAATAATTTTGCAACAAACATGAAGAAAACCACATTCGGTAGCCCTAATCACAGCAGGAAAGCAGTCCCTTAAGGAGAACCTCTACTTCTTGAGAAGTTGTTACGACATTGAGCTCACAGGCAGCCCATACATTAAACTCTTCACTTGGGTTTCCAGAATGTCTCCAAGGTGCTTTGAATCTGTTCAGGCACCCTCCTGGACCTGCAGCTCAGACCTGTGAGAAGGCAGCCCTAGTAAACTCACATTGCAGCGCATGGAAAACAGCTTTGGACATCTAGTGGCCAGAAGCTGCACCTCGCACATTTTTCAGCATCCATGCCGTGCCATCCGCTGTGTTGTAATAAGCCATCACAGCACGGAGTGGCGTCAAGCACCTATGACAACACAGACCTGTGGATTGTCCGGGGCTTAACTGGATGATGCTTCTTCTGGCCTCACTTGGGTCCGGTGTTTCGCTATATTCCTCCTGGGAGCTCAGTTGCGAATCAAAGGCCAAAGGCAGCGTCTCATCTCCCCGGGGTCTCTCTCTGTGTGGTGGCCTCACTCCCTGTCAGTGAGTGTAACAGGCAGCCTGCACTGCCTGTGTGGTGGCTCAGCCTCAGGAGTGCAAAGGAGTGATCACAGCTGAACTCGGGCTGAGCATGTCTTCTTGCCACATGCCAACCAGTCACGGCAAGTCACAAGGCTGGCCTCGCCTCAGAGGGGGAGCAAACAGACGCCACGTCTTGTGAAGAGAAATGGCCGTCATTTGTCTGCCACAGCTGGAAACCCTAAGCCAGAATGGAGACAGAAGACACACTCTGTATCTGCTAGGATGCCACTGACTGCTTGAGGTATGAACTCTGGATTCAAAGAGGCTTTGACATAGGAAGCTTAATTATCTCACATTACTGGAAGACTGGCCTTGCCAGAGCCCTGGGCAAAATTCCCTGAGTGGTTCCCTGACGTCCCTTCTGTGAGCCTTAGTCAGGATGCGTTAGGATATGCTGCATTAACAGACCCAACTCCAGTGGCTTTAAGAAGAAAAAGTATATTTTCAAGCAGGCTGCATGTCCATGGGGGGGCACTATTTCTATTAACTGTGGGGCTCTCCTCACTTCCAGGCTGACAAAGCCACACCCGCCTGGAGCATTGCTGTCGCCACTCCAGGGGAAAATGAGAGCTTCGTGGTAACTTAGAGCAGCGACTGGACGCTCTGGTTCAGAACTAACCTGCACCATCTTTGCTCACGACTTTTGACCAGTGGTTCTAAGCCTCTCTTCCCTTCTGCTCACAACAGGGCCAGGAATTGCAGTTCTTACCATCTGCCTGGAAGGCCAGAAGTGTTTCATGAATAGCACTAATGACTACCAAACTGAATATCAGTTCAACTAATGACTAGTTTCTGTCCCCCCTCCCCCACTCTCCACACCCTTACCCTAACTTGGTCACAATATACTCATGGAAACAACACTTAGAAAAGTAGAGCAAGGAAAATGTGCCCAGAATTTGCCAACGGTTCCCGCATTTCATGCTGGGCAGAACTGGATGTCTGTTCTTAACCAATCAGGCAACAGGAATGGGATAATACCAGTTAACTCTGCTCAACTGGGCTCCACCTTCTGGAGCTAGGGGTTGGGTCATGGTCTCCGGAGCCTACCAGCGGTCTGAAGTTGTACCAGGGTGTTGAAAAAGATGACTCTTTTCTGTCAGTAAGATGTAAAGTGAACTGCATGAAGTTAGAGTCGGAATAGACAACCCCTAGCATCCTCTTCAGTTCTGAGATCTACTGTTTTCTGTGAGTTTGCTGATGCTACCGTCTGTGGTATAGAACATATTTGTGAGGGTGGTCTGAGGACCCCACACAACCTTCGTTACCCAGTTGCTCAGTTGCCCAGTGGTGCCTGACTCTTTGTGACCCCATGGACTGCAGCACACCAGGCTTCCCCGTCCTTCCCTATTTCCTGGAGTTTGCTCAAACTCATGTCCACTGAGGTGGGGATGCCATCCAGCCTTCTCACCTTCTGCCGCCCCCTTCTCCTCCTACCCTCAGTCTTTCCCAGCATCAGGGGCTTTTCCAGTGTTTTGGGTTATTCAGTGCAACTGATCAGATCTTGTTAAGAGTTCTGTGTGAGGAAGGCATATTTCTGCCCATTGCTAGGAAGCTCCCGGATCCAGAAAAGGCAATGTTGGAAAATTGGTGGGGAGGTGAAAGCTCAAAGAAGAGGAAAGAAAGGGATCGGCTTTAAAATTGCACATAGTCTGAAAGTAAAGACTATGTTATGGTTCCCAAATGCACAAACGTGTGTTATGATTCTCAGTGCATATACTTGTTCTTATCTGCACTCCCGAGCTTAACCCTTGTGCTGAATTGCAACACTGGGGGCTCGCAAAGGCATTTCACCGTGACCCTTGCTAAATGCTGTCCTGAACCTGCCCTTTGACCACCAACTGCCAGAAACCCACTTCATTCCTTCATCCTGTTTTACCTTTACCAGAAAGGTTTCCACAGCTCTTCTCTCACAAGATTTAAGAATCCAGTGTCTTTATTGCAGTGGACTCTGAGGTGCAGGGAACATATAAATCTGACAGCCTTCACTTTGAGTAAAACCCACCAGCATTCCCCCGCAAACAGCCTCAGAATTTGCCAACGGTTCCCGCATTTCATGCTGGGCAGAACTGGATGTCTGTTCTTAACCAATCAGGCAACAGGAATGGGATAATACCAGTTAACTCTGCTCAACTGGGCTCCACCTTCTGGAGCTAGGGGTTGGGTCATGGTCTCCGGAGCCTACCAGCGGTCTGAAGTTGTACCAGGGTGTTGAAAAAGATGACTCTTTTCTGTCAGTAAGATGTAAAGTGAACTGCATGAAGTTAGAGTCGGAATAGACAACCCCTAGCATCCTCTTCAGTTCTGAGATCTACTGTTTTCTGTGAGTTTGCTGATGCTACCGTCTGTGGTATAGAACATATTTGTGAGGGTGGTCTGAGGACCCCACACAACCTTCGTTACCCAGTTGCTCAGTTGCCCAGTGGTGCCTGACTCTTTGTGACCCCATGGACTGCAGCACACCAGGCTTCCCCGTCCTTCCCTATTTCCTGGAGTTTGCTCAAACTCATGTCCACTGAGGTGGGGATGCCATCCAGCCTTCTCACCTTCTGCCGCCCCCTTCTCCTCCTACCCTCAGTCTTTCCCAGCATCAGGGGCTTTTCCAGTGTTTTGGGTTATTCAGTGCAACTGATCAGATCTTGTTAAGAGTTCTGTGTGAGGAAGGCATATTTCTGCCCATTGCTAGGAAGCTCCCGGATCCAGAAAAGGCAATGTTGGAAAATTGGTGGGGAGGTGAAAGCTCAAAGAAGAGGAAAGAAAGGGATCGGCTTTAAAATTGCACATAGTCTGAAAGTAAAGACTATGTTATGGTTCCCAAATGCACAAACGTGTGTTATGATTCTCAGTGCATATACTTGTTCTTATCTGCACTCCCGAGCTTAACCCTTGTGCTGAATTGCAACACTGGGGGCTCGCAAAGGCATTTCACCGTGACCCTTGCTAAATGCTGTCCTGAACCTGCCCTTTGACCACCAACTGCCAGAAACCCACTTCATTCCTTCATCCTGTTTTACCTTTACCAGAAAGGTTTCCACAGCTCTTCTCTCACAAGATTTAAGAATCCAGTGTCTTTATTGCAGTGGACTCTGAGGTGCAGGGAACATATAAATCTGACAGCCTTCACTTTGAGTAAAACCCACCAGCACTTCCCCATCGACTGCAGGATAGATTCAAGTTCTCTGGCAGGGAGCACAACCCTCTTCTGCCAGTTTTATTTGGAAGACTCCACCTGAGTTTATGCTCAGCTGCTGTCTCCCGGCCTCACATACCCTCACTCTTTCCGGACTGCTGGGTTTTGTTAGGGATGCTCCCTCTGCCGGAAGGCCCTCTTGTTGACTGTGTTAACTCAGTCATTGGAGTTTCTGCTCCTTACCTCACGGAGAAAGCTGCCTTTGATCCCATCTTTGCCCTCCTGGGTGCAAGCTGGAGTGCTCTGTGCCCACTTTGTCATGGGACATGACATAACCAGGAGTAAGTTGTCACTTGTTATCCGCCTCCCCTAGGTTTAGGGGCTCCCCCTCCTTGAGGGAAGGTGCCCGCCGGGTGAAGATTAAGCATAAAATAAATGCTCCTTGAACAGACTCATCAGGAAGAGGCTGGCGACTGAACTGGGGGCGGGGGGCTGGGGGGGTAAGGGGGTGGGGGTGGTTGCAGGGAAGAGGGAGGAGGTGGAGACTAGTAGCAAGTGGGACCTGCCAGGGGAGTTTGTGAGCCCCACCCAGGAGCCAGATTTCCCTCTGGTGCCTTGGTATCTCGGCTTCTGACCTGTTGATCCGTGCGGGACCCTGGGAAGCGGCACCCTGCCTCTCCGGATCTGGGTCACACATGGGGCTGGATGGACAGCTGTGGGGACAGTCTCTACTGCCCGCATTCGGGGAACCTGTCCCCTGCCTGCCTTCAACCCGAGCACCTGGGCGCTTCCTCCCAGGGCCAGGACTGTTGGTAGAATTTTGGACGTTACATTTTTGTCTCGTTTTTCCTTCCTTCCTACCCCCTCCACCCCCGCCCCCGCCCCCGCGGTCAAAGATGATAATTATCACGCCCCCTTGGGTGGCTTCATGTCTTTGAAAGTTAGACTCAGGCCTGCTTTCCTTAGACCCAAGCAGTAATCACGCAGGAGCGCTGCCTTCCCCACCACCGCCGGCCCCCATCAGCTAAAGGGAGGGGGTTTCAAACCTGAGCCTCAGCGGCCCTGACAGCTTTGTAGCTCTGCCCTGAAGCTCTGGGGAAAAGTTACAGAAAGAGGAAACGATGCCCAGCGGGGTTGCCTGTGGGCGCGGAGGCAGTCTTGAAGATCCAGTGTCTTTATTGCAGTGGACTCTGAGGTGCAGGGAACATATAAATCTGACAGCCTTCACTTTGAGTAAAACCCACCAGCACTTCCCCATCGACTGCAGGATAGATTCAAGTTCTCTGGCAGGGAGCACAACCCTCTTCTGCCAGTTTTATTTGGAAGACTCCACCTGAGTTTATGCTCAGCTGCTGTCTCCCGGCCTCACATACCCTCACTCTTTCCGGACTGCTGGGTTTTGTTAGGATGCTCCCTCTGCCGGAAGGCCCTCTTGTTGACTGTGTTAACTCAGTCATTGGAGTTTCTGCTCCTTACCTCACGGAGAAAGCTGCCTTTGATCCCATCTTTGCCCTCCTGGGTGCAAGCTGGAGTGCTCTGTGCCCACTTTGTCATGGGACATGACATAACCAGGAGTAAGTTGTCACTTGTTATCCGCCTCCCCTAGGTTTAGGGGCTCCCCCTCCTTGAGGGAAGGTGCCCGCCGGGTGAAGATTAAGCATAAAATAAATGCTCCTTGAACAGACTCATCAGGAAGAGGCTGGCGACTGAACTGGGGGCGGGGGGCTGGGGGTAAGGGGTGGGGGTGGTTGCAGGGAAGAGGGAGGAGGTGGAGACTAGTAGCAAGTGGGACCTGCCAGGGGAGTTTGTGAGCCCCACCCAGGAGCCAGATTTCCCTCTGGTGCCTTGGTATCTCGGCTTCTGACCTGTTGATCCGTGCGGGACCCTGGGAAGCGGCACCCTGCCTCTCCGGATCTGGGTCACACATGGGGCTGGATGGACAGCTGTGGGGACAGTCTCTACTGCCCGCATTCGGGGAACCTGTCCCCTGCCTGCCTTCAACCCGAGCACCTGGGCGCTTCCTCCCAGGGCCAGGACTGTTGGTAGAATTTTGGACGTTACATTTTTGTCTCGTTTTTCCTTCCTTCCTACCCCCTCCACCCCCGCCCCTGCCCCCGCGGTCAAAGATGATAATTATCACGCCCCCTTGGGTGGCTTCATGTCTTTGAAAGTTAGACTCAGGCCTGCTTTCCTTAGACCCAAGCAGTAATCACGCAGGAGCGCTGCCTTCCCCACCACCGCCGGCCCCCATCAGCTAAAGGGAGGGGGTTTCAAACCTGAGCCTCAGCGGCCCTGACAGCTTTGTAGCTCTGCCCTGAAGCTCTGGGGAAAAGTTACAGAAAGAGGAAACGATGCCCAGCGGGGGTTGCCTGTGGGCGCGAGGCAGGGTGGGGGCCGCGAAGGCCCCGCTCGCTCGCGGGGGGCCCGGTAACCTCAGGCCAGCCACGTGGCCCAGGTCTCAGTTTAGGAACCTGTAGCAATGGGCCTGGGCGCTTCCCTCAGCTACGAGCGTCGCCGCTAGGGAGAGGCAGCGGCTCGCGGACACCCGGCTCCCGCTCGGGTCGCGCACGGCCGGACCGGGGAGGCTGGGGGCGGCCGCGAGCGCGGGGCCGGGCCGGGCTCCGGCGGGGCCGCCCTTCTCCGAGGGGCCGCGGCGGGGTCCTGGGCTCGGGTGACGCGGCGCTCCGAGCGCCCGGGCGCGGAGGCGTGGGCGGCGGCGAGCGGCGGCCCCCTCCGCGCCGTCCCCGCCCCGCGCGGCGCTCCCGCGGGTGCGGGTGTGCGGGTGCGTGTCTCCCTCGCTCCTCTCGCACACGCTCCGGCACGAGTGCTCCGGCTCCGGCTCGCCCGCTCGCTCCGGCCGCCGCGCCGCCGCCGCCTCTGCAGTCGCAGCCGGGCATGGTGAGTGAGTGCGGCCGGGCTCCGCGCGCGCCCCGGCTCGCCGCCCGGCCCCCGCCGTCCCGGCCCCGGCTCTGGAGCGGGCTCCGCGCCCCTCCGGCCCCCGCCGGGCTCCTCGAGGGCTGCGCGCTCCCTCCCCGCGCGCCGGCCCCGCGCGCCGGGTCGCTCCACCCCGTGACCGGCTCTCCGTCTTGTCCCGCAGGACCCGCCCGGACGGGACCACGCCGCCGCCGCCCGGAGCCGCGCTTCGGGTCCCGCCTGAGCCGAGCTGCGCGCGGGGCCGCCGCCGGCGGGGGATGGGGCTGCCCGGGAGGCGCGCCGAGCCCGCGGGGGGAGCGCGGAGCCGGCGCGCAGCCTGAGCCCCGGCCGCCCGCGCCGGGCTGGTCCGTGCGCACCGCCGCCGCCGCCGCCCGCGCCCCGATGGCGCCATCGCCCCGGCGCCGCTGACCGCCCCGCGCCGCCCGCCAGGCCCGCGCGGCCCCCAGGAGCCCGGCCGGCCCGGGGAGCGGCCTGCCGCGGAAGCCTCGCGCGCCCTCCCGCCCGGCCCCGCCATGGCGCTGCGGCGCCTCCTGCTGCTGCTGCTCCCGCTGCTCTCGCTCCAGTCCCTGGACCTGCTGCCCGGCGCCCGGGGCGCCCGCGGCCGCGCCGCCAACCGGACCCTGAGCGCCGGCGCCGTGGCCGTCGGGGGTCGGCGGCCCGGGGGCGCCCCGGCTCGGGGCGGCCGCGAGCTGAACGGCACCGTCCGGGCGCCCGGCGGCCCGGAGGCGGGGAGCCGCCGGGGCCAGCCCGCGGCGGCGGTGGCGGCGGCCAGCGCGGCCGTCACCTACGAGACGTGCTGGGGCTACTACGACGTGAGCGGCCAGTACGACAAGGAGTTCGAGTGCAACAACAGCGAGAGCGGCTACCTGTACTGCTGCGGGACCTGCTACTATCGCTTCTGCTGCAAGAAGCGCCACGAGAAGCTGGACCAGCGCCAGTGCACCAACTACCAGAGCCCGGTGTGGGTGCAGACGCCCAGCACCAAGGTGGTATCGCCGGGGCCCGAGAACAAGTACGACCCTGAGAAGGACAGGACCAACTTCACCGTCTACATCACCTGCGGGGTGATCGCCTTCGTCCTCGCGGCCGGCGTCTTCGCCAAGGTCTCCTACGATAAGGCCCACCGCCCGCCGCGGGAGATGAACATCCACAGGTGAGCGCGGCCGCCCCGGCCCGCCGCCCGCCCTCCTGGCGAGGCGTGCGGCTCAGCCCTCTGCCCAGGCTTCCCTGGCCTCTTGGCATTTCCACTCCCCCCTCCCCGGCCGGCTGTCTCCACTCCCTGAAGTCAACTTCCTCCCCTGCCTCTCTGACAGACAACTACACCAGAGCCTTCGTGTCCTCTCTGCTCCCTGCCTTCAGAACCGGGAACGCATGCTTTGGTTGCTTAGTAGGGGGATTTACAGGGCGAAGGGGATATTGGTGGAGTCCGTGAATTTGAGGCTAAGAACTGTACACCTTCCAGTAATCCCGAGTGGGGTCCCGGGGTGTAGATTTCATGGCAGGTGGGCACCTCGGTGCAGGCGCTCATTGCTTTGGTTTTCGGAGTCAAGCCAGAGCGTCATCTTGGATCTGAGGGACTGAACAGTGTTGGCACCTTTTACTGCAAAGAGTGTGGACTGGATGTTCCTGGGTGGTGGAGAGATGTGGGTGATAAGGAAGGAAAGGGAGCCTCCCGGGTGAGCAGGAAGGCCAGGCTTCCCGTCTTGACCAAGGGCAGATGGTGTCTCTTCATCGCAGCCTGCGGAGCAGGATGCTTATCTGTCCTGCTGAGACTGGAGGACTTGTTCCTTTTAGCCCTGTGGGCAGAACTCTGAGTGAACACTTCTTGCTGTGTTCAGCCCGGTGGGTAATCTTTCACGGCTTGCGTTAGGAAGATGGTGGGGGCTGCCTCCTGCCAAAACTTATGCCAGGGGCTCAAAATACGATGGTCCAGGGTGCTGCCCTGCCTGCCTCCCACCCTGCCAGCCCTGGTTCCCAGAGCACCGCTTGGGAGGTCCATCCAGAGGGAACGGGAGAAACCAGGCTCTCTCTACAGCTCTGGGAACGATGCATCCAGGGGGACGCGAACTCGGCTCTGAGGAGTGGCTGGACGAGGTTCAGCAGAGGCTTTCAAGGAACCAGCCCTGCCCGGGGACGTCCCTCTGTTTCTGGCACGTGGTGTGGGCACTGCCCTGGTCCTGGGGACCACCCCGCAGACCAGCCCTCCTTCAGAGTTTGCCCGCAGGCTCCCTCCCAGAGCCCTTCAGCTGTAGCTCATCTCTGCGCTCGGCTTGTTATCCTTCTGGCCTGAAAACCTCCTTCCCTCGCTGCTGAGGACATTAATCACCTGTACCTTGATGAAGAGAGAGAAAGCAGACAGAAATTTCTGGGCATCTCCCCCATCCCCCGCCCGGATACTGTGGGTGTTGAGCAAAGATACGGTGCTGTGGAGGGTCTTGAGTCAGTATCCACAACGCATGGGCACTTTAATGCTGGACTCGAGTGCTGGAACTGGGTGGGGTTGTAACCGGGAACGCATGCTTTGGTTGCTTAGTAGGGGGATTTACAGGGCGAAGGGGATATTGGTGGAGTCCGTGAATTTGAGGCTAAGAACTGTACACCTTCCAGTAATCCCGAGTGGGGTCCCGGGGTGTAGATTTCATGGCAGGTGGGCACCTCGGTGCAGGCGCTCATTGCTTTGGTTTTCGGAGTCAAGCCAGAGCGTCATCTTGGATCTGAGGGACTGAACAGTGTTGGCACCTTTTACTGCAAAGAGTGTGGACTGGATGTTCCTGGGTGGTGGAGAGATGTGGGTGATAAGGAAGGAAAGGGAGCCTCCCGGGTGAGCAGGAAGGCCAGGCTTCCCGTCTTGACCAAGGGCAGATGGTGTCTCTTCATCGCAGCCTGCGGAGCAGGATGCTTATCTGTCCTGCTGAGACTGGAGGACTTGTTCCTTTTAGCCCTGTGGGCAGAACTCTGAGTGAACACTTCTTGCTGTGTTCAGCCCGGTGGGTAATCTTTCACGGCTTGCGTTAGGAAGATGGTGGGGGCTGCCTCCTGCCAAAACTTATGCCAGGGGCTCAAAATACGATGGTCCAGGGTGCTGCCCTGCCTGCCTCCCACCCTGCCAGCCCTGGTTCCCAGAGCACCGCTTGGGAGGTCCATCCAGAGGGAACGGGAGAAACCAGGCTCTCTCTACAGCTCTGGGAACGATGCATCCAGGGGGACGCGAACTCGGCTCTGAGGAGTGGCTGGACGAGGTTCAGCAGAGGCTTTCAAGGAACCAGCCCTGCCCGGGGACGTCCCTCTGTTTCTGGCACGTGGTGTGGGCACTGCCCTGGTCCTGGGGACCACCCCGCAGACCAGCCCTCCTTCAGAGTTTGCCCGCAGGCTCCCTCCCAGAGCCCTTCAGCTGTAGCTCATCTCTGCGCTCGGCTTGTTATCCTTCTGGCCTGAAAACCTCCTTCCCTCGCTGCTGAGGACATTAATCACCTGTACCTTGATGAAGAGAGAGAAAGCAGACAGAAATTTCTGGGCATCTCCCCCATCCCCCGCCCGGATACTGTGGGTGTTGAGCAAAGATACGGTGCTGTGGAGGGTCTTGAGTCAGTATCCACAACGCATGGGCACTTTAATGCTGACAGACTCGAGTGCTGGAACTGGGTGCTTCCGAAGGGAGACAGGTTATCCTCTCGTGAAGCACTGTGGCTCTGCCTCACCCCACCCTGTCTCCCCGGGAGTAAGTGGCTGGCTGGCGAGGCGCAGGGAGGGGGTCCTGGAAAACGAGGGAGGAGCTGTGGCAGATGGTCTGCGGTCATTCCTGCCTCTTCAAAGCAGAGGGTTGGGGGGCGGGGGCTGGAGAGCATAAAATAAGGCAAGGCACTGTGTCCTTTGGGTTTTGTCTGCTGAGAGTTCTCTCTCCACTCCGCTTCCCGAAGCAGGTGTGCCTGGTCCTTGCTCCTCCGCCTCCAGGTCCCCAGTGCTGCCCACCCTCAGCTGCTTTTACGGTTCTGGTCTTCTCATCACACCCTCTGGTGCGGCCATGATGGCCAGCTGGCTGATGCCCGCCAAGCTTTCCTTGGGTTTCTCCGTCCCCCAGACCCTCGTGTCTCCCTCTTTGGGGCGACGAGCCCCTTGCCTTTCCTCCACCTCTCACAGAGTTTATTTGTCACCCCCTGGGAGGATGCTGGTGGCCTTGGGGTGCTGGCGCTGGCCTCTGCCATGTAGGTTGTGACCTTGGAGGGAGGTGCCACTGTCCCCTCGCCACACTGACTCCCCAGCCCACCCCGGACGAGGCCGAGTGGTGTGCGAATGGCTGTGCAGCTCAGCGGTCACGCCCCTGGGGCCATTTGCTCTCCCAGGTTGGGGAAGAGAGGGTGATGGGGTAGGAAGGGGTGATGGATTTCAGCCCTCAGACCAATATGTAAATGTGGGCTGTTCCTCCCTCAAATTCAGCTCCTGGTTTTATTCCGTTCACAGCACCGCTCCCAGCAGCTGCAGCCTCGCTTGATGGGGCTTGGAAAGCTGTGGTGTGGGTGCTCCTTAGGTAGGGGGCAGAGCCTGCCTCTGCGTTTAAGGGGTGGGGGAGGGGACGGAGCATGAGCGAGCCATCTAGGACTCTCCCAGAGCGACCTTGGGCAGGTCAGAGACACTCCTCTCAGTTCTGGGTGCCTCAGGCACCTCGCAGCCCACCCTGACCTGCCCCTGCCCAGGCATGGCGGGTGCGCCTGCACATCGGCTGGAGTGGCCCACTGGCTCCGACGGCCCTGAGGGCACCACCACGCTCCTTCCACCTTGCCCTCCCCTTGGGGGTCACTGCTCGCTGTTCCAGGGAGTATGTGGGTGCAGGTCGTCTTGTTGGGCAGGGAAAACGAGAGGGCGGTGGAGAAAGAGAGAGAGATTCACACCGTGACGGGTCCTCCCCGGGGAACGTGTATTCCTCAGAGGTTCACACAGGAGGTGGGAGGAGTGCTTGGCTCCGAACTCCTTGAAATAGTTCAGCAAAAGGCATTTCCCTTCTGGAAAGGCGAAGGTTATGTCTCTCGTTCCAGTGTGTGAGCCTCTGTGAAGATGGTCGTCCGGCAGACAGGCTGAGCGGGAGGGATGTTTGTGGGAGCGACGGAAGGGTGAAAAGAAGGAAGCTCCTCCGGAGGGCCCATCTGCCGCCTCGGGCGCCCGAGCCTGGCCGGCGCTCCGCCTGCCCTGCGCGCACCCCCCGGGCAGGCCTTCCTCTCCGCACTCCAGCCCCTGCAGGGAGAAACACATTTAGTGTCTTTCAGAAGCGATTAGACCTTGCCGTCTGTGTGAGCCCTGGCCCCACAGACCGGGTCTGCGGGGGAACCACCAGCTCTCACCCCAGAGCACGTGAGCACGGCCGCTCGGCTGGACTGCAGGGCCTCAGAGGCGGGCTCCCTGTTGGCATTCAGTTCCGAACCAGCGGGCTCACATTCCCACCCTTTCCTCCCTCCTCCTCCCCCTGTGTCGGTTCATTAGTTTCTGGGAGATGCGGGAGGAGCAGATGGGTCAGGAAGCTATGGGGATGGTCTAGGTGCAGTGGGTGAGGCCAGGGGTGCCCGGCCTCCTCCCTCGCTTGCCCAGGGGTGGAGGGTGCAGGAATTTAAGGTGAGGATGGGAGCGGAGAAGTGTTCAGGGAGGAAAAGCCTGAGCTTGATGTTATTAGGAAGTGTCTTAGCGACCCCGGGTAACCTAATCAAAATGGGCCTACATCTTGAGTTCTTCTGCTTATTTCTAGAAATATCAAGGGAACACTGTGTCCTATCTTTCCTTCCTCCAGAAATTAATTATAAACCCAAAGAGCTCTGTTCTGTCCACACAGACCAGGTAATTGCGGCAGTGGGACCACTCTGCCAGCTGATTTAGTGAGTTCTCTTCCTAGATTCCTGGGCAATGAGTTGTCAAATCATTCCAAACACTCCATTTTTTGAAGCACCGTGGGCTCACTAGAATGAATTGATCTAAACCGAGAGTCAACTTGTTTTTTTTTTTTCTTTTAACTTAAAATATAGCAGTTGGAGGGAAAGAAAGAAAAGCATCTTGCCTTGGACTGAAGGTCTTAGCCTTGCATGTTTTCCATTTTCTTGGAGTGAAAAAAAGAAAAAATGCATGGAGGGAGAGAAGTGAAACTATGGAAGAATTTAAGAAGACTTTAGGGAATGGGTCAGGGGAAGGATACCAGGAAGATGGAAGGATGTGAAAATAGCAAAGGGAGGATCATGCCCGGATGCGAAAGGTGGATAGCAGGGCCCGGGGTCACTGTGTTTGGTTTCCTGCTGACCCTGGCAGCCACGTGCATGTGTGCTCATTCAACAGATGAACCCTGCCCACCGACTGTGGGCACAGAGCATTTCAAATCATAAAATGTAAGCTTTTTACCTTTTACCCACGAGGCTAGGCAGAGTTTCTTCTTTTTCTTCTTCTTTTTTTAAAAATAATATATATATGTATATATATTTGGCTATGCCAGGTTTTAGTTGCAGCATGTAGGGTCTTCGATCTTCCTTGCGGCAGGCAAACTCTTGGTTGCAGCGTATGAGATCTAGCTCCCTGACCGGGGATTGCACCTGGGCCGACTGCATTGGGAGCCCAGAGTCTTAGCCACTGGACTGCCAGGGTAGTCCCTGAGCCGAGTTCCTTCTTGATGGAGCAGGTCAGCCGTGCAGAAAGCTCGGTGCTTGGACAGTCCTCCCTGGAACATTGCTTGCTGTCTTCCTGCATGCTTCCTGCATGCTCCTGCATGCTCTTCCCCCACCCCCTAGCCCTGGAAGGCATGTGCCTATGTCCCCTTTGCTTGTCCACCGCCCCGCCCCGTGCTCAGAGCATGTTCATTTGGAGAAATATGCTGCTGAGGTCCAAGAGTTGACCCACAGTTTCCAGCTACCAGGACCCAGGAGGAGGGGATGCCCAGTACATTATTTACAGCCTGTTTTAATGAGTGATCGAGTGAGCGTGCAGTTGATTTCAGATCACCTGTGCAGGAAGCAGTGGTTAAAAGCTGAAAAAGTGAGCTGACCAAAAAGGTATTCCCAGACAGACATACTCTAGGATCTAGAAGAGAAAGGAACAGCTCGAAAAGAAGCTTCATCTTCCCAACTCCCCTGCCCAGTTCTCCGGGATCTGGAGGAATGGCCACCAGGTCTTCAGTCTGGCTTCTTCCTCAGAGTCGATGAGGATCCCATCAGACGGTCTCAGTTCCTCAGCCTTGAGCAGACTTATTTTGAACCCACTGAGGACACATTGCTAACTTCACCTGGTTTAAATCTCTGGAAGTGAAATCAGAATGTTCTGAAAGGGCGGAGTAGTGCTTTCTATTATTTTGCCATCCACGAGCGAAGAACTGTAGATTCTTTATTGCAGGCACGTCATTGAACCGAACTCTCTAATCTTGTAAGCCAAGCATCTGGAGCCCAAGGGAGGCCAGGGTCCCCAGGGAGGGGATGAGTGACCTTGAACCAGAAGCCGTGGGGGTCCCGGGCCACAGGACCACCCAGTGGAAAATCTGCTCTGTTTTACTTTATGCTCATGTTTCTTAGTCATCACCGGATAACTTTCAGAGATTTAGAGATGTGAGTGACAGCCTTTTGCCTCCTGCTTCCCTACACTTTTTTTTCCAGCCCTTTGCTCATTCAGTTTTTCCATCCCCTGAAGTGATTTCTGTTCCCTTCCTTGGTCCTTGGCAGTTGGTCCGAGTTCCTGTGTAAAGGGTTGTACTCTATTCTAAGGTTATTCTGATGATCCTTTAATAAGAACTGAGTAACACAGACCATTTGAAGGAGGAAAATACAGCACAAGCTAGAGAACTGTAGAGCAATGGGTGGTGGGTAAACCTACGGGCAGAAGCCTGTAATTAAACATACAGGCAGTGAGTGCTTTCTGTCTCTCCCAGCGGTGGGTATGGATGCTGGAACCCACCAGGTGGATGTGCCTTTCAGTTTTTGCCAGAGGCCAGAGCACACCCAGGTATCCCGTGGACACCAAAGTGGGTGATTTCAGTTTTGTCCTCCAGGACGGCTCCCTTCATGGAAGACAGCTCTGTGACCTGCAGAAGCACGGTCACGGTGCCTGTCCTGCCCTTTCTCAGCTCTGGGCCAAGATGTCCCAGGGCCAGGGTGAAGACAAATGGAGGGGACCAGAGAAGCTTCAAGGAGGATGACTCGTGAAGCCAGCAACTTGGGTTCCATCAAGTTAATCTGTAAAGTTAGCCTCTGTGGGGCGCAGTTGGGCGCTTTTGCCCACATGTCCAAGTTCTCCTGGGAGAGGCCCAGGGCATACCCGTCCTCATGTGTCACCTTCTTGGCCTTCACCTTGGGAGGCTACATGCTGATCCTTCCCCGGAAGAGGCTGCCACGGTTCCTCTCTTGGAAGAGCTTTCAGAGCCCAGGTATGCCGGTGTTTTGACTGTTCGGAGTGGTAGCGCTTTTTTCCTCCTAGGGTAGATGCAATGCTTGTCAGGAGTGATGTGGGGCTGAGGCTGATGAACGAGAGCAGTGCTTGGCCAGTGACTGGTCAGAAGGGAGGAGTGCCTCCCGAGAGGAGACCTGCTGGTCCAGGGGCTGAGTCAGCTGCCTGGGGATGACCGCTAGGAAGAAGCCCCTCCTTACGTGGATGGATCATTACTGCCTTTAAGAAAAACAGCTTTGTGTTCTCTCGAAGAGTCTGAGCAGGCCGCAGAGGAGCTCAGAGAAGGGGGAAAAGAAAAGGCGTCCAGGATGCAGAAAAGGGCTCCAGTAGCTGCCCAGAAAGGATTGAAAATGGTCTACATTTCTGCATGAAATAGGAGGCGGGTGGCTCAGCTTTCCTAATGTGATTCTGAAGGTAAAGGAACCTCATTGCTTTGGGATGTGTGCAGCCAGTCGTGGGGGTTAGAGCCAGGCGCTCGCATGCTCTCACTCGCCTTCCTCCCTCTGACTGCCAGCACCTCTGCAGTTGGGCACTCAGATCAGGTCCCGGCTTGAGCTAGACAGCCACTGGGCAGGCAGTAGAGCATTTGAAAGCACAGAAAGATGGGGATCCTGTGAGCGTTGCCAGTAGAGACCTAAGGTGTATTTACTAATGTGTACCTCCCCAGACCCCCCAAAAGTGCATTCAGTCCATGGGGTTGATCCCAGAAATGGAGCGAGGATGGGGCAGGCTGAGTTGAAGGGCAGGCGATGAGGGGCCACCAGGTGCAGCGGTTGAGGTCGCGTTTTGTGCTGGGGAGGCCGCAGGCTGCCTGCTGTGGGTGGGGCAGGATGCCTTCTTCTCAGTTGGGTGTCAGTGGGTGCTCAGGGGCTGGGGCAGAGCCTCTGGTCCTGCCAGCACCTCATGGTCACTCTGGAGCACTCTGGGAGGAGTCAGTCTTGCTCTGTGGGTGGACAGTCCCCTCCCTCTACTCCAGTGTCAGGAAGCCTGGAACTCTGTCTCTCTGGACCTCCCAGGACCCCATTCCCCGTCACTGCAGAAAGCCAGTGTTGAGGACCTGAGAGCTCAGTTAGATGAAGACTCAAGGTTCCAGGGATGAGGCAGGGAATGGGGGGAATGAGGAAAGGCTCAGAAGAGTCCCCCTCCTCCAGGACTCCCTCTGGACCTGGCATCCTCCATGAGCTCACTGCGTCCTTCTACCACCCTGAGTCTGGAGCCCATTTAACAGATGACAGAAGAAACTCAGAGAGGCTTAGTAACTTGCCCAAGGTCATACAGCTAGTCCGTAGCGGCTTGCCATCTCCTTTGAGGGCCAGCAGGGCCCCTGGCTCTCCCCTTCCTGACCGCGATTGAGTCTGTGATGCTCAGACCACTTGAGAAAGCAAAGACCCACCCTCTCGTCCCCTGTTGTTATTCAGTTGCTCTGTTGTGTCCGACCCTGCGACCCTGTGGACAGCAGCGCACCATGCTTCCCTGTCCTCCACTGCCTCCTGGAGCTTGCCTAGGCTCACGCCCATTGAGTCGGTGATGCCATCTACCATCTTGTCCTCTGCTGCCCACTTCTCCTGCCCTCAAGCTTTCCCAGCGTCAGGGTCTGGTCCCTTGGGATGCATCATTCCTGTGAGGTACAGATTGAGGAGGGACATAAGGAGCTGGGCTGGCGCCCTCACTTGCGTTGTGTGCAGGCACAGAGGTCCCCAAGACAGTGAAAGAACTTCTCTTCAAAAATGGATTGTATTGGTGGAGGATGGTGAAGACAGTACAAAGAAAAAGTAAAGAGTAAACACAAAAGCATTCTGGTTTTAATGAAGAAAAAGGAAAAATAAAAACAAGATCCCAGAAATGGAGCGAGGATGGGGCAGGCTGAGTTGAAGGGCAGGCGATGAGGGGCCACCAGGTGCAGCGGTTGAGGTCGCGTTTTGTGCTGGGGAGGCCGCAGGCTGCCTGCTGTGGGTGGGGCAGGATGCCTTCTTCTCAGTTGGGTGTCAGTGGGTGCTCAGGGGCTGGGGCAGAGCCTCTGGTCCTGCCAGCACCTCATGGTCACTCTGGAGCACTCTGGGAGGAGTCAGTCTTGCTCTGTGGGTGGACAGTCCCCTCCCTCTACTCCAGTGTCAGGAAGCCTGGAACTCTGTCTCTCTGGACCTCCCAGGACCCCATTCCCCGTCACTGCAGAAAGCCAGTGTTGAGGACCTGAGAGCTCAGTTAGATGAAGACTCAAGGTTCCAGGGATGAGGCAGGGAATGGGGGGAATGAGGAAAGGCTCAGAAGAGTCCCCCTCCTCCAGGACTCCCTCTGGACCTGGCATCCTCCATGAGCTCACTGCGTCCTTCTACCACCCTGAGTCTGGAGCCCATTTAACAGATGACAGAAGAAACTCAGAGAGGCTTAGTAACTTGCCCAAGGTCATACAGCTAGTCCGTAGCGGCTTGCCATCTCCTTTGAGGGCCAGCAGGGCCCCTGGCTCTCCCCTTCCTGACCGCGATTGAGTCTGTGATGCTCAGACCACTTGAGAAAGCAAAGACCCACCCTCTCGTCCCCTGTTGTTATTCAGTTGCTCTGTTGTGTCCGACCCTGCGACCCTGTGGACAGCAGCGCACCATGCTTCCCTGTCCTCCACTGCCTCCTGGAGCTTGCCTAGGCTCACGCCCATTGAGTCGGTGATGCCATCTACCATCTTGTCCTCTGCTGCCCACTTCTCCTGCCCTCAAGCTTTCCCAGCGTCAGGGTCTGGTCCCTTGGGATGCATCATTCCTGTGAGGTACAGATTGAGGAGGGACATAAGGAGCTGGGCTGGCGCCCTCACTTGCGTTGTGTGCAGGCACAGAGGTCCCCAAGACAGTGAAAGAACTTCTCTTCAAAAATGGATTGTATTGGTGGAGGATGGTGAAGACAGTACAAAGAAAAAGTAAAGAGTAAACACAAAAGCATTCTGGTTTTAATGAAGAAAAAGGAAAAAATAAAAACAAGTAAAACAACTCCCCTCCAAAACCTTTACAGTATTGAAAGGACCATCCCCCGCCCCCAGGGCAATTCTTCAGGAGTCCTGGCTCCTGAGAGTAATGGGGTGCTGGGGAAAACCAGCAACTTGGGGGGGCAAGAGGACGGACCTCCGGCCATTCCCAGCTTTAATTACAAAGTTGTACAGCTCACGAACAGCTCTGTTTATCCCAGCTCCCCTCCCTGCCCCATTTATAACATCGAGCACAGTGCACACCAGGCCCAGAATCCGGCCAGCTCACCCTGCCTCCCCGCTCTGCTTCTGTTCCCGAGCCCTGCGTTCTCATTCCTCAGTCTTTACCGGAGTTTCTCCGCTTTGCCGGGCTTCAAGCCCTCTGTCCTGAAAAGCCTGTGAAAGGGAAGGAGAGCCGGGTTTTGCTCTCTAGCTCCAGCCGCCTTGGCCGCGGGTGGGGGTCATGGTCACGGCCACGGCGGTAGTCCCTGGTGGGGCTCGCAACTCCTGGGTCTGCCCCTCGGGTCCCTGACCGTCCGATCAAGGCAGACGTGGGAGCGTGGAAGTTCCTGGGCACTGTTAGCAACCCCTGCCCTGGCCAGTGGGGCAGGAGAACCCTGGACCCTCCTGCCCGGGGACCCTGTCACCACCTCAGGACCCGTGAAAGCTGAGTTCCAGCTGGGCTCTGGGTGGCTATGAGCCTGGCCCCATTCCCCAGCGCTGGGGAGAGGCAACACTGCTTTCTGCAGGTTTCACAAATGCTCATTCTTCCACGCTTTTTTGGCGTTTGGTCTCGTGTACTATTCCCATTAGCGCCAACATTAAAGTCTCATTACTTAGGACATCTGTCCTCTGGACAGAGTCGCCGTTCCCTTAGCCAAGTGTACTCTTCTGGGAAGGAGGCTTCCCGCCCAGACAGTCAACGCTTTCCTCTTCCGTGCTTCCTTCTGCCCCAACAAGGCGGGATCCGACCCTGGGAGCACATGCTGGGGCGAGGGGGAGGGGGCTTGTGTCCACAACCCATCCGACCCCACTCTGAGGTCCTGGGGTACAGACCGCTGGGATCTGGGGCGGTGGCAGCTGAACTCCGTAATAGCGAAGAAGCTGTTGCCAGGAGGTCTTTGCCCCTCCAGTCCTCAGATCAGCCTCAGATCCTAGCGGTAGGGACTCTGGTCTCGGTCACTCCGATGTCTGGGCAGCTAAGGGTGGACCTCTGTTAACCTGCCTCCTGGAGTGACGGGCAGGAGGCCCAGCCCAGAAGCAGAGGCTGCTCCAGACCTTTCTGAAGAATTGGATTCCAGCCTAACCTCTTGGACCTCCTCTGGCTTTTTAGTGCATCCTGAGAAATCTGCCTGAACTTTCCTAGGAATGCTGTCCCGAGGGCTGGGAAGGCTCTTCATGCTGTGGGAATCACTTGGCTCTTCTGTTCTCAGATCCTCCACAGCCAGCTTCCTACCCACCTCTGTGCCGGCGCCCCTCCCCCACCTGAGCATTTGCAAAGAGAATCTGGCTCTCAGCAGAGAGTCTGTCCCTTCTCTCTCTGGCTTTTAAGTCACATCATTAAAATGTGGCTTCTTGTTCCTTCCCGTGTCTTTGTCCACCGCGGCCTGTCTCCATCTGTCCTTCTTTTGATTCCTCCTCGTTGAGTCATTTTTCTCCTTTCCTTGCTTCTTCTAGTTCTCCTTCTTGAGCTCGTCCTGCTGTAACTTCATTAAACTGCATCGATTCAGACTCTGCTAATTCAAAATTTATCCGAATTGGACCTTGGCGAAGTTGCTTTTCTTTTCTCTTATAAAAGCTGTGAAATCAGCAATCAGAGATTAAGTCATTACTTGGGGGAAAATCTCGGTCCTTTTTGGCGTTTGGTCTCGTACTATTCCCATTAGCGCCAACATTAAAGTCTCATTACTTAGGACATCTGTCCTCTGGACAGAGTCGCGCCCTTAGCCAAGTGTACTCTTCTGGGAAGGAGGCTTCCCGCCCAGACAGTCAACGCTTTCCTCTTCCGTGCTTCCTTCTGCCCCAACAAGGCGGGATCCGACCCTGGGAGCACATGCTGGGGCGAGGGGGAGGGGGCTTGTGTCCACAACCCATCCGACCCCACTCTGAGGTCCTGGGGTACAGACCGCTGGGATCTGGGGCGGTGGCAGCTGAACTCCGTAATAGCGAAGAAGCTGTTGCCAGGAGGTCTTTGCCCCTCCAGTCCTCAGATCAGCCTCAGATCCTAGCGGTAGGGACTCTGGTCTCGGTCACTCCGATGTCTGGGCAGCTAAGGGTGGACCTCTGTTAACCTGCCTCCTGGAGTGACGGGCAGGAGGCCCAGCCCAGAAGCAGAGGCTGCTCCAGACCTTTCTGAAGAATTGGATTCCAGCCTAACCTCTTGGACCTCCTCTGGCTTTTTAGTGCATCCTGAGAAATCTGCCTGAACTTTCCTAGGAATGCTGTCCCGAGGGCTGGGAAGGCTCTTCATGCTGTGGGAATCACTTGGCTCTTCTGTTCTCAGATCCTCCACAGCCAGCTTCCTACCCACCTCTGTGCCGCGCCCCTCCCCACCTGAGCATTTGCAAAGAGAATCTGGCTCTCAGCAGAGAGTCTGTCCCTTCTCTCTCTGGCTTTTAAGTCACATCATTAAAATGTGGCTTCTTGTTCCTTCCCGTGTCTTTGTCCACCGCGGCCTGTCTCCATCTGTCCTTCTTTTGATTCCTCCTCGTTGAGTCATTTTTCTCCTTTCCTTGCTTCTTCTAGTTCTCCTTCTTGAGCTCGTCCTGCTGTAACTTCATTAAACTGCATCGATTCAGACTCTGCTAATTCAAAATTTATCCGAATTGGACCTTGGCGAAGTTGCTTTTCTTTTCTCTGATAAAAAGCTGTGATGAACAGATTAATAGCTCAGACAAGACTGCAGAGATTGTACAGGGTGCATCCGCCAGGCAGAAAGACAGACTGTGTTCAAGCGGGCCCTTCCATAGACAGTTGGCATGCTAATTACAAATCATTCTTATCTATTCAATAAAGTAGCTCTCCAAAGATCTTTTTTTTTTTTTCTTTTTTAGCCTAGTTTGTAGTCCTGCAATGGTCCAGGAAGCAGTAAAAATGCATTTCCTTTCAAGTGTGTTGTAATTTCCATGTCTGTTTTATTGACTGGGATTATTAGCCCAGCCCCATTTCTGCTGAATGGGTGATGCTTGCCTGTAGGCTGCTCCAAATTCCCTTTTGAATTCCCTCTGGGGGCTCCCGCTAATTTCCCTTCTTGTTTCTGTTCTTCTGTATTCCCCTCAGTTTTTAGAATCCATATACTCGCTCACTCGGTGCTGATGGATTATGCCACCATGCAGGGCTCCCCTTGATGCCTCCGGCCGCAAGATGACCAGCTGGGCGTGAGAGGTTAGGGACTGAGGAGCAGACGGGACGGCTGGCCCTGCCCCTGGGGTATAAGAGCACAAGAGATCTGTGTCTCGCCCACTCTGTTCTTCCCCTGTGGCCTGCTCTCGCATCCCCATCCCAACCCCACTTTCTGGATTGACGAGACAGCATCGCACCCACTGTAGGGCAACAGAGGGTGTCCTTTTTTATTCAGCCACTAAGTCATGTCTGACCCTTTGCAACCCACATGGACTGCAGCACTCCAGGCTTCCCTGCCCTTCACCATCTCCCAGAGTTTGCTCAAACTCGTGTCCATCTGGCATACCATTCCAGTGTTCTTGCCTCGAGAGCCCCAGAAATAGTATGAAAAAGGTAACCTTAATGCACCCTTACAGGAAAGAACCCCTGTCTCCCTTGGCCTGCTTTGGTGGCTCGCAAGGGACCCCTCGCAAAGCCCCCTTTCTTTCACTCTTGGAGTTTGGCATCTGTCTTATCCTTCCTTAGAGCGTTTCCTGATTCAGGAGGCAGGGTACTCGCAACTTCTGTCTCCTTCTGTGCCCATGACCTTGGGTGAGCCCCTTGGCCCCGCTCTGGCCTATTGCTTTACTTTGGGGAGGGGGAACTGTCAGGTTGTGGAGGTATGTTTTTCTCTGGCCCCTTCTGGTCTCAGCGCACCTGGGAGGTTCAGGAACACAGACACTCCACCTGTCCTTTCAAATGTAGCAGCCCTGGGCTGTAGGAGGAAATGCATTCCCCACCCGATCTCCAACTCCGTTCCTGGGAGAATGCTCTCCGCATGTGGCCTTTTGGGAATACTTGTCTTCAGCGTAGTAAACTCATGGACTCTCTTGGTTGCCAGGGGCTGATGAAATGCTGTAAGGCCTCTTCCTCTGGACGCCAGAGGCATCTAAGAGCTGGGGCTCCCTCTGTTCCCCTCCGCCTGAAGGTGGCCCATTCTCTTCTTTGGACACAATTCTAGTCCAAAATTCTCTTGGGAAGCCAGTATTGACTTCCCTGTATGAGGTGTGCTCACTGGGGCAGCACCCCCCATCACCCTTGGGTACCCCACCCCACCTTTTGAACAGTTGCATTGATGGGAAGGTACTTGAAGTTGACAATGACAATAATGTTGATAATTTTCTTTTAAAGAAGGAAAGAAAGAAAACAAAGAAAAAGGGAGGTAAGAAGAAGGAAGAAAAAAAACAATAACCAAAGCTTTTGCAGAAAACATTGCCCTGGCCTGTTGGACCCATCTGCCCATTTAATGCCCTGGCAGCCTCCGTGCTTTGCCCCATGCGCCCGAGTCTAGGGAGCACGGTTTGTGACGGCCTCGCGGGAAGGAACGGACAGACACTCAACACTTGGCTTGCACCGTCCAGGTGCAGGGTTTCGCAAAAGCCGGCATGTGACCACGTGCATTGCTGACCTCAGGCCTGAGTGGAAGACATGGGGTGTAGGTGTTCCTCCAGGACGGCCGGTGACCCCAGCCATGCCCATGGCTCCTTCTCCCCAGCAGGCGTTTTGCCGTCGGGCGTTGTCGAGTCAGCTGCCCGGCTCCCCTCTTCTGCCTTATCCACGTGCCTTCCTTGTGGTCCTGTCGGCTGAGCTTTTGTAGACACTGGGAGATTTTATCTGGATTTTTAAAATTTTATATATATATTTTTTGGCGGGGAGTGCACTTCTGTTGGTCTTTCATTCATTTATTTTCATCCATATTTGTTCTCTGGCCTGTGTGGGCCTCCCATCACAGTGGCCTGTCTTGCTCCAGAGCACCGACTCTCGGTGCTCGGTAATTGGGCATATTGGTCCAGCCGCTCCGCAGCATGTGGGGTCTTCCCAGGTCAGGGATTGATCCAGCGCCCCTTGCACTGCAATGGTGTCCTTACCCACTGGACCACCAGGGAAGCCCGGATTTGTTTCTTAATCAAGTCTTTATGCAGTGCTTATGAGGTACCAGGTTCTGTCCTCAGTGCTCTACAAATACAAGCTCCTTTAATCCTCATGATAGCCCTGAGAGGCAGACCTTATTTTCAGGCCTTAGTATTTTGGCCTTAGTTTCTCACTGAGGACAGAGAACCACAGGGCACTTAGGCAGCCACCTAACAATCGCCAGTATCCTGAAAGTGAAGTGAAAAGTGTAGTCACTCAGTCGTGTCTAACTCTTTGTGACCCCATGGACTGAATGTACCCGCCAGGCTCCTCTGTCCATGGGATTCACCAGGCGCGAGTACTGGACTGGGTTGCCATTGCCTTCTCCAGGGGATTTTCCCGACCCAGGGATCGAACCCGGGTCTCCTGCATTGCAGGCAGATTCTTTACTGCCTGAGCCACAGGGAAACCCCACCATATCCTGAGTGGTCCGAATTCGGACCCAGGTAGTCTGGCTCCAGACTCCTGTGTTTAGCCAGTTGGTTATACTGCCTTCCTCTTGCCTCTCCTATAGATTTATGTCTGTGCTTATAGCTAATCGGGAAAACGACACCAGCAGCATCAACAGTAAGAGCAGCAACAGGGTCATTTATTAGCTCATCTATCACCTGGCTGCCCAAGTGGCCCTGCTCACAGATCTTGCTAGCGCTTCTGTTTTCCCATTTCCAAAGGGCCTTTCACCCATTCAGATCTTTGATTCACGCTCAGCTGGTCCAAACGTTTCTGAAAAAGTCTAGGCTTCGTGTAGCTGCTACCGAATTTCCCAGGCCTGGGTACCTTTCCACATGCTTCGTAAGACAAGGGATGGCGTGTGGAATACAGTTAAGGATGGATCAGGGGTCCCAGGGGATGGATGTTGACTCTGAGCCGAGCCCAAGGCTGGCCGTGCCGGGACAGGTGCCCACAGGGGTGCAGGGAGCATGCTGCTGGCTTGAAAAGCAAAGCAGGCCAGCTGAGCCTCCCCTTTCTCAGTCCGGTCGTGTTTACGGAAGCCTGGTCCAGCCGCTCCGCAGCAGGGCCCATATATTTGCACTGCAATGGTGTCCTTACCCACTGGACCACCAGGGAAGCCCGGATTTGTTTCTTAATCAAGTCTTTATGCAGTGCTTATGAGGTACCAGGTTCTGTCCTCAGTGCTCTACAAATACAAGCTCCTTTAATCCTCATGATAGCCCTGAGAGGCAGACCTTATTTTCAGGCCTTAGTATTTTGGCCTTAGTTTCTCACTGAGGACAGAGAACCACAGGGCACTTAGGCAGCCACCTAACAATCGCCAGTATCCTGAAAGTGAAGTGAAAAGTGTAGTCACTCAGTCGTGTCTAACTCTTTGTGACCCCATGGACTGAATGTACCCGCCAGGCTCCTCTGTCCATGGGATTCACCAGGCGCGAGTACTGGACTGGGTTGCCATTGCCTTCTCCAGGGAATCTTCACCAACCCAGGGATCAAACCCGGGTCTCCTGCATTGCAGGCAGATTCTTTACTGCCTGAGCCACAGGGAAACCCCACCATATCCTGAGTGGTCCGAATTCTGACCCAGGTAGTCTGGCTCCAGACTCCCTGTGTTTAGCCAGTTGGTTATACTGCCTTCCTCTTGCCTCTCCTATAGATTTATGTCTGTGCTTATAGCTAATCGGGAAAACGACACCAGCAGCATCAACAGTAAGAGCAGCAACAGGGTCATTTATTAGCTCATCTATCACCTGGCTGCCCAAGTGGCCCTGCTCACAGATCTTGCTAGCGCTTCTGTTTTCCCATTTCCAAAGGGCCTTTCACCCATTCAGATCTTTGATTCACGCTCAGCTGGTCCAAACGTTTCTGAAAAAGTCTAGGCTTCGTGTAGCTGCTACCGAATTTCCCAGGCCTGGGTACCTTTCCACATGATTCGTAAGACAAGGGATGGCGTGTGTGGAATACAGTTAAGGATGGATCAGGGGTCCCAGGGGATGGATGTTGACTCTGAGCCGAGCCCAAGGCTGGCCGTGCCGGGACAGGTGCCCACAGGGGTGCAGGGAGCATGCTGCTGGCTTGAAAAGCAAAGCAGGCCAGCTGAGCCTCCCCTTTCTCAGTCCGGTCGTGTTTACGGGCCATGATGAATTCCAACTGTGCTGGGGACAACTCAGACCTGAGGAATGGCTGGGCGCAGATGCACAAACATTGTTATCACAACAAAGGAGATTCTCGCCATCCATTCGGAGCCTATGTGTTGTGGAGAGCGGTCTTGTGCGCACACAAAGCCAGCAGCTGTGTTTTTCAAGTGGACTGTGAGAGAAGCAGAAAAAAAGGGGAACTAAACCAAACCATTCTCCTTGGTCCGTGGTCATTAAAAACATACTCACTTCAATGGTCGGGAGTGCGTGTTCCAGGGAATCAAAACACCCCAGCTGCCCAGTAGATAAGGATGAGGCTGAGGGGAGAGGGGAAGCTGGCAGACCGAGGAGGAGCTCAGTCAACCAGGCTTCCAGTGACCAGGATATCTCATTTAACCAGAGTGCAACATCTGTATTCACTTTTAGAAGAAATAGCCCAGAATCTCAGAATCTTCCATGATTTGTCCTGCAGTTTTTACAGGAATTCCATTCCCCAGTTTGTCCCCCTTCTACTGAGTCTTCTCCGTGAAGGGAACTAAAGATTAGATTGGTGGCCCTCTCATGGAAGAACCTTGCATTTCCTTTTTTTTTTTTTCTTGCATTTTTTATAAGTAATCACATTCAGTATACTCTACTTAATTAGGCAGGAAGGCTTTTAGGAAATTCTTCAAACATAAGAGTGTTCTCATTAGTCGTTAGGGATAAAAAGCGTTAACAAGAAGAGCTTATTCATGGAATAGTTCATCTGGCTGGCCTTTTATCATCCCTATCCTAAAGCAGAAACTTTTATTTTTCCTGCTCCTCTGGAAAAGGGAAAGGTCCTGATGAAGAGATTGAACTCTCCAACATGCCTCGCTCTTGGCAGAGAAAAACATACTGAACACCAGCTCAACTGATTTCCTCCCTTCTGTGGTATTTACGGTTGGCCCAATTCGTGTAGCTGCTACCGAATTTCCCAGGCCTGGGTACCTTTCCACATGATTCGTAAGCCAAGGGATGGCGTGTGGAATACAGTTAAGGATGGATCAGGGGTCCCAGGGGATGGATGTTGACTCTGAGCCGAGCCCAAGGCTGGCCGTGCCGGGACAGGTGCCCACAGGGGTGCAGGGAGCATGCTGCTGGCTTGAAAAGCAAAGCAGGCCAGCTGAGCCTCCCCTTTCTCAGTCCGGTCGTGTTTACGGGCCATGATGAATTCCAACTGTGCTGGGGACAACTCAGACCTGAGGAATGGCTGGGCGCAGATGCACAAACATTGTTATCACAACAAAGGAGATTCTCGCCATCCATTCGGAGCCTATGTGTTGTGGAGAGCGGTCTTGTGCGCACACAAAGCCAGCAGCTGTGTTTTTCAAGTGGACTGTGAGAGAAGCAGAAAAAAAGGGGAACTAAACCAAACCATTCTCCTTGGTCCGTGGTCATTAAAAACATACTCACTTCAATGGTCGGGAGTGCGTGTTCCAGGGAATCAAAACACCCCAGCTGCCCAGTAGATAAGGATGAGGATGAGGGAGAGGGAAGCTGGCAGACCGAGGAGGAGCTCAGTCAACCAGGCTTCCAGTGACCAGGATATCTCATTTAACCAGAGTGCAACATCTGTATTCACTTTTAGAAGAAATAGCCCAGAATCTCAGAATCTTCCATGATTTGTCCTGCAGTTTTTACAGGAATTCCATTCCCCAGTTTGTCCCCCTTCTACTGAGTCTTCTCCGTGAAGGGAACTAAAGATTAGATTGGTGGCCCTCTCATGGAAGAACCTTGCATTTCCTTTTTTTTTTTTTCTTGCATTTTTTATAAGTAATCACATTCAGTATACTCTACTTAATTAGGCAGGAAGGCTTTTAGGAAATTCTTCAAACATAAGAGTGTTCTCATTAGTCGTTAGGGATAAAAAGCGTTAACAAGAAGAGCTTATTCATGGAATAGTTCATCTGGCTGGCCTTTTATCATCCCTATCCTAAAGCAGAAACTTTTATTTTTCCTGCTCCTCTGGAAAAGGGAAAGGTCCTGATGAAGAGATTGAACTCTCCAACATGCCTCGCTCTTGGCAGAGAAAAACATACTGAACACCAGCTCAACTGATTTCCTCCCTTCTGTGGTATTTACGTGGCTCTGAGGTCTAGCAGGGAGGCAGAGGCAGAAGGCTGGTTTTTGTTTGTTTCACTTTGGTGAGCAGAGAGATTCAAGGGGTCTTCAGGGAAAGCATGTTAATTGAGATCAAAAAGGCTTCCAAGATCAACCAAGGGTTCCTAGCTTCCCCACTTAATTTAAGGGAAACCTAAGTTTTCCTTTCTGTTCAATGAATGATAATCGAGACAAGACGGTTCCAGATGTTTTATTCAGCACTCTTTTGCCGTGTTAGTTTTCAAAGTTGAAAAACTCCACAAAGCCCAGTGACTGCTGGATGGAGGGCAAGAACTCCGTGGAACAGGCTCTGGCTCTTACCTTGGCCTCATGCAGAGCTGGAGTTGAATGAAGCAATTTGGTGTTCTGCTCAGAGTTTCATCTGGTGAAAGATTGCGTCCTACACAATGTAAAAACTGCCATTGCTGTTGACGGTGGTGACTTAGTAAAGTGAATAGAAATGGGCAGCTGGGCGACCCCTGAGCTCTGTCTGGGTCGGTTTTTCTACTGAAGATTGAACACGCTCTGCAGCCTCACATTCGGAGACCACTGGAGGAACATAGTAGGTGAAGAGTAACTGTGATTAAGTAGATGGAGGATTGAAAGGAACGATGGGTGGATGGATGGATGGTCGGATGGATAGATGAAGGGATGGATTGATGAACTGATGGATGGGTAGATTGGTGTTTGGGTAGATAGATGATGGGTGGATGGATGGACAGACAGGTGGGTGAATGGATAATTCAGGGGTATAAAGTCAACTTCTGTGGTTGAACTTCCTTATGTTTGCAATCAGTATTTGCCACTTGCTAGCTGTGTGACCTCTGGCAAGATATCTAACCACTCAAAGTCTTAGTTTTCTCCTCAGTAAACTATGGCTACTGAGAGCACCCATTCTGTAGGGTCCTTTTGAGGATTATATACAATCACACATAGAGTTGAGCACTATGTCTGGCACATAGTAATCGCTCAATAAATTATAGTTGTTAATTTCCCAAGCTGACAAGACCAGAACTATAACCAAGGCTTTGTTTACTTTTCTAATGTTGAGGGAATCGTTTGCCATTTCAAGAAAGATTTCAGGTCTTGAATGCAGGTGGCAACACATCAGAATGTTGATCTGGCTTGGTCCCAACAGTTGTTGGGATAACTCAGTATTTTGGGAAAAAAACCACACACTTTCATTCCTTGGGACCACCGGCAGCATTAACCAAGATGTAGAGCAAATGAATAATTGGTCTTGACCTGAACCACTCATTGACTAATTGTTTCTCCCTGCCCAAATATTAGTTGTCATTTGCTAAATTAGCAGACCCAGCTGGAGAGACTGGAAGAACTCATTCAAGCTGACAATTCCTAGGAAAGTGAGATGTATATAAAAAGGCAGTCGCAGTGAGCAGAGAGACATCAGGACTCCGGCAAAGAAGCCCTGGGTTGAAATTTCAGTTCCATCAATCTTTTGGCCCTAGAATTAACCTGAGCCTCAATTTCGTGTTTAAAATTGGGGTAACCATAACTGGAAAGATTCCTGGTTTGGTATGGGTGTCATATTGAACAAGGCAGGTGAAGCCTTTCGAACCTGTTCAGCGTTGTTCACGTGTGAGGTGCAGCTCTGTTCAGCAGATGGTTAGTACACAAACAGCGAGTCCTGAAGAACACGAGGATTCCTGGCTTGAGTGATCAGAATGACTGTTTTCCCTGCTCAGAATTGCTGCCCAATTAATTAACTCTCCTGCTTGCCACACATCCATGGACGCCAAGGAATCCATGTGCGGCGAACCAAAACAATTAGGTAGATAATTCAGGCAAAATGCATGGCTTTGTTTCCTGTATCTAGATACCGCGGCAGAGTGGTCTGCGGGGTGGGTGGGGAGGATTGAGATGCAGGGATTTGCCACTTGCTAGCTGTGTGACCTCTGGCAAGATATCTAACCACTCAAAGTCTTAGTTTTCTCCTCAGTAAACTATGGCTACTGAGAGCACCCATTCTGTAGGGTCCTTTTGAGGATTATATACAATCACACATAGAGTTGAGCACTATGTCTGGCACATAGTAATCGCTCAATAAATTATAGTTGTTAATTTCCCAAGCTGACAAGACCAGAACTATAACCAAGGCTTTGTTTACTTTTCTAATGTTGAGGGAATCGTTTGCCATTTCAAGAAAGATTTCAGGTCTTGAATGCAGGTGGCAACACATCAGAATGTTGATCTGGCTTGGTCCCAACAGTTGTTGGGATAACTCAGTATTTTGGGAAAAAAACCACACACTTTCATTCCTTGGGACCACCGGCAGCATTAACCAAGATGTAGAGCAAATGAATAATTGGTCTTGACCTGAACCACTCATTGACTAATTGTTTCTCCCTGCCCAAATATTAGTTGTCATTTGCTAAATTAGCAGACCCAGCTGGAGAGACTGGAAGAACTCATTCAAGCTGACAATTCCTAGGAAAGTGAGATGTATATAAAAAGGCAGTCGCAGTGAGCAGAGAGACATCAGGACTCCGGCAAAGAAGCCCTGGGTTGAAATTTCAGTTCCATCAATCTTTTGGCCCTAGAATTAACCTGAGCCTCAATTTCGTGTTTAAAATTGGGGTAACCATAACTGGAAAGATTCCTGGTTTGGTATGGGTGTCATATTGAACAAGGCAGGTGAAGCCTTTCGAACCTGTTCAGTGTTGTTCACGTGTGAGGTGCAGCTCTGTTCAGCAGATGGTTAGTACACAAACAGCGAGTCCTGAAGAACACGAGGATTCCTGGCTTGAGTGATCAGAATGACTGTTTTCCCTGCTCAGAATTGCTGCCCAATTAATTAACTCTCCCCTGCTTGCCACACATCCATGGACGCCAAGGAATCCATGTGCGGCGAACCAAAACAATTAGGTAGATAATTCAGGCAAAATGCATGGCTTTGTTTCCTGTATCTAGATACCGCGGCAGAGTGGCTCTGCGGGGTGGGTGGGGGAGGATTGAGATGAGCAGGACAGAGAACCAGATTCTTCAGGTTCTTAAATTAGACCCTCTGTCGCTGGCATGGAGGGTGAGGTGTGGCTGCCCTTGGCTGGGAGCCGGCCTCAGTCCTCCATGACCCAGTCTCTTTCTCTCTCTCTCTCCCTTGGATGCTTTTCCCCTGGGAAGGTCTCTCTCTGATCCCATCTCCCCATCTCTCGCTTTCTGGATCTCTTTCTTCCTCTGAGTTTCTCTTTGACCCTGTGTCCCATTTTCTCCCTGGCTTTGCCTGCCTGCATGACTCTGGCCCTGTGATTCTGTCTCCCCGTCCCTCTCTGTCCCGTTGTCTCTGTTCACCCCATCGTCTTTGAGTCCCTCCCTCTGCTTCTCTTGGGTCCAGGGCTCTGACCCCCTTCCCATTTGTTTGGCTCCCTTTCTGTCCATCGCCCCTCTCCCCATCCACACCCAGTTTCCATCCCCTCTCTGTCTCTACCTCTGTCCTTCTGTCACTCCCTTTCTCTCTCTCCTGTCACGGTCTGTCCCCCTCTCTCCGCTCCTTCTGAGCCTCTGCCCCTTTCTCCGACCCCCCAAAGCAGCAGCTGCTCTGTCACAAAACCCTCTTTCTTCCTCAGTGACCAATTTTCTTTCGTACGGTGAGAAAGTAGCTCAGGCCTTAACCCATTTCCTCCGGCGTATCCAAACTAATTAGGTGAGGCTGGGATCGCACGTTTCAGAATTAGAGTAATATTTATCGAGCACCCTGGAGAGAAAGAGATGGAAGGTGGAGAGGAGCGGAGGGAGGAGGGAGGTCACCGAGCCGAGGAGCTGAGGGAAGGGGGTGTGAGAGGACAGAGGTGGACCCGGCAGCATCTGGGAACCAGGGCCACCTTTCGGGCTGCCCGAGGGCACTGGGAAAGGGGAGCTTTCAGGGGATGGTGCTCAGGAGGCAGGGAAGCCCACTGTGGTCATGGCCTCACTGTCTTTAAGACACGCAGGGCAGGGTCCCTGCCGCCTACCTAGCCTGTCTGTTCAACACGAGTTTCCCCTTCGGCTGGGCAGCCCGGCTCAGCCCTGCCACCAGGGCACCACCCCACGAGTCTTCACTTCAGGAGGAGACCACTTGGCTGTAACCCAGTGAAAACCCCAGCAACAAGCCAGAGGCAAGCAGGGTTGTTCTGTGGAGTCTGCTGGTCTCCAAAGAGGTGTCTTTCCCCTTGCCTCTCACCACCTCCACCCCGCAGCACCTGCATCCTGCAAGGCTTCTCATGAGAGGCCCACAGAGAGCCCCCGTCTCAGGAGTCCTGATCCCAGGTTGAACGTCCCTTCTGTGCCAGATCCTCCTTGGCCCATAAGCCTGGAGCGAATCTGCCGTGAGTTTGCTGTCTGCACTGTCCATTGGGCCAGAGGGATGCTGGACGGAGAGCCCTGTAAGAGGCTGGGGCCGAGATGCACTTTGTTGCTTTCTCTCCAAGTGATGGCTGAGCCAGGTGCCCAGGCCCAGAGATGCCCTGCTGGGTCAGAGCCACCAGGTCCACTGAATTTCAGGATGCTCAGCTCAGTGTCTCTAGCTCTGCTTGTCCCAGGGCCCGGCCCAGGGTCCCCTCTTGGTAGATGTCACTGGGACTGGATTGCACGGAGCATTAATCAGAGACCCACTTCACGTGGAGGTGTGTACGTGCAGATCAGAGTTTCTCAGCCTTGCAGGCATTTGGGGCGGGATAATCCTCTGTTCCGGGGTGCTGTCCTGTGCATTGTAGGATGTTGAGCAACAGCCCTGGCCTCTGCCTGCCAGTTGCCAGTCGCACTTCCCTTCCCAGTTGTGTGACAGCCGGAAGCGCCACCAGACATTGCCAGATGTTGCCTGAGGGGCGGAGTCCCTGTCACTGGCGTAAAGTTAGTCTCGCCTTTCCAAACGTGTGGACTGAACTGCTTGACTCTGTTTTCCTTCTGAGATACCTGAGAGGCCGGAGTCTTTATAAGAACTTGGGAGGCAAGAGAAAGACAGAAAAAGAATACAAACTTTTTTTTGGTAAATAGTAGTTTTATTGAGATGTAATTCACCTACCATAAAATTCATCCTTAAATTTAAAATTGTCCAGTGATTTTTACACGTTCCCAGAGTTGTGCACCTACCACCACTGTCTGGTTTTAGAATATTTTTATCATCCCCCAAAGAAAACCCATTCCTATTCATGTTCATTTTCCGTTTGCCCCTCCCTCAGCCCCTGGTAGAGCTCCCCTTGTGGCTCAGTGGGAAAGAATTCACTTTCCAATGCAGGAGATGCCACTTTGATCTGTGGGTCAGAAAGATCCCTTGGAGAGGGAAATGGCAACCCACTGCAGTGTTCTTGCCTGGAAAATTCCATGGACAGAGCAGCCTGGTGGGCTGTAGTCCGTGGAGTCACAAAGAGTTGGACACAACTGTGCAGCTGAACAGCAACAACAGCCCCCAGTAACCACCAGTCTACTTTCTGCCTAGTCTGGGTATTTTATATACATGGACTCATAACCTGTGGTCTTTTATGACTGGCTTCTTTCACATACCGTGTTGTTTTCAAGATTCATTCATGTTATACCATATATCAGAGTATCTTGCTTTTCTAAGGCTGAATAATAGTACACTGTGTGAATACGCACTTTTCTGTTTATTTGTTCATCACTTGATGGGCATTTGGGTTATTTCTGTCTTTTGGCTATTGTTAATAATGCTGCTGTGAACTTTCATGTACGAAATTTGTGTAGGCATATGTTTTCATTTCTGTTGGGCACATATCTAGGAATATTCTAATTGTAGGGCCATATGGTGACTTTATGTTGAGTATTTCAAGGAACTGCCAAACTGTTTACCAAAGGGCCTGCACTATTTTGTGTTCCCACCAGCAGTGGACGAAAGCTTCAGTTTCTCTGCGTCCTTGCCAACATTTGGAATTGTCCTTTCAGTTATAGCTATCCTGGTGGGTGTGACCAAGTATCACGCTGTGTTTTCGATTTGTACTTTCCTGTTGACTAGTTATGTTGAGCTGCTTTTCATGTGTACCTTCTTTGGAGAAATGTCTAATTATATCTTGTCTGTTTTTAAATTGGGCTGTTTTTTTTTTTTTTTTTTTTTTAATTGCTGAATTATCAGAGTTCTTCAAGTATTCTGAATGCAAATCTCTTAGCAGAAATACGGTTTGCAGATACTTTTCCCATTCTCTGGGTCGTCTTTCCTTTTCTTCACGCTATCCTCTGATGTAGAAATGTTTTCAGTCTTGATGAAGTCTAGTTTGTGTATTGTTTTCATTTGCTCCTTGCCCAAAGAAAACCCATTCCTATTCATGTTCATTTTCCGTTTGCCCTCCCTCAGCCCCTGGTAGAGCTCCCCTTGTGGCTCAGTGGGAAAGAATTCACTTTCCAATGCAGGAGATGCCACTTTGATCTGTGGGTCAGAAAGATCCCTTGGAGAGGGAAATGGCAACCCACTGCAGTGTTCTTGCCTGGAAAATTCCATGGACAGAGCAGCCTGGTGGGCTGTAGTCCGTGGAGTCACAAAGAGTTGGACACAACTGTGCAGCTGAACAGCAACAACAGCCCCCAGTAACCACCAGTCTACTTTCTGCCTAGTCTGGGTATTTTATATACATGGACTCATAACCTGTGGTCTTTTATGACTGGCTTCTTTCACATACCGTGTTGTTTTCAAGATTCATTCATGTTATACCATATATCAGAGTATCTTGCTTTTCTAAGGCTGAATAATAGTACACTGTGTGAATACGCACTTTTCTGTTTATTTGTTCATCACTTGATGGGCATTTGGGTTATTTCTGTCTTTTGGCTATTGTTAATAATGCTGCTGTGAACTTTCATGTACGAAATTTGTGTAGGCATATGTTTTCATTTCTGTTGGGCACATATCTAGGAATATTCTAATTGTAGGGCCATATGGTGACTTTATGTTGAGTATTTCAAGGAACTGCCAAACTGTTTACCAAAGGGCCTGCACTATTTTGTGTTCCCACCAGCAGTGGACGAAAGCTTCAGTTTCTCTGCGTCCTTGCCAACATTTGGAATTGTCCTTTCAGTTATAGCTATCCTGGTGGGTGTGACCAAGTATCACGCTGTGTTTTCGATTTGTACTTTCCTGTTGACTAGTTATGTTGAGCTGCTTTTCATGTGTACCTTCTTTGGAGAAATGTCTAATTATATCTTGTCTGTTTTTAAATTGGGCTGTTTTTTTTTTTTTTTTTTTTTTAATTGCTGAATTATCAGAGTTCTTCAAGTATTCTGAATGCAAATCTCTTAGCAGAAATACGGTTTGCAGATACTTTTTCCCATTCTCTGGGTCGTCTTTCCTTTTCTTCACGCTATCCTCTGATGTAGAAATGTTTTCAGTCTTGATGAAGTCTAGTTTGTGTATTGTTTTCATTTGCTCCTTGTGCTTTGGGTGTCATATATAGGAAACCTTTGCAAGATCTGAGGTTACAAAGATTTACTTCTCAGTTTTCTTCTTAAGAGTTTATAGTTTTAGCTCTAATATTTAGGTTTGTGATCTGTCTTGAGATAATTGTTATATATGATATGAGGTAAGGATCCAGTGTTATTTTTGTGTGTTTGGGTATCAATTTGTTAAGGAAACTTCTTTCCTAATGACAATGGCACCCTTGTTGAAAAATTGAACATTGATTTATAGATTTATTTCTGGATTCTTCCGTTTGATTCTGTTGGTCTGTATTTCTGTTATAATTTTTAACTCACAGTTTCCTTACCATGGAAAGATGGTAGGCGAGTGCCTGTGACAAACAGAAGGCTGAAGGAGCCAAAATAACTTGTGTAGAAATATATATAAAATATCGATCACATTTTGGAATTAAAAGGTACCTTCAAGGTTGTGTTAGTTTAAACCCCTTGTTTTGCTGCTGGGGAGTAAAAAGTTTAAATTTCAATTTCAGAGGTTAATGAATCTGCCCAAAGATTCACAGCTCATCAGTGGTAGGGCTGGTATTAGAACCCAGATCTCTTCATTTTGTATGGGAATGTTTTTTTTTTATTCCCAGGACGCAGGTCTGCCCAAAGTTTCTTTACTGTACTAGTGAAGTTCTGTCTTCTCCTCCCTGACTTCTTGATCCACGGAAGTGAATGGGGCAGTGACCTGTGTGTGTGTGTGTTTTGGCCACTTCCATTTGTCTTTCATTTCCATCTTTGTTCTTTGGCCTGTATGGGCCTCCCATCACAGTGGCCTCTGTCACTGCAGAACACTGGCTCTAGGTGCATGCGCTCCAGAGCTCTGGCTCAGTAGTTGGACACTTTGGTTCAGCTGCTCTGCGGCATGTGGGATCTTCCCAGGCCAGGTATCGAACCGGCGCCCCTTGTACTGCAAGGTGGTGTCCTTACCCACTGGACCACTAGGGAATCCCTGTGTGTGTATTTTCTTCCCCCTAGAGTCTGAGAAGAAAAGGAAAGCCAGTATAGGGAAAGCATTAGGAAAATCTAAGATTGCTGTATAAGTGCCACTAAACAGTAAGATCGCCAGACTGATGCTGTCTCCTAGGAAGGTTCAGCATGTCAGAGGCAGAACAATGAGAGGAAACAGATCACTCTCAGACATGTTTTTAAACTGTTGTGATTGTCAGTTTTCAAGGGGGCAGGGTGTGAGACACTGGAAGGAAGCCTCAGGGCAGGCTGCGGGTAGCCAGCTCTCAGGTGAGTTGAACTAGCCGGGAGACAGCTGGAGGCCTAGCTCCTCACCCACCCCTCACGACACCCCGCATAGATGGAGTCCTTTCCTGGCTAGTGCACCCAGAACTGGGCCCTGGGCCCTGAAATGACAGTGTCTGGTGGTGGTCCCTTGTGGCTTCTCAGAACATTCCACATGTCTGCGTTCTCAGCAACAGTGGTGTCACCTGTCCTGTCCTCTGAGGAAGTCCTGTTTTGAACTGGGTGTGGGAGCAATTTCCACTAAATGCTGCACCCCAGGATGGTGGGAACTGTGTTCTCGTTACCTCCGTGCCTCAGGTGTGCCGAGTCCTTACTAAAAGCACATCTGGTTGTGGAAGAGAGGTGTTGAGTGGAGGAAACCTGCTCTGGAGGTGCTGGGTCCCCTGCAGAGGGCGTGGACCTCTCCAGCTACAGCAGCATCTCTGTGGGTCTCTCTTTCCTCCTGTGTGTTTTCCTGTTTGCGATTGCTCCCTCCTCTCAGCTCTAGGTGCCTTCCCTGTGTTCTGATATTTATCAAGTTATCTGTGTGTCCTGTCTTTGCAGCTAACGCACCCCTTTAACCACAGGAGTGTTTTGTACTTATTTGGGTCACCCGTGTAGAGTGCTTGCTCCTTGGTGTGTGTCTTTCGATGGGAAGCTTGCTCCCCCTGAGGTTAATCACCTGCCACTGAAAGGCCAACAGTGACTGCCCTTCACTGCTGTGGCATTCCTCAGTCCTCCAACCGACTGTAGTATCTGGCTGGCATAGGGGCTTCTCTGGGGAGCCAGCATTTTGAAAGGACTCAGAGTTCATTGGTATGCAGTGAAGGCAAGCAGACAAGCATGATCAGAGCCTTTTAGGGCCCGTCCCCCCCCAGGCATGGCAGCCTTTCCCCTGTATCCCCCCTGGGCCCAGCACCAGATGGTGCTGTGGGTGTAACTGAATACTGCATCTCCATTCATCTAAGGGCCAGGGGAGTTCACCCGTCCTGCTGCTTTGTGTTTGTGCTTACTGATTTGGTGAATCTCAGTGTAATCTCCTCCTCTTTCAGGGCTCTGGCCGACATCCTAAGACAACAGGGACCCATCCCCATAGCACACTGTGAAAGAGAAACTATCTCGGCCATCGATAGCTCTCCCAAAGAGAACACGCCGGTCAGATCGTCCTCCAAAAACCACTATACCCCCGTGCGCACGGCCAAGCAGACTCCAGGTAAGTGAGCGCTGCGCTGTTTGCGTCTCTGCTGAGGCTGCTGAGAGGGTCCCGTGGTGTTTCTGCTTCAGCCGAGCAGGTTGCGGAGCCCTGACCAGGCGGCTCGTAGAAGCGTCTGGGGACTGTCCCCCTGGAGCCCTGACCAGGCGGCTTGTGGAAGCGTCTGGGGACTGTCCCCTCGGGGAAAGAGGGGCGTGGGAGACCGCTGCCAGTGAGCATCTGGGCTGGGGGAGAGCTGATGGTTTATGAGCTCTGTGATCGCGTGAGTGCGCAGTTCTCTCCCCTGAAAGGAGCTTGTGGCAGCCTTGGTGGTGGAGTGTGGTCACCCTCTTGCCCACAGTGGGGGAGGCAAATATTTGACAAGTGGCTGTAGCCAGAGTCGGCTCAGCTGTCGGAATCTCAAAAGCATTTCCTGAGGGTAGGAATGGCATTTGTGTTGTAGGGTAACCCTTTGGATGTGTGAGTTACTGTGTAATAGCAGTAGACTTGTGCTCTTCTACTTGGTCATCACTGTGACCCATGTGGAACAATAAGCAAAGCAAGGGAATAATGGCAAATGATATAACTTCATGCTTACGGGGATCTTGCTCTGTGCCAAGTATTATGCTGAACATTTTACCTGATTGTCTTACTTTTCGCAGCAGTCTCCCCTGAGGTTAATCACTGCCAGGGGTGCCCCATTCCTCAGTCCTCCAACCGACTGTAGTATCTGGCTGGCATAGGGGCTTCTCTGGGGAGCCAGCATTTTGAAAGGACTCAGAGTTCATTGGTATGCAGTGAAGGCAAGCAGACAAGCATGATCAGAGCCTTTTAGGGCCCGTCCCCCCCCAGGCATGGCAGCCTTTCCCCTGTATCCCCCCTGGGCCCAGCACCAGATGGTGCTGTGGGTGTAACTGAATACTGCATCTCCATTCATCTAAGGGCCAGGGGAGTTCACCCGTCCTGCTGCTTTGTGTTTGTGCTTACTGATTTGGTGAATCTCAGTGTAATCTCCTCCTCTTTCAGGGCTCTGGCCGACATCCTAAGACAACAGGGACCCATCCCCATAGCACACTGTGAAAGAGAAACTATCTCGGCCATCGATAGCTCTCCCAAAGAGAACACGCCGGTCAGATCGTCCTCCAAAAACCACTATACCCCCGTGCGCACGGCCAAGCAGACTCCAGGTAAGTGAGCGCTGCGCTGTTTGCGTCTCTGCTGAGGCTGCTGAGAGGGTCCCGTGGTGTTTCTGCTTCAGCCGAGCAGGTTGCGGAGCCCTGACCAGGCGGCTCGTAGAAGCGTCTGGGGACTGTCCCCCTGGAGCCCTGACCAGGCGGCTTGTGGAAGCGTCTGGGGACTGTCCCCTCGGGGAAAGAGGGGCGTGGGAGACCGCTGCCAGTGAGCATCTGGGCTGGGGGAGAGCTGATGGTTTATGAGCTCTGTGATCGCGTGAGTGCGCAGTTCTCTCCCTGAAAGGAGCTTGTGGCAGCCTTGGTGGTGGAGTGTGGTCACCCTCTTGCCCACAGTGGGGGAGGCAAATATTTGACAAGTGGCTGTAGCCAGAGTCGGCTCAGCTGTCGGAATCTCAAAAGCATTTCCTGAGGGTAGGAATGGCATTTGTGTTGTAGGGTAACCCTTTGGATGTGTGAGTTACTGTGTAATAGCAGTAGACTTGTGCTCTTCTACTTGGTCATCACTGTGACCCATGTGGAACAATAAGCAAAGCAAGGGAATAATGGCAAATGATATAACTTCATGCTTACGGGGATCTTGCTCTGTGCCAAGTATTATGCTGAACATTTTACCTGATTGTCTTACTTTTTCGCAGCAGTCTTACGAGTGTTATATTATCCTCTTTTTACATAAGGAACAGAAAGGCTCAGTAATTTTCCCAAGGACATGTGGGTAGTAAAAAAACATGCCTAGATGCAAACTGAGGCATGTAGGTAACAGCAGTCCGGTCTAGAAAACCCATCCTAATCCAGTTTGAGACATGACTTTCTCAGAGTTTCTGAGAGGACTGTCCTTTTACAAGGGTGGCTGGGAAGGCCATATCTCACTGTGAACATTATCAGACAGCCAGTTACCGACCCAGACTCAGACACAGCTTCTGGTTGGATGCTTGGATCTGAAGTCTTCACATCTGTCTCCCCAGTGCTTTGCAGAGCTTGGGCTGTATGGTCGGAACTAAACCTGCAATAAAGATGGGCCACCACTAGGTACCAGTAGGCAGGTTGCAAATTCAAACTGTAGCAGACATACTGTTGAGACCAGGTTTGTTTTCCATTTATTCTTTATTGTTCTTAAATTGATTAAATCAGAAAGCATATACATATATATATATATTTGTATATCCAACATTTCCCATAGGATTTAAAGGGATTCATACACCCTTCTGAAGTTAAAAATCCCTGATTTAAAAGTAAGGATGAGAGATCCAACCTTGCAAAAATTTAAAGTTGCATTTTTAGCCTGACTTCATAGATGTTTAAAACGTAATATGAAGGAGCTGGCAAAACCCGCAAGACCAGTGATTATCTCTCTTACTACATGTTAGAATCACCTGGGGAAGCTCTTAAAACTGCTGATGGTGCTGGTGCCTGGGTCCTAGCAATTAAACTAGAATTTCTAGGGATGCTGGTGGCAGCAGTATTTTAGAAAATCACTGAGAGTGGTTCTAACACAGAGACAGACTAAAGAACCGCTCGTGCAGATTTGTGTTGTAGGGTAACCCTTTGGATGTGTGAGTTACTGTGTAATAGCAGTAGACTTGTGCTCTTCTACTTGGTCATCACTGTGACCCATGTGGAACAATAAGCAAAGCAAGGGAATAATGGCAAATGATATAACTTCATGCTTACGGGGATCTTGCTCTGTGCCAAGTATTATGCTGAACATTTTACCTGATTGTCTTACTTTTCGCAGCAGTCTTACGAGTGTTATATTATCCTCTTTTTACATAAGGAACAGAAAGGCTCAGTAATTTTCCCAAGGACATGTGGGTAGTAAAAAAACATGCCTAGATGCAAACTGAGGCATGTAGGTAACAGCAGTCCGGTCTAGAAAACCCATCCTAATCCAGTTTGAGACATGACTTTCTCAGAGTTTCTGAGAGGACTGTCCTTTTACAAGGGTGGCTGGGAAGGCCATATCTCACTGTGAACATTATCAGACAGCCAGTTACCGACCCAGACTCAGACACAGCTTCTGGTTGGATGCTTGGATCTGAAGTCTTCACATCTGTCTCCCCAGTGCTTTGCAGAGCTTGGGCTGTATGGTCGGAACTAAACCTGCAATAAAGATGGGCCACCACTAGGTACCAGTAGGCAGGTTGCAAATTCAAACTGTAGCAGACATACTGTTGAGACCAGGTTTGTTTTCCATTTATTCTTTATTGTTCTTAAATTGATTAAATCAGAAAGCATATACATATATATATATATTTGTATATCCAACATTTCCCATAGGATTTAAAGGGATTCATACACCCTTCTGAAGTTAAAAATCCCTGATTTAAAAGTAAGGATGAGAGATCCAACCTTGCAAAAATTTAAAGTTGCATTTTTAGCCTGACTTCATAGATGTTTAAAACGTAATATGAAGGAGCTGGCAAAACCCGCAAGACCAGTGATTATCTCTCTTACTACATGTTAGAATCACCTGGGGAAGCTCTTAAAACTGCTGATGGTGCTGGTGCCTGGGTCCTAGCAATTAAACTAGAATTTCTAGGGATGCTGGTGGCAGCAGTATTTTAGAAAATCACTCGAGAGTGGTTCTAACACAGAGACAGACTAAAGAACCGCTCGTGCAGATGGATTCCTTTATTCTGTGAATGAAGACACTGAAAGGCTGTGACAGTTGTTCTCAAACTTGGCTGCACGTTGGAATCACCTTGGGAGCTTTAAAAATTAAGGGTACCTGGGCTTCACACCCAGAGATTATAATTTAACTGATGTGGGGGTGTGGCCTGAGCAGGAGGTGGGGGGATGTTTCTTTCTAGTATGTTGTTGCTGTTCAGTGGCTTAGTTGTGTCTGACCTTTTGCAACCCCATGGACTGCAGCACCCTCGGCTCCTCTGTCCTTCAGTATCTTTCAGAGTTTGTCCATTGAGTTGGTGGTGCCATCCAACCATCTCATCTTCTGTCATCCCTTCTCCTGCTGCCCTCAATCTTTCCCAGCATCAGGGTCTTTTCCTGTGAATCATCTTTTTGCATCAGGTGGCCAAAGTATTGGAGCTTCAGTTTCAGTATCAGTCCTTCCAATGAATATTCAGGGTTAATTAATGAATATTCAGGGTTATTCCTAAAGGAATATTCATTTCCTTTAGGATTGATTGATTTGATCTTGCTGTCTAAGGGACTCTCAAGAGTCTTCTTCAACAACACAGGTGATTTTAATATGGAACAAAGTTTGGGGGTCACTGGGCTGTGGAAATTGCAGAAGGGTGCCTTTCTAACTAACCCTTTTTATCATTGATTGTGTAATCTAACCTTGGTATCATGACCATCTGTGAGGGGCATTTCTGTCCCTCTGAAGACTCGTGCTTTGAAGTGAGGCTCTTTCAGAATCTCGTCTGCGATTTTGGATCTTCAGGCCACTCTGGTACTCTAAGCATCCCTTAGAGTTGATCTTCATCCCTCTCTATTCTGCTTTTCTCTGTCTAATTCACAGACCAGCTAGTTCCCAGTCCTTGAATCCGAACTTAAGTGGACAGTCTTGATTTGCCCTTAAATGCCTTTCACTGGCTGGAAAGATTTGCCATTCCTTCTGGTTTCTATATGTATCCTCTCTTCTGTTGGTCTGAGAAGAGAAACTTAGAGTTAAATGATTCACTCCTCTGTTTTGAGAAATCCCTCCCTGTATTTCTCAATTTGGAACTCTTCACTTGGCTTTTAGAGATGGGAATTTTTCCCTGGCCCAGAAAGCATTTCCAGTGGCAATACTTAAACTTAAAAGCAATTTCATAACCATCTGCAACATTTACAACTTGTAATGGGTGCAACTGCTTTTCCAAATAGCTGATCCTTTGCCACAGACGACTACAATTTGAGCAGAATTTTAAGCAGAACTTTGTGTATGTGTTCAAAGTGGAGATTTGCGGTGATTTTGCCGCAGGTCAAATCAGCAGATCGCTGATCACAGACGGAGGGTGGCAAGAGTCTTGTAGGGGGATCTTGAAGAAGACGTCCAGAAATACCAGGGGGCATCAAAGCATATGAGTCTGGACCAGCCACATCGGCCTCACTTGAGAGTGTGCGAGACACGCACAACCACAAGCTGCTGAAGGAGAACCTGCATTTTCATGAGCTCACATAGCCAGTAACATTTAATAGGAAGCCCTGGAAAAACCCGGGCTGTGATGTATATGCCTTTCAGTTTGTTTTCTGCCCCTGTCACAATGTATGTGACCTTGGCAAGTTTCTTTGCCTTTCTAAGTTTCCTCTTCTGCCCTTGAGGCTAATAGGACTGCCGTGTAGAGTTGTTTAATGAGTTAAACTAAGGAGATCACTTAAAATAGATCCTGAATGTAGGGAACCTCAATATGCACCATGGCTATTGACGTGCATTCACAACTCATGACAGATACATCAAATTAATAAGAGAAATAAAGGCATTAGTGTCCTTAGACGAGGTAAGGTCCATGGGGTTGCCTCCAAGATGAAAGCCTCTGGCCCGAGCCTTCTGTGCTCGCCCCTGCCTGGGACGTAGCATCTGGGGAGGAAGGGGCCTTGGAGGGCTTTATGGGCTCTTGCATGCCGAAAGGGGGACAGGCATGGGGCTGCTGCCGTGATGATGGTAAAAGCTATGGCACCACGTGGGCAGTCTGGCTGGAAAGATTACCTTCTGGTTTCTATATGTATCCTCTCTTCTGTTGGTCTGAGAAGAGAAACTTAGAGTTAAATGATTCACTCCTCTGTTTTGAGAAATCCCTCCCTGTATTTCTCAATTTGGAACTCTTCACTTGGCTTTTAGAGATGGGAATTTTTCCCTGGCCCAGAAAGCATTTCCAGTGGCAATACTTAAACTTAAAAGCAATTTCATAACCATCTGCAACATTTACAACTTGTAATGGGTGCAACTGCTTTTCCAAATAGCTGATCCTTTGCCACAGACGACTACAATTTGAGCAGAATTTTAAGCAGAACTTTGTGTATGTGTTCAAAGTGGAGATTTGCGGTGATTTTGCGCAGGTCAAATCAGCAGATCGCTGATCACAGACGGAGGGTGGCAAGAGTCTTGTAGGGGGATCTTGAAGAAGACGTCCAGAAATACCAGGGGGCATCAAAGCATATGAGTCTGGACCAGCCACATCGGCCTCACTTGAGAGTGTGCGAGACACGCACAACCACAAGCTGCTGAAGGAGAACCTGCATTTTCATGAGCTCACATAGCCAGTAACATTTAATAGGAAGCCCTGGAAAAACCCGGGCTGTGATGTATATGCCTTTCAGTTTGTTTTCTGCCCCTGTCACAATGTATGTGACCTTGGCAAGTTTCTTTGCCTTTCTAAGTTTCCTCTTCTGCCCTTGAGGCTAATAGGACTGCCGTGTAGAGTTGTTTAATGAGTTAAACTAAGGAGATCACTTAAAATAGATCCTGAATGTAGGGAACCTCAATATGCACCATGGCTATTGACGTGCATTCACAACTCATGACAGATACATCAAATTAATAAGAGAAATAAAGGCATTAGTGTCCTTAGACGAGGTAAGGTCCATGGGGTTGCCTCCAAGATGAAAGCCTCTGGCCCGAGCCTTCTGTGCTCGCCCCTGCCTGGGACGTAGCATCTGGGGAGGAAGGGGCCTTGGAGGGCTTTATGGGCTCTTGCATGCCGAAAGCACAGGCTTGCTGGGTTTAGGGCATGGCATGGGGCTGCTGCCGTGATGATGGTAAAAGCTATGGCACCACGCGTCCGGAGTACCCAGTCTTGCTGGCCCGTCTGAGAGGCACTTTATTTAGAATGCGAAGGGATTCCTGTAGCATTTCATGGTGACAGCATCTCCTCTTTCCACGTTGGCAGAAAACTCCTTTTTCCTTCCCTAAGAGCCCTTTATCCCAACTCTTCTGGAAATCCCTCTCCAGTTTTAAAGGGAGCTTCAACACCAAACAGTTCCTTTGGACATGGAAGATCAGTGAAGCCCGTTTCCCTCTCCCACCGCTCAAATTGAAATGCCTCTAGACTGTCACTCCTCAAAGTGCCGTCCATGGGCCAGTAGTGACTGCGTGCCATGAGAGCTTGTTAGAAAGGCAGACTCTTGAGCCCCCACCTCTTGATTCGGAATATGCATTTTAACAAGATCTTTAGGCAGTTTGTACATACATTAAGGTTGAAGAAGGTCCCATTAGCACCATGAGCCTCAGCCCTGATGACGCGTTGAAATGACGAGCAGTTCTGCTAACACTCACGCTCGGCCCTTGCCCCTAGGATTCAGGTTTAATTGCTCTGCGATAGAACCTGGACATTACTATTTTTCAAAACCTTCCCACCCAATTCCATGGTTCAGAAAACCAAGAACCAGAGCCAAAGGGAGATTGTCAAGTAAGGAAGGACTGCAGGATTTGAGTTTGTGTCAAAACCCCCAAGACGGAGCTTGGCTGGTCCTTCTTAGTGGACCGCAGGGGTCAGTCTTCTCTACGGCAGGTGGGCCGAAGGCACAGAGGGTGCTGGCTCACCTGAAAGAGGGAGGAGTCAGTCTGCAGCTACGAGTGGAGATGCCTGGGCAAAAGCAAGTGTGAGCAGAAACACTATTAGCCCTCCAGCCATGGATTCAGCCAACCTTGGATCCGTAACTGTGTTCACCATCCAAGGCTGGGCGGATCCTCCGATGTGGAAGCTGCAGATACAGGGGACTGGCTATGACTCGAGCATCCGTGGAGTCTGGTATCCCTTGCAGTTCCTGGAACCATCTGCTTGGATACCAGGGGCCAACTGTACCAGAACTGATTAGCAGACCGAGCAGAGCCAGGCATTAGGAAACGTCCTGTATCTGGAGTCGAAGTCCCCTGAGCCCAGGACCTCAGACGCTTGCAGGAGACCTGTGTGACCTTCAAGAGTGGGAAGGAGTGGGGACCTCGCGTGTTCACCTGGCCTGTCTTGCTCCTAAAGATCCTGTCTTGGGGCCGCTGGGGCAGAGGGGGAGTCTGCATCCCTCGCTGCAGCAGTGATATCATGTGCTGGGGTTCCACAGTCTTGATGACCCACGTCCCATCATCAGGAGTGGTGTCTGCTGGAGGAAGTACATGCTTATGCCCCAGCTCCACACCGCTCCAGCTGTGTACATGATCCATCATTCATCCGCTTCCTGTCAAAGCTACCTGCGTTAATGGCAGACCAAGGGGGCCAAGGGGCTGCCTTCAAGCTTCACGGAGTCCAGGAATGAGACTGGGCCGCTGACAGGACTCTTAGTCACAGCGCTGCCTGCCTGGCCCCGCAGTGCTGCCTTGAGCTCAGACCCTGCTCCCTTCTGCCTCCCTCTCTGGGATCCAGACACCTGACCCTCCTCAGCTGGTGTGTTCTTGCCTTGGGGTGCTTCCCCCTCTCCTTTGTGGCCAGAAACTGTGCAGCATCAGGTATTGGTGCTGAGAAAGTTGATGCTCGGATGGTGCCACCCTTCCTGACCTCCTCGTCCATTCCTGTCCCCTGCTTTATTCTCTGCTGAGCACCCACACCATCTAACACCATAGATTGATGAGGTCACTTGTTTATTGTCTCTGTCCTGAATCGAAGGTAAGCTCCATATAGGCAAGGGCTTGTCCTGTTCTCTCTGTCGACTCAGGTCCAAGACCACTGCCTGGAAGCTCACTGTAACAGCTCAGTGACCGCTTGCAGGGAGTGGCAGGACAGTCCTTCACTTGGATGGATTCAGGTGCCAGCCCGCAGGTGTTAGTGACCTGCCTGGGTGCTGCAGAGCTCTCATCAAGGCTGCGGGACCCTCTGCTGCCCTGTGCACGCAATTAGCATGGAGTCGCCACACAGACAGCCCAGTGGGCTGTCATCCAGTGGGGAGCTGAGCTAGGAGGCTGTGGTTTCCAGTGCCCAGTCTTCCCCAGTCTTCTCCTCAAGGTCTTTCTCCTCCCATCCGGGCGCTGATGCAGGACTCCAGGGCTCCAGCATAGTCAGACGGTGGGAGCTTTGCTTGCTTCCATCTGTGAAATGGGTTAATACATGTGCTTCCCTCCTAGGCTGCTGCAGGGATTAAACAAGTGTTAATGTGAAGTGATCAGAGCAGCATCTGACAGAAGCACTGTTTTAAGCCTGTACTGACTCTGCTGGTGGTCACCAAGCCACGCGTGGCTGTTGAGAGCTTGAAATGTGTTTCAGAGCCTCATGAGATTTCCAAGAGACAATGTGAAAGAAAGAGAGAGAGAATGTAAAATAAGTTCCAGGACAGACCAGCTAGTCACAGAGGGCGCACTCGCCTCAGGACGCTTTGAGCAGGGCGCTGGGAGGAGCCACTGGGCATTTTCAACTGGGAGGCGGCAGCGAGGTTGGACGGGCGGTAGGCGCTGGCCTTAGAACCGCTAAGGTTCCCTCTTGCTGAGAATGCAGACGGAGTAGCTGGTGTTAGAAGGTCGACACGGCTCCAAGCCTGCTCCTGCAGGTCCCCCGTCCTCCAGCAGACAGAGGCTGCAGGGGCGGGGCAGCAGGGCCACCAGGCCTCAGGGCCCAGCTTGCAGTGGCAGATGTGCCATCTGGCGGCCTGATTGCAAGCTCACCCACTTAGTGGCCGCATGCGTGTGTGCTCAGTCCCTTTGCTCGTGTCCAACTCTTTGTGACCCCATGGACTGCAGCCCGCCAGGCTCCTTTCTCCATGAGATTCCCCAGGCAAGAAGACTGGACTGGGTAGCCATGCCCTCCTGGGGGTCTTCCTGACCTGCGTGTCTCCTGCATCTCCTGTGTCGTAGGTGGAGTCTTTACCCGCTCAGCCACCTGGAAGCCCTGCTCAGTGACTAGACCAGCTCATCTTCCTCTTGCGAGTCTGTGATCCCTCCCTTGTCCCTGCCCCCCGCAGCGCAGCATCAGAGCCCAGGCTGGGCCAGATCATCATCATCATTCTATCCTCAAGGCTGGACTGGTTATGGACCAAAGGGTTCCTACCCACTTCACAATTTGAAGCCATTTAGAAAGTGAGTCCTGAGCTGTGTTCCAGCCTTGGGTGGGGTGTGGGCGATGGCTGTTCCTAGCACAGGGTTGCCTTGGAAATACAGAGGCACCGAAAAGCAGAGACCCCAGAAACCCAAGGAGCTGGCCTCATCCTGGCCAAGCCAGCTGTGCCTGACACATCCTTCCAGCCCCAGGGTGTGGTCCTGCCTGGCCAGGAGGCAGCAGTGTGGGAGACAGACGAGGCCTGACCTCACCATATGGCCAGGGAGCAGGCAGGGCCTCTGAGCCGGCCCTCTAATTACTCACCGCGCTCAGGAAGCAGGAGGATTTAAAATACGTTCTGGCTGTTACCAGAGCGAGGCGCAGGGGAGAGGGAGGGCGCTGCGGACAGGGTTAGAATTCACAATGACCTCGGTGAGTTGGCAAAACCGAGGCCTTACGGAGCACAGTGCATGGAGGACGCAAGCAGGAGGGCGCAGGACTGGAAGGACAGATTGCTGCAGGGCGGGAGGCAGGGCGTGCCCGGCCGGGCACTGGGCTCGCAACAGGGGAGAGCCCCCAGGGCAAGGGGAGCCAGCCTCTATCCAGGCGGGCGCTGGGGCGATTTTCCCCCATGGAGCTCCAAGCCCATCCTACAGACTAAAGGATAGTTAGGATCAGTGAGGGAAGAGGAGACGGTCCAGCCAAGTGGCAGATGTGCCATCTGGCGGCCTGATTGCAAGCTCACCCACTTAGTGGCCGCATGCGTGTGTGCTCAGTCCCTTTGCTCGTGTCCAACTCTTTGTGACCCCATGGACTGCAGCCCGCCAGGCTCCTTTCTCCATGAGATTCCCCAGGCAAGAAGACTGGACTGGGTAGCCATGCCCTCCTGGGGGTCTTCCTGACCTGCGTGTCTCCTGCATCTCCTGTGTCGTAGGTGGAGTCTTTACCCGCTCAGCCACCTGGAAGCCCTGCTCAGTGACTAGACCAGCTCATCTTCCTCTTGCGAGTCTGTGATCCCTCCCTTGTCCCTGCCCCCCGCAGCGCAGCATCAGAGCCCAGGCTGGGCCAGATCATCATCATCATTCTATCCTCAAGGCTGGACTGGTTATGGACCAAAGGGTTCCTACCCACTTCACAATTTGAAGCCATTTAGAAAGTGAGTCCTGAGCTGTGTTCCAGCCTTGGGTGGGGTGTGGGCGATGGCTGTTCCTAGCACAGGGTTGCCTTGGAAATACAGAGGCACCGAAAAGCAGAGACCCCAGAAACCCAAGGAGCTGGCCTCATCCTGGCCAAGCCAGCTGTGCCTGACACATCCTTCCAGCCCCAGGGTGTGGTCCTGCCTGGCCAGGGAGGCAGCAGTGTGGGAGACAGACGAGGCCTGACCTCACCATATGGCCAGGGAGCAGGCAGGGCCTCTGAGCCGGCCCTCTAATTACTCACCGCGCTCAGGAAGCAGGAGGATTTAAAATACGTTCTGGCTGTTACCAGAGCGAGGCGCAGGGGAGAGGGAGGGCGCTGCGGACAGGGTTAGAATTCACAATGACCTCGGTGAGTTGGCAAAACCGAGGCCTTACGGAGCACAGTGCATGGAGGACGCAAGCAGGAGGGCGCAGGACTGGAAGGACAGATTGCTGCAGGGCGGGAGGCAGGGCGTGCCCGGCCGGGCACTGGGCTCGCAACAGGGGAGAGCCCCCAGGGCAAGGGGAGCCAGCCTCTATCCAGGCGGGCGCTGGGGCGATTTTCCCCCATGGAGCTCCAAGCCCATCCTACAGACTAAAGGATAGTTAGGATCAGTGAGGGAAGAGGAGACGGTATCCAGCCACCCGTCTGTAGACATGAAGCACCCATCACGTGCTGAGCCAGGCAGTGGATAAGACAACAGACTGGCCTTGGGAGCTTACATCCAGGAGCAGAAAGACCAGACTAAACAGTAAAAAGCTAACCAGCCAGCCAGACGCCTCGTTGGAATCAGCCATGTGTTCAGAAGCTTCTCGGGGAGGGGCCTGGTGAGGACCAGTGCCCTGAAGGACGATGGGATTGAACAGGATGGCCAGGGTGCTCCTGGCCGGTGCACTGGGGTCAGCAAGAGGCTGGCCGGCAGGGATATTTAAGGGTGATCGCTGACTGTGGGGTAGTTTGCGTGGCTTGTCTGTAGGCGGGCAGTGGTGGTTAAGGGACTGGGGCCGAGGCCAGAGGAACTGGACCTCCGTGTCCTGTTGGAGCAGGGCTGCTCGAGCAGGAGTCTTCTGTCGTGGCTAAACGTGAGGGCTGTGTCTCTGGAGGTCGGGGTGGGGGAGAGGGCGGGGATGCCTCCTGGGGAGGCGCCATGTGGCTCAGTTGGGCTCAGGATGGGGGACGGACGAGGGCTGGACCTGTGAGGGCTCTCAGGAGGATCTCAAATGAGAGGCTCACAGAGCTCTGAGAGGTACGGGAACTCTGGCCCCCTGGCAGCGCTTTAGGAGGAAGGAAAGTGGGGCATCAGGGCGGAATTCGAAGGCACTGATTCCTTCACTGGTACAGCGTCAGTCCTTTACCCAGGCCAGGCCCAGGCGTGTGGGAGGGAAGAAAGCTGAGTCCCGAGTCTCACCACACCTACATTCCGATGGAAGAGACAGAAAAGGAACTCCTAAACATACACTATAACTGGCGGTACACGCTTTGAGAGGAATAGGGCAGGAAAAGGGAGATTGAGTGATGGGACCTGGAGGGAAGAAGCCTGACCTGAAGGGGAGGCCTCCTCTTGGGTCGAATTACCAGCATGGAGACCTGAGACTTGCTGGGCGGAAGTGAACGCTCCCAGGTGTTTGGGGAACGGAAAGATCAGAGTGGCTAAGGTAGAGAGAGCCAGAAGAGAGACAGAGTAAGAGAGAAAGTCAAAGAGGTAGGGTCTCGGGCTTCCCTGGTGGTCCAGTGGGTGAGGACAGCGCCTTGCAGTGCAAGGGGCGCCGGTTCGATCCCTGGCCTGGGAAGATCCCGCGTGCCGCGGAGCGGCTGGACCCATGTGTCCAACTACTGAGCCAGCCATCTGGTGCGCATTCACCTAGAGCCTGTGCTCTGCAGCGAGAGAGGCCACTGCAGTGGGAGGCCCACACAGGCCAAAGAACAAAGATGGATGAAAATAAATAAATGAAAGACCAATAAAAATGGCCAAAATAAAGAGACAGGAAAGAATGAGTCCCTTTAAATAAAAAAAGAGGTAGGGTCTCATGGGCTGTGTGAGGGTCTTGGGCTTCATTCTGGGCGTGACAAGAGCCACGGTGGGATCTGCGGCAGAAGAGTGATACGATCTGACTTATGTTTTACGTAATCGCTTTGTTCAGAATGAATCCTGGAAGGGCAGGGATGGGGGGTGGGGAGAGGCGGGATGCCTCCTGGGGAGGCGCCATGTGGCTCAGTTGGGCTCAGGATGGGGGACGGACGAGGGCTGGACCTGTGAGGGCTCTCAGGAGGATCTCAAATGAGAGGCTCACAGAGCTCTGAGAGGTACGGGAACTCTGGCCCCCTGGCAGCGCTTTAGGAGGAAGGAAAGTGGGGCATCAGGGCGGAATTCGAAGGCACTGATTCCTTCACTGGTACAGCGTCAGTCCTTTACCCAGGCCAGGCCCAGGCGTGTGGGAGGGAAGAAAGCTGAGTCCCGAGTCTCACCACACCTACATTCCGATGGAAGAGACAGAAAAGGAACTCCTAAACATACACTATAACTGGCGGTACACGCTTTGAGAGGAATAGGGCAGGAAAAGGGAGATTGAGTGATGGGACCTGGAGGGAAGAAGCCTGACCTGAAGGGGAGGCCTCCTCTTGGGTCGAATTACCAGCATGGAGACCTGAGACTTGCTGGGCGGAAGTGAACGCTCCCAGGTGTTTGGGGAACGGAAAGATCAGAGTGGCTAAGGTAGAGAGAGCCAGAAGAGAGACAGAGTAAGAGAGAAAGTCAAAGAGGTAGGGTCTCGGGCTTCCCTGGTGGTCCAGTGGGTGAGGACAGCGCCTTGCAGTGCAAGGGGCGCCGGTTCGATCCCTGGCCTGGGAAGATCCCGCGTGCCGCGGAGCGGCTGGACCCATGTGTCCAACTACTGAGCCAGCCATCTGGTGCGCATTCACCTAGAGCCTGTGCTCTGCAGCGAGAGAGGCCACTGCAGTGGGAGGCCCACACAGGCCAAAGAACAAAGATGGATGAAAATAAATAAATGAAAGACCAATAAAAATGGCCAAAATAAAGAGACAGGAAAGAATGAGTCCCTTTAAATAAAAAAAAAAGAGGTAGGGTCTCATGGGCTGTGTGAGGGTCTTGGGCTTCATTCTGGGCGTGACAAGAGCCACGGTGGGATCTGCGGCAGAAGAGTGATACGATCTGACTTATGTTTTACGTAATCGCTTTGTTCAGAATGAATCCTGGAAGGGCAGGGATGAAGGGAGGAGGTGGAGGGAGTGAGACAAGACAGAGCCTTGGACTAGGATGGTGTTGGTGAGGGACGTCTGAAAGACTCCCTTCAGGGCTTATTTATCATTAACACCTTATCTTGAATAATTTGAAGCCACTGGAAATTTTTCAAGTGATTGACGCAGCAAACGCCTGTATGCCCTGCACCAGTTGTGAACATCTGCCTCTCCCTTCCCTCCTCTTCTTCACCAACATCACCTCCACCATCATTACCACCATCGTTAGGATACCCGTCAGCAGGATCCTCATTAACAGCAGCAGCGTCATGAGAACAACCACGTGAGAGAAAGTTGTGGCTATGGTGTCCTAGTTCCTCCCTCCTCCCTCTGTCCCTGTGTCTTCTGATTTCAGGGACGTTATTGCATGTCACCAGGAAGCAACTCCTAGATTTATGAACTTCATCTTTTTTGTGCTACCAGTATCTAGTAGGGTGCCTGGCGTATTTGCAAGTAGAAATGAGATACTTGTGTGAACAGATTATATGGAGGGTAGGAGGGCACGGCAGGAGTCACAGATGACTTCAAAGAATTTGGCCAGAGCAAGTGGTTGCACTAGGCCAGTGATGAAGAGCTGAGAACTCTTTACCCGGAAGACAGGAAGAGCCTGAGTGCTGGCAGATAAATGGAGCTGGGCTGGGCTGTCCAGTTCCCAGTTGATGTTGGCACAGCAAGTTACAAGGGAAGTCAAGGAATCTGGCTCGCTTTCTTTCTCTCTCTCTCCCACACTCGTACACACACTCCCTAGAGTATATATACACAGCATCTATGTACAGACTTTCTTCTCCGCATCTCCCAGGAATGTAGACCTGAGTTTAGCCCTAGATTTATCCCACCACAACTAAGCAGAATCAGTAATGACCCACTGGACTCCCAAGTGCCTCAATGACAGGAACATGTCTTCCTGGCTGACTGTGTTCATGGTGCAGCTATCTTGGCCCTTAGTAGTCGTTTAACTCTTTCTTGAATAAATGAAGGACAGAATGGATGTTCCTCACACATTAGACAGGAAGGAGCAGTTGTGATTATATATCTGCAGATAGCACGCTACCGAAGATAACTGTTGCTGATACAGAAGAGAAGTCTCTCTCTTCCTCCTGTGAGAGCAGTCAGTCCAGGCATGGTCTGGGTCCATGATATAAGGGAGCTCCGTCTCTGGTTGCTCTGGCTTCCTAAGCATGTGGCTTCCGTGTCATAGCCCAGGATGGCGGCCCCAGCTCATGCCTTCACACCTGCATTCCAGTCATCAAGAGGAAGTAAAGGCCAAGAAAATCATGTTGTGTTTCTTTAAGGATACTTGCTTGAAGTTGCCGTCCCTTTCCCACTTATACCATGTTAGCCAGTGTAGTCTCTATTTCGGGTGGTCACGTGATCTGTTAAAATATGGGAATTCTTTTACTAAAGAGTGGCTCATGAGGGGACGGTTAGTAATCAGAGTCACTGCATGGCTTGGATGACGACTGGGGCCGTGTGATGCTTTCCACCACACACCTTCGGCGTGAAAAGCCACCAGGGGCGGAGTCCCCGTGGCTCCCATCCCTGCTTCCACAGTGCCCGCAGCTCGGGGACTCGAAGTGCACGGGGCAAGTGAGGCCTCTGGCTCCCCTGCAGAAGTGTCTCGAAGCTCTGAAGGAGTCATGCTTCCCTGCTTGGATTCTGATCAGGTCGGTGCAGAGCGTTACCCCGATAGCAAAGCTGACACATTTCTGGAAACCTCTGTGGAGCGTCCCTACCTCTGTGTCCCCGGCCACGTGAGCTCCTTGCAGTCCCGGGCAGTGTCCTGTTTGCCTTTGGGTCCCCGCACCTTCACAGCTGGGCACTCTGGGCCCTCCTGTGCCCTGCATCCTAGCCCATGCCTTCTGAATGAAGAGACGAGAATCAGTGTAGATGATTCAGGGGTTTCACCAGATGCAGCAAAGCCAATTCTTCCTAAATAGAACATTTGTGGAGGTTTTGCCAGAACTATCTAGAAATGTCAAAGTGGCCGTTGCTTCAGCCCAACCGCCTGCCGCTGCGAGGGGCCAGGAGCCGTGTCTTCCGGAGGGAGACCCTCAGAGAGAGTGAGGCAGCCAGCAGCTGGGCCAGAGCACACACTTAACCCCCACCCTCGGCTTCTTAATTCTGATCTGTATTCAAGCTTTGTATTTCCCTTTGTGTGTGTTTAGCTTAGGGATTTATCACTGCAGCTTAGATCTGTGATGAAATAGATAAGCCTGCACTTTAATAAATGTGGCATTTCTTTCCCCATAAGAATTAGATGAAAAGAAACAGGGCCCCGGAGGAGGTGGGGCGGGGCAGCAGGTGGAGCTGGACGGCTGGGGAACTGAGAAGACACTGCTGGCCAAGCGGCTCTGGGGTGGGGAACGCTGGTGCAGTTTGGGGTTGTTTTATGGGAAGGTGGTCAGAGAAACCTCCCTGTGTGTCCCCTGGAAGGAAACTAAGGCAGCAGAGTCTTATGCCTGCTGTGGGGCCCTTCCTCAAGGGAGCATTTGGGTCCGCAACCTGACTCCTCCTTCTGGTGCTGCTGCAAGGACACTTCCTGTGCCCCTTTGGAAAGGACACAGGTGTGAGGTCACGGGCGGCGGGGCTCCATCAGGCCATGATCTCAGCGTCGGGGCACCCAGAGAAGCACCCCTGTAGTGGGAAGGGCGGGTGAGCTGTGTGATCTTGGGCACAGATGAGGCTTAAGCTCTCTGGACCTGTCTGTCTGCTTTTCTCTCCATGAGAATAGCTCCTGGTATGGTCCTTGTGTGCAGTCCCTGGTGGCTCAGATGGTCAAGAATCCGCTTGCAGTGCAGGAGACCCGGATTTGAACCCTGGGTCAGGAAGATCCCCTGGAGAAGGAAATGGCCACCCACTCCAGTATTCTTTTTTGGAGGATCCAAAGGACAGAGGAGCCTGGCGGGCTACAGTCCTTGGTGTCGCCACGAGCCAGTCATGACTGAGCCACCAACGGTGATCCTTGTGGGGGATAAGAGGCAGGGGATGCAAGGCCAGACCCCAGGGTTGGTGTGCCGTGGAAGGAGCATGGGGTAACTTTGGGGTTACTAGTATGGAATTTGGATCAGTGCAATATAATCATCTTAGACCTTTCCTTCCATGGCTTTCAGAGCAAGAAACTCTGTTTTGGGTCACATAAAGCCACTTTCCTAAGAAGCAGGAGGATAGGAATCCTTCAACATCGGTGATACGGTTGTTGTCACCTGCAAACAACAGGATTGGAGTTCAGAAAGGCTGACTGATTTGCTCAAGGTCACACAGCTTGGATGCGGCCGTGCAGTGCCAGGAGCAGTTCCCAGAGCTCGTAAAGACAGGCTCCTCCAGCCTCCGGGGCCCACACCGTGTCCAGCCCTCCTGGTCGTTTTCATTCATATCCCTGAAGTCCTGGAGACCAGGAACACCGCAAAATAGAGAGAGAGACAGCGTCAGGACTGTGACCTACGTTTTCCGTTTTCATTAGCAGGCACACACTCTCAGACACTCTCAGGGCTGCTGGGCAAACACCTGGCTCCTTTGATTTTCCTGCAAAAGAAGCTTGTGGTGACCTTCAGAGCCATGAAGGTGAGGCTGGCTGGCCGCCTCTGACCGGTGGGCTCCTATGAGTCCGAGGGGCTGGGTAAGCACGCTAAGCCTCCTCATTCTCTAAGAAGGAACGAGATGTCCTCCTATATAAACATTCTTAAGTGGGAGCCACTGAAGTCAGCAGCCTTGGTAGCAATTCTGTTTATGTTGTTGCTGCAGAAAGGTTTGCTTAAGCACCTTGCTGCTGTTTTGGAGGGGGGACACTTCCTCTGGGATCTATGATTGCTTGCCATGATGGAAAGGCACTCTAGGTATATCGAGAGGTTCATTAATCTACTTACTCATCTCTTATTAATTGAGTCCTGACACGATTCCAGGCATTGTGGAATGAATGATGGGGTTCTATGCCCAGGGAGAAATGTACAGTCTAAGTAAATAAGATGGGTACCCGTGAAGAGTTAGGTAGCAGTATGGGAATTTCAAATCCGCACAAAACTGTGATTAAAGAAATGTTCATTTAGGGCTTCCCTGGTGGTCCATGGGTGAAGAGTCCGCCTTGCAGTGCAAGGGGCACCGGTTTGATCCCTGGCCTGGGAAGATCGCAGTTGCCACGGAGAGACTGGACCAGTGTGTCGCAGAGCCGGTGCTCTGCAACGAGAGAGGCCACTGCAATGGGAAGCCCACACAGGCCAAAGAATAAAGATGGATGAAAAATAAGTAAAGAGACAAAAAGTTTAAAAAAAAAGAAATGCTCATTAACCAGCCTCAGTAATAAGCTGCTGCCCTTAGGCTTATGGAGAGAGAGATTGAAATACAACATACAAACCAGCATGCATTGAGGGGTACGCATGAGTCGCGTGCACGTGTTCACAGAAGCAGGAGCCGGCGGCAGGTTCATCTGTTTTCTTAGGCTTCAGTGAGTGCCTGTTGTATACCAGACCCTGTGCCAGAGACTGACGTGATCTAAGGGACAGTGTAAAGGTGGTGGATATTGACTGTATCCTTGAAGGGCAGGCAAGATTTGGATGGTCTGAAACCTGGGGAGGGGTTGACCAAGGTAGGAACGGGGTAGAGTGGGCTTCACGGGGCAGAGATGAGCCCTGGCACTCCCATGCTGGGAGGAAGGTGAGTGGTAAGAGAACTGGTTAGACAAGAGGGTTGGAAACGGAATGTGGAGGCCTTGAATGCAAGGGTCTGTTGAAGGGCAGTGCCTGCAGGGAGCACCATTGTGACAGGGGAGGAGGGGGTCTGTCTTCACGTTCATGCTCACACTCTGAAAGCACAGACCACTTCCATGTTTGATTATTTGCAACGATACCGTCAGCTTTTATATGATGCTCTTGTGCCCTGCAAACTTGCAGATTCCTGTGTTCTACTAGTTTTTTTCATAGACTCTTTAGGATTTTCTACGTAATTATATCACCTGCAATGCAGTTTTACTCCTTCCTTTTTTATTGGATGCATTTTGCTTCTTTTCTTGCCTTATTGCACTGGCTGTTTGCAATTTTGAATCAAAGTGGTGAAACTTTGTTCTTGATCTTAAGGAGAAAAAAATTCAGCTTTTTACCTGGTGATGTGTGTGCTACATTTTTGAGAGATGCCCTTTTTCAAGTTGAGAAAGTTTCCTTTTATTGCTAGATTGTGGAGAGGGTTTTTTTTTTTTTTTTAATCAGAAGTGAATACTAGCTTGTATTTCTGTATCTTTTACTGTATCTGTTGTGAGGATCATATCGCTTTTCTTGTTAGTCTGTTAATACGGTGAATTACATTGATTGGCTTTCAGTTGTTCAAAAAGCCTTGCATTCCTGGCATAAATTCTACTTGGTCATCATGATTTCTTACCATTTTTATATATTATTGGATTTGATTTGCTGAAACTTGATTAAGAACATTTTGTGTCATTGCTCATGAAAGATATTGATCTGTAGTTTTATTTTCTTGTCATTTTGGTTTGGTATCAGTGTTAATTCTCATCTCATAAAATTTATTGGGATGTTTTCCCTCCTTGATTTTGTGGAAGAATTTTTGTAGAATTCGCTTCTGAGGTCATCTGAGCCTGGAGTTTGTTTCTTATTGTTTACAGGAAGATTTAAAATTAAAAGTTCAATTTCTTTAAGAGCTATAAGGTGAATATTTCTTTTTGAGACAACCAAGCATGACTAAAAAATGTTTTAAAACTTGGCTAAACTGCTCTGATTCCAGAAGGTCCTCAAAATATCATTCATAAAAAGCCAGAGTGACCAGCTCGTTGTTTTGACTTGATGTTGTGTTCAAAGAAGCGACAGTCGAATACCCAAACAATTGAAAAGTCATTAGAATCTTTAGTTGGTCTTTTGGGAGGAAAAAAAAACATAGAGCTCTATGAAATGATTGTGGTATAACAGCACATTTTGAAAATTAAAATAACTTAAAACCTTTTCATCTTTCTGACTCTTACTGCCTTGTGTTGTATCTTCAGGAGCTGCTTCCCCCAGTGCTCTCCTTTCTCACAAAACTCTGAAATTCAACCCACAGGGCTCTGCAGGTCTCCCCCATCCTGACTTCGTAATCACCTTACACTGTCATGTTCTTTGAAATTCTCTTGTTCTCGTTTTACCAAGACTTTGAACATCAGAGTCGAGTTTTAGAATTGACTCCCTGAGATAGAAAGTCAAAGTGGGTAAGGCAGAGAGGGCAGATGGTTTGGACTAAGCCCATCCTTTGGTTTCTTACCACACTGGGTATTCACCATTGTAGCCTGGACACATAGATGGATGAGCACCTCCCCACCCCTCAAGCCAAGGGGCACCTACCAAACCGCCTTTGCAAGAAGGTGCCCCCTCACTCAGACTCCAAGTCTGCAAGCTGAAATTTAGACGGTGGTATTTCCCCAGAGCCACATTCCACGTTCAGGCTTGTAGAATGGAGAGCTCACAGGTTTTCATTAAAAAGCCATCCTGCTGTTTGTATGTGATTTGCCCTGGGACAGTTTAATTGATCTAGTGGAGTGCAAAAATCCTTGAACTTGAAACAGAAGGTCTGGGGTGTTTTTCCCTACCAGATTTTTCAAATTTTTCATTTGAGAAAACGTTTCTACTTCTCAGGGTTATTGAACTCTGTCAGGTGGCCCCACAAAAATATTAACTGTTGCTTAGCAGCTGTCCTTCTAGACAATATATGTAATAAAACACATTGCATTCATGTAGCACTCTACGAAAACAAACATGTATGCATAGATACATGCATACATTTATCAGTTAATTGTCTCATCGATCTTTTGAGGAAGGAGTAATTCCTTTCCTTTAATAGGTGACTCTGTCCAAGATGCAGAAGCTTTGGTTAGCGTGTCTGTTGTCACACAGCCTCTGGGTATTAAAACCCAAGCTTGAACTCGGGTCTTCTGATTCAAGGTCTGTGGTTCTTTCTACTTCTCCATCCTGCCCCGATTACAGCTCAACCACGTATTTGTCTATACCAGAATTAAAATCAAGTGAGTCTGAAGCTTCATGCTGGAGAAACTCAGGCACTTACACATGCCTGTTGTCCTTTGGAGTCTGATTTAGTCACTTTCAGGTGATGTCAGCAGGTACTTACTGTACCAGGCACATAGCCCTGGCTCCATGCTTGGGGACCTCAAACCATGTGTGGCATGCAAAGCTGTCACATAATAATGCAGCTACTCAACACTTACATGCTTTGGGAACAAGAAAGGGGCATATAATGGCAGTAAAGGTGCCATTTTGGATTTCAGTAGCATAAAATTCTAGTGGCTAATAAGCACATTCCAATTTTGTCCTTCACTGTGGGGAGACTTATCTTTCTATTGCTCTTAGGGAAGCAGGGCGGAAAAATAATCTATAGAATTCTTGAGCCTGAGCTTTATGTGAGGTTTGCAATTTCGACTTTATGGGTTTTTTGGTGGGCGGTTGTTCCCCAGCTCCTCTTTAGTTCTCCTAAGCTTTCCTCACTCAGAAATTCTTGTACTTCTGCACAGAAAATCCTCCATTAGAAAGTCTTCCCGTTTCATCACCTCAGAAGAACAAACCACCACACACACAAACACAGACACGTTACCTAGTGAAGAGCAGGAGAAGTCCTTTGTATCTTTTGAGATTACGTTCAATTTCTAGTAACGGAAAACTGACCGACTGGGGCTGAAGCAATGAAGGCTGATGTACTTCCCTGGTCAGAAGTCCAAGGGTAGGCCATTTCTGGAGTTGGTTCAGCTGCTTGGCCATGCCTCCTAAGAACCAGACGTTTCCCATCGTTTCCTTCCCGTCTTTTCAGTTCACTGTATGCTTATGACCTTGTGGTCGCAACATGGCTGCCGCAGCTCCATGCTCTATGTTTACATCCCAGAAACAGGGAAGGGCAACACCAGTGACCTTTGTCTAGTTGGGCATATTGCTGCCCTAAATCATGTGTGTTTTCTTCCCAGGGAGGAGAGGAGAAGATTGACTACTGAGTGCTCCCTGCCAGTGTTTGCCCTGCCTTTTGGATAGACTTTCATCCTTCTTGCAGGCTCAAAGGAACTTCCTCATGGAGGAGTGGCTTCTGGTTCTGTGCTCACTTTAACAAGTCTCTCTATCATAAAATAAGTTAGTAATCCCTTGAACTTCATTCTTTTTAAAAATATCTCCATTAATTCTGTATTGTTCTTCTTTAGCCCTTTACCTTTTCACTGCCATGGTCCCATTTAAATTCAACAAAGGTCTTGAGGTAGAATATTATCATTTCCATTTTTCAATGGATGAAACTGAGACCCCATAAATTTAGTGATGTGTTAGTCCTGGTCCTCCTCATCCAGGGCTCCATCCTGCTGCCCCACCTCTGCTTCTCTTAACCCAGTTGGGCTGTCTTTGAGCAGATGCTCCCCTGAGTTGATCCCCCTGGTCCCATGGCCTGCCACTTGGCTCAGGACGCTGAACTTGGTACCATTTTCCAAATGCTTGCTTAGTAACTCCGTCGTGTCTGACTCTTTGTGACCCTGTGGACTGTCACCCACCAGGCTCCCCTGTCCATGGGATTCTCCAAGCAAGAATACTAAAGTGGGTTGCTGTGCCCTTCTCTTATTTTAAAACCACTTGTAGCATTTTGCCAACATGAAATTGACAGGGAAAAATATCCTGGAAGATATTCCCCAGGTTTCAGGTTTTCAGGTACACACACACACACACACACACACACACGCACACGCACACGCACACGCACCTGTAAATCTTCACAGACAAGGCGCTGCAGTGGGGGCATCTGTTCATTACAGGTTGATCTGAGCAACTTTGGATGTGTTGTTAGGAGTCTGAGGTGGGATGGGGTTTGCACCTCCCATTTGGTGTGCCAGACAGACGGGACCAGACTCCACATCCCGAGGTGGCGAGGCTGTGTGTGATGTTTGCATGAGTTGCTGCTGTTTTCTCCCTTCTCTTCAGGCTGTTGCAAATGCCACTTCTAAGGGACAAGGGAGTGATGGTTTACTTTCTGCCTCTGTGCCCTGAGAAGAGCAGCCCTCTCTCTGCAGTTGGGGAAACGTATATCTTAACAAGGAGAGAAAGGGATCGTTTCTTTGTCTGAAATAATGCTGTGGACACCTTTTGAAAAATGCATCTGGCTGGCAGCTCAGAGGTTCTTAGCAGGGGAATTAGTTCAGTTTGATAAATACACAGTTAATGAGAGCTTAACAGAGCAGCACGCCGATGGACCAAGCACCTCCCTTTCCTTTGTGGGGTGCGTGCAGCCCATGTGTCCATGCTTGTGTGGGTCGATTGCTACTCAGGACACTGTGGCTGCGAGAGAGACCAGGGTGGCTGGGAGTGTCCCTTTTGTGGTTTGCAGAAGCTGGCGGCCACAGTGCCGACATGGAGTGAGAGAGAAAGGTCTTGAGGTAGAATATTATCATTTCCATTTTTCAATGGATGAAACTGAGACCCCATAAATTTAGTGATGTGTTAGTCCTGGTCCTCCTCATCCAGGGCTCCATCCTGCTGCCCCACCTCTGCTTCTCTTAACCCAGTTGGGCTGTCTTTGAGCAGATGCTCCCCTGAGTTGATCCCCCTGGTCCCATGGCCTGCCACTTGGCTCAGGACGCTGAACTTGGTACCATTTTCCAAATGCTTGCTTAGTAACTCCGTCGTGTCTGACTCTTTGTGACCCTGTGGACTGTCACCCACCAGGCTCCCCTGTCCATGGGATTCTCCAAGCAAGAATACTAAAGTGGGTTGCTGTGCCCTTCTCTTATTTTAAAACCACTTGTAGCATTTTGCCAACATGAAATTGACAGGGAAAAATATCCTGGAAGATATTCCCCAGGTTTCAGGTTTTCAGGTACACACACACACACACACACACACACACGCACACGCACAACGCACCTGTAAATCTTCACAGACAAGGCGCTGCAGTGGGGGCATCTGTTCATTACAGGTTGATCTGAGCAACTTTGGATGTGTTGTTAGGAGTCTGAGGTGGGATGGGGTTTGCACCTCCCATTTGGTGTGCCAGACAGACGGGACCAGACTCCACATCCCGAGGTGGCGAGGCTGTGTGTGATGTTTGCATGAGTTGCTGCTGTTTTCTCCCTTCTCTTCAGGCTGTTGCAAATGCCACTTCTAAGGGACAAGGGAGTGATGGTTTACTTTCTGCCTCTGTGCCCTGAGAAGAGCAGCCCTCTCTCTGCAGTTGGGGAAACGTATATCTTAACAAGGAGAGAAAGGGATCGTTTCTTTGTCTGAAATAATGCTGTGGACACCTTTTGAAAAATGCATCTGGCTGGCAGCTCAGAGGTTCTTAGCAGGGGAATTAGTTCAGTTTGATAAATACACAGTTAATGAGAGCTTAACAGAGCAGCACGCCGATGGACCAAGCACCTCCCTTTCCTTTGTGGGGTGCGTGCAGCCCATGTGTCCATGCTTGTGTGGGTCGATTGCTACTCAGGACACTGTGGCTGCGAGAGAGACCAGGGTGGCTGGGAGTGTCCCTTTTGTGGTTTGCAGAAGCTGGCGGCCACAGTGCCGACATGGAGTGAGAGAGAAGGCGGTATCCTGTGACCGTGTGTGCATCTCTGTCAGGTTTAGGTGAGGCCCGAGGTGGGAGATGCATCCTTGAACTTGACACTTGAACTGTGCCACTCAAAGCCGCAGCGGGGACAAGTATGCCCCAGACAAGGGAGGTACCTGGTGGTCACTCCCACCACGCCCCTCGCCACCTGCCCTATCCCGTGTCCTGCAGACCGGGCCTTGTCACTGTCCAGGGGCCAGGGGCACAAGTGTGCACCCTTCTTTAGTGAAGATTCAGGAGCAGGCGCAAAGGTACTCATCCTTGAATCCTGAGTGTACACAGATCTGTGCCCTTTCTCTGTGCTCGGATGTCCCTTCTCCCACTTGCCACCAGTAGAATCCTTTTTGGTGTGTGCTCAGTGGTATCCAACTCTTTGTGACCCCATGGACTGTAGCCCACCAGGCTCCTCTGTCTGTGGAATTCTCCAGGCAAGAAAACTAGAGTGGGTTGCCATGCCCTTCTTCTGGAGATCTTCCTCACCCAGGAACCACGTCTCCTGCATCTACTGACGGGTACAGTCTTTGTCTCTGAGCCACCTGGAGAATCCTTGTCTTCCCCTAAGCCTTACTTGAAATGCCACCTGCTCCAGGAAGCCCTCCAGGATACAGCTCCTCCTTTCCTCCTCATCCACATTATCTTCTCCCACGCCTTCATAGCTCTTGGCTTGTACCTCTAGTTAGCATCTCCATCGTTCTGCCCCTTATCACAGTTGTGTGTCTGGATGTTGCTAGAATGTATCCAGGAAATAATTCTGTGGACACTGTCTGAAAAATGCATCTGGCTGGCAGCTCAGAGGTTCTTAGCAGGGGAATTAGTTCAGTTTGATAAATACACAGTTAATGAGAGCTTAACAGAGCAGCACGCCGATGGACCAAGCACCTCCCTTTCCTTTGTGGGGTGCGTGCAGCCCATGTGTCCATGCTTGTGTGGGTCGATTGCTACTCAGGACACTGTGGCTGCGAGAGAGACCAGGGTGGCTGGGAGTGTCCCTTTTGTGGTTTGCAGAAGCTGGCGGCCACAGTGCCGACATGGAGTGAGAGAGAAGGCGGTATCCTGTGACCGTGTGTGCATCTCTGTCAGGTTTAGGTGAGGCCCGAGGTGGGAGATGCATCCTTGAACTTGACACTTGAACTGTGCCACTCAAAGCCGCAGCGGGGACAAGTATGCCCCAGACAAGGGAGGTACCTGGTGGTCACTCCCACCACGCCCCTCGCCACCTGCCCTATCCCGTGTCCTGCAGACCGGGCCTTGTCACTGTCCAGGGGCCAGGGGCACAAGTGTGCACCCTTCTTTAGTGAAGATTCAGGAGCAGGCGCAAAGGTACTCATCCTTGAATCCTGAGTGTACACAGATCTGTGCCCTTTCTCTGTGCTCGGATGTCCCTTCTCCCACTTGCCACCAGTAGAATCCTTTTTGGTGTGTGCTCAGTGGTATCCAACTCTTTGTGACCCCATGGACTGTAGCCCACCAGGCTCCTCTGTCTGTGGAATTCTCCAGGCAAGAAAACTAGAGTGGGTTGCCATGCCCTTCTTCTGGAGATCTTCCTCACCCAGGAACCACGTCTCCTGCATCTACTGACGGGTACAGTCTTTGTCTCTGAGCCACCTGGAGAATCCTTGTCTTCCCCTAAGCCTTACTTGAAATGCCACCTGCTCCAGGAAGCCCTCCAGGATACAGCTCCTCCTTTCCTCCTCATCCACATTATCTTCTCCCACGCCTTCATAGCTCTTGGCTTGTACCTCTAGTTAGCATCTCCATCGTTCTGCCCCTTATCACAGTTGTGTGTCTGGATGTTGCTAGAATGTATCCAGGAAAAATCATATCCATCAGTGGGAAGAAAATAATACTGATTTGGCAAAGAAGGGTTTTCTTCCATGAAAGTGAAGACTTACTTCAATTTCCCTTCAAAGGAACCAGAACTCAGTCCGCGGACATGCTCTTTGATGAGTTAGTGTCTATTCCAATCCCACAGAACCCTAGGACATTGTGTACAGAATTTCATAATTCATTTACTTTGGTGACATGAATTTAGGACCTTCTTAGGTGTTAGAACACAGCACCCACCACGGGAAGCAGGACCCTGGAGAAAGAATTTCAAAGTGCTTATTAGAATGATGGAAAAGAAGAGATGATATTCTGAATGCCAGGTGCAAATATTTTGGCTGTTGTTTATTGATACAAGAAAGCAAGAACCTCAGCTACAAGACATGACTATTCTGTGCTCTTGATAGATATGACTTCTGTTGATTTCTTTCTCTTTTCTTTTACTTTAATAGTTTTTATTACTCAAGTAAAACATTTTCATTACAGAAAAATGTGAAAATGCAGTGAATAAAAGAGAAAATAACCTGACTCAAAGTCATTGATTTACATTTTGACTTTTATTTGCATATACATATGAATTTTTAAAACGAGATGCTACAGTGTTTCAAAACCTGTTCTTTTCACTTTACCATATATCATAAATACCTTTACATATTAATAAGTATGCATGAATAATATAATTCTTATGTTTTCCATAGCTTTTCTTTTTTGCTATGGAAAATTTTATATGTAAACACATAACTGTCCGTTGGTATCCGCTGGGGACTGATTCTATGACCCCTTCAGAGACCAAAATCTGAAGATACTCATGTCCCCCTTTTTAAAACACCATGGTATTTGCATATAACCCATCCACAGCCTTTTGTATACTTCAAATCATCTCTAGATTAGTTTTAATACCAAATACAATGTCAGAGCTATATAAATGGGTGCCTGCATGTGGCAAATTCAAGTTTCGCCTTCTGGAGCTTTCTGGAAATTAAAAAACTCTTTCATTCCGCGGTTGGTTGAATCCACAGATGCAGAACCTGCTGATACAGAGTACCAGCTATACAGAGAACAGTATATATAGTGAACCGCCCGCCCCCACCGTACCATTGCCCAGCTCTACGGGTGGTCCACTCACCTCCTGTCCATTCATCCACAGCTTCTCCATCACCCTCCACCCCAGCCCACACACAGCCACTGCCATTCAGATTACTATGAAGCAGATTTCAGGTCTAAGAATTGATTTCAGTGTTGGAAAGTGAGACGTGTCTATTCCAATCCCACAGAACCCTAGGACATTGTGTACAGAATTTCATAATTCATGTACTTTGGTGACATGAATTTAGGACCTTCTTAGGTGTTAGAACACAGCACCCACCACGGGAAGCAGGACCCTGGAGAAAGAATTTCAAAGTGCTTATTAGAATGATGGAAAAGAAGAGATGATATTCTGAATGCCAGGTGCAAATATTTTGGCTGTTGTTTATTGATACAAGAAAGCAAGAACCTCAGCTACAAGACATGACTATTCTGTGCTCTTGATAGATATGACTTCTGTTGATTTCTTTCTCTTTTCTTTTACTTTAATAGTTTTTATTACTCAAGTAAAACATTTTCATTACAGAAAAATGTGAAAATGCAGTGAATAAAAGAGAAAATAACCTGACTCAAAGTCATTGATTTACATTTTGACTTTTATTTGCATATACATATGAATTTTTAAAACGAGATGCTACAGTGTTTCAAAACCTGTTCTTTTCACTTTACCATATATCATAAATACCTTTACATATTAATAAGTATGCATGAATAATATAATTCTTATGTTTTCCATAGCTTTTCTTTTTTGCTATGGAAAATTTTATATGTAAACACATAACTGTCCGTTGGTATCCGCTGGGGACTGATTCTATGACCCCTTCAGAGACCAAAATCTGAAGATACTCATGTCCCCTTTATAAAACACCATGGTATTTGCATATAACCCATCCACAGCCTTTTGTATACTTCAAATCATCTCTAGATTAGTTTTAATACCAAATACAATGTCAGAGCTATATAAATGGGTGCCTGCATGTGGCAAATTCAAGTTTCGCCTTCTGGAGCTTTCTGGAAATTAAAAAACTCTTTCATTCCGCGGTTGGTTGAATCCACAGATGCAGAACCTGCTGATACAGAGTACCAGCTATACAGAGAACAGTATATATAGTGAACCGCCCGCCCCCACCGTACCATTGCCCAGCTCTACGGGTGGTCCACTCACCTCCTGTCCATTCATCCACAGCTTCTCCATCACCCTCCACCCCAGCCCACACACAGCCACTGCCATTCAGATTACTATGAAGCAGATTCCAGGTCTAGAATGATTTCATGTGTGAGTATTTAAGACTCAGTGTTGGAAAGGAGACTTAAGAAACACACACATCTGCAATGCCGTTACCTCACGTAAAGAGATGAGCAGGTCTGCCTTCCTAGCACCAGACGCCCAGCCAGGGGGACGCGGCTTCCCCAGCGGCGTGGGCTCTTGCCACAAAGCTGTCGCACCGCTTCTGTACCTGGTACCCTGGTGCTGACCACAGGAGATAGCCCTCTTGTTTTTCACTGTTAGCAAATAATGCTGCAGTGAATTAACTTTGTTTTTTTTTTTTTCCATAACTTTCTAATTATTTTCTTAGGATAAATTGCTAAAAGTGGCCTTGCTGAATCAAAGGCTATGTAGCTTTTTAAAAGACTTATTATTATTATTTTTTTTAAGATTTATTTATTTATTTATTTAGGGCGGGGGTCGGGTTGGGGAGGGAGGGGAGTGGGCGGGCCACTTCTATTGGTCTTCCATTTCTCTATTTTTCATCCGTATTTGTTCTTTGGCTCCTGTGGGCCTCCCATCGCGGTGGCGTCTGTTGTCACAGAGCACCGGCTCTGGGCACATGCGCTCCAGAGCTCCGGCTCGGTGATTGGACACATCAGTCCAGCCGCTCCGTGGCACGTGGGATCTTCCCAGGCCAGGGATCGCACCGGCGCCCCTTGCACTGCAAGGCGGTGTCCTTATCCACTGGACCACCAGGGGAAGCCCAAAAGACTTATTTTAAAATGCCAGATTTCCTTCTAGTTCATAATACTCACACAATTCATGAGGAGTACAGGAAACTAATTATTCTTGAAGTTTTTAAAAATTCTTTTGTATAAACATTAGAATTATTTTGTCAGGCTAAAAATACAATAGAGCTGTTTTTATTTTGACAAATTCAAGTTTCGCCTTCAGGAGCTTTCTGGAAATTAAAAAACTCTTTCATTCCGCGGTTGGTTGAATCCACAGATGCAGAACCTGCTGATACAGAGTACCAGCTATACAGAGAACAGTATATATAGTGAACCGCCCGCCCCCACCGTACCATTGCCCAGCTCTACGGGTGGTCCACTCACCTCCTGTCCATTCATCCACAGCTTCTCCATCACCCTCCACCCCAGCCCACACACAGCCACTGCCATTCAGATTACTATGAAGCAGATTCCAGGTCTAGAATGATTTCATGTGTGAGTATTTAAGACTCAGTGTTGGAAAGGAGACTTAAGAAACACACACATCTGCAATGCCGTTACCTCACGTAAAGAGATGAGCAGGTCTGCCTTCCTAGCACCAGACGCCCAGCCAGGGGGACGCGGCTTCCCCAGCGGCGTGGGCTCTTGCCACAAAGCTGTCGCACCGCTTCTGTACCTGGTACCCTGGTGCTGACCACAGGAGATAGCCCTCTTGTTTTTCACTGTTAGCAAATAATGCTGCAGTGAATTAACTTTGTTTTTTTTTTTTTCCATAACTTTCTAATTATTTTCTTAGGATAAATTGCTAAAAGTGGCCTTGCTGAATCAAAGGCTATGTAGCTTTTTAAAAGACTTATTATTATTATTTTTTTTAAGATTTATTTATTTATTTATTTAGGGCGGGGGTCGGGTTGGGGAGGGAGGGGAGTGGGCGGGCCACTTCTATTGGTCTTCCATTTCTCTATTTTTCATCCGTATTTGTTCTTTGGCTCCTGTGGGCCTCCCATCGCGGTGGCGTCTGTTGTCACAGAGCACCGGCTCTGGGCACATGCGCTCCAGAGCTCCGGCTCGGTGATTGGACACATCAGTCCAGCCGCTCCGTGGCACGTGGGATCTTCCCAGGCCAGGGATCGCACCGGCGCCCCTTGCACTGCAAGGCGGTGTCCTTATCCACTGGACCACCAGGGGAAGCCCAAAAGACTTATTTTAAAATGCCAGATTTCCTTCTAGTTCATAATACTCACACAATTCATGAGGAGTACAGGAAACTAATTATTCTTGAAGTTTTTAAAAATTCTTTTGTATAAACATTAGAATTATTTTGTCAGGCTAAAAATACAATAGAGCTGTTTTTTATTTTTGACTGCATTTTTAAAATAGAATTTTTTAGATTAACCTGGTATTAATTATAATACCAAGAATTCCTGTCTGAGAACAACCACTTTATGTCCTTCAGGAGATATAGTAAGTTTTATTCATCTGCATTCACCACACTTCTTTTAAAAGACCATGTATTTTATATAATTTTCCATAATTGTAAATAGGATTCCTTTTTTTTTCCTCTCCTGCTCTCTTCTTTCTCCTCGATCCTCCAACTAATTACTGCTGGTATAAATTACAGAATAAATACTGTACATTAATTCTGTAATTGTCAGCCTGACTGAACTTTCTTATTAGTTTCAGTGAGTTTTTTCCCCAGTTAGTTTTCTTACAATTTCTGGATTTATATTCATATCATCTGGTATTTTGACTCTGTCTTTGAAATATTCTTACCTTTTTTGAATTTTTACTTATTTATATATTTTGATGGCTCTGGATCTTCCCTGCTGCACGAGAGTGTTCTTCGTTGCGAAGAGCGGGGGCTCCTCTCTACCTGCGGTGCACCAGCTCTCGCTGCAGGGGCTTCTCTTGTTGCAGAGTGCAGGCTCCAGGGCCTGTGTGAGCTCAACTCAGTAGGTGTGGCCCCCGGACCAGGGATTGAACCTGTGCCCCCTGCAGTGCACGGCAGGCTCTTAACCACCGGGAAAACTGTCTTCACTTTTATTTCTATTTCTTGTGTAACTGCACTGGCTAGACTCCAAAAGAAGGCTAAATGGTGACTAGGATGGTTGGCATCTCTTCTAACTGGAGGGGAAACGGCTCTGTTCATAGTTAATTTCTGCTTGACGGTGGCTTTTGTTTTGTATTTATCTCAACTGAAAAATTTTTAAAAATATTGTAAGACATTTAATATAGAACCCTTCAAATAGTAAACATAGAACAGATGTTTGTTCTTACTATATTTTTATCGTGAAAAGAGGTACATCTTAATTTCCTCTCATTAGGATAGATTTTAAAATTAAGAATGGAGGTTGACTTTTATCTGTTGGCTTTTTGGAGGCATTTATTTAGATAATTACTTATACTTTTCCCTGATTTGTTAACACGATGATTTGTTAATGTTGATATATTCTTCATTCTTGGCAAATAAAATCAATTTGGCCAAGAGTATGCTCTCTGTTTAAAATTAGGCTGGATTCTAGTTTGCTTTTAAAAGACTAAAAAAATTTTTTTGTTGATTTACAGTGTTTCAGGTGTATAGCAAAGTGATTCAGTTATATATAAATATACACTATTAATCATGTTATTGTCGTGGGCACTATATAGTTACTTATCCCTGATTAACAGATGTGAGGAAATGCTAAATCACCTCTATTCTGTTTTCAGAGAACTTCAACCTACACAATGTAGCTCCCTCTATTTTAAGAGATTAGAACTTTAACAGTAGAAAGGCGTGGAGTTCAAATCAAGATCAAATTTATTAACATAAGAAACATTAAATCAGCAATCATATATTTCAATAATTAGCATCAGTACATTGCATCAAAGTTCAGCACTCACATAGTAACAATTTAAGGCTTTAAGATTATTTCAGAACTTCAGAACTTTAAAATCACTTTAGAACTTAATCAGCAAAATAACAGAAAATTCTCACCCCAGAGCTGGAGAGCAGCAGTCTCCCCCCAGACGCAGCTGAGTTCAGTGAGTGCGTTCCCGTACAATCTGTTCTCCCCCTTTTATAGGAAAAACCCGGTGTCACTTGTCCCCCGAGCTCCTTTCCGGCCAGCAGAGGGTCGCGGGCTTGGCTGAGCCCCCGGGTGGAGAACTGCTGCGCGGCTAACTTCCAGGCGGTGTCCTGCCATCCCCCCGTCTCCTGTCAAAAGGACAAGCCTTGTAAATCGTTGTAAACATTCAAAGTTTCAACAGAAAGAAACAATAAAGCTAATCACAGCTACACATATATTCATTTCTATTTTTATTTATATTTGAAGAATCATATTCATTAAAAAAGCAAACTATCCCTTTGTTTTATTCAGACTTATGACCTGAAGGAAAAACACTGCAACTTACAACATGAGTTAGGGCCGGAGCAGGTTACTCAGCTTAGGAATTAAACTAACTTATTCTTTAGAAAAGTAAATAGATAAGATTGGAACGTTGCCATTAGGGCTTTCCCGACCTGCTGAGAGCCTTCAAGCTTTGTTTATGGGTGGCAGGTTTCCGAGCAGAAAGTCTGCTGGTGCAAGGCGTCCGGGTGGGAGGCTGCTGGGACGTCCGGCAGTGAGAGAGAAACTCCTCATCGCTGGTGACCGAGCTCTGGCTCGCCCGGCCACAACTTCTCTTAGAGACAGACTTTTTTCCTTTAGGGTTAGTATACATGCCTCCCTTAGGCAGCATCATATTTAGCCACTTCTCAGCCTCATCAGAGCTAATATCACTTTCTAGTGGACGGGCTAAAAGTCTTGGTATTTTATCTGGGGTTTGAGGCTCATCTGAATCACTCTCCTCTTCACTAAATTCCCTATATCCTGAAGCCCAATATATCCCCAGAAATTCTTTGGTATTTGTCTATGACATTATTAAAATCTGTTTTTATTTATTTCTATTCATTTGGTGATGGTAGAAATATGTTCACTTTTACTGAGATTATGGTTTATTGCATCTTGTATTATGTGATACTTCTAGTTTTAATAGATTAGGACAGTTATATATTGGCAATTTTTTTATAGTTTAACCTATACTTATAGTATTTGAAATATATATATATATATATTTAAATTTCTTGGCCTCTTTATCGTTTTTTAAATTTTGTTTATTTTTTATTTATTTATTTTCATCCATCTTTATTCTCTGGCCTGTGTGGGCCTCCCATTGTAGTGACCTCTCTCATTGCAGAGCACCAGCTCTGGGCACATGCGCTCCAGAGTACTGGCTCGTAATTGGACACACTGGCCCAGCTGCTGCACAGCTTGTGGGATCTTCCTGGGCCAGGGATCGAACCAGTCCCCCTGCACTTCAAAGCGGACTCTCTACCCACTGGACCACCAGGGAAGCCCTGAACTATATACATATCTTAGAAATGTATATTGTGTATTTGGTACACAAGGTTCACTGGACTGATGGATCGACAGTGTTTCACCCTCCATCACAGTGCCCTTGCTAGCCCTGACTCTCTGCTTGTTTGCCTTTTTCCTTGTATGTCTTTGCTCATCCCTCTTAAGCTTTTCGTATAATTTTATTTTAGGTACATCTCTTTTATGCAGCTTAAGATTTTGTTTTGTGCCTATTTGAGAAGCATTTTATTGTAACAGGTGTTAAACCTATGCACATTCATTTAATAATCAATATGCTTTAGTTCCTGTATTTTCAAATTTCGTTTTGTTTGCTTTTCCATTTTTAAAAATCCTTCCTCGTTGTTTGCCTTCAGTTCTTTCCCTATTTTTGCCTCTTTTATTCTCCAGTGATTTGGAAGATATCCAGCTTATTTTTACTCTCCTGGTGCCTCCCCTTCGCTTCCTCCCTTCCTCTTCCTTCAGCTTTATTTAGAACAAACGGGAGCATGGAGTCCTATGTTCATTCATCCAGTAGATACTATATTACGGGACTTCCGTGTGCTGTGCGGAGGGGTAGGCAGTGGGAGTCCGCGGTGACAGAGCCCTGCTCTCACGGAGCTGTAGTTTAATGAGGGAGAGAGAATGATAACGCAAGCAAGGCCTTGACCCGAGTGATACCTGGGCACCAAACTGGAGGAGAATGATGTGCTACAAAGTTACTGGTGGCTTCTCAGGCTGGGGCTCAGGGAAGGCCTTCTGAGTTGTCTGGGGCTGCCATAGCGAGATGGTGCAGACCCGGTGGCTTTAACAACAGCCACTGGAACTTCCCTGCTGGTCCTGTGGCAAAGACTCCAAGCTCCGGTGGGCCATAGGCAGTCGTTTTTAAATTTTGTTTATTTTTTATTTATTTATTTTCATCCATCTTTATTCTCTGGCCTGTGTGGGCCTCCCATTGTAGTGACCTCTCTCATTGCAGAGCACCAGCTCTGGGCACATGCGCTCCAGAGTACTGGCTCGTAATTGGACACACTGGCCCAGCTGCTGCACAGCTTGTGGGATCTTCCTGGGCCAGGGATCGAACCAGTCCCCCTGCACTTCAAAGCGGACTCTCTACCCACTGGACCACCAGGGAAGCCCTGAACTATATACATATCTTAGAAATGTATATTGTGTATTTGGTACACAAGGTTCACTGGACTGATGGATCGACAGTGTTTCACCCTCCATCACAGTGCCCTTGCTAGCCCTGACTCTCTGCTTGTTTGCCTTTTTCCTTGTATGTCTTTGCTCATCCCTCTTAAGCTTTTCGTATAATTTTATTTTAGGTACATCTCTTTTATGCAGCTTAAGATTTTGTTTTGTGCCTATTTGAGAAGCATTTTATTGTAACAGGTGTTAAACCTATGCACATTCATTTAATAATCAATATGCTTTAGTTCCTGTATTTTCAAATTTCGTTTTGTTTGCTTTTCCATTTTTAAAAATCCTTCCTCGTTGTTTGCCTTCAGTTCTTTCCCTATTTTTGCCTCTTTTATTCTCCAGTGATTTGGAAGATATCCAGCTTATTTTTACTCTCCTGGTGCCTCCCCTTCGCTTCCTCCCTTCCTCTTCCTTCAGCTTTATTTAGAACAAACGGGAGCATGGAGTCCTATGTTCATTCATCCAGTAGATACTATATTACGGGACTTCCGTGTGCTGTGCGGAGGGGTAGGCAGTGGGAGTCCGCGGTGACAGAGCCCTGCTCTCACGGAGCTGTAGTTTAATGAGGGAGAGAGAATGATAACGCAAGCAAGGCCTTGACCCGAGTGATACCTGGGCACCAAACTGGAGGAGAATGATGTGCTACAAAGTTACTGGTGGCTTCTCAGGCTGGGGCTCAGGGAAGGCCTTCTGAGTTGTCTGGGGCTGCCATAGCGAGATGGTGCAGACCCGGTGGCTTTAACAACAGCCACTGGAACTTCCCTGCTGGTCCTGTGGCAAAGACTCCAAGCTCCCGGTGCGGGGGCCCAGGTTCAGTCCCTGGTCAGAGAACTGGATCCCTCATGCGTCAACTACAAGTCTGCATGCTGCAGCTAAAGATCCCACCTACTGCAGCGCAGACCCAGAACAGCCAGATAAACCAGTAAATCATTTAACAAAAAGCAAACGAGGGCTTCCCTGGTGGTCCAGTGGGTAAAGAGTCTGTCTTGTGGTACAAGGGGCACCGGTTCGATCCCTGGCCCAGGAAGATCCCACGTGCCGAGGAGTGGCTGGACCGGCATGTCCAATTAGAAGCCAGCACCCTGGGAGCACATGTGCCCAGAGCCAGTGCTCTGCAACAGGAGAGGCCACTGCAATGGGAGGCCCACATAGGCCAAAGAATAAAGTTGGATGAAAATGAAAGGATGGAAAATCAATGAAAAGAGGCCAAAAATTAAAACAAAAAGTAACACACACACACACAAACACACACAGAAAGCAAATTAATGTTCTCATAGTTCTGGCAGCCTGAAGTCCAAGACCACAGGGTCCGTCGGGTGGGCTTGGTGGTGCCTCTCCTTGGCGTGCATACGGTCACCTTCCCCCGTGCCTTTCCCTTGGTGTGATGTGTGCACATGTGCTCTCTCCACCGTGCCCACCTCTCTGCCACACCACAAATGGTAGCCCTTCAGGCTCCTCTGTCCATGGGATTCTGCAGGCAAGAATACTGCAACGGGTTACCATCTCCTTCTCCAGGGGATCTTCCTGATCCAGGGATCGAACCTGTGTCACTTCCATCTCCTGCATTGGCAGGTGGATTCTTTACCACTGAGTCCCCGGCGGCGCCGTGTGGGGGTGTCGGAGTTTCCTCTTCTTATAAGATGACATGTAGTTTAATGAGGGAGAGAGAATGATAACGCAAGCAAGGCCTTGACCCGAGTGATACCTGGGCACCAAACTGGAGGAGAATGATGTGCTACAAAGTTACTGGTGGCTTCTCAGGCTGGGGCTCAGGGAAGGCCTTCTGAGTTGTCTGGGGCTGCCATAGCGAGATGGTGCAGACCCGGTGGCTTTAACAACAGCCACTGGAACTTCCCTGCTGGTCCTGTGGCAAAGACTCCAAGCTCCCGGTGCGGGGGCCCAGGTTCAGTCCCTGGTCAGAGAACTGGATCCCTCATGCGTCAACTACAAGTCTGCATGCTGCAGCTAAAGATCCCACCTACTGCAGCGCAGACCCAGAACAGCCAGATAAACCAGTAAATCATTTAACAAAAAGCAAACGAGGGCTTCCCTGGTGGTCCAGTGGGTAAAGAGTCTGTCTTGTGGTACAAGGGGCACCGGTTCGATCCCTGGCCCAGGAAGATCCCACGTGCCGAGGAGTGGCTGGACCGGCATGTCCAATTAGAAGCCAGCACCCTGGGAGCACATGTGCCCAGAGCCAGTGCTCTGCAACAGGAGAGGCCACTGCAATGGGAGGCCCACATAGGCCAAAGAATAAAGTTGGATGAAAATGAAAGGATGGAAAATCAATGAAAAGAGGCCAAAAATTAAAACAAAAAGTAACACACACACACACAAACACACACAGAAAGCAAATTAATGTTCTCATAGTTCTGGCAGCCTGAAGTCCAAGACCACAGGGTCCGTCGGGTGGGCTTGGTGGTGCCTCTCCTTGGCGTGCATACGGTCACCTTCCCCCGTGCCTTTCCCTTGGTGTGATGTGTGCACATGTGCTCTCTCCACCGTGCCCACCTCTCTGCCACACCACAAATGGTAGCCCTTCAGGCTCCTCTGTCCATGGGATTCTGCAGGCAAGAATACTGCAACGGGTTACCATCTCCTTCTCCAGGGGATCTTCCTGATCCAGGGATCGAACCTGTGTCACTTCCATCTCCTGCATTGGCAGGTGGATTCTTTACCACTGAGTCCCCGGGGGCGCTGTGTGGTGGTGTCTGAGTTTCCTCTTCTTATAAGATGACATGTCCTTTGGATGAGGGCCTCCCCTAAGGACTTCATTTTAATTTACTCCCGTCTTTAATGAGGTTATTTCTCAGTCACATTCTGAGGGACAGGATGTTAGGGTTTCAGCATATGAATTGGGGGGGCACAACTCAGTGCAAGTCCACCTGTCTCAGGAGATCGCATTTACACTGGGGTCCTTTGGGGTGTGTTCTGGTTGGGACATTCCAATGGAGCTGCCTGCACGTTGACCAGGGAGGCTCTGTGGTGCTCAGAACAGCCTGGGCTGAGATATACATATGAGTTTTCTGTAGCTGGGGGGTATTTGGGAGTGATGGGTTGGAGGCTTCTAGGAGGAGACCATTGAGCTCGTAGAGAACTGGACTGACAGCTCAGCACCTGGGTGCACCGCCTCCAGCCGGGAGCCAGAGGGGTGGGGCGGTCTACTCCGGGAGTGGAAGACCCACTGAGAGGGCTTGCTTGACTCATGAGTGCCCTGTGGAGCTCCGCGCACCTGAGTTGAGAGTGAAACCAGGCAACCCCACTGTTCAGGTGTCTCAGGGGAAGGTCTGCTGTGGGGGACAGGTACGGAGAAGGAGATAGACTTGATCCGCTTTAGAGTGGTCCACATGAGAGACCAGAGACTGCAGATTTCATGATGATGGGCTATAAAATTCAGCAGGCAGGGAAGCCATGCTGGGAAGCGGATGATGGCTGTGGAGAAAGCAGTGGGGCTCGTTTGTCCCAGGCACCTGGAGAGACTGGAGTAGAGAATTTGCTAGGATGTGGTGCCGTGGGATGTTTGAATGGTGAATGTTGGGGTGTAGATTCTGGCTTTGAGTTAGGAGCCTTGGGGTGGGCGGCTGTCTGGGAGAAAGGCTCAGTGAGAACGGAGAGCACTGACAAATGGCTCCTGGTGGGCAGACGATGTGCCAGGCTCACTGCTGGCAGACAGCTTTGGGGGATGGAGCCCAGGGCGGGGCTGGGAGGGGAGGAGGGAGCCCAGCTTCTCCTGTTGAAGGCAGCTGTCTGAGGGCGGGTGGCACACCAGAGATCTGCCTGGGATGGTGGAAGATCAGACACGTGCTTCCATCCTCCTGTGACCTACGAGAGTTGAGTCTTCTCTGGTCCCATGTCCCCCCTTGTCAGCGTGCTGCTCAGTAGTCACCAGCCAGAAATGACTACAGCTCCTCGTTGTGTTGGTGGGACCTTTTGTCCCTCTTGTGCCTAGGCTTTCATGTCCTCCTCTGTAAGAGAAAGCAGTTGGACCAGAATAATCACAGATAATGTTCACTGAGAGTGGCTGAGTATCCTGTGCTCTTCTCAGAGAATGAGATGAATGGATGGTGTCACCGAGTCAATGGACTTGAGTCTGAGCAAGCTCTGGGAGATGGTGAAGGACAGGCGTGCTGCCGTCCGTGGGGTCGTAAAAAGTCAGACATAACTCAGGTGACTGAGATGCTCTTCTAAATGCAGGCGTGCCTTGCCGAGGAGGAGACCATTGAGCTCGTAGAGAACTGGACTGACAGCTCAGCACCTGGGTGCACCGCCTCCAGCCGGGAGCCAGAGGGGTGGGGCGGTCTACTCCGGGAGTGGAAGACCCACTGAGAGGGCTTGCTTGACTCATGAGTGCCCTGTGGAGCTCCGCGCACCTGAGTTGAGAGTGAAACCAGGCAACCCCACTGTTCAGGTGTCTCAGGGGAAGGTCTGCTGTGGGGGACAGGTACGGAGAAGGAGATAGACTTGATCCGCTTTAGAGTGGTCCACATGAGAGACCAGAGACTGCAGATTTCATGATGATGGGCTATAAAATTCAGCAGGCAGGGAAGCCATGCTGGGAAGCGGATGATGGCTGTGGAGAAAGCAGTGGGGCTCGTTTGTCCCAGGCACCTGGAGAGACTGGAGTAGAGAATTTGCTAGGATGTGGTGCCGTGGGATGTTTGAATGGTGAATGTTGGGGTGTAGATTCTGGCTTTGAGTTAGGAGCCTTGGGGTGGGCGGCTGTCTGGGAGAAAGGCTCAGTGAGAACGGAGAGCACTGACAAATGGCTCCTGGTGGGCAGACGATGTGCCAGGCTCACTGCTGGCAGACAGCTTTGGGGGATGGAGCCCAGGGCGGGGCTGGGAGGGGAGGAGGGAGCCCAGCTTCTCCTGTTGAAGGCAGCTGTCTGAGGGCGGGTGGCACACCAGAGATCTGCCTGGGATGGTGGAAGATCAGACACGTGCTTCCATCCTCCTGTGACCTACGAGAGTTGAGTCTTCTGGTCCCATGCCGCCCCTTGTCAGCGTGCTGCTCGGTAGTCACGCGCCAGAAATGACTACAGCTCCTCGTTGTGTTGGTGGGACATTTTGTCCCTCTTGTGCCTAGGCTTTCATGTCCTCCTCTGTAAGAGAAAGCAGTTGGACCAGAATAATCACAGATAATGTTCACTGAGAGTGGCTGAGTATCCTGTGCTCTTCTCAGAGAATGAGATGAATGGATGGTGTCACCGAGTCAATGGACTTGAGTCTGAGCAAGCTCTGGGAGATGGTGAAGGACAGGCGTGCTGCCGTCCGTGGGGTCGTAAAAAGTCAGACATAACTCAGTGACTGCACTGAGATGCTCTTCTAAATGCATCGAATAGATCCCGTTGCATCTCATTGTCCCCACAGCCCTGTCTGGGGTGGGTACCAGAGTTACTCCCGGTTTTCGGAAGAGGGATCTGAGACACGGAGAGTAAGTAGCATGCTGTATCAGTTTTCTTACTGAGGCTCTGACAGAAGTCTCAGTGGCTTCAGAGAACTGAAACGTGTTCTCTTACAGTTCTGGAGGCCAGGAATCCAGAATAAGTTTCGCTTGGTGACAGTTGAGATGACAGCATGCTGGCTCTTCTGGAGGCTCTCTGGCGGCGGGGAGTCCTCTTACTTGCCTTTTCCAGCTCCTAGAGGCTGCCTGCTTTCCGTGGCTTGTGGCCTCTTCCTCCTCCTTCAGAGTTCAGATCACTGCAGTTTCTGCTTCTGCCATCTGATCACCTCCTCTCTCTGACCCCAAATCTCCCTCTTACAAGGACCCCGTGATCCTGTTGGACCACCCATATAGCCCAGAATGATCTCCTCATCTCAAGATCCTTACCGTTATCCCATCTGCAAAGTTCCTTTTGTCTGTCAGGCAACATGTTCACAGGGTTAGGGTTTAGCAGGTGGACATCCTTGGGAGTATCACTCTGTCCACCACAGAAGCCCAAGGCAGGGGATCTAAGCAGAGGGGGCGTGGACCTGGGGACCCGTCTGGAGAGGGCTGACACGTGGCCCGTGAGCCGCCATGCTCTCCACCACGGCGCGCCAGCAGCTGACTGCGGCGTTGCCTCAGAACCCTCCTCAGCACCGTTCCGGGCCGTTCACCCACAGGTCTCTGAGTGTGCTCGCACCAGGAAACCTTGATGCCGTTCTCATCCTCGTTGTGTTGGTGGGACCTTTTGTCCCTCTTGTGCCTAGGCTTTCATGTCCTCCTCTGTAAGAGAAAGCAGTTGGACCAGAATAATCACAGATAATGTTCACTGAGAGTGGCTGAGTATCCTGTGCTCTTCTCAGAGAATGAGATGAATGGATGGTGTCACCGAGTCAATGGACTTGAGTCTGAGCAAGCTCTGGGAGATGGTGAAGGACAGGCGTGCTGCCGTCCGTGGGGTCGTAAAAAGTCAGACATAACTCAGTGACTGCACTGAGATGCTCTTCTAAATGCATCGAATAGATCCCGTTGCATCTCATTGTCCCCACAGCCCTGTCTGGGGTGGGTACCAGAGTTACTCCCGGTTTTCGGAAGAGGGATCTGAGACACGGAGAGTAAGTAGCATGCTGTATCAGTTTTCTTACTGAGGCTCTGACAGAAGTCTCAGTGGCTTCAGAGAACTGAAACGTGTTCTCTTACAGTTCTGGAGGCCAGGAATCCAGAATAAGTTTCGCTTGGTGACAGTTGAGATGACAGCATGCTGGCTCTTCTGGAGGCTCTCTGGCGGCGGGGAGTCCTCTTACTTGCCTTTTCCAGCTCCTAGAGGCTGCCTGCTTTCCGTGGCTTGTGGCCTCTTCCTCCTCCTTCAGAGTTCAGATCACTGCAGTTTCTGCTTCTGCCATCTGATCACCTCCTCTTTTGACCCCAAATCTCCCTCTTACAAGGACCCCGTGATCCTGTTGGACCACCCATATAGCCCAGAATGATCTCCTCATCTCAAGATCCTTACCGTTATCCCATCTGCAAAGTTCCTTTTGTCTGTCAGGCAACATGTTCACAGGGTTAGGGTTTAGCAGGTGGACATCCTTGGGAGTATCACTCTGTCCACCACAGAAGCCCAAGGCAGGGGATCTAAGCAGAGGGGGCGTGGACCTGGGGACCCGTCTGGAGAGGGCTGACACGTGGCCCGTGAGCCGCCATGCTCTCCACCACGGCGCGCCAGCAGCTGACTGCGGCGTTGCCTCAGAACCCTCCTCAGCACCGTTCCGGGCCGTTCACCCACAGGTCTCTGAGTGTGCTCGCACCAGGAAACCTTGATGCCGTTCTCAGCCTGGGTCTCATCTGGATCTGACATCCGAGGCTTCTGTGGTTCTAGTGAGACTCGGAGAGTTCCTTGTGGCCAAACTGTGAACTCCTCTTGGGAGGAAATTCCTTTTTCTACATGTTCAAAAGCCGTCTGTTGATAACTCACCAGCTGTGGGTGTGAACATGAACTTTGGAAAAGGAGATGGTGGCAGGAAAGCAGTCTTCTCGCCCCGAGTTCCCGGCCTGCTGGCCAGGAACTGCAGCTCTCCCTGAAACCTTCATCGGTAATTTCAGAGTTTGGGCCGTTGGGGGGGACGGGGGCGGCCACAGGGAGAGCACCGCTCCACCCTCCGGGCCATCTGCCCTTGCTCTGAGAACATACTGTGATTGCCGGGCCCTGTCTGAGGAGGAAAGAGAGAATCACAACATGTTCACCCAGAAGAGAAAGCAAACAGCCTTCAGTATCCGGCGGGGGAGACGTCTTTAAAAGGGTATTTGCGGGGCCTGAAGCCAAGGAAGTCCCTCGCGGAGCCTCGCCCTCAGCCTCCATCTGAGCCTTCCTGTGTCCGGGCCTCAGGGCCTCCCTGCGGTGCCGGGTTCTCTTCCTCTGAGACCCACGTCAGACCCTGAAGGTGGCGGGGCCCTCCCCTGGGCTCTTCCTCCGCAGCCTGTCGCGTCGGGCGGGTGCTGGGGTAGGGCTGTGAGCGCTGGGTTCTGAAGTGGAGGCTGGGCGGTCAGGCCCTGGGACCAGCGAGCACACACTCTGCAGCACAGCAGGTTCTCAGAGGGGTTGCGCCATGACCTTTACCAGTCTTTCCCGTTCCCACTTCTTTGGGGGCCCCCAGGCTTTGCCGTGGTCTCCTGTGCTGATTCAAATGGTGGCAGCCCCTGGGGTCAGCTCCTCTACAGGGGTACCAGCCGGAGGACTGTAGGGCAGCATGCCACCCTCGGGCCACACCAGGCATGGATTACGCTCTCTCCTCCTAACAGTGTCCTTGGTCTCCTCCAACGGCAGCTCGCTCCTCCCTGCCTCCTTCAGTCAGGGCTGCCTTCCCGACATGGCCCCTGTTTACTGTGTCTTCATGGGCCTGGGTGCCTCCCAGTGAGGGACCTCTAACCTTCATGACCTCCCTTTGAAGGTTCCTGCAGTCTAGATGCCTCCTTGTGGGTCCCCGAGTCAAGGTCATGAACAGAGAAAGGATGGGAAAGCAGGTGTGGTGTTTTTAGGGGAAGGCGTCCCACAGGAAGGCCTGTGAGCTGTAACTCCTCCCCGTCCCCCTCACAGCCCTTTGCCTGCACCTGGCTCTGAGGGCTCGGTGCTGAACCTAAAGCCTTTGGCTGGAGTTTTCTGGAAGAATTCCCGTTTTTGTCAGGCTCAGTTTCCTGCCAGCGAAATTGAAGAAGTTGCAGAGAGTGAAATAGATCACAGAGTGTTCTGCTCGGAGGCACTTCCCAAGTTTTATCCAGTGTAAGCCCCTTATTTGACAGATGAGGGATTTGCCCAGAGACCAGCCACCAGCAAGTGGCAGGCCCGTGGGCAGAACCCACAGGCCTGGGCGCCCAGATCTTTTCTCCGCAGACTCTTCCACATGGGCACCTGTGCCTCTGCCTCTCTGCTCAGAAGCGCCGGGAACAAGCGAGCGTTTCCCTGCCAGGCGTGTGCTTTTGAAAGGAGGAGAAAGAGAGAAGCAGATGCGGAGGTGCTAGCTTGAGTGGGCTGATGGTCTCTAGAACATCTGGACAGGCCCTAGTCCTCTTTGACTCCCGGCTCGGATGGCAGCGCTTGGGTCCTAGAGCTGGTCCTAGAGCACGCTTCCATGGCTCGTGACCCAGTCGCCACATTCATAGAAGCGGCCCCAGGCCTAAATCACTCCCTTTGAAATCCGGGAGAGGTTGGGCATCCGTTCCCACTTCTTTGGGGGCCCCCAGGCTTTGCCGTGGTCTCCTGTGCTGATTCAAATGGTGGCAGCCCCTGGGGTCAGCTCCTCTACAGGGGTACCAGCCGGAGGACTGTAGGGCAGCATGCCACCCTCGGGCCACACCAGGCATGGATTACTCTCTCTCCTAACAGTGTCCTTGGTCTCCTCCAACGGCAGCTCGCTCCTCCCTGCCTCCTTCAGTCAGGGCTGCCTTCCCGACATGGCCCCTGTTTACTGTGTCTTCATGGGCCTGGGTGCCTCCCAGTGAGGGACCTCTAACCTTCATGACCTCCCTTTGAAGGTTCCTGCAGTCTAGATGCCTCCTTGTGGGTCCCCGAGTCAAGGTCATGAACAGAGAAAGGATGGGAAAGCAGGTGTGGTGTTTTTAGGGGAAGGCGTCCCACAGGAAGGCCTGTGAGCTGTAACTCCTCCCCGTCCCCCTCACAGCCCTTTGCCTGCACCTGGCTCTGAGGGCTCGGTGCTGAACCTAAAGCCTTTGGCTGGAGTTTTCTGGAAGAATTCCCGTTTTTGTCAGGCTCAGTTTCCTGCCAGCGAAATTGAAGAAGTTGCAGAGAGTGAAATAGATCACAGAGTGTTCTGCTCGGAGGCACTTCCCAAGTTTTATCCAGTGTAAGCCCCTTATTTGACAGATGAGGGATTTGCCCAGAGACCAGCCACCAGCAAGTGGCAGGCCCGTGGGCAGAACCCACAGGCCTGGGCGCCCAGATCTTTTCTCCGCAGACTCTTCCACATGGGCACCTGTGCCTCTGCCTCTCTGCTCAGAAGCGCCGGGAACAAGCGAGCGTTTCCCTGCCAGGCGTGTGCTTTTGAAAGGAGGAGAAAGAGAGAAGCAGATGCGGAGGTGCTAGCTTGAGTGGGCTGATGGTCTCTAGAACATCTGGACAGGCCCTAGTCCTCTTTGACTCCCGGCTCGGATGGCAGCGCTTGGGTCCTAGAGCTGGTCCTAGAGCACGCTTCCATGGCTCGTGACCCAGTCGCCACATTCATAGAAGCGGCCCCCAGGGGTCAGAACTAGCAGCTGCAGCGGTGCCCAGGGGCTGGAGGTTGCCATAGAAACAGTGGGGGAGGGGAGAAGCAGAGATGGATCTAGGGAGAGGTTGGGCATTAGAGGTGTCTTGGTGGGAACAGGAACTTTCCTGAAGCTCTGCTGGAATTTAGTCGAAGGCTGGAGACTCGGCCATTTCCCAGCCAGGCAGGCTTCAGCGGGGGCCTCTGCCTGGGTCCAGGGGATTCCAGGGAAAGGGCGTCCCGCGGAGGAGCTGAGCCAGTCAGTCCCCATGGCAGTACAGCCCTGTGACCTGCCTGCAGGCTTGTGTGATTGTGGGTGTGTGTAGTCGTGTGTGTGATTGTGTTGTGTATGTGTCCATAATTGCACAGTGGTGCATGCTGTGTTACTGTGACGATGTGTGATTGTGGCGGGGAGTGTCGGGGGGGTGTACTCTGATCCCAACAGAAAGCAGTCTGAAAATTCCATCTGTGGGAGCCCCACGGGGCCATAACTGAAGGCGGAGCTGGGGGCGTCGTCTCTGGGACTCGGAGGACAAAGAGGGTCAAAGTCAAATCCACGATGATCCTCCCTCCTCCTGAGGAGACCCTCCTCTCCCCTCAGATGCCGGCAGAGCGTAAGGCTGGACTCAGAGCCAGTGGGTGGGGCTCCCCTCAGAGGAACGTGCTGGGTTGAGCCCCCAGACTCAGGGACAGAGGTGGGGATGGGAAGAAGGGCTGGGGTGCCAAGCCCTCCTGTCTGTCTGCTCCTTCAGCAGGGCTTCAGGAGAGGGACCTGGACGCAGAGGCAGCGGGCAGGCCGGGAAGGGCTCCCCGTCAGTGAGCCGGTGAATGAGTGCCTCGGACCTTCTTGTTTCTCAGAAGCGCAAGCGTTTCCCTGCCAGCGTGTGCTTTTGAAAGGAGGAGAAAGAGAGAAGCAGATGCGGAGGTGCTAGCTTGAGTGGGCTGATGGTCTCTAGAACATCTGGACAGGCCCTAGTCCTCTTTGACTCCCGGCTCGGATGGCAGCGCTTGGGTCCTAGAGCTGGTCCTAGAGCACGCTTCCATGGCTCGTGACCCAGTCGCCACATTCATAGAAGCGGCCCCCAGGGGTCAGAACTAGCAGCTGCAGCGGTGCCCAGGGGCTGGAGGTTGCCATAGAAACAGTGGGGGAGGGGAGAAGCAGAGATGGATCTAGGGAGAGGTTGGGCATTAGAGGTGTCTTGGTGGGAACAGGAACTTTCCTGAAGCTCTGCTGGAATTTAGTCGAAGGCTGGAGACTCGGCCATTTCCCAGCCAGGCAGGCTTCAGCGGGGGCCTCTGCCTGGGTCCAGGGGATTCCAGGGAAAGGGCGTCCCGCGGAGGAGCTGAGCCAGTCAGTCCCCATGGCAGTACAGCCCTGTGACCTGCCTGCAGGCTTGTGTGATTGTGGGTGTGTGTAGTCGTGTGTGTGTGATTGTGTTGTGTATGTGTCCATAATTGCACAGTGGTGCATGCTGTGTTACTGTGACGATGTGTGATTGTGGCGGGGAGTGTCGGGGGGGTGTACTCTGATCCCAACAGAAAGCAGTCTGAAAATTCCATCTGTGGGAGCCCCACGGGGCCATAACTGAAGGCGGAGCTGGGGGCGTCGTCTCTGGGACTCGGAGGACAAAGAGGGTCAAAGTCAAATCCACGATGATCCTCCCTCCTCCTGAGGAGACCCTCCTCTCCCCTCAGATGCCGGCAGAGCGTAAGGCTGGACTCAGAGCCAGTGGGTGGGGCTCCCCTCAGAGGAACGTGCTGGGTTGAGCCCCCAGACTCAGGGACAGAGGTGGGGATGGGAAGAAGGGCTGGGGTGCCAAGCCCTCCTGTCTGTCTGCTCCTTCAGCAGGGCTTCAGGAGAGGGACCTGGACGCAGAGGCAGCGGGCAGGCCGGGAAGGGCTCCCCGTCAGTGAGCCGGTGAATGAGTGCCTCGGACCTTCTTGTTTCTAGGAAGAGAACAGAGGGCCTTGCGCAGTCATATGCTGCCCTGGGGACGGAGCGCACCCCTAGCAGCACCCTCCGCACAGGGCAGTTGGCGTTTTCCTGGGGGCTGGGGGCTTCAGAGTACGGCAGAAGCCCGGTTGGTGACCAGTCCCTTTGCTGTGGTTTCAGCCTCGTGGGGATTTGCCCAGAGGCCGCGCGGCCCTGCAGGTGTGCTCCTGTTCCCAGGGCGTGGCCTTGGGAGCCGGAAGTGTCTGGAGCTGGAGAGGGTGCAGGTGCCCTCGGGAGCCATAAGGAAATGGGAGGAGATGAGGAGGCTCTGGTGGAAAACCTCGGGGCAGACAATGTCTTGGATTCGAGACCCACTTTTCGTCTTACAGATTAGATCCTGACGCCTGCGTCAGAGGAAGGGCCAGGAGCCCCCGCCTGGCCTCCACCTGGGGGTTTTGTGAGGTGGGGATGGATGGTGCGCGGAGAGCCTGTCCCTGGGGTGCTCCAGGGCAAACGGGCAGAGGAGGCAAGGGGCCTGCACGTGCTGGCGGGGTGAGGATGGATTTTCAGCGGCTTTCTGAGCTGATTGGAGAGGAAGTGAGCAGGGCATGCTGGAGGGCAGGGGTGAGGGTGTCAGAGGAGGAAGGAGGGCCCTCAGCGAAGACACAGCCCCGCTCAGGCCTGCCCTTCGGGGCCATGCTTCGGTCACCATGCAGAAGAAGGAGGCCAGTGACGTGTGGAGCAGAGGAGAGAAGGCAGCGTGACTTAGGGCACCCTCCAGGGATGCTCAGTGCTGAGTGCAGGGGAGCTCAGTCCCAGGACCTGCCGGCCACGAACAGGGGGCCCGTCCATCCTGAAATTTACCCGTACTTGAGGAGGTGAACAAATACGCAGATTCTCAGTATAACCACACATTACAGTAAGGACGGCTGGACCCCGGGGCTGGGAGGGGGATGGGAAGAAGGGCTGGGGTGCCAAGCCCTCCTGTCTGTCTGCTCCTTCAGCAGGGCTTCAGGAGAGGGACCTGGACGCAGAGGCAGCGGGCAGGCCGGGAAGGGCTCCCCGTCAGTGAGCCGGTGAATGAGTGCCTCGGACCTTCTTGTTTCTAGGAAGAGAACAGAGGGCCTTGCGCAGTCATATGCTGCCCTGGGGACGGAGCGCACCCCTAGCAGCACCCTCCGCACAGGGCAGTTGGCGTTTTCCTGGGGGCTGGGGGCTTCAGAGTACGGCAGAAGCCCGGTTGGTGACCAGTCCCTTTGCTGTGGTTTCAGCCTCGTGGGGATTTGCCCAGAGGCCGCGCGGCCCTGCAGGTGTGCTCCTGTTCCCAGGGCGTGGCCTTGGGAGCCGGAAGTGTCTGGAGCTGGAGAGGGTGCAGGTGCCCTCGGGAGCCATAAGGAAATGGGAGGAGATGAGGAGGCTCTGGTGGAAAACCTCGGGGCAGACAATGTCTTGGATTCGAGACCCACTTTTCGTCTTACAGATTAGATCCTGACGCCTGCGTCAGAGGAAGGGCCAGGAGCCCCCGCCTGGCCTCCACCTGGGGGTTTTGTGAGGTGGGGATGGATGGTGCGCGGAGAGCCTGTCCCTGGGGTGCTCCAGGGCAAACGGGCAGAGGAGGCAAGGGGCCTGCACGTGCTGGCGGGGTGAGGATGGATTTTCAGCGGCTTTCTGAGCTGATTGGAGAGGAAGTGAGCAGGGCATGCTGGAGGGCAGGGGTGAGGGTGTCAGAGGAGGAAGGAGGGCCCTCAGCGAAGACACAGCCCCGCTCAGGCCTGCCCTTCGGGGCCATGCTTCGGTCACCATGCAGAAGAAGGAGGCCAGTGACGTGTGGAGCAGAGGAGAGAAGGCAGCGTGACTTAGGGCACCCTCCAGGGATGCTCAGTGCTGAGTGCAGGGGAGCTCAGTCCCAGGACCTGCCGGCCACGAACAGGGGGCCCGTCCATCCTGAAATTTACCCGTACTTGAGGAGGTGAACAAATACGCAGATTCTCAGTATAACCACACATTACAGTAAGGCTCTGAAGAAAAATCAGATCGGGGATGGGTATGGAACGGTCAGAATTGTTGCTTAGAGAGGGTTGCAGGACCCTGAGAAACCTACTCCTTCTCCTTCAACAGGTGAGAATGTTTAAGGCAAAATAACTATAGAAGGACTTCCCTGGCGGTCCAGTGGGTAAGGACACCGCCTTGCAGTGCAAGGGGCGCCGGTTCGATCCCTGGCCTGGGAAGATCCCACGTGCCACGGAGCAGCTCGACTGATGTGTCCAATTACCAAGCCGGAGCTCTGGGGCGCATGCGCCCCGAGCCGGTGCTCTGCGACAACAGAGGCCACTGTGATGGGAGGCCCACACGGGCCAAAGAACAAAGACGGATGAAAATAGATAAACAAAAGACCAATAGAAGTGGCCCCGCCCGCTCCCCTCCCTCCCCAACCTGCCTCCCCCCAAGTAACTATAGAAGTTTTTATTAACAATGAGCCAATAAAAAGAGTGTCCTTGAAGAAAGGCAGGGTTTTTTTTTTTCCTGATACCTTCAGATAATCCAGCCGAGTTTGATGTCTGGGCTTTTGTCTTGACAGCCTACCTTGGGGCAGGAGAAGAACATATTCAGATTCCTACATTTTTTTTATCATGAAAGATGGCAAGTCTCCAAAAACCTTAGTCCAACCTCGAGTTTACAGAGGAAAAGCCTGAAGGCCAGGGGAGGGATCGTCTGCCCCGAGTTTCGGCCAGCGCCGTGGCTTTGCCCCAGGTCCTGTACAGGAGGACGGGTGGCTGTGCAGGGGGCAGTGGTGCCGGCGGAGAGGGCAAAGCCAGAGAGACGGTCCGCCAGAGCTCCATCGGGGCGACCCCCGCCCCGCAGACAGACGCCTGCTCCAGCTACGTGCACACTCGGAGGAGCGAACCGCCGTTTCCCAAGCACGGCAGAGCAGGCTTCCCTCGCGTCCACCCAGGGGCACCGTGGGCTCCCTCTACCCTCCCTCGCACCTGAGGCCTAACGTGTCAGACTCCCCAAGTCTCATCTCCAGATTTCATTAAAGAATGCACCCAACACCCCAGATACCTTGCGCGCCTGTATTTGCCAAGCCCTCTCATTTCACAAGCTGATCCAAAAGGCAATCAGGTTTGTCCAGCATGATTTGTTCTTTAATAAAGAAACCCTGCGATCTCACAGCTGATCTTTGCCCAGGGCGCAGGCTGCAACCAGCCCTGGAGTTGTGTTCAGTAAGTATCCACCAGGGACCTCGCCCGCCTGGCGGCTGCAGAGCCCGCCAAGGCTTTGTAAAGACGACGTTGGTTATGTAAAGAGGAGACAGCCGTCTGGAGTGGGACCTCATGGTACCGTGACAGATGAGTTTAGTAAAGATGTAGGAGACCCATTTCTTACTTTCACCGGATATTAAGCTCCCAGCAATGGGTCATGCCGGTGGTGAAGCCAAGTGATGCACCCGGACATCCTTAAAGCAAGCATTCCATTGCAGACTATACATTACTGGGTTTCATCCTTTGGAGAGAAGAAGATGCAGTTGCAAGTTGCTTTCTGCAGTAACTTGAGTGGATTCACTGGGGTTTGTCTCACCCTGCCCCTGTATCTGTTCTGCCTGGATCCCATTTGGAACTGGTCTCTCTGTCGTGTTTCTTCTTCAGACAGAATGACACCTGTGTGTCCTTCCCTAGCGTTCCCCGTCTTCAGTCTCTCTACGATGCCTGAACGTGGTAACTCCTGATGTTAAGACTTTTGTCCCCTCATGAGTGATCCCTGGCTTCGGTTATGTGGTTGTGCTCTCAAGCGTCATCAGTAATTTACAGAGTGGTTTGTCAATAACGTTTGTTTTCCATTGAATCAGGCGGTATGGATGCTCACCACAGATGCACTTGCTCTATCCTGGATTAGCAGGATGACTTCCTGAATTCACTTTACAAACAGTGCTTCTCTCTTCTGCCATGCTTCCCTTGCAGAGAGATTCCAGTGGTCTGTCCTGGTTTTGGAGTTCCCATCCCCATTTCCAAATCTGGTAGAGAAATGTCAGGAAAAGGGGTTTGTTGGTTGGTTCACTCAGACACATCGCCCCCCTGAGGCCTAACGTGTCAGACTCCCAAGTCTCATCTCCAGATTTCATTAAAGAATGCACCCAACACCCCAGATACCTTGCGCGCCTGTATTTGCCAAGCCCTCTCATTTCACAAGCTGATCCAAAAGGCAATCAGGTTTGTCCAGCATGATTTGTTCTTTAATAAAGAAACCCTGCGATCTCACAGCTGATCTTTGCCCAGGGCGCAGGCTGCAACCAGCCCTGGAGTTGTGTTCAGTAAGTATCCACCAGGGACCTCGCCCGCCTGGCGGCTGCAGAGCCCGCCAAGGCTTTGTAAAGACGACGTTGGTTATGTAAAGAGGAGACAGCCGTCTGGAGTGGGACCTCATGGTACCGTGACAGATGAGTTTAGTAAAGATGTAGGAGACCCATTTCTTACTTTCACCGGATATTAAGCTCCCAGCAATGGGTCATGCCGGTGGTGAAGCCAAGTGATGCCCCCGGACATCCTTAAAGCAAGCATTCCATTGCAGACTATACATTACTGGGTTTCATCCTTTGGAGAGAAGAAGATGCAGTTGCAAGTTGCTTTCTGCAGTAACTTGAGTGGATTCACTGGGGTTTGTCTCACCCTGCCCCTGTATCTGTTCTGCCTGGATCCCATTTGGAACTGGTCTCTCTGTCGTGTTTCTTCTTCAGACAGAATGACACCTGTGTGTCCTTCCCTAGCGTTCCCCGTCTTCAGTCTCTCTACGATGCCTGAACGTGGTAACTCCTGATGTTAAGACTTTTGTCCCCTCATGAGTGATCCCTGGCTTCGGTTATGTGGTTGTGCTCTCAAGCGTCATCAGTAATTTACAGAGTGGTTTGTCAATAACGTTTGTTTTCCATTGAATCAGGCGGTATGGATGCTCACCACAGATGCACTTGCTCTATCCTGGATTAGCAGGATGACTTCCTGAATTCACTTTACAAACAGTGCTTCTCTCTTCTGCCATGCTTCCCTTGCAGAGAGATTCCAGTGGTCTGTCCTGGTTTTGGAGTTCCCATCCCCATTTCCAAATCTGGTAGAGAAATGTCAGGAAAAGGGGTTTGTTGGTTGGTTCACTCAGACACATCGAGGCGTTGTCTTTGTCCGCACGGCCAACGTGGGGCTCCAGCATCAGAGGGCCAACATGTACGAGGGGGACCGTAGAGAGAGGAGGCAGGTCCACCACCTTTCAGACTTCCAGCTAAAAGCGGCACATGGTCATCTTGTCAGCAGCCTTGGATAAGACCGTGGGTGCATAGCCACACCTAACGGCAAGGGAGTCTGGGGGAGGGAGTGCATCTTCCCACCTGTGCCTCAGCCTGTAGGACTCTCCCTCCCCCTCCACCGCTCTCCACCCTCCAGACCCCCCAGGGACGATGAGGAAGATGGGTCGTAATGGACAGCTAGTGGTCTCCATCAGGCAGGCTATTTGCAGAAAGTCCATGCCTTTGTGAAGTTTCCCTTGACTTCAGGAGGCCTGGGCAGCTGGGTTCGGGGAACAGGAAGAAATTCTGGATGGCTGGAGCATGGGGAGAAGGGAGGAACATGAGGTCAGAGGGATCATCAGATCGCTTCGTGGAGGACCAGGGGAAGGCCCTGGGGTTTACCCTAATGGGGAAGCTCATGGCAGATCGAGAGCAAGGAAGGGACATGGTCTCATTTATGCTTTAAAAGGATCCCTTCCGGCTGCTCCATGGAGAGGTAAGGGGAAAAAGTATTTTCTTGGGAATCTTTGCATTTATGTGTATGGGATTTGGTTCCTGGTTTTCTTGTGAGCACCTGATAGTGTCGTCAGGTTTTGGAGTCTTGACTATCCTAGTAAAAGGCATCGTAATGCATTGTTTTACAAATCCATTGTTGTACGCTATTCGTCAAATGCATGGGACTGCATTTCATGAAACCGTTATGTGGTTGTGCTCTCAAGCGTCATCAGTAATTTACAGAGTGGTTTGTCAATAACGTTTGTTTTCCATTGAATCAGGCGGTATGGATGCTCACCACAGATGCACTTGCTCTATCCTGGATTAGCAGGATGACTTCCTGAATTCACTTTACAAACAGTGCTTCTCTCTTCTGCCATGCTTCCCTTGCAGAGAGATTCCAGTGGTCTGTCCTGGTTTTGGAGTTCCCATCCCCATTTCCAAATCTGGTAGAGAAATGTCAGGAAAAGGGGTTTGTTGGTTGGTTCACTCAGACACATCGAGGCGTTGTCTTTGTCCGCACGCCAACGTGGGTCTCCAGCATCAGAGGGCCAACATGTACGAGGGGGACCGTAGAGAGAGGAGGCAGGTCCACCACCTTTCAGACTTCCAGCTAAAAGCGGCACATGGTCATCTTGTCAGCAGCCTTGGATAAGACCGTGGGTGCATAGCCACACCTAACGGCAAGGGAGTCTGGGGGAGGGAGTGCATCTTCCCACCTGTGCCTCAGCCTGTAGGACTCTCCCTCCCCCTCCACCGCCTCCACCCTCCAGACCCCCAGGGACGATGAGGAAGATGGGTCGTAATGGACAGCTAGTGGTCTCCATCAGGCAGGCTATTTGCAGAAAGTCCATGCCTTTGTGAAGTTTCCCTTGACTTCAGGAGGCCTGGGCAGCTGGGTTCGGGGAACAGGAAGAAATTCTGGATGGCTGGAGCATGGGGAGAAGGGAGGAACATGAGGTCAGAGGGATCATCAGATCGCTTCGTGGAGGACCAGGGGAAGGCCCTGGGGTTTACCCTAATGGGGAAGCTCATGGCAGATCGAGAGCAAGGAAGGGACATGGTCTCATTTATGCTTTAAAAGGATCCCTTCCGGCTGCTCCATGGAGAGGTAAGGGAAAATGTATTTTCTTGGGAATCTTTGCATTTATGTGTATGGGATTTGGTTCCTGGTTTTCTTGTGAGCACCTGATAGTGTCGTCAGGTTTTGGAGTCTTGACTATCCTAGTAAAAGGCATCGTAATGCATTGTTTTACAAATCCATTGTTGTACGCTATTCGTCAAATGCATGGGACTGCTAACCTCCTTTTTTCTATTGTGAGAATAATTTGGTTATTATTATTAAGACATAAGTATGAAACCTTAGTTTCAAAGCCTCATTTTAGGGGGAGCAAAATTGGAAACAGTTCATTAGTTAATAGCCTGTTTGAGTTGTGTTTTGTTTTCTCCTTAAATTAAAATTTAAAAAAATTAAATAGACCATCCATTTTATTGACTTACTGTTCAAGTATATAACTTTCATGAATTTTAATCTTAAGATTTTAATATTATAGTTTTATATCTATATATTATATTCACATTTTTATTTTATATCCCCCTCATTGGTCTGTATATATTTTGTTGATGAAATGTGCCAGTTTTATTGATAATTTGTTTATAGAATCATGTGCTTAAGACTTCTTTATTATTTATACTTTTTATGATTTCTAATTTCATTAATTGCTGCTTTTATCTGTGTATCCTTTTCTCTCACTTTCCAAGTTTTATTTTCTAACAGATTGAGAGCTTAGTTAATTTGCTAACTTTTTGCTTAATGATGAAATTATACAAAGCTATGAAGTTCCTTTTTTATTACAGCTTTTGCCATATTCCATAGTTTTTGCTATGTATTATTTTCATTGTCATGATTTTTACATAGTCTATAATTATAATTTGATTATCTCTTTAACCTTAAATAACTTTTTAGATTATTTCTCTGAAAATACTTGCTGCTGTTTTGAAAGTGCATACAGTTTACAAATGGATCAATTAAACAGCAAAGCCCATCCCAGTCTCATTTTCTACCGCTGTCTCAGTCCTAAAGGATAACTACTTTTACCAGTTGGGCATGCAACTAAGTAGAGCTTGTCCAAAAATGGAAAACAATATACTACAAACATACACAGCTTGTCAAAATGAAATAGTATCCATGTCCTCTGAATTTATTTATTCAACAGTGGTATCTGTATGTCCTTCTTTTTAAATGGCTATTTTATAACATGGACTAAGTTTATTTAATCATTCCCTTACTGGTGGGCACGTAAATGTTTGGATTATCTGTTTTTTCCATTAATTTTTTTCTTTGTGTATTTGCACAACTATTTCTGTGGAAATTCTAGATCAAAATTATGCCCATTTTCCCTTTTTATATATAAAAGCATTGGTGTGCTCGGTAAACTGGATGTCAGGAAAACCAAATATGCTAGGAAAAAACCAATCTGATTTATAGCATTTGCTGATTTCTGTGGTGTAAACACTGCCACCGTGGACCAACAGCCTGCAGCTATTCTCCAGAAAGTCCTGAATATTTAACTATGGACTCTTGTGAGTTGGTATAAGCCAGTTCAAACCGCTTCCAACATAAGACTGACTGGGAAAAGCCAAATTGCCTTCAGAATTATTGAGTTTACAGTCATGCAATGTGTAATTCTTTTCTCTACAACTTTTAATAGCCCTGAATATTAAGAATCTTCCTTTTATTTTTTACAATCTGATAGATTAAAGTATTGTCCTTCAGTTTTGTTAGTTTGCATCTCTTTTTTTTTTTTTTTACATTAAATGCCTTTATTTCTTCTATGAATCATCTATTTATATTATTTACTTTGCTGTTTCTTCATTCAAAAGCATGTTAATTGGCCACCTCTGTATACTGTGCATTGCTCCAGCTGCTGGGAATACAGCAGTAAACAGGCAGATTGTTCTTTGCACTAGCGAAGTTTATGTTCCTGGGAACAGAGCAGATAAAATTATTGCAAAGTGAAAACAAACTATGAAATTAACAACCTGAGTGCCAAGCTGGAAAATAAAAAAACTGTCTCTTTAGATAGAACATTTGTGGGGCTCTATGCCAAAAATGTGAACAGCCAGGCAAATGGTGTGAGTTCCCATCCCAGTCTCATTTTCTACCGCTGTCTCAGTCCTAAAGGATAACTACTTTTACCAGTTGGGCATGCAACTAAGTAGAGCTTGTCCAAAAATGGAAAACAATATACTACAAACATACACAGCTTGTCAAAATGAAATAGTATCCATGTCCTCTGAATTTATTTATTCAACAGTGGTATCTGTATGTCCTTCTTTTTAAATGGCTATTTTATAACATGGACTAAGTTTATTTAATCATTCCCTTACTGGTGGGCACGTAAATGTTTGGATTATCTGTTTTTTCCATTAATTTTTTTCTTTGTGTATTTGCACAACTATTTCTGTGGAAATTCTAGATCAAAATTATGCCCATTTTCCCTTTTTATATATAAAAGCATTGGTGTGCTCGGTAAACTGGATGTCAGGAAAACCAAATATGCTAGGAAAACCAATCTGATTTATAGCATTTGCTGATTTCTGTGGTGTAAACACTGCCACCGTGGACCAACAGCCTGCAGCTATTCTCCAGAAAGTCCTGAATATTTAACTATGGACTCTTGTGAGTTGGTATAAGCCAGTTCAAACCGCTTCCAACATAAGACTGACTGGGAAAAGCCAAATTGCCTTCAGAATTATTGAGTTTACAGTCATGCAATGTGTAATTCTTTTCTCTACAACTTTTAATAGCCCTGAATATTAAGAATCTTCCTTTTATTTTTTACAATCTGATAGATTAAAGTATTGTCCTTCAGTTTTGTTAGTTTGCATCTCTTTTTTTTTTTTTTTACATTAAATGCCTTTATTTCTTCTATGAATCATCTATTTATATTATTTACTTTGCTGTTTCTTCATTCAAAAGCATGTTAATTGGCCACCTCTGTATACTGTGCATTGCTCCAGCTGCTGGGAATACAGCAGTAAACAGGCAGATTGTTCTTTGCACTAGCGAAGTTTATGTTCCTGGGAACAGAGCAGATAAAATTATTGCAAAGTGAAAACAAACTATGAAATTAACAACCTGAGTGCCAAGCTGGAAAATAAAAAAACTGTCTCTTTAGATAGAACATTTGTGGGGGGCTCTCTGAGGTGGGTAGCATTTATACCAAGACCTATGTGTGTGAAGGAGCAAGCCAGGCAAATGGTGTGAGTTCAGTATGGAGGTTGCCGGCAGTGTTGAGGATTCAGGAAGAGTTGGGAAGAAACTCTGAGCAGCCAGAGACTGGTGATTAAGGACGTGAGGTGAAGGAGGTGAAATGGCAGAAATAGGGAAGGATCAGCTCCCTCAGGACCCTGCAGACCACAGAGAGGGATAGGATTTTATTCTAAGTCAGTGATTATTTACTGAAACATGCTGAGAGTTGATGCAATCCTCTTGAGAATAAAAACACAAAACTCTGTTTTACTGCTGTATAGAGAAAATATTATCAGGAAGTAAGAGAAGAATCTGGGAGCCAGTGAAGAGGCTGTTTGTCCTGCATCCTAGGGAAAGTGTTCCATACCAGAATCATCAGGCTCAAGCAAACTATAGGAGGCGCTATTCAGACTGCGTTCTCTGGGCCGCTGCTGGCCCTGTAGGTTGAAATGATCCATTGCTTTTCCCTTATTGATTGTTAGATGTCTTTCAAATAATAGATGCACTTTGGTTACTATGTATGTTGCAAATATTTTTTCACAGTTGGTAATAACCTATTTCAAAGTATCAAAGTTTTAATTTTTTATGAAGTCAGATTTGTTGATCTTTTCCTTTATTGCTTCAGAGCCTCCTTGTAGCATTTAGGAGTATCTTTCCTTTTGCAGTTTTGCAAAACATGTTTTCATGTTCCTTTCAGTATTTAGATTGAAAAAATGCATGGATTTTGAAGTGGTAATTTCTTTGGTATATAAATACTGTAGGAAACTTTTATTTTTCCTGTGTACCTTTACTTCATTCCATGCTACTTTTTAAGTTGAAGTACTGCAGTATATTTTGATATCTGGAGGTACAAATATCATCCTCTCATATTCTTTAACAGAATGTTAATGGCTGTTCATATGCATTCCCTTATCTATGTGACATTGAGAATCAGGTTCTATTTTCAAAGAATGAGATTTTAGTCCTGAATGGAATTTATGTTTTAATCTGGGGAGAAGTAACATTTTCAATGACTTTAGTTTTTCTATCTAGTCATATGGTGTCTGTTTAGTTATCCAAACTTCCCTTATTTTATTTCCTCTAGCAAAGTTTTCATAGTTTTTTTTTTTTTTTTTTTTTGGTGTGGGGGGGATTGGGGAAGGAGGGACGTGGGCGGGCCACTTCTATTGGTCTTTCATTTATCTATTTTTCATCCATCTTTGTTCTTTGGCCCATGTGGGCCTCCCATCGCCGTGGCTTCTGTTGTTGCAGAGCACCGGCTCTGGGCGCATGCGCTCCAGAGCTCCGGCTCGGTAATTAGACACATGGGTCCAGCCGCTCCACAGCATGTGGGATCTTCTCAGGCCAGGGATCGAACCGGCGCCCCTTGCACTGCAAGGTGGTGTCCTTACCCACTGGACCACCAGGGAAGCCCTTCATAGTTTTTAATCATAGAGTTCTGGTAGTTTTCTTGTGATTACATTGCAATGTATTTTATTATTGTTATTATTAAATAGGTGTCATTCACTTTCATTTGTTTTACCAGTGTATAAGAAAGTTGTTTATTTTTGTGTGCTTTTTTTTTTTGTTTTTCTGTGTCCTCTATCTGGCCATTTTATTGAATATTCTTACTAGCTTTAATAGTGGTTCAGTTAATTGCCTTAAATTTTATAAGTAAATGATTATATCATCTACAAGCAATGACAGTTGTACCTGTTCGAATTCAGTGTTTGTTTTTCTTACCTCCCCCACTGCCTTAGCACATTGATTATAACCTCTTTAAATGGATAAATAGTTACAGTGGAAATAAGCACTCTTATAGAAATATCTTTTGGGACTCAATTTAAATCTTTGTTTTTCGAGTTAACAAAAAATGACTATTTTAAACACAGATTTTTGTTTTTAATGACATTTTTCTGCACTTAGAGTAACAATCATGTGCCTTGTCTTTCCTATAATGTTGAACATTTTATAATATTTAAATTTTGCATTGTTGCCCTTTCCCTGTATTCTTGGAATAAATTCACCTTGGCCATGATGCTTTATTATATTATTACACTGAGATTTAGTTTGCTAACATTTTATTTAGATTTTTTGCATTAAAATTTATAATGAGGTTGGTTTAGAGCTTTCATTTTTTCTAGCATCTGTATTTGGTTTTGGTATGAGAAGCCAAGCGGAATCTGGAACCTCTCATATTTATTACAAGGCATTTATCATTCAGACACAAATAATTCCTGAAAAAAAATTTTAATCCTCTTTCTCTGTTCTGATGTGGTTTAAATAACAGGGAAATTTCATCTCATTTAAAAGTTTGACCAAACTCAGTCATAAAGTAATCTAGGCATGGTGAATTCTGAGGCAGCTATCTTTTTGGGTAGCTGTTCATTATCTTCTGTAGATATCTGGAGCCAAGTTTGTGTGTTTTATCTAATTCTTCGAACTTACTGATATAAAGTATGTTTAAAAATCAATGGTAAAGTTTTCACAGTACCTTTTATTACTTTTCCTTTATCATTCTTGATGTTGTATGGATTTTTGTGAGTTTACTCTCTCCAAGTAAGGCTTGATTTTAGAACATTTTGTTTATTGGACTTTTCAATAAATGGGGTTTGGGTTTGTCAGGTCTGCTTTTTTTTTTTGCATTCAGTTAGTTTCTCCTTGGAGTGTCCCTGATGGCTCAGAGTTGAAGAACCTGCCTGCCAGTGCAGGAGACCTGGGTTTGATCCCTCGATTGGGAAGATTCTTGGAGAAGGGCATGGCAACACACTCCGGTATTCTTGCCTGGAGAATTCCACGGACAGAGGAGCCTGGTGGGCTACAGTCCGTGGGGTAGCAAAGAGTCAAACATGACTGAACAGCTAACATTTCACTTTTTCCTTGTGTTTGCATCAATACCATCCTCTTTTCTTTAGGCTTATTCAGTTTTCTTTGTTCTTGTTTTCTTACAAATGCATTTAAGGGTATCACTTTTCCTTGGAATAAAACTTTGACCACATCTAATTTTTTTTTTAATACCATAGTTTTAAAAGTTATTTTCTAAAGAATGTGTACTTGTCTGTTTTTCACGTTTTTTACAGTGGAAGTTATTGAGAAGAATTTCATGTTTGCATTTAAAAGTATTTCAGATCATTACAGTTTTAGCCATTGCTCATTTGTTAATACGTGATTCTGATTCAAAGGTAAGCCTCTTTTATGATTTTTACTTTAAGAGGTTTATCTAGCTTTTCTTGGTAGCTTAGTGATTGAATTCTCTGAATCCTTTATGGGTATTTGGGAAAAATGTATTTTATTTTTGTTTGGCTAGTCATCTGTATCTGTAAGTTTTGTCATATATACTGTATATATCCAATGTACTATTTTCTGCTTATATTTTAAAAGCCCTAGTGAACTTTCACTGTGATTGTGGTTTTATCAGACTCTTTTAGTTCTTTCAGTTTTGCTTTAAATATTTTTCGAGTGTATTTTCTTTTATTAAAAAAAAAATCATGCTGACTCATTTCTTTGAAAAAAAAAAGAAAGTGAAAATGTTAGTCGCTCAGTTGTGTCTGATTCTTTATGACCCCATGGACTGTAGCTGCCAAGCAGCTCTTCCATGGGATTCTCTGGGCAAGAAGACTGGAGTGGGTGGCCATTCCCTTCTTCAGGGGATCTTCCTGACCCAGGGATCGAACCCAGGTCTCCTGCATTGCAGGCGGATTCTTTAGTGTCTGAGCCATTTACCAAAACATAGTATTCCCTTTTATTCTTTTTGCTGATTTTTATTTTTGGCTTTGTATTATCTCTTTTCTGATATACTATTTCTAGTCCTGATTTCTTATTAAAATAAGATTATTATTTATTTTTGTTAAGTTCTTTATTTTATGCCCCCTCTGTATCTTTTTGTTTATAGAATATATATGTGCATATGGATATATATAGATAGATATAGTTTGTTTTGACATCTTAGGAATCTTTGAAAAAAATTGAATGAATTTAATGACCACAATATAAATGATTATTTAGATTTTCCTTTATTTTCACTGGTCTCTTTGCTAGCACAACTTCTTTTCTTGTTTTGTTTTCTGTTTTGGCAGTGTGTCCCTTCCTTGTAAAAAAGTAGGTTGAGAATTTGAGTGACGAATGTGTGAATGTTTTGTTTCTATGTATTTTACCACCCCAGCTTTTAATGTGTTTTAATTTAAAAAGTTTGTTTTCACTTTTTGTGGTGGAAAGTCCCAAACATACCCACGTGCATGGAGAGTATTATGCTGAGCCCTTCGTGCGTGTCTCCCTGCTGCTCTTCCTTCACCCTACCTGCCCTCACTCCTGCTTACACGCCCCCTGGATTATTTGGAAGTAAGTCCCAGAGATCATTTCATCCACAAACAATAAACATCTTAGCATGTATTTCTGAAAGGTAATAAGATAGCGACCCTCTTGGAAATAGCCATAATGACATTATCATACTAAAACATTTAACATAGCGTCCTGAATGCATTCATATTAGATTCAGGTTATTTGAGCTCCGACACTCTGACGTCCTTGTTTTCTCACACCCGCTCTGCAGGTGCAAATATCCTAAGCACTCTGTAAACTACCTTGACTTTTGCTTTCTGGAAACTTGCATTCTTTAATTTTTATTCTTAGGACTCACATCCTTCATGCCTTTATTTTCTTTTTCTTTTTTAAAAATTTTGGCCTCTTTTATTGGTGTTTTATTTATTCATTTTCATTCATCTTTGTTCTTTGGCCTGTGTGGGCCTCCCATTACAGTGGCCTCTCTCCCTGCAGAACACTGGCTTTGGGCGCCGAGCCAGCCAAAGCGCTGGCTCCTAATTGGACGCACTGGTCCAGCTGCTCCACGGCATGTGAGATCTTCTTGGGCCAGGGATTGAACCGGTGCCCCTTGCACTGCAAGGCAGACTCTTTACCCAGTGGACCACCAGGGAAGCCCCATGCCTCTATTTTCTGAGCTCTGACCACATTGGCCTTCTTTCGGTCCCTTAACCTGCCATGTCCCAGGGCCTTTGCACAAGTTGTTCCCTCTTCTTAGAATGTTGTTCTTCACACACACATCCTGCCCATGTGTTTGTCATGTAGCCCAGAACTCGGCAACATGGCTGCTCCTAACTGCACATCAGGCTGGGACTGTGAATGCTGAGATTTCCCAGCTTCTTTAGGACAGGCAGCAAAATCAGAAAGGGAATGAGAATGGACTCTGGACTGGCAATCATGAAAATCGGTAGGGATTTGATATTTCACAAAGTGGATCTTTCTCCTTTAACTTTCAGCCTGGCTATGATTTTACCTTTATTGTCACCCCCAAAAAAATTTTTTTTTCACTTTTGTGGTGGAAAGTCCCAAACATACCCACGTGCATGGAGAGTATTATGCTGAGCCCTTCGTGCGTGTCTCCTGCTGCTCTTCCTTCACCCTACCTGCCCTCACTCCTGCTTACACGCCCCCTGGATTATTTGGAAGTAAGTCCCAGAGATCATTTCATCCACAAACAATAAACATCTTAGCATGTATTTCTGAAAGGTAATAAGATAGCGACCCTCTTGGAAATAGCCATAATGACATTATCATACTAAAACATTTAACATAGCGTCCTGAATGCATTCATATTAGATTCAGGTTATTTGAGCTCCGACACTCTGACGTCCTTGTTTTCTCACACCCGCTCTGCAGGTGCAAATATCCTAAGCACTCTGTAAACTACCTTGACTTTTGCTTTCTGGAAACTTGCATTCTTTAATTTTTATTCTTAGGACTCACATCCTTCATGCCTTTATTTTCTTTTTCTTTTTTAAAAATTTTGGCCTCTTTTATTGGTGTTTTATTTATTCATTTTCATTCATCTTTGTTCTTTGGCCTGTGTGGGCCTCCCATTACAGTGGCCTCTCTCCCTGCAGAACACTGGCTTTGGGCGCCGAGCCAGCCAAAGCGCTGGCTCCTAATTGGACGCACTGGTCCAGCTGCTCCACGGCATGTGAGATCTTCTTGGGCCAGGGATTGAACCGGTGCCCCTTGCACTGCAAGGCAGACTCTTTACCCAGTGGACCACCAGGGAAGCCCCATGCCTCTATTTTCTGAGCTCTGACCACATTGGCCTTCTTTCGGTCCCTTAACCTGCCATGTCCCAGGGCCTTTGCACAAGTTGTTCCCTCTTCTTAGAATGTTGTTCTTCACACACACATCCTGCCCATGTGTTTGTCATGTAGCCCAGAACTCGGCAACATGGCTGCTCCTAACTGCACATCAGGCTGGGACTGTGAATGCTGAGATTTCCCAGCTTCTTTAGGACAGGCAGCAAAATCAGAAAGGGAATGAGAATGGACTCTGGACTGGCAATCATGAAAATCGGTAGGGATTTGATATTTCACAAAGTGGATCTTTCTCCTTTAACTTTCAGCCTGGCTATGATTTTACCTTTATAGGGCAACCAGCACAAACAGCGTGAGTCTGTAGCTGGTCTGACCAGCTCTGACTTTTAATTGCAGTATTTGCTCATATTTAGTGTAATTATTTATATACTTAAGTTTAAATCTTCTATCTTGTTGATGGTTTTTTATCTGCCTCTCCTGGCTTCTGGTTTTTATTTGTTTGTTTGTTTGTTTTGCTGTTTCTCTTTTCCTGTCTCTTTTTAGGTTAATCAAGTTTTTGTTTTGCTCTTTGCAAGGGCTTTATTTTCTTTGATAGTCTTTACAGAGCTACATCTTCAAATAATATTTTTTTTTTACGTTTGTGGTTCCTGCAATGATTTCAGTTTTACTAGAATTGAAAACCCAACTGTGATTAATTAACTTGCAATAAGTCATTCTCTCCTTGGCAATACTAGTCCTGTATATACGATACCCTGGGGAGAATATACCGTGGTTATAAATGGGCTGATTCGAACATAAAATGATGTGTTTCTATTAGAATGTTTTCATCAGATATCTTACCTGCAGATTTTTAGTCTCAGTAAAAAGGTGGAATTACATTTATTTTTTTAAAAGGCAAATTGGGCAGGGGCATGGTATCAGTAGGCTGCTTATTTTAGAGATTAAAGTTGAGGTTTATCTTTAGCTTTTCAGGAACATTTGAAGGTTTGAGGGAGAAAGAGTTAGACCAGAAGAGAGAAATGACTCACTGACATTATTGTTTTTGAAAAAATGTTTTCAGGTCAGGTTGACCAGTCTTCTCCCCACTATGCCCACAGGAGCAAATGTTGCACAAGTCCTTTATCGAGAAAGTTCACAAAGGAACTTGGAATTCCATTCTGTTCCTTAATCTGTCACTGAGAACAGGGTGAGTTCTTTAAAATGCACAGAGTTCTAATTTTATCTAAACTTCATTAGCTTGTCTTAAAATAATTCCCAAGCCAAAGAATAATAGAAAGCTGGCACTCCTCACATCCAGCCACCTTTATTTTACTAATGAGGCTTCGAGAGGACCCTCAAGGTCATCATGCTCTTTAATGGCCAAGCTGGGGCTTGAACTTGCAGTCTTTGCTCTCTCCCTTTCAGGGTGACACGGTGCAGACACCAAACATCTATCCTCTTCAGTCTTCCCTTTCTTCATATTCCTGGGGGTTCAGCCTGGATTTGGTTCCCTGATGCACAGTCCTGGCTTTACCTGGGCCTCGCGTGTATGTTCTTTTTTATTTGGAGGATTAATCGCTTTACAGTGTTGTGTTGGTGTCTGCCATACCACAGCGTGAAGCAGCCATAAGTATACGTGTGGACCTTCCCTCTAGTGCCTCCCCCCGACGACTGCCCCTTCCCCTCTAGGATGTCACCGAGCACCAGGGTGAGCTCTGTGTGTCGTAAAGCACTTCCTCCTAGCTGTTTTTCACATCGTCGTCTGTATAGGTCAGTGCTTCTCCCTCTATCGGTCCCACTGTCTCCTTCTTGCCCACAGGTCTGCTGTCTGTGTCTGCGCTCTGCTCCTGCCCCGGTTTCCTTTTTCCCTGGGAATGCATTCTCTCCTTGGCAATACTAGTCCTTTGGGGTATATTAAATGGGCTGATTCGAACATAAAATGATGTGTTTCTATTAGAATGTTTTCATCAGATATCTTACCTGCAGATTTTTAGTCTCAGTAAAAAGGTGGAATTACATTTATTTTTTTAAAAGGCAAATTGGGCAGGGGCATGGTATCAGTAGGCTGCTTATTTTAGAGATTAAAGTTGAGGTTTATCTTTAGCTTTTCAGGAACATTTGAAGGTTTGAGGGAGAAAGAGTTAGACCAGAAGAGAGAAATGACTCACTGACATTATTGTTTTTGAAAAAATGTTTTCAGGTCAGGTTGACCAGTCTTCTCCCCACTATGCCCACAGGAGCAAATGTTGCACAAGTCCTTTATCGAGAAAGTTCACAAAGGAACTTGGAATTCCATTCTGTTCCTTAATCTGTCACTGAGAACAGGGTGAGTTCTTTAAAATGCACAGAGTTCTAATTTTATCTAAACTTCATTAGCTTGTCTTAAAATAATTCCCAAGCCAAAGAATAATAGAAAGCTGGCACTCCTCACATCCAGCCACCTTTATTTTACTAATGAGGCTTCGAGAGGACCCTCAAGGTCATCATGCTCTTTAATGGCCAAGCTGGGGCTTGAACTTGCAGTCTTTGCTCTCTCCCTTTCAGGGTGACACGGTGCAGACACCAAACATCTATCCTCTTCAGTCTTCCCTTTCTTCATATTCCTGGGGGTTCAGCCTGGATTTGGTTCCCTGATGCACAGTCCTGGCTTTACCTGGGCCTCGCGTGTATGTTTCTTTTTTATTTGGAGGATTAATCGCTTTACAGTGTTGTGTTGGTGTCTGCCATACCACAGCGTGAAGCAGCCATAAGTATACGTGTGGACCTTCCCTCTAGTGCCTCCCCCCGACGACTGCCCCTTCCCCTCTAGGATGTCACCGAGCACCAGGGTGAGCTCTGTGTGTCGTAAAGCACTTCCTCCTAGCTGTTTTTCACATCGTCGTCTGTATAGGTCAGTGCTTCTCCCTCTATCGGTCCCACTGTCTCCTTCTTGCCCACAGGTCTGCTGTCTGTGTCTGCGTCTCTGCTCCTGCCCCGCACAGAGGTTCATCGGAATCATTTTTCTAGATTCCATATATATGCGTTAATATATGATATTTTTTGTTTTTCTCTTCCTGACTTCCTTCACTCTGCTTGACAGACTCTCGGTTCATCTGCCTCACTAGAACTGACTCAAATGTGTTCCTTTTTATGGCTGATTAATATTCCATTGTGTATATTTACCTCAACTTCGTGGATGGACATCTAGGCTGCTTCCATGTCCTAGCTATTGTAAATAATGCGGCTTCGAATATTAGGGTACACGTGTCTTTTTCAGACATGGCCTTCTCAGGGTGTGTACCTAATAGTGTGATCGCTGGGTCATAGGGCAGTTTAGTTCCTAGTTTTTTCAGGAATCTCCCTGCTGTTCTCCACCCTGGCTGGATCCATTTACATGCCCACCAGCAGTGCCGGAGGGTTCCCTTTTCTCCACACCCTCTCCAGCATTTATTGTTTGTAGATATTTTTGATGATGGCCATTCTGACAGGTTTCACCTACATTTTTAAACAGCTTTATTGAGATACAATTTATATACTCTACAAGTATCCATTTTTCATTTACCTTTTATTGCCTCCTGAAATCTGGATCTCAGATCCCAGAACATCAAAGAGGGAAGGAAGTCTGTTTCCAGTAAGAAGGTTGAGGGTGTGACCTTTCACCTCAAGGTGTTTACCCAGAAGTCGATGATGCCCTCCTGTTTCCTGAAAACGACAACCCCCAAGGCCCGTATTTCTAGGTTTCTGGCCCTAGATCTCTTGGAAATCTTTCCCCGCCCATCTGTAGCTCTTCTCAGCTTTGCTGCTGTGTTCGTCATCTTCTCTAAGACTCGTGTAAGTGTGTCAGACTGGCACACGTCGGCTGTCTAGTTGGATGCCTGTATACAGAAGCAGATTTTTCCAATCCATTTCCAAAGCTTCTTTTCTGTCTCTGACATCCTTCCTTCTCTCTCATCACGCAGCACCTTGAAGGGGCATGATTTGTGTTATTGTTGGCATAAAAAACAAAAGAAGGAACTTGCCTTCATGTGTCTGTCCAGTAAACCGCGCTTGGGCGCCGCCTGTGCTGCGAACGGGATGCAGTGCGTGAGAGCCGCTCAGACCTCTGCCCTTGCCCAGCTCCCGGGAAGTCAGGGCTCCAGGCTTCCGGTGGGTGGAGCCCTTTAACTGGAAATTCATGCAAGCCCTTGGGTGACAGGTAAGGATGTAGAGGTCAGAGGCTCCTTAGTTTACAAATGAGGAAGTTGAGACTCAGGGAGGTGATGGGAGTGACCCAAAGCGCCATGGCCTACCAGTGGCCAGGACAGGAGCTCCAGTCTCCTGCCTCCCTGGTCCCGGGTGTTGCGGCCCCCAGTCTCCCCATTTACCGCCAGGTTTGCTGCACACAGCCAAGCAGACTGACTAACTCAGTCCCAAGCTCCGAAGTCCTGACTGTTTACTGACTTTCCGGCTCCTTACCCAACAGGGTCTGAATGTCCCCGAAAATACTTCTGAGAATCGTGCCATCATTCTCTGATGGCAGCCTTGACGTGCCAGGATACCCTAAACACAGGCCGGGATCACGCCAGCACTGAACTGGAGACTAGGGGCAGATGCAAGCAGGTGGGAGTGTGGAGTCAGCAGCTCTGGATCCTGTTCCAGCCGCTCGCGCTAAAGGGGCTTGGCCAGGTTAAACTGCATGAGCGGCAGAAACAGGACAGTGCCGGTCCTTTTCTAGGACTGCCTCAGATAAACTGGGACAGCTGCAATATTTCCTAAGCAAACTAGGTTACCCTCCCATGGCTGCGGCCACCCGAGGGCATCGGGCAGCTGGGTGACCCAGAAATGGTCATCTCCTTGTCCGGCTCCATCTGGAATTCCAGCCCCTAGTTCCGGGGCACTGAAGAGACAGGCGCTTTAGGTGGCAGCGAGCTTTACAACAGCCAAGGGAATCAAGCCCATTCTTGTTAGAAGAAACTCGTCCCAAACAAGAACGGGAAAGAGGCTTCCTGACTGTCTTTGAACAAGACAGAATTAGGAAGTGAAATGACAACGATGTCTTTCCCATCTACTTTCATGTTTTGTAGTCTGCAGAAGCAAAAATAATTATAGGAAAGTGTGCCATGTTAGGAGGGAAAGGAAAGGCTTGATGTGAAGAGACAGTTGATTTGAGTCACTAAACTTGGAAACGTCACTTCCTCTGAGAAGCTGACTTTGACAGTGGCACAATAGAAGGGTTGACTTAGCTGATCTCCAGCAGTCTTTCCTGCTCCGAGCGTCCGTGACTGGGCATCATCTCTAGTTAATAGTAAAGGCTCCTGCTGTCACTGGCTGATGACCTTGGGCAAACCCTCCCTCACTCTCCCCGAGAATAACTCTACCCATTAGAGAAATGAGAGGATGGGACCAGGTTATTCCCAGGTGGTCTAGCTTACTCCCAGGTGGGGAGGGGAGGGGGCCTCTGTTCACCTTATTGGTGAAATCACTTGGCCGTGGCAGCTGTAAATCCGGTATAAATCCCCTGTGGCTGCAGGAGGGCCGTGTCCGTCGCGAAGAAGAAGCCAAGGCTCTTCACTCTTCAGTCCAGACTTATTCCAGGAGCATCGCACACAAGGCTTTTTTTTTTAGAACAGGGTCTGAATGTCCCCGAAAATACTTCTGAGAATCGTGCCATCATTCTCTGATGGCAGCCTTGACGTGCCAGGATACCCTAAACACAGGCCGGGATCACGCCAGCACTGAACTGGAGACTAGGGGCAGATGCAAGCAGGTGGGAGTGTGGAGTCAGCAGCTCTGGATCCTGTTCCAGCCGCTCGCGCTAAAGGGGCTTGGCCAGGTTAAACTGCATGAGCGGCAGAAACAGGACAGTGCCGGTCCTTTTCTAGGACTGCCTCAGATAAACTGGGACAGCTGCAATATTTCCTAAGCAAACTAGGTTACCCTCCCATGGCTGCGGCCACCCGAGGGCATCGGGCAGCTGGGTGACCCAGAAATGGTCATCTCCTTGTCCGGCTCCATCTGGAATTCCAGCCCCTAGTTCCGGGGCACTGAAGAGACAGGCGCTTTAGGTGGCAGCGAGCTTTACAACAGCCAAGGGAATCAAGCCCATTCTTGTTAGAAGAAACTCGTCCCAAACAAGAACGGGAAAGAGGCTTCCTGACTGTCTTTGAACAAGACAGAATTAGGAAGTGAAATGACAACGATGTCTTTCCCATCTACTTTCATGTTTTGTAGTCTGCAGAAGCAAAAATAATTATAGGAAAGTGTGCCATGTTAGGAGGGAAAGGAAAGGCTTGATGTGAAGAGACAGTTGATTTGAGTCACTAAACTTGGAAACGTCACTTCCTCTGAGAAGCTGACTTTGACAGTGGCACAATAGAAGGGTTGACTTAGCTGATCTCCAGCAGTCTTTCCTGCTCCGAGCGTCCGTGACTGGGCATCATCTCTAGTTAATAGTAAAGGCTCCTGCTGTCACTGGCTGATGACCTTGGGCAAACCCTCCCTCACTCTCCCCGAGAATAACTCTACCCATTAGAGAAATGAGAGGATGGGACCAGGTTATTCCCAGGTGGTCTAGCTTACTCCCAGGTGGGGAGGGGAGGGGGCCTCTGTTCACCTTATTGGTGAAATCACTTGGCCGTGGCAGCTGTAAATCCGGTATAAATCCACTGTGGCTGCAGGAGGGCCGTGTCCGTGCGCACAGAAGACAGAAGCCAAGGCTCTTCACTCTTCAGTCCAGACTTATTCCAGGAGCATCGCACACACATGTCTTAAGACATTTAAAAGTATCTTTTAAGTAAAATTTTTAAAAATCTCGCCATGTTGCATCGCATTTGGGATCTTAGTTTCCTGACCAGGGATCAAACCTGCACTCTCTGCATTGGAAGCAGAGTCCTAGTCATTGGGCCGCCAGCCAAGTCCTAGAAGCATCTTTTTTTTTTTTTAATAAATGAAAGCCTCTTTCACATTTGTCTGCTGAGACTGCTAGTTTATTGTAAAGTAGCTTTGTCCATTACTAGTTCTGCACACTTGGCACTGTCTTTGAAGTGCTCTGAGCCTCAGTTTCTTCATCTCTCGGGTGTAGACGATGGAAACTGTGTCAAGGGGCTGGTGTGGGCTGCCAGTGAAGCTCACGAAGTACAGCGGATCGGTCGGGAAACTGGGCCCCGGCGGCCCGTGGGGGAGCACAGTCTCCACAGCGTGACTGAGGGCGGCGCGCTCCCCTCCGAGGGCTTGGGTCTCACCCGCGGTAGAGAGAGACAGTGATAATAACCACAGACCCAGAGGACGGCTGCGAGGCAGCTCAGAGCACAGCGCTGGAGCTGGGTTGGTAAGGGTTCCCATCCCTGTTCTGACATTTACTGGTCCCGTAGCCTCAGGCAGTTTCATGGACCTTTCTGTGCCTTGATTTCTCCATCCGAAAAGGGGAGTGACCATGGCACCCATCTACAGGGTGTTCTTGAGGGTTGAGCTCATTCATGTAAAGAGTTAGGACAGTGCCTGGAACTTAGGTTACAGTAGATAAAGGGTGTGTGTGTTGTGAAGTAGGAAACAGTCAGCAAGAGTAATTTAACAAAAATCTGTAGGAAAACCCTCCTCACTCTCCCGAGAATAACTCTACCCATTAGAGAAATGAGAGGATGGGACCAGGTTATTCCCAGGTGGTCTAGCTTACTCCCTGGTGGGGAGGGGAGGGGGCCTCTGTTCACCTTATTGGTGAAATCACTTGGCCGTGGCAGCTGTAAATCCGGTATAAATCCACTGTGGCTGCAGGAGGGCCGTGTCCGTGCGAAAACAGAAGACAGAAGCCAAGGCTCTTCACTCTTCAGTCCAGACTTATTCCAGGAGCATCGCACACACATGTCTTAAGACATTTAAAAGTATCTTTTAAGTAAAATTTTTAAAAATCTCGCCATGTTGCATCGCATTTGGGATCTTAGTTTCCTGACCAGGGATCAAACCTGCACTCTCTGCATTGGAAGCAGAGTCCTAGTCATTGGGCCGCCAGCCAAGTCCTAGAAGCATCTTTTTTTTTTTTTAATAAATGAAAGCCTCTTTCACATTTGTCTGCTGAGACTGCTAGTTTATTGTAAAGTAGCTTTGTCCATTACTAGTTCTGCACACTTGGCACTGTCTTTGAAGTGCTCTGAGCCTCAGTTTCTTCATCTCTCGGGTGTAGACGATGGAAACTGTGTCAAGGGGCTGGTGTGGGCTGCCAGTGAAGCTCACGAAGTACAGCGGATCGGTCGGGAAACTGGGCCCCGGCGGCCCGTGGGGGAGCACAGTCTCCACAGCGTGACTGAGGGCGGCGCTCCCTCCGAGGGCTTGGGTCTCACCCGCGGTAGAGAGAGACAGTGATAATAACCACAGACCCAGAGGACGGCTGCGAGGCAGCTCAGAGCACAGCGCTGGAGCTGGGTTGGTAAGGGTTCCCATCCCTGTTCTGACATTTACTGGTCCCGTAGCCTCAGGCAGTTTCATGGACCTTTCTGTGCCTTGATTTCTCCATCCGAAAAGGGGAGTGACCATGGCACCCATCTACAGGGTGTTCTTGAGGGTTGAGCTCATTCATGTAAAGAGTTAGGACAGTGCCTGGAACTTAGGTTACAGTAGATAAAGGGTGTGTGTGTTGTGAAGTAGGAAACAGTCAGCAAGAGTAATTTAACAAAAAATCCAACAGGAATTATCAGTCTTAAGACAGTCTTTCTCTCAAGGAGTTTATATCCTAGAGGAAAGAGACAGACACTACATAAATAAATAAATACCTCGCTCTATTACGCTTTGCAGGCATGGCTTTTTCTTCTACAAATTGAAGGGTTTTGGCAACCCTGCCTCAAGCGAGTCCATCCATTTTTCCAACAGTGTGTGCTTGCTTCATGTCTCGATGTCACCTTCTGGCAATGCCTGCAATTTTCCAGACAGTTTCCTTGTTAGTGTAGGTGTTGGGATGAGCTCCATTCAGTGATTTTTGATATTCCTGTTGCAAAACGATGGACTCACTGAAGGCTCTGATGATAGTTGGCATTTTTAGCAATAAAGTATCTTTAAATTGAGGTACATACATTGGTTTTCTTTAGACGTAATACTGTTGGGCACCCAATAAACCATAGAGTTGTGTGAACATAACTCATATATGCCCTGGGAAACCCAAAGTCTCGTGGGACTCATGATGGTGAAATGTTGGCTTTCTCGTGGTGATCCGGAACTGAGCACACAGCGTCTCTGAGATCTGTGGGCAGTAAGTCTGGTAGAGATAAATCTGATGGGACAGACTAACATGGAGCAGAGGAGGGGATGATGGAGAGGGCGTCTCATTAGATTGTCATCCCGGAGGAGGTCACATGTTCAGTCAAGAGCTGAAGGCAGTGCACCTGAGGCCATGTGGGCCCCGGGGTTCCTGGTGGAGACAGCATTGAACTTAAAGTCCTGATGCTGAAATGTTATTCTGAGGCTTATAATAATGGTGATGATACCAGTCATGGAAGGGGCTTCCCAGGTGGCACTCGTGGTAAAGAACCCGCTTGCCAGTGCAGGAGACCTGAGAGACCCAGGTTCCAACCCTGGGTCGGGAAGATCCCCTGGAGGAGGAAATGACAACCCGGAGAATCCCTTGGACAGAAGAGCCTGGCGGGCTACACTCCATAGGGTCGCACAGAGTCAGACACGACTGAAGTGACTTAGCACCGACAGTCCATAAAGCAGAGCCCTCGTAACTGAGACCCCGTGAACATCTGAGACATGTGCACATTTGCCCCTCATTGTCCTGTAGGCTGGGATCGTCCGTGAGTGCTTTAGACTCGCTGCTCACTGTCTGCAGAGCAGGAACTGAGGGTAGGTGGTGGGGCTTCCGGCATTCACCACTGTTGGTGGACAGCCCCCTGCAGCCGCTCCCAGCTTCCCATCCAGAGACCTGGGGAGACGCGAGGAGGCACAGGCGAGCGTGGACGGCTGAAGGCAGAGCCTGTGAGTCAACCTGCCGTCAGACGCTGGGAAGAATTTCCACTAATCACGAAGCTCTTGGAACGGGATTAAAAATGTAAATTGGCTTCAAATGTGCAGAAGGAACGTATGTAGGATTAACGTTCACTGTTATTTCAGTGGCAGCCCACTGATTGAGAAATCATAGTTATCAGACAAGCTAGGCATCCGTCTTCTCCCCAGGTGACACGTTTTTGCCCTTCCCTTCTGGATTCCTCTCTGCAGACTCCAGAAAACAGGAAAGCAGGCAAGGGGATGGGTGATGGCACAACCGGGAGTAGGATCCAGCTGCTCACTGCTCAAAAGCCAGGAAAGAGGCCAGGTTGCTGGGAAGGGACATGGGCTTTCTTTTCGATTCCAGCAGGTGGGGTGGGGGGGTGGGCGGATGCCTGTCCAAAGGTGGACCCCCCCACATACACGCGACCACTGGGCGAGAACTTCTGTAGGCCGAGGCGGGGAGCTCCGTGCAGAGACACCACAGTCACCTCCGACCTCATCTTGAGACTGGTCCTCAGTGACCAGTGTCGCTGATTGTTTTTTTAATCTTCGGTTAATCTTCGGTTCCAGGGTTGCTTTCTTCCCATTTCTTTGAGGCCAGTTCTCAGAATCATGGCAGCTTATGTCATGGCTACAGTCTTCTCATCACGTCGTCAACTTCTCCCGCCTGGTGGGGGCTTCAAGGTCTCTAAGACAGCTCAGAGGATATGGCTCAGAATATTGTGTATAGCCTTGGTGAAGGAACAAAAGGTCCTTGACTTTGCTTAATGATTGAACTATTATTTTGTCTTGTTGGACTGGTTTCTTTTGTTTCTGCATTTTCTCACTTCTCTGATTAAACTTATTCTTTGGCCAAAGTTTTTCCACAGATGACAGGCAGGCTGAGGACGTGGGGGTTAGGACCATAGAGTCCTGCTCTGTTTCAGTGAAATAGCACATCTTGGAAGCTATGATGTCCACATGAGGGAAGAGTTCTAGTTAGGGGTGGAATTAGGAAAAAGCTGTTGTCAATAGCTTTTTTGTAGTTTTCATTGAGGAAGTCTCGAAGATCCAGGCAGTTGGTGCAGGAGAATATCCCTTTGCAGCCCAGCAGAATCAGCCATCCTGGTCTGGATTCTCAGGGGCTGTAGGGATAGAAAAAAACAACTTAAAATAGAATTGCATTGGCTTATGGTGTGTAAGGTGTCAGGCTCACCTAGATTAAGGTACTGGAATTGTTTTCAGTTCTGTTTTCCCCTCTCTTCCCCGCCAAATTTCTTGACTTCAGTCTTGGTCAAGCTGTTGCCATATCAGGGGAATGTGACCCCAGGAGTGGCCAACTTGCATAAATCATTACAGTTTTATATCTTAGTGGAAAGTGAGACTTTTCCTTATATTTTCGGCAGATGTTCCCAGATTCTGCTTAAAATCCTGGGTGACATGTCTTGGGTTTGGCCCGTGTCTAAACCAATTTAGAGAGATGGAGCTCCTCCGATTGGTCAGACCAGTCATGTGGTTGCCACTCAGGGGCCTGGGGAAGAAGGAGCCACCCATCTGAGCCTCCTGGACGATGGAGCGTTGCCATGGAAAGAGGCTGACATGGTCTCTGAACTCAGGGATTCTAAGCAGGTGAAAAGCTCAGTGGCCATTCCACCTGTGCCAGGTGGTGCAGGAGCAAGGGGGAGTAAACTGACATCCAGAAAAGTCTAGCAGTAATGAGCATGGCAGGCAGAGAACTTCTCTAAATATTCTGAAGGCAGTGTTAGAAAGAGAGAGAAAGAGAGAGATTCCACCTCAATTTTAGAGGCATGAGAATGGGAAATACAGACAGATCACTTTCCCTGAGCTTTCCTGGGGTGTGTGCGTGCTCAGTCATGTCCGACTCTTCACGACCCCATGGACTCCTGGCTCCTTGGTCCATGGAATTTTTCAGGCAAGAAGACTGGAGTGGGTTGCCATTGCCTTCTGCAGGGGATCTTCCTGACCCAGTGATCAAACCTGAGTCTTTTGAGTCTCTTACCTTGACAGGCAGATTCTTTACTACTGTGCTACCTGAAAGCCTTGGGGTCCTCTTTTAAAAACTCACTCCTCATTTCAGGCAGATACCAGAAGGAAAGACCCTTCATGTATGGGTTTTTCAATAGCTTTTTTGTAGTTTTCATTGAGGAAGTCTCGAAGATCCAGGCAGTTGGTGCAGGAGAATATCCCTTTGCAGCCCAGCAGAATCAGCCATCCTGGTCTGGATTCTCAGGGGCTGTAGGGATAGAAAAAAACAACTTAAAATAGAATTGCATTGGCTTATGGTGTGTAAGGTGTCAGGCTCACCTAGATTAAGGTACTGGAATTGTTTTCAGTTCTGTTTTCCCCTCTCTTCCCCGCCAAATTTCTTGACTTCAGTCTTGGTCAAGCTGTTGCCATATCAGGGGAATGTGACCCCAGGAGTGGCCAACTTGCATAAATCATTACAGTTTTATATCTTAGTGGAAAGTGAGACTTTTCCTTATATTTTCGGCAGATGTTCCCAGATTCTGCTTAAAATCCTGGGTGACATGTCTTGGGTTTGGCCCGTGTCTAAACCAATTTAGAGAGATGGAGCTCCTCCGATTGGTCAGACCAGTCATGTGGTTGCCACTCAGGGGCCTGGGGAAGAAGGAGCCACCCATCTGAGCCTCCTGGACGATGGAGCGTTGCCATGGAAAGAGGCTGACATGGTCTCTGAACTCAGGGATTCTAAGCAGGTGAAAAGCTCAGTGGCCATTCCACCTGTGCCAGGTGGTGCAGGAGCAAGGGGGAGTAAACTGACATCCAGAAAAGTCTAGCAGTAATGAGCATGGCAGGCAGAGAACTTCTCTAAATATTCTGAAGGCAGTGTTAGAAAGAGAGAGAAAGAGAGAGATTCCACCTCAATTTTAGAGGCATGAGAATGGGAAATACAGACAGATCACTTTCCCTGAGCTTTCCTGGGGTGTGTGCGTGCTCAGTCATGTCCGACTCTTCACGACCCCATGGACTCCTGGCTCCTTGGTCCATGGAATTTTTCAGGCAAGAAGACTGGAGTGGGTTGCCATTGCCTTCTGCAGGGGATCTTCCTGACCCAGTGATCAAACCTGAGTCTTTTGAGTCTCTTACCTTGACAGGCAGATTCTTTACTACTGTGCTACCTGAAAGCCTTGGGGTCCTCTTTTAAAAACTCACTCCTCATTTCAGGCAGATACCAGAAGGAAAGACCCTTGCCCAGAACACCTTGCCAGGTGACTGGAGTATAGGAACAAAGTTAAAGAATTTAGGAAGCATCAAGGGCTTCCCTGGTGGTCCAGTGGGTGAGGACACCGCCTTGCAGTGCAAGGAGCGCCGGTTCGATCCCTGGCCTGGGAATATCCCACATGCCGCGGAGCAGCTGGACCTATGTGTCCAATTAACAGAGCCAGAGCTCTGGAGCGCATGTGCCCAGAGCTGGTGCTCTGCGACAACAGAGGCCACTGTGATGGGAGGCCCACATGGGCCAAAAGAACAAAGATGGATGAAAATAGATAAACAAAAGACCAATAGAAGTGGCCCGCCCGCCCCACTCCCTCCCCATCCCGCCAAAAAAAAAAAAAGAATTTAGGAAGCATCTGTTATTTAAAATAATGTTAAAATAATAAAACTCAGGCTGGCCTTGGCCTTCTGTCTGGTACCAAAGGCCAGAAGACAAAGAAGACACATCCCTTTGTCCTGAGTCTGTGAGCCAGGAACCTTATACCCAGACAAAACATCTTGCACATCCAGAGACAGCATGAAGTCATTTCTTGGATGTGCATGCTCTTGGAAAATAATCAACCTGACGTTCTAGCCGACCGAGAGATCCTGAGGTTGGGCACACAGGCCGGCAGTCTTCATGGTGAGGGTGGCAGTACCCCATCTAGGGGCCCGGGGTGGGGAGATATCTGCACAGACCTCACATCTGGGCTGAAAGAGCCCCCACGGGGATGTGCGACCCTGGGCTCTCACCCAGTCTCTGAGGCATCTTGATGAAGCTTCAAAGATTTCTTAATTTATTATTCCCCCCCCTTTTTTTGAGAGGTGGATCATTTTTAAAATCCTTAGTGAATATTTTACAGTATTCTACAATTATCATTTTATACAATATGACTTCTGTTTTATATTTTTATGGCCATGAGGCATGTGGGATCTGAGCTCCCCGACCATTGAAAGGTGAAGTCTTAACCATGGGTCCACCAGGGAAGTCCCTGCTATGACCTTTCTTGATCGAGTTGGCTCTGTCATGGAACCCTGGAAATTCCTTTAGAAGAAAGCTTCCTCCTCAGAAAAGCACAGGCCCAGACAGACCACATTAACTCGTCCCAAGGTTGACTGCATGCTTACTCTCAGTTGGGCCCTTTGCAAAACGCTTAATGTAAGTTATTTCAGGTGAATTTTGCCACTGAATTCAGAAGCCCAATTAAATACGATTTACAACTGCACTTGAGAAAGAAATGCAAAGGCTGCTGCTTTTGTTCTGGAGACGTAGGTCTGTGGGTGACTTTTTTTCCTCCCTTTTATTTTCTCTCTCTCTATATATTCCTATTTCTAATGTCTGTATTACTCTTTAAGTGAAAATAAACACTATACATACACTTGAAATAAAAAGATGGCATGCATTAAACCCAATGCACGGACCAGAGCACACAGCCACACATGACGTCGTACTTAAACACAGTGGACTGCCTGCCTTCTCCTTTCTGTGTTTCTTCTTTCCCTGTATCTCTGTTTTTCTTGCCCATCTCATATAGACACAGATCATCCTCTCTCTTACACACACACACACACAGATGATGATCACTTCCTCATTTCTGTCTTTCTCTCCATCCAGCTGTTCCCCCCGACCCCGCCCCGCCACAGACCTCCAGACTCATGGTCACCTCTCTGCCTTCTCCCTCTGACCCTCCGAGCTCCGCACAGAAACACAAGCCTTCAGTAGCTGTTTCTCTCTCTGTGTGTCTCTTTGATTCACAGACATGCATGCTGCGGGGGGACCTCAGTCACTTCCTGTCTTCCCTTTATCCCTCGGTTCACATCCATCTCACTCGCCTGCCTCCCTCTCCTCGTACACACACACACTCACAGTCCCCTTGATTAGGTGTATACATTCACAACTGCAGAAGTTATGGATTTAATTATCCACACACCCCAGTCCTCCCCACTTTCTCTTTTATGTGAGCATCCTAATTAAAATGTTACCTGTCTCATTGACACCAAAATACACAAGCACCAGGGCTGAGGGAGAAATGGAAAGACAGTCATAGGATTTAATATTTCCTTCACAGCTCCCAGGGAAGTCCCTGCTATGACCTTTCTTGATCGAGTTGGCTCTGTCATGGAACCCTGGAAATTCCTTTAGAAGAAAGCTTCCTCCTCAGAAAAGCACAGGCCCAGACAGACCACATTAACTCGTCCCAAGGTTGACTGCATGCTTACTCTCAGTTGGGCCCTTTGCAAAACGCTTAATGTAAGTTATTTCAGGTGAATTTTGCCACTGAATTCAGAAGCCCAATTAAATACGATTTACAACTGCACTTGAGAAAGAAATGCAAAGGCTGCTGCTTTTGTTCTGGAGACGTAGGTCTGTGGGTGACTTTTTTTCCTCCCTTTTATTTTCTCTCTCTCTATATATTCCTATTTCTAATGTCTGTATTACTCTTTAAGTGAAAATAAACACTATACATACACTTGAAATAAAAAGATGGCATGCATTAAACCCAATGCACGGACCAGAGCACACAGCCACACATGACGTCGTACTTAAACACAGTGGACTGCCTGCCTTCTCCTTTCTGTGTTTCTTCTTTCCCTGTATCTCTGTTTTTCTTGCCCATCTCATATAGACACAGATCATCCTCTCTTACACACACACACACACAGATGATGATCACTTCCTCATTTCTGTCTTTCTCTCCATCCAGCTGTTCCCCCCGACCCCGCCCCGCCACAGACCTCCAGACTCATGGTCACCTCTCTGCCTTCTCCCTCTGACCCTCCGAGCTCCGCACAGAAACACAAGCCTTCAGTAGCTGTTTCTCTCTGTGTGTCTCTTTGATTCACAGACATGCATGCTGCGGGGGGACCTCAGTCACTTCCTGTCTTCCCTTTATCCCTCGGTTCACATCCATCTCACTCGCCTGCCTCCCTCTCCTCGTACACACACACACTCACAGTCCCCTTGATTAGGTGTATACATTCACAACTGCAGAAGTTATGGATTTAATTATCCACACACCCCAGTCCTCCCCACTTTCTCTTTTATGTGAGCATCCTAATTAAAATGTTACCTGTCTCATTGACACCAAAATACACAAGCACCAGGGCTGAGGGAGAAATGGAAAGACAGTCATAGGTTTACCTTCCTCCAGCTCAATGAGGCTTTCTCGGGTTTTCCACCAGCTCTCCGCCACCCTGGGCACCAGAGACTGAGAACAACTTGCTTGTTGTCCATCCCTCTGGGTAAAATGACAGATTCTTTCTCTGGACACTTAGGAATAAATGTGCACTGTCACCACAACTTGGCTTGGATCCGTGGCACCCAGAAAGTTTTCAAAGGGCTCCTTTGTTCCTTGTCATTTGTAAACTAGACCCAGCTCCGCGTCCCGCCTCCCACGATGCTGGGTGGACGCGTGGGCCATGTTTGATGGAAGGGGACGAGCCCAGACCTGCCTCCCTTGCTCCTGCTCATGTTTTGCATTTGCTTTCTGTTGTCTCTGCTGTTTTCCCATTTCCTGTAGATCAGCCTCCACGGAATTCTGCCAGGGGCCGCCCCCTCCAGATTTAGAGTGCTGTAAACCAAAGCCAACAAAAGAGGCCATGCAGGACTTTGTGACAGGGTAGGATCGGTGGCTGAGGCACTTCCCTTGCCGTCGACAAACCGTGGTGGCTCTGGAGCCGGCAAGAGTGTTTGGGTGGTGTGGCCTCCCGAGTGGTGGTGGACGCCAGTGTGGTCAGCGTGGCGCCCAGGAGCCATCATGTCGTGAGCTGGTGAGAGCAGGAACCTTCCGATGAACAGCCGAGGGAACTGGGTGTGCAGCAGCTGCCCGTGGGCCGACTGCACCCCAGCCAGTCACTGCTCCCTCATGGTGCTGCTTCCAGACTTGGATTTGCATCACAGGGGATATTTGTACCCTGTGCCATGATGCTCAGGGTTGTAGGGTAGAGGGGTTCCTCTCGTCCACATGCAGAGGGGACCGGTGAGATCTGAAGGGTTGAAGAGACAGGCCTGATCAGACAGAGCCTGTCCTTAGTTCCTGAGATGGAACTCCTAAAACATTTGTAATTTTCTAGGTGCAGGGTGTGATAGGGACAGCTTTTAAAAATAAAGTGTTTACTTTGGGCTGCGGTGGGTCTCCACAGCTGCACAGGCTTTGCTCTGGTGGTGGCGCGCGGGCTGCTCGCTGCAGTGGCTTCTCTCGTTGCGGAGCACAGACCCGAGAGAGAGGGCTGCGTCGTTGTGGCACATGGCCTTCCTTGCCCTGCAGCATGTGGGGTTTTCCCAGATAAGGGATCAAGTCTGTGTCTTCTGTATAGGCAGATAGGTCCTGTACCCCCTGAGCCACCAGGGAAGCCTGGGCGAGCCCTTTCCCGGGGCCCATACGTCATCCTCTGCAGCTCACTCCCAGCGTGGCCACGCCCCTGACCTCAGCCACACGCGGAGCAGCGCCCCCTTGGTCCCACACAGCTGTCCCCCTCAGTCCCCGGGACAGGACCGGCTTTCTACAGGTCTGGAGCGGGGGGCTGTGTGGTGCTCTGTACCCTGCCAGGGAGCCCTAAGAAGCTTCCAGAAAGCCCAGCCCTCGAGTCAAACAGCAACATTTGGCCCCAGTGCTCTGAGCTAGCGCTGATGGAATCCTGGCCAGGGCAGGACTTGGTGGAAGATCTGTAAACCTTCCCGGGGCACCGACAGGTGCCTCTTCAACACCTTCCCTCGGGTTCTGGGGAGAGCCTGTGCTTCTCAGAAGCAGTGACAGTCTTGTAACCAGGTGACAATGCAGGGCTTTGCCCTTCATCAGCCCCGTCCTCCGCCAGCCCCACAGACGGATCCTCATGTGCCCGAACACCCGTCCTGGAGGCAGGCAGTAGGTGTCTGTTGGTACCCTTGCTGCTCCCCGGGGACTCCAGAGCTTTGCACAGTGCTGGCCGCAGAGGGATTCTGACAGGCGGGTGCTGGGTGAGCAAGTGAACAGATGAGCAGAGGCGAGGAAGTGTTCCTGCTGATGTGTGACAGCAGGGGCATGTGGGCAGCGGAGTAGGGCCCATGGTGCTGCAGAGCTGGTGATGGGGTGACCGAGGAAGCTCCCAAGGCACCGAGCTCGCGGTTCCTCCTTCCCTCGTCTCCCTGAGCCGGCTCTGCAGAAGCGTTCTTGAGGCAGAGGGTCTCAACGAGCTTCTCTCCCAGAAAAATGGGATTTTCTGCAGAAGTTATCAGATGCCTGAGGTTCCAGTGAGCCCTGAGGAAAGAGGGCAGACCGGACTTCTTTCCAGCCAGCCCTCATTAGCTGGGTGACTTTGAGTAAATCAGGGCGTATCTCTGAGCTTCCTTTTCCCCATTTGTAGAATGGGGGTTGAGGTCGTGTTTACAACACACCATCACTTGGAGGTCTGAACGAGCCCATAGATAGAACCCCATAAACCCACGGGTGCTCTGCAGCGACAGCTGACCCCATCAGCTTCCCTGTTTGGTGGCTGTGGTTCTTCTGTGCATCTTTTGCCTAAATAGCTTTAATGTGGGCTTGGGGAGGAGAGGCATCCTGCATGCATCGTGCAGGCATGCTCAGTCACCAAGCTGTGTGTAACACTTTTGCGATCCCATGGACTGTAGCCCACCAGGCTTCTTTGTCCATGGAATTCTCCAGACAGAAGTACTGGAAGTGAAGTGAAGTGAAAATCGCTCAGTCGTGTCTGACTCTTTGCGATCCCATGAACTGTAGCCTCCCAGGCTCCTGTATCTATGGGATTTCCCAGGTAGGAATACTGGAGTGGGCTGCAATTTCTTCCTCCAAGACATTGTCCTGACTCAGGGGTTGAACCCAAGTCTTCTGCCTTGGCAGGCAGATCCCTTACCACTGAGCCACTTGGGAAACCTGAGGAGGGTCATCCTGGGACCTTTAGGAGCAGCGAAGAGTCATTGGAAGGGATGGGGAGAGGTGAAGGTGACCCACCCCCAGGGTTCATGAGGCGTGTCCTGCGGATGTTAGCCTGGGATGTTCACACTCACCTTGACCCCGTGATGAAGCTTCTCTGCATCCCACACTGGGGCGGGGGGGATGGTTTGGGGGGCCCCGGGGAGGGGGAGGGGAGAAGCCCCTCAGCCTCTGCTCTGCCACGGGCCGTGAGCAGGCCTGGCCCTGGGTATGTCCCAGGACCGTCCTGCAGTTACAGGCCTGACAGGTGCCATCTGTCCTGCCCTTCTCTGGCCACCCAGGATGCGGGAGCTGGAGCTGGCACATGGTGATACTCCACAATGCGCGTGTCGCCTCTGATTCTTCCCGGGAGTCTTTAAGCAGACCTGTGTGGGAGCTGCTCCAGCATCTGCAGACTTCCTCCAGGGCAGGTGCGCAGCGCTGGCAAGAACACGCCAGCTTTCCTCAAGTTCAAGGGAGCCAGGGCCCGTGCGCAGCGAGGCAGGCAGTGTGTGGAGTCAGGAAGGACGAGCGAGACTTTCACCCACGCGGACTCATCTTCTCTTTCCTCCGTGGCTCCCTCCGTCTGAGATGGAGCCTAGGTTTTCCTAGGACCTCCAAATTGTATGGAGGATTAGCGCGCGTCTTCATTTAGGTTTTCTCCAAGGCAGAGTCTGAGGCCAGAGCTGGGCTGCAGGTTGTTTACTTGGGAGGGGATCCAGGGGAGAAGCGAGGAGTGGGTCCAGATTGTAGGGATAAGCAGGCCGTCCTGCAGACAACTGGACTCCTACCCACCCTGGGCACCCTCCGGGGCACCGTGTGACATTCGCCCCAGGACGGCTCCCCTGGGAAGTGGAGGGGGCCTTTGACTGCCTGTTCCCAGCACCTGCTGTGTTAGTTCCTGGCACTTCTGGGTTGCACACCTGCATGTGGTTGGGAAAAACCCCAAGGCAGTAAGGGAGACAGGCACCTGGCATGCTCACATGTGAGGCTGGCACCTCCGAGATGTGCCCGTCACTGCTGCAGGGATATGCCGTGTGGTGGCGAGACATTCAGCAACAGGGAACCAGCAGTCTTCCTGGGACACAGGCTTCTCCATCTAGGCGCAGACAGGTGAGGATGGGGACTCCCTGGTTTTCACAGACTCTCCCTTTTCCTTTGCAAATCAGCTCATGGGTTCCAGGCCGCAGGCTGGCTCTGCTTGGCCAGGTGCAGGGAGGTGCCTCTGAACGCTTTGTCATGGGGTTCCTCCCTGGGTACTGGACAGCTGTGTCCCACGGCTGTCCTGCTGCCGCTGTGCCTGTCTCTGGACAAGGAGCTGTCACTGTGTCACCTCTGTTCCTGTTCCCCGAGCCTCTGGCAAACTCTCTGGCATAGAGTAATTGTTGGTTCAATGTTTATTCATTGGTGCATTCAGCGATAGCCATCTACACTAAGTGCTTTGACGCGTGGCCATGGATTCAGCAGAGTGTGGCAAGGTCTGAGCTTTAGGAAGCCTTGGAAGAGAAGTGACAGAGAGCCAGGGGTCCACTGGGGACCATGGCCGTGACCCCAGAGGTGATCGAGCCCTGCCATCCAGGTGCAGGTAGGAATGATGCAGAAGGATGCACTGTTGAGGGAGATGCTTCTGGATCAGCATCTGTCATGGGTAAGGCAGTTAGCCGTGGGTGGAGGGCATGGCACCATGGTCTCTGGGAGCCGCACACAGACTAGGGAGTGGAGTGGCATCCTTCCCTTGTTCAAGATGCTGTGAAAAGTTAAAGTGCTAGTTGCTCAGTCATGTCCAACTCTTTGTGACCCCGTGGACTGTAGCCCAGCGTGCTCCTCTGTCCATGGGATTCTCCAGGCAAGAATACTGGAGTGGCTAGCCATTCTTTTCTTTCAGGGATCTTCCCGACCCAGGGATTGAACCTGGGTCTTCTGCATGGCAGGCAGATTCTTAAGTACCTGAGCCACCAGATAAGCCCTGAAGATGTTGGGGCATCACCGTTTCCCTCCTCCTCCCAGCTCCGTAAGACTTTGGGCCTCTGGCCCCAGAGTGCTGGGTCAGGAAGCAACCACTAGTGGAAAAGCAACCTAGACCCTTTGTCCTAGAGCCATGGCTGCTCAGCAAGTCCCCTTAATCCCTGAAGGCTTTTAACGAAAGTTTTATCCATATTTTAATTGGCTGTCCTGGGATTTGAGGTTCAAGGTGACTTTGAATTTTAACAGACAATGCCTGCCTTGTTCTCTTACAAATTAGTACAGAAGCTGCAAAGAGATATATGAAGATGTTAAGCTGATTAAATTGTTGAAAAACTGGAAACAACCTAAATATATAGTAACAGGGATTAGTGAATTAATTGAATGATGTACATAAGCTAAAAACACCCATATGTATTACCTATAATATTGTTTAAAATATTTTTTTTCTTAAGTTTTTTGACCACGCCACGTGGAATCTTTGGAGAACGAAATGGCAACCCACTCCAGTATTCTTGCCTGAAAAATTCCATGGACACAGGTGCCTGGCAGGCAAAAGAGTTGGCTACAACTGAGCGACTGAGCAGCACATGCGTAATCTTAGGTCCTTGACCAGGGATCAGCCTCATGCCTGTTGCAGTAGAAGTTCTGAGTCTTAACCACTAGACTGCCAGTGATGTCTCCTAAAATATTTTTTTAAATAGGCGAAATATAGATACCCAACAATAGGGGATTCATTAAAACAGACAGACACCTCAGATGTGTGTGGTCCATCCAGGCAGTGGAAAATAATGGGGCACCAAGTTGCCACCATCCCATTCAGCATGTTGGCATGGATATGTGTTGACATGAAGGTCTGTTCATAATCTACTAAATGAAATGAGCAAATTAGGAATTAGTTCACACATCATGGTCCAGTTGTTTCCACTGTAATTATTTCAGTGTGAGTGAAAAGATCTGGAATAGCTATCTCCAAATGTCTCCTGGAGTTACTTCGATAGGATTATGAGCAATTCACCCCCTTTTGTTGAGGGGAGCTAGTCTGTGGTTTCTATTTTTTTCTACATAAATTATGTTTCGTTTGTGTGTATAATATTAAAAGTTTTGGGGGGATAACTGTGACAATGAACAGCCCCCTCAGTGTTTACTCAGGATGATCTCATTATATTCTGCTCACCCTGAAATAAGACAGAAACGTATAACAGCTGCCGCAGCGAGAAAGCTGTCCTGCCAGGAACCCCCTCAGCCCTCTTCTCCCCTGTGTCGCAGGAGGGTGTAGGGACTGAGGGTGCAGGTGGAAGAGGGGTGGGGCCCAAGGACCCGCCGGTGGGAGCTCAGGCAACATCTTCCCTCTTGGTATTCGGTGGCCATGAAGACGGAGAAGTTCTGACTTGAGGGTGTGGACCTGGGACCTGGCTTCAAAGCCCTTTGTGGGTTCAGGAAGCAGAGAAAGACATTCAAACTGGAGCCCGAAGACAGATAATACAGGACTTGCCGGAAAAGTCAGGGTAGTTCCAGAACTGCCAGTAAAGAAGGCCCAGGGGAGAGACAAAGGGACACCCTGCTAGAAGCTAATTACTACTCTAATTGTGTCAAGCTAATTAAGTGATGTACCTGGGTGCCTGTGTTTTGCCTGCCTGTACGTTGCTCCCTTTACCATTTTAAACCGTGAGCACGCATGAATTCTAATTGACTCCACAAGCGTAAGGATGTAAGCTTGAGCACAGAGGGACCGGGCATGGGCAGTGGTGTGGGGATTTGTGAAGCATATCAGTTATCTATTGCCAGGTAACAATCAATCCCATGACTTAGTGAATTAAAACAATGCATCATTGCTTTTCTGCAGGACTGAGGGTTGGCTGGATGGCTTTCATCTGAGCTCACTGCTGGGGTGGCATCAGCTGGTGAGGTGGTTGGGGGCTGGGCTTGTCTTTTCTGTGGTCCCATCATTCAACATTAGACCTGTCTAAGCATCCTTGAAAAGTGAAGGTGTCAGTCACTCAGTCGTGTCCAACTCTTTGTGACCCAGTGGACTGTAGCCCACCAGGCTCCTCTATCCATGAGATTCTCAGGTCTAGAATACTGATGTGGGTTGCTGTTTCCTTCTCCTGGGGATCTTCCTGACCCAGGGATTGAACCCTGGTCTCCATTGCTGGTGGGTTCTTTACTGTCTGAGCCACCAGGGAAGCCCTTAAACAGTGCCTAAAGAGTCCAGCGAAGGCTGAATCCATGTCGGTCCGGTGCTGAGATGCGCTCGCCCCCAGACACTGGCATCGGGGACGGGGAGACCTCTCAGGGAGCGAGGGCTGATCTTGTCTCAGGACTCAGGACCCCAGTCTTCTACAGAGTTGTTGCAACAGCAGCAGCGATGGTGGTGACGGCAGCAGGCACGGGCAGGCCGCGCATGTCTTGATATTTTGAATCCTCAGCACAGCCCTGTCCGTGCTCCTGTGCTGCCCACGTGACCAATGAGAGACCAGAGGCGCAGAGAGGTGGAGTAACCTGCCCAAGATGGTGCTACACTTTCCATCCCGACCTCCTGACTGGGGACCTGGGAGTAAAGGGGAAGGCTTCAAACTGGAGCCGAAGACAGATAATACAGGACTTGCCGGAAAAGTCAGGGTAGTTCCAGAACTGCCAGTAAAGAAGGCCCAGGGGAGAGACAAAGGGACACCCTGCTAGAAGCTAATTACTACTCTAATTGTGTCAAGCTAATTAAGTGATGTACCTGGGTGCCTGTGTTTTGCCTGCCTGTACGTTGCTCCCTTTACCATTTTAAACCGTGAGCACGCATGAATTCTAATTGACTCCACAAGCGTAAGGATGTAAGCTTGAGCACAGAGGGACCGGGCATGGGCAGTGGTGTGGGGATTTGTGAAGCATATCAGTTATCTATTGCCAGGTAACAATCAATCCCATGACTTAGTGAATTAAAACAATGCATCATTGCTTTTCTGCAGGACTGAGGGTTGGCTGGATGGCTTTCATCTGAGCTCACTGCTGGGGTGGCATCAGCTGGTGAGGTGGTTGGGGGCTGGGCTTGTCTTTTCTGTGGTCCCATCATTCAACATTAGACCTGTCTAAGCATCCTTGAAAAGTGAAGGTGTCAGTCACTCAGTCGTGTCCAACTCTTTGTGACCCAGTGGACTGTAGCCCACCAGGCTCCTCTATCCATGAGATTCTCAGGTCTAGAATACTGATGTGGGTTGCTGTTTCCTTCTCCTGGGGATCTTCCTGACCCAGGGATTGAACCCTGGTCTCCATTGCTGGTGGGTTCTTTACTGTCTGAGCCACCAGGGAAGCCCTTAAACAGTGCCTAAAGAGTCCAGCGAAGGCTGAATCCATGTCGGTCCGGTGCTGAGATGCGCTCGCCCCCAGACACTGGCATCGGGGACGGGGAGACCTCTCAGGGAGCGAGGGCTGATCTTGTCTCAGGACTCAGGACCCCAGTCTTCTACAGAGTTGTTGCAACAGCAGCAGCGATGGTGGTGACGGCAGCAGGCACGGGCAGGCCGCGCATGTCTTGATATTTTGAATCCTCAGCACAGCCCTGTCCGTGCTCCTGTGCTGCCCACGTGACCAATGAGAGACCAGAGGCGCAGAGAGGTGGAGTAACCTGCCCAAGATGGTGCTACACTTTCCATCCCGACCTCCTGACTCTCGAGTCCTTGGCCCACTAACAGTCAAGCCCTGACGCCGCCCCCTCCCCGAGTCTGCGGTCCCCCTACCTTTGCCCGTAGGATGCGCTTGGTCATCTCGTTGGCAACGGACCATCATGAGGAAGACGAGCGATGCGCTGTTGATGACACGGGTTTCTCCCAGAGGAAACGTGCTGCCGCCTCTGGAGGTGGCATTCGTGGGTCTCTGTCTCTGTTGAGTCTAGAATAAAGGGGACTAGATCTGAGGGCAGCGGGGGCTGAGCCCCAAACTGCCCATCAGGAAGTGAGAGCCGTAGGACCCAGATGTAGGTTACCATGGGTTCATGCCCGAGGACAAGCCCACGGACGGGGTCCTGTCCGCCTGGCTGGCCCTGAGGCCATAGGGGTCGGGGAGGAGGCTTCCATGATCTCCCCGCACTGCCCCCCACTCCCTGAGCAGCCCGTGCTCCACCAGGTGCAGTGTTTCTGGAGGGCAGGCCAGGCCATGGGCACCACCCGGGCTCTGCAGCCTCCCCCAGCTGCCTGGCCCGGCCGTAGAGAGGCGCTCTGGGAGTCCTGAGCCAGCGCGAGCCGTGGAGAAAGAATGGAGCTGCAGTCCATGGGCTCTGCTTGCTCCCGTCCCGCCCAGAGCCTCCCGGGAGGCCAGCACGCGTCCCCCGGCTCTCTCTGGCTAGTTATCATCCGGTCTCTTGAATGAGCCCTCGCTGATGTCACTGCTGGAGTCGGGCAGGGTGACAGGAAGACACCATGCTGTCTCCTTGCCAACCGAGATCCCCCCCCCCCGCCCCCCAGAGGTCCTGCCGCCACCCCAAGGCCCAGAGAGGTCCAGGTGTCTTCTGGAAAAGCTTAAGCCATGAAATATTAAAACAAGGAGGAGCCAAGATCCTCTGGGACAGGCAGCCTCTGAGGGGAGGGAAGCCATCCATCAGGAAGATGCTGAGACCTGAGGGAAGGAGAGGGCAGAGGGGAGGGAGGAAGAGGAAGGAAGGTGCCCCAGGCCTGGGCACGCTCAGCCCTTTGGAGGGCCAGGCCCGGCCGGGATGCTGGAGTAACCTGCCCAAGATGGTGCTACACTTTCCATCCCGACCTCCTGACTCTCGAGTCCTTGGCCCACTAACAGTCAAGCCCTGACGCCGCCCCCTCCCCGAGTCTGCGGTCCCCCTACCTTTGCCCGTAGGATGCGCTTGGTCATCTCGTTGGCAACGGACCATCATGAGGAAGACGAGCGATGCGCTGTTGATGACACGGGTTTCTCCCAGAGGAAACGTGCTGCCGCCTCTGGAGGTGGCATTCGTGGGTCTCTGTCTCTGTTGAGTCTAGAATAAAGGGGACTAGATCTGAGGGCAGCGGGGGCTGAGCCCCAAACTGCCCATCAGGAAGTGAGAGCCGTAGGACCCAGATGTAGGTTACCATGGGTTCATGCCCGAGGACAAGCCCACGGACGGGGTCCTGTCCGCCTGGCTGGCCCTGAGGCCATAGGGGTCGGGGAGGAGGCTTCCATGATCTCCCCGCACTGCCCCCCACTCCCTGAGCAGCCCGTGCTCCACCAGGTGCAGTGTTTCTGGAGGGCAGGCCAGGCCATGGGCACCACCCGGGCTCTGCAGCCTCCCCCAGCTGCCTGGCCCGGCCGTAGAGAGGCGCTCTGGGAGTCCTGAGCCAGCGCGAGCCGTGGAGAAAGAATGGAGCTGCAGTCCATGGGCTCTGCTTGCTCCCGTCCCGCCCAGAGCCTCCCGGGAGGCCAGCACGCGTCCCCCGGCTCTCTCTGGCTAGTTATCATCCGGTCTCTTGAATGAGCCCTCGCTGATGTCACTGCTGGAGTCGGGCAGGGTGACAGGAAGACACCATGCTGTCTCCTTGCCAACCGAGATCCCCCCCCCCGCCCCCCAGAGGTCCTGCCGCCACCCCAAGGCCCAGAGAGGTCCAGGTGTCTTCTGGAAAAGCTTAAGCCATGAAATATTAAAACAAGGAGGAGCCAAGATCCTCTGGGACAGGCAGCCTCTGAGGGGAGGGAAGCCATCCATCAGGAAGATGCTGAGACCTGAGGGAAGGAGAGGGCAGAGGGGAGGGAGGAAGAGGAAGGAAGGTGCCCCAGGCCTGGGCACGCTCAGCCCTTTGGAGGGCCAGGCCCGGCCGGGATGCTGGAGATGCAAGGAGAAAGAAGGCCTTGGAGTTGACCATTCGTGTCCAGGGTTTCTGGTGATGCAAGCGGAGGAGAAGGATGCTCCCAGAGACACAGGTGATTTTTCAAAAGCTCGTTGCCCATCAGCAGAGAAGGAACATTTCTGCACTGGTGAGTGCAGGTTATGGGCTCACTCCCAAAAGAAACAACCCGTCCCCCACCCCCTAGAGCAGAAGACGAGCTGGCTTCTGATGGGAATTTTGTTGATTTTTTTTTTTTTGAAAGCCAAAGAAGCCAATGTTTTAATTTTTAAAAATGTTCTGAACGACAGAGGAAAGAGCCCTAGGAGGCATTTAGGCGAGGTTCAGATATGTGGGTGAATGCTCGCGTGGTGAGGGACAAAACAGCCACCAGGCCACAGCACGGGGCTGGCACTGGGAGGTCTGGTCCTGCTCTCCCTTGCTGTTCAGTCTTGGCTCAGGGACCCTCCTTGCTTATTCGCACAGGGATTCTTCACGTATCTTGTGTTGTTTCCTAGGGTCCCATTCCACACAGGGTTGGTGGTGAGAGCCAGATAGGACCTGCTAGTGTTGGAGGGTCACCCGTGGAGGCGTGGGTTGGTGGCGGCGTGCCGTGGGGATGGAGGTGCCAACAGCAGCAGTCATGGAAGAACCCCCCTGGCTCAAGTCCTCCTGGAGGTCACCATCAGCCCCACCATAGAGCCCTGATAAGTTTTCTTTTTTTCTCATGGGACGCGACACATTCCTGGCTGAATTATTTATGGAAAGGCTGTTCTGTGCTCGAGTGGGCCATGAATACCAACTATGAATGCCACAGGGAAGCCCTGTTTATGGAAACTTCTTGCAGAGCAAGCCCCTGCCTGAGACAGGATTTGAGGCTCCTCTTTGCCCCATTTCCGACGTATTTTTCAAGCGGTGTGCCTTGTGCATCTCTCTGGAAATAGAACCAGAAACAGCCAGGACTGGGTTGGAACCTTGGGGCTTCCTGTCCAAGCCTCTTGTGTAACAAACCAGGAGCATGAAGTGCCCCCACCTGTAACTGGTGGAGCAGAAGACAGAACACACAGGAGCTGACTTTACCCCTCCTCGTGGAAGCGGGCCTAGACCACACAGCTCCTGACTCTAGACTGATTCAGATTCCTCTTTTCCCTCCTATAGCTTGTCTGTGATTCTAGCTTGGAGACAAATTAATAATTGATTTAGGATAGTAACTGAAAACCGTGCGTCATCCCAGTGTAGCCTGTGGACGAGGAGGAGAGGAGCCCTCCCTTCTTCCTTTCAGCCGGGCTCAGCCTCCTGTCAGTTTCCTCGGCTCTCTTTCCAGGCAGAAAGTGGATACGATTGGACCCAGTGCTGGGCATTTTTACCTTGCATTCACGAGGCTCAGGGACTTAGCCCGGGTCCCTCCAGCAAGCAGAGTCTGAAACAAGGGTTTTCGTGGGGTGGTTCATCTGGGGACATGATCCCCGCAGGTGGAGGACTGAGGAAGTAAACAAGGAAGGAGAGCAAGCTAATCCAGTAGTTAATGAGCTGGTGAGAACTGTGGATAATGGGAACTCAGTCCTGCTGAGACCGTGGGAAAGGACCCTGAAATTGCCTGCCTGCGATGCTGAGCCAGGGTGCATTTCTCTTCCAAATCCCACGCCCAGAGGTGGTTAAACTTCCTCACTGCAGCTCAGCACATGTGCTGGGATGGCGGAGCAGGCTCCCGCAGCAGCCCTACGCGCCCCAGGGCGGGAAGGAGAGGTGCCAGGTGCAGCTGCAGCAGGGGGCTCTCCAGACCCACCTGTGCCAGCCTGCCAGCTGCCGTGGTCACGACAGAGCAGGAGGGAAGGGCGAGAGAAGGCGGGGTGGGGCGTGAGAAATGGCTGACACGTTCCCACACAAGAGCGAAAGCACTGCTTCCTTCTCTTTGCCCTCCTGTGGCAGAGCCCCGGCCAGGGTTTGGGAGATCCTGAGACCTGGGGTCCCTGGGCTGTAGGCTAACGCAGTGCTTCTCAGACTTGAGCTGTATCAGGATTCCCCTGAGGGCTTATTAAAACCTGTAGGACTGGGCCCACCCCGGAGTCTCTCATTCCTTAAGTCTTGGTGGGCCTGAGAAGTTACATGTTGGCCAAGTCCCTGTGTGATGCCGGTGCTACTGGCGTGAGAACCGCAGGTGGAGGAACCACTGGGCTCCAGGATTAGGCCCAGCCTCGCTTAGGAGAGCCTTCTGAAATGGAGTTTCTGGCGGGTGTGTGGGGGTGTGTGTGTGTGTGTACACTCAGTCCTGTCCGACTCTTTGCCACCCTCCTGGACTGTACCTGCCAGGCTGCTCTGTCCTTGGGATTCTCCAGGCAAGAATACTGGAGTGGGTGGCCATTTCCTTCTCCAGAGAATCTTCCTGACCCAGGGGCGGAACCTGTGTCTCCTACATTGGCAGGTGGATTCTTTACCCCTAGCACTGCTTCTGGCATAAGCCCACGTAGTAAAGCAGTGTCTTTTCTCCACGCACCCATCATGAACCCCACTTATATGGAGCTGAAAGGTAGATGGGCTGGGCAGGATTTCGCCATTTCCAGTCATAGTACCAGCAATCAGTGTCCCAGGCTTCAGTTTTACCCCCATCCCATAATATCAAAAACATCATCCCTCAGCATCTTCATCATCCCTCAGCATCTTCTGTCGCATCTTTTTGACAACAGGTGCTGGCTTTCTGCGAATTTAGTCTCTAGTATATTTTAAAAACAGCTCTACCAGGATACAGTTTCTATGTCACACAGTTCTCTAGTTGAAAGTGTATACTTCAGTGGGTTTTTAATATTTTCAGAGCTGAGCACCTATCACCACAGTCAACTTTAGACGGATTTCTTTACTCCGCAAAGAAACCCATCCCCATTAGCAACCTTGTCCTCAATTTCCTCCAACTTCCAGTCCTAGGATCTTTATGTAGATTTGGCCATCCTGGACATCTCCCATGAACGGATTCAGGCAATACAAAGTCTTTGTTGAATGGCTTCCTTCCCTTTGCTAATGTTTTCAGAGTTCATTGCAACAACCTTCCATTGTATAAATACATCACTCTCTATTGATTGGTCATTTGATGACCATTTAGATTATTTCAACTTTGGGGCTAGTATGAAGAATGCGGTTGTGAATATCTGCAAACTGGTTTTTGGATGAACATACACTTTCACCTGGGCTTCCCAGGTGGCTCAGTGGTAAAGAATCCATCTGCCAATCCAGGAGATGCAGGTTTGATCCCTGGGTTGGGATGATTCCCTGGAAGAGGAAATGGCAACCCCCTCCAGGATTTCAGTATTCTTGCCTGGAAAATTCCATGGACAGAAGAGCCTGGTGGGCTATAGTTGCAAAGAGTCGGACATGACTGCGCAGCTGAGCTTGCCCACATGCTTTCAATTCTCAGATGGAGATAAATGAGGGTGGACTTGCTCGGTACTACAGGAACTCTGCGGTTGATGTTTTTGGAATTGCTCAGCTGCTGTTCAAGGTGGCCATATCACAGGCAGTGAGAGAGATTTCCCATTTCTCCACATCTTCTTTAATCTTTACTATAAAACTGTCCTTTTGATCATAGTGTCCAGATGGGTAGAATTAGGCTCCAGGAAGATGTCTTTTCTCCACGCCACCCCATCAGGGGGAACCCCACTTTAAAATGGAGTTTTTTTGAAAGGGAAAAAGATGGGCTGGGCAGGATTTCGCCATTTCCAGTCATAGTACCAGCAATCAGTGTCCCAGGCTTCAGTTTTACCCCCATCCCATAATATCAAAAACATCATCCCTCAGCATCTTCATCATCCCTCAGCATCTTCTGTCGCATCTTTTTGACAACAGGTGCTGGCTTTCTGCGAATTTAGTCTCTAGTATATTTTAAAAACAGCTCTACCAGGATACAGTTTCTATGTCACACAGTTCTCTAGTTGAAAGTGTATACTTCAGTGGGTTTTTAATATTTTCAGAGCTGAGCACCTATCACCACAGTCAACTTTAGACGGATTTCTTTACTCCGCAAAGAAACCCATCCCCATTAGCAACCTTGTCCTCAATTTCCTCCAACTTCCAGTCCTAGGATCTTTATGTAGATTTGGCCATCCTGGACATCTCCCATGAACGGATTCAGGCAATACAAAGTCTTTGTTGAATGGCTTCCTTCCCTTTGCTAATGTTTTCAGAGTTCATTGCAACAACCTTCCATTGTATAAATACATCACTCTCTATTGATTGGTCATTTGATGACCATTTAGATTATTTCAACTTTGGGGCTAGTATGAAGAATGCGGTTGTGAATATCTGCAAACTGGTTTTTGGATGAACATACACTTTCACCTGGGCTTCCCAGGTGGCTCAGTGGTAAAGAATCCATCTGCCAATCCAGGAGATGCAGGTTTGATCCCTGGGTTGGGATGATTCCCTGGAAGAGGAAATGGCAACCCCCTCCAGGATTTCAGTATTCTTGCCTGGAAAATTCCATGGACAGAAGAGCCTGGTGGGCTATAGTTGCAAAGAGTCGGACATGACTGCGCAGCTGAGCTTGCCCACATGCTTTCAATTCTCAGATGGAGATAAATGAGGGTGGACTTGCTCGGTACTACAGGAACTCTGCGGTTGATGTTTTTGGAATTGCTCAGCTGCTGTTCAAGGTGGCCATATCACAGGCAGTGAGAGAGATTTCCCATTTCTCCACATCTTCTTTAATCTTTACTATAAAACTGTCCTTTTGATCATAGTGTCCAGATGGGTAGAATTACTGTCTCATTTCAGCCTCATTTTGCATTTTCCCATTGGCTTGTGACATTGAGCATCTCTTCATATGCTTATTAGCCATTCATACATCTTATTTGGAAACAAATAGTTAAATCCTTTGTCTGTTTTTTAAATTGGGTTATTTGTCATTTCATTTCTGACTTGAAAGGAGTTTTATGTAACTGGATACACATCCCTTATCAGATGTAGGATTTGCAATCTCTTCTCCCATCCTGTCTTTTGAAATACCAAAGTTTCTAAACATGATGAGGCTATCTTCTGAAATGCAAAAGTTTCTCAACATGAAGAAATATATTTGATCTCTTTTCTCTTTTGTTCCTTGTGCTTCTGGTCTTGTATCTTAGAACCCTTTGCCTAATGCAAGCTCATTAAGATTTACTGCTGTATTTTCTTCTAAGAGTTTTATAGTTTTAGGTTTCCAGGCCAACCTCATTCTTCTGAACATGGCTTTCCAGAGGTCTTAGCACCATCTGTTGAAGAGTCATGTTTTTCCCGTGTATAATTTTCTTGGCATCTTACTGAAAACTTATTGGCCATAAATGTAAAGATGCATTTCTGGACTCTTTCCTAGTATCACACTGTCTTATTTGTTGTAGCTCTATAATAAATTTTGAAACTGAAAAGTCTGAGTCCTTCACTTTTTTTTTTTTTTATATTTATTCAGGACTGAGTTAGCTATTCTGGTTTACTTTTGCATGTCCACATATATTTTAGAGAATTCAGAGTTGTCATTTTTAAAAGTTAATTGAAATTTTGATAAGGGATATATTGAAGCTCTGAGTCATTTTGGGAAATGTGCCCATCTTAATAACACTGTTTTCTGGTTCCTAAGCATAGCTCTCTCTACCTATTTAAGTCTTCTTTAATTTCTTTCAACAACATTTATAATTTTTAGGGTAGAAGTTGTATTTTTCTTTGTTAAATTTATTATTCTTGATGTTACTATAAACAGAATTGATTTTTTTAAATATTGTATTATTAGATTGAGAAAATGGTGACTCTGAAATGTTAAGCAACTTGCCCAAAGGTCAAAGTTGCTAGTATATTGAAATACAGTTGCTATTTGTATGTTGATCTTATATCCTGCGTCCTTGCTGAACTCATTTATCAGTTCCAGTAATCATTTTAGTGGATTCCTTTATACAAGATGTCGTATGGAAATGGAGAGAGTTTAATTTCTTCCTTTTCAGTCTGGATACCTTTTATTTCTTTGTCTTGGCAAGTTGTCACCGGCAGAATTTTCAGTAGAATAGACCTTATGAATGGACATTGTATCTTATTTCTGATCCTAGGGGGCAAGCATTCAGTCTTTTGCCATTATAATGTTAGCTGTGAGTTTTTCAAAGATGTTCTGTATCAGGTCACCACGTTTCCTTTTATTCCTAGTTTGTGAAGAGTGTGGTTTTTTTTTTTTTTTTTTTAATCATGAAAGGGCACTGGGTATTGTCAAATGCATTTTCTGTATCTATTAGATGGTCTGTGGGTTTTTGGTCTTTTTTTCTCTATTGATGTGGCATATTACATTAATTGGTTTTTGGATGTCACACCAACCTTGCATTTCTGGGTTAAATCGCACTTGGTGATTGTGTATATAATCCTTTTGATATGCTGCTAGCTTTGGTTTGCTAGTTTTTTATGAAGGATTTTCTATATTCAGAAATATCTAAGAAGTTTTACCTCTCTGAAGTCATTTTAAGATCCAAAGAACCATTTTAGATAAGCTCTGAGAGAGTCAAAGCAAGATGATTGCTTGAAACGTGAACTTTACTTTGAAAATGTGGGTCTCTTTGAGAGTGCTGGAAATTCTGAACCATTAAACTGTTTATCCATCCTGACATGGAATCACCTGGGGTAATCTGGTAAGGCAGAATTTCTGGAGATAGATAAAACTGAAAATAATTTCCCCAAATAATGCACTGTTCTAGGCTCATCTTTGGTAGTCTAGAATAATATTTTTGTTATGATGAAATAATTATCACTTATGCCATTAAGAGCTTATCACTTGATATAATGAGTAGGAATGTTTGGAACTTCCCTGCTTGTCCAGTGGTTAGAACTCCATGTTTCCACTGACAGGGGTGTGGGTTCCATCCCTGGTCAGGGAACTGAGGTCCCACATGCTTCATGGTGTGGCCATTGTTTTTTTTTTAAAGAGTAGCGTTGGGCTTCCCTGGTGGTCCAGTGGGTAAAGAGTATGCCTTGCAATGCAAGGGGCACCGGTTCAATCTCTATCCCAGGAAGATCCCATGTGCCCCGGAGCGGCTAGACCAGTGTGTCCAATTACGAGCCAGCACTCTGGAGCACATGTGCCCAGAACTGGTACTCTGCAGTGAGAGAGGCCACTGTAATAGGAGGCCCACACAGGCTGAAGAATAAAGATGGATGAAAATAAATACAATTAAAAGAGGCATGATGGGGAAAAAGGAAAAAAATATATTAAAAAAAGTAGCATCTACTCAATATGCTGATGACAACATATTTACGAATATTCAATGATATATATATCATTTTATGTATCAAATTGATATACTCATTGGTATTCAATAATATATTCATGTCAGTGTATTAGTCAGTATATTCAGTCAATACACTGATGATATTCTCATTAATACTTAGTCGATCTGTATCCATTGAGGTAATGAGTTATTCTCCAAGAAGCTATAGAATCTTCCGTGGAGTTCATAGAGTCCTGTATTACATGGTTGTAAAGGTGAAACTATAATGTAAATCATATTATAACCACAGATTCGTGTATGTGAAGACGCTGAGTTTAAGTTGGCGATGATACAACTTCCATGTGTAGATTTTCACAAGGAGAGTAGGAACGTAGAAATTAACCGAGGACAGGGTCAGGGCTGGAACGAAGGGCTGACTGTCATCTTTAAGGGGGAAAACATGGGATATTAGCACAGGAGTGAGGACTGAGCCTGGAGGGATATCAGTGTTGGCAAGAGGAAAGTGGAAGGAAACAGCATAGCTGATAAAGTTAAACCAAGGGCAGTCAGAAAGGGAGAAGAACCAGGATGGTTGAGAAAAACCAGGATGTCAACAGAGAGATGGGACTTCCCTGGCGGACCAGTGGTTAAGACTTCTTCCAATGCAGGGAATGTGGGTTCAATCCCTGGTTGAGGAGTTAAGCTCCTACATGTCATGAGGCGGAAAACTCAGAACATGAAACAGAAGCAATATTGTAACAGATTCAATGGAGATTTAATAAATGGTCCACATCAAAAAAATCTTGAAAATAAAGAGTAAGTGGCTGAGGACAGATCTTCAGATTTCCAGTAGAACAAGTCATATGGTAACTCTAGGGAAGGCGTGTGCAGTTGTGCCTCTGATGGAGAACCCAGCAGGTGCCAGAATCTAGGTGACATGTGCCCCACGCGCTGTCGTCATAATACAATTTTATAAAAACTGGATCTTGTTGTGTCCACTTCGTAAATGAGGACACGGTAGCTCAGAAGACTTTAAACTGCCTCGAGGTCAAAAAGAAAGTAAATTGTTAGCTGGAATTCAAACCCCATCAGATTCTAAGGAGGAGGCAGGTGGCTAAGAATATCCAGCTGGCAGGGACACCCAAGAGGAGAGGTACAGAAACCCATGCCGTGGACAGAGGAGCCTGTCGGGCTACAGTCCGTAGGGTCTCAAAGAGTTGGACTCGAGGGAGCTCCCACGCTTGCTTGCTTAATAATCATATCCTTTCTTTCCACATATTCTTTTTTGTTAAATTATTTATTTGGCTGCTCCAGGCCATAGTTGGAGCACGTGAGATCTTTTTTTTTTTTTTAGTTGCGGCATTTGGACTCTTAGTTGTGGCATGTGGGATCTGGTTTCCTGACCAGAGATTGAACCTGGGCCCCTGCGTTGGGAGCCTAGAGTCTGAGCCCCTGGGTCACCAGGGAAAGCCCATCTTTTCACATGTTCTGTGATCCCAGTGGGGCCCCCTCACGATTGGTCTGAAATGGTGACTGAAGTTTTATTTCTTTTATTCTGTTGGTACTCAACAACATCTGATCAAGCTTTTTTTTTTTCCTTCCTCTTATTTTTTTTTTTTCTTTTTAAAGAAATAGTTCCTTTGGGGCCTATATTTAGCAGTCTAGCCAATCTGTATATTTTAACACTCAAGATCCTAAGTAGTAAAATAGAAGATATATTTCATGTTTGTATCAAGAGTGCTCATTTCCTAACCACATAATTATCTCATTCTTCACACTGATGAAAAGAGTTGAGCAAACACAGAAATAAATATCAGAACTGAAATCGGGAAACTTGGCCATCCTTTTCTGGCTCCTCCTACTCATCTGGCTCTGCTTCTGCTTGTAGGGGGCCTGGGCAAGTGTTCAGTGTACTGATGCCATGGGGACTGAGTTGTTACCAAAATAGGGCTCTTTACCTCCATACGAGGTGAGCCAAAGGCCATGTATGGCCTGGGTGCCTTTGGTGAAATTTTATGCCAGTGGAAAATCACACTGTACGCTAGATGCATTTGTGTTGTTTGCACTTTGCACAGACATATAACACCTCAGCTGACTGTGGTAATTTTGCTAGCAGTACCACCTCTTGTGACAAGAGGAGAAGCGGGTAGCAGAGGATGAGGGGGTTGGATGGCATCACTGATCCAGCTGGCAGGGACACCCAAGAGGAGAGGTACAGAAACCCATGCCGTGGACAGAGGAGCCTGTCGGGCTACAGTCCGTAGGGTCTCAAAGAGGTTGACTCGAGGGAGCTGCCACGCTGGCTTGCTTAATAATCATATCATTTCTTTCCACATATTCTTTTTTGTTAAATTATTTATTTGGCTGCTCCAGGCCATAGTTGGAGCACGTGAGATCTTTTTTTTTTTTTTAGTTGCGGCATTTGGACTCTTAGTTGTGGCATGTGGGATCTGGTTTCCTGACCAGAGATTGAACCTGGGCCCCTGCGTTGGGAGCCTAGAGTCTGAGCCCCTGGGTCACCAGGGAAAGCCCATCTTTTCACATGTTCTGTGATCCCAGTGGGGCCCCCTCACGATTGGTCTGAAATGGTGACTGAAGTTTTATTTCTTTTATTCTGTTGGTACTCAACAACATCTGATCAAGCTTTTTTTTTTTCCTTCCTCTTATTTTTTTTTTTTCTTTTTAAAGAAATAGTTCCTTTGGGGCCTATATTTAGCAGTCTAGCCAATCTGTATATTTTAACACTCAAGATCCTAAGTAGTAAAATAGAAGATATATTTCATGTTTGTATCAAGAGTGCTCATTTCCTAACCACATAATTATCTCATTCTTCACACTGATGAAAAGAGTTGAGCAAACACAGAAATAAATATCAGAACTGAAATCGGGAAACTTGGCCATCCTTTTCTGGCTCCTCCTACTCATCTGGCTCTGCTTCTGCTTGTAGGGGGCCTGGGCAAGTGTTCAGTGTACTGATGCCATGGGGACTGAGATGTTACCAAAAAAGGGCTCTTTACCTCCATACGAGGTGAGCCAAAGGCCATGTATGGCCTGGGGTCCTTTGGTTAAATTTTATGCCAGTGGAAAAACACACTGTCCGCTAGATGCATTTGTGTTGTTTGCACTTTGCAAAGACATATAAAACCTCAGCTGACTGTGGTAATTTTGCTAGCAGTACCACCTCTTGTGACAAGAGGAGAAGCGGGTAGCAGAGGATGAGGGGGTTGGATGGCATCACTGACCCAGTGGACATGGGTTTGAGCAAGCTCCAGGAGACAGTGAAGTACAGGGAAGCCTGGTGTCCTACCGTTCACAGGGTCGCAAAGGGTCAGGCACAAGAGAGTGACTGAACAACAACAGTTCCTCACATCTCTTCATCATGGATCATCAGCAAAACTGTGCCTAAGAGACTTCTCTGGTGGCCCAGTGGGTAAGAATTCGGCTACCAATACAGGGGACGCTGGTTTGATCCTTGATCCAGGAAGATCCCACATGGTGCAGAGCAACTAAACCCATGTGCCACAACTCCTGAGCCTGCGCACCCTGGAGCTTACGGTCTGCAGCAAGAGAAGTCACCGCTATGAAAAGGCCGATCACCAAAACTAGAGAGTAGCCTCTGCTCGCTGCAGCAAGAAAAAAGCCCAAGTGCAGCAATGAAGATCCAGTGCTGCCAAAATAAATTTACTAATTAATTACTTACTTAAAAAAAAAAGAACTGTCCCTAATCTAATCATCTCATCTCTCTGCATTATTTTGTTATTTTGTTCAGTCGTGTCTCGGATCGGCTCAGAAGGAAACTAATTCATCAGCTTGTGGCTTAGGCCTGTAGTCTTGTAGGTAAGCACCTCTCAAATTCCTCGTTTGGGAATAAATACACCAGGACAGAATTATTTAGCACTCTTGTCCATGCTTGGTGGACACAGAGTCCTTCCAGCAGAGCTTTTGTCACCCAACTCCATGCCAACAATACAAGCTGTTTCTGGGGTGGAGCTTATTGAGCAACACTTTGGAAGGAGACCGTAAATGCCAGTGCCTTTGCCTCTCCTGGCTGAGTTCCTTGCTAAGCAGCCTGGGGGGATGCTCAGGTCTTTATGCTAAAGGCAGCTGCTTTGTTTACCCAAAATTCCTGTAGCTTCACGGGGGGGTGTCCGCTAAGATGCAATTTGGGGGTTTGAAATTTTATGCCAGTGGAAACACACTGTCCGCTAGATGCATTTGTGTTGTTTGCACTTTGCAAAGACATATAAAACCTCAGCTGACTGTGGTAATTTTGCTAGCAGTACCACCTCTTGTGACAAGAGGAGAAGCGGGTAGCAGAGGATGAGGGGGTTGGATGGCATCACTGACCCAGTGGACATGGGTTTGAGCAAGCTCCAGGAGACAGTGAAGTACAGGGAAGCCTGGTGTCCTACCGTTCACAGGGTCGCAAAGGGTCAGGCACAAGAGAGTGACTGAACAACAACAGTTCCTCACATCTCTTCATCATGGATCATCAGCAAAACTGTGCCTAAGAGACTTCTCTGGTGGCCCAGTGGGTAAGAATTCGGCTACCAATACAGGGGACGCTGGTTTGATCCTTGATCCAGGAAGATCCCACATGGTGCAGAGCAACTAAACCCATGTGCCACAACTCCTGAGCCTGCGCACCCTGGAGCTTACGGTCTGCAGCAAGAGAAGTCACCGCTATGAAAAGGCCGATCACCAAAACTAGAGAGTAGCCTCTGCTCGCTGCAGCAAGAAAAAAGCCCAAGTGCAGCAATGAAGATCCAGTGCTGCCAAAATAAATTTACTAATTAATTACTTACTTAAAAAAAAAAGAACTGTCCCTAATCTAATCATCTCATCTCTCTGCATTATTTTGTTATTTTGTTCAGTCGTGTCTCGGATCGGCTCAGAAGGAAACTAATTCATCAGCTTGTGGCTTAGGCCTGTAGTCTTGTAGGTAAGCACCTCTCAAATTCCTCGTTTGGGAATAAATACACCAGGACAGAATTATTTAGCACTCTTGTCCATGCTTGGTGGACACAGAGTCCTTTGAGCAGAGCTTTTGTCACCCACCTCCATGGCAACAATACAAGCTGTTTCTGGGGTGGAGCTTATTGAGCAACACTTTGGAAGGAGACCGTAAATGCCAGTGCCTTTGCCTCTCCTGGCTGAGTTCCTTGCTAAGCAGCCTGGGGGGATGCTCAGGTCTTTATGCTAAAGGCAGCTGCTTTGTTTACAAAAATCCAGTGCTTTCCAGAGGTCTCAGCAGAGTTCTGCCTGTCCCTCAGCTTCAATTGGCTGTGAAGTGTGATAACTGATAGAGAAGAAGTAATGGAATAAAGTATGATAAAAAAATAGTAATTATTCAAATGAAAAGTTTCAAATCAATAGCTATAAGGCAGGTGAACGGGAAGCCTGTGAGATAGAATCTTGGGAATTCCTGGATGGTCCAGTGGTTAGGACTCCATACTCTCCCCACCGAGGGTCCCGGGCTCAGTTCCTGGTGTGGGAACTGAGATTCCTGGGAACTGAGATTCCTGCGAGCTGCATGGCATGGCGGAAAAAAAAGAAAAAAGACACACCAAAAGGAGGCATGTGAAACTTAGATCAACCCAGGGTTAAAGCTGCCTGCACTGGCCCTTTTTCGCTCAGATATCTCTCTTTTTAAAAAATACTTCTTTAAAAGAATTGTTTTTTCTTTATTTCTGACTGTGCTGGGTCTTTGTGGCCGTGTCTGCAGGCTTTCTCTAGTTGCGGCGAGCTAAGGATCCTCTCTAGCCGCTGCTGTGGCTTTTCTTGTTGCGGAGCATGGGCTCTAGGGTGAGTGGGCCTTCAGTAGGGGTACCCGGGCATAGTTACCCCGTGGCCTGTGGGAACTTCCAGGACCAGGGATCGAACTCGTGTCCGGTGTACTGGCAGGCAGATTTTTAGCCACTTAGACCACCAGGGAAGTCCTGGACTTTCTCGTAATAAATACAAATGGAGCCCTGCAGAACTCAAGAGGGGCCGAACGTAGGGTCGAAACATATGCTAGAAAGATTCCTCTGCTCACTCTGTGATGATTAAATTAGGAGAAGGGTTAGGCTGAAGACAAGAAACAATCGGCACAGGATCATAAGGGCACTGTAAGAGAGGATTGCCAGTGGTCTTAGGGAGGGGGCGTAGAGCTGAGATATAAGAAGGGAGAATCCACAAGACTGATGACCGATTAGATACCTGGTGATGACCTTGAGAATCTGACCTTGAGAAGGGTCCTCAGCATCTGGAACAGAAAGCCGGCTGCATGGCTTAAGCCCCTGTTGGTGATCCCAGTCAACAAGTAAGGCATGTGCCTAGGTTGAGGTGACACCTTAATTGAGTTCAACACCGTTCCGCCTCCAGCTCTAGCAAAAACCAAGCTGCAGGTCTGCCCATAGCCACAGGGAGCCCCACGTTGTCATGGGGGTATGCAGAGGGCACCATGATAAACACGAGGAAAAGACAGATGCTTTGAGGAATGGAGGGAAGATGATTTATCTGTTCATCACTTAGATTTTAATGTTGCTTTGAAATGGAAGACAGCCTCCCTGCCTTCTGGGACTGGATGCTGCAAGGAGACATCTGGTTATAGAGTTGTCTTGGGCATGTTGGATAAATTCATGTTTAAATAACGATTTCAGGTGAACTACAAGAGACACAGGGAAAGAGAACAGATCCCAGTGTATTTTCCCCTTTCCTAAGACTCTCAGACCCAGGGATTTCTCAGCCTCAGCACTTACGCATCTTGGATTGTGCATCTTTGTTGTTGGGGGGCTGTTCTTGTCAGTATCTCTGGTCTATACCCAGGGCACCCCCACCCCACTGTGATGACCAGGGATGTCTCCAGACACGGACAGGTGTGCCCTGGATGGACAGAGTCACCCTGGTACCGGACCACCTCTCTACACTCATGCTTCTCAAACTTCAAGATGCTCGTTTAGATTCTAGAGACTTCCCTGGCAGTCCAGTGGTGAAGATTTTGCCTTCCAGTGCAGAGGGTGAGGGTTTGATCCCTGACTGGGGAGCAACCAGAGGGTGTGGATTTGATCCTTGGTTGATTTCCTTGGACTGCAAAGAAATCAAACCAGTCAATTCTAAAGGAAATCAGCCCTGAATATTCACTGGAAGGACTGATGCTGAAGCTGAAGCTCCAATACTTTGGCCATCTGATGCAAAAGAGATGATTCATTCGAAAAGACCTTGATGTTGGGGAAAAATAGAAGACAAAAGGACAAGGGGACAGCAGAGAACAAGATGATTGGGTGGCATCACTGAGTCAATGGACATGAGTTTGAGCAAGCTCCAGGAGATGGTGGAGGACAGGGAAGCCTGTCGTGCTGCATTCCATGGGGTCGCAAAGAATTGGACATAACTGAGTGACTGAGCTAAGTTCCCACATGCCTCGTGGCCATGAAACCAAAATATAAAACAGAAGCAATATATTTTTTTTAAGAAATACATTTTATGTATTTATTTATTTATTTTTTGGCTCTTCTGGGTTTTCACTGTGGCTGCAGACTCTTCTCTAGTTGCAGGGAGTGGAGGCTCCTCTCTAGTTGAGGTGAGTAGGCATCTTGTTGCGGTGACTTCTCTTGTTGTGGAACTCGGGCTCTAGGGCACATGGGCTTCAGTCGTTGCAGCCCATGAGCTCCATAGTTGTGGCTCCGAGGCTCTAGAGCACAGGCTCCGTAGTTGTGGCTCGCGGGCTTCGTTGCTCCATAGCATGTGGGATCTTCCCAGATCAGGGATTGAACCTGTGCTTCCTGCACTGGCAGGCGAACTCTCTACCACTGAGCTACCAGGGAAGCCCAACAGAAGCAATATTATCACAGATTCAATAAAGACTTTTAAAATGGGCCACAATTTGTCTCAGAATCTTTTAAAAAATAATGCAGATTCTGACTCAGTATTTCTGGAGCGGAGACTCTGCATTTCCAGCAAACTCCTGGGTGATGACCATGCTGGTGCTCATTGACCTAGCCTTGGGTAGCAGAGTCTTCACGTGGCCTGGCTTTTCTCTGTCACATCCATCCGCCTCACGGAGTGGAGCCTGGGGATCTCAGGGACCCCTCCCTCTCATCTCACCAAGCAGAGGGCTCCCACTCCTTGTCCTGTTCTCCACATTCTCGGTCTGGTTGGAGACGCGTAACCCAGATCTATTGTTAGCCTCCAGTGTCCCCACCGGAAGCCTTGCAGAGGCCCGGAGCTGCTCACACACTAGCCAAGGCAGCTGCGATTCAGTCCATGGGGTGCAGGTCGGAGGGCACAGCAGCTGATGGGTCCAGATGGTCTTGCCTTGTTTGTGGGCACGTGCGTCTCCCACCCTCACACAGCCATTTCTGCATTTGTCTCTTCCCTCCGGAAGCAGAATGGCCATTTTTAAATGACATGGCACTGAAGGCTCTCTTTCTTTCCATTCTACGTGCCATTGAGCCTCCCGATGTGAATCTATTTAATCATGAAACTGTCCTTAAAAGTCTGAGCAGCCGGCTTTATTTGGAAGCCAAGGAGGGTCATGCTTTGGAGCAAAACGGAAGGATCCCCTCCCCACCCCCACTTTCAGGCTTCCCCGATAGCTGGGCGGTAAAGAATCCGCCTGCCAGTGTAGGAGATATGAGTTGGATTCCTGGGTCAGGAAGATCCCCCGAGGAGGGCATGGCAACCCGCTTCACTGTTCTTGCCTGGAGAATCCCACAGACAGAGGAAACTGACGGGCTACTCTGAAAGAGTTGGACATGACTGAGCAACTGAGCATGCACACACACTCGCCCATTTTCATTCACCCCGGAGAAATGGATTCATAGCCAAGGCATTATTCTAAATGCAAATAATTACAGGGAGTGTCATGTATCAAGCACTTAACTATGAACGCATTAGGGTTAAAACGGAGAGAGGCTGTTTGAGAGCCTGCCTCGGGCCTCTGCACACGGAGCTTAGGCAGCGGCATAGCCGAGCAGCCTTCACTGGCCCATCTGTCCTCAAGCCCCAAAGGCCCTGAGATGGGCTTCTTTGTCATCCTGGGATGTCCTTCCACCAAATCGAGGTCCTTCGCAGCTGGAAACCCAGGTGTGGGCTTCTCTTTGCTGATATTTGCTATCTTTATTCCAAAATAAACCTTTTTTTTTTTTTTTTCAACATTGGAGGTAAGGCTGAGACTCCCCCGGTGGTTAAGAATCTACCTGGCAATCAAGGGACATGGGTTCAATCCCTGGTCTGGAAAGATCGCACATGCCAAGCGGCAGCTAGGCCATGGGCCACAACTACTGAGCCTGTGCTCTAGAGCCCACAAACTGTAACTGCTAAAATCTGTGTGTTCTAGAGCTCATGCTCCACAGCCATGCAATGAGAAACCCATGCACAGCAACGAAGAACGGCCCCCACTTGACACAACAGAGAAAAGCCCCCACAGCAACAAAGACCAGCCAGGGCAGCCGCTGCACAGGTAAATAAGTATGAGGCTGGTAACACAGCCCGCCTTGTTCCTTCCTTCCTCCTCGGCCACTGGGAGCCCCTGAGCAATTACGGTTTCCACCCTGCTGCCTTGCCTCATTCCTGAGTGGGCACATTGGACATAGCCTCAAGCCTACATCTGTGTCTAAGGCTCAAGACAGTCTTCAGACCTGCGCTTACATCCTGAATGCCTTGAAACCCTCAAACAAAGGCACGGCCGTGCCTGGCCCTTGCTGGAGTGTTTGGGTTGTGGCTTTGAAGCACTGAACAGTTCTTTTGAAGAACTTCAAAAGCTGGGTGACCTTGGATGATGGCTTAACCTCTCTGACTCTGGTTTCTCCCTGGCCACATGGGTGTGATGGTGCTTCCCTTTCAGGAAGGGGAGAGGCTGGTCAGAAGGGAATTCCTGTTGCAGAGTGTCTGTTCAACAGACGTGGAGCCCCCCCTTCCCCACCAGAATCTTAGGCTGGTGAGATTTGGGGGAGCTGAACCGACCACAGTTACACTCCTACCCGTTGCTTTAACACTTCCCCAACCCTGTCCTTTCCCTGACTTTTATCCAGGTGGAGTGACACCCACAGGCAGATACTGGGAGAACCCCCCATCTCCCTGGTACCTCAGATGAGGCTCGAGGTCCATTTCTGTTGACCAAGCGCTTTCACAGAACAGCAGCCCTTCATGGCTCGTGCCTGGCGATCACATGCTCTATCCCTTTCTGGGGCTGTGACCCAGGTTGGGGTCAGGAAGCAGCAGGCTCCACCCAGCTGGGTCCAGACACCACGGGACTAGCTTCCTGAACAGAGCAGCACCAGGTCCCCATTTTTTCCTGTTGGTGTAAACTCTGCCCTGGGCGTCCCTGGTGGCTCAGTGGTAGAGAATCCACCTGCCAATGCAGGAGACCCGGGTTTAGTCCCTGGGTCGGGAAGATGGAGAAGGAATGACAGCCTGATGCAGTCTTCTTGCCTGGGAAATCACATGGATGGAGGAGCCTGGCGGGCCACAGTCCATGGGGTCACAGAGAGTCAGACATGGCTGAGCGACTGAAACAACAACAAAATTCTGCCCTTGGGGCTCTCAGAGACTCAGACACCAGTCTGGGCAGACCACATCACGTGAGTTAGAAGCAAAGCCCTGTTCCGTCAGCTGGGAGAAGAGAAGGCATCTGCCTCCAGCCAGGGTCCCCCAGACTCTTCTCCTCGGTCTGTCTCACTTGCATGAAGCCAGCTCCCAGAGTAGCTGTTGAGCAGATGCAAACATCCAACACAATTATTCTCTCCCTAGTCACAGTAGAACCGCTTCCTCTATGCACTTCAGCTGGAGCATCTTATTTAAAGTTCACACTCAAGGAGCCAAGGGCGCTGATGGTTAATTGCCCCTAAATGAGCTGAAAACTGGGTGGCCTCTTCCCCTTGGCTGACAGCTGTGGGTCTGCGTCCATCTGTCTGGACTCTGCCGGCCCTGATGCAGCCTCTGGGTGGAGGACCACCGCTAGCAGGCCACTGAGCACAGTGTCCCTCCTGGTTATTCGAGGAGAGCAGCCCACCAGCTGCTGCTCCTGAACCCAAGCTGCCGTGGTGTCCCTTAAAGTTGCAGAGAAGTTAAGTCCCTGCGTGTTAACACTTCCCCAACCCTGTCCTTTCCTGACTTTTATCCAGGTGGAGTGACACCCACAGGCAGATACTGGGAGAACCCCCCATCTCCCTGGTACCTCAGATGAGGCTCGAGGTCCATTTCTGTTGACCAAGCGCTTTCACAGAACAGCAGCCCTTCATGGCTCGTGCCTGGCGATCACATGCTCTATCCCTTTCTGGGGCTGTGACCCAGGTTGGGGTCAGGAAGCAGCAGGCTCCACCCAGCTGGGTCCAGACACCACGGGACTAGCTTCCTGAACAGAGCAGCACCAGGTCCCCATTTTTTCCTGTTGGTGTAAACTCTGCCCTGGGCGTCCCTGGTGGCTCAGTGGTAGAGAATCCACCTGCCAATGCAGGAGACCCGGGTTTAGTCCCTGGGTCGGGAAGATGGAGAAGGAATGACAGCCTGATGCAGTCTTCTTGCCTGGGAAATCACATGGATGGAGGAGCCTGGCGGGCCACAGTCCATGGGGTCACAGAGAGTCAGACATGGCTGAGCGACTGAAACAACAACAAAATTCTGCCCTTGGGGCTCTCAGAGACTCAGACACCAGTCTGGGCAGACCACATCACGTGAGTTAGAAGCAAAGCCCTGTTCCGTCAGCTGGGAGAAGAGAAGGCATCTGCCTCCAGCCAGGGTCCCCCAGACTCTTCTCCTCGGTCTGTCTCACTTGCATGAAGCCAGCTCCCAGAGTAGCTGTTGAGCAGATGCAAACATCCAACACAATTATTCTCTCCCTAGTCACAGTAGAACCGCTTCCTCTATGCACTTCAGCTGGAGCATCTTATTTAAAGTTCACACTCAAGGAGCCAAGGGCGCTGATGGTTAATTGCCCCTAAATGAGCTGAAAACTGGGTGGCCTCTTCCCCTTGGCTGACAGCTGTGGGTCTGCGTCCATCTGTCTGGACTCTGCCGGCCCTGATGCAGCCTCTGGGTGGAGGACCACCGCTAGCAGGCCACTGAGCACAGTGTCCCTCCTGGTTATTCGAGGAGAGCAGCCCACCAGCTGCTGCTCCTGAACCCAAGCTGCCGTGGTGTCCCTTAAAGTTGCAGAGAAGTTAAGTCCCTGCTGGGTGGGGGTGGGGCTCATGTCAGTCCTCTTCTGTTCCTTTAAGCGCCGCTCGAGGAAAGCCATCTTTGTGGAAAGAGAAGAAGGGCCTTCCTGGCTTTTTCCAGGCTTAGGGACTTGCAGGCTGCAGAGACCTGGCTGCGGTAGGGGTTTTGCCCTCCTGCTCTGCTGGGCCGAGAGAAGGGAAGAGAACAAGAAGCAGAGTTACGCTGCACTCATGAGGCTGTGACGACCCATCTGTCTTGCCTTGTGACTTGTTTGGCTCCATTTCATAGTAACCCCCTGCCATCCAAACGTACTCGCTTTCTAATACAGACTATTTTGGATTATAGAAGGAATACCTGTCCATGAAAGAAAGTTTGGAAAACACACAAGTGTTAGGACTGCTAATCCTTCAGTTGTATCCACCTCTTTGTGACCTTATGGACTGTAGCCCGCCAGGCTTCTTTGTCCATGGGATTTCTCCAGGGAAGAATCCTGGAGTGGGTTGCCACTTCCTTCTCCAGGGACTCTTCCCGACCCAGGGATCGAACCCTGGTCTCGGGCGTTGCAGGCAGATTCTTTCCCATCTGAGCCACCAGGGAGCACAGCAGAGTATAGGAAATGACTCATCATCCCAGTAAGCCCTTTGAGAACAGCTGATGTAGCTTGGGCACCTACGCGTGTCCCCCTACCCCACGTTTTTTTTTTCAAAGGTGTAATAACATTTTTTGTTCACTTAATGTTATGATTTCATGAGAATTTCCCACAGCATGAAAATATTCTTCAGGAGATGTCACAGAATGCCTGATGGCCTCCAGCCTGAGGAGATGACATGGTTTATTCAGCCCCCTCTCCCCGCCTTAATCACGTTGAGCTTGGTTCTCATTTGATACTATTATAAATAATACTGTGATGATAATCATTATACATAAATCTCTGCTGGGTCTGTAATTATTTCCTTTAGATAGATTTCTACGAGTGGAATAGCTAAGTGGGAAGAGGTGCATGTTTTAAATATCTTACCCTGTCTTACGTCAGTGACATCGTTAATTGTCCCGAAGAGATTGCTGTTGCTTTAGTCACCAAGTCAGGTCCAATTCTCTTTCAGCCCCACGGACAGAGAAGTTAAGTCCCTGCTGGGTGGGGGTGGGGCTCATGTCAGTCCTCTTCTGTTCCTTTAAGCGCCGCTCGAGGAAAGCCATCTTTGTGGAAAGAGAAGAAGGGCCTTCCTGGCTTTTTCCAGGCTTAGGGACTTGCAGGCTGCAGAGACCTGGCTGCGGTAGGGGTTTTGCCCTCCTGCTCTGCTGGGCCGAGAGAAGGGAAGAGAACAAGAAGCAGAGTTACGCTGCACTCATGAGGCTGTGACGACCCATCTGTCTTGCCTTGTGACTTGTTTGGCTCCATTTCATAGTAACCCCCTGCCATCCAAACGTACTCGCTTTCTAATACAGACTATTTTGGATTATAGAAGGAATACCTGTCCATGAAAGAAAGTTTGGAAAACACACAAGTGTTAGGACTGCTAATCCTTCAGTTGTATCCACCTCTTTGTGACCTTATGGACTGTAGCCCGCCAGGCTTCTTTGTCCATGGGATTTCTCCAGGGAAGAATCCTGGAGTGGGTTGCCACTTCCTTCTCCAGGGACTCTTCCCGACCCAGGGATCGAACCCTGGTCTCGGGCGTTGCAGGCAGATTCTTTCCCATCTGAGCCACCAGGGAGCACAGCAGAGTATAGGAAATGACTCATCATCCCAGTAAGCCCTTTGAGAACAGCTGATATAGCTTGGGCACCTACGCGTGTCCCCCTACCCCACGTTTTTTTTTTCAAAGGTGTAATAACATTTTTTGTTCACTTAATGTTATGATTTCATGAGAATTTCCCACAGCATGAAAATATTCTTCAGGAGATGTCACAGAATGCCTGATGGCCTCCAGCCTGAGGAGATGACATGGTTTATTCAGCCCCCTCTCCCCGCCTTAATCACGTTGAGCTTGGTTCTCATTTGATACTATTATAAATAATACTGTGATGATAATCATTATACATAAATCTCTGCTGGGTCTGTAATTATTTCCTTTAGATAGATTTCTACGAGTGGAATAGCTAAGTGGGAAGAGGTGCATGTTTTAAATATCTTACCCTGTCTTACGTCAGTGACATCGTTAATTGTCCCGAAGAGATTGCTGTTGCTTTAGTCACCAAGTCAGGTCCAATTCTCTTTCAGCCTCACGGACACTGTCCCATTTTATCTCTTCTCTTCTGAATGACCTGTTCACGTCCACAGCCCGTTTCTCCAACCCCCACCCCCGAGAAAGTTCATCTCTTCTTTATTTGCAAGAGATTTTTCATGTACACTGAATTGACTGCTTTTAGTGTTACGTCGTTAATTATGGACACGTACACAACATAAAGGTAGCATCCTCGCCGTCTAAAGCACGCAGTTCAGAAACATTGAGCAGACTCACACTGTTGTGCAGATTGCTTCCTACCACCCATCCCTAGAACGTCTTCATTTTGGGAAAAGAGAGCGCTTGTCCCCACAAAAGCGCTCCACATCCCTGCCAGCCACCGGCACTGCCCCCCACTCTGTGTCTCTGTGAACTTGACCCCTTGGATGCCTCCTCTCCGTGGAATCATCCTCTGTTGGCCTTCTAGAGCCTGGCTTGTTTCACTCGGCATAATGTCCTCTCTGTTCATTCCTTGATTGTCCCTTAGGTGGCTGCTGCCTTTTGGCCATTTTGAATAACGCTGCTATGAACATAGATGTCCATGGATGGTGGGTTTTGGCATACTCAGTCCTGAAATGTTTTTAAAAAACATTTATCTATTTGGCTGCGTCAGGTCTTAGTTGTGGCACGCAGGCTTAGTTGCTGCAAGATGGATTCTTAATCTCTAAACATTTTTATAAAACCTGATCCATCCGTCTCTTCTTTCCTTGGCCTTCCTGTCTTGTTCAGCCAAGGGGGAGAAAGTCTTCCACTTTCTTTAACTTCTTTTACTAATGCATTTTTTCCTATTAAATTCTAGACCCTTAACTGGAACGTGTTTTGATGAATGGCGTATGTTCTGCTCAAAATGTGTTTATTTGCAAGAAACACCAGCCCACTCAAAATACCTCGAATAAAAGGAAGCTTGATAGTTTCTCATTATCTACTGTGATGATAATCATTATACATAAATCTCTGCTGGGTCTGTAATTATTTTAGATAGATTTCTGAGTGGAATAGCTAAGGTGGGAAGAGGTGCATGTTTTAAATATCTTACCCTGTCTTACGTCAGTGACATCGTTAATTGTCCCGAAGAGATTGCTGTTGCTTTAGTCACCAAGTCAGGTCCAATTCTCTTTCAGCCTCACGGACACTGTCCCATTTTATCTCTTCTCTTCTGAATGACCTGTTCACGTCCACAGCCCGTTTCTCCAACCCCCACCCCCGAGAAAGTTCATCTCTTCTTTATTTGCAAGAGATTTTTCATGTACACTGAATTGACTGCTTTTAGTGTTACGTCGTTAATTATGGACACGTACACAACATAAAGGTAGCATCCTCGCCGTCTAAAGCACGCAGTTCAGAAACATTGAGCAGACTCACACTGTTGTGCAGATTGCTTCCTACCACCCATCCCTAGAACGTCTTCATTTTGGGAAAAGAGAGCGCTTGTCCCCACAAAAGCGCTCCACATCCCTGCCAGCCACCGGCACTGCCCCCCACTCTGTGTCTCTGTGAACTTGACCCCTTGGATGCCTCCTCTCCGTGGAATCATCCTCTGTTGGCCTTCTAGAGCCTGGCTTGTTTCACTCGGCATAATGTCCTCTCTGTTCATTCCTTGATTGTCCCTTAGGTGGCTGCTGCCTTTTGGCCATTTTGAATAACGCTGCTATGAACATAGATGTCCATGGATGGTGGGTTTTGGCATACTCAGTCCTGAAATGTTTTTAAAAAACATTTATCTATTTGGCTGCGTCAGGTCTTAGTTGTGGCACGCAGGCTTAGTTGCTGCAAGATGGATTCTTAATCTCTAAACATTTTTATAAAACCTGATCCATCCGTCTCTTCTTTCCTTGGCCTTCCTGTCTTGTTCAGCCAAGGGGGAGAAAGTCTTCCCACTTTCTTTAACTTCTTTTACTAATGCATTTTTTCCTATTAAATTCTAGACCCTTAACTGGAACGTGTTTTGATGAATGGCGTATGTTCTGCTCAAAATGTGTTTATTTGCAAGAAACACCAGCCCACTCAAAATACCTCGAATAAAAGGAAGCTTATTCAAGAGCACAGGGCTGTGAGGCTGCAGAAACTCCTGAGCCTCATGGGAACAGGGCCGAGAGCGCCTCTCGGGGACCTTTCTCTTCCCAACAACGCTCCTCTTTCTGGACCAGGTCTCTGTGCTCGCACATGGTTTGGGAGTGTGCACGGAATCCTGGGGGTCTGACACCAGCACCAGCTCTCTGTGACTGGACATGTCCAGAGATTCTGCCTGGGAGTGCTGCAGACTCTTGGTTTCTATTCTTGAGAGCAAGAAGCTCACTGGTTCCACACAGGTGATGGCTTGGTTTCCCTGTGTCTGTTTTTCACTTCTGGCTCAGTGGGCTCTGACCAGGAAAGGGGAGAAGGTCAGGTGATACAGATTACCCCAAAGCAACCAACCAACCAACCAAACAAGGCTTCCAGGTTCACTCTCTTTATCAGGAAGTTAGTGCGGGTTTTACAGAGGGAGACACGACTAGGCCAAGCACCCCAGCGTGTCTGTAGGAGCAGAAACCATAGATGGTTTTCCCCACATAGATGACACATAGCCCTTTTCTTTTTTATTATTGGACTATAATTGTCCCGCAGTGTTGTGTTAGTTTCTGCTGTACAGCGTCTTGGATCAGTGATATGTATACATGTAGTCCCCTCCCTCTAGAGCCTCCCTTCCACAGCCAATACCTTTTTTCTTCCCTTTTTTCCCCCCCATGATTTGGAAGCTGTCTTTATCACAGACTATAACCTCATTCCTTACATTTGCTAGATGTTTCTCCTGGGTTTTCCATTTGGTCCCACCTACCTACACTGATATGGATACCATATTGGGATTTTTTCTATTTGTTTATTTGGCTGTGCTGGGTCTCTGTTGTGGCATGCAGGATCTTTACTTGGCAGCATGTGGGATCTTTAGTGCAGCACATAAGATCTTTTAGCTGTGGCATATAGAATCCAGTTTCCTGACCAGGAATTGAGCTCAGGCCCCCTGCTGGGGGAGCGTGGAATCTTAGCCACTGGACCACGAGGGAAGTCCTGGTGCCAAACTGTTTAATCATGTTATAGCACACAGTATCTGCTTTATTCTGGTACAACACAGAATATCCTCTTTCAGGACATCCTTTTCCAAAATGTCTTGGCTCTTTGCTTACATTAGTGTTTCCCAGATACACTTATCAGTGCACAGTCAATGTGTCAGCTTTTTAGTTCATGTACGCATGAGAATTATTTCAAAACACACATAAGTTCGTTTGAGGGAAATTTATATTTTCACAATCATCTAACATCTGCCCTGTTTCGACTTATTTTTACATAACTTTTTAAAATTTAATTTAATAGAGTTTTTTTTTTTAATCTTAAGGTATGGCACTTGATGGAGAAGGAAATGGCAGCCCACTCCAATATCCTTGCCTGGACAGTTCTTTGGACCGAAGAGCCTGGCGGGCTGTAGTCCATGGGGTCGCCAAGAGTTGGACACGACTGAGCGACTCTCACTCACTCACGTGTAGCACCAGTCCATCTCGTCTCCAAGCAAAGATCGGACATTGAGTTAATCCCACTCTACTGAGTGGACAGAGACTTATCCAGTTCTTTGGAGTTTTGCCTGACCTCACCTCTTGGTGAAAATCATTCTTTTTACTGATGTTGTTGCTTTGGAAGGAGATCTGGGCTTAAAGGCCTTGTCGACTGTTGCTCTGAGTTTGTTAGTGGAATCAGTGTCTTCTGGCCAGCTGCTGAGAATAGACGCCCTGCTTCCTGGCACGTTCACTGCTACTTCAGAATCCGTCTCCCTCGCGGCCCCTGCGGCTTCATTTTTTTGTTCCCACCTATAACCTCATTCCTTACATTTGCTAGATGTTTCTCCTGGGTTTTCCATTTGGTCCCACCTACCTACACTGATATGGATACCATATTGGGATTTTTTCTATTTGTTTATTTGGCTGTGCTGGGTCTCTGTTGTGGCATGCAGGATCTTTACTTGGCAGCATGTGGGATCTTTAGTGCAGCACATAAGATCTTTTAGCTGTGGCATATAGAATCCAGTTTCCTGACCAGGAATTGAGCTCAGGCCCCCTGCTGGGGGAGCGTGGAATCTTAGCCACTGGACCACGAGGGAAGTCCTGGTGCCAAACTGTTTAATCATGTTATAGCACACAGTATCTGCTTTATTCTGGTACAACACAGAATATCCTCTTTCAGGACATCCTTTTCCAAAATGTCTTGGCTCTTTGCTTACATTAGTGTTTCCCAGATACACTTATCAGTGCACAGTCAATGTGTCAGCTTTTTAGTTCATGTACGCATGAGAATTATTTCAAAACACACATAAGTTCGTTTGAGGGAAATTTATATTTTCACAATCATCTAACATCTGCCCTGTTTCGACTTATTTTTACATAACTTTTTAAAATTTAATTTAATAGAGTTTTTTTTTTTAATCTTAAGGTATGGCACTTGATGGAGAAGGAAATGGCAGCCCACTCCAATATCCTTGCCTGGACAGTTCTTTGGACCGAAGAGCCTGGCGGGCTGTAGTCCATGGGGTCGCCAAGAGTTGGACACGACTGAGCGACTCTCACTCACTCACGTGTAGCACCAGTCCATCTCGTCTCCAAGCAAAGATCGGACATTGAGTTAATCCCACTCTACTGAGTGGACAGAGACTTATCCAGTTCTTTGGAGTTTTGCCTGACCTCACCTCTTGGTGAAAATCATTCTTTTTACTGATGTTGTTGCTTTGGAAGGAGATCTGGGCTTAAAGGCCTTGTCGACTGTTGCTCTGAGTTTGTTAGTGGAATCAGTGTCTTCTGGCCAGCTGCTGAGAATAGACGCTCCCTGCTTCCTGGCACGTTCACTGCTACTTCAGAATCCGTCTCCCTCGCGGCCCCTGCGGCACAAGCCAGCCCCGGGGTCTGCAGCTTCCTTAGAGGGAGAACTTCAGCCTTGGCACCGAGACCCGCTCTCTCCATCATCTCCACTCTGAATCCCTTCTCTCCCTCCTTCCTGGCCGGCTCCAGGACGCGTTCTTTTTCTTTGAAAGGCGCCTGCTGGGCTGTTCGTTGCCGTGGGGTCCGCTCTCCCAGAGTCCCTTCCTAAGTCTCTGTGCATGGTCTTGCTTGCCAGAGAATGGCAGGTGCCATTTTCCTGAGCAGTGTTGTGTGAAGGGAAGGAAATTAACTAGACTTGGAGGCAGGCAGCCTTAGACTCAGGCCTGCCCTTTGTGAGCGCTCTGAGTTTTCCAACCCACTTTCTCTCTCCAGGTCTGCTTCCCCATCTTTCCAGCGAGGGCAGTCTCTTAAGTTCACGTGCAGCTAGGATAGTCTCTGGATGGTCGCGGTGGCCTGAGTCGCTCAGTCGTGGCCGGCTCTCTGTGACCTCACGGGTGGTGGCTGTCCAGGTTCCGCTGTCCGTGGGTTTCCTAGGCAAGAATACGGACGGGTTTGCTAGGCAAGGGCGGGCTTCCATTTCCTTCTCCAAGGTTTGGACTGTAAACTTAGTTCAATACAGGCATTTTGGGGAACTAAAATACTAAGGAGAATTGTATTCTTTTTTTTTTTTTTTTTTTGAAAGTGACATACCAGTGAGAGTGAATTTGGTGCATGGATTTCTAAACTTGAGATAAAATGTCAATCCTAAAATACAGAGTGTGGACTAGTTATAAGTATGTAAGTCAGTGACTTTTTACATATTTCTCTATCATTTATTTCTCATCTATTTTTTTAAAGATATTTTTATATGGACCATTTTGTGTTAAATTCTTGATTGAGTTTGTCATAATATTGCTTCTGTTTTATGTTTTGGTTTTTTGGGCATGAGGCATGTTAAGTCTTCGCTCCCCAACCAGGGGTCAAACCCACACCCCCTGCTTTGGAACGTAGTGTCTTAACCGCTGGCCTGCCAGAGAAGTCCCCTCTGTCTGCGCAGCTGCCCATCTTCCCGTCCACCCCCAGCACCATATCCCATGCCTACGTAAAAATACAGAATTTTTCTATCGTCCCCCAAGATTCCCTTAGACCCCTTCCCAGTCTATGTTCAACCCCATAAGGTAACCGCTGTTCTGACTTCTGTAATTCTCAGAGTTTTGCTTGTCCATGTGGAATCTTTCTTAAAAGCACCTGACCTCAGGCATCCTGGAAACGGCAACCCCGGTCCGGCTGTTGACTCACCATGCTGTCTGTGAGCAGCCTCTGTGTTCTTATATACAGCAGTCGTTCACGCTTTTTATAACACATCCTTTGGTGAATTTACCACAGCATAATCTGCATGGGATGGGCGTTCTGCTCATTTCCATCATTTTAAAGCTTTTCTTATTTATTTGGCTGCACCAGATCTTAGTTGAGGCATGTGGGATCTACTTCCCCAATCAGAGATTGAACCCGGGCCCCGGGAACATGGAGCCTTAGCCACTGGACTGCCAGAGAAATTACCTCTTTTTACCTCTTTCAAATCTACAGTAGCCGCTCTTGCAGGTGTCTTGATGGTGGACGTTTTTGTCATTTCCCTTGGGTGAATTTCCACTTAGAGAACTGTTGGGTACTGAGCAAGAATAGTTTATCTTCACTAGAACTACCCAAAATATCCTCACAGTGGTTTTTATCATTTTGCACCCCACCCCCCCAGCAGCATATGAGAGTTATAGCTGGTTCACATCCTCACCAACATTTGGTGTCACCAGTCTTTTTCATTTTAGCCTTCCTGATGGGTAGGTAGTGCCATCTCATCATAGTTATTAGCATTATAAACATCTGTTTTTTAAGCCTTGAAGACTTGTTTTTAAACCTTAGGTCATCCACCAATGAGATATGTGACTAGGAGTGAGATCCCTAAACACCTGGAGATTCAGTATTTTCAACTACAAAATAGGAGATATCTCACCCACTGCAGAGGTTTTATGAAGATTGGATGACATGTGATTACAAAGCAGAGAGGCTGACTCATGAAAGCCCTCAGGATTAAATAATAACCGTTAGGGCTATGGTTATTATTAATATTATTATTGCTGCAATTGATATAATTCAGGACAAGAAATCTATTTGGTTAAGGTTGTCCTACATGCATGCATGCTCAGTTGCTTCGATTTCTTTGCAGCCCCTGGACTGTAGCCCACCGGGCTCCTCTGTCCATGGCGTATTGCAGGCAAGAAGACTGGAGAGGGCTGCCGTTTCCTCCTCCAGGGATCCTCCCAGCCCAGGGATGGAACCCAGGACCCCTGCGTCTCCTGTTGGCAGGTGGGTTCCTTACCGTGGAGCCACCTGGGAAGCCTCACTTTATAGAGCACACAGGTGGCAGTGGCAGAGAGCACCCTAACCCGCCCAGGGATGATGATGTTACCAGTGTGAACCTTGAAATTCTCCCCAAACATAACAGGGAGCGGAAAGAGTAATTGTGCACCTGAGACTCTTTCTTTCCTTTCTCCTGGAGTGGCTTGAAATGCTCAGCACTCTAGAGGAGGTTTGCTCCTCCAGTAACAGCCATTATCACGGTCATGGTTTATTGAAGAAGTGTAACATGCTCTGTGCTTTATATACATTCTTACGTTTAATTTCATGTTCCTCGCGTCCTCACGAGGCAGGCAGCAGTCCCATTATATGAATGAGGATAACCGAGGCTAATGGTTTGTCCAGAGCCACATGGCTGGGCGTCAGAGCCAGGCTGGTTTCTTGGAAGCCTGTGCTTTACCTCCTGTCTGTTGCTGAGACATGCGTGGGGTATGTGAATATAAATCTCCTCTCACTGAACTAATTTCCTTCACCAAGGCCTCTTTTCATTTTAGCCTTCCTGATGGGTAGGTAGTGCCATCTCATCATAGTTATTAGCATTATAAACATCTGTTTTTTAAGCCTTGAAGACTTGTTTTTAAACCTTAGGTCATCCACCAATGAGATATGTGACTAGGAGTGAGATCCCTAAACACCTGGAGATTCAGTATTTTCAACTACAAAATAGGAGATATCTCACCCACTGCAGAGGTTTTATGAAGATTGGATGACATGTGATTACAAAGCAGAGAGGCTGACTCATGAAAGCCCTCAGGATTAAATAATAACCGTTAGGGCTATGGTTATTATTAATATTATTATTGCTGCAATTGATATAATTCAGGACAAGAAATCTATTTGGTTAAGGTTGTCCTACATGCATGCATGCTCAGTTGCTTCGATTTCTTTGCAGCCCCTGGACTGTAGCCCACCGGGCTCCTCTGTCCATGGCGTATTGCAGGCAAGAAGACTGGAGAGGGCTGCCGTTTCCTCCTCCAGGGATCCTCCCAGCCCAGGGATGGAACCCAGGACCCCTGCGTCTCCTGTTGGCAGGTGGGTTCCTTACCGTGGAGCCACCTGGGAAGCCTCACTTTATAGAGCACACAGGTGGCAGTGGCAGAGAGCACCCTAACCCGCCCAGGGATGATGATGTTACCAGTGTGAACCTTGAAATTCTCCCCAAACATAACAGGGAGCGGAAAGAGTAATTGTGCACCTGAGACTCTTTCTTTCCTTTCTCCTGGAGTGGCTTGAAATGCTCAGCACTCTAGAGGAGGTTTGCTCCTCCAGTAACAGCCATTATCACGGTCATGGTTTATTGAAGAAGTGTAACATGCTCTGTGCTTTATATACATTCTTACGTTTAATTTCATGTTCCTCGCGTCCTCACGAGGCAGGCAGCAGTCCCATTATATGAATGAGGATAACCGAGGCTAATGGTTTGTCCAGAGCCACATGGCTGGGCGTCAGAGCCAGGCTGGTTTCTTGGAAGCCTGTGCTTTACCTCCTGTCTGTTGCTGAGACATGCGTGGGGTATGTGAATATAAATCTCCTCTCACTGATAATTTCTCAGATATGCCTACCAGCTTGCACATTAAATGGCCTTCCTTTTGGAACTAGAGCCAGAAAATTGATACCTCCTCCCATTCTGCCCTCTTCCTTTGCTCTGTCCCGATTGGGAGGGTCTCTCTTGTGTGCTTTGGAAGAGGTAGAGTCCCTGAGCAGAGGCAGGAAGCGTGCCTTTCCTCGAAGCATGATTGAACAAATGGAACCCCCAGAGTACTTAGGTTCTGTCCTAAGGCACTGTGAGTCATACTGGGACTTTTTATAATTACTGTACCTCTCTGAGACTGCTTATTCATCTGCAGAATGCAGATAATGTTAATATGATCCTCAAATATTTTCTCTAGATAATAAAAGTCGTTCTTTGCCAGTGTCTCCCTGAAAGGGCACCTGATAAAACTCTGTCAGATGGTAGAGTTTTCCAGCAGCATTCCACTGACCCTCACTAATGTGAACACACTCAGAAAGAAGCTCAGTGTTTTTGCTCAGAGAGGTCAAGAGTCAGAGGGGAAAACAGACCCCACACCCCATGGCTAAGCCATTCTCTCTAAATCTGGATCGAGATAACAAAAGAGACTCTAGGAGCTCCCCTGGTGATCCAGTGGTTAACCCTTCCCTTCCAATGCAGGGGCTGCAGGTTCGATCCCTGGTCAGGGAGCTAATATTCCACATGCCTCTTGGCCCCAAAACTCAAAAAACATAAAACAGAAGCAGTATTGTAACAAATTCAATAAAGACTTTAAAAATGGTCCACGTCAGAAAAATTATATTAAAAAAAAAATTCCAAAGAGAGAGTCTGAGCAATTCACAGATTTCCCAGTTGACCCCTGCGTCTCCCCTAATCTCCTAAAAGGCTACGGACATCATAGGAATCTTCCCTCCCTGCATCCTTTTCCCCTTCCCCCAAGGCCTGCCTCAAATCTCCTCCTGGTCAGGGTCCTGGCTCTCAATGAGACAGAACTGAAATCGTGTCATAGTCAGAGACAGGAGTTTTGGTTAGATGCTGGGCATCTTTCCAAGGGGATTACAGCCAGCACATCTGAAGAGAAAATAAATGTCACACCGGGGTCCCCTGAAATAGAAGCCAGCCTCTCCACTGCTTCATCTGGTTGAGGGGAGGCCATGGGCTGCGTGGGCATCGGGGAGAGCTCTGATCTGGGAAGGTGTGGATTTCTGTCACAGCCGGCAGCGACCTTGGACTGTTCGTTCTCCCTCGCGAGCCCCAGTTTCCTCGTCTGTAAATCCCGAGGCTAGAAAAGGTGACCTTGAATGCTCCTCCAGTGGTAGCATTCCCTGATTCTCCCTGATTCTCTCTCAATGCCTGGGGGAGGAGGAGGGCTTTGTCCTCCTAAAAATCCCTGAAGATTAATATCACCACCAGAAAGGCTGTCTCTCATCTTCTTGGTAAATAACTAGGGTGCACTAGAGATGTGGTTTTCAAATTTTTATTTTTTGAGCCATGTGATGCTTTCTCTTTTTCAAAAATAAATCTAGGGCTTCCCTGGTGGTCCAGTGGGTAAAGAGTCCGCCTTGCAACGCAAGGGGCACCAGTTCGATCCCTGGCCAGGCATGCGCCCAGAGCCAGTGCTCTGCAGCGAAAGAGGCCACTGCAATAGGAGGCCCATAGATGCCAAAGAATAAAGGTGGATGAAAAATAAATGATGACTTAGAGGCCAAAAAAACCTAACCCTAAAACATACATACTATACAAGAGACCACAGCAGAGCCCTCCTGGTGCAGTGGACGAAGTCGACTTAGAGTTTGTCTTTGACAAAAATGGAGACCTCTGCAGAGTGCCTGGGGCATCCCTTGTGGCTCCCGTGGCCAAGAGTCCACCTGCAGCGGAGGAGACCCAGCTTACATCTCTGGTTCGGAAAGATCCTCCGAAGAAAGGACTGGCCACCCACTCCAGCATCCTTGCCTGAGGAATCCCGTGGACAGAGGAGCCTGGCAGGGTACAGTCCCTGGGGTCGCAAAGAGTCAGACATGACTGTGCGACTAACACTTTCACTTCACACAGAGTGCCTGTTGATGTTTTTGTTTGTTTGGTCTGGTTTCAGGCACAAAGTGCCAGTTTTCTTAAACCCAAACCAGCCAAACGGATGATTCAGAGGACATGCCTCTGAATGGAAAGGTGCTCTTTTATGAATGACTTCTCTGGAGAATTTCTCCCTAGTGCCACGGTTATTGTTGTAGTTTAGTTTGCTAAGTCATGTCTGACTCTTTGCGACTCCATGGTCTGTAGCCCACCAGGCCCCTCTGTCCATAGGATTCTCCAGGCAAGAATACTGGAGTGGGTTGCCATTCCCTTATCCAGGGGATCTTCCTGACCCAGGGGTTGAACCTGCGTCACCTGCCTTGGCAGGTGGCTTCTTTACCTCCCAGCTGCCCGGGAAGCCCAGTGCCGTGCTTAACGACCTGTATTCTAGGTTCTGCTCCCACTCCACCCTGCTTGTGGTTCTTGTTCTGTGTGTGAGGAGATCTTGGTTTGCCTAGGGTGCAACAATAACAAGACGAAAAGCAGCAAACTGAAAGTCGGAGTCGGGGATTGGTTTCCCAAGTTGTCTACCAGTGTGACCTTGACCATGCCCCCCTCCACTCAGGTTTCTGTTTCCTCCTTTGCCAAATGAGGGTACCAGGCAAGGTGGTTCCCATGCTGTTATGGCAATCTGGAGTTGCCTACCTGAGCCTCCCAGCTGTGGACACCTGGCCCCTCCCCAGGCTGCAGGCTATAGAATCAGCAGAGAGAAGACACCAGAGGGGAAATCTTGGGGTTTGCCTGGAGCATTTACCAACAGCTCCCGCTCACCGCACCGTCTCTGGAGGAAACAGCCCCCATGTGCTCATGTGAGCAAGGACACGCACTGTCGCCTGAAACAAGTATTCCCAGTAGCTGTTCTCCATAGACTTTTCAACTAGTAAACAGTCGTTGTCAGTGCAAGCTGCAATTAGACCTGGCCCGTCCCCCGTCTACCCTGGTAGAGCGAGCTCAGAGCCCCTTGACTCACTCATCCAGAGGGGACTGCATGGAGGAACGCAGGCCTTGGAGCCCCGGCCCCAGATCCCTGGTGGAGCCACGGGCGTGGGCTTTTGGGAACTAGAAGAACCCCTGGGGATCCGAGGGCAAGAGCTCTTGGGCCAAATAGCAGAGAGCACCTGCACTCTGCAGTCCTGCGCTTGACTGTCCTGAAGTCAGCTCAGGGCACACACCCCAGGGAGCTCCCAGCAGGGGGAGGAGGGAGGACTGAGGCCTCGACCCGAGTCACTGCTCCCGCGCATCGAGGCTTATTGGTGCAGAGAAGCGGACAAAACAGTTTACTCACAGGATCTCGTGTAATCCTCACCCTCCTCTTGCCCGGTGGGTATTAGCTGCATGAGATAAATGCCGTGTCCCTTATCCAGGGGATCTTCCTGACCCAGGGGTTGAACCTGCGTCACCTGCCTTGGCAGGTGGCTTCTTTACCTCCCAGCTGCCCGGGAAGCCCAGTGCCGTGCTTAACGACCTGTATTCTAGGTTCTGCTCCCACTCCACCCTGCTTGTGGTTCTTGTTCTGTGTGTGAGGAGATCTTGGTTTGCCTAGGGTGCAACAATAACAAGACGAAAAGCAGCAAACTGAAAGTCGGAGTCGGGGATTGGTTTCCCAAGTTGTCTACCAGTGTGACCTTGACCATGCCCCCCTCCACTCAGGTTTCTGTTTCCTCCTTTGCCAAATGAGGGTACCAGGCAAGGTGGTTCCCATGCTGTTATGGCAATCTGGAGTTGCCTACCTGAGCCTCCCAGCTGTGGACACCTGGCCCCTCCCCAGGCTGCAGGCTATAGAATCAGCAGAGAGAAGACACCAGAGGGGAAATCTTGGGGTTTGCCTGGAGCATTTACCAACAGCTCCCGCTCACCGCACCGTCTCTGGAGGAAACAGCCCCCATGTGCTCATGTGAGCAAGGACACGCACTGTCGCCTGAAACAAGTATTCCCAGTAGCTGTTCTCCATAGACTTTTCAACTAGTAAACAGTCGTTGTCAGTGCAAGCTGCAATTAGACCTGGCCCGTCCCCCGTCTACCCTGGTAGAGCGAGCTCAGAGCCCCTTGACTCACTCATCCAGAGGGGACTGCATGGAGGAACGCAGGCCTTGGAGCCCCGGCCCCAGATCCCTGGTGGAGCCACGGGCGTGGGCTTTTGGGAACTAGAAGAACCCCTGGGGATCCGAGGGCAAGAGCTCTTGGGCCAAATAGCAGAGAGCACCTGCACTCTGCAGTCCTGCGCTTGACTGTCCTGAAGTCAGCTCAGGGCACACACCCCAGGGAGCTCCCAGCAGGGGGAGGAGGGAGGACTGAGGCCTCGACCCGAGTCACTGCTCCCGCGCATCGAGGCTTATTGGTGCAGAGAAGCGGACAAAACAGTTTACTCACAGGATCTCGTGTAATCCTCACCCTCCTCTTGCCCGGTGGGTATTAGCGTCTGCATGAGATAAATGCCGTGTCACTTACACAAGGAGAAGTGGCCCCTCTCACTTCTTGGCCCCTATACTTCTTTCTATAAATGACGTTTATCAGAGGTTTTATTTTTCATATTAGGAAGTGCAGCGAGAACAACAAAGAATGGCCCAGGATCCCACTCCCTAATCCCAGATAACCTCTGTCAATAGTACAAAAATAAATATAACACGTATACCTGTTTAGGAAATTCCAACAGTAAATGAAGTAATCAGACTCAGAGGTAGGGACTTCCCTGGCGGTCCAGTGGTTGAGGCTTCACAAAACCTCCATCACAGGGGGTGTGGGTTTGATCCCTGGCCAGAGAACTAAAAATCCCACAAGGCTTCTGTCCAAAAAAACAAAACATAAAACAGAAGTGATATTGTAACAAATTCAATAAAGACTTTAAAAATGGTCCACATCAAAAAAAACCCCAAAACTCTTAAAAAGAAAACCTCAAAGGTAAACACTTCCTTTCCTTCCAGACCCTCTCTGCAAAGAAAAGAATGTTTTTAGTATTTTGGCTGCATGATTATTTGCAGAAAAAAATATTTTTGTATAAACCAGCTCACCTGTAATGGGTCTCTATGTGGTCTCTCTGTGCACACAGTATTTTCATGTTTACTTTGTTGTGTTGTTATTGTCATTTAATTGCTAAGTCATCTTTTGCAACCCCATGTTCAGTAGCCCTCCAGGCTCCTCTGGCCATGGGATTCTCCAGGCAGGAACACTGGAGTGGGTTGCCATGCCCTCCTCCAGGGGAGCTTCCCCACCCAGGGTTCGAACCCACGACTCCTGCAGCTCCTGTATTGCGGGCAGATTCTTTACTGCTGAACCTCCAGGGAAGCCCATACATGTGGCATATTTATAAAATACATATATAAATACACACATATCCCTCCCTTCCTCCCCTCACAAGCTCAGCTCCCTGTGTTGTAGAGCGGCTTCCCACTGCCTGCTTTGCTCAGGGTAGCATATATATGTCGGGGCTTCCCAGGTGGCGCGGTGATAAAGAGTCTGCCTGTCAGGGCAAGGCAGGAGATGCAGGTTTGATCCCTGGGTCAGGAAGACCCCCTCCTGAAGGAAATGGTGACCTACTCCAAGCTTCTTGCCTAGAGAATCCCATGGACAGAAGAGCCTGGAGGGCTGCAGTCCATGGAGTCACAGAGTCAGACATGACTGAGCACATGCAACGTATATACATCGGTACTCATCTCTCCGTTCGTCCCGGGCCGGAATGGAGATGCAGACACAGAGAAGGGACTTGTGGACACAGCAGAAGGAAGCAGAGAGGATTGCAGGTTTTACACTCTCTCTCGGTGACGTCATCCTCTTTGCCTTCAGCTAGCTTAGTGTGGGTCTTAACCCCGTACCACCTGTGTCAGAGTCATCCATGTTGAGACTTGGCGCTGGTCCATTTCAGCGGTGCAGAACAGAGAAGAGTTACATTGTGTGAATATGCCTGGGTTTATCCCTTTTCTCCTAGAAGGGCTCTTACCCCAGTTTATCTTTGTTAGAAACAGTATTGCCCGTGAACAGCCTTGCTGGTATCCCCTTACGCACATATGCGAGGATTTGTCTTGGGCCCAGACGTGAAGGGGACGCGGCCAATTCTCTGGCGCCTCTGTGGTCAGCTTTATTGGCTGCCGCCAGTGTTCCTTCCAAAGCGCTTGCCCCAGTTTGCACTCCCACAAGAGGTGTGCAAGAGATCTCGTGGCCGCCTCTCCGTGTCCAGAGTCCCAGGCCTTTTCATGTTTGCCGTTCTACTGGGTGGGAAATGGTATCCCATTATGGCTTTAATTTGAATTTCCCTGATTACTTGTGAGACGGAACACCACTTTATGCATATTGGACCTTTGGGTTTTCTCTTCTGTGACTCGGCTATTCATCTCTTTGGCCTGTAACTGTTGGGTTGTTTTACGTTCTTATTCATGGGAAGTTCCTTCTGTATTCTGGATATTAATATAAACATATGTTTCTACCCATTGACTTACCGCTTCATGATTGCTTTGGATGTGTCACAGTTTTTAACTCTCTGGTTTATGAATGAACATAGGTTTCATTTTCATTTCTGGCTAACACAGAAATCTCAAATTGTTAAAGTTCAACAAAACCAGTGTACTTCTGGTCTTAGAAGGTGATTTAACCAGAAACAGATACAAACAAAGAAACAGGACTCATCCAAACAAGGAAGAACACTTCTTGGATTATTTTTATTGAGGTATAATTGATACTCAACTTTATATTGGGCATTTGACATCTGTGTAGGATACATTGTAAAATGGTCAGCATCGTCAGCCTGGGTACCATCTCTCATCATGCAAATGTAATGCAGTATTATCGACTGCCTTTCCCAGGCTAAACTACCTTCCCCCACGATTTATTATTTTAAAACTGGAATTTTTCACTGCTTCACCCCCGTCATCCATTCTGTCTCTCCCCTCTACTGAAATCAAAGTCTCAGAAGTCTTTTAAAGGGTTGCTTTACTTTCTGTAGCTTTAGTGTTTTATGAAGTAGGCTTGCATTCCCTCCCTTTTTTTTCTAAATGGTATTTCACCAGCGTATATATCAAACTATTGATCCTTCTGATATATAGTCTTTAAAGTCCTCCATCTGTTCAAAAAGAATCGATTAACTTTTAATTATTGCTTCGGTTGCTCTTATTTTTAATAGATGGTCATTTCTAGAGCGTTCCCTTTTGTCTCCTCTTTCCTCTCATCCTTCTAGTCTCGCTGTCCTTTCCCCTGCTGAGTACCCAGTGAGTCTCTCTCATCAGAATTCACTTCAGCAGTTTCTTTGGTGTCCATACTCTCATCCACATTTGCAACTCAGACCCACAGTCCTGGTCAGTTTGTTTCCCTCCTATAGCTGTGGGTGGAATTTCACCACTGCAGACTTCTCTTAAATTTTACTGAGGTCACCATTCAGAGATCACCTCATTTTTTCCCTCCTGGTTCTTCTAGCACATCTCTTTTATAGAGAAAGTTTCTGTCTATTCAAGGTTGCTTTCTTTTTTAAAAAAATACACGTATTTGTTTGTGTGGGGCTCTGCTGGGTCTGTGTTGCTGCGCGTGGTTTTCTCTCGCTGGTGCGTGGGCTTCTCCTTGGGGCAGCTTCTCTTGTGGAGCACAGGCTCCAGGGCACGCGGGCTTCAGTCGCTGTGGCACCTGGGCTTCGTTGCCTGGAGGAATGTGGGATCGTCCCGGATCGGGCATCAGACCCGTGTCCCCTGCGCTGGCAGGCAGATTCTTAGCCCCTGGGCCACCAGGAAGCCCCACCTTTGTGGGACCTGATCGGGGGCTGTGTGTCTGTGGTGTCGACACGTGGGTTGTGGCCGTGCCACTTGAGTGTGCACAGAGTGCCCCCTTGCCTCTGCGAGGAGCTCTTCGGGATCTGGGGCCATTTCTCTGGAACCGCAACTTGGGCCAAATTTGTGCCTCTCTGGCCTCCCGCCTTGGTGGCCAGCAGGAGGGGTCATGGCTGCCCAAAAGAGAAGTGTTTCCGCTGGGTCCGGCTACAATCTCAGAGTCACGTCTGCACTGTTTCAGGCAGAGGGGTGAGCTGGCTAGGCGGAGGGCTGTGGGAAGGATGTGGATGTAGAGGCAGGTGGAGCTGGTTGGGATCGAGGTCCACCACTGCCCGGCTCCATGGACTTGGAAGACTGACCATTTCTTCACAGGGCTCTTGTGAGGCGGAAGTGAAACTAGGCATGTGAGAGAGCTGATGTGGGGCTTGGAGTCCGCAGACCAGGATGCTGGGGACTCTGAAAAGAAGCGACACAGGTGAACTTCCGTATGAGGCAGAAGCAAGTGCCCGGACTGGGAGAACGCGTTTTTGGTTGCTAGCAGGAAAGGATGGAGGGAAGGGAGTTTGGGACAGACAGGTACACACTGCTGTATTTAAAATGGATAACCAGCAAGGATCTGCTATATAGCACAGGGAACTCTTCCTAATGTTACGTGGCAGCCTGGGTGAGAGGGAGTTAGAGGGAGAATGGACACGTGTATGTATGACTGAGTCTCTCTGCTGTTCACCTAAGACTACCACAGCATGCTTAACTGGCCATACTACAAAACAGAATAAAAAGTAGAAAAAAAAGACCAAACAGGATGTTAGTGATGGCTCGGTCATCTTCCAACTTCATACCCTTGGCCTCAGTTTTTCTACCAATAAAATGGGGGAATGATGTCATCCTAATAGAGACCCTACCGTGCAGTAATGATGAAAACTGTAAGAAAATTGTATGTATGAACGACCATATTCAGCTGCAGAATGCTACAGAATGTTTGCTGTTGTGTCTCACCACCAAAGCCATGTTTTCTGAGGCTCTGGCCCTCTCTCTGGCCCACAGTAGGTGATCGGGTGAGTCAGTTCGCTTTCAATCAAGCTCAGCCCCAGAGCAGTAGGCAGCGCTCGGCCCTGAGGGACCTTGTTCCAGCTGACAGATAAGAATGATTTCAAGGAGCAAAGGCACTGTTCTGTGTGCCATCTCTCCCCATGTTGATTTGTTTATCAAAAATCTTATTTATGGGCTTCCCTGGTGGTCCAGTGGGTAAGGACACTGCCTTGCAGTGCAAGGGGCACCGGTTCGATCCCTGGCCTGGGAAGATCCCACGTGCCGCGGAGCAGCTGGACCGATGTGTCCAATTACCGAGCCGGAGCTCTGGAGCGCATGCGCCCAGAGACGGCGCTCTGCAGCGAGAGAGGCCACTGCAATGGGAGGCCCACAAAGGCCAAAGAAAAAAGATGGATGAAAATAAATAAATGAAAGACCAATAGAAGCGGCCCCCCGCCAAAAAAGTCGCATTTATAAGGAGCACAAAAATGAGCCAGACTCCGCAGGATGTATCAGAGGTTCTGAATGAATGAGGTCCGAATTTATGAGGGTTTGGAATTGCTACTTCCTTTTCTTACTCTTCTGTTGTTTGGAGGGGCAGAGAGGGGAAGTGATTTGGTACAGGACCAGGGTCCCCCTCTCTCTGGGGCTTGTACAACCCTCCATGCCCCCTTGTGCTTCTGTCCTTCATCGCTCTATGAAATTGCATTTTTTCGAGGAGGAGAGCTGGGTCTCTGGAGCCGTGACATGGCTTGGGATGTGGGCAGAAGCCTCTTAGTTCAGCTCTAATAATTCTTTTCTGTAAAATTCTGGGTTGTGACTACAGTCTTTTACAGCAAGAGGGTTCCTCATGGAAAGCTGTGAGCCCTGAGGAAGGAGGCATTTAGTCCAGGGTGGAGGGTATGTGGGAAACAGGGATAGAATTCTTTTATATTCTCGATGCACTTGGATTATGATTCTCAGAGCTGGGACCTTGAACTCAGCCGCAGCAGCATCACCAGGGTGACATGACAGAAATGCAAGCTCTTGAGGCCCACCCCAGATCCATGGACTCAGAAATTCTGGGGTGGGGCCCAGCAGGTTCTAACCTGCCCTCCTGGTTTTTCTGATAAACGCTCAGGGTTGAGACCCTCCAATCTGGGAGGAGGCAGGAACTGATCCAGCCACACTCCACTCTTCAGAGGAAGGACGCTGGAGTCCAGGACCTAAACAGTGGGCAGTGCCAGGTACCCAGGAAAGTGTGCGTTCGTTGCTCAGTCACGCCCAACTCTTGTGACCTCGTGGACTGTAGCCCGCCAGGCTCCTCTGTCCGTGGAATTCTCCAGGCAAGAAGACTGGAGTGGGCTGCCATTCCCGTCCCCAGGCGATCTTCCCGACCCAGGGATCAAGCCCGGGTCTTCTGCGTTGCAGGCAGACTCTTTACCATCTGAGCCCCCAGGCCTCCATGAGGACGCCACCCAATGTGGGTGCACCCACCCAAGCACACTAGACGTCGGCTGTGTATGCATTTCCTTCAGGGCAGCGGGTGTTCCTCCCGTGGCACACAGGAGCCACCTGGAGACCTCCTTAGAAGCACCGACTCCAGCCGCTCAGAGGCCCTGGGGCAGTGTCGGGACGTCTGCATTTTTTAAAGCATCCGGATGATTCCAACATGCATCCATTTTTTGAGATCTAATGCAGAGGATGCCTTGCTAAGAAAAAAGATATGATTTAGGTTGTCTTTATATTTTTTATACATTTTTGCATTAGATATGTATTTGGCCTATTTATATTATAAAAATGACATACTCATTATAGGGAAAAAAAACCTTGGAAAATACGGAAAAGTTGAAAGAAGAAATAGACTTATGTTCCAACTCTGTAAAGGTGGTTGTCAATATTAGGAGTGTTTTCTTTCCGTCTTTCTTTTTTTTTAACTATGCTGGTTTGCCTTTTTTATAGCATTGTGGTCATACTTAATATAGTCTTTTCTTCCCCTTTACTGAACATTACCTCTTAGGGGGTCTGCACAGTGTTGTCATTTGCAGTACGGTTTTTACTATGTACATTCTTCCAGATGGCATGTGGAGAGGCTTTTGTTTCTTTATGATGCCTGTATTTCAGGGGCGTGGCGAAATCCTTCATCAAATGTCAGAAATGCAAGCTCTTGAGGCCCACCCCAGATCCATGGACTCAGAAATTCTGGGGTGGGGCCCAGCAGGTTCTAACCTGCCCTCCTGGTTTTTCTGATAAACGCTCAGGGTTGAGACCCTCCAATCTGGGAGGAGGCAGGAACTGATCCAGCCACACTCCACTCTTCAGAGGAAGGACGCTGGAGTCCAGGACCTAAACAGTGGGCAGTGCCAGGTACCCAGGAAAGTGTGCGTTCGTTGCTCAGTCACGCCCAACTCTTGTGACCTCGTGGACTGTAGCCCGCCAGGCTCCTCTGTCCGTGGAATTCTCCAGGCAAGAAGACTGGAGTGGGCTGCCATTCCCGTCCCCAGGCGATCTTCCCGACCCAGGGATCAAGCCCGGGTCTTCTGCGTTGCAGGCAGACTCTTTACCATCTGAGCCCCCAGGCCTCCATGAGGACGCCACCCAATGTGGGTGCACCCACCCAAGCACACTAGACGTCGGCTGTGTATGCATTTCCTTCAGGGCAGCGGGTGTTCCTCCCGTGGCACACAGGAGCCACCTGGAGACCTCCTTAGAAGCACCGACTCCAGCCGCTCAGAGGCCCTGGGGCAGTGTCGGGACGTCTGCATTTTTTAAAGCATCCGGATGATTCCAACATGCATCCATTTTTTGAGATCTAATGCAGAGGATGCCTTGCTAAGAAAAAAGATATGATTTAGGTTGTCTTTATATTTTTTATACATTTTTGCATTAGATATGTATTTGGCCTATTTATATTATAAAAATGACATACTCATTATAGGGAAAAAAAACCTTGGAAAATACGGAAAAGTTGAAAGAAGAAATAGACTTATGTTCCAACTCTGTAAAGGTGGTTGTCAATATTAGGAGTGTTTTCTTTCCGTCTTTCTTTTTTTTTAACTATGCTGGTTTGCCTTTTTTATAGCATTGTGGTCATACTTAATATAGTCTTTTCTTCCCCTTTACTGAACATTACCTCTTAGGGGGTCTGCACAGTGTTGTCATTTGCAGTACGGTTTTTACTATGTACATTCTTCCAGATGGCATGTGGAGAGGCTTTTGTTTCTTTATGATGCCTGTATTTCAGGGGCGTGGCGAAATCCTTCATCAAATGTCAGAGCAGAATGCTAACTCTTCTTCTCTTTGAGTGTCTTCTCCCAGGGTCTCAGACTTTTCTTCACCCCAACCCGACAGGTAGATGGAGAGAGGAGGCTGACGAGGGCTAAAATCACACTGCACAAAGTCAAGAGAGAAAAGCACAGAAAGACTCTCAGTGTTTCAGAGCCACCACGCCACTTGTCAGCCTCGGTGGATGCTGGATTTCTCGTAACCCACTCTAAGGCTGTCTAATTCATAGGATAGAGTGTAGTTCACCCACCCACACACACAGAGACACACACACACTGATCAGACCCACATTTCTATGCTTTGGGAAGAAAGAAACCCAAGGACAATGACCAGAAAAAGAAACAAGGGAGGCGGGACAGAGCAAAGGAGGGTGGGACCAGCTCAGTGCAGATGGAAGTTCTGATTTCCTAGTCTGAAAGGCCAACGTTTCCCCCACCTCTGCTTTCCACAGAAGCTTCCCAGAACTTCCTTGTTCATTCCAGTTATATGTACGTGTGTGTGTGTATGTGTATATATATAAACACATAATTGTATCTGTATATATATATATACCCAATATATATGTATATGTTTAAAATAGTAACATATATAAAGTATATAATACATATGTAGTTATGGCATACCTCATATATACTTTATATATTTATAATATATATTATATATAAATTTACAAAATAGTATTTTATATATATATATATATATATATATATATATATATATATATATATATCTTCCTCAATTGCTTCTACCTTCTGACTTAGCTGCTGTTCGAGACTGGGTTCACCGTCACTGCTGCGTGACCTGGAGCGGCAGGGTTTGTTTTGTTGGTGTCGTAGACGCGCCGGGTAATTCTGCCCCGTCTTCTTGCAGGACATTATGGGAAGGAAGCTTACCGAAGTGGAGGACCTGATCTCCATAACTTCATCTCCTCCGGATTTGTCACGTTAGGAAGAGGACACACGAAGGGTACAGTGGAAACCATTTTTTACTAAAAATACAGAGGTTGCCTAGGGAACCCCGATCTGAAAGGCGAAGATGGCGTGGAGGCCAGAGGCTGGTCCAGGACAGGATACCGGGGGGTGGTTTCCGTGACTGCTGACCCAGTGACATGTGTGGCTTCTGACAGGGGTGACCGGCAGGTCAAAGGTGTGGCTTTCGAAGGCAATAATAGACCCCCAAGAGGCGTGTTCCTGCCATGCCCACGGCGTGGAGCAGGACACGGAGGCCCCTGGCGCCCCGTGGGAGGGTGCCCCAGGCGGCCTGGCGGGAAACACTGCCTCTTGGCTATTATTCCCCTTCCACTGGAAAGCCACGTTTTGCACACTGATGTCCATGTTCTGTACCGGGGGTGTCGAAGCCAGCCTGCATGTCGAGAGTTTCAGTCTCCTAAGTGTGCCTATGTAAACTCTGTCACGGGGACCCGAAGGTAGAGAGCACAGACTTCCACGCCGCAAGCCGAGCCCTCCCATGGCATTTCTGCTGAGCCGCTTGACGCCCCAGCTGACGGCTCGCAGAGCCTCTGGGCGGGCGTGGGGGGGCTTCCTCCGTCCTGTCTTCTGTCGCCAGAGCCCTGCTCGTGCTGCGAGCACCGGCCGCGCCACGAGCACGGGGTCCCCAGCCCTCCGGTTGCCCTCCTCACCCTGTGTCCTGTTACAGATGACTGTGAATTCTGTCGTAGGGATGCTGTGTCCCTGTCTCCTCTGAACTATGTGTCTGTTCTAAGTGTGAGTGAACAAGGAACTTGGAGACTCTCTTTCCTCACTTTCCTTTCACCTGATTTTTAAATTCCCTATGTGATGTTTGTTCATCCTATAGAGAAAAAAAAATCTGTATCTGTGTATGTATTTTCTGTTGTGTCTCTCTGTGTCTAAATAAAGTTTATTGAGGATTCAGGTGGCATTTGTGGCTACTGAGAGTCGCAGTATCAAATTGGGACCAGATGACTTGGGACGGGGTTTACCAGTAAAAGCCACAGTCCTAGACACACTCATATCAACTCAAGGCGGGGACCCCCATGTCATCTGCTTTAGGATACTTCCCCATCGCTCTGACAGAAATTAGAAGGGAACATTGTCAACCAATAATAAACATTCCTTGTCTCACATAGTTTCTTTGGGTCAGAATTGGGGAACAGTTGAATTTGGGTTGCTTCTGGCTCGGGGTGGCTCGTGAGGTTACATCCATACCTGCTTCCAAAGATGCTGCTCAAGCCCTGCACATCCTGCCTCGTGGGGATGGGGGGCCCAGGTGGTGTGTGGGTGGCGGATGGTGGGACCCACACACTGTAAACACCCTGTGAGCGATGGTGCTTTCATTAGAAGACACGCTCTACGATAGAGGAAGCCATAAAAAGACAGGTCAGAAACTGATGCCACACTGTAAGTCAATTTAAATGGTCATATATATATATATATATATATATATATATATATATATATATAAAGTATTAAGTATTAATACATATGTACGGCATACTTCATACATACTTTGTGTTAAGTTGTTTCAGTCGTGCCTGACTCTGCAACCCCATGGACTGCAGCCCGCCAGGCCCCTCTGTCCCTAGGGATTCTCCAGGCAAGACTACTGGAGCGGGTTGCCATGCCTTCCTCCAGGGAATCTTCCCCACCCAGGGACTGAACCTGAGTCTCTTACGTCTCCTGCACTCTGGGGCTTGTGGCGAGGAGGAGACAGGCCCCTGCTCCATTTGGCTCCAGAAATCCAGCTTAGATATTTTCACCCTCTGGGGAGCTAGGGGAGCGAGTGGTCTTCTCTGTACCAAGGTGTTTGAGGGCTGGACTCCAGCTCTCAGAAGGCGTCCAGTCACCATGGCAACACTGAACTAGGAACTAAGAGAGTATGGCTTTTCCTCCCACTTTCCTTTCACCTGATTTTTAAATTCCTATGTGATGTTTGTTCATCCTATAGAGAAAAATCTGTATCTGTGTATGTATTTTCTGTTGTGTTTCTCTGTGTCTAAATAAAGTTTATTGAGGATTCAGGTGGCATTTGTGGCTACTGAGAGTCGCAGTATCAAATTGGGACCAGATGACTTGGGACGGGGTTTACCAGTAAAAGCCACAGTCCTAGACACACTCATATCAACTCAAGGCGGGGACCCCATGTCATCTGCTTTAGGATACTTCCCCATCGCTCTGACAGAAATTAGAAGGGAACATTGTCAACCAATAATAAACATTCCTTGTCTCACATAGTTTCTTTGGGTCAGAATTGGGGAACAGTTGAATTTGGGTTGCTTCTGGCTCGGGGTGGCTCGTGAGGTTACATCCATACCTGCTTCCAAAGATGCTGCTCAAGCCCTGCACATCCTGCCTCGTGGGGATGGGGGGCCCAGGTGGTGTGTGGGTGGCGGATGGTGGGACCCACACACTGTAAACACCCTGTGAGCGATGGTGCTTTCATTAGAAGACACGCTCTACGATAGAGGAAGCCATAAAAAGACAGGTCAGAAACTGATGCCACACTGTAAGTCAATTTAAATGGTCATATATATATATATATATATATATATATATATATATATATATAAAGTATTAAGTATTAATACATATGTACGGCATACTTCATATATACTTTGTGTTAAGTTGTTTCAGTCGTGCCTGACTCTGCAACCCCATGGACTGCAGCCCGCCAGGCCCCTCTGTCCCTAGGGATTCTCCAGGCAAGACTACTGGAGCGGGTTGCCATGCCTTCCTCCAGGGAATCTTCCCCACCCAGGGACTGAACCTGAGTCTCTTACGTCTCCTGCACTCTGGGGCTTGTGGCGAGGAGGAGACAGGCCCCTGCTCCATTTGGCTCCAGAAATCCAGCTTAGATATTTTCACCCTCTGGGGAGCTAGGGGAGCGAGTGGTCTTCTCTGTACCAAGGTGTTTGAGGGCTGGACTCCAGCTCTCAGAAGGCGTCCAGTCACCATGGCAACACTGAACTAGGAACTAGAGAGAGAGAGAAGGCTGGGCCTGTTGTGCCTGGGATTGGCCTCCAAGAAGCCAGCCTCACTTGAAAGTGTTCCATCCTGTGCCTCTCTGTAGCCGGGGCTCCGGGATGGACTGGGCTGGGGCCAGAGGTCCGCCGGGGTTCTGGACTGAGGACATCGAAGCTCTAAGTCGCCTGTGGGATGGCTCCGACCCGCGCTCTTGGTTTGCCCTACCTGCTGACTCCTGATTAGCGGCTAAACCCCGAGAACCAGGCACCAGCTCGGGGAGCTCAGTTTTACTCCATGGTACTTCACTTGCTCCAGGCCAGCACACGCAGGCCACCTCTGAGCCTCACACTTCGGGGAATAAATGCGTAGCATTGGCGTGCTGCCCTGTTCTGTGAGAACTGAGCCAGCCTCGCCTGGTGGCTGACGGGTCTAAATGGATGGCATCAGAAGCCAAGATGGATCTGCGTGAATGTTGAATTCGGTGCTCACCCTGTGAATCCCTTTCTCAATATAGCTGCTGTTCAGACAGAATGAAGGGGAATAGGAGAGAGCAGAACCCAGGGCGATACCTCTGAGAGCTGCTCAGTGGATAGCTTCCACTTGCAAACTTGGCCATTTTTCCTAAAGGCAGCTTTTCTACAGAACCGTCTCTTGATCCCACGTGAGTCTTGCTGACAGGCATATCTGAAACCCTCCTGGAAGCCGGAAGGGTGCTATCTCCCTCCTCAATTTGGCCCAGGACTCCCTCTCCACCGAGGTTAGTTTTAACAGCAGTGAAAGCCTTGCAGGTTGGATCCGAGGAGCATGGTGCCCTGGGCCCACTTCCTGAGCTGCCCACGAGTCCACGTAACCCCATGGAAAGGGTGCGCCTGCAGCCGCCAGGCCCCTCTGTCCATGCCTTCCTCCTTAGGGAATCTTCCCACCCAGGGACTGAACCTGAGTCTCTTACGTCTCCTGCACTCTGGGGCTTGTGGCGAGGAGGAGACAGGCCCCTGCTCCATTTGGCTCCAGAAATCCAGCTTAGATATTTTCACCCTCTGGGGAGCTAGGGGAGCGAGTGGTCTTCTCTGTACCAAGGTGTTTGAGGGCTGGACTCCAGCTCTCAGAAGGCGTCCAGTCACCATGGCAACACTGAACTAGGAACTAGAGAGAGAGAGAAGGCTGGGCCTGTTGTGCCTGGGATTGGCCTCCAAGAAGCCAGCCTCACTTGAAAGTGTTCCATCCTGTGCCTCTCTGTAGCCGGGCTCCGGGATGGACTGGGCTGGGGCCAGAGGTCCGCCGGGGTTCTGGACTGAGGACATCGAAGCTCTAAGTCGCCTGTGGGATGGCTCCGACCCGCGCTCTTGGTTTGCCCTACCTGCTGACTCCTGATTAGCGGCTAAACCCCGAGAACCAGGCACCAGCTCGGGGAGCTCAGTTTTACTCCATGGTACTTCACTTGCTCCAGGCCAGCACACGCAGGCCACCTCTGAGCCTCACACTTCGGGGAATAAATGCGTAGCATTGGCGTGCTGCCCTGTTCTGTGAGAACTGAGCCAGCCTCGCCTGGTGGCTGACGGGTCTAAATGGATGGCATCAGAAGCCAAGATGGATCTGCGTGAATGTTGAATTCGGTGCTCACCCTGTGAATCCCTTTCTCAATATAGCTGCTGTTCAGACAGAATGAAGGGGAATAGGAGAGAGCAGAACCCAGGGCGATACCTCTGAGAGCTGCTCAGTGGATAGCTTCCACTTGCAAACTTGGCCATTTTTCCTAAAGGCAGCTTTTCTACAGAACCGTCTCTTGATCCCACGTGAGTCTTGCTGACAGGCATATCTGAAACCCTCCTGGAAGCCGGAAGGGTGCTATCTCCCTCCTCAATTTGGCCCAGGACTCCCTCTCCACCGAGGTTAGTTTTAACAGCAGTGAAAGCCTTGCAGGTTGGATCCGAGGAGCATGGTGCCCTGGGCCCACTTCCTGAGCTGCCCACGAGTCCACGTCTAAGGTGGGACCACCCGGTTTGCCAATGAGGGACTCACTCAAGGCACCAAGAAGTCAGTCCATGAGGTCTCCATCCTTCTAAGGGCAGTTCTGGGCTCCCCTGGTGGCCCAGACAGTAAACAATCTGCCTGCGATGCAGGAGACTGGAGATCAATCCCTGAGTCAGAAAGATGCCCTGGAGAAGGGAATGGCAACCCACTCCAGTATTCTTGCCAGGAGAGCTCCATGAACAGAGGACCTTGGCGGGCTATGGTTCATGGGCTTGCAAAGAGTTGGACACGCCTGAGCAACTTTCAGAGAGAGAAAGAGAGATATCAAGTTGTTCTGTGTTCCCAGAGGCCGTCTGGCCCAGGCAGTGTCTAGCAACTCTGGGCTGTGTTCTTACTTTTCATTTTCCTGCTAGTGCCAGATCCAAGGTTTCTCTTGCCGGGAGCCATAGCTCAAGATGACCCTCGGGGCAGGTCGGTGGCCAGCACAGTCTCAGTCTGGCCCTGGTCTTGGCAGTGACCAGTAACCCAAGTCAGGAATCTCCGCTTCCCAAGAGCCAGCCCTTGGCGGTGGCTTTCCTCCTCCTCTGCTGCTCACTGCCAAGACTCTTAGGAACCCTGACAGCTGAGCTGTGGGGCTGTCCTGTCCAGAAGGGCAGTGACGATGCCATCTCTGCCAGCTGGATTCTGTCACCAGGAGAGGACGCTTCTCAATCAGCAGCTTTGTGCCTCTGGAACAAAGGCATGAATGTTGACATGCCCGTTTGGTGATGGAATATGATGCCCCCAGAGGGGTGCAGGGGCCGTCGCTTGCCTGCAGGGGATGCAGGAAGTCGATGGGATCACAGCACACCTGCGAGGGCAGGGCAGGAAATGGAACTAGAAAGGTCAGGTGGAGGCAGGGTCCTGAGTCCTCCCAGGCACGGGATAGGGACAGACAGAGTTCGAAATTCTAGTTGTTGCTCACTCTCCACCCCTCTTCCTGCTTTCTCCTCGTCTGTCTTTAAGAATGGTGGATGCTTGCCAGTGTATAAGCGAATGGATGAAGGAATGGGCTTAAACAACACTAGCCTGGGCGTGGGGAGCCCCGCAATGCTGTTGCAAGTGAACATGGTCTTGGGGAGAGTCACGTTGCTTCTCTGTACCTGCATCTGCCTACCTGTAAAGTTTTCTGAAGGATGCCCTTTATTTCCTTGAGGTTTTTGGATATGCTGTTCCCGTGTTGTCTTGCTTTGTATGCTATTTTTTGAGAAGCCTGATTTTTTCTGATGTCTGATAGTTTATTCTTCCAACTTGGTAAGTTACTTTATTGTTTTGATTGAAAGCTTTGATAATTTTTATCTTTGAAGTCTGTACGGTCTACTAGGACATCAGAGATAACCATTCTGAGTACATTTTCCAGGTACTTACTGGGCTCTCTTGATAGGTCCCACCCCTTTATGGTTCATGGGCTTGCAAAGAGTTGGACACGCCTGAGCAACTTTCAGAGAGAGAAAGAGAGATATCAAGTTGTTCTGTGTTCCCAGAGGCCGTCTGGCCCAGGCAGTGTCTAGCAACTCTGGGCTGTGTTCTTACTTTTCATTTTCCTGCTAGTGCCAGATCCAAGGTTTCTCTTGCCGGGAGCCATAGCTCAAGATGACCCTCGGGGCAGGTCGGTGGCCAGCACAGTCTCAGTCTGGCCCTGGTCTTGGCAGTGACCAGTAACCCAAGTCAGGAATCTCCGCTTCCCAAGAGCCAGCCCTTGGCGGTGGCTTTCCTCCTCCTCTGCTGCTCACTGCCAAGACTCTTAGGAACCCTGACAGCTGAGCTGTGGGGCTGTCCTGTCCAGAAGGGCAGTGACGATGCCATCTCTGCCAGCTGGATTCTGTCACCAGGAGAGGACGCTTCTCAATCAGCAGCTTTGTGCCTCTGGAACAAAGGCATGAATGTTGACATGCCCGTTTGGTGATGGAATATGATGCCCCCAGAGGGGTGCAGGGGCCGTCGCTTGCCTGCAGGGGATGCAGGAAGTCGATGGGATCACAGCACACCTGCGAGGGCAGGGCAGGAAATGGAACTAGAAAGGTCAGGTGGAGGCAGGGTCCTGAGTCCTCCCAGGCACGGGATAGGGACAGACAGAGTTCGAAATTCTAGTTGTTGCTCACTCTCCACCCCTCTTCCTGCTTTCTCCTCGTCTGTCTTTAAGAATGGTGGATGCTTGCCAGTGTATAAGCGAATGGATGAAGGAATGGGCTTAAACAACACTAGCCTGGGCGTGGGGAGCCCCGCAATGCTGTTGCAAGTGAACATGGTCTTGGGGAGAGTCACGTTGCTTCTCTGTACCTGCATCTGCCTACCTGTAAAGTTTTCTGAAGGATGCCCTTTATTTCCTTGAGGTTTTTGGATATGCTGTTCCCGTGTTGTCTTGCTTTGTATGCTATTTTTTGAGAAGCCTGATTTTTTCTGATGTCTGATAGTTTATTCTTCCAACTTGGTAAGTTACTTTATTGTTTTGATTGAAAGCTTTGATAATTTTTATCTTTGAAGTCTGTACGGTCTACTAGGACATCAGAGATAACCATTCTGAGTACATTTTCCAGGTACTTACTGGGCTCTCTTGATAGGTCCCACCCAATCCTCTTTTAATGTGAAGGAAGTCTGGGTGAATTATATTTCTGTATATTAGTTGTCTTCCATGGTTCTGTTTTTCTTCTGAGTGGGCTCCAACCACAGGGCTGCCGTTTCTTCTGTCTTCTCAGGCCTCCACATTCTATATAATGTGTGTTGCTTTTCACTAGCTCGTTTCTAGTCTCTTGTTCGCCTCTTGTCTTTTTATCCATACTTTTAATAAGTTTTGTTATGACTGTCTTCTTTCCTAGGCGTCTTTTCCTTGAGCCTTCAGAAGGTGTCTTCTTCTTACATCTTTCCTGTGTTCACTGAATACTCTCTAAATTTCTGTCTCCCTTTTGCCACTTGTTTTTATGTTTTGAAGTTCTGTCTCAAGGTTTGTTTCTTTAAAAATAACTACAAATGCATTTTTAAATCTAACTCCGTTCAGAGTATTATGTTCCGTTTTCTTTTGCTTCATGATTACTTTTTGTGCGGAATTGGAAGAAAATTGTTATTAGCAGAGATGTTTGAAGTCTCATCTTACGTTTTTTAACGGTAGGTTCCTGTCTGTTTATTCCTATTCCGTCTGTCTATTTTCTTTCTTTCTTTGGCTGCATTGGCTCTTAGTTGCAGCACGTGGGCTCAGTTGCTCCAAGGCATATGGGATCTTAGTTCCTGGACCAGGGATAGAACCTGAGTCCCCTGCATTGTAAGGTGGACTCTTAACCATTGGGACCACCAGGGAAGTCTCTTGTCTGTTTTATGGTTGGTGGAAGTGATCAGATTCCTGTTGTCTTGCTTTGTATGCTATTTTTTGAGAAGCCTGATTTTTTCTGATGTCTGATAGTTTATTCTTCCAACTTGGTAAGTTACTTTATTGTTTTGATTGAAAGCTTTGATAATTTTTATCTTTGAAGTCTGTACGGTCTACTAGGACATCAGAGATAACCATTCTGAGTACATTTTCCAGGTACTTACTGGGCTCTCTTGATAGGTCCCACCCAATCCTCTTTTAATGTGAAGGAAGTCTGGGTGAATTATATTTCTGTATATTAGTTGTCTTCCATGGTTCTGTTTTTCTTCTGAGTGGGCTCCAACCACAGGGCTGCCGTTTCTTCTGTCTTCTCAGGCCTCCACATTCTATATAATGTGTGTTGCTTTTCACTAGCTCGTTTCTAGTCTCTTGTTCGCCTCTTGTCTTTTTATCCATACTTTTAATAAGTTTTGTTATGACTGTCTTCTTTCCTAGGCGTCTTTTCCTTGAGCCTTCAGAAGGTGTCTTCTTCTTACATCTTTCCTGTGTTCACTGAATACTCTCTAAATTTCTGTCTCCCTTTTGCCACTTGTTTTTATGTTTTGAAGTTCTGTCTCAAGGTTTGTTTCTTTAAAAATAACTACAAATGCATTTTTAAATCTAACTCCGTTCAGAGTATTATGTTCCGTTTTCTTTTGCTTCATGATTACTTTTTGTGCGGAATTGGAAGAAAATTGTTATTAGCAGAGATGTTTGAAGTCTCATCTTACGTTTTTTAACGGTAGGTTCCTGTCTGTTTATTCCTATTCCGTCTGTCTATTTTCTTTCTTTCTTTGGCTGCATTGGCTCTTAGTTGCAGCACGTGGGCTCAGTTGCTCCAAGGCATATGGGATCTTAGTTCCTGGACCAGGGATAGAACCTGAGTCCCCTGCATTGTAAGGTGGACTCTTAACCATTGGGACCACCAGGGAAGTCTCTTGTCTGTTTTATGGTTGGTGGAAGTGATCAGATTCCTGTTTTATTGGAATCTTTTTTGCTAGTATAGAAAATATGATTTATCTAGTGCATACTATTATTCTTCTTCTAAGCAGGAGGTATCTGTCCTCTGACGTTTTTGTTTTCTCCTGTCTTATAGGGCCCCAGTCCCCACTTTTCTCCTTTCCTGTCAGCTGGTCTCCAAAGATTCTTCCTTGACTTTTTTTACCTTCTTCTCACCAGACACAATATTTTAGAAGACTGTCGCTTTGAACTGCATGTTGTCAGACCTCTGACCTGCCAGAACATTTTTCCTGTGTTTGCATACTTAGGATGAACGTTCTCATTCTGACAGGAGTTCTAGATCATTCCTAGGCTTGCTGCGATCTCCTTCTCTGCTCTCTTTCATAGAGTTTATTTTATTTCCAGGCCGACCTTGCTCACCGCAAGGCTTGTTGCGGGGACCAGAAAGATGATTTGCTGAGATTTGTTACTTTTCCTTTTTTCGTTACATGTAATTTAAAATCTGTGCGGGCTCTGGTTATGTTGAGCATGCGCCTGGAAACAACAGAGCTTCTGACTGTGCCGCTCAGCAGAGAGATGTGGGGTGGGGGGCGTCCTGGCAAATGCACACAGCTGCCCACACACAGCAGAGTCCTCCTCTATCAGCGTATTTAGCACGTGGCCGTGCAGGTAATGCAACAGCTGCTTCTGCCTTTGCCACTGACTCTGGAAACCCTGACTGGTGATCATGAGTTCTAACTGGATATAGGACTAAATATGATGTCATTGACAACTATACAATTCTGTCATCACCCTGGAGAGGCGGGCGGCGGCGGGGTGGGGTGGGGGTGCACGCGTCCTCATTCAGGGTTTGCTGTGGCTCCCTGGCTCCGCCCTCTAGAAGCTTCCCCATTTCCCGTTCTCTCTCTCGGCTGTATCTGAAACGGGAGTGCAGGACTGTGTCTTAAGAGCGACCCCGCTTTCTCGATCCACCCTTTCCCACACAGGGTCAGAGGTCTCAAGATGGTTTAAAGCAGGCGGAGTCCCCAGCCTCTGGGATCTAATGCCTGCTGCTCCGAGGCAGAACTGCTGCAATAATAATAGGAATAAAGTGCACAATAAATGGAATGCATCTGAATCATCCCCAAACCATCCCTCCCTCCCGGGCCCCCGGTTTGTGGAAAACTTCTCTCCCATGAAACCGGTCCCTGGTGCCAGAAAGTGTGGGGCTGGCAGGTTGAAAGTGTCGGCGCCTGTGCCTCTGGCCGTTTGGCTCATTGAGCAGATTTCTTCCCTGACTCCCATCCGCTCCGGTGCTAGGAAACGTACTTCGGTCCTGACACTGTTCCTTTGCCCCAGACCTCTCTCCCCCGCTGCATGGGACGTGTTCTGAGCCCACCAGACTTTACGTACGTACTCTACTCTGAGTCATTTTCTTTTAAAATAATTTTTTTTAAAGACATTTTATTTATTTATGGCCGCACCACAAGGCATGCAGGATCTTAGTTCAACCCAGCCAGTGACCGAACCCCGGGCCCGTGCCGGGGAAGCACCCGGTCTTCACCGCTGGACCCCCAGGCGTCACCGGGTGCCGTTACAGGGCTGACCTCCTTAACGTGGGAGGGGAAAGGAGTGGGGAGAACAACACAGCTGCTCCTAAATGCTCCCATGTCACTCGGGTGCGTGGGACCTGCACTCACGTCCTTGGCCAGAGTTGGCCATGGCGACGTGCCAGATTTCAAGAGTGCAGAGAGACGTGTCCGTCCTGCACTGGGAGAGGCAGTCAGACAGGGGCTCTTCTCGAGGGCACCACTGCTCTTGGAAGCTGCAGCCAAGCCGTTGAAACTGCCCGCCCTCCCCCCACCCAACCACTAAGGCAATGTGAAGGGGTGTTCTTCAGAAGATGGTCCTTTCAGGGGTCAGGGTCAGACCAGTACTTGGTGCTGGAGACAGCCCTCGGTGGAAAGAACCGTGGGGCTCTGCCTGCCCTGGCTACCTCACAGCCTCCTGCCCTTGGTCCTTGGTCCCTAGAAGCACCTCTCGTGAAGGCAGAGCGTTGAAAGAACTCATCCTGTGGGGCTTGGGATCGCTCAGTGGCTCGGAGAGACCCTGCTTCTCGGTGGTTATGCTAATACAACTAAGTCTTCGTGAAGCCCCCCTCACCCTGAAACCCCTTCCATGGGGGCCGTTGGAAAAGTGCACAATAAATGGAATGCATCTGAATCATCCCCAAACCATCCCTCCCTCCCGGGCCCCCGGTTTGTGGAAAACTTCTCTCCCATGAAACCGGTCCCTGGTGCCAGAAAGTGTGGGGCTGGCAGGTTGAAAGTGTCGGCGCCTGTGCCTCTGGCCGTTTGGCTCATTGAGCAGATTTCTTCCCTGACTCCCATCCGCTCCGGTGCTAGGAAACGTACTTCGGTCCTGACACTGTTCCTTTGCCCCAGACCTCTCTCCCCCGCTGCATGGGACGTGTTCTGAGCCCACCAGACTTTACGTACGTACTCTACTCTGAGTCATTTTCTTTTAAAATAATTTTTTTTAAAGACATTTTATTTATTTATGGCCGCACCACAAGGCATGCAGGATCTTAGTTCAACCCAGCCAGTGACCGAACCCGTGCCCCTTGCCGTGGAAGCACCCGGTCTTCACCGCTGGACCCCCAGGCGTCACCGGGTGCCGTTACAGGGCTGACCTCCTTAACGTGGGAGGGGAAAGGAGTGGGGAGAACAACACAGCTGCTCCTAAATGCTCCCATGTCACTCGGGTGCGTGGGACCTGCACTCACGTCCTTGGCCAGAGTTGGCCATGGCGACGTGCCAGATTTCAAGAGTGCAGAGAGACGTGTCCGTCCTGCACTGGGAGAGGCAGTCAGACAGGGGCTCTTCTCGAGGGCACCACTGCTCTTGGAAGCTGCAGCCAAGCCGTTGAAACTGCCCGCCCTCCCCCCACCCAACCACTAAGGCAATGTGAAGGGGTGTTCTTCAGAAGATGGTCCTTTCAGGGGTCAGGGTCAGACCAGTACTTGGTGCTGGAGACAGCCCTCGGTGGAAAGAACCGTGGGGCTCTGCCTGCCCTGGCTACCTCACAGCCTCCTGCCCTTGGTCCTTGGTCCCTAGAAGCACCTCTCGTGAAGGCAGAGCGTTGAAAGAACTCATCCTGTGGGGCTTGGGATCGCTCAGTGGCTCGGAGAGACCCTGCTTCTCGGTGGTTATGCTAATACAACTAAGTCTTCGTGAAGCACCCTCACTGAAACCCACCCTTCCTGGAATCCCTCCATTTGTTAGAGAGCCGTCACCATTCCCAAAGACTCAGCTCTGGCTGGAGGAAGTTCAGAAAACGTGAGGTCACAGGGTGGAGTCCGAGCAAGTCTTTGCACCCTTAGTCTCTTCCTGTGGAGGCAGAGAAGTCCTAGGAGCACTGTGAGGCAGAAAGGACTAAGAATCTTGATGGTTGTACTTTGCTTGCAACTGACAAGTTCAAGGGCCCACGCTAGAAGTGTTACTTAGGAGAACACAACAAAACTCCTGGCCCCCAGACTGACGAGTTGGATTCTTGGGAGCATGGTCAAAGCCCCAGTGCCCTTACGTCAACCCAGCACGGGCTCCGGGAGTGCCCAGGTGGAGGGGAGCTCGCCTGAGAGGCAAGGCTGTCGTTCGGGTGGTAGGAGGTGAGAGTGCCTCAGTCGGTGCCGAGGCTCCGCCAGCCTCTTCTTCATTTTGATTAATTGGTTTCTCTTTTGTTTTATGGGACTTGACAGCACTGGTTGTGGCTTTTCGTGGTTGACTACCCCGGGCGTACCTAATTACAGAGGAGATTTTTAAAAGCAACAATGAGCACATCTTCTGAATCTGTTCTCAATCCACGCCCCTCCCTGGGTGATTGGAGGCAGAGGGAGAGGAGGACTGGAGGAATTCCCAGAGGCCGCTTGTCATTCTGTCCCAGGTGGGTCCCACTGGGACCACTCAGGGGCACCCACCCTGGCAAATCACAAGGCGAGATAACAGGGGGTGAGCCCCCCCGCCCTTGGAAGGCAGCCAAGCCGTTGAAACTGCCCGCCTCCCCACCCAACCACTAAGGCAATGTGAAGGGGTGTTCTTCAGAAGATGGTCCTTTCAGGGGTCAGGGTCAGACCAGTACTTGGTGCTGGAGACAGCCCTCGGTGGAAAGAACCGTGGGGCTCTGCCTGCCCTGGCTACCTCACAGCCTCCTGCCCTTGGTCCTTGGTCCCTAGAAGCACCTCTCGTGAAGGCAGAGCGTTGAAAGAACTCATCCTGTGGGGCTTGGGATCGCTCAGTGGCTCGGAGAGACCCTGCTTCTCGGTGGTTATGCTAATACAACTAAGTCTTCGTGAAGCACCCTCACTGAAACCCACCCTTCCTGGAATCCCTCCATTTGTTAGAGAGCCGTCACCATTCCCAAAGACTCAGCTCTGGCTGGAGGAAGTTCAGAAAACGTGAGGTCACAGGGTGGAGTCCGAGCAAGTCTTTGCACCCTTAGTCTCTTCCTGTGGAGGCAGAGAAGTCCTAGGAGCACTGTGAGGCAGAAAGGACTAAGAATCTTGATGGTTGTACTTTGCTTGCAACTGACAAGTTCAAGGGCCCACGCTAGAAGTGTTACTTAGGAGAACACAACAAAACTCCTGGCCCCCAGACTGACGAGTTGGATTCTTGGGAGCATGGTCAAAGCCCCAGTGCCCTTACGTCAACCCAGCACGGGCTCCGGGAGTGCCCAGGTGGAGGGGAGCTCGCCTGAGAGGCAAGGCTGTCGTTCGGGTGGTAGGAGGTGAGAGTGCCTCAGTCGGTGCCGAGGCTCCGCCAGCCTCTTCTTCATTTTGATTAATTGGTTTCTCTTTTGTTTTATGGGACTTGACAGCACTGGTTGTGGCTTTTCGTGGTTGACTACCCCGGGCGTACCTAATTACAGAGGAGATTTTTAAAAGCAACAATGAGCACATCTTCTGAATCTGTTCTCAATCCACGCCCCTCCCTGGGTGATTGGAGGCAGAGGGAGAGGAGGACTGGAGGAATTCCCAGAGGCCGCTTGTCATTCTGTCCCAGGTGGGTCCCACTGGGACCACTCAGGGGCACCCACCCTGGCAAATCACAAGGCGAGATAACAGGGGGTGAGCCCCCCCGCCCTGAGGCTACACCCCAGGCTTAGGGAGCCCTCACACCTGCGGGCTGAGGCACTGCTCAAGTGCTAGGTAGGAAATTACACGCTTCAGCCAAAGAAGTGAGGTGTTCTGTCAAAAGGAAAAGAAAAATATTCGAAGCTTCCAGGGAGATGAAAGCCAGGCTCCGTAATCACTCCTGGCATGGGCTCTTCTGAGACACTCTCCTTTGTTCTTCCGAATGGAGAAGATCGTTGGAACAAGAATAACATAAATTCTAGGCACTCATCTACTCAGCTACCAGTGCATTCATTCACCCCCCACCCATTCATTCATTCGCTGGTTAATGCATTCATTCATTCCCTGTTTTCGTTCATTCGCCCATCCACCCATTCATTCATTCGTGCTATGGCTTTGACCATAGGCAAGGCTCTAGAACATCTACTGGCGAGAATCTCACTGGATTCTTATGGCTTAAGTGACTCAGCGCACACATACATTGTTCAGGCCGGACCCCCGACCCACGGAGTCATAGTTTCTGGGACTGGGACGCAGACATGAGTCATGTCTACACCTCCCCAGGTGACGACTGCATGGCCCCAGCTGAAAACAGCTGGTTCTGGAGCTGTTTCCTGCCGGGGGCGGAGGGTACGATTTTGGATTTTCTCCTCCATCCCAACCACTCTCCAAAATCCATTTCCCATCAGCTGGGCACTGCATTTTCTTTCCAGCCGGCTAGACAATACATATTATCATCACAGAAGAGCTCATTGAAACATGTCCGTTTCTAAGATAACCAGTGGCTGCACGAGCAAAGCCAGTACGTTCACTATATTCCCTTCACACAGAAAATTCATTCCCGATTGTTGGTTAATAGTTCCTTGGCTCCTCTCCTCCTCCCAGGGCAATCTGTGCCGTACATTTACACAACCACAGAGGCACGAGGTACAGAGACTCACTGCATGCGTGCTATGCCGCTTCAGTCACATTTGACTCTGTGTGGCCCCGTGGGCGGCAGCCCGCCAGGCTCCTAAGTGTATGGAATTCTCCAGGCAAGAGTACTGGAGTGGTTGCTCTTTCCTCCTCGAGGGGATCTTTCTGACCCAGGGATTGAATGTGAGTCTCTTTTGTCTCCTGCATTGGCAGGTGGGTGCTTTACCACTAGTGCCACCTGAGAAGCCCACATGCATGGGATCAGCCACTGTCCTTTCATCTTAGACTTACTTTTTCCACCCTCCATCCTTAAGAGCCCTAAAATACTAGTGTCTTGCTTCCCTGCTTCTTCTGCTTCTTCAGTGTAGTCCGAATGCCCTTCCCACCTTGCCGGAATGGTCGGCACCCCCTTGCCTTTCAGCTCTCCAGACCAAGATCGGCCCTGCAGTTCTAGGAGATTCATCTGGCTTCTCCCAGCAGCCCAAGGGAGTCTCCTGTTACGATCCATAGTCTCTTGGGCAGTCCTTGTTGATTTTGTAATGTGTTTCACCCACCGGACAGTGAGCTCCATGAGAGTGGGGGTGGCTTGCCTGTTCCATCATCTTACAGTGTGTTCAGAAGCTCCAACAACATTTATTGAATGCATTGATGGTTTCTCTCCTGTTCTTTTATTTTCTGGCTTCTCAATTGGACTGTATAAAACATATGGAAACAAATTTGTTTTAGCGTGACTAGCATATTCACTCAAACTGGTTCATACCCAAGAAGAGTCTAATTGGACTGCCCAGTGCTTCCAAAACCCTGCCAGTCATTCTTCTGTGTAAATGGGCATAGGTGATTGGTTCTAATCAAAGTCATTAGGGTAGTTCTGGAATGCTCCTGCTGCCATATGTAGATAATTTCGGCAGAAATCTCAATGTTGGGTGTCAGCCAATCTAAATGGCATTAGCATGAGGAATTAGCGTAGAACAAAAGGAGAAGGATGGTCCGGTATTTGGACGTAAATGACAGCTAGAGCTTATAGAGCACTTTCTACGTGCCTTGCACTCTGCTCAGTAGTTTCCATGTATTAATTCTTTTACTTAACCTAACAGTGATGCAAGGAGAGAAGTACTATTAGTATCCCAACTTTATAGGGGAGGCGCACAGGCAGGACACTTGGCCAAGATGAGTGTGGTCGTCACTCAGTCCCGTTCGACTCTTTGCGACCCTGTGGACTGTGGCCCGCCAGGCTCCTCTGTCCATGGAGTTCTCCATTTCTGACCCAGGGATTGAATGTGAGTCTCTTTTGTCTCCTGCATTGGCAGGTGGGTGCTTTACCACTAGTGCCACCTGAGAAGCCCACATGCATGGGATCAGCCACTGTCCTTTCATCTTAGACTTACTTTTTCCACCCTCCATCCTTAAGAGCCCTAAAATACTAGTGTCTTGCTTCCTGCTTCTTCTGCTTCTTCAGTGTAGTCCGAATGCCCTTCCCACCTTGCCGGAATGGTCGGCACCCCCTTGCCTTTCAGCTCTCCAGACCAAGATCGGCCCTGCAGTTCTAGGAGATTCATCTGGCTTCTCCCAGCAGCCCAAGGGAGTCTCCTGTTACGATCCATAGTCTCTTGGGCAGTCCTTGTTGATTTTGTAATGTGTTTCACCCACCGGACAGTGAGCTCCATGAGAGTGGGGGTGGCTTGCCTGTTCCATCATCTTACAGTGTGTTCAGAAGCTCCAACAACATTTATTGAATGCATTGATGGTTTCTCTCCTGTTCTTTTATTTTCTGGCTTCTCAATTGGACTGTATAAAACATATGGAAACAAATTTGTTTTAGCGTGACTAGCATATTCACTCAAACTGGTTCATACCCAAGAAGAGTCTAATTGGACTGCCCAGTGCTTCCAAAACCCTGCCAGTCATTCTTCTGTGTAAATGGGCATAGGTGATTGGTTCTAATCAAAGTCATTAGGGTAGTTCTGGAATGCTCCTGCTGCCATATGTAGATAATTTCGGCAGAAATCTCAATGTTGGGTGTCAGCCAATCTAAATGGCATTAGCATGAGGAATTAGCGTAGAACAAAAGGAGAAGGATGGTCCGGTATTTGGACGTAAATGACAGCTAGAGCTTATAGAGCACTTTCTACGTGCCTTGCACTCTGCTCAGTAGTTTCCATGTATTAATTCTTTTACTTAACCTAACAGTGATGCAAGGAGAGAAGTACTATTAGTATCCCAACTTTATAGGGGAGGCGCACAGGCAGGACACTTGGCCAAGATGAGTGTGGTCGTCACTCAGTCCCGTTCGACTCTTTGCGACCCTGTGGACTGTGGCCCGCCAGGCTCCTCTGTCCATGGAGTTCTCCTGGCAAGAGCACTGGAGTGGGTAGACATTTCCGTCCGCAGGCGATCTTCCCAACCCAGGGATCACCCCCAGGTCTCCTGGACAGCAGTCAGATTCTTTACCGTCTGAGCTACCAGGGAAGCCCCTAGCCAAAATTACCAGCTAGTAAATGGTGAGAGTGTCTCTTGGGACCAGGGTGACTCACTTCAGGCCTGTATTATTCATGGTTGTACTGGACTTTTTCTTTCTTTCTTTATCTGTGTTTGGCTGTGCTGGGTCTTCATTGTTCCTTCTCATGGTCGTGGCTTCTCTTGTGGAGCACAGATACAGAGTCTGCGGGTGCAGTAATTATGGCACAAGGGCATAGTTCCCCCGAGCTTGTGGGATCTTCCTGGACCTGGGGTCGAACCCATATCCCCTGCATTGGCAGGTAGATTCTTAACCATTGGAACACCAGGGAAGTCCTAACTTTTCCTCAGATACAGCTTGAGTCACATTTCTCAATATGAATTTGCTAGCATTCCCCAAGTTATTCATGTGTTAGTAAGAGGGCTCACTGGCCCCCTGAAAACAGGATGGACTGTCAGGGTTCTCCATCCTATTAGAGTGAAATGGTGTTAGTCGCTCAGTCATGTCCAACTCTTTGAGACTCTGTGCACTGTAGCCTGCCAGGCACCTCTGTCCATAGGATTCTCCAGAGAAGAATACTGGAGTGGGTAACCATTCATTTCTCCTGGGGATCTTCCTGACCCAGGGATGGAACCCAGGTCTCCTGAATTGCAGGAAGTTTCTTAACTCCTGAACCACCTGGGAAACCCTAATTAGCAATTCTGAAGTTTTAGGAATAGCCAGGTGTTTTTTTTTTTTTTTTCATCTCAAATACACACACACATACAGACGCCCATGTCTTGGGACAGAGAGAGTTAGAAACCTTCAATGGACACCTTATCTATAAACTCAAATTTAAATGAGAACACTGCTATTGTTCCCCTAGAGTTTTACTTGCATGTGATTAAATAAGACCAGGCGAGAGGATCTGGAATTGGACTGATGGTTTCTGAGTCTGAATGCCTCCCGGGAATGACACCACTCTCTGTCCTTACTTGACCTTGGGGGTGGGGGTGGGGCAGCCAAGAACTTAAGGCTCCCTCCTGTGCTCTGTGGGGATGTCCAGTCCCCTCCCTCCAGAAGGAAAACAAGAGTGAGAGGTTCCTTTTCACACATTCAAGGACCTTCCTGTGAAACGAATCTGCCCTCGTTTCTAGGTTTTTCATCTTTTATGAGAACCATTTCACTGGTGACTTCACATTGGAAATCCAAGATTTGGAATCAATATTTCTGCATGTTCAGTTCTTTCAAGATGGGTTCTCCCTAACATCCATACACAGAGAGGACCTGCCGTGCCCAGACCAGGTGGACATACTGCCTCTTCCCGCCTCAGAGGTCAGTGGGAGAGACGGGGAGCTGAGGGTCTTAACCAGGTTCTCTGCAACAGACTCCTCTTCTGCCAAAGAAAATATCCAGCAAGGTAAGAATTTCACAAGAGCATCTACATCCTTAGTGCTCCTTATAGTCCTCTTTATGCCATATGGGAAACCAGTGGAACTTTGCTCTAAAAAATTAAGGCAGTATCAAGAGCACCCCAACAATCGTTCTCAGAGTGTGGCCCCATCCCAGCAGCAGCCTCAGCACCCCCTGGGAACTTGTTATCAGTGCAAATTCTTGAGGCTTCCCTGGCCGTCCAGTGGTTAAGACTTCACCTTCCAGTGAGGTTCCCTGACTCAATCCCTGGTCAGGAAATTAAGATCCCACATGCCTCAGGCCAAAAAAAGCTTCAACAAAAAAAACAGAAGCAATATTGTAACAGATTCAGTAAAGACTTTTAAAATGGTGCACATCTCTCTCTCACACACACAGGAAATGCATACTCTTGGGCTCTTCCCCCACTGCATGAGAAACCCTGGGGTGTGAGAGTCAGCAATGTGGTTGTAGTAAGCCCTGGGGTAATTCTGACGCGTAGCTCGAGTAGGAGAACCACTGTCATAACGAATTAAGATCTGTAACCTTAAGTCTGTTGCGTGAGTTGCTTGGTCGTGTCGGACTCCTTGCAAACCCACGAACCATAGCCCACCGGGCTCCTCTGTCCGTGGGATTTCCCAGGCACACACACTGGAGTGGGCTGCCAGTTCCTTCTCCACGGGATCGTCCGACCCAGGGATTGAATTCAGGTCGCCTGCGTTGCAGACAGGCGCTTTACCGTCTGAGCCACCAGGGAAACCCGTAACATGGAAGCATGTGTTTCAATAGATGACATCACCCAAGCAGGGGGATGCAAACCCATTACTCAAGTATCGAGTTCGCAGAGACACTCAGAGGAGGTCTCCGCCGATGCTACCTCGAAAGGGAGTTCCGTACTAGGCATGAAGCTTCAGTCAAATTCTCAGGGGCTAGGCATTAACTGCTGGGAAATTGAAGCCATCCATTCATTACTGACCCCAGAAAAATGCCTCCCCACTGTACAAACCGTTATTTGCCCATTGAAGGCAGGTGGGATGCGGTTGGAGGCTGATGATGAATTCAGATGCTTCTTACTCGGAAGAGCTCAGCTGTCTTCCTCGCTCACAGCTGCCTCACTGAAGCGGTGATATTAAAACTGTGAAAATTTCTGAAAGCTAATTCCACCAACCGACTTTAATCACCCAGGGTGATAGGACACGCTGAGAAACCATAAAGACTGGGGCTTCGGTCAAATTCGAATGTTATTGCTTTTGACTGGGACCGTGGCAAGGCTCACGGAGCAAATGAAACGGGCGCAGTGTGATCTTTAAAATTAGTTACAAAGATCAAAACATAAAAAAGCCGGAGTGGTTTTTTTTTTTCCTGAGCATAAAAATTTATCCTTTCAGAAATAATTAATTTGATAAAATTACTCATTAGACCCATGTATCATTGTGTCATTAGAGCTGCAGTGTCTAAAATAACTTTCAGCTTCTCTTTTGGAAGAAGCCAGTACAGAGTCTAAAACTTAGGTACCTAATTAGGTCAGGTACTAAGTAACTTGTCTTTTCAATGCACTTCTATGGAGAATACTAGTTATAATTACCCTCTATAAAAAAAAAAAGAAGAAGAAAAATGAAGAGATGGGGGAGGGAAAGAAACAGAGTCACACATGGGTTCAAATGCACTCCTCTACTGCGGCTAGGACACCGCCCCCACCCGGAGCCTGGTAACTGGCTTCCGTACGGGAGGGATTTGGGGGCGGCTTGGCTAGACGGTTCGTTCGTCAGTGGGGATTTCTCCTGTGTTTGGGGTTGGCTGTGGTCAGCGGGACGGGGCAGCTCCTGTGGCTGGGGCGTCTGCCCGTGTGTCTGGCCATCACTCTGCACGCTCACCTGGTCTGGTTCTGCCTGCCTGTCCAGCAGAAGGGATGGGCCTCCAGGGCGGGCGGGAGAAAGGAGGCCACCTCAGACTCAAGAGCCAAAGTGGAGTTGGCCCAGTTTGGTCCCGGCCTTGCCTGCCTTCCTCCTCTCCTCTTTGTCCTTCTCCATCTTCTCGTTCTTATTTTGTAAGCTTTACCAGACCGTATGATAAAGACACGCTAGGGGAAAGTTTGCAGGGAAAGGGTGTTGGGATAAACCCCCCGGGGTAAAACCCTTTGTCAGATGATGAATTCAGATGCTTCTTACTCGGAAGAGCTCAGCTGTCTTCCTCGCTCACAGCTGCCTCACTGAAGCGGTGATATTAAAACTGTGAAAATTTCTGAAAGCTAATTCCACCAACCGACTTTAATCACCCAGGGTGATAGGACACGCTGAGAAACCATAAAGACTGGGGCTTCGGTCAAATTCGAATGTTATTGCTTTTGACTGGGACCGTGGCAAGGCTCACGGAGCAAATGAAACGGGCGCAGTGTGATCTTTAAAATTAGTTACAAAGATCAAAACATAAAAAAGCCGGAGTGGTTTTTTTTTTTCCTGAGCATAAAAATTTATCCTTTCAGAAATAATTAATTTGATAAAATTACTCATTAGACCCATGTATCATTGTGTCATTAGAGCTGCAGTGTCTAAAATAACTTTCAGCTTCTCTTTTGGAAGAAGCCAGTACAGAGTCTAAAACTTAGGTACCTAATTAGGTCAGGTACTAAGTAACTTGTCTTTTCAATGCACTTCTATGGAGAATACTAGTTATAATTACCCTCTATAAAAAAAAAAAGAAGAAGAAAAATGAAGAGATGGGGGAGGGAAAGAAACAGAGTCACACATGGGTTCAAATGCACTCCTCTACTGCGGCTAGGACACCGCCCCCACCCGGAGCCTGGTAACTGGCTTCCGTACGGGAGGGATTTGGGGGCGGCTTGGCTAGACGGTTCGTTCGTCAGTGGGGATTTCTCCTGTGTTTGGGGTTGGCTGTGGTCAGCGGGACGGGGCAGCTCCTGTGGCTGGGGCGTCTGCCCGTGTGTCTGGCCATCACTCTGCACGCTCACCTGGTCTGGTTCTGCCTGCCTGTCCAGCAGAAGGGATGGGCCTCCAGGGCGGGCGGGAGAAAGGAGGCCACCTCAGACTCAAGAGCCAAAGTGGAGTTGGCCCAGTTTGGTCCCGGCCTTGCCTGCCTTCCTCCTCTCCTCTTTGTCCTTCTCCATCTTCTCGTTCTTATTTTGTAAGCTTTACCAGACCGTATGATAAAGACACGCTAGGGGAAAGTTTGCAGGGAAAGGGTGTTGGGATAAAGCTCTTTGTGGTCCCCACCCTGTGGTGTAATGCTCATCCTTGTCTGAACTAATAGACTTCTTAGACCAGCGTCCCTATTAGACTGTCAGAGACCTCAGCCCCGATGCACTCCTATTGGCATAGCCCCTAGACATGCTCATCTCTACCCGAACAGCCCTCAGAATGGCACTGGATGCCCTCTGCGGTTTTGGAGGACGGTGAGGGATATAGAGAGCACCTCTCTTCTCTTCCCCTACTCCTCCCTGCCATCGGAACACTGGCCCTGCGTACGCCTGCAAAGGAAACAGAGCCCAGAAGGGGCACCTTGGTTCCCTGCCGGTTTCTTAGCTCAGGAACACACTCTCAGAGAAAGGATGACGCCAACCTTCAAATACCTACTGCATATAATGATAACGCTCCCTACAGATTCTTATTTGAAAGCCAGATGATTTGTAACTGGCATGTAGGCAAATATCAGTCTGAATGTACAAATGTGCTGGCTACATTGGTGTTCCAGTAGCTATACACACACACACACGCACGCACACACACATATACCCCAAGGATAAAGAAGGTTATTGTTTGCAAAAGGGGGAAAACTGAATCAACTGAGGATCTGAAGTTCATGAAATAATAGTGAGTATTTATTGAGCACTTACGATATTCCTGATGTGCAAGGCATGTTACATAATCTCATCTCACCCTCAAACCATCCAACAAAGTAGGAAATAGCCCCATTTTACAGATGATGAAACTGAGGTACACACAGAGCGTTTAGGTGTCTTTTCCAAGACTGGGGATTGGAGAAACTGGATTCAAGTTCACCTCTGTCTGACCTCAAGCCCTGGCTCCTGGCTGTTAGAACACTCTGTGTCCTGTTTATTTATACTCTATGGAGCAAAAGTAATTATGAGTAGGCCTAGAAAATAATTTATGCTTTGTAGGTTTCAGCTGACAGTCTTGACTGACTGAGGGGCAAAATGAATAAAACTAACGTGCAGTTACTCACAGACTCTAATGACCATGGTGTCGTCGAAGTAGAATGTATTAAGTCAGAGAATTACTGATAGTTCTAAAAGGTATTAACAAGAGTGTTGTTAATGATGTTGTTCACTAGCTCGGTCATTTATATACATTGAACTCCACTTACGGGCCTGAGGTTCACTGTGGGCTTTGTGATTGTGGTTTATGTTTGATTTTGGGGTTTTTGTGCTGCAGGATTTTGGTGTGATCCAACAGACTAATGTTTCCCAAACTAGGTTCCATCATAGAATATTGGCTCTGTTGTATGTTGGTAGGGGTACGATGGATCAAAGACATTTGTAAAATGTAGGACTTACTAGCATTGCAAGTTTGTTTCCTTCTTTATCCATCTTTATTTTTTGGCCTGTGTGGGCCTCCCATTGCAGTAGCCTCTCTCGCTGCAGAGCACGGGCTCTGGGCGCATGCGCTCCAGAGCACTGGCTCGCAATGGGACACACCAGTCCAGCCACTGCGGCTCCACAGCACATTGGATCTTCCTGGGCCAGGGATCGAACTAGTGCCCCTTGCACTGCAAGGTGGACTCTTTACCCACTGGACCACCAGGGAAGCCAACTGGCTTTTTAAAAAAAACGTATTATTTATGCATTTATTTCTGGCTATGCTCTGTTTTTGTTGCTGCACACAGGCTCTTTCTCCAGTTGGGGTGTGTGGGGGCTACTCTCTGTTTGCGGTGAGAGGGCTTCTCTTTGCAGTGGCTTTTGTTGTGGCCCCAGGGCTCTAGGGCACGGGCTTAGTGGTTTCTGGGCTTGGGCCCCCACCATCTTACGATATTCCTGATGTCAGCTTTCAATCAACCCTCAAACCATCCAACAAAGTAGGAAATAGCCCCATTTTACAGATGATGAAACTGAGGTACACACAGAGCGTTTAGGTGTCTTTTCCAAGACTGGGGATTGGAGAAACTGGATTCAAGTTCACCTCTGTCTGACCTCAAGCCCTGGCTCCTGGCTGTTAGAACACTCTGTGTCCTGTTTATTTATACTCTATGGAGCAAAAGTAATTATGAGTAGGCCTAGAAAATAATTTATGCTTTGTAGGTTTCAGCTGACAGTCTTGACTGACTGAGGGGCAAAATGAATAAAACTAACGTGCAGTTACTCACAGACTCTAATGACCATGGTGTCGTCGAAGTAGAATGTATTAAGTCAGAGAATTACTGATAGTTCTAAAAGGTATTAACAAGAGTGTTGTTAATGATGTTGTTCACTAGCTCGGTCATTTATATACATTGAACTCCACTTACGGGCCTGAGGTTCACTGTGGGCTTTGTGATTGTGGTTTATGTTTGATTTTGGGGTTTTTGTGCTGCAGGATTTTGGTGTGATCCAACAGACTAATGTTTCCCAAACTAGGTTCCATCATAGAATATTGGCTCTGTTGTATGTTGGTAGGGGTACGATGGATCAAAGACATTTGTAAAATGTAGGACTTACTAGCATTGCAAGTTTGTTTCCTTCTTTATCCATCTTTATTTTTTGGCCTGTGTGGGCCTCCCATTGCAGTAGCCTCTCTCGCTGCAGAGCACGGGCTCTGGGCGCATGCGCTCCAGAGCACTGGCTCGCAATGGGACACACCAGTCCAGCCACTGCGGCTCCACAGCACATTGGATCTTCCTGGGCCAGGGATCGAACTAGTGCCCCTTGCACTGCAAGGTGGACTCTTTACCCACTGGACCACCAGGGAAGCCAACTGGCTTTTTAAAAAAAACGTATTATTTATGCATTTATTTCTGGCTATGCTCTGTTTTTGTTGCTGCACACAGGCTCTTTCTCCAGTTGGGGTGTGTGGGGGCTACTCTCTGTTTGCGGTGAGAGGGCTTCTCTTTGCAGTGGCTTTTGTTGTGGCCCCAGGGCTCTAGGGCACGGGCTTAGTGGTTGTGGTACATGGGCTTGGTTGCCCCTCACCATCGGGGAACTTCTCGGACCAGGGATCGAACCTGTGTTCCCTGCTTTGGCAGGCAGATTGTTAACCACTAGACCACCAGGGAAGTCCCCCCATTGTGTTAATTTGAGCAGACCACCGACCGTGTGACCATCATCTGTTCCCATACATAGAATATGGATAGTAAATCCCCAGGTGGTCATTTTGAGGATGAAATAAGACAACATGTATGTAAATGCTTTGCAAAACCCAGAGTGCCACATGGAAGTCTGAGGGATGTTAGGAACCAGGGAAGAAATTGAGACCTTCCACTTGTTGGATTTGGGTTGTAAGCAATGGACACTAAGTCTGTAAGTTAAGCAGCAAAGGAGTAATTTGGAACACCATCACACAGTTCACAGATTTAAGAGCAAAGGTGAAGACGCAGGCTCAGACGCGATCCAGGAATCAGCAAGGAATCAGGCATCGGGGCTGTAAGCGGACAGTAGGAGAATGCGGTCAGGCACTGCTGTTGCCACAACGGGTCCCAGTGCTGCTGCCTCGGAGGGAGTCAACACGCCTACCACGCAGACGGATTCCTGAGAGTCACTTGCCTTATAGTATCACCTGCCCTAGACGTGGGTAGTCCAGTGGATTGGCCAAGAGCAGATTACGGCTGGCCTTCTGGTTGCCAAGGTGCCGAGAGGTGGAACTCCTTCTGTACTTGTCTTCCATACTAGGAGGCACAGCTCTGTCTCTCACCTCTCCTGGGGTTTCTCCCCATCTAGGAAAGGTGTTCACAAGTCACTTTGAGGCCACTCTGGATTAAATGACCTACTCGAGGGCCACAAACCATTGGACTAAGTCCCACCTCTCCTCACTCCCAGTCTCCTAGACCTTTCTACCATCTTACGTTTCCCTCTATAAAGGTGTTCCATCTTTGAGCAGATCCTGAATTTTAACACACCGCGGTGGCGGTCTCCAGCTCTCCTGGTTTGAAATTTTTATGATGAAATGTTTCCATGCAGCTTTCTCCTGGTGATAAAGCACTCTGTTGAGAACATTGTTTTCATGATGAAATTTTAGAGAGGCTGAAATTTAAAATGAAGATTACCATCAGAAGGATCCTGCAGATTCAGCAGAGAGGCATGCTGGAAAAGATAATCCGCTCAACCAAAAGGAAGAGGGAATCACAGCGCCAGGGGCATGTATGCTTCGGCCCCTTAGTGCTCACCGTCCCACTTTATAAATCAGACAGGAGGTCACATGAGTCAAGGGCTTAAGCCTCTAACGTGAATCTAGAAGTTGGCCTGTTTCTAAATTGCCTGCAGCTGACACTGCATGCCATTTCCACACACTGCCTCCCCTTCACCTGTGTCCTGCGCCGAGCGCAGAGAGTGGGGGCTCAGGGCGTCAGTTCAAGGCTAATATCCATAAAAAAATACACAGTGGAAGGAATGTGCCTTTTTCTCAAGAGGCTTTCTGACTTCTACCAGTTGTTCCTGGAGAAGAAACAGAGGGGCTGCAGATTTCTGTGTGTGTGTGTGTGTGTGTCTCTCACGTTCGACTCTTTGTGACCCCGTGGACTGTAGCCCGCCAGCCCACGGGATTCCCCAGGCAAGAATACTGGAGTGAGTTGCCATGCCCTCCTCCAGGAGATCTTCCCAACCCAGGAATCAAACCCACATCTCTTACGTCTCCTGCATTGGCAGGTGAGTTCTTTACCACTTGCAGATGGCAAGTGGTAAATAAGATGGCAAATAAGTATTTAGTCTGAGTTCTCTAGAAGGCGGAGCTTGGAGAAGGTTGTTAGTACACCCCAGGGGGCGGAAAAGGGAGTGTGGAAAAAACAGGAGTGAGTCAGGAAAGGCTGGAGGGCCAATTTAAGGGATTGTGCTGCAGCTTTTACAGCAAGCCTAACTGATTGCTCCGCTTCTTAGGATGTATTCAGAGAGGTCACCTGAAACCATGGCATGTTTTTTCTTTTTTTTTTACCTTGTTTGTTTGTTAATTGAAGCATAGTTGATTTACAGCGTTGAATTCATTTCTAGTGTAAAGCAAAGTGATTCAGGTATTTATATATATATATATATATATATATGTATTCTTTTCTATTATATATATATATATATATATATATATATATATATATATTCCTTTCTATTGTTATCTATGGCAAAATACTGAATATAGTTCCCTGTGCTCTGCAACACATATGTTACAAAAAACCTTGAAAGAAATTTTGGGTCAACCCAGTATCTACAGTAGGACCTTGTGGTTTATTTTATATATAGTCGTTTGTCTCAGCTTATCCCAGACTCCTCATTTCCCTCTTCCCCTCATTATGTGCTTTAATAGTCCATCCTGGGGAAGAGGAACTTTCACCTCGTCTCTCTCTGGTGAAAGCTGTCCCACGTGACGCAGAGTTTCCTACACTCCTGGGTTTACTTCCAAGGCCCCTGAGTCGCCACCTAGGAAGCCAGACCCCTGGGGCCCAGGAAGACTGCATCCGAGGCACAAGCCACAGTCCCTGGGTGGAGCCTGTGATGGAGGTGAGCCAGGGGTCCTCCCCGCCCCTCCACCCGCATCCTCTGGGCAAGACATCGCGCCTGTCACAAAGGCCCAAGCTGCCTCATACCTCAGGAGCGACCGTAGAGCCCAGAAGTGAGACACAGTAGGCATGTGCGTTGAGGAGCCAGACATGGCTGGGACTGGAGCCAACACTTGCAGAAGCCCAGTCAGCTAGGTGAGCGGAAGGCAATGGAAGAGGCACAGAGACCAGACAGCCCCTCTGTATCTGCAGGAAGGCATTTGGGCAGGAGGCCTCACCACCCACAGGAAAGCACGGCCACAGGACCAGGAGAGGTAAACAGACTGGGTTACACGCACTGAGACAGCCTGGAGAGCCGTTCACGACACTGGATAGGACACAAGTTAATTAAAATGCATGGCTGGACTAGAAAGAAGAGAAAATTCTTGGTCTCAGGAAAAAAAAAAAAAGGAATTTAAAATTAGTCAGTGTAGAGTTTTCTTGCTGCTCTTAGAGGCTGGAGAAGAGTGGGTTTTGATACCAGTAACCACAGGGAGAGAGGATGCAGAACCTTGGCCTGAGCAAAGAGAGACACAAAGACTCATGACTCCAATAGGACCCTGCCCCTAGAACAGCCCGAAAACATGCGCTCATCAGCAGAAGGCAGCGAGAGAGAAGCTCTTCTGTCTCTGCCAGCATTTGGCAAAGAAGTTTCTTCTGAAAACTCAAAACCAGGACTATATTTCTTCAAGGTTTAAGGTCTGATTTTATGTTGCCTGAAAGGTACAGGAAACATCAAGGTGAAAATGTATCATAAAGCATAAAAATTGATCCTGAGACAGTGTTACTCCTAGGGTGCTCAGTAGAAGCACAAACAGGAAAGAAAAGTGGAAAGATAAATTTAGGAAAGACAAACTGTAGGATTTCTGAAAGTAAGAACATCTTGCAGAAGACCAGGTTACCAGACAGCCACACAAACTGTCTGCTATCTAGACTTCCTGAACTTGAACAGAGGAACTGGAAAAAGAATATGAAAAGTATACCTGGAATTATTGAAAATATAAAGAAAAGGATTTATCCCACAAATAAAAGATGAAAATTGCATGAAAAAATAATAGGAAAATTTGAAAAAGAACCAACTTTTTATATACAATTTTTAGACATGGAGAAAAGTAGAAACTAAATTTTAAAGCTGAGTAGAGAGAGATTAAACATCACCAAAGAGGGCATTACTATGTTAGAAATAATTTTAAGGAAATTATGCAAAACTATTCAGAGAGAAAGTATAAAAAGGAAGAATTAGGTTAAATAGCTTAAAATGTGCAGATTCCACCTGTATCTAGTATATATTCCAAAGGAAAAGAGATAGGGAGAATATGGGAGAAACAATGTTTGGATAGATAACGGTAAAGTGTTTTTCCAACATTGATGAATGACCCGAATCCATGATTTCAAGAAATGCAGACCTTCAGCAGGTGAAATTATCAAAATTCAAAAACCACAGGTGACTTTATAAAGCAGATAGAAATTAATGACAGACTCTTTACTGGAAAATTTTGAACTGACAGAGACGTCTAGACATACATATTCGTGCCAAATAATGCTGTGATGAAGCGAAATTACCATCGACTGAGGGCTCTGTACAGTTAAGTCCCCTGCATAGGAATGAATTCCATTCTGAGAGCGTGTTCGAAGTCCAATTTGCTCATAAGTCCAACAAAGTTAGGCTAGTTACCCAGCTAACACAATCAGCTACTATAATAGGTTTATAATACATTCACATCTTTGAAAGTTCACAACTTGAAGGGTCATATGTAGGGGATTTACTGTAACCCGCTAAACTATCGTTCAGGAAGTAAGACAAAATACAGTTTTGTAGAAATAAAAGCTAAGAAATCTACCTCTATCAACCTAAATAAATCTCAAGACGCAGTACTGAGTGAGAAAAGCAAGCTCCAACAGGCTAGGTATGTTATTGTTGACATAAACTTATAAAAGCCAGCTGTGAGGTATCCATGGTTCTTTATTTAAAGTACAAAGAAATCTTGGGAAACATGCAGCCACATGTAAGACAGTGGTTACCACCTGGTAGGCTAGACAGGATACAGAAGGCATGGAGAAAGCAGCTGTAACTGTGATGTCTTTGTTTTCTTTAATACAAGAAAAATCTGCAGGAAAACTGGAACATTACTAACTCAGTTAAAACTCAGTGGAGGGACACTGTCCATTTCACTTCTGTACTTTGGGTGCTATGCTGTGCTTAGTTGCTCTGTTCTGTCTGACTCTTTGTGACCCCATGGACTGCAGCCCACCAGGTTTCTGTGTCCATGGGGATTCTCTAGGGATAGGCATGTGATGATCTTTCACTTGTATGAGAAATTCAACTTTCTAAAAAAAAAAAGACTCACCTTTTAAAAAAGAAGAAGAACCATCAGGGACGGGAACATACCTGAATTCTTTTGTGTAAGGACAGTGTGAAGACATCTAAACCACAGGAGTAAAACGCTACCCACAGACATGCTAGAGCTTAAGCTTGATGAGATTCTCGTGAGGAATGGCATTCAGGATTTTCTAAGAGCCACTTCTTATTTGAAGGAAAAAAAAAAGACTTGAGTTGCTGTCCAAAAATGTGCCCGTGTCCAAAAATGTGCCCGTTGTGTTACATAGATGGTGGACAGTGGAGACAAACACTGCACCAACAGAGGCAAGATTCAAACCGCAAATACTTTCATCCCCACTATGAGTCTTTGTTGTTGTTCCGTCGCTCAGTCGTGTTCAACTTTTTTGCAGCCCCATGGACTGTAGCCCCCTAGGCTCCTCTGTCCATGGGATTTCCCAGACAAGAGTACTGGAGCGGGTTGCCATTTCCTGCCCCAGGGGATCTTCCCCACCCAGGGGTCGACCCCGAGTCGCCTGCCTTGGCAGGCAGGTTCTTGACCACCGAGTCCCCTGGAAGCCCATGAATCTCGTAGTAGCAGACATTTTCACCTGCACGCAGTTGACATATATTCCGAGTCCTGCCACTTTTTCATACTAACGTCTTTTGGGTGGATGGTGACCTGTGTCTGGTCCCAAAGGATGAAATGGGGAGTGAGAACATAGCAAGCTCCAACAGGCTAGGTATGTTATTGTTGACATAAACTTATAAAAGCCAGCTGTGAGGTATCCATGGTTCTTTATTTAAAGTACAAAGAAATCTTGGGAAACATGCAGCCACATGTAAGACAGTGGTTACCACCTGGTAGGCTAGACAGGATACAGAAGGCATGGAGAAAGCAGCTGTAACTGTGATGTCTTTGTTTTCTTTAATACAAGAAAAATCTGCAGGAAAACTGGAACATTACTAACTCAGTTAAAACTCAGTGGAGGGACACTGTCCATTTCACTTCTGTACTTTGGGTGCTATGCTGTGCTTAGTTGCTCTGTTCTGTCTGACTCTTTGTGACCCCATGGACTGCAGCCCACCAGGTTTCTGTGTCCATGGGGATTCTCTAGGGATAGGCATGTGATGATCTTTCACTTGTATGAGAAATTCAACTTTCTAAAAAAAAAAAAAAGACTCACCTTTTAAAAAAGAAGAAGAACCATCAGGGACGGGAACATACCTGAATTCTTTTGTGTAAGGACAGTGTGAAGACATCTAAACCACAGGAGTAAAACGCTACCCACAGACATGCTAGAGCTTAAGCTTGATGAGATTCTCGTGAGGAATGGCATTCAGGATTTTCTAAGAGCCACTTCTTATTTGAAGGAAAAAAAAAAGACTTGAGTTGCTGTCCAAAAATGTGCCCGTGTCCAAAAATGTGCCCGTTGTGTTACATAGATGGTGGACAGTGGAGACAAACACTGCACCAACAGAGGCAAGATTCAAACCGCAAATACTTTCATCCCCACTATGAGTCTTTGTTGTTGTTCCGTCGCTCAGTCGTGTTCAACTTTTTTGCAGCCCCATGGACTGTAGCCCCCTAGGCTCCTCTGTCCATGGGATTTCCCAGACAAGAGTACTGGAGCGGGTTGCCATTTCCTGCCCCAGGGGATCTTCCCCACCCAGGGGTCGACCCCGAGTCGCCTGCCTTGGCAGGCAGGTTCTTGACCACCGAGTCCCCTGGAAGCCCATGAATCTCGTAGTAGCAGACATTTTCACCTGCACGCAGTTGACATATATTCCGAGTCCTGCCACTTTTTCATACTAACGTCTTTTGGGTGGATGGTGACCTGTGTCTGGTCCCAGGATGAAGGCCAGTGACTCAGGGCTGGGGAACCGTGTACGAGAAGCTTCTAAGAGAGGCTTCTGTGAGCAGAGAGCTGCTCTGCGGACATCTCGCCGTTGCTAAGTGAGAGAACGCTGCAGGCTTTCGGTTCCTGACAAGTACATGCCCAGAGCAAGTCCTCAGCACGGACGAGGGCAAAGCCAAACGAGAAATCTGTCACTGCTCCGTCTCCCTCTGTGGGGCCCTCCTTCCTCCATCGTTCCCTTTCTAGGTGTGTTGTGCCTTCCTCATGGTCATCATCACCCTCACAGCCCTGGTACCACAGTACCGCTTTGGGGCCGCTTGTCACCATGCTGGCATCTGAAGCTTGGAATACCAGTATGTTTCAGTGTTGTCTTCCCAATTTTATGGCTGAAGAAATGGAACCTCAGACTCAAGATCACAGGGATGGTGGGTGACCACTGGGCAGTCAAGGAGGGGGAACCTCCCAGCCAGGGTCAGCCTGAACCCGATCCACTCAGATCTGCTCACCATCCGCAGAGCCTCCCACGTTTCCGGCTTTTTCCTCTCCCGCGCATCCCCGTACTCCTTCCCCTGCAGGTCTACCTATCCTTCTCGTCATCTGTCACAGCCCTGCTCTTGAGAGAGTGGCAGAGAGAAGACTGTACCATGAAGGGCGCAGTCTGTGGGTCTAGGTGGACCTGAGTCACCGTCCCGGCTCAGCCTTCACTAGCTGCACGACCTTGCACAACATACTTCACCTCTCGAAGCCTCGGTTTCCTCACCTGCCAGTGGGAATAATCAGAGTACCTCCCTTAGAAGGGTGTGGTCAAGTAAATAAAGTAACACACTTAAAATACTTTATGCAGTGCTTGACACACGCTGAACAGTGAGAGTGTTACTTGCTCAGGCGTGTCCGACTGTTTGTGACCCTATAGATGGTTGCCCACCAGGCTCCTCTGTCCGTGGATTTCCCAGGCAAGAATACTAGAGTGGCTTGCCATTTCCTTCTCCAGGGGATCTTCCCCACCTAGGGATGAAACCCTGTCTTGGCAGGCGGGTTCTTTATGACTGAGCTACCTGGGAAGCCCCTGCTAAAGGCTCAGGACTAGTCACAGTGCTGTCTCTGCTAGTAGAGTCCAGTGATGGACGCTCACCTCTGAAAGGGCTGTTCCTACAGGCAGTGTTCTGCTCGCGTGTGAGCGTCCTGGGAGGGCGTCAGAGAGGTGGGAGACTGCGGGGCCCTGGGCACCAGCAAGCGTCTGGGCTAATGATGCCTCACTTGCTATCTGTGGTCCTCCTTTTTGGGTGAGCTCGTTAGCACCTCAGGAAAGAAACGGGAGGAGGTCGGGCTAAATCCCGTCCATCTCGGTGCCTCTCAGCAGAAAGAGGAAGCTAAGAACTCAAGGTGAAGCTAAGAGCCCGCAATTATGCTGAGTCTGCCCATCAAGCTTGGAATACCAGTATGTTTCAGTGTTGTCTTCCCAATTTTATGGCTGAAGAAATGGAACCTCAGACTCAAGATCACAGGGATGGTGGGTGACCACTGGGCAGTCAAGGAGGGGGAACCTCCCAGCCAGGGTCAGCCTGAACCCGATCCACTCAGATCTGCTCACCATCCGCAGAGCCTCCCACGTTTCCGGCTTTTTCCTCTCCCGCGCATCCCCGTACTCCTTCCCCTGCAGGTCTACCTATCCTTCTCGTCATCTGTCACAGCCCTGCTCTTGAGAGAGTGGCAGAGAGAAGACTGTACCATGAAGGGCGCAGTCTGTGGGTCTAGGTGGACCTGAGTCACCGTCCCGGCTCAGCCTTCACTAGCTGCACGACCTTGCACAACATACTTCACCTCTCGAAGCCTCGGTTTCCTCACCTGCCAGTGGGAATAATCAGAGTACCTCCCTTAGAAGGGTGTGGTCAAGTAAATAAAGTAACACACTTAAAATACTTTATGCAGTGCTTGACACACGCTGAACAGTGAGAGTGTTACTTGCTCAGGCGTGTCCGACTGTTTGTGACCCTATAGATGGTTGCCCACCAGGCTCCTCTGTCCGTGGATTTCCCAGGCAAGAATACTAGAGTGGCTTGCCATTTCCTTCTCCAGGGGATCTTCCCCACCTAGGGATGAAACCCTGTCTTGGCAGGCGGGTTCTTTATGACTGAGCTACCTGGGAAGCCCCTGCTAAAGGCTCAGGACTAGTCACAGTGCTGTCTCTGCTAGTAGAGTCCAGTGATGGACGCTCACCTCTGAAAGGGCTGTTCCTACAGGCAGTGTTCTGCTCGCGTGTGAGCGTCCTGGGAGGGCGTCAGAGAGGTGGGAGACTGCGGGGCCCTGGGCACCAGCAAGCGTCTGGGCTAATGATGCCTCACTTGCTATCTGTGGTCCTCCTTTTGGCTGAGCTCGTTAGCACCTCAGGAAAGAAACGGGGAGGAGGTCGGGCTAAATCCCGTCCATCTCGGTGCCTCTCAGCAGAAAGAGGAAGCTAAGAACCAGATCAAAGTTGAGTTGAAGCTGAAGAGCCCGCAATTATGCTGAGGTCTGCCCACTGTCCCTCCCCAGGCTCGGGTATTTGAGTGGAGGCTGGATTTGGCAGTTCTGACACTTGTGCTCGATCTGGCTGGAGAAGCCCGGCCTGTCGGAGTCTTGAAGGACGGACAGCCTGGGATTTGAAACGTTTTGTTTCTCCTGCATCTTCCCGAGCCCTCAGACAAAGGCTGTGTGCGTCTTAGCAGAAAGCGACGGTTGGGAAAGTGCACATCTGGCTTCTGGCTTCAGCTCCATCCTTCGATACCTCTGTTTCCACATCTCCATCTCAGAAATGGGCAGCATGGTGACCCTCACCAGAAGAGGGATAGCATTTTGGTGTCTGTTCCTCACCCAGCGTTTATTTTGCAAATACTTAATGAGCTTTAAGCTATGTAGTAATAATGTGTTAATCAGTTGTCTCTGATTCTTGGTGGCCCCATGGACTGTAGCCCACCAGGCTCCTCTGTCCATGATATTCTCCAGGCAAGAATACTAGAGTGGGTAGCCATTCCCATCTCCAGGGGATTGTCCCAACCCAGGGACTGAACCCACGTCTCCTGCATTGGCAGGGAGATTCTTTACGGTCTGAGACAGGCACTCCTAAATACCAGGCATATTAGAACTTAAGGTTCTGCTACTTACTCCCTAATAATAAGTATGTACTAGCATTAGTTGAGTCAGACATGTCTGAGCGACTAACATATACACACATTAGAAAGAGAGAAGCTTACCAGTTCCGTGGAGGAGAACGTGGATTTCTCAGTGTCAAATTCTAAAAGAACTTTCATGCGTGGTGCAGAGAAGTGGGGTAGAAGGCAAGGGAGTAACAGCTTTATAGAAAATACAGGTGTAGAAATGTGGTTTTAGTAGGACTTTTCCAAAAAGGCCTTGGGTGAAGCTGGAGGTGTAACACTACACCAAAACTCAGTGGAAGTATCGAGGAGAAGATGTGCAGAGCTCTTACACTCCTGAAGGAAGAGCCATAATTGCATGCAAAGCATCACGGTGCACACTCGCATATATATCCTTTCAAAATAACTCGAATTAATTAAATATTAATATGTTTCAGCAATGCACGCATACTGGTATTCATCAAGCTTATTAAAACCCAATTACACAATAGTTTTGCTTGTTTATGGTTTTGCCCTCGGCCATGGGACATTTATCCTTTTTAAAATTCGATTACATTCTGCAAACAGTGACTGAGCCCCGTACACAGCGTCAGGCTGTGTGCTGAGTGCTGGTGATACAGAGGTAGGAGAGACACCCCCTTGACTTTTAAGACCACAAAGACCAGGAGAAGAGATGACAAGAAACAAGAAGAACTGTAGCCAGGAAAGCAGTGGAAGCCACAGGGTCCCAGGCAAAGGAAACCAAATCTCTTATCCACATGTAGACAGGAGATAGAAGGAAGCTTTCTACGGAGATGAGCTGCAGGCTGAGTCTCCAAACATGGGCAGTAGTTGGCCAAAAGGGGGACTTCCTGGGTGGGGCAGTGGGAAAGAATCTTCCTAACAATGCAGGAGACTTGGCTTCATTCCCTGGGTGGGGAGTATCCCCTGGAGGAGGGCATGGCAACCCACTCCAGTATTCCTGCCTGGGAAATCCCATGGACAGAGAAGCCTGATGGGCCACAGTCCATAGGGTCACAAAGAGTCGGACATGACTGAAGCCACTTAGCATGCACTTTCTGATGTAAATAAAGTCACAGGCATGAAAAACACGGAATATGCTTTTCAGCACAAGAAAGGGTGTGGAGGTGACATTCAGACACAGAGTCACCGACAGCACTCAGTTTTCTGGGGAGGGAAGGAAATGAAGAAGGATCTCTGAATTAAGGATGAAATCCTGGGACATTTCATTTGGACTCGCTCAGCCTGCCCCCTGAGTCATCTCCTCTGAGTGTCACAATCCCTACCCGTCTCTTACCTCATCTTGATTTAAAGCCGTCATAGTTGGAAAAACCCTTCATCAGTATATAGACCCATCTCTTTATCTTTCCAGTGGAGTTCTGTACCAGACGAGTCAGGCAGGTGTCCCTGTGCACGCAGGGGTCATTTACTAAGTGCACATTTTTTTTCTGGAGCATTTAATACACTTAATCATCAGTAAACAGTGGGCAGAACGAAGGACATTGGCTAGACGGGCCTGAGGTGGCCTTCGTTCTACCTGACGTTGAAAAGGTCTAAGAGCGCACTTTAAAAAGGAATTGGGTGGAAACGGGAAGACCCGAGGGAGAAGAGAGGCTGTCAGTGGCCCCCGGGCCCACCAGACCCACTTCTGGTCCCTCATCACGCGGGGTCTGACGGTCTGTGCGCGACCCAGAGGCACCTGGCAAAGAGGTTTTTTTTTCCTCTCTGCTGTTGTGACCACCTAGAGGTGCCTCCCCTTTCCCTCATTCACCCAAAGGGACCAAGAGAGCCGGCAGCAGCTCTCTTGGAATGTCTTCCTTTGCAGACAGAGAAGAGCAGACCCCAGACTGGGTGCGAGCGGAGCTGTGTCTCAGCCTGGGTCCTGTCCCTGAAATCAGACTCTCCCCTGCTCTGGTCCCTGCGGCCACCTCCGCCACATGATTGGTGCGGAGGCCAGAACTGGTTTTCACAAATTACATTTTGTAGCTGCAGAGCCGTGTCCTCGGAGGAAATTGTTCTTGAAGCCAGTAAGTCAAGGGAATAGCCTCGAGGATGTCCTCCGGGAGGTGGGTCGGGGCCTGCCCCCGGGGTCTCCGCCGTGACCGGGCCGGCCCCTCCACACACTTGCGCAGACCGCGGGAGCCAGCATCTGTCTGTAACGCTCTCTTTAGAGCTACGTGTCTGCGATTTTCTAAGAACCTGCCCAGCAGGACAACATGCCCTAGAGAGGAGAGAGAGCCACACACAAATGCAAATAATAAGACCTGCGGTTCCACTGGTGGCCTGGCCATCAACTGAGCGAGGCTCTCCAAGCCGCCCCTGAAGACCCTCAGCTCCCACCAGCTGTCACTCACCCACCTCTCCTCACTGAAGAAGCTTCTAGCTCTTTACTTCCACCTGCGAGCCTGGCCAGTTCTCTGCTGCTGGCATACGCCCGCCTGATACTGGAAGAGTCTTAACAGAGGTCCATCCCCCTGTCAGTCTACCCCTCAAGGGTAAACCCCTGCAGATCTCTGCCCCACTGAATATTCATGGTGAGCAGCTGAATATTTATTATGCCAGGAAACCTCCCTGGGTCCCGTCTTCTCCCCTATCAACAAGCAGTCATTCTAATGCATGCAGCCTTCCGGGGCAGCTGGGGCCTCGGCCCGCACCCGCAGACCCGTCCCCGTCACTCATCTCTCAGCCATGGTCATTGATCCCAAGCCATCAGTCCGTTCTTCCTGAGCCTGCCTCCACCTGTCCTGAATCACCCTCCAGTTTTCTAAATGACACTCCCACTGACGGACACCACAGTTATAACCCAGGTTAAACACCGCCACCTCTTGCAGAATATTAATAGAAGCTTTCTGTGAATTTCATGAGGCTAGTTTCTGCACGGGGAGACGCCAGCTTTCTGCCCCCATCTGTAATGATAAGAGAAGGTACTGATGCTTCAAAAAGGCCACATCCTCGACACAGCGTCTAGCATTTATTGAGCACTTACCATAAGACTTGCTGAGTCTTACTTCGGTAAGACATGTCCTAGGTTCTTGACAAGGCTTATCTTTCTTAAATCAAATGAGTATCTCTTGGGTCAGGAAAGAACTTTCTCAGGCTTCCACTTCCTCCTCTGTAAGGTGGAGAGGCTGCCCACTGTGATGTTACGAGGATGAGATGAGGCAAGGACAGAGACTTTGCAGGGCTGGTTGGTGGGCGCAGGCCTCCTCAACTGCCCATCACTCTTCCTCCTCTGGGTTTGGTGCCAGGGACTAGAGAAGGTCAAGTGAGCCAAGTGCAAGCTCTGAGGCAGGCACAGAGGGAGGAACAGTTGTTAGAGGGCCACCGTGTTGAGTTCATGAGGAAGGTGAGGCTGTGTGCTGGGAGGATCTGTGGTCCTGGGGGAAATGCACTGTGGACTGAGGACCCCCTCTGCAGTCTCGTAGGCTGGACCAGGCCCTCTTGTTTAACGCTAAAACCACCTTGTGGCCTTGTATCCGCTGGCCATCCACGGGACAAGTAGCCCCAGGTGCAGTGCCCTTGCCTGGCCCACCCAGTTCCCCTGAGAGCAAGATGACAGCGTTGGGCCCTGTAGATTCCCAGCCTTCCCTCCACGTGGCCTTTGGTTGGTCACCCAACTGCCCTGAGCCTTGATATTTCACTTGGCAAATGGGCGAACCCTTGCCCACATCCCTCGGCTGACATTAAAACTGAACAGAACCTTGTGTGAAAGATGCTGTGAATAGAAGGCCCTCAGGCCCCCCTGGCTCCGCACCGCAGACCCGTCCCGTCACTCATCTCTCAGCCATTTTCAAGATCACGTTCTTCCTGAGCCTGCCTCCACCTGGCCTGAATCACCCTCCAGTTTTCTAAATGACACTCCCACTGACGGACACCACAGTTATAACCCAGGTTAAACACCGCCACCTCTTGCAGAATATTAATAGAAGCTTTCTGTGAATTTCATGAGGCTAGTTTCTGCACGGGGAGACGCCAGCTTTCTGCCCCCATCTGTAATGATAAGAGAAGGTACTGATGCTTCAAAAAGGCCACATCCTCGACACAGCGTCTAGCATTTATTGAGCACTTACCATAAGACTTGCTGAGTCTTACTTCGGTAAGACATGTCCTAGGTTCTTGACAAGGCTTATCTTTCTTAAATCAAATGAGTATCTCTTGGGTCAGGAAAGAACTTTCTCAGGCTTCCACTTCCTCCTCTGTAAGGTGGAGAGGCTGCCCACTGTGATGTTACGAGGATGAGATGAGGCAAGGACAGAGACTTTGCAGGGCTGGTTGGTGGGCGCAGGCCTCCTCAACTGCCCATCACTCTTCCTCCTCTGGGTTTGGTGCCAGGGACTAGAGAAGGTCAAGTGAGCCAAGTGCAAGCTCTGAGGCAGGCACAGAGGGAGGAACAGTTGTTAGAGGGCCACCGTGTTGAGTTCATGAGGAAGGTGAGGCTGTGTGCTGGGAGGATCTGTGGTCCTGGGGGAAATGCACTGTGGACTGAGGACCCCCTCTGCAGTCTCGTAGGCTGGACCAGGCCCTCTTGTTTAACGCTAAAACCACCTTGTGGCCTTGTATCCGCTGGCCATCCACGGGACAAGTAGCCCCAGGTGCAGTGCCCTTGCCTGGCCCACCCAGTTCCCCTGAGAGCAAGATGACAGCGTTGGGCCCTGTAGATTCCCAGCCTTCCCTCCACGTGGCCTTTGGTTGGTCACCCAACTGCCCTGAGCCTTGATATTTCACTTGGCAAATGGGCGTAACCCTTGCCCACATCCCTCGGCTGACATTAAAACTGAACAGAACCTTGTGTGAAAGATGCTGTGAATAGAAGGCCAACTCCAGACACTCCATGCATCATGAGGCCTTCTCCTCCCACGCAGAAAGGCTCCTGGACTGCTCTGGACTGCCTCCTGAATCTCACCAGGCTGCCCCGTCATCGCGTCTCTTTCCGCCCGCCCTGGACAGTGAAGAGGTATTCACTTGTATCTGTCGACTGTCCCCAGTGGCCATGAGGGCCGGCGGGCGGGAGCTCGGCCTTTCTCGTCCTTCATCTTCACTTCGCCACGAGGAGCCCAAGGCCTGGCAGGTGAGAGACGCTTCATGAATGTCCAACGAATGAACACTGAAGACCGTTTTCTGCCTGGATTCAGCCCGTATGTTCTCTCTCCCATGCTGTTCAGAGTTTAGAGGAGGAAAACGTGTGATAAGGTTCACACTTGGGAGCTCCGGCTGAGCAAGCTGGTGATGTGAGTGGGAGAAAAACAAAAGTGGGTTGGCCGAAAAGTTCGTTCGGATTTTTCTGCATGCTCTTACAGGGAAAAACACTCCAGCAAATTTTTTGGCCAGCCCAGTAACAGGAACAGTGGAGAGTCTAAAAGCCCCCCCAGCTCCTTCCCACCATCATCATTTTGAGGGAACTGGATAGAATCTTTGAAACAATTGCTTCCTGTCCCCGAAATTGCTTCCTTGTCTTCTGGGCAAGTGCCTGAAATGGCCACAAAGAGCCCCCGCTGTTTAACATCCAGCCCGCTGATAGGAGCAAGTGCCCACCCAACCCTGGAACCCAGACGAGCTCAGGAGCGATGGCGGATGGCCTCGGCCACAGAGGTTGCAGACAAACGGCTGCCCGGCGGATCGGTCCCCATTAAGCCACAAACATGATTAAAGTCCAGAAAATAGAACCTGTGAGGAAAAGATGAAGCCCCACTGATGTGAATGTTCCATGGCCCCCTCCACGTGGCCTTTCCCCTGAGAGCAAGATGACAGCGTTGGGCCCTGTAGATTCCCAGCCTTCCCTCCACGTGGCCTTTGGTTGGTCACCCAACTGCCCTGAGCCTTGATATTTCACTTGGCAAATGGGCGTAACCCTTGCCCACATCCCTCGGCTGACATTAAAACTGAACAGAACCTTGTGTGAAAGATGCTGTGAATAGAAGGCCAACTCCAGACACTCCATGCATCATGAGGCCTTCTCCTCCCACGCAGAAAGGCTCCTGGACTGCTCTGGACTGCCTCCTGAATCTCACCAGGCTGCCCCGTCATCGCGTCTCTTTCCGCCCGCCCTGGACAGTGAAGAGGTATTCACTTGTATCTGTCGACTGTCCCCAGTGGCCATGAGGGCCGGCGGGCGGGAGCTCGGCCTTTCTCGTCCTTCATCTTCACTTCGCCACGAGGAGCCCAAGGCCTGGCAGGTGAGAGACGCTTCATGAATGTCCAACGAATGAACACTGAAGACCGTTTTCTGCCTGGATTCAGCCCGTATGTTCTCTCTCCCATGCTGTTCAGAGTTTAGAGGAGGAAAACGTGTGATAAGGTTCACACTTGGGAGCTCCGGCTGAGCAAGCTGGTGATGTGAGTGGGAGAAAAACAAAAGTGGGTTGGCCGAAAAGTTCGTTCGGATTTTTCTGCATGCTCTTACAGGGAAAAACACTCCAGCAAATTTTTTGGCCAGCCCAGTAACAGGAACAGTGGAGAGTCTAAAACGCCCGCCCAGCTCCTTCCCACCATCATCATTTTGAGGGAACTGGATAGAATCTTTGAAACAATTGCTTCCTGTCCCCGAAATTGCTTCCTTGTCTTCTGGGCAAGTGCCTGAAATGGCCACAAAGAGCCCCCGCTGTTTAACATCCAGCCCGCTGATAGGAGCAAGTGCCCACCCAACCCTGGAACCCAGACGAGCTCAGGAGCGATGGCGGATGGCCTCGGCCACAGAGGTTGCAGACAAACGGCTGCCCGGCGGATCGGTCCCCATTAAGCCACAAACATGATTAAAGTCCAGAAAATAGAACCTGTGAGGAAAAGATGAAGCCATCTGTGTGATTTATTTGAAGGAGAACAAATAACAACGTGCAAGTTGGTGGAAACTGTCTACAAGAAGGATGGAGACACCCTGCAGGACGAGGCCAGAACCGAAGAGAAGGGTGCAGCCGGCCACATGGGGGATTTGTCCAGACGGGGAAGAACCTTACCGCTGTCCAGCAGTCGGCACAGTTAGGAGCCAGGGTGGCCTCCTAGAAGCAGCCTTATAATCTGATTTTCTTGATAAAAATGGGTTTCTAGCAAGAGATACCCAACAATGTTTGCATCTAGGGCTGAAAAGAGGGAGAGTGATGAGCTTCTGTATCTCCTTCCGAGCAGATCCAGGACTCGGATAGTCCAACAGACTGGATATAAGGGGAAGAAAGTCCAAAGAAAACCCCAGACAGCTGATCTTTGATGGGGGGCAAACCCCACCCCTTGCCATGGTTTCTGCTCCTGGCCCCGGGGCAGAGAGGTGACAGATCGCTCTGTCTTGATCAGCTAGTGACTGACAGAATGCCCACCTCAGTGGACTGTGGCTGGGGTAAGGACAAACAGCACAGAGGCGTTGTTTGTTTTCAGCCTCAGTTTGATCAGTTAATTTGTGAATGAATATCTCATGGTTTCTGTCTTCATCAGGAGCTGTGAGTATATACAAAGAGTGTGTATTGCAGTTGTTAAAAATAATTAATATCTGTTAAAAATAAAAGCACTGACAATAGATATAAAAAGCATCTTTGAATACACAGTTCAAGAGAAAACACTCATTTTTTAAATTATTTGCTTAGGACCTGTTTTCTAGTGAAGTATAGGAAGCCTTAAGGAATCTTTGAAACAATTGCTTCCTGTCCCCGAAATTGCTTCCTTGTCTTCTGGGCAAGTGCCTGAAATGGCCACAAAGAGCCCCCGCTGTTTAACATCCAGCCCGCTGATAGGAGCAAGTGCCCACCCAACCCTGGAACCCAGACGAGCTCAGGAGCGATGGCGGATGGCCTCGGCCACAGAGGTTGCAGACAAACGGCTGCCCGGCGGATCGGTCCCCATTAAGCCACAAACATGATTAAAGTCCAGAAAATAGAACCTGTGAGGAAAAGATGAAGCCATCTGTGTGATTTATTTGAAGGAGAACAAATAACAACGTGCAAGTTGGTGGAAACTGTCTACAAGAAGGATGGAGACACCCTGCAGGACGAGGCCAGAACCGAAGAGAAGGGTGCAGCCGGCCACATGGGGGATTTGTCCAGACGGGGAAGAACCTTACCGCTGTCCAGCAGTCGGCACAGTTAGGAGCCAGGGTGGCCTCCTAGAAGCAGCCTTATAATCTGATTTTCTTGAAAAAAATGGGTTTCTAGCAAGAGATACCCAACAATGTTTGCATCTAGGGCTGAAAAGAGGGAGAGTGATGAGCTTCTGTATCTCCTTCCGAGCAGATCCAGGACTCGGATAGTCCAACAGACTGGATATAAGGGGAAGAAAGTCCAAAGAAAACCCCAGACAGCTGATCTTTGATGGGGCAAACCCCACCCCTTGCCATGGTTTCTGCTCCTGGCCCCGGGGCAGAGAGGTGACAGATCGCTCTGTCTTGATCAGCTAGTGACTGACAGAATGCCCACCTCAGTGGACTGTGGCTGGGGTAAGGACAAACAGCACAGAGGCGTTGTTTGTTTTCAGCCTCAGTTTGATCAGTTAATTTGTGAATGAATATCTCATGGTTTCTGTCTTCATCAGGAGCTGTGAGTATATACAAAGAGTGTGTATTGCAGTTGTTAAAAATAATTAATATCTGTTAAAAATAAAAGCACTGACAATAGATATAAAAAGCATCTTTGAATACACAGTTCAAGAGAAAACACTCATTTTTTAAATTATTTGCTTAGGACCTGTTTTCTAGTGAAGTATAGGAAGACACCTTCTAGAGAAGGAAATAGCAACCCACTCCAGTATTCTTGCCTGGGAAATGCCAGGACAGAGGAGCCTGGTGGGCTACAGTTCATGGGGTTGCAAACAGTCGGATATGACTTAGCGACTGAAACAACAACAACATCGTTAAGACATGGAGACATGGAAATGGCTGTCATGAAGGAAGAAGTCCTGATACTCTCAGATTGTTAGAATCAGAAGGCAGAAAAGGCCACAAGGAGAAGCACCGGGGTCGGTCGGGAGGAAGGGGGAATGATGGGGAAGCGTGTCATTTCTGCAGGCAAGGCGAGGCAAAGGGGTTTGAATAGTTTGAATAATTTCAACAGGCTTTGAGGCGCAGGGGCTGTCCCTGGTTGTCCAGTGATTCACACAGGGGGCTGGTGGTCCAGAGGGTAAGCGATCACAGAGGAGATGGGGGAGGTGTACAGGCTCTGAACTGATTTGTTTGCTTATGAAAGGTGTGCCCACAGGCAAGCCACTCACCATTACTGAGAAGGAGCAAACAAAGGGCTGACCCCAGAGGCCAGAGCATCCAAAATGCAGAAAACAAGGGGACTTACCTGGTGGTCTAGTGGTTAAGACTCTGTGCTTCCACTGCTTGGGGGCGCGGGTCCCAGCCCTGGTAGGGGAACTAAGATCCCACGTGCCATAGGGTACAGCCAAAGAAAGAAAGTGTAAGGTTGGTCCCTGCCGGGTGTTTTAAAATGAAAGAGGAGGATCGGAATTGGTGAGGCAGAGCAGGCTTTATTGGACGGGCGCACTCGAGCGTCCCTCATGGGGAGGAGAGGAGAGAGCGAGTGAGGGAAAAGCGCACACGAAGACTGGGAGGGCCCCCTTTATAGGTAAGGTGACGTGGCCAGCAGAGCCCCTGGCCAAAGATGGCCAGGTTGGGGCGCCGTCGACCTGATTGGTTGAGGCCGGGTGTTGGGGCGTTTGCAAATTGGGCAGTTTGATCCTCCCTTTGTCCAGCGAGAACTTGTGGCGGGGACAGGGTGGTCCTCCGTTGGTGTCGTGGCTGTTTCTCATTGGCCTTGTTCAGTCTGGCGTGAGGGGCCTTCTAGTCAAGGTCTTTTTTGTGTCGGGGAGGTAGGAAGTGGGGGAAAGGGGCCTCGGGACCAGACCTTACAGAAAGAAATAAGAAAATATAGTTAATACAACTCTCTCTCCAAAAATGTAAATACAGACCTAGTTCACGGTCGCTGGGGAACTTCCGAGAGCTGGAAGAAGATTTCAGGCAAAACTATCCAAAAGGGCAAAACAGACCGGCAAGTTTAGAGAAAGGGGACAGAGAGCAGAGACTCAAGCTCATCCCCCACTCCCACCTTCTTCCTGCTTCTTGCTGAGGAGAAGAGAGACACTTGCCCGTGAATCTGTGATCTGTAAAGCACTCCCTGGAGGAAGAATGGCTTCTCCAGCGAGGATGCCTGCTAGCTAAGAACGGGTGCTGGCCGAGGAGGCCACCAGGAAGGGTTTGTCCCCAGGGTTGATGTTGTTTCGCTTTGACATGTCCCTGGTTGTCCAGTGATTCACACAGGGGGCTGGTGGTCCAGAGGGTAAGCGATCACAGAGGAGATGGGGGAGGTGTACAGGCTCTGAACTGATTTGTTTGCTTATGAAAGGTGTGCCCACAGGCAAGCCACTCACCATTACTGAGAAGGAGCAAACAAAGGGCTGACCCCAGAGGCCAGAGCATCCAAAATGCAGAAAACAAGGGGACTTACCTGGTGGTCTAGTGGTTAAGACTCTGTGCTTCCACTGCTTGGGGGCGCGGGTCCCAGCCCTGGTAGGGGAACTAAGATCCCACGTGCCATAGGGTACAGCCAAAGAAAGAAAGTGTAAGGTTGGTCCCTGCCGGGTGTTTTAAAATGAAAGAGGAGGATCGGAATTGGTGAGGCAGAGCAGGCTTTATTGGACGGGCGCACTCGAGCGTCCCTCATGGGGAGGAGAGGAGAGAGCGAGTGAGGGAAAAGCGCACACGAAGACTGGGAGGGCCCCCTTTATAGGTAAGGTGACGTGGCCAGCAGAGCCCCTGGCCAAAGATGGCCAGGTTGGGGCGCCGTCGACCTGATTGGTTGAGGCCGGGTGTTGGGGCGTTTGCAAATTGGGCAGTTTGATCCTCCCTTTGTCCAGCGAGAACTTGTGGCGGGGACAGGGTGGTCCTCCGTTGGTGTCGTGGCTGTTTCTCATTGGCCTTGTTCAGTCTGGCGTGAGGGGCCTTCTAGTCAAGGTCTTTTTTGTGTCGGGGAGGTAGGAAGTGGGGGAAAGGGGCCTCGGGACCAGACCTTACAGAAAGAAATAAGAAAATATAGTTAATACAACTCTCTCTCCAAAAATGTAAATACAGACCTAGTTCACGGTCGCTGGGGAACTTCCGAGAGCTGGAAGAAGATTTCAGGCAAAACTATCCAAAAGGGCAAAACAGACCGGCAAGTTTAGAGAAAGGGGACAGAGAGCAGAGACTCAAGCTCATCCCCCACTCCCACCTTCTTCCTGCTTCTTGCTGAGGAGAAGAGAGACACTTGCCCGTGAATCTGTGATCTGTAAAGCACTCCCTGGAGGAAGAATGGCTTCTCCAGCGAGGATGCCTGCTAGCTAAGAACGGGTGCTGGCCGAGGAGGCCACCAGGAAGGGTTTGTCCCCAGGGTGGGCCAGGAGGATCTCAGGCGTTCCTCGTCTTAACCCAGCTGTCTTCCACGTAGCTCCTGGGAGTAGAGCAGACAGCCCTGGAAACCGCCCCCAGCTGGACCCAGGATGGAAGCTCCTTGCTGCCGAGGGGGGCTGTCGGCATCTTCGCTGAGGCCTCCACCAGCCTCACTGCCCACAGCTAGTTACACAGCCCTGCACGAGAGCTCCCCACCCTCCCTCCCGGAGGTCGTAACACGCTCACGGTGTCCTGTCAACCCTAGCACCCTGGGTCATTTTTCGGAGGAAGCGCATTCGTTTGACATTGAATTTGTTGAACACCTGCAAGCATTGGGCAAGGTGCTGGGGACACACACACACACACACGAGAGACACGGGCATGCCCTTGTTTAGCAGCGGGAGAGAGATGATAAGTAAACAAAATAATTAGTTTAGTTAATTACACATTGTGTAAATGCAGTGACAGAAATCAACCAGGGTGTGTGGAGGAGAATAATAAGGTGGGCCCGTATGGCGAGATCAGGTTTGGCCTTTCCTAGGGGCCAGAGGCAATGGAGATGGGAAAGTGGAGAGGAAGGCAGCCTCCACGGCAGCGACAGTGCCCTCTGCAAGGAAGGAACTGAAAGGAAGCACAGAGACTGCAACCCGGGAAGAGCGCCTCGTATTCCAGGAACTGAACTCTGAGGAGCATCAGGGAACTGGGATTTTATTCCAAGGCCGTGGGGGGATGTGAGGTAGGGGCATGATGTGATTACACTAATGGGGCTTAGTGGGTTTGTTTGTTTGTTTGTTTTTTCAGCCACACTGTGTGGTTCCCAGGATCTTAGTTCCCTGACCAGGAATTGAACCCATGCCCTCAGTGGTGAAAGCACCGAGTCCTAATTACTGGACTGCCACGGAGTTCTCTAAATTGATGTTGTTCTTTTCATTCAGTTTTTTTATTGGCCACACCAGGCAGCATGTGGGATCTTCTCTGACCAGGGGTGGAACCCGTGCCCCCTGCAGTGGAAGTTCAGAACCTTAACTCCTGGACTGTCACAAGGAAGTCCAATTAACGTTTTTCAAAGGATTGGTTTGGCGGCTCTAAAGAGACAGCATTCAGGGAGGAAGATGGGGAGCAGAGCCACCAGCTAGGAGCTGCTGGAGGGACTGGTCGAGAGAGGAGGGGGCTGTGGGCAGCAGAGGGGTTGGGCTGTGCTGTGCCCACCACACCACAGGTGAAATGCGGTCTCTGCCACACGCGTGGGACCTCCAGCAGGTCTTGTCACCTGTATGAGCCTGTCTCCATGTCCACAAAGTGGAGGTAATAAGGTATCTACTTCCAGAGGGGACGGGGTTGGCTAGATAATGTTGTAAAGCTCTTGACACAGGACTTGGCAGACGGCAAGCTCTCAGCAAATAATAGCTGTTACTTTCCTTCACTTGATGAAATGACTCCCTTACATAGCGAAAACCCTTCAGGAATCTTTTAGAAGGTTTTTGTTTTTTAAAAAAAATGCAGAAGGACTAGAAGAATATACATATTGCCTTACATCTCATCCTTTATCATGATTAGAGGACAAAGTGAAAATTGTAGCTCCTTCTCCTCCAGTCCCACCCTCCATTACTTAAAATGCCTCAGAGAGAATGTTTTGTGATATTTTGCCATGATGTACTGCGTGTCTATGTGTGTCTAGACACACACTTTCATAGGAAAGCAAAAGTGTGCTGTCGGTGTTGGTCTGGAGCGTGTTGTAGGAGCTGTGTCACGGAGAACGTCCTTGGTCAGGTTATTCAGCTTGCGCATGTTCTTGTTTTCCTGGCTGTGTAGTACTTCACAGTATAAATATGCCAATATTTATTTATCCAGCCTCTTACAGATGAATACCTAGGCCATAATCCTTCCAGATCTTGAGTGTGATGTTATGGGAAACATCTTTTCCTTCTATGTTTTGTAAATACAGGTCAAGCACCTGTAAGGCATGTGGGAAAGAGCAATTGCATTAGAGATGGATCAGAAGGCTTTGTTTAAATTTACAAGGCCCCCTAAGCCACGTGATCGATAGATGTGGTGGGGTTCTCATCCTATTTGTACGAACTGTCCTTGCCAACATCCTACTTTGCTCAGTCCCCATGCCCACCTGGGCCCTCGACCCGCCGCTCAGAGGGGAACGTGCTTCTCATAGATCTAGAGGGTTAGGGATGGCATTCTCCGTCTAGCCTGAGTGATTTTCAAGTCCTGTGGAATGAGGTCAAACCAGCCCCCTCTCCCTGGTCACAGCTTTCCTTGGCACAGAACCACCCCCCTGCCGACCAGCGCCACCGTCACATGCTCACTTCCTCGACACGAATGTATTGTGTCCCTGGGAAAGGAGCCAGAAAGCTCAGAGTCCAGTGAGGGGCTAGACCCCTCTCCTCCCCAGGCAAAGAAAACAAGCCAGAAAGGAAATGAAGAACCAGGTTCATGTTGTTTACTGAATGAGGCCCAAAGTCACTGTAGTCCTATTTTGACATTTCTCACCTTTTTTTTTAAAAGTGTTTATCTGTTTATTTGGTTGTGCTGAGTCTTAGTTGCAACACTCTGAATCTTTAGTTGCGGCACATAGGATCTAGTTCACTGACCAGGGATCAAACCCGAGCCTCCTGCGCTGGGAGCATGGAGTCTTAGCCACTGGAGCACCAGGGAAGCCCCCACACATACAGGGCCTTTGTAGCCACCCCCAGCACTCCCCAGAAGAGCCCGCTCCTCAGACCCGCACTCACCCTCCTCAACCCCACGGCCTCCACGGCTGCTCCACTTCACAGCCGCATTCTGGCTGCGGACCCACAGTCCCATCTTCCCAGCACACGGTGGCCTTTCCTGCTTCCCGCTTTGCTCTCCCAGCTCCTTCTGCCCTCCCATCTCCAGCTGACGGAACCCCACACGGTGAGGCCAGCACCCCAGGAAGCCTCGGCTGTCACAGCTGTGTCTGCTTCTTGTCTGAATGTTCACGACGCCTGTCACATCCAGCCTGGCGTCGCTCATCTTGGTATCCAGGAAGGGGCTGAGGTCTGGCATGAGTGGACCAGGGCCTGGAGGACAGGGATCAAGCCTCACAATGCATTTCTTGTACCCTCCTGTCCTCCATTCAGAAAAAAACACCTAGTGCATGGCTTAAAACGTCGTCCTGAGTTAAAAACATGATTGACGGCCACCATTGTTAATTTTTCAAGGGGTGGTTTTCTGGTCTCCCCAAGTCAGAATTTAGCTGACAGGCTTTCCGTCTTGGGCAGAGGAGAGAAGAGCTGGGAGGCTTCCTAAAATCACGTTATTAAGTCTTCTCAGCCTCCAGTGACGAGGCTGTTTGAACGCGGACAAGCTCCTCATCTACGACGAGAAAGGACTAGACATAGGTGCTGCCCAGCTCAGTGGCTTCAGGACCTGCCTTTCTGTTCAACAGGCTACTCATTGGACCTGCCAGTCATTCCTTTCCTAAGTGAGACGCTGGTGGAGGGTGGCTGATGGAGAGGTTGGGAATGACGGTTTCCATCCCCCGCAGCCCCCAATTCCCGGTTTTTCATGGGTCTCTGGTGTGTGAGTTAAGCTGGGGGAAAGGAGGCCACCTTGAACTACCTGTTGCTAAAGTAGAATGTTCGGGCGATCAGAACTTACTACCATCCCCACCCACCCATCCAAACCCTGCAGTTGGCCTCCCTTTTCTGAAGGGTGAGCTTTTCCTAGCTCTCTGTGGACAAATGCAGCATTTAAGTGGCACCAGTTACTAGATATAAAATAAATGAGAGGCAAGGATGTGATGTTCAGTACAGGGAATAGAGCCAACGCTGTATAATAACTTTACATGGAGCATAATCCGTAAACACGTTGAATCACTATGTCACACACCTGCCACTGATGCAACATGGAAAGTCAGCTATACTTCCATTAGAAGAAAAAAAGGTCCGTAACTTAGTCACGTGTGCAGCGTCTGCTTCAGTCACACAGACTAACTTTCTCACGGGCTTTGGGAGCCACCCTCCTGCCTCCCAGCGGCTGTGTTCGCACCTGCCCCGACGTCCAGCCCTGAGTCACACCACCGTTTACACGTCCACGCTGGTCTGTCCATAATTAGCCTTCCCTCCTCCAGCAGACCTCTTCTTTCTCTAGACCACGTAGCCCAGGCTGCGTCCATCGTTCTTTTCTGTCCATGCACAAAGCATCCCCTTCCACAAGAGGTGTTATAAGGGCTTGTGAAAAGGTGGGGTCAGGAGGATCAAATAAAAGGGGAGAGCGGGAAACAGTTTCTAAGCTCATGCCAGACACTGTCGATCCCAGAAGTTCACTGAGCTCTGGCCTCCACAGGGACCTTCTCCTGGCCCCCCTCTGTCCCATGGGGATTTTCCAGGCAAGACTGCTGGAGGGGGTCTTCCAGGGGATCTTCCCAACCCGGGATCAGACCTGGGTCACCCACATTGCAGGTAGATTCTTTGCCACTGAGCCACTGGGGAATCTGTGATGTCCAGGTACTGCTCTTGGCCTCAGGGTTATAATGATGAACAAGCTAGAGGCGGTCTCTGCTCTCCGAGCATCTGTGGACCAGCAGGTTGTGTGCACACACACACACACACACACACACACACACACACACACACACACACACACACACACACACACACACACACACACACACACACACACACACACAGACACACACAGACACACACACACACACACACAGACACACACACACACACACACACACACACACACCTGCATTTAACTTCAAATAGAGACGACATTTTTGTAATTTTTGAATTACAAAAATCATCTCTAATTTTTGTCACCTCGACACCATTAAGACAGTGACCTCAAAGACCCCAATCTTTCCTGTTTTTTTTTTTTTAAAGATTTATTTATTTATTTTGGGTGGGGATCGGGTTGGGGAGGGAGGGGAGCGGGCGGGCCACTTCTATTGGTCTTTCATTTCTCCATTTTCATCCGTCTCTGTTCTTTGGCTCCTGTTCCCCCGTGGCCCTCTGAGGCATAATCCGTAAACACTTGAATCACTATGTCCCCCTGATGGCTTAAATACTTCCATTAGAAAAAAAGGTCCGTAACTTAGTCACGTGTGCAGCGTCTGCTTCAGTCACACAGACTAACTTTCTCACGGGCTTTGGGAGCCACCCTCCTGCCTCCCAGCGGCTGTGTTCGCACCTGCCCCGACGTCCAGCCCTGAGTCACACCACCGTTTACACGTCCACGCTGGTCTGTCCATAATTAGCCTTCCCTCCTCCAGCAGACCTCTTCTTTCTCTAGACCACGTAGCCCAGGCTGCGTCCATCGTTCTTTTCTGTCCATGCACAAAGCATCCCCTTCCACAAGAGGTGTTATAAGGGCTTGTGAAAAGGTGGGGTCAGGAGGATCAAATAAAAGGGGAGAGCGGGAAACAGTTTCTAAGCTCATGCCAGACACTGTCGATCCCAGAAGTTCACTGAGCTCTGGCCTCCACAGGGACCTTCTCCTGGCCCCCCTCTGTCCCATGGGGATTTTCCAGGCAAGACTGCTGGAGGGGGTCTTCCAGGGGATCTTCCCAACCCGGGATCAGACCTGGGTCACCCACATTGCAGGTAGATTCTTTGCCACTGAGCCACTGGGGAATCTGTGATGTCCAGGTACTGCTCTTGGCCTCAGGGTTATAATGATGAACAAGCTAGAGGCGGTCTCTGCTCTCCGAGCATCTGTGGACCAGCAGGTTGTGTGCACACACACACACACACACACACACACACACACACACACACACAGACACACACAGACACACACACACACACACACACACACACACACACACACACAGACACACACACACACACACACACACACACAGACACACACACACACACAGACACACACACACACACACCTGCATTTAACTTCAAATAGAGACGACATTTTTGTAATTTTTGAATTACAAAAATCATCTCTAATTTTTGTCACCTCGACACCATTAAGACAGTGACCTCAAAGACCCCAATCTTTCCTGTTTTTTTTTTTTTAAAGATTTATTTATTTATTTTGGGTGGGGATCGGGTTGGGGAGGGAGGGGAGCGGGCGGGCCACTTCTATTGGTCTTTCATTTCTCCATTTTCATCCGTCTCTGTTCTTTGGCTCCTGTGGGCCTCCCATCGCGGTGGCGTCTGTCGTTGCAGAGCGCCGGCTCTGGGCGCATGCGCTCCAGAGCTCCGGCTCGGTAATTGGACACATGGGTCCAGCCGCTCCGCGGCACGTGGGATCTTCCTAGGCCAGGGATCGAACCGGCGGCCCGTGCACTGCAAGGCGGTGTCCTTACCCACTGGACCACCAGGGGAAGCCCCTTTCCTGTTTTTTTAAACAAGATGGCAACACGCCACTCCAGGTGACCATGAAGGAAAAGAGAGGAAGGTGGGGCAGGGGAGGGCCCTTCCCCAGGGTCCTCACGGTCCGCTGTAGTGCAGTCCAGAGCCTCCGTCCAGCCTGCCTGTTAGGGCTTCCCACAGGGGACGCCTTGGCTCCCTGCCTCAGCCAGTGGTTACTTCTTCCAGAAGTGGAACTGCCTGGTGGACTGGAGCGCCTCTTCCTCTGGCTTCTGTTTGTAGAAGAGGAGAACAATATCTGTATTCCAAGAGCTTCATTCAGTCGACAGATGCCCTGTGACGGCCTGAACGCGGGCTTTGCTCCGCACGTGCCTCCCTCCAGACGAGGCAGAGCCGAGTCCCGCCTCTCCCCTCCGGACCTCCAGAGCCTGTGCAGCCGGCATCCCTGCTCCTGATCCCAACAGCTTCTAAAACCTTTAAAGCTTCGCACATCTCCTTGCTATTAGCGGTTCGTTTCTTTTCCCCCCAAAGCTTATGGAAGCATAAAATTTTAAAGCTGGAGGGGACCTCGGAGAACAGATGCATTATTTAATTTATATCTTTAATTTTCCCAGTTCGACAGCTTGGGGGAGATGAGTCTATCCACCGCAGTGTCCCTCTGCTCCCGGGCTTCCGCTCCCGGTCCCCTCGCCCACCCTGGCCTCCCACCCTTGTCCCTGCTCCCAGGGCAGCTCTCTCCTTGAAACCCGTGCTTCGATGCCTCCCGCCTCCCTGACACGCCGGCCAGGTGGGCGGTGGCGACCCTCTCTCAGCAGTTGGAGTGCCGCTGAGCGGCTCTCTGCTGTGGGCACTTCAGCTGGGTGGCGGAGGGACAAGCCACACAGAGACAGACCCCAGTTTCATAAGACAGGGACGGGATGGGACCCAGCAGGGGCATCCTCCAGGGGGCAGCCCGCAAGCAAAGGCTTGTGAGAAAGCGGGCTGCTGTGCCTGATGCTGTTAGGACAGTGAGAACTCAGGAGGGCTGGAGGCCTGTTTTTCATCTCAACAGTCCCCTTAGGAGAAGGAGGGCCAGCGCTCCGCTGCACGTGGGATCTTCCTAGGCCAGGGATCGAACCGGCGGCCCGTGCACTGCAAGGCGGTGTCCTTACCCACTGGACCACCAGGGGAAGCCCCTTTCCTGTTTTTTTAAACAAGATGGCAACACGCCACTCCAGGTGACCATGAAGGAAAAGAGAGGAAGGTGGGGCAGGGGAGGGCCCTTCCCCAGGGTCCTCACGGTCCGCTGTAGTGCAGTCCAGAGCCTCCGTCCAGCCTGCCTGTTAGGGCTTCCCACAGGGGACGCCTTGGCTCCCTGCCTCAGCCAGTGGTTACTTCTTCCAGAAGTGGAACTGCCTGGTGGACTGGAGCGCCTCTTCCTCTGGCTTCTGTTTGTAGAAGAGGAGAACAATATCTGTATTCCAAGAGCTTCATTCAGTCGACAGATGCCCTGTGACGGCCTGAACGCGGGCTTTGCTCCGCACGTGCCTCCCTCCAGACGAGGCAGAGCCGAGTCCCGCCTCTCCCCTCCGGACCTCCAGAGCCTGTGCAGCCGGCATCCCTGCTCCTGATCCCAACAGCTTCTAAAACCTTTAAAGCTTCGCACATCTCCTTGCTATTAGCGGTTCGTTTCTTTTCCCCCCAAAGCTTATGGAAGCATAAAATTTTAAAGCTGGAGGGGACCTCGGAGAACAGATGCATTATTTAATTTATATCTTTAATTTTCCCAGTTCGACAGCTTGGGGGAGATGAGTCTATCCACCGCAGTGTCCCTCTGCTCCCGGGCTTCCGCTCCCGGTCCCCTCGCCCACCCTGGCCTCCCACCCTTGTCCCTGCTCCCAGGGCAGCTCTCTCCTTGAAACCCGTGCTTCGATGCCTCCCGCCTCCCTGACACGCCGGCCAGGTGGGCGGTGGCGACCCTCTCTCAGCAGTTGGAGTGCCGCTGAGCGGCTCTCTGCTGTGGGCACTTCAGCTGGGTGGCGGAGGGACAAGCCACACAGAGACAGACCCCAGTTTCATAAGACAGGGACGGGATGGGACCCAGCAGGGGCATCCTCCAGGGGGCAGCCCGCAAGCAAAGGCTTGTGAGAAAGCGGGCTGCTGTGCCTGATGCTGTTAGGACAGTGAGAACTCAGGAGGGCTGGAGGCCTGTTTTTCATCTCAACAGTCCCCTTAGGAGAAGGAGGGCCTGATACCCCAAGCTCGTTCCTGGTGGGAGGCATACCAGGACAGCGCCTGGATTGGTCAGCGCACTGGCCAGGCCAAGTCTTCCCAAAGGGGAAGGTGCCGCCTCTCCCTGAAGCCTCTGTTCATGGCGCTGGGCCACCTAAGAGCACCTCTTCTGCTTTCTCCGTTCCGTGGCCAGTGACAAGCGTGCAGGGTGAATGGGGTCTGAGAGCTCGCTAAGGAGGGCTCTGTGCAGGCTCAGTCCTCTGGGGGCACATGCTGAAAACCCTGGTGCTCCCCACCCCTGTCCTGTGAGGAACAGTGTCCTCCTTAAGGTGACTCCAAGGCTACCCTTACCCTCCCTCTGTTTGGATTCTCTCTCACCAGAATTAGGAGACATGGGTCTAGGGAGCAGCCAGGGTCCAGCCTTCCAGCCTTTGCTCTCCCCTCCTCACTCTCTCCTAAGAGCAGGCAAAACAGGATTCAAATGAATACCAGGGCAGACACGGGGGAGATGGCGATTTGATTTGGTCAGCACGGACGTCATGACTTGGCGTTTGGGGAATGTGTGGCTGGTGGGTGGAGGAGACTTCTGTTTGCCCTGAAAGGTATGCTGTGGCATCTCACGCCACTCTCTTCTGGCTGGGGGCAAACGGTGCCCCTGAAGCTGGTGCTTAAAGAAGGAACAGGCGTGTGTGTGAACAGGCACCGAGTCTGGCCATTGACTCTCATAACATCTTCCTCCCCGCCTCCCACAGTCTGTGACCCGCTCATTGGCTGGTTGTCTCCTCCTGTGTCACGGGTCTGTAGGTGAGAACGGGTGAATCTGTCTGACCATCTGAGATGGAAGCCTGGTGAGGGGACCTCAGTCTCTCTTAATCCCAGCACCACACCTGGCGTGAATTTTCAAACGTGCTGAGTGGATCAATAAATGAACATTTGTTAAAGGAAAGAATGAATGAGTAAAAGGGAACTCTGAAGAATGAGTTGCAGTTGTCCAGGTGATGGGCCACCAGAGTAGAAAGCTGCTAGGAGAAACACAAGGCCAGGTTTCCCCAGTCACAGGGCCCCGCCTGCCAGGCCGTCCCCTGGCTCCGTGAAACACTGCTCACTATTGTGTGTAAACTTACACCAACTTGGGATCTGAGTGGAATACATCATCTGGGAGAGGACAGAAAGGGTTCCCAGGGGAAAATTTTGCATGTCCATATCCATCGTCCATAGGAGAAGTCAATGGTACTACATCTGGGATACTTACGAACTGAGATCTCATTTCAAAGTAGCTCAGTTGAGGGAACAATACTCCATTAAAAAATACGCAGTAGATGAAAGGATAGGACTTCCCAGGTGGCGCTGGTGGTAAAGAATCCACCTGCCAATGCAGAAGACACAAAGAGATCAGGGTTTGATCCCTGGATTGAGAAGACTCAAGGCTACCCTTACCCTCCCTCTGTTTGGATTCTCTCACCAGAATTAGGAGACATGGGTCTAGGGAGCAGCCAGGGTCCAGCCTTCCAGCCTTTGCTCTCCCCTCCTCACTCTCTCCTAAGAGCAGGCAAAACAGGATTCAAATGAATACCAGGGCAGACACGGGGGAGATGGCGATTTGATTTGGTCAGCACGGACGTCATGACTTGGCGTTTGGGGAATGTGTGGCTGGTGGGTGGAGGAGACTTCTGTTTGCCCTGAAAGGTATGCTGTGGCATCTCACGCCACTCTCTTCTGGCTGGGGGCAAACGGTGCCCCTGAAGCTGGTGCTTAAAGAAGGAACAGGCGTGTGTGTGAACAGGCACCGAGTCTGGCCATTGACTCTCATAACATCTTCCTCCCCGCCTCCCACAGTCTGTGACCCGCTCATTGGCTGGTTGTCTCCTCCTGTGTCACGGGTCTGTAGGTGAGAACGGGTGAATCTGTCTGACCATCTGAGATGGAAGCCTGGTGAGGGGACCTCAGTCTCTCTTAATCCCAGCACCACACCTGGCGTGAATTTTCAAACGTGCTGAGTGGATCAATAAATGAACATTTGTTAAAGGAAAGAATGAATGAGTAAAAGGGAACTCTGAAGAATGAGTTGCAGTTGTCCAGGTGATGGGCCACCAGAGTAGAAAGCTGCTAGGAGAAACACAAGGCCAGGTTTCCCCAGTCACAGGGCCCCGCCTGCCAGGCCGTCCCCTGGCTCCGTGAAACACTGCTCACTATTGTGTGTAAACTTACACCAACTTGGGATCTGAGTGGAATACATCATCTGGGAGAGGACAGAAAGGGTTCCCAGGGGAAATTCTGCATGTCCATATCCATCGTCCATAGGAGAAGTCAATGGTACTACATCTGGGATACTTACGAACTGAGATCTCATTTCAAAGTAGCTCAGTTGAGGGAACAATACTCCATTAAAAAATACGCAGTAGATGAAAGGATAGGACTTCCCAGGTGGCGCTGGTGGTAAAGAATCCACCTGCCAATGCAGAAGACACAAAGAGATCAGGGTTTGATCCCTGGATTGAGAAGATCCCCTGGAGGAGGAAACGGCAATCCACTCCAGTATTCTTGCCTGGGAAATCCCATGGACAGAGGAGCCTGGCGGACTACAGTCCATGGGGTCACAAGAGTCAGACACAATGCAGTGACTATTAATAAAACAACAAACAGCAATAGAAACATCTGAACAGGTCGTGGAGTAAACTCTCCAGGTACAACGAATTGAAAGTAATCCAACACAAACAGACAAACACTGATGTTGTTTCTTTCATTTCAAGCATAAAGAATTTGACAAATGTTCGGGCAAGGGATCAAAAAAGGAGAAAAGCTATCTACAAAGGAGCACTAGGTAGATTTACTGCAGAGACCGCCATACCATAAGATGGTGTAAATTCCAGAAGAAAGCAGCTGAAAAGCAAAAGAGAAAACAAGAAAGAGGTGAGATGGGAGCAGATGGGGAGCAGGGAAGAGAGATGGGCGCTGCATCGAGAAGGAGGGGCTTTGACAGCAAGACCAAGAGTGCACCTGCCCACCAAGGGGGTGTTGGTTTTTCAAGGCAACACCCAGGTTTTCTCAGAGATTGAAAAATCCTAGAAATATACCACGCAGGATTTTATCCTTAAAAAAAGTGTCCCCAAATGTGTACCTGATCATCAAAAGCTGAGTCAAGGATGCAACCATTTAAACAGACCTGAAAAATGACCAGCACCACAGTTACAAAACACTGCAATTTATTCCTAAAGGAAGAGGAAAAAGCAGACTGTAAGGATTATCATGTGTCGGGGTTAAATAGGGCCGCCAAGTTTGCTAGCGTAACAAATCCATCTGGGAAGAAGAGAGAAAAAGATGTAAATATGTGATAATATTTTTCTGTTTGTACCTAAGTCCTTAGGTACTGTTTCATTATTGATTTTGATAAAACGCAACCATACACGTACGACAGTATTTGTAAAATTGAAAGGAACTACCAGTAGAACTGAAAGTAACATTATAGGCTCATAAACCTGGTCCCATAGACTAAGGGTATGCAGTAAGCATCAAGGAAACATAAAAAGCAGAAAAACCAAAATAATAATAATAATGGGGAAAGGGCTTCCCCTGGTGGTCCAGTGGGTAGGGACACCGCCTTGCAGTGCAAGGGGCGCCGGTTCGAGCCCTGGCCTGGGAGTATCCCACGTGCCGCGGAGCGGCTGGACTGATGTGTCCAATTGTCGAGCCGGAGCTCTGGAGCGCATGCGCCCAGAGCCCGTGCTCTGCGACAACAGAGGCCACCGCGATGGGAGGCCCACAGGAGCCAAAGAACAAAGACGGATGAACATAGAGAAACGAAAGACCAATAGAAGTGGCCCGCCCGCTCCCCTCCCTCCCCAACCCGACCCCCGCCCAAAATAAATAAATAAATAAGTCTTTTAAAAAAAAAATGGGAAAAGAAGAACAGATGATGTATCTTAAAAGGGGAAAATGAATTAAACTCCAGTGTTGAAATACAGATTTTCAGAATGGTTCAAGAAATAAAACTTAGTTTTGTGTTACCTTTAAGAAACAGTCCTAAAGTATAATCACTCCAAAAAAGTTTACAGTTAAGCGCTGGACAGGAAAAAAATAAAACAGACGATGAGGGTGGGAAGGCAGTGGTGCAGAAGATTCAAATGATAAATCATTTACAAGGCAGTCTTTTTTTTTTTTTTTCTTAAATTTTGGCCTCTTTTATTGGTCTTTCATATATTTATTTTCATCCATCTTTGTTCCTTGGCCTGTGTGGGCCTCCCATTGCAGTGGCCTCTCTGGCTGCAGAGCACTGGCTCTGGGTGCACACACTCCAGAAGGTTTCCAGCACCACTAAAAAGGAAGAGGAAAAAGCAGACTGTAAGGATTATCATGTGTCGGGGTTAAATAGGGCCGCCAAGTTTGCTAGCGTAACAAATCCATCTGGGAAGAAGAGAGAAAAAGATGTAAATATGTGATAATATTTTTCTGTTTGTACCTAAGTCCTTAGGTACTGTTTCATTATTGATTTTGATAAAACGCAACCATACACGTACGACAGTATTTGTAAAATTGAAAGGAACTACCAGTAGAACTGAAAGTAACATTATAGGCTCATAAACCTGGTCCCATAGACTAAGGGTATGCAGTAAGCATCAAGGAAACATAAAAAGCAGAAAAACCAAAATAATAATAATAATGGGGAAAGGGCTTCCCCTGGTGGTCCAGTGGGTAGGGACACCGCCTTGCAGTGCAAGGGGCGCCGGTTCGAGCCCTGGCCTGGGAGTATCCCACGTGCCGCGGAGCGGCTGGACTGATGTGTCCAATTGTCGAGCCGGAGCTCTGGAGCGCATGCGCCCAGAGCCCGTGCTCTGCGACAACAGAGGCCACCGCGATGGGAGGCCCACAGGAGCCAAAGAACAAAGACGGATGAACATAGAGAAACGAAAGACCAATAGAAGTGGCCCGCCCGCTCCCCTCCCTCCCCAACCCGACCCCCGCCCAAAATAAATAAATAAATAAGTCTTTTAAAAAAAAAATGGGAAAAGAAGAACAGATGATGTATCTTAAAAGGGGAAAATGAATTAAACTCCAGTGTTGAAATACAGATTTTCAGAATGGTTCAAGAAATAAAACTTAGTTTTGTGTTACCTTTAAGAAACAGTCCTAAAGTATAATCACTCCAAAAAAGTTTACAGTTAAGCGCTGGACAGGAAAAAAATAAAACAGACGATGAGGGTGGGAAGGCAGTGGTGCAGAAGATTCAAATGATAAATCATTTACAAGGCAGTCTTTTTTTTTTTTTTTCTTAAATTTTGGCCTCTTTTATTGGTCTTTCATATATTTATTTTCATCCATCTTTGTTCCTTGGCCTGTGTGGGCCTCCCATTGCAGTGGCCTCTCTGGCTGCAGAGCACTGGCTCTGGGTGCACACACTCCAGAATGCTGGCTCATAATTGGACACACCGGCCCAGCCACTCCGCAGCACATGGGATCCTCCCAGGCCAGGAATCGAACCAGCGCCCCTTGCACTGCAAGGCAGACTCCTTACCCACTGGACCACCAGGGAAGCCCTACAGTCATTTCTCACTGATGAAAGAAATAATCCATAATGAAGATCTAACAGACCTATCTCTTCACATGCATAATAACATTACATCAACATACTTGAAGTCCAAACAGAATTGAAAAAAAAAAATGACAGAAATAACCAAGGGAACATTTCTTGAGAAATTCAGAATTCGAAGAATAATGGAGGCCATAGTATCTGCATACATATTCAATAATTAAATATTTATATCCATAACCTACAAAGAAGTCAAAATATTTTCTTTTCTAGCAACCATGGGACATTTACAAAATGTGACATATATTGGGCATATAAAGAAAAGGTCAGTGAATTTACTGAATAAAAATGAATGAAAACAAATGAACTCCCCATTCTTCTCAGAATGTAGAAAGATGCAATTAAATAATCCTTGGAAACTTGCAGGGCATAACTGATCCAAGATGAAAGCAGAAACTAAATAGAAAGCAGAAGGGATGAGCCCATTCAAGAGCTGTGGCTGACACAAAATGTGAAGAAAATATATAAAGAAAGTGTCCGGTGGTCAGAAGGCGTGCTGAAGAGCTGATGCTTTTGAACTGTAGTTCCAGAGAACACTCTTGAGAGTCTCCTGGACAGCATGGAGATCAAACCAGTCAATCTCAAAGGAAATCAATCCTAAATATTGATCGGAAGGACAGATGCTGAAGCTGAAGCTCCAATACTCTGGCCAGCTGATGGGAAGAGCTGACCCATTGGAAAAGACCCTGATACTAGGAAAAAAATAAAACAGACGATGAGGGTGGGAAGGCAGTGGTGCAGAAGATTCAAATGATAAATCATTTACAAGGCAGTCTTTTTTTTTTTTTTTCTTAAATTTTGGCCTCTTTTATTGGTCTTTCATATATTTATTTTCATCCATCTTTGTTCCTTGGCCTGTGTGGGCCTCCCATTGCAGTGGCCTCTCTGGCTGCAGAGCACTGGCTCTGGGTGCACACACTCCAGAATGCTGGCTCATAATTGGACACACCGGCCCAGCCACTCCGCAGCACATGGGATCCTCCCAGGCCAGGAATCGAACCAGCGCCCCTTGCACTGCAAGGCAGACTCCTTACCCACTGGACCACCAGGGAAGCCCTACAGTCATTTCTCACTGATGAAAGAAATAATCCATAATGAAGATCTAACAGACCTATCTCTTCACATGCATAATAACATTACATCAACATACTTGAAGTCCAAACAGAATTGAAAAAAAAAAATGACAGAAATAACAAAGGGGAACATTTCTTGAGAAATTCAGAATTCGAAGAATAATGGAGGCCATAGTATCTGCATACATATTCAATAATTAAATATTTATATCCATAACCTACAAAGAAGTCAAAATATTTTCTTTTCTAGCAACCATGGGACATTTACAAAATGTGACATATATTGGGCATATAAAGAAAAGGTCAGTGAATTTACTGAATAAAAATGAATGAAAACAAATGAACTCCCCATTCTTCTCAGAATGTAGAAAGATGCAATTAAATAATCCTTGGAAACTTGCAGGGCATAACTGATCCAAGATGAAAGCAGAAACTAAATAGAAAGCAGAAGGGATGAGCCCATTCAAGAGCTGTGGCTGACACAAAATGTGAAGAAAATATATAAAGAAAGTGTCCGGTGGTCAGAAGGCGTGCTGAAGAGCTGATGCTTTTGAACTGTAGTTCCAGAGAACACTCTTGAGAGTCTCCTGGACAGCATGGAGATCAAACCAGTCAATCTCAAAGGAAATCAATCCTAAATATTGATCGGAAGGACAGATGCTGAAGCTGAAGCTCCAATACTCTGGCCAGCTGATGGGAAGAGCTGACCCATTGGAAAAGACCCTGATACTAGGAAAGATGGAGAGCAGGAGAGGCGGGTGACAGAGGACGAGATGGTTGGATGGCATCATCGACTCAATGGACATGAGTTTGAGCAAAAATAAATCAATAAAAATGAAAAGAAATGGAGCAATTTTCACGTGGCATTAGAGCCTCATGCTACCTAACATTACCTATGATGTTACTTCGACAACTGAAAAGTTTATTTCCCCTCACAATGTCAGCCTCCTCTTCCATCAGAGAGCTTAAAAATGAATGAGCTGTGATCAGTGATCTTTGGTGTTACTATGGCAAAAACATTACAACTCACTGAAGGTCCCAATGATGGTGCCCGTATTTAAGTAATAAAGTAGTTTTCAATTAAGGTATCACATCATTTTAAACATACTGCAGTTGAACACTTCATAGACAACATTCTCTTCTCCAGTGTGTTTTCTGGACCCAGGGATTGAACCCAGGTCTCCTTCATTGCAGGCAGATTCTTTACTGTCTGAGCCACCAGGGAAGCCCCTAATAGATTACAGTATAGTGTAAACATCACTTTTATAGACACAGGGAAATCAGAGAATTCATGTGAGCTGATCAAAGTGGTTTGGAACCCGACCCGCAGTCTGGAGGTCAGGCTGTATGCTTCTTTGTGATACTCGGGGGATGGGGAGGGGCTTTCTGCTGAGAGCTGTCTGGTGGCAAGGTTCTTTTTGGTGGCGGGGGCGCGGGTTGGGGAAGGGAGGGGTGGGTGGGCCACTTCTATTGGTCTTTCATTTATCTATTTTTCATCCATCTTTGTTCTTTGGCCTGTGTGGGCCTCCCATCACAGTGGCCTCTCTCGTCGCAGAGCACTGGCTCTGGGCACATGTGCTCCAGAGCTCTGGCTCAGTCGTTGGACACATCGGTCCAGCCGCCCCACGGCACATGGGATCCTCCCAGGCCAGGGATTGAACCGGCGCCCCTTGCACTGCAAGGGCAGTGTCCTTACCCAGTGGACCACCAGGGAAGCCCCTGGTGGCAAGGTTCTTAATGAAATATCATTAAAGCTGTGACACCTGGCAAGGCTCTGTGCACAGGCCCTGGGTGGGTAGTGCTTTCTCTCGTCAGTAGCCACCATCGCTGTCTTGGCCAGATCCAAGGTGTAGGGTCCTGGGAAGTACACAGAGCCTAGGGAAGTGCTGGTGGCCTGAACCCGGGCCCAAGCTCACGTGGCCTTGCGCACTGGGTGAGACGTCCCCAGTAACAATTACTGGGGAGTCTCGGAACAATTACTACAGTAATTGAACTAACAACCTAGAGAGCGGGGGGATTCAAGCTGGCCCTGTTCAGAAGGCAGGACCCAGAAGACAGGAAGGGGGAGAGGAAGATGGGGAGGAGGGGGTGCTGCGCCAGCACTTTTTTAAAAACACTCCTTCGAAATGGCTCTGGATCTGTGTTTTTCATTCAGCCTGGATGCGCTGAGGCGTTCTCACTCAGCTCCCCGCCACCCCACCTTCCCAGCAAATTCCTTCCCGGGCGCTGTGGATTTCTGCCTTGCGACCATTATAGAAATCTGGCTTCATTTCTCCTCCTAATTTATGATCTTGTTAACATGCCCGCATGCCAGATGGTCCTGTTCTTCAGGTTGGGAGATAATGAGATAAACAAAAACTGCTGTAAGAAGCAAATAGGGGAAGTTTTTGCCTTGAATGGACTGCTCTTCATTCCTACAAACGGGCTCCGGAGACCTCAGCCGCAGCGTGCTGGGCAGTCTGAGCAGGTGAAGGCGCAGTGGGCCGCGGGTGGCCCCGGAGAGGCAAGCTCTCTGTCTGCTGTCTGTGCTCTGGGATTCAGCCTCACAGAGAGACGTGGGATCATGCCCACCCTCCTCTGAGAAGGCCCTGGAGCCCGCGGAGCCTTCCACACGGGGCTCCCTGCTCTCACCACACTTGGCACGTTGGACTCTATAATTGTTCACGTTTCCTTTTTCTTAACGACTCTGAGCTCCCCAGGGCCAGGGACTGAATCTTTCTCCTCTGAAGCCAGCCTGTCTTACACAAGGCTGTACATGGAGTTAGCAGATAATCAACAAATAATTAGGAGACACCTCCACTAAGTCTGGCCACAGGAAAGAACAGAGTCGAATGAATGCAATATATGCAATATAGACCACACAACCAGCAGACTCCAATAGACGGGCTGCAAAGACCCTACACCTGGGTGGGCACTGTGCCCCCTTCTCTTTGAGGACCCCTCCCAGGCCAGGAGGAACACCACCCAAGGTCAGTCCATAAATAGACACACTCAGGAAGTGATTTCTCTTCTTCACCCACCTTGAAGCGTGGCATGTAGACACCAAGTGGAATCTCAAGGGGCTGCCTGGTCTACTTCTCCTGCCTTCCTGAGCCATCCTTACACTAATACCTGGGAAGGCAAGTCTCCAGCACCCACCACAGAAGGGGTGTGGAGAAACAGGCAGACTGTTGTCACTAAGTTCACACGAGGAAACCAAGTCACTAGTGCGATTGGTGGCTAGTCCCAGGGTCAGCCAACCAGGACTTCCGGCCACATCTGGTGCCATCTGCTTTCACCAGTAAAGTTTTCTCTCTCTCTCTTTTTTTGGACACTTCTATTGGTCTTTCATTTATTTATTTTCATCCATCTTTGTTCTTTGGCCTGTGTGGGTCTCCCATCACAGAGGCTTCTCTCACCGCAGAGCACCGGCTCTGGGTGCATGCGCTCCAGAGCTCCGGCTTGGTCATTGGACACATCGGTCCAGCTGCTACGCGGCACGTGAGGTCTTCCCAGGCCAGGGATCGAACCAGTACCCCTCACACTGCAAGGCGGTGTCCTTACCCACTCGACCACCAGGGAAGCCCACCAATAAAGTTTTATTAGACCATAACCATGCCATTCGTAACCTGTTTTCTGTGGCTGCTTTCAGGCTACAATGGCAAAGTTGAATAGTTGTGACACAGAACACGCAGCTTACACCCCAGCCCTTCACATCAAAAGTTCACTGGGCCCCTGATCTCAGAAAATACACAGGCAGCCCTTTTCAAGCACATGCCCAGGTTTGCATGAGCACGGATGGATCATGAGCTTGCCCACCCTCGGGAGGCACCACGGGCCACTGCAATGAGCGGACAAACAAATGGATGGATGAGTGAGTGAGCAAATGAATGAGTGAAAAAAGAAAGGAAGGAAGGAAACTCCCCCTTTTAGTGAAGTTATCTCACCTTTTCTGGGGCATTCAGAGGATATGACAATCACTGTGTCAACTCAGGCCCGCAAGTTAGAGCGGAAACTCAGTTTCCTTTGTTGTTTTTCACTGTTTGCAAAATAAAGTTTCTCACTAGCTTATCACTCTTCACCATGAATAGTGTTCCCAGGGAATGTTGCAGGATTTGGCAGGGAGGAGGAGGGGAGCAAGGGAAGGGCCAGCTGCGTCTCGTCCTAATCCAGCCACATACCCAGGAAATATTAAAGCAGAAAGAGCAGGGAAGAAAAGTGGCCCCCCTCAGTAACCCACCCCCGAGATTAGGCTCCAGCTAGACGCCGGCGCTGATATCGTTCCAAATAATAGGATTAGCCTCAGCCAGAGTGTCCTAATGCCCCTGACTCTTTCGAAGACTGGAAACATTTCAATTTAGCAACTTGCTAATGCCAAGACCCTTCTGTAAAGATCCTCTCTCTGGTCGGCCTGTCTCTTTTGAATTCCAGCTTGGAATGAATTTGGCTTGCACTGCCCCTTCCTGAGGCTGGGGTCTAGTCCTAGGGGTGTGACTCTTCTGAATAGCACATCACTGGCGACAACTCGCCTCTGGCCAGCTGCCCTGACCGCCATAAAGTGCCTCTCAGCAAAGATTATCAGGAGCACAAATGATTGCCCAAAGTGCTTTAAAAGGCAGAAACCTGTTTAAATCTCAATTCAGACCAAAGGGCAAAAATAAAAAGAGAAAACTGTCATCAGGTCAGTTTCTGTTTTGGCGGAAAAAAAAACTCATCAGGTCAGTTTGTTTTGGCGGAAGGCACAGGGACGAAGGGCTTCCCTGGTGGTTCAGAGGGTAAAGACTCCACCTGCAATGCAGGAGGCCCAGGTTCAATCCCTTGGTTGGGAAGATCCCTGGAGAAGGAAGTGGCTCTCCACTTGAGTGTTCTTGCCTGGAAGGCTCCACGAGCTAAGCCGCCTGGCTGGCGACGGGCCGCAGTCCATGAGGTTGGTCAACTGAGCAGCCATTGCTTTCACTGTCACCGGGACTGAAGAGCCTAGAGTCTTGTGAGGCTGGAGGAAACAAGTTAACTTTCCTGACTTAGTTTTGTCCAGGGTCAGTCCTGTGAGCTCTCGGTGGACAAGTGGACAACTAGAAGCTACACGTAACAGCTCACCAGTGTCCAGAAACTGGCCTGAAGCACGTTGCGGTGCTCAGTCTGTCGGCCATAATCACTGGTGCTACACTGCTCCGAATCACCACATTTACTGGTGAGCAGGATCCTGTGTTGTACTGAAAGTGCTGGGGTGCTGGAGTTCAGGCGTGGCTGGATCCAGGTGTACAGATGGTATCCTCAGCCACCTATCTCTGTCCGTCCCTCTGTTCCGCTTTGCTTCCTCCTCAGGCAGGCTCCTTTGCATGCTTCCAGGTTATCAACTTCAGCAGAGAGCGCGTTCTTTCCAGCCGTGTAGATGGGTCGGTTTCCTGCTTTAGATCCTGCTCCTGCAGGCTCTCCTCCTCGTGCCCCTTCCTTGGTGAGGCTTCAGGTTTCTAAATCTTCACCCTAGCATAGCCACATGCCCCCTCCAAACCTAAGCTCCACATCCCTTCCTTGAGTCCCCACATCAGCCGCTCTGTTTACCCCAGGACCAACCGCTGCCTCTTGGATACCGTGTTCTTCAGGGCCCCGGTTTTTATGGCAGTCTTCCTCTTTACACCTGCTCCCACATTTCTCTCCTTCTCCCCCGCCGACTGTTTGAGTGCCTTCCTCCCTTTAAACTATTTTCCCAAATCTCCTGACCTAATCAGACGGAGTTTCTGAAGTGCCCTTATCCATCGTCACTTAAAATTAACTCTCTCTTGAGTATACAGGCTTAGTTGTATTTGCGTATAATAATAACAAGAGTGTCTTGCTTAAATATATTTTCTGGAGATTTTAATCTCGTGGTCTTCACATGCGTCTACAAAGTAGGCAGCAGCCTCATTTTCAAAGAAAAGCCAACTCAGAGAGCTCTGGGATGCTCACGGGTGGACGGAGGCAGGGGTGGCAGCTGGGGTGGGGGCGGGGCAGGGTGTAGATCCAGAACACACACACCGTGGCCACACCGATGCCTAAATGAGAAGCCATTACACAGTAGTTCTCAAGCCGGGATAGCTTCGTTCTTCAGGGACAGCTGCATCGGCAGGAGGAAGCCAGTTTACTGGCCTCTATTGTGCGGAAACCTGAGATGCTGCTAAACATCCTACAAGGCACAGAACAATCCCGCTTCAACCCTTCCTTACACACATACCCCCTAGAGAACTATCTAGCCTCCAAATGTGAGTATCCCAGAGGTTGAGAAAGCTCAGCTTGGGAATATCCAAAAATAAGGGTTTCCATACACGTCTCCTAAGGGCTCTCTCCCTTCTGTTCTCAGTCACACACAAACCACATCAGCCACTGCCATTCCTTCCTCACTGTCAGAAGGGCGCTGGGACAATACACGCTGATACCAGGAGTTGAGGGTTCCCAGGTGGCTCAGTGGTAAGGAACCCGCCGGCAGTGCAGGAGACGCGAGTTCTATCCTTGGGCCAGGAAGGTATACTCCAGTGTTCTTGCCTGAGACATCCTATGGACGGAGGAGCCTGGTGGGCTCCAGACCATGGGGTCCCAAAGAGTCCGACACGACTTAGCGACTAAATGACAACACAAGGAGCCGGACTGAAGGACCCCTCTGCCCACCCTCCGCTCTGGTCTTCACAGGCCCAGCGAGTGCTGAGACCTGGGCCTGCGCTCCTAGTTAGGGAGCAGAGTGGCGGAGTCGCTGCTCGACTAAGGCCTGTGGGGCGCCCGAGGGAATGGAGGCAGGAGGAGCAGGGGGGAGAAGGGTGAGCCACGGCCACCGTGGAGCAGACGCTGAGCCTTAATTTCCATGATAATCAGACGGAGTTTCGATGCTTAGTCACTTAAAATTAACTCTCTTGAGTATACAGGCTTAGTTGTATTTTATAATAATAACAAGAGTGTCTTGCTTAAATATATTTTCTGGAGATTTTAATCTCGTGGTCTTCACATGCGTCTACAAAGTAGGCAGCAGCCTCATTTTCAAAGAAAAGCCAACTCAGAGAGCTCTGGGATGCTCACGGGTGGACGGAGGCAGGGGTGGCAGCTGGGGTGGGGGCGGGGCAGGGTGTAGATCCAGAACACACACACCGTGGCCACACCGATGCCTAAATGAGAAGCCATTACACAGTAGTTCTCAAGCCGGGATAGCTTCGTTCTTCAGGGACAGCTGCATCGGCAGGAGGAAGCCAGTTTACTGGCCTCTATTGTCGGAAACCTGAGATGCTGCTAAACATCCTACAAGGCACAGAACAATCCCGCTTCAACCCTTCCTTACACACATACCCCCTAGAGAACTATCTAGCCTCCAAATGTGAGTATCCCAGAGGTTGAGAAAGCTCAGCTTGGGAATATCCAAAAATAAGGGTTTCCATACACGTCTCCTAAGGGCTCTCTCCCTTCTGTTCTCAGTCACACACAAACCACATCAGCCACTGCCATTCCTTCCTCACTGTCAGAAGGGCGCTGGGACAATACACGCTGATACCAGGAGTTGAGGGTTCCCAGGTGGCTCAGTGGTAAGGAACCCGCCGGCAGTGCAGGAGACGCGAGTTCTATCCTTGGGCCAGGAAGGTATACTCCAGTGTTCTTGCCTGAGACATCCTATGGACGGAGGAGCCTGGTGGGCTCCAGACCATGGGGTCCCAAAGAGTCCGACACGACTTAGCGACTAAATGACAACACAAGGAGCCGGACTGAAGGACCCCTCTGCCCACCCTCCGCTCTGGTCTTCACAGGCCCAGCGAGTGCTGAGACCTGGGCCTGCGCTCCTAGTTAGGGAGCAGAGTGGCGGAGTCGCTGCTCGACTAAGGCCTGTGGGGCGCCCGAGGGAATGGAGGCAGGAGGAGCAGGGGGGAGAAGGGTGAGCCACGGCCACCGTGGAGCAGACGCTGAGCCCGGGGAGGGTGAGGGGGAAGGGGAGAGTGGGAAGAGGCGTGGATGTGTGGATTTGGGGCGGAAAGAGACCCGGGCATCCAGGGTCAGGGAGGAGGGCGGGCCGGGGCCTGCTGGCCGCCTCCGCAGCGTCAGGGAGTGAGATTTTCACGTCAGCCGAATGGAGTCAGAAGCAGTTTCCCTTATTCACACTCTGCTCCAGCAGCTCCTGAGCCCACACGCTCCACTACCCTCTGGAGAGGCGCGGCTGCCGGTGACGCTGGGTCCCGATTCGCGGCGGGAGGCGGGGCGGGTGGCCAGGCTCCCAGCCAGGTCTGGTCAGACCTGGGCCAGAGGCCTTGCTGGACAGTCCTGGCTCGTTTCCTCCAGAGCGGTGGTGCAGGGGGAGCATCAGAGGGGCAGGTCGGCTGACGAATCCACTCGGGGAGCTGAGAGGCTCAGGGAGCGGTGTCTGTCCACAGAGGCATTTCCAGCTTGAGGACCTCCTCCGCCCACCTGCTGGCCTTGCCCGTGGCTTAGTGACCTGTCCGGGCCTCCCAACGGAAGCCGGACAAGCACAGCTCTGGGCCTGAGACTCGGGTCTCAGGCCAGATCCCAGCCTCTCTGAGTGCCGGCGATGGACGGAGGACCCTCAAGAAACCTGGGGTCTGCCTGGTTCCACTAGCTCCCTAGAAAGCAGTCTCCCCAGCACCAGAATTTTCTGGAAATCAGAGCTGGGGGCTAGGGCAGTGGGGCCTGGGGCAGCTGTCAGTGATCTGGAGGGAGAGACGCTGTTGGCAGAGTGACCCGGGAAGATTGTCATGGCGACAGTGGCCACCAGCGGGGCTTCTGCAGGAGGGGGTGCGCCTGGACACGGAGGGGCATTCGAGCCCACGGAGCCACGAGGAGAACCCCTGGCCGGGGAGAGTAGGTCCCAAGAGCCGAGCTTCCACCCTCCGCTCTGGTCTTCACAGGCCCAGCGAGTGCTGAGACCTGGGCCTGCGCTCCTAGTTAGGGAGCAGAGTGGCGGAGTCGCTGCTCGACTAAGGCCTGTGGGGCGCCCGAGGGAATGGAGGCAGGAGGAGCAGGGGGGAGAAGGGTGAGCCACGGCCACCGTGGAGCAGACGCTGAGCCCGGGGAGGGTGAGGGGGAAGGGGAGAGTGGGAAGAGGCGTGGATGTGTGGATTTGGGGCGGAAAGAGACCCGGGCATCCAGGGTCAGGGAGGAGGGCGGGCCGGGGCCTGCTGGCCGCCTCCGCAGCGTCAGGGAGTGAGATTTTCACGTCAGCCGAATGGAGTCAGAAGCAGTTTCCCTTATTCACACTCTGCTCCAGCAGCTCCTGAGCCCACACGCTCCACTACCCTCTGGAGAGGCGCGGCTGCCGGTGACGCTGGGTCCCGATTCGCGGCGGGAGGCGGGGCGGGTGGCCAGGCTCCCAGCCAGGTCTGGTCAGACCTGGGCCAGAGGCCTTGCTGGACAGTCCTGGCTCGTTTCCTCCAGAGCGGTGGTGCAGGGGGAGCATCAGAGGGGCAGGTCGGCTGACGAATCCACTCGGGGAGCTGAGAGGCTCAGGGAGCGGTGTCTGTCCACAGAGGCATTTCCAGCTTGAGGACCTCCTCCGCCCACCTGCTGGCCTTGCCCGTGGCTTAGTGACCTGTCCGGGCCTCCCAACGGAAGCCGGACAAGCACAGCTCTGGGCCTGAGACTCGGGTCTCAGGCCAGATCCCAGCCTCTCTGAGTGCCGGCGATGGACGGAGGACCCTCAAGAAACCTGGGGTCTGCCTGGTTCCACTAGCTCCCTAGAAAGCAGTCTCCCCAGCACCAGAATTTTCTGGAAATCAGAGCTGGGGGCTAGGGCAGTGGGGCCTGGGGCAGCTGTCAGTGATCTGGAGGGAGAGACGCTGTTGGCAGAGTGACCCGGGAAGATTGTCATGGCGACAGTGGCCACCAGCGGGGCTTCTGCAGGAGGGGGTGCGCCTGGACACGGAGGGGCATTCGAGCCCACGGAGCCACGAGGAGAACAGCCCAGGTGGCGGCCCTTTTGGTGGGAGACTGGAGGGCTGGAGGGGCCCGTGGAGCCCGTGTGTGCGGGGACTCCAGTGCCAGCTTGAAAAGGCGTCTCCAGTTCTGTGCTGCTGAGACTATTCAGAGTTGGAGGGACGAAAGATGTGATGTGATTCGGGGCCCGGACGGGAGGGGCGGGGGCGGGGGCGGGGGTCCTGCCTGGGTCTCTGAGTTCCTCTTGGAGCTTTCCAGGAAGGCTGCATCCCCGAGCCAGGAGAAACAGGAGATGCTGAGAGCCCACAGGAAGTCGAGGGTGCCCTATTATTCAGTCACGGTCCAGCTGTCCCGTACCTACACTGCGTTCCGTTGAATGGCCCTCAAGACAGAAAACGTTATTAGGGCCTAGACATTATTTAGGTGGTCCAGTGGTTAAGACTGCAGGCTGCTGATGCAGGGAGCCTGTTCTGTGCCTGGTCGGGGAACCGAGATCCCACAGGCTGTGTGGCAGAGCCGAAAGATAAAGCAAACATGTTCCGCCAACCAGCCTGGGGCCTGAGCCGCGGTGAAACGGCAGAAGGGGACCCGGCTGAGGAACCGGAAGGACTGGGGTGTAAGACTCAGCTCCCGCAGACTCAGCGACTGCGTTCTGGGCGGGCACAGGAGGATCACTGAACCCCCCGAGCCTCGGGGTTGTCCTCTGTAGGACCAGGGTGACGGTGGACATTTCACGAGGTTGTCGTGGGGAGTAAAGGCCAGAAGGCACCTGGCGCTGATCACAGGCCGCGGCGACAGCTCCGGAAACAGTGTCTGCCCCCCCGCCCCGCCGTGGGAAGGGGCTCGGTGTCCCCGTGTCCGGACTCACTGTCACCGGACGACAGGTCACGGCGAGGGCAGCCTTCTCAGGAGCGCAGACCTCAGCTCGGGTCGCCCTGTGTTCTGGCGTTCTTGGGGTTCCCAGGCCTCCTTCCCCTCTGCCGCCTACGGTGGTACAGTCAGCCGGGCTCCACGCTTCTCGGCTCCTGTCCCCCACTCTCCTCCCCCGCTTCCCTCCGGGGCTCCCGCATCAGCAGGGAGGGAGGGCAGCCTTCTGGCAAGTGGGGACCCCTCCCTGACGCCCTAAACACTAACAGGTACGTGTTCCTGGAAAGTAGAGAATGTTCAGGAAGCTTTGGCTGAGGGCCACTGTGTGGTCAGGGGAGCTTCCTCACCACGGAGCAGGGTCACCTCTCGTCACTGTGGCCACTAGGTGGTCAGCCAGATACGATCCACACACACACACACACCCACCCCGTTCCTTTCCTCCCCCTCTCCTGCTCCCCCTCCCCCCCAGCCTGCCAACGCCCCCTCCCCTCCTCGTGCACAGTTGCTTTGCCTCCGAGCCACCGGCAAGGGCCAGGCGCAGGGGTGCCCATACGGGGGGCCCTGAAGCGGGAGAGCCGTTTGGGTTCCGGGTCCCCCGCCGCAGCAGCCTCGGAGCCCCCGGTCTCCCTCCCGCCCAGCCCGAGACAGCCGCCGAGTCCAGGCGCCCCGAGAGGCCTGCCCGGGGCTGCTGTCACAGACGGACGGCAGTGAGCAGGAGATAACGTTTCACAGCACAGCCGCTTAAAAATGGTGTCTGTGCTGAATTCTGTTCTCCCTCGTATTTCTTTGTTGACTTGTCCCTTTTTTTTTTTAACACTAATTTCTCATTTGAGTCAAAAATTATTTCACTGGAGAGGTGGTGATTAAATCTGATAATTAGGAGAAATACCAATTAAGTCAGGCTGTGCAGGCACAGGGTGCAGACCTGGCTCGCGTCATTACTGGAACCTGGGGCTCGGCCAGGGGCTGCTGTCCCCCACCAGGATCACATCCATAAGCTGAGTGGATGGGGGGCTTTCTCCCCACGGAGCCTAAGGGGAGAGGGTGGCAGGAGCAGAGGCTTGCTCTCCCAGCACCCTCTCACGGCTCCCTTATCCCTTCCTCTTCCTACTTCATCAGAATCTCCACCCCAGAATTGCAGTGCCTGGCAGCCCAGACCCCCCACCTCCCCCCGAGCCTTGTCTCTGCCTTGCCTGCCTGTTACACACTGCGCTTGCCCAGACCCCGGCCACTGTGGCCCGCTGCCCAGACCTGGCCCTGCACCCCTGCCGCTCTCGCCTAAGCTGCTAGTTACTTACCAGCCAGGACGCCGGTAGGCACATATGCACCGCCTCTCCACCTACACAGAACATCCCATCAGTGGAGCTTCAGAAACCGGGGGTGAAACCAGAGTGTCTCCAAGTGTGGTCGGGGCGACTGAGCTCACGGGGCGCTTAGCTGGGATGGGACTTCCCCGGTGGCTCAGACAGTGAAGAATCCCCCTGCCAAGCAGGAGACCTGGGTTTGATCCCTGGGTCGGGATGGTCCCCTGGAGGAGGAAGTGGCAACCCACTCCCGCCGTCTTGCCTGGGAAATCCCATGGACAGAGGAGCCTGGCGGGCTGCAGCCCACGGGGTCGCAAAAGACTCCGACCAAACTGAGCGACGGAGCATGACACACTGGTTAAACACGGAGAGCACTGAGGAGCTCCCAAAGGGAGGAGGTGCGCAGGGCGGGGTGTGTGGGGGCTCGGGGCTCCCCGGGCCCCCGAGTCCAGCACGTCCGGCACCTCCACGGGTTCACAGAACTCGTAGAACCCCGCCTGTGGGGGTCTCTGGAAGCGTCCCTACAGAGGCAAGAGGGAGTAAGTAATGGATTGGTTCAACCTCCAGCCCTCTTTCACCAGCCTGGAGGTCTGGGAGTGGGACTGGAAGTTCCAACCATCTGAGGATTACAACGGTTTCCCTGGTAACCAGCCCCTGGCTGTGGGTGGGGTCCAAAAAACATCGTCTCATTAGCATAACAAAAGACACCCTGATTGCACTCCAGTTTAGGAATTCCAAGGGTTTTCGGAGTTCTGTGCCAGAAACGATGCAACGTATGTTTCTTATGGTAAACCACAGCATCTCACAGGGATGTGGACTGAGCTGAGCCTGGGTCGGTTAAAGCCGCCACAGGGTCAGGCCAGATTCCTCAGGCTGAGCCGGGGGATCTCCGCCGCAGCCGTGCATGCGAATCACCTGGGAAGCTTTTAAAATGCTCCGTCCTCAGGCTGACGTCTAGACCAATTAAGTCAGAATGTCTAGAAACGGGAGTCCGTCATTCATATTGTCCAAAGCAGCCAATATGCCGTCAAATCGAGGCCCATGGGAGGATGACTTACCTTCCGATGAGGGTGACCGGCCGTTCGGAGTTTGAGGGGTTCCCTGGGACAGGAGAAATTCAGGGCTAAGGCCAGGAAACGTTTCAGGCAAGTGGGACAAATGGCTGAGTGCCTAGGGCGACTATGCAGGGCTCCATCTTCAGGGAAACCCACCCCCAGGGGGCGGTGTCGCCTCCAGGGTGGAGCCTGTTCTGGGTGTTAATCATGCTGCAGGAGTCTTGGGGTTCACCACCAGGAGCCCTGTGGCCTCGGAGGGCTGACTTCTCCCTGGAGCACTTTCCCCCCAGGGCTGTCTCCCTGCAGGTCCTAGACTGAGCTGCACTGGCTGAACAGTGTTCTCCACACCTGGGGAAACAGGTTCCACCAAGACCCGAGTCTCGGGGATCCTGTAGGGGTTGTTGGAGAGGGAAGAGGCCAGCCCGGTGTGCACCTGAGCACAGGCAGAGCAGGAGACGGGGGCAAAGGAAACAGACGAGGAACGGGGAACCTGCCGTCCCAGGAGACTGACCTGGCTCACGCTGTGAGATTGCTCCCAGAAATTCTTCTGTCTGAACCGTCACCTTCGAGTGGCCTGCTTTTCATGGAGCCTGTGTGGGCAGGAGGGAAGGGATCTGATTTTGAGGGTGAAATGACCACTCTGCGTGTGGTGAGGAGAAAGGGGGCCGCGCCAGGCTGAGACAGGACAGCGGGTGAACAGGCGACGCAGCGCCCGAGCAGTGGCTGGCCTCTGGCGGCAGTGGTCAGCCCCGGAGGCTGGGGCCGCGGTGTGGACCAGGACGCTCTCCTCAGACATGCCGGGTGCTGACCTTGAATACGGCAGTGGGTTTAGACACGCCACCAGGAAGCCACCACATCAGGAACCTGTCACGCCTTCCCCAACATCAGCCCTAGGTCTTCCCTTGACCCCAAACCTTGCCCTCTCAAGCCCATCCAACTTCCCTTGTCTCCTAAGGTCTTCCCAGCAGTGGCCTACTCCTCCTCACTGAGTCCCTCCTCTTCTCCCTCCTCTCCCTCCTTCCCTCCTCTGCTCCTCAGCACCCGTCCAGACACCTGCTGCCCTCGGGCCCACCCAGCACCACATCTGAAAGGGGTCAAAGCCCATTTCTCTCTGGCTGACTCACACCATTAGGTATACCTGCTCCCAGCCTGGCTTCGGAGGTCTGGCGAGCAGACGCGGGACTTCATTTCTTTATCCCTTCATCCCTCAGCTCCCAGGCAGTGCTGAACAAGCACAGGACTTGTGGAAGGAAGAGAAGCAGGGAGTGAGGGCGAACTCCGAGTGGCTCTGAGCCGTGGGGGCTCCAACGAGTCCGACTTTTTCCTACACAATGGGGTCCGCAGGGGGACCTCCTGGGAAAGCCGGGGGCTCCCCGACCACACGGGACAGTCTGCCACGGTCAGGGCTGAGCCTCAGGAGTGCGTCTCCCTGTGGAGCCTTCCCTGAACGGCTCCTCCTTCCCCTGCCACCCCCACCGCTCACTGACACGCGTCCCCATCCTTTCTCACCCTCCGTCAGCATCTTGGGTGAGTCTCGGCCTCCCTGGGGGCACAGCCTATGTGTCTCTTGCACTCCAGAGAAAAGAAAGGAAAGGAGCAATGGGTATGAGAAGGAAAAGGGAAACGAGGAGGAGGGGAGGTGGAGAAGGGAGGAGCCTGAACTGTGAGCCCAGACAGCCACGGGTTGGAATTCCAGCTGAGCCACTTACTGAAAGACGAGCCCTGAGCCTGAATCCCCACACCTGTCCAAGGCCGGCTGGAGGGCTTGGTGAAGCCATGGAGCTGACGGGCGCGGCCCGGAGCCGGCAGACTCACTCGGTACCTGCTTGTTGGTTTCACTTCATGGTCGTCATTTCTGTTATAAGAGGGAAGAGAGGCAGAGGGCGGATGTGGCCGGGACACTATCCCGCTGTCACAAGCGTGCCCTGTGGGCCTCTGGGGCTTCGGCGTTGCCAACAGCTGGGGCTGCACCCTGAGCAGCAGTGACCCGCGGCTGGCCTCCTAAAGAAGCATAATTAACATCCAGCCAGCGTCTCGTCTGGGAAGAGGGGCAGGGACACAAGCCCCAGGGCCACCGTGGGGCACTTCCTGAGCTGCACCAGTTGTATTTGAAGTATTCAGCAACTACCTGTGGTCGTGGCTACCGCGTTGGAATTCCCGTGATCTCAGAATGTTCTCGTGGGTGGGCTAGAGGTCATACAGGGTCTACAAGGAGACTGGGAGGCGGGGCAGAGAGAGCTGTGGTTTTCCTGTTTGTTCGTGTCCTCCTGCGTGCCGAGCTCGGTGGCAGCCCTGCCTGGCCCCGTCCGTCTTCACGAGAGCCGGGAGGTAGGTGTTCTCACAGATCCCTTTCCTCAGTTGAACTCAACGAGGTTAAGGCACTCACCACGATCACACAGCCCGTGACTGACGAGCCAAGGCTCCGCCGCACGTCTGTGTGGTTTCAGAGGCCGGGTGCTTCAATCCCACTCTCTCCTGTTGTCGGTGGATCGAATGGGATACAGACCCAAGGCCCGCTACAGACACAAGCAGACGTCTTACGTGCAGTGACAGCAAAGACAAGGAAGGGCTCAGGACGATGGCAGGCGTTGGCAGGCTGGTTGGGTCCCAGAAGAGAAGACCAAGGGTTGGGGGTCGTCCTCTCCGCCGGAACGGGAGACAGCCAGGCAGGCGGGCGCCCTCCGTGGGTCCCAGTGGCCAGAGAAGAGAAGAGATGTGTAGCGAAGAGAATTCAGGTGGTCGCAGGGCGGGTGTTTCTCGAGCACTGGGCGGTGGAGGAAACGCAGAGAGAGGACAGTGGCCCCCTAGAGGCGGCCAGAGGACAGAGGCTCCGCTCCCACACTCTTCTAAGGCTCAGTGGTGCCTTGCGGACAGGGCACGAGGGGCCCTGTTCCCTCTCCTGATGGTGGAAAAGGAGAGGAAAGGGGAGGGAAGGAAGTCAGAGACGATGGAGGGGTTGCTGTGTCCCCCGCCACGGCTTTGCCAGGCAGCGGCCAGTTCCTCGATGCCCACCACTTTGTGTCTCCCGGTTTCCACTCTGGTGCTTTGAGGTCCCTCCAGTTGAGCCTCAGAGACCAGGGAAGAGGCCGAAGCTTTTGGAGCCCGAACGCCGGAAATTCGGCCCCACCGCCCTGACCCAGAGCGCCTCTCCTGCTCTGCAGGCTCCAGCTCGGGGCTGGGTCCACACAGCGCACGCGCCACCACTTCCGCCTCCGGCGAACCGCCGCCCGTGGCTCCCGACCCCGCGGGCCGGCCCCGATCGTCTGGGCATGGGCGCGGCTCGCAGGGCGGCTGCTGGCCTCGGGGTCTGGTCCCGGGAGTGACTGTGGGTGGGTAGACGGGTATCTGGGAAGACACATTTTTGTCATTTCCTTTCCGATTTGGTGGCAGCCCTGCCTGGCCCGTCCGTCTTCACGAGCCGGGAGGTAGGTGTTCTCACAGATCCCTTTCCTCAGTTGAACTCAACGAGGTTAAGGCACTCACCACGATCACACAGCCCGTGACTGACGAGCCAAGGCTCCGCCGCACGTCTGTGTGGTTTCAGAGGCCGGGTGCTTCAATCCCACTCTCTCCTGTTGTCGGTGGATCGAATGGGATACAGACCCAAGGCCCGCTACAGACACAAGCAGACGTCTTACGTGCAGTGACAGCAAAGACAAGGAAGGGCTCAGGACGATGGCAGGCGTTGGCAGGCTGGTTGGGTCCCAGAAGAGAAGACCAAGGGTTGGGGGTCGTCCTCTCCGCCGGAACGGGAGACAGCCAGGCAGGCGGGCGCCCTCCGTGGGTCCCAGTGGCCAGAGAAGAGAAGAGATGTGTAGCGAAGAGAATTCAGGTGGTCGCAGGGCGGGTGTTTCTCGAGCACTGGGCGGTGGAGGAAACGCAGAGAGAGGACAGTGGCCCCCTAGAGGCGGCCAGAGGACAGAGGCTCCGCTCCCACACTCTTCTAAGGCTCAGTGGTGCCTTGCGGACAGGGCACGAGGGGCCCTGTTCCCTCTCCTGATGGTGGAAAAGGAGAGGAAAGGGGAGGGAAGGAAGTCAGAGACGATGGAGGGGTTGCTGTGTCCCCCGCCACGGCTTTGCCAGGCAGCGGCCAGTTCCTCGATGCCCACCACTTTGTGTCTCCCGGTTTCCACTCTGGTGCTTTGAGGTCCCTCCAGTTGAGCCTCAGAGACCAGGGAAGAGGCCGAAGCTTTTGGAGCCCGAACGCCGGAAATTCGGCCCCACCGCCCTGACCCAGAGCGCCTCTCCTGCTCTGCAGGCTCCAGCTCGGGGCTGGGTCCACACAGCGCACGCGCCACCACTTCCGCCTCCGGCGAACCGCCGCCCGTGGCTCCCGACCCCGCGGGGCCGGCCCCGATCGTCTGGGCATGGGCGCCGGCTCGCAGGGCGGCTGCTGGCCTCGGGGTCTGGTCCCCGGGAGTGACTGTGGGGTGTGGGTAGACGGGTATCTGGGAAGACACAATTACCTTTGTTCAGTCATTTCCTTTCCGATTTATTCAGAAAAAGAAGAAGGTGCCGTCGTGCCCGGGGCACTCTGCTCCATGTTATGTGGCAGCCTGGGTGGGAGGGGAGTTTGGGGGAGAGTGGACGCGCGTCTGTGTAGAGCTGCAGCCCGTTGGTGTCCGCCTGACCACGCTGTTCATCTGCTCCTGTACAAAAGAAAAAGAAGAAAAAAGTGCTATTAACCCCCCCACCCCACCCCCGCCGAATTTCCCACTGCAAGAGCTGGTCTAGAGGGCAGTTGGCCAGCGCCGTCAGATCACCGGTGAAGAAGCTGACCCTCAGAGAGGTCAAGTGCCCTGTCCAGATCGCCCAGCAGTGGGCGGCAGAGCCAGGGCCGGACCCCCGGCCGCCAGACGGAGGCTCTGGGGGAGAGTCCTCACCACGCCGGGCGAGGCCCTTTGCCTCGCGTCCGGCACTGGGAACCCAGGCACCAAGTGTAACTTGGGCAGAGCAGAAACAGGCTCCTGCACGGTCATTTTCAACCTCTGGAGCGTGGGGGTGAGGCTGGGGGTCTAGACGCAGGAGGGCCTTCTATCCTCTGCTGCCCCTGGACTTTCTGGAAGAGTGGCTTCACTGTCCCTGCCCCCTTGCCCCGCGGCTCCTCAGCCTGGCCGTCGGTTCTCGTTCCGCCTTCTCTCCGCGGTCACCGCCGGCTCCTCTCCTCCCCTCGAGCCCGGCCTCTAAGATGCTTCTGGTAAGCTCTTTGAGGTTCACTGGACCTTTCACCCTTGGAGCCGCAATAAGGCTTCGGATGCCCCTGTCGTTGTTAACTGGAACACAGATGGCTGGATTCTAATTGCTGATGTTTATCCACCGACATCTGCTCTCTGGCTCTGGGTGGGAGGGTATCCCAGGCGTGGCCAGCTCTCCGGCAACCGGGGTCTGCATCCTCCACGCGTCCGTGTGTCCCGTCGGCATGGGCGCCGGCTCGCAGGGCGGCTGCTGGCCTCGGGGTCTGGTCCCCGGGAGTGACTGTGGGGTGTGGGTAGACGGGTATCTGGGAAGACACAATTACCTTTGTTCAGTCATTTCCTTTCCGATTTATTCAGAAAAAGAAGAAGGTGCCGTCGTGCCCGGGGCACTCTGCTCCATGTTATGTGGCAGCCTGGGTGGGAGGGAGTTTGGGGAGAGTGGACGCGCGTCTGTGTAGAGCTGCAGCCCGTTGGTGTCCGCCTGACCACGCTGTTCATCTGCTCCTGTACAAAAGAAAAAGAAGAAAAAAGTGCTATTAACCCCCCCCCCGCCCCCCGAATTTCCCACTGCAAGAGCTGGTCTAGAGGGCAGTTGGCCAGCGCCGTCAGATCACCGGTGAAGAAGCTGACCCTCAGAGAGGTCAAGTGCCCTGTCCAGATCGCCCAGCAGTGGGCGGCAGAGCCAGGGCCGGACCCCCGGCCGCCAGACGGAGGCTCTGGGGGAGAGTCCTCACCACGCCGGGCGAGGCCCTTTGCCTCGCGTCCGGCACTGGGAACCCAGGCACCAAGTGTAACTTGGGCAGAGCAGAAACAGGCTCCTGCACGGTCATTTTCAACCTCTGGAGCGTGGGGGTGAGGCTGGGGGTCTAGACGCAGGAGGGCCTTCTATCCTCTGCTGCCCCTGGACTTTCTGGAAGAGTGGCTTCACTGTCCCTGCCCCCTTGCCCCGCGGCTCCTCAGCCTGGCCGTCGGTTCTCGTTCCGCCTTCTCTCCGCGGTCACCGCCGGCTCCTCTCCTCCCCTCGAGCCCGGCCTCTAAGATGCTTCTGGTAAGCTCTTTGAGGTTCACTGGACCTTTCACCCTTGGAGCCGCAATAAGGCTTCGGATGCCCCTGTCGTTGTTAACTGGAACACAGATGGCTGGATTCTAATTGCTGATGTTTATCCACCGACATCTGCTCTCTGGCTCTGGGTGGGAGGGTATCCCAGGCGTGGCCAGCTCTCCGGCAACCGGGGTCTGCATCCTCCACGCGTCCGTGTGTCCCGTCGGCATCGCTGTCCTCTCTGTGTACAAGCATGTGAGTGTGTGCGCTCTCCGCAGCCTTCTGATGTCTCTGTGTGTATTTAACCTTGTACTGACGTTCGCAATGTAATAAAAACAGAACCAAAAGAACACAACGCCTTCTGGCGATTTTTAAACCTTAGGGAGATGCTCATTTCTCTGGGGTGGATGCGCGAGCTATTACCGAAAGGCGGATGAAACTTCCCGTCGACCTTGGCAGGCTCTCTGAACCCTCTCAGCCCTCTGCCGGAGGTCGGCAGGTGAGATGGGGTCACGTGAGAAGCACGTCTCGAGGGGCAGAGCGGACGGGAGGCGGCAGCTGCGAGCAGACTGAGTCTCCTGGTCGCCGGGGAAGCTCCCTGGCCCCCAGTCTTGGGTGAAATTTCTAAACCTCTCTGCAAAATCTGACTTTGAGAAACGCCCTTGCGCATGCCGTGAGGCGGCTGTCCCTCCCTCTTCCCCTGCCCTGTCCACCCCGAGCAGAGAAGCCCAGAGAACTCGATCCACTTGAGAGACTTTTCCCAGGGTTTGGATGTGGCCTGTTGTAGAGAACTGAAGCCAGCACCCCTGGCCTTGGCCCGCCGGGGTTAGCTGGCCGCTCTGGACATTCCTGTGGGCACCCTGCCAAGCCAGGCTCCTCGGCCACGGCCCGCAGGCGGTGTTCCCGGGAGCCGTGCGCGAGATGGTGGCGCAGCATCCGTCTCCACGTCCTCCTGGGCTGTGTGATCCTGCGGTTTCCTTCTCATCCGTCCACTAAATGCTGATTGAGTTCCCTGTGATACGCAGGCGCTCTTGGAGCACTGTCCTGCCCCCTTGCCCCGCGGCTCCTCAGCCTGGCCGTCGGTTCTCGTTCCGCCTTCTCTCTGCGGTCACCGCTGGCTCCTCTCCTCCCCTCGAGCCTGGCCTCTAAGATGCTTCTGGTAAGCTCTTTGAGGTTCACTGGACCTTTCACCCTTGGAGCCGCAATAAGGCTTCGGATGCCCCTGTCGTTGTTAACTGGAACACAGATGGCTGGATTCTAATTGGTGATGTTTATCCACCGACATCTGCTCTCTGGCTCTGGGTGGGAGGGTATCCCAGGCGTGGCCAGCTCTCCGGCAGCCAGGGTCTGCATCCTCCACGCGTCCGTGTGTCCCGTCGGCATCGCTGTCCTCTCTGTGTACAAGCATGTGAGTGTGTGCGCGCTCCGCAGCCTTCTGATGTCTCTGTGTGTATTTAACCTTTTACTGACGTTCGCCATGTAATAAAAACAGAACCAAAAGAACACAACGCCTTCTGGCGATTTTTAAACCTTAGGGAGATGCTCATTTCTCTGGGGTGGATGCGCGAGCTATTACCGAAAGGCAGCAGGGCGGATGAAACTTCCCGTCGACCTTGGCAGGCTCTCTGAACCCTCTCGGACCTCTGCCGGAGGTCGGCAGGTGAGACGGGGTCACGTGAGAAGCACGTCTCGAGGGGCAGAGCGGACGGGAGGCGGCAGCTGCGAGCAGACTGAGTCTCCTGGTCGCCGGGGAAGCTCCCTGGCCCCCAGTCTTGGGTGAAATTTCTAAACCTCTCTGCAAAATCTGACTTTGAGAAACGCCCTTGCGCATGCCGTGAGGCGGCTGTCCCTCCCTCTTCCCCTGCCCTGTCCACCCCGAGCAGAGAAGCCCAGAGAACTCGATCCACTTGAGAGACTTTTCCCAGGGTTTGGATGTGGCCTGTTGTAGAGAACTGAAGCCAGCACCCCTGGCCTTGGCCCGCCGGGATTAGCTGGCCGCTCTGGACATTCCTGTGGGCACCCTGCCAAGCCAGGCTCCTCGGCCACGGCCCGCAGGCGGTGCTCCCGGGAGCCGTGCGCGAGATGGTGGCGCAGCATCCGTCTCCACGTCCTCCTGGGCTGTGTGATCCTGCGGTTTCCTTCTCATCCGTCCACTAAATGCTGATTGAGTTCCCTGTGATACGCAGGCGCTCTTGGAGCGACCAGTAATGCCAGCACAAGCAGGGCAAACATGGTCTCTTCCCATCGAAGCTTGTCCTTCAGAGAAGAGACCATCCATGACCAAGCATGTAAATCAGACAGACGCGAGCTATGATAAGGCGACCGGACACAGAATGGGGGTGAGCTCCAGGTCACAGGGGGTCAGGGAAACCCTCCGAGGAAGAGACGTGTGTTTGGAATGATGGGGAAAGAGTCAGCCTTGACCGTCCCAGGCAAAGGTCGACCGTGGACAGACGCTGGGAGGTGGGAATGAGCGTGCTATGCTTGAGGAACAAAACCGGAGCTTGCTGGGCTAGAGGCTCGGATGAGAGAGGAAGGAAGGAGCCCCAGAGAGAGTCCAGGGGTCATCCAGAGCCCAAGGAGAAGCTACAGGGGGATGTTTGCCCTCCCCCAAAGCAGGCTGTATTTGACGCTTGGAGCTGACAGTCTGTTTGAAAAACTGGTTCTGAGGTGTGAAGGGAGGAGCACAGTCTAGGTTGACCCCAAGATTTTGGTCTAGGCAACCAGGTGAAAACTGGGGCTGAAGAACAAATCCATCCTCTTCCCTCCCTGCCTCAGAGACTCCAGACTCCACGTGCCCACTCCATCCTGCCCGGTGCCCCTCCTGCCCTCTCCCCACCTGCCGTGCACCCGAGTGGGCGGGAAGGGGGCCGCGGGCGCGGGCGGCGGGGAGAGGCCTGGGCCTTTCCCACAGGCCCTCTCAGGGACGCCTCTCTACAGTCTGACGGGTGCCTTGCCCCTCTGGAGGGAATTTCCTTTCCAGGTGATCATATTTATTAAGTTTCAACAAAGCACTCATTTTTCGGAGTATTACTTTAAAAACGTCTAAATCAGTCACTCTCATTTATAGGAATAATGTGCTTTGGGGACAAGATTTTATACCTGAATGGGATAATAATGCCATGTTAAAACCCTCTCAGGAAGGTTTGCTGGTGTAAAGCAGTGATTGACTCGCAGAGCAGGGGTGGGCGGCGAGGATGCTGCTGCCACGCCCACACAACCCCAGTCTCAGGGCCTCTTCTATTTTTGACCAGCAAACCGATGATTTTTTTGTTGGTTTGCCTCTAAGTCATCTTTTATTTTTCAGCCATCTTCACTCTTTGGCCTGTGTGGGCCTCCCATCGCAGTGGCCTCTCTCACTGCAGAGTGCTGGCTTATCATTGGACACACTGGCCCAGCCGCTCCGTGGCACGTGGGATCTTCCCGGGCCAGGGATCGAACCGGCACCCCTTGCACTGCCAGGCAGACTCTTTACCCACTGGACCACCAGGGAAGCCCCCAATGATTTGCTTTTAAACAGCTGTTTTTTAGTTCATTATTATTGGAATAGAGTTGATTTACCATGTGGTATTTATTTCTGCTGTATCAGATATACATATACATGTATCCACTCTTTTTTAGAAAACCCAGTTGTTACCTGGAGGTTTTTATAGACCCTAGGCGTGGAAAGGAGACATTTCTCAGACTCTGTCAGCAGAGCCCCCTTCTCAGCCTTCACCCCCAACCCGTTAGCAGTCCTGGGGTGTATATGGGTCTTAGGCGTGGACAGGAGGAAGTGGGTCCGGAAGATCTCCTGGAGAAAGAAATGACAACCCACTCCAGGATTCTTGCCTAGGGAATCCTATGGACAGAGGAGCCTGGCAGGCTATCGTCCATGTGTGTTACGTGTGTGAAGTCATTTCAGTCATGTCTGAGGCTTTGCGACCCTATGGATGGTAGCCCACCTGGCTCCTCTGTCTGGTAGTCCATAAGATCACACATAGCTGGACACAATTGAAGCGACTTAGATGCCCAGGACCACCCAAGACCAATTAAATCCCTATTAGGTAGGGAAGAGGCAGCTGGGATCAGACTATCTGCAAAGTCCCGCAAGCGATTCTGAGGCACGAGGGAGATATCCTTGAAGGTGATCATTTCAGATCCTCTCTCCTCTAAGCCTCCTGCCCTCCCTTCTGCTTTCAACTCCCAGCTGATACACTCGCTTCTTCCTTCATGGGAAAACTGAAGCCATTTGCAGGAGATGTCCTCACGCTGCATGGCCTAAACCACTGAAGCACCTACCTGTGAAACCAAGTCTTCTCCCCTCTCGACAGACGGAGGGCTGCCGTTAGAGTCTGGCCCCCTATCCGCTCAGCATCTGCCTCTCCCTCCCGACAGAGTCACTGTCAAAGGGGCACGGCACGCGCTGGTTGAACACCACCGCAATCAACACCAAGCCTTCTCCTCGACTCTGCTGCCCTCCAGCTCTCACCCTCTCGTCCCTCCATCCAGGGAGCCGTGTGGGTGTGCCCGTGTTCCCAGAGCGTCCTTCCCAGTAGCCGAGGGGTGGATACAACTCAGGGGTCCATCGATGGAAGCACGGATAAAGAAAACGTACGATTTTGACAGCTGCTAATTTGACATGGGCCACGACATGGATGGACCTTTGAGGGCGATCCGTCAGAGAAAATGAGCCAGTCACAAAGGCCAAATACTGGCTGACTTCTACTCAGATGCACAGAATCGGAAAGTAGAAAGATGACTGCCCGGGGCGGGTGGCAGAAGGAAGGGAGAAGTCGGGCTTAATTGGTTCAGAATTTCAGTTTGGGAGGATGAAAGGGAAGCTCTGTGGATGGATGGTGGTGATGGTCGCCCACGCGGAGGACGCCCGTGAGGCCCCTGAACTGTGTTCCTAAACGTGGGGAAGACGGCAACACTTACATCATGCACATTTACCATGATTCATACTAATCACAGCTGTGTACACCTGTTGTCCTCATGCTAACCTGGCATGTGTTCCTCAACCCAAAACCCCTCTGGATTCTGCTTCCCCCACTCCACCGATCCTGCAGGCCAAGGTCACCTTGACATGCATGTTCACAAAGCCGGTAAACATTGAAGCGACTTAGATGCCCAGGACCACCCAAGACCAATTAAATCCCTATTAGGTAGGGAAGAGGCAGCTGGGATCAGACTATCTGCAAAGTCCCGCAAGCGATTCTGAGGCACGAGGGAGATATCCTTGAAGGTGATCATTTCAGATCCTCTCTCCTCTAAGCCTCCTGCCCTCCCTTCTGCTTTCAACTCCCAGCTGATACACTCGCTTCTTCCTTCATGGAGAAAACTGAAGCCATTTGCAGGAGATGTCCTCACGCTGCATGGCCTAAACCACTGAAGCACCTACCTGTGAAACCAAGTCTTCTCCCCTCTCGACAGACGGAGGGCTGCCGTTAGAGTCTGGCCCCCTATCCGCTCAGCATCTGCCTCTCCCTCCCGACAGAGTCACTGTCAAAGGGGCACGGCACGCGCTGGTTGAACACCACCGCAATCAACACCAAGCCTTCTCCTCGACTCTGCTGCCCTCCAGCTCTCACCCTCTCGTCCCTCCATCCAGGGAGCCGTGTGGGTGTGCCCGTGTTCCCAGAGCGTCCTTCCCAGTAGCCGAGGGGTGGATACAACTCAGGGGTCCATCGATGGAAGCACGGATAAAGAAAACGTACGATTTTGACAGCTGCTAATTTGACATGGGCCACGACATGGATGGACCTTTGAGGGCGATCCGTCAGAGAAAATGAGCCAGTCACAAAGGCCAAATACTGGCTGACTTCTACTCAGATGCACAGAATCGGAAAGTAGAAAGATGACTGCCCGGGGCGGGTGGCAGAAGGAAGGGAGAAGTCGGGCTTAATTGGTTCAGAATTTCAGTTTGGGAGGATGAAAGGGAAGCTCTGTGGATGGATGGTGGTGATGGTCGCCCACGCGGAGGACGCCCGTGAGGCCCCTGAACTGTGTTCCTAAACGTGGGGAAGACGGCAACACTTACATCATGCACATTTACCATGATTCATACTAATCACAGCTGTGTACACCTGTTGTCCTCATGCTAACCTGGCCTGTGTTCCTCAACCCAAAACCCCTCTGGATTCTGCTTCCCCCACTCCACCGATCCTGCAGGCCAAGGTCACCTTGACATGCATGTTCACAAAGCCGGTAAACACCTTCCCGTCCTCCCTTCGCTGGACCTCGCTGAAGCACCCCTTCCTGATGCTCCCTCTCCTGGTTTCCATGGCATCACATGCTCTCATTTCCTCCTCCTGACTACCCCCACCTAAGCCCCAAGCTCAGGCCATAGAATTAAGGGCTTCCTCTGTTCCCTCCTGGATCTTCTCTCTCCAATCTGTTCTTTCTCCTGGGGAACTCATCTCCTCTCATCATTTTATATATGGTTGATGACTCTCACAGTCAACATCTCCAGCCTCAGCTTTTTCTCTGAATTCCAGACTCCTAAACCCCACGCTATTTCGGTGTGTACTGACTACATTCACAGGAGAAATCTTGATGCTACCCCATGCCCCCAGATGCTGCCTCCAGCATTCTCCTCCGTCTCAGCAAAGGTTGGGCTCTCCACACCTGAGCAGCATCCCTCATTTGTCTTCTTCACTCACCCCCGTCTCTAATCCTTCAACAAATCCTGACGGGTCTCCCTTCAGCACATGTCTGGGGTCTGCCCGCTTCTCAGTGTGTTCATCACCTCTTCAGTGCCTTCCCTTCTCTGCTAGAGGATGGCAGGAGCGTCATTTTTAAATTAATAATTACCGGCGTATCATTGCTTTACAATGTGGTGTTAGTTTCTGCTGTACAGCAACGTGAATCGGTTCTGCGTATCCACGTATCCCCTCTGTTTTGGATTTCCTTCCCGTTGAGGTCACCGCAGGGTGCCGAGTAGAGTCCCTGTGCTGTCCGGCAGGTTCTCACTGAGCGCCTGTTTCGTACATCGTGTGGACAGTGTGTATATATGTTGATGCCAGCCTCCCAACTCACCCCGTGCCCCTCACTTCCCCTTGGTTTTCCTCTGTTCAATATCTCCCTGGTGTCTCCATTTCTGCTCTGCACGTAAGACCATCTGTACCATTTTCCTAGCTGTGCCTTCTTGCCCGACGCAGGATCCTGACGGGTTCTCCTCCAGGCTTCTCTCGAGCCTCTCTGCTCTTTGCCCTCAGCCACGCCGGTCACTTCGGCTCCCCCGCCGGCCCATGCGACGCTAACCGAGTCTCCCCCTCCTACCCAGTGCCTCTGCACACAGAGTACACCTGCACACACTCTTCCTTCCCTTACACTCCCCCTCTTCACTCCCGTCCACGCTCGTGGCGGGTCCCCCTCAGCCTTGACACCTCTGCCGACATGCCGCTTCTGCAGAGAGGTGCGCCTCCTGGCCCCCTGCCCTCAGCGGGCCTCCCCTTCCGTCACCACCCGTCTCTGGGATCCAGTTGTCAGCGGCTTGGACTTTATCCCTCTTAACCATCTGCCTGTCTGCTCACACTGTTACCTAGCTCTGCTAGTAAAGCCTGGGCTCCACGAGGACAGGTGCTGTGCCCGTGGGACTCACCGCTGTGTTTCCAGAGAACCCCATGGCCGTGCCCTTCTGGGACGTGCGTGGTCCGAGCGTACTCCTTGTTTGATGGTGGAGGGTCGTCATGGAACATGAGGTCTTAGATTTAAAATGTGGGTCCAGGCTGAGGTTGACTTTTCTGGTCATAGCTCAGAAATTTATAATCCTGAATCTTCCCTAGTTATTTATCGAGTTTTCTTGATATGGACCATTTTTTAAAGTGTCGTTATTGAATTTGTTCTGCTTCTGTTTTATGTTTTGGTTTTTTGGCCACAAGGCATGTGGGATCTTAGCTCCCTGACCGGGGATTGAACCTGCACCCCGTGCACTGGAAGGCAGAGTCTTAACCACTGGACCACCAAGGAAGGCCCCCTTGTCATTTACGAACAAACAAAAATTTAATGCTTTATTAAGACAGCTGATCTCAGACCATATGAACTACTGGATTCTATTACTCTCGAAAGCGAGGTTTTGAAGATATTAACTCGATATCTGCCTTGTACTTAGCACGATTTTAAAAATCACAGTTGATTTATAATGTGTGAATTCGAGGTATATATCAAAGTAGTTTGGTTATTTAGATATGTCCAAAGCTTTCTGGATTCCTTCCCTTACGTGTGTGTGTTCTCAGTCGCTTCAGTCCTGTCCTACTCTCTGCTCCCCATGGACTGTAGCCCGCCAGGCTTCTCTGTGCGTGGAATTTCCCAGGCCAGAGCACTGGAGGGGGTGGCCGTGCCCGCCTCCAGGGGATCTTCCCCACCCGGGGATCCAGCCCTCCTCTCCTGTGTCTCCTGCACTGCAGGTGGGTTCTTTACCCACTGAGCCGCCTGGAAGGCCCGCTTTCCCTTTCAGGTTATTAGAAAATGCTGACGACAGTTCCCAGTGCCGTACAGTAGGTCCTTGTTGGTAAAGCAGGATTTTTTATAAAAATAAGAATTTATTTGATATCCACTTCAGAAAACCCTAATATCAACTTAGCCTCATTCTTAGCTTCAGGCAGAACCCTCTTAGGACGGAAGGCTTCAGATCAGCCCAACTTCAACAATATTTGCAGCCCATCTGAGGCTTTCTGGCTATGAAACTTCAGAGGTTATTTCATGTAATGGCTGGCTCTCAAAAAGTAGTTATGAAGACACAGCTAGACCTTAGCTCTTCTCCCCGGCTTATTTTTTTCTCCCTCTGAAGAGGCAGAAGAGGAAGAGAGAAGAGGGGAAATCGACTTAGGAAGAGATGTGCTTTGTACACTGAGTGTTTGATATAAATCCTCCGTCGTCACCGAGCTCCATCTCATTAATGGACGGCACGGTTCTCAGGTCCGGACTGTGCTTTTGTTCCCGACTCCAGTGGAGTCTTTCTGACAGGGACTTCTACTCAGTCGCAGGCAATCACAGTGTACACGAGGGCTTTAGGAGACTTCACCTGCCTTCTCACAGTGCCCGACATGCCTTGAGATCACAAGTTGCCTGGGTTTCCGGTCTCCAGAACCGTCTTCGAAAACAACGGGTACCCTTGGCTTGAAGAGACTTTTCCAATGAATCTTTTCAACAATCTCCTGACGGATGTTGACACTGGTTTCGTCTCGGACGTTGGCTCTCAGCACTCCCTGCGCCTCTAAGGAAACAAGACAAGACGGCCCTGCCCGTGAGTTTCCTGAGAGCCACCAAGCAAGCGTGTGAGTGAACCGTCACGGGCAGGGTGTATGGACACGGCCTTGAGTGAAGCGGAGACGTCAGAGAGATTGAAAAAGAAGAGGGAAGAGAAGAGAGAAAGGCATCCTGTTTGCTCAGGTCAGCTCTGCTGCCGCTGCTCTCCCGTCTTCATTGCTGGCAGTTCATTCCTGCCGTTGTCTGTGGGAGGATTTGAGTCTGCAGAGGAATCTGACAAATTTGCTCCTGCACTGCAGGTGGGTTCTTTACCCACTGAGCCGCCTGGAAGGCCCGCTTTCCCTTTCAGGTTATTAGAAAATGCTGACGACAGTTCCCAGTGCCGTACAGTAGGTCCTTGTTGGTAAAGCAGGATTTTTTATAAAAATAAGAATTTATTTGATATCCACTTCAGAAAACCCTAATATCAACTTAGCCTCATTCTTAGCTTCAGGCAGAACCCTCTTAGGACGGAAGGCTTCAGATCAGCCCAACTTCAACAATATTTGCAGCCCATCTGAGGCTTTCTGGCTATGAAACTTCAGAGGTTATTTCATGTAATGGCTGGCTCTCAAAAAGTAGTTATGAAGACACAGCTAGACCTTAGCTCTTCTCCCCGGCTTATTTTTTTCTCCCTCTGAAGAGGCAGAAGAGGAAGAGAGAAGAGGGGAAATCGACTTAGGAAGAGATGTGCTTTGTACACTGAGTGTTTGATATAAATCCTCCGTCGTCACCGAGCTCCATCTCATTAATGGACGGCACGGTTCTCAGGTCCGGACTGTGCTTTTGTTCCCGACTCCAGTGGAGTCTTTCTGACAGGGACTTCTACTCAGTCGCAGGCAATCACAGTGTACACGAGGGCTTTAGGAGACTTCACCTGCCTTCTCACAGTGCCCGACATGCCTTGAGATCACAAGTTGCCTGGGTTTCCGGTCTCCAGAACCGTCTTCGAAAACAACGGGTACCCTTGGCTTGAAGAGACTTTTCCAATGAATCTTTTCAACAATCTCCTGACGGATGTTGACACTGGTTTCGTCTCGGACGTTGGCTCTCAGCACTCCCTGCGCCTCTAAGGAAACAAGACAAGACGGCCCTGCCCGTGAGTTTCCTGAGAGCCACCAAGCAAGCGTGTGAGTGAACCGTCACGGGCAGGGTGTACGGACACGGCCTTGAGTGAAGCGGAGACGTCAGAGAGACTGAAAAAGAAGAGGGAAGAGAAGAGAGAAAGGCATCCTGTTTGCTAAGGTCAGCTCTGCTGCCGCTGCTCTCCCGTCTTCATTGCTGGCAGTTCATTCCTGCCGTTGTCTGTGGGAGGATTTGAGTCTGCAGAGGGAATCTGACAAAACATCAAAAAAGCACAGCTGACTAGAAATGCTGAAAGATCCCGGCCGAGGCAGCCAGCTGTCCCTCTTGTGGGCCAGGGAGGCAGACAGACCTGAGGGAGGGCTGACAGGGTGTGCTCGGTGCTTGAGCAGCACGAAGGTGTGACCTGAGGTCTGACCCCCAGCAAAGAGTCGGGCTGAGGCTCGTTACAGGAACGAGGATGCTCTGAGGCCCCGTCTGCGCCTGCTTTCCCACAATGCGTTGACAGACACTTAAAATGTGCTTCCATGGGTCTTCTGTATTCTCTTTACAGTTAGCCCCTGGCTGGAGAGCTGGAGAGAGCCACAGTCTTGAAGCCTCCGAAAGGAAGAAGAATGCTTTTCTGTCTAAACAGTAGAGTGAGGTCACACTTGGGCCATCTGGTCACAGGGCCCCCAAAACTTCTGAGCAAGAAACTAGAACCTACCTCTTAGCAACTGAAATTAATAGAATCATATGATAGCAACTTGGAGAAGAAAAATCACTCTTTGAGAAAGACAAGTTGGTGGGCTCTTTTTCCCCCTGACGGTTAATGGTCCGGCTCTTTGTGACCCCATGGACTGTAGCCCACCAAGCTCCTCTGCCCATGGAATTCTCCAAGAAATACTGGAGTAGATTTCCATTTCCTCCTCCAGGGGATCGTCCCAACCCAGGGGTCGAACCCAGGTCTCCCACATTGCTGGGCAGATTCTTTACCATCTTAGCCACCAGGGAAAATCCCAAAGTTTAATATAGTCCATAATTATAAAGAAAGTGCTCTGGAGGGCTTCCCCTGGTGGTCCAGTGGGTGAGGACACCGCCTTGCAGTGCAAGGGGCGCCGGTTCGAGCCCTGGCCTGGAGGGATCCAGCTGCCCGTGAGTTTCCTGAGAGCCACCAAGCAAGCGTGTGAGTGAACCGTCACGGGCAGGGTGTATGGACACGGCCTTGAGTGAAGCGGAGACGTCAGAGAGATTGAAAAAGAAGAGGGAAGAGAAGAGAGAAAGGCATCCTGTTTGCTCAGGTCAGCTCTGCTGCCGCTGCTCTCCCGTCTTCATTGCTGGCAGTTCATTCCTGCCGTTGTCTGTGGGAGGATTTGAGTCTGCAGAGGGAATCTGACAAAACATCAAAAAAGCACAGCTGACTAGAAATGCTGAAAGATCCCGGCTGAGGCAGCCAGCTGTCCCTCTTGTGGGCCAGGGAGGCAGACAGACCCGAGGGAGGGCTGACAGGGTGTGCTCGGTGCTTGAGCAGCACGAAGGTGTGACCTGAGGTCTGACCCCCAGCAACGAGTCGGGCTGAGGCTCGTTACAGGAACGAGGATGCTCTGAGGCCCCGTCTGCGCCTGCTTGCCCACGATGCGTTGACAGACACTTAAAATGTGCTTCCATGGGTCTTCTTATTCTCTTTACAGTTAGCCCCTGGCTGGAGAGCTGGAGAGAGCCACAGTCTTGAAGCCTCCGAAAGGAAGAAGAATGCTTTTCTGTCTAAACAGTAGAGTGAGGTCACACTTGGGCCATCTGGTCACAGGGCCCCCAAAACTTCTGAGCAAGAAACTAGAACCTACCTCTTAGCAACTGAAATTAATAGAATCATATGATAGCAACTTGGAGAAGAAAAATCACTCTTTGAGAAAGACAAGTTGGTGGGCTCTTTTTTCCCTCTGACGGTTAATGGTCCGGCTCTTTGTGACCCCATGGACTGTAGCCCACCAAGCTCCTCTGCCCATGGAATTCTCCAAGAAATACTGGAGTAGATTTCCATTTCCTCCTCCAGGGGATCGTCCCAACCCAGGGGTCGAACCCAGGTCTCCCACATTGCTGGGCAGATTCTTTACCATCTTAGCCATCAGGGGAAATCCCAAAGTTTAATATAGTCCATAATTATAAAGAAAGTGCTCTGGAGGGCTTCCCCTGGTGGTCCAGTGGGTGAGGACACCGCCTTGCAGTGCAAGGGGCGCCGGTTCGAGCCCTGGCCTGGGAAGATCCCACGTGCCGCGGAGCAGCTGGACCGATGTGTCCAATCACCGAGCCGGAGCTCTGGCGCGCATGCGCTCAGAGCCGGCGCTCTGCGACGACAGACGCCACCGCGACGGGAGGCCCACAGGAGCCAAAGAACAAAGACGGATGAAAATAGAGAAATGAAAGACCAATAGAAGTGGCCCGCCCGCTCCCCTCCCTCCCCAACCCGACCCCCGCCCAAAATAAATAAATAAATAAATGTTTAAAAAAAAAAAAAAGTGTTCTGGAGGAGGCTGGCTGAAGGCATGGATTACAGATAAGATCTAGGTATTTCTTTTAGAAATAAGACAGTCCTCTGGGTAGTGGGCTTGTAGGTGGTTTTATTTGAGTGTAGTTGTTTTTCTTTAATTTCTGACATTTTGCAACAATATCAGTTACTGCTGGAATCGGAATTTTTTTGTACATCTTCTTTTTCAAAGAAGAGAGGGTTGGAAGTGGTTTGGCTCTCTAGCTTTTTGATTACGATGCTGGAAAAAAAAAAAACCAACAAACTCCTACATGTTCCAAGACGCTGGAACAGGAATGGAAGGTTCCCTCGTGTGTAACTGGAGCAGTGGGGTTTGGTTGCTGCTGTCTTATTTGACTTTTGTTGTTTATCTCTCATCTTGCCTCAGAAGAATTAAAGGAGACTTTCCAAGGCAAAGGAGGCCTTTCACAGGGGAGAGAGTAACACACAGGCAAGAGACAAAGCATAGCAGGAATCGAGCTTAACTGAACTTCCACACTTGACATGGCCGTCCTCTACTAAGAGCCCGCCAGAGACATGGAGTCTTCTCGGGTATGCAGTCCACAGCGTCCAGAAGAAGGAAACAACTCCCTCGGCTAAAGATGTCTGCCTCTCGGTGTGCAGGGCTGCCTCCTTTGTCCCAGTGGATTTCTTAAAGGGGGTGCGGCGATGGGCTTCCCTGGTGGTCCAGTGGGTAAGGACACTGCCTCGCAGGGCAAGGGGCGCCAGTTCGATCCCTGGCCTGGGAAGATCCCACGTGCCGCGGAGCAGCTGGACTGATGTGTCCAATCACCGAGCCGGAGCTCTGGAGTGCATGCGTCCAGAGCCGGTGCTCTGCAGCAAGAGAGGCCACTGTGATGGGTGGCCCACACAGGCCAAAAAACAAAGATGGATGAAAATAAATAAATGAAAGACCAAAAAAGAAGTGGCCAAAAAAGAAAAAAATTAACAACAACAACAAAAAAGATATACCCAGACTACCCCATGGACACCACTGTCTCCCATCTGTTCCTTGTGGATCCACGTGGCTGACCAGAGCGTTACACTTGTACCCGCCCCACAGAGAACAGAGACAAAACCATTTCGGTTTTAGACATCTTTGGCCACATGCCCACCCTGGGTAAATAAAATTCCCAACACAGACTTTCTAGTTTGAACTCTGCCACATCCTGACACCTTCAGGGATAAACAACATGCAAAACGAATAAGGTAACTCGTACGAGATTTTGTGCAACCCGGAGAAAAGCTAGGGGCTACCAAAATAGTAACTTCAGCTGTCTGGAAGGTGACCTATGTCAGGGACGGAGAAACATTTTTTTTTTGTTTAATGACCAGAGAGTAAATATTTCAGACTTTGTGGGAAAGACAGCGTCTTTCTTAGCTACTCCAGTCTACGGTCCTAGATAAAGAGTCATAGATGTTCTGTAAACAAATGGTGCAGCTAGCCTCCAGGAGAACCTTGTTTCCTTCGCAAATAAGTCATCAGTACCGTTTTTCTAGACTGTACATATGTGTGTTACTATCTTTGTTTGTCTCTCTCGGACTTCCTTGACTCCGTATGACCATCTCTGGGTCCTTCCACATCTCTGTGAATGGGACAGCCTCGTTCCTTTTTTATGGCCGTCCTCTACTAAGAGCCCGCCAGAGACATGGAGTCTTCTCAGGTATGCAGTCCACAGCGTCCAGAAGAAGGAAACAACTCCCTCGGCTAAAGATGTCTGCCTTTCGGTGTGCAGGGCTGCCTCCTTTGTCCCAGTGGATTTCTTAAAGGGGGTGCGGCGATGGGCTTCCCTGGTGGTCCAGTGGGTAAGGACACTGCCTCGCAGTGCAAGGGGCCAGTTCGATCCCTGGCCTGGGAAGATCCCACGTGCCGCGGAGCAGCTGGACTGATGTGTCCAATCACCGAGCCGGAGCTCTGGAGTGCATGCGTCCAGAGCCGGTGCTCTGCAGCAAGAGAGGCCACTGTGATGGGTGGCCCACACAGGCCAAAAAACAAAGATGGATGAAAATAAATAAATGAAAGACCAAAAAAGAAGTGGCCAAAAAAGAAAAAAATTAACAACAACAACAAAAAAGATATACCCAGACTACCCCATGGACACCACTGTCTCCCATCTGCTCCTTGTGGATCCACGTGGCTGACCAGAGCGTTACACTTGTACCCGCCCCACAGAGAACAGAGACAAAACCATTTCCGTTTTAGACATCTTTGGCCACATGCCCACCCTGGGTAAATAAAATTCCCAACACAGACTTTCTAGTTTGAACTCTGCCACATCCTGACACCTTCAGGGATAAACAACATGCAAAACGAATAAGGTAACTCGTACGAGATTTTGTGCAACCCGGAGAAAAGCTAGGGGCTACCAAAATAGTAACTTCAGCTGTCTGGAAGGTGACCTATGTCAGGGACGGAGAAACATTTTTTTTTTGTTTAATGACCAGAGAGTAAATATTTCAGACTTTGTGGGAAAGACAGCGTCTTTCTTAGCTACTCCAGTCTACGGTCCTAGATAAAGAGTCATAGATGTTCTGTAAACAAATGGTGCAGCTAGCCTCCAGGAGAACCTTGTTTCCTTCGCAAATAAGTCATCAGTACCGTTTTTCTAGACTGTACATATGTGTGTTACTATCTTTGTTTGTCTCTCTCGGACTTCCTTGACTCCGTATGACCATCTCTGGGTCCTTCCACATCTCTGTGAATGGGACAGCCTCGTTCCTTTTTTATGGCCGAGTAATACTCCACTGCTTATGGGAGACCCAGACAGAACAAAGGCATGGGTGCCAAGCGGGGAAGGAGCGGGCCGGGATGGACTGGAAGACTGGGAATATATACACTATTAATACGATGTCTAGGGCTTCCCTGGTGCTCCAGTGGGTAGAGACTCCGCCTTGCAGAGCAAGTGACACCGGTTCGATCCCTGGCCCCATGCGGCCGGGCCGGTGTGTCCAATTGCGAGCCAGCACTCTGGAGCTCATGCGCCCAGGGCCGGTGCTCTGCAGTGAGGGAGGCCACAGCAGTGGGAGGCCCACACAGGCCAAGGAATAAAGATGGATGAAAATAAATAAATAAAAAAACAATGAGGCCAAAATTAAAAAAAAAAACAAAAACACTGTGTCAACAACAGATAACGAACGAGAGCCGGCTGTGTTACACAAAGAGCTCCGCTCAGTGCTCCGAGGTGGCCAGAAAGGGAAGGAAGCCCAGGGAAGAGGGGGTGCATGTGCACACGTGGCTGCCTCACGCTGCTGCACGACAGACACTGACACAGCACTGTAAAGCAACTCCACTAAACAAACAAAGCAAAGCTTTGTTCCCACACTGATGGGAATTTGGTCCACAAACCACCGTCTGCCCCCGTCGGAGCACTGCTCTTCCTCCTGGCAGTCATCGCCCAGAAAGACCAGCTTTCTCATCGCGTTATTCCGGATGTAATAATCCAGTGAAATAAGCAATATAAAAGTTCATTCCATACAAAAAGGTGGACCATCTTCATCTCAAATACGTGTGAAACTGTTTGTGGGCTGCGGTAGACGCAGACAGACAACCAACAAGACGAAATCCAAACCAGTTTCCTCAGCTGGAGAACCTCACTGGACCCCATAGCAGGATCGCTGTGCCGTTTTGGTATTTCCATCCAAACCAACAGTCTCCGTGGGACGCCTGCTGCTTAACCCTTACCCGATTCCTGCCCAGGTGCCCATTACATCCTCACGGGGTCTGCCTGTCTTCTGTATAGATTTCCTCATTGAGCTAGAAGACCCATTCTTTATGTCTTTAATAGCCAAGAGTAACATCCACCATCCTGCACAGGAAACCTTGCCCCGGGGCAACCCAGACCCACGGCTGATGGAGTGAGAAGCTAATTCTTTGGGTTCAGATGTCCAGGAAAGGAACAGGTCCGCAGTGGGGGGTGATAACGTGTAGGGAAGGTGGGATTCACTTTCTACCTGAGGTCCGGGCAGGGAGCCGCTCACCTGGAGACCTTGTGAAGGTCTAGCAGCTACTGAGGCGTGGAGCCCATCATCCCAGATGGCCCTGGAAGCACTCACTTTCTGGAAGGCCCCATTCTCGCTTGTTTTTAAAACTCAGCTGCAGAATGAGGAGCTGCGGCAGGAGGCTACGTAGAAAGGAGCCTGAGGTCCATCAGAGCCGCTACTGGGATTTAGAGAGACAGGTGAGCGCCCCCTGCTGTCATCTGGAACGTGAGCATCCACAGGTGACCTTCACAGCCCTGTGCAGGGCGCTCTGTCTAATTCAGTCTCCAGATCTATCAGCCAGCCCCTTCCCCATGGGTTTACTGGCGACTGTGTGCTTGCTGGTCCATCCGTTTGCAAAGATGAAGAGCTTAAATTTTAAGTATTTTAAATTCCCAGGGAGAGTCTTCCAAATTTTGTTTTGGGCGGAGTCATAATCTCTCCTAAATTGTTTCTGGCTACTTGATCGTATTTACCATCTAGGCACATATATCCACTGGACCTTGAAAATATGAAATCATTACAAATAAATGTTTTTCAAAATGTACATAAACAATAAGGTCCTACTGTACAGCACAGGGAACTATATTCAATATTCTGATATTCAATAACAGAAAGGAATATGAAAAAGAATACACAGATACGTATAACTGAATCACTTTGCCATGTGGCAGAAATTAACACAATATTATAGATCAATAAAAATTTTAAAAATAAATGAAACTGAAATGTGCAGGGTCTATATAAAGAAGACAATATATATTTAGTAAGGCACAGTGTTAGTCTCTCAGTCAGGTCCAGCTCTTTGCAACTTCTTGGACTGTAGCCCGCCAGGCTTCTCTGTCCATGGGATGCTCCAGGCAAGAGTACTGGAGTGGGTGGCCATTCCCTTCTCCAGGGGATCTTCCCAACCCAGGGATCAAACCCAGGTCTCCTGCACTGCAGGCAGATTCTTTACTGTCTGAGCCACCAAGGAAGCAAAGTACATAGTAAAAGATTTAAATACATGGGGGATACATATACTGTGCCCTGAAATGTGAAAAAAAAAATAGCTATCTTCAAATGAATCTATAAATGTCATGTAATTCCAAACAAAAATCTAGATTTGTTAATTTGATATTGTAATCGTAAAAGACTTCTGGAAGCCTCAAGGTGTGAGACTAACGTGTATCTATGCACATCAAAAATACAGGTGGGGGCTTCCCTGGCGGTCCAGTGGGTAAGGACACCGCCTTGCAGTGCAAGGGGCGCCGGTTCGATCCCTGGCCTGGGAAGATCCCACGTGCCACGGAGTGGCTGGACCATTGTGTCCAGCTACCGAGTTGGAGCTCTGGAGCACATGCGTCCAGAGCCAGTGCTCTGCAGCGAGAGAGGCCACTGCGATGGGAGGCCCACACGGACCAAAGAACAAAGATGGATGAAAATAGATAAATGAAAGACCAATAGAAGTGGCCCGCCCACCCCCCCCTCCCCAACCCGCCCCCACCCCCTCAAAGAAAAAATACAGGTGGGCATTTGCATGGTCAGATATTTAAAGGTTACATGACTGAACTATCATTTCCTGGGAAAGGTATATTAAGTTAACCCACGATGATGATGAATTAGAAAAAATAAAAGTCACATGAAAATTGAATAATCAGGACAGTGCGAGAGTGGGAGCAAAAAGACAGAAGCAGCAGCTTGGGATCTCATCTGTGACGGACTGCAGTCAGCACAGAAAGCGCTGAAGCACGGATGTGTGTTGGAATCGCGTGGCCACTTAATACTGAAGACCGTGCAGCCCGCAGGAGGCTGGCTTCACCCGATGACCTCGCCCAGCTCTTGGCTTTTCTTTTATACCCGCTCAGCTGTTACCGAACGTTTTACAAGATAGATTCCTAGTCAAAATCTTGATTTCCCCAGTTGCTCCTCTGTTAGCAAAATAGCCTCAAAACTACTGAATCGTGAGTTCGCAGACAGTTCACCCTGTGGACCTCTCACTGGGCAAACCTTTGCTTGTTATCGTTTATCTAAATAGCCTGTGCCCTTAGCTGCCAAAGACGTGGGCTGTCTTTGATGAATAATTTTGTTTGCACCAAGGAAGCAAAGTACATAGTAAAGATTTAAATACATGGGGATACATATACTGTGCCCTGAAATGTGAAAAAAAAAAATAGCTATCTTCAAATGAATCTATAAATGTCATGTAATTCCAAACAAAAATCTAGATTTGTTAATTTGATATTGTAATCGTAAAAGACTTCTGGAAGCCTCAAGGTGTGAGACTAACGTGTATCTATGCACATCAAAAATACAGGTGGGGGCTTCCCTGGCGGTCCAGTGGGTAAGGACACCGCCTTGCAGTGCAAGGGGCGCCGGTTCGATCCCTGGCCTGGGAAGATCCCACGTGCCACGGAGTGGCTGGACCATTGTGTCCAGCTACCGAGTTGGAGCTCTGGAGCACATGCGTCCAGAGCCAGTGCTCTGCAGCGAGAGAGGCCACTGCGATGGGAGGCCCACACGGACCAAAGAACAAAGATGGATGAAAATAGATAAATGAAAGACCAATAGAAGTGGCCCGCCCACCCCTTTCCCTTCCCAACCCGCCCCCACCCCCTCAAAGAAAAAATACAGGTGGGCATTTGCATGGTCAGATATTTAAAGGTTACATGACTGAACTATCATTTCCTGGGAAAGGTATATTAAGTTAACCCACGATGATGATGAATTAGAAAAAATAAAAGTCACATGAAAATTGAATAATCAGGACAGTGCGAGAGTGGGAGCAAAAAGACAGAAGCAGCAGCTTGGGATCTCATCTGTGACGGACTGCAGTCAGCACAGAAAGCGCTGAAGCACGGATGTGTGTTGGAATCGCGTGGCCACTTAATACTGAAGACCGTGCAGCCGCAGGAGGCTGGCTTCACCCGATGACCTCGCCCAGCTCTTGGCTTTTCTTTTATACCCGCTCAGCTGTTACCGAACGTTTTACAAGATAGATTCCTAGTCAAAATCTTGATTTCCCCAGTTGCTCCTCTGTTAGCAAAATAGCCTCAAAACTACTGAATCGTGAGTTCGCAGACAGTTCACCCTGTGGACCTCTCACTGGGCAAACCTTTGCTTGTTATCGTTTATCTAAATAGCCTGTGCCCTTAGCTGCCAAAGACGTGGGCTGTCTTTGATGAATAATTCTTTGGTATAAGATGAAGATGGATTTGCGTAAAAGTGAGGAAAGGCTGTGTTGAACTTTAGTGGTTAGCCACTTGAAAATAAATTAAATTCTTACCTCATGACCGAACACAATAGATTCCATGTATATTGAAGACTAAAATACCAAAAGTGAACCAGAAAAGAATAGGAAAAAAAAAAAAAAACAGTATTTGTGCCCTTTGGGAATAGGAACCATCTTCTTGAGCAGATCTCAGTACTAAGCTCAGAGACTGTGCGGCAGAGTTGCTTTTCTGAATTATAAACAAATTGCCAAAGAGAGGGAAATATACATAAGTCTGACTGCATTTGAATTTAAGATACTTATGAGTCAAAAAATTAAAAGGCAAATGCTTTTTTCAACAAGGACACACGTTAATTATATAGTTGTTGTATGTGGGATTTAGTTCCCTGACCAGGGATCAAACCCAGGTCCCCTGCATTGTGAGCACGGAGTCTTAGCCACTGGAGTTAAGTGTCCCAGAGTCTTCCAGGAGCCCAGGAAAGGGGCACAGAGATAGTATGATTCCTCCATGCCTCCTGAGCTATATCACAGCTGAAGGAAGGTCCCAGAAGGCTACAGTATCAAGCAGCACCATTGATGTGTCCATTGTCAGGGCCGGTCATTTTTGGGGGGTAGGGGGCCTCTTTTATTGTTTTTCTTTTTAAATTTATTTTCATCCATCTTTATTCTCCGGCCTGTGTGGGTGGGCCACTACAGTTGTCTCTCTCCCCGCACAGTACCAATTCTGGGCGCATGCGCTGCAGAGCGCTGGCTCGTGATTGGACACACCGGCCCAGCCGCTCCGCAGCACGTGGGATCTTCTCGGGCCAGGAATCAAATCGGTGCCCCTTGCACTGCAAGGCAGCCTCTACCCACTGGACCGGCAGAGAAGCCCTGGACATTTACTTAGGAGTCTTTTCTTTGCAGAAGGCTCTCCATGCTCCTTAGGAAAAGAAGGCATGTGTGCATTTTTCACAAGTCAACGAGACCATGTTTCCTAGCAGGGAGCTGACCTCTGTGAGGTCAGTGGACGTCTCCCAGCCTGACAGGCACACCGGCTTCGCGGCGGGGCTGCACAGCAAATGGCAGATGCATTAATCGCCCTTTCTTCCCCACTGGGGATATCAGCGGATGTTTGTTATTTTACTGCAATATTCATATGGCTGGGATTCCCAGGAGACCAATAAAGCCTGCTCAGTTGTCTTAGTAACTGATTTGAGTAGACGGTGCCTGTGACAAGATCAACTGTGATAGATCGGGGGACAGAAGAGCAGCTCAGATCCAGTCGGGGAGGACTGGGAGGGCGGATCTGTGGCCCGCTGCCTGGGCTCGTCACCCCGTGCCCTGACCAGTAGCCACAGCCTGGACAAGGTACCGCTCGGTGCCTCAGTTTTCTCACCTATAAAAGGGGGATGATGTAACTTCCTACCTCCCGTGTGTGCAGTTGCACAGTCATGTTTGACTCTTTGCAGCCCTTTGGACGGTAGCCCCCCAGGCTCCTCTGTCCATGGGGGTTGCCCAGGGAAGAAGAGTGGAGTGGGTTGCCATGCCCTCCTCCAGGAGATCTTCCCCACCCAGGGATCGAACCTGTATCTCTTGTGTCTCTGGCATTGCAGGCAATTTTTTTTTTACCTGCTGAGCCATTGGGGAAACCTCAAGAGATAAGATAGACTCATATTTGCAAAGAACTTTAGACAGTCCCTACACTTTACAAAGTCTTTTCCATGTATGACATTGGCATTCACCAATGGCTCCATGGCTTTCCCTGTCCTATAAAGGCTTTTTGTTTTAGTTTTTATTTTCTCATCTTATTTCAGCCTCTGGAGTTAGGTAGATTCTCTGGAGAAGGGAATGGCAACCCCCTCCAGTACTCTTGCCCGGAGAATCCCATGGACAGAGGAGCCTGGCGGGCTATAGTCCATGGAGTCACAAAGAGTCGGACATGACTGTGCGACTAACACTTTCTTTTTATCTGGCATATTTTGGGGTCTCCCCACAGACTGCATGCCCTCTACATATTAATCATCCCTCTGTTCTAGTTATTTCAGCTGGAGTCACCTTTGGCAATACTGAGCTGTTTTGGGTCCCCCAGTAGACCTGTCGGGTGCCTAGATCAAGCTTTGGAAGTTGCAGGAGGGGGTGCCTGCGGGTGGGGGTGAGAAGAATCTGGAATTGGCATTATAGTTTCGCAGCAATCGTAACGCCCCTTAGGGAGCCCACCTGACGGTTCAGCTTGGCCCAGAATTGGAGGCCAAGGCCATCCCACTGTCCCCACCGCATCACCCACCGGGGACTGCAGGTAACCCCAGAGCATCCAGAGTTGGCTCCCCGTGGGTATGAGGTCAGTAGCTCTCAGGGACACACCCCGGCCTTTATAAGCAGTTGGACAACGAGTCCCCTGGAGCTGAGCAGATGGTACAGAATCCTTTGGTGGCAACGATCACAGCTGTTCACAGAGCACACACGGCTCAGGTGCCCCCAGCCCCGGAGGAGCCGATGCTCTCCCGGAAAGGCAGATCCCAGCCGGTGGCAGGCAGCTCTCCCACGGAGCCCCAAGTTTGTCTTTTTAAATGAATCTGGCAGAAGACACATGGTTTTCCTGTGTGGGCATGACAACCCGTGTTTTCAGGCAGCATTGAAGATGACAACCGTTGCCAGACGTGGGGAAGCAGGGAAGGGGTGGTGCTGACATGAAGCCAGACTCTCAGGGGTGGGACCCCGGGGGGCCCCGTGTCAAGCCTCTGAGGAGGAGGAGAGAGTGGCACAGGGTTGGACGGCCTCGCGGTGTCGCTGACAACCAATCAGCCGTCTTGGGAGGAACCCCACCTTCGGACACACCGTGGCTCACAGGCCTGCCTCTCTGCATTGACATTTTCTCACAGAGGTGAGCTTCGCCCTGGCGTTGTGTCAGAATGCGGCTAATCCTCATGAAGAAGCGTGAACTGTGAGTTGGATTTGAGGTAGGGAGGTGAGGGTCCCTTCTTCCTCCACACACACTCAGACACGTACAAAATATTACAACCCACACGCTTGGCCACTGGCCCAGAAAAATCTGCGACTCCAACTGAAGAAGAGAGAACGGACAGGCAATCGAATCTCATTGCCACGGCCTCTGGCCTGTTCCCACCGCTTCAAGAGTGGATTTACAGACTCTTCCATTCATCCTTCAGTGAAAGAAGGATGCCCCCAGGGGCCCAGCCCTGGGAGGACGGTGTTAAGATAAACACAAAAGAAGTACAGTCCTTCTCCACCTCCAGCAATGTATTCCTAGCCACTTAGAAGTGCCCTACCTGCAGAAGTATTTAATCGTCTTGTAAAGAGTGAAAGAACGCCACAGAGAAGTAAAAAAAAAAGTAAAATGATGTATGATCAGGCACCCAAAGCAAGTGGGTGTCATCAGAAAGCCTCCGGCTATCAGAAGGGCATCCCTGGGCAGTGGAGGACCAGAGGACGGCTTCATGGAGATGACACTAGAGTTTTATCATCAAGGGCTGGAGGAATAGAGGAGGGAAAGAGTGATCCAGGTGGAAGATGTTTCTTGGGGCTTTGAATTTGTTACAGTTGTGGCTTGTGGGTTTTTTTTTTTTTAATGGTTTGGTTTTTTTTGGCCGCTAAGCCTGTGGGTTTTGAGCTCCTTGACCAGGGGTTGAATTTGTACCCTGTACATTTGAAGATGACAACCGTTGCCAGACGTGGGGAAGCAGGGAAGGGGTGGTGCTGACATGAAGCCAGACTCTCAGGGGTGGGACCCCGGGGGGGCCCCGTGTCAAGCCTCTGAGGAGGAGGAGAGAGTGGCACAGGGTTGGACGGCCTCGCGGTGTCGCTGACAACCAATCAGCCGTCTTGGGAGGAACCCCACCTTCGGACACACCGTGGCTCACAGGCCTGCCTCTCTGCATTGACATTTTCTCACAGAGGTGAGCTTCGCCCTGGCGTTGTGTCAGAATGCGGCTAATCCTCATGAAGAAGCGTGAACTGTGAGTTGGATTTGAGGTAGGGAGGTGAGGGTCCCTTCTTCCTCCACACACACTCAGACACGTACAAAATATTACAACCCACACGCTTGGCCACTGGCCCAGAAAAATCTGCGACTCCAACTGAAGAAGAGAGAACGGACAGGCAATCGAATCTCATTGCCACGGCCTCTGGCCTGTTCCCACCGCTTCAAGAGTGGATTTACAGACTCTTCCATTCATCCTTCAGTGAAAGAAGGATGCCCCCAGGGGCCCAGCCCTGGGAGGACGGTGTTAAGATAAACACAAAAGAAGTACAGTCCTTCTCCACCTCCAGCAATGTATTCCTAGCCACTTAGAAGTGCCCTACCTGCAGAAGTATTTAATCGTCTTGTAAAGAGTGAAAGAACGCCACAGAGAAGTAAAAAAAAAAGTAAAATGATGTATGATCAGGCACCCAAAGCAAGTGGGTGTCATCAGAAAGCCTCCGGCTATCAGAAGGGCATCCCTGGGCAGTGGAGGACCAGAGGACGGCTTCATGGAGATGACACTAGAGTTTTATCATCAAGGGCTGGAGGAATAGAGGAGGGAAAGAGTGATCCAGGTGGAAGATGTTTCTTGGGGCTTTGAATTTGTTACAGTTGTGGCTTGTGGGTTTTTTTTTTTTTAATGGTTTGCTTTTTCTTGGCCGCAAAGCCTGTGGGATTTGAGCTCCTTGACCAGGGATTGAATTTGTACCCTGTACATTTGAAGATGAAGTCTTAACCACTGGACAGCCAGGGAGGTCCCGAGTGGAAGATGTTTTGGGGCAAAGCATTGAGGTGGTGACAGTGTTGGGATTAGCGGAGGGGAAACCAGTTGACAGAAGTCATTGGTGTCCTGAGTGAGAGGAAATAGCCTGAAATCGTGGTGGGCAGCTTTCAAAATGCATTGACATATCCTGCTTTTCTCAAAATATGGTCCACATTCCAGCTTCAAATGTAATGGACCTCCATAATTAGGAAGATGCTAATTCCTCAGGCCTTTCTCAGATCACCTAATTCATGATACATGGGATGAGAGACAGGCTCAATTTTTTTGTTGTTGTTTTTTTTTTTAATGAATTCCTCAGAGCATTCTTAGGTAGAGTAGTTCAAAGGTCTTCAGTGTTAGGCATCTAAGCTTTGATCTATTGGTAGGTTGTAACACTTAGCAGCTAAAGGCCAGGGTGAAATTGGCATTGAAGAAAGACTTTTCTACACGATTCGGCCATAAAAAAGAATGGAATTTTGCCATATGCAGCCATATGGATGGACCTGGAGGGCATTATGCTACATGAAATAAGTCAGACAGAGAAAGATAAATACAGTATGATACTGCTTATATCTGGAATCTAAACAATACAACAAACTGGAGAGTAGAACATAAAAGAAGCATACTCACAGAAGCAGAGAACAAGTTAGTGCTTCCCGGTGGGGAGGGGCGGTGTAGGGTGGGGAGCAGGAGGTACTAACCACTGGGTCTAAGAGATACTCAAGCTGGAGATACAGCCAGTATTTTGTAATAACCGAAAATAGAAAGTAACCTTTAAAATGTGTAGAAAAATAGCTTTTAAAAAAGAAAAGCAAATGTTGTATATTAATACGTATGTATGGGATTTAGAAAGATGGCACCGACGCACCTACTGGCAGGGCCGTGGTGGAGACGCAGGCGTAGAGAACAGACTTGTGGACATGGCGGGGAAGGAGAGGCCGGGACGGATGGAGAGAGTAGCATGGAAACACATCCGTTACCAGATGTCAAACAGATCGCCAGCGGGAATTTAGTGTGCGGCAGGGAGCTTAAATTCAGCACTCTGACAGCCTGCAGGGGTGGGATGGGGTGGAGGCGGGAGGGAGGCTGAAGAGGGAGGGGATGGATGTACACCTGTGGCTGATTCATGTTGATGTATGGCAGACACCGACCAATATTATAAAGCAAGTATCCTCCATTTAAAAATAAATAAAATGTAAAAGACTATTCTAGCAAGAGTGCACAAGATGGACCTATAGGAACCAAGACTGGAGGGAGGGAGGAAATCCCAGGATGTGGTGATGAGACCCAAGACGCGAGGGTCTAGAACCAGTATGCACATTACCTCTTTGTTCTGTAGTCTTGGGATCCCATCGATCACGTCACTCGGGTATTATTTGTGCCCTGTAACCTTCCTGTGACTCACTGAACAGAAATTACTGTTGCCGCATCTCTCACTGAATTCATACCAGGAACACCCAGCACCAAGCAAGTCCGGCTGTCTCTCTTTCACCCTCTCCCCTCCTCCCAACCGTGCCCGTAAAGCAGGCAGGCAGGCACAGAACAGCGTGCACACACGCGAGCCGACCGTTGACTTGCTCCACAGAGAAAAATAGCCACGTCCCTTAGCAGTTAAACCAGACACCACCGGGGGGACACTGCTTCTGCCGGCTGCGCCACTTCCAGCCACTCGCGACGCTAAGACACCTGTTCATGGACGCTTCACGTGGACGCTGGCGCTCTCAGTAGGCGGAGGAGGGCCCCGCCTTGCTTCTCCACTTCCTTCAAGCAGACGCGGAGCTCTGACGGAGCCGGCTTCGTCACTTCGTGGTCTTGTCAGAGTATCGATCCGCGAGTCCTGAGGGCTAATTGTTGTGTTATCCAGCTCGATCCATCGCGAGGCTGATGGCCCTGACTGGGCACGGTGCCCAGACGCAGGACTTCTTGAAGGAGGAGGGTGGGGAGTCCGGTAATGGAGGGAGTGGAGGTGGGATCCATTGATGAGTTCAAGAGGAGACGGTACCAGACCCAGCAGCCTGGAGACGCATCGCAATGGAGGGGAGCTCCAGGCTGGCCCTGGAATCGTTAGCCTTCCTACTCTTTCTACGTCACAAATGCTGCTTTTGAGCCTTCTGTAGCAACACCAAGCTGCCCACGCGCCCCACAACTCCACATTACCTAGAAAAACACCTGCCCACCACCCCGACCACCAGCTTCCAGATGTATTCACAGTAGAGTAGCCTTGGTCAGAATGAGTTGAGTTCATCTGGGTCGAACAGTTTTTCCCTTTGACTTCCCCTTCCCCAAATAATTTACAGGTTTAACACAATTCCTATCAACATCCCCACAAGATCTTTAAAGACACAGACACTGTTATTCTAAAATTTATATGATGGCACATGCAGTGAAGCGACAGAAAGACAGACATGGACAGTGGACATATGGACATTTTGGGGAAGGAACAGTGGGTGAGAGGCATAAGGGAAGTAGCATGAAGGCCTGTACTATCATAAGTGAAGAAAATAGCTCTAGTCATTGCTCTGTGAGAAAAGGGGATCCTTCAGGGGTGCTGTGTGATGGTCGGGAGGGGAGGGAAGGGGGGGATATACATGTGACTAATCTGAGAACATGCATGTCTGTGAACAACAAAACTCTGTAAAAGTTAAAAGTAAAATAAAGGTTTAAAAAAAAATAAAATAAAATTTATACATAAAGGCCAAAGAAACTAGAATAGTTAAAATAACTTTTCAAAGGACCAGTGGGACTTCTCCGATGATACAGCAGGTAAGAATCCACCTGCCAAAGCAGGGGACACGGGTTTGGTCCCTGGACTGGGAGGATCTCATGTTATGTGGGACAGTTAAGCCTGTGCACCACACCTACCAAGTCTGAGCCCCGGAGCCCATGACCCGCAACGACTAGGGCTGCATGCCGCCACTCCTGAAACCTGTGCTCTACAACAGGAGAGCCCCTGAGCACCGCAGCTAGAGAGTAGCCCCCGCACCCTGCAATGAGAGAAAGCCCATGCTAACAAGAAGACAGCACAGGTGAAAATAAAATAAAAATAAGTCAATAAACATTTTTAAAAAGGAAAAATAAAGTGAAAACAGTCCATCTACTCAACTTCAAGAAATACCACGTGGACACAATAATCAAGACTGTCTGGTACTGGCAGGGGAACAAACACATAGTTCAATGAGACAGAATAGAAAACCCAGAGAGGGCTTCCCTGGTGGTCCAGTGGGTAAGGACACCGCCTTGCAGTGCAAGGGGCACCGGTTCCATCCCTGGCCTGGGAAGATCCCATGTGCCGCGGGGTGGCTGGACTGATGTGTCCAATGACCGAGCCGGAGCTCTGGAGCGCATGCACCCAGAGCCGGTGCTCTGCGATAACAGAGGCCACTGCGATGGGAGGCCCACACGGGCCAAAGAACAAAGATGGAAATGAAAGACCAATAGAAGTGGCCGTCCTGCCCGCCCCCCCATTAAAAAAAAAAAAAAAACCCAGAGATACGCCCACCCAAGTACGCCCCAGTGAGGTTCTGACAAATGTGCAAAAGCAGTTACATGGAGGAAAGGGAAATTTTCAAATACGATGCCGAAGCTATGGAACATCAGATCAGCTAGTGAAAAACAACCAACCAAAAAACCCTCAGCCTGAGTCTCATAACTTCTATAGAAATTAAGACCAAATGCAACTTAATTGTAAACATGAAACTATAAAACAGCTGGAAAGAAGAAGACTCTCTGGGACCTAGGGCTAGAAAATAAGGTTTTCAACTTTGCACTGAAAGCACAATCCAACAAAGAAAAAATGGACAAATGAGGCTTCATCAATATTTCAAAGGACCAGCGGGACTTCTCCGATGATACAGCAGGTAAGAATCCACCTGCCAAAGCAGGGGACACGGGTTTGGTCCCTGGACTGGGAGGATCTCATGTTATGTGGGACAGTTAAGCCTGTGCACCACACCTACCAAGTCTGAGCCCCGGAGCCCATGACCCGCAACGACTAGGGCTGCATGCCGCCACTCCTGAAACCTGTGCTCTACAACAGGAGAGCCCCTGAGCACCGCAGCTAGGGGTAGCCCCGCACCCTGCAATGAGAGAAAGCCCATGCTAACAAGAAGACAGCACAGGTGAAAATAAAATAAAAATAAGTCAATAAACATTTTTAAAAAGGAAAAATAAAGTGAAAACAGTCCATCTACTCAACTTCAAGAAATACCACGTGGACACAATAATCAAGACTGTCTGGTACTGGCAGGGGAACAAACACATAGTTCAATGAGACAGAATAGAAAACCCAGAGAGGGCTTCCCTGGTGGTCCAGTGGGTAAGGACACCGCCTTGCAGTGCAAGGGGCACCGGTTCCATCCCTGGCCTGGGAAGATCCCATGTGCCGCGGGGTAGCTGGACTGATGTGTCCAATGACCGAGCCGGAGCTCTGGAGCGCATGCACCCAGAGCCGGTGCTCTGCGATAACAGAGGCCACTGCGATGGGAGGCCCACACGGGCCAAAGAACAAAGATGGAAATGAAAGACCAATAGAAGTGGCCGTCCTGCCCGCCCCCCCATTAAAAAAAAAAAAAAAAACCCAGAGATACGCCCACCCAAGTACGCCCCAGTGAGGTTCTGACAAATGTGCAAAAGCAGTTACATGGAGGAAAGGGAAATTTTCAAATACGATGCCGAAGCTATGGAACATCAGATCAGCTAGTGAAAAACAACCAACCAAAAAACCCTCAGCCTGAGTCTCATAACTTCTATAGAAATTAAGACCAAATGCAACTTAATTGTAAACATGAAACTATAAAACAGCTGGAAAGAAGAAGACTCTCTGGGACCTAGGGCTAGAAAATAAGGTTTTCAACTTTGCACTGAAAGCACAATCCAACAAAGAAAAAATGGACAAATGAGGCTTCATCAATATTTCAGGGGTTGTTCTGCAAAAGATCCAGTTAAAAGAATGACAAGATAGGCTTCAGCCTGGTAGAAAATATGTACAAACCATATATCCTGCAAATAACTGTTGGTTGGCATAGAAAAAGAATTCTCAAAATTTAACAGGAAAAATATAAAAGATTAGTAAGCAAAAGTAATCAAGAGACGTTTCATTGAAGAAGATAAACAAATGAAAAATACACACACGGAAAGATTGTCATTAGTCATTAGGGAAATGCAGATTAAAGCTCCAAGGAGACATCACTCCATAGCGATCATGGCTAAGAAAGGTTAAAATAGTGCGTAGTGACACCACCAAATGCTGGCAAGGGTGTGGGGAGACTGGATCGCTCACTCACTGCTGGTGGGAAGGTAAATGGTACAGCCACTCTGGAAAACAGTTTGGCAAAGTCTTAAAGAAAGAAAAAACATGCAGTGACTAAACAATCCAACAACTGCACTCCTAATCAATTATACCACATAGGAGAAGACTTACCTGGACACAAAGACCTTTGCATGAATGTTTATAGCAGCTCTATTCATAATCTCAGGACACTGAAAACAATCCAGATGGCTTTCAACAGTTCAGTAGTTCAACTGTGACACATCCACACCGCAAAATAGCCAATAATCAGAAATAAAAAAGAATGAAGTATTGATGTATTCCTGAATGTGTTGCCAGAGAATTATTCTTGATTAAAAAAAAAAACAAAAACAAAACAGCTTCCCTGGTGGTCCAGTGGGTAAAGAGTCCTCCTTGCAGCGCAAGGGGTACCTGTTCAATCCCTGGCACAGGAAGATCCCACATGCCACGGAGCGGCTGGACTGGTGTGTCCAATTACGAGCGAGTGCTCAGGAGCACATGTGCCCAGAGCTGGTGCTCTGCAATGAGAGAGGCCACTGCAATGGGAGGCCCACACAGGCCAAGGAATAAAAAAGTGGATGAAAATCAGTAAATAAAAGACCAATAAAAGTAGCCCAACTTTTTTAAAAACCCAACCCCAAAGATTACGTACTGTACGAGTCCATTCTCACAGCAGTCTTGAAATGACAAAATCATAGAAATGATGGGTAGGGTTAACGGCTGCCAGGGGCTGATGAGGGGGAGAACGCAGAGAGAAGGTGGGTGTGCCAACACGAGGGCTTCACCTAAGAATGGGAACAGCCCATAGCTTGACTGTATCCATGTCAACATTCTGACACAACGCTATAGTCTGGCAGAGGGTTACCACTAGGGACACTGGCTAAAGGATGCACAAGATACCTGTCTTGGTAAATCAATAATGATCTCAAGTTTAACATGTTAATTTTAGGAAACAGTCCAGTAAAAGCAACATTTATTTTGTTTGCAAGTCTCCGATGTGGGCAGGGCTCAGTGGGTACAGCTTGTCTCTGACCCACCTGTGTTGGCCTGGCCACCGACAGGCAGGGGCTTGGGATGGCCTGAGCCTGCCTCACTCACGCACGCAGCAGTGGATGCTGGTTGTGGATGGAAACCAGAGCTGGAGCTGCCGGCCCTGAAAGGCAGCCTCCGCACACGGCCCGGACTTCCTTACACAGTGGTAGCTGAGACCCAAGTCTGATTGGGATGGAAGAGAGAGAGCCAGGTGAGAGCCTTGTCACCTCGGGTAGCCTCACTGTGGGAGGCATGCAGGATCACTTTTGGTGCCCCGTGCTCACTGAGGCAGCCAGAAGGGCCCTCCAATTTCACGCAAAAGAGAATGTATGCTGTCTGATGGGGGAACGGGAGGGTGTGGGGAGAGCACATGGGACCATTTTTGGCGCCATTTTTTGTCATATGATGCACTAACGTCTCCCAAGACTGACCTTCTCTCTTTCAAACTACAAGAAGGGCCGTGGCTACCTCGCTTACATGTCATGGGTCCTGCCATGCAGGGAAACCCGACCCCTCTCTTTCAATGGCTCCTCATTTCTGGAGCAGGAGCTCCAGCTGGCCCCAGTGAGTCACGTGTTCACACGTAGCCAAGTTAACCGTGACCGAGAGCCTGAGCCAAATAGAGGGCAGTTGTGTCGTCTGTGTGCACGCCCAACAGGGAGACAAGCGTGCAACAGAAGGAAGGACGATGTTCTGAGTCAGGAGGACTCACGTTCCACCATCGAGGCGACTCAGAATGCACCAGAGCACAGAGGTAAATTCTCTGAAAACGACGCTCTTGTCAAGAGACAGGGACGAAACAACATGACACAGAGAGGTCAGATACAAAAGGATAGGCAAAGTTTATCAGGCAAACGCAAACAAAGAGAAAGCTGGGCTGGCAATATAAATATCAGATTAAGGGCAAAAAAAAAAAAAAGGCATTAAATAGGACAGAAAGGGTTCTTTCACATTGATAAAGGGTACAAGCCACAAAGAAGACATAAGCACCATGAGGGGGGTTCTGTGTGCGTGTGTGCTGAACAGTGTAACTATGAAATATGTAAAACCAGTTCTAGAACAAATACAGAGAGAAAATGACAGGAACTCAACAACAGTGGGAGAGTGGGAGATTGCCGCCCTCAGTCTTTGACAGATTAAGTTGGCAAAGAATGATTTAGGGTAGAGAGGAGCTGAATAATATATTTCATGTGTCTGATTTAATAGATGTATGTCAATTTTATGCTCTATGAGAAGAAAGTAATACCTTTTCTCTAGGCACTCATGAAACATTCATAAAAATTGATCATATATTGACCCACAAAGGAAACCTCAATAAAGGCCCCAACGCAGAAATTGCACAGGCTCTGCTCTGTGACCACAGTACAATAAAAGAGAAAATTAACGGCAAAAGTTCAAACTGACAAACCCAAACACTTTGAAATTTAACAACGCTGCTACGGAAATCTTGGTGGGACCATTTTTGGCGCCATTTTTGTCATATGATGCACTAACGTCTCCCAAGACTGACCTTCTCTCTTTCAAATCTACAAGAAGGGCCGTGGCTACCTCGCTTACATGTCATGGGTCCTGCCATGCAGGGAAACCCGACCCCTCTCTTTCAATGGCTCCTCATTTCTGGAGCAGGAGCTCCAGCTGGCCCCAGTGAGTCACGTGTTCACACGTAGCCAAGTTAACCGTGACCGAGAGCCTGAGCCAAATAGAGGGCAGTTGTGTCGTCTGTGTGCACGCCCAACAGGGAGACAAGCGTGCAACAGAAGGAAGGACGATGTTCTGAGTCAGGAGGACTCACGTTCCACCATCGAGGCGACTCAGAATGCACCAGAGCACAGAGGTAAATTCTCTGAAAACGACGCTCTTGTCAAGAGACAGGGACGAAACAACATGACACAGAGAGGTCAGATACAAAAGGATAGGCAAAGTTTATCAGGCAAACGCAAACAAAGAGAAAGCTGGGCTGGCAATATAAATATCAGATTAAGGGCAAAAAAAAAAAAAGGCATTAAATAGGACAGAAAGGGTTCTTTCACATTGATAAAGGGTACAAGCCACAAAGAAGACATAAGCACCATGAGGGGGGTTCTGTGTGCGTGTGTGCTGAACAGTGTAACTATGAAATATGTAAAACCAGTTCTAGAACAAATACAGAGAGAAAATGACAGGAACTCAACAACAGTGGGAGAGTGGGAGATTGCCGCCCTCAGTCTTTGACAGATTAAGTTGGCAAAGAATGATTTAGGGTAGAGAGGAGCTGAATAATATATTTCATGTGTCTGATTTAATAGATGTATGTCAATTTTATGCTCTATGAGAAGAAAGTAATACCTTTTCTCTAGGCACTCATGAAACATTCATAAAAATTGATCATATATTGACCCACAAAGGAAACCTCAATAAAGGCCCCAACGCAGAAATTGCACAGGCTCTGCTCTGTGACCACAGTACAATAAAAGAGAAAATTAACGGCAAAAGTTCAAACTGACAAACCCAAACACTTTGAAATTTAACAACGCTGCTACGGAAATCTTGGTTCAGAGAGAGAAAACAAGGCTGTAATTACAGACCATTTGAGGGCTTAACAGCCGCAAGAATACTGCGCATCAGCACTTGTGGGACTGGGCCAGAGACAAACTCAGGGTGAGAGAGCCAATACTGTGGATAGAAAAGAGCAAAAATAAACAGACTAAAGGTCCAAGCTTGAAAATTACAAAAGAATAACCAAACCAAAGAAAATGAGACAGGAATGAACAATCCAAAAGCCAAAAATAAGGATAGGAAGGGATAAAAAGCTCTGATATATAAAGAGGTGACTGAAAAACAATGGGAATAAATTGCTAATCCAGAAAATATTAAGACAGAACATTAAGACTGAGAAAAGGAATGCAGTAGCCTATGGAGAGGGTATGTTCCAGTTTTCAGCTAATAAAGCTTCAGATGCTCAATGGATTTACGAAAAGTGGAAATTACAAACTGAAATTAGAATTAGAAAATGCAAATGACTCATTATGTGAGGAGAATGTTGCCAGGTCAGCGAGGCAGGAGACAGAAGGATGTGGGCTCCGGGGGCCCGGGCCCGTCCGGACTTGAGTCCCGGCTTCACCTGTTGGGCAGACTACTTAACTTCTCCATGGCTCAGTCTCCTTAATGCTGAATCGGTGATGATAACAGCATCTGTCTCACAAAGTTGTTGTTGTGCAGTTGGTGAAATAACAAGCCAACCCCTACCACTGAACAGACCAGACTCCTCAGAAGGTATCTGGCATTTTTATTATTGCGCTTCTTCAAAATTTTCAAAGAACACAGCTCTCATATGCTCTATTAATAGTTCCGGAGCATACAGAAAGATGAACACAATGCACTTGATTTTACAGAATCATTATCTTGATACAAAAACCTGCCATGTTGGCACAAAATGCAAATTTTCTTTATGAATACATAGGAATTAAATAAGATATATGCAAATGGGATCCAGTATTATAATGAAAGAACGAGACACAAAAAAGAAAGAAGGTATTTCCTGGGAACAGACAAATAGCTCAAGAGGAAGCAATCCATTAACCGACTTCATCACGTCACAAGGCGATTGGTGGTGTGTTGACCAAGAAATGTTGCTTTTAGATACTTGCCTAAAGAAGGAAGACGCAGAGAAAGAGTTGTGTTCAAGGTTGTATTGAAATTTTAAATAATCTAAATACATGGGAGAATATTTTATATGTGGATATACACGTTATGCTTAAATCATATAGAAACACACAATAGGCTATTCCATAGAAAGGACTACTGTGAAATCATAAACTATTTCAAGGACTGTTTCAAAAGAAGAAAACATATGCAAGATATGTTTTCCACTAAGTATAAAGGAGACAGATTAAACATAGAAGATATGGTTTTCCAACTAAGTATGAAAGGTTGTTTCTTTTGAGGTGACTGAAAAACAATGGGAATAAATTGCTAATCCAGAAAATATTAAGACAGAACATTAAGACTGAGAAAAGGAATGCAGTAGCCTATGGAGAGGGTATGTTCCAGTTTTCAGCTAATAAAGCTTCAGATGCTCAATGGATTTACGAAAAGTGGAAATTACAAACTGAAATTAGAATTAGAAAATGCAAATGACTCATTATGTGAGGAGAATGTTGCCAGGTCAGCGAGGCAGGAGACAGAAGGATGTGGGCTCCGGGGCCGGCCTGTCCGGACTTGAGTCCCGGCTTCACCTGTTGGGCAGACTACTTAACTTCTCCATGGCTCAGTCTCCTTAATGCTGAATCGGTGATGATAACAGCATCTGTCTCACAAAGTTGTTGTTGTGCAGTTGGTGAAATAACAAGCCAACCCCTACCACTGAACAGACCAGACTCCTCAGAAGGTATCTGGCATTTTTATTATTGCGCTTCTTCAAAATTTTCAAAGAACACAGCTCTCATATGCTCTATTAATAGTTCCGGAGCATACAGAAAGATGAACACAATGCACTTGATTTTACAGAATCATTATCTTGATACAAAAACCTGCCATGTTGGCACAAAATGCAAATTTTCTTTATGAATACATAGGAATTAAATAAGATATATGCAAATGGGATCCAGTATTATAATGAAAGAACGAGACACAAAAAAGAAAGAAGGTATTTCCTGGGAACAGACAAATAGCTCAAGAGGAAGCAATCCATTAACCGACTTCATCACGTCACAAGGCGATTGGTGGTGTGTTGACCAAGAAATGTTGCTTTTAGATACTTGCCTAAAGAAGGAAGACGCAGAGAAAGAGTTGTGTTCAAGGTTGTATTGAAATTTTAAATAATCTAAATACATGGGAGAATATTTTATATGTGGATATACACGTTATGCTTAAATCATATAGAAACACACAATAGGCTATTCCATAGAAAGGACTACTGTGAAATCATAAACTATTTCAAGGACTGTTTCAAAAGAAGAAAACATATGCAAGATATGTTTTCCACTAAGTATAAAGGAGACAGATTAAACATAGAAAATGCTTACTTCCATATGTGGAAGCTACATACATTTATCTTCGTGTATATATATTTGTCCATGTACATGTATGTATGAATATTTAGGTTGTTTCTTTTGCTACTGTAAAAATGCTACCAGGAATAATCTTATGCATTTGTTATTTCATAAAAATGTGAGGATCAAATCACCATATTTTTCTCCATTTTAAGCATGGTAATCTGAGTCTCCTTTGTGCAAAATGAAAAAGGCAAATTGTTACTCACTGCAACGTTAAGTGTGAGTGTATGTGTCAATATGTAAACATACACATAGTAATTTATTGGGGGAAGGAAACAAAAGAAAATATAATAAAATATCACAATGGTTATTTTAGGACCGTTTAATATTCTACATCTATAAATGTTTTTGCTTAATGCCAGTATATGAAAAAAACCAACTGCTTGCAAAACAACTGAAGTGAGATTCAAATAAAAAGAAAAGCCCTGCACTTGTAAACAAATGATCTGCATTCAAGACATTTATCCTGTTTGTAAACTCATCTGTAAAAAAAAAAAAAATGATAAGAACTAGTTCAAATAAGATATTTAAGGAGTTTTTTACAGTGTCTGGAAAACGGCAGGTCGATAACATATCACCATATTCAAATGAAAATCCTTGCAAAGGCCAGTTTTAAAATGTAAGTGAAAATGTTTCGCACAGAACCTGGGGCATGGCGGAGTGCCGGGAGTATTCCCTGCGCCTGAATCATCTCCCTTTCTCGGCCACATCTAGATTCTGAAATAGAAAGGGGACCTAGGGAGCAAGCTTAAGAATAAGTAGCTAGAAGGTATAATGCCTGGCTTCATCCAGGAAATGGAAGCAAATCTAGACCTAAGAGGATGGCAGCGCTGTGACCCGTGGTTTCGAAAAACTAAAGTGAAGACCTCACGCCCCTCCTTCCTTAGCTTTAGTTGAAATAAGATGCACGTACCTACGGAAAGCACACAATAGGCTATTCCATAGAAAGGACTACTGTGAAATCATAAACTATTTCAAGGACTGTTTCAAAAGAAGAAAACATATGCAAGATATGTTTTCCACTAAGTATAAAGGAGACAGATTAAACATAGAAAATGCTTACTTCCATATGTGGAAGCTACATACATTTATCTTCGTGTATATATATTTGTCCATGTACATGTATGTATGAATATTTAGGTTGTTTCTTTTGCTACTGTAAAAATGCTACCAGGAATAATCTTATGCATTTGTTATTTCATAAAAATGTGAGGATCAAATCACCATATTTTTCTCCATTTTAAGCATGGTAATCTGAGTCTCCTTTGTGCAAAATGAAAAAGGCAAATTGTTACTCACTGCAACGTTAAGTGTGAGTGTATGTGTCAATATGTAAACATACACATAGTAATTTATTGGGGGAAGGAAACAAAAGAAAATATAATAAAATATCACAATGGTTATTTTAGGACCGTTTAATATTCTACATCTATAAATGTTTTTGCTTAATGCCAGTATATGAAAAAAACCAACTGCTTGCAAAACAACTGAAGTGAGATTCAAATAAAAAGAAAAGCCCTGCACTTGTAAACAAATGATCTGCATTCAAGACATTTATCCTGTTTGTAAACTCATCTGTAAAAAAAAAAAAAATGATAAGAACTAGTTCAAATAAGATATTTAAGGAGTTTTTTACAGTGTCTGGAAAACGGCAGGTCGATAACATATCACCATATTCAAATGAAAATCCTTGCAAAGGCCAGTTTTAAAATGTAAGTGAAAATGTTTCGCACAGAACCTGGGGCATGGCGGAGTGCCGGGAGTATTCCCTGCGCCTGAATCATCTCCCTTTCTCGGCCACATCTAGATTCTGAAATAGAAAGGGGACCTAGGGAGCAAGCTTAAGAATAAGTAGCTAGAAGGTATAATGCCTGGCTTCATCCAGGAAATGGAAGCAAATCTAGACCTAAGAGGATGGCAGCGCTGTGACCCGTGGTTTCGAAAAACTAAAGTGAAGACCTCACGCCCCTCCTTCCTTAGCTTTAGTTGAAATAAGATGCACGTACCTACGGAAAGCAAACATACAGTGTTGAATCATGATTTCTTTGGTGGTAAGATAAATCTTCATTTCATTTTAGAAGCCCTTAGAATGCCTTGAACTCCTGGCTTTAGCAACTATAACTACTCATTTTGTGGCCTGTTCAGTCAATGTGAACTTGTGCATTATTAATGAAAACCAATGCTTTAGAGTTAGTGGGCTGTGTCACTTATAGGCAGGACAGAGCCTTGGGCCCAGGACGCTGGATGCCAGGTAGTAGGTGGTTCATGTCAGCTTACCATGTCCCAGCATGTACCCAGATACCTGTGTATAAAGATCCTGGCCAAAGCACAGCCCTCTAAGATGCAAGCACCTTATGTTAGGGCACGCTTCTTCTGGCTAACCATACCTGAATACCCTCCTCCCCCAAAAAGGATCTGTTGCCTCTGCTCAATTTTCTCTGTCACGTGTGTACATTTGCCAAACACCCCCTGGTCTCCAACCTTCTCTTTCACCCCAAGAAAGCCTCTGAGGCTGGCCAGACAGATCCACAGGTACGGGTGGGTCACCATGGTGACAAAGGAAGCCCTGCTGCAGACGAAGAGAGACAAAGGGCAGAGAAAGGACCCTGCCTTGTTTCTAGGGTAGGCAAAGGCCTGAGCTTCTTAAAAGTGCTGCTTTTGACTCGGGGAAGCAGAGCAGAGGTCAAGAGAGGTGCTGCGGTGTTGGAGAGACCACGCAACTCCTGAACTCTTCTTTAAAAAAGTTTTTTTTCTGTGATTTTCAGGTGATCACCAGTATAACCATCCGATTTTAAGCAGCGCTACCCAGACCCCTACACACGGTGAGAGACGACTGAGAGTGTTCTGCATTCCATCCTCATCCCAAGTGGCTCCATCCCTAGCTACTGATGTCTTCTGTGGCATCAAGCATGGCCGCCAGCTCCCTGAAGCTCGGGAGCTGAGGGGCGGTACCCGCCGGGTACCCGCCCTCCTCCAGGGCCACAGTGCCTCACTCTCACTTTTAGATCACTACCCCCACCCCCCGGCCCCCAGCATCTGTCTCTGACAGCAGAATGATCTTCTGCCGGGAAGGGGAAAGAGAAAGCCCCTTTCTTAACCCATGCCACTTGCAGTCTTGATCACTTCTTGTGGCCGTGAATTCTATGTGTCCATAGCAAGGAGCGAACACCCTTCTTGGCCCAAGGCTACTTGTGGTACCATTGAGGAATGACCTGAGATGTGGAGAACTCCATCGATCCTTCCCACACTAATTAAGATGGGATGAAACTCAAAACCAAACTGGATGACTGGAGGGGAGCTCTCAACAGAGGAAGAAGCCGAAGGATCTGCCAAGCACGGGTGTGTCGACAAAGTGCCGAAGGGTTACAAAACTGTTTCCCTCTCGGGTGTTAACATACCCCCATCAGATCACAGCTTACCATTGGGAGTGCCTGTGGAAAACTGGTTTGGGTACATGCTCAAAACCTGATCGAACACCAGACAGCCATGGAGATGAACAATCAGTCAATCTTCTGTCTTTGCTGTGAAATAATGAAAGCATCATTAAGTTTCGGTGAGAGAGAAACTCAAAAAACAGAAATTCCGCAGCTCACCTGGCAGAGAGACCTACCTATCTCATGTCAGACTGTGCTCTGTTTCTGCCTTAGGAACGGGAGAGCAAAAGTGGGTCACCTGGAGGCTCCCCCTCCAGTGCTAGGCTCCTGGTGAAAACATGTGATGAAAGCCGGTTTAACAACGTGTCTCTGGCGCAGGGTCTTAAAAAGTAGACCTGGGAGAAAGTGGACAGATCAGTTAAAAGAAGCTGATACCCACGGGACGCTACAACTCCTGATTTGGATTTTCAGGTGATCACCAGTATAACCATCCGATTTTAAGCAGCGCTACCCAGACCCCTACACACGGTGAGAGACGACTGAGAGTGTTCTGCATTCCATCCTCATCCCAAGTGGCTCCATCCCTAGCTACTGATGACTTCTCTGGCCTCAACCATGGCCGCCAGCTCCCTGAAGCTCGCGAGATGCGGGGCGGTACCCGCCGGGTACCCGCCCTCCTCCAGGGCCACAGTGCCTCACTCTCACTTTTAGATCACTACCCCCACCCCCCGGCCCCCAGCATCTGTCTCTGACAGCAGAATGATCTTCTGCCGGGAAGGGGAAAGAGAAAGCCCCTTTCTTAACCCATGCCACTTGCAGTCTTGATCACTTCTTGTGGCCGTGAATTCTATGTGTCCATAGCAAGGAGCGAACACCCTTCTTGGCCCAAGGCTACTTGTGGTACCATTGAGGAATGACCTGAGATGTGGAGAACTCCATCGATCCTTCCCACACTAATTAAGATGGGATGAAACTCAAAACCAAACTGGATGACTGGAGCGCGAGCTCTCAACAGAGGAAGAAGCCGAAGGATCTGCCAAGCACGGGTGTGTCGACAAAGTGCCGAAGGGTTACAAAACTGTTTCCCTCTCGGGTGTTAACATACCCCCATCAGATCACAGCTTACCATTGGGAGTGCCTGTGGAAAACTGGTTTGGGTACATGCTCAAAACCTGATCGAACACCAGACAGCCATGGAGATGAACAATCAGTCAATCTTCTGTCTTTGCTGTGAAATAATGAAAGCATCATTAAGTTTCGGTGAGAGAGAAACTCAAAAAACAGAAATTCCGCAGCTCACCTGGCAGAGAGACCTACCTATCTCATGTCAGACTGTGCTCTGTTTCTGCCTTAGGAACGGGAGAGCAAAAGTGGGTCACCTGGAGGCTCCCCCTCCAGTGCTAGGCTCCTGGTGAAAACATGTGATGAAAGCCGGTTTAACAACGTGTCTCTGGCGCAGGGTCTTAAAAAGTAGACCTGGGAGAAAGTGGACAGATCAGTTAAAAGAAGCTGATACCCGTGGGGATGTTGATGGTAGGATAGGAAGAAGGGTTCAGATAGGAAATATTTGGAGCCCCCACCTTCTCGCAGAGCACTGTGGGAGCGGCTTCTTTGGGTGTGCGTGTGGAAACGCCGCGGACTCGCAGCTCTCAGAAGAGAACCACACACACACACAAAAGAAATATTTTGGATAAAGAATTGGGAAAGCTTAGTTCCTAACTGAATGTGGCTGGTGAGAGTCCACGATGAGTGGCATGGAGAGCCACCAGCAGTGAGAATGGAAGGTCTTAGGAACACACTCTAAGGAATCCGAACGCAGCCAATGTTGCTGGCAGGATGGAGCTGTTGGTGGTGAATTTGGATCTGGACATCGAGAGCCGGATATGACCATAGGATCTGCAAGGAAAAATCACTCAGCAAGGCAGTTAGAAATGCAGACGTGAGGTCTGGAGGGAGATGACAGTCGAAGATGTAAGGCATGCTCTGGAAGCAGGAACAGAAGTCTTGGGAGTAGGGGCAATCTGGCGAGAAGGCTGAAAGAGAAAAGCAGAAGACAGAAGCTGAGAGCCTGGGGGACGCCTGTGGTGAGGAGGCAGCAGCAGGAAGAGGAGCCAGAAAAGGCGAGCGAAGACGCCTGCTTGCTCAGATGATTCTGAAAGAGGAACTCTGGGCCGGCTTTCCCCAGAAGAACCCCACACAACCACAGCCTCCTGGATACAAAAGGAGGAACTGTTCCTTTAATGGTTAATTTTTTTTTCCATTTTAATTGGAGGATAATTGTGTTGGTTTCTGCCATACAACAAGAATCTGTCATAATTGATATTAACACAATATCTTGATATTAACACACATATACAGCCTCCCTCTTGATATTAACACACACACACACACACAAACACACACACACACAGAAAAACAACACTGATGAACCTATTTGCAGGGAAGGAATGGAGACTCAGATGTAGAGAACAGATTTAAGGATGAACCATTCTTCCTTCCCCGCCTTCCTGTCGTCTTTTTCCACCTGATTGAAAAGACGAGGGCAGATGAGACCCACTACCTGCCCTTGAACAGCTTGCAGCCCAGTGGAACCAGGGTTTTCTCTTCCGCCCTTCCTTGGATGTTACACTTTTCCTAGAAGCTGGCAGAGCGACTCTCAAGAGGAGGCAGCCTGTGCCTATTTGATTAGCCAACGGCATTAACTGGATCCTTATTTTGGGCCAAGCACTGTGAAGGCACCAGAAAAACTGGAAAGCGAGACTTCTGCTGTCAAGGTGACTGCAATCTTTGGAGATCAACAAAACCAACTCGAGTCAAATGATGAGAGATACAAAGACACCCGGCGAGGAGGAACTGACCAGAACAGCAATAGGGGCTTGAAGACCAGACAGCACTCTGGGCTGAAAAGATGTCATATTGTCGCATAGAAGCATCTTGCGGGAAGGGAGAATTTGGACAGAGGAAGAGTACGGAAGTGATTGCAAGAGGAGACAGGACTTGAGCGAGGGCACAGGCAGTCGATCGTGGTGGAGGCAGCCGGTGAGGAGGGGCTGGCTTTGGCAGCTTCTGGAGGATGGTGAGGGATCAGAGCACCCGGAAATGTTGCATTTGCACCTGGGTGAGCAGAGCGATGCCCTCAGTGGGAGAATGATGCCGACAGACAGAGGGAAGCTTGTTTCTCTCCAGCACGGCCAAGAGAGAAGACAGCGGAGCTGAGGGTCTGCTGGCTACTCCCCAGCCCTGGGTGGCAGTTCTCCTGGCTTACCCACTCCAAGCCCTGGCACTGGCCCCGTCCATGCCAGGGAGGCTCTTTCTGCACAGCATGTTCTGATTGCTCAGGGAGGTAGGCCGTCCCCCACCCCCTCACATATGTACCGAGCTGGCGTGAAAACCGGCTCGTTGGCTGGGCTCCCCTGGCTCCACCCTCCCCCCAAGAGCTGGGGGTACCCGTGAAGGCAGGAAGGGTCCGAGAAGCCAGGAGTTCCCTATTTTGAGGTTGCCCTTGAACTGAGCCGAGAAGTGTCTCTCTTTCTCTCGAGGTCCACAGCACTTTTTGTCAAGAGGCAGCGGGGTACCACAGTCCTCTGATACACACGTCAGAAGTCAGAGCCTTCCCCTACTTGGGAGTCCCAAGCCAGGAGAAGGGATGACGGGAGTCACCCAGCTGCCTCGTTTCTGGGAATGGTACCACTGTTTCGCCAGCAGTCCCTGTTGACCTCTTGCTGTGCATCAGGTCGGCCAAGCACCAAGACATGCTGTCTTCCTGCCCTGGCTCTCCGTTCCTCTTGTCCCCATCTTCATGGACACTCGTCACCCATACCTGCATCTCCTCTTCCCCACGCCCTGACTCCTGTGTTACCCCTGATCTGCCCCCAGAGTGCAGCTCAGCTCATTCACCGCATTAGTCATTGATCTCACTCCTCTTTGATCTTTTCTTCCACGTCTTCCCCTCTCCCCCACCCCCGCCTTTTTCCCAGGTCTGGCATTGAACGACTCTCGCTTCTTTCTCTCAGACTCTGGAATTTCGAGGTTCTGTCTCCAGGGATGGAGGGAGACGAGCAGAACGACGCGCTAGACATTTTGCCCATGTTCTTTCCTCCAGCAGTTGAGAGATGGCTAAGGGGGATTCCGAGGAAGGAGTCGGAATAAGAGGAAATAGCTTTGTGGCTCACAGGGGCTTGTCAGGTGAAGGGCTTGGAGAAACCAGAGGCGGAAGGGGTGGCGTGAGACCTGAAGTGAACCGTGGGCAGTGTGGCTGGAGTCTCGGGGGAGCTGGGTCTTGGACCGAGTCCTAGGGGTATGCAGACGAGATCGGTCACTCTACTCCCTTCTTCAGACTTAGATTTTTCTCTGAGCCAGAGAGCTAGTTTCCCTAATGCTATTGGGGAAAGGATAGAAGCTTCACACCAAAACGGAGGATTCTGTGACCTACCTCCTCAGCTCCATCCGGCTTACTTTTTCATCTGAGAGCCCAGTGACGTCCTGGGAGAGAGTCTGCCCTTCAAGAAAGGATAACCTGTCTTTCTAGCCAATGAAGCCCAAAGCACCTGCCCCCGCCCCTGACCTGCTGGCAGCCGAAGCTGAGCTCAGAGGGAAACTGAGTCACCGCACCCCTGTGTCTTAGCACAGGGGGCCAGGAAAGCAGGACCGGGTGGAGAGATGGAAGCTGGATACTCCCTCCTGCCTGTCCCCGCAAGCCTTTGTCTCCACTGATGCCGTGACACCTCCCTTGCCTCAGAAGTCAGAGCCTTCCTACTTGGGAGTCCCAAGCCAGGAGAAGGGATGACGGGAGTCACCCAGCTGCCTCGTTTCTGGGAATGGTACCACTGTTTCGCCAGCAGTCCCTGTTGACCTCTTGCTGTGCATCAGGTCGGCCAAGCACCAAGACATGCTGTCTTCCTGCCCTGGCTCTCCGTTCCTCTTGTCCCCATCTTCATGGACACTCGTCACCCATACCTGCATCTCCTCTTCCCCACGCCCTGACTCCTGTGTTACCCCTGATCTGCCCCCAGAGTGCAGCTCAGCTCATTCACCGCATTAGTCATTGATCTCACTCCTCTTTGATCTTTTCTTCCACGTCTTCCCCTCTCCCCCCCCCCCGCCTTTTTCCCAGGTCTGGCATTGAACGACTCTCGCTTCTTTCTCTCAGACTCTGGAATTTCGAGGTTCTGTCTCCAGGGATGGAGGGAGACGAGCAGAACGACGCGCTAGACATTTTGCCCATGTTCTTTCCTCCAGCAGTTGAGAGATGGCTAAGGGGGATTCCGAGGAAGGAGTCGGAATAAGAGGAAATAGCTTTGTGGCTCACAGGGGCTTGTCAGGTGAAGGGCTTGGAGAAACCAGAGGCGGAAGGGGTGGCGTGAGACCTGAAGTGAACCGTGGGCAGTGTGGCTGGAGTCTCGGGGGAGCTGGGTCTTGGACCGAGTCCTAGGGGTATGCAGACGAGATCGGTCACTCTACTCCCTTCTTCAGACTTAGATTTTTCTCTGAGCCAGAGAGCTAGTTTCCCTAATGCTATTGGGGAAAGGATAGAAGCTTCACACCAAAACGGAGGATTCTGTGACCTACCTCCTCAGCTCCATCCGGCTTACTTTTTCATCTGAGAGCCCAGTGACGTCCTGGGAGAGAGTCTGCCCTTCAAGAAAGGATAACCTGTCTTTCTAGCCAATGAAGCCCAAAGCACCTGCCCCCGCCCCTGACCTGCTGGCAGCCGAAGCTGAGCTCAGAGGGAAACTGAGTCACCCGCACCCCCTGTGTCTTAGCACAGGGGGCCAGGAAAGCAGGACCGGGTGGAGAGATGGAAGCTGGATACTCCCCTCCTGCCTGTCCCCCCGCAAGCCTTTGTCTCCACTGATGCCGTGACACCTCCCTTCTTTTACAGAGAAGCCGCGGATGAACAACATCCTGACGTCAGCCACGGAGCCCTACGACCTCTCCTTCTCCCGCTCCTTCCAGAACCTGGCCCACCTGCCCCCGTCCTACGAGTCCGCAGTGAGGACCCACCCCAGCAAGTACTCATCCCTGAAGAGGCTAAGTAAGTGGGACTTCCCCAGGGCTGGGGCCTGCTCCCGGGGCCTCCACATCTGCCGGTGTCTCCCTCTCTTGCCCTGTACCTGAGGGCACGTGTTGGGGTCCCAAGAATAAAGGGCACATGGAAGAAAAGAACAGACCAGCCCCTCACCTTTGTTCTTTAGAGCTTGAGGCCATCTTCTCCCTCGGTAGAGTGGAGGCCACGGGATCCTCAGGGCCACCGTCCCGTGGGAGGCAGGGCCGCACCTCCCGTGTCACATTAATGGCCAGCGAACGCCTTTTCCCAGCCTCGCCCCGCACCTGCCTTCTTCAGACCCTGGGCCTCCCTGCTCTCTGTCTTGGAGTAAAAGCTATCAATCCCGGATCTTTCTCAGAGATTCTTCCTAGAGGCCCGGGCTTGTGGAAGCGCCCATAAACCAGCTCTCTCCCCAACTCTGTCAACACTGTCTTGGGAACCTGAGCCCCCTCACTCCACGCACACACCCCATTTCAGGAGTTGAGCCTAGTTCTTCCCATGCTCCCAGCTCGGCCCTTTGAGTCTGTGGAAGCTCCTGAGATGGATGGGTTTCAGATGTTATGGTATCAAGAAGCTATTTGGGGCTTCCCTGGTGGTCCAGTGGGTAAAGACACCGCCTTGCAGTGCAAGGGGCGCCGGTTCGATCCCTGGCCTGGGAAGATCCCACGTGCCACAGAGTGGCTGGACCGATGTGTCCAACGACTGAGCCAGAGCTCTGGAGCGCATGCGTCCGGAGCCTGTGCTGAGCTGCGAGAGGGGCCACTGCGATGGGAGGCCCACACAGGCCAAAAGAACAAAGATGGACGAAAATGGATGGATGAAAGACCAACAGAAGTGGCCAAACAAACAAAAGAAGCTATATGGCAGGAGGGGTCTTCTTTTCTAACTTTCCAACCATTGGACCTTGAGCCTACTTTAATGACCACCCAGCTCCAGGGCCGGGCATGAAGGCACGGGGTGCCCTCCTGGGGTAGAAGCTCAGCCCCTGAGTCCACATCAGCCACCCCCAGGGTGGCCCAGTGAGCTTCTCTGGTTAAACGCGGGGATCCCCCAGCCTGCAGAGATCTGCAGGGCGGTCTGTAGGGAGCCTCATTCCTCAACTGTGGGTGAAGTAGGCTTGTCCTGGGCGAGGTCCAGGGTGAGCTTGGGGACGCAGAGGAGGGCCGAGCATCGGAGCGAAGGGCACACGGAGGGCTGCCCCGGCCTGCGCCTGCCGCGGGCACAGGCGAAGCGTGTGTCGCCTTGGTTCTGCGCCACGTGTGGGCTTCCCGGGCACCGCCTGGTCCTCCAGAGGAGGTGTCACTGCGTTCCTGAGTAACCAGTGAGCATCTTCACAAGTGCCTCCTGGATGGAGCGTCTCAGTATTTTCTAGCAGGAGGTTGGCTCTGTAGCCCTGCTTCCTTGGAGAGAGGTTCTGAACCTCATCCGAAAGCTGCCGGGGGCCCCCTGGATGTTTCGGACAATCCAGGGGGGCTGTTCTGTTTGGGGACCACGGTGTGGCAGAAGCAGCCCAGGAGCAGGGGTTCAGGGTCACGGGCTTGCCGTCCAGTTAGCCATGAACTCCCCGGGGGACCGTGGGGGCGTCCCTTAGCCCCAGGGGGGCCCACACACGAGGGGCGTCCGCGTTGCCCGGGAGCTTGTTAGAGATGCAGGCTGACTCGCAGACCCAGAGCCAAGTCTGAACCAGACTCTGCATTTAACAAGACCCCTCAGGGGCTTCCCTGGTGGCTCTGTCGGTAAAGAATCTGCCTGCAATACAGGAGACCCCAGTTCGATCCCCGGGTCGGGCAGTTCCCCTTGGAGAAGGAAAATGGCTGCCCCCCTCCAGTATGCTTGCCTAGAAAATCTCATGGACAGAGGAGCCTGGAGGGCAGCAGTCCATGTGGAGTCCCAAAGAGGCCGACCCGCCGGAGGGACTGAACCAGTCCAGCCTGGGGGCTGACTTGCAGGTCCAGTGGAGGAACCCATCCCTAGCGGTCAGGGCCGGGGGCTCCTAGCGCCTTCCTCCCTGCAGCTTCGCAGGCGTCACTGGGGCTTCTCTCTGGCTCGCTGGCTCTCACCGCCTCTCTCCCCTGCAGCCGACAAGGAGGCTGACGAGTACTACATGAGGCGGCGGCACCTGCCCGACCTGGCCGCCCGCGGCACCCTCCCCCTCAACGTCATCCAGATGTCCCAGCAGAAGCCGCTGCCCCGGGAGCGGCCCCGCCGGCCCCTCCGGGCCATGTCGCAGGACCGGGTCCTGTCCCCGGAGCGGGGCCTGCCGGACGACTTCGGCCTGCCCTACGACCGCATCCTCTCCGACGAACAGCTGCTGTCCACCGAGCGCCTGCACTCCCAGGACCCGCTGCTGTCCCCGGAGCGGACGGCCTTCCCCGAGCAGTCCCTGGCGCGGGCCCTCTCGCACACGGAGGTCTTCGTGTCCACGCCCGTGCTGGACCGCTACCGCATGACCAAGATGCACTCCCATCCCAGTGCCTCGGATAACTCCTACGCCACCCTGGGCCAGAGCCGCACGGCGGCCAAGCGCCAGGCCTTCGCCTCGCGCAGACACAACACCGTGGATCAGCTGCACTACATCCCGGGCCACCACACCTGCTACACCGCCAGCAAGACGGAAGTGACCGTGTGACCCGCGGGACGGGCGGGCCAGGGGTCGGCCGGGCCGGGAGCAGAGCTTCCAGCCCCGGACGACCCGCTCCCCTCGTCCTCTAGGTGGGAGCTGGGGGCGGGCCGCCTTCCCCGGAAAGCCATACTCCTGGGACTCGGCCGGTGCCCCGGGCCCAGCGCTCAGCCCTGGGTCTAGAGAGGTCACCCTCAGCGCACCGGAGGACTCGAAGGGGAGGGAGGAGCGGGGCTAGGCCCCAGTCTCCCCGCCACCCCCGCCGTCACCAAGTCCCTTTCAAGCCCCACGGTCCTCTCCCCCTCCCGGGGGCTCAGCTGCAGGTCTGTCAGCCAAGAGAGCCTGGCCGGACCCTGGCTGGAAGCTGCCCGGGTTTGACTTGGGCCGACGGGCCGACGGAATAGGCTTACTCGGCCTCTTTCATTCACCTAAAACCGCATCACAGAAATCTTCTAGTGCCTAAAAACTGCCTGCTCGCTCCCTCAGAGCCAGGGAGCTGCTGTGTTATGAGCACAATAATGATTCTCTTCTGCCTGCTGGAACTCTCCGGTCCCCACCGGGTGGCCCTGCCTCCGCGGACTCCGTGGGGCCCCGCCCTGGCCCTGCGCCCCGCCCTCAAGGCGACCGGGGAGGGTTCCTCCCTTCAGCTGCCTCTCCAGGGCTGGGAACCCCGCCCCCTTCCGCCTGGCGGCCCCGCCCCCAAGGCTCGGCCCCGCCCCCAGCCCTAGATTCGTTCTCTGGGTTCCACCCCGGGGTTCTCTGGGGCTTCCATCTAGTCATTCCAGAAGAGAGAAGGAGTGGGACACAGGGACTTTGGGGTATCCTCCCCAGCAACCCGATAATGACCTTTCCTTCCGGGCCTTTAGGTCTGAACCCTGACCTGCCACTCTGGCCGGCCTTCCTCTCCCCGGCTCTTCCAAGAGGCTCTGCCCCTGGCCAGAGAGCAGAGGTGGGGAGGACACTGTGACGCCCTAGGCCTCAGGGCCTGGCCACTCCCATAGCCCAGGGCTCCCACCGCACACATCAGGCGGGACAGAGGCAATGGCTTCTGGAGAGGACAGCCCAGCCCCAGGCAGGGAGGACCCCGCGGTTGTCCTGCACCTTGCTCTCTCCCCTCCCTGCATCACGGACTCCCCACCCCCGTGCTTGGCCCCTTCTCTGTTTAGAACCTGCTCTCTGCCAGTCTGCCCTCCTGCCACCCTCCTGACTCTCTCCCTGCTGCCGCTGCTTCCAGACCCGTGCCTCCCTTGGACGGACAGGAGAGAGACCCAGGAGCAGGTGACTGGTAATAAGGGTACTCCAGGCTATTGGCCCGGGGCTAACTGGGTAGCTCCCCAGTGCTCCCCTGCAGGGGGCATCAGGTGCCAGGCAGATCCCTGCCCTCAGCTCTGTCGGGGGGTTGTCGCCACCCCGACCCAAGCCCGCAGCCCGTCTTAGCTCTTCTCTCCTGCAGCCTGGCGGGCGGGCAGGATGTGCTGGTCACCAGGAGGGCAGAGCCAGAGCCTGGTAGGGGAGAGGGGGGCGCCCCCATCCTGGGGGCCAGGGTGCCTCCCTGGCTGGAGCTAGGGGAACTGGCTTCAGACGCCTGGACGAAGGTGTGATACTAAAAGACTGTCACGGGTCAGACTCCAAAAGCAGTGACTTAAAACTGGGTTTTGGATTCTCCAGTTCTGCCTACAACCTCTAGGGCCCTTTAGAAAGCAGGAAGGGGGCAGGGAGAACTCCCCAGGGTCAGCCCTGGACATTTTTAATCTAATCCACGGAGAAATCAGTTGACTGATTCCTCCTACTTTTTTCAAGAATTCCAAAGTGCTCGTCCTCCCCTCCCCGCTGCAATTCCCGCCATCGCGTGAATCACGAGGGACTGAGGCTAGGGGTGATGGACACAGCCCTGAGGTTCCCAAGGGGCCGTGCCACTGGGGCTGTGGGGCTGTGAGGTCAGAGGTAACTCTCTGCTCTCCTTCTGTACAAGCACGTAAACCTCAAGGGCTGGTCCCTAAGGGTTTATGAGCGTTTGCTCCTACGAAGGCTGGGCTGGAGGAAATCCACCGCTCCTGGAGACGAATGTGCGCCTGTCCCCGCTGCTCCGCTCTGCCCGCTGCTCTCACCCAGCCCTCGGCCCGTCCCCTGAAGGCTGCCGCTGGTGCAGACGGGGAAGGACGAGGGTGGGTGAGAATCTCTACAAATATTGACCCGAACCAGAGACGGGATCTCATTTGCGGCTGCATGATCCCCTCCGTACTGAGTCCTCTGGCCCTCAGGGCGACGACGCCTCTCCCCAGCCCCGGTGTCTGTCTCCGGGGTGTTTAGGAGCTTGAGTCCCAAACACGTCTCACCCCAGCGTTCCCGCTGCCCACTTTAAAACCTCTGGGGTCGGTTGGATCAAAAACTTCCTATCTGACTCTTTACTTCTTTGAAATGATTCTTCTGCTTCACCCTTGGGTCTGGAAGGAGTGAGGGAGAGAGGGAAGGAAGACAATCAGAGAAAAAGGCTACAGACCTGTTCCACTTCAGTCCCCTCATTTCAAGATGCACACAGACATGTCTTAGACCTGGGACCCGGCAGTACCGCGTTTATCCGCCGGGCCGTCCGCGTTTGCAGGATGGGCAGAGCTGCATTACAAGTTCTTTTGACACATAAGAGGGGGTGCTGGGGCTGGAACGCCGGCGTCCGGACTTCCATTCCCAGCAGGCTGGTGGCCCTTCCTCCACAAAGGAAGTCCTGCTGTCCCAGTAAGGGGAGCCCCAAGTCTGGCCCTCTGAGTCCCCCCTGCTCTGCCGCGGAAGCCCTGGGGCCTGCGTGGTCTCTCCGGAAGGTTCCCGCGGGTCGGCCTGGCCTCTGATGGCCGCCAGCTCTCGCGATCCATCCTGCCCTCCCCGCTTCCTGCTTCGGTTCCTCCAGCGTCTGGCAGCCTCACAAACGCTCTCCCAAGGATTCCTTTAAACCTCCCCCACCCCAAATTGGCTTCTGCCTGCAGGGCTCCCTACTTTCTTGGGTTTCTAAAAAGCTCCGATCCTTCTCTTCATTCAGGTGTCTCTGCCCCTCTTGCTACTCTCCCAGCCCGAAACCGGCCTCAGCCTTCTATGCCTGGTCAGCCCTTCCTCCTCTCCTCTCTCCTGCCTGCTCTTTTCTTCTGTTCCCTCCTCCATCCCCATTTTCTTTTCCCTGGTCCGGCTGCCCTACCCCTGGTTCTAAAATGTAGAGCTCTCAATGAAGATGGTTCCAGAATGAGACTTCAGGTCTCTGTGGGCCTGGTCAGTGTATCCCTCGCCTCCTGCCCCTACGGGACTGCCCTGCCACAGCCATCGCGGGCAAAGGCCAGCGTTGGTTCCTGCAGCTGGCACGCCCCTGAAGTCCCTGCCCCGGCCCGCCGCTAGCCCAGAGGCTCCTGCTCTGGCCAAAGATTCATATCCTGGAGGGCTCATGGCCACTGTTCCATCTCAGTTATGCCTGACCTGCTCATGTGTTCACAGCTCCCCTTGTCCCCCAAAGCTGGGAGAGCCTCGTGACGGTCCAAGCACGGAGAAATAGCCACCCCAGTAGCCCCTGCCACCAAGCAGTCCACCTTCTTCAGAGAGACCCTGTCTGCCCCGCCTGCTGGCCTCAGATCCCAGCCAGAGGCAGCTGAGGACTGACTGAGGGGAGCTGCAAGGCCTGCCGGCGACTGGGATGCTGGGGGGCACCTGCTCGGTACCCCTCCTCCGGCCACGCACGCGCACACACACCTTCCTCCACCCTCCTCCCCAAACATAGTGCCGGAGTGTTTTCAAGGAAGTTCATTGTGGAGTATCTTTCAGGGTTCCTATGTATTTTTTTTTAATATAAATGCAGCATTTTAGTGACAGATTTTATATGAAAGCTATGTCTTCCTGGGCTCTGTATTTGATTTCAGAAGGCAGCATCCTACAAGAGGAAACAGCCACAGGGCTGGGGCTCCTGGAGACTCGGGTTGGGTGCTGGCTTTGCCTCTGTCTTGCCATGTGGCTGATCCTCCCTCAGGGCCTCCGTTTCCCATCTGTAAAGCGAGGGGCTCTGACCCGGTGAGTTCTGAGCGCCTACCCCACTCCCACACGCAGGGCTCCCATTCCCGACGGGCACTCCCTCCTCTCTACGCTCCCCCCCTCCCCAGCTGCCCCGTCCCATTCCACCTGCCCCAGGCGACACCCTCGGATGCCCTGGGCAGTCCCCGTGCTCCTCCCCAGGGCCCGGGGCGGACCCCACGGTCACGGCCACCCAGGGACGCTCTCCCGTCTGAAGGCGTAAGGGCCTGCCTCTTCAGCAGGCTACCAGCCGTGTGTCCCGGGATCCATGCCCCCGGCCCCCACACAGAGACACCCCTGCGTCATCCCGGGTGTCAGTCCCTGGGCAGTTCTGAAGTTCTCATGTGGACGTGGTCCTTAAGCTGGAGGGAGGCGGCTCTGCCTTCAGAGGCGGGATGGGCTAGAGGAGGAAGGCCCGGAGGCCGGCCCCCCTCGGCAAGAGGTCCGCATCTGAGAGCAGCGTGGAGATGCAGTCCAGGCCGCAGCGGAGAGAGAGAACGCGCCGCAGAAACGGTGCAGCGACGGATGTCACAGCCCCGCCAGGAGCTGTGTCCTGAAGACCAAGTCCAGACACGGCCCCGCTCCACCTGGAGGAGGGGGAGGCACCCCCGGCGGCTGAGAGGTGGGCACCCACCCCGTCCTCGGCCCTCTCCAGCCCTCCTCGCGAGACTGCCGTCCTCCCGGTGAAAGCTTGACAAGCAAGAACTGAGAACCAAGGTACCGCTGAACCCACCCTGTAAATCGGCCGACACATGAACGGTCCGTCAGTCAGAGGAATGACCTCCTTGTCAGCCTCCCTCCCCGGGGACGGGAAGCCCCTGCTCCACGTGCGCCGCCCACCCCCGCGTGACCTCTGAGCGCCACTCCCTGGGGGGACTCAGTCCTTTGCTTCGTAGTGGCAAATACTCCTCTAGTTCTATAACTCTACTAGACATTTTGTAGTAAACAATTCTTAAAACTCTCTAATTAAAAAAAAAAAAAAGCAATTCTTACTGTAATATTTTTAGTTTGGGGACACAATTTCCTAAGGCGAGGGGATTAAGGAACATTTTTATGCATTCGCCCAATTTATGGATTCCATGTTTATTACGTACAGCAGTACTGACATAAAGTACCTTTCTATCTGTACCTTTGCCCGTCCCTTTGTCCTCAGAGGTAAGCTTCAAGATGCGCAGTGTCCCCGGAACTGCCGCTTCTGTACAAATCTCATCCTTCTACCTACCCGTCAAAGCACAGTCTCTATGTACTGTAAACAGGTATCCCTTTAGGAAGATTTAGTCTTAAGGATTTTTTCCACTTTTGTCAGTAACAGATATTTATGGAATTAAAAAATAATAATAAAGCCGTTTCAACATAACCCGTGTCTCTTAAAAGCGCCCCCTGCTTGCTCCTACAAACACAGAGCCGAAGGTGATTAAAGGTCACTGCAGATCACGTAAGGATGTAGATTATGAGGATGGGAGCAGAGACGGGAAGTGACTGTGCACGCGAGTGAGGGAAATTTTAGGGTGACCGAAGCCTTGTAAAGCTGGGTTACAGTGATGCTCACAACTGTATAAATACAGTATAAATCAGCAGACAGTGTAGGGCAATGGGTGAATTGCATGATATGCAGATTAGACTTGAAGACACTTGGGAAGGTAGGCTTAGAACAAGTGCCAGTGGATATGGTGGACCCACTCAAAGCCTGATGGGAAGTGACCAGCTTGGAGGGAGGCCCCTGGCTGTCCTGTGGTCAAGTCCCCACGCTTCCACAGCAGGGGGCGCAGATCCGATCCCCAGTGTAGAAGTAAGACCCCCAACTTGTATCCATACTCATCTATGCCGGCATCATTATTCTTGGACATGCGGTCTCAGTGGGGTTGTAGTTGGTTGCAAATCTGTTTAGTGTTCAGATACGTAATAACACACAACCCCACACATTCTGAAGCCTGTTTTGCTCAGGACACCAATCTCTCTTACAGTGGAATCCACGGGCTGAGAGTTAGTGCTTGCGGCTGCCCTGGGTGACCAGCAGACAGGTGGGTAAGCCCCGTGTGCCGCTTTCACCAGAGAACCAGGCTGTGGCAGGCGATCTGATCTGGATCCGGAGTCTTGCTCAAGACCTCGTTCTCTGGCGTCGTTTTCTATTTTTATTTTCTTTGGCCCATATTCGCTTCTGCTGCTAAGGTCATCTGTTGTTCCGTGTTTCTGAATTTTCTCTATAACCTAGATACTCCTGGGCTCTGCATCAGCAAACACAATATTGCCAAACAGGACATGACCTTCTGCCAACTTTAGCACCTCCAGAGTTCCTAGGGCCCACAGTCAGACTTGCTTACCAACTGCTTGATCCCTTTGTAATTAAAACCCTTCTCCTGTGTTGAACTTATATTTTTAAAAATCCCTTTATTGGGACTTCCCTGGCAGCCCAGTGTTAAGACTTTGCCTTCCAATGTAGGGAGTGTGTGATCACTGGTCCAGGAGCTAAGATCCCACATGCCTCACAGCCAACAAAAAAAGAACCAGGGGCTTCCCTGGTAGCTCAGTGGTGGAGAGTTCGTCTGCCAGTGCAGGGGACACGGGTTCCAACCCTGATCGGGAGGATCCCACATGCTGTGGAGCAACTAAGCCCATGCTCTAGAGCCTCAGAGTCGCAATTGTTGAGCCTATGTGCCTTAGGGCCTGAGTTCCACAACAAGGAAAGTCACTGCAACAAGAAGCCTGCTCACCTCAACTAGAGAGTAAGCCCCACTCTCTGTAACTAGAGAAGAGCCTGCAGCAACAGTGAAAACCCAGAATAGCCAAAAAAAAAAAAACAAAACAAAAGAAACAGAACCAAAACTAAACAGAAGCAATACTCTAACAATTCAATAAAGATGTTTTCAAAATGGTCGACACCAAAAAAAAAAAAAAAAAACCCTTAAACAAATAACCCACAAAAATCCCTTGATTATTTCCCACTGATGGCATTCTTTACCTTAGACAAAGCTGCAAATCTGTTCACTAGTCCAATACATAATAACGCATACTCACATATGTTCTAAAGCCTGTTTTGCTCACAGCAACAATCATTATGGCAGTGGATTACTTCTAAGGATGATACTGATTGCTCTGCTCCATGGCGACAGATGGCAGGCACACATACATTGTAAGTATAGCACATTAACCTGGGTTCATTATTGGAAGGAAACCCAAGGGAAAACAAAATTCTGAGTTGGCAAGAAACTATTTTTTAGAGATGTGTAATGTCATTACAATGGTTACACATACATAGGGACTTCCTGGTGACTAGTTTGGGGCTTCCTAGTTTGTTTCTGTGACTTTGTCAAAACTCTGCAGGGAGCTGGAAAGCTCAGCGAGCGCTAGTCTGAAGGGTAGAGTGGAAGGCTGGAGCGGTGGGATGACCAGGGGGAACCCGCAGCAGAAGCCCTCACTTAGGAAATCGCATTTTCCCAGTGACAACCATGGCTCCCCTGTGTCAATAGGACAGCCACAGAGCGAGGGAAGGCGTTAAGCTAGAGGAAGAATGAGGTTCTTAGAACGCTGCCTCTTCTGTTTAACTAACTTCCCGGGATCTCCCCAAACCAACAACGTTTCTGTTTAATAAAAAAAAGAAAAAAAAAAAAAAACACCTCCACTGACAGTTCTCAACGGTTCCTTATTTTTCTGTGTTTGCCACAGACATAGAGCTCAGAGGTGCATTTCAGGACGAGGGCTCTCTCCAAACCTGATAAGCTGTTTTACTTCCAGCTTCAGTCTCAATCCCAAGATCAAGTGCTGGAGATGCGTGTCCAGGGTAGAATACAGGGGCCGTGGCCGTCCTTCCCAAGTGTGTGTACCCTAATACTTCTTTCCTGGACCATTTGGAAGAGCTATTCCTGCTGGTTCACCATGGCAGCCGTGGAGAGGGCCTCCCACACTACCCAAAGGATATTAGTCTGTACACTGGCCTTCCTTGCAGCCTTGGAGAAAACGAAACTGTCCTGTCACCCAGTGTGTCCACAAGCAACGCCAGGACACTTGGGAGCTCCCTGCTGTGCACGCGGCCAGCCCTCCTCTAGACCCACTGGATCCAAATCTCTAGGTAAGCCCCCAGAACTGGCTTTTCCACAAGGTCCCTTGGTGACTCTACGCCCAGGAAAGTGTGAGAAACACATTCTCTGCATTTTTTTTCCCAGTTTTTGAAATTCTATAATCCTATGATAATGAAGAGCTGGAATTCAGGGGATCAGAGCAGCCTTGATTTATGTAGCCAAACAATTTCAGGCAACTGGCTTCAGTGAAGAGGCCAGAACAGAAACGAATTTACACAAGGATTTACTGAGTAGTTCAGGGAACTCTATTCAATATCTTGTAATAACCTATAATGCAAAAAAAGTCTGAAAGATACATACATAGAACTGGATCACTTTGCTGTACACCTGAAACTAACACAATATTGCAAATTAACTATACGTCAATCTTTTTTTTGTTCTTTAAATAAGTTTATGGAGGATTAACTATTTGGGAAAAGAGAAGCTTCGGCGAGGCGTATAAACTGTCTGTGTGTGTGAGCTAAGTCACTTCAGTCGTGTCCAACTCTGTGCGACCCTATGGGCCGTAGCCCGCCGGGCGCCTCTGTCCACGGGAATTCTCCAGGCAAGAATACTGGAGTGAGTAGCCATGCCCTCCTCCAGGGGATTTTTCCAACCCATGGATGGAACCATATCGCTTATGTCTCCTGCACTGGTAAGTGGGTTCTTTATGAGAATAGTATTTATAATAGAAATAAGAATATTTAACTTAATAATGATTATTTATTAAATTAAATAATATTAAATTTAATGCTAATCATCATTGTTAGATATAAAAGCATCTCACAGGATCTAAGTCCTGAATGTATAACCGGGCCTCTTCAAAGCTAAGATGTTGAAAGCCATCCAGGGACTTCCCTGGCAGTCCTGTGGTTACGACTCCACGCTTCCATTTCAGGGGGCACAGGTTCAATCCCTGCTCAGAGAATCAAGATCCCACAGGCCCAGCTGTGCAGCCAAAATCTAAAAATGATAATAATAATATTCTAGCCTGCAGTGAACATCTTTGAAAAAAAAAACATAAAAAGAAAGAAAGTCATTCAAAACCCTGACAGCACCTTCCATCTCATTTTCTTCTCTGCGACTCTTCCTTCCTCTCACATGTTTCTTTTCACACATGGCTGAGCCTGACAACAAAGACGACGCCTTCAGCAATCGTGCCTTGTCTCCCAGGTCAAACCCCCAAGGCCAGTTGACACAGCCTCTCGGTGCCTCAGTTCCAAAAGTCTGGGAGAAAAATCCGAAAATCTCTACAAATGACTCCCGTTGTGTATCAGTTATTCACTGCGGCATGCGAAGCTCCCCAAATTTGATAGTGCAAACAACTACTATTGTCTCCTGTTGTAATCTCTCATGGTTCTGAGGCTTGTCTGAGCTCAGCCACACAAGGCTCACCCAGGGTCCCTTATGTGGCTGCTGTTGGGCAGTGCCTGGCATTGCGGGCATCTCTGTGGTTTTCCTCACTCGCCTGTCTAGCTGTTCGTTATCGGTCGGGACCTCAACAGGGGCTACCGACGGAACCCTTAGGTGCATCCTCTTCATGTTCCCTGGGCTTCCTCACCTCTTGGCAGCTGGGTTCCCAGAGCAAGTATCTAGAGATAGGCTGAAGGAGAGGGAGTGGGCACAGGGGGAGATACGGAGAGAGTGGTCCAGGTAAAAGCTATCGCATCTCCTGTGATGTAGCCTTAGAAGCCACATCGTCCTCTCTCCGAATCACAGAGTTCTGCCCAGTTTGAAGGGGAGGGGACACAGACTCCAGTGTCAGAAAAGAGTGTAGCAAGGTTTCATTGTAAGAAAAGCCTGTTTATGGAAGAGAGTGCTATGGCCGTCCTTGGAAAACGCACCCTGCCACACTCTGGGTCAGGAGTCTGAGCCCAGTCCCACCGCTGCGGCCGGGCAGCCCTGGGCCACACACTCCACACCCCAGAGGCTGTAGGCCCTTTTCTGAAAATGAAGCGGAGGATGAGCCCACAGCCTGAGCAGCGCCTCTACAGTGGGACGTCCTTGAGACGTTAAGAAAGCAGCCCGTAGACACCACATCTGCTCTTCAGTGCCAACCTCAGGACTCCAGAGAAGACAGTGAACAGGACATGCTGACAGCGGACTCTGTGAAGCTGCACTGAAATATTTCCCAACAACAGAGTGATGATATTAAACCGGTGGGGATTCCTCCTTTCTCTCCCCCGCTCCTCTTTCTCCCGCCAATCCAAACGGCAGCCCTCCACCTCTCCACCCCGGAGCAAAGGCAGAGGCCAGAGCAAGGCCTGTTCAACCCTGACTCTCAAAATCGACTCTTGTCAAGCTCACCGGAGCAAAACTCGTCATGTAATTGCGAGAGCCACTGAGTGGAAAGAGAAATTGTTTCCTATGATATTGAAAGCTGACCTCTAAGTATCCAGGAGCCCAGCTTGATAAGAAACCAGAGTAGATTGCATGGAGGACTGCATATAGCTGCTTGGCAGCGGTTAGTATTTGTCATGGGTCCATCTTTCCACTCATTGTCCGTCTAGCTCTGTGAGTATTCTGTTCATCATACACCCTAAGAAAATTCTGAATCAGGTGTATGTATAAAATGTGTAGATAAGAGAGTAAGTCATTAATAGCAACAAATAATTAACACTTCAGTGGTGGGACTCTTATTTATAGTTATTTAAGTTTATTTAAATTCTTGGTGATTCTAGTTTTTTATAATTAGCATATATTACTTTTATAATCAGCATAGGCAATGTTAAATATCATTTCATACATAAAAGTATGAGTGTGTGTGTGTGCAGCAGAATAACTGGAAGACGTTACCCTTCATTATCAACCATGGTGGTGAGTCTAGGTATTTTTAAAATTTCCTGTTACTTGTTTGCATCTTCCCAATTTTTTATAATGAGCATGCATTCCTTTTCTAATGGAAAAAAATGAAATTTATCCTTTTAATTTTTGAAACAAGTGGGGCTGGAGGACTCACTTGGAACAAAGACGCCATGCGTTCCTGAAAACAAACCAGCAGATGTAACCATCCTCTGGGAGAACCTCCTCTGTAAACGAGTCCCATTGCTCATCCAGGGTTTGGCTTAAATGCGGTACGGGACATGGTCTACTGGGCACACACCGCAAGGGCAAAGGCAGCCATCTCCCGCTCCGACCTCTGACCCCCCCTTTTATTTCTAGAACCATGCTTCGGTGGTCCTCTGATAGGCAGAGAACCTATCAGTTCCACTTGTAACTGGGGGATTGGTGAATTGGGGGTTGCAACAGGGGCTGAGTGAGCAGCTGCTGTTCCCCTTGGAAAAGGCATACCCTCTCTGGTCCTCCCAGTCCCCCTCGCTCCCTGTTTTTTCCCTTAGAGAACAATCACTCCTGCTTTTGAGGAGGCACAATTTCTAAACTATCTTTAGCCCAATATATACAACTGAGACCCCTTAGGAGGGAGTGATGATTATGAAATCAGAGAGCAAAACACCTCCAGCCAATCACTACGACACGAAAATGCCCACCAAGAATGGCCTGCCTTTAATATGTTAAGGGATGATAAATACCCTGATTTTTAAAATATGGCAATGCATTTAAAATGAAAACACACTCTGGGCCAGTGCATTCTGGCTAAACACATGTCGGTGAACCATGGTTTGGTTGGTGATCAAAGAAATACAGAAGTACCAAGTCAAATAGTTAGACCTGGGCTTCCTCACCCTCCCACATCTATGGCTTAGCGTGGCAACTCAGTCACTCAGCTGCCTCCGAGCCTTGCAACACCGTGGACTTGTAGCCCACAGGATCCTCTGTCCATAGAGATTTCCCAGGCAAGAAAACTGGAATGGGTTACTATGTCCTCCTCCTGGGGATCTTTTGTCCCTGGGATGGAACGCTTGTTTTCTGCATTGGCAGGTGGGTTCTTTACCACTGCGTTACCAGGGAAGCTCCGACTCATCTCTGACCCCTTGGAAAATTCCTCTTGGGGATGTCTGTTATATCCTAGAAGTAATTTGGCCCATCTAGTTCTGTGTTTCCTGTTAGGAATGGGGCTGTTCCTTAAAGAAAAGGAAGACAGTGGAAAATAGCTGAGATCTTCCTCTTTCCTGAAGAAAAATCAGAAAAATCTTTGCATATGAGATCAGATAACAATCAGATAAAGAATCAAGGATCTTTTCTCCTCAATTCCAGGTACCATGAAGAACAGACTTCATTTTCTAATCACAACTCTTTCTCAGCCCCCTCATCAGTCTACTTCTACTCCCGTGACCAGCTCAGCAGCAAACAGAAATTTTCAGATATTTGATAATACATGCCCTACTTCATTCCATCATGCAGTCACGACTGAATATATATTTAGAAAATGTGTAATCACCCCACCAGAAGGGTCAGCATCCCAGCTGCTGTTCCCCTTGGAAAAGGCATACCCTCTCTGGTCCTCCCAGTCCCCCTCGCTCCCTGTTTTTTCCCTTAGAGAACAATCACTCCTGCTTTTGAGGAGGCACAATTTCTAAACTATCTTTAGCCCAATATATACAACTGAGACCCTTAGGAGGGAGTGATGATTATGAAATCAGAGAGCAAAACACCTCCAGCCAATCACTACGACACGAAAATGCCCACCAAGAATGGCCTGCCTTTAATATGTTAAGGGATGATAAATACCCTGATTTTTAAAATATGGCAATGCATTTAAAATGAAAACACACTCTGGGCCAGTGCATTCTGGCTAAACACATGTCGGTGAACCATGGTTTGGTTGGTGATCAAAGAAATACAGAAGTACCAAGTCAAATAGTTAGACCTGGGCTTCCTCACCCTCCCACATCTATGGCTTAGCGTGGCAACTCAGTCACTCAGCTGCCTCCGAGCCTTGCAACACCGTGGACTTGTAGCCCACAGGATCCTCTGTCCATAGAGATTTCCCAGGCAAGAAAACTGGAATGGGTTACTATGTCCTCCTCCTGGGGATCTTTTGTCCCTGGGATGGAACGCTTGTTTTCTGCATTGGCAGGTGGGTTCTTTACCACTGCGTTACCAGGGAAGCTCCGACTCATCTCTGACCCCTTGGAAAATTCCTCTTGGGGATGTCTGTTATATCCTAGAAGTAATTTGGCCCATCTAGTTCTGTGTTTCCTGTTAGGAATGGGGCTGTTCCTTAAAGAAAAGGAAGACAGTGGAAAATAGCTGAGATCTTCCTCTTTCCTGAAGAAAAATCAGAAAAATCTTTGCATATGAGATCAGATAACAATCAGATAAAGAATCAAGGATCTTTTCTCCTCAATTCCAGGTACCATGAAGAACAGACTTCATTTTCTAATCACAACTCTTTCTCAGCCCCCTCATCAGTCTACTTCTACTCCCGTGACCAGCTCAGCAGCAAACAGAAATTTTCAGATATTTGATAATACATGCCCTACTTCATTCCATCATGCAGTCACGACTGAATATATATTTAGAAAATGTGTAATCACCCCACCAGAAGGGTCAGCATCCCAGGCCTGAGATGCACGATTTCCTCCAAAATCAAGAGGTGCTCACGTCTGAGAACTAGAGTGAATGCCAACCTCCCCCAGAATTCTCACAATCACAGAAAAAGGAGCTGAGAATGTGTGCTTTCTGCAGCTTTCCTTGTTCTGCCCACCTGTTTCCAGGGGTGGAAAATGTACAGTTACACTCTATAGATTATTATAATTAAGTGGTGTGCGGAATTCATTTGTTTAAAAATAGCTTCATCGACCCTTCATGGCGTATTTCTGTGCGACAAGTCTATGTGAAAAGCAAGTGAGGATGGTTATTGTTCAGCACGTTTAATTAAGTAAGTATTTCTTTCACCCTTCTGGGAATTAAACACCGAATGGTGAATAAACACGGGGAAATGTGCCCATGTTAATTTCTGGTTCACTACCTCGATTCAAAAGCAGGGTGAAAATCAAGAGCCGAGTCCGTGGTCTGGAGTCCTTACAAGACACACAGAGCAACCAAAGCCTTCATGAGTCCTGGAGGAATTGTTCCAGGAAGAATTCCTTTTGTGTTTGCGCTCCTCAAGAGTCTCCCCAATGGATTCCTTTCCTGTCACCAGAATACATCTTCCTCACTCCTCTTTCTTGAATGATGTTTCTTTCCCAGCTGGTTGCACCTGTTGTGACTCATAAGTCAGAGCGACAGAAACTGGCTTTCTGGGGAGGGGAAGGACAATGTAGCATATAGCCCTTTTCCTTTTTTAGCATTTTCTCTTTTTATTTTTTAACCGTTTGACCATACAGTGCAGCAGGTGGGACCTCAGTTCCCCAGGGATCCAGCACATGCCTCCTGCAGTGGAAGTGTGGAGTGTTAGCCACTGGAGCACCAGGGAAATCGTTCTTGCTCCGTTTTCAGATGGCCCTTCTTCTCATGGTGCCAAGGGGGTCCCACTGGCCCTGCCCTTCATCCTCCTAAGTTCAAGTCCCAACAGCCAAGCCAAAGCCTTGGGTCTCACTCTGCTCATCTTATGGGGTCACACACTGTTTATTTGTCTAAGTCGTGTCTGACTCTTTGGGGATCCCATAGACTGTAGCCCACCAGACTCCTCTGTCCAAGGGATTTTCCAGGCAAGAACATTGGCATGGACTGCCATTTCCTTCTCTAGGGGATCTTCCTGACCAGGATCGAACCCCATCTCTTGTGTCTCCTGCATTGGCAGGTGAATTCTTTACAACTGAGTCACCTGGGAAGTCCCAGTGGGATCACATGTCCACTACCAAATCGGTGACTGCTCTGAGGGTAATGGAATAATCTAGCTTAGTTTAAGCCAAGTCACATAGATTCTTTACCCACTGAGCCATAGGGGAAGCCCCTCCACCAATCCTAGAAAGAAGTCTTTTCCTTTTAAGGAGATCTGCTTATCAAATCGCATGCACTCTGCTCCAGCTCCAGCTCAGCATTCATGCTCCAACCTCTCCATCCCCCAGACTCCGCCCTGTGTATTCAAAGCCAAGCTCTTGGAATTAAACCAAAGGCGCAACCCAACAGAAACCTTTTCTCCCTCTTAAGTGCTCAGCTTTTACAATAAAAGAAAAGAAGTTGCACCCCGGTTTAAAATTTAGTTTTGCATCCTGGAGGAATTGTTCCAGGAAGAATTCCTTTTGTGTTTGCGCTCCTCAAGAGTCTCCCCAATGGATTCCTTTCCTGTCACCAGAATACATCTTCCTCACTCCTCTTTCTTGAATGATGTTTCTTTCCCAGCTGGTTGCACCTGTTGTGACTCATAAGTCAGAGCGACAGAAACTGGCTTTCTGGGGAGGGGAAGGACAATGTAGCATATAGCCCTTTTCCTTTTTTAGCATTTTCTCTTTTTATTTTTTAACCGTTTGACCATACAGTGCAGCAGGTGGGACCTCAGTTCCCCAGGGATCCAGCACATGCCTCCTGCAGTGGAAGTGTGGAGTGTTAGCCACTGGAGCACCAGGGAAATCGTTCTTGCTCCGTTTTCAGATGGCCCTTCTTCTCATGGTGCCAAGGGGGTCCCACTGGCCCTGCCCTTCATCCTCCTAAGTTCAAGTCCCAACAGCCAAGCCAAAGCCTTGGGTCTCACTCTGCTCATCTTATGGGGTCACACACTGTTTATTTGTCTAAGTCGTGTCTGACTCTTTGGGGATCCCATAGACTGTAGCCCACCAGACTCCTCTGTCCAAGGGATTTTCCAGGCAAGAACATTGGCATGGACTGCCATTTCCTTCTCTAGGGGATCTTCCTGACCAGGGGATCGAACCCCCATCTCTTGTGTCTCCTGCATTGGCAGGTGAATTCTTTACAACTGAGTCACCTGGGAAGTCCCAGTGGGATCACATGTCCACTACCAAATCGGTGACTGCTCTGAGGGTAATGGAATAATCTAGCTTAGTTTAAGCCAAGTCACATAGATTCTTTACCCACTGAGCCATAGGGGAAGCCCCTCCACCAATCCTAGAAAGAAGTCTTTTCCTTTTAAGGAGATCTGCTTATCAAATCGCATGCACTCTGCTCCAGCTCCAGCTCAGCATTCATGCTCCAACCTCTCCATCCCCCAGACTCCGCCCTGTGTATTCAAAGCCAAGCTCTTGGAATTAAACCAAAGGCGCAACCCAACAGAAACCTTTTCTCCCTCTTAAGTGCTCAGCTTTTACAATAAAAGAAAAGAAGTTGCATGGCTTTCCTGGCTACTGTCCCTGCTCTGTGTTTAAAAACTATTGAGAAATTCAATGGACTGGTTCGGGCTGCAGTCACGCTCCCCGAGGCATTAAATGTCTCTAATTCACCAAGTGAAACAGCCACAGAGCGACATCCAAACATATAGAAATGGAAAACCTCAATTAGTAGTTCAAAATGCACCCCCTCCTTGTGACTGTTGCCACAGGCGCTATCGGTTTCCAGGACCAGAGAGTGCCAAAGGGAAATAAGAGTCAAGATTCCAGGGAACCATCTGCCTGGCTGTGCAGAAATACGTCATTATGAGAACCAAATGGGCTCTCATTAATTTCAGGCCAAAATCAATTCCATGGGATGTTACGTATACCCTAAAACATTTTTTAAAATCACAAAAACAAAAAGAGAGGAAAAAAATTCCATAAACAATCGCGTTGTTTCAACATGTTACCTACAAAGGATCAAAATTCAAACTGGCTTCAGAAATCCAGCTGGCTTCAGCGTTCTTTCCAAGAAAGAGTTTCAGAAAACAATGGAACAATTTCTACAGAGCTTTGAGAAGAACAGATATGATCCTACATGGTATACCTGTCTAATGCTGGGCTGGAGATGTAGGTTTGGGGGCCATTATCATAAAGGGGAAGCATTGCTGCCTTGGATGGGTAAGTTCACTCAAGGAGAGATTTTAAAGTGAGAGGATAAGAAGCTCTGAGAGATGCCCGAGCAACTCCCACAATGGAAGGGGTGGTCAGAAAGAGAAAGGAAAAGGATGCCGAGCAGTGAATCTGGCATCTCCTGGATTAATAATCTAGCTTAGTTTAAGCCAAGTCACATAGATTCTTTACCCACTGAGCCATAGGGGAAGCCCCTCCACCAATCCTAGAAAGAAGTCTTTTCCTTTTAAGGAGATCTGCTTATCAAATCGCATGCACTCTGCTCCAGCTCCAGCTCAGCATTCATGCTCCAACCTCTCCATCCCCCAGACTCCGCCCTGTGTATTCAAAGCCAAGCTCTTGGAATTAAACCAAAGGCGCAACCCAACAGAAACCTTTTCTCCCTCTTAAGTGCTCAGCTTTTACAATAAAAGAAAAGAAGTTGCATGGCTTTCCTGGCTACTGTCCCTGCTCTGTGTTTAAAAACTATTGAGAAATTCAATGGACTGGTTCGGGCTGCAGTCACGCTCCCCGAGGCATTAAATGTCTCTAATTCACCAAGTGAAACAGCCACAGAGCGACATCCAAACATATAGAAATGGAAAACCTCAATTAGTAGTTCAAAATGCACCCCCTCCTTGTGACTGTTGCCACAGGCGCTATCGGTTTCCAGGACCAGAGAGTGCCAAAGGGAAATAAGAGTCAAGATTCCAGGGAACCATCTGCCTGGCTGTGCAGAAATACGTCATTATGAGAACCAAATGGGCTCTCATTAATTTCAGGCCAAAATCAATTCCATGGGATGTTACGTATACCCTAAAACATTTTTTAAAATCACAAAAACAAAAAGAGAGGAAAAAAATTCCATAAACAATCGCGTTGTTTCAACATGTTACCTACAAAGGATCAAAATTCAAACTGGCTTCAGAAATCCAGCTGGCTTCAGCGTTCTTTCCAAGAAAGAGTTTCAGAAAACAATGGAACAATTTCTACAGAGCTTTGAGAAGAACAGATATGATCCTACATGGTATACCTGTCTAATGCTGGGCTGGAGATGTAGGTTTGGGGGCCATTATCATAAAGGGAAGCATTGCTGCCTTGGATGGGTAAGTTCATTCAAGGAGAGATTTTAAAGTGAGAGGATAAGAAGCTCTGAGAGATGCCCGAGCAACTCCCACAATGGAAGGGGTGGTCAGAAAGAGAAAGGAAGAGAGGAGGTGGCCGAGAAGAGAATGCTGTCTTGGAAGCCAAGCGACCAGTGAATCTGGCATCTCCTGGATTGAACAGAGCCCAGAAGTCAAGTCAGATGGGGCTGATGAGAAAGAAGCCACCAGTAATAAGCCTAAGTATAAAATCTGTAATTAACAATGAACATTTTTAAAATATTTGATGTAAGGGCTTCCCTGGTGGCTCAGTGGTGAACAGTTCGCCTGCCAAATGCATTCGATCCCTGATCCAGGAAGATCCCATATGCTGCGGAGCAACTAAGCCCGCGAGCCACAACTGTTAAGCTCGTGCTCTAGAGCCCTGGAACCACAATTATTGAGCCCATGTGCTGCTGAAGCCCGTGTGCCCTAGAGCCTGAGTTCCACAACAAGAGACGTCACCGCCACAAGAAGCCTGCTCACCTCAACTAGAGAGTAGTCCCCACTCCCTGCAGCTAGAGAAGAGCCTACAGCAGCAGTGAAAACCCAGAATAGCCCCCCAAAATAAAACAAATAAATAAAATGCATTTCTTTAAAAAAATAAAATATCTGATGTATAGTCTTAGAAATCTAATGAATTATTAGTGTTTATTCCCAAAGCCCCATGGATAGAGGAGCCTGGAGGGCTACAGCCCATGGGATCGCAAAAGAGTTGGACACAACTCAGTGATTAAACAACAACTGAAATGAAATGCCCCACAATACTCAGAGTGTTAGAAATGACACATTCTTTTTTATTTTTTTTATAATTGTGAAATATATCATACATACAAAGAAGTACACAGTGTATAATACACAGTTAAAGTAGGATGATAAAATAAAAAATGGGTAAGCCAGGTTAAGAAATAAAGCATTATCAGGATAACTGAGCCACTGGGGAAGCCGCTAGAAACAGTATACACCAAATGTATTTATTCATGCTGTCACGGACGAACATTTGGTTTGTTTCCTATTACGCACAGTGTAACAATCAATATCCTTATATGTATCTCCAGGATGGAGGCCCATGTAGGCTGGATTCTCCTTCCGTATGTGTCCAATATATCTGCCCATGACTCTCTGACATCTTCACTTAGGGCATTCAAGGCAGCTGGGAAGAGACCGTTCTTACAATGCACGCGTGTTCTCTGAATGAGAACGGCATCATTAAATATTTGACACAGAAAGGTTGATTTAGATTCAGTATCCATTAGCCTCCTCACAAGAAATCTCAACATTTGTCAACAAAGAAAAGGAAGAGCTGTTAGATTCTGTAAGTATAATGTCAACTCCACTTCTGAAGAATCTCAAAAGGCTTTACATTTTGCCTTACTTGCTTGTGCGAAGAAATCTTGCCAATGACGACTATCCGGAATGTAAAGAGATCATTATTTAAAAGTGTTGAACAGGAAATGTGCCCAGCCATTTCAAGCCAAAAAATCTGATATACAGAAGGCAACGCTCAAGGAAGCAAGTTCCAGTCTCTTAAAGAATTAAGCAATTATTTCACCTGAACAGTTATGCAAATTCAACATCTTCCTTAACTCCTTTTATAGCACTCAGCAGCTCAGAGAGCACCCACTGATTCTTACGCCCTGGTGGGCACATCCGGTAGAGTTCTCTTTCACACTGAATAGGGTGAACCTCGGTAACTTACGGGACTATTGCAGAGATGACAGTGTGGAACCTTCTGAGCGAGGTCAGGAGAGACACTGGGGCATGTCTTGCTGTCGGACCACCTGTCCTAAGGGAAGGCAGCCCGTGTGTCAGGAAGGGCGTCGGGCATTCAGGGGAGAGCTCCACAGGCTGTGAAGTTGCAGCCTCCTGCCGATGCTCAGCACGTACTCGCCAGCCACGTGAATGAGCCACCTTGGAAGGGGGTCCTCCAGCCCCTGTCAAACCTTCAGATGATGCAGCCCCCGAGGACACCTTGTCTGAACTACGAGGAGACACCCTGAGCCAGAACCACCCAGCTAAACTGCTCCCATATTCCTGACCCACTATGAACGGTGTGAGATCCTACCACAGTCCACGCTATTTTAAGCGGCTACCTTTGGGGGTAATTTGTTACACAGCAAGACCTAACTAGTACACCTGTAACTTTTACTATTCATAATTCCACAGGAGAAAGACAATGTTGATTGTTTTCAGGAAGTCCCACAGAGATGCCTCCCCACACCCCAATCTCTTTCTAAAATGGAGACAGTGCAATCAATGTTGGTGAAAAAAAGCAAAAGTTGACATGGCCAGTGTCCTGGAGCCTTCACTCTCAGACGCCTGAGTCCTCGCCAGAGACTCCTATGTTTCTAGTATTGGGACAAAGGGACACAGAGAAAGGAGGACAAAATAGATCATGAAGAAGGTGGCAGAAATAGAGTTTATAGGAACTTAACGGCCCTAAATTCCCTCTGCACACAAAGCATGAGCATGACGGACCCCTCTTCAGCCCCCAGGCACTAAGGATGCCTACGTAGGAGAAGCTCCCAACATTTCTATTCTTCCTTGATGTTTTTTTCTGAAATGTCAGCTATCAAGTCCATCTTAAGCACTAGTTTAGTGCCTCTGCTTTCCCCATTTCTCTTAGTTGGTCTGCCTACTGTTTAAGTCAGCACGGAGAAAACACCTCCTACGAACATAAAGATTCATGGTGTAGAGTGGACACTCCATCCCAGCACCTTGTGCCTCACTCCTGTGCCCCACTTTTTACTAAATCAGTCACTTTACTTTCCAGTCACTGGCTTTTCCTAAGGGGCTCGTATTCGTCAGGTTGCCTTTCATAAGTGCTTATTCTGTTAATATTCCTTGGGAGCCCCTTATAAATGTTCTTTTTACCCAAAACTCTGCAGTCTCAGCTTGGAAACTAGAGTCAGGCTGGTAGGGCAGAGAGGGGCTCATTTCAGACCCGCAGGCCTCCTGCTTCCCAGGTTGTCCCCTTCCCTGTCCCATTCTCACCCAACAGGCATGCAAAGGGCCAAGCTATTTATATCCCAGTCGCGGAGAAGGACCCCACAGGTGACAAATGCTGATTCGTGAGGTCAGGAAAGGTGCTTCATTTTATCTCTTTTTGGACACAAGATCAGAACCGAGGGCAGGATGGGGAGGCTCTGAACACTCTACATATTTAAGAGTGCTTTGCTGCATTTATGAACTGATTGCTGAGACTTTCCTGGTGGTTCAGGGGTTAAGAAGGGGGCATGGGTTCAATCTCTAGTTGGGTAAGTAAGATCCCACATGCCGCACAGTGAAGCCAAAAACTTAGAAAGAAATAATTGCTGCCACACTCATGGAAAGTAAAGTGATCTTGGCATTTGAGGCCCCATTTGTCAGAGTAAACATACACTTAAGGCATGAACAAAGCAGGACGGTAAAACTATCTATTTTTTATAATTGATATTAAAATTCTGAAGCTAAGCTCCTAATATGACAGCTCCTAGCCACATGTGATCGTTTCATTTTAAATGAATTAAGAGTAACTAAAATGAAACATCCAGTTCCCAAGGAGCACAGCACATTCTAACTGCTCAGTAGCCACACAAGCGCTGTTAGAAAACATTTCAGTTATCATAGAAAACCAATAAACATTTGGCTGAATTCCCTTACATCTATTTGACACTGTTTTTACCTTGAACTACACATTTTGGGAGTAGGTGGGAGAACCATCATATTTTCAGTGTTTGGAGACCGCTAAAGAATTTAATGTGACTTGAGCCAGCAGACTCTTTAACAGCATTTAAACCTTTGATCTCGCCTCCACGCACCTCATCAATAAGCCATAGCCCTGGACAGTCACACACAGAACCTCGAATTCTCCAGAGTAGACAGGAAGTTAGAGCCTCGGATGGTCTCGTAGCAACAGAGACGCGACCCCGCCCCTTTAGTTTCCTACCTGATTGGACTGGAGGGGCGGGACCGGTATTCATTGGTGTTAGATATTCCTTGGGAGCCCCTTATAAATGTTCTTTTACCCAAAACTCTGCAGTCTCAGCTTGGAAACTAGAGTCAGGCTGGTAGGGCAGAGAGGGCTCATTTCAGACCCGCAGGCCTCCTGCTTCCCAGGTTGTCCCTTCCCTGTCCCATTCTCACCCAACAGGCATGCAAAGGGCCAAGCTATTTATATCCCAGTCGGGGAGAAGGACCCCACAGGTGACAAATGCTGATTCGTGAGGTCAGGAAAGGTGCTTCATTTTATCTCTTTTTGGACACAAGATCAGAACCGAGGGCAGGATGGGGAGGCTCTGAACACTCTACATATTTAAGAGTGCTTTGCTGCATTTATGAACTGATTGCTGAGACTTTCCTGGTGGTTCAGGGGTTAAGAAGGGGGCATGGGTTCAATCTCTAGTTGGGTAAGTAAGATCCCACATGCCGCACAGTGAAGCCAAAAACTTAGAAAGAAATAATTGCTGCCACACTCATGGAAAGTAAAGTGATCTTGGCATTTGAGGCCCCATTTGTCAGAGTAAACATACACTTAAGGCATGAACAAAGCAGGACGGTAAAACTATCTATTTTTTATAATTGATATTAAAATTCTGAAGCTAAGCTCCTAATATGACAGCTCCTAGCCACATGTGATCGTTTCATTTTAAATGAATTAAGAGTAACTAAAATGAAACATCCAGTTCCCAAGGAGCACAGCACATTCTAACTGCTCAGTAGCCACACAAGCGCTGTTAGAAAACATTTCAGTTATCATAGAAAACCAATAAACATTTGGCTGAATTCCCTTACATCTATTTGACACTGTTTTTACCTTGAACTACACATTTTGGGAGTAGGTGGGAGAACCATAATATTTTCAGTGTTTGGAGACCGCTAAAGAATTTAATGTGACTTGAGCCAGCAGACTCTTTAACAGCATTTAAACCTTTGATCTCGCCTCCACGCACCTCATCAATAAGCCATAGCCCTGGACAGTCACACACAGAACCTCGAATTCTCCAGAGTAGACAGGAAGTTAGAGCCTCGGATGGTCTCGTAGCAACAGAGACGCGACCCCGCCCCTTTCCCCGGCCGAGCGTTTCCTACCTGATTGGACTGGAGGGGGCGGGACCGGGAGCCAAGTGTCCAATAGGAGGGGAGCGGAGGAGGGCGTCCAGGTCGCGTCCCCGTCGCCCGGGAAACCGCCTCATCCTAGTTCGCGCGCAATGCCGAACGCGGAGGAGCGGGCGGCGCTGGCTGAGGAGAACGCGGACGGAGAGCCCGGCGTCGACCCGCGGCTGCGACTCCTGGGGACTTATGTGGCGCGGAGCCTGCGGCCGGCCGCGGGCGCCTGGGAGCGCTGCGCGGGCTCGGCCGAGGCGGGGCAGCTGCTGCACGCCTTCCTGCACCTTGGAGTCGCGGAGGGGCCGCGGCCGCTGCTGGTGGTGCGGCCAGGGCCTGGGGGCCTGGCGGTGCGCACGGGGCTGGACGCGGGACCCGAAGCCGGCGCGCCTCGCGCTAAGGGGCTCTTTTTCCTGCGCACCAGGCCCGAGCCGCCGGGGCCCGACAGCCTTCGCGGGGCAGTGCTGTGCGGGGACCTCCCCGCCGCGCCGCTGGAGCACCTGGCCGCGCTCTTCTGCGAGGTGAGGGTGGGTCCACGGCCGCCGCTGTGGAGGGCCAGGCCGGGAGGGGGCGGGGCAGGGGGCGGGGCCTTGGAAGAGCGGATTGGTGCAGAGTTTGAGGAAATAAATGGGTCGGCGCGGGGTGTGTGGGGGGGTTCCCCCCCATCCGCCTTGAGCCCAAGGGGACACCGGTTCGATCCCTGGCCCGGGAAGATCCCACATGCCGCGCGGACCGGCTGGACCGGTGTGTCCGGACTGCATGCGACCAGAGAGGTCACTGCAATGGGAAGCCCACACAGGCCAAAGACTAAAGATGGATGAAAACACATGACTTAAAGGCAAAAAAAAAAAAATGGGGTTGGTGAGGCGGAGCTCTTGGGAAACTAGGACCCTGAGCTAACCTTGAAATGGGAGCAGGGGGAAATCAGAGTAGGGGAAGGGGCAGAGTCTGGATGTCCAGGGGCTTGCTTCATTCCTGCTCTGAGTTCAGGCCAAAGTCAAGGGGAGGCTAGAGTCTGAAGATGGCCTGGGTCCTGACCTCTTTTTAAGGCGTTATGTCTGAATCACCCTGTAAACTGGCATCGCAAATGATGGGAGTAGCAGATCCAGGGGCATCTCCTATGGGTGAAAGAGAAGAGCTAAAAAGAAGAGGTGGTTTGGTTTTAATTTTCATCTCATTCATGAACTGGAGGTCAGCTCTGTGCCCAGGTAAGCAGGGGGGCAGCCAGTTAGAAGCCTGGAGCACAGGAGAGCAAGAGCTCCGGGAACTGGATTACAGGGGCCTTTGGTGGCACCACACCAGAAGCCTCGAGAGGGCAGGGGTGCCCGGGATAGACTCTTGGGGCATTTACTCCTATTTCTGCAGTGGGAGAAACTTCCTGGGAGTGCTTCTGGAGGCTTGGTCTCCTTTGATAGGTGCTCTGAGGAGCACCAAGGAGATAAAAAGATAAGATCCCACCTGTGGTAGTCATCATGTATAGAAAATATTTACAGCCAGTGGACTTCCCAGATGGCACAGTGGTCAAGAATCCACCTGCTTATGCAGGAGGTGCATGTTTGATTCCTGGGTTGGGAAGCCGCTGGGGATGCGAGCACCTGGCCGCGCTCTTCTGCGAGGTGAGGGTGGGTCCACGGCCGCCGCTGTGGAGGGCCAGGCCGGGAGGGGGCGGGGCAGGGGGCGGGGCCTTGGAAGAGCGGATTGGTGCAGAGTTTGAGGAAATAAATGGGTCGGCGCGGGGTGTGTGGGGGGGTTCCCCCCCATCCGCCTTGAGCCCAAGGGGACACCGGTTCGATCCCTGGCCCGGGAAGATCCCACATGCCGCGCGGACCGGCTGGACCGGTGTGTCCGGACTGCATGCGACCAGAGAGGTCACTGCAATGGGAAGCCCACACAGGCCAAAGACTAAAGATGGATGAAAACACATGACTTAAAGGCAAAAAAAAAAAAATGGGGTTGGTGAGGCGGAGCTCTTGGGAAACTAGGACCCTGAGCTAACCTTGAAATGGGAGCAGGGGGAAATCAGAGTAGGGGAAGGGTCAGAGTCTGGATGTCCAGGGGGCTTGCTTCATTCCTGCTCTGAGTTCAGGCCAAAGTCAAGGGGAGGCTAGAGTCTGAAGATGGCCTGGGTCCTGACCTCTTTTTAAGGCGTTATGTCTGAATCACCCTGTAAACTGGCATCGCAAATGATGGGAGTAGCAGATCCAGGGGCATCTCCTATGGGTGAAAGAGAAGAGCTAAAAAGAAGAGGTGGTTTGGTTTTAATTTTCATCTCATTCATGAACTGGAGGTCAGCTCTGTGCCCAGGTAAGCAGCGGGGGCAGCCAGTTAGAAGCCTGGAGCACAGGAGAGCAAGAGCTCCGGGAACTGGATTACAGGGGCCTTTGGTGGCACCACACCAGAAGCCTCGAGAGGGCAGGGGTGCCCGGGATAGACTCTTGGGGCATTTACTCCTATTTCTGCAGTGGGAGAAACTTCCTGGGAGTGCTTCTGGAGGCTTGGTCTCCTTTGATAGGTGCTCTGAGGAGCACCAAGGAGATAAAAAGATAAGATCCCACCTGTGGTAGTCATCATGTATAGAAAATATTTACAGCCAGTGGACTTCCCAGATGGCACAGTGGTCAAGAATCCACCTGCTTATGCAGGAGGTGCAGGTTTGATTCCTGGGTTGGGAAGATTCCCCCCGAAGAAGGGAATGGCAGCCCACTCAAGTCTTCTTGCCTGGAGAATCCCATGGATAGAGGAACCTGGTGGGATCCCGTCCATGGGGTGGCAACGAGTATGACAGGACTGAGCAATTGAGCACACACGAAGTTGGCCTGAGTGCTAGAACTGGGCCCTGGAGGCTCGGGGCAGCATCAGGTGTTGGGCCTGTGGTTGCTCCATGAGGATGCTGTGGGGCGTGGGAGTTCCAGAGGAGGGTCTGGGGTGACCCAGGAGCTCAAGGGGACTCGGGGAAGCTAGATCACTCAGTAGATATGGGGGTACTTCAGTGCTTTCATGAATGAATGGCTTTACTGCTGGTTGCTGTCTGAACACCCTCCCTGCAGGAATCCAAGCTTGGATCAAATCTCCTCATCAGCAGTCACAATGGGAAGAAGTTCATGAAAACGAATTTACAGTTACCAAAGGGGAATGGGGAGAGGGATAAATTAGGAGTTTGGGATTCACAGATGAATTATATATTGAATTATTGAATAGATAACCAACAGGGACCTACCACATGGCACATGGAATTATGCTCAATATCTTGTAATAACCTATAATGGAGAAGAATCTAAAACAGAATGCATATTCATATCTATATCTATATATATATCTGAATTACTTTGCTGTACACCATAACAGAAACTAACACAATATTGTAAATCAGCTATTCTTCAACAAAAATAAAAAAAAAGGAAATAAGATAAACAAAATACAAAATAGATGAATAGACTTTAATATACAGAATAAAAAGCATTTTTTAGCTTTAGTTCAATAGTTTCAATTCAATATATCATATAAAATAAAGCCATCATATTGTGCATTTTTGGCTACACAGAACTAGTAATTTTATTCATTTTCCATAGTTTTGCAGTATTAGTAAAAAAAAAAAAAAAAAAGGTCATTATAAATAATGTAAAATGGAAGTTGATGGAAAAACAGCCCCAAGTCTTCTTTGACTCTCCTCCCCCACCCCCACCAAAAAAAAACCTGGCTAGTATATGGCAAATGTCCTTTCCACACGTATCTTCAGGCACATATTCACTTTGTGGTGGTGGTGGTTTAGCTGCTGAGTCGTGTCTGACTCTTGTCACCTCCATGGACTGTAGCCCACCAGGCTCCTCTGTCCCTGGGATTTCCCAGGCAAGAATACTGGAGTGGGTTGCCATTTCCTTCTCCAAAGAAGCATTTATTGATATGGAAAAAAAGAGAAAGAAGTGAGCTGGGCTGGGGGGACAGACAGATGCATGTGTGCTGAGAGCCCTGCCTCACCTCTAGTGCTGAACTGGCTCCTGGACAAGAAGCACTAGGATAAATAGAGGGCAGGGTGACATTCAGGGTCTGGGCAGCAGACTTCACAAAGGTTCAGTGATGGAGCTACACCTTGTGTGTGTAGGGAACAGCAGGCCCATCTCAGAGGGGCATCATGGCCAAGGAAATGGAGTCCAGCAAGCAAAAGTAATTTTAAGATAATTCAGACTCTTAGGATTTGCCTGGCAGTCCAGGGGTTAAGACGCCATACTTTCAGTGCAGGGGGCTTCCATCCCTGCTTGGTGAACAAAGATCTCTCAGGCCATGCAGGGAGGCCAAAAAGTAATAAACATAAAATATAAAATAACTCAGATTCTTTCATGCTCAAGAATTTTCGTTGGTGCATTGAAAGAGACTGGAGACAAACTGAATGTTCACCTGTGGGGGGCTGGATGAATACATTAGGCCCAGATTTAATTAAAAGAAATGATTGATACGGGACAGCCCTTAACATTATTTTTATTGTGGAAAAAAGCACATTAAGTTCAGTCTCCAGTTTCCAAGGGCACAGTGTTGTTAGCCTCACGCCCGCTGCTGCGCACCAAGTCCACACGACCTGCCGGTCTCGCGTGGCGAGAAGCCTACAATCATGAGCCACTCTCACCTCCCCACCCGCAGCCCCTGGCAGCTACATCCTACTTTCTGTCTGTGAACTAGACTTTTCTGGCTACCTGACAGAAGCGAAATCCAGCAGTATTTGTCTTTTTCTGACTGGCTTGTTTCTTTCAGGAGCATGTCCTCAAAGAGGGTCATTCTCCAGACAGCAGGTGATGAAATTTCCTTCCTGATTAGGACTGTATAGTATCCCATTGTATGTATATATGCCACATTTTCTTTATCTCATTTATCCACGAATGGACATTTGGGTTTCTTTCCTCTCTTGGTTGTCGTGGATGATGCTGCAGTTTAAGATCAGTTTCCTAAAGGAGCAGAATTGTATGCGTATGCTACCATTTCTGCTAATAAGAGGAGAGTTCGAGGGAAGGAGGAAGGAAAAAAAATAATTTACCAGGTAGTCCACAGGCTGGAAGAACTGAGCGCCACCCAAGGAGGTACAGGGATAGATAGAAGACTTGATTTGCAATGTAAATTTTGTATTTTAAAAATTTGCACCGTGTAAATGTGTTATGTTTTTAAAACCTAAATAAAATAACATATTTTTAAACTACCTCAGGCCTTTACTTTAATTTGTGAAAACCTCTGACAGCAGCCCTTGGGCCACACAACCACTCCTGTCCTATCCCCTTCTTTGGTACTCGCTGAAGCCTATGCAGGGGCAATTCCGGATCCTGCTCATCTCTGTCGCCTGAGTGCCCTCCTCCACCCCCAGGTGTCCTGCCCACTCTCATCTTCACCTCAGGATCCGCCTTCGGGTGTGAGCTTCCAGCATCCTAACACCTTCCCACAAAGCAGCACTAAAGCCAAGATAGCCCGAAGCCACAATTTGTCCCATTACACCTGTACAAGGTAAAAAGCAAATGCATTCACTCTGGAGGAACAAGTAACAGAATTTCCAAGCTCTCCTCCTTTTCTGCCTCCTCCCAGTCCCTTTATTCACTGTTGCCAGCCAGGTTCCTTTTCCTGGAGCTCTGGAACTCAGATGCCGTGTTGAAGTGTTACCCGACCCTTTTCGATCGGCTGTCCAGTCAGGTAGACCCCAGCTGGATCCTTCCCTTGCTCAGTGCTGGCTGCGGCCAAGCGAAGGCGAACTGGTTCAGCAGAAGAAGGGAGAGGACCTACTCTGAAAAACACCGTCACCTTCACCCCACGTGGGGAGTGGCGTGACTTGCCCAGCGCCAGGGCGGGGCCGGGCGGGAGGAGCAGGCATGCGCAGTGTCTCCTGCGTGGGCCTCGCCTCGGCGCCTGCGCGGCGGACGGCAGCGTGCGGTGGGGACGGCAGCGTGCGGGGCCGGCGCAGCGTGAGGGGGCAGACGGCAGCGTGCGGGGGGCCCGGTCGCTGTCTTGGGCCTCGCTGGTTCCAGCACTTTCCGCGGTTCTCTTCCTGGCCTTTCAGTGAGGGCGGGCTTTCTACCAGCACGGCGGGCTGCTCCTGCCTTCCTGCCAGGCCTGGCGAGGCCTCGTCTTTTCAGGAAATGCCTCCCGCCCTGTCTTCTGTAGACGCCAAGGAAGCTGTGCCGCCCCGTGAGTTTTTCTGTCGCTGTTTGTATCCGAATCAGTCGCTCAGGTGCTTTTTTGGTGGTGGTTGTTTTTTTTTTTTTTTTTTTTTTTTGGTTGGGTTAATCTTCACGCCGTCTTGTTCAGAACTGTATTTTGAAGAACTATGGTTCTTCAGAGACTCAGGCCTTTACTTTAATTTGTGAAAACCTCTGACAGCAGCCCTTGGGCCACACAACCACTCCTGTCCTATCCCCTTCTTTGGTACTCGCTGAAGCCTATGCAGGGGCAATTCCGGATCCTGCTCATCTCTGTCGCCTGAGTGCCCTCCTCCACCCCCAGGTGTCCTGCCCACTCTCATCTTCACCTCAGGATCCGCCTTCGGGTGTGAGCTTCCAGCATCCTAACACCTTCCCACAAAGCAGCACTAAAGCCAAGATAGCCCGAAGCCACAATTTGTCCCATTACACCTGTACAAGGTAAAAAGCAAATGCATTCACTCTGGCGGAACAAGTAACAGAATTTCCAAGCTCTCCTCCTTTTCTGCCTCCTCCCAGTCCCTTTATTCACTGTTGCCAGCCAGGTTCCTTTTCCTGGAGCTCTGGAACTCAGATGCCGTGTTGAAGTGTTACCCGACCCTTTTCGATCGGCTGTCCAGTCAGGTAGACCCCAGCTGGATCCTTCCCTTGCTCAGTGCTGGCTGCGGCCAAGCGAAGGCGAACTGGTTCAGCAGAAGAAGGGAGAGGACCTACTCTGAAAAACACCGTCACCTTCACCCCACGTGGGGAGTGGCGTGACTTGCCCAGCGCCAGGGCGGGGCCGGGCGGGAGGAGCAGGCATGCGCAGTGTCTCCTGCGTGGGCCTCGCCTCGGCGCCTGCGCGGCGGACGGCAGCGTGCGGGGCCGGCGCAGCGTGAGGGGGCAGACGGCAGCGTGCGGGGGGCCCGGTCGCTGTCTTGGGCCTCGCTGGTTCCAGCACTTTCCGCGGTTCTCTTCCTGGCCTTTCAGTGAGGGCGGGCTTTCTACCAGCACGGCGGGCTGCTCCTGCCTTCCTGCCAGGCCTGGCGAGGCCTCGTCTTTTCAGGAAATGCCTCCCGCCCTGTCTTCTGTAGACGCCAAGGAAGCTGTGCCGCCCCGTGAGTTTTTCTGTCGCTGTTTGTATCCGAATCAGTCGCTCAGGTGCTTTTTTGGTGGTGGTTGTTTTTTTTTTTTTTTTGGTTGGGTTAATCTTCACGCCGTCTGGATCAGAACTGTATTTGGAAGAACTATGGTTCTTCAGAGACGTTGGGTTAGCCAGAGCTCAGCCTGTCTCCAGGGCAGCCAGAGAGAGTGTTTGCCGATAATTCACAGGAAAGCTGCTGCTTCGCTCAGAATTTTGCCATACGGCCTTTTTTTTTTTTTTTTTTAAGATTTATTAATTTATTTTGGGCGGGGGTCGGGTTGGGGAGGTAGGGGAGCGGGCGGGCCACTTCTTTTGGTCTTTCATTTCTCTATTTTCATCCGTCTTAGCTCTCTGGCCCGTGTGGACCTCCCACCGCGGTGGCCTCTGTCGTTGCAGAGCGCCGGCTCTGGGCGCATGCGCTCCAGAGCTCCGGCTCGGTAATTGGACACATGGGTCCAGCCGCTCCGCGGCACGTGGGATCTTCCCAGGCCAGGGATCTAACCAGTGCCCCTTGCACTGCAAGGCGGTGTCCCTATTCACTGGACCACCAGGGGAAGCCCCATGCGGGCTTTTTGAAAGGTTCGCATTTAGAAAATACAGATGGAACAGAAAGCCTGCTGGGAGCCAAGTGGGGATGACGGTGACCTTCCTCCGCTCTTGTCGGGAGCCTTTGATCCGTTTTCAGCCCTGGCCCTTTCGTGGGGTGCTGTGAGTGGCATCCCTCTCTTAAAAACAGACGGATAGGTTTCCGGTCGAGAATGTTCGGGAAACAAAGGATCTCTGAATGCGCCTCCAGTCTAGTCGTGGGCTAAGCAAGTCCCGCTGTAGCTGAATGGGCTGTGAGGGGCAGGAACGGCGAGGCTGCGGGTTGGTTTTCTGCAGAAATGTGGGTCTGAGCTCGCCGGTCTCGGCTTGGGGCCCTGCTTGGTCGCCGTGGGGCAAGCCCCTGTGGTCAGCGAGGGAGGGTGCTGGCCCTCCGACCCTGCAGAAGAGAATTCCCCCAAAGAGCCTAAGTAGAGAAGTTAGAAATTTATTAAGATCCGAAGAGTCCTTTACGTGTGGGTAGACACGCGAGCGTCGGAGAGAGCCACTTAACTCTTGCCCTTGTGGCAGCTTGAATTACTTTTTTTTTTTTTTTTTAAAGAGAGTTTTGTTGTATGGGGTATTTCTTCTGAGTTTCTTTAGGCCAATTATTTTGATTTGCCAGGCTCACAGTCCATATTTGGTATATCTCAGGATCCTCCCGTGTGTGCACACTGGCACCTCTTAAGCCAAGATGAATTCTACCCAAAAGGCCTCTGGGCAGAACGTCCCTTTACAGGACTCCCCTGTGGTCTGCAATGAGCCTTTTATGTGCACGTGTGGTCGTAGAGGGCTCCCAGCTTTGGAAGGAGAACTGCTAAATGCCCTGCTCTTCTCAGCTTGGAGTTTCAGCCCACAGGGAATGAATCTCCGTGCGTTTTACCCCGGGTGCCCATCCACCTCTGCCTCAGGTTCTTTTCTGGAGACAGGAGCCCGGATCAGGAGTCTGGGGGACCAGATTTCAGTCAGTCCTGGTTCTGTCGAGGTCTGCCGCATGATGGGAGCTCATCTCTGTCAGGATCAACGCGCTTTGCAGGCTTGTCCTGAAATTTGAAGTAATTTACCAGGACCCTTGGAACAGACTGTGTTAGCATTTCCAAGTCCAAGCTCACATTGCCGTGGCAGGCTGATACATTGAGAGAGGAGATCCTGGGGGCAGGGAAGAGTGACTTTAGAGAGTCAGCAGCCTGAGAAGCCGGTGGACTGGTAGAAGCATCTTCTCTGTGGTGGAATTTAGGCTTCTTTCTGATAACGGGAGGGAGCGTGGCAGTTCATTGTGAACTTCTTGGTGGCTGAATCCTTTGTTCCTGCAGCTGTTCAAGTAGGCCTGGTGTCATTGTAAACCTCCAACTGGACAATTACTCTCTGTTCTGCGATTTTTCGTGATGCCTTTGAAGGTCAAGCTTGGGAGGCAGAGCCTTGAGAATGGGCTGTCATGTGTACTCAGGCTCTAGGCAGCATCCGTTTATTGCTACAAAAAAGGGTGACAAAGAGCCGCAACAAAAGTACAAAGGGTAAAACCGAAAGAACACATCCCACGTGGAGTCATGTCTCTTCTGTTATAGTTTGGCTTCCCAGGTGGCTCATTGGTAAAGAATCTGCCTGCCAATGCGAGACTAGGGTTCGATCTCCAAGATCCCCTGGAGAAGGAAATGGCAACCTTTTCCAGTAGTCTGGCCTGGAGAATCTCAAGGGCATTCTTGCCTGGAGAACCCCATGGACAGAGGAGTCTGGTGGGTTACAGTCCATGGGGTCACAAAGAACTGGACGTGACTTAGCAACTGAGTGCACACCCACACACGTATCACCCAGGTACTGACGGAAGAAAATATAGTAATAAAGTCTGAACTGGCAACAAAATAATAAAATGACTTTCAAAATCACCCGTAAGCAGGTCATGCTTACCTGAATTTGCCTTATTATTATTATTATTATTATTATTATTGCCTGTTGGCCTTTGTGACAGTTTCAGTCACCTCTTTTCACCCTGTTGGTGAGGAAGAGATTCTAGCACAGGATTCTGGGCACAACTGAACATGCAAGACTAGACAGGTGAGTCTGGCGACAGGTTATTCACAGCTCCTGTCTAGAGGAGGAGGACGCTGTGCCAGGCAGGGCCACCCGAGGGTTGCACATGGGAACAGAGTGAATGACTGGGAAGTGTTGGGGGCAAGCTGGGGGGCCCACTGCTTCCTGCAGAAGGATGGATTGGCTTGGAGGAATATTTCACCTGAAGGAACTGAAGTCCACCCTCCAGCGATGAGAAGCAGTCGTGCCAGATCCCCTTGATAAGCAGGGATGTAGGACGAGGGGCCTTCTCTGCAGGGGCAGAGTGGGTAGGGAAACCTGTGGGGAGGTTATTTGAGCCCCCCAGCTCTATCAGATGTCAAGACAGTAGCTAATATTTACTTCATAATGTTGGCTGTCATGTGTACTCAGGCTTCTAGGCAGCCATCCGTTTATTCGTGATGCCTTTGAAGGTCAAGCTTGGGAGGCAGAGCCTTGAGAATGGGCTGTCATGTGTACTCAGGCTCTAGGCAGCATCCGTTTATTGCTACAAAAAAGGGTGACAAAGAGCCGCAACAAAAGTACAAAGGGTAAAACCGAAAGAACACATCCCACGTGGAGTCATGTCTCTTCTGTTATAGTTTGGCTTCCCAGGTGGCTCATTGGTAAAGAATCTGCCTGCCAATGCGAGACTAGGGTTCGATCTCCAAGATCCCCTGGAGAAGGAAATGGCAACCTTTTCCAGTAGTCTGGCCTGGAGAATCTCAAGGGCATTCTTGCCTGGAGAACCCCATGGACAGAGGAGTCTGGTGGGTTACAGTCCATGGGGTCACAAAGAACTGGACGTGACTTAGCAACTGAGTGCACACCCACACACGTATCACCCAGGTACTGACGGAAGAAAATATAGTAATAAAGTCTGAACTGGCAACAAAATAATAAAATGACTTTCAAAATCACCCGTAAGCAGGTCATGCTTACCTGAATTTGCCTTGTATTATTATTATTATTATTATTATTATTGCCTGTTGGCCTTTGTGACAGTTTCAGTCACCTCTTTTCACCCTGTTGGTGAGGAAGAGATTCTAGCACAGGATTCTGGGCACAACTGAACATGCAAGACTAGACAGGTGAGTCTGGCGACAGGTTATTCACAGCTCCTGTCTAGAGGAGGAGGACGCTGTGCCAGGCAGGGCCACCCGAGGGTTGCACATGGGAACAGAGTGAATGACTGGGAAGTGTTGGGGGCAAGCTGGGGGGCCCACTGCTTCCTGCAGAAGGATGGATTGGCTTGGAGGAATATTTCACCTGAAGGAACTGAAGTCCACCCTCCAGCGATGAGAAGCAGTCGTGCCAGATCCCCTTGATAAGCAGGGATGTAGGACGAGGGGCCTTCTCTGCAGGGGCAGAGTGGGTAGGGAAACCTGTGGGGAGGTTATTTGAGCCCCCCAGCTCTATCAGATGTCAAGACAGTAGCTAATATTTACTTCATAATGTTGGCTGTTAATGACTAGGTCTACAGAACAGGGACCTTCCAAAGATTGTGCATAGCTCTCTTGACCTTTCTCAGAATAGACATTTTTTTCTAACTTTTTATTTTGTGTTTGGGGTATATTTGATTATGGGTTCTCAGATGGAGCTAGTGGTAAAGAATCCGCCTGCCAGTGTAAGAGATGCAAGAGACTCGGGTTTGATCCCTGGGTTTTAAGACCCCCTGGAGGAGGGCATGGCAGCCCTCCTCAGTATTCTGGAGAATCCCCTGGACAGAGGAGCCTGGTGGGCTACAGTTCATAGGGTCCCAAAGAGTCGGATGTGACTGAAGCAACTTAGCGTGCACACATGTACGTATGGTGGAGTAACTGCTTAAGCAGAAGCTCCAAAGCTGCAATCCTTTGGCCCCGCCAATGCAAAGGATCAACTCATTGGAAAAGACCCTGATGCTGGGAAAGATTGAAGGCAAAGGGAGAAGGGGGTGACAGAAGATGAGAGGGTTCACTAGTATCATCTACTCAGTGGACATGACTGTGAGCAAATTGCCAGAGACAGTGAAGGACTTAGCCTGTTGTGCTGCAGTCCATGGGGTGACATAGAGTCGGACTTAGCAACTGAACAACACAAACAGCTGAGTACCAATGTTGTGATAACTTTCAGGTGGATGCAAAGTGACTCAGCCATACATAGACATGTATCCGTTTTTCCCCACACTTCCCTCCCATCCAGGCTGCCATGTAACATTCAGCAGAGCTGTTCCCTGTATTCAGGAGGTTCTTGGTGGTGGTGGTGGTTGTTTAGTCACTAAATCATGCCTGAGTCTGTGGACCCCATGGACTACTGGTCTCCTCTGTCCATAGGATTTCCCAGGCACTACTGTGGTCGGCTGCCATTTCCTTCTCCAGAGAATCTTCCTGATCCAGGGATCAAATCTGTGCCTCCTGCTTTGGCAGGCGGATTCTTTACCCCGGAGCTGCCTGGGAAGGCCCCTTGTTGGTTATCCAGTGTGTATATTTCGATCCCAAACTCCCCAACTATCCCTCCCCCCCAGGCTAGTCTTCCTTTAGAATTTCAGAAGTTGCCCACCTTTGTTTTCTGTGCACATCTGTTGCAGGTGGTCCTCCCTGTCCTGGCCAATGAGAAGAACCACCTAGGCTGGCCCCACGTGGTTTGTCAAGATGTCCAGAGGCACGCCCACAGCCTCCAGGGTGACCTCCTGGTTCTCCTTGAGCAAGTGAAGGGAAAAACCCTGCTACCGCTTCCAGTCGGCTCAGAGAAAGTGGACTTTGTGGATCCTGAAAGCCAGACCGCGTAAGTACTGCCAGGCCGGCTGTGTGGGCCTTGGAGATAGGGGAGATGCTGGTTTATCGGAATGTTTTCTCTGCGACCTTTCTGTCCCTGACGCTGCACATCTCCGTGTTCTGCACGTGAGCCGCTGTTGGCCGGCAACCTCGGACTGTTTGTTCCGTCCTGATTACCACCCTTGCCTGCTGCCCGGGGTGTCTCAAGGCTTTCAGAGCAGCGTGGCCTTCCTTCCCTCAGAGCTCTCGGGACTGAGCAGCCGCACTGCGCTCGGGACGGCGTCACTGTTGGCAGAGGCCCGGGTCCAGCCTGGGAGACAGCACGCCTCTTCCCAGCCCTTACTCACACGCCATGCCATGCTCCAGGCCTCCTCTGCCAGCAGCTGGAGGAGTCTCCAGGGCCTGGGGATTTTTTTTTTCCCCCAAGTAGAAATAAGTCTGGCTTTGCTGAGGCTTGAGCCCCGTGCTTCCTGTGACTGGACAGGCATTAAAGCCCAGGCTCTTCTCCACTGTCAGCTTCCACTCGCCATTCCAGCTGTGGCTAACCTTTGCTTCTGTCCTCTGGGGATGTTCTTCTTTTTCTTTCCAAGCCAGGCTGTGTATCTAAAATGATATTTTTTAATCATCTTCTAGCTAGCATTTCTGTATGTTTGTGGCAACAGTCCACTTTCCTTCATGAGCTCCGTCTGCTACATTGCTGGGACTTTCCAAAGGTATTGTGTATTCAGGGCCCACCATTTGATCTGAAGAATAAGTAATGTATGGGACAGAAATAAGATTTACACTGACGTTTTTTGCTACTGGAAGTAATTTGCTACTATATACTTGGAAGCATTTTCCCAGTTAACTGGAAAACTTACTGTGGCTTAATAAAAATACACAATTTTCAAAATAAGTTTCTTCAAATGACCCTTCTCCTGTTACTTTTCTCTTTTAACATAATAACAATTCAGTGTTTGTGTATAATCGTTGCTTTGTTTGCTTCCCTTTATTCAAGTGTAATAATTTCCCAAAAGGCTGGATCACGTTTCCTAGAGGTATCTTGTACCTTTAATGCCGTCCGTAATCACTCGTGCCATATTATTGTTCAGCAAATATGAATTTCATTAAATGAAGCAAAGTGGGTTTCTGGAATGAAAAATGCAAATGACAGATTCTCTGTCACCTGGGTCACAGGTGTGTTCTTGGCATGTGTGCGTAGGTGCTAAGCTGCGTCAGTTGTGTCTGACTCTTAGTGACCCCATAGATTGTAGCCCGCCAGGCTCCTCTGTTCATGGAATTCTCTGGATGAGAATACTGGACTGGGTGGCCATTCCCTGCTCCAGGGGGTCTCTCTGACCCGGGGATCAAACCCAGGCCTCCCGCCTGGCAGGCAGATTCTTTGCCATCTGAGTCACCAGTTAATTGGCTCTGCCCCAATAGAAAATAACAAGTTAAAAAAAAAAATTAGAGTAGGGTAAATGTAACTGCCTCTCTATTCTGAAAAGATTTGGGATTCTGTTGTGGGGACCCCGGAGTTAAACTCTTGCAGTATCCCAGGAGTCTTGCGGTGTCGTTCACAGCCTGGATTCCGCGGACAGGTCTGTCGTCTACGCCACTGAGTCAGCAGTGATCCAGTGGAGCCGCCGCGTCCAGCTGGTGCTCGAGAGAGAGTCTTCCCAGGCGCTGCTCCAGGGGGGGCGCCCCACCCCGAAGGCGGAGCTGGACTTCTGGAGGAGCCGGTGGGCACGGGACGGGCCCCTGGGGAGCAGGTGCCGCACTGCGGAGGGCTGGGCAGGTGGCCGCCGAGTCTGGCCCCGGCCCCAGGCGTCTCTCGCCACCCCTAGGGCACAGCTCGGTGTCCTCTGGGTCAGGGCCGCTCTTCTGTGTCCCGGGAGGTGACACTTGCCCCGGGTTCAGCAGTCGTGTGGCATTTCTTGAGCTGCACTGTATCTTGACATTTCTTCAAAGGCTGTTTCAGCCACATGTAAAATTAATGAACTCTCTTTCATGTTTTCTTCTACTCGTCTGTTCCCTTCTCCTTGGACAGTCAGTATGCACACATCTTTGGTAGGATCTGGAGAGAAAGAGGGTGATGGCAGTTCTCCACCAACACTGTCTCTCGGTTCCTGGGTGCTCGGGGGGAGGACTGAAAGTCCATCAGCCACTGTGTCCCAGCCCTCAGGTTCCAGAGAGACCTGATTATCGCTCCTGCTCGTTCCCCCCTTCCTCCTTCTGTGTATCACCGTGCTGATGAATGTTTTACTCGAAAGGAGACGGAGAGACAGGCGTGTGAGGGGGATATCCCTGTCTTTGCATGTCTCGCGACCAAGGTTGCCTGTGGGCCACAGCCCCGTTCGTGTCCCATGCTGAGAGGCCCCATCCCCTTGCCTGGTTTCTGACCACTCTGCTCACCTGCCGCGGGCCCTTGGCTCCAGCCGTGCGCCGGCAGCACCTCTCTCACCCCACCCGACGCCTTACTGCGAGAGCGAATGACCTCCAGCTGCCGAGCTTCTGAGCCGCCAGATGGTCAGCAGTGTTCCCTGCTGCTGCCTCCTGGAGCTGCTGCTCTGAACCTGTGTCCGGGCTCAGGCTCTCACCCTCGGCGTTCGGGGAACAGAGTTTCCGGTTCTTTGGGCTGGAACACAGTCTTTGCAGAAGCACCCCGAGGCAGACCTCCTCTCTGTCCAAATGAGGCTGGGGCTTGGTGGCACGTGGTGTGTTTCCTGACGTTTTCCTGGACTTGCGCTTCTCCTGGTGTTGCAGGTGTGAAGATCTGGAGTCCATTTACAGTCAGCTGAGGACGATCGAGGGGAGGGGCCTGGCGGGGCTTCTGGACCAGCTCCAGAGCAGCTACTCTCCAGCTTTCCAGGCCATGTTCCGAAACGTTGAAGCAGGTGAGGACCCGCAAGTATTTATGCACTGACTCACTCTCTTAGTGTTGGGCTGTCGTTCCTCTGACTTGGGCAGCTTCCAGTCCTCGCAGCCGTCCAGCCTGAGACAGTGTGCTGCAGCGGCAAGAACACGGCACCTCAAAGCCGGAGGGCGGCCTGCCTGTGCTCGGTTTGCATCTCCAGGGCTTCGTGACCTTGGCAGAGTCACCCAGCCCCTCCGAGCTTCCGCAGGCACCACATGTCTAGTGCACGCACTTGCCGCCTTCTTCCCCGGGCTGCTGGGAGGGGATGTGGGTGAGTACCTCACTGCCTGTGCGTCGTCATCCCTCACTTCTGGAACTCGTGTCCTGCCCCGCCTGGCTCCTCGGGAAGTCGGCCTTTCACTTCTAGCTCCATTCTGCTTTTTCTGTTCCTGCTTGTGTCAGATGGGACGGCAGTTTGCTGGCCATCTGAGCGCCAGACAAGACCGGCCCTTGTCAGAACGGCATGTCCGGCCTAGTCTGTACTTAGAAGAGGCCTGACCTTTCGGGGCTCCTCTCCCCTCCCCCGTGCACGTTGCCTCTCCCCTTTCTCCTCTCTGAGCTCCTCCCGGCTCTTGGGTATCGTAGGTCAGAATGTGCTTCTACAGGTGTTTGCAATTTCCTGTAATTTAAACTTAATCCCAGAAGTGGTTTTCAGATCACTTTTTCTCTGTCAAAATTCTTTCTTTAAATGCAATCTTCTGGGTCCATCCAGAATTTAAAGCTTGTCAGTTGTGTTTGCTCTGCTAAAGAGGGAGTGTCCGGCGTCCCGAGCCCATTGGTGGATCCCCTGCCCCACCGTCTCCCCCTGATGGCGTGGGGTTTGGAAACTGCTCAGGTAAAGGAATGAAAGCCCCCGGGGGTGGAGTTCCTGACTTGTGCTTCATAACAGAGAAGAGCTGGCTTAAGGTGCTGGTCCCCGAGGTCCTCCTGGGCCTCAGTATCTCATCTCTGAGGCCCTCTGCCAGCACCGAGGACTGCACTGGAGTGGGGTTCCTGTTGGGGCCCCAGTTTATTGCTTTTCTGAGAGGTTTTGTGTCTCAGAGGAATCAGGCATTGTTTGCAGTGTATACCAGTCAACAGTATTGGTGTGAGAGATGATTGAGAGGTGTGTGTGCAGGCTTATTTTACTTTTTTAATTTAATTTTTATTTTTTAAATTGGAGGATAATTCCTTTACAATGCTGTGTTAGTTTCTGCTGTAAGACAGTGTAGATCAGCTGTATGTATACACGCGCCCCCTTCCTTTTGAGCCTCCTTCCCACCCGCCCCCATCCCACTCCTCAAGGTCGTCACGGAGCACTGAGCCAAAGTCCCCGTGCTGGACGGTAGTCTCCCACGAGCTATCAGTTTTACGCACAGCCGTGTGTCTGTGTCAGTGCCACGCTTTCTGTCCCACCTGCTCCTTCCCCTGCTGTGTCCACAAGTCCATTTTCTACATCTGCATCTCTGTTCCTGCCCTATAGAGAGGCTCGTCAGTACCATTCTTCTAGATTTCATACATAAGCATTCACATACAATGTTTGCTTTTCTCTTTCTGACTTACTTCACTGTTTGACAGACTCTAGAGCCATCCATATTTTAAAATGTGCCAAAGGCATATTTTTTGGCATGGGAGGTAAGTTTTTCATTTATGGTAGATTGAAAGTTTTAATTTTATATGATTTCATTTAAGTTAAAATTAGAGTCAGCTTAGAGAACGGTATGAAGCAATATTACAGGTTGTAGGCAGTCACGACAAGTATCGGAGGTATGCAAAGGACTGAGATTTGAGACTCTGAAATAAAAACATGAGGTAAAAGTGTATTTACAAGTTGGTTATTTAGAGCCCTACATAATATTTTTCACATTAATAGATTAATAGAGTTCAGTCATTCACATTGATTAATAGTTATAACAGATTTGGTTTCCCAGGCCATTCTAAAAGTTCTTTGCAGGAGAGTTACGATGGCAATAAAAAGAAATTAGGGGGGAAAACCACAACACAGTATCATCATAATCGTCTCAGAGAAACAACATTGTAAAAATAGAAATCCTTGAAGTATACAACTCAGTTCCAATAATGGAAGAAGAGAAATTTTGATCAGAGTTACTAGGTAGACGCTTGGTCAAAAATTTGGTGGGAGCATTGGAGAAAAGATCTTTTACCAGGTGACACCTGACTTTCCCATTTCTCATTTAATTTCAGAGCTTCTGTGTGCATTGCACAGACCCCTCTGTTATGATCTGGGTAGTTCTTTGGCTCACAGATGGACAGAAGGGAAGTGGAGGAAAAGGGGGCAGTCCTGGATTAGTGGGCACGTGGGAAGTAAAGAAGGAGGTTAAAAGGATGTAGGAACATGTATGGAAACAAGACTTTCTGAAGTAGAACTGATTGGGCAACAAAGAACCTTGGAAACAAGAAGTAGACTACCCTGGAAGGGAAAGGACAAGGGCGGTTTGTTCCTAGTCGGGAATTCTCACCTCTGGCCACTATGGGGCGAGGGTTGGCAAAGTAGGGCCCAGTTGCCAACCCAGGATATTTGAAGAGAATGGCTTCCCAGGTGGAGCTAGTAGTTAAGAACACGCCTGCCAGTGCAGAAGCCATAAGAGACCTGGGTTTGATCCCTGGGTCAGGAAGATCCCCTGGATGAGAGCATGGCAGCCCACACCAGGATTCTTGCCTGGAGAATCCCTTGGACAGAGAAGCCTGGTGAACTACTGTCCAAAGGGTCACCATAGAGTTGGATGCTACTGAAGTGGGTTCGCACACATACAAGTGTGTGGAGAGAAGTCAAGTCCAGTGGTTCTCTGGAGCTAACGTGGACTGGCTCTTGGATTCCCTTGAGAGCCCACTGCATACAGCCCTTTTCAGAGCCCCTCCCTAAAACTCAGTGATGTCAGATTAGTAGCTGGCGATCATATGTGATGGGAAGATTAGGAGTATTTATATCCCAGAAACTGGGAAATGCTAAAGGCTTTGGGGCATTAAGGTTTTTCTCCCAGAAAGGCTTGTGATTAAACATTTACCGGCAAACCAGATATACTTTTGTGCAACTGGGGTTTATATTCGGATCCGGTTTGTGTTCTGGCCATGCTGCCTGGCCAGCAGGGTCTAAGTTTCCCAGCCAGGGATCGAACACAGGCACTCTGCAGTGGAAGCACAAAGTCCTAAGCACTGGCCCTCCAGAGTATTCCCTCTATTTGCATTTTTTAAAGGCTGTGAGCCTAACTCTGTTCATATCTTTCTTCATCTGCCTTGTGAGCCCAGGTGATGGAACCCTGGAATAGATGAGCTAGCCAAGTGTTGAGCTCTTGAAAATAAAATCAAGGGAGTGCCTATTTGTGTGATTAAAGGAGACTTTTCTTATTAAAAAGTAGAACATAGGACGCTGTGGTGTGTTGCTCTCAGCTGTCTCCCCTTGAGGCGCACGTGAAGCCTGACCGTGTGCTCACTGGAACGGCTGGTGGGTTCTGACACTCCCATCATCACCCGCCCCATGTAAGAATCCCTGCTCTCATCAATTTACCGTGACTTCTGACTTCCAGAATTTGGTTCACATAGTCCTTCCCACAACTCCCTTAGAGGTATAAAGTACAGATGTACACATCCCAAGCACCTGTGTGTAGTGAGCCCTCCAACCATCAAACCAGGGGTCTGAGGTGATACAGTCTTGCTTTTGCTCAGCTGGGCAGGGCTGACCAATTCATGGGAAGACTCTAGGCAGTTATTTAGGTCTTCATTTTTTTTAGTTTTAGCAGTTTTTGTCAGGTGGTACAGTAGTTCCACATATTTATTTATTGGGCTTCCCTGGTAGCTCAAATGGTAAGGAACCCAGCTGTCAGTGCAGGAGATGCAGGTTTGATTCCTGGGTTGGGAAGATCCGCTGGAGGAGGCAATGGCAGCCCACTCCAGTATTCTTTTTTTTTTTGGCCACTTCTGTTGGTCTTTCATTTATTTCCGTCTTTCTTCTTTGGCCTGTGTGGGCCTCCCATTGCAGTGGCCTCTCTCACTGCAGAGCACTGGCTCCCGGTGCATGTGCTCCAGAGCTCCAGCTCAGTAATTGGACACATTGGTCCAGCCACTCCACAGCACGTGGGATCTTCCCAGGCCAGGGATCGAACCGGCGCCCCTTGCCCTGCAAGGCGGTGTCCCTACCCACTGGGCCACCAGGGAAGCCCTCACTCCAGTATTCTTGCCTAAAGAAAGATCCCATGGTCAGAGGAGCATGGTGGGCTGTAGTCATGTGGGGTCACAGTCAGACACAACTGAGCATGCAAGAAAGTACAAAATTACAAAAACTTAGGAAAATAAATTTATTTATTATTTTTTGACTGCACTGGGCAGCATGCAGGATCACAGTTTCCCGACCGAGGATAGAACCCATGCCCTCTACATTGGAAGCGTGGAGTCTCAACCACAGGATCACTAGGGTAGTCCCACGTCTTAATTCCTTTGCTTACAAAGTGAAAATAATGAAGCTACATCACAGGATGTCCTGAGTTGTTGGTATACGTCTCGTGAATTGGATAGTGTTTGGTATATTGAACCTGTTTACTAAACGGTGTATTTTGAGTGTCCTCTAGGATGAATGCAGAGTTTCATTCACATAACATAATCCAAGACCATCTCCTGTCATTTGACACCGTCTGGTTACCTGCCCAGAAAAGAACCAGCCTTCCTAAACACCCCCTTCTAGGATTTTGCATCCCTTCTAACTGGTTCAGTTTGCTCAGTGGGCTTTTGCGTCCCATCTAAGTGGCTCTGCAGAATTAGCAGCTAGAGCTGTGGTTTTTTTGCTTTCCCTCCTCAGCCGCCACAGGATGGCTGATGGAATGCATTCTCTTTTCCTCAGCTGCATTCAGAGGAACTGGCAGGTGATTTTCCTGGCTTGGAAAACCAGGACACACCTCGCCACAGTCAGCCTTAGCTAGTTCTCTCTTCCCTGTGACATCTCCTCCATAAGAGCCCAGTGAGACTCTTTATTAGCAAATATTTGTGAGATGTGACCATGCACGGAACACCTCCTTCGGTCCAAGCGCTGAGCTAGCCACGTGTGAACATTCTGTCTAGGCTGCCTTCAGGAGACCCCTTTAAATGAGTTACTTTTTAGCCCGTTGTTGAGATTCAGACAGCTCGGTCTCGCCCACGGTCGTACATTTGATGTGTTGGCATTTGAAGGCGTGTCTTTCTGACTCTTAAAGCCTGTCCTGTGTCCTCTGTCCTGGGTTGCCTCGGAGGAAGCAGCCGCAGACAGTCCCTGAGCATCCTCGACACACGCGGCGCCAGACTGGGGATTCTGTTGGAGGGCATCCTCCGACCCTCTACCGGTGCCCTGGCTCTTCTCCCCTCAGTGCTTCCTGGTATCAGCTGGGAGACCCTGGGCCCGGCCCTCTGCGCCCTCGGCTCAGGCAGAGCTCACAGCCCTGGCTTTCTGACACTCCACGCCCGGACCCCAGGGCGCCGCTCGGCGGGTGTGACCGCAAGCCAGGAGCGTGACCGTCTTCTGTTCCTTCCAGCTCTGATGGAGGCCCGGGACATCCACCTACATCTGGCACCACTGCGCCCCCACCTGGAGAGCCTAGAGAGCCTGGAGTTTCCTGACGTGAGGCCACGGCTATGGCCCCTGCTGCACGTGGTCTGCCTGATATGGGCCACGTGTGCGTCCTACCGCTGCCCTGGACGGCTCACGGTGCTGCTGCAGGAGATCTGCACCCTTCTGGTCCAGCAGGTGGGTGCTCAGCAGCCCCCAGCCTCTCCCCGGGTCTCTGCAGGAAGAATCTGCCTGCAGTGCGAGAGACCCGGGTTCGATTCCTGGGTTGGAAAGAACCCCTAGAGTGTGGAATTGCATCACACTCTGGTATTGTTGCCTGGAGAATCCCATGGATAGAGAAGCCTCGTGGGCTACAGTCCATTAGGTTGCAAAGAGTTGGACACAACTGAGCGACTAATGCCTTCACTTTCAAAGGGTTCTCAGTCTTGAATTGCTGTTTCATCGCAGCCAGTAACTCCCAAAGCTGTTCTTAGTCCTGCTGGGGCACCTGGGAGGATCCAGGGTTGAACACAGGGTGGAGGTGGGGAATTTCAGAGTCCTTAAGGATCTTCTTTTCTTATATAATTTTATTTATATATTTATCTTTGGCAGGACTGGGTCTTCATTGCTGCACCCAGACTCTTTTTCTCTAGTTGCAGTGAGCGGGGGCTGCTCTCTAGTTTCAGTACTTGGGCTTCTCATTGTGGTGGCTTCTCTTGTTGCGGAGCATGGGCTCTTTATGACTCTTAAAGCCTGTCCTGTGTCCTCTGTCCTGGGTTGCCTCGGAGGAAGCAGCCGCAGACAGTCCCTGAGCATCCTCGACACACGCGGCGCCAGACTGGGGATTCTGTTGGAGGGCATCCTCCGACCCTCTACCGGTGCCCTGGCTCTTCTCCCCTCAGTGCTTCCTGGTATCAGCTGGGAGACCCTGGGCCCGGCCCTCTGCGCCCTCGGCTCAGGCAGAGCTCACAGCCCTGGCTTTCTGACACTCCACGCCCGGACCCCAGGGCGCCGCTCGGCGGGTGTGACCGCAAGCCAGGAGCGTGACCGTCTTCTGTTCCTTCCAGCTCTGATGGAGGCCCGGGACATCCACCTACATCTGGCACCACTGCGCCCCCACCTGGAGAGCCTAGAGAGCCTGGAGTTTCCTGACGTGAGGCCACGGCTATGGCCCCTGCTGCACGTGGTCTGCCTGATATGGGCCACGTGTGCGTCCTACCGCTGCCCTGGACGGCTCACGGTGCTGCTGCAGGAGATCTGCACCCTTCTGGTCCAGCAGGTGGGTGCTCAGCAGCCCCCAGCCTCTCCCCGGGTCTCTGCAGGAAGAATCTGCCTGCAGTGCGAGAGACCCGGGTTCGATTCCTGGGTTGGAAAGAACCCCTAGAGTGTGGAATTGCATCACACTCTGGTATTGTTGCCTGGAGAATCCCATGGATAGAGAAGCCTCGTGGGCTACAGTCCATTAGGTTGCAAAGAGTTGGACACAACTGAGCGACTAATGCCTTCACTTTCAAAGGGTTCTCAGTCTTGAATTGCTGTTTCATCGCAGCCAGTAACTCCCAAAGCTGTTCTTAGTCCTGCTGGGGCACCTGGGAGGATCCAGGGTTGAACACAGGGTGGAGGTGGGGAATTTCAGAGTCCTTAAGGATCTTCTTTTCTTATATAATTTTATTTATATATTTATCTTTGGCAGGACTGGGTCTTCATTGCTGCACCCAGACTCTTTTTCTCTAGTTGCAGTGAGCGGGGGCTGCTCTCTAGTTTCAGTACTTGGGCTTCTCATTGTGGTGGCTTCTCTTGTTGCGGAGCATGGGCTCTGGGGCTTGCAGGCTTCAGTAGTTGTGGCTCCCTGGCTCTAGAGCACAGGCTGAGTAGTTGTGGTACACGGACTTAGCTGTTCCTCAGCATGTGGGATCTTCTCGGATCAGGGATGGAACCTGTGTTCCATGCAGTGGCAGGTGGATGCTTTACCGCTGAGCTGCCAGGGAAGCCCTCCTTAAGGATCTTAATGGCCTGGTATTAAGTCGGCAGCAAAGCACAGCAGTTAAGAACGCTGCCTGTGGAGTCAGGCACCCCTTTGCCACAGTCTGTACCACTGTTTGTTAGCTGTGTGTGCATGGGCAAGTCGCTTACCTGCTCTGTGCCTCGCTCTTCCTCTGGGCAGTGGTGGGAAGAAGAGGACCTACCTAGGAGAGTTGCTGGGCGGCTGTGAGGTCTAGCACAGTCCTGCAGTCAAGACTTCCCCTGCCTGTGTGTCCTGAGAACTCCGTGCCTGTATGCGCCATAGAGGCAGCTTCTTGGATCACACAGTCCCTGTTCCCCTTCCTTAAGGATTCCTGCAGCGCCAGCCGGGGCAGTGAAACCTGGAGGAGGCTGTCTATAAACAGAATGAGGCCTTAACAAGGCTCGGGTGATCTCTCCCCCGAATTGGCTGCTTCTGCCCCGAGGCGCTGGAACCGTGTCGAAAGGGTAACCGGTCACGTCCAGGGAGCTTGCTGCAGACTGCAGAGTGCTGTGACATTCCTGACCCCGTCGCTGGTAGATGATCCCTGAGAGGTGGGCAGGGAGAGCCCTGTTGATTTAGTAGTATTGTTTAAAGATGTGGGCTACAGCTCAGGGAGGTTAACTGAGTCAACAAAGGTCACCCAGCCCAGGACTGGAAGCTGTTACTTGTCTGACGCCTAGACCCCTGCTGTTCCATCACTGCACGTTTGTCAGCCTGGGCTCTTAGGATTTGGGATGTCTAAGAAAACACCATCCAAACAGGCATCCACCAAAAGGTAGGTTATTGGCTCATGTATCTCAAAAGTCCAAGGTAAGGCCGGCTTTAGCCCTGGATTACAATGAGGCCTTGGTCAGGCCACCAGGACCCAGGTGTTTCAGATGACTGTCCAGTGGATTCCGACTCACAGCTTTCCAGGTTCCAGTCTCTGGTTCAGAGGATTCTTCTTTTTAGAGGTTGACGTCTGTACAGCTGCAGGGGGTCTTTGTTGCTGCGTGCGGGCTCTCTCCAGTTGCGGGGCGCATGGGGCTCCCCTCCTGTGCTACTCTCCAGTTGCGGGGCGCATGGGGCTCCCCTCCTGTGCTACAGCACTGTCTCTGGGCTTCAGGAGCTGCAGTGAGTGGGCTTAGCGATTGTGGCACATGGGCTTAGTTGTCCAGAGTCGTGTGGCATCTTCACAGACCAGGGATCAAACCTGTATCCGCTGCATTAGCCAGCGGATTCTTTACCACGGAGTTGCCAGGGAAGCCCCAATGCAAAGAATTCTTGCACTCAAATTATTTTGCTATGGGAAGCCAATGAGTCACAGCAAAATGGCTGTAAAGGACGCCTGCCCAGCCCCAGCTGGCCTAAGAGAAATCTCAGGGTGTCTGTTGTCTCTGGCTGGTCCCTTGCCACCCGGAGCCTGTCACTGACCGTGGCTTGAGCCCAGGTCCCAGTCCCCCCGTGGGACTGACGGTGGGCCCTATGTTTCCTGTATTAGTCTTCTGGAAAACGACACGTAGACAGTGACTCAGTTGCGAGCCGTGGGCTGGGCAGAGCTGTGGGCCTTCCTGCACCCGAAGTCAGGCTTAGTGCCGCTAACCTGTGTCCCCTCCAGGCCTCTAGTTACCTCAGCCCAGAAGACCTCCTGAGGGGTGAGGTGGAAGAACGCCAGAGGAGACTGCACGTGGTCGTGGACACCTTGAGCTGCTTCAAGCAGCTGTTCCAGGACAGAAGGGAGAATCTCCATTCTTACTTCAAAGAGAGCCAGGAGGTCTGCGCGTGGGACTTCCAGTCGTCTCTGGTTTTTGGGCGACTGGATGCCTTCCTGGGGCGACTGACCATGGTGCAGGTGAGTGTTCCCCTCAGGCCCCCGGCTCCATGCAAGGGGCCACCCAGGGATCCGACAAGTAGCAGCTGTGAGAAGGAATGAGATCCTGCCAGGTGCAGCATCACGGTGGGCCTGGCGGGGGCCACACTGAGCCAAATAAGTCAGGCGGGGTGGAGCGATATCACATGATCTCGCTTATGTGTGGACTCTAATAAATAGTACTCATGAGCTTACTTACCAAACAGAAACTGACTCACAGACACAGGAAACCTGCGCTTGCCGAAGGGGAAAGGGAGGTGGGGAGGGATAGATTAGGAGTTTGGGAGTAACAGATACACACTCTATATGTAAAATAGATAATCAGCAAGGAACTACTGTTTAGACAGGGAAGTGTACTCAATGTTCTGTAATAATCTATGTGAGAAAAGAATCTGAAAAGTATATATACACGTCCATAAATATAGGTATAGGTAGGGTTCCCGGTGGCTCAGTGGTGAAGAATCCGCTGCCGTGCCAGAGACCTGGGTTCAGTCTCTAGGCTGAAAAGATCCCCTCGAGAAGGGGATGGCCGCCCACTCCAGCCTTCTTGCCTGGGGAATCCTGTGGACAGAGGAGGCTGGCGGGCTGCGGTCACGGACTCACATAGAGTTGGATGTGACTGAGCACCTGCACCACCACCGCCAGTGTGTGTGTGTACGCTGACCCGCTCTGTGGCACAGCTGAAGCTCACACGGCGTTGGACATCAGCCGTGCTTGCATTTTTTTTTTTGAAGTGTAGTATTTAAGATTTCAAAAAAATGAGGAAGAAGCAAACATTTATCAAATGAATTAGTTTTTGAGAATAGCTACCTTTCAAGATACGTGGAAATCCTGTGTTATCCTCTGAGGGCATTTCAGTGTTCTGACCCAGGGTTGGGCAGGCAACAGGATCTTACAGCTTTGCTGAGGTGTATTAAGTGCCATGGTAAAAGCAAAATTGGTGTGCTATTGGGAGCAAGAAGGAGGAGTTCTAACCCAGAGGGCCTCTGAGAAAATGGGGAGCACAAGAGGAAATAAATTTAGAAATTGGAGTAGGAATTCTCCAGGGGATGAAGACTGGTGGTGATAGGAACAGAGACAGAGAAAATGTATGAGCCAGAAAGCCAGACCCCTAGATCTTACGAAAGGCGCACCTTAAATCCTTCACCGGGATCACGGAGAGTATAAATAATTGATACCCAGCTTTTTCCTAAATGCTTTGTTTTTGGCACCGTTTCCACCACTGCCCTTGAGGATCAGCCTCTCCTCTCCTCCCTCTCCTCTCTAGCACTAGCCCGTTCATTCTCTTTTAACTGGAATTGACAGACACTCTTTGGCTCCAGCCTGCCTCTGGCCACCGTGGGGACCAGGGCGGCCAGCTGCCTTTACAGGCTCTCCAGCCCCGGAGACTGTCCTCGTGGCCGAAGCCAGGGAGCAGCCCTCAGCTCTGCAAGGCTGTGGGGCTGCAGCCTGGCACCCCCGCCCTGAACCCCCCACATGCTAATGGTGTAACTTTGCATATAGATAGCTGTCCTGACGTCGTCGGATGTCTAATATGCCAGGTGTATTCAGTAAACACAAGCAGCCTTGGCCACCAGCCTCCCTGGAGTCATTACCCTCACAATAGTCTGCTCTTAGGTTGCCTTTTCTTTCTAAATCAGTGCACAGATGCATAAAAAGCTGTTGCCCCAGTTTAATTAGGAGAGGAGTTCCGTGTCTCAGCTCTCTTCCTGCTCCTCCCCCTGGTGGGTCTCTGTGCCCTGTTTGACTTCTCTGCGCTGAGGCCAGGTTCCCCCGCTTCTGCCTGCCGTTTCCCCTCGCCTTCTCTGCTTTCCCCTCAGCGCTTCGTTCACCCTGCGTCTCCCTGATTCTGCCTCTTCCGAGGCTCTTCCTGTCCTGCGTCCTGCGTGTCTCCTTTCATCTTTCACCTCCTGACCGTTTGCTCAAGATTCGCCCCCGGCCCCCGGCTCCCCCATTTCTTCCCCACTCAGCTCAGTGCAGCAGGACACAGGCTATCGATCGGCACCAGGCACATTTCACGTCACCCTTTAGTTAACATTCCGTGTATCTCCGTGATCGATGCCTGTTTGAGATGGTATTAATCTGCTTCTCCCTAGCAAGAATTAGCATGAACCCAGCCTGATTGGTTTTGCTGTTCTGTACACTTTGTGGCTGGCCCCCGAGATGTGGACAGCTGCAATTAATAAATACACGAAGCCAAGTTAATAAAATGACATCAGTGTGTTTCCTTCTCTGCCTGCGCACCTCCAGGGTTAGGTTGTTTAGGGCTGGCTTTTAATCTCCATTGTTCTATTTCCTCTCCTGATTTGCAGGCTCTGTTTTTTCCTTTTGCTCTTTTGTTCTTACTCTTTGAAACAACGAAGTTTTGTTGTGCATATGGATACTTCCCCTCCGTAGAGGTTCAGTCCCTGAGTCTCCGACTCTTTGTGACTCCATGGACTGCAGCGCTCCAGGCTTCCCTGTCCTTTACCATCTCCTGTCCGTCTCCTGAAGTTTTGCTCAAGTGAACTCATGTCTGTTGAGTTAATGATGCCATCCAACCACCTCACCCTCTGTCGCCGCCTTCTCCTCCTGCCCTCAGTCTTTCCCAGCCTCAGGTCTTTTCCAGTGAGTTGGCTCTTTGAATCAAGTGGCCAGAGTGTTGGAGCTTCAGCATCAGGCCTCTGGTCACCTGCTGAAAGAAGGGGCGAGCATGGACTGCTTGTCCAGAGGTGCTGTCCTGGCGAGCTGTCCTGCAGAGGCGTGCGAAGTAATTGGATTCTCTGCAAACCTTGTCCTCCTTCCCCTCCTCCTCGTCCTCCTCCTCCCTATCCCCATAATGCAGCTGATCACTTAGAGAGCCAGCCCCTGGGAGGGAAAGGAAGAACAGACCAAGAAAGAACTAAGGTCTGTCAAAAGCCCATCTCGTGTCAGAGCCGCAGCCTTACCACCTTGCTAGGAGCTGGGTATTGGGACCTCTAAGAAATGAGCACCCTTTAGTGTGGCACAAAAGTGAACTTGCCTAGAGCCACAGGTCAGCGAGCTTGGCTGGGGTTGGTACCCCAGGACACAGGTCTTTCCTCCAGACTCAGATGTCTCCCAGAGATTCTGAAGGTCTGTTCCTCTTCCTCCCTTTTGAGGGTCCCACGGTGGTGGTTTTGTGGTTTTCTTCTGCGCCGAAACTCTTCTGTATTTACACATGCTATTTTTACCACATGATTTCTAGGTCTTTTTTTCTGAATAAGTCATTTGGGTAAAATTATAATTCCCATTCCACAAAAGGGCCTTACTAAGGAAATCCCAAAAGTATACACAGTCTTTGCAAATTGAAGAAACAGTCAAAAATCAAAGGGGAAAGTCTTCAGCTGCCTCAGGATTTGTCTCCCCTCCCTGCTTTCCTGTGCCACGCTGCAGTGTGCACGTGTACAACACACTGCACTCTGTACATACGCACAGACACGCTGCAGGTAGACACGCCACACTACACGTGCGTCCACTCACTACACACCACACGTGCAGGCACACGCCGCACATCGGCCTACAGCACCGCACACAGTGCACACACGTGCATCACACAGGCGTGCAAACAGGCACTGTGTACACAACACCGCAGGCACTGTGCACACACACACGGTTCGCTGTTGTGCCAGAACACTGCGGATTTTGCGGCTGCCCTGTTTGCGTTTCTGCCCGAGCCTCGTCCCTCCTACAGTGCAGGAAGTAAGCAGCTTGGAGAGAACCCCCAGCTCTTTCCTGATGAAATCGCTGTAAAGCTGGGGTTCTCTTGGAGACGAGATGATTTCCTGCTGAGGCTTTGTGCGCGGCGATTAGCAGGCAGATAGGTAATAAGCTGACCTAATCTGCTGCGTTTCCCTTGCTCTTTCCACGTCTCCAGCCCCTCTGCTGCCTCGTTTCACTCAGGCCTAATTGGGCTGCTTCCCTTTCAGCTGGGCCTGAGCGCCCGGTCGTGTAGGAGACCATTAGCTGCATAAGGTCGGCCGCCTTTGGAAGGTAAAGAAAACAGTCTTTTTCCCAGTGACCTTTTGAGAGTCTCATCGGTGAATGTCTGCTTTGTGCTCACCCTTAATGAATTCTGAAGACATTTCTTTTCAGATGGGAGGCCTCTCCTGAGAACAGGCATGCTGTTGTGGGGCTACAGCAGCCATGGAGCCCACCCCCGTCACCCCGTTAAAGGCTGCACGGGTTTCCTAAGAATAGGACCTGGTCAGTCTGGCCATCCGCCTGGGCCCCCGTGCTCTTTGTGGCTTCCTTCTGGGAAAGAGTACCAGAGGATCAGCCACTGAACACATCTCTTAGCCACCAGCCCGATCTGATGATTCCAGGGTGACGCTGATTGATTATAGTGCTTCCTGTTGATTGCAGTCGCATGGAGGCACTTCCCATGGAGCTCTGTACCTCGTCTGCAGGCTAGGAAAGGAGGCTTAGAGACTGAGTGTCTGCTTTAAGCCCCTGGCTGGTGGATGGCAGACCTGGGCTGCTGTGGGCCCGGCGGCCTGTGCCCCATGCCGTACTCCTCCCATAATGCCTCCTGTCCACCCCTGAACTTGACACTTTCAGCCTAAATATAGCACAGTGGATGCATGTGTTTGCAGGGGTGATGGACAAAAATGAATGCTTTAAAAATATAATCTAAATCTCTTCTGGGTTTAAATGGCCTTTTATATGTTTTTTTGTGAGGACTTCTAAATAAACAATGGAAAGAGCTTACGTTTGAATATTTTAAGAACCAGAGATACAGCTGCCTTGATTTCTGTAAGTCTGTTTCTATGACTGTGAGACGACGTCTGCCCGATGCAGGACTCTTGTTTGGGATCCCTCTGTGACGCGGCATCCGACTTGTCAAGTCTGCCCAGAGGGACTCCCCTGGCTTCCCGGTGATACAACGCTGAGCTCCCACATGCTGCTGCTAAGTCACTTCGGTCGTGTCCAGCTCTGTGCAGCCCTTTGGACTACAGCCTGCCAGGCTCCTCTGTCCCTTTCCAGCCCAGGGATTGATCCAGTGTCTCTTACGTCTGCCTGCATTGGCAGGTGGGTTCGCTGCCACTAGTGCCACCTGGAAGGCCACATGCAGCGTGGTGCAGCAGAAAAGGAAAAAGCAGTGAAATCCACCCCAAGCTGGAGCTCACTGCCTCTCTTGGCAGCCCATCCTCAGGATGGAGGACCACCTCCCAGGGCTCCACACTACGTGTTTGCCAAAATGACACAGAGGTACCCTAATCTCCCTCTTTGCAACTAAGGAGATAAGCACATAGATTGGAAGGCATGGCAGTAAGAACACCTCGGTTTGGAGATTCTGTGATTTTCAGTGGGTCGTCATGGGAGGTAAGCTGCATGTTGAGTTATATGTGTTCTGAAGGCCCCTGTCCTGTCAGAGGTGGTGCATCCTCAGTGGACTTGGACAGAGCCCTCCCCAGGGCTCTAGGTCGTGTTGTCACCTGTCACTTAATCCTGAGCACAGCTGGAATACTGCCATGCCAACAGTGACAGTAATGCACACTCACTGCCTATTTACTCTCTGCCATCCTGAGCCCTTTCCAGTAACAGATTTTGTTTTCTTGGGTTCCAAAATCACTGTGAACAGCGACTGCAGCCACGAAATTAAAAGACACTTGCTCCTTGAAAGGAAAGCTGTGACAAACCTAGACAGTGTATTAAAAAGCAAAGACATCTCTTTGATGATGTCAGAGGTGATCACAAAGGTCCGAATAGTTGAAGATGTGATTTTTCCAGTAGTCACGTACAGATGGGAGAGCTGGATCCTAAAGAAGGCTGAGCACCGAAGAACTGATGCTGAGGCTGAAGCCCCAATACTTTGGCCACCTGATGCGGAGAGCCGACTTAAAAAGACCCTGATACTGGGAAAGATTGAAGGCAGAAGGAGAAGAGGGCAGCAGAGGATGAGATGATTAGTTAGTACCATCGACTCAAGGGACATGAGTTTGAGCAAAGTCCAGGAGATGCTGGAGGGCAGGGAAGCCTCATGTGCTACAGTCCTTGGGGTCGCACAGAGTTAGACGCAACTTTGTGACTGAACAACAACAAATCTTGAGCCCACACTGACGTGATTCACTCTCACTGTTGTTGTCCCAGCGCAGAGATGTCAGGTCATCGCTCACCGCCACCCAGCCAGCCACGCGGTCTGCTGTTCCGTGTATGCTCGACAAGGGCACCCTGTGGGTGTCTTTTCTTGGCGGAAGTCTTTCCAGAGAGAGTTGGTGCCACCTCTGCGCTTGTCCTCAGGACTATTCAGAGGACCCACTTTCCTGTCCATACCCTGAAAGACAGCTGTCACTTTGGAACCACACAGCACAGTTCATTTGAGATTGGTTTCTTAAATAATGTTATAAATATTATTTATTAGAGAACACAGAGGTTGAAGTATAAATTTGATTTGTGTGTGCATGTGCATTTTATTTATTGGAATTTTCTCTTTGTTACTGAGTTTTACCAAGAGTTATTTATACTAACCCAATCTAATAATAAAGTTAGAAAACTGATAATCAAGCTTCCCATTTTCCTAAGCAACCACCACCCCCGTACAATTTCCAGTCCTTCCCGAGTTAATTTGCACGTCTTCCTCGGTTGTTAATCATCATCATCTTGACTCCCCATTGCATCTTGTCTTTATAGGAGGTTCTGAAGACAACTTTAGATTTCCACAAACTGGGAAGGCTTGAATTCAGTGGCATCAGAGGGAGTGCCCTGAGCCAGCAGACCCAGCAGATGTACACCGAGTTTCAAGAGCTGTACAGAATCTTCTCAGAGTCTTCCTATGACTGCTTGGATCTCCAAAGTGTGGTAGGTCTTGGAAGGGCTAACCTGGAAACTTTGTCTCTTTCTCAGGTGCCTGCCGCCTCTAGAGCCTGGGTATTGCATTCTTCCCTGTGCTTTTTCTTTGGCATCATGGTCCCCATGGTTTTATCGGCAGAGATCACTCTTAATTATTCTTTGTGTCGGGAGAAACATCAGGGGAGGGTGTTTTCCAACTGCTGACTGCTGCGGACCGCTGATACCCAGGGTTTCAGAGATGCGGAGGTGGAGATGGGGTGATGGTGGAGGCTGCGGCCGCCCTGCCCCTCCCAAAGCTTTAAGCCTTGAGCAGTAACTGCAGTGTGAAGGCCAGGCCCACCTGAGAAGATTTCATTAGCGGCCCGCAGAGGGGCAAGTGACGCGGTGGCCTAGTTTTCTGTTCAGACCTTGGTTCCCAAGCGAGGGAAGGTCCAGCATTGCATTTTCCAGGATCTGGACACAGGAGTCCACATCCCCCCTGCAGAGCAGGAGAGCTGAGACCCGTGAATCCAAGACTGCAGGAAACAAAAGAAGCAGAAGGCTCAGTACAGAAACTGGGCATGGAGTTCCAAGAAGGGAATGGCTGGATTACTAGAGAAGGAATTTTAGAGTATTTGAGGGAAAAGGAGAAAGAAAGTGAGCAAGAACCTGCTCTGAGCACCTTCTGATGTCTTTGTGCTCAGTGTTCAGGCGAGTCTGACTCGTTGCCGCCCGTGGACTGTAGCCCCGGGCTCTTCTGTCCCGGGGCGTCCCAGGCAGGGAGACAGGAGTGGGCGGCCGTGCCCTCCTCCAGGTGTCTGTTTTCTTCCTTGTGATAAAACAACACAAAACAATCCTGTGCACAGAGAAATGCACTACAGTGTTAATATAGTTGGGTTTGGAAAGTAGAAAAATACTGCAATGTTTTCTTACTTTTCTTTGTCTTGTCATAAAAGTATGAATAGCTACTATAAAGCAATAATCAAAAATAATAATTCCACAAATCAGAAATGTGACTTAGCAAAGTTTCTTTGAAAATTGGTGCATTCGAAGAAAGAGCATGCTTTGCGTTGCCGGATAAAATACGGTAATTGGGAAATGCTTATACTAAAAAAAATACCACTTTTGATTTGAAATTTGAATTTAACTGGGCGTCCTGTATTTTTATTTGCTAAATTTGGCAGCCATAGGAACAATGGCTAGCTGCTGTCTTAAGCAATTAGTGTAGTTGGAAGAAATAGTGTATAGTAGTTTAATTAGCTTACTTTTCTTCTAATGGCCAGATCGGTTTGTTTACACTGAAAAGAATAGGATTTTCACTTGGGGGTAGTGATGGAATAGGCCCATTGCCGGAGCTTTTGCTGCCAAGGTGGCTTTCAGGGTGGCCTGAGCTGGCATCTCAGGTGAGAGAGAAGTGGGGTTCAGGAGCTGGAAGGGAGGAGGACAGGAAGCAAGTACAGGGTACCAGCCTCACCACCAACTGTATCAGTTTGCCTAGAGTGGCTCAGATGGTGAAGAATCTGCCTGCGGTGCAGGAGATCTGGGTTTGATCCCTGGGTAAGGAAGATCTGCTAGAGAAGGGAATTAGTACCCCCTCCTGTGGAAAAATTGCCTGCAGAATTTCATGGACAGTACAGTCCATGAGGTCGCAAAGAGTCAGTCACAACTGAGTGACTAACACACACTAAAACTAGAGAGTCTAGGAGAAAAATGTTGCGATATTAGGGCAAGTGTTTACATGAATAAACACAGAGGAGCACCATGGTAAATTGTAGAAAGTCAAAATAAATCCTTGATGTGCACAGGTTAATAGCAAAAAGCATAGCAGGATTGGCCTTCAGAAGAACCACGTTTTCTTATGCCCATGTGCTGTCACTTCAGGAATTTGAGAACGACGTCTCTGAGTTTAATCAGAGAGTAGAAGACCTTGACCGGAGGCTGGGGACTGTCTTTATTCAGGCCTTCGATGACGCCCCTGGTTTGGAGCACGCCTTCAAGGTTTGTACAGAAGAGGGAAATACCTGCCCCCTCCCCTCCACCCAGTGGCTCATTCTCCCTGCCCTCTCAGGTGGGGACAAGCACGCCCTGCCGAGTGTTTGTTCCTGCAGAGAGGAGTTGCTCCTCTTGTTCTAGTAGAAGCAGTGCTGTGGGTGTCCCAGGGCGAGGGAGCCTGGAGCCTGCAGAGCCGGGCTGCTCAAGTTGATGGCTCATGCTTTTCTGCAAACTTGATGATGGAAACACTCCTGTAATTGGTTTTTATGCACTTGCACCCTGCAAGTGGGTTGCTTTTAAGCAATTAGTGTAGTTGGAAGAAATAGTGTATAGTAGTTTAATTAGCTTACTTTTCTTCTAATGGCCAGATCGGTTTGTTTACACTGAAAAGAATAGGATTTTCACTTGGGGGTAGTGATGGAATAGGCCCATTGCCGGAGCTTTTGCTGCCAAGGTGGCTTTCAGGGTGGCCTGAGCTGGCATCTCAGGTGAGAGAGAAGTGGGGTTCAGGAGCTGGAAGGGAGGAGGACAGGAAGCAAGTACAGGGTACCAGCCTCACCACCAACTGTATCAGTTTGCCTAGAGTGGCTCAGATGGTGAAGAATCTGCCTGCGGTGCAGGAGATCTGGGTTTGATCCCTGGGTAAGGAAGATCTGCTAGAGAAGGGAATTAGTACCCCCTCCTGTGGAAAAATTGCCTGCAGAATTTCATGGACAGTACAGTCCATGAGGTCGCAAAGAGTCAGTCACAACTGAGTGACTAACACACACTAAAACTAGAGAGTCTAGGAGAAAAATGTTGCGATATTAGGGCAAGTGTTTACATGAATAAACACAGAGGAGCACCATGGTAAATTGTAGAAAGTCAAAATAAATCCTTGATGTGCACAGGTTAATAGCAAAAAGCATAGCAGGATTGGCCTTCAGAAGAACCACGTTTTCTTATGCCCATGTGCTGTCACTTCAGGAATTTGAGAACGACGTCTCTGAGTTTAATCAGAGAGTAGAAGACCTTGACCGGAGGCTGGGGACTGTCTTTATTCAGGCCTTCGATGACGCCCCTGGTTTGGAGCACGCCTTCAAGGTTTGTACAGAAGAGGGAAATACCTGCCCCCTCCCCTCCACCCAGTGGCTCATTCTCCCTGCCCTCTCAGGTGGGGACAAGCACGCCCTGCCGAGTGTTTGTTCCTGCAGAGAGGAGTTGCTCCTCTTGTTCTAGTAGAAGCAGTGCTGTGGGTGTCCCAGGGCGAGGGAGCCTGGAGCCTGCAGAGCCGGGCTGCTCAAGTTGATGGCTCATGCTTTTCTGCAAACTTGATGATGGAAACACTCCTGTAATTGAGTTTCTTCTGGATTGCTATCTTTGGGCCTTACCTGTAACCAGGGTGCCTGTTAAAAGTGAAGAAGCCTGCCGCGTGCAGTCACCATCCTGCTGTGGTCACCACGGCTGTCAGTCGATTCAGGCTGGGACAGAGCACTCAAGCATGGGTACTAGAATGAGAAGACACAGACCTTTGCTCTGTATTGCCCACATCAGACGCTACAGGAATGTGCAGGAGGAGGTTCAGGATGATGAATAGGTAAATAACTCCAGAAATGAGCAGTCTGAGACCTGAGAAATGAACATAATGTTCTGAGATCAGAAGACTTGGGGAAGCAGAGCACGTCACCCATAAACTGTGAAGAAACTGCTCTGTACAGCCTGGAGGATCAGAACCAGGACTAACCAGGCCACCAGGAGGCAGATTTTGGCTCAAAAGAGGAAAGAGGTTTCTGGTAATGCTATTTAAAGATGGAGTAAACTTCCTTGAAAAGTGGTTAAGTTTCCAGGCACTGAACATGTCCAAACATAGACTGAGGGACCAAGAGATAATCACACAAGAGGCTGACCTGGGTGGGTGAATCTCTTACATTCTGAAACACTGGATATGTATATATTTAATTCACTCAAAAATATACATATGTATTCTTTGATAAATATCTGCCCCTCCACAACTCACATAGGAAGAGTTTTAGAATTTCTCTCTCCAAGTATTTTTAATTTCAAGGGCTTGTGTGTGTGTGTATAATGTAATCCCACTTGCTATTACGTCATGGTCATTCCTACCTTGGGCTGCCTAGGTGGTGCTAGCGGGAAAGCACTGCCTGCCAGTGCAGGAGATGCAGTTCAGCCCCTGGGTCATGAAGATGCCCTGCAGGAGCACATGGCGACCCACTCCAGCATTCCTGGCTGGGAATCCCGTGGACAGAGAAGCCTGGAGGGCTGTGGGCCACAGGGTCACAGAGAGTTGGACACGACTGAAGTGACTTGGCGCGCACATGGCTGATTGGGATGCTACCTCTCAGACAACTGGTGACGCTGGAACCCCATTTCTTCCTTGAGGATGTCAAGCCCTATCTCTCATAAATCCCTGCTCACCATGGGGGTCAAGGTGTCTTCTCAAGTTGCTCTGTCTTTGCCATCATGGTGTCTTTGTCCACAGTCTTTCTTACAAATGTCATCTGCCCAGGAATGTGCTTTTGGGGGTCTTACTATTGCTCTCCTGATGATCCCCACTAGGACAGCATCTGTGTTTATGGCAAGGTCACACTTCCCTGGCTTCCCAAAATTCCAATCCTTGCATATCACGGCAGAGCAGGATTCTGGGCAGAAGCAGAGACCTTTCCCGCTTTGCACAGCCTTTGCTGCCAGGTCCTGAAGCAGCACTGCTCACACCCAGACTCTCAGAGGGCTTTCAAAGAAGCAGACCCTTTTCCTTTGGGCTCCGCCGCCTCCCCACAGCAAGGAACCTTGTAGGAAAGGTCCACCCAGCCCATGGGACCTTGTAGGAAAGCCATGGCCATTGGTCCCTTCTGCTTGCTTGGTTTCTCTCTTTTGGGTCAACTCACCAACAAGAAACCAGAGCCCTTCCCTCCTTTTCCAGCCCAAAGAAAAGCTCCAGTGTTTATGATCTCATGCAAAGAAGGGCCTTTTCAGGGTGAGGAGTGGGCAGAGAGAGGCGCCCCTGAGCCAGACGCCCATTCCTGCTGTAAGATCACTGACCTCCAGGTCCCCACGTGGACGTGGCCAGAAGGGTGTGTGCAGTCAGAGGCCCCAAGCTGGAGGCTGCAGTCTGGCTGCAGCACTCCCTCTGCCCACCCCTACCCCCCAACAGGAGATTCAGGCCAGCAGTCAGTAGACACCTGCTCACTTGCGCGTCCATGGAGGGCCAGCTCCCTTCTGTGGCCTCACGGGATCTGGGTGATTTCGATGTGGAGGACAGAGTGGCCCTAGAAGTCAAGCGCTGTGGTATCTTCAGCACAGCCGGAGCCTCCCACCTGGCCCTCACCGTGCCTCAGGAGTGGGGGGTAGCCCTGGGGCCACAGAGGGTCACGCGGCTGAGCAGCTCGCGCTGGACGCTTGTCTTGGGCAACGTTGCAGTCACAGAAGCGCAGTCCGGTGGCCAGGCAGTGATGGCAAGCATCCTGACGCTTTTGTTCCCTCTGTTCCCACCAAGGGGTCAGGGAGTTGTGAATCACAGGAAACATCTTCAGAGGGGCCTCGAAACTACTGCCTTCTTGGGGCAACTGCTCTCCGAAAGCTTTTTTGCCCCCACTCTCAAATTTAAGCCTTCCAGTTTCTCCCCAACACCAGTCCACTTAGCCTCTTTTCTCCACCATCAGCCTCCGTCTCTGCATTTGGTCTTTGTGATGTACGTCAGCTTACTCTTTTGATCTCGCTCACTTTCTCTGTGTTACGCTGTACCCAGCTTCTCACAACACGAGAGGTCTGGAAGGTCATTCCGGCACATGGGCATTCCTCTTCCAGAAACAAGAGTGGGGCAGACAGACTATGAGTACCCACCAATTCTGAATTGTCGCCCCTTGGCCCTCTTACTCTGGCAGACAGATGTGTGAAGGAAATACCAGGACGGAGGAGTAATGTAGCCATGGAGGGGCTGGGTCTGTGACTTTTTCCCTTCTTCTCTGTGTCCGCTGCAGCTGCTAGACATACTTGGAAGCCTCCTGGAGAGACCCGTGGTAGCACGGAATGCCGCTGACAGATACCCAGTGCTCATCCACATGTTCAGCGAGGACCTGGACGTTGTGAGGATGATCCACAGTCAGCATGTCCAGGAGGAGGCAGAGCGAGGTAAGCTTGCTTCCAGGAGGCTTGGATTGGGGGCGTCTGCTAGCAGAAAAGGCGCAGGTCCTCCGTATATGTTATACTTCCTTTGTGGCTCTAAGGCCTTCTCCAAAAGCAGAGTCTTCTTGCTTGAAGTTCTGGACCATCTCGGGTGTTAGTAGAGTTCACTGAACTGTGCATTCCCTGTGTCTGGGGTGGGACTGGCAGACCGACTCAGAGCAGTGAAGTCCAGACCACTGCCTCTGGCCAGTTGAGACCTCAGCATGGCATATGAGTTGAACCTCAATCAACATACCCAGTTCTAGAGAGATTTGCACATACCTGAGAGAAGGTTCTCATCCCTTTCAGTGCCTTACCAACCGTGCATTTGGAGGGAGGAACCAGCAGGAGTCTGAGAAAGGGTGGTAACACACTGAGATGTGGCATCTCCACTGTTACTACAATTCTTAAATGCTCTACCTTGTCTGTAAGTCAAACACCAATTCACTTCAGCTTTGCAAACTTTTCTTGAGGTCATGCTATATGCAAGGTTCATTTGTGGGTACTGTGTGCAGAGGCTGACCAGAGGAATGGAGGGAATCATTAATCCTACAGGTTGGTTCTTCAAGGAATGAAATTGACATTAACAGAGTTGTAAAGAACTAGGGAGTTCTGGCGATCCAGGGGTTAAGACTCTGTGCTTCCATTGCAGAGGGCGCGGCTTCCGTTCCTGGTTGAGGAACTATGATTCCACATGCCCGTGGAATGGCCAAAAAAAAAAAAAAAAACAAAGCGAAACAACAACAGAAGATAACGTAGCAGAGCAGGATGAATTGGGCTGAGAGGTGGGAGGAGTGCGTATGGAGATGGTGGACTTGAGGTGGACCCCGAAAGATGGGGAGACAGACACCCACGGAGGAGAGGCCGTGGCCTTGGAAACAAAGGCAGGCAGGATGTGGGCGGTGACCAGACAAACCTGCTGGTAGCCAGACAAGGCTTACAGCGAGAGATCAGGTCAGCCATCAAGTTTGGGGCCAGGTCGTGAGTTCTCTGAGCACCCTGTCAAGCAATCTAGAGTTCATTATTCAGGTCATTAGGAATGGCCTCCTCTTAGGAAGTCACCCAGATATTCTGTGGGCCTCAGTTTATGTGGGCCCATGACATCGAGGCCCATTCCTGTGACATAGGGGACCAGCTCCCTGGTGTAGGGGTGCACCCCCATGATGTATAGGACCTTGCCCATGATATAAGGGGTCATTCATGGGCACAGAGGAGCTCAGGACCGGAGCCCGGCTTCAGTCTGCTGTGCCCTCTCCCCAGGGTTCTCCTCCGTGCACAAGAACCTGCCTGCTGTGGCCGGGGGTCTCCGCTGGGCGCAAGAGCTGAGGCAGCGCATCCAGGGTCCCTTTGACAGCTTCAGACGCATGCCACACCCGTGAGTATCCTGGTCCTGAAGTGCAGGTTTGTTTCATGCTTCTGCTCTCACTCTGGATTTCAAGTTATCAACTCACCTTGCTTACTTGAGACACAGAAATCATCTTCTCTTCTTTCCATTTCCAGCTGTCAGCCAGTGTCTTAGTCCATTCAGGACTACCATAGACGGCGGGCGGGGGCGCTTACAAATACCAGAGATCTCTCACGGTTCTGGAGGCTGGAAAGCCCATGGTCCAGGTGCTGGCAGATTCGATGTCTGTTCAAGGGGGCCTGCTTCCTGACTCACAGATAGCCCTCTTCCCACTGTGTCCTCAGACACAGCAGGAAGGGCTCGAGAGCCGTCTAGAGTCTCCTTCATACAAACTCTCATCCCATTCCTGAAGGCTCCACCCTCATGACCTCATCTCTTCCCAAAGACTCCCTCTTAGGCTTTAACATGTGAACTTGGGGGAGGATATAGACATTCGGTTCATAGCAGCCAGATAGCTACTGGCCAAGGGCTTTCCTGGTGGCTCAGTGGTGGAAAATTTGCCTGCCAATGCAGGAGAGACAGGTTCAGTCCCTGGGTCAGGAAGATCCTCTGGAGAAGGAAATGGCTATCTGTTCCAGTGCTGTTGCTTGGGAAGTCCCATGGACAGAGGAGCCTGGTGTCTCAAGAGTACAGGGCTAAGTGACAAACCAGTACCACCTGCTGGCCAGGCAGGAATGGGGTTTATCCATTTGGACTGATGAGTGGTTCCCTTCGTGTTTCTTAAGTGAGGCTCCCTGGACCCGGAGCTGGCTCCTTCTGCTGCAGATGAGTCTTCGTTTCCAGAGGAGAATGTCAGGGTTTTCAAGCTCCATCGATGTCTGCACACGTCTCCTCTGACATGGTGGCTTTGCTCTGAAGGATGCTGGAGAATAATGAAGCCCAGCATTTCCTGAGATGTGGTGTGAGGACCTCATGCATTGGAAACCCCAGGTGCTTGCAAGTAATACAGAGTCCCAGGCCTTGGCCCTCACCTGCGGAATCCAGATCTCAAGGCGGGGGCTGCCTGCTGGCACCTCTCCCCCCACACTTAGATGCAGGTGGTTTGAAAATCATTGGCCCATCTCAAAGCTGAGTCTGAAAGCCGAGCTCGTTAGAAGCATCTAGGCTGCCTGAAGTGAGAGAAGAGCTGTTTGCCCTGTGGTTGCTGCCCGGAGAAGGCTTTCTCTAACCACGCCCCCGCCCCGCCCCCATGCTAAAGACTCAGTCTTATTGAAAATGCCTGGCTTTGGGAAACACAACATGTTCGTTCATGGTGGCATTGTTTACAGTAGCCAAGACATGAAATAAAAAACAACCCTGTGTCCATTGATGGATAAATCAGTGAAGAAGATGCAAAACAATATAATATAGTATTAGCCACAAAAAGAAGGAAATCTTGCCATTTGCAAAATGGGTGGACCTTGAATTCATTATGCTAAGTGAAATAAGGCAAAGAGAGAACTACTGTGTAACCTTATATCTGTAATCTAGAAATAAGAAATATAACCAATTTTAATAGTAAAAGAGATCAGATTTGTGGTTATCTGGTTATAGGGCGAAGGTGGAGGAAATGGATGAAGGTCCAACATTTACAAATTTCTGGTTCAGAGATCAGTAAGTGCTGAGATGTCATGTACACAATGGCTATAGTTAGCACTGTTGCCTGGTATATGTGAGCATTGTTAAGAGTGAATCCTAAAAGTTCTCATCACAAGGAAAAAAATGTTTTTCCTCTTTTTCCTTGTATCTGTATGAGATGGTGGGTGTTAACATGTTGTGTTCGTCATTTTACAGTGTACGTTTAAGTTGAGTCATTATGCTCTGCTTCTTAAACTTACCTAGCACTGTGTGCCAGTTACATCTCAGTGAAGCTAGAGACAAAGTTTACAAAAAGACTGACCACTTTCAGAGCCAGGAAGGTGGTGTGAGATAACCGGAGTAGGGACAGAGGATGAGACGGCTGGATGGCATCACCAACGCAGTGTCCACGAGCTTGAGCAAACTCGGGGAAACAGGGAAGCCTGGCGTGCGGCAGCCCACGGGGTCACAGAGAATCGGACACGGCTGAGCGACCGAATGACAACAGACAGACCAGGGTGGGTCTGGAGGAGGCCCCTGTCCCACCGTCGTATGTTGCCAAGAGGGGAAATGGTGCAACGTGAGGGATCTCCCGACTGTTGGAGAGAAGCTGAAAGCCGGGACGTGTGTGTGAGACAGCCAGCCTTAGAACCAACAAGTATTCCTTCTTCTCAGACTCTGCAGTGTGTTCAGGCCATCGTGCCCGTGGGTCAGATCTGCCCCGCGGGAGGCCTGTCTGGAGCGTCCACTCTGTCTGAGCGAGCTTTTCCTTTTGCAGATGGAGAAAATGAGGTGACCTGCCCGAAGTCCAGAAAGAGCAGAGACAGGCAGGAACAGGCGCTGGGGTCTCTTGGGTCCTCTCCCAGGGCTCTCCCTGGGGTCCCCCAGCCACAGCAAGCATAGCCCAGCTGACCTCCCATCCTCTCCAGCATGCCCCCGCTAGGTGGGAGGACGAAGAGGAGAATGGCCAGGCAGGGTGGCGGGCGGCGTCTAGGAATGTGTCCTGCAGGACTGTCCTGGTCTCGTGCCCTGGAGCAGACTCCCAGGGGTGTGGGTGCGAGTTGACAGGGGTGCTCTCCAGGGACCGGTGCCTGGCGGGTGGGCAGCGGGGACCAGGCAGAGGAGGAGCTGAGCTGCGGCACAGCTGCAGGTAGGCCTCAGTCCAGCCGGTGGGGAGGTCTGACCCTTGACGGTTGCCTGGCCCTTGTCCCCCGGCATCAGCTGCTTGTTGAAAGTGGCCTGTTTGGCGGAGAGGGGTGTGATCTGCCGGGAAGACGGGGCAGTTCTGTCTGCTTGGCTGAACCTGTCCTCAGAGAGGAGATGTCGTCAGCACCCCAGATGCCTGGTGAAGGGAGGTGGCGGATGGTCCCACAGAGGCATCTGAGTGCCGCCCCACCACGTCCTCCTGCGGACATTCCCATTTGTTTTCGTTATGAACTCACATCTGTGTGTACACTCTATCCTATATTTATGAGCTGGCTAATAAAAATGTTCCCGACGCCTCACCACGAAGTGAAGCAGCATCTGTGGGGAGTTTGATGCACTTATTCCTGTGGCTGCTTCGGCCCGCTAGGCGAGTCCCGGGAGCCGAGGTGTGAGAAGCCGCCCTCTCCTCTAGACTCAGTCCTTTTTTAAAAATTTGGGATACGTTGCTTGCCACCGGTGCGTCAGTTTCTGCTGTACGGCAAGGTGGATCAGCTACACACATACACGGAACACCCCTCGTTTTTGAATTTCCTTCCCGTTTAAGTTGCCACAGGGCACTGAGTAGGGTTCCCTGTGCTAACCAGTAGTTCTCACTAGTTGCCTGTTTTATGCATCGTCTCAGCAGTGTGTATATGGCAATCTCTCAGTTCATCCCACTGCCCCTTCCCCTTGTATCCATACACATGTTCTCTACGTCTGAGTCTCTGTTTCTGTTTTGCAAATGAGATTATCTTTACTATTTTTCTGGATTGCACATACGTGCATTGATACATATTTTTCTCTTTCTGACTGACTGACTTCACGCTGTATGACAATCTATAGGTCCATCCACACCTGTACCAGTGATACAGTTCCGTTCCTTTTTATGGCTGAGTAATATTCCATTGCACATATGTACTACATCATCTTCATCCAGTCCTCTGTCAGTGCACAGTGCTTCCATGGCCTGGCCATCATAAATAGAGCTGCGGTGAACACAGAGGGTGTGTGTGTGTTTTTGAATTACGATTTTCTCTGAGTGTATGCCCAGGAGTGGGATAGCTGGGTCATATGTAGCTTCATTCTTTTCCAGATAGAAACTGAGATCTGAGGTCAGGAGACTTGTGGAAGCCCCAGGGCTTGTGAGGGGAGGGCTGGTCTGAGTCCACCCCCCTGATCCTCGTGGCCCTCGGGCGCCTCTGCTCCTTCACCAGGAGAGGAACTGATGACTGGGAAAAACACCAGGAAATCCGGTGCTTGCTCTGAAGGCGTGAGGGCTTTCACTGAAGTGCAGGGGAGCTTTCTCATGTTGGTTTAAAGAACAAATGGGTTTTAAAGAATCTTTGCAGTAAGCTGCCTCGTTTTGCCAGCAGAACAAACAAGATCCTCCAACACAGTCTGTGTGAAGGTTTCTGAAAATTACGGCCACTTCAACTTTCCCAGGAGCTGGACTCTTTCGTGCTGTAAAGAAGAGTCAGAACTAGGGAGCAGGTGTGGGTAATGGCGCCTCTGCGGTCCCCAGTCCACCTGGAGAAGCCTCCGAGCATGTGTGAACACGCGAGTGTATGCGTGGGTGTGTCTGTGTGCATGTATGTGTGTGTGCAAGTTTGGGGACGCAAGAGGTGGGAAGGACCCTCACATAAGCACGGCAGGGCTGCCTTGGGGGCTCAGTGGTAAAGAATCTGTCTGCCACTACCGGAGACACATCAGGGTCTGATCCCTGATCCAGAAGATCCCACGTGCCGCGGAACGGCTAAAGCCCGCGTGCCACATCTGCCGAGCCTGTGCCCTAGAGCCCGAGCCGCAGCTCCTGAAGCCCGCGTGCCCGAGAGTCTGTGCTCCACAGTAAGAGAAGCCACGGCGAGGAGAAGCTCGTGCCCCCAGCTAAAGAGCAGCCCTACTCGCCACCGCAACTAGAGAAAGCCCACACAAAGCAACAGAGATCTGGCACGGCCAAAAATAAACAAACAAGTAAATAAGGAACTAACGAATCACCCCTCCAAAAAAGCAACATGGCAATGAGAAGTGAGTGAGCAGAGTTTCTCCTTGCATGTCCTGGGTGGCTGTCAGAAGGGAACATATAGAAGTGTGTATTACATGTTTAACAGTGCTTGTATATGTGGGGGCTGTATATACATAATTATTTTATATATGGATCGTCACACACATACCTGTGTATACCTGTGTATGTGCAGTTGTGTTCTTAAATTCAGAAAGCGGCAGTTTTCTGAGTTTTTACATCTCAACGTCTTTGAAGGACTTCATTTTATCCACGGAGACTGGCTGGCCTGGGCCAGGGGGTTGGGCCCCTGGAGGGCAGGGGCTGTCCTGCCACCGGGAGGCTGCCTGCTCGTGGGGAAGCACAGATGCCCCCCAGTGGCCAGTGGAGGCTGTTCAGAAGGAAACGGGCAGGCTCGTTCAGGGGCCTTTGCCTTTGAAACTGGCCTGGGAAGCTCTCCAGTCTCCGCGTCTCTACAGGCTGCACTTGGTCACTCAGATCATTATTTCAGCTGCTTCTGATTCCATGTCGTTTTTTCTCCCTCTTTTGTATGGGTAGTTGCATGGAATCTGCCGAAGGAAAGCGCATGATACAAAAATACGAAGACACGCTCGCATCGCTGAAAAAGTAAGCAGTTCCGGGTTTGGATCATTTTGCACGTTGCAGCCGTGTCCCCACTCCTCTCCTCCCCCCACTGTGCCCCCTGCAGCCCCGAGTGTGTGCGGGTTCCCAGCGGCAGCGTCTTCAGCTCATGAGATACATGTATTAAAGGCAGATACAGAGGGGTGGGCTTCCCTGGTGGTTCAGTGGTAAAGATCCTCCTGCCAGTGCAAGAGGCGCAGGAGATGCAGGTTCAATTGCTGGGCCAGGAAGACCCCCTAGAGAAGGGCCCGGCAACCCACTGCAGTGCTCTTGCCTGGGAAATCCCGTGGACAGAGGGGCTGCAGTTCATGGAGCAGCAAGAGTCGGACGCGGCTCAGCGACTGAGCAGCAGCAGCAGTAGAGATGTTATTTTACGTATACGTCTGTCTGTATGGGGGGTGTCTTCGGTTACTCGTTGCCAGATGTCGGGAAGCTGGGAGGGTGCTCACGAGGCGTCTGTTGTCTCGGGTCCTCAGGTACGAGAGGACTTTACGGGACTGGTGTCACACAGTGTCAGAGGAGTCGCAGTACAACCTCTCCGCCCGCTTCTGCGGCGCGACCCGGAGACAAAGCAGATGTCACCCCAGTGTCAGGGGGGGATCGTCACACACATACCTGTGTATACCTGTGTATGTGCAGTTGTGTTCTTAAATTCAGAAAGCGGCAGTTTTCTGAGTTTTTACATCTCAACGTCTTTGAAGGACTTCATTTTATCCACGGAGACTGGCTGGCCTGGGCCAGGGGGTTGGGCCCCTGGAGGGCAGGGGCTGTCCTGCCACCGGGAGGCTGCCTGCTCGTGGGGAAGCACAGATGCCCCCCAGTGGCCAGTGGAGGCTGTTCAGAAGGAAACGGGCAGGCTCGTTCAGGGGCCTTTGCCTTTGAAACTGGCCTGGGAAGCTCTCCAGTCTCCGCGTCTCTACAGGCTGCACTTGGTCACTCAGATCATTATTTCAGCTGCTTCTGATTCCATGTCGTTTTTTCTCCCTCTTTTGTATGGGTAGTTGCATGGAATCTGCCGAAGGAAAGCGCATGATACAAAAATACGAAGACACGCTCGCATCGCTGAAAAAGTAAGCAGTTCCGGGTTTGGATCATTTTGCACGTTGCAGCCGTGTCCCCACTCCTCTCCTCCCCCCACTATGCCCCCTGCAGCCCCGAGTGTGTGCGGGTTCCCAGCGGCAGCGTCTTCAGCTCATGAGATACATGTATTAAAGGCAGATACAGAGGGGTGGGCTTCCCTGGTGGTTCAGTGGTAAAGATCCTCCTGCCAGTGCAAGAGGCGCAGGAGATGCAGGTTCAATTGCTGGGCCAGGAAGACCCCCTAGAGAAGGGCCCGGCAACCCACTGCAGTGCTCTTGCCTGGGAAATCCCGTGGACAGAGGGGCTGCAGTTCATGGAGCAGCAAGAGTCGGACGCGGCTCAGCGACTGAGCAGCAGCAGCAGTAGAGATGTTATTTTACGTATACGTCTGTCTGTATGGGGGGTGTCTTCGGTTACTCGTTGCCAGATGTCGGGAAGCTGGGAGGGTGCTCACGAGGCGTCTGTTGTCTCGGGTCCTCAGGTACGAGACGGGACTTTACGGGGACTGGTGTCACACAGTGTCAGAGGAGTCGCAGTACAACCTCTCCCGCCCGCTTCTGCGGCGCGACCCGGAGACAAAGCAGATCACGGTCAACTTTAGCCCACAGGTGAGTCTGATGGGTGGAACTTCCTCTTGGTCTCGAAAGAGCTGCGTTTGACTCTGCCAGTTTCAAAGGCAGACAGGCTCTTTATAAGAACATGCAAAGGCTGCTCAACCGCGCTTGCACCCTGGATTTCTTTTTAGGCAGTGAATCCCAGGGTGTAGTGTTTTTGTAAGGTGTCCACTGTTCTTGTTTTCCTCCTGGTTTGGCCAGTGAATTTGCTTTAATGTCACACAACAGAAAATACTGCAAAGTGTCACTGATCATTTGGTATCAGTCAGCTGGGCCCACCTTATCTTTTGTTTTGTAGTTGTACGTTTGGAACAGCCCTCTCTGCTGCAGTACTATATAAACAGTCCACACTTGTTTCATTTTTTATTTTCATTTTCTACATTTAAATTTTTCTTATCTATGTTGAGCTCATTTCAATATAATCAAGGAGGTTGACGTCATTTCTTGGCTAAAGGATAAGCATTTGTCTCAGCCCTGAGTAGGCCATCTGGGTGGCAGCAAAGAGCCGGCCCAGAGCAGCAGGAAGGAGGAGCTGGGGGCCCAGGGGTCTTGATATGGAGGTGGCGGGAGTGGGGAGCATCTGGCTTGCTGTGTGTTTTATCATCTGTCCCTGTATACATCAGTCCTCAATCAGCTCAGAGATAACACGATGAATTAGCAAGGGATGACGAATGGGATGTCTGGAAACCCTGCAGTCGACCTCTCTCTGTTTGTTTGTTTGTTTTTCCACTGAGCCACATCTGCTTGACTTTTCCCTTGAACTCAGTGCCTCCCCTCAGGAGGTTCAGAGAGGCTTGCATGACTTCTGTTTCCTGATCCCCTAGTACATTAAGTCTTTAGAGTAAGGCTTCCCTATTGGCTCCATCAATAAGAATCCTCCTGCAGTGCAGGAGACCCAGATTTTATCCCTGGGTCGGAAAGATCCCCTGGAGAAGGGAATGACAGCCTACTCCAATATTCTTGCATGAAAAGTCCCACGGACAGAGGAGCCTGGCTGGTTATAGTCCACGGGCTTGCAAAGAGTGAGATACAACTGAGCAACTAATACTTCACTTCAGTATATTAAAGCACAAAGACAGGCCAGCAAGAAATTACTGAAACTGAGCGATATTTCCAATGATTATTTTTAACAACTAAAGTTGTACAGGTCCTCTCAACCCTGCCGGTGTCTGTGACTGCGTGTCTGATCTTGCTGGGAGGGCCCACATGCTCCTCATGCATGTAGCCCATGGGCTGCAGCCCACGAGGCTCCTCTGGGCGTGGGACTCTCCAGGCAAGAACACTGGAGTGGGTGGCCGTGCCCTTCTCCAGAGAATCTTCCCAACCCAGAGATCGGACCCTGGTCTCCTGCATTGCAGGCGGATTCTTTACCATCGGAGCCACCAGGAAAGAGCCTATTCTCATCATCCACATGCCCGAAAGCATCCAGGCAGAGCCCTCCCTGGCCATCAGTGGTGTCCTCTCTCTCAGGTTTTCTTCCTCTTACTTTGTGTTTGTAATTTACAGATTCGGTAAGCCTTGTCCTTCCTGACCATCTTCCTTTTGCCTAATACTCAGTTCTCCCCCTCAGAAAAGATTAAAGGAACCAGTAGGAGCAGAAATCAGAAGGAGACCCAGGGGCCCTCGAGCCCCTGGGATTTCCCAATCCTGACCTGCACTGCTGCAGTTCGCTGCCACTGAACCACAGCCACTCATGCCGCCTCTTCCCTCCAGCTGGTTTCCGTGCTGAGAGAAATGAGCTATCTCCACCCCTGGCACAGGACGCATGTCCCTGAGACAGCAGCAGCCATGTTCTCCTCCAGGGAGGTCTACCGGCAGCTCGTGGCTAATCTGGAGTTGATGGCAACTTGGTACAACAAGATTATAAAAACTCTGCTTGAGGTGGAATTTCCATTAGTGCAGGAAGAGCTGCGAAATATCGATGTCTGCCTGAGAGCGGCTGAGGAGACTCTGAACTGGAAAACAGAAGGTAACACAGCTCCAGTGGGTGTCTGGGGGGAAAAGGTGGAGAGTCAAAATTCTGGTAAAGTTGGTAGGGACCTCACTTCACTCCCCGGTCCGTCTGATTTGGATTTGAAGCATGAGGCTGTGCTCTCAGATACACATCCAGAGCAGAGGAGCCGTGGACAAACGGCGTGCCTCTCCCACCTCCTCTCTGTGGCTGGGAGGTTTACACGTCTTTGTTCCCACAGTCTGGGCAGTTTCCATGAGCTCACTGGTAGTCTCTGAGCTTACCGGGTGCCTCAGTGGTAAGGAATCCACCCACCAGTGCAGGAGATGTGAGTTCAGTCCCCTGGGGGAGGAAGTGGCAGCGCACTCCAGTGTTCTTGCCTGGAGAATGCCGTGGGCAGAGGAGCCTGACTGACTGTAGTCTCTGGGGTCACAAAGAGTCTGGCGCAACTGAGCGCGGACCTGCCCACCGTCTCCAGCATGCTGGACGCTCCATGGAGGAAGAATGTCACTACCTTATTGTTGTTACTTTTCTTGATTGAATGTAAACATTTTAAATAAGGGAATTCTGCATTTACTTTTCTTGTATCCTCCAGTCCAGTTCCGTAAACTTTCATTGACTGGCTAAAACGTGAGGGTGCCACGTGCGGGACTGTGGGGACTCAGAGATGTGAGTTATAGGGGAACACGACCTCCACCTTCAAAGAACTCACAGCCAGGGTCACTGCAAGGGGTGGCTTGTTGATACAGTTAGGAAGGAGGAGGCTCTGGTGATGACCAGCTAGCCTGTGCAGAAGGTCTGGTGATGACCAGCTAGCCCGCAGGTCTTCAAAGAAAAGTCTCATAAAGCCCACACTTTCACAGCTGCCGTGCCTTTTGCTGTGTCACTATAAGCTGTTTTCATGTCCCTGAGACAGCAGCAGCCATGTTCTCCTCCAGGGAGGTCTACCGGCAGCTCGTGGCTAATCTGGAGTTGATGGCAACTTGGTACAACAAGATTATAAAAACTCTGCTTGAGGTGGAATTTCCATTAGTGCAGGAAGAGCTGCGAAATATCGATGTCTGCCTGAGAGCGGCTGAGGAGACTCTGAACTGGAAAACAGAAGGTAACACAGCTCCAGTGGGTGTCTGGGGGGAAAAGGTGGAGAGTCAAAATTCTGGTAAAGTTGGTAGGGACCTCACTTCACTCCCCGGTCCGTCTGATTTGGATTTGAAGCATGAGGCTGTGCTCTCAGATACACATCCAGAGCAGAGGAGCCGTGGACAAACGGCGTGCCTCTCCCACCTCCTCTCTGTGGCTGGGAGGTTTACACGTCTTTGTTCCCACAGTCTGGGCAGTTTCCATGAGCTCACTGGTAGTCTCTGAGCTTACCGGGTGCCTCAGTGGTAAGGAATCCACCCACCAGTGCAGGAGATGTGAGTTCAGTCCCCTGGGGGAGGAAGTGGCAGCGCACTCCAGTGTTCTTGCCTGGAGAATGCCGTGGGCAGAGGAGCCTGACTGACTGTAGTCTCTGGGGTCACAAAGAGTCTGGCGCAACTGAGCGCGGACCTGCCCACCGTCTCCAGCATGCTGGACGCTCCATGGAGGAAGAATGTCACTACCTTATTGTTGTTACTTTTCTTGATTGAATGTAAACATTTTAAATAAGGGAATTCTGCATTTACTTTTCTTGTATCCTCCAGTCCAGTTCCGTAAACTTTCATTGACTGGCTAAAACGTGAGGGTGCCACGTGCGGGACTGTGGGGACTCAGAGATGTGAGTTATAGGGGAACACGACCTCCACCTTCAAAGAACTCACAGCCAGGGTCACTGCAAGGGGTGGCTTGTTGATACAGTTAGGAAGGAGGAGGCTCTGGTGATGACCAGCTAGCCTGTGCAGAAGGTCTGGTGATGACCAGCTAGCCCGCAGGTCTTCAAAAGAAAAGTCTCATAAAGCCCACACTTTCACAGCTGCCGTGCCTTTTGCTGTGTCACTATAAGCTGTTTTCAGTGAATGCTGTTTTTTTGGGGAGCAGGTGTTTGGGATTATGTCATTCAGATCACCCACAGTATTCATGATCTTGAGCAAAGAATTCAGAAAACGAAAGACAATGTGGAAGAGATTGAAAGCATCATGAAAACCTGGGTATCGCCAATATTTAAGAGAAAAGATGGAAAAAAGGAATGCCTTCTGTGTGTGGATGATCAGCACGATCAAGTGGAAAGATACTACAGTCTCATCAGAGACTCTGGCCTGAGGATCCACGCCCTGGTGCAGGTAACAGCCAGCCGCCTGGCACACACGCTGCCCGTCCAGCAGAGTTCCCAGAGAGGGCCTGGGTGCTAGAGGTGATCTGGGAATGAGACCAGTCAGTAGATGCAGTGTCTTCTGCAGTCCGCCATCGAAGTTAAAACCGAGAGCAGACGAGTTAAAACTAACGAACAGAGAGAGAGCCAAGTCGCGTTCTGGTGTCTGTGTATCCACATTAATACCGTCTTTATCGGGACACCACAAAGTCATCTCGCCTTAGCGTCCCACACCCAGCCCGGAGGGGTGGAAGGAGAGGCCGAGGACAGGACCTTACGTTGTCTACGGCACTAATCACCCGAACTCGTCCACACAACCTGATGTGGCCTCCGGCCTCGTCTTCATGACCTGGCTCTGCTGAGCCCGCAGAGGTGCACGCTGCTCCCGAGAGACACGGGAAAGCGCAGGGCACTGCCCTTCCAGGTGGCTCAGTGGGGGAGGGCTGCCTGCCTGCGCGGGGCACGCAGGCTCCATCCCTGGGGCAGGGAGGTCCCCTGGAGGAGGGAACAGCCACCCACTCCAGGATTCCTGCCTGGCGAGTCCCATGGACAGAGGAGCCTGGCGGGCTACAGTCCATGGGGTCTCAAAGAGTCAGACACAGCTTAGCGGCTGAGCACTCATGTCCTTCAAGCAGAAAGCTCAGCCCGCTCTGGGAGCAGGGAAACTTTGTGTCTCATCCTCCAAGAGGGGCAAAGGAAAAGAGCTGCAAGTTGTAAACGGCCGCCAGCTGCAGTCCTGCTGAAGTGGCTGTGGGGCAGTTCTCATGGGTCGATCTCATGCTCAGTCAGGAATGAATCACAGTTGTTATCTTTGGGTTTTCTGTGGTTTGAAGATCAATAATACATTGTACTTTGGGCCTTTTACATTTTCTTTCATCTGTTTTCTAGTTTACTAATTTCTGTTCTTTATCATTTCTTTCTAGTTGATTTGGAGTTAATTTGCTCATCCTTTTTTTCTAGCTTATAAGAGTAAACACTTAAGACTATTGATTTCAAGCCTTTCTTCCTTTCTAATACAAGCATTTAATGATATAAATTTCCTTCTTGCCAGTGCTTCAGTTGCATTCCCAGATTTGATCTTCGTCACTTTCAGTATCATTTCAATCTTAAACTTTTCTGTTGTGATTTGTTGTTTAACTCAGTGGTTATTTAGAAATACATTGGTTGATTTCCATGTATTTGGTGCTTCTCTGTGGAGCTTGGACTTCCCAGGTGGGTCAGTGGTAAATAATCGACCTACTTAGCAGGAGTGGGTTCAATCCTTGGATCAGAAAGATCCCCTGGAGATGGAAATAGCAACCCACTCCAGTATTCTTGCCTGGGAAATCCCATGAACAGAGGAGCCTGCAGGCTACAGTCCGTGGGGTCTCAAAGACTCAGACACGACTCAGTGACTAAACCACCTTCACCGTCTGCTTAGCTTAATGAAATTGATACCTTGTTTAATTCCTTGTAGGCAGAGGAAATACTCTGTAGGGTTCCAGTTATTACGAATTCATCAATTCTTATTTTATGACTTGGATTATGGTCTGTCTTATTGGATGTTCCTTGTGCAGCTGTGACAGTATGTTTGTTCCATTGTTGGGTATAGTGTTCTGTAAAATATCAGTTAGTTCAAAGTGGTTGATAGCATTGTTCAGATCATCTGAGCGATTCCTCATGCTTTTTTGTCTATTTGTTCTACCAATTACTGAAGATCGAGTTAAAAGTTCCACCTATGATTTTGAATTTCTGAACTGATTATGTCGCTCCTCAAGCAGAAAGCTCAGCCCGCTCTGGGAGCAGGGAAACTTTGTGTCTCATCCTCCAAGAGGGGCAAAGGAAAAGAGCTGCAAGTTGTAAACGGCCGCCAGCTGCAGTCCTGCTGAAGTGGCTGTGGGGCAGTTCTCATGGGTCGATCTCATGCTCAGTCAGGAATGAATCACAGTTGTTATCTTTGGGTTTTCTGTGGTTTGAAGATCAATAATACATTGTACTTTGGGCCTTTTACATTTTCTTTCATCTGTTTTCTAGTTTACTAATTTCTGTTCTTTATCATTTCTTTCTAGTTGATTTGGAGTTAATTTGCTCATCCTTTTTTTCTAGCTTATAAGAGTAAACACTTAAGACTATTGATTTCAAGCCTTTCTTCCTTTCTAATACAAGCATTTAATGATATAAATTTCCTTCTTGCCAGTGCTTCAGTTGCATTCCCAGATTTGATCTTCGTCACTTTCAGTATCATTTCAATCTTAAACTTTTCTGTTGTGATTTGTTGTTTAACTCAGTGGTTATTTAGAAATACATTGGTTGATTTCCATGTATTTGGTGCTTCTCTGTGGAGCTTGGACTTCCCAGGTGGGTCAGTGGTAAATAATCGACCTACTTAGCAGGAGTGGGTTCAATCCTTGGATCAGAAAGATCCCCTGGAGATGGAAATAGCAACCCACTCCAGTATTCTTGCCTGGGAAATCCCATGAACAGAGGAGCCTGCAGGCTACAGTCCGTGGGGTCTCAAAGACTCAGACACGACTCAGTGACTAAACCACCTTCACCGTCTGCTTAGCTTAATGAAATTGATACCTTGTTTAATTCCTTGTAGGCAGAGGAAATACTCTGTAGGGTTCCAGTTATTACGAATTCATCAATTCTTATTTTATGACTTGGATTATGGTCTGTCTTATTGGATGTTCCTTGTGCAGCTGTGACAGTATGTTTGTTCCATTGTTGGGTATAGTGTTCTGTAAAATATCAGTTAGTTCAAAGTGGTTGATAGCATTGTTCAGATCATCTGAGCGATTCCTCATGCTTTTTTGTCTATTTGTTCTACCAATTACTGAAGATCGAGTTAAAAGTTCCACCTATGATTTTGAATTTCTGTATTTAATCTTGTAGTTATGTCAAGTTTCTCATCAAGTATTTGAAGCTCTATTAGTAGGTACAAACATTGATAATTACTATTACTTTCTGATGAATTGGCCATTTTATCACTATGAAGTTATTTTTAGTTCTAATAATACTCTCTTGTCTTGAGGTCTGTTTATTTCTAATAATTCTATTGCCTTTTCTTCCAGATTCACTGTTTTTACTTTCTGCATTGTCCATCTTTTTCCACCACTTTACACAGCCTGTCTGTTCCTTTGGGTTCAAATTGCTTCCCTTACAGACAGCACATGGTAGGAACTTAGTTTTCTACAGCTAACAGCGCTGCCTGTTGACTGGAGTGCTTAGACTCCTACACTTAGTGTGATTGTTGATGTGGTTGATTTAGCGCCACTGTTCAGCTTTAGCTTTCCCTTTCCTTCATCTCTTTTTTTCTTCCTCTGCTCTTTCTTTCTACTTCCCGATTGTTAATTGTATATTTGCTAGGATTCTCATTTCTCAGTTGCATTTTAACTTTCCCTTGGTGCACTACACTTGCAGTGTTGTTCTAGGTTGTCAGTAGGTCTCTTTAATCACAGTCTACTTTAGAGTGTTCCCATCAAATACAGGAACCTGGCAGCGGTTCAGACTGCCCGCCATCTTTGTAGTGTTGATGTGTATTCTTGCCTGGGAAATCCCATGAACAGAGGAGCCTGCACTAAGTCCGTGGGGTCTCAAAGACTCAGACACGACTCAGTGACTAAACCACCTTCACCGTCTGCTTAGCTTAATGAAATTGATACCTTGTTTAATTCCTTGTAGGCAGAGGAAATACTCTGTAGGGTTCCAGTTATTACGAATTCATCAATTCTTATTTTATGACTTGGATTATGGTCTGTCTTATTGGATGTTCCTTGTGCAGCTGTGACAGTATGTTTGTTCCATTGTTGGGTATAGTGTTCTGTAAAATATCAGTTAGTTCAAAGTGGTTGATAGCATTGTTCAGATCATCTGAGCGATTCCTCATGCTTTTTTGTCTATTTGTTCTACCAATTACTGAAGATCGAGTTAAAAGTTCCACCTATGATTTTGAATTTCTGTATTTAATCTTGTAGTTATGTCAAGTTTCTCATCAAGTATTTGAAGCTCTATTAGTAGGTACAAACATTGATAATTACTATTACTTTCTGATGAATTGGCCATTTTATCACTATGAAGTTATTTTTAGTTCTAATAATACTCTCTTGTCTTGAGGTCTGTTTATTTCTAATAATTCTGTTGCCTTTTCTTCCAGATTCACTGTTTTTACTTTCTGCATTGTCCATCTTTTTCCACCACTTTACACAGCCTGTCTGTTCCTTTGGGTTCAAATTGCTTCCCTTACAGACAGCACATGGTAGGAACTTAGTTTTCTACAGCTAACAGCGCTGCCTGTTGACTGGAGTGCTTAGACTCCTACACTTAGTGTGATTGTTGATGTGGTTGATTTAGCGCCACTGTTCAGCTTTAGCTTTCCCTTTCCTTCATCTCTTTTTTTCTTCCTCTGCTCTTTCTTTCTACTTCCCGATTGTTAATTGTATATTTGCTAGGATTCTCATTTCTCAGTTGCATTTTAACTTTCCCTTGGTGCACTACACTTGCAGTGTTGTTCTAGGTTGTCAGTAGGTCTCTTTAATCACAGTCTACTTTAGAGTGTTCCCATCAAATACAGGAACCTGGCAGCGGTTCAGACTGCCCCGCCATCTTTTGTAGTGTTGATGTGTATGTGGGTGTGTGTGTATAGCATATACCCCACAGTACAGTATTATAATTTTGTGTTTTAAAAACTTTGGGGGAAAATCTTTATAGTGTTCTGTATTTACTCACATATTCACCATTTCCAGGTTTGTTTTTCCCTCTTGTAGAACTGAGTTAACAACTATGGTCATTTCTCTTTGCCCCAAAATATTTCTTTTAGTACTTCTTGCAGTTCAGATCTCCTGATGACACAGTCTCTCAGTTTTTATTTATCTGAAAATGTTCTTATTTCACCTTCGTTGATAAAGTTTCACAGAATATAAAATTCTCTGTAGACAATTCTGTTTTCCTTTCGGAGTTCATTTCATAATCTTCTACCCTCCAGGGTTTCTGATGAGAAGCTAGCATAGTGTATATCTTTGTTTCTCTCTATGTAGTGTGTTGTTTTTCTCAGGTTACTTTCGGTAGATTCTTTTAAAGTTCATTCAATAATGATATGCCTAAATAAGTTTTCTTTATATTCAAACTGCTTGGAGTTTGTGATTTTTAAATTTGTTTTTCACCAAAGTTGAGGGGTTTTTAATCAAATTATAAATTCTCATCTGCTAAATCCAACATCTATTTTATTTTCTGAGTTTTTTTAATGATAAGTTAGTTTATTTTTGTCTCACATAAAATAAGTCAAAGAATAAACATTTCAGGATTGTTATAACAGCTGTTTTCTACATCTGTTCTTACTGATTATTTTCTCTCTTGGTTAAATGTCACATTTTCCTGCTTCTTGCGTGTCTAGTGATTTTTTCATTATGTTCTAGTCATGTTGGATGCCACTTTGGAATCCAGTTATTATTGTATTTCCTTTAAAGAGTTGGTGGTTTCGTTTTAGCAGGTAGTTAAATCACTGGTGGTCAGCTTGATCCTTTTGAAGCTTTATTTAAGCGTCCTTAGTGAGAATCTAAAGAAGCCTTACTCTAGAAAAGCGCTCTAATCCTAAATCATCCCATTTCTGGGGTCTCAGCTGAAGTCCAGGCTGATCTGTGAGATCTTTTCATTATTTCTGGTAAGACACTAACACTTTCCAGTACTCTATGACCTTCACAAACCCATTCAATTTAGAACCTCCAGTAACTGTGTTCTGCCTAGCCTTGCAGAATCTTGCCCTAAATATGTACAGCTTAATGCTCAGTCAGAGCTCAGTCCCCTACAGGGAGTCAACAGCCTCAGCAGACCCCAGTTTCTGTCTTTTTCTGTACAGCAGGAAGTATGCTCTAATTGATGTCCACTTCTCTCTGCCATGGTTTGGAAAGTGCCTTAAGGTAGAAAGCCAAGTGGCTGTGAAGCTCACCTTGTGTATTTCCCTTCTCTTAGAGGTCACCTTCCATACTGTTATCCAGCCACTGAAATACTTATTTCTCGTATCCAGTTCTACAGTTGTTTGTAGCAAAAAGGGAAAGTTTGATCTCATTCCTCTGTCTTGGCTAGGACCAGAACCTTGAGCTATTTCTTTCTCGTTTACATAGTTTAATTCTACTGCGTTTACTCCTTGTATTGTAGTAGATTTGGTGTAGAAGGCACAGTTAGCTGACTTGGTAGGGTGACGGCAGGAGGGAGACAGAACAGCTGCACAGTCACAACAACTCCACGTCTTCAGCTGTAGAGCAGTTGGTGTGAGCTTCTCCACACCCAGGAGCCAGGCTGCACTGTCGAGGTGTTGTGATTTGCATGACGGTGGGCTCCCATTCAATCTTCAGTCTGCTTAGGAAGGATTTTCTGAGTTTTTTTAATGATAAGTTAGTTTATTTTTGTCTCACATAAAATAAGTCAAAGAATAAACATTTCAGGATTGTTATAACAGCTGTTTTCTACATCTGTTCTTACTGATTATTTTCTCTCTTGGTTAAATGTCACATTTTCCTGCTTCTTGCGTGTCTAGTGATTTTTTCATTATGTTCTAGTCATGTTGGATGCCACTTTGGAATCCAGTTATTATTGTATTTCCTTTAAAGAGTTGGTGGTTTCGTTTTGCAGGTAGTTAAATCACTGGTGGTCAGCTTGATCCTTTTGAAGCTTTATTTAAGCGTCCTTAGTGAGAATCTAAAGAAGCCTTACTCTAGAAAAGCGCTCTAATCCTAAATCATCCCATTTCTGGGGTCTCAGCTGAAGTCCAGGCTGATCTGTGAGATCTTTTCATTATTTCTGGTAAGACACTAACACTTTCCAGTACTCTATGACCTTCACAAACCCATTCAATTTAGAACCTCCAGTAACTGTGTTCTGCCTAGCCTTGCAGAATCTTGCCCTAAATATGTACAGCTTAATGCTCAGTCAGAGCTCAGTCCCCTACAGGGAGTCAACAGCCTCAGCAGACCCCAGTTTCTGTCTTTTTCTGTACAGCAGGAAGTATGCTCTAATTGATGTCCACTTCTCTCTGCCATGGTTTGGAAAGTGCCTTAAGGTAGAAAGCCAAGTGGCTGTGAAGCTCACCTTGTGTATTTCCCTTCTCTTAGAGGTCACCTTCCATACTGTTATCCAGCCACTGAAATACTTATTTCTCGTATCCAGTTCTACAGTTGTTTGTAGCAAAAAGGGAAAGTTTGATCTCATTCCTCTGTCTTGGCTAGGACCAGAACCTTGAGCTATTTCTTTCTCGTTTACATAGTTTAATTCTACTGCGTTTACTCCTTGTATTGTAGTAGATTTGGTGTAGAAGGCACAGTTAGCTGACTTGGTAGGGTGACGGCAGGAGGGAGACAGAACAGCTGCACAGTCACAACAGCTCCACGTCTTCAGCTGTAGAGCAGTTGGTGTGAGCTTCTCGGCCACACCCAGGAGCCAGGCTGCACTGTCGAGGTGTTGTGATTTGCATGACGGTGGGCTCCCATTCAATCTTCAGTCTGCTTAGGAAGGAAGGGTGTAGGTAATGCATTTTAGAAAATCTTAAGAGTTTTGACATTTAAAAGCAGGATCATGAAACTTAACAATATGTCAGTGTTTCCTAAAGGGCTAAGTGTTGAGTTACCTTGAAAATGTACTTCAGCAAAGTGGTAGCCACTTTCTTTGAAGAGGTAAGATAAATGGAAAGTTACTGTAAAAAGGCTGAATGGTGAAAATTACGTTGAGTAAGGGGGACACTTGTACTTGCCATGCCACCAAGTCGGGGGCTGGATCTTGTAAAAAGAGGGAGAGAAAACCTGTGTGTTCATTTCTTTGTGTGCATTTTCCAAGTCACTCAGTGTGATAAAGGCTTTTAGTTAATATTAAATGCCAACAACAGTACTTCTCTAGCTCATTTATTGTATTGAACTATAGTTGATTTGATTAGTTTCCACTGTACCGCAATGATTCAGTTATATATATATGTTTTTTCATATTTTCCATATGGTTTATTATAGGATACTAAATATAGTTCCCTGTGCTAGACAGTAGGATCTCGCTGTTTATCCATTCTATATATACCAGTCTGCATCTGCTACTCTCAGACTTCCAATTCATCCTTCCCCCACTCCCCTCCCCCTTGGCAGCCTCAAGCCTGTTCTCTGTGGGAGTCTGTTCTGTTTTGTGGCTAAGTTCATTTGTGTCATATTTTAGATTGCACATATAAGGGAATTTGTCTTCCACATAGGGCATTTGCTTTTTTCATGCTTTTGGCATTTGCTTTTTTCATACTTATTTCACTTAATATGATTGTCTCTAGGTTCATCCATGCTGCCAGTGATATTGTTTCATTCTTTTTTATGACTGAATAGTATTTTATTGTGTGTGTGCGTGTGTGTGTGTGTATCTTCTTTATCCATTCATCTTTGATGGACACTTCGGTTGTTTTCATGTCTTCTGTGTTGTGAATAGTGGGGCTGTGAACACAGGGGTACATGTATCTTTTGGAATTAGAGTTTTGTCTGAACATGCACCCAGGAGTGGGATTCACTCCGGCTTATTTCTCAGGTTTATCTAGGGCACGCCTTACTTGCTTGAACCCCAGGTTTCTCCTGAGTCTTGAGTTGGAGTGCTCTCTATCCTTAGTATCCATTCCTCTGGCCGCCCTGCCTTCTGCTCTGATGCGGCGTTCTCCACAGCCGTCAGTCAGCATCCAGGAGGCGCACACTGCCTCCATCAGCATCCCTCCTAAGGAGCTGCCCTGACCCCGTCCTCCTTTCTCAGGGAGAAGACGCGACACCAGCCTTCACGCAGGGCTTGCCTTTCTGTTCCTTTCGAGCCAGGGTCACACCCACGAGACAGAATGGGTCTGATGCACATGTATGGGCACATCTCATTTAACCTGCTTTGCTTTACTGTGCTTCACAGATAAGGCGTGTTTTGTTTTAGTTGTTGTTTATGGCAACTCTGCATCCAGAAAGCCTACTGACTTCCTTTTTCTCTATGTTACGTTTTTAGTGATTCTTACAGTACTTCAGATTTCATTATCATCATACTTCGGTGATCTTTGATACTCTTGTGAAAAGACAGTGGCTTGCTGAAGACACAGATGATGGGTAGCATTTTTAGCAATAAAGTATTTTTTAATTAAGGTGTTAATATTCTTTTTGTAGACATAATGCTGCACATTTAATAGACTGAAGTGTAGTATAAACATAACTGTATATGTACTGGGAAACCAGAAACTCTAAGATGTGACCAGCTTTACCGCAGTATTGCCTTTATTGCTGTGGTCTTGAACCAAACTCGCAGTATCACAAAGGTTATTTCACAGTTTTTCTCCGTGTTGTCTTAATTCCCATTCATGATGATAAAAGCAGTCTTTCCATATGATTAAACATGACTTATATCCATTCTTCTTTATTTTGTAGGAAAACCTGGGTCTTTTTTCAGCAGACCCAGCCTCTGATATCTGGAAGACTTATGTTAACTACATTGACGATATGTTGCTGGATGGATTCTTCCTTGCCATTGAGTGTTCCCTCAAGTACCTGCTGGAAAATACCGGTATTTACTGGCTTATGGACGTGGGTTATTACCGGGAAGGTAGCAGTGAGAGCATCTGCTGAGTTACAGTGACGTGCCCCTGAGTGCTCTTTGACTTCTCCCAAGAGGTGTGAGCATTTTGTGAAGTATACACAGTAAAATAAAAAGAGGCATTGCATTTCTAAATTGTCCAGAGGTAAGAACACTTCTCCTCTGCAAAACTCAGATGATAAGCCAGGCTCTAACATAGTGAATTCAGCCCATAGCCAAGGCAAAAGTATAAAAGCCAGTTCACTCCAAGGGCCTCCCTGGAGGTCCAGTGGCTAAGGCTTTTGTGCTGCCAAGGCAGGGGCATGGCTTCAGTCCTTGGTTGGGAAACTAAGATGCCACATGCTGTGTGGTGGGACCAAAATACATAAGTAAATTCCGTGGTTTGAGCTGAAAGTTCTATACCTCTGTGGCCTTTTGTGAACCCAGGGAGTGTGTAGCAGCCGGATGATGTACAAGAAATAGATATTTTTCTCTGTAAAACAAGAGTCAGACAAGAAACTGGGGATGAGGAGCTTTCAGAAGGAAAAGGAGTGTTAAAGAGGCAGTGGGCTTTCTTTGAAGCAGTTAGCAGGTAACTAAGGGCTTTGAATTTATGGTCGATACTCAGAGCCAAAGATTTTATTGTAAAGGCTAGCCTTGGTTAATAAGTGATGGTGTGAAAGGGCAGGAACGTTCTGGAATAAAGTTGAATTAAACCTGTCACATTCTGGTAGGTTCTGAGATGCTCTGCGAGCTGAAGGAAGAAGGGAGGATGGTATATGTACTGGGAAACCAGAAACTCTAAGATGTGACCAGCTTTACCGCAGTATTGCCTTTATTGCTGTGGTCTTGAACCAAACTCGCAGTATCACAAAGGTTATTTCACAGTTTTTCTCCGTGTTGTCTTAATTCCCATTCATGATGATAAAAGCAGTCTTTCCATATGATTAAACATGACTTATATCCATTCTTCTTTATTTTGTAGGAAAACCTGGGTCTTTTTTCAGCAGACCCAGCCTCTGATATCTGGAAGACTTATGTTAACTACATTGACGATATGTTGCTGGATGGATTCTTCCTTGCCATTGAGTGTTCCCTCAAGTACCTGCTGGAAAATACCGGTATTTACTGGCTTATGGACGTGGGTTATTACCGGGAAGGTAGCAGTGAGAGCATCTGCTGAGTTACAGTGACGTGCCCCTGAGTGCTCTTTGACTTCTCCCAAGAGGTGTGAGCATTTTGTGAAGTATACACAGTAAAATAAAAAGAGGCATTGCATTTCTAAATTGTCCAGAGGTAAGAACACTTCTCCCTCTGCAAAACTCAGATGATAAGCCAGGCTCTAACATAGTGAATTCAGCCCATAGCCAAGGCAAAAGTATAAAAGCCAGTTCACTCCAAGGGCCTCCCTGGAGGTCCAGTGGCTAAGGCTTTTGTGCTGCCAAGGCAGGGGCATGGCTTCAGTCCTTGGTTGGGAAACTAAGATGCCACATGCTGTGTGGTGGGACCAAAATACATAAGTAAATTCCGTGGTTTGAGCTGAAAGTTCTATACCTCTGTGGCCTTTGTGAACCCAGGAGTGTGTAGCACCCGGATGATGTACAAGAAATAGATATTTTCTCTGTAAAACAAGAGTCAGACAAGAAACTGGGGATGAGGAGCTTTCAGAAGGAAAAGGAGTGTTAAAGAGGCAGTGGGCTTTCTTTGAAGCAGTTAGCAGGTAACTAAGGGCTTTGAATTTATGGTCGATACTCAGAGCCAAAGATTTTATTGTAAAGGCTAGCCTTGGTTAATAAGTGATGGTGTGAAAGGGCAGGAACGTTCTGGAATAAAGTTGAATTAAACCTGTCACATTCTGGTAGGTTCTGAGATGCTCTGCGAGCTGAAGGAAGAAGGGAGGATGGGGTGAGATGAGAGCTTGAGACGTCGAGTAGAACCCAAGGAAAGAAAACAGACGCAGAGCTGTTAACAGAATACGTGGGCTGAGGCCAGTGTCCAGGTGTCCAGCCCTTGTGCGAGGCTGACAGCCCTGCGGGGAGCAAGGCCAGCGCTGGGGAACCCCACCCACGGCCCTGGGAGGAGGAGGCACGGTCTCTGCTCTCATGGTACCAAGAGATCCGGAAGCAGGCAGCGGGCGCAGGCGCAGTCAGCCAGGTGAGAGACCGCCTTCGAGCGCCTCGGCCGTCTCACGGGCGCCGGGCCTGGAGCGCTGGTTCCTCGGGCGCGCACCAGGCAGCTGCCGGGACCTCCTCTGGTACTGGAGATCAGGGGTCCTGTCACTCAGCGCTCCTCCCCGGCCACACCTGAGTGCCGACACCGCACGGGCCTCGCCCCAGGTCCGCGTCTGTCCGGCGCTCCTGGTCTGGGCCGTCTGGTGTGTCCCGTGTCGTCCTCTCGTGGGAAGGAGAGCCTGGGAGGAAGAGAAGGAAGACCGGGGATGGTGGCCAAAGTCCCCTTCCCTCCATAGGGAAGGAAGGGAGTGGGAGGAAGGGAGCACGTTCCCTTCACAGGATGTCGGTAATTAGGGGCCGGGGCAGCCTGCTGATGGGAGGACCTATGCGTAAGATACAAGATCCTGAGTACCAAGGGGAGGCAAAGGAACCTGAAGAGAGGGGCCTCTCCGAGGAAGATCACCGCGACCCTTCCCCGCAGCCCAGCCGCACCGCTTCGTTCGCCCGATCCACCTTACTGTTTCCGCCTCTCCCATTTGGTTCAGCCCAGCACCATTCTCGTGGCTTGGGCCGACCTCCAGCCAGCTCTCATCATTCAGACCTTGCCTGGGTCAACGCTCCCCACTCCATCCAGAAGCAGTCTTCTTCTCCATTCTTAAAGCCGTTTGCTTGGACCAAGGATGTAGGACCATCAGGACCGTCCAGTTTGTACACCACCTGTGCAGACATCGTGTCTGATGGGACTGTGGTCCCATGGGGTCTTCCCAGGTGGCACTGGTGGTGAAGAGCCCACCTGCCAGTGCAGGAGACAGAAGAGATGCAGGTTCAGTCCCTGGGGCGGGAGCATGTTCTGGAGGGGGGTAAAGCAGCCCACGGCAGGACTCTTGCCTGGAGGGTCTCGTGGACGGAGGCGCCTGGTGGGCTGCAGCCCGTGGTCTCACGGAGAGTTGGACACGGCTTAAGCGACTGAGCACACACTGTGCCCGCCTTCTGCAAAGGCTCGTCCTCTGTCTATGGAGTGTCTTTCTAAATAAATCTCCTTCTTGAGGGAGGAGGTATGCATACATAATTATGACTAGTTTGTGTTGTGTGCAACATCATAAAGCAGTTATTCTCCAATTAAAAAATTAAAATATAAATCCACTTCTTACCTAAAATATACATGTGTATGAAACTAAGTGGTTATTAATAAGAGCCTAAGCATTTATCTTGTACTTGAAACATCTTGTTCCATATTATATTTTGATTTAAATTTAGCAAGGCAAGTTAGTCTAGCAAATAATCAGGGATTTGTTAATTATTTATAGTGTTTTTAAAATTTTTATCACTACAGGGCTACAGAATTAACAGAAGTCCTGTTTTTGCGGGAAAGGTGCAGCAGGGGAGGGGTCGTGCCTTCTCTTTTGCTCACGCCTGCATGGCCGTGGATGAGCACACCCTTACTCCCATAGTGGTGGCCCATGGAATTGCCTGGGTTTTACCCCGGAATATGTCCGGCTTCCAAGGAACTGGCTTTGCAAAGTCAATGTCTTCTCAGAGGCTGCACTGCCCCACAGGAAGCATTTCGGAACGTGGGAGGGTTCTGGCTTGGGTTGATCAGTCACAGGACGTGACCTCTTGAGGCCGAGGAGAAAATGCCCTGCCGTGGCCCTGATGCTGAAGCGGAAGCGCTGATACTTTGGCTGCCTGATGGGAAGAGCCCACTCGCTGGGAAAGACTCTGGTCTGGGAAAGACTGAGGGCAGGGGGAGGAGGGGGCGACGGGGTGAGGTGGTTGCATGGCATCATCGGCTCGGGGGACGTGAGTTTGAGCAGACTCCGGGAGGTGGCAGAGGACAGCGGAGCAGGGCTGCCGTCCGTGGGGTCACAGAGTCGGACGCGGCTGAGGGACTGAACAGCAGCAGCCACAGACCCCAGGAGAGCCCCGCACAGGACAGGCAGTTGGCCTGTTCAGAATGCCAGAGGTCCCCTGTTGATAAAGACTGCAGGACTGCCGTTCTGACCTTCTTTGGGGCTTTGGCAGTGTTTACGTTTCCATTTCCTTAGACCCAAACAGCAACTCTAAAGGAAAAAGATACTCCGAATGCTTTTAAACGCAGTGCTGCCTTTGGCCAGTGTTACCCATTCTCTTCAGTTTGTTTCCTTTGTTTTTCAGAATGTAAGGCAGGACTCACCCCAGTATTTGAAGCCCAGCTGAGCTTAGTTGTCCCAGAACTGGTTTTCTCTCCGTCGCTGGAGCCGGGCGTGAAGGGCGGCTTCTACGACCCGCGTGGAGACTCTGGTCACCAGCATCTTCAGCATACCGTCCTTGGTGCCCCGGCTCTCCCCTCAGAACGGCTCTCCCCACTATCAGGTGCTGGCTCTGCACGCGTCTCACCCTCCCTCCCACCAGACCGGACCCCCTGCCCCGAGAAGCACGGGTGTCACTGCCCCCTGTCGTCTTCCTCCCCCAGGTGGACTTGGAGGCCATGGCAGACCTGGCGGCTCTGCGGGGCCAGCTGATGGGGCGGGTGCGAGGCATGGTGGCCCTCTGCGGCGACTATCGGAGCACCCTCAGCCAGTACTCCCACCTCTACACGGAGGACCGGAGGGAGGCTCTGGGCCAGTTTCTGTTGCACGGGCGCGTGCTCACCGCCGAGGAGGTGGAAGCCCACGCCGAGGACGGCATCCCCGAGAGCCCTCCCCTCCTCCGTCAGTTCCGAGCCCAGATCGACTCCTACGAGAAGCTCCACGAGGAGGTGTGCCGGCTGGAGCCCGTCCAGGTGTTTGACGGCTGGATGAAGATCGGCGCCCTTCAAGGCGTCTCTGCTGAATATAATCAAGAAGTGGAGCCTCACGTTCAAACAGCACCTGGACCACGTCACTCACAGGTAACAGTGGTTGCATGGCATCATCGGCTCGGGGGACGTGAGTTTGAGCAGACTCCGGGAGGTGGCAGAGGACAGCGGAGCAGGGCTGCCGTCCGTGGGGTCACAGAGTCGGACGCGGCTGAGGGACTGAACAGCAGCAGCCACAGACCCCAGGAGAGCCCCGCACAGGACAGGCAGTTGGCCTGTTCAGAATGCCAGAGGTCCCCTGTTGATAAAGACTGCAGGACTGCCGTTCTGACCTTCTTTGGGGCTTTGGCAGTGTTTACGTTTCCATTTCCTTAGACCCAAACAGCAACTCTAAAGGAAAAAGATACTCCGAATGCTTTTAAACGCAGTGCTGCCTTTGGCCAGTGTTACCCATTCTCTTCAGTTTGTTTCCTTTGTTTTTCAGAATGTAAGGCAGGACTCACCCCAGTATTTGAAGCCCAGCTGAGCTTAGTTGTCCCAGAACTGGTTTTCTCTCCGTCGCTGGAGCCGGGCGTGAAGGGCGGCTTCTACGACCGCGTGGAGACTCTGGTCACCAGCATCTTCAGCATACCGTCCTTGGTGCCCCGGCTCTCCCCTCAGAACGGCTCTCCCCACTATCAGGTGCTGGCTCTGCACGCGTCTCACCCTCCCTCCCACCAGACCGGACCCCCTGCCCCGAGAAGCACGGGTGTCACTGCCCCCTGTCGTCTTCCTCCCCCAGGTGGACTTGGAGGCCATGGCAGACCTGGCGGCTCTGCGGGGCCAGCTGATGGGGCGGGTGCGAGGCATGGTGGCCCTCTGCGGCGACTATCGGAGCACCCTCAGCCAGTACTCCCACCTCTACACGGAGGACCGGAGGGAGGCTCTGGGCCAGTTTCTGTTGCACGGGCGCGTGCTCACCGCCGAGGAGGTGGAAGCCCACGCCGAGGACGGCATCCCCGAGAGCCCTCCCCTCCTCCGTCAGTTCCGAGCCCAGATCGACTCCTACGAGAAGCTCCACGAGGAGGTGTGCCGGCTGGAGCCCGTCCAGGTGTTTGACGGCTGGATGAAGATCGACGCGCGGCCCTTCAAGGCGTCTCTGCTGAATATAATCAAGAAGTGGAGCCTCACGTTCAAACAGCACCTCGTGGACCACGTCACTCACAGGTAACAGGTCCTTCTGGTTTCTCCTCCAGCTTCCCGGGCTGTTGGGAACGCCACGTTTTCAGTCGTCTTCACAGCTTTCCCCGTAGGTTCACTGGTTTCATTAAAAATGAAACATCTGGATGGAGGCTGCAGGCTTTTGGACACTGGACGTCACTGTAGTCCTGTCCTCTCGTTGACTCAGACCGGCCTCTTTCTGTTTGTTTTCCATTCGGTGACAGGGCACTCAGTACGTGGTAACCAGTGTTTGAGACAATAATAGCAGGTCTTCCCTCCCTGCGCTGCTCTGACTGTGAAATTTCTTTAAGCCTGAGAAGCAGAGGGGGTCTAATAGGCTCTTAGATTTTATTTCTCCCACTTCCTCCTTGTCTGTCCCACTGTGCAGCGTGGAAGTCCCTAAACCTACACGCCTCTGATGCCTTTTATTTTTCTAATAATTTTATTCATTTGTTTATTTTTGGTTGTGCTGGAGCAGTGCGGAAGGGCGAGTGTATCTCATCGACTTCTCGGCCCAGCATTAAGAAGGATGCCCTTAACCCCAGGGCCGGGTACCAGACAAGTGAAGACAGCCCCTTAAGTCCCAGAGCCTGTTAAAATTATAAAAAACAAACAAACCTAGCCAAAAAATGAAAAAGAAAAAAAAAGAAAAAAAGCCCTAGCCATTTCCAAACCTATTCCACAGAGAAGAATGAGTGAGAGGGTGAATAGGTTTAGAAATGGCTAGTGGTTTTGTTTTTGTTTTTATAATTTTAGCAGGCTCTGGGACTTCAGGGGCTGTCTTCACTTGTCTGGCACCCGGCCCTGGGGTTAAGGGCATCCTTCTTAATGCCGGGCCGAGAAGTCGGTGAGATACACTCGCCCTCCCGCGTTGCTCCAGCCCGTCCGGCCCCCGCCCTCCTCAAGATCCCGCCCTGCTGGAGTGGCTTCTGTCAGACGGTCCAGCTGCTGCTCGTCCCGGCTGCAGTCACTGGCCAGCCTCTTAGTCACGGCTCCCTTGACTGCAGGTCGTGTCGGCCGGCCCGTCTCCCTCTCCCGTCCTGCTGAGGAGCACCCTCAGGGACCCGGCATCCACGCGGCATCCTGACCACTCCTTCCTCTGGTTTTCGCCACCTCTCTCTCGTGCCATTCCCTTCCTGTGCCTCTGCAGCCTTATTCTCTGTCGTGCTCTTGGTGGAGCAGAGGGAAAGACGAGCAAATGCTTGCATCTCCTTCAGGTCCTCAGGTTGAAGCATTCCGCCCTCTGACCAGCATCTGGTGTCTTCCCAGCTCCCTTCCTGGGCAGCCCTGCCCTGCAGAGTTCTTCAGACCCATCAGGATTCCCAGTCTCTGGTTCCGACACTTGATCAGGACCAGCCGAGCGTTAGCCACCCTTGCTCCCTAGCCCCATGCCCACCTTGTAAAACCCTGACTGTCTGAACTCAGCGCCCCACACCCGCACCCGAGCAGTTCATCCTTGATGAAGGACAAACAAACCAGTCTCCTGACCAGTCTCAGGTTAAATTTATAAACATCAACTTCACACAGGCCCAGAACATTCTCGTGTATCCTTCCCGACTGTCCACAGACTCTTTTTCCCTCTCTCGCTGTAAACCTGAGATAACTTCTCTGCCCTGTAGCCTTGCCTCTTGTGTCACTGTCAAATGAGGACCAGTCACCAGAGGACTGACTCACCTTTTCACCAGTAAGTCTGCCTGCATTTGAAGCTGTACGTCCAACTGCCTCTCCCATTACGGTGAATAAGCTGCTTTTCAAACTGCTGCCTCTTTCCTCTCATCTGCTCGAAGATTGACCTCCTTAAGCATTCTCTTAATACATTCGCCACATCACGCAAAGACATCATCTTGTCTGGCGTCTTAAAACAAGAAAGGAACACAGTCCCAGGAGACCTTCCACTTCAGCACCATTTCTCTGCACCCTCCTTCCTAGCCAGACCCCTCAAAAGACGTGTCTGCACGAGATCCTTCTAGGTCCTCACCTTCTGTCCTCTCTCTACAAGAAGTCATAAAACGTAGCATACATGAGATTTAGGGGGAAATATTAAAGTGAATGCCCACATTTGCCTTATTCGGTGGAGAGGCAGAACATTAGCTACATTTTAAAGTCCCTGATGGATGGACACGTGCACACTGCTCTGTTGAAACGGATAGCCCACGGGGCCTCCTGTGCAGCAGGGGAGCTCTGCCCGGCGCTCTGTGGCGGCCTGGAGGGAGGGGAGTTTAGGGCGAATGGGTGCGTCTGTGTGCCGCTCAGTCCCTTTGCTGTCCACCTGAAACGATCACAACATGGTTCATGGGCTGCACTCCAGAACAAAATAAGAGGTTTAAAAATAATCAGGTAAGTAGTAGCCAGTGTAAATAAATAAATAAAATTCCCTTAGGGACTCTTCCTTGATTAAATCCCTCTTCCTCCCTGCCAGCTGTTACCCATACCCTATTCCCATTTTTTTTCCTCATGACTTATGTATGCATATATATTTGTACACACACAGATGCACATACATTGAGATGTGCATTTTAGAACTATGAAAATGCAACAGTATTGCATTACTGTATTATCTCTGTGTCCTGTCTCTTTCTCCTAGCATTTGTGCTTGAGATCCATCCGTGTAAAACGGGTAGCAGTAGTTCGTTCATTTTCACTGTTGCGGAGTATCAGCATTCTCTGAACATGGAAAATTCATTTATCCACGCAGAGGTTGATGCCACTGCTTCGGTGGTCTCAACGATACCGCTGGGACTGCGGGGGTCTCTCGTATTGTGGTGTGCACAGCCGGCGTCTGGGAGCGGGGTCGCTGCGTCGGCCGGGCCGTGCCGGCTCTCTGCCAGGGCCTCGGCTCTGCGCGAGCACGCCTGTGGCCCCGCAGCCTCGGCACCTCTCGTCACAGCTGTGCAGCGCCAGTGGGAGCTGCGTGGCGCCGCCTCGTGGTAGATTCCGTACATTCCTCTGTGAATAAACTGGCTCATCTTTCTGTGTTTCTGATGAGTCACTGTGTTTCCCTGTCTGTGCTTATTCATGACTCTTGCCCAGTTTTCATTGGACTTTATCGTTTCCTTTTTTATGTTTAGAAGTAACACGTGTTACCCACGAGAAGTCATAAAACTAGCATACATGAGATTTAGGGGAAATATTAAAGTGAATGCCCACATTTGCCTTATTCGGTGGAGAGGCAGAACATTAGCTACATTTTAAAGTCCCTGATGGATGGACACGTGCACACTGCTCTGTTGAAACGGATAGCCCACGGGGCCTCCTGTGCAGCAGGGGAGCTCTGCCCGGCGCTCTGTGGCGGCCTGGAGGGAGGGGAGTTTAGGGCGAATGGGTGCGTCTGTGTGCCGCTCAGTCCCTTTGCTGTCCACCTGAAACGATCACAACATGGTTCATGGGCTGCACTCCAGAACAAAATAAGAGGTTTAAAAATAATCAGGTAAGTAGTAGCCAGTGTAAATAAATAAATAAAATTCCCTTAGGGACTCTTCCTTGATTAAATCCCTCTTCCTCCCTGCCAGCTGTTACCCATACCCTATTCCCATTTTTTTTCCTCATGACTTATGTATGCATATATATTTGTACACACACAGATGCACATACATTGAGATGTGCATTTTAGAACTATGAAAATGCAACAGTATTGCATTACTGTATTATCTCTGTGTCCTGTCTCTTTCTCCTAGCATTTGTGCTTGAGATCCATCCGTGTAAAACGGGTAGCAGTAGTTCGTTCATTTTCACTGTTGCGGAGTATCAGCATTCTCTGAACATGGAAAATTCATTTATCCACGCAGAGGTTGATGCCACTGCTTCGGTGGTCTCAACGATACCGCTGGGACTGCGGGGGTCTCTCGTATTGTGGTGTGCACAGCCGGCGTCTGGGAGCGGGGTCGCTGCGTCGGCCGGGCCGTGCCGGCTCTCTGCCAGGGCCTCGGCTCTGCGCGAGCACGCCTGTGGCCCCGCAGCCTCGGCACCTCTCGTCACAGCTGTGCAGCGCCAGTGGGAGCTGCGTGGCGCCGCCTCGTGGTAGATTCCGTACATTCCTCTGTGAATAAACTGGCTCATCTTTCTGTGTTTCTGATGAGTCACTGTGTTTCCCTGTCTGTGCTTATTCATGACTCTTGCCCAGTTTTCATTGGACTTTATCGTTTCCTTTTTTATGTTTAGAAGTAACACGTGTTCTAATTCTTTGTGAGTTGTCTCTATTACAAATTTAGTCTCCCGTTTTGGGGCCTTTCTTCCCGCTGCATTTTTGGCATATTATGATGAAGAGTTCATTTTTACATAGCCCTAGTGTTGTCTTCTTTTCTCTTGTAAATAAGTGCTTTCTCATCCTGGGGTCCTACTGGTATTAGTACTCTCCTATATGCTCTCCTACAGGCTTTGTCTTTTGTGTTAAGTAGTCTTTGTCATTGCATTAATATGAACCAGTCCTAGTTATTATAGCTCTGTAATAAATCTTGGCTGCCCAGGTGGGTCAGTGATAAAGAACCCACCTGCCAATGCAGGAGGCTCAGGTTTGATTCCTGGGTCAGGGAGATCCCCTGGAGGAGGAAATGCCAGCCCACCCCAGTATTCTTGCCTGGGAAATCCCATGCGCAAGGAACCTGGAAAGCTACAGTCCATGGGGTCAAAAAGAGTCAGATACAACTTGTCGACTGAACAACAGTAACAGTAAATCTTGATATCTGGTAGTGGAGTCCCCACCTTACTCAGTTTCATTAAGAATGTCTCAGCAGTTTTAGAAATCAGTTTCTAGAAGAGAAAACTCCATTGGGATTTTAATTGTCCTTGCAGTGACTACAGATCAGTTTGAGGAGAACTGTCTTCTTCATAGTATGGAGCGTTCCTGAGAACATGTACTCTCACCGTTTGCCTTCTGTAATGTCTTTCAGTGAAATTTTGTGGCCATTACCTTTAAAATAGTTTTCATGTCTTTCTTAAGACTTATTCCATAATATTTTATCCATTTATATTTTGTTTCCTGGTATAAATGATATTTCAAAATCGTATTTTCTATGGAAATGAATTGATTTTTGTGTATCGATTCTGTATCAAGCACCTCTGCTAAGCAACTTGTTAATTCTGATAATTTATCTGTGTACTCCAGGGTTTGCTGTGTACATAATCTTCATCTAGAAATTTATGGCAGTTTTGCTTTTACCTTCTCAGTCTTTTTTTATGTATTTATCATTATTTATCTGACAGCCCTGACTAGGACTGTCAGTATAACATCAGATATAGTGGCAATGAGAAGTCCTTGTTTTTTTCCTGATCTTAAAGGGGATATTTTCAACATTTCATTACGTGGTATAGTATTCTGTGATTTTCTTCTATGGATTCTGTTTATCTGATTGAAGAAGTTCTCTTATAGTACTAACTTGTTAAGAGGATTTAGCATAAATGGATATATCAGTTGCCTTTTAAAACTCCATTAAGATAATCCTGGTTGTTTTTTTTTTTTCTCCTCAATATGTTAAAATTGTGAATTATTTTTTGGTTTCTTATACTGAACCAGCGTGTCGTTAACTGAGATAAGCCCAACGTGAAATATTGTCTTTTTTGATATATCCATGGGTTGATTTTGTTTGCAGATATTTTATTTAGCACTGACGTGTCTGTGTTTGCTGAAGCTGGTTTTCAGTTTTTCCTTTCTGCACTGTCTTTGTCTCATCTTGCTCTGTGGTTTTGCTAGCTTCTTAAAGTGAGTTAGGAAGTAATCATTCTTGTTTATTCTTTTCAGGAGTTGGGTTAAGATTGAAATTCGCTGATCCTTGAAAGTTTGATTTAGATTTCCTGTTGAACCATCTGGCTTGGTATTTTCTAGGTGGCAAGATTGTTACCTATAATTTTTCTAACGTTCATAAGAATATTGATCCCAAAGTTTGAGGAGAATCAGTGGTCCATTGGGATTTTAATTGTCCTTGCATATGTATTGGAGCGTTCCTGAGAACATGTACTCTCACCGTTTGCCTTCTGTAATGTCTTTCAGTGAAATTTTGTGGCCATTACCTTTAAAATAGTTTTCATGTCTTTCTTAAGACTTATTCCATAATATTTTATCCATTTATATTTTGTTTCCTGGTATAAATGATATTTCAAAATCGTATTTTCTATGGAAATGAATTGATTTTTGTGTATCGATTCTGTATCAAGCACCTCTGCTAAGCAACTTGTTAATTCTGATAATTTATCTGTGTACTCCAGGGTTTGCTGTGTACATAATCTTCATCTAGAAATTTATGGCAGTTTTGCTTTTACCTTCTCAGTCTTTTTTTATGTATTTATCATTATTTATCTGACAGCCCTGACTAGGACTGTCAGTATAACATCAGATATAGTGGCAATGAGAAGTCCTTGTTTTTTTCCTGATCTTAAAGGGGATATTTTCAACATTTCATTACGTGGTATAGTATTCTGTGATTTTCTTCTATGGATTCTGTTTATCTGATTGAAGAAGTTCTCTTATAGTACTAACTTGTTAAGAGGATTTAGCATAAATGGATATATCAGTTGCCTTTTAAAACTCCATTAAGATAATCCTGGTTGTTTTTTTTTTTTCTCCTCAATATGTTAAAATTGTGAATTATTTTTTGGTTTCTTATACTGAACCAGCGTGTCGTTAACTGAGATAAGCCCAACGTGAAATATTGTCTTTTTTGATATATCCATGGGTTGATTTTGTTTGCAGATATTTTATTTAGCACTGACGTGTCTGTGTTTGCTGAAGCTGGTTTTCAGTTTTTCCTTTCTGCACTGTCTTTGTCTCATCTTGCTCTGTGGTTTTGCTAGCTTCTTAAAGTGAGTTAGGAAGTAATCATTCTTGTTTATTCTTTTCAGGAGTTGGGTTAAGATTGAAATTCGCTGATCCTTGAAAGTTTGATTTAGATTTCCTGTTGAACCATCTGGCTTGGTATTTTCTAGGTGGCAAGATTGTTACCTATAATTTTTCTAACGTTCATAAGAATATTGGTTGTTCTATTTCTAAGTCATTTGTTTCTAGGAATGAATCTGTTTCATGTAAATCTTCATATTATTGTCATGAAGTTTATATTATTCTTTTACCTGTTTATGTATTAGATACATTCCTCTTTAGATTTCTGTTCATTTCTACTGTGCTTTCTGGTTTCTTAATTAATCTTCCAGGAAATTTACAAGGAGATCCCTTATGAACCCATTGATCTTATAATTTGATTGGGGGGGGTCGGGTTGGGGAGGGAGGGGGGGCAGGCGGGCCACTTCTATTGGTCTTTCATTATCTGTTTTCATCCACCATCTTTGTTCTTTGGCCCACGTGGGCCTCCCATCGCGGTAGCCTCTGTTGTCGCAGAGCACCGGCTCTGGGCACACGCACTCCAGAGCTCCGGCTTGGTATTTGGACACATGGGTCCAGTCACTCCACGGCACATGGGATCTTCCCAGGCCAGGATCGAACCGGCGCCCCTTGCACTGCAAGGTGGTGTCCTTACCCACTGGACCACCAGGGAAGCCCTATAATTTGATTTTTATTTGATAAGTTATTCTTACATGTTTCTCATTTCCTTCTACTTTCTTTGGATTTATTTTCTGTCCTTTGACTACTTTAAGATGTGTGCTTTGCTTACTCATCTTGAGTCCTCGTCTTTTTTAATGTAACACTTAAAGTTGTAAATTCTCTTCTAAGTTTATCTGCATCTTGCAGGTCTTCATATGTAATTTTTTTTAATAATAAAGCTCTAAAAATTTTAATACCCATGAAGATGTCCTTATATTTTTTTGATCTTAAAGCATACATTCTTCCAGTTACATTTCTGTTATTAATTGCTCACAATTCCATTGCAGTCAGAATAAGTGATATATGTAATAACAAGCTTCTGAAATGTGTTGAATTTCATCAGTTTTTAATAAATACTCTGTGTGCATTTAAAATGAATCTGTATTCTGTATTTGTTGGGTATAACGTTCTGTGCATGCTTATTAGGTCAAGCTTGTTTTCTTCAAATCCACTACAACCTCACTACTACTTATTTTTGGCTGCTTAATTTTTCAGTTACTGAAATAACTTGCTAAAAATCTTCCTCTTTGATGGTAGAGTGTCAACTCTTTGTACTTTGTCAGTTTTTTGTTTCATATATTTTAAGGTTATGTTATATGATCATACAGAGTTTGACTTTTTATATCTTCCTGGAAAATTGAATCTTTTAGTTACACGTTAAAAATCTTTCATCACTAACTATATTTCTTGTGTTAAAGTGTGTTTTGTCTTGTATTAATATAATGAAACCAGTTTGCTTTGTGTGACATTTGCCGGGTGTCTCTTATCTTACCCTCTGGCTTTCAGTCTTTCTGTGCCTTTGTGTTAGAAAAGATCTTTTAAGTGGCATAGAACTGAATGTTTTATCTACCTTAATATCTTTCTTGTAACTGGAGGGTTTTTTTTCTTTAATATCTATTGTGCTATATATGAATTCATTTGTACCATTTTATTGTGAGCTATATTTTAATTTCTTTCTTTCTTTTGGGGTTTTTTTTTTTTAATGTTTTTTTTTCTTTTTCCTGTTTCATTTTTTTCCCTTCTACTCATCTGGGTGTCGTGCTAGCTCAGTCTTCTGTTCTGATAGTTAATCATAGACTGTGCTGTCACTGCAGTAGTTAATCATAGCTATTCTTAACACTCTTTTTTTTTAGCAGTTTTTTTTTTTTGGCCCACTTCTATTGGTCTTTATTTGTTTTCATCCATCTTTGTTCTTTGGCCAGTGTGGGCCTCCCATCGCAGTGATCTCTTCGCGTCAGCAGAGCACCGGCTCTGGGTGCACGTGCTCCAGAGCTCTGGTTCGGTAGTTGGACACATCAGTCCAGCCACTCCGCAGCACTTGGGATCTTCCCAGGCCAGGGATCGAACCGGCACCCCTTGCACTGCAGGGCAGTGTCCTTACCAACTGGACCACCAGGGGAGCCCTCTTAACACTCTTAAAAGGGATAAACTAATCAGTACTGTTAGTAGAGATACAAGGACTTTAGAATAGCTTGAACTCACCTATTTATCCATCAGACTATATCCTATAGTCCCAAGTAGTTTCAAGTGTACTCTATTTCTTTTCTAAATTCCACAAATTATACTTTATTTTATGCACTCAGTGTTTATTTCACGTTTCCTGCACCTTTACCACCATCTTTGCTCAACTCATCCTGCTGCACTGCTGACGTGCTCTCTGAGGAGAAGCCACTAGAAGGCCCGTTCATGAGGTTCTTTCAGAGAAACTCTCATTGTTTCTCTGTCAGAAAATGCATGTATTTTGCCCTCGTTCTTAAAAGAATTGATCTGTGGAAGCAAGAGTTCTAGGATAACATATTTTATGTAAGTCTATTAACAATGTTATTCCATTGTTTTTTTGGCTTCATTTTTGGTCTTGCATGATCAGGAATCAGCTTCAGCTTTTTAATTTTTTCTTAAATAGAATTCTGTCTTTGCTCTGCCCCTAATTTTAGTTGTTTTTTTTTTTCTTTTCATATTTGGTAATCTGCAGTCTCATACTGAAATACTTATGGAGGGTCTTTTAAAAAATTAATTACACCTTGAATTTGTTAGGCTTCCTTGATCTTATATTTGTTTTCTTTCATTACTTCTGGAAAATTCCCAGTCAGGGTCTCCTCAAAGATTGCTTCTTGCCCATTCTGTTACCTCCTTCTAGACCTCGTATTGCACTTACACACTTTTAATATCCCCCCGCGTCTTTGAAAATTTTTCGCAGTTTTCAGTTTCTTTTGTCTTTCTTCACTGCAGTTGAGTAACTTCTTTGCTTTTATCAAATAGCAGTTTAATTCTCTCTTTTAGTTTGTCAGAGTCTCCTGTTTTATCCATTCATTAGACTTTGAATTTTAATTGTACTTCCCACTTTCAGGTCTTATATTTGGGGTTTTTTTTTTTTTAAGATTTATTTATTTATTTATTTTGGGCGGGAGTTGGGTTGGCGAGGGAGGGGAGCAGGCGGGCCACTTCTATTGGTCTTCCATTTCTCTATTTTCATCCGCCTTGGTTCTTTGGCTCCTGTGGGCCTCCCATCGCGGTGGTGTCTGTCGTTGCTGAGCGCCAGCTCTGGGTGTGTGCGCTCCAGAGCTCTGGCTCGGTCATTGGACACATGGGTCCAGCTGCTCCGTGGCACGTGGGATCTTCCCAGGCCAGGGATCGAACCGGCGCCCCTTGCACTGCAAGGCGGTGTCCTTACCCACTGAACCACCAGGGGAAGCCCTATATTTGGTTATTTTACACTTTTGCTTACTCATTTTTTATGCCATCTCATTCCTTGCTCAGATTCATTCCTTGTTGCTCCTTTTGCAGGTTTCAGAATAGAGGCTGGTGGCAGTAGCGGTAAAGAATGCACCTGCCAGGGCAGAGGGGCCAGGAGACGTGGCTTTGGTCCCCGGGCTGGGAAGACCCCCGGGAGGAGTGCATGGCCACCCACTCCAGTGTTCTTGCCTGGAGGATCCCATACCAGCCTGGCAGACTACGGTTCATGGGATCACAAAGAGTCGGACACGACTTAGTGACTAAACAACAAGTTCTTCGACTTTTATTTTTTCTTATTCATGAATTCTGGTCTTTGCTCTGCCTAATTTTAGTTGTTTTTTCTTTTCATATTTGGTAATCTGCAGTCTCATACTGAAATACTTATGGAGGGTCTTTTAAAAAATTAATTACACCTTGAATTTGTTAGGCTTCCTTGATCTTATATTTGTTTTCTTTCATTACTTCTGGAAAATTCCCAGTCAGGGTCTCCTCAAAGATTGCTTCTTGCCCATTCTGTTACCTCCTTCTAGACCTCGTATTGCACTTACACACTTTTAATATCCCCCCGCGTCTTTGAAAATTTTTCGCAGTTTTCAGTTTCTTTTGTCTTTCTTCACTGCAGTTGAGTAACTTCTTTGCTTTTATCAAATAGCAGTTTAATTCTCTCTTTTAGTTTGTCAGAGTCTCCTGTTTTATCCATTCATTAGACTTTGAATTTTAATTGTACTTCCCACTTTCAGGTCTTATATTTGGGGTTTTTTTTTTTTTAAGATTTATTTATTTATTTATTTTGGGCGGGAGTTGGGTTGGCGAGGGAGGGGAGCAGGCGGGCCACTTCTATTGGTCTTCCATTTCTCTATTTTCATCTGCCTTGGTTCTTTGGCTCCTGTGGGCCTCCCATCGCGGTGGTGTCTGTCGTTGCTGAGCGCCAGCTCTGGGTGTGTGCGCTCCAGAGCTCTGGCTCGGTCATTGGACACATGGGTCCAGCTGCTCCGTGGCACGTGGGATCTTCCCAGGCCAGGGATCGAACCGGCGCCCCTTGCACTGCAAGGCGGTGTCCTTACCCACTGAACCACCAGGGGAAGCCCTATATTTGGTTATTTTACACTTTTGCTTACTCATTTTTTATGCCATCTCATTCCTTGCTCAGATTCATTCCTTGTTGCTCCTTTTGCAGGTTTCAGAATAGAGGCTGGTGGCAGTAGCGGTAAAGAATGCACCTGCCAGGGCAGAGGGGCCAGGAGACGTGGCTTTGGTCCCCGGGCTGGGAAGACCCCCGGGAGGAGTGCATGGCCACCCACTCCAGTGTTCTTGCCTGGAGGATCCCATACCAGCCTGGCAGACTACGGTTCATGGGATCACAAAGAGTCGGACACGACTTAGTGACTAAACAACAAGATTTTAAGTTAGCTTTTGATTTGCCACTTTAAGAACGGTTTGTTTCTTCTTGCCATAGATCAGAGTTAACATAAAAGCCTACAGAAAATAACTAGTTTCTTTCTCCTGGAATTGTCCACTAACATAGCACAGTGTGATCATTTTTGCATTGCTAGAATACATATGAAAAGCTTCACCAAATAATGCTGTCACAGGCCATAATTTTCATGTTATCCACTTCAGTAAGTTTTTCCACTTCTTGGGTCTGTCAGTCAATATAAAGGTCCACACATTACCACGGACACAGATTCTGGGCATATTTGGAAAGTCACTTAAATCGCCTCCATTCCTGACCCTGAGACAATGTTGAATCTATGCTTGAACTTAAAGGCAGATTGTGACCGGGTAGGGGTATGGTGACCTATTGAGAATGTAAGAACTTACCTAGGCTTCTGAAGGGTGATTCCTAAGAAGGCATTTCTGTATGAACTGACACATAATGCTTAAAAGGAAGAAGTTGTTTTCCTTATTCAGTCTAGAATAGATGTCAGCGAGATTGCAGGAGAAGCACTTGCTCCTGGTGTGTGGGTCAGAAACGATAAAGCAAAGCTCTTTTGTTCTTTGACATCAAATATTGCTACTTTACATTCTGCAGCCGAATTCCAATATCTAAAATCTTCACAGATTTGATTCAGCTGTTTCTACTGTCTCCCACTCATGGTGACTTCTTTCCTTGTGTGATTTGTGACTTTAGATGATAAAATCATGTTCCTTGGAGTTTAATCCTCTGAGGATTGGATTCTTGCTGCATTCCTTTAGGAAGGGTTTTTCAGGTTTGAATTAATGAATGAATGGTATTTAACTCTCACAATAACCAGTGAAAAAGAAATAATTTCTCTAATCTTACAGATGAGGCCGCTGAGACCCAGTGATGTTCAGTCACTTGGCCGTGGTTACATATCTAGTGACTGTCAAAATTAAACCCAAGTGTGCACAACCTTAAAAGCCATAGTATTTTCAATTAAAAAAAAAAAACAATTTAAGATTCCCAAAATAATTTGTAATATATTTACTTTGAGATTATTTCACTCTGAAATAATTTCAAACTTATGAAAAAAAAAAAAAAAAACTGTAAAGGCAGTACGAAGCATTCTCTTTTGCCTTCACTCAGTGCTCCCAAGTGATGCCATCTGAGGTAGCCATGGTGCAGCCATTGGTACTGGGAAGTTAGTACTGATGTAGAAGCTGTAATTAGTTTACAGGCTTGTTCATGCTCCACAAGTTGTCCAAGAATGCTCCTTGTCTCCTGAGCCGCCTTCGTGGTGGAAGGCTCAGTCTTTGTCTTCTGTGACTCTGACACTTCTGAAGAGAATTGTCTTAATCAGGGCATGGAGAGTTTTCCATAATAATAGCTATTATGTTGGGGAAATAAACAAACTCTTTCTCTTCGAGGAGTGGAAGGAGAATGGGTCCTCATGTTCTGTTGGTTTTCCTCAGCTTGGCTGACCTTGAAGCATTTATTAAAAACAGCGAGAATGGCTTGCTCAAGAAAGTCGAAACAGGAGACTTCCACGGGCTGGCTGAGATCCTGGGGCACCTGATGGCCCTTAAAGAGCGACAGGGCAGCACCGATGAGATGCTCGAGCCTTTAAAGCAAACAGCTGAACTCCTGAAGACTTACGGACAAGAACTGCCGGAAATGGTGTTTGAGCAGCTGGAGGTCTGTGCAAAGTTTATGTTTTCCTAATATAAGAAATAGAGGAGGGCTTTCCTGGTGGTCCAGTGGGTAAGGACACCACCTTGCAGTGCAAGGGGTGCTGGTTTGATCCTTGGCCTGGGAAGATCCCACGTGCCGTGGAGCGGCTGGACCAATGTGTCCAGTTATCTGGGGGAAAAGGTTTCAGGTTTGAATTAATGAATGAATGGTATTTAACTCTCACAATAACCAGTGAAAAAGAAATAATTTCTCTAATCTTACAGATGAGGCCGCTGAGACCCAGTGATGTTCAGTCACTTGGCCGTGGTTACATATCTAGTGACTGTCAAAATTAAACCCAAGTGTGCACAACCTTAAAAGCCATAGTATTTTCAATTAAAAAAAAAAAACAATTTAAGATTCCCAAAATAATTTGTAATATATTTACTTTGAGATTATTTCACTCTGAAATAATTTCAAACTTATGAAAAAAAAAAAAAAAAACTGTAAAGGCAGTACGAAGCATTCTCTTTTGCCTTCACTCAGTGCTCCCAAGTGATGCCATCTGAGGTAGCCATGGTGCAGCCATTGGTACTGGGAAGTTAGTACTGATGTAGAAGCTGTAATTAGTTTACAGGCTTGTTCATGCTCCACAAGTTGTCCAAGAATGCTCCTTGTCTCCTGAGCCGCCTTCGTGGTGGAAGGCTCAGTCTTTGTCTTCTGTGACTCTGACACTTCTGAAGAGAATTGTCTTAATCAGGGCATGGAGAGTTTTCCATAATAATAGCTATTATGTTGGGGAAATAAACAAACTCTTTCTCTTCGAGGAGTGGAAGGAGAATGGGTCCTCATGTTCTGTTGGTTTTCCTCAGCTTGGCTGACCTTGAAGCATTTATTAAAAACAGCGAGAATGGCTTGCTCAAGAAAGTCGAAACAGGAGACTTCCACGGGCTGGCTGAGATCCTGGGGCACCTGATGGCCCTTAAAGAGCGACAGGGCAGCACCGATGAGATGCTCGAGCCTTTAAAGCAAACAGCTGAACTCCTGAAGACTTACGGACAAGAACTGCCGGAAATGGTGTTTGAGCAGCTGGAGGTCTGTGCAAAGTTTATGTTTTCCTAATATAAGAAATAGAGGAGGGCTTTCCTGGTGGTCCAGTGGGTAAGGACACCACCTTGCAGTGCAAGGGGTGCTGGTTTGATCCTTGGCCTGGGAAGATCCCACGTGCCGTGGAGCGGCTGGACCAATGTGTCCAATTATCGAGCCGCAGCTCTGGGGCACATGCGCCCAGAGCCGGCGCTCTGCGACAACAGAGGCCACTGCGATGGGAGGCCCACACGGGCCAAAGAACAAAAATGTGTGAAAATAGATTAATGAAAGACCAATAGAAGTGGCCTACCCGCCCCCGCTTCCCTCCTTAACCCGCCCCCCCTCCCTCCTTAACCCGCCCCCCCCAAAAAAGATTAGGAAAAAAAAAAAGAAATAGAGGAAAAATTGGGGGATTTCAGTGAGATGAGGTGGGTTGAAGTCAGTGAAAAACAAGACTTGTGATCACTCAAGGTCCATGTTTTAAATGTCACATATGTAAAATGTGTACCACTTTTTTAACAGTAAATATGAAGCACTGTAATGTAAAATGTGTACCACTTTCTCAACAGTAAATATGAAACGCTGTAATGCCGGACAAATGTGGAAGAACTGATGTGGATAAAGTGTGTGTGGTCTCTTTTCAGAATTAGGGATGAGCCAAATTTTGATTCAGGGAAAAAGAGCAGGTCTGAGGAATGTTATGGTCTAAAGGAAGATTTGGGGCATACAAGAAAATAACCAAGCACTCCAGGAAAATGTAGAGGAGGGTCAGGGTTCCTGGGGCTTCCCTGGGGACTCAAGGGGTAAAGAATCTGCCTGCAGTACAGGAGATGTGCGTTCGATCCCTGGGTCAGGCAAATCCCTTGGAGAGGGAAATGGCAACCCACTCTGGATTCTTGCCTAGAGAATTCCATGGAAGGAGGAGCCAGGCAGGCCAGTCCGTGGGGTCACAGAAGAGTTGGACATGACCCGGCAATTAAACAACAAAGGCTACCAGGTTGGCAGTTGAGGGCACGGGGGATTGTGTTGAGTCAGAAGTAGGTGACTGTCGGGAGAGTGGGCAGCCGGGGGTCCAATCAGGGAAGGGGCCGTTGTCGAGGACGACAGACCATCCACGGCCTTACAGCTGCCTGTGGGGCAGAGACGAAAGATGTCCGGTGTGTCCAGCCCCGGGTCCCGGGTAGGGTCGAGCAGAGTGAGTCTGACCATGCCAGATTTCTTGACAGGAGCTGCCCGAGAAGTGGAACAACATTAAGAAGCTGGCAGTTACCGTGAGGCAGCAGGTGGCGCCCCTGCAGGCGACTGAAGTGGCCCTCCTGCACCAGAGGCTCGCGGCCTTCGAGGAGGAGCAGCAGTGCTTCTGGGAGCGGTTCCGCAAAGAGGCGCCTTTCAGGTATGGGCCCAGGTCGCCGCCAAGGCCCCTGCCCTGGAGACCCGCAGCCACCTGAGTCGCGAGTGACCTCTCTCTGGAGGCTGTCTCTGTCTTCTCTTAACGGATGAAGAGGAGTTGTTCATCTTCCCTCTTATTTAGGTCTGCTGGTTAGAACCTGGTGCTTTGTGCAGAGTCCTGCTGTGGCCCGTGGGGGACGAACAGAGGCTGTACAAATACTTTTTTGTTTTGAATTAATTTGTTTTTATTGTTGGCTATTCTGGGTTTTCACTGCTGCCGCAGGCTCTTCTCTAGTTGCAGGGAGTGGGGGCTACTCTCTAGTTGAGGTGAGCAGGCTTCTCGTTACAATGACTTCTCTTGTTGTGGAACTCGGGCTCTAGGGCACACAGGCTTCAGTAGTTGCGGCACATGGGCTCAATAGCTGCGGCTCTGAGACTCTAGAGCACAGGCTCCATAGTTGTGGCTCATGGGCTTAGTTGCTCTGCAGCATATGGGATCGTCCCTGATCAGGGATCAAACCCATGTCTCTTGCATTGGCAGGTGAGCTCGCCACCACTGAGCTACCGGGGAAGCCCTGTGCAGATACTTTTTAAAAACTCTAGAAGTGGGCTTCTCTAGTGGTTCAGTGGGTAAGGACACTGCCTTGCAGTGAAAGGGGCGCTGGTTCGATCCCTGGCCTGGGAAGATCCCATGTGCCGTGGAACAGCTGGACCCATGTGTCCAACTACCAAGCCAGTGCTCTGGAGTGCATGCACCCAGAGCCAGTGCTCTGTAGCGAGAGAGGCCACTGCTATGGGAGGCCCACACAGGCCAAACAAAGATGGAAACAAATGAAAGACCAATAGAAGTGGCCAAAAAAGAAGGAAAAAAGAAACCTCTAGAAGCTTCTGTGTCTCCAGGTCTATAGAGGGATGGTGTGTGGTAAAGTTACTAGTTTTCACTAAACTCTTAGTATTCTGATCTCTCCCAGACTCCTGTTCTTTTGGTTTAAAAAAGTGGCTGATAGACTTTGGAAGTTATTTGGGGGACTTCCCTCGCAGTCTAGTGGTTTAAGACACTGAGCTTCCAATGTAAGGGCTGTGGGTTCAACCCCTGGTCAGGGAACTGAGCTCCCACATGCTGCAGGGTGCAGCCAAAAATCGAACTAAAGATAATTTTGGAAGGCATTTCGGTAGCCTAATGGCAGGATTCAAGGTGACGGATTTACTTCAAGGAGTCCTTTCTCTAGCTAGTGCTCAGACTGCTGCCGGCTTGTGGGCGGGGTCTTACATAAACAGAGCAGCGGAGGAATGGACAGCGCCGTCCACGTGCACACCCGGGCCTTTTTCAGGGGCTCCCCGGTGGGAAGCCTGTGGGGCTCCCGCTTAGTGAAAATTTTTGAATTAATTTGTTTTTATTGTTGGCTATTCTGGGTTTTCACTGCTGCCGCAGGCTCTTCTCTAGTTGCAGGGAGTGGGGGCTACTCTCTAGTTGAGGTGAGCAGGCTTCTCGTTACAATGACTTCTCTTGTTGTGGAACTCGGGCTCTAGGGCACACAGGCTTCAGTAGTTGCGGCACATGGGCTCAATAGCTGCGGCTCTGAGACTCTAGAGCACAGGCTCCATAGTTGTGGCTCATGGGCTTAGTTGCTCTGCAGCATATGGGATCGTCCCTGATCAGGGATCAAACCCATGTCTCTTGCATTGGCAGGTGAGCTCGCCACCACTGAGCTACCGGGGAAGCCCTGTGCAGATACTTTTTAAAAACTCTAGAAGTGGGCTTCTCTAGTGGTTCAGTGGGTAAGGACACTGCCTTGCAGTGAAAGGGGCGCTGGTTCGATCCCTGGCCTGGGAAGATCCCATGTGCCGTGGAACAGCTGGACCCATGTGTCCAACTACCAAGCCAGTGCTCTGGAGTGCATGCACCCAGAGCCAGTGCTCTGTAGCGAGAGAGGCCACTGCTATGGGAGGCCCACACAGGCCAAACAAAGATGGAAACAAATGAAAGACCAATAGAAGTGGCCAAAAAAGAAGGAAAAAAGAAACCTCTAGAAGCTTCTGTGTCTCCAGGTCTATAGAGGGATGGTGTGTGGTAAAGTTACTAGTTTTCACTAAACTCTTAGTATTCTGATCTCTCCCAGACTCCTGTTCTTTTGGTTTAAAAAAGTGGCTGATAGACTTTGGAAGTTATTTGGGGGACTTCCCTCGCAGTCTAGTGGTTTAAGACACTGAGCTTCCAATGTAAGGGCTGTGGGTTCAACCCCTGGTCAGGGAACTGAGCTCCCACATGCTGCAGGGTGCAGCCAAAAATCGAACTAAAGATAATTTTGGAAGGCATTTCGGTAGCCTAATGGCAGGATTCAAGGTGACGGATTTACTTCAAGGAGTCCTTTCTCTAGCTAGTGCTCAGACTGCTGCCGGCTTGTGGGCGGGGTCTTACATAAACAGAGCAGCGGAGGAATGGACAGCGCCGTCCACGTGCACACCCGGGCCTTTTCTCAGGGGCTCCCCCGGTGGGGAAGCCTGTGGGGTCTCTCCTGCGCTTCCGCTCGGCGTCGGGGGCTCTGCCAGGGGCCAGTTCCGGTGGTCCTGGGTCTGCTGATGTGCCAGCTGGCCACTGTCCCCTCAGTCCAGCGCCGGGTTTGCTGTGTCCTCAGCTGAGCTTCTTGCTGGGTCTCTTCTCTGGTTTTGTGTAGATGTGCCTGGAAATCTCCACAGACTGAACAATGCCCTGTGTAAGGAACCAGGAAGGTCTTTATGTTCACGTTACTTACATGTATCTGCCTTTGGGAAAAACATGCTAAAGTGACCAGTGGAACGGGGGCGGGGTGGGGAATCACAGCTTTATCAGGAGGAAAGACGACAGAATGATTGAGCGCGTGGACCCTGGATTTGGCCAGCCTGCTGTCTGATCGCGGGTCCACTACTCACTGCCTGAGGCGGGGCAGTCACTGTGCTGTGCTCCCGGCTGTGAAGTGGGGGTGGTCACAGCCCCTCATGAGGCTGTGGGCAGGGTTAAGGACAAACCTTCACGAGCTTTTAGCACAGGGCCTGGCACGAAGGTCCCCAGCTGTTCTGGTTTGCCTGGGACTGTTCTGGTGTGGGCACCGGACGTCCCACGTCCAGGAAGGCCTCTGCCTCGGGCCGACTGAGACACTTGACGCCCCAGCCAGCACGCAGCAAAGGCCCACGCTTCCTCGCGTTCATCAGACGTGGTGTTAAGCAGCTGCTGTCTTCACAGCACCACCCCTGGTGTAGAGAACCTGATGCGTGTGTTGGAAGTTATTTGGGGACTTCCCTCGCAGTCTAGTGGTTTAAGACACTGAGCTTCCAATGTAAGGGCTGTGGGTTCAACCCCTGGTCAGGGAACTGAGCTCCCACATGCTGCAGGGTGCAGCCAAAAATCGAACTAAAGATAATTTTGGAAGGCATTTCGGTAGCCTAATGGCAGGATTCAAGGTGACGGATTTACTTCAAGGAGTCCTTTCTCTAGCTAGTGCTCAGACTGCTGCCGGCTTGTGGGCGGGGTCTTACATAAACAGAGCAGCGGAGGAATGGACAGCGCCGTCCACGTGCACACCCGGGCCTTTTCTCAGGGGCTCCCCCGGTGGGGAAGCCTGTGGGGTCTCTCCTGCGCTTCCGCTCGGCGTCGGGGGCTCTGCCAGGGGCCAGTTCCGGTGGTCCTGGGTCTGCTGATGTGCCAGCTGGCCACTGTCCCCTCAGTCCAGCGCCGGGTTTGCTGTGTCCTCAGCTGAGCTTCTTGCTGGGTCTCTTCTCTGGTTTTGTGTAGATGTGCCTGGAAATCTCCACAGACTGAACAATGCCCTGTGTAAGGAACCAGGAAGGTCTTTATGTTCACGTTACTTACATGTATCTGCCTTTGGGAAAAACATGCTAAAGTGACCAGTGGAACGGGGGCGGGGTGGGGAATCACAGCTTTATCAGGAGGAAAGACGACAGAATGATTGAGCGCGTGGACCCTGGATTTGGCCAGCCTGCTGTCTGATCGCGGGTCCACTACTCACTGCCTGAGGCGGGGCAGTCACTGTGCTGTGCTCCCGGCTGTGAAGTGGGGGTGGTCACAGCCCCTCATGAGGCTGTGGGCAGGGTTAAGGACAAACCTTCACGAGCTTTTAGCACAGGGCCTGGCACGAAGGTCCCCAGCTGTTCTGGTTTGCCTGGGACTGTTCTGGTGTGGGCACCGGACGTCCCACGTCCAGGAAGGCCTCTGCCTCGGGCCGACTGAGACACTTGACGCCCCAGCCAGCACGCAGCAAAGGCCCACGCTTCCTACGCGTTCATCAGACGTGGTGTTAAGCAGCTGCTGTCTTCACAGCACCACCCCTGGTGTAGAGAGAACCTGATGCGTGTGTCGGGAGGCAGGGAAGGCGGCTCCTCGGGTGGTCCAGGGCTTACCACTCTGAGCTCCCAGCGCAGGGGCGTGGCGTCCGTCCCTGATCAGCAGACTAAGATCCCGCATGCCTCTTGGCCAGAAAAAAAATTTTTAATTAAATAAAAATAAAGTACCACAACTTGAAAAGTTTCATACAGATTAAAAAAAAAAAAGGACAGGACAAACGTGTAAACTGTGTTTAGGATAAACGTACAACATAGGCCTCTAAAGCATTGAAACCACCTGGAAGGCTTTAAACCTTCTGCTGTCCAGCCTCTCCCGTGGCTGGATTGGACGCTGGGGCGAGACGGGCATCACGGGTTTGCGGTGCTCCCTGGGTGACTCTGTTGTGCAGCCCGGTGAGAGACAGCTGCCCCAGCGGAAGAGACGGGGCCCCGCTCGGGCTGTCATGCCAGGGCACGTAGCCCCAGGTGGCCCTGTGTCCCTTAGATGTACAGCGGTCTGCAGCCTGTGTGGCACCAGGGACCCATTTCATGGAAGACAGTTTTTCCAGAGACCAGAGCTGGGGAGAAGGATTTCCGGAGGACTCGGGCACACCGCGTTTATCGTGCACTCTGTTTCTAATCTGATGCCGCCCCTGGTCCGACAGCAGGTGCCATCCGCAGCCTGGAGGCTGGGGAGCCCCGCTTCAGCACGGGCACCTGAGGAGCTGTGCCCTGGTTCCGGAGAGGCCTCTGTGGTGCAGAGCACTTGCAGGGCCTCTGGGGGCTGTTCCCTCCCAGTCTGAAGTGCATCCCTTTGGCTCGGCGCAGGGTGTGCAGCTGAATTGCCAAAACTCAACGCTGAGCACACAGGGCCAGAGCTGGTGAGGCGGGCTGGTGACAGAGCTGGGTATTTCTGCCCAGTGCCGACAGCGGCCACACCTCAGGCAGCGGCCGTGAAGGTCATGACGGCTGTCTTTACGTCATCAGTCTCCTTTTAAAAGTTCCGGAAAGGAACGCCCCAGCCAGCACGCAGCAAAGGCCCACGCTTCCTCGCGTTCATCAGACGTGGTGTTAAGCAGCTGCTGTCTTCACAGCACCACCCCTGGTGTAGAGAGAACCTGATGCGTGTGTCGGGAGGCAGGGAAGGCGGCTCCTCGGGTGGTCCAGGGCTTACCACTCTGAGCTCCCAGCGCAGGGGCGTGGCGTCCGTCCCTGATCAGCAGACTAAGATCCCGCATGCCTCTTGGCCAGAAAAAAAATTTTTAATTAAATAAAAATAAAGTACCACAACTTGAAAAGTTTCATACAGATTAAAAAAAAAAAAGGACAGGACAAACGTGTAAACTGTGTTTAGGATAAACGTACAACATAGGCCTCTAAAGCATTGAAACCACCTGGAAGGCTTTAAACCTTCTGCTGTCCAGCCTCTCCCGTGGCTGGATTGGACGCTGGGGCGAGACGGGCATCACGGGTTTGCGGTGCTCCCTGGGTGACTCTGTTGTGCAGCCCGGTGAGAGACAGCTGCCCCAGCGGAAGAGACGGGGCCCCGCTCGGGCTGTCATGCCAGGGCACGTAGCCCCAGGTGGCCCTGTGTCCCTTAGATGTACAGCGGTCTGCAGCCTGTGTGGCACCAGGGACCCATTTCATGGAAGACAGTTTTTCCAGAGACCAGAGCTGGGGAGAAGGATTTCCGGAGGACTCGGGCACACCGCGTTTATCGTGCACTCTGTTTCTAATCTGATGCCGCCCCTGGTCCGACAGCAGGTGCCATCCGCAGCCTGGAGGCTGGGGAGCCCCGCTTCAGCACGGGCACCTGAGGAGCTGTGCCCTGGTTCCGGAGAGGCCTCTGTGGTGCAGAGCACTTGCAGGGCCTCTGGGGGCTGTTCCCTCCCAGTCTGAAGTGCATCCCTTTGGCTCGGCGCAGGGTGTGCAGCTGAATTGCCAAAACTCAACGCTGAGCACACAGGGCCAGAGCTGGTGAGGCGGGCTGGTGACAGAGCTGGGTATTTCTGCCCAGTGCCGACAGCGGCCACACCTCAGGCAGCGGCCGTGAAGGTCATGACGCGGCTGTCTTTACGTCATCAGTCTCCTTTTAAAAAAAGTTCCGGAAAGGAATTCCACAGACGTCTGGTGAGGTGTCTTCCAAGCAGACTCCTGCGACTGGCTGCACGGAACGGCACCAGGACTGCTGCTGTGTTTCCGGGTCTACTGGAACCTGCGTCTCCCCTTCCTCATTCCGTCACACTGGGGGCTGATCAGCTCTTGCTGATTTTTAACGCGATAGCTGCTTTGGTTTTTCTTTCCTTGCACTGGAGTCTATCTGATGGCTGTGAAGATACTGCTACCCTTAACTGAGTCTTCCAAATTTACAACTGGCTTTTTTTTCTTTTTTTTAATATGTATATATATATTTTTTTTTTGGGTTGGGGAGGGAGGGAGGGGAGTGGGCGGGCCACTTCTATTGGTCTTTCATTTCTATATTTCCATCCGTCTTTGTTCTTTGGCTCCTATGGGCCTCCCATCGCGGTGGCGTCTGTTGTTGCAGAGCACCGGCTCTGGGCGCATGCGCTCCAGAGCTCTGGCTCGGTAGTTGGACACATCAGTCCAGCCTCTCCGCGGCACGTGGGATCTTCCCAGGCCAGGGATCGAACCGGCGCCCCTTGCAGTGCAAGGCGGTGTCCTTACCCACTGGACCACTAGGGGAAGCCCTTAATATATTTTTAATCCGAGGACAAGCGCTTTACAATATCGTTTTGGCGTCTGCCATACACCGTGATGAATCAACCGCAGCTTCTCCTTCCTGAGTGCCCCCCCCACCCCATCCTCCTCCCCCTCTAAGTTGTCAGAGAGCACGGGCTTGCGCTCCCTGTGCCCGCACGGCAGCTTCCCACTGGCTGGCTGTTTTACACAAGGTAATGCATGCATGCCGTTGCTCCTCTCTCAGTTCATCCCACTCTCTCCTTCCCCCACTGTGTTTGCGTCTCTACTCCTGCCCTGCACGTAGGTTCATCAGTACCATTTTTCTAGACTCTGTATATATGCATTAATGTAGAGTACTTTTCTCTTTCTGGCTTACTTCACTCTGTATTGCAAACTCTGGGATCATCCACCTCACTAGAACTGACTCAGATGTGTTTCTTTTTAATTGCCAAGTAATATTCCACTGCATACATGTACCACAATTTCTTTATCCATTCATCTGTCGATGGACATCTAGGTTGTTTCCATGTCCTGGCTATTGTAAATTGTGCTGCTGTGAACGTTGGGGTACGTGTGTCTTTTTCAGTTATAGTTGTTTGTTTTTCTGACATTGAACTTCGTAAGCTGCTTGTATATCAAATCCACATCTGCTAATTTAACATGCAGATGAATCTTTGCAAGAGACTGCTTTGAAAAGAACTGCTCACAGCAGTGTGGAAAGTCAAACATGACTGCAATCCTGATGTGTTCCTCCTCTTGTCAAGAAAGCTATCCAAACTAGAGCAGAATTGTGGATTGATCGCTCAGGGCAATCTTTGTGGGTGTCAGCACACGGATTTGCTTCTTAGTTTCGAGTGCATGAATGTGTGTGTTTAGAATGTTTAGACACTGTGTGTGGCAGATGAGCTGTGATTCCTTCGCTTCCAGATCTCATGAAACTGCAGAAATTGCATCTCGCTGGTGGTGAGTCTCTGTTCCCAGTTAAATTACAGGGCAGGCACGCTCGTGTTGGTCGTGTTTTTGGGAAGAAAAGGAAACCTTGCACTCTAACAGGTGCAAGATGAAGTCAGGTCTCTAGGGCTGAGGTTCTTTCTCCATGTTGAAGTTGGAATTTTCTTCCTTCTCTCGTTCTTAACTCGAAGCTGTGTCAGCACACTGCTAGCTGAGCTCTCTTCCTTCCCAGCAATCAGCTGAACTGTCACAGCCGGATTCAGGCCCTTCTCACAGCTCTCGAAATCAGAGGCTCGTTCCCCCGCTTTGAGTAACAGGGATGCTCCGGACTTCTAGCAGCTCTCTTGTTCAGACAGGGATGCTCCGGACTTCTAGCAGCTCTCTTGTTCAGACTTCCTGACTTTAAGGAATGATGCCCTGTCATCCAGTCTCCTTACCCTCATCAAGACCAGGGTAATCCAGGGCTTCTGAATCAAAGCATTTGGTTCCTCTGAGCTCCAGTTTAGTGGAGACCATCCGTGTTTCCAGCCAGCCCACCACCAGGTCCTGTGAGTGGTGAGGAGGACCATCTTGAGGACACTGCCCCATTGGGTGCTGCCCTGCAGGATAAGCAGCGGCACACGACTCTCCAGACCGCCCCGTGCAGCAGCTGGGCCTTCGTCCTGCTCATGCGGGGTCTCTCCTCTTCAAAAGCTCAGGAAGGAAACAAGGTGTTAGGTCAGATGTGGCATTAGTTCAGCTTGACCCTGTTCTTGCAGTTGATCGAAACTCACTCAGTTATAGTTGTTTGTTTTTCTGACATTGAACTGTAAGCTGCTTGTATATCCAATCCACATCTGCTAATTTAACATGCAGATGAATCTTTGCAAGAGACTGCTTTGAAAAGAACTGCTCACAGCAGTGTGGAAAGTCAAACATGACTGCAATCCTGATGTGTTCCTCCTCTTGTCAAGAAAGCTATCCAAACTAGAGCAGAATTGTGGATTGATCGCTCAGGGCAATCTTTGTGGGTGTCAGCACACGGATTTGCTTCTTAGTTTCGAGTGCATGAATGTGTGTGTTTAGAATGTTTAGACACTGTGTGTGGCAGATGAGCTGTGATTCCTTCGCTTCCAGATCTCATGAAACTGCAGAAATTGCATCTCGCTGGTGGTGAGTCTCTGTTCCCAGTTAAATTACAGGGCAGGCACGCTCGTGTTGGTCGTGTTTTTGGGAAGAAAAGGAAACCTTGCACTCTAACAGGTGCAAGATGAAGTCAGGTCTCTAGGGCTGAGGTTCTTTCTCCATGTTGAAGTTGGAATTTTCTTCCTTCTCTCGTTCTTAACTCGAAGCTGTGTCAGCACACTGCTAGCTGAGCTCTCTTCCTTCCCAGCAATCAGCTGAACTGTCACAGCCGGATTCAGGCCCTTCTCACAGCTCTCGAAATCAGAGGCTCGTTCCCCCGCTTTGAGTAACAGGGATGCTCCGGACTTCTAGCAGCTCTCTTGTTCAGACAGGGATGCTCCGGACTTCTAGCAGCTCTCTTGTTCAGACTTCCTGACTTTAAGGAATGATGCCCTGTCATCCAGTCTCCTTACCCTCATCAAGACCAGGGTAATCCAGGGCTTCTGAATCAAAGCATTTGGTTCCTCTGAGCTCCAGTTTAGTGGAGACCATCCGTGTTTCCAGCCAGCCCACCACCAGGTCCTGTGAGTGGTGAGGAGGACCATCTTGAGGACACTGCCCCATTGGGTGCTGCCCTGCAGGATAAGCAGCGGCACACGACTCTCCAGACCGCCCCGTGCAGCAGCTGGGCCTTCGTCCTGCTCATGCGGGGTCTCTCCTCTTCAAAAGCTCAGGAAGGAACAGTGTTAGTCAGTGAATCTCTCGGGATGTATCAGTGCCTTCAGATGTGGCATTAGTTCAGCTTGACCCTGTTCTTGCAGTTGATCGAAACTCACTCACATGATTCAGGCCTCATAGAGCGGAAGAGGCTGTGTTCTCAGCCATGGAGTCTGTAAAAAATGACCTAAGTGCTAGGATGTCCCGGTAATATGGATTCCCTACCTCAACGACTGATGGCCTCAGGGTCAGTTTCTAAAGTGAGTGACCAGGGACCTCTCTTGTGGTCCAGTGGATGAGACTCTGCCCTTCCAAGGCAGGGGACACAGGTTTGATCCCTGGTTGGGAACTAGGATCCTACATGCCATGAGTTGGGGGTAGGGGGGTGAGAAAAAAAACCAGGAACCAGACGTGTCCATTGGGGTCAACTTTAATGCCCACTGGGGAGGCAGTTCATACCTCCTGCAGAAGCTGATGCTTTAGCCAATGGACAAATGAGAACTAGCCATTTGGAAAAAGAAGTAGAACGCGAGGATGTTTCAAGCAAGGGAAGCAGAACGTGGAGATACACCAGAGGATGAGAACAGCACACAGCTGGAGGACCGTGTGTGTGCCTGCCGTGTAGGGCGCAGGGGGGAGGTGAGCACGAGAGTGCAGGCGACCAGCCTCTGACCACGCGTGAGCCCTGCAGAGCCCAGCCGGGGCGGCACACGTCATGTGGAGAGTGCGCTCGTGGCCGCAGAGGACAGAGTGCAGCGAGGCAGGGCCTCTGCAGAGGGAAGGGGGGCTGCCGCAGCCCAGGGGAGGAGCAGGAGGCCTGCGCGGAGGAGCCGCGGTGGTGAGCAGGAGAGGAGGGCGGAGGTGAGGGAGACTCGGGAGATGAGCTCAGAGTGCTCAGTCGTGTCTGGCTCTGTGCAGCCCCGTGGGCTGTAGCCCGCCAGGCTCCTCTGTCCGTGGGATTCTCCAGGCAAGAATCTTGGAGTGGGTGCTGCCCTGCAGGATAAGCAGCGGCACACGACTCTCCAGACCGCCCCGTGCAGCAGCTGGGCCTTCGTCCTGCTCATGCGGGGTCTCTCCTCTTCAAAAGCTCAGGAAGGAACAGTGTTAGTCAGTGAATCTCTCGGGATGTATCAGTGCCTTCAGATGTGGCATTAGTTCAGCTTGACCCTGTTCTTGCAGTTGATCGAAACTCACTCACATGATTCAGGCCTCATAGAGCGGAAGAGGCTGTGTTCTCAGCCATGGAGTCTGTAAAAAATGACCTAAGTGCTAGGATGTCCCGGTAATATGGATTCCCTACCTCAACGACTGATGGCCTCAGGGTCAGTTTCTAAAGTGAGTGACCAGGGACCTCTCTTGTGGTCCAGTGGATGAGACTCTGCCCTTCCAAGGCAGGGGACACAGGTTTGATCCCTGGTTGGGAACTAGGATCCTACATGCCATGATTTGGGGGGTAGGGGTGAGAAAAAAAACCAGGAACCAGACGTGTCCATTGGGGTCAACTTTAATGCCCACTGGGGAGGCAGTTCATACCTCCTGCAGAAGCTGATGCTTTAGCCAATGGACAAATGAGAACTAGCCATTTGGAAAAAGAAGTAGAACGCGAGGATGTTTCAAGCAAGGGAAGCAGAACGTGGAGATACACCAGAGGATGAGAACAGCACACAGCTGGAGGACCGTGTGTGTGCCTGCCGTGTAGGGCGCAGGGGGGAGGTGAGCACGAGAGTGCAGGCGACCAGCCTCTGACCACGCGTGAGCCCTGCAGAGCCCAGCCGGGGCGGCACACGTCATGTGGAGAGTGCGCTCGTGGCCGCAGAGGACAGAGTGCAGCGAGGCAGGGCCTCTGCAGAGGGAAGGGGGGCTGCCGCAGCCCAGGGGAGGAGCAGGAGGCCTGCGCGGAGGAGCCGCGGTGGTGAGCAGGAGAGGAGGGCGGAGGTGAGGGAGACTCGGGAGATGAGCTCAGAGTGCTCAGTCGTGTCTGGCTCTGTGCAGCCCCGTGGGCTGTAGCCCGCCAGGCTCCTCTGTCCGTGGGATTCTCCAGGCAAGAATCTTGGAGTGGGTGGCCATCCCCTTCTCCAGGGGATATATATCCAGCACAGGGATGGAACCTGCATGGCAGGCAGATTCTTTTACCATCTGAGTGCCCGGGGAGAGATCCAAGAGTCATTCTCTTATCTTTCTTCTGGACCAGTAAGTGAAAGGGGTGTTACGCTGCTCCTGAGCCGGGGCCTTGGGATGAGGAGAGCTGAAAGGTCCCCAGGTCAGAGGGGACATGCTGAGCTTACCGTGCCTGTAGGGTGCTGCGCACAGGTGTCACTGCTCCTGGCACATGCAGGCACGGTGCTGAGGTTGACATGTGCCAGCTGCTAGCTTCCCAAGCGTTCGTGTAAGTCACTTCTCCTCTTCCTCTTTGCCCCTGTGTGTGGGGCACGCTCGAAACCACGCGTTCCTCCGCAGTCACGCACGTGAGCATCTTCTCTCCATGTCTCTTCATTATAGCTTGTTCATCCAAACTTCCAGGCGTCTCTCTTTTAGATTAAAATACTTGTGCATTATTATTTCAATTTCAAAGACTAACTGCAGCCTTCTACCTCCCTATTACTTTCTCGCGCTCACGCTGTGGTGTTCCCCCAGGCTTTAGAGAGCGGCTTCAGGTTTATGAGGTGCATTAATCAGGTCTGTGGATATCTTGACATTTGGCTCCAGAGCTTGGAGATGGAAAACAGGCTTCTTGCTCCCCTGTCTGGAGGTTCCTTCTATGACTTTGGTCAAATTAACTTTTATGCGTGCTCAGCTATTGGAAATGAATGTCCACAGACTTAAACCATAAACAAAAATTATGCCACAGGGCAAAGGAAGTTTGGAATCGCTTTGACAAATGATCATCTCTTACAAATATTTGAGGATTCAATATTGATTCAAGGATGTTCATAGCACTGAGGAAAGAAGCGTTAGGAAGATGGTTTATTATCTTCTGTATCCCCTCCAACACTGATAACTCCTCTCTTGTCTAATATTTCTGAATTATACTCTGTTAATAAGTTAAACAGAACGTGGGCTTTTAGAATTTGTCTGACATACTAACACCAAGAAGCCAAGTGCACTTTGCAGATTCACTCTAGGCTCATAGAAAAAAGGTAGAAACAACCCACTCCAACAATTCTTCTTGGAAAGAATGTACAGAAGGAGCTCCCATACTTGGTAATCCTTCCTGCCGGCTCCCTGGCCGTGAGGATGTTCATTCCTGTCCCTCCAGTTCTCTGCCCACTGCTCTCCTGGAGGAGGAGGCTCCTTCCTGTACAGACAGAGGGCCGTCCTCAGCTGGCAGGACTCCAGGCCCCTGAGACCCCCGGGGAGCTGGGCAGCAGCGAAGGCACACGCTGGTGGCCAGTCTTGCTCTCCTAAGACAAAAATCCACAACCAGCGCTGAAACTGTTCAGATGGAATGAGCAGGAACCAGACGTAGCAAGAACCTGACGCTAATCTGATGGGATACAGAACTGTTACTGTTTTGCATGGTAATTAGGCTTAAGTGGCGAGCTGTTCAGGTAGGTGCCTTTAATTAGGATTACTTTCCATCTGTCAGGTCAGATATTTCCAGAGACAATCAGTTCAAGAAAAGGAGCTTGCCTGTCGTCATCTTCCCATCCAGCCACACACACGCACACAGAGAGACACACACACGCACACACATGCTTGCGAGAAATGGCCAGTCCTCCACTCACTCCTTTTCCTCTCAGCTCCCCCATATGTTGGACTCACAGCACCCTATTCGGAGTTTAGAGAGAGATGGTGGTGGTACGTCAGCCCTCGAATCCCCAGCATCTGGGGCTTCCCGTGTGGCACTGGAGGTGAAGAACCCACCTGCAAATGCAGGAGCCTTCAGAGAGGCGAACTCCATCCCTGGGTTGGGTCGATGCCCTGGAAGAGGGCGGGGCAGTCCACTCTGGCATTCTTGCCTGGAAAATCCCGTGGGCAGAGGAGCCCGGCGGGCTGCTGTCCAGAGGGCTGCAGAGCGGGGCACGAGTGAAGCGACGTAGCACACACACACGCACCCCCAGCATCTGGCCCCACGAGCACGCAGAAACAGGAAGACTTGAAGCTGGTGATGGGGAGAAAGGACACAGGGAGGCTAGGGAAGGAGAGCTAGAGGCTCCCAGCACGTTGTTCTGGGTGTTCTTGCCTCCCGGGAGTCCCTCCGCTCACGCCCGTTCTTCCGCCAGAGGAGAGGCTCGTCTGGGAATGCGGGGGGGCTGTGGCGTCAGGGGCTCACGGGTGAGGACCCCGAGCACAGAGCAGTGGGGGCTCTGAACACAGACGAGGGGAACAAGGGTGAGCAGTAAAGCTTGGGCTCACGGGTGAGGACCCCTACAGACAGAGGCCGTCCTCAGCTGGCAGGACTCCAGGCCCCTGAGACCCCCGGGGAGCTGGGCAGCAGCGAAGGCACACGCTGGTGGCCAGTCTTGCTCTCCTAAGACAAAAATCCACAACCAGCGCTGAAACTGTTCAGATGGAATGAGCAGGAACCAGACGTAGCAAGAACCTGACGCTAATCTGATGGGATACAGAACTGTTACTGTTTTGCATGGTAATTAGGCTTAAGTGGCGAGCTGTTCAGGTAGGTGCCTTTAATTAGGATTACTTTCCATCTGTCAGGTCAGATATTTCCAGAGACAATCAGTTCAAGAAAAGGAGCTTGCCTGTCGTCATCTTCCCATCCAGCCACACACACGCACACAGAGAGACACACACACGCACACACATGCTTGCGAGAAATGGCCAGTCCTCCACTCACTCCTTTTCCTCTCAGCTCCCCCATATGTTGGACTCACAGCACCCTATTCGGAGTTTAGAGAGAGATGGTGGTGGTACGTCAGCCCTCGAATCCCCAGCATCTGGGGCTTCCCGTGTGGCACTGGAGGTGAAGAACCCACCTGCAAATGCAGGAGCCTTCAGAGAGGCGAACTCCATCCCTGGGTTGGGTCGATGCCCTGGAAGAGGGCGGGGCAGTCCACTCTGGCATTCTTGCCTGGAAAATCCCGTGGGCAGAGGAGCCCGGCGGGCTGCTGTCCAGAGGGCTGCAGAGCGGGGCACGAGTGAAGCGACGTAGCACACACACACGCACCCCCAGCATCTGGCCCCACGAGCACACAGAAACAGGAAGACTTGAAGCTGGTGATGGGGAGAAAGGACACAGGGAGGCTAGGGAAGGAGAGCTAGAGGCTCCCAGCACGTTGTTCTGGGTGTTCTTGCCTCCCGGGAGTCCCTCCGCTCACGCCCGTTCTTCCGCCAGAGGAGAGGCTCGTCTGGGAATGCGGGGGGGCTGTGGCGTCAGGGGCTCACGGGGTGAGGACCCCGAGCACAGAGCAGTGGGGGCTCTGAACACAGACGAGGGGGAACAAGGGTGAGCCTGAGCAGTAAAGCTTGAGGCAGTGCCCACGGGAGTCGAGCGAGGAACCCCAGAGGCTGTCCCAAGACACAGAGGAGGCCGGGCAGCTTGAAGGAGGAGCTGAAGACGTGAGGCGCGTGACGGGAAGCACACAGGCAGGAAAGCCGCGCAGAGCAGCCCCATGCTGGCGGCTCTCTGCTCACCCTGCTGCGTCCCCGTCAGTGGCTCTCAGGCCCAGGCTCTGTTCCCCGAAGGCAATGCGGGCCATAAGCGTGAGCCTCAGAGAAGGAAGCCAGCCTGGGGGGTGCTGTTAACCTGCCATTTACAACAACCAGGACATGGAAGCAACCTGGATGTCTATCAGCGGACGAGATAAGGAAGCTTTGGTGCGTACATACAATGGAGTGTTACGCAGCCATAGAAAGGAATGCATTTGAGTCAGTTCTAGGGAGGTGGATGAACCTGGAGCCCGTTACACGGAGTGAAGTAAGAGAAAAACATATATCATGTATTAATGCGTGTTTATGGAATCTGAGGAACCCATTTGCAGGGCAGGAATAGAGAGACTCAGGCATAAAGAACGGACTTGTGGACACAGTGAGAGGAAGGAGAGGGAGGGACGAATTGAACAAGTGGCGTTGAAATGTACACCTTACCGTGAGTGCAGTAGATAGCGAATGGGAAGCCGCTGTATAGTGCAGGGAACTCGGCCGAGGGCTCTGTGACCACCTGGAGGGGTGGGATGGGGTGGGCGGGGGGTTCAAGAGGGGGGAGACACGTGTACCTGTGGCTGATTCATGCTGATGTGTGGCAGAAGCCAGCACGGCATTGTGAAGCAGTTATCCTCCAGTTAAACCAGTGTTTAAAATGTGGTCGCCTGGGTCCCACCCCCGAAGGTTCTGATTCAATGAGCCCAGGGAGCAGCGTGGGCGTGGGAATCACTTTAAGCTTCCAGGAGGGCCTCACCGGAAGCTGAGATTCAGAGCCACTGCCCCAAAGCAGCAAAGCCAGAGTGGGTCAGGGTCGGCTCTGCCACTTACAGACCACCGAGGGGAGCTCCGGCGGGACAGCTTGAAGGAGGGGGGCTGAAGAGGGGGTGAGGGCGGGCGGGTGCCCACGGGAGTCGAGCGAGGAACCCCAGAGGCTGTCCCAAGACACAGAGGAGGCCGGGCAGCTTGAAGGAGGAGCTGAAGACGTGAGGCGCTGACGGAAGCACACAGGCAGGAAAGCCGCGCAGAGCAGCCCCATGCTGGCGGCTCTCTGCTCACCCTGCTGCGTCCCCGTCAGTGGCTCTCAGGCCCAGGCTCTGTTCCCCGAAGGCAATGCGGGCCATAAGCGTGAGCCTCAGAGAAGGAAGCCAGCCTGGGGGGTGCTGTTAACCTGCCATTTACAACAACCAGGACATGGAAGCAACCTGGATGTCTATCAGCGGACGAGATAAGGAAGCTTTGGTGCGTACATACAATGGAGTGTTACGCAGCCATAGAAAGGAATGCATTTGAGTCAGTTCTAGGGAGGTGGATGAACCTGGAGCCCGTTACACGGAGTGAAGTAAGAAAAAAACATATATCATGTATTAATGCGTGTTTATGGAATCTGAGGAACCCATTTGCAGGGCAGGAATAGAGAGACTCAGGCATAAAGAACGGACTTGTGGACACAGTGAGAGGAAGGAGAGGGAGGGACGAATTGAACAAGTGGCGTTGAAATGTACACCTTACCGTGAGTGCAGTAGATAGCGAATGGGAAGCCGCTGTATAGTGCAGGGAACTCGGCCGAGGGCTCTGTGACCACCTGGAGGGGTGGGATGGGGTGGGCGGGGGGTTCAAGAGGGGGGAGACACGTGTACCTGTGGCTGATTCATGCTGATGTGTGGCAGAAGCCAGCACGGCATTGTGAAGCAGTTATCCTCCAGTTAAACCAGTGTTTAAAATGTGGTCGCCTGGGTCCCACCCCCGAAGGTTCTGATTCAATGAGCCCAGGGAGCAGCGTGGGCGTGGGAATCACTTTAAGCTTCCAGGAGGGCCTCACCGGAAGCTGAGATTCAGAGCCACTGCCCCAAAGCAGCAAAGCCAGAGTGGGTCAGGGTCGGCTCTGCCACTTACAGACCACCCGGAGCAGCTCCCGGCGGGACAGCTGCCTCCGCAGCCTCTGCAGGAGTGCGATGGCGCTCTTCTGTGTCAAGTAGGCTGGACGCCAGCAGAGTCTAAAGGGGGCCTGAAGTAAACTGAAAATTAAAAAGCAAATAAATAAAGGGGGCTTGAACAAAGGGTTATTCCCCACTGGACCTGGGGAGGTGAGGCGTATTCTTTTTTGGGGGGGGTGGGGTGGGGAAGGAGGGGGGCAGGCGGGCCACTTCCTTTGGTCTTTCATTTATCGATTTTCATCCACCTTTGTTCTTTGGCCCATGTGGGCCTCCCATCATGGTGGCCTCTGTTGTTGCAGAGCACCGGCTCTGGGCGCATGCACTCCAGAGCTCCGGCTTGGTCATTGGACACATCGGTCCAGCCTCTCCACGGCACGTGGGATCTTCCCAGGCCAGGGATCGAACCGGCGCCCCTTGCATTGCAAGGCGGTGTCCTTACCCACTAGACCACCTGGGGAAGCCCAGGAGTATTCTTATTATCCTCTTGGCTATAGAGGGCTTCCCTGATGGCTCAGCGGGTAAACATCCATCTGCAGTGCAGGAGACACAGGTTCAGCCCCTGGTTGGGAAGATACCCTGGCGGAGACTATGGCAACCCACCCCAGTATTTTTGCCTGAAAAGTCCCGTGGTCGAAGGAACCTAACAGGCTACAGTCCAGAGGGTTGCAAAGAGTCAGACACGACTGAGCACACACAGATACAGAACAGATCCAAGCAGTGCATTCCTCTTGAATCACCCTTCCTCCAGCTGGTTGTGCTCAGCCCACTCTGAGCTACCCAGCTCTCTTTCCTGCTCTTTGCTAGAATACTAAGGACTTAAAGTTTGGAACTGCCGTGGCTCTGATTCTAGGAGATGGCCCCTGTGTGCTCCGTGTGTAAAGGGAGAACACTGTGTCTTTCAGGTTTGATAGTGTTGACCCTCACCTGACGCTGGACGCCTGGCACCTGGAGATCCAGCAGATGGAGTCCACCATGGCCTCCATTTCTGAGTCCGCCAGCTTGTTCGAGGTCACTGTCCCTGACTGTAAGCAGCTGCGGCAGTGCAGAAAGGAGGCGTGCCAGCTGAAGGAGCTCTGGGACACGATCGGCATGGTGACCTCCAGCATCCGTGCCTGGGAGACCACCAGGTGGAGAGAGATCAGTGTGGAGGCCATGGACGTAGAGTGCAAACGCTTGGCCAGGCACATCCGGAACCTCGACAAGGAGGTCAGGGCCTGGGAGGCCTTCACAGGCCTGGAGAGCACCGTGCTGAACACCCTGACCTCCCTGAGGGCCGTGGCCGAGCTGCAGAGCCCAGCCATCCGGGAGCGGCACTGGAGGCAGCTGATGCGGGCCACAGGCGTGACCTTCACCGTGGACGAGGGCACCACCCTGGCCCACCTCCTGCAGCTCCAGCTGCACCACTTTGAGGATGAGGTCCAGGGTATCGTGGACAGAGCCGTGAAAGAGATGGGCATGGAGAAGGTACTGAAGGAGCTGCAGACCACCTGGGCCAGCGTGGAATTCCAGTATGAGCCTCACCCGCAGACCCGCGTGCCCCTGCTGCAGTCCGATGAGGACCTCATTGAGGTTCTAGAGGATAACCAGGTCCAGCTTCAGAACCTGATGGTGTCCAAGCACATTGCCTTCTTCCTGGAGGAAGTGTCGGGCTGGCAGAAGAAGCTGTCCACCGTGGACGCCATCATCTCCATCTGGTTTGACGTGCAGCGCACTTGGTCTCACCTGGAAAGCATATTCATCGGATCTGAAGACATCCGGGCTCAGCTGCCCCAGGTACCCGTCGCGGAGACCCTGTTCCCTCTGTTCCCAGCCCTGAGTCGGGATGGTCCCCAGCCCCTGAACCCTCTAGACCGCTCCTCCACCTACTTGCTTGGCTTCACCCAGAGGCATCTCCCACAAACATGGACCTTCCAAGCCACAAAAAGTCAGGCAGAGGAAAAGAGAGAAGGTGAAATGCGTGCCAGTCAGCTTGTTCTTGGGCCTCCCTGGTGGCTCAGTGGTAAAGAACCCACCTGCCACACAGGAGATGTGGGGAAGATCCCCTGGAGAAGGAAATGGCAACCCACTCCAGTCTTCTTGCCTGGAGAGTCCCATGGACAGAGGAGCCAGGCAGGCTTCAGCCCAAGAGGTCCCAAAGAGTCGGACAGGACTGAGCAAGAAAACAACAGTTTGTTCTTAGATGGGCAGGAAAAAGGAAGGAGAACCTGGCATTAAAAAAAAAAAAAAAAAGGCCAAAGAAGTGTGTGGGAGAAAGGAGGTCAGAAATAGGAGCTGCTCTTGTGTTGCTCTCCACGTAATTACAAGGCAGGTACCGACTGGCAAGCCAGCATCATTTCCAGGCCCTCCCGAGTTCCTTCTGTGCACAGAGCTGTGCTGTGGCCCTCCGGCCCGTGCCGGCAGGCTTGGACACGAGGCTTCAGCTAAATGGTCAACGAGGGATTTCTTGAAGATACGTGTTCCTCCCGTTACTACCTTTCTAATTGGTTTGCCCCTTCTGATTTGTCCTAATTAACGTGCCATTAATGTGCTCCCTCTCTCAGCAGACTCTAATTCGTTTAGAAGAAGATTTCGCAGGCTTCTTCTCTATCCCTCAGCACAGCGAGTTCTTTGCTTGCAAATTAGTTTGATTCCAAAATGTCACATGTTGTCCAGACCTTGTTTCAGAGTTAAAGCACATTCTATCAAATCCTGATGTTTTTCCAGCTTATCCCACAAAAGCACATTTAGTATAATAGCATGGATTAAAGGTTGTACATCTGCAGTGAAAAATAACAGAAAGTAATTGCACTACAGCTATTGTCATGAAGCAAAATCAAATAGGCCAGATTTCATTCATCTCCAACACGAATGATTGAAGGAGAGCAGGTTAATCCAGGTACCCGTCGCGGAGACCCTGTTCCCTCTGTTCCCAGCCCTGAGTCGGGATGGTCCCCAGCCCCTGAACCCTCTAGACCGCTCCTCCACCTACTTGCTTGGCTTCACCCAGAGGCATCTCCCACAAACATGGACCTTCCAAGCCACAAAAAGTCAGGCAGAGGAAAAGAGAGAAGGTGAAATGCGTGCCAGTCAGCTTGTTCTTGGGCCTCCCTGGTGGCTCAGTGGTAAAGAACCCACCTGCCACACAGGAGATGTGGGGAAGATCCCCTGGAGAAGGAAATGGCAACCCACTCCAGTCTTCTTGCCTGGAGAGTCCCATGGACAGAGGAGCCAGGCAGGCTTCAGCCCAAGAGGTCCCAAAGAGTCGGACAGGACTGAGCAAGAAAACAACAGTTTGTTCTTAGATGGGCAGGAAAAAGGAAGGAGAACCTGGCATTAAAAAAAAAAAAAAAAAGGCCAAAGAAGTGTGTGGGAGAAAGGAGGTCAGAAATAGGAGCTGCTCTTGTGTTGCTCTCCACGTAATTACAAGGCAGGTACCGACTGGCAAGCCAGCATCATTTCCAGGCCCTCCCGAGTTCCTTCTGTGCACAGAGCTGTGCTGTGGCCCTCCGGCCCGTGCCGGCAGGCTTGGACACGAGGCTTCAGCTAAATGGTCAACGAGGGATTTCTTGAAGATACGTGTTCCTCCCGTTACTACCTTTCTAATTGGTTTGCCCCTTCTGATTTGTCCTAATTAACGTGCCATTAATGTGCTCCCTCTCTCAGCAGACTCTAATTCGTTTAGAAGAAGATTTCGCAGGCTTCTTCTCTATCCCTCAGCACAGCGAGTTCTTTGCTTGCAAATTAGTTTGATTCCAAAATGTCACATGTTGTCCAGACCTTGTTTCAGAGTTAAAGCACATTCTATCAAATCCTGATGTTTTTCCAGCTTATCCCACAAAAGCACATTTAGTATAATAGCATGGATTAAAGGTTGTACATCTGCAGTGAAAAATAACAGAAAGTAATTGCACTACAGCTATTGTCATGAAGCAAAATCAAATAGGCCAGATTTCATTCATCTCCAACACGAATGATTGAAGGAGAGCAGGTTAATGAGAGCGAGGAAGGAATGTAGATGGAGGCTGTTGTCGACATTTTAAAAAAGACATTTGAGTACTTACAATTAGACATCATCATTTGTATCATTACCTTCTCAGGTTTATGTGTAAAACATGTAAATACATTAGTTTTCTTTGTAGTAGCACTGGTAACAAAAGGCAGCTGTGAAATACAACAGATCAGTCATCGTGTTGCACCTTAACTAGTAAATATTTTCATTCGCCAAGAATATTTTCCACCTTCTGTTCCCATATACACTTGTCTTTACACACCTGCCCTCAGGGTAACTGCAGTTTCCCGGTCGGCTCTTTTGATCCCAGGCATTTCTGTCGGGCATTTCTGGGTGGGTGTGGGTGCGTGTGCGTGTGCGTGCGCGTGTGCGCGTGTGCTCCGGTGCCCAGCCGTGCCTGCCACTTTGTGACCCCGTGGACTGCGGCCTGCCTGGCTCCTCTGTCTGTGGAATTCTCCACGCAGAAATACCGGAACAGGCTGCCGTTTCCTTCTGCAGGGGATCTTCCCGACCCAGGGATCAAAGCTGCATCTCTTGTATCTCCTGCTTTGGCCAGGAGCGTTCTTTACCGCAGCACCACCTGGGAAGTCTCTTATTTCTGGTATTTCTTTTTAATTTTTATGTATTTGTTCATTTTATTTTATTTTCGGCTGTGCTGGGTCCTCACTGCTTTGCGTGGGTTTTCTCTAGCCGTGGTGCACGGGCTTCTCCCTGTGGAGGCTTCTCCTGCCGCACGGCACGGGCTCTCGGAGCTCAGGCTTCAGTGGCTGTGGCGCACAGACCCAGCTGCTTCGTGGCACGCAGAGTCTTCCTGGACTAGGGATTGAACTTTGTCCCCTCAGCTGACAGGCAGACTCCTGTCTGCTGTGCGACTAGGGGAGTCCTCAGGTGCTTCTGTAACCTTAATAATCTTTCATTTTCAATTGATGTTTGATATCTCATTGAGGAATCGTAGTTTAAGTCTTGATGGGAGAAAGGCATGGGTCACAGAGGGTCACAGAGGTCCTAGCAGGCCAGATTTCATTCATCTCCAACACGAATGATTGAAGGAGAGCAGGTTAATGAGAGCGAGGAAGGAATGTAGATGGAGGCTGTTGTCGACATTTTAAAAAAGACATTTGAGTACTTACAATTAGACATCATCATTTGTATCATTACCTTCTCAGGTTTATGTGTAAAACATGTAAATACATTAGTTTTCTTTGTAGTAGCACTGGTAACAAAAGGCAGCTGTGAAATACAACAGATCAGTCATCGTGTTGCACCTTAACTAGTAAATATTTTCATTCGCCAAGAATATTTTCCACCTTCTGTTCCCATATACACTTGTCTTTACACACCTGCCCTCAGGGTAACTGCAGTTTCCCGGTCGGCTCTTTTGATCCCAGGCATTTCTGTCGGGCATTTCTGGGTGGGTGTGGGTGCGTGTGCGTGTGCGTGCGCGTGTGCGCGTGTGCTCCGGTGCCCAGCCGTGCCTGCCACTTTGTGACCCCGTGGACTGCGGCCTGCCTGGCTCCTCTGTCTGTGGAATTCTCCACGCAGAAATACCGGAACAGGCTGCCGTTTCCTTCTGCAGGGGATCTTCCCGACCCAGGGATCAAAGCTGCATCTCTTGTATCTCCTGCTTTGGCCAGGAGCGTTCTTTACCGCAGCACCACCTGGGAAGTCTCTTATTTCTGGTATTTCTTTTTAATTTTTATGTATTTGTTCATTTTATTTTATTTTCGGCTGTGCTGGGTCCTCACTGCTTTGCGTGGGTTTTCTCTAGCCGTGGTGCACGGGCTTCTCCCTGTGGAGGCTTCTCCTGCCGCACGGCACGGGCTCTCGGAGCTCAGGCTTCAGTGGCTGTGGCGCACAGACCCAGCTGCTTCGTGGCACGCAGAGTCTTCCTGGACTAGGGATTGAACTTTGTCCCCTCAGCTGACAGGCAGACTCCTGTCTGCTGTGCGACTAGGGGAGTCCTCAGGTGCTTCTGTAACCTTAATAATCTTTCATTTTCAATTGATGTTTGATATCTCATTGAGGAATCGTAGTTTAAGTCTTGATGGGAGAAAGGCATGGGTCACAGAGGGTCACAGAGGTCCTAGCAGACCAGGGCCTGTAGCCTGGGCTTGAGTCCACCCTTTCCTGCATGCAGCCTTGGAATCTTAGGGAAGTTATTTGCACTCCAGTGCCTTGGTTTTCTCATCTGTAAATTGGGGCTAAGCCTGGTCCCTGCTTCGAGAAGTTCATCCAAGCTGCGCATTGAGCACATGCCTGTTAGGATCGTGTGTAATTGTAGCCACATAAGCTGTACCAGGTACTGGGGGTTGGGCCAAGGTGCTTTGCATTTAGTATCATCTCAGTCATTTCAGCAACACCATCAGGGTGTGTGTATTTGGAGGAAATAACAGTATCTAATTACTTCTGACTTGTGGCCTTCCCTGGGGGCTCTGATGGTAAAGCATCTCCCGCTTGTTAATGGAGGAGACCCCAGTTTGATGCCTGGGTCGGGAAGATCCCCTGGAAAAGGAAATGGCTATCCACGCCAGTATTCTCCCCTGGAAAATATCATGGACAGAGGAGCCTGGCAGACTACAGTCCATGGGGTTGCAAAGAGTCTGACACGACTGAGCGACCAGTACTTTCACTCTGACGTCATAGTAGCACCTTACTGCGGAAATGCTCACTTTGCTTATATAAACTTCTGCTTGGACTCTGAAAGCACATAGGAGCAACCATTTGCCTGACTTAGGAATCGTGTAGTATGGCAACTGTTCTCAGAGTGATCTGGTGACCCCTGGCAGGGTGTCCCTGAGCCCTTTCCAGGGGATCCTCAAGGTCAGAACTATCCTAATAATAATACTAAAATGGCATTTGCCATTTCCACTCTTTCTTCCGTGAGTGTACAGTGGATTTTCCAGAGGCTATATGGTGTATGTCACAACACATTGGGTGCAGAAGCAGAGAAAAGAATCTGGTCCTTTTCTAAGTCAGACCTTAAAGAAATCTGCCCAAGGGAGAAAAAGTGCAATAATGCCACGTTTTCCTCTTAAGTTACACTGTATTGGAGGATATAATCATTTTGGATTAAAATATGTCAGTATGTTAACAAAATGGGCTTTTATGGTTTTAAATGATTGATAAATATTTTTTGATGGGAGAAAGGCATGGGTCACAGAGGGTCACAGAGGTCCTAGCAGACCAGGGCCTGTAGCCTGGGCTTGAGTCCACCCTTTCCTGCATGCAGCCTTGGAATCTTAGGGAAGTTATTTGCACTCCAGTGCCTTGGTTTTCTCATCTGTAAATTGGGGCTAAGCCTGGTCCCTGCTTCGAGAAGTTCATCCAAGCTGCGCATTGAGCACATGCCTGTTAGGATCGTGTGTAATCATAGCCACATAAGCTGTACCAGGTACTGGGGGTTGGGCCAAGGTGCTTTGCATTTAGTATCATCTCAGTCATTTCAGCAACACCATCAGGGTGTGTGTATTTGGAGGAAATAACAGTATCTAATTACTTCTGACTTGTGGCCTTCCCTGGGGGCTCTGATGGTAAAGCATCTCCCGCTTGTTAATGGAGGAGACCCCAGTTTGATGCCTGGGTCGGGAAGATCCCCTGGAAAAGGAAATGGCTATCCACGCCAGTATTCTCCCCTGGAAAATATCATGGACAGAGGAGCCTGGCAGACTACAGTCCATGGGGTTGCAAAGAGTCTGACACGACTGAGCGACCAGTACTTTCACTCTGACGTCATAGTAGCACCTTACTGCGGAAATGCTCACTTTGCTTATATAAACTTCTGCTTGGACTCTGAAAGCACATAGGAGCAACCATTTGCCTGACTTAGGAATCGTGTAGTATGGCAACTGTTCTCAGAGTGATCTGGTGACCCCTGGCAGGGTGTCCCTGAGCCCTTTCCAGGGGATCCTCAAGGTCAGAACTATCCTAATAATAATACTAAAATGGCATTTGCCATTTCCACTCTTTCTTCCGTGAGTGTACAGTGGATTTTCCAGAGGCTATATGGTGTATGTCACAACACATTGGGTGCAGAAGCAGAGAAAAGAATCTGGTCCTTTTCTAAGTCAGACCTTAAAGAAATCTGCCCAAGGGAGAAAAAGTGCAATAATGCCACGTTTTCCTCTTAAGTTACACTGTATTGGAGGATATAATCATTTTGGATTAAAATATGTCAGTATGTTAACAAAATGGGCTTTTTATGGTTTTAAATGATTGATAAATATTTTTTAATGTTTCTCAACTTTACCTTCTAATATATATTATGCATTGATAGATATAATACCACCTAATAAACAAAAGCTATTCCAACTCCTCAGTAAGTGTTGCAAACATAAAGGGGTTTTAAGACCAGAATGTGTGAGTACCACCGATTCGAGCTAAAGGTATTTTGTCCTTTGAGAGTACTCTCTGTATTACACAACCTAGGAGCAGTTTTCAAAAGCAGGCTTAGCATGTGAGGGTAGTGTCTTGAAGTTGAGAGGAGTGGGGGTTAATTTCTTCCACGTTTTAATTTGCAGGATTCTCAAAGATTTGAAGACATCGACAGAGACTTTAAAGACTTAGCTTATGATGCTCAGAAAACTCCAAACGTAGTGGAAGCCACCAGCAAGCCAGGCCTTTACGAAAAACTGGAGGAGATTCAGAGCAGGTGATGGTCGGTGTGCAGCCGCCTTTGCAACGAAAGGGCTGTTTCCGGTCTCTCAGATCTTCACCTGATTTAGCTGCCCGAGTGGGTGCATGAGTACGCGTGTCTGGTCCTGTACCTTGACGTGCCTGTGTGCTGGCATAACATGGGGGGTTATTCGAGGTGTTTATTCAGATGGAAAATGTACTAGTGAGGGTGAATGCGCATGCCCGTAGATGTTCCTTGCGTACCTGACTCCTGCGTCTAGTTCGTCTGTCCCACTCCATTTGCGTTTGGGTAACGTCCACATGCCTGTGGGTCCAACAAGCCTCACCGGGGAATTCCCTGTGCCCGCAGGCTGCACCTGTGTGAGAAGGCCCTCGCGAGTACCTGGACACCAAAAGGCTTGCCTTCCCCAGGTTTTACTTCCTCTCTTCTTCTGATCTGCTAGACATCCTTTCTAACGGCACTGCTCCGCAACAGGTAAGCAGGCTGGGGAGGTGCTGGTAGAAGCAGTCAGAAGGACCGAGACACACCATCAGGAGAGTTTCAAGTTTCCCATTATGCCCCATTAGGCACTGTGTTTATTTCAGCATGTTACTGTCAGCATCGTCCCTGCTTTTTTTTTCTTTTTACCTTGGATTAAAATATGTCAGTATGTTAACAAAATGGGCTTTTATGGTTTTAAATGATTGATAAATATTTTTTAATGTTTCTCAACTTTACCTTCTAATATATATTATGCATTGATAGATATAATACCACCTAATAAACAAAAGCTATTCCAACTCCTCAGTAAGTGTTGCAAACATAAAGGGGTTTTAAGACCAGAATGTGTGAGTACCACCGATTCGAGCTAAAGGTATTTTGTCCTTTGAGAGTACTCTCTGTATTACACAACCTAGGAGCAGTTTTCAAAAGCAGGCTTAGTATGTGAGGGTAGTGTCTTGAAGTTGAGAGGAGTGGGGGTTAATTTCTTCCACGTTTTAATTTGCAGGATTCTCAAAGATTTGAAGACATCGACAGAGACTTTAAAGACTTAGCTTATGATGCTCAGAAAACTCCAAACGTAGTGGAAGCCACCAGCAAGCCAGGCCTTTACGAAAAACTGGAGGAGATTCAGAGCAGGTGATGGTCGGTGTGCAGCCGCCTTTGCAACGAAAGGGCTGTTTCCGGTCTCTCAGATCTTCACCTGATTTAGCTGCCCGAGTGGGTGCATGAGTACGCGTGTCTGGTCCTGTACCTTGACGTGCCTGTGTGCTGGCATAACATGGGGGGTTATTCGAGGTGTTTATTCAGATGGAAAATGTACTAGTGAGGGTGAATGCGCATGCCCGTAGATGTTCCTTGCGTACCTGACTCCTGCGTCTAGTTCGTCTGTCCCACTCCATTTGCGTTTGGGTAACGTCCACATGCCTGTGGGTCCAACAAGCCTCACCGGGGAATTCCCTGTGCCCGCAGGCTGCACCTGTGTGAGAAGGCCCTCGCGGAGTACCTGGACACCAAAAGGCTTGCCTTCCCCAGGTTTTACTTCCTCTCTTCTTCTGATCTGCTAGACATCCTTTCTAACGGCACTGCTCCGCAACAGGTAAGCAGGCTGGGGAGGTGCTGGTAGAAGCAGTCAGAAGGACCGAGACACACCATCAGGAGAGTTTCAAGTTTCCCATTATGCCCCATTAGGCACTGTGTTTATTTCAGCATGTTACTGTCAGCATCGTCCCTGCTTTTTTTTTCTTTCTTTCTTTTTTTACCTTTCTAGGTAGCCCAATTTGTTTCCAGTCGGATCTCTGTAGAGAGCAAAACTTAAATTTTTGAATATTTCTTTATGTTTGGATGCTTGCTTTGTTACTTTTTGTAACACATGATAAGGCCTTTCTGAAAACTGGGGCTTTCACTCTCTTGGAGGTGGTTTCTTTCAGTATGCTTTTACATAGTGATTCTTTTCTAAAAAAAGATTTTTTATATAGACCATTTTTAAAGTGTTTATTGAACTCACTACAGTATTGCTTCGTTTTACCTTTTGGATTTTTGGTCATGAGGCATGCGGGATCTTAGCTCCCTGACCAGGTATCAAACCCTCACCCCCTGCATTGAAAGGCAAGGTCTTAACCACTGGACTGTCAGGGAGATCTCTATATAATATTTCTATTGCAGTCATGTGGGTGGTTTCTTCCCTGTGATTCATCATCCTATTTCCATAGGTCAGGATTAGTATCTTCATCTGGTTTTGCTATATTCGTACACACTTTTCTCTGTTAGTTGTCTTCCTTGCCACTCTTCTGTGTCTCTCAGATTGATATTCCATATTTAATTTGTGTGTATTTACTTGGTCCTTTTGAATGGCTAACACTGTTACAAACTGAACAGAGCCATTTGTTGTTGTTTTTTTAAATTTTTCTACCTCTACCAATTTTTCTACCTCTTATCTGCCACCTCATATTTTATAGAGTTCATGTGTCTTTCATTTAATTGGAAGCAAAACAAGGTGACATGCTTCATCACTACTTATGTTTCCTGTATTAAAGCTTCTAATGTACATGGTCTTACTCTGTTTCTTGAGTCTGGCTTTCTGCTTCAAGTTGTCGGATAAGTTCACTGTCTTGTGTTAGTTGTGGTTGTTGCTTTAATCCACTGTTTGTCCTTGGATAAAGAAAGGTCCGTCCCATCATGATATTTGTCCCAACTCACTGGGTAGGATCTCCTCCAGTACCTTCAGTTTATTTCAGTACTCTTAGAATTTTTCCTCTCACTGCATAAGCTACAGGGCTCATTGCTGTAAATATAAGGGTTATATCTCAGGGTCCCAGGAGACACTCGTATTCCCAAAAAAACTCTACCAGGGGCAGCTTCCTGTTTTCTGTTTCTTCTTCTTGACTGTTTCTCATGCCACAGGACTGCAGTGTGTTCTGTCCTGCATCCTCCTGGGATTGCTGCCCAAGGCATCTCTGTAAACAGCCTCCATATTGTGAGATACCGTGCTTTGGAGAAGCTCCACACAGCTGGGCTTTCTGCTAGGTGTGAGCATGCTGGCCCTCACTCTGGACCCTCCAGAGACTGGTCTCCTGCCTCAAAGTGGTTCCTACAACTGAGTGACTTCTTCCAAAGGCCACGGTCACCACTGCCTTTGACCCTCCAGATGTGGGCATATTAGCATTCTTCTGCAGACTATCCTGTGCCTACCCTCTACTTCACAGTAGTATTTTTTTTTTTCAGAAAGAGGAACCTATGAATTAACTATCATTTTTAAGGTCCAGTCAGCAATTAAACAAGTTTTTGTGGCTTCATTGGTCTGCAGCTAATGGGTGTTCCCACTACATCTATTTCCTTTTATCCAATCCAGCTAACTGGGTCCTGTCTTTCTGTCCTCATCATTCTCTAGCTTCCTTCTAAACTTTTGGTACCCAGTACTCTAATGGGTGTCACAGGGTAGCCTCTAAGCAATATGAGAATAATAAGTGACGTCCTGGACATGCTATCCACTCATAGGTTCAACGCCACCTTTCCAAACTCTTTGACAACATGGCCAAGATGCAGTTCCAGCTGGACACCAGTGAGAAACCAACCAAGACCAGCCTTGGCATGTACAGCAAGGAAGGAGAGTACGTGGCCTTCAGCGAGCCCTGTGACTGCGATGGGCAGGTAACACCTGTCTCTGTCTGTCTCCAGTGTCTGCTTTCAGGCATCAGCCTTCAGAGTGGCCTTTGTGACATTGGGCCAGGCTGCTGTCTGTGCCCAGGGACTGCCAGGTCCCTGGACTTGAAATGATGTTGAAGCAGCTTCCAGAACCCGCTTTCCTCTCCCTGGGAAGGACACGTGTCGATACCTGTATGTCTTCCTTACCCAGAGACCTGGGCAGAGAGGAGTAAAATGCACATAAACAGCTACCCTTAGTCAAGGGGGAAAAAGGGGTTTGAAAATGATTAGCTGCAGCAGGAGACTTTAACAGGACGAGCCCTGGAGCAGCCCCTGGGGGATCTGGGCACCGACACTTTCAGTGGGAAAAATGCCCTTTGACACTAAGCATACATTTGAGCGGTCACAACTCTGCACACACATACCTGGGCCAGAGCCCGTCCAGAAGCCACCTGTGCCCTCACAGATGGTTTCCTTACCAACGGGAGTGACTTCCTTCCCCAAATGGTCTCCTGCCTCAAAGTGGTTCCTACAACTGAGTGACTTCTTCCAAAGGCCACGGTCACCACTGCCTTTGACCCTCCAGATGTGGGCATATTAGCATTCTTCTGCAGACTATCCTGTGCCTACCCTCTACTTCACAGTAGTATTTTTTTTTTTCAGAAAGAGGAACCTATGAATTAACTATCATTTTTAAGGTCCAGTCAGCAATTAAACAAGTTTTTGTGGCTTCATTGGTCTGCAGCTAATGGGTGTTCCCACTACATCTATTTCCTTTTATCCAATCCAGCTAACTGGGTCCTGTCTTTCTGTCCTCATCATTCTCTAGCTTCCTTCTAAACTTTTGGTACCCAGTACTCTAATGGGTGTCACAGGGTAGCCTCTAAGCAATATGAGAATAATAAGTGACGTCCTGGACATGCTATCCACTCATAGGTTCAACGCCACCTTTCCAAACTCTTTGACAACATGGCCAAGATGCAGTTCCAGCTGGACACCAGTGAGAAACCAACCAAGACCAGCCTTGGCATGTACAGCAAGGAAGGAGAGTACGTGGCCTTCAGCGAGCCCTGTGACTGCGATGGGCAGGTAACACCTGTCTCTGTCTGTCTCCAGTGTCTGCTTTCAGGCATCAGCCTTCAGAGTGGCCTTTGTGACATTGGGCCAGGCTGCTGTCTGTGCCCAGGGACTGCCAGGTCCCTGGACTTGAAATGATGTTGAAGCAGCTTCCAGAACCCGCTTTCCTCTCCCTGGGAAGGACACGTGTCGATACCTGTATGTCTTCCTTACCCAGAGACCTGGGCAGAGAGGAGTAAAATGCACATAAACAGCTACCCTTAGTCAAGGGGAAAAGGGTTAGAAAATGATTAGCTGCAGCAGGAGACTTTAACAGGACGAGCCCTGGAGCAGCCCCTGGGGGATCTGGGCACCGACACTTTCAGTGGGAAAAATGCCCTTTGACACTAAGCATACATTTGAGCGGTCACAACTCTGCACACACATACCTGCCAGAGCGCCGCCCCGTGGAGAGCCCCCCACTGCCCGCTCCAGAAGCCACCGCCTCCACATCTCCTGGGGACAGGTCAGGAAACATGCAACATGACACCATTCTCTTCTGAAACCTTCTGTCTCTCATCTTCTTCACTAAAGTAGATAAGCCCTTCTCTGTTCATTATCCTACTGCGTTTTTCTCTTGTTTCTTTTTTCTTTTCTCTTTTCTTTCTTTCCGGTCCCTTTCCTTTCTGCTGTGCTCAGTTGTGTCTGACTCTCTGGGCCCCCCTGAACTGTAGCCCTCCAGGCTCCCCTGTCCATGGGGTTCCCTCAGGCAAGAAGACTGAAGCAGGTTGCCATTTCTTTCTCCAGGGGATCTTCCTGACCCAGTGGTGGAGCCCAGATCTCCTTTATCTCCTGCACTGGCAGGTAGATTCCTTACCAGTGAGCCGCCTGGGAGGCCCCCATTATCATAATTGGTCCAAAAAAGCATGGTTCCTGGGGTATTAATCTAGTCCAGAGCAACGCCTGGAGAAAAGATCCTTTTCAGAGTTCCGTCTTCATCCTAATGCACCTTGGAAAGCAACTCTAGTACCCAAAAATAGGCATTCTCAGTTTTATGAAAGGGTCCTTGGGGTTTGACTAAAACCTTGGGTATTCTTTTTTTTCTTTTGGCCACTTCTTTTGATCTTTCATGTATCTATTTTCATCCATCTTTGCTCTTTGGCCTGTGTGGGGCTCCCATCGCAGTGGCCTCTCTTGCTGCAGAGCACTGGCTCTGGGCGCATGCGCCGGCAGAGCTCCGGCTTGGTAGTTGGGCACATTGGTCCAGCTGCTCCGCGGCACGTGGGATCTTCCCAGGCCAGGGATCAAACCGGTGCCCCTTGCACTGCTAGGTGGTGTCCTTACCCACTGGACCACCAAGGAAGTCCAAAACCTTGGGTATTCTTTTTGTAGACTCAGAACACATTTATTTGGAAAATATAGTTCATACCCAGTGTGGACAAGGTCTTGAGAATCCACTGACTTATTTACACCCCTGGGTGGGGAAGATCCCCTGGAGTAGTCAGTGGCAGCCCACTCCAGTGTTCTTGCCCAGGAAATCCCATGGACAAAGGAGCCTGGCGAGCTACAGTCCACGGGGTCACAAAGAGTGAGACACGGCAGAGCACAGTGCAGCATAACTGAGGTGAAGATTTTCTCATAGTCTCTGCTGGGCGCCTTGCCTCCCTTAAACCTTCTCCTCTGTCCTGTGGGTTCCAGTGGGCACACCCTCATTGTTACCTGAGCCTCTTTCTCAACTACCACGGCCTGCATTGCACAAACGACTGTCTCCCTGTGCATTCTGGAGGCCATTTGGGCCGGTACATCTTGCCGGGCCTCATTTCCTCACTGCCTCAGGATGAGTGGATGAGAACATGTGACACAGAGCACGTCTTCTTAGGAACCCCAAATCTAATGCCTAGTTCTCCTCCAGGTAGAAATGTGGCTGAACCACGTGCTGGCTCACATGCAGGCCACGGTGAGGCACGAGATGATGGAGGGTGTAACTGCCTATGAAGAGAAGCCCAGGGAGCAGTGGCTCTTCGACTACCCGGCTCAGGTGCGTTCTGAGGCCGGCCCTCCTCCCTCGCCCACGCCCCTCTTCCACGACCTCCCTCAGCCGCCTGGGGCCGCCAGGCTCACCGTGCTTCAGGGACAGGGGAGGCTGTCCTGGAAGGGATCAGTGGGAGGGACTTGTCAGTCATGATGCACTTTAGCCATTGCCTTGGGAAAGTAAGCGTTGTCCCTTTTACTCCATTAGCTGCATACAGCAGTGAGAAAACGTAAACAGTTCAGCTCACTGAGCCAGCCCGCTTTGTATGTGTCAAGCTCTTTGCTGAACACAGGAGACACTGGCAGGAAATAAGACAATGTAACCCCATCCTGCAGGGGTTTACAGACTGGCGTGGAAGTCAGCCACCTGCAGACGGGACCGGGCGTGATGGTAGAGGAGGTCCTCTGGGAGCTGGTTAGTGGGTCTGGGGACCACCCTCCTGAGGACATGATTCTAAGCTGAGGTTTTAATACCCAGGTTGGTGGACTCAGAACACATTTATTTGGAAAATATAGTTCATACCCAGTGTGGACAAGGTCTTGAGAATCCACTGACTTATTTACACCCCTGGGTGGGGAAGATCCCCTGGAGTAGTCAGTGGCAGCCCACTCCAGTGTTCTTGCCCAGGAAATCCCATGGACAAAGGAGCCTGGCGAGCTACAGTCCACGGGGTCACAAAGAGTGAGACACGGCAGAGCACAGTGCAGCATAACTGAGGTGAAGATTTTCTCATAGTCTCTGCTGGGCGCCTTGCCTCCCTTAAACCTTCTCCTCTGTCCTGTGGGTTCCAGTGGGCACACCCTCATTGTTACCTGAGCCTCTTTCTCAACTACCACGGCCTGCATTGCACAAACGACTGTCTCCCTGTGCATTCTGGAGGCCATTTGGGCCGGTACATCTTGCCGGGCCTCATTTCCTCACTGCCTCAGGATGAGTGGATGAGAACATGTGACACAGAGCACGTCTTCTTAGGAACCCCAAATCTAATGCCTAGTTCTCCTCCAGGTAGAAATGTGGCTGAACCACGTGCTGGCTCACATGCAGGCCACGGTGAGGCACGAGATGATGGAGGGTGTAACTGCCTATGAAGAGAAGCCCAGGGAGCAGTGGCTCTTCGACTACCCGGCTCAGGTGCGTTCTGAGGCCGGCCCTCCTCCCTCGCCCACGCCCCTCTTCCACGACCTCCCTCAGCCGCCTGGGGCCGCCAGGCTCACCGTGCTTCAGGGACAGGGGAGGCTGTCCTGGAAGGGATCAGTGGGAGGGACTTGTCAGTCATGATGCACTTTAGCCATTGCCTTGGGAAAGTAAGCGTTGTCCATTTTACTCCATTAGCTGCATACAGCAGTGAGAAAACGTAAACAGTTCAGCTCACTGAGCCAGCCCGCTTTGTATGTGTCAAGCTCTTTGCTGAACACAGGAGACACTGGCAGGAAATAAGACAATGTAACCCCATCCTGCAGGGGTTTACAGACTGGCGTGGAAGTCAGCCACCTGCAGACGGGACCGGGCGTGATGGTAGAGGAGGTCCTCTGGGAGCTGGTTAGTGGGTCTGGGGACCACCCTCCTGAGGACATGATTCTAAGCTGAGGTTTTAAAGGGGAATTGAGAAGTGAAAGACAGAGGGTAAGAGCACCCAAGAGTAGGGAAGAGTGTGGACAGAGGATACCAGGGAGGGGGTAACATCTTCGAGGCACAAGAGTGGTGCAAGCAGGAGTAAGGGGCGGAGGGAGCTCGGCAGAGCAGGAGAAGTCAGGGTGGGGAGACAGGAACACCGTTCTTACAAACCGTGCTTGGGAGTCTGATATGATTCCAGTGTACCTCTTAAGTCCTTTCCTGGGCTCTCAGGAGGGTAATAAGAGAAAGAGGGGAGCTAATGAGGTTATTTTTTAATGACCCCGACTGCAATACACCACACCTTCCTCCCCTGTTAATGGCTAGCATTGGGTTGGCCAACAGGTTCATTCGGGTTTTTCTTTAACATCCTACAGAAAAACCCAAATGAACTGTTGGCCAAGCCAGTATTACTGGTGGTACATTGGGGGTTAGAGGTGTCTGGTGGTAATTGAAGTCCTAGGAGTGGATAAGGTTGTGCAGACTGAGCGCAGGCTGCAGCTCAGACCCTCGAGCGTCATCCAGAGGCTGTGTAGGCCAGGAGAAACCAGTGCAGGAGGAGGAGCCGCCCCTTTTCTGAGAGAAGGAATGCCCGGTAGTGGTCATCAAGGAAACCAGAACAGCAGATAAGAGGTCAGGTGCGCCACGCGTGCCTGAGAGGCCAAGCAGAGTGAAGAGGCCGAGGAACGTCCGCGGCCTTGGTGAGGCCATCTCAGTGCAGTGGCAGAGGAGAGACCACGTTGCCAGAGGCTGACAGGTAAGAAGGTGGGAAATGTCGATGGCGAGTGTAGACAGAGAAGAGAAATCAGCCAGTGCTGCAGAAGGGAAGGGGCTGCCCAGGCGGTGCTCGTGGTAAAGAATCCACCTGCCAGTGCAGGTGCAAGAGACACGGACCCAATCCCTGGGCAGGAAGATCCCCTGAAGTAGGGAATGGCAACGCACCTCAGCATTCCTGCCTGGAGACTCCCATAGACAGAGGAGCCTGGTGGGCTGCAGTCAGGGGGCTGCAGGTACACTGGGCGCATCACATTCGAGCCAACAGGATCACATTACAGGAGGGATCTCTTTAGCAAAATCCAATGTGTCTAAATCCAAAGGCAGAGAAAACATCCATTTGGGAGTGCTACTTTTTTCTACAATAGAATTCTCTGCTTCACAAAGGGAATACTTCCCACCAGGATTCCTTGTTTACCTGAATCAGAATTTTGAGACAGGAAATGTGTTTCCTCCTGCATTCTGACAAAGCCATCAAGAGCAGTGTCTGCCAAACCGTTTGGGAGTCTGATATGATTCCAGTGTACCTCTTAAGTCCTTTCCGGGCTCTCAGGAGGGTAATAAGAGAAAGAGGGAGCTAATGAGGTTATTTTTAATGACCCGACTGCAATACACCACACCTTCCTCCCTGTTAATGGCTAGCATTGGGTTGGCCAACAGGTTCATTCGGGTTTTCTTTAACATCCTACAGAAAAACCCAAATGAACTGTTGGCCAAGCCAGTATTACTGGTGGTACATTGGGGGTTAGAGGTGTCTGGTGGTAATTGAAGTCCTAGGAGTGGATCAGGTTGTGCAGACTGAGCGCAGGCTGCAGCTCAGACCCTCGAGTGTCATCCAGAGGCTGTGTAGGCCAGGAGAAACCAGTGCAGGAGGAGGAGCCGCCCCTTTTCTGAGAGAAGGAATGCCCGGTAGTGGTCATCAAGGAAACCAGAACAGCAGATAAGAGGTCAGGTGCGCCACGCGCGCCTGAGAGGCCAAGCAGAGTGAAGAGGCCGAGGAACGTCCGCGGCCTTGGTGAGGCCATCTCAGTGCAGTGGCAGAGGAGAGACCACGTTGCCAGAGGCTGACAGGTAAGAAGGTGGGAAATGTCGATGGCGAGTGTAGACAGAGAAGAGAAATCAGCCAGTGCTGCAGAAGGGAAGGGGCTGCCCAGGCGGTGCTCGTGGTAAAGAATCCACCTGCCAGTGCAGGTGCAAGAGACACGGACCCAATCCCTGGGCAGGAAGATCCCCTGAAGTAGGGAATGGCAACGCACCTCAGCATTCCTGCCTGGAGACTCCCATAGACAGAGGAGCCTGGTGGGCTGCAGTCAGGGGGCTGCAGGTACACTGGGCGCATCACATTCGAGCCAACAGGATCACATTACAGGAGGGATCTCTTTAGCAAAATCCAATGTGTCTAAATCCAAAGGCAGAGAAAACATCCATTTGGGAGTGCTACTTTTTTCTACAATAGAATTCTCTGCTTCACAAAGGGAATACTTCCCACCAGGATTCCTTGTTTACCTGAATCAGAATTTTGAGACAGGAAATGTGTTTCCTCCTGCATTCTGACAAAGCCATCAAGAGCAGTGTCTGCCAAGCCAAGTGGGACCACAGATGATCAGTGTCTCTAAATTCTCCACCATGCATTACCAGAATTATGAATTTTCCTTATTAAACCTTCTGCTTCTCAGCAAACAGAAGAAATGTTCATTTTAAATCACTTTTTCCATGTATTTATTTTGAGTCGACAAAGAATACAAATCATAGTGATCACACTGAATTTCAGTGTAATTCGTCCTGATCTTCAAAGAGAAGCCCTTTCAAAGCTAGAGATGGAAATGTTATGAATGGACACGTGGACACAGGGCAGGAAGGGGCGAGTGGGATGAATATATACGCTCGTGCTCGTGGTCAGTCACTTCAGTCGTGTCCAGTTCTGCAGCCCCATGGACTGCTGCCCACCCGGCTCCTCTGCCCACGGGCTTCTCCAGGCAAGAAGGCTGGGGTGGGTTGCCATGTCCTGTTCCAGGGATACATACACTCCCACGTGTCAGATAGATAGCGGGACGCTGCTGGAGCGCCCGGGAGGCGCAGCTCGGTGCTCTGTGACGAGGCTGGAGTGTGGGGTCTGAGATGGAGGGGGATATGTAGACATGTAATGGATTCACTCCGCTGTACAGCAGAGAGTAACGCAACACTGTGAAGCAGTTAGATTCCAATTGTTAAAAGAGAGTAGGTTTTTCAAAATTACAAGTTTAAAGCTATTTTTTTAAATGTAGTGTAAGGGGCTTCCCTGATGGTCCAGTGGGTAGAGTCTGCCTTGCAGTGCAGGGGACACCGGTTCAACCCCCGGTCCGGGAAGATCCCACGTACTGCAGAGTGGCTGAACCCGTGTGTCCAGTTACGAGCCAGCAGTCTGGAGTGCGTGTGCCCAGAGCCAGTGCTCTGCAGTGAGAGAGCCGGAGCTGGGGGGCAAACTGGGCGCATCACATTCGAGCCAACAGGATCACATTACAGGAGGGATCTCTTTAGCAAAATCCAATGTGTCTAAATCCAAAGGCAGAGAAAACATCCATTTGGGAGTGCTACTTTTTTCTACAATAGAATTCTCTGCTTCACAAAGGGAATACTTCCCACCAGGATTCCTTGTTTACCTGAATCAGAATTTTGAGACAGGAAATGTGTTTCCTCCTGCATTCTGACAAAGCCATCAAGAGCAGTGTCTGCCAAGCCAAGTGGGACCACAGATGATCAGTGTCTCTAAATTCTCCACCATGCATTACCAGAATTATGAATTTTCCTTATTAAACCTTCTGCTTCTCAGCAAACAGAAGAAATGTTCATTTTAAATCACTTTTTCCATGTATTTATTTTGAGTCGACAAAGAATACAAATCATAGTGATCACACTGAATTTCAGTGTAATTCGTCCTGATCTTCAAAGAGAAGCCCTTTCGAAGCTAGAGATGGAAATGTTACGAATGGACACGTGGACACAGGGCAGGAAGGGGCGAGTGGGATGAATATATACGCTCGTGCTCGTGGTCAGTCACTTCAGTCGTGTCCAGTTCTGCAGCCCCATGGACTGCTGCCCACCCAGCTCCTCTGCCCACGGGCTTCTCCAGGCAAGAAGGCTGGGGTGGGTTGCCATGTCCTGTTCCAGGGATACATACACTCCCACGTGTCAGATAGATAGCGGGACGCTGCTGGAGCGCCCGGGAGGCGCAGCTCGGTGCTCTGTGACGAGGCTGGAGTGTGGGGTCTGAGATGGAGGGGGATATGTAGACATGTAATGGATTCACTCCGCTGTACAGCAGAGAGTAACGCAACACTGTGAAGCAGTTAGATTCCAATTGTTAAAAGAGAGTAGGTTTTTCAAAATTACAAGTTTAAAGCTATTTTTTTAAATGTAGTGTAAGGGGCTTCCCTGATGGTCCAGTGGGTAGAGTCTGCCTTGCAGTGCAGGGGACACCGGTTCAACCCCCAGTCCAGGAAGATCCCACGTACTGCAGAGTGGCTGAACCTGTGTGTCCAGTTACGAGCCAGCAGTCTGGAGTGCGTGTGCCCAGAGCCAGTGCTCTGCAGTGAGAGAGGCCACTGCAGTGGGAGGCCCACACAGGCTAAAGAATAAGCATGGATGAAAATAAGAAATAAAAAACCAATAAAAGAGGCCAAAATGTAAAATAAATATATATATATATATATATATAAATGTAGTGTAAGTAAAATGGGCAAGAAAAAACATGTCACACATAATCAGCAGTGGCTCACTGAACTAGAATACCCCAATCATGAGCGGGTCCAGAAGAACAGAGACTGAGTATCGTTGAGATGTCCAGTCAAGACTTCCTCCCAGGCGCGGGAAAGGTGCTGTGGCCCAGAGAAGCAAAAACAGAAAGATCAGCGTAGCAGTTTTTAAAAGCCACTGAAACTGGCCCGAATGAGTTGTTCTCAACAGAATGATAGGTCTTCCAAGAGCAGAAAGGGCTTTGCCCACTTTGTGCTGTACCCGCTTTACACCTCTGAGGACTCAGAGGCCTGTCTGTGCTCAAGGGGACAGTGCTGGTGGGGAGGGAGAGAGGGTGCTCATCCACCACACCGTCACATCCTCAGCCCCTGCTGTGGGCGGGCTGGTCTGGAAGACAGTCCTCATGGCTTTACGGAGCGACTTCTGGCGCCACAGGTGGCCTTGACCTGCACCCAGATCTGGTGGACCACAGAGGTGGGCATGGCGTTTGCCAGGCTGGAGGAAGGCTGTGAGAACGCCATGAAGGACTACTACAAGAAGCAGGTGGCCCAGCTGAAAACCCTCATCTCCATGCTCATCGGCCCGCTCTCTACGGGGGACCGGCAGAAGGTCATGACCATATGCACCATCGACGTCCATGCCCGGGACGTGGTGGCCAGGATGATTGCTCAGAAGGTGAGTCTTGGACTCTCAAAAGGACTGGTCTTTGTCGGTAGCTAGACACAAATAACTGGGGTTCTGGAGAAGCTCACATGAGGCTAGAATGCAGGGGCCCCAAACTCTACCAACCAGGGATCTGGGAGAGGATCAAGGTGGCTGCTCTTACCTTTAAACTCCCCCAGAACAGCACCGTCCCAGCGGCTGGGGCTTTCTGCGCCATGCTGGGCAGTGCGCTGCTCTCCTGAATGGTGTGCAAGACCTGGGCCACCGTGCTGCCTGAACCCAACACCCTTTGAAGCCTGTGATTCACACACCTACTCTGCCACGCTCTCTCTAGGTGGACAATGCCCAGGCCTTCCTCTGGTTGTCCCAGCTGAGGCATCGGTGGGACGACGAGGCCAAACACTGCTTTGCCAACATCTGTGATGCCCAGTTTCTATATTCCTACGAGTACCTGGGAAATGCCCCTCGCCTGGTGATCACGCCTTTGACAGACAGGTGAGCCCTAGCATCAGCCGTTGTTGTCTGGTTCATGAGCAGCAACGAGGATGACTGGCAGGTATCCGTGAAGTTGTACAGGAAGCCGGCACATGTCACCTCTGTTAAAAGGATCTGTTGTTGTTGTTGTTTAGTCGCTAAGTTTTGACTCTTTGCAACCTCGCCAGGCTCCTCTGTCCTCTACTATCTCCCGGAGTTTGCTTAGATTCCTGTCGTTTGAGTCGGTGATGTTATCTATCTCATTGTCTGCCATCCCCTTTTCCTTTTGCCATGAGTCAGAACAATAGCATTCATTAATTGTTAAAGTGGTCTGAGATCCCCACAGTTAGAGAACTAGATTAGCATTCTGGTTGGGATTTTGTGAATAAAGGGGGAAAAATTTAAGGCCTGTTCCGGGAAGAGGGACTTTGAGGGAAGTAGTCAGGAAGGAGCTGGGAAGATGGGTAAGAGTTCAGCTGTGAAATGTGAAAATCACATTCTTTAACCAGTAAGCAGTGATCAGCTATTGAAACTTCTTCATCAGAGGAATAAAAAATGATGAAAACTTATTTTAAAGATTCATCTGACAGAAGAACATGGGGAAAGGAGAGAGAGGACAGGAAACTGAGGTCATGGTCCATGAGAGAATGGTGTATTAATTCTGCAGAGATTTCTATTGATTCTGTTAAATGCTGGTGCCCTTTCCCCTTATAATTCCACTGAACATTAAATCTCTTCTTCTCCCAAAAGAGCTGTGTATCTGAGTGACTGGCTCACCCTGAGTAACCAACCCAAAAGACGCTTTTGTGTATCTGTCACAGCGGCTGGGGCTTTCTGCCATGCTGGGCAGTGCGCTGCTCCTGAATGGTGTGCAAGACCTGGGCCACCGTGCTGCCTGAACCCAACACCCTTTGAAGCCTGTGATTCACACACCTACTCTGCCACGCTCTCTCTAGGTGGACAATGCCCAGGCCTTCCTCTGGTTGTCCCAGCTGAGGCATCGGTGGGACGACGAGGCCAAACACTGCTTTGCCAACATCTGTGATGCCCAGTTTCTATATTCCTACGAGTACCTGGGAAATGCCCCTCGCCTGGTGATCACGCCTTTGACAGACAGGTGAGCCCTAGCATCAGCCATTGTTGTCTGGTTCATGAGCAGCAACGAGGATGACTGGCAGGTATCCGTGAAGTTGTACAGGAAGCCGGCACATGTCACCTCTGTTAAAAGGATCTGTTGTTGTTGTTGTTTAGTCGCTAAGTTTTGACTCTTTGCAACCTCGCCAGGCTCCTCTGTCCTCTACTATCTCCCGGAGTTTGCTTAGATTCCTGTCGTTTGAGTCGGTGATGTTATCTATCTCATTGTCTGCCATCCCCTTTTCCTTTTGCCATGAGTCAGAACAATAGCATTCATTAATTGTTAAAGTGGTCTGAGATCCCCACAGTTAGAGAACTAGATTAGCATTCTGGTTGGGATTTTGTGAATAAAGGGGAAAATTCAAGGCCTGTTCCGGGAAGAGGGACTTTGAGGGAAGTAGTCAGGAAGGAGCTGGGAAGATGGGTAAGAGTTCAGCTGTGAAATGTGAAAATCACATTCTTTAACCAGTAAGCAGTGATCAGCTATTGAAACTTCTTCATCAGAGGAATAAAAAATGATGAAAACTTATTTTAAAGATTCATCTGACAGAAGAACATGGGGAAAGGAGAGAGAGGACAGGAAACTGAGGTCATGGTCCATGAGAGAATGGTGTATTAATTCTGCAGAGATTTCTATAAATTCTGTTAAATGCTGGTGCCCTTTCCCCTTATAATTCCACTGAACATTAAATCTCTTCTTCTCCCAAAAGAGCTGTGTATCTGAGTGACTGGCTCACCCTGAGTAACCAACCCGTAGGTAATGGAGGTACGGTCGTAAATTGTGATGGTTAAAGTGGCCAAAGAGAATCCATGCCATTTTTCACTTTCTTTTCTCTCTGCCTATTTTAAGTGTTATCACCTGTATTCTGGCTAAATCCTCAGCTATATTTCCAAGTAACATTTAGCGACATTGTAATCACTCTGCTCATGGAACAAAGAGGAAAGGGAATTTCAGAGTCTCCGGAAGTCCCAGCATGGGTGGTGGCGGACGGATTCACCTCTCTACGTCACCTTCCCTCCCAATCTGAAGTGCTCTTCCGCCCAGAGTCCCACTCAAGCCGCGCCTTCCTCCACGCTTGCATCTCTCTGTTTCCGGAAGCCTGCAGAGGTCCCATCCCTGTCTCCGGCCGCTCCCCACTGTGTTGAGACTAAAATATGAGTTCCTTGTGGAATGCACTAGCTCCCGCCAACCGCCTGGCGCCTCACACTCTGCAGTCCAGCCACACTGGCCTCCTTTCTGTTCCTCAGCCCCTCAGGTTCCTCTCAGCGTACAGCCTTGGACACATGTGTTTCCTGCTGTCCACAGGAGGCCCTTCCCATGCTCTCTGCTCCACTCTCACCCTTTCATCCTTCCTCGCCCTGCTCTTAGCTCTGAGGAGACCTCCCACGACCACTGTTTCTTAAAGGCAACCTCTCCCACGTCTCACTCAGACACACACACATATACACACACCAGTAACCCTGTGGATCCCTCTGTTTATCCTTTCCAGTCCCCTTTGCAATGTAAACTCTTTGCTCTCAGAGATCTTTGCCCCGTTCATTGCTATTTTCACCAGTACCTAGTAGATGTTGAATTATTATCTCTTGGTGGACAGTGGTTGGTTGTTGAAAGCCCACATCGTAAGAACGACAGAATCAGGCAGGGGAGGTTGGCTCAAAGGGGCCCATCCTCATGGGACTCCGTCTGTGCCTTGGCTTCCAGAGAAGCAGCCGCCACTGTGCTGTCTGCTGCTCTTAGCTGGGCGCCCACCCTGCCGCCGCCTGGCCGAGGACAGAAGGCCGATGATGTCAGTGCAGGGGGGTGCAGGTGTCTCTGCCGCTGCAACAGGAAAGACAGCAGCCCCTCTGAGGGGCTGGGTGTCCGGGGTTTACTCAGGCTGTACCGGGTCACGGTCTGTTGGAGGGGCTCGCTCACTGTGGGTGCAGGGAAGAGCTTTCTCGCCTGGAGTTTCATTCGCAGGGGACCCTCTCATGTGTCTTTGCCTTTAGGGTGAGTGTCAGCAAGACTTTTGTCCTAGACAGAAAGGGCATCCAGAAGGGTGTTCTCTTTACAGTGAGCTTTTCTGCCTGCCTTGGACTGTGAGCTAATAGCTTAGGAATTTATATCACTCAGAACGGAGAAATGAAACTATTATATGTTCGAGCAACTTGATTAACGTCAGTCTCTCGCTCTGGACTGTTCTGTTCCACGAAAACCTTAACCTTGATTTGCTCACTGCTCCATGGTGCCCCAGGCCCCAGCACCGCGTCCAGCAAATAACAGGCATTCAAGAAGCACTCCTGGTGTGAAGGCAGTGAGATGGTTTCTGAGACCCGGGATAATGTCTCCAGCGCCCCGCACCATTCAGAGTATTTCCTTCCTCTCTCCCAGCGCGTCAGTCATTACCGTCCCAGGTAGTAAAAGGTACACGACGTTCCTTTCCCCGGGTCTTCGCACCTTCCGAGGAGTTGAAGGAGATAATGGCCTCTTTTGGATACGGAGGTCTCTAGTACGCTAATCCTGAAGACTGCCTAAAGGGAAGGGGTGAAGTTTTGACAATAAATTGTTTCCAAAATAGGCATTATTACCGCTCCTATGAAAGAATGCAAACAGGAACTTGAAAGGAAGATTTGCTGCAGAGAATGGCGAATACTGTGCAAACCTTGACCTTGTTCTGCGCGTGAGGTGCTCTTGCGACAAAGTAATACGTAGTGCATATTTATACGGCAAATTCCATTTTCTCATTGACTTCCATTATTATCTCAAGAAATGTCCTGGCCAGAAAAAAATTGGCCTCCACACAGAAAATCGCATTTTAAAGAGCATTCAGCTTTTGCTGGGGTGTAGCTTAAGTACATTTAATTCTCTCCTGCCAGAGGAATTAATCAAATGGACAATTGATCCGTACAACCTCTGCACATTCATTACAGGCACAGCCGCATTACAGTACGTCCGGCTGGTTATGCCTGTTTCTTTGGAACTTTCCACTGCCCGGATGGGACCTGAATGTGTAAGTAGGTGCAGTGGCTCAGCCCTTGTCACAGGACTTGGGCACAGTGCTAGCCTGAAGGACTAAATGGAGATCCTTTTTCTGGCTAAACTAAAGCTGTTCTCCTAGGTTGTTTCTTTTTTCTTTTTTCAAAGATTTATTTATTCATTTACTTTGGGCGGGGGTTGGGGAAGGCGGGGAGTGGGCGGGCCACTTCTATTGGTCTTTCATTTCTCTATTTTCATCCGTCTTTGTTCTTTGGCTCCTGTGGGCCTCCCATCGCGGCAGCGTCTGTCGTTGCAGAGCACCGGCTGTGGGCGCATGCGCTCCAGAGCTCTGGCTCGGTGATTGGACACATCAGTCCAGCCGCTCCGTGGCACGTGGGATCTTCCCAGGCCAGGGATCGAACTGGCGCCCCTTGTACTGCAAGGCAAACTCTTTACCCACTGGACCATCAGAAGCCCGATTCAGTATTTTTATAGATGATACTTCATTTAAAGTTATTATAAAACATTGGGGAGTGGAAGGGAGGCTCAAAAAGGAAGGAAAATAGATAAATAGGTAGATAGATAGATAGATGTATAGCTGATTCACTTTGTTTTACAGCAGAAACTAACACAACACTGTAAAGTAATTAGACTCCCACGAAATAAATGTTTTTTAAAAAGTTGTTATACAATATTGATTCTGTTCTCTTTGCTGTACATCATTTCCTTGTTTCCTATTTATTTTATGCATAACAGTTCATACCTCTTAATCCACTTCCACTCTATTATTCCTCTCTCCAGCCCTCTCCCCACTGGTAGCTACTAGTTTGTTCTGTGTATCTGTCTGTTTCATTATATTCATTTACTTTATTTTTTGGATCCTACATATAAGTGACAATATACATTATTTGTCTTTCTCTGTTTGACTTAACTTCGCTTGGCAGTATACTCTCCAGTGGCATCCATGTTGTTGCAAATGGCAGCATTTCATTCTTTCAAAAGCTTTTGCACGGTGAAGGAAACCGTCGATGAGATGAAAAGACAGCCTGCTGAGTAGGAAAAGATACTTATAGCCGTCACCTTGTGCAAAGTTCTGAGTCTATCAGACTGCCTTAACCTATCTAATCTTTTTAATTTTTTAAATAAATTCTGGCCTCTTTATTGATATGTTATTTATTCATTTTTCGTCCATCTTTATTCTTCAGCCTGTGTGGGCCTCCCCTCGCAGTGGCCTCTCTTGTTGCAGAGCACAAGCTCTGGGCGCATGCGCTCAGAGCACTGGCTCGTAATTGGATACACCAGTCCAGCTGCTCCATGGCAGGTGGGATCTTCCTGGGCCAGGGATCGAGCCAGTGCTCCTTGCACTGCAAGGCGGACTCTTTACCACTGCACCACCAGGGAAACGCAACCTATCTATTCTTTTCTGTTTCATCAGTATATTAATCCATCTATATGCACTACTCTTTAAGGATTGCAGCTTTATTGTGAGTTGTAATATTTTCATAGCAAAGTGTCATCTGTTTTCATTTTCTTTTAAGCTTTTCCATTTCTTCTTTCAAATAAGCTTTAATCGTTTTGTCTGACTCCAAAATATAAATGATTAGGATTTTAATTGATAAGCCTTAAAACCTTCAAATCAGTTTTGAAAAACTGGCCTCACATCTTTATAATATGTGATCTATTTCTCTTTGCTCATACCTTCAGTTGTGTTTCTTAGAAAAATTTGTAAGTATCTTCATACAGGTTTTGAGTGTTTCTTATTATTACCTCTATGGAGTTTTATATTTTTATTCCTATTTAAGATTGTTTCTTCATTAATATATATGCAGTATAATGAAATATATATTTAAAACAACTTTATTGAGATTTATTTTATGCTAAAAATTTTACCTATTCCAAGTGTACAATTCAGTGATAGTAGCTGTATCAAGTGGTGTGACCATCACCGTAAATCAATTTGCAGTATGTTCATGCTCCTCAGTGAGATCCCTCATGCCCGTTTACACTTAATCCTCCTTCCCTCCCACAGTCAGGCAGTCACTAGTCTACTTTCTGTCTCTGTAAATTTGCCTCTTTTGGACATTTCTTATAAATGGAATCTTACGGCATCGTTCTTGCGGTGAAGGAAACCGTCGATGAGATGAAAAGACAGCCTGCTGAGTAGGAAAAGATACTTATAGCCGTCACCTTGTGCAAAGTTCTGAGTCTATCAGACTGCCTTAACCTATCTAATCTTTTTAATTTTTTAAATAAATTCTGGCCTCTTTATTGATATGTTATTTATTCATTTTTCGTCCATCTTTATTCTTCAGCCTGTGTGGGCCTCCCCTCGCAGTGGCCTCTCTTGTTGCAGAGCACAAGCTCTGGGCGCATGCGCTCAGAGCACTGGCTCGTAATTGGACACACCAGTCCAGCTGCTCCATGGCAGGTGGGATCTTCCTGGGCCAGGGATCGAGCCAGTGCTCCTTGCGCTGCAAGGCGGACTCTTTACCACTGCACCACCAGGGAAACGCAACCTATCTATTCTTTTCTGTTTTATCAGTATATTAATCCATCTATATGCAGTACTCTTTAAGGATTGCAGCTTTATTGTGAGTTGTAATATTTTCATAGCAAAGTGTCATCTGTTTTCATTTTCCTTTAAGCTTTTCCATTTCTTCTTTCAAATAAACTTTAATCGTTTTGTCAGACTCCAAAATATAAATGATTAGGATTTTAATTGATAAGCCTTAAAACCTTCAAATCAGCTTTGAAAAACTGGCCTCACATCTTTATAATATGTGATCTATTTCTCTTTGCTCATACCTTCAGTTGTGTTTCTTAAAAAAATTTGTAAGTATCTTCATACAGGTTTTGAGTGTTTCTTATTATTACCTCTATGGAGTTTTATATTTTTATTCCTATTTAAGATTGTTTTTTCATTAATATATATGCAGTATAATGAAATATATATTTAAAACAACTTTATTGAGCTTTATTTTATGCTAAAAGTTTTACCTATTCCAAGTGTACAATTCAGTGATAGTAACTGTATCAAGTGGTGTGACCATCACCGTAAATCAATTTGCAATATTTTTATGCTCCTCAGTGAGATCCCTCATGCCCATTTACACTTAATCCTCCTTCTCACCCACAGTCAGGCAGTCACTGATCTACTTTCTGTCTCTGTAAATTTGCCTCTTTTGGACATTTCTTATAAATGGAATCTTACGGCATGTGGTCTCTCGTGTTTGGCTTGTTTCGTTTTATGTGACGTTTCGGCGTTCTTCTTTGTAGAACGTGTGTCAGTAATTTGTTCCTTATTATTTCTGAATAACATTCCATTATATAGCTATGACATGTTTTGCCTGTTTTAGTTCGGGTCTATTACAGACAATGTTTCTGTGAATATTCGCTTACAAGTCTTTGTGTGGATGTGTGTTTTCCTATCTCTTGGGTAAATACCTAGGAGAGGAATTGCTGGGTGGTATGGCAGTTTTATGTTAAGCTTTTCTTTTTCCCCATCATGCCCATTTTATTTATATTTATTTTCATTGATCTTTTTATTCTTTGGCCTGTGTGGGCTTCCCATTGCAGTGGCCTCTCTTACTGCAGAGCACTGGCTCTGGGTGCATGTGCTCCAGAGCTCTGGCTTGTAATTGGACACACTGGTCTAGTCTCTCCATGGCACATGGGATCTTCCTGGGCTAGGGATCGAACCGGTGCCCCTTGCACTGCAAGGCGGATTCTTCGCCCACTGGACCACCAGGGAAGCCCTATATTGAACATTTTGATAAATTATTTTCCAAAGTGGTTGGATTATCTTATATCCCCACCATCAATGTATGAGGCTTCCCATTGCTCCACATCCGTGACAACATTTATCATTGTCTGTCTTATTTATTATAGTCATTCTACTGTATGAGAAGTAGGTTTTTTTTTTATTCCTATTTAAGATTGTTTCTTCATTAATATATATGCAGTATAATGAAATATATATTTAAAACAACTTTATTGAGATTTATTTTATGCTAAAAATTTTACCTATTCCAAGTGTACAATTCAGTGATAGTAGCTGTATCAAGTGGTGTGACCATCACCGTAAATCAATTTGCAGTATGTTCATGCTCCTCAGTGAGATCCCTCATGCCCGTTTACACTTAATCCTCCTTCCCTCCCACAGTCAGGCAGTCACTAGTCTACTTTCTGTCTCTGTAAATTTGCCTCTTTTGGGCATTTCTTATAAATGGAATCTTAGGGCATGTGGTCTCTCGTGTCTGGCTTGTTTCGTTTTATGTGACGTTTCGGCGTTCTTCCTTGTAGAACGTGTGTCAGTAATTTGTTCTTTATTATTTCTGAATAACATTCCATTATATAGCTATGACATGTTTTGCCTATTTTAGTTTGGGTCTATTACAGACAATGTTTTTGTGAACATTCGCTTACAAGTCTTTGTGTGGATGTGTGTTTTCCTATCTCTTGGGTAAATACCTAGGAGAGGAATTGCTGGGTGGTATGGCAGTTTTATGTTAAGCTTTTCTTTTCCCCCATCATGCCCATTTTATTTATATTTATTTTCATTGATCTTTTTATTCTTTGTCCTGTGTGGGCTTCCCATTGCAGTGGCCTCTCTTACTGTAGAGCACTGGCTCTGGGTGCATGTGCTCCAGAGCTCTGGCTTGTAATTGGACACACTGGTCTAGTCTCTCCATGGCACATGGGACCTTCCTGGGCTAGGGATCGAACCGGTGCCCCTTGCACTGCAAGGCGGATTCTTCGCCCGCTGGACCACCAGGGAAGCCCTATGTTGAACATTTTAATAAATTATTTTCCAAAGTGGTTGGATTGTCTTATATCCCCACCATCAATGTATGAGGCTTCCCATTGCTCCACATCCGTGACAACATTTATCATTGTCTGTCTTATTTATTATAGTCATTCTACTGTATGAGAAGTAGGATTTCATTTGAGTTTTAATGTGTATTTATGTAGTAATGATACTGAGCATATTTTCATGTGTTCATTGACCATTTGTATATATTCTTTGCCATAATTTCTGTTCATATCTTTTGTCTATTGTTTGATCTGTTGGTACTCTGAGCTTGAAAACTTCTTCGTATATTCTGGATATATTACCTATGTTTTTGCAAATATTTTATCCCACCCTGTTATTTATCTTTTCACTTTCTTCATGGCATCTTTTGCAGTGCCCGTGTTAATTCTGATGAATAAAGTTAAGCAAAGGCGTCTTCATTACAACACCGACAGCAGAGTCCATAGAAGAACAGTTGGACAAACAGAACCTTATCAAAATTCAGCTGTGTGTAGGAGAAAGTTGTGGTTTATTTGTAAATTTATCTCCTTTTCTATCCATCTACTGCCCCGTAGTAAAAATTCTTAAAAAGAATTCCACCTAGGACCTCAGTCCTACGACTGGTAATGTTTAATTCAGCCAAGAATTCAAATGAGCCTGGGAGCAAATTCTTCCTCCAGAGTGTCCACATAAGAGTCCAGTCAACTGATAACTTTGGTTTTGGCCCTTTGAGATGCTCAGGAAAGGAGCCACCTGGATTCTGATGACAGAAATAAGATAATAAATGGGAGTTTCTTTTTAAGCCTTCTAGTGTGTGTCTAGCAATAGGAAATGATTAAAATCAGCTGTGATTTCACCAACTCTAAGATTAGCCAGGCCACACACCTGAAATAGCCACAGTCTATTCATAGCTGAAATCAAGATGCAGCACCTTTGATATTTTCTTTAATCTGCCAGTTGAATGACTGTATATAAAAAAAGGAAAGCTGTTCTATTTTAAAAATGCTGAAATGGATCCCCTTGCACTGCAAGGCGGATTCTTCGCCCGCTGGACCACCAGGGAAGCCCTATGTTGAACATTTTAATAAATTATTTTCCAAAGTGGTTGGATTGTCTTATATCCCCACAATCAATGTATGAGGCTTCCCATTGCTCCACATCTGTGACAACATTTATCATTGTCTGTCTTATTTATTATAGTCATTCTACTGTATGAGAAGTAGGATTTCATTTGAGTTTTAATGTGTATTTATGTAGTAATGATACTGAGCATATTTTCATGTGTTCATTGACCATTTGTATATATTCTTTGCCATAATTTCTGTTCATATCTTTTGTCTATTGTTTGATCTGTTGGTACTCTGAGCTCAAAAACTTCTTCGTATATTCTGGATATATTGCCTATGTTTTTGCAAATATTTTATCCCACCCTGTTATTTATCTTTTCACTTTCTTCATGGCATCTTTTGCAGTGCCCGTGTTAATTCTGATGAATAAAGTTAAGCAAAGGCGTCTTCATTACAACACCGACAGCAGAGTCCATAGAAGAACAGTTGGACAAACAGAACCTTATCAAAATTCAGCTGTGTGTAGGAGAAAGTTGTGGTTTTTTTGTAAATTTATCTCCTATTCTATCCATCTACTGCCCCGTAGTAAAAATTCTTAAAAAGAATTCCACCTAGGACCTCAGTCCTACAACTGGTAATGTTTAATTCAGCCAAGAATTCAAATGAGCCTGGGAGCAAATTCTTCCCCCAGAGTGTCCAGATAAGAGTCCAGTCAACTGATAACCTTGGTTTTGGCCCTGTGAGATGCTCAGGAAAGGAGCCACCTGGATTCTGATTACAGAAATAAGATAATAAATGGGTGTTTCTTTTTAAGCCTTCTAGTGTGTGCCTAGCAATAGGAAATGATTAAAATCAGCTGTGATTTCACCAACTCTAAGATTAGCCAGGCCACACACCTGAAATAGCCACAGTCTATTCATAGCTGAAATCAAGATGCAGCACCTTTGATATTTTCTTTAATCTGCCAGTTGAATGACTGTATATAAAAAAAGGAAAGCTGCATTTCCTATATTTATTAAGAAATAATGCCTTGAAAGTGGATCCGCTGTCTACTTTTCAAGGCACTTTCATATCTCTTGTCTCATCTTGTCCTCACAAGAGCCTGGTGGATCAGATAAGAACAAAGCCCGTAGACATCATTTGCCCGAAGAAAGCAAAATCGACTTCAGCTCAGTATTAGGAAGGCCTTTCAAGCAATTAGAAATGACCCACAGTGGAAGGGGCCGGCTTCTGAAATAGTAAACCATGTCTTAGTGGAAGAAAAGGCTGCATGGTCGTGTCTGAAGGGCTGAACGGGGAGACGGCCTGGCATCGTTAAAGAGCCAAGCCTCAGAGGCCTCTTCCAGCACTAAAAATCATTCTTCCTGGTAAGCAGTCGAACTAAATTGATCCATATTCATGTTGGGGTTGGTTGGTGATCCCTTGCTGTTTTCATAATTGCAGAGTTTTTTGTTTGATATATTTTTCCCTATGGGCCATTTTTAAAGTATTTATTGAATCTGTTATAATTGTTGCTCCTGATCTTTCTGTGTTTTGGTGTTTGGGCCACAAAGCATGTAGGACCTTAGCTCAGCTTCCGAACCAGGGGGCAAACCCATACTCCCTTGCTTTGAAAGGCAAAGTCTTAACCACAGGACCACCAGGGAGGTCCCTGCAGTGTTTTGGAGGCAGCAGATATATTCCTTTCTACAAAGAATATACTGTGTAATGGACCCCAGAAACACATTTTATATTTTTAAAGGAACGACAGTTTAGTAACCTGGGCAGGTTTTACACACACTTTGTATAAGAATCAAGATTTGAACTCAGTGTGTCTGACTCCTGAGTCCTTGCCTGGAACCACAAGAGCATGATCGGTCCCCTCACTAGGAGAGAGGAGCAGACTGAGGCGGCCTGTGTAGACGTGTAGAAAGGTGGACAGTCTAACAAACCTGGGAATGGAATCTTAGAGGATTCTGTGTAGGTATGTATATAGTTTGGCCTTTCCCCCCAAGTGCTTCTTCTAGAGCTAATCAGAAGCTCAGTAGATGCTCAAAAAGAGATTGACACCCAATTCTGAGTATTACTTTGGGGAGATTCTTGAGTTTTCTATGAGAATTCTGTTTTTGTGAAAACTTGTGCTTCTGGACCCTGAGATTTCTTAAGAGCTTCACTGTTACAGAGAGAAGAGATGTGAGTTTGCCCCTCAAGCTAGGCAAAGGAGGCAGCCATGGACAGAAAGTGGGTAAGAGAGAGAGTTGGTTGGGGGCCAGAATTCCACCAGTCCAAGCAAACTCCTGGAGAGGTCAGGACTGCAGCAGGCCCTCTTAAGTTCTGGAAGAAGCCTGAGACTGGCCAAGGTCGAAGGCCTTAGGGCCAGTCTGGAGCTGGAGCTCAGCCGAAGAGCTCAGTTATGGTTAAGGTTGCACATGGAACTCTGAAGATCTTGCTACCAGTGTTGGAGAGAAGCAAACTCGTCACAGGGACTCATCAAGGTGAGGTAGACCTAGCTTTTCACTTTAACCCTGGCTCATCTTTCCTGGTGGCTCAGTTAATTAAGAATCTGCCTGCAATGCAGGAGACCGGGGTTTGACCCCTGGGTGGGGAAGATCCCCTGCAGGAGGGCATGGCAACCCACTCCAGTCTTCTTGCCTGGAGAATCTCACGGACAGAGGAGCCTGGCACAATAAGTCTGTGGGGTTTCTCAGAGTCTGACACAACTAAACAACAACAAAACAGCAATGTGAGCTTAGTCCACAGGAAACAGTGAATGCAGCTGCATGAGCCCAGCTCACCCGGGGTTAAAGGCAGCCAGCCCGTTGCCCCTCTCCCCATTACACAGGAAAACTGCAGATGGAAAAAGAGTTCTCCATACTCCCCTTTCCACCTGGGAAAACTGCCTTCCTGGTCTGCTTGTCAAAGGCTGAAGCAGCTACAGGAATTTCACAGTTAAAGGAGAATTCAGGAGCTGCAAGTCTTTTCAAAACGATTTTGGTTGCAGTGGAAATGTAGTCACCACCTGGCAAGAAAGGTGTTAAGTCAGAGATTCTGGTCAACTCTGGTATCAGATTCAGAGCCAGAGAGTTCCCTTTAGAGGCACCTCTCGCCCCTTAGACAGCCCCTCCCCCTCCAGGCTGCAGGTTGAAAGCCTCTGTATTGATTTTTCTAGGTATTAAAAAGACCAATACCACATGTTAAAAGCTTCATTGAGATACAATTTACATGTCTTAAAGTTTGCCCATTTCAAGTGTGCACATCAATGATTTCTGGTAAATTCTTAGACTTGGTCAGCCATGACCACAATCTAGCTTTAGAACATTGCTCTCTGTTGTTTGCAGTCAGACCTCACTCCTACCACCCTTCCTAGGCAGCCACTAATTTGCTGTCTCTGCATTTTCCAGATATTTCATAAATGAAATGGGATGGGATCTTTTGCATCTGACTTCCTTCACTGAGCCTAATGTTTTTAAGGTTCATCCATGTTGGAACATGTGTCAGTACTTCATTCCACTACATTGCTAAGGAGTATTCCATTTCACAGTATATGACATTTTGTTTATTCATTCATGGTTGCTGGCGCTTGAGTTGTTTCTTAGTGTTAATGAATATTGCTGCCTTGAATATTCATGCAGAAGTCTTTGTGGTATCTTTCAGTTGTGGCGTGTGAACTCTTAGTTGTGGCACGTGGAATCTAGATCCCTGACCAGGGATAGAACTCAGGCCGCCTGCACTGAGAGCATGGAGTCTTAGCCACTGGCCCACCAGAGAAGTTCCTCAGTATTATCTCCTGAGCCAGCCCTTTGCCACTCAGGGAGGCCAGGGAGAATAAAGCAAAAGCTGTTGATTTTAAAGGACATGGAAGCAGGGACTTGTATGCCATTTCAGTCCCCCATTCTTTAGTGCCCGTCGATTTTGACGGGAACAGGTGTTGGATGGAAAAAGGAATAGCGCTTCTGGTAGAGAGGTTAATCGTCAACTCAGCAGAAGAAGTCAGTTTTAGGGGAGTTGGCCTCAACAGTTCTGGAGGCTGGAAAGCCAGAGGTCAAGGTGCCAGCATGGCTGTGCTCTCACGAGGGCCCATTTTCTGGCGCAGAGCTGCTGCCTTCTTGCTGTGTTGACATATTGTATAAGGAGTGAGGGATCACTCTGAATCCCTTTAATAAGTCGTTAGTCCCTATAGTCAAAGCTGTGGTTTTTCTAGTAGTCATGTACAGATATGAGAGTTGGACCATAAAGAAGTCTGAGTACCAGAGAATTGATGCTTTTGAACTATAGTGCTAGAGAAGATTCTTGAGAGTTCCTTGGACAGCAAGGAGATCAAACCAGTCAGTCCTAAAGGAAATCATTGGAAGGACTGAGACTGAAGTTGAAGCTCCAGTACTTTGGCCACCTCATGGGAAGAGCTGGCTCATTGGAAAAGACCCTGATCCTGGGAAAGATTGAAGGCAGGAGGCAAAGTGGATGACAGAGGAGGAGATGGTTGGATGGCATCACCAACTCAGTGGACATGAGTTTGGGCAAGCTCCGGGAGATGCTGGATGACAGGGAAGCCTGATGTGCTGCAGTCCATGGGGTTTCAAAGAGTTGGGTATGACTTAGTGACTGAACAACAACAACCCCATTCATGAGGACTCTACCTTTCAGCTAAGGAGTATTCCATTTCACAGTATATGACATTTTGTTTATTCATTCATGGTTGCTGGCGCTTGAGTTGTTTCTTAGTGTTAATGAATATTGCTGCCTTGAATATTCATGCAGAAGTCTTTGTGGTATCTTTCAGTTGTGGCGTGTGAACTCTTAGTTGTGGCACGTGGGATCTAGATCCCTGACCAGGGATAGAACTCAGGCCGCCTGCACTGAGAGCATGGAGTCTTAGCCACTGGCCCACCAGAGAAGTTCCTCAGTATTAACTCCTGAGCCAGCCCGTTGCCACTCAGGGAGGCCAGGGAGAATAAAGCAAAAGCTGTTGATTTAAAGGACATGGAAGCAGGGACTTGTATGCCGTTTCAGTCCCCCATTCTTTAGTGCCTGTCGATTTTGACGGGAACAGGTGTTGGATGGAAAAAGCAATAGCACTTCTGGTAGAGAGGTTAATCGTCAACTCAGCAGAAGAACTCAGTTTTAGGGGAGTTGGCCTCAACAGTTCTGGAGGCTGGAAAGCCAGAGGTCAAGGTGTCAGCATGGCTGTGCTCTCATGAGGGCCCATTTTCTGGCGCAGAGCTGCTGCCTTCTTGCTGTGTTGACATATTGTATAAGGGGTAAGGGATCACTCTGAATCCCTTTAATAAGTCGTTAGTCCCTATAGTCAAAGCTGTGGTTTTTCTAGTAGTCATGTACAGATATGAGAGTTGGACCATAAAGAAGTCTGAGTACCAGAGAATTGATGCTTTTGAACTATAGTGCTAGAGAAGATTCTTGAGAGTTCCTTGGACAGCAAGGAGATCAAACCAGTCAGTCCTAAAGGAAATCATTGGAAGGACTGAGACTGAAGTTGAAGCTCCAGTACTTTGGCCACCTCATGGGAAGAGCTGGCTCATTGGAAAAGACCCTGATCCTGGGAAAGATTGAAGGCAGGAGGCAAAGTGGATGACAGAGGAGGAGATGGTTGGATGGCATCCCCACCTCAGTGGACATGAGTTTGAGCAAGCTCCGGGAGATGCTGGATGACAGGGAAGCCTGGTGTGCTGCAGTCCATGGGGTTTCAAAGAGTTGGGTATGACTTAGTGACTGAACAACAACAACCCCATTCATGAGGACTCTACCTTCATGACCTAATCACCTCACAAAAACTCTTGTCTTTGGGGATTAGGATTTCAGCATATGAATTTATCAGAGACACTGACCTTCAGACCATAGTGCTGAGCAAGTGAAAGCAGCTGTTAGTGAATGAGCTTCGGAGGACTAGGGCTGGGTGGGTGGAGAGGACAGTGAGAAGTGAGCTAGAGAAGCAAGGTCAAGGTCAGGAAGGTGTCCTTCAGGGAGGGAGCATGAAGGGCAGATGACCTTTAGAAGGTTCCTCCCACAGCACAGAAGGGAGCGGACTTGGGGGCGCTGGCCTTTCCTTTGCAGAAGCTGTGTGGAGCCTCTCGCGGCCTTGACCCTGAGCTCTGGCTCACGGGGACTCTGCAGTGCCAGAGCTGTTCGCGAGGCCACCTGTGGTGCCAGGACTGACCTCCTCCGCCTCCTGGGTTTTGCAGGTGCTACATCACCCTCACGCAGTCTCTGCACCTGACCATGAGTGGGGCTCCGGCAGGACCTGCGGGCACAGGCAAGACCGAGACCACCAAGGACCTGGGCCGTGCGCTGGGCGTCATGGTCTATGTGTTCAACTGCTCTGAGCAGATGGATTACAAGGTACAGGCCAGCCTCGGGGCACTCGGGGCTGGGTGGCTGCTGAAACCATTGATCTGTTTAATCCACACTACCCTGACCCAGCTCAGAGGCCCAGACCAGAAGGTTCCTATTTCTTCACGGGAGACCTGGGGACCCTTAGCCCCAGGAACTTGTTGGGGCCCCATAAACCCCATCCCTGTGGAATCCACTTCCCCTGATGAGCTTTGCAGCCAAAGATAGCTGACCTCCCCTCTGGGGCCGGCCTTTCTTCACCTGTGAAATGAAGAAGCTGAGCATATCTCCGAAGGCCTAAATTCACTATTTGACCCAGAGCCCCAGAAAGCTTATAAGCGATGATTTAAAAATCTTCACATAAAAGTCATTGATGTGATCGTCTGTAAAAGTGGGCATTTGCCCAGAATTTCCACAAGGGCACAGTATTCTGCAAGGGTGGGTTTGGCTTTTGAAGACAGACTAGAGTAGCCTCTATTCTTTATTTTTTTAAATTTTTGACTGGGTTTTGGTTGTGGCCGTGGGCTTTTCGTCTTGTGATTATGCTCAGCATGTGGGATTCCAGTTGTTGAACCTCTGTTGCTTGCATTGGAAAGTGGAACCTTAGCCCCTGTACCGCCAGGGAAGTCACCGTTACCTCTGTCCTTAGCAGGAGATGCACAAAAGACAAGCGGAGGGCTAGCTAACGTTCCTCGTTGTGGCACTTATCTTTCCTCACAGGGTGTGGCTGGGAAGGCAGGAGAGGAGTGGGGGTCAGGGAAGCCCTCACCAGCATCACTCCCCGCAGCACGTTCTGTTCCCATCGTCTCCGAGAACAGGCTGGACTCACGCGGGGAAGCACGGCGGAGTCCATCCGAGTGGATTGGGGAACGGGGGATGATGGGAGATGGGGTGAACAAGGCGGGGGGGACACAAGGCCACTGAGCAGTTCTGACCTCGAGGTGTGGGGCAGCAGAGACCCTGTGGGCTGCAGCACAGAAGCAGGCCTGATGAAGGTCAGTGGTCTTGAAGGCAGACACCCTGGGCAGCCAGGTGAAGGCAGGCAGGAGGAGACTGGAAGAGAGGAACGTTTTTGGAACATTGCAGTCATTCGGATCAGAGAGGGTGAGAAGCTGGATGGTGGGGTGGCAGCAATGAGAAGAAAGACTGAGAAACTTAAAAAAATTAAATGGTGTTTAGTGAGCACAAGGAGGGTGCAGGTGGGTGGAGGAATAGAGGGAGGGGTTAGAGAGGAGAGTTTGGGCTTTGTCAGGAATCCCCTCGGCCTGAGGAATTCTCTAGGGAGGTGTCAGGTAATGGGGTGGACACAGAACTGGGGGGAGCCTTGGGGGCAAGCGTGAGGGTTTGCTTTACTCTATTAGTGCTGGTTGGAAAACCCATAAAAGTAGCCACTTTCTAGAAGTGGTTGTGATTTGAGTGCTAAGTCATTCTTGATATTATTGCAGCAGTGCTTTGCCCTAGAAGTTTTCCTCCCCCACTCCCTCTCGCGGCTTCACCCCACTCTAGGAAGCCTGGAGCTTTCACACGAAAGACATGTACACACTGCTGTATTTACAATGGGTAACCAGCAAGGTCCTGCTGTATAGCACATGGGCTTCTGCTCTGTGTTATGTGTCAGACTGGATGGGAAGGGAGTTTGGGGGAGAATTGATACAGGTGTAAGTATGAGTGAGTCCCTTTGCTGTTCACCTGAAACTATTGCAGCACTGTAGAGTGGCTGTGCGGCTACTGCTGTTTAGCTGCTTAGTTGTGTCTGACTCCTTTGTGGCCCCATGGACTGTAGCCCGCCAGGCTCCTATGTCCATGGGATTCTCCAGGCAAGAATACTGGAGTAGGGGCTTCCCTGGTGGTCCAGAGGGTAAGGACAGCGCCTTGCAGTGCAGGGGGCGCCAGTTCGATCCCTGGCCTTGGAGGATCCCACGTGCCGCGAAGCCACTGGGCGGATGTGTCCAATTACTGAGCCGGAGCTCTGGAGCGCATGCGCCCAGAGCCGGTGCTCTGCAGCGAGAGGGGCCGCTGTGAGGGGAGGCCCACACAGGCCATGGAACAAAGGGGGATGAAAATAAATAAATGAAAGAGTGGCCAAAAAGAAGACATAAAAAAATAAAGGACTGGAGTGGGTTGCCAGGCCTCCTCCATGATTGGCTATATCCCAAATCAAAAATAAGTTTTTTTAAAAAAAGGATACAGACATAAACTTTTTCAGCAACACATGCTCAAGGCTGAGTGAAAGGTTTTATCTGTACAGCACAAGAAATATTTTATTCATTTGCTGGAATTTCAGAAGCTACAGAATCAATGGTAATGCAAGCCTGATGACATTTTAAAGGGATTTTGGTCCACTTGTCTTAAAAAGGTTCTATTTGATCCTATGACTTACGTTAGCACCCAAAGCTATCAAAATTTTAAATGTCCTTGAAACTTTAATACGAGTTTCTAACCAGTGGTCTTTAGGGAACCGGGAGTTCTGTAATAAAGGGGATGGGAAGTTATTAATCCTTAGATGTGTAATGGTAAGCCTGGTACAGATGGTAATTTCTGTACATCTCTTTGCAGTCTTGTGGCAACATCTACAAGGGCCTCGCTCAGACCGGTGCCTGGGGCTGTTTTGATGAGTTTAATCGAATCTCCGTGGAGGTCTTGTCAGTGGTGGCAGTGCAGGTACGTGGGGCGGGGGGCAGGCAGAAGTTGAAGGGCACCGTGGTCTTCAAGTCAAGCACCAAGGCCTCTGCATCCTCTTGTTCTCACCCTCTCCTTATCCACTGGCCTCCACCCTTTCCCCATTGCACTGTCTTCCCTTTTCTCCACCTGCTGAAATCAGGCCTGGGTGCAGGATGTGAGTATCCGGCACGTCCCTACTGAGGCAGACCCAGCCATGATCCTTCCCTCCCTCCTCACTGAAATGGCAAGAGAGAACCTCCGTGCACCTGCTCCGTGGGGGGTGAGGAACGACTAAGAGGCACAGGACCATCCATCATGAATAATTATACCTGTGGTATCGCAATGCAGCACTTGGTGCCAGGGCTGTCTCTCTGTGTCCCCCAAGGAGCCAGGGGACAAAAGGGAAGCAGTGAGAGCCAGACCAGAGTCAGCAGAGAGTTCGTCTTGGGCTCCAGGGATTGTATGATGAAGTTCCACATCTAGTCGGAACTATAACAGAAGCAGGCTCTTGTAGAGTAGTTAGCCAGACAAGGTGGGGAGAGGTGGTTATGTGCATCAGCTCTGAAACCACACTGCCCGTGTTCAGTTCCAGGCCCGCCCCTAACTAGCCGTGTGACCTTGGGCAAGGCCGGATCCCAAGTCCCACATCTGTAAAGGTGGTTAATTATCGTACCTGCTTGGTGCCGTTGCAGTAATTATAGAATGAGTTAAGGTATGTCAGGCACTTAACTGTCAGTCTCTGTGTGATGATGATGCTGGTGGTGGTCGTGGTGATGGGGAGGAGGAGGAGGAGGACCACAGTAGTGGCGCTGATGGTGGAGAGGTGGCGGTGGTGATGACTGTCACTGAGCCCTGCAGGAAATGGGCTGAAGGAAGGTAGAAGGCGGGAAGACGCAGGACGGAGGAGAAGCGTCTGCTCCCTAGTCTCTCCAGTCTCCACCCCGCAGCCGGCCCGGGCGGGGACTGTCTTACCCAACCTAACAGCCTCCTAACCAGTGAGGCGGTGCCCAGCGGCTGCTGTCCCCAGTGTGTAACAGACCGACGCTGCATCTATCTTGTCTTGAAACTGCCCAGCACACGGTCAGTAACGAGGTCGCCAGGATCAGTTGCCTTTTGCTTCTGGAGTTAAATCAATTCAACCTGGAATTCCCTGATGCTTCCACATTCTCACCCAGGAATACATTATAGGAGGCAGTCTCGAGAAAGTGGTCTGACAACCCCCTGGGCAAAATCTGAGCTACTAGCATTTAAAATCACAGACCCAGAGGAGACAGCTGCACTAAGGCTTGATGCCGCGACCGAGGCTGGCGTGCTGGTGCAGAAGCGGCAGCCGCTGTGGCAGTTCCTTCCCCTCTCGTCCCGCCTCTCTGCCTCTTCTCTCCTCTCCTCACCCGTCTGTGCCCCTCTTCCCAGTGATTTCTACAAAAGAGAGCATGCCTCAGTGTCCTCGTAGGTGGAAATCTTCACTTCTCTGTGAGACTGGCCAAGCAGAATTGCGTATCTAACTGGAAAAAGCATAACAATTCCAAGAACAATTACTCTGTTATTTTTTAAACATATAAGATACTGCTTACCTTTCTTTTTTTTCTTTTTCTTGGAATTTTACAACTGCTGTTGCAACCAGCTCTCTGCACCTTGGTTATCTGAGCCTGGGGACAGGCACCACCAGCCCCAGGTCCCCCTCCGCACCCCCTGGTCAGGCGTCCCTGATGTCTCTCTCCTTCCCTAGACTTGCGCCCTGATGGTGGGCAGGGCGGGAAGCAGCTCGCCACAGCAGAGCAGCCGCAGGGCCTCCAGAGCCCAGCATAGCAGCGCCCTGAGCCCTCGCCTGTTCAGCAAGTGCTAGCACCCAGGACAAGGGGCTCCTGAAACACCCTCAGAGGAGCCTGAGAGCAAAGGTGGAAACCCAGAAATACTCTCTAAGATGTAACACCCTCAGAGGGTGATGACTGTCACTGAGCCCTGCAGGAAATGGGCTGAAGGAAGGTAGAAGGCAGGAAGACGCAGGACGGAGGAGAAGCGTCTGCTCCCTAGTCTCTCCAGTCTCCACCCCGCAGCCGGCCCGGGCGGGGACTGTCTTACCCAACCTAACAGCCTCCTAACCAGTGAGGCGGTGCCCAGCGGCTGCTGTCCCCAGTATGTAACAGACCGACGCTGCATCTATCTTGTCTTGAAACTGCCCAGCACACGGTCAGTAACGAGGTCGCCAGGATCAGTTGCCTTTTGCTTCTGGAGTTAAATCAATTCAACCTGGAATTCCCTGATGCTTCCACATTCTCACCCAGGAATACATTATAGGAGGCAGTCTCGAGAAAGTGGTCTGACAACCCCCTGGGCAAAATCTGAGCTACTAGCATTTAAAATCACAGACCCAGAGGAGACAGCTGCACTAAGGCTTGATGCCGCGACCGAGGCTGGCGTGCTGGTGCAGAAGCGGCAGCCGCTGTGGCAGTTCCTTCCCCTCTCGTCCCGCCTCTCTGCCTCTTCTCTCCTCTCCTCACCCGTCTGTGCCCCTCTTCCCAGTGATTTCTACAAAAGAGAGCATGCCTCAGTGTCCTCGTAGGTGGAAATCTTCACTTCTCTGTGAGACTGGCCAAGCAGAATTGCGTATCTAACTGGAAAAAGCATAACAATTCCAAGAACAATTACTCTGTTATTTTTTAAACATATAAGATACTGCTTACCTTTCTTTTTTTTCTTTTTCTTGGAATTTTACAACTGCTGTTGCAACCAGCTCTCTGCACCTTGGTTATCTGAGCCTGGGGACAGGCACCACCAGCCCCAGGTCCCCCTCCGCACCCCCTGGTCAGGCGTCCCTGATGTCTCTCTCCTTCCCTAGACTTGCGCCCTGATGATGGGCAGGGCGGGAAGCAGCTCGCCACAGCAGAGCAGCCGCAGGGCCTCCAGAGCCCAGCATAGCAGCGCCCCGAGCCCTCGCCTGTTCAGCAAGTGCTAGCACCCAGGACAAGGGGGCTCCCCTGAAACACCCTCAGAGGAGCCTGAGAGCAAAGGTGGAAACCCAGAAATACTCTCTAAGATGTAACAAGCGATGGATGGGTTACACTTCCCGAAGCCAGCAGACTTCAATCTGCCCCTGCAGAGAGAAGCATGGAGTGAGCCAATCCATTTTTTTTTTTAATTTTGTTTTGGGTATAGCCTCCTGTTTCTCTGTGTCTCCGTCTGTCTGTGTGTCTGTCTGTCTTTTCCGTAAGTGTCCCAGCGTTCTTTCTCTCCCTGTCCTTTGTCTCTGTCTCTTTCTTTTCTGTATGGCCCAGCCGTCTCTCTGTGTCTCTACGGATTATGGTCCAGCTCTTCCTCTCTCCTCTCGTGGGCATTCGGGCTCTGTTGCTGTGTGCCTCCCTCTGTCTGACACTCAGGTGCATCTCTGCAGCCCGGTCTCCGTGGAGCCTTTGGCTGTTCTAAAGAACCTGAGCAGAGCTGATAGACTTGAGGCTCATTCAGAACCCTGCATTGGCCCTGCTTGTTGGTTCTGCAGACATTCTGGGGTCTGGCTGCACAAGGGAGCCCCTTTTGTCTTCCCTCCTGCTGCTGCTGATCATTTTCGCACACACTTTCCCAAAGCAGCAGGTGTGGAATTAAATGGATGAATGTTGTTTCTGTTTCTGCTTCACTGCTCTAAGAATGATCTAGAATCTACATCTGACCAGGTCACGCTTCAGTTTAGATCTCCTCCGGCTCCAGACCACATTTAAGGAAAACTCTGATCTCTTTAGAAAGGCTTGACTAGCCCCGGGGAACTGGCCCCGCCTCCCCTCGAGCTGTGGCTCTTTCCACCCCTCACCACGCACCCCGTCTGTGCTGGACGCGCCTGTGCCTTCCAGATCTGTTGTGGAGATGTGGATGGGGGAGTAGCTGAGAGGGTTAAACCCAGATGAGGACCACACTGCGATGATGGAGGTCAGGTGAACAATTTCCGTGTTAGGTGTGGTTTTAAAGCATCTTCTGTGTGCCAGACTCCTTGCAGACTTTATTTCATTTACTCCCTGGAGCAGGCCCAGGAGGCAGGTCCTGGTGTGCCTTGTCTCCATCGTGTAACATGAGAGCCCAGGCTCCAGAACCCACAGGCCTGGTTCCGATGCCGACGCCAGTGCTGAGCAGCAGTGTGGGGCTCAGCACACTGCTCCCCCTCGTGGTGTTCCGCTTCTTTGTGGAGAAAGGGGATGATGGTACTCAAGAGCCCCAGAGGATCCTGCTGGGGATCCCACGACTGAATCCAAAATTGTGCTCAGGACAGCAGTCAGTGCGGAGGGAGGGAACCAGCGTGCAGAGCTGTTCGCTGTTCACCCCCGACCTCTTAGGCCCCATGTGATAAGCATGTATACGTGATAAGCGTCGATATGAGGCTTTGGGTGGCCAGGTTTCTTCTGGACATGAGCCCAGTGCCCATCAGTGAAGGGTCCAGGGCTCTTCAGGCCTCTCTTTCAGAGTGGTGGGGTCCTGGCCTTTGCCACCATCCCACCTCTAGAATGCAGAGGGGTCATTTTCCCATGACTTGTTTACCAGGTAAAAAGCATTCAAGATGCAATTCGAGATAAGAGGCAACGGTTCAGCTTCCTGGGAGAGGATATCAGCCTGAACCCGTCTGTGGGCATCTTCATCACCATGAACCCAGGCTACGCTGGCCGCACGGAGCTGCCCGAGAACCTTAAGGCTCTGTTCAGGTGAGCGTCCACTCTGCCCCGGGCAGGCCAGGGCCCCGGAGGGAAGCTTCTTTATTCTTCCCACTGAAAGCATGTGACATATATATTAAAGGAAATGTAGAACATATAAAAAAGTAGATTATATAAAGCACGTTGCTTGTCATCACCAGTGAAGTGATTCTTTGCCGAATAGCGTTCTGTTCTTCTTTGCAGGCGTAGAAAGTCATGCGTTTATAGTGTATGTCTGCGTCTATAAACAGTTTTGTTCTCTCATTTCATAATCTATCATAATCCTATTATACATAGTTTCTTCTTCTGTTACATATTGTTAAGACATCTTGTTTCATGACTGTTTTATTCTATCAAGTATATGGTCCACAATGTAGTTAGCAAGTCCCCCATAGTTAAACATTAAGACTGTGTCTGACATTTAAAATAAACTTATGCATCATGATATACTATACATAAGTAGTTTTTTGTATGCATGATTGTTTTCTTTGGCTAGCTTCCCAGGAAAGAAATCACTGAGTTAACAGGGAGGAACATTCTTAAGGCTCTTGGTCCACATTGCCAAGCTGCTTTCCACAAACAGTAGTGCCGAGTGACACTCCAAGAGGCAGTGCATGCTTGCTGTTGTTATGTGCTGTTGTCACTAAGTCCTGTCTGACTCTTTGTGACCCCGTAGACTGCAGCATGCTGGACTCCTCTGTCCTCCGCTGTCTCCTGGAGTTTGCTCAAACTTAGGTCCATTGAGTCAGCAATACTATTCAACCATCTCCCAGTTTCTTCTGGACCATGAGCCCAGTGCCCTTTAAGCAGTCGTATAGGGATATGAGGCTTTGGGTGGCCAGGTTTCTTCTGGACATGAGCCCAGTGCCCATCAGTGAAGGGTCCAGGGCTCTTCAGGCCTCTCTTTCAGAGTGGTGGGGTCCTGGCCTTCGCCACCATCCCACCTCTAGAATGCAGAGGGGTCATTTTCCCATGATTTGTTTACCAGGTAAAAAGCATTCAAGATGCAATTCGAGATAAGAGGCAACGGTTCAGCTTCCTGGGAGAGGAGATCAGCCTGAACCCGTCTGTGGGCATCTTCATCACCATGAACCCAGGCTACGCCGGCCGCACGGAGCTGCCCGAGAACCTCAAGGCTCTGTTCAGGTGAGCGTCCACTCTGCCCCGGGCAGGCCAGGGCCCCGGAGGGAAGCTTCTTTATTCTTCCCACTGAAAGCACGTGACATATATATTAAAGGAAATGTAGAACATATAAAAAAGTAGATTATATAAAGCACGTTGCTTGTCATCACCAGTGAAGTGATTCTTTGCCGAATAGCGTTCTGTTCTTCTTTGCAGGCGTAGAAAGTCATGCGTTTATAGTGTATGTCTGCGTCTATAAACAGTTTTGTTCTCTCATTTCATAATCTATCATAATCCTATTATACATAGTTTCTTCTTCTGTTACATATTGTTAAGACATCTTGTTTCATGACTGTTTTATTCTATCAAGTATATGGTCCACAATGTAGTTAGCAAGTCCCCCATAGTTAAACATTAAGACTGTGTCTGACATTTAAAATAAACTTATGCATCATGATATACTATACATAAGTAGTTTTTTGTATGCATGATTGTTTTCTTTGGCTAGCTTCCCAGGAAAGAAATCACTGAGTTAACAGGGAGGAACATTCTTAAGGCTCTTGGTCCACATTGCCAAGCTGCTTTCCACAAACAGTAGTGCCGAGTGACACTCCAAGAGGCAGTGCATGCTTGCTGTTGTTATGTGCTGTTGTCACTAAGTCCTGTCTGACTCTTTGTGACCCCGTAGACTGCAGCATGCTGGACTCCTCTGTCCTCCGCTGTCTCCTGGAGTTTGCTCAAACTTAGGTCCATTGAGTCAGCAATACTATTCAACCATCTCATCCTCTGCCACCTCCTTCTCTGTTTGCCTTCAGTCTTTCCCAGCATCAGGGTCTTTTCCAATGAGTGGGTTCTTCCCATCAGGTGGCCAAAGTATTGGAGCTTCAGCATCAGTCCTTCCAAAGACTATTCAGAGTTGGTTTCCTTTAGGATTGACTGATTTCATCTCCTTGCAGTCTTAGGTACTCTCAAGAGTCTTCTCCGGCACCACAATTTGAAAGCATTGATTCTTCACTGATTAGAATTCTTTATGGTCCAACTCTCACATCCATACATGACAACCAGAAAAACCATAGCTTTCACTAGATGGGCCTTTGTTGGCAAAGTGGTATCTTTGCTTTTTAATGTGCCGTCTAGGTTTATCCTAGCTTCCCTTATAGGCAAAATGCAATCAAAGACAGGTAACAACTTTAGGCTCCTATTACATACCTAATAATTTTAAAATTAAGTAATTGTAGGGACTTCTCTAGAAATCCAGTGGTTAAGACTTGGCCTTCTAATGCGGGAGGTGGGAATTCGATTCCTGGTCAGGAAACTAAGATCCTGTGTGTCTCAAGACCAAAACTCCAAAGCACAGAACAGAAGCAGTGTTGTAACAAATTCAATACAGATTAAAAAAAATAAATACAAGGGAAAGAAATTATTTAGAAAACTCAGTAATTGTAAAATAAAATGTTTCTAGAGATAGAGGGGAAAATCACAGTAAATGTTGTGCAGACAAACATGCCCTCTGTAGTCTCCTATTCGTATTTTGTGGCAAGGCGGGGTTAATGCATACCTCCTTGAGCCCTTAGCATTAGGTGCTAAGGCATTTGTGTGGATATCAGTATAGAATAAGCTCTGAGGGTCTGGACTGGGAGGAGACAAATTTGAGGCTGAGGAACAGAGAGATTGGAGACTCAGTTCCTCAACATTAGCCCCACATCTATGGTAGAAGCTCTCTAACCTATAATCTTCTGATTACTAAGACTTTGCTGATCTGTGCCTTGTAAAAGGCACACTCTACTCAGGTTACAAGACTTGAGTTGTAGCCCCAGCTCTGTCCGCATCTGCTCACATCATCCATCGCCTTGAGCTAGGAGAGTCCACTCCCTTTATCCTTATTAAGTCGTCTTTACATTGAAAATCTTCGATGAAGTAATTGCCAAGGTCTCGGTTTCTACTCTTACACACGCCTCCATCCATGATCTCGGCCAGTGTCTCGTCTCACAGGCTCCCCTGCATGTGTGGCTGGGGACTGAGTCAGCCCTCTGTCTCCAATCACAGGCCTTGTGCGATGGTCGTTCCTGACTTTGAGTTGATCTGTGAAATCATGCTGGTGGCCGAAGGATTCATCGAGGCACGGCTGCTAGCCAAGAAGTTCATCACCCTTTACCAGCTGTGCAGAGAGCTTCTCTCCAAACAGGTAGCTCCCCCTGATTAGACCGGGCAACCACACACATGTGACTGTCCCAGCTCTGGATGGGGCAGAGTCAGACATGAAGTGGCACCCTGATGCTTGTTGTGGCTTCTCCTTAAATGTGGCTTTTTCTCAGGCCAGACCAGGAGCTAGGAAACCGGAATCATGATCTACTATGTTGTAGATCTTTTTCTTTGCCCCACCTTGGCCTCACAAGTGACTTTGTACTGATGTGATACCTAATTCTATAGGCACGAGCCTGAGCCTGTGGGGTTCTGCATCCCAGCATCTCCGGTCCTACCTGGCTTCCTTCCTGCAGGATCACTATGACTGGGGCCTGAGAGCCATCAAGTCCGTGCTGGTGGTAGCCGGATCGCTGAAGCGAGGAGACCCTGACCGGCCCGAGGACCAAGTCCTGATGCGCTCCCTGCGAGACTTCAACGTCCCCAAGATTGTGACCGACGACATGCCTGTGTTCCTGGGCCTGGTTGGGGACCTGTTTCCCACCCTGGATGTCCCTCGGCGAAGAGACCTCGACTTCGAAGCGCTGGTTAGGAAGGCGGTGGTGGAGCTGAAGCTCCAGGCTGAGGACAACTTCGTGCTCAAGGTACAGGGGGCTTTTCCTCCCTCCCAAGATTTCTTTGTCTCTTAATTATTTTCTTGGCCAATAGGTTATACTTTGTTATTAATCCAAAGGGCTGCTTTCAATGTACAGATATTTATCAACTTTGCAATAACTCAGTTCACTTCAGTAGCTCTTTATAGAAGCTCCCTTGGTGGCTCAGTGGTAAAGAATCTGCCTGCAACGCAAGAGACACGGGTTTGATCCCTGGGTCAGGAAGATCCTCTGGAGGAGGAAATGGATATCCAGTATTCTTGCCTGGGAAATCCCATGGACAGAGGAGCCTGGTGGGCTACAGTCCATGGGGTCACAAAAGAGTTGGACACAACTGAAGCAACAAACAGTTCCACTTTCACTCAAAATGTACAGAATATTGTACCCAATACCCTAAAAACTCAGCAGTGTGTTAATTCATCAACAAGCTCAGACTTCAGAAGGCTTCCTGCAGTCTTTTAAAAGTGGTAATATTTACTTGGAAAGAAAAAGAATAAGCCCATAGAATGGTGAAAACTGGGAAAGGGATGTAACAGTACATTTCTAGAAAGATGGAGAGAGGCTGGACGAAGATGGAGAGATCAAGCAGAGCAGGGAGGCTGCAGGCTTAGAAAGGGCTTCAGGGGACGAGGAGCCAGGAGGCAGCCAGTCTGCAAGCAGAACCCCGGAGCAGCTCTGGGCTCAGAGCAGCTGGAGTCGGAGGGTAGGGTTGAGGAAGAGAAGTGGAAATAGCCGGGAGAGGGCAACATTAAGACACGTCATAGTAGAATTTCAGAAGTTAAGGCTCATGAGAGAAACATAAAAGTTTCCTGGCTGGGTGATGGGTTGAGAAGGTGGTACCTGTGACCCGGGGAGGAATAAAATTCAGGATGATGGCCTGAACCTCTTCCCAGCAGTCTCACACAGTAAAGGGCAAGGAAACCATCCCTCATAGTTCTGAGGAGAGATGACCTCTAAACTGCATTATGTGCCAGATTATCATTCAAGATATTTTCAGGAGTTACAGATTTTGTTAATGTTACATAGGCATCCTATTTGATTATGTTACTTGAGGACTTACTCCAGCATAACCAGGATGAAAAACAAATGTCATGGGATTCAAGAATTCAAGAATCAAATAAACAAAGTCTTTGAATTACTGCTGTGAGCAGACCTAGGAAGCAGGAGTTCCATGGTCCCTAAGAGAAGGAGAAGACGGAAAAGAGAATCATTAAAGAGCTCCAGGCAGTCGTGTGTGTGTGTGTGTGTGTGTGTGTGTGTGTGCGTGCGTGCGTGCATGCGTTGAGGAATGAGAGACAAAACTGGAGGCTGGTTCGGGCAGATGTGCCTCGTGCCCTAGTGTAAGGATTTGGGTCTTCATCACCAGAGCTTTGGAGAACCCCTGAAGGGACAGCCTGATGGCAGTGACGTGATCACATTTCCGTTCCAGTAGTGCCAAGAGTATAGAAAGGTGAGCCTGGAGGCAAGCTAGAACAAGGGTGATGATGCCTTCCACGTGACCCCTGTCCAGGGATTGAACCCACATCTCATTGTCTCTTTACTTAAGGTGTGATGATGCCTTCAGACATGGTGAAAACTGGGAAAGGGATGTAACAGTACATTTCTAGAAAGATGGAGAGAGGCTGGAAGAAGATGGAGAGATCAAGCAGAGCAGGGGGGCTGCAGGCTTAGAAAGGGCTTCAGGGGACGAGGAGCCAGGAGGCAGCCAGTCTGCAAGCAGAACCCCGGAGCAGCTCTGGGCTCAGAGCAGCTGGAGTCGGAGGGGAGGGTGGAGGAAGAGAAGTGGAAAGAGCCGGAGAGGGCAACATTAAGACACGTCATAGTAGAATTTCAGAAGTTAAGGCTCATGAGAGAAACATAAAAGTTTCCTGGCTGGGTGATGGGTTGAGAAGGTGGTACCTGTGACCTGGGGAGGAATAAAATTCAGGATGATGGCCTGAACCTCTTCCCAGCAGTCTCACACAGTAAAGGGCAAGGAAACCATCCCTCATAGTTCTGAGGAGAGATGACCTCTAAACTGCATTATGTGCCAGATTATCATTCAAGATATTTTCAGGAGTTACAGATTTTGTTAATGTTACATAGGCATCCTATTTGATTATGTTACTTGAGGACTTACTCCAGCATAACCAGGATGAAAAACAAATGTCATGGGATTCAAGAATTCAAGAATCAAATAAAGAAAGTCTTTGAATTACTGCTGTGAGCAGACCTAGGAAGCAGGAGTTCCATGGTCCCTAAGAGAAGGAGAAGACGGAAAAGAGAATCATTAAAGAGCTCCAGGCAGTCGTGTGTGTGTGTGTGTGTGTGTGTGTGTGTGCGTGCGTGCGTGCATGCGTTGAGGAATGAGAGACAAAACTGGAGGCTGGTTCGGGCAGATGTGCCTCGTGCCCTAGTGTAAGGATTTGGGTCTTCATCACCAGAGCTTTGGAGAACCCCTGAAGGGACAGCCTGATGGCAGTGACGTGATCACATTTCCGTTCCAGTAGTGCCAAGAGTATAGAAAGGTGAGCCTGGAGGCAAGCTAGAACAAGGGTGATGATGCCTTCCACGTGACCCCTGTCCAGGGATTGAACCCACATCTCATTGTCTCTTTACTTTATAGCAGTATGTCAGCATGACTTGCTTCTCCATCAGACTGTGAGATCCGGGAGGGCTGGAGAGTCACCTCTGAATCTCTCTCACCAGGCACATTCTCTAGCACTTGGTGGTGACTAGCAATAGCTCACATGATGGATAAGTGAATAAATGAGTCATGTTGCCCCAACAGCTAGGACCCCATCACATCTTTGGGGGAGTAACCTGTGTTGACCTCAGGTCTCACTTCGGGCGTCAGCCTGGCTCACAAGGGAGCAGTGGGGATGTGAGTGAGGACAAGCTGGTCCCTCAGGCCGGATTCCGTCTCCCAGGTGGTCCAGCTGGAGGAACTCCTGGCGGTGCGGCACTCTGTGTTCGTGGTGGGCAGTGCGGGAACGGGCAAATCGCAGGTACTGAGGTCCTTACACAGGACCTACCAGATCATGAAACGCCGCCCCATCTGGACTGACCTCAACCCCAAAGCAGTCACCAACGACGAGCTCTTTGGCATCATCAATCCAGCCACGCGAGAATGGAAGGATGGTAAGAGCGGGATGCCGCTGCCTCAGCTCCTTGGGCAGACGAGGACGCAGTGCAGAGAGTGCCAGGGACTTGGTGCTGGGCTGATCTGTTTGGGGTGGGAGGAGGTGAAAAGAATCAAGGAAAGGAAAGTGATTTGGGTTTAAAGCGGAGCTTCAGCCCTTGGGGTAACTTCTCTCCTTGAGGACTCTCTAAGTCCTCATAGGGAGAACAAACAGGGCAGGCCTTCTCTGCTGCAGTTCCATGATTCTGACCAGACGTCATGAGGTCCTCACATTGCTTGGCAGAGGGTCTGATGAGGGTTGGGTAGGGAAGCCCATCGTCATTCCCAAAGGAGCAGGCAGTCTAGCATCCCACAGGGGTGCCTCCCTGTCAGCAGCGCTCAGGAGTGGTGGGGAGGCTGCTACAGAAGACCCACCTCCGGAGCACCCAGGGCCGTGGGAGGATGTGTGCAGGACGGGTGGTGCAGTGGTAAGGTCTGCCTGCAGTGCAGGAAATGTCGCCAGGTCAGAAGACCCCGGAGGAGGGCATGGCCATCCTGCCTGGACAGATCATTGTCTCCTTTAACTTTTTATTAGCAGTATGTCAGCATGACTTGCTTCTCCATCAGACTGTGAGATCCGGGAGGGCTGGAGAGTCACCTCTGAATCTCTCTCACCAGGCACATTCTCTAGCACTTGGTGGTGACTAGTAATAGCTCACATGATGGATAAGTGAATAAATGAGTCATGTTGCCCCAACAGCTAGGACCCCATCACATCTTTGGGGGAGTAACCTGTGTTGACCTCAGGTCTCACTTCGGGCGTCAGCCTGGCTCACAAGGGAGCAGTGGGGATGTGAGTGAGGACAAGCTGGTCCCTCAGGCCGGATTCCGTGTCTCCCAGGTGGTCCAGCTGGAGGAACTCCTGGCGGTGCGGCACTCTGTGTTCGTGGTGGGCAGTGCGGGAACGGGCAAATCGCAGGTACTGAGGTCCTTACACAGGACCTACCAGATCATGAAACGCCGCCCCATCTGGACTGACCTCAACCCCAAAGCAGTCACCAACGACGAGCTCTTTGGCATCATCAATCCAGCCACGCGAGAATGGAAGGATGGTAAGAGCGGGATGCCGCTGCCTCAGCTCCTTGGGCAGACGAGGACGCAGTGCAGAGAGTGCCAGGGACTTGGTGCTGGGCTGATCTGTTTGGGGTGGGAGGAGGTGAAAAGAATCAAGGAAAGGAAAGTGATTTGGGTTTAAAGCGGAGCTTCAGCCCTTGGGGTAACTTCTCTCCTTGAGGACTCTCTAAGTCCTCATAGGGAGAACAAACAGGGCAGGCCTTCTCTGCTGCAGTTCCATGATTCTGACCAGACGTCATGAGGTCCTCACATTGCTTGGCAGAGGGTCTGATGAGGGTTGGGTAGGGAAGCCCATCGTCATTCCCAAAGGAGCAGGCAGTCTAGCATCCCACAGGGGTGCCTCCCTGTCAGCAGCGCTCAGGAGTGGTGGGGAGGCTGCTACAGAAGACCCACCTCCGGAGCACCCAGGGCCGTGGGAGGATGTGTGCAGGACGGGTGGTGCAGTGGTAAAGGTCTGCCTGCAGTGCAGGAAATGTCGCCAGGTCAGAAGACCCCCCGGAGGAGGGCATGGCCACCCACTCCAGTATTCTCGCCTGGACAGAGGAGCCTGGCAGGCCACAGATCCCTTACAGGATCGCAAAGAGTCAGGCACAACCGAAGCTACTTAGCACGCCTGAACACCCACTACTTAGATCCAACTGTTAACAAACAGGCTTTATCACACAGCTGTTCTCTGTCCACCCCTCCATCTGTCCAACGTGTGCTGTTTCTTAGCATGTCAGCCATTGCGAGGCACATTATTTTGAGACACCGGTAAGTGTTGGAAAGGGCCTTCTGTCACTGGGAGAGAGCAGGAAGGAAAGTGGAGAAAACTCTCCTCAAGCTGATGGGACCTCTTTGTAAACCCAGTGTGGCTTCTGGAGTGAGGACATCTCAGGTCCCTCCTCACGGAGCAGCGACTCCATCAGGACAAACGGTCTATTGCTGTTGGTCAGTGCACGTTTCACATCTGTACATGGCTACTGGAGAAACCATAGCGTTGACTGCAGGGCTTTGTGGGCAAAGTGATCTGCCTGGATTCCTCTAATTTAAGGTCTTCCATTGGAGGCCTTGAAAAGTGGGACTTAACGAGCGGCCTCTTTAATTTTTATTTCGCTATTTCTACTATTTTATTTATACTATTAATTACTATTAATGAGGCTTAATATCTTTTCCTTCTTGTTGGGCTTAGTAATTGGTTCTTTTGTAGTTTTATTCCTCCTTGTTATAGTCTAATTATCAGTATGTGTTTTTTAAATGTGTCAAAGCCATTAACCTGTTTATCTTTTATTATCTCTGCTGCAGTTCCATGATTCTGACCAGACGTCATGAGGTCCTCACATTGCTTGGCAGAGGGTCTGATGAGGGTTGGGTAGGGAAGCCCATCGTCATTCCCAAAGGAGCAGGCAGTCTAGCATCCCACAGGGGTGCCTCCCTGTCAGCAGCGCTCAGGAGTGGTGGGGAGGCTGCTACAGAAGACCCACCTCCGGAGCACCCAGGGCCGTGGGAGGATGTGTGCAGGACGGGTGGTGCAGTGGAAAAGGTCTGCCTGCAGTGCAGGAAATGTCGCCAGGTCAGAAGACCCCGGAGGAGGGCATGGCCACCCACTCCAGTATTCTCGCCTGGACAGAGGAGCCTGGCAGGCCACAGATCCCTTACAGGATCGCAAAGAGTCAGGCACAACCGAAGCTACTTAGCACGCCTGAACACCCACTACTTAGATCCAACTGTTAACAAACAGGCTTTATCACACAGCTGTTCTCTGTCCACCCCTCCATCTGTCCAACGTGTGCTGTTTCTTAGCATGTCAGCCATTGCGAGGCACATTATTTTGAGACACCGGTAAGTGTTGGAAAGGGCCTTCTGTCACTGGGAGAGAGCAGGAAGGAAAGTGGAGAAAACTCTCCTCAAGCTGATGGGACCTCTTTGTAAACCCAGTGTGGCTTCTGGAGTGAGGACATCTCAGGTCCCTCCTCACGGAGCAGCGACTCCATCAGGACAAACGGTCTATTGCTGTTGGTCAGTGCACGTTTCACATCTGTACATGGCTACTGGAGAAACCATAGCGTTGACTGCAGGGCTTTGTGGGCAAAGTGATCTGCCTGGATTCCTCTAATTTAAGGTCTTCCATTGGAGGCCTTGAAAAGTGGGACTTAACGAGCGGCCTCTTTAATTTTTATTTCGCTATTTCTACTATTTTATTTATACTATTAATTACTATTAATGAGGCTTAATATCTTTTCCTTCTTGTTGGGCTTAGTAATTGGTTCTTTTGTAGTTTTATTCCTCCTTGTTATAGTCTAATTATCAGTATGTGTTTTTTAAATGTGTCAAAGCCATTAACCTGTTTATCTGTTATATGCACCACTATGGCTTTTGTCTGTCTTCCATTGGTCTACAGATGCTTTATGACATGTCTGCAATGCACTTTTTAAAAAATATTGGCCTGTTTTATTGGATTATTTATTTATTTATTTTCATCCATCATTATTCTTTGGCCGATGTGGGCCTCCCATAGCAGTGGCCTCTCTCGTTGCAGAGCACCGGCTCTGGGCACATGCGCTCCAGAGTATCAGCTCATAATTGGACACACTGGTATGGCCGTCCGCAGCACATGGACCCTTCTCAGGCCAGGGATTGAGCTGGTGCCCCTTGCACTGCAAGGTGGACTCTTTACCCACTGGACCACCAGGAAAGCCCTACCATGCACTTTTCAAAAGGAAATTATGCTAATCTTTTTAGCATCTGGGGTTCCTATTTAGTTTATGACTCTAACTTTAGGGGTATAATACCATAAATTTGGTCTTAAAGATTCTTTTCGCATTTGCATTTTTATTCATCTGGAAGTTATTTAGGGCATCCTAGGCACAGTGGTAAAGAACCCATCTGCCGATGCAGGAGACACAGGTTTGATCCCTGGGTGGGGGAGATCTCCTGCAGGAGGAAATGGCAAGCTGCTGCGGTCTGCTTGCCGGGAGAATCCCATGGACAGAGGAGCCTGGCGGGCTGCAGCCCGTGGGGGTCACAAAGGGTCAGACTTGACTGAGCACAGAGTATGCGATGAGGTAGAAAGTCAGCTTTATTTCCTTCCAGATGGATAGTTGATTGTGAAGCACCATTTATTAAATAAGCTGTCTTTTCTCTCTGAATTTAAAGTCCAGCTCTTCACACGTGCAGTTGTCCTTCAGAATCCATGGGGGGTTGCTTCCAGGAACTCCTGCAGACTCTAAAATCCGTGGATGCTCAAGATCCTCCCATAAACTTTAAATTATCTTCTGATTATTTGTAGCACTGAACACAGTGTAAATTCTATATAAATAGCTGCTAGTGTGTGATAGATTCAAGGTTTGGTTTTGGGAAATTTCTAGAATTTTTTTTTTTCTTCCAGATATTTTCTGTCTATGGCTAATTGAATCCAAAGATGTGAAGCTCACAGATACAGAGGGACAGTTGTATTGACATTTGATTCTGGATTTTCTTTTCTGTTACATCACCTATTTATCTAACCCTTACTGTCATTCTTACTTATTATCACTTTAGATCATTTTCAGGTCTGATGTGGTAAAGCCCTCCTCAGTATTTTTCTGTAATTTCTTGGCTAGTCTTAGGCACATCTTCTTCCATGTTAAATTTAAGCTTATATAACTCAAGTTTTAAGCAGAAATGGAATTTTTATTAAAGTTTTATTAAATATACACATTAAATATGGAGAAATTGACAAAGATTTGTAATTATCATAAATCTGTGTTCCCTAAACAGGAATACTTCTAAGAAATGGAATATAGCTTAAAGAAAGTTTAGGAGAACTTGATAAAAATAGAAATACAGTGGTTTATATTAATACATATTTTTCAATATTAGAGTCAGTAGGCAGAAAAATAAGTATAGGGCATTGAAGAGTCAGGAAATGCATCATCAAAGTCAGTGTAACACAGAGTTAGAGAACTTTGCATCTTGTAGATAGAAAATACTCCTTTCTTGGTAAGTTCATGGAACATTTCCAAAAATTTAAGATTTAGTTGGGCACAGAAGAAATTATAATGAATTCAAAAGTATCCATTTTTCAGGCCACTTTGTTACTAAGATGCTAGAATTAAAAACAAATAGCAAGAAAATGACTGAAAATAATTTTACCACTTGCAATCAGGAAACTCTGAGCCCCTGGATTAAAGTGAAAATTAAATTGTAACACCTCTTGGAAGCATTATAAACAGTGCTTTATACAGAGACCTCTGGGACACATCTAAAGCCAATAAGGAAAAATTCTAAGCTCTCTTTATTAGAGGAGGTAGGCTAGAAATAAAGGAAATGAGTATCCATTCTAAGAAGTTATTTAGAGTAATAAACTAAACCTGTACAAAGCTGGGAAGAAACTAATTCAGATGAAAAGCTGAAATTATTGGGAAGGAACCAAAACATATAAGAAGGATAAATAAATAGAAATACTGGTTCTTTGTAAAGACCAGTAATTCCACTGTGAGCATGATTAATGGGGGTAAGAGAGAGAGTAAGTAAGGTAAGGAATTAGAAGACACAACAGCAGGTGTAGACAAGATTAAAATAGAACAGACATGATTAGATGATACATATTTGAAAAACTGAAAGAAATAGATGATTCCCTAACCAGATATAATTTTAACAAAATTTTCTCAATAAATTAGTAGAAAAAAAATGAGAGGGAAAAATTTAAATAGTAGCTGAATTAAGGAAAGATAATTCCAATATCATAAAAAGAACACCACTTTTTTCATTTTATAAAGCCCAAATAATCTTGATATCAGTCTTCGTGCAGAAGAAAGGATAGCCCAACTTCTATTAAAATCAGGAATAAGCCAAGGAGCCCAATTACCAGTGTTACTCTGCTTTGCTTGGTGGGAATCTAGAAAATGCAGTTAAGACAAGAAAATGGAATGCATGGTATAAACTGTAGGAAAAGAGACAATCATTATTTTTGTGATACATTTTTATTAAAAACTCGAGACACTATCAAAAAAAATCACTAGAATTAAGAAAATGTATTAAAGATAACTAAGTATGAAAGTACACTAAATTTGAAAGGTTTTCTCTATACTCACAATAGCCAACTAAAACTGAAAATACAGGGAAAAATTTTGCCATTCGCAATAACTATAAAAACTGAAATGTTCAGGAATACATTTAACCAGAGAGATACATTGAAAATGCTGTAAAAAATTTATTAAGGAACATAAAGCAATATTTGAATAAATTGAAAGACATACCATATTATTGACTGGGAAGATTTAATATTAGAAAAAATCAATTCTATCCAAATTAAAATATAAATTTCATGTAATGCCAACTAATATCACATCAGGCCTTCTTTCGAAGCCTGCATTTGGGAAGATTTTCCTGGCTGCAATTTCAAAGGATGAAAACCTTACCTACAAAGGTTTCTTCACGTAATTCCATCATGTCACAGTTCCTTGTTGAAATTATTTACTCAGTCCCTTGTCCCTTAAAACGCTAGGACCGTTTACTTCTCCGGGGGCTCTTCCTGGCCCAGTGATCAAACCAGTGTCTTCTGCATTGACAGATAGATTCTTTACCATTGAACCACCAGGAAGGAGGGGATATATACATATTTATATACATACACACACACACACATGTAATTATGACTGATTTCGCTTTGTATGGCAGAAACCAACACAACTTTGTAAAACAATTTTTCTTCAATTAAAAATACGTTTTTTAGGGCTTCCCTGGTGGTCCAGTGGGTTAGGACACCACCTTGCAGCGCAAGGGGCGCCGGTTCGATCCCTGGCCTGGGAAGATCCCACGTGCCGCGGAGTGGCTGGACCGATGTGTCCAACTACCGAGCCGGAGCTCTGGAGCACGTGCGCCCAGCGCCAGTGCTCTGCGAGAGCCACTGCAGTGGGAGGCCCACACAGGCCAAAAGAACAAAGATGGATGAAAATAGATGAATGAAAGACCAGTAGCAGTGGCCAAAAGAAAGTACGTTTTAGAAGAGGCCACTGCAGTGGGAGGCCCACACCAAGAAAATGCAGTTAAGACTGAGGAAAAGAAAAAACAATCATTATTTTTGTGATACATTTTTATTAAAAACTCGAGACACTATCAAAAAAAAATCACTAGAATTAAGAAAATGTATTAAAGATAACTAAGTATGAAAGTACACTAAATTTGAAAGGTTTTCTCTATACTCACAATAGCCAACTAAAACTGAAAATACAGGGAAAAATTTTGCCATTCGCAATAACTATAAAAACTGAAATGTTCAGGAATACATTTAACCAGAGAGATACATTGAAAATGCTGTAAAAAATTTATTAAGGAACATAAAGCAATATTTGAATAAATTGAAAGACATACCATATTATTGACTGGGAAGATTTAATATTAGAAAAAATCAATTCTATCCAAATTAAAATATAAATTTCATGTAATGCCAACTAATATCACATCAGGCCTTCTTTCGAAGCCTGCATTTGGGAAGATTTTCCTGGCTGCAATTTCAAAGGATGAAAACCTTACCTACAAAGGTTTCTTCACGTAATTCCATCATGTCACAGTTCCTTGTTGAAATTATTTACTCAGTCCCTTGTCCCTTAAAACGCTAGGACCGTTTACTTCTCCGGGGGCTCTTCCTGGCCCAGTGATCAAACCAGTGTCTTCTGCATTGACAGATAGATTCTTTACCATTGAACCACCAGGAAGGAGGGGATATATACATATTTATATACATACACACACACACACATGTAATTATGACTGATTTCGCTTTGTATGGCAGAAACCAACACAACTTTGTAAAACAATTTTTCTTCAATTAAAAATACGTTTTTTAGGGCTTCCCTGGTGGTCCAGTGGGTTAGGACACCACCTTGCAGCGCAAGGGGCGCCGGTTCGATCCCTGGCCTGGGAAGATCCCACGTGCCGCGGAGTGGCTGGACCGATGTGTCCAACTACCGAGCCGGAGCTCTGGAGCACGTGCGCCCAGAGCCAGTGCTCTGCAACGAGAGAGGCCACTGCAGTGGGAGGCCCACACAGGCCAAAAGAACAAAGATGGATGAAAATAGATGAATGAAAGACCAGTAGCAGTGGCCAAAAAAAGAAAGTACGTTTTTTAAAAAAGCTAGGACCATTAGATTTTCTTCTAGTTTTGCTGTTGTTGCCATTCTCATAAAGAGACAGTTCAGAGCATAGAGAAAGTGGAACCTTGGGCCCGATCAGATTTTTGGTAGTGTAAGAGAAAAATCCAGCTCTGACCTGTATTTCCCATGTACCCCTCTTTCTGAAGGCTGCAGCTGATAGGGAAAGGCTGTGTTAAGAGAAGGAAGGTTGATGGTGACCTGGAAGTTGACATGTCTGTGGTTTCTCTTAGGATTGTTCTCTTTTCTCATGCGGGAGCTTGCCAACATCACCCATGATGGGCCCAAGTGGATTTTACTGGATGGCGACATTGATCCAATGTGGATCGAGTCTCTGAACACTGTCATGGATGATAACAAGGTATCAAGGGGCAAGGGGGAATCCCCACATCATCCCTAATCATCAATGAAACCGGCCCCTCAGGCACAGTTGAAAACCTTGGTTCCATACTAGGGCTGGCCCCAAGTAAGAAATCATTACTGGTGTCTTTTTTTTTTTTTTTTTTTTAACTTTTTTCCGGCTTTATTGAGAGAGAGTTGACAAAACAGCACTATTGTAATTGATATAAAACATTCTGTTAAGTTTAAGGTATACAACCTGATGCTTTGAAATACTTGCATATTGCAAAGTGATTGCCCCCATAAGGCTAATTGACAACTCCATCACTTCCCATAATTACCTTCTGTGTGCCTGGTGAAAACTTCTAAGATCTATTCTTTTTTTTTTTTTTTTTTTAATTGGAGGACAGTATGGAGATGCCTTAAAAAAAAAAAAAAAAAACTAGAAATAGAACTACTTTATGACCCAGCAGTTTCACTACTGAGCAATACTCTGAGAAAGCCACACCTTAAAGAGATGCAGGCACACCAGTGTTCACTCAGCATGTTTTGCAGTAGCAAGGACTCGGAAACATCTAAATGTCCACCAAGAGATGCATGGATACCAGTGTTCACTCAGCATGCTTTACAGTCGCGAGGACCTGGAAGCAGTCTAGATGTCCATCACTGGACAACAGATACAGAAACTGGGGCACATACGTACACTGGAATACTGCTTTTAGCTTCTTTTTAAAAGAATGGCGTATATAGTGCAGTCAAAAAGAAGACAAAGTAGGACCATTAGATTTTCTTCTAGTTTTGCTGTTGTTGCCATTCTCATAAAGAGACAGTTCAGAGCATAGAGAAAGTGGAACCTTGGGCCCGATCAGATTTTTGGTAGTGTAAGAGAAAAATCCAGCTCTGACCTGTATTTCCCATGTACCCCTCTTTCTGAAGGCTGCAGCTGATAGGGAAAGGCTGTGTTAAGAGAAGGAAGGTTGATGGTGACCTGGAAGTTGACATGTCTGTGGTTACTCTTAGGATTGTTCTCTTTTCTCATGCGGGAGCTTGCCAACATCACCCATGATGGGCCCAAGTGGATTTTACTGGATGGCGACATTGATCCAATGTGGATCGAGTCTCTGAACACTGTCATGGATGATAACAAGGTATCAAGGGGCAAGGGGGAATCCCCACATCATCCCTAATCATCAATGAAACCGGCCCCTCAGGCACAGTTGAAAACCTTGGTTCCATACTAGGGCTGGCCCCAAGTAAGAAATCATTACTGGTGTCTTTTTTTTTTTTTTTTAACTTTTTTCCGGCTTTATTGAGAGAGAGTTGACAAAACAGCACTATTGTAATTGATATAAAACATTCTGTTAAGTTTAAGGTATACAACCTGATGCTTTGAAATACTTGCATATTGCAAAGTGATTGCCCCCATAAGGCTAATTGACAACTCCATCACTTCCCATAATTACCTTCTGTGTGCCTGGTGAAAACTTCTAAGATCTATTCTTTTTTTTTTTTTTTTTTTAATTGGAGGACAGTATGGAGATGCCTTAAAAAAAAAAAAAAACTAGAAATAGAACTACTTTATGACCCAACAGTTTCACTACTGAGCAATACTCTGAGAAAGCCACACCTTAAAGAGATGCAGGCACACCAGTGTTCACTCAGCATGTTTTGCAGTAGCAAGGACTCGGAAACATCTAAATGTCCACCAAGAGATGCATGGATACCAGTGTTCACTCAGCATGCTTTACAGTCGCGAGGACCTGGAAGCAGTCTAGATGTCCATCACTGGACAACAGATACAGAAACTGGGGCACATACGTACACTGGAATACTGCTCAGCTTCTAAAAAGAATGCGTTTGAGGTAGTCCTAATGACACAGATGAACCTAGAGCCTATTTATTATACAGAGGAAGTCAGAAAGAGAAAGACACATATTGTATATTAACACATGGAGATGGAGTCTAGAAAAATGATATTAAGCTCTTTTCTTTCATCAGCTTCCAAGTATACAGCACAGTTTTGCTACTGTAGTCCCCTTGTCATACATCACTTGTTCCTCTTCTAACTGGGAGGTTTAGAACTGCCCACCCAACACCCCCATCCTGGCAACCCCAATCTACTCTGTTTCTATGAGGTTTTGTTTTTTATTTGGCCACTTCTATTGATCTTTGATTCATTTATCTTTGTTCTTTGGCCTGTGTGGACCTCCCATCGCAGTGGCCTCTCTCTCCGCAGAGCACCCGGTCTGGGCGCGTGTGCTCCAGAGCTCCGGCTCGGTAGTTGGACACATGGGTCCAGCTGCTCCGCGGCACATGGGATCCTCCCAGGCCAGGGATCAAACCGGCACCCCTTGCACTGCAAGGCGGTGTCCTTACCCACTGGACCACCAGAGAAGCCCGAGGTTTTTTTTTTAAGGTTCCGCATCTCAGTGGTGATAGGCTGGCTATCTCACCGTGACAGCTCCTGTCCCACAGAGCTCCAGGCCAGCTGTGCTGTCACAGGCTGTCAGGTGTCATTCTTCTGGTTGAATAATATTCCATTCTGTGTGTGTGTGTGTGTGCATCTGTTGATAGACACAGGTGGTTCTACCTCTTGGGTTTTGTAAATAATGCCCCAGTGAAACCAGTATGCACCTCAGTATGCACCTCATTCTGAAAGCATCAGTACAGTCTGGTTTATTCAAATCACCAATACCACTTAACCTTTTTAGATAACTTACTGCCTGATTCAGTACACAGACAAAGATCAAGGGGCTGCAGAAAGAGAGAGAAGAATTTGTAGAAGCTTTAGGAAATACTTATATTCACAGAGAAGAAAATAATCAGGAATAAAAACCGAACTCCCTTGAGCTGGCCGCCTGCCCTAACGCCTCCCCACCTTCCACGCCCCTCCCCCGCGCCCAGGTGCTGACCCTGGCGAGCAATGAGAGGATCCCCCTGAATCCCACCATGAGGCTTCTCTTTGAGGTCAGCCACCTGCGTGCGGCCACGCCAGCCACTGTCTCCAGAGCAGGTATGACCCTCACGAGGGAACAGCCCCACACCCACTCCTTGAAACAGGTGCCTCCAGGGGCGCCTCTGCTGTCGCTGGCTCTGAAGGAAGCGCCAAACAGGGGCTGGACGTCAAACACCCACAACTCTGGCCAAATCCTCTGCCCCTGTCCACACCCACGAAGGTGAGCCCCTGGTCTGTGGCCAGGACTGTGTGAGCTTCTCAATTCAGAAATGTTGACAGTAACACGAAGAGGAGTAGCCCAGAGCTGGACAGCTCCTGTCCTCTGGGCAGAAGTGCCTGAGTCAGGCTACTTTCAGGCCAGCTCTGGCTTCCATGGAGGCTAATGGAGGTGACTGAGGACTGCAGTTTCTCACTGCATCCTGGTGGGAAACAACTTCAGTGCCTTGGCATTCACGGTTAGGACATGAGGAGGCTTTCCTGATGGTGCAGCAGTAAAGAATCTTGCCTGACAGTGCAGGTTTGATCCTTGGGTTAGGAAGATCCTCTGGAGGAGGAAATGGCAACCCACTGCAGTGTTCTTGCCTGGAGAACTCCATGGACAGAGAGCCTGGCGGGCTACAGGCCGTGGGGTCACAAAAGAGCCAGACACACCTGAGCGACTGAACAGCATTATCCTTTCGGGGACCACCACGCCATGTCCGCACTTCCTCTCCATGACACATACTGCTAATCAATCAGAGCCTCTTATCCTCCTGGGCCTAGTCCTGGCCTCGGGATCCTTCTCAACACTGCTTTCCATCAGCTGTTCTCAGCCCATCGGAATTGATCCCAACAGCAAATCCATTTTCTCTCTCAGACCTTGACCAGATTCTCTTTCCTTTTTTTTTTTTTTTCAAGATTTTTCTTTTTTTGCTGTGGACCAGTCCAAAAGTCTCTATTGAATTTGTTACAATATTGCTTCTGCTTTATGTTTTAGTGTTTTTTTTGCCATGAGGCATGTGGGATCTTAGCTCCCTGAATAGGGATCGAACCCACACCCTTGCATTGGAAGACAAAGTCAGTTAACACTTTGCCTTTGGACCTCCAGGGAAGCCCCTCTGTTCTTTACAGGTTCATTCTTCTGTATGTTTTCTGAACAAAGGAAATAACTCTCTGGGGTGAAGAACCTCCTGAGATATGTTCTCTGTGCTCCCAGGGATCCTGTACATCAACCCAGCGGACCTGGGCTGGAATCCGCCTGTGAGCAGCTGGATCGACAGGAGGGAGGTCCAGACAGAGAGAGCCAACCTCACCATCCTGTTTGACAAGTACCTTCCGACCTGCCTCGATGCGCTCAGGACCAGGTAGGCCAAGCAGTGAGGAAGGTAAATAGTTAAAGCGGCAACAGAGCCCATCGGTCATCCCTGCTGTCCCACTGGCGGTGCGCCCTGTCTCCAGAGGCAGAGGTCCCTGGGCAGTCCCCTGCAGGCGTGGCAGACAGCGGAGGGAACACATGTTCAGATGGAGATGAGATGCCTGTTGTCAGTTCAGGCAGGAAGAGAGGTGAGCCAAGAGAAGGGAGCGCCCCCTGGTGCGTCCACAGGACGGTGCAGGTTAGAGTTGTTCGGTTGCCACGTCCTGTCTGACTCTTTGTGACCCCAAGGCTGTAGCCCGCCAGGCTTCTCTCCCCATGAGATTTCCAGGGCGAGAATACTGAAGTGGGTTGCCGTTTCCTCCTCCAGGGATCTTCACAAAAGAGCCAGACACACCTGAGCGACTGAACAGCATTATCCTTTCGGGGACCACCACGCCATGTCCGCACTTCCTCTCCATGACACATACTGCTAATCAATCAGAGCCTCTTATCCTCCTGGGCCTAGTCCTGGCCTCGGGATCCTTCTCAACACTGCTTTCCATCAGCTGTTCTCAGCCCATCGGAATTGATCCCAACAGCAAATCCATTTTCTCTCTCAGACCTTGACCAGATTCTCTTTCCTTTTTTTTTTTTTTTCAAGATTTTTCTTTTTTTGCTGTGGACCAGTCCAAAAGTCTCTATTGAATTTGTTACAATATTGCTTCTGCTTTATGTTTTAGTGTTTTTTTTGCCATGAGGCATGTGGGATCTTAGCTCCCTGAATAGGGATCGAACCCACACCCTTGCATTGGAAGACAAAGTCAGTTAACACTTTGCCTTTGGACCTCCAGGGAAGCCCCTCTGTTCTTTACAGGTTCATTCTTCTGTATGTTTTCTGAACAAAGGAAATAACTCTCTGGGGTGAAGAACCTCCTGAGATATGTTCTCTGTGCTCCCAGGGATCCTGTACATCAACCCAGCGGACCTGGGCTGGAATCCGCCTGTGAGCAGCTGGATCGACAGGAGGGAGGTCCAGACAGAGAGAGCCAACCTCACCATCCTGTTTGACAAGTACCTTCCGACCTGCCTCGATGCGCTCAGGACCAGGTAGGCCAAGCAGTGAGGAAGGTAAATAGTTAAAGCGGCAACAGAGCCCATCGGTCATCCCTGCTGTCCCACTGGCGGTGCGCCCTGTCTCCAGAGGCAGAGGTCCCTGGGCAGTCCCCTGCAGGCGTGGCAGACAGCGGAGGGAACACATGTTCAGATGGAGATGAGATGCCTGTTGTCAGTTCAGGCAGGAAGAGAGGTGAGCCAAGAGAAGGGAGCGCCCCCTGGTGCGTCCACAGGACGGTGCAGGTTAGAGTTGTTCGGTTGCCACGTCCTGTCTGACTCTTTGTGACCCCAAGGCTGTAGCCCGCCAGGCTTCTCTCCCCATGAGATTTCCAGGGCGAGAATACTGAAGTGGGTTGCCGTTTCCTCCTCCAGGGGATCTTCCCAACCCAGGGAACGAGCCCACAGCTCCTCCACTGGCAGGCGATTCTTTCCTACTGGGAAGCAAGTAGCACCTCGACTTCCATGACACCAAAGCTTTCGCTGCTGCAAAACTGCACGGACTTGTCAAGTCCACAAACACCGAGCAGGTTCCCTAGCTTTCCAGCGACACCACTGGGATGGGAAGGTCCCATGTTTTAGGACATATCTGGGTCTGTCTCTGCAGATTTAAGAAGGTAGTTCCAGTCCCAGAGCAGAGCACGGTTCAGATGCTGTGCCACCTTCTGGAGTGTCTGCTGACCGAGGAGCACATCCCCGCAGACTGCCCCAAGGACACCTATGAGCTTTACTTCGTATTTGCTGCCGTTTGGGCGTTCGGCGGAGCGGTCGTCCAGGACCAGGTAGGAGGCTGTGTGCCAAGGCCAGTACCCGTCCTAACCAGCAGAGGTCTGGTAGGCGGAACAGCTACAGGTCAGAATTAACACGGAAGCATCAGACTACTTGCTTCTGTCTCCGTTGCTCTGCTGAAGACGTGCGTCCCCTTAGGAGCGCCTCATGTAGTGAGCCAGAGGAGACTGAGCTGTGCTCTGTTGCTTTCTGACTTCGTGGATGTATCCCTAATTTCTTGGACAGTTGGTGATTGAGTTTGAAAAACTGGAGGTGTAGATAACTTCCTTTGCAAGACGATGTGTGTTTTAGGTGGGATGATACTGTCTGCAGAGGCTTAAGTGGGAGGAATCCCTTTAACCTTCTTACAAACCTTCCACAGCCATCACGTCTTCATACCCCTGAAACACAGAACTGTTTCATAGAAGGCTTTTGCTGTCGTTCAGTTGCCAGGCCTTGTCCAACTTTTTGCTGCTCCCTGGACTGCAGCACTCCAGGCTCCTCTGTCCTCCACCATCTCCCAGGGTTTGCTTAGATTCATGTACACTGAGTTGACGATTTCATCCAACCATCTCATCTTCTGTGACCCCAAGGCTGTAGCCCGCCAGGCTTCTCTCCCCATGAGATTTCCAGGGCGAGAATACTGAAGTGGGTTGCCGTTTCCTCCTCCAGGGGATCTTCCCAACCCAGGGAACGAGCCCACAGCTCCTCCACTGGCAGGCGATTCTTTCCTACTGGGAAGCAAGTAGCACCTCGACTTCCATGACACCAAAGCTTTCGCTGCTGCAAAACTGCACGGACTTGTCAAGTCCACAAACACCGAGCAGGTTCCCTAGCTTTCCAGCGACACCACTGGGATGGGAAGGTCCCATGTTTTAGGACATATCTGGGTCTGTCTCTGCAGATTTAAGAAGGTAGTTCCAGTCCCAGAGCAGAGCACGGTTCAGATGCTGTGCCACCTTCTGGAGTGTCTGCTGACCGAGGAGCACATCCCCGCAGACTGCCCCAAGGACACCTATGAGCTTTACTTCGTATTTGCTGCCGTTTGGGCGTTCGGGCGGAGCGGTCGCCCAGGACCAGGTAGGAGGCTGTGTGCCAAGGCCAGTACCCGTCCTAACCAGCAGAGGTCTGGTAGGCGGAACAGCTACAGGTCAGAATTAACACGGAAGCATCAGACTACTTGCTTCTGTCTCCGTTGCTCTGCTGAAGACGTGCGTCCCCTTAGGAGCGCCTCATGTAGTGAGCCAGAGGAGACTGAGCTGTGCTCTGTTGCTTTCTGACTTCGTGGATGTATCCCTAATTTCTTGGACAGTTGGTGATTGAGTTTGAAAAACTGGAGGTGTAGATAACTTCCTTTGCAAGACGATGTGTGTTTTAGGTGGGATGATACTGTCTGCAGAGGCTTAAGTGGGAGGAATCCCTTTAACCTTCTTACAAACCTTCCACAGCCATCACGTCTTCATACCCCTGAAACACAGAACTGTTTCATAGAAGGCTTTTGCTGTCGTTCAGTTGCCAGGCCTTGTCCAACTTTTTGCTGCTCCCTGGACTGCAGCACTCCAGGCTCCTCTGTCCTCCACCATCTCCCAGGGTTTGCTTAGATTCATGTACACTGAGTTGACGATTTCATCCAACCATCTCATCTTCTGTCACTTCCTTCACCTCCTGCCCTCAGTCTTTCCCAGCACCAGGGTCTTTTCCAATGAGTTGACTCTTCTTATCAGGTGGCCAAAGTGTTAGAGCTTCAGCTTCAGCATCAGTCCTTTTAATGAATATTCAAGATTGATTTCCTTTAAGATTGACTCATTTGATCTCCTTGCAGTCCAAAGGACTTTCAAGAGTCTTCTCTAGTACCACAATTTGAAGGCATCGATTCTTGGGTGCTCAGCCTTCTTTATGGAAGAAGAACATAGAAGGTTAGAACAAGGGTTAATCGACATTTAGGAGCAGGAAGCCAAAGCAGTATTCATCCCATGGTGCCGAGTGCCATGGCTTCATGCTGTTTGGGAGTATCTTGGCATCCTGTTCTCTAAGCTTTGTGCATTCCCAACCTTCTTCTTTACTGAATCTTCTCAAATAAAAACTGTACCTGGAAATCACATAGTTGAGGTTAGGCAGAGCAATATTTTACAACTAACTATAGCTACCAGGGCTTCCCAGGGGACTCAGCCGTACAGAATGCACCTGCCAATGCGGATTGACCCCTGGGCTGGGAAGATCCCCTAGAGAAGGGAATGGCTACCCACGCCAGTACCTTACCTGGAGAGTTCCATGGACAGAGGAGCCTGGCGGGCTGCAGCCCACCGGGTCACAGAGAATTGGACACAACTTAGCAACTGAGCACGCACGAGCTGCAGGCAGCATCACAGAGGCTGAGAATGTGTGGACTCTGGATGTGAATTCTGCCTCTGCCTCTTACGGCCTGGGGAGCCTGGACAGCTGCTTCAGCTTCTTTCTCCTTTACTTTCCCTGTGGGGACAGAGGTGGTGGGAGTGGTGGGGGTCGTGCCCATGTCCTAGGACAGGTCTAAGGACTCGGGGAAGGGGCGCTGCTCTGCTTGTCTGCATGTAGAATTCTTAGAACACTGCTTATTATTCGTGTTCTCCTGCCATAAATACTCAGTTTCATAGCAAATATGGTGCTTTTCTCACACTGAGGGATTTGAGGCAGTTTGTAGAAAGTTACGCTTTACTCCTTCTGGTCTGGGTTAATTATGAGCTCATCCAAAGAAAAAGGTAGGGGCTTCCTGGTGGCGCAGTGGATAAGAATCCACGTGCCAGTGCCAGGGACGTGGGTTCGATTCCTGATCTGGAAGGATCTCACGTGCTGTGGAGCACCTGAGCTTGTGCATCACGACTACTGAGTTGTCTTCTAGAGCTTGAGCGCTGTGACTGCTGAGCCCACTGTGCCTAGAGCCGTGCTCTGCAGCAAGAGAGGCCACCTCAGCGAGAAGCCTGCATACCAAACTAGAGAGGAGGCCCCACTGGCCAAGACGAGAGAAAAGCCTGCATGCAGCAACAAAGACCGGGCACAGCCAGAAGTAAATAAATAATTAAATAAAATTATTATGTTAAAAATGCAGCCCCTGACCTTTCAGCTGCTGAAATGTCAGACAGCAACCACCGCTGTGCTCCTCTCTCCCACTGGTGCCAAACAGGCCGTGGGGTATCAGGGCATAGACTCTTGGTCAATTTTTCTGTCTTCGTGTAGAAGCATTTAAATCCACTCAGCTCTTTAAAAGCCCAAGAGAAAGCCTCCCTTTGGGCCCCTGGGCTGTCGGGAGCACTTGGAGCTGTCGGTGGCCGTGCTGGCTCTGGCGGGGGGCAGAGGACACAGCAGAAAACTTTCAGCAGCAGGGACTGTCTAAGACCCCACGCCACCTGCATTCAAGCTGAACACAGTTTAGTGCTATAAACAGAAAAGTACGAAGTGAGCCAGAGTACATCAGGAACACCAATGGTGCTTACATGGAAAAAGCTGTTGTTAGCACAAAGCAGAATATAATAGAAAACACAGCCTATACCTGGGTAGAAGTTTCAATTAAAAATAGGGGTGGGGAGTGGGCAGGTGGATTCTAACTAAATACTAGTCACAGGAAATTATCTCTCTGAAGTAAATACTTCTCATTACCTGATAGGGCAATTGAGAACCTGGGTCCAACTCCCAGTTCTCCTTTTTTTAAAACTTTTTATTTTGTATTGAGATATAACGGATTAACAATGTTGCCATAGATTCAGGTGGACAGCAAAGAGACTCAGCCGTATACGTATGTATCCACTCTCCCCTAAATTCCCCTCCCATCCAGGCTGCCACATAACATTGAGCAGAGTTACCTGTGCTATACAGTAGGTCCTTGTTGGTTGTCCTTTTTTTTCTTTTTTTTTTTTTTGGCTACTTGTATTGGTCTTACATTTATTCATTTTCATCCATCTTTGTTCTTTGGCCTGTGCGGGCCTCCCACCACAGTGGCCTCTGTCGCTGCAGAGCACTGGCTCTGGGTGAATGCGCTCTAGAGTTCCAGCTCGGTAATTGGACACATCGATCCAGCGGCTCCGTGGCACGTGGAATCTTCCAGGCCAGGGATTGAACCGGCGCCCCTTGCACTGCAAGGCGGTGTCCTTACCCACTGGACCACCAAGGGAGACTGGTTATCCGTTTTTAATATAGCAGTGTGTAGATGTCTATTCCAGACTCCCCAACTATCCCTCCCCCCACATTCTTTTCCCTGACTCCCAGTTCTGACATATGCTGCTAAAGATGTAACCAATGAGCTTTCGCATTTTCATGCACAAAATAGGAGTAACTTTCAGTAGCCAGGCTGACTTAGAGCATCCTAGAAATCAAACAAAGTGATACTACGTCTCCAAACTCGGCTACATTGCACCAGCCCGCGTGTCAGCACAGCCTTCCGGTGGTCAATTTCAAAGGGCAGGAAGGGACCAGAGGCTTGTCAGAATCTAGAGGAGATGGTGTTCAGAAGGAGCCCCTTGGTTGAGGTCGCTCAGAGAGGAGACACTAAGAGTCACACTGAGACAAGGCCGCTCAATGACTCAGCCAAGCGGACCTTGATGTCCAGGGTCCAGTTAGAGGAGAAGGTGAGGCCAAGCACCGGGCTGTGAAGCCGGACAGCGCTGGTACCACCCAGCCGGCGGCTGAGAAACTGACCGGATAGCTCAAGTGGAGTTGATAGTGAGGGCAGACAGTTCCCCCGCCTCCTTCTTCCTAGAGATGGTCTGTGTCGTGGATTCGCCGTATCAGCCTAAACTCGGGTTTTCATTAGGAGGTTAAAGGTCTTCAAGAATTTTTATCCAAAGATAGACAGCTGTTCTGTGTTTTCATGCATAGATACTGCCAGCCAGAAAACAGCTGGTCTCAGGTAAGGCACATTTTTTTAAGCTTTGTATTTATTTTTCATTTGGTTTTTATGGGGATTGGTTTTTCAGTAGCACTCTTAGTTCTACTTAGACGTTTGGGGGGGTGCTCTTTTCCATCGTGTAATTCCATTTAAGAGGTTGTCTAAAAATATTTTTAATTCATAGGAAGACTTTTAATATCTGAGAGTACTCAGATTAAGGATACAGACTTCTCACGCGTGTATGTTTGTGTGTTAGCTGCTCAGTCTTGTCCAGCTCTCTTCACCCCCGTGGCCTGTGGCTCGGCAGGCGCTTCTGCCGTGGCGTTCTCCAGGCGAGACCCCTGGAGTGGGCGGCCGTCCTCTTCCCCAGGGGCTCTTCCCCGCCCAGGGAGCAAAGCTGGTTGTCCCGCACTGCAGGCAGTTGTTGTTGTTGTCAAGCATCCGAGCCACCAGGGAAGCCCATAAACCACCTTCCTGTTATGATGTAAAAGCACGGAAGGGACAACCCTTGAAATCGGGTAATGTTGGTTATCTCAATTCTTGTTTCTATTTTAAATTTTGTTACTGTATTTCCTTCATTGTAAATATTTTTGAGGATACCTTTGCATTTTACCTTTGACTTTGGTTCTGGAATGCGGATGTCAACCGCTTCCCTAAAATGCACCAGTATGTGAAGCTCTAACCTCGTGGTCCCAATCTGGGTTATTCATCTTTAACCCCGTTTTCATTGTCTGTCTGTACAGCAGTATTTTTAACAAAGAATGACAGAGAAGAAAAAAGAATTTTCTCTCAAGAGTCAGATATTGGGGTTTTTTTCCTAAGGCTCCTGATCACAGAGGACAAGTACTAGGAAGATACTTTTTCCCCTTAATCTGAATTCACAACAGAATAAGAACAGGAAATAGATCCATCCTTAGAGCCTATTTCATTTCTCTTTTTTTTTCCCCATCATGCCCCTTTTATATTTTTATATTTATTTTCATCTATCTGTATTCTTTGGTCTGTGTGGCCTCCCACCGCACTGGTCCCTCTCATCACAGGGCACCAGCTCTGGGCACATGTGCTCCAGAGCGCTGGCTCTGTAATTGAACGCACCGGTCCAGCCGCTCCATGGTACATGGGATCCTCCCAGGCCAGGGATTAAACTGGTGCTCCCAGCACTGCAAAGCAGTCTCTTTACCCACTGGACTACCAGAGAAGCCCTATTTCCGTTCTCTTTTTAAGGTGAAAGAATGCAGTCCTGTTTACCTAATAGCTGAATCAGTACCATCTCTTCCAGGTCTAGGTTCATGACTGTGTGTCCAGCTCCCGGGTCTGTTCTGCTCTGCAGAAACATTTCCTAAAACACCCCCTCTGGTCCCCCTCGCTGTTTAGGATGTTTCCTAGGTCTCTGTGTTCAAAAAGTGGGTGTTTGCTCTGCTAGGGGTTGGCCAGTAGCAGCAGGCGCGTGCGCGCACGTATGTGTGTGTGTGTTTCAATTTGAACAAAATAGCCTGAGTACTGCGGTGCACAGCCCTAACTTAGGAGCTCATGGTCTAAATATGTGTGTGTGTGCGTGTGAATTACGTGACCCCACCTGTTCCTTCTGTCAGAAAGCCCTGGGTAGCTTTGTCTCTGCTGCACCCCCTAGATCTGAGAATTTCAGCTCTGGAAGGAAATTCAGAAATACTCTTTCCTAGAATCCTCACTTTGTAGATGAGGAAGCTGCAGCGCTGAAAGACCTGGCTTGTCAGCGTTCTGTACTTGAGTCCCCTGCTGGGATTCTTATCACTGATTCTTTCTGGGCCTCCAGGCTTCTACAGTCACATTTTACTTTTTAAAGATTTTTTTTGATGTGGATCATTTATCGAATTGTTACAAGATTGTTCCTGTTTTATGTTTGGGTATTTTTGGCCATGAGGTGTGTGGGAATCTTAGCTCTCTGAGCAAGGATCAAGCCCCCGCCCTCTGACCTGGAAGGCAAGGTCTTAGTCACGGGACCACCAGGGAGGTCCTGACAGGCACCGTTTTATTCCTTCCATCCACAGCTGCCATCCTGGACATCATGCAGAGTCTCAGGAGTCTAGGGGGACATGGTGGGTCTGCCTCTGAGAGTTCTTGGAGTCGCAACCTCCCTCTCTCCTCCCAGTGCTTGCACCTCCCTCCCTCCCCTCCACCTGCCAGGGCTCCGAGATGCACGCGACCAGAATGGCCCAGCCCTGTGGTCAAGCTGGTGCACACGTACACACTCCCAGGTAGCCCCCACTCAGCTGGGCCTTGTCTGGGCTGATCCTTGGGGATCCAGCAGGAGCCATGTGTGCTCCCGGCCCCGACCTTCTGCCTGACCCAGGGCAGCCTGTCCAGGCTTCTCATTCTCTACCAAACGTTGACTTCCAACCCGCTTTGTTTTGGCAGCTTGTGGATCACCGGGCAGAGTTCAGCAAGTGGTGGCTCAGCGAGTTCAAGACGGTCAAGTTTCCCTCCCAAGGAACCGTCTTTGACTATTACATAGACCCGGAGACCAAGAAATTTGAGCCTTGGTCCAGGCTCATCCCGCACTTTGAATTTGACCCTGAGACGCCTCTGCAGGTGAGTGAGACAGAGCGAGCCCCGGCATCTGCAGCGGCTCTGGTGGCAGCCCTTTACGGGTTTCCCAAAGGCTCAACCTGTGCTAGCTGCCTGGACTTCCAGAGGAGGCTGTAGGTTCAGTATAGCTGTGCACATGGGCGTGCTAAGTTGCTTCAGTCAAGTCCACCTCTGCCCCTCTCTGGACTGTAGCCCGCCAGGCTCCTCTGTTCATGGGGATTCTCTCGGCAAGAAGACTGGAGTGGGTTGCCATGTCCTCCTCCTGGGGTTCTTCCCGGCCCAGAGGTTGAACCTGCGTCCCCTGCAGCTCCTTTGCCACAGGCAGATTCCTTACTGCTGGGCCGCCAGGGGAGCCTCAGTAGAGTCGTGAGATCCCGCTAGCTCAGGCAACCTAACCAGCACCCTACCACGCAGGCATCCTGAGAGGAGAGAGAGGATAAAATGCAACCGAGGGGCCTCAGGGAGGCAGACAGAGCTGGCCGAGGGGGCTGGGCACGCCCTCTACCCATAGCGTGGGTTACTAGGAGGGTCTCTGTGGGCATTAGGGGACCCTCCTGCCTGGAGTTGTGAGCGCCCCAACCCAGTGGGATTCCCTCTCCTGAAATGCCCCAGGGCACTCTGCCAGCGTCCGGGTCTCCCACGAGCCCCCTGCTCACTCCTGCCCCTGCAGGCCAGCCTGGTGCACACCAGCGAGACCATACGTGTGTGCTACTTCCTGGAGCGGCTCCTGGCACGACGGCGGCCAGTCATGCTGGTCGGGACCGCGGGCACCGGCAAGTCGGTGCTGGTTGGGGCGAAGCTGGCCAGCCTGGACACCGAGGCCTACCTGGTAAAGAATGTGCCCTTCAACTACTACACCACGTCGGCCATGCTGCAGGGTGAGTGTCCCCCAGTGCACGGGTCGCCCGGTGAATCGGACCGCTCCGCGCCGTCTGCACAGTCAGGTACACGCTCACCAACTCGGGGAGGAAAGGGCGCTGTGAATCAGAGTGCCGACAGTCTGGGGAGACGGTAGACTCGGGATCTCCCAGAAACCGCCTCCCAAGGCTCTGCTCCTCGGTGAGAATGTTTAAATAGAAACAGAAGTCATTTGGGTTAATCACTGAAATGGGCTGGAAGAGGTCAGAGTCACGGCTGTTCCCCGCTGCAGGCAGGCTTGTCAGCGCCTGATGATCTGAGGTGGAGCTGATGTAACGGTCATGGAAGTCAAGTGCACAGTAAATGTAATGCACGTGAATCATCCATGAACCAGCCTCTCCCAGCCCCAGTCCATGGAAAATTTGTCTTCCAGGAAACCGGTCCCTGGTGCTAAGGGGCCTGCTCGGCCCCCGACTGTAGCCCAGGCTCCTCTGTTCATGGGGATTCTCTCAAGAAGACTGGAGTGGGTTGCCATGTCCTCCTCCTGGGGTTCTTCCGGCCCAGAGGTTGAACCTGCGTCCCCTGCAGCTCCTTTGCCACAGGCAGATTCCTTACTGCTGGGCCGCCAGGGGAGCCTCAGTAGAGTCGTGAGATCCCGCTAGCTCAGGCAACCTAACCAGCACCCTACCACGCAGGCATCCTGAGAGGAGAGAGAGGATAAAATGCAACCGAGGGGCCTCAGGGAGGCAGACAGAGCTGGCCGAGGGGGCTGGGCACGCCCTCTACCCATAGCGTGGGTTACTAGGAGGGTCTCTGTGGGCATTAGGGGACCCTCCTGCCTGGAGTTGTGAGCGCCCCAACCCAGTGGGATTCCCTCTCCTGAAATGCCCCAGGGCACTCTGCCAGCGTCCGGGTCTCCCACGAGCCCCCTGCTCACTCCTGCCCCTGCAGGCCAGCCTGGTGCACACCAGCGAGACCATACGTGTGTGCTACTTCCTGGAGCGGCTCCTGGCACGACGGCGGCCAGTCATGCTGGTCGGGACCGCGGGCACCGGCAAGTCGGTGCTGGTTGGGGCGAAGCTGGCCAGCCTGGACACCGAGGCCTACCTGGTAAAGAATGTGCCCTTCAACTACTACACCACGTCGGCCATGCTGCAGGGTGAGTGTCCCCCAGTGCACGGGTCGCCCGGTGAATCGGACCGCTCCGCGCCGTCTGCACAGTCAGGTACACGCTCACCAACTCGGGGAGGAAAGGGCGCTGTGAATCAGAGTGCCGACAGTCTGGGGAGACGGTAGACTCGGGATCTCCCAGAAACCGCCTCCCAAGGCTCTGCTCCTCGGTGAGAATGTTTAAATAGAAACAGAAGTCATTTGGGTTAATCACTGAAATGGGCTGGAAGAGGTCAGAGTCACGGCTGTTCCCCGCTGCAGGCAGGCTTGTCAGCGCCTGATGATCTGAGGTGGAGCTGATGTAACGGTCATGGAAGTCAAGTGCACAGTAAATGTAATGCACGTGAATCATCCATGAACCAGCCTCTCCCAGCCCCAGTCCATGGAAAATTTGTCTTCCAGGAAACCGGTCCCTGGTGCTAAAAAGGTCGAGGACACTGCTCTAGACCTTATCTTGATCAGACAGTTTGTTTTATTTGCAAGATGGCTAAGAAAAAGCTCAGGAGAGGTCTGGTCATCTGTTAATTACTTATTCTCCATTTCTACTGCTTTGATCTATGGGAAGAACTGACAACCTAGGTCCAGGTGTTGTGTGATGAAAGGGAGGGGTGTGTGTGGGGGGGGTGTCTGTGTGTCTGTGTGTGTGTTCGTCATGTCTGACTCTTGGAGATGGCATGGACTGTAGCCCACCAGGTGAGGTACACTGTAGCTTGGCTAAAGTGACAGGAGAGCCCCTCCCTGCTGAGAGGTTCCTGCAAGGAGCTGCTCATGTGAAGGCCCAGGGGCGTGGAGGAGGGGACAGGGTGCCTTGAACGTCCAGGTCCTGACGTCTCTCACCCCACGCTGAGACAGGCACCTCCTCGGATGGGCTCCCCTCCCTCTCCCCTCTTGCCTCTCCCTCTCCTCTCTCCCCTCTCCTCTCTCTTGTCTGTGCCCCTTACCAGCACCTTAGCAAGATCTCCTTTCCCATCCTTTAAGCCACGGGCCTCTCTAGCTGCTGCATTCCCGCAGGGTGGGAGTTCCACATAGAGCAGGTCAGCACCTGATGACCACGGAAACAGGAGGCTCACTGGAGGACGTCCGAGGGCGTCTAGAGACTCCTGGCGCAGACACATCTCTCATTCACCCCTCATACCTTACACATGGGGAAGCCGAGGCTCAGCTACAAGTACCTGGTTGCCTAAGATCACCACTGACTGGCAAGGCTGGTGTGGCACATCTGGTCTGCTGACTCCATGGAGCGTGTGTTTCGTGGGGAGTTTGCACAGTGGGCTCTCGAAGGGACGTGGGCCCTCAGGGAGCGGATTTGGGGCCAAAGGATCACTGCCTCCCTCTCCCCAGCCATGTTCTCCTTGACCTTCACTTACTGTTGAGTCTCCTTTTATATACAGACACCCCTCACATGGACCCTAGAAGCAGCCTCCTGTGCCCAAGCCAGCCTCCCCACAAGAGGAGGGTGATGCCAGGCTGGGGAGCGGCCCCCTCACTCCTCCCCTCACCACATTCTCGCCCCACCCTCTGTCCTCTGCCAGGCTTCTGGACCCGACATATCCATCCCTACCCCCAGGATGCACAGTCCGCGGAAACAGAGGAACTTGCCCTTTGCAGATTGGTCAGTTATAATCCAATTACAGGTTCAGTTACACTTGGGAAGTGGACCTGGCAGGGTCTCCTTCTGGGGCCCCTCCTCCGTGTGACCCTGAGAGTCAGCCACTGTGGCGGGGCCAGCTCCATGCTGTCTCCAGTTCCCACGTGAGATGACAGCTCACTCTCCACCTTCTTTCTGCACCACTTTGGGGTCCTCCAGGGTTGGGGTCCAGCCAGCTCTGCCTGCTGGTGGGCTGCACTGTCCCTGCCTCTCACAGCAAGTAAGCACCTGAAGTTTGTAGATGGGAGTTAAGGTCGTTCTTCATCCCCCGACCAGCGCCACCCCCTGCAGGGAGACTTCTCCCTCTTCCTCAAGCCAGCCTCTGGGCTTCATGCCCTGTTGTTAAATTGCTCCTTCGTGTCTGACTCTTTGCAACCCCATGGACTGCAGCCAGTGAGGCTCCTCTGTCCTTCACTATCCCCTGGCGTCTGCTCAAACTCAGGTCCATTGAGGTGGTGATGCCATCCAACCATCTCATCCTCTGTCGCCCCCCTTCATCCTCTGCTGGACTGATCAAAGTCTCACAGTCTTGGTCCCAGTCTAGCGATCAACCCTTGTTCCCACCTGGAAACAAGTGAGACAGGTCGAAGTGATGGAGACTTGTGTCAGCGCTTCAGCCGTCTCTCTGTGACATGAGCATCTTTTATCTGAGTACTGAAAGCACACTCTGGTTTTTGTATGTGCGCTCTTCACAGTGTGAACAGCGACAGACACACTACACTTTTTAATTGAGTTGTTGTCTTAAGTCTGTGCAAGCAGCAAAACAAATCAGGCCCTGGTCTGTGTGTTTACCAGTTTGCCCCCATGGCCAGTGCCAAGCCGCCCGTGCCGCGTCTGTGAACACGCAGTCAGGAAGAGAGGTGGCGTAGTCCTTTTTCTGCTCTGCACGTTTGATGGATGAACATAACCTAAGAACCCAGATAATGGTAAAATTCAGTCAGATAATTTGCATGTGATGACTTCTGAATATTCATTACCTTTGTTTTTAACACAATTGGCTTGTTTATCTAATTGACTTTTTAAAAAATGGCTGTGCTGAACCACCGACTCTCCAGGCTCCCTGTGTTAACAGTCAGCTCTCAAGAAGCAGCTCCAGTGAACCACTGGCTTCCTCTGGACCCCATGAGGCACCAGCCACCGTCCCGCCACGCGGTGTGGCGACCCTCCACCAGGTCGTGGCCAGGCGCCGCCTCCCTGCCACACCGCAGTGCCCACAGGCAGACTCCACACGCCCAGCTGGTTCACGTCCCAGCACTCTTATGAGTGAGCATAGTTTCTTGTTTCTAAAAAGACAGACCTCCTCGCCTGTTGGCCAGCCTTGCGCCCAGGAACTGCTCAGATCATCTGCTCTGCCCGTTTCCTCCTCCTCTTCCTCTCTCCACGACGGCACTGGTGGTGGCAGAAGTCAGAACCACAAGCGGTGTCTGTCAGGCCGTCACCATTGGGTGCAGGCACGCACCTGAGGTCAGACGTGTACACATTTTCAAATCATTTAATCTTCTGGAAAATATTTATTTATTTGGCTGCACTGGGTCTTAGTTGTGGCACGTAGGATCTTCCGTTGCAGCAGGTGGGCCAGTTGCCTGACCAGGGATCGAACCCAGGCCCTCTATGTTGGAGTGCAGTCTTAGCCACTGGACCACAGGGAAGTGCCTAAACCATCTAGTCTTGTACAAGCCTCTGAAGTAAGTACTTTCATCGTCACCGTGTCCTATATGAGAAAACCAAGGCACGGAGACGTTACCTAAGCTCCTTGAGGCTACGCAGGAGGGGTGGAGCCAGGGCTTGAACCCAGACAGTCTGGCTTCAGAGCCGGTGCTCTTAACCACTAGGCTATAACGTCTCCCCGCAGAGAAAAAAATAATATTACTCTTACCACTAACCTACATGGGTCTAGAAAAGCCGCCCGTGCCGCGTCTGTGAACACGCAGTCAGGAAGAGAGGTGGCGTAGTCCTTTTTCTGCTCTGCACGTTTGATGGATGAACATAACCTAAGAACCCAGATAATGGTAAAATTCAGTCAGATAATTTGCATGTGATGACTTCTGAATATTCATTACCTTTGTTTTTAACACAATTGGCTTGTTTATCTAATTGACTTTTTAAAAAATGGCTGTGCTGAACCACCGACTCTCCAGGCTCCCTGTGTTAACAGTCAGCTCTCAAGAAGCAGCTCCAGTGAACCACTGGCTTCCTCTGGACCCCATGAGGCACCAGCCACCGTCCCGCCACGCGGTGTGGCGACCCTCCACCAGGTCGTGGCCAGGCGCCGCCTCCCTGCCACACCGCAGTGCCCACAGGCAGACTCCACACGCCCAGCTGGTTCACGTCCCAGCACTCTTATGAGTGAGCATAGTTTCTTGTTTCTAAAAAGACAGACCTCCTCGCCTGTTGGCCAGCCTTGCGCCCAGGAACTGCTCAGATCATCTGCTCTGCCCGTTTCCTCCTCCTCTTCCTCTCTCCACGACGGCACTGGTGGTGGCAGAAGTCAGAACCACAAGCGGTGTCTGTCAGGCCGTCACCATTGGGTGCAGGCACGCACCTGAGGTCAGACGTGTACACATTTTCAAATCATTTAATCTTCTGGAAAATATTTATTTATTTGGCTGCACTGGGTCTTAGTTGTGGCACGTAGGATCTTCCGTTGCAGCAGGTGGGCCAGTTGCCTGACCAGGGATCGAACCCAGGCCCTCTATGTTGGAGTGCAGTCTTAGCCACTGGACCACAGGGAAGTGCCTAAACCATCTAGTCTTGTACAAGCCTCTGAAGTAAGTACTTTCATCGTCACCGTGTCCTATATGAGAAAACCAAGGCACGGAGACGTTACCTAAGCTCCTTGAGGCTACGCAGGAGGGGTGGAGCCAGGGCTTGAACCCAGACAGTCTGGCTTCAGAGCCGGTGCTCTTAACCACTAGGCTATAACGTCTCCCCGCAGAGAAAACTCTTTGGAAACTTAAATAAATATTTGATAATATTACTCTTACCACTAACGGCACTACATGGGTCTAGAAAAGCGGTTTTCTAGAATCCTATTATAATAATTTTACAGTGTAAAAAGCACTGTAACTAGAGAGTAAAAACTCACAGCCAAGGAAAAGGAGATGCATTTCATACCCATGATTCTGAGAAATGCCGGATTCCCTTACCTGAAACTTCTGTCCATCGCTTTAGTCACAGTCCAAACATGTTTGTTTATTTGGCTCCTTAGCTGAAAACATTTTGGAAGTCATAAAATGGAAGGAGAAAAGGTGCTTAACCGTTATAGTTAATGGTTGAAGTTGGAACAAGAACCCTGGAATCCAAGGGGAAGTAGAAAACATGGAAAGGGGATGCAGGAACCCACAGGGTGGCTTCGCTGACATCAGACAGGAAGCAAGTTGTCCCACCCTCAGCAGGAGCCCCCTTTTCTAAGTCTTTTGTCCACGCAGCACGTGGGCCCTTAAATCTCTGACCAACGGCTGAGCCCGTGCCCTCTGCGGTGGAAGCCCTCCTGACCTCCGGGGTCATCCCCCATCACTCTGTCTTTGTCTTCCCCCTCACTCTTCTGAAGCTCAGCATTTTCACTGCTGTTTGTACTTCAGACCGTGTGGAATTAAATTGAATGTGATGTGGTACAGTCTGCTTTAAAGGGCAGACAGCACACCCAGACAGATGTGCAAGATGTGTGTTTATAGGGTAATAAATATAATGATGGCCAGAGACGGGAAATGGCCTAATTATCCACATGATGGATTGCTAAGCGTTATTACCAAGAATGGGCCAGTTGCCTGACCAGGATCGAACCCAGGCCCTCTTGTTGGAGTGCAGTCTTAGCCACTGGACCACAGGGAAGTGCCTAAACCATCTAGTCTTGTACAAGCCTCTGAAGTAAGTACTTTCATCGTCACCGTGTCCTATATGAGAAAACCAAGGCACGGAGACGTTACCTAAGCTCCTTGAGGCTACGCAGGAGGGTGGAGCCAGGGCTTGAACCCAGACAGTCTGGCTTCAGAGCCGGTGCTCTTAACCACTAGGCTATAACGTCTCCCCGCAGAGAAAACTCTTTGGAAACTTAAATAAATATTTGATAATATTACTCTTACCACTAACGGCACTACATGGGTCTAGAAAAGCGGTTTTCTAGAATCCTATTATAATAATTTTACAGTGTAAAAAGCACTGTAACTAGAGAGTAAAAACTCACAGCCAAGGAAAAGGAGATGCATTTCATACCCATGATTCTGAGAAATGCCGGATTCCCTTACCTGAAACTTCTGTCCATCGCTTTAGTCACAGTCCAAACATGTTTGTTTATTTGGCTCCTTAGCTGAAAACATTTTGGAAGTCATAAAATGGAAGGAGAAAAGGTGCTTAACCGTTATAGTTAATGGTTGAAGTTGGAACAAGAACCCTGGAATCCAAGGGGAAGTAGAAAACATGGAAAGGGGATGCAGGAACCCACAGGGTGGCTTCGCTGACATCAGACAGGAAGCAAGTTGTCCCACCCTCAGCAGGAGCCCCCTTTTCTAAGTCTTTTTGTCCACGCAGCACGTGGGCCCTTAAATCTCTGACCAACGGCTGAGCCCGTGCCCTCTGCGGTGGAAGCCCTCCTGACCTCCGGGGTCATCCCCCATCACTCTGTCTTTGTCTTCCCCCTCACTCTTCTGAAGCTCAGCATTTTCACTGCTGTTTGTACTTCAGACCGTGTGGAATTAAATTGAATGTGATGTGGTACAGTCTGCTTTAAAGGGCAGACAGCACACCCAGACAGATGTGCAAGATGTGTGTTTATAGGGTAATAAATATAATGATGGCCAGAGACGGGAAATGGCCTAATTATCCACATGATGGATTGCTAAGCGTTATTACCAAGAATGAGGACAATTCTGTAAGATGGTACCATTTCCAAAATCTTTGTCAAGTAAGAAAAGCAAAATACAGAACAGGTTATATAGTGTGTTCCAAATTATGTCTTGTTCAAAAAGAGACGTGCAATGCTTTGCATATAGATATGCCCTCGTACATCCATGCTCACGTGTACTAAGAGCACCTCCAAGGGGGCACATAAGAGAAGCAGTTTCCCTTGTCAAGGGGAACTGAATGCTAAGACTCGGATGGAGAATGACTTAAACTTTCTTAACATTATGAAATATTTCCAGCACGCAGAAGAGTACAGACAAGAGTACAACAGATGTCCATGTACCCACCACCCAGACTTCACAGATGTTAGCATTTTGTCATCTCGATAGGGACGGTAGCATTTTAACTGCAGCCAACACATCACCCCCATGCCTCCCCCCGTCATGCCCTGCACAGCCAGACCGGGACCACTCCAGTGACGTGCCCTCATTCCAGATGAATGCTTTTGATACACACATGTAGCCGTGAAACGCACCATGTTGTGTGTATTTAAATATTGAGTATGTATCCTGTTTTAACTTTCTCTGATAACTTGCTTTTCTCATCCCTCTCTGTGTTAATGCTTGTGGAGGTTCTTCACCGGTTTTCACTGCTGCGTAGAACTCCCTGGTGTGACTACATCACAGCTCGTTTATCCATTTTCCTACTCTAAGGCAACATAATTTTTTCACATTTTTCTTTGTAAGATATGTTCTGAGTTATAATTGACATACAACACATGGCACGTGTTAAAGTACACAATCTGATACGTTTAGAAATATTTACCCACCCCAAGACCATTACTGCAATTGAAACAGTGCTCACATTGCTCACCTCCCGAGAGTCCCTCCCCTCCCTAGGTAATGTCTTACTCCCTTGTCGAGTGAGGAAAGTGCGACGCAGAACGGTGTGCGTAGGGTGGTCCAGACTGTGTCTCATTTAAACAGAGGCACGTGAGGCTCTGCACGTGTGTGTGCACTGAGACGTTCCCCTGCTCCCCGACCCCAGCCCTGCTCTGTGCCTCGAGGCAGCAGCAGATCTGTTTCTGTCATAGCAGGTTAGGTCGCATCTTCTGGAATGTTATATTATGCAGTTGTCGTACAGTAGCCCACTTTTTTTTGTCTGGCTCCTTTCACTCAGCATGATTTTGAGATTTGTCCGTGTTGTTGAGGGTACAATAGTTGATTCTTTTCATTCCTGAATAGCCAGACAAAATATGTGCAACACTCAGAATGCTTCCAAGCATACAGGAAGTGCTCAGTAAATGGAAGCTGTTATTCTAACAACATTAAAATCATTCTCATATTTAAGAATTTATAAATATTATACAAAAATCCCTGAGCCCCAGCTGCCAAAACAGAAGGAACATGAGCGAACCCCTTTTGCTTGAGAAAAGGGTGTTTAACCTAAGCTGTGCTAAAGCACAACTGGTGGATTTAGAGAAAATGTTCCACCTTTCAAATGGGCAGTAATGTCACCCCACAGGTCCATTCACTGAGGTCTCCAGAGAGGGGCTTTCAGCTCACTCATCCGGCTAGTCCATCGGATGCCATTTTCCTCAGATCAGATGTTCTTCTATGGAGAAGGCAGCTGCTTGATACTCCCTGTGTCTCTCCCTTACTGCAACCAGCGCTGGGGTCTCCACTGAGTACTTTTCTAAACAGATTCATAACTCCTTCAAATGCAAACAGGGCTCTTGTTTCAGGATATTCATATAGCTCATCAGTGTGGAAAGCACATGCTTTATTTCAAGTTTGTGCTATGCCAGGCCCCTGTGTTATCAGTAATGTTTTTGACAGCAACAGCAGGCAACGATATTAAAAAGCAGAGACATCACTTTGTGGACGGAGGTCTACATAGTCAAAGCTATGGTTTTTCCAGTCGTCATGCAGATATGAGAGTTAGACCGTAAATAAGTCTGAGCGCCCAAGAATTGGTGCTTTTGAACTGTGGTGTTGGAGAAGACTCTTGAGAGTCCCTTGGACTTCAAGGAGATCAAATCAGTCAATCCTAAGAGAAATCAACCCTGAATATTTACCAGAAGGACCGATGCTGAAGCTGAAGCTCCAATACTGTGGCCGCCTGATGGGAAGAACCCACTCATTGGAAAAGACCCTGATGCTGGGAAAGACTGAAGGTAGGAGGAGAGGAGGCAATAGAGGATGAAGTGGTTGGATGGCATCACTGACTGAATGGACACGAATCTGAGCAAACTCTGGGAGATAGTCAACGACAGGGCAGCCTCTCATTGTACAGTGACAAGCAGAAAATCTGATGTATACATTCCTGAATAGCAACAATATGTGCAACACTCAGAATGCTTCCAAGCATACAGGAAGTGCTCAGTAAATGGAAGCTGTTATTCTAACAACATTAAAATCATTCTCATATTTAAGAATTTATAAATATTATACAAAAATCCCTGAGCCCCAGCTGCCAAAACAGAAGGAACATGAGCGAACCCCTTTTGCTTGAGAAAAGGGTGTTTAACCTAAGCTGTGCTAAAGCACAACTGGTGGATTTAGAGAAAATGTTCCACCTTTCAAATGGGCAGTAATGTCACCCCACAGGTCCATTCACTGAGGTCTCCAGAGAGGGGCTTTCAGCTCACTCATCCGGCTAGTCCATCGGATGCCATTTTCCTCAGATCAGATGTTCTTCTATGGAGAAGGCAGCTGCTTGATACTCCCTGTGTCTCTCCCTTACTGCAACCAGCGCTGGGGTCTCCACTGAGTACTTTTCTAAACAGATTCATAACTCCTTCAAATGCAAACAGGGCTCTTGTTTCAGGATATTCATATAGCTCATCAGTGTGGAAAGCACATGCTTTATTTCAAGTTTGTGCTATGCCAGGCCCCTGTGTTATCAGTAATGTTTTGACAGCAACAGCAGGCAACGATATTAAAAAGCAGAGACATCACTTTGTGGACGGAGGTCTACATAGTCAAAGCTATGGTTTTTCCAGTCGTCATGCAGATATGAGAGTTAGACCGTAAATAAGTCTGAGCGCCCAAGAATTGGTGCTTTTGAACTGTGGTGTTGGAGAAGACTCTTGAGAGTCCCTTGGACTTCAAGGAGATCAAATCAGTCAATCCTAAGAGAAATCAACCCTGAATATTTACCAGAAGGACCGATGCTGAAGCTGAAGCTCCAATACTGTGGCCGCCTGATGGGAAGAACCCACTCATTGGAAAAGACCCTGATGCTGGGAAAGACTGAAGGTAGGAGGAGAGGGAGGCAATAGAGGATGAAGTGGTTGGATGGCATCACTGACTGAATGGACACGAATCTGAGCAAACTCTGGGAGATAGTCAACGACAGGGCAGCCTCTCATTGTACAGTCCATGGTGTCACAGAGAGTTGGACACAACTTTTTGACTGAACAGTGACAAGCAGAAAATCTGATGATAATAACATAAGCACTTTCATGCAACAAGATGTCTTGGGCTTCCCTAGTGGTCCAGTGGGTAAAGAGTCTGCCTTGCAGTGCATGGGGCGCCGGTTTGATCCCTGGCCCAGGAAGATCCCACGTGCCGAAGAACAGCTGAACCGGTGTATCCAATTACAAGCCAGAGCTCTGAAGCGCATGCGTCCGGAGCCAGTGCTCTGCAGCGAGAGAGGCTACTGCAATGGGAGGCCCACACAGGCCAAAGAATAAAGATGGATGAAAATAAATACATAAAAACCAATAAAAGAGGCCAAAATAAAAAAAAAAAAAAAAGAAGTCTTGAGGTAGGCAGTTACTAATGCTGAATCAATGGTTCAATGCTCCTGAGGCTGTCATATCTATTATTCTCTTAGACACTTCCTCAGGGTTGCAGAGTGGCTGCTGCTTCAGCCATCATATCCGCATTCCAAATGGGAAAAATAAAAGAAAGATAAAGGGAAGAGTTAGTGCCCATGTCAGGGAAGGATAGCTCTCCAGGAATCCCACTGACATACGTGTCCATTCAGAGCCGTGTCTCATGGCCCATCCAGCCGGAATGTGACTAAGGGAAAGGAAGATGGCAGTGGTGTCCATCATGGAGCTGGTGACAGTCTCTGTCTCTCCACGATGAGCAAGTGAGGCTGAGAGGTCTGGAGTGACGTCCCTCAAGCCTGCACAGTGAGTTAATAGCCAGCCTATCTCATTTCATCGAGCTTCAGTGCCCATCCACTTGGATGAGACAGCAAGTCACGCATCTCAGTTTCTATAATAGAATGCCATTCTTGCTTCCGCTTGTCTGATCTCTGGAGCCCATGGAGGTCTCTGCCCTTGACGGTAAATAAAAGAGGCCCTTTACTTGGTCGCTGAGCTCTCAGGCTTCATGTGACCTCTCACCAGCAGCTGCACCAATCACAGGCTACCAGCTCTGACGCCTTGGCTGAGCACCAGGTCTGAACACTACAGACCCGGCTGTGCTGCTTTCTTCCCCTCAGCGGAGGTACCATTTAGTGATCCACCGTTGGGTGTTGTTGAAGGTTAGGATGATAAAAGATGATTTATATGTTTAAAAAATAGCTCCTGTAAAACCTCAGTGGAAGACTGTGCCCGTTTTGTATCCCGATGCACCTTCTATAAGTTTCCAGGATACATGCCTTTTAGGATTGAGTGCCTGAAGACTGTTTTCATACAGAAGTAGCGATGGGTTTGTCGTAGCATGGCTATTGTAATGGAACACATACTTAGTTCTGTGCCTTCAAAGAGGCAGTTCATAAAGGACAGTGTGACCCTTTTAACTTCATTAGAGTAACCACATCACCATAGTGTCGCAGAGAAGTTTCTTCTACTGTATTGTTTGGAATCCCTTTCTTTATTTTAATTGGTCTGTTTTATGTCTATTGAAATAGCTGAAGTCTTTTCTCATTCATTTTGGAAATATAAGTAATTCTTTCAAAACTGAAAGGATTTGCAGTGGCCCATAGACAGGACCGTTTAGAAAGGGAAGAGGGCGTAAAGAACAGGGTCGCGGCAGCAGTGAGCGTGTGCTTGCAGCGTGAAGGAAATGAGCCAAAGTCAGGCTCGTCACAGTTTAGAATTCTCCAGCCATCCAGTTGCGACTTCACGTATTAACTCAGCAAATATTTGAGTGGGTAATTACAGTAATTAGAAGGGAGCTCAAGTGTCTGAGTCCTTGTGTAAAACAAACCTCCATCCCTTGTTCATTAAAAGTTTAAGGCTGGATCAGACCTTGAAAGATCTGATCAAACTCCTGACCTCAAAGAAACATGATGTTATCGGATAGACAGCTCTCGCCACTTGCCTGAATATCTCCCAAAAGGAGGTGACACAGAATTAAATCATCAAAGACTGACCATCTGGTGGGCAGGATGCTCTACTTGGTATGGGGATCAAAGTGTAAAGAAAATGAAGACAGTGCATTTCAGACCATAGGGAAGCAACTCCATAAATTTTGGCACCTCCAAATGACGGAATGCAATGTAGAATTAAAAGTCATGTTTTAGGAGGTTGGGTATTATCATATACAGAGATTTATGATATGTGAAATGAAAAAAGAATGTATACAGGAAGAATACACAGTATAATTCCGATTTTGTAAAGGGAAAACTCTAACAGAGCAAACAGACTAGAATGAAATATACCAAACAGTGATGCTTACCTCTAGGTGATAAATCATGGGCAGTTTTCACTTTCTTCATCGTGGCTGTCTGTGCTTTCCAGTCTTTATATAGCAATGAATATGTATCATTTTATAATCATGCAAGGTATGTTATTTTTTGAAAGAACAAAGGAAAAGCCCTGACAGTATAACTGAAACATCGTAACACATGAAAAATTGAATAACATGAACGGAGAAATAGCTCGAACACAGATGCACAAATCATATCAATGTGAAGTGAAGACACAATTAATTATTACGATCTCTCGGTCAAAGACAGGATCAGGCAATGCACGCACCAAACCAGGGATTTCTGCAGGACAGAAGCCGGGTTGTAGTAACATTTAAGAAGTTCGTGCGCTGTAGTGGTTCCATAAAGTGCCGTCGTTGGGCACACCTGGGGCAGGGTCTCGGCTTTGTCCTCAGTGGCTGGATGTGACCTAGAGTCCCTTCACTTCCCTAAAGCTCAGGTTTCTCTTCTGTTGAAAGATGTTTTCAGAGGTAACGATGCTACAGGATAGGACTGCCCTGCAGGGTCAGTGACGTAGTGCACATCAAGTCCTCCGTACAGACCCAGGTCCCTGGTGCTGCCCAGCGGATGGGTGAATGCACGGCTCTGGTGTTCTGAGCCTGGAGGAAGTCTGGGGCCGTAGTGGAAGAGAGCTCACGAGGTCTCTCTTCCCCAGTGATTTAAAGGAAGCATTGGGATCAGCATGGGCAGCCCTGGGTTCTGATTCAGCATAGCATTCAGGCCCGCCCTTGCCTCTTTGTTTCCTTAGTTACAAAGCAGGCTGACAAATCTCTGCCTGTTCATGGAGTTTGTTATCATAGTAAGTCACTCATTCATTCATTCATTAGTAATCTTTTGAACACCTTCCCTTGTACTAGGTAATGTTCTCGGTGCTGGGGTTACGACAATGAGGAAAACAGAAAGGTTCCTGGCCTTTTGGGATGTATAGTGTAGAGGGACTGAAAGAATAAATTGGGTGAGTAAGGGAGGCATCCAGGATATTAAACGGCAGTCAGTGTTATGGAGAAAAGTGAAGCCAGGCCGGGTCTAGGAGGCTTTGATTTGGTCTTGATGGCCAGGAAAGGGCTGCCTGTGAAGGTGGCAGTTGCGTAAGTCAGCACCTGCTGCAAGTGAGGGGGCACGCTTCTGGCTTTTAGGAGAAAAGACTGCAGACAGAGGAAGCAGCCAGAACAAAGGCACTGTGGCCGTGGGTAACGAGTGAGTCAGAGCAGGATGGCTGGAGCAGAGGGAGAGAAAACCCTGGATGCAGGGTCTGCCCAGGTAGCAAGTGGCCTTGCTCCAAGTGAGATGGGACGCACAGTTGGACTTAAATTTTACAAGGATACCCCTACCTGTTGTCTTGAGAACACAGCATAGGGATCTAAGGGCAAAAGCAGGAGGATCATTTGGGCAAAAGTGTAGAGACCAGTTGAGAGTCAGTGGACAAGGGTGGTAGCAGTGTTGCTGTTGGTCAGTGGCCCCATGGACAGCAGCATGCCAGGCTTCCCTGTCATTGACCGTCTCCTGGAGCTTGCTTGAGCTCGTGGCCATTGAGTTGGTGGACCTAGCAGCATGCCAGGCTTTCCCGTATTGCGTCCGCTTCAGGGTCAGTGACGTAGTGCACATCAAGTCCTCCGTACAGACCCAGGTCCCTGGTGCTGCCCAGCGGATGGGTGAATGCACGGCTCTGGTGTTCTGAGCCTGGAGGAAGTCTGGGGCCGTAGTGGAAGAGAGCTCACGAGGTCTCTCTTCCCCAGTGATTTAAAGGAAGCATTGGGATCAGCATGGGCAGCCCTGGGTTCTGATTCAGCATAGCATTCAGGCCCGCCCTTGCCTCTTTGTTTCCTTAGTTACAAAGCAGGCTGACAAATCTCTGCCTGTTCATGGAGTTTGTTATCATAGTAAGTCACTCATTCATTCATTCATTAGTAATCTTTTGAACACCTTCCCTTGTACTAGGTAATGTTCTCGGTGCTGGGGTTACGACAATGAGGAAAACAGAAAGGTTCCTGGCCTTTTGGGATGTATAGTGTAGAGGGACTGAAAGAATAAATTGGGTGAGTAAGGGAGGCATCCAGGATATTAAACGGCAGTCAGTGTTATGGAGAAAAGTGAAGCCAGGCCGGGTCTAGGAGGCTTTGATTTGGTCTTGATGGCCAGGAAAGGGCTGCCTGTGAAGGTGGCAGTTGCGTAAGTCAGCACCTGCTGCAAGTGAGGGGGCACGCTTCTGGCTTTTAGGAGAAAAGACTGCAGACAGAGGAAGCAGCCAGAACAAAGGCACTGTGGCCGTGGGTAACGAGTGAGTCAGAGCAGGATGGCTGGAGCAGAGGGAGAGAAAACCCTGGATGCAGGGTCTGCCCAGGTAGCAAGTGGCCTTGCTCCAAGTGAGATGGGACGCACAGTTGGACTTAAATTTTACAAGGATACCCCTACCTGTTGTCTTGAGAACACAGCATAGGGATCTAAGGGCAAAAGCAGGAGGATCATTTGGGCAAAAGTGTAGAGACCAGTTGAGAGTCAGTGGACAAGGGTGGTAGCAGTGTTGCTGTTGGTCAGTGGCCCCATGGACAGCAGCATGCCAGGCTTCCCTGTCATTGACCGTCTCCTGGAGCTTGCTTGAGCTCGTGGCCATTGAGTTGGTGATGCCATCCAGGCGTCTCGTATTCTGTCGTCCCCTTCTCCTTTTGTCCTAAATCTTTCCCAGCATCAGGGTCTTTTCCAGTGAGTCATCTCTTCCCATCAGGCAGCCAGAGTACTGGAGCTTCAGCTTCAGCATCCGTCCTTCCAGTGAATATCCAGGGTTGATTTCCTTTGGGGTTGATTGATTTGATCTCCTTGCAGTCCAGGGGACCCTCAAGAGTCTTCTCCAGCACCACAGTTGGACAGCGTCCGTTCTTGGACGCTCAGCTACTTTATGGTCCAGCTGTCACATTCGTACGTGACTACTGGAAAGACTGCAGCTCTGACTGCGGACCTTTGCCAGCACGGCGACCTCTCTGCTTTTGCAGATGCTGTCTAGGTTTGTCATAGCTTCCCTTCCCAGGAGCAAGCGTCTCAAGTAAGCCCACTTCTGCTTTCCCAGTTCTGCCTGGAAGCAGAACTCACTACTGTTCCATTCTAGCCGGGCCTCTCAGCAGAGCTTGGCCTAGAAGGGGTCCCGCGTGTGTGTGCCTTTCCTGGGGAGACCCCTCTTGTCCTACTCATCCTCTTGAGATAATCTGGTGCATTGCAAACCTGCTTTTTGCTAACTGACCTGCTTTTCTCCTCAATAATCCTCAAGGATCGCAAAAAGTCTTAATGAACCCAAATTACAGGGTCTGCTTAATTCAGGAGTTGATTTGAATATTATTGCTTCGGGAGGAGGGGGAAAAAGTCTTCCAGAGAAGAGAACTGCCTCTTAAAAGGACTCTTCTCAGAAGCGTGTCCTTGGCAGCCCGTTAATTGCATTTCACTTTGACAGATCTCGTATATAGCTGTTGTGTCTTCAGGGGGGGAGGAAGGTGTTGGGTGATTAATTGGTCGATAGTATATGTTAATTGCATGCTAATTCGATTTAAATTTAATTCCTGTTTAGAGTACTTAATTCAACTCAGGACCAGAAAATTAGAATATTCAAGATTCTTGAAGGAACGTGTCTTTCTGTCTGTCTCCTTCATGTGTCTGTTGACACTTCCTCCTTGTTTACTGACTTGTTTTTCAAAGAAAGGGATCAGATGGTTGCTTAGAGTCTTTTTTCTGATCTGTCTCCTTCATGTGTCTGGTGATCCTAGGCGTCTATCTGTCGCCCCCTAAATCTTTCCCAGCATCAGGGTCTTTTCCAGTGAGTCATCTCTTCCCATCAGGCAGCCAGAGTACTGGAGCTTCAGCTTCAGCATCCGTCCTTCCAGTGAATATCCAGGGTTGATTTCCTTTGGGGTTGATTGATTTGATCTCCTTGCAGTCCAGGGGACCCTCAAGAGTCTTCTCCAGCACCACAGTTGGACAGCGTCCGTTCTTGGACGCTCAGCTACTTTATGGTCCAGCTGTCACATTCGTACGTGACTACTGGAAAGACTGCAGCTCTGACTGCGGACCTTTGCCAGCACGGCGACCTCTCTGCTTTTGCAGATGCTGTCTAGGTTTGTCATAGCTTCCCTTCCCAGGAGCAAGCGTCTCAAGTAAGCCCACTTCTGCTTTCCCAGTTCTGCCTGGAAGCAGAACTCACTACTGTTCCATTCTAGCCGGGCCTCTCAGCAGAGCTTGGCCTAGAAGGGGTCCCGCGTGTGTGTGCCTTTCCTGGGGAGACCCCTCTTGTCCTACTCATCCTCTTGAGATAATCTGGTGCATTGCAAACCTGCTTTTTGCTAACTGACCTGCTTTTCTCCTCAATAATCCTCAAGGATCGCAAAAAGTCTTAATGAACCCAAATTACAGGGTCTGCTTAATTCAGGAGTTGATTTGAATATTATTGCTTCGGGAGGAGGGGGAAAAAGTCTTCCAGAGAAGAGAACTGCCTCTTAAAAGGACTCTTCTCAGAAGCGTGTCCTTGGCAGCCCGTTAATTGCATTTCACTTTGACAGATCTCGTATATAGCTGTTGTGTCTTCAGGGGGGGAGGAAGGTGTTGGGTGATTAATTGGTCGATAGTATATGTTAATTGCATGCTAATTCGATTTAAATTTAATTCCTGTTTAGAGTACTTAATTCAACTCAGGACCAGAAAATTAGAATATTCAAGATTCTTGAAGGAACGTGTCTTTCTGTCTGTCTCCTTCATGTGTCTGTTGACACTTCCTCCTTGTTTACTGACTTGTTTTTCAAAGAAAGGGATCAGATGGTTCTTAGAGCCTCTAGCTATAATAGTGTTGGTTCTGGAAGTACCTGAATCTCTAATTGGTTTATTGAAAACATGCATATATACCCGTCTACCCTGTGACTTAGATTTGCTCTAAACAAGCCCTGCGGGGCTGAGGCAGTGAACTCTGACCCCTTCCTCTGGCTGGTGTTTGAAGAAGCAGCCCCAGGAAGGAGTGTCTGCTTGTCTCTAGAAAGGCATGGAGATACTCTGATGCCCGGAGGCAGGAGGCTGCCCTTCCTGACACTAAGAGCTTCGGGGAAGTTCTCTGGGGCTGTTGTTTCTGCTCTCCCTCGGGGGAGCCCCCGGGGGGGCACGCTCTGAGAACACTGGTGACAGAATGTCCAGTATTTCCTTTCTCCCAGCCCAGGGCGGAGGGGCCTCCCCCCAGTCCTGGGATGGCAGCCACAGCTTGCCACTGCCCTGCTGTCCTAAGCACTGCGGGGGTCGGGGGCTCTGTGCTAAGCTGCTTCAGTCATGTCTGGCCCTTTGTGACCCCGTGAGCAACTCAGCCCTCCAGGCTCCTCTGTCCGTGGGGTTCTCCATTCAAGAACACTGGAGGGGGTTGCCGTGCCCTCCTTCTGGGGATCATCCAAACCCAGGGATTGGACCCGTGTCTCTTGTGTCTTCCTGCATGGGCACGTAGGGCTTCCCTGGTGGCTCAGATGGTAAAGAATCTGCCTGAAATAGGTTGACACGGGTTCAGTCGCCGGGTTGGGAAGATCCCCTGGAGAAGAGAGTGGCTGCTCACTCCACGGTTCTTGCCTGGAGAATCCCCTGGCTGGAGGAGCCCGGTGGGCTACAGTTCATAAATAGGGCCTCAGAGAGTTGGGTGCGACCGAGCGCGCACCCACGCAGGTAGAGCACTAGGCCTGGGGACTTAGGTTTCTAATCTGTAAACAGCCGTGTGGACTTCCGGTGTGTAGAGGGATCACAGGCTTTGAAGCTTAGCTAGTTCAGGTCTGACACTACCTTAGAAAAGGGAATTCGTTCTTCTGAGTGTCTGGTCCTCCATCTGTATAAAGGGTCATCGTTTTAATCTTGCAGTGGTGTAAGGCTTCGGCGAGACCATGAATGTCTGAGAAAACCTGGCACAGTGCCCAGTCAGATGTCCGGAGCCTGGGCGCTGCTGTCACCACTCCTGCCTGCCCCCTCCCCCAGCCCGCCACGGGTCCCGTGGAACTGCCTGCCGCTGGGAGCAGCTCCAGTGTGCACGCTGCACCGCGGCCCAGCCTTGACATTGGGCTGCCCCCAAACTGGCATCTGGACTTTGGCCCTCCTTCCCTCACAAAGTGGCTCTCTCCTCAGCTGTCCTGGAGAAGCCTCTGGAAAAGAAAGCCGGCAGAAACTACGGCCCCCCAGGCAACAAGAAGCTCATCTATTTCATCGATGACATGAACATGCCCGAGGTGGACGCCTACGGCACGGTGCAGCCCCACACGGTCATCAGGCAGCACCTGGACTACGGGCACTGGTAAGAGCACAGGCCGGAGATGCGCCGGGAGGGGAGAGCTCCCAGGCTGGTTGGTCCTGCTGGAGCTGCAGCCCTCACCTCAGCCCTGACTCCAGGGAAGGCACTGGACAGAGAAACGACTGAGCTCTCAGTTAAGGGGAAACGCCTGTTTCTTCTTCACCGCTCACCTGTAATGCCGCTGTCTTCAGGCTCCCAGAGAGCGATGAACCGGCAGCCCATGCCCCAGCCTCGTCCGCCTCCCACTGTGGGCCGGTGGCACTGGGCCGGCCTCCAGGGAGAACGCCCAGAGTTCTGTTTGCCTCACAAGCGTCAGTGGGTCTCTCTCTCTTTTTTTTTTTTTAATATTCCTTGAATCATTAGTTAATTTTTTAAATTATTTCTTTTTAATTGGAGAATAATTGCTTGACAATATTGTATTAGTTTCCGCTGTACATCAGTATGAATCAGTGTGCACCAGTGCCCCCGTTCCTGACCCCTCCTCCCTCCTCCCGCCCGGCCACCCTGTAGGTTGTCGACAGAGCACGGGATGTGAGCCCTCTGTGTCCTGCAGCAGATTCTCCTGGCTCTTTCTGTATGCGTGGTCGTGTGCATGTCTCCATGCTGCTCTCTCAACACGCCCGCCTCGCCTTCCCCCACTGGCTCCACAGGTCTGCTGTCTGCGCCCGCCTTTCTCTCCGGGCACCCTCACAGGCTCATCGTTGCCTCCTGCAGGTGTATCGCTTTTGATGGCAAATGGTCTACATTTGCCAGAGAGGAAAAAAGCAAGTCAGAGATTTGAGGCAGCTCTGGCGTGCCTTACGACCTCACACTGAATCCAGCAAGAGGATCCTGAAAGTTCTACTGCGTTGCCTTCATATGGTCACCTTTCTGCTCCCAGAAATATCTACTTCGTGCTTCTCCTCTCCCTTCAAGCGTGTCACCCAGCCTCAGCTGATGATCGCCCCGGGCATCTCCCTTTCCAGCCTCCACATCCATACAGCTTACTTGCATCCCTGTGCGTGTTTCTCTCCTGCCCCCCATCACATTTTCCTCGGGGCTTAACCACTCACCAGCATCTTGAGTCGACTCTCTCCACCTCCTGAAATCTCACTTCAGCTGCTAATTCCTCCTGTCAGTTCCTTCACATCACTATTTAAACTTGCATGAATTTGCCCTCTCATGTTCAAAAAGACCATTTTCCTATTACTGCTGTCTCTGTGTGACCAGCTTCTCTCCTCAGTCTCCAGTTCCCATCTTCTACTCACTCCTCTACCCTGTAGGGCTAGGTTTCTGTTTCCTCTACTTGACTGAACTGCTCTTAACTCAAACAACTAGCTTTATTGTGAAGTCCAGCAGACCCCATCTTTCTTACTTTCTGTGCCACACTTGATGTGTTTCTGCTCTGTCCTTTCAGAGATCCTGGCTTTCTGGGTACCACATACTTTGACTTCCCTCTTGCATCTTTGTGGTTTCTTCTTCTGTGCTACTTCCATAGATATATAGTATCCCTTAGAAATTTGTTTTAAGCTCTTGCATCTTCTCAATTTCTGCCAATGCGTCTAGACATCTTTTTTTTTTTGACCCCCAAACACATGAGTGATCAAGCACATCCCAGCACACCTGGACGACACACTCACTTGCCTGAGCCCTCACTCCTCTCTCACCTATGACTTCTGGCTGTTCCAGGTATGATCGAAACAAACTTTCCCTGAAGGAGGTCATGAATGTCCAGTACGTTTCCTGTATGAACCCCACTGCGGGCAGCTTCACCATCAACCCACGGCTCCAGGTGCGGGGGAGCGGTGCCCTTGGGTCCTAACCCCACCTTCCAGGCTGATGTCAGTGGACTGTGTGATAACTGGCCCCTCCCCCGACCAGCCTCTTCACAGGCTCATCGTTGCCTCCTGCAGGTGTATCGCTTTTGATGGCAAATGGTCTACATTTGCCAGAGAGGAAAAAAGCAAGTCAGAGATTTGAGGCAGCTCTGGCGTGCCTTACGACCTCACACTGAATCCAGCAAGAGGATCCTGAAAGTTCTACTGCGTTGCCTTCATATGGTCACCTTTCTGCTCCCAGAAATATCTACTTCGTGCTTCTCCTCTCCCTTCAAGCGTGTCACCCAGCCTCAGCTGATGATCGCCCCGGGCATCTCCCTTTCCAGCCTCCACATCCATACAGCTTACTTGCATCCCTGTGCGTGTTTCTCTCCTGCCCCCCATCACATTTTCCTCGGGGCTTAACCACTCACCAGCATCTTGAGTCGACTCTCTCCACCTCCTGAAATCTCACTTCAGCTGCTAATTCCTCCTGTCAGTTCCTTCACATCACTATTTAAACTTGCATGAATTTGCCCTCTCATGTTCAAAAAGACCATTTTCCTATTACTGCTGTCTCTGTGTGACCAGCTTCTCTCCTCAGTCTCCAGTTCCCATCTTCTACTCACTCCTCTACCCTGTAGGGCTAGGTTTCTGTTTCCTCTACTTGACTGAACTGCTCTTAACTCAAACAACTAGCTTTATTGTGAAGTCCAGCAGACCCCATCTTTCTTACTTTCTGTGCCACACTTGATGTGTTTCTGCTCTGTCCTTTCAGAGATCCTGGCTTTCTGGGTACCACATACTTTGACTTCCCTCTTGCATCTTTGTGGTTTCTTCTTCTGTGCTACTTCCATAGATATATAGTATCCCTTAGAAATTTGTTTTAAGCTCTTGCATCTTCTCAATTTCTGCCAATGCGTCTAGACATCTTTTTTTTTTTGACCCCCAAACACATGAGTGATCAAGCACATCCCAGCACACCTGGACGACACACTCACTTGCCTGAGCCCTCACTCCTCTCTCACCTATGACTTCTGGCTGTTCCAGGTATGATCGAAACAAACTTTCCCTGAAGGAGGTCATGAATGTCCAGTACGTTTCCTGTATGAACCCCACTGCGGGCAGCTTCACCATCAACCCACGGCTCCAGGTGCGGGGGAGCGGTGCCCTTGGGTCCTAACCCCACCTTCCAGGCTGATGTCAGTGGACTGTGTGATAACTGGCCCCTCCCCCGACCAGCCTCTTCACAGGGGAAATCATACAGGAGGCTGACGTGAATTTCCAGGGAGACAGAAAACTCAGTCCAGAGCCCTGGAGCTTTTCTTTTCTTCTTTTCTTTTTCCTTTTTTGAAAGTTAACTTTCATTGGAGCATAGCTGATTTACAATGTTGTCTTAGTTTCTGCTGTATAGCAAAATGAACCAGTTACACATATCCACTCTTGTTTAGATTCTTTGCCCACGTAGGTCCTTGCAGAGCACTGTGCAGAGTCCTGTGCCCTGCAGAGGACTCGTTCATTTCCTGTTTTACATGTCGTGGTGCGTCCATGTCAGTCCCAATCTTCCAGTTCATACCTCCTCCCCTGCCCCCCTTGGTAACCTTAGGTGTGTTTTCTGCATCTGTGACTCTGTTCTATTCTGTACCGTTCATTTATACTGTTGTTTAGAAGCTTTTCGAGCCAGCTGGAATCATAGGGTTAATCTAATTCAATGTGGCCTTCCAAACGAGAGCACTTCAGAGAGGCAAGGGAGCCCACAGGGTCACGTGCGCTCTCAGATCTGGACTCCGATTCTCAAAGCCCAGGTTCCCGTCTCTCCTGCTACCCCACTCTCATGTGTTTGATCACAGGTCCAAAGCCCTTTATCCAGTTTAGACCAATCTACGTTTGGATTTAGTGTGAGAAGCGTGGCCAGAATGTAGAATTCAGAGCCCTTCTAAGGATCCTTCACCATTTTATTCAAACCCAGAAGAGGTGATTTCTGTTCTGTGACCGCGAACGTGTAGCTCACGTCCTCCTGCGTGGGCCTCTGTTTCCCCGTGCAGCGTCACTTCAGCGTGTTCTCGCTTTCCTTCCCGGGAGCGGACGCCCTGTCCTCCATCTACAGCACCATCCTGACTCAGCACCTGCGGCTGGGAGGCTTCCCGGCCCCGCTTCACAGGAGCGTCCCCCAGCTGATCCAGCTAGCCCTGACCTTCCACCAGAAGATCGCCACCACGTTCCTCCCCACAGCGATCAAATTCCACTACGTCTTCAACCTCAGGGACTTCGCCAACATTTTCCAGGTGAGCTCGTCCTCCCCTGAGACGCCCGCATAAGCTTGACAGTGACCCTATCCCTCCGTCCTTGGCCAGACTGTTCGGCCAAGGCAGGGTTCGTACGGTCCGACGAGTGTGTAAGAAGACAAAGCTCTGTGGGGTTCCTGAGAGCCTGCTCGACAGAATAGTGTGCCAGGGTCCTTGGCCAAAGACTTGAAGCCATTTTTATTCTGCTGTAAAGCAAAATGAACCAGTTACACATATCCACTCTTGTTTAGATTCTTTGCCCACGTAGGTCCTTGCAGAGCACTGTGCAGAGTCCTGTGCCCTGCAGAGGACTCGTTCATTTCCTGTTTTACATGTCGTGGTGCGTCCATGTCAGTCCCAATCTTCCAGTTCATACCTCCTCCCCTGCCCCCCTTGGTAACCTTAGGTGTGTTTTCTGCATCTGTGACTCTGTTCTATTCTGTACCGTTCATTTATACTGTTGTTTAGAAGCTTTTCGAGCCAGCTGGAATCATAGGGTTAATCTAATTCAATGTGGCCTTCCAAACGAGAGCACTTCAGAGAGGCAAGGGAGCCCACAGGGTCACGTGCGCTCTCAGATCTGGACTCCGATTCTCAAAGCCCAGGTTCCCGTCTCTCCTGCTACCCCACTCTCATGTGTTTGATCACAGGTCCAAAGCCCTTTATCCAGTTTAGACCAATCTACGTTTGGATTTAGTGTGAGAAGCGTGGCCAGAATGTAGAATTCAGAGCCCTTCTAAGGATCCTTCACCATTTTATTCAAACCCAGAAGAGGTGATTTCTGTTCTGTGACCGCGAACGTGTAGCTCACGTCCTCCTGCGTGGGCCTCTGTTTCCCGTGCAGCGTCACTTCAGCGTGTTCTCGCTTTCCTTCCCGGGAGCGGACGCCCTGTCCTCCATCTACAGCACCATCCTGACTCAGCACCTGCGGCTGGGAGGCTTCCCGGCCCCGCTTCACAGGAGCGTCCCCCAGCTGATCCAGCTAGCCCTGACCTTCCACCAGAAGATCGCCACCACGTTCCTCCCCACAGCGATCAAATTCCACTACGTCTTCAACCTCAGGGACTTCGCCAACATTTTCCAGGTGAGCTCGTCCTCCCCTGAGACGCCCGCATAAGCTTGACAGTGACCCTATCCCTCCGTCCTTGGCCAGACTGTTCGGCCAAGGCAGGGTTCGTACGGTCCGACGAGTGTGTAAGAAGACAAAGCTCTGTGGGGTTCCTGAGAGCCTGCTCGACAGAATAGTGTGCCAGGGCTTCCCTGGTGGCTCAGCGGCAGAGAAGCTCCCGCCCGCGCCGGCGATGCAGTCGCGCGTCCGGGAAGGTCCCGCGTGCTGTGGAGCAGCCAGGCCGTTGGGCCACGGCCGCCGGAGCCTGCCTGCCCTGGAGCCTGTGCCCCCAACAAGAGGAGCCACGGCTCTGAGAAGCCCATGCACCTCAGCTAGAGAGCAGCCCCCACTTCCTGCAACTAAAGAAAAAGCCTGCACAGCAACTCAAGACCCAGCACAGCCAAAATTTTAAAAAACTAGATTTCTGCTTGCCAACCGAATTCCTTCTCAGTAAGCAGAATGCATTCTTGAGTTGGTTTCTTTGGGCCGGAGAAGGTTCCACATTTTAAAGATTCCGTTGTATAACAGTTTCAGCCTAAGCAGTGGCACAGAAGAAATAGAAACTGTTCTGCAGGCCCTGGTTGTCCACACATCGTTTTTGGGGTGTGAGAGAACATCCCGCAGACCACGCGGGAGAGGCTTTCCCTGGAGCAGCTGTGTCGTGCAGTTCCCAGGACGCCAGCCTCGAGAGCCCCAGGTTCTTTCCCGGGTCAGGGCTACTTCAGGAGAGCGGGGCTCGTCTGAGCACGGATGGCCGTGTCTGCCTGGGGCTTCCCGGTGCTTGGCCCTGACTGTCAGCGCCTCCAGAGGGCAGTGCAGCAAACCCTGCCCCGGTCAGCTGCCGCATTCTCAGGCGGTGGGTCTAGAGCCCTCCTGTCCCGGAGGGGAGTCTGCAGACACTACCTGCAGAGCAGCCCCTCTCCAGGGCAGCTCTGAGCCCTTCTCGAGGGAAAGTGCCTCTGTACCCGGCAGAGGCCACGCCTGCAGGGCTTCTCTTGGCGCGAGCTCGGGCTCCAGGGCACAGGCTCAGTAGTTGTGGAGCGCGGGCTCCGTTGGCCCATGCCGTGCGTGGGCTCTTCCTGGATGAGGGGTCAAACCTGTGTCCTGCTTTGGCAGGAGGATTTTTAGCTCCTGGACCCCCAGGGGTGTCTGGAGAACGTCTCATTGCCTCACACACGCCATCTCTTAACTCTCGCTGGAGCAGGATGAGGCGTGGGTGCCACCACCTGCGTTTTCCAAATGAACAAAAAAGAGTTAAGACAGTAGATCAAATTCCCATTGCTCGTAGTGGCAGAATTAAAGGGAGAAGAAGCCTTGGTCTCCCTCACTCGATGCACCAGCCCAGCTCCTGCCGGGACAGCGCCTTGTCACCTGTGCAACCTGAAATTCATACTCACAACAGCCCTTTGGGGTACATGTTGTTATCCCAATTTAACAGAGGCTCGGAGAAGTCGCCAGCTCGTAGATGACAGCGTGAATGCTCGGGGAGGTAGAAAAGTACTCGTGTTGTTAGTGGAAGAACAAGTAGGTGGAAACAGACAGGAATTCGGAGATGTGGTTAAGGGATGAGGTTGGGGAGGGACTTTGAGACCAGAGTGGATCTTTGTAAAAAAAAGTCCGGCTTCAGTCTGTAATAAAGCTGGCATTTCAGCCTAAGCAGTGGCACAGAAGAAATAGAAACTGTTCTGCAGGCCCTGGTTGTCCACACATCGTTTTGGGGTGTGAGAGAACATCCCGCAGACCACGCGGAGAGGCTTTCCCTGGAGCAGCTGTGTCGTGCAGTTCCCAGGACGCCAGCCTCGAGAGCCCCAGGTTCTTTCCCGGGTCAGGGCTACTTCAGGAGAGCGGGGCTCGTCTGAGCACGGATGGCCGTGTCTGCCTGGGGCTTCCCGGTGCTTGGCCCTGACTGTCAGCGCCTCCAGAGGGCAGTGCAGCAAACCCTGCCCCGGTCAGCTGCCGCATTCTCAGGCGGTGGGTCTAGAGCCCTCCTGTCCCGGAGGGGAGTCTGCAGACACTACCTGCAGAGCAGCCCCTCTCCAGGGCAGCTCTGAGCCCTTCTCGAGGGAAAGTGCCTCTGTACCCGGCAGAGGCCACGCCTGCAGGGCTTCTCTTGGCGCGAGCTCGGGCTCCAGGGCACAGGCTCAGTAGTTGTGGAGCGCGGGCTCCGTTGGCCCATGCCGTGCGTGGGCTCTTCCTGGATGAGGGGTCAAACCTGTGTCCTGCTTTGGCAGGAGGATTTTTAGCTCCTGGACCCCCAGGGGTGTCTGGAGAACGTCTCATTGCCTCACACACGCCATCTCTTAACTCTCGCTGGAGCAGGATGAGGCGTGGGTGCCACCACCTGCGTTTTCCAAATGAACAAAAAAGAGTTAAGACAGTAGATCAAATTCCCATTGCTCGTAGTGGCAGAATTAAAGGGAGAAGAAGCCTTGGTCTCCCTCACTCGATGCACCAGCCCAGCTCCTGCCGGGACAGCGCCTTGTCACCTGTGCAACCTGAAATTCATACTCACAACAGCCCTTTGGGGTACATGTTGTTATCCCAATTTAACAGAGGCTCGGAGAAGTCGCCAGCTCGTAGATGACAGCGTGAATGCTCGGGGAGGTAGAAAAGTACTCGTGTTGTTAGTGGAAGAACAAGTAGGTGGAAACAGACAGGAATTCGGAGATGTGGTTAAGGGATGAGGTTGGGGAGGGACTTTGAGACCAGAGTGGATCTTTGTAAAAAAAAGTCCGGCTTCAGTCTGTAATAAAGCTGGCATTTAACAGAGCCCATCCTACGCCCCCTGAGTCTATTAGCTAGTGACTTTATCCTCAAAACAACCATTTCAGGTACAGTACTGATCACTTCCATTTTAGAGGTGACCGAACTGCCACAGACGGGCCGGTAGCTCGAGAATGCTCACGTAACTCGCAGGCAGGAGCCTCGTGTCCCAGACCAGAAGGTCGGCTCGCCATGGGGGAGGTGGGCAGCAGAGGGGTCCTGAGGAAGAAGGGTCGTCGCCCAGCCTGTGCTCGTGGCGGCAGTGCCACGTCAGGGGGGAGCCAGGAGGGGAGGTGCAGCGCGGGGCCAAGCCGGTCTTCCCCAGACTCAGCCAGCCTGAGTGTCCGCGCTCGGGCTTGGGTCCCAGCCGGGCCCCTGCAGCCTGTCAGTGGTCCTGCGGGAGACCCCGCCTCCCTCCGTCCACGCCGCCCCTCACCCTTCTGCGGAACAGAGTTTCAAGCCCGAAGCTGGGCTACAGCCTCTCCCTGCCGCCTCCCCTCCCGGCCTGCTTGTCTAAAGGCCTGACAGGCGAGCTGAGGGGCTGGATGCCCCCAAGGAGAACACACCGTTCTCCTCCATTCAACTTGATCCAAGGCTCATTCAGCCCTTCTCTCGCTTCGCTCACTCTGTCCAGAGTCTGATGTCAGGACAGAATTTGCTCGTGCTCTGAGCAACAGAAATCATTAACCGTTCCCGTGCCCGCGCTGCAGAGAACTGTCTGGGCGCGGAGCTGGCCCTGGACACACTCCCATCGCCTCGGCCCTCAGCCGTCAGTCAGCCGGAACGTCTGGCTGCAGCGGGGCTTCTGAACGCCAGCTGGCGGCTCCCCGTGCTGTGGATCCTGCTCCCAGAGTCGGCGCTCCCGGGGTGGCTCCTTCCCTGCCCCCCCACCTCACACAGGGCTGGTACCCACCTGGGAAGCAGAAGGTGTGGGGGAGGAGCTAAAGGGACCTACTGAGATTTCATTCTTTTTCTAAAATAAACTTTTACCAAAGTGTCACATCCAAGTAGAAAAGCCCAGAAGTCATAAGCATGCAGCTTGGTTCATTGTCACAAAGTCGTCACAGCTACGGAGCCGTGATTCAGACCAGGGAGTGCGCTCCCTGCACCCCCGAGACCTCTCGTTTTCTTCCGTTCACCCTTTCTTTAAAAAATGAAGCTTTTCTTTTCATGTTGTTTATTTGGCTGCACTGGGTCTTCATTGCTGCACGCGGGCTTTCCCGGTTATGGTGCAGGGACTTCTCTTGCAGTCTGCGGGCTCTCAGGCCGAGGCGCGATCGTTGTGGAGCACGGGCTTCGTCACTCTGTGGCAGGTGGGATTTTCCGGGTCTCCTACACTGGCAGCCAGATTCTTAACCACTGAACCACCTGGGAATTCATCCATCATTTTTCTCTCCTCCTCCCAGAGCTAAAATACTGCCTGGACTTCTAACTCTGTAAGTTATTTTGGCCTATTTTGGGACTTTATATAAATGGGATTGTATGGTTAATGTGCTTGTGTATCTTTGTTCAATATTGTTTGTGCTGAGTCACTTCAGTCATGTGTGACTCTTTTTGACCTTATGGACTGCAGCCCACCAGGCTTCTCTGTCCGTGGAATTCTCCAGGCAAGAACACTGGAGTGGGCTGCCGTGGGCTCCTCCAGGGGGTCTTCCCCCCCCGGGGATTGTTATGTCTCTTGTTCCCAGCCTGCTGTCTTACGTCTCCTGAATTGGCAGGCAAGTTCTTTATCACTAGCGCCGCCTGGGAAGCCTCAGTATTATGTTCACAACTACATATATGCAATCACGTCATTGGTAAACATGAGTCATAGTAACAGTTTCCTTCCTTCTGACCTTTAAATCTTCTGGTAGCGTTTTCTTACTCTGCTGGCTAAGCTGCCACCACAAGAGACATGGCGAGCATGCCATTGTGCAGCATTCCTAATTTTAGGGGAAGCTCTTCAGTCGTTGGCTGTTAAGTATGGTGCTTACTATAGACTTTGTGGATGCTCTTTTCCAGTTTAAGAGGATTTCTTTCAGTTTATAGTTTACTAAGAGGTTGTTTTTTGTGAGTATGTGTTGAAACAGATGATTTTTCTTTATCTGTTGAAATTATTATATCGATTTTTTTCTCTTTTTTTTTCTAGAAATAGGATAAATTAGAAGTCTCCCCAAGTCGTCACAGCTTACGGAGCGGGTGATTCAGACCAGGGAGTGCGCTCCCTGCACCCCCGAGACCTCTCGTTTTCTTCCGTTCGCCCTTTCTTTAAAAATGAAGCTTTTCTTTTCATGTTGTTTATTTGGCTGCACTGGGTCTTCATTGCTGCACGCGGGCTTTCCCGGTTATGGTGCAGGGACTTCTCTTGCAGTCTGCGGGCTCTCAGGCCGAGGCGCGATCGTTGTGGAGCACGGGCTTCGTCACTCTGTGGCAGGTGGGATTTTCCGGGTCTCCTACACTGGCAGCCAGATTCTTAACCACTGAACCACCTGGGAATTCATCCATCATTTTTCTCTCCTCCTCCCAGAGCTAAAATACTGCCTGGACTTCTAACTCTGTAAGTTATTTTGGCCTATTTTGGGACTTTATATAAATGGGATTGTATGGTTAATGTGCTTGTGTATCTTTGTTCAATATTGTTTGTGCTGAGTCACTTCAGTCATGTGTGACTCTTTTTGACCTTATGGACTGCAGCCCACCAGGCTTCTCTGTCCGTGGAATTCTCCAGGCAAGAACACTGGAGTGGGCTGCCGTGGGCTCCTCCAGGGGGTCTTCCCCCCCCGGGGATTGTTATGTCTCTTGTTCCCAGCCTGCTGTCTTACGTCTCCTGAATTGGCAGGCAAGTTCTTTATCACTAGCGCCGCCTGGGAAGCCTCAGTATTATGTTCACAACTACATATATGCAATCACGTCATTGGTAAACATGAGTCATAGTAACAGTTTCCTTCCTTCTGACCTTTAAATCTTCTGGTAGCGTTTTCTTACTCTGCTGGCTAAGCTGCCACCACAAGAGACATGGCGAGCATGCCATTGTGCAGCATTCCTAATTTTAGGGGAAGCTCTTCAGTCGTTGGCTGTTAAGTATGGTGCTTACTATAGACTTTGTGGATGCTCTTTTCCAGTTTAAGAGGATTTCTTTCAGTTTATAGTTTACTAAGAGGTTGTTTTTTGTGAGTATGTGTTGAAACAGATGATTTTTCTTTATCTGTTGAAATTATTATATCGATTTTTTTCTCTTTTTTTTTCTAGAAATAGGATAAATTAGATTTTTCAATGTTAAATCAACCTTGCATTCCTGTTATCAACCCAACTTAGCTGTTACATAGTGAACTTATATTCTGGATTCCATTCGCTGTCTTTTTTGATATAATGTTTGCACCTGTATTACTATAGTTTGCCTCTCATTGTTCTTGTTTCTAGTGTTTCTAAAGTTATGAAGTCCTCATGAAATGCACTGGGAAGCGTTTCCTCTTTTTTCACTCTCTGGAAGATTTTTTAAGATGCCATATTGTGCCTTCCTTAAATGTCAGAAGAATTTAATGGTGAAACCATCTGGAGTTTTCTTTGTGAAAGATTTTCAGTTATAAATTCCATTTCTCTAATATATATTAGACACTCCACACTCTCTATTTCTTTATGCGTCAGTTGTGGTCAGGGATCACTGTCGTCAGTTTCTGATTTTTTAACAGAAGATTGTTTATAGTGTCCTGTTGTTACCAGTGTCTGTTTTATGTGATCTCTTTTTTGTTCTGGCTATTGATTATGTGTGCCTTTTCTGTTTTTCTCTTTTTATCTTTAATCAGCCCTACTAGGGAGTTATCAGTTGTGCTATTTTTTTTTTTCGAAAGATACTGGAAAAGAAACACATATCAATATTATATGTTTGACTTTATTGGTTATCTCTATTTGATCTGTTTTTATTTGTAAATTTATTAAAATGTGCTCTTTTCTTTATAATCTCTTCTTCCTACTTGCTCTGGGATTGAGGTGAGTTTGTTCTTGCCTTCTTAGCTTCTTGACTTGGTGACATAGATCATTAATTGTCAGCCTTTCACCTCTTGTTATGATGAGATCTGTCTGCCACGCAGGTGAATCTGAGCATTGTTCTGGCTGTAAAGACATACAATTAAAGGACTCCTTTTCTTGCAAGGCAAGACAGAAAACAGTGACAGCAGGCAAGGCATCCATGAGCTTCAAGTTACAGGATTCGAAGTCGTGGAGAGGCTCTAATCTTAGCAGGCCCCATTTTTCCGTAAGGAAGAAGGCTAGGACACTAGCCAGTAGTAACAGAGGGGGGATAGAGATTTGAAAAGAACAGTAAATATTTAGAACGATTCCTGAGGTATATAGGAAGGAAAACTTAGCAGAGATGAATAAATGGATTGCTGACCTGTGAAAGTTAGCCATCTCCACTCCAGCCCTCTGTCATTTCTGGTTTTAATGAGCAACCATCACCCAGGCTAGTTCTCAGGTGGCGCCTGAAGACTTAAAATTCAGCAGAGAAGCCGCCTCACCATGTCTGCAGTGACCTGAAAAGTGGTGACTGAAATCCCAGCATCTCGGGTCAGGCAGACCGAGTTCCAAAGCTGTGTGGTTTTGAACTCACCCCGTTACAGGCCACTTACCCTGTAACGCTGGGCATGCTGTCTGTCTGTGTGAATCGCACCCTTCACATTGTGCAGAAGGACTGTGATGGAAATGACTTTGTAGGTTCATCACCGTGGTTAAAGGGTCTTTGTCTGGCAGAGCACCTAGTTCAATACTTGTTACATGGCTGACTTCCACTGTTGTAATTCTAAGTTGTTATTCATGGTATTTTTTGTTGCTGTTTTTTCTCCTTATAGGGCATTCTCTTCTCCTCTGTGGAATGCGTGACGTCCACACAGGACCTCATAAAGCTCTATCTGCACGAATCCAGTCGAGTCTATCGGGATAAGATGGTGGATGAGAAGGACCTGGATCTTTTTGATAAGATCCAGGCAGATGTGGTCAAGAAAATTTTTGATGTGAGTATTGCTCTGTGAGTTTATATTTATTTCTGAAAAATGATGATGATTATGTAGGTGATCACCCAGATGACAAAAATCTAGCCCATAAATTGAAGACAATCAGGATTAGGTAAAAAAAAGGAAAAAAAGAAAAGAAAATCTGTCATTAGTTTGACAAAGTGAAAAATTCTGGGACAAGAAAAGACACACGTTAATCGTAGAATTGCAGTGTTATGAGGTCTGTGAAGACCATCTGATCCAAATTCTCATCCTTACCCCAAACTGGGCATCCCAGATGACACCCCAGCATCCTTGGAAATGCACAGTCTCTTCTTTGCACAGGTAGCAACTTTGGAACTGCTAATGGCGGGAAATTCGGAGTTTGAAATTTGAAACTTTTGGAAGAATTTTAAAGACTGGAAGTTTATCTAAATAGTGATTGAAAATTTATTTCCATGTCCACTGTTGCCTAGGTCTTCGTGACAAACCTTAACATTTTTTCTGATCATTGTCTTGTCCTTTCTGTGCCATACAGTAGGATCTTGTTATTTATCCGCTGTATATATGATAGGTTACATCTGCTAATTCCAAACTCGCAATCCATCCCTCCCCATCCCCTGCTCCCTTGGCAACCACAAGTCTGTTCTCTTACATCTGTGACCTGTTTCTGTTTTTTAAAAAAGTTCATTTGTGCCAAGTTTTAGATTCCAGACAAGATATTTTTTTTTTTTCTTTCTGACTTCACTTAGTATGATGATATCTAGCACATTCCATGTTGTTGGAGTTGGCGTTATTCTGTTCTTTTTTATGGCTGAATAATATTCCACTGTATATATAAGAAAGTGCTTCATATTATATCCCTCACTTGGAATTATACACTACATTCATCATATTAGAGCCGTGAACATCTTGAATAAGCCTGATTCATGCATCATTTCCCAGACATACTGGACCCTGAAAAACTTCTCCTTCACAAAACTTACTAATAATTTGATTGTAAACCAACTATAGTTCAGTTAAAAAAAAAGAAGAAGAAGTTGACAGGTTTCTACCATGGAGTTGATACTGTGCTCTTTCTACTGTTGAAAACAAAGTTCTCATATTTGTGGAATTCTTTGATGCAGCATCGCTATTAAGAAATCTCTGACTCACTGGGTGGATTGCTTTTCTCTGTTCGTTTTACAGATCTGACTCTGATTATAAAATCAGAGACCGTTTTGTTCATCAGTGAGTCTTTGTAGACCAGGCTTTTCAGAACCGCCCTTAGTTCTTCTGCCAGATCATCCCTCAACTGACTGCCCCCAGGACCACTTCCCCGTACCCTCGCCCACGTTGAGCCTGGGTATATGTCTTCCCACATCCTTTTCCCACTTGTTTGCCTCAGCCAGCAAGCGTAGCTCTCTTGCATTGATTCAGTCATATCCAAGTGTCTGCATGTTTGTTGCTCCTGTCTGGCCAAGCCAGAATAGGCTGGAGGTTTCCTGTGGCCCTGGAACCACCTTTAAAACACAGCTCTTTGCTATTTAACTTTACTTCTTTTCTTTTACAACCGAGAGACGTCCTGGCTTCTTGTCAGTGTTACTGTCATTCTCAGCAGCCTCTCAGATTCCTTCCCTCAATTCGCTTTGATGCAAACCTCCCTCCCCATCCCCTGTATATATGATAGGTTACATCTGCTAATTCCAAACTCGCAATCCATCCCTCCCCATCCCCTGCTCCCTTGGCAACCACAAGTCTGTTCTCTTACATCTGTGACCTGTTTCTGTTTTTTAAAAAAGTTCATTTGTGCCAAGTTTTAGATTCCAGACAAGATATTTTTTTTTTTTCTTTCTGACTTCACTTAGTATGATGATATCTAGCACATTCCATGTTGTTGGAGTTGGCGTTATTCTGTTCTTTTTTATGGCTGAATAATATTCCACTGTATATATAAGAAAGTGCTTCATATTATATCCCTCACTTGGAATTATACACTACATTCATCATATTAGAGCCGTGAACATCTTGAATAAGCCTGATTCATGCATCATTTCCCAGACATACTGGACCCTGAAAAACTTCTCCCTTCACAAAACTTACTAATAATTTGATTGTAAACCAACTATAGTTCAGTTAAAAAAAAAAAAAGAAGAAGAAGTTGACAGGTTTCTACCATGGAGTTGATACTGTGCTCTTTCTACTGTTGAAAACAAAGTTCTCATATTTGTGGAATTCTTTGATGCAGCATCGCTATTAAGAAATCTCTGACTCACTGGGTGGATTGCTTTTCTCTGTTCGTTTTACAGATCTGACTCTGATTATAAAATCAGAGACCGTTTTGTTCATCAGTGAGTCTTTGTAGACCAGGCTTTTCAGAACCGCCCTTAGTTCTTCTGCCAGATCATCCCTCAACTGACTGCCCCCAGGACCACTTCCCCGTACCCTCGCCCACGTTGAGCCTGGGTATATGTCTTCCCACATCCTTTTCCCACTTGTTTGCCTCAGCCAGCAAGCGTAGCTCTCTTGCATTGATTCAGTCATATCCAAGTGTCTGCATGTTTGTTGCTCCTGTCTGGCCAAGCCAGAATAGGCTGGAGGTTTCCTGTGGCCCTGGAACCACCTTTAAAACACAGCTCTTTGCTATTTAACTTTACTTCTTTTCTTTTACAACCGAGAGACGTCCTGGCTTCTTGTCAGTGTTACTGTCATTCTCAGCAGCCTCTCAGATTCCTTCCCTCAATTCGCTTTGATGAATCTTGTTCCTTGGGCTCACAAGGCTGGCCCTGCCATGATGAATGCCTTGGGTAGTGCCTTTCCTGTTGAAGAGCATGCTGATCGCCCCCTTCCTGGGGAGATCGTCCCGTCTGAGCCTTCGGTCGAAGGGGTGGCAGGTGGGGACAGTTGCTCAAGCTGGCTTAAACCTCTGCTGCCCCAGTGGCTAAGACAGCAAAGAACCTGCCTGCAGTGCAGGAGACCCGGGTTCAAGCCCTGGGTCAGGAATGTGCCCTGGAGAAGGACGTGGCACCCCACTCCAGTATTCTTGCCTGGAAAATTCCATGGCCGGAGGAGCCTGGTGGGCTACACCCCATGGGGCTTCAAAGAGTCGGACGTAACTGAGCACTATGACTAAGTGACTAACACAGTGCATTAGAAAGACTGTTCCTGCTTGAACTTACAGTCTGCAGCTCTTGAAGTCTCAGATACTTGGGTTTTGATAAGTAAATGGTTTCTTTCTGAATTAACTAAAAAATTAGCTGCCTCTTTGAAATCTAAAGGACAGATTGACAGTGATGAGACATAGGCCCCCTATGTTTTTTTTTTAATTTTCCCCCCATCATGCCTCTTTTATTTATATTTATTTTCATCTATCTTGTTTATCCTTTTCTATCTGTGGGCCTCCCATTGCAGTGGCCTCTCTCACGGCAGAGCACCACCTCTGGCACATGCGCTCCAGAGCACTGACTCGTAACTGGACACACCAGTCCAGCCGCTCCGTGGTACATGGGATCTTGCCCAGGCAGGGATCAGACCAGTGCCCCCTGCACTGCAAGGCGGGCTCTTTACCCACTGGCCCACCAGGGAAGCCCCGCCCCCTGTCTTTTAAGTCAGTTGAGTTGTACCGTGTCTTTATTAAATCTAGATGGTTTGTCCTGTGGACAAGAGTTGACACAATAGACCCAAGAAACACCCCCCCAAGGGGGTTCTGCTGTCAGTGTTTTAATATCATCATTGTCCCCATAAACATCCATCACCTAAGGGTGGCTCGTGGCACACCTGGGTTGAACCTAGGAAGCTGAGGCTGGCAGCCTGCAGTGTGCAGTCTCGCAGGAGACAGGAAAGGAAGCTCTCGGGCCCTGCTCCGGCTGGGGAGCATGACCTGTCGGGATCGGGGTGGAGGAGGTGAGGCCACTGAGCCCAGGGCTGGTGGGACCCCACCCTGGTGAAAGAGCCCCTGCCGAGCGAAACGCGGCCACGAGCCCCCTGGCTTGCTCAGCCCAGACAGGGCGCTCACTGTCGTCTCCAAGGGAGGGTTGCTTCCACCTCCCGTGTCCCATCCTCAGCCCACGGGAGTAGCCAGCATCAGCTGTGACTTCTCGGAGCTGTAGATGAATGTGAAGCATCGCTTTTTAAGGCCTTCTCGAGAAGAACGAACGGCTGCAAACAGCACTGGTAGTTTTTGGCAAATGAGGTGTCTCCACTCGGTGTGGAGCCAGAACCGAGAGTCAGTCAGCAGGGCCCTTGTCCCTGTGTCTCATCACCAGGGCTTTGAAGGCACGGGGGAGCAGACCGGAAGCCTGAACGTGTATTGCCATTTCGCACGTGGTATCGGGGAGCCCAGGTACCTGCCCGTCCAGTCGTGGGAGCGCCTGACCCAGACGCTGGCGGAGGCCCTAGAGAGCCACAACGAGGCCCACGCCGTGATGGACCTGGTGCTCTTCGAGGACGCCGTGCATCACGTGTGAGTGCTTCTCTTCCTCCACTCCTCGCCGGGCTCTCCTTCCCAGGGTCGGGTCTCCCGGGGCGCTGCAGGACACTGATCACGCCAGGAGAGCAGCCGCTGCCTCTGCCGTGAAGGCCAGGGTGGTGGGCGGCAGCGCAGCTTCTGCCACTGGCACCGGGACAGCATCGTCACGAGCTCGGGAAGAAAGAGATTTGTTTCCGTGGTCACCATTGCAGTCCTGGTCCTGACCCCGGAGGCGCCAAGGGGAAATGGGAGGTCCTAAAATAAGGCCCCAGAAGGGCCAAGGGCCCGCGGTCCCTGTGGGACGGGGTGTGCACACACTTTCCCAGGATCCCACACGTCCAAGCTCAGGGCCCCCTCCTGCCACTCACGGGCGGTGGTAGCATGCAGAGGCCACAGCTCCCCCAGCCTCCGCGTGCTCCTTCAGAGAGAGAGGGTGAGGAGGGTCCCGCCTGTCCAGGGCTTTGCCCTGAGGAAGAGTCCGTGAGGTCAGAGGCTCTGTCTTCTCTCTCTGGATTTCTTTCCCTAAAAGCACCTTTTCTCTCCTTCACCATTTCAGCGCGTTTTCCTTCTGCCTTCTCAGAAAGCTCCACACTAGCTGTTCCCCTGGTTTGGGCACAATTTTTCATGTCTTTTTCTTTGTTCTTTGACTCCTATGTTTTTCTGCCTCCTCCTCTTTCTCTTAGAATCACTTCATGTTTATTCACACACAAAAAAGGAACTTCAGATGTACTTCTGTGCCCCTTCTTTTGTGCATCTTATCGGTTCCGTCTGTCTGTCTGTCTCTCTCTCTCTCTCTCACTCTCTCTCTCGTGTGTGCGTGTGTGTGTCCAGTCTTCAATAAGCCAGCTTCCTCCAGCTGTGCTGTGGTACATCTTCAGCTTTTGTTTTTAATCTCCCAGAAGCTCAGTAATGGGCTTCACTCAGACTGCCTTGGTTTTCTGGCCCAAGCATCCTTTAGAATATTGATCTTCCTTTTAGACGGTGTAATTTAAATGCGGAGTCCTTTGCCCTCGTCAGAAGCTGCTAATGAATCCCCAGCTGGGGGCCGATGCTGACAGTTGCAGACTTCACTCTTCTTTGAAAACTTCAGCTCTAATGATGCGTTTCCATTTAGCTACAGACTAGCACGGACCATGCTAAGCTGAATTCCAGAAGAGACTTGGGTGTTGGGTGGCCTGCAGAACCTACTTGGGTTTCTCCTCCTCCTTGCCTGCCTCTCCCCCATCAGTTCATCCCTTGTTGTTTTTCAGTGACTCAGTCATGCCTGACTTTTTGCAACACCATAGACTGCAGCACCCCAGGCTCCTCTGTCCTTCACTGTCTCCCAGAATTGGCCCACACTCATGTCCGTGGAGTCAGTGATGCCATCCGACCGTCTCATCCTGTCGCCCCCCTCTCCTGCCCTCAGTCTTTCCCAGCATCAGGGTCTTTTCCAGTGAGTCAGTTCTTCTCATCAGGTGGCCAAATACTGGGGCTTCAGCAGCAGCCCTTCCAATGAATATTCAGGGTTGGTTTCCTTTAGGATTGAGTGGTTTGATCTCCTTGCTGTCCAAGGAACTCTCAAGAGTCTTGTCCAGCACCACAGTTCTAAAGCATCAGTTCTTCAGTGCTCAGCCTTCTTTATTTCAGATCCAAGTCTCACGTCCATACGTGACTACTGGGAATACCATACCTTTGACTGTATGGACCTTTGTCAGCAAAACGATGTCTGCTAGGTTTGTTACAGCGTTTCTTCCGAGGAGCCAGCATCTTTTAATTTCATGGCGGCAGTCACCATCCACAGTGGTTTTGGAGCCCAAAGAAATAAAGTCTGTGACTGATTTCATTGTTTGCCCACCTGTTTGCCTTGAAGGGATGGGACTGGATGTCATGCTCTTCTTGAAGGCTGAGTTGTGAGCCAGCCTTTTCCCTCTCCTCTGTCACCTTCATTGGTTTGTTCCTGCCCCCTCTCTCCTTCCATCTGAAGACAGGGCCCTCCTGTCTCCATCACAAGCCCCTGTGGTCGGGCCTGGCTGCCTGGGCTCCTCCTCCACGTGCTTCGCCAGGGGCTTTGGCTTAGAGCAGAGCGGGGAGACCTCCGTCCTCACGGGGACCGTTTGTCAGCTGCAGGCGGGCGCTTGCTAAGCCCGGTCTTGGACACGCCCTGAAGGCAGCCCAGAGTGGAGCGGGAGGCACTCTGTGCCCCAGAAACGGGCAGCACAGGCCTTAGTGAGTTAGAGATTTTCAGGAATTGCTCTCATGATCCCAGTCCTTGCATCTCCTCACCTCTCGGAAAGCACTAACTCCCTTCATGGTGGCATCAGTGCCTCGTGGCTAGCAGAAGACCTTTTGTAAAGTATGCGCTTGATCGCCTTGAACTCCCTCTTCACCAGAACCTTACTGACCTTGCCGCTGCCTCTGTGGAGTGGCCTCTGAGAGCTCTCTGAGGTGCGGCCTCCTGGGCCCCGTCCTCGTTTTGCCCCAGAGAACCTGCCTCACACCCCTCGCGCTGTGCGTCTCTTCTTAGTTGACACCACTCAGCCGCATCTCCCCACGCTCAGCCCAGGATGTGCCTGCAAGAGTTCCCGCTTCCCCAGGACCACCACACCTGCTCCTCTCAGAGGGGCGCCTGATCGAAGCCCTGAGTCTCTGCTTCCCTCTCTCAGCTGCCGCATTAATCGCATCCTGGAGTCCCCACGGGGAAACGCTCTGCTGGTCGGCGTCGGGGGGAGCGGCAAGCAGAGCCTGACACGGCTGGCGGCCTTCATCAGCTCCATGGACCTGTTCCAGATCCCTCTGCGGAAAGGCTACCAGATCCCGGACTTCAAGGTGGGAGCGCCCGGCGGCTTCGGGAGGAGACTCGGCCTCTCCTCAGCTGCCCGGACTCTGCCTGTCACAGCCGCTTGCCCAGGACCTCCCCGTTACCGTCTGTCCAGCTTTTGCTTAGATTCCAAAAAGGTGCCCGGAGGGGCCCTTTTCTCAGTAGACCCTGCCTGAGAACCCAGCCTTCCCCAGGCTGCACCTGGGAGACCCCAGCTGCTTCAGGGGTGCCTCGGCTCTCACACAGGTCAGGGGCACAGCTGTGCGTCAGAGGCCACGGCAACAGAGATCCTCCCACATGACTGTGCATGTGTGTAGGTTTGTATGTGTATTCTGTTCCTGTGTGTGTCTGTATTTACAACAGAAGCGTTTTCCTAAGAACACAAGGCCCTGCTACCACAAGACACATTCATTCATTTACCCAGGCTGAGAGGCCCGAGTCACAACTTTTCTGTCAGGACCAGCAGCAGTCGCTTGCCTCCAGGGCCGAGTCACTCGCTCGTGTGGTGGTAGAAGTGGCACGGGGGAGCAGGGCCTGGCCCCCAGTCCTTGGGAAAGCTGTTAGCTCTTGGCAGAAAGCAGGAGCCACGGTGGTTGTATGGACTAAAGATCATCGCTCTTTATTCTACTTTTGCATCTGTGGGATCAAGGCCTGGGAATGGAGCGTAGTTCTTCTGCCTGTGGGCGCAGGGTGGTACTCCCCCCTCCCTCCAGTGCCGTCTTTCTCTGTTTCCCATGAGAGAAGACGGTTAAATGGTCCCTAGAGAAGGGGTGGAGTCTCTTATCAAGAGGGCTTTCTTCTCAGAGATCTCTGACATGGTTTCTGCAGGCGGACCTGGCCAGCTTGTGCCTGAAAGTCGGGGTCAAGAACCTCAGCACTGTGTTTCTCATGACCGATGCCCAGGTGGCCGACGAGAAGTTCCTCGTGCTCATCAACGACCTCTTGGCATCTGGTAAGAGACTCTGTGCTTGAACGCCTCTGCTGAGGAGCTTCCCTGGTGGCTCTGTGGTAAAGAATCCTCCCGCAGTGCAGGAGACCGATGACACGGGTCCGATCCCTGGGTCAGGAGGATCCCCTGAAGAAGGGACTAGCAACCCACTCCAGTACTCTTGCCACAGACAGTACTCTCCCATGGACAGAGGAGCCCCACGGGCTGCGGTCCACTGGGTCGCACAGAGTCGGACCCGACTAGAACGACTGCGCGTGCACACCTGCACACTCATCCCTGAGGAATTCCGCTGGAGTCAGAGTCCCTCCCAGGCGGAGACCTGGTGCAGCGTCCAAAGCCTGAGGCCGTGGGAATGAGGGAGAAAACTGGGGCAGGGGAGAACTGGCTCATCCAGGTCCCTCTAGGACTGGTGCTGCGCCTGCTCTTTCATTCCCCCTCATTGCAAAACAGAGCAGTCTTGGGGCTTCCTTAGTGAGACTGTGTGTGACAGTAGGAAGAAATCAGTAGGAAGAAAATCAGGTTAAGGGACGGCTGACCTGCTGAGGCTAGAGAGAAGGTGCTGTTCCCTCCCCACACCTGAGACAGAGAAACGAACGTATGCAGTATTTCGGGGAGACGAGGAGTTAGCTACAAGGTGCACACACGGAAAATGTGCACACACAGCTTAGATTATAGGGCAAGGGGAAGTGGCCAGTTTAATTTACCAAGGATTCAGAACTATGCAAGCCAAGTAGAAGTAGGAATAGAGGGAGGATGGTTTTCTTAGATTACAAAGAATTTGACATGCATACATGTATATGTAAACTTACACAAATATATATAAACGTGCACAGGGTATACATATCTATATAATTTTTTTAAGGAATTTCCGGTGGTCCAGTGCTTAAAAATCTCCTTTGCAATGAAAGGGACATTGATTTAATCCCTAATCAGGGAACTAAGACCCCATAAACACACCGTGGAGCACCTGAGCCCACACGCTGCAACTAAGACTAGATGCAGTCAAGTAAATAAATAAATACTAAATACTAGAAAAATATTTTAAGTTATATGTATTTATATATACCCAAGAAGATGAAACAACATAGTACCAAAATTACATGTTTTCAGAAGTTTGGAGGAGGTTTGTATATTTATATTAATTAAAGAATATTGGCAGGAGCCGGGGAAGAATCCTCCCGCAGTGCAGGAGACCGATGACACGGGTCCGATCCCTGGGTCAGGAGGATCCCCTGAAGAAGGGACTAGCAACCCACTCCAGTACTCTTGCCACAGACAGTACTCTCCCATGGACAGAGGAGCCCCACGGGCTGCGGTCCACTGGGTCGCACAGAGTCGGACCCGACTAGAACGACTGCGCGTGCACACCTGCACACTCATCCCTGAGGAATTCCGCTGGAGTCAGAGTCCCTCCCAGGCGGAGACCTGGTGCAGCGTCCAAAGCCTGAGGCCGTGGGAATGAGGGAGAAAACTGGGGCAGGGGAGAACTGGCTCATCCAGGTCCCTCTAGGACTGGTGCTGCGCCTGCTCTTTCATTCCCCCTCATTGCAAAACAGAGCAGTCTTGGGGCTTCCTTAGTGAGACTGTGTGTGACAGTAGGAAGAAATCAGTAGGAAGAAAATCAGGTTAAGGGACGGCTGACCTGCTGAGGCTAGAGAGAAGGTGCTGTTCCCTCCCCACACCTGAGACAGAGAAACGAACGTATGCAGTATTTCGGGGAGACGAGGAGTTAGCTACAAGGTGCACACACGGAAAATGTGCACACACAGCTTAGATTATAGGGCAAGGGGAAGTGGCCAGTTTAATTTACCAAGGATTCAGAACTATGCAAGCCAAGTAGAAGTAGGAATAGAGGGAGGATGGTTTTCTTAGATTACAAAGAATTTGACATGCATACATGTATATGTAAACTTACACAAATATATATAAACGTGCACAGGGTATACATATCTATATAATTTTTTTAAGGAATTTCCGGTGGTCCAGTGCTTAAAAATCTCCTTTGCAATGAAAGGGACATTGATTTAATCCCTAATCAGGGAACTAAGACCCCATAAACACACCGTGGAGCACCTGAGCCCACACGCTGCAACTAAGACTAGATGCAGTCAAGTAAATAAATAAATACTAAATACTAGAAAAAATATTTTAAGTTATATGTATTTATATATACCCAAGAAGATGAAACAACATAGTACCAAAATTACATGTTTTCAGAAGTTTGGAGGGAGGTTTGTATATTTATATTAATTAAAAAGAATATTATTTCTTGACTTAATCTCAATTTAACATCTACAAAACCACCTCTTCATCTGGGCTAATAAAATAGTCTGTGCATCGATGTTCAAATTTCTACCTCCAGATTTCTAGCATTTCAGAAAGCTCGTTCCTCCCCAGTCCACCTCGGGGCTCTCAGACTAGGTACTCTGTAGTTTTATAACGTCCGAGGACCATGAACACAATATAGTTCTTCACAGTCTGTTCCACGTCATTAAAATATCCTTCAGGGTGACGCCTTCCACGCAGGTCTCTAGGAGCTTCACCACTTCAGAGCTGTTGACTGCTTCAAGCTTTGTGCCCTTGGACCCAGAGCCATGTTCCTATCACTTCCATGACAAGTCCCTGGTCCCTGGTCCAGACTGTGCACTGGCAGGCTCTGGGAGCAGCCGGTGGCTTCTCTCTGACGAGGTCCAGAGCCCCAGGGTCCTTACTCTTCTGGTTCCAACCATTACAGTACTCCACATTCTCGTTTCTTGCCCATCCTGCCCTGTTTCAGTTACCTGTATGTCGCGGAGTTTGCCTGTTAACTCTTGCACCTTTTCTCCTCTAATCCAATATATGGTTCTTTTCTCTTTTTCATCATTTTATTTATTTGTTTTGTTTTGGCTGAGCTGGGTCCTCCTTGCTGCTCGGGCTTTTCTTTAGCTGTGGTGCGCGGGCTTCTCATTTCAGTGGCTTCTCTCGCGGTGGAGCAGAGGCTCTAGGGTGCAGGGGCTTCAGTGGCTGCAGCACGTGGGCTCAGGAGTTGAGGTTTCTGGGCTCAGTTATAATGGGACATGGCCTTAGTTGCTCCTGGGCGTGTGGATCTTCCCAGACCCAGTATCGAACTGACGTCTCCCGCATTGGCAGGTGAATTCTTTACCACTGAGCCGCCAGGGAAGCCCTGTCATTTGCTAAAATACTGTCTTTTTAACATCCCAGCACCTCCTACCACAATATTTCACCTCCAACATTGCCTCACCTTTTATTGTAGATACAGTTCTACTGCCCTCCCACCCTGAAGCAGTGCCCTAAAGTCTGCTTTCTGAGGTAATCAGAAAAGGGTGCATTGTGCTTCCAGAGACTGACAGCCGCGGAGCTGCCAGGCACGTCACCAGACTCGGCGCGTTTCTCTTTGGGCTCCCGTCCAGCCAGGTCACCTTCTCCCATAATGATGTCTGAGACACAGGAGATGTTACGCTTTTACTAACTGAAATTTTATTCCTCAATTAAATATTTTTAAATTTTTCATTTAGAAGACAACTTGTTTCAAGTTCAAATGAATTTCTGAAGCCTTGCCCAGTGAAAACTTAGTGCAGTCAGTCTGCTCCAAAGCCATGAAATCACAAGCCCCTATTTCTCTTGAAGGCTTTTAGACACAGCAAGATTTGCATTACAGGTATCTAACTGGAGGTACAATGAAAAGTCATACTTTTCTAATCTTCCTCCCTTTTTTCTTACCATTTTGACAGGGAGAATTGAGCATATCTGAGTTCTAATTTTCCTGTCAGTTGATTTCTGACTAGAAATTAACAGGCTGTCCATCCGGCCAAGCTACAGAGGTTCCTTAGAGCCTTGTCCTCCCCTTAGCGTCTTAGTTTTGTGGGACTGTGCAGTTACTCCATTCTTGGATAACACAGTGCATGTGCGTCCATGCCCTGTTGTCAAGTCTTGTCCCACTCTTTGCAGCCCCCAGACTGTGACACGCCAGGCTCCTCTGTCCCTCAGATTTTCCAGGGAAGAATACTGGAGTGGGTCATCATTTCTTCTTCCAGGAGACCTTCCCAATGCAGGACCTGGGATCTTCTACACTGGCAGGCAGACCGCTTGAAACACCTGGGGATCCCCATTTCTATAAATAGGGTCTTATTAATTAATCTTGCATATAAAAACTTACACTGCAAATGCATGTTACCTCCGTACCTACCTTCCAGTCTGTTCTCACTGCATCCACAAAGGTCTGTTTAAACCATAATTCATTCATTAGTTCCTAACTGAATGCGGGGTAAGCTGTTTTGTACAGAAAGGCAAAACAAAACAAAAAAAACTGCCTTTGACCTGCTTCCTTCCATATGGCCTTGCGGGTTTACTTCCCCATTATAATCTAGCAGTTCCTGCCTCCTTGAAATAACACTCTCTGCTGTAGTCTGACATCCTTCTGACTCACAGTGTTCCTCTTGAACCTCATGCCCTTCTCCTTCTTTGTCTAGATTGAAGTCTACCCAAGTACAAGACTTGTCTTGGGTGCTATCATATCTCTCTGGGAAGTCTTCACTAATCCATTGTCAACTTGAAAACAAGAAACACCGTCTGTGTTTCTCTAGCACTTAGGGGTTGATACACCACCATCGTATCACAACATTGTAAACTTAGGCAAGGCAGAGACTGTGGATTCTGTTGTTGGTACATTTTTTGTTTATGAAGTAACCCAGAGATATGAAACATAAGGGTTGAATGCCTACCGCCCAGCTTAGGAAATAAAATAGTGCTGAGGTAACTGCAGCCCTCTGTAAAGACCACGGCGGTGGCGGCATTCATGTTGCCAGCTCTGAATTCTCCTCCTGGCCCCTGATTAGCATTCAAGGGGTGGTTGTTGAACTAAGGTGCGTGACATCGTGAGACTGGTGTACCATGTGCTGAATGACTTTTCTTTTTTTCTTGCTGTGCTGCATCTTGGTTGCCCCATGGCATGTAGGATCTTGGCTCCCTGTCCAGCCTGTCCCCAGTATTGGAAGCACAGATTCTTAACCACTGAGCCATTAGGAAAGCCCTTCATGTTGGGTACTGAGAGGGCAAAGTACAATTTATAGGCTAAATCCGATGCTCTACCTCTGTATTGGGAAAACAGCCATAGACAACGTCTAAATGAAGTAGTGTGGCTGTGACTAGTAAACCTTATTTATGGACAGTAAGATTTTAACATCGTGTAATTGTTCACATGTCATTAAACATTATTATTTTAATGTTATCAACCATTAAAAATTGTAAAAAAAAAAAAAAAAAACACCACCAAAAAAACATGCCCAGCTTTTGGGCAGAGGCAGAGCATCGGATTTAGCCCATAAATTGTACTTTGCCCTCTCAGTACCCAACATGAAGGGCTTACCTAATGGCTCAGTGGCTAAGAATTCGCCTTGCAGTGCAGGGGACTCTGGTTTGATGCCTGGTCAGGGAAGATGCCACATGCCAGGGAGCAGCTAAGCCCTAGGGCACGACTCTGCTGAAACCGGCGCTCCGCCGCACGAGAGGAGGCTCTGCTCACAACTCGAGGAAGCCCGCGCTCAGCAGTGAAGACCCAGTGCAGCCGGAAATAAATAAGTTTTAAAAATACCACGCGTATTATACATACAACACCCAAGGACATGACTTCTATCTATTTTAAATAATAGAAAGGTGAAGAATGCCGACTCCATTACTATAAATACTCTAAGACCAAAGGGAATTCAATTTCTCATTGGAGGACTATAACACATTTACAGATAAGAAAATGCGGCTATCAGAGGGACCAAGGAGAAAGAAATCCAGACCACTGCCAGCAGTCAGCCCCCGAAGTATGAGCTCTCTCACGTCAATTCCATTTGAGTATTTCTCCTTTTAAAACTTCCCTGAGCTTCTTACCTCCCGCGAGCGTGTGCTCAGTCGCTGCAGTTGTGTCCGGCTCTTTGTGACCCCATGGATTCTCTGTCCATGAGAGTCTCCAGACGTGAATACTGGAGTGGTTTGTCATACCCTCCTCCAAGGGGTCTTCCTGGACAAGGATGTGGCAGGCGGGTTCTTTACCACTAGTGTCATCGAGTAAGCCCTGTTAACTCCCAATACATGCTAAGTATCATTCCATTTTTCCAGCATTTTTCTCTCACACTTTTTTTTTTTTAAATCAAATCAGGGTGAAATGGATTACTGCACTAGTAAGAACCTCGATTTTGACAAGTTATAGCACTGTGTATTTTACATGCATGCTGTGAAATATCTTAATGAATGGAAATTAAATCAAATTTGTCCAATTAAGGGAAGAAAGTAAATGATCATTTTCATGATTAATTCTTTTTTTTTTAAATTTTTTTCCTGTTTAAATAATTAAGTGTAATTAGTATAAAACTCTTACCCAGCTCCTGGCTGGCTGATGTCAGACTAGGAAGACCGGAAGTTTGATGGAAGGTTGACCTGAGTCCCTCCAGATGCAGTGGTTGAGGGAAGTGCACTGGCTTTGCCGGTGAATAGCCGTAATTCCCGCCACTCAGAGGGGCTTCCCTGGTGACTCGGTGGTGAAGCACCTGCCTGCCAGTGCAGGAGACGCTGAGAGACTCAGGTTGGACCCCTGGTCCTGGAAGACCCCTGGAAGGACATAGCAGCCCACTCCACTATTCTCCCCTGGAGAATCCTGTGAGCAGAGGAGCCTGGTGGGCTACGGTCCGTGGGGTCGCAGAGTCTGTGACACGACTTAGTGACTAAACAGCAGTGGGGAGCTAGGATATCACGTGGCCCGCGGCAAGGCCAAGAAACTTAAACAAACAAAAAAATGGGCCAGTTGCCTCCAGAGCAGTTGTACAAATTTACTTTCCACATGAACACCTGTTTATTCCCAGCCTCACCAAAACTTGGTTCATCTAACGTGTCAGTTTTTGCCAAAGAGAATGAAATGGAGTCGCAGTCTTGTCCTTTCGCTTCTCTCTTGTGACATGGGAGCATCTTTTGATGTGTCTGTTGACTGTTCATCGTATACTCCTGCCTTTTTATGTAGTTTGCTCTTTGGGTCCTTGTCTCTCTTACAGACCTGTGAGAGTCCCTTGTACACTCTGAATGCTGACCCTTGTTCATTATGTAGCTGGTGAAAGTCTTCTCCAAGTCTACACCTGACTTTTGTCATGCTGATTTAGTTTGAATGTTGTAAAACTTAGTCTTTTTATGTTTCATGCTTTTTTTACTCTTTCAGAAATTGCATCCGAGCCAACGCCATAAAAATAATCTTTTGTGTTTTGTCTTTAAAATGCTACTGGCTCATAGTCATGTCTTTAGTCCACCCAGCATGTATTTTTGCACAGTATTATAACTTTTATTAGTAGACTTGAATTGTTGTAACATGACTTATTGATTTGTTTATCCCTTTTCAGCATACCAAGTTTGAATATGAGTTTTCTGTTTGCATCTGGGTCCGTCTCCAGGTGTTTCAGTCATAGTTCTATTTATTTACCCAAACACCAATTTCACATTGTTTTCACTAATATAGCTTTGTAAGGAGAGAGTTTCTGGTAGAACAAATTGAGTCCCTCCTTCCTGCTCTTCACAAGTATCATTGCCACTCTTTGCCCTTTGCTCTTCCATCTACATTTTAGAAAATGGGATCAGGAGTGTAAAGAGACTCATTTGATGTGGGTTGTTTTGGAATTGCATCTTTGTGATGCTTGTTGGAATTGCATCTTGGTCCTGGAAGCCCCTAACTAGCAGCCCACTCCACTATTCTCCCTGGAGAATCCTGTGAGCAGAGGAGCCTGGTGGGCTACGGTCCGTGGGGTCGCAGAGTCTATGACACGACTTAGTGACTAAACAGCAGTGGGGAGCTAGGATATCACGTGGCCCGCGGCAAGGCCAAGAAACTTAAACAAACAAAAAAATGGGCCAGTTGCCTCCAGAGCAGTTGTACAAATTTACTTTCCACATGAACACCTGTTTATTCCCAGCCTCACCAAAACTTGGTTCATCTAACGTGTCAGTTTTTGCCAAAGAGAATGAAATGGAGTCGCAGTCTTGTCCTTTCGCTTCTCTCTTGTGACATGGGAGCATCTTTTGATGTGTCTGTTGACTGTTCATCGTATACTCCCTGCCTTTTTATGTAGTTTGCTCTTTGGGTCCTTGTCTCTCTTACAGACCTGTGAGAGTCCCTTGTACACTCTGAATGCTGACCCTTGTTCATTATGTAGCTGGTGAAAGTCTTCTCCAAGTCTACACCTGACTTTTGTCATGCTGATTTAGTTTGAATGTTGTAAAACTTAGTCTTTTTATGTTTCATGCTTTTTTTACTCTTTCAGAAATTGCATCCGAGCCAACGCCATAAAAATAATCTTTTGTGTTTTGTCTTTAAAATGCTACTGGCTCATAGTCATGTCTTTAGTCCACCCAGCATGTATTTTTGCACAGTATTATAACTTTTATTAGTAGACTTGAATTGTTGTAACATGACTTATTGATTTGTTTATCCCTTTTCAGCATACCAAGTTTGAATATGAGTTTTCTGTTTGCATCTGGGTCCGTCTCCAGGTGTTTCAGTCATAGTTCTATTTATTTACCCAAACACCAATTTCACATTGTTTTCACTAATATAGCTTTGTAAGGAGAGAGTTTCTGGTAGAACAAATTGAGTCCCTCCTTCCTGCTCTTCACAAGTATCATTGCCACTCTTTGCCCTTTGCTCTTCCATCTACATTTTAGAAAATGGGATCAGGAGTGTAAAAGAGACTCATTTGATGTGGGGTTGTTTTGGAATTGCATCTTTGTGATGCTTGTAATAGCGAGTCATCCACCCATGAACACTCCAATTGTTTGGGGTTTTATTTATGCCCTTCAGTCCTGGGTTACAGTTTTTACATCATGATTTCACACAGCACTTAACTCATTTGTTATTGTCTGTCTTAGGATTGTCACTGGTATTTTAACTAACTTTTAAAATAACTTTTTTTTTTTTTTTTTACTGAAGTACTTTTCCCTTTTATTTCCAGTGTTGACTTTGAATCCAGCAAGCTGGTTGTTTAATACTCTGACATTAGAGTTCTGTTTATGTGTCTGTTCTTTTTGATTTTCATACAGAAAATTAGATTTTGATGATAATAGCTTTATCATTTCCTTAAACTATCCATGTGCATTGAATTTCTTTTCCTTGACTTTTGGCCTAGGGTCTCTGTGCAATATTGACTAGAAGACAGGAAGAGCAGTTATGCTTGTCTTCCTTGCTCTTTTAAACTACCGACTTTATAGGATTATGGTGAGAGGTAATTTATTAATTGATTAATTTATTTATTTGCTGACCCGAGCAGCATGTGAAATCTTAGTTCTTTGACCAGGAATTCATCTGCTTTGCAATCACAGAATCTTAACTGCTGGACCACCAGGGAAATTGTACTTGTCCTTTTGATTCAAAAGAGAGTATTTTAGTATTTCACCAGTAGACAGATGGGGCATTTGCCTTGGTTCTGTGATAGATACCCATGATCTAGGTTGTAAAAATCTCACTCATTTATTTCTAGTTTGCTAATAAACTAAATTTTCAGAAAAATTGACTTATTGATTTGTTTATCCCTTTTCAGCATACCAAGTTTGAATATGAGTTTTCTGTTTGCATCTGGGTCCGTCTCCAGGTGTTTCAGTCATAGTTCTATTTATTTACCCAAACACCAATTTCACATTGTTTTCACTAATATAGCTTTGTAAGGAGAGAGTTTCTGGTAGAACAAATTGAGTCCCTCCTTCCTGCTCTTCACAAGTATCATTGCCACTCTTTGCCCTTTGCTCTTCCATCTACATTTTAGAAAATGGGATCAGGAGTGTAAAAGAGACTCATTTGATGTGGGGTTGTTTTGGAATTGCATCTTTGTGATGCTTGTAATAGCGAGTCATCCACCCATGAACACTCCAATTGTTTGGGGTTTTATTTATGCCCTTCAGTCCTGGGTTACAGTTTTTACATCATGATTTCACACAGCACTTAACTCATTTGTTATTGTCTGTCTTAGGATTGTCACTGGTATTTTAACTAACTTTTAAAATAACTTTTTTTTTTTTTTTTTTACTGAAGTACTTTTCCCTTTTATTTCCAGTGTTGACTTTGAATCCAGCAAGCTGGTTGTTTAATACTCTGACATTAGAGTTCTGTTTATGTGTCTGTTCTTTTTGATTTTCATACAGAAAATTAGATTTTGATGATAATAGCTTTATCATTTCCTTAAACTATCCATGTGCATTGAATTTCTTTTCCTTGACTTTTGGCCTAGGGTCTCTGTGCAATATTGACTAGAAGACAGGAAGAGCAGTTATGCTTGTCTTCCTTGCTCTTTTAAACTACCGACTTTATAGGATTATGGTGAGAGGTAATTTATTAATTGATTAATTTATTTATTTGCTGACCCGAGCAGCATGTGAAATCTTAGTTCTTTGACCAGGAATTCATCTGCTTTGCAATCACAGAATCTTAACTGCTGGACCACCAGGGAAATTGTACTTGTCCTTTTGATTCAAAAGAGAGTATTTTAGTATTTCACCAGTAGACAGATGGGGCATTTGCCTTGGTTCTGTGATAGATACCCATGATCTAGGTTGTAAAAATCTCACTCATTTATTTCTAGTTTGCTAATAAACTAAATTTTCAGAAATTTCTTTCACCTGTCTTGATGATCATATTGTTTTGTCAATTAAACCCATTAATGCAGTAAATTATTATCATAGATATTTCTAATATTTAACAATCTTTGCATTTCCAAGGTAAACTCTAATTTATCATCATATATTTATTTTTACATATTTAGTTCAGGTTATAAAAAATTTTGTCCATTATATACGGCCTCACTGACACACCAGTTTATCTAATTTTCAGAACTTTGCTAATCTGGTAAAAAATTATAATTGGGCTTCCATGCCCTGACTCTTCCCAGGAGAGGTCCCAGATCTCTACTCCGACGAGGAGATAGATGGCATCATAAACAACGTGAAGAGCGAAGTCAAGAGCCAGGGTCTGGTGGACAGCCGAGAGAACTGCTGGAAGTTCTTCATAGAGCGGGTCCGACGCCAGCTGAAGGTGCGAGGCTCTGCTGCCCGGGCTGCAGAAGCGGAGGTGGCTCCCAGGAGCCCCTGTGGGTACTTTGGACACAGCCGTCCTTGTTGACCACCTTGGGCGTGGGGGTCCAGTGCCCCTTCTCGCCTGCTTCAAGCAGCAGCCTCCCTCCTGCCTCCTGCGGGCCCGGCACTCCTTGTCTCACAGAGTGTCCTTACTGGAGCATAATTGCTTGAGAGCGTTGTGTTAGTGCCTGCTGTGCAACGAAGCGCCTCAGCAGTGTGTATACATTCATCCCCTCCTGCTTGCCTCCCTCCCCTCCGACCGTCCACCCCTCCGGGTCATCACACGGCCCCGAGCTGAGCTGCCTGCGCTGGACAGCGGCGTCCCACGAGCACTCCCCTTGACCTGGTCGTGGATGGATGTCAGTGCTGCTCTCCCAGTGCGTCCCCTCCTCCTTCCCCCGCTGTGTCCACAGGTCCATTCTCTGCATCTGCATCTCTGTTCTCGCCAGGCAGACAGGCTCATCTGCGCCATTTTTCCAGATTTTACATATATGCATTCATATACAGTACTTGTTTTTCTCTTTCTGACTTACGTCACTCTGTATGACAGTCTCTAGCTCCATCTACATCACTACAAATGACCTGATTTCCTTTTTCAGATGAATGATAACCCATTGTATATGTGTACCACATCTTCTTTATCCATTTATCTGTCAGTGGACATCAGGGTTGCTTCCATGTCCTGGCTGTTGTAAATAGTGCAGCATTGAACATTGGAGTGCATGTGTCTTTTTGAATTATGGTTTGCTCAGCGTATGTGCCCGGGAGTGGGATTGCTGGGTCCCTGCTTCCCTAGTCGCTGGGCTGGAAAGGCTGGCTGGTGTTTCCAGATTTGGTCTCTGTTGATACACCTCCCAGTGTCCTGGGAGATAACGAATCCACGGCTGTGTCGATCTCTCTGCTAGTATCTTGTCGGTCCTCCCCACCCTTCTGCCTTCTCAGGTGGCGCTCTGCTTCTCCCCAGTGGGGACCAAGCTGAGGGTCCGCAGCAGGAAGTTCCCCGCCATCGTAAACTGCACGGCCATCGACTGGTTCCACGAGTGGCCGCGGCAGGCCCTGGAGTCCGTCAGCCTCCGCTTCCTGCAGAGCACGGAAGGCATTGAGGTGAGAGGGCCCCAGGGGACGGGGAGCCCTGCGTCCAACGTTTCTGGGTTGTTGGAGTGCAGCTTTCCTTGCACTGGGGCTAGGAGCCCCGTGGGCAGTTACCTGCCATCTTCATGGCCAGATGACCTCTTTATTTCCACCCTTTGATTCCAGCCCACAGTCAAGCCATCCATCAGCGAGTTCATGGCTTTCGTCCACACGAGTGTCAGCCACGCCTCCCAGTCCTACCTGAGCAGTGAGCAGCGCTATAACTACACGACCCCCAAGTCGTTCCTGGAGTTCCTCAGACTCTACCAGGGCCTGCTGCGCAGGAGTGGGAGGGAGCTGCGGGCCCAGACGGCGCGGCTGGAGAATGGGCTGCTGAAGCTCCACAGCACCTCTGCCCAGGTGAGCGGCAGCCTTCCAGTCCTCAGTCCACGGGGGACGCGGAGGGAGCCCCGTCTCATCCCTTCTTCTGCCCTCCATCTCGCCCAACATCAGGCTCTTTTCCTCTGAGTCGGCTCTTCACATCAGGTGGCCGGAGGATTTGGAGCTTCAGCTTCAGTCCTTCCAATGAATCCCCAGGGTAGATTCCTTCTAGAATTGACTGGTTTGATCTCCTTGCAGTCTGAGGGGCTCTCAAGAGTCTTCTCCGGGTGACCCTGACCTCTGCCTGGGTGCCTGGTCCTCTCGTTCCTGCCTCCCCACGAGCCAGGGCTGGGCTCGCTCTTGGTGGACGCGCACACCCTCAGCTTCAGTTTGGGTGGCTCCCTCTTACGGATACAGGAATCCCTGGAAACACTTCTCTTTTTCTCTTTATCATATCTTCCTTTCCTCCTCTTTTCTTCCCTCTCCTACCCACAATCTCTTCATCTTCAAAGTCCAGAGAGTTGAAGGGCTGTGATCAGTGGTTGCAGGTTGTACCAGTTTTGTTCCATTTCTTGTATCTTAACGACGTTATCTATCAAAGAGCCTTTGGAACGGCATTTCTTAAATGCCGCCTCATGTCACATGTTCCCCTCTATGCTCCTAAGGGGCTGTGGGTCAGAAGAAGGTCCCCATTGTCCTGACCTTGTTTTGTTTTTCTACTTACTCTTCCAGACGGAATGAGTCCTTTTCAGTTAATCTACGGCTGGGCACTGGGGCCGATTCTGGCCCCTCCTCTGCTCTGCTCATGCCCATCAGACATTGCTGGTCCCTCGATGGCCCCATTTTGTGCTCTTTTCACCAGCAGTGGACCTGGCCTCTCATTAAGGTGATGAAGTTTCATGCCTTTGCACAATTAAACTAACCTTGTAATCAGTTTAATTCTCGAGCATCATATGTGTCTACAGATTTCTGAGCCTTTGATTTTCCTTCATTTTTTTTCAGAACTCTGCCTTGGAACTGGCTCTGTTGAACTTCCTCGTGACTTGTCCTTCCTCTCCATCTTTTTTTTTTTTAAGATTTATTTATTTATTTATTTTGGGCGGGGGTCGGGTTGGGGAGGGAGGGGAGTGGGCGGGCCACTTCTATTGGTCTTTCATTTCTCTATTTTCATCCGTCTTTGTTCTTTGGCTTGTGCGGGCTTCCCATCGCAGTGGCCTCTGTTGTCGCAGGGCACTGGCTCTGGGCGCATGTGCTCCAGGGCTCCAGCTCGGTGATTGGACACATCCGTCCAGCCTCTCCGCGGCACATGGGATCTTCCCAGGCCAGGGATCGAACCGGCTCCCCTTGCACTGCAAGGCGGTCTCCTTACCCACTGGACCGCCAGGGGAAGCCCCTATTTTTTCTTTTCTTAAATTTTTTTAACTTTTTAAAAATTTTTATTTAAAAAGTTTGTATGTACCTATTTATTTTGGTTGCACACGGTCTTCGTTGCTGTGCACAGGCTTTCTCTGGTTGTGGCGTGTAGGCTTCTCGCTGCTGCAGCTTCTTCTTGCCGAGCGAGGGCTCTAGAGCACTGGCTCCACGGTTGTGTCACACGGGCTTAGGTGCTCCAAGGCATGTGGGAGCTTCCCGGGCCCCTGGTCCCCTGAGGTGGCAGGTGGATTCTTATCTGCTGAGGCACCAGAGAAGCCCTTCACTTCACTTCTTGATTCATAGATGCAGTAAATCTAAAGGACTTCAGTTTATTCAGTGGGATGCAGTCAGCCCTTGCAGGCTATTCATAAAAAATTTCTTGCGCCCAGGAAGTTTTCCTTCTCTGGCGAGGTTTCCTCATCTGGCGGGCCTCTCCCATGGGAGCAGTGGGGAGCTGGACGGGTTCCTCGCACTTCATGTCCGCCGTCGTCTCCCTTTGCTTTCCTTCCCTCTGGCCTTTTCCTCCACATGCAGGAAGTTTATCCTCATTGGTACTCATCTAACCGTGGGCGGCACTGCTTCTGCTTCTTAGGCCTCCAGTGAAGACTTCAGTCACGCTGTCAGTATCCCCCCGGACCTTCCTTGTCTCATCCTTTTCCCTTTCCAGTGCTGCTTTCTCGGCCTGTTTGTCTGCAGCTGTCTGTCACAGGAACCATTCTGCTGATGGTGCCGCACTCTCTCTTGGTGTCTCTCCTGGATCCAGTGAGGGGTCGTTGTTCAGAGCTGCAGTGTTGCTTAGTCTTCTCGTTGCTGCTCTGTTCCTTGTTCTGTATTCATACAAACGCCTTTGGACCCTTTGTTTACCTCCAGGCATGGTGAGATATGCGCAGACTTGATGTTTGTCAACAAATGGCGTGTGACAGTGATCTGTGATGTGACTCTCTGTTAGTGCTGCTGAAACCAAAACTCCTTCTTAAAGTTACAGGTCAGTGCTGCTTGAGGCACACAGATCCCAGCCCAGGTCCTAGCCGCTGACCGGGTCATACCTTTGCTGCAGAAAGGTAGCATCTTCTCGCCCCAGTCGCCTTCCTGTTCTCTCCATCTCTGCGCCTTAAGAAAACAGAGTGAGATACACTCCTGAGGTGCAGTGCCACCGATCTATTCTGCCATCTCTCACCTCTTCCTCTTCCTGTCTCCTCCCACCTACGGTGCCCCCAGGACATCCCTGCCCTCACCTGTTCTGCCTCCCACCCACCCGTCTTCTGGGAATGCTGCTCAGTCTCCACCCGGGGCCACTGCTCGGTCTCCATCAGTGGGACACTCACGGAGCCTCGCCCAGCATTCTGTGTTGGACAGATGCTGCGTCTCTGAGCAGACGTTGAGGACAGTCTGTTTTCCTGTTTTAGGCAATCTCTGTGTAACATCCCTAGTCAGGAAATTAAGATCCCACAAGCTGGGCAGTATGACCAAAAAAAGGTCCAAATTTAAATTTTCTGGTAGCTGCATCAAAAATAGTAGAACGGAAGTGAATTGTATTTTAATCATTTATTTTAATAGTATATAATTTTATCACATATTTTAATAACATTTTACTTAACTCAGTATATCCAAAATATTATCACTTTAACATGTAATCAATGTAAGAGAAAAGTTGCTCATAAAGTATTTTCCCTTTTTCCCTACAAGGCTTCAAAGGCTCATGTGTATAATTATACTTACAGAACATCTCAGTTGAGACAAGCCATGTTGCTGCTTGCTACCTGGAATGCTGCCAGAATGCACTCAGGGAGACCAAGTAGAATGCTGCACTTTAAGTCCTGTGTTAAGGGCTCAGTAACCACATGTGGCTGGTAGCTGCCCAACTAGACAGCACGGCTTCAGCCGCACTTTTGCCCTGTTTCTGTCCTTGTTCTTTTTTATTCATACAAACGCCTTTGGACCCTTTGTTTACCTCCAGGCATGGTGAGATATGCGCAGACTTGATGTTTGTCAACAAATGGCGTGTGACAGTGATCTGTGATGTGACTCTCTGTTAGTGCTGCTGAAACCAAAACTCCTTCTTAAAGTTACAGGTCAGTGCTGCTTGAGGCACACAGATCCCAGCCCAGGTCCTAGCCGCTGACCGGGTCATACCTTTGCTGCAGAAAGGTAGCATCTTCTCGCCCCAGTCGCCTTCCTGTTCTCTCCATCTCTGCGCCTTAAGAAAACAGAGTGAGATACACTCCTGAGGTGCAGTGCCACCGATCTATTCTGCCATCTCTCACCTCTTCCTCTTCCTGTCTCCTCCCACCTACGGTGCCCCCAGGACATCCCTGCCCTCACCTGTTCTGCCTCCCACCCACCCGTCTTCTGGGAATGCTGCTCAGTCTCCACCCGGGGCCACTGCTCGGTCTCCATCAGTGGGACACTCACGGAGCCTCGCCCAGCATTCTGTGTTGGACAGATGCTGCGTCTCTGAGCAGACGTTGAGGACAGTCTGTTTTCCTGTTTTAGGCAATCTCTGTGTAACATCCCTAGTCAGGAAATTAAGATCCCACAAGCTGGGCAGTATGACCAAAAAAAGGTCCAAATTTAAATTTTCTGGTAGCTGCATCAAAAATAGTAGAACGGAAGTGAATTGTATTTTAATCATTTATTTTAATAGTATATAATTTTATCACATATTTTAATAACATTTTACTTAACTCAGTATATCCAAAATATTATCACTTTAACATGTAATCAATGTAAGAGAAAAGTTGCTCATAAAGTATTTTCCCTTTTTCCCTACAAGGCTTCAAAGGCTCATGTGTATAATTATACTTACAGAACATCTCAGTTGAGACAAGCCATGTTGCTGCTTGCTACCTGGAATGCTGCCAGAATGCACTCAGGGAGACCAAGTAGAATGCTGCACTTTAAGTCCTGTGTTAAGGGCTCAGTAACCACATGTGGCTGGTAGCTGCCCAACTAGACAGCACGGCTTCAGAGCAACCTGTCCCCTCTATTATTGGAGTGTCTGGTCAAATCACAAGTCTGAGTATTCTCTTGAGTGAGCCTTCATGATGTAGACATTGCCATTCAGATTCCCTGAACTTCTCTAGAACTTTTAAATTGATGTAGCTCCACTCCCGTCTTCCTCTTTCCCACCACAGGGCACCCGGAAGTCCGGCAGTCATGACTCTCAGAGGTTCTCTCTAGACTCCACAGCTTCTCCTCATCTCTGTGTCTTTACATGTGCCCCTGCCCTGTCAGCTGGTCAGTGTTGAGATCTGAAGAAACGTGGCTTCCCCCTGCCCACGAGCCCCTCTAAGCTCCAAGGAGTGTACATCCCCTTCTGTGTTCCTCGAATGATTCATCCTGTTTTAAGAAAGTGGAGTATGGTTGATTTACGCTGTCATGAATCCATCCTTGAGTTATATTTCTTCTCTTGCATGCATCGTGCCATGCTGCTAGTGGTCCCTCAAGGTAGAAATCAGAGTTTATTGGCGTATTGTAGGTGACCTATACATGGGTAGATAGGTAGATGATAGATAGGCAAATGAATGATAGGTGTGAAAATCACCTACACGCTCAGAGAGGGGTGGAGAATGCGTCTTTTGAGTGCAATGCTGTGTATTCCATACTTTAGTGATGGTTATAACGATTCTTCTTGTGGAAGTGGTATCCGAGATGCCTAACTCTGATATAAGCCCTTCATCTGGAACTATTCCTTTGGTAGGAAGGGACTGAAGTAATCTTGGTTAGGGCGTAAGGACTTGAGTTATTAAATCTATTTTACAGTATCTTCTACCCAAATTAAAACTGGATGACTAATTTTCACTTTAATTCAATGTAAGAGAAAAGTTGCTCATAAAGTATTTTCCTTTTTCCTACAAGGCTTCAAAGGCTCATGTGTATAATTATACTTACAGAACATCTCAGTTGAGACAAGCCATGTTGCTGCTTGCTACCTGGAATGCTGCCAGAATGCACTCAGGGAGACCAAGTAGAATGCTGCACTTTAAGTCCTGTGTTAAGGGCTCAGTAACCACATGTGGCTGGTAGCTGCCCAACTAGACAGCACGGCTTCAGAGCAACCTGTCCCCTCTATTATTGGAGTGTCTGGTCAAATCACAAGTCTGAGTATTCTCTTGAGTGAGCCTTCATGATGTAGACATTGCCATTCAGATTCCCTGAACTTCTCTAGAACTTTTAAATTGATGTAGCTCCACTCCCGTCTTCCTCTTTCCCACCACAGGGCACCCGGAAGTCCGGCAGTCATGACTCTCAGAGGTTCTCTCTAGACTCCACAGCTTCTCCTCATCTCTGTGTCTTTACATGTGCCCCTGCCCTGTCAGCTGGTCAGTGTTGAGATCTGAAGAAACGTGGCTTCCCCCTGCCCACGAGCCCCTCTAAGCTCCAAGGAGTGTACATCCCCTTCTGTGTTCCTCGAATGATTCATCCTGTTTTAAGAAAGTGGAGTATGGTTGATTTACGCTGTCATGAATCCATCCTTGAGTTATATTTCTTCTCTTGCATGCATCGTGCCATGCTGCTAGTGGTCCCTCAAGGTAGAAATCAGAGTTTATTGGCGTATTGTAGGTGACCTATACATGGGTAGATAGGTAGATGATAGATAGGCAAATGAATGATAGGTGTGAAAATCACCTACACGCTCAGAGAGGGGTGGAGAATGCGTCTTTTGAGTGCAATGCTGTGTATTCCATACTTTAGTGATGGTTATAACGATTCTTCTTGTGGAAGTGGTATCCGAGATGCCTAACTCTGATATAAGCCCTTCATCTGGAACTATTCCTTTGGTAGGAAGGGACTGAAGTAATCTTGGTTAGGGCGTAAGGACTTGAGTTATTAAATCTATTTTACAGTATCTTCTACCCAATTATGACAGCTTTCAGTGCACAAAATCTGGTAGAATCATCTAAATGCATCTCACAGCTCGGACTCAGACTGCAGACTTACTTAGCAGTTAATTTCCCTGGTGGTTTAGTGGCAAAGAATCCGCCTGCCTGTGCAGGAGACACAGGTTCAGTCCCTGATCCAGGAAGACCCCTTAGAAAAGGAAATGGCAAACCACTGCAGTATTCTTTTCTGGGAAATCCGTGGACAGAGGAGCCCGTGGGCTATAATTCGAGCAAAGAGTCAGGCACAGCAGAGCGACTGAGCAGCCACAGCCTCCCTCTGCCTGGCTGGGCCCCCGTATCACCTGGTGTCACAACTTAAGAACGCTAACGCTCTCATCCACAGAGCTGGTGGTTATTTACCAGGGACTGAGGTCGTAAGGCAAATCTGCAGTCCATAAAACAAACAACAATAACAACAACAGAAAGAATCCACATCAATTTTCTCAAATCTCCCAAGATTTGGAAAGGAACACAAAGTTACTGGTGTGTTTGCTGACTGGAGTGATTATGTGGTTCAGTCATTTTGATTTACAATTGCATCTTTGTCCTTGCAGAAATAACTCTTTGCAGCTGAACAACGGGAGATGGAAACGGATTAACCTTCCAACACGAGAACACAAGGCACATTCTAGGGAGCAGGCCTCCATCTGAGGTTAAGCAAAGTCTCTAGCTTCTATGAATGCACAAAATTAAAGCACATTCTTTTTTTCTTCTGCCTTCATTTTCTTTTCTTTTGATCTGCCTTGAAAAGGGAATTACCGGCAATGTCTAAGCCCCTGTTTTATTTTCGCAGCATAAAGCATTTGGATCCGTTTGACGTGATCTAGGAGCTCGGAAGTAATCTTTGGTGGTTGCGTGAAATAGACTTCAGAAAAATGAGAGACAAGAGGTCATCCTGGAATGTAAACTTTATGGGCCCTATTGTAAATACAATTGACTTTTATTTTTACTTTCCAGAGATAAATAGATCTGAGTCTTCTCTTTGCACGTGAACAGACCATGAGTCAGCCTCATGATTCTCTAGCCTGGGCGGGCATCAGATTTGCCCAGAGGGCCGATTAGAACACAGATTGCAGGGCCCCACCACCAGAATTCCTGATTCAGTAGGTCCAGAGTGAGTTTAGAACTTGCATTTGTGTTTTGTTTTGCTTTAAAAGACTTTATTGGGTCTGCGCTGGGTCTTCATTGCCACAGGTGGGCTTTCTCTAGTTGAGGCGAGCCAGGCTTGTCTTGTTGTGGAGCACGGGCTCCAGGCTTCAGCAGTTGTAGCTCACGGCCTCTGTAGTTGTGGCACACAGGCGTAGTGGCTCCACGGGAGGTGGGGTCTTCTGCGCCAGGGATGGAGCCTGCTTTGGCAGGCGGGCTTTTTGCCACTGGTCCACCAGGGAAGCCCCGGAGTTTGTTTCTAACAAGTATCCAGGTGCTGATGATGCTGCATGTCCAACGACAACCTTCTGAGAACCTGTCACTGACCACATAGGAAACCACTCACCCCTCCCCAGCTGACTGGGAAAATAGAAGGATTCCTAGGAGCCGATATTCCCACACTCCAGAGGCGAGGCTGAGAGCCCTGCTGGTTTGGACCATCGGGATTTGTGCTGTCCCACGTCAACCCTGTCATCTGTTTCTTGAAATGATTGTGGAAACAGATGGAGTCCAACCAAATGGGGACCGGCAAAAGCTCTCTGCTCAGAGCTCACTCTGGCAAGGCAGCCAGCCACCGGCGTTTATACTTTGGGAGAAACCCAAAGGGCTTACCTGGTGGCTCAGTGGTAGAAACTCCGCCTACCAATGCAGGGGACGTGAGTTCAGTCTCTGGTCCAGGAAGATCCCTTGGAGAAGGAAACAGCGACCCACTGCACTCGTCCTCTTGCCTGGGTAATCCCATGGACAGAGGAGCCTGGCAGCTACAGTCCCTGGGGTCACAAAGAGTCAGATACAGCTTAGCGACGGAGCAACACGAGGCACAAAGGCAGGCAGAGGAATGGGAAGGCTAAATAGTGTGGAGAAAAGAACGTTCCCAGATGGAGGCTATTGGCTGTCGGGAGGTGGAGGAAGGGAGGTCAGAAGCTGGGCATCCTGTGTCGTCAGTTAGGGGTGGGTGCTTTAATTTCTCTCATGAATTCGTCTCATTTTTGACCCTATGTTGAAAGCAGGGACAACACAAAGAAAGCTGTCAGTTATTAATCAAGTCCTGGCCATTTTGAGCTGATTTTTATAGAGGTTCCTGTCAGTCTTCCTGGACTGTTACTTAGCCAGTAGACTTGTTTCCACACCAAGGTCCAGTCACTCGCTGGACCAGTCAAAAGCCAATAAAGAGGCCAGGATCGTGGAAAGGAAAGTTTGCTTTATTTCAGATGCCAGCAGCTGGGTGCGGAGGGGAGAGTGGATGTCTGTCCAAAGGTTGATTCCCCCCCACCCTGTAAAAGTCAGTTGACAGGAGCTGTTACAGGCTGAGGGAGGGGGCTACATGCAGACACTGCCCAGCTCTGACAGCTGTCTTCAGATGGGTCATCTTGATCGTTGTAAGTAGTTAATCTTCAGTTCCAGGGTCAGTTAGTTCCCATTTCCCTGAGGCCAGCTCTCAGAATCGTGGCAGCTGCTGTCATGGCTATAGCCTGGTCATCATGTAGCTGACTTCTCCACCTGGTAGGGGCTTCAGTATCTACACAGGATAGGGCTCAGAATATTTATCCATAGCCCTTGACAAGGAACATAAAGATCCTTGACTAAGCTTCGTGACTGCATTGTTATTATTTGGTCCCCTTTGACCATTTTACTTTGTTTCTGCATTTCTCACTTCTCTGATTAAACTTGTTCTTTGGCTAAAGTTCTTCCACTGACAAAAGGCAGGCTGAGGACACTGTGGGGCGAGGACCACAGGGTCCTGTTGCATTTCAGCCTGACTTAGAGCAGGCTGACTTTTCCCGAGCCAGTTATTTTAGATAACGGGTGGGTCTCCTGGGCAGGTTGCTGCCAGTTCTGGGTCAGAGTTTTGCTTTTATGGTCCAACCATGGTCTGTTCATATGTTCCGTCTTTCAGGATGTGCAGCGAACACTCTCATTTTATAGTTGGCCGAGTTCAGCTAGAGAATGACTTTTTTATTAAGGGCCTACTATGTGCAAAGTGTTACGTCCGGCCTGTGAGGTTTTAGAAGACACAGGTACCAATGTCAGTGAGAAGCTGCCTGTCTCATTTGGGCTTCAAGGAGAAAGAAAGGTCAGGGCATCTGTTGCTTAGAATCTTCCACCATGTCTACTACAGAGGAGAGAGCGAGAGGGTGGCCAGGGTTCCTTTCCTTTCCCAGGTCAGGGCGCTTGGCCCAGCTGAGAGCTCAGCCTCGCACCTTTGCATCAGGAGCTGGCGTTCTTCTCTGTGCTGCAGGGTCAGATCAGACCCCCACGGTCCTGTCCAGACGAACCCGCCCCTTCTCTGCTGCAGGTGGATGAGCTGAAAGCCAAGCTGGCCGCCCAGGAAGTGGAGCTGCAGCAGAAGAATGAAGATGCCGACAGGCTGATTCGGGTGGTGGGCGTGGAGACAGACAAGGTGAGCAGAGAGAAGGCCATCGCCGACGAGGAGGAGCGGAAGGTGGCCCTCATCATGCTGGAGGTGCAGCAGAAGCAGAAGGACTGTGAGGAAGACCTGGCCAAGGCAGAGCCGGCCACGGCAGCCCAGGCGGCCTCGACACCCTCAACAAGGTAGAGGGCCCAGGGGTTATAGCCTGGTCATCATGTAGCTGACTTCTCCACCTGGTAGGGGCTTCAGTATCTACACAGGATAGGGCTCAGAATATTTATCCATAGCCCTTGACAAGGAACATAAAGATCCTTGACTAAGCTTCGTGACTGCATTGTTATTATTTGGTCCCCTTTGACCATTTTACTTTGTTTCTGCATTTCTCACTTCTCTGATTAAACTTGTTCTTTGGCTAAAGTTCTTCCACTGACAAAAGGCAGGCTGAGGACACTGTGGGGCGAGGACCACAGGGTCCTGTTGCATTTCAGCCTGACTTAGAGCAGGCTGACTTTTCCCGAGCCAGTTATTTTAGATAACGGGTGGGTCTCCTGGGCAGGTTGCTGCCAGTTCTGGGTCAGAGTTTTGCTTTTATGGTCCAACCATGGTCTGTTCATATGTTCCGTCTTTCAGGATGTGCAGCGAACACTCTCATTTTATAGTTGGCCGAGTTCAGCTAGAGAATGACTTTTTTATTAAGGGCCTACTATGTGCAAAGTGTTACGTCCGGCCTGTGAGGTTTTAGAAGACACAGGTACCAATGTCAGTGAGAAGCTGCCTGTCTCATTTGGGCTTCAAGGAGAAAGAAAGGTCAGGGCATCTGTTGCTTAGAATCTTCCACCATGTCTACTACAGAGGAGAGAGCGAGAGGGTGGCCAGGGTTCCTTTCCTTTCCCAGGTCAGGGCGCTTGGCCCAGCTGAGAGCTCAGCCTCGCACCTTTGCATCAGGAGCTGGCGTTCTTCTCTGTGCTGCAGGGTCAGATCAGACCCCCACGGTCCTGTCCAGACGAACCCGCCCCTTCTCTGCTGCAGGTGGATGAGCTGAAAGCCAAGCTGGCCGCCCAGGAAGTGGAGCTGCAGCAGAAGAATGAAGATGCCGACAGGCTGATTCGGGTGGTGGGCGTGGAGACAGACAAGGTGAGCAGAGAGAAGGCCATCGCCGACGAGGAGGAGCGGAAGGTGGCCCTCATCATGCTGGAGGTGCAGCAGAAGCAGAAGGACTGTGAGGAAGACCTGGCCAAGGCAGAGCCGGCGCTCACGGCAGCCCAGGCGGCCCTCGACACCCTCAACAAGGTAGGAGGACTGTCTCCACACTTGCTCATCCCTCAGCGGAGGAGCGGCCTCTCCTCCAACCAGCTCACTACGTTGGTGTTCCAAAGGGATTCCAGGGCCCAGTCGGGAGGGCTTGGCTGGCACCAGCTGTCACTGGTCCAAATAAGCGGATTTTTCTTTATGCTGAATGTATGTCAGGATGCACAGGCTACCAGTGAAATCCCTGAGATGTAAGTGCGGGAACCTGTTAGGACAGGAGGGGCCAGCTGGTCCAGCCTCCCCACTTCACTGATGAGAAAGCCAGGGACCAGAGGCACAGACCTCAGTGTCAGAGCCAGCCTTGAGCTCACATCTTCAGAATGCAAGTCCAGAGACCTTCTGGCTATGCAGTCCATGGTCATTTTACCTCTCATGTGCTATAAGACACACAGGCCTTTTAAGGCTTCCCTCGTGGCTCAGATGGTAAAGAATCTTCCTGCAATGAGTTCGGTCCTTGGGCCGGGGCTTCCCAGGTAACACTAGTGGTGAAGAATCCACCTGCCAATACAGGACAGATAAGAGACTCTAGTTTTATCCTGGGTTGGAAAAACCCCCTGGAGGCAGCCATGGCAGCCCACTCCAGTATTCTTGCCTGGAGAATCCCGTGGACAGAGGAGCCTCGTGGGCTACCGTCCACGGGTTATAGAGAGTTAGAACTTGATGGAAGTGCTTAGCACACACATGCACACAGGCCTCGTAAGGCCCTATGAAAATGTTTAAGATACGAGACTAAAGTAAGATGTTGTTTCACAATAAGAGACAAAAATCTACAAAGTCACACTCTGCCAATATTCAGTATTCAATATTCTGCGACTGTGTCATCTGAATCTGTCTCATACACATGGCCTCTGATGGAGTAAGCACGGCTCCTGAGATGCCGACAGGCTGATTCGGGTGGTGGGCGTGGAGACAGACAAGGTGAGCAGAGAGAAGGCCATCGCCGACGAGGAGGAGCGGAAGGTGGCCCTCATCATGCTGGAGGTGCAGCAGAAGCAGAAGGACTGTGAGGAAGACCTGGCCAAGGCAGAGCCGGCCACGGCAGCCCAGGCGGCCTCGACACCCTCAACAAGGTAGGAGGACTGTCTCCACACTTGCTCATCCCTCAGCGGAGGAGCGGCCTCTCCTCCAACCAGCTCACTACGTTGGTGTTCCAAAGGGATTCCAGGGCCCAGTCGGGAGGGCTTGGCTGGCACCAGCTGTCACTGGTCCAAATAAGCGGATTTTTCTTTATGCTGAATGTATGTCAGGATGCACAGGCTACCAGTGAAATCCCTGAGATGTAAGTGCGGGAACCTGTTAGGACAGGAGGGGCCAGCTGGTCCAGCCTCCCCACTTCACTGATGAGAAAGCCAGGGACCAGAGGCACAGACCTCAGTGTCAGAGCCAGCCTTGAGCTCACATCTTCAGAATGCAAGTCCAGAGACCTTCTGGCTATGCAGTCCATGGTCATTTTACCTCTCATGTGCTATAAGACACACAGGCCTTTTAAGGCTTCCCTCGTGGCTCAGATGGTAAAGAATCTTCCTGCAATGAGTTCGGTCCTTGGGCCGGGGCTTCCCAGGTAACACTAGTGGTGAAGAATCCACCTGCCAATACAGGACAGATAAGAGACTCTAGTTTTATCCTGGGTTGGAAAAATCCCCTGGAGGCAGCCATGGCAGCCCACTCCAGTATTCTTGCCTGGAGAATCCCGTGGACAGAGGAGCCTCGTGGGCTACCGTCCACGGGTTATAGAGAGTTAGAACTTGATGGAAGTGCTTAGCACACACATGCACACAGGCCTCGTAAGGCCCTATGAAAATGTTTAAGATACGAGACTAAAGTAAGATGTTGTTTCACAATAAGAGACAAAAATCTACAAAGTCACACTCTGCCAATATTCAGTATTCAATATTCTGCGACTGTGTCATCTGAATCTGTCTCATACACATGGCCTCTGATGGAGTAAGCATGGCTCCTGAGATGTAGTCCCAAGGAGTTCTTTCTGTTTTTCTTCCCTTGAAAGCTGTTCTGTGTGTTGGGAGGAGCCTGTGCTTAGTACTTCTTCCTCCTCTAGTTTTCACAGTTAACTTTGTTTCCCATCTGGATGGCCGTGGCTGAGGGACAGGGGGAGGAAGGTGGAAAGGGGGCAGACAGGCTCGGGTCATCAGGAGTTGGCATTGGAGAGGAACTGGGAAGCTGACCACTTGTCAGCATGCTCACGGGCTCTTTGAAGACCCTCTGCCCAGCCCTGGGATCATCTCCTCCTCCTGCTGACAGTCCAGCTGCCCACTTGCCCGTTCACAGGGACCATTTGGTCAGGTCTCAGACAGCCCGTGTCAGCAGCTCACCTCCGCTCCACGGGGGGAATGGGAGCGTGCAGGCTCAGTAGCCGTGGTTCCCAGGCTCTAGAGCACACGCTAGGTGGCTGTGGCTTGTGGACTTCGTTGCTTCTTGGCATGTGGGATCTTCTAGAATTAGGGATTGAACCCTGTCTCCTGCCTTGGCAGGGGCATTCCTCACCACTGAGCCACCAGGGAAGCCCATGAAACTCATGTCTAATGAATGCCTGCTGCGTGCGGTGGCTCCCTGGTAAAGAACCCACCTGCCAGTGCGGGAGATGCAGGTTTCAACCATGGGTCAGGAAGCCCCCCCGGAGGAGGAGAGGGCAGCCTGCTCCGGTGTCCTTGCCTGCGGATCACCATGGACAGAGGAGCCTGGCGGGCTCCTGTCTGTGAGGTCGCAAAGAGTCCGACAGGACTGAGCGACTAAGCAGCAGTAGCTGCTGCTATGTGCCAGAAACATGACGGGCGCTCTTCCAACTAGCTGTGGAGTCTCACACACGGGCACTGAGCCTCTTGAGACCTCACAGGGACATGTGATGTTACCTTGGCTTCAAGTGAATGACAGAACGATTCCATGTGCACAAATGGATTGTGAAACGATCACCACACTAAGTCTGGTTAACATCCATCACCAGGGGGCTTCCCTGGTGGTCCAGTCGGTAAAGAGTCGGCCTTGCAGTGCAAGGAGAACTGGTTCGATCCCCAGCCTGGGAAAATCCCATCTGCCGTGGAATGGCTGGACCAGTGTGTCCAATTGCAAATCAGGGCTCTGGAGCGCAAGCGCCCAGAGCCAGTGCTCTGCAGCGAGAGGGGCCACTGCGATGGGAGGCCCACACACAGGCCAAAGAGCAAAGATGGATGAAAATAGATAAAACTTAAAAAAACAATAAAAGAGGCCAAATTAAAAAAAAAAAAATTCATCACCATGCATTGTTGTGATTTTTTTTCTTGTTTCCTTTTGCTTTTTCTTCTTCATTTAAGATTTATACCCTTAGCAACTTTCAGATACACAGCACAGTTAGTTGTACACACTGAACATTATATCCTCAGTCTTATTTATTTTATACCTGGAAGTTTGTACTTTTTGAATCACCTTTGCCATTTCTCCCAGCCCCACCCACTACCCGACAAAGTAGAATGGGTCAGACTGTACCACACAGAACAAGAGAAATGTTTCTTCATGAGCCCTTAAGTATTCTCAAATTTTTCTGCATTCAGAGGACTCTAATATTTAAGGACCACGTCCCTATTTTCTCATCATCTTCAAAGTTACCAATAAATCTTTAGTTAATACATAAAGAACACCCGTAAATCAGAGTGTGGTAGCAAGACTCTGTACATTTTAAGACTCCGCTTTGGCAGTTTTATTTCACTTTTATAGCTAAACCAAAATAAATCCAGTATAGCTTTTTCTGCCTTAGTTGAAGAATGGTTTTGCTTACAGTTTCATGACTTTTTTTTCTCCTTACAGCGTTACTTGAATTTTCCTATTTATTTCCTATGCATTTTATATAGTAAACTTATTTTTTATTATGCAAACAACATATAATGGCATTTTTATCATCACAATAATTCAAATAGTATAGAATGTGTAGGATAAAATACAAAGTCCCCCTTCTATCCACACCAGCTGCATCCTCTGCCAGAAGAGCACTCCTCAAGAGTTGGAGCTGTATCTAGTCCAGCAGATTTTCTGAGTATTAACATGTGTACAAATGCACATACAAAATATAGGGCTTCCCTGGCAGCTCAGGTGGTAGAAAATTCCCCTGCAGTGCAGGAGGTTTGTATTTAAAACATGATCTCGTCTATGTGTACTGCATTGTATGTTTATATACATATAAACTAGATCGTATTTTAAATACAAATAGATCATGACAACTTACTCTTCCTCGTGAAACAAGACTGTGTGACTCCAGTAGATACCCTAAAACCATATTTATTGAATGTTTTTACAGTACTCTAGGCTATAATCGTGCTTTATTTCTTTTACCTGTTTACTCTCGAGTGTCTAATTAGTTCGTTTTATCCAGTACAGATATTCTTCTGCATACATCTTTACTGCATATGTGCAAAGATTTCTCTGGGCCAAATAAGAAACGCAGTTGTTTGGTAGAACAACGTGCAGGTTAAGTCATATCTCCTCCCCCTGCACAGAGACCCAGGTCCTGACCTCTGGAACCTGTGGACTTTACTTCATATGGTTGCAATGACTCTGTAGGCTTGAGTGCGTCAAGGATATCGCAGTGGGGGGGTGACCCTAGATTATCCAGTGAAAGTGGTAGTCGCTCGGTCCTGTCCACCTCTTTGTGACCCCATGGACTGTAGCCCGAATTCTCCAGGCAAGAATACTGAAGTGGGTAAGCCATTCCCTTCTCTAGGGGATCTTCCCAACCCAGGGATCCAACCCGGATCTCCAGCATTGCAATAAACTTTTCCCCAGAACCCGGGTCTACTCAGTAGCAGACTCCGCTTTGGCAGTTTTATTTCACTTTTATAGCTAAACCAAAATAAATCCAGTATAGCTTTTTCTGCCTTAGTTGAAGAATGGTTTTGCTTACAGTTTCATGACTTTTTTTTCTCCTTACAGCGTTACTTGAATTTTCCTATTTATTTCCTATGCATTTTATATAGTAAACTTATTTTTTATTATGCAAACAACATATAATGGCATTTTTATCATCACAATAATTCAAATAGTATAGAATGTGTAGGATAAAATACAAAGTCCCCCTTCTATCCACACCAGCTGCATCCTCTGCCAGAAGAGCACTCCTCAAGAGTTGGAGCTGTATCTAGTCCAGCAGATTTTCTGAGTATTAACATGTGTACAAATGCACATACAAAATATAGGGCTTCCCTGGCAGCTCAGGTGGTAGAAAATTCCCCTGCAGTGCAGGAGGTTTGTATTTAAAACATGATCTCGTCTATGTGTACTGCATTGTATGTTTATATACATATAAACTAGATCGTATTTTAAATACAAATAGATCATGACAACTTACTCTTCCTCGTGAAACAAGACTGTGTGACTCCAGTAGATACCCTAAAACCATATTTATTGAATGTTTTTACAGTACTCTAGGCTATAATCGTGCTTTATTTCTTTTACCTGTTTACTCTCGAGTGTCTAATTAGTTCGTTTTATCCAGTACAGATATTCTTCTGCATACATCTTTACTGCATATGTGCAAAGATTTCTCTGGGCCAAATAAGAAACGCAGTTGTTTGGTAGAACAACGTGCAGGTTAAGTCATATCTCCTCCCCCTGCACAGAGACCCAGGTCCTGACCTCTGGAACCTGTGGACTTTACTTCATATGGTTGCAATGACTCTGTAGGCTTGAGTGCGTCAAGGATATCGCAGTGGGGGGGTGACCCTAGATTATCCAGTGAAAGTGGTAGTCGCTCGGTCCTGTCCACCTCTTTGTGACCCCATGGACTGTAGCCCGAATTCTCCAGGCAAGAATACTGAAGTGGGTAAGCCATTCCCTTCTCTAGGGGATCTTCCCAACCCAGGGATCCAACCCGGATCTCCAGCATTGCAATAAATTTTTAACATTTTCCCACCAGGGAAGCCCCAGGAGGGTCCTAAATGCTATCACAAGGGTCCATAGCAGACGAAGACAGAAAGTTGGAAGATGGCATGACGGTGGGAGCAGAGCGGGTGGGACCTTGAGCCACAGAGTGAGGCCAGCTCTAGGAGCTGGAAACAGCAAGGAGCAGAGTCTCCACTCCAGCTTCCGGAACGAGCTGGCCTCTCCCACATCTTCAGCTTAGGACTCCCGACCTCCAAAACTGTGAGATAGCACGTTCTCACTGAGTCACTGCCTTTATGCCGATTTCTCACAGAAGCAATAGGAAACTTATACAAACAGCGTTCTCTTTTCTCTATAAATAATGTCCAGTTTCTGTCTAAGATAGCTACTCTTGTTTATAGTTGTAAGCACTGGTTTCCCCACATCCTTGCTAATCTGAAGTATTTTAAATCATTCTAATTTTTATAATAAGAGCACAGAACTTTTTTTCATTTAAAAAGTTTGTATATGGTTTGATTCTTGTATTTAGATTTCTTCCTTTGCCCATCATTTGTTTAGATTCTTTGTCCATTTTCTGATGAGATTATTTCCCTTTTCCTTATTGACTTATAGGGTTTTTCTTTTTTCTTATAGAGTTTTAAGATAAATTTTTACTGTATGTCTTGGTATATATGTTATAAATATTTTCTTCCTATCATTTGACTTGTAACTTAATATTATAAAGTTATAGAAAAAGTAGATTTTATAATTAAATGATTTTGAGAATTTTAAGGTCACAGGGTTTAACAGACTTCTTTACTACTGGACTTTTTTTTTTTTAAAGTTTGGCCTCTTTTTTATTGGTACTTCATATATTTATTGTCATTCATCTTAATTATTTGGCCTGTGTGGGCCTCCCATTGCAGTGGCCCCTCTCGTCGCTGCGCACTGGCTCTGGGTGCATGCGCTCCAGAGCGCTGGCTCATAATTGGACACAGCAGTCCAGCCACTCCGTGGCATGTGGGATCTTCCCGTGCCAGGGATTGAACCGGTACCCCCAGCAATGCAAGGGTGGACTCTTCACCCACTGGACCACCCGGGAAGCCCTACTACTGGACTTTTTAAGGTCTTTATTATGTGACTTGATACTGAAATTGGTAGAAGTAGTATAAGAAAATAAAATCTCAGATGAATCAAATTTATGAATAGTGATATAAAATATCCATATGAAATGCTGGTAAATCAAACCCAGCGATTTATTTCAACAGCAATATGCTACCAACCAATGTTTTCCATATATGATGGTCCTCCTGTAAGCATACCCAACCATAGGTCAAAGATAGCTCTGGGAGACTTCCCCTGTGATCCAGTGGTTAGGACTTCACTTTGTAAGGCAGAGAGTGTGGGTTTGATCCCGGGTCTTTGAGCCAAGATCCCACATGCCTTGAGGCCAAAAAACCAAAACATAAAACAGAAATAATACCATAAAAAAATCAATAAAGACTTAAAATAGTCCACATTAAAAAAAAATCTTAAAAAAAAAGAAAATGAAAAGCTTTGTAGTCAGTTTGAGAGATGTCAGATGTCAGATGGTGCTTAACACAGTTCAACATCCATCCCTATTAGAACTCTCCCTGTAGTAGGAACTAACGGCTATGTGGATAATTTGCTAAACACATAACAGTCAATCCCAGTCCACCAGCAAAACGCCCTGCCTAATGGTCGAGCATTAGCCAGAATACCCATGAACAATGAAAAGACACACTAATGACTGCCTTCACTTTAAGACAATTGTCCTAAAGTTTCTAGCTAGTGCAGTCATAAATGAAAAATGGTAATCATGTAAATGTTGTACACTAGCAGACAAATGTGTTATTATTCATAGATGTCATAAAAATACAATAAAATAGATAAAAAGGGAGGGTTGGGGCCCATTACAAAATTTAATAGCTTTCCTAATATCAGCGGTAGCCACTTAGAAAATATAATATTTTCAAGATAGCAACCAAAACACACAGTACAAATAAACATAAATAAATTTATTGAAACATTGTGAAGAAAACTGCACATCTTTGCTGAGTAGTGTAAAATAAGATAGGAATGGGTGAATAGAGGGACCAAATAGCAACTAGAGGGACACAGCTCTTCCTTGGGTAAGGGAAGATTTAATATTGTAAGGATGTCTTATTCCTCAAGTAGTTTATACATTAAATGTAAGTCTAACTTAACTGTGATTCAGGGTTTATTTATTCATAACATCATTAAAAGTTCATATCATTTAGGCAGCTATTTAAAAATTTAATAACCTAAATACTCAACAATATGGAGTTGACCAAATTATGGCTCATCTAAGTGAGAGGAAGTTGTGCACACTTAAAATCATGTGTCGCAAAAATGATTCATGACACAAAAGAGTTTAAGGTACAATTCTCAGTGAAACCTAGGTTCAAAAAAATAGTGTGAGCAGTGATTGATACATGTGTATGAATGTACGTATGTATATTTATGTGTGTGTGTATATAAGTGAATGAGCCAGATATATGCCCCATTTACATCATAAATATTCAACCTTTAGTCATTCATCCTTCTTTCCTGAGACTCTTGGTTAGTCTGTCTGTTGAGCGTATATAATGGAACACACCAGGTCAATGTTTATCTCTGAGTAGTAAAATAAGGCATGATTGCAACTTTCATCTTCATCTTTGCTTAATATTTCACAATAACTATTTTTTTCTTTTACTAAAATGACTAAACAGTGTTGCCTGGTAAACCAGTGAACAGAAAGAAACTGTAAAAGAACTAGAACAGTTGTTGTAAGGTCATATCATCTTAACACACGAGAAAGAGCCTTCTTCCTGTAAAGATGAAGGCTGATAGCATCATGTCATCTGGAAAAGGACTATCCAGTCTGGCTACATAAAAACTAAAGTTCTACATGTCACAGCATATCTTAAAACTTTTAAATTAAAAAGAATTATCACCCTCATATACATGTGAAGAGCTGTTGTAAATCCTGCAGGAGCCTGGCCTTTGTGCCTGCAACCCCCCCCATTTACTCTCTCCCCTCCCTCTTGAAACGGCAGGTTCTCGAGGTGGCCGTCCCAGGCCCCTCCTGGTTAAAGTGATGCGCACTCTTCAAGAATCCACTAGCCCGTTAGCCCTGGTTTTCCCTTTTTCAGAGCAGTGATGCCTGTCACCTGCATAAAAACAAATTAATAAAAGGGAAACTGACAGCTAGGGGGGGGACCAAATAGCAACTAGAGGGACACAGCTCTTCCTTGGGTAAGGGAAGATTTAATATTGTAAGGATGTCTTATTCCTCAAGTAGTTTATACATTAAATGTAAGTCTAACTTAACTGTGATTCAGGGTTTATTTATTCATAACATCATTAAAAGTTCATATCATTTAGGCAGCTATTTAAAAATTTAATAACCTAAATACTCAACAATATGGAGTTGACCAAATTATGGCTCATCTAAGTGAGAGGAAGTTGTGCACACTTAAAATCATGTGTCGCAAAAATGATTCATGACACAAAAGAGTTTAAGGTACAATTCTCAGTGAAACCTAGGTTTAAAAAAATAGTGTGAGCAGTGATTGATACATGTGTATGAATGTACGTATGTATATTTATGTGTGTGTGTATATAAGTGAATGAGCCAGATATATGCCCCATTTACATCATAAATATTCAACCTTTAGTCATTCATCCTTCTTTCCTGAGACTCTTGGTTAGTCTGTCTGTTGAGCGTATATAATGGAACACACCAGGTCAATGTTTATCTCTGAGTAGTAAAATAAGGCATGATTGCAACTTTCATCTTCATCTTTGCTTAATATTTCACAATAACTATTTTTTTCTTTTACTAAAATGACTAAACAGTGTTGCCTGGTAAACCAGTGAACAGAAAGAAACTGTAAAAGAACTAGAACAGTTGTTGTAAGGTCATATCATCTTAACACACGAGAAAGAGCCTTCTTCCTGTAAAGATGAAGGCTGATAGCATCATGTCATCTGGAAAAGGACTATCCAGTCTGGCTACATAAAAACTAAAGTTCTACATGTCACAGCATATCTTAAAACTTTTAAATTAAAAAAAAAGAGTTATCACCCTCATATACATGTGAAGAGCTGTTGTAAATCCTGCAGGAGCCTGGCCTTTGTGCCTGCAACCCCCCCCATTTACTCTCTCCCCTCCCTCTTGAAACGGCAGGTTCTCGAGGTGGCCGTCCCAGGCCCCCTCCCTGGTTAAAGTGATGCCGTCACTCTTCAAGAATCCACTAGCCCGTTAGCCCTGGTTTTTCCCTTTTTTCAGAGCACTGCTCACTCTCCAATATATCACAGGATGGCCCCTTTTGTGCCCCCTTCCCCACCTGCATGACAAAAGGACTTTGCCCTTCTTATTTACTGCGGCACACCCCCTCTGCCAGATGAATGCCCTACAGACACATCGTTTCCCTCTTCAGACTCCCGACTGCCCTCCACGCCCAACAGCGGTTCTGGGCGCCCTGACGCCTCCCTGAAGGAGCATCTGGCCTCCGTGAGGGATCTGTGTGGCACAGGGCAGGGGACGGAGACAAGGAGCCTCATGAAAAAGCACTGTATACGGTGTGTGTGTGTGGCATCCAGTGCCACCTCTTCATGGCAGATAGATGGGGAAACGGAGACCGTGGCATGCTTTATTCTCTTGGGCACCAAAATCACCGAGGATGGTGGCCGCCGCCATGAGATGGAAAGCCCCCTGCTCCTGTGCTCTGTGACGAGAGGAGCCCACACGCCACAAGTAGAGAAAGACCCAAGCCGCCACAGAGACCCAGCGCACCCAGAATAAAATAAATAGATATAAATAAAATCTAAAGAAAAACTAGGAGGAATTACATTGAAATACTCGCCAGGATGTATCTGGGTTATAGGATTTCATTTCATCTGTACGCATTTTTTCCTTTTCTTAACTCAGCACATTGAACGTGCTCCCTGACGCTATAGTGACCTTGTGGGTTTCATTTCTGATTGTCCCCCATTGTCCTCTCGGGCTCAGGGTGGGGGACTGCCAAGGACAGCTCTAATGGCACACCTGCCATGCCCGTGCTGCCCTTCCTTCCTGTCTCGGGCTGGACCGTCATGACTCAGAGCACCAGCAGTAACATGGGTCTTCCCAGGTGCCACAGATGCTCAAACATGTCACGCATATCTTAAAACTTTTAAATTAAAAAAAAAGAGTTATCACCCTCATATACATGTGAAGAGCTGTTGTAAATCCTGCAGGAGCCTGGCCTTTGTGCCTGCAACCCCCCCCATTTACTCTCTCCCCTCCCTCTTGAAACGGCAGGTTCTCGAGGTGGCCGTCCCAGGCCCCCTCCCTGGTTAAAGTGATGCCGTCACTCTTCAAGAATCCACTAGCCCGTTAGCCCTGGTTTTTCCCTTTTTTCAGAGCACTGCTCACTCTCCAATATATCACAGGATGGCCCCTTTTGTGCCCCCTTCCCCACCTGCATGACAAAAGGACTTTGCCCTTCTTATTTACTGCGGCACACCCCCTCTGCCAGATGAATGCCCTACAGACACATCGTTTCCCTCTTCAGACTCCCGACTGCCCTCCACGCCCAACAGCGGTTCTGGGCGCCCTGACGCCTCCCTGAAGGAGCATCTGGCCTCCGTGAGGGATCTGTGTGGCACAGGGCAGGGGACGGAGACAAGGAGCCTCATGAAAAAGCACTGTATACGGTGTGTGTGTGTGTGGCATCCAGTGCCACCTCTTCATGGCAGATAGATGGGGAAACGGAGACCGTGGCATGCTTTATTCTCTTGGGCACCAAAATCACCGAGGATGGTGGCCGCCGCCATGAGATGGAAAGCCCCCTGCTCCTGTGCTCTGTGACGAGAGGAGCCCACACGCCACAAGTAGAGAAAGACCCAAGCCGCCACAGAGACCCAGCGCACCCAGAATAAAATAAATAGATATAAATAAAATCTAAAGAAAAACTAGGAGGAATTACATTGAAATACTCGCCAGGATGTATCTGGGTTATAGGATTTCATTTCATCTGTACGCATTTTTACCTTTTCTTAACTCAGCACATTGAACGTGCTCCCTGACGCTATAGTGACCTTGTGGGTTTCATTTCTGATTGTCCCCCATTGTCCTCTCGGGCTCAGGGTGGGGGACTGCCAAGGACAGCTCTAATGGCACACCTGCCATGCCCGTGCTGCCCTTCCTTCCTGTCTCGGGCTGGACCGTCATGACTCAGAGCACCAGCAGTCGCACAACTCAGTGGAGTGTCTTCCCAGGTGCTTCCATCAGATGCTCAAACAATCCGATCCCCTCCTGTTTTGATTTCCTGAGAGCACCCCCGTATTAATTGGGCACAGAGATCTAATCTTTGAAATTAAGATTTTCCCCTGTTTACAAAATCAGCATTGAAATCAAGGGCCTTTGAGGTGACATGCTCCTCACTGACACTCACAACCAACCTTAAGTCGACTTTATATGCATTTCTGACCACATTCCACGAGCAGATACACTGCTCCCAACCTACAGGTGAAAACGCCAAGGCCCAGGAAGTTCGAGTGGCTTTCCTAGGTCAGTCCTCTCAGCCGCATCTTTCTTGAGCAAGTGGAGCTCAGAGCACAGGACCAGCCCGTGTCTGGGCAGAGGTGGTGACGGCACAGCCTGTACCTGGCTCTCTGTCTGCCTGGCTTCTTGGCAGAAAATGCCACTTTGCTATCAGGACGGTCAGCTGTGGTTAGAACAAGCTCACGGAACAAAACAGTTTAATTAAAGAAAAAAAGAATTGGTTGGGTTACACTGCTATTCTCTTCAATCCAAGATGGAAATTAATTTATAATAACCTTATCTTTTATTCATGGCATGCTGCCTGTTTCAGAGTATGTTGGCATCCTTATACATTTCAGTCAAATGTGAAATAATTGTGTGGTTCTGATGGGCCGTGAGTCAAAGCACGGAGAGGACCTAGCTGAGTCTTGGCTAACCACTCAGGAAATCTGGAGTCCCTGGGAGTTCGCGGCTCAGTTCTGATGAGTCAGGATAGTTAAAATTCCGAGGGCAGGCTACAGGCTTCAGGGCCTCTAGAGAATTCTTAATACCCGGATTTTTTCATTTCATCTGTACGCATTTTACCTTTTCTTAAATCAGCACATTGAACGTGCTCCCTGACGCTATAGTGACCTTGTGGGTTTCATTTCTGATTGTCCCCCATTGTCCTCTCGGGCTCAGGGTGGGGGACTGCCAAGGACAGCTCTAATGGCACACCTGCCATGCCCGTGCTGCCCTTCCTTCCTGTCTCGGGCTGGACCGTCATGACTCAGAGCACCAGCAGTCGCACAACTCAGTGGAGTGTCTTCCCAGGTGCTTCCATCAGATGCTCAAACAATCCGATCCCCTCCTGTTTTGATTTCCTGAGAGCACCCCCGTATTAATTGGGCACAGAGATCTAATCTTTGAAATTAAGATTTTCCCCTGTTTACAAAATCAGCATTGAAATCAAGGGCCTTTGAGGTGACATGCTCCTCACTGACACTCACAACCAACCTTAAGTCGACTTTATATGCATTTCTGACCACATTCCACGAGCAGATACACTGCTCCCAACCTACAGGTGAAAACGCCAAGGCCCAGGAAGTTCGAGTGGCTTTCCTAGGTCAGTCCTCTCAGCCGCATCTTTCTTGAGCAAGTGGAGCTCAGAGCACAGGACCAGCCCGTGTCTGGGCAGAGGTGGTGACGGCACAGCCTGTACCTGGCTCTCTGTCTGCCTGGCTTCTTGGCAGAAAATGCCACTTTGCTATCAGGACGGTCAGCTGTGGTTAGAACAAGCTCACGGAACAAAACAGTTTAATTAAAGAAAAAAAGAATTGGTTGGGTTACACTGCTATTCTCTTCAATCCAAGATGGAAATTAATTTATAATAACCTTATCTTTTATTCATGGCATGCTGCCTGTTTCAGAGTATGTTGGCATCCTTATACATTTCAGTCAAATGTGAAATAATTGTGTGGTTCTGATGGGCCGTGAGTCAAAGCACGGAGAGGACCTAGCTGAGTCTTGGCTAACCACTCAGGGAAATCTGGAGTCCCTGGGGAGTTCGCGGCTCAGTTCTGATGAGTCAGGATAGTTAAAATTCCGAGGGCAGGCTACAGGCTTCAGAGCGGCCCTCTGAGAGTGATCACTCTGAGCCTGGCTCCGTGGATGGCCGAGGACAAAGAGAGCCCATGCGTTTTCCTCTAACAGCCTGCCTCTCTCTTGCAGACCAACCTGACCGAACTGAAATCCTTTGGTTCCCCGCCGCCAGCCGTGAGCAATGTCAGCGCGGCGGTGATGGCGCTCATAGCCCCTGGAGGCAAGGTGCCCAAGGACCGCAGCTGGAAGGCGGCCAAGGTCACCATGACCAAGGTGGACAGCTTCCTGGACTCCCTCGTCCACTTTGACAAGGAGAACATTCATGAGAACTGCCTCAAGGCCATCAGACCGTATCTGCAGGACCCCGAGTTCAACCCGGAGTTCGTGGCCACCAAGTCCTGCGCAGCCGCGGGCCTCTGCTCTTGGGTCATAAACATTGTCAAGTTCTACGCGGTGTTCTGTGACGTGGAGCCCAAGCGCCAGGCGCTGAGCAAGGCCACCTCCGACCTCGCTGCCGCCCAGGAGAAGCTGGCGGCTGTTAAAGCCAAGATCGCTGTAAGTGACCCCCACCTGAGACGAGCAGCTCTCTCCCCCAGCCCCAGCGCCTCGGGCCTAACTTTTAAAAGAAAACCTAGTCGTTATGCAGAATCTCCTAAGTTTTCATTATAGGCAACTTTTTAATTTTCCTTTCCAGACACTGTGTGGTCCAAACAAGACAGATCCACTGGACCATGGGTTTATGCTTTGGTTCTGAAAGGTTTTTTCCATTTCCTCCTCTGAGGAAAAAAAAAAGATGACAGATGGATACGTACAATAATTGAACAGTGTTATCCACGGAACCAGCTGCTGTCTTATTAGCCACAAGTGAATCTTAATATTTTTGCACATCTGTAAGTTAAGAACAAAAGGTCGAAAGTGGGAGATCCTTTAGCTTATTTTATCGAAATATAGTTGATTTACTGTCTTCTGTTATTTTCTTCTGTACAGCAAAGTAAATCAAGTTATATTTATATATATATATATATATCTATATTCTTTCCATGATGGTTTATCACAGGGTATTGACTGGTTTCCTGGGCTGTACAGTAGGAGCCTGTTGTGTTCCCGTCCTGTAGATGATAGTTGACCTTTGCTGATCTCAGACTCCCTGTCCATCCCTCCCCCAAGTCTGTTCTCTGTGGCTGTGAATCTGTTTTGTACATAAGTTCACAAATGGGAGATTCTTCTTCCTCTTTGAAACATAGGTTTTCCCCGACCCGCTCCTTGTGCACCAACGTCTTTCATTCCGGCCACGGTCCGCCTCACTCTCAGTGGTGTGCACAGGCGGGTCTGCCCCTGGAGGCAAGGTGCCCAAGGACCGCAGCTGGAAGGCGGCCAAGGTCACCATGACCAAGGTGGACAGCTTCCTGGACTCCCTCGTCCACTTTGACAAGGAGAACATTCATGAGAACTGCCTCAAGGCCATCAGACCGTATCTGCAGGACCCCGAGTTCAACCCGGAGTTCGTGGCCACCAAGTCCTGCGCAGCCGCGGGCCTCTGCTCTTGGGTCATAAACATTGTCAAGTTCTACGCGGTGTTCTGTGACGTGGAGCCCAAGCGCCAGGCGCTGAGCAAGGCCACCTCCGACCTCGCTGCCGCCCAGGAGAAGCTGGCGGCTGTTAAAGCCAAGATCGCTGTAAGTGACCCCCACCTGAGACGAGCAGCTCTCTCCCCCAGCCCCAGCGCCTCGGGCCTAACTTTTAAAAGAAAACCTAGTCGTTATGCAGAATCTCCTAAGTTTTCATTATAGGCAACTTTTTAATTTTCCTTTCCAGACACTGTGTGGTCCAAACAAGACAGATCCACTGGACCATGGGTTTATGCTTTGGTTCTGAAAGGTTTTTTCCATTTCCTCCTCTGAGGAAAAAAAAAAGATGACAGATGGATACGTACAATAATTGAACAGTGTTATCCACGGAACCAGCTGCTGTCTTATTAGCCACAAGTGAATCTTAATATTTTTGCACATCTGTAAGTTAAGAACAAAAGGTCGAAAGTGGGAGATCCTTTAGCTTATTTTATCGAAATATAGTTGATTTACTGTCTTCTGTTATTTTCTTCTGTACAGCAAAGTAAATCAAGTTATATTTATATATATATATATATATCTATATTCTTTCCATGATGGTTTATCACAGGGTATTGACTGGTTTCCTGGGCTGTACAGTAGGAGCCTGTTGTGTTCCCGTCCTGTAGATGATAGTTGACCTTTGCTGATCTCAGACTCCCTGTCCATCCCTCCCCCAAGTCTGTTCTCTGTGGCTGTGAATCTGTTTTGTACATAAGTTCACAAATGGGAGATTCTTCTTCCTCTTTGAAACATAGGTTTTCCCCGACCCGCTCCTTGTGCACCAACGTCTTTCATTCCGGCTACGGTCCGCCCCTCACTCTCAGTGGTGTGCACAGGCGGGTCTGCTGGATTCCGCCACTTGCACTGCTCTATGGAAGCTTGGAAGAGCACCTAGCATGTTGTGATTTGGGGCAGGGGTGGTCCCTTCCCCATAAATACAGTTATTAGCCTCTTGTTGCTATTTTTTAATTATTATTTTTGGCCACTTATCAGTCTTTCATTTATTTATTTTCTTCTGTCTTTGTTCTTTGCCCTGTGTGGGCCTCCCATGGCAGTGGCCTCCTGTAGCAGAGCACCAGCTCTGGGTGCATGTGCCCCAGAGCGCTGGCTCGTAATCGGACACACCAGTCTAGCCGCTCTGCGGCATGTGGGATCTTCCCGTGCCAGGGATCGAACTGGCACCCCTCACAGTGTAAGCCGGACTCTCTACCCACTGGACCACCAGGAAAGCCCTCTTGTTGCTATTTTTATCGTACGTCCCTCACCCAGGATTGGGGGATGGAAGTGACCTCGGATTCAGCCCTGTTTGAGAGAGATTTCCCCTTGAACTTCAGCTTCGCCATTAAAATGACATGCATGCATGTTCAGTCTTGCCTGACCCTTTGTGACACCATGGTCTGTAGCCCACCAGGCTCTACTGTCCATGGGATTTTTCAGGCGCGAATAGTGGAGTGGGTTGCCATTTCTTGCCCCTGGGGATCTCCCAGAACCAGGGATCGAACCCACGTCTTCTGCATTGGCAGGCAGATTTCTTTACCACTGTGCCACCTGGGAAGCTGTTAAAACAAGAGGTAGAGGGCTTCCTGGTGGTCCAGTGTAAGGACAGCACCTTGCAGTGCAAGAGGCGCCAGTTTGATCCCTGACCTGGGAGTGGTACAGTAGGAGCCTGTTGTGTTCGTCCTGTAGATGATAGTTGACCTTTGCTGATCTCAGACTCCCTGTCCATCCCTCCCCCAAGTCTGTTCTCTGTGGCTGTGAATCTGTTTTGTACATAAGTTCACAAATGGGAGATTCTTCTTCCTCTTTGAAACATAGGTTTTCCCCGACCCGCTCCTTGTGCACCAACGTCTTTCATTCCGCCACGGTCCGCCCCTCACTCTCAGTGGTGTGCACAGGCGGGTCTGCTGGATTCCGCCACTTGCACTGCTCTATGGAAGCTTGGAAGAGCACCTAGCATGTTGTGATTTGGGGCGGGGGTGGTCCCTTCCCATAAATACAGTTATTAGCCTCTTGTTGCTATTTTTTAATTATTATTTTTGGCCACTTATCAGTCTTTCATTTATTTATTTTCTTCTGTCTTTGTTCTTTGCCCTGTGTGGGCCTCCCATGGCAGTGGCCTCCTGTAGCAGAGCACCAGCTCTGGGTGCATGTGCCCCAGAGCGCTGGCTCGTAATCGGACACACCAGTCTAGCCGCTCTGCGGCATGTGGGATCTTCCCGTGCCAGGGATCGAACTGGCACCCCTCACAGTGTAAGCCGGACTCTCTACCCACTGGACCACCAGGAAAGCCCTCTTGTTGCTATTTTTATCGTACGTCCCTCACCCAGGATTGGGGGATGGAAGTGACCTCGGATTCAGCCCTGTTTGAGAGAGATTTCCCCTTGAACTTCAGCTTCGCCATTAAAATGACATGCATGCATGTTCAGTCTTGCCTGACCCTTTGTGACACCATGGTCTGTAGCCCACCAGGCTCTACTGTCCATGGGATTTTTCAGGCGCGAATAGTGGAGTGGGTTGCCATTTCTTGCCCCTGGGGATCTCCCAGAACCAGGGATCGAACCCACGTCTTCTGCATTGGCAGGCAGATTTCTTTACCACTGTGCCACCTGGGAAGCTGTTAAAACAAGAGGTAGAGGGCTTCCCTGGTGGTCCAGTGGGTAAGGACAGCACCTTGCAGTGCAAGAGGCGCCAGTTTGATCCCTGACCTGAGAGGATCCCACGTGCCGCGGGGCGGCTGGATGGATGTGTCCAACTACTGAGCTAGAGTTCTGGAGCGCATGTGCCCAGAGCTGGTGCTCTGCAACAACAGAGGCCACTGCGATGGGAGGCCCACACGGGCCAGAGAACAAAGGTAAATAAATGAAAGACCAATAGCAGTGGCCAAAAAAAAAAATGAGAGGTAGAAATCAGAATCCTGAAGGATGACGTAGTGGTTAAAAACCCATCAGTAGACCTTCCCGTCTACACTGCACTGTTTACCAATGGGTGACATTTAGAAAGGGCTTCCAGGTGCCTGAGCTTCAGTGTCCTCAAGTCAAATTGACAGTAATAGCCCTGCTTCATGAGTTCTCCATGAGGATGGAAGGGAAGAAGCAGGTGGAGCAGAAGCCCATAGCCCAGCCCACGGGAGTGCAGGGAGCCGCCGCCCCCACCAGGGTTCCCACGAGCCCCGAGCCCTGCACTGCCTCCGTCGGCACCTCCGTCGGCTGCATGCGCCCGCCACCACGCTCGTGTCCAGGCCCTGGTCATCCGCCACCACCTTCCCCAGCTCAAGCCGAAACATTCCCTTGGATCTTTCCTTTCCACACGTGCATTCTAGGCAGATAAGATTCTTGCTGCCCGTTTCTCATGATGATAAAAACGGTTTTACAAATCGTGAAAAGTGAAATTGCAGACGGTCCTCATGCTTCAGGTGTCACGGGCTTATTGAGCCATAGATTAAATTCTGTGTCTAAAGTCTCCAGTTCAAAGATCCTTGCAACCAGACTATAAAGAAGAGATGTTTTGGCAAAGCAGTGCGTCTCGGTATGTTTGCTGTATAAGCCCTAATATTCACGGGCCAGTTTACTGACAGTCAGCCTCAAGGCGGCCGTCTTGAAAGAGCCCCAGGAGGAAAGCACTCCAGCAGCCACTGATTGCTTTTGGAGGGACAAGACCTTCTGATCGTGTTCATCATCTTCAGTCTCTCCCAGAAAAGTGTTACAAGCACTGCATTTTCAAAGCGCTGTCTCTCTTACTCAAGTTATTTTAACTAAAGGAACATTTGGTGCGAAGGGAATGTTTTCAAAATGTTTATACCTTTTCAGTTAGCCAACATGCACACGATGGGCCTGTTCAACCTGTGAAAGCATCAGAATATTTTTAAAATACTTGGCTACCTTAGGAAGGCACTTCTCTTCTGCCAAAATTTCTTTTTTTTTTTTGAAATTAAAAAGATGACTTCTTGCTTTGAACAACCTCTTCTTCGTCCTTTGTTCATCCACATGCCTGTCAACATCCCAACAGTACAGACTCCCGCCTTCTCATAAAAGAGCAGGGGCCTGACACCCATCCCGGATTCGGAAGCCCCCCAGGACAGGAAATCACCGCCCTCTGTGTCACGGAGGCCGCAGCCAGCCCCACCCAGCCGCACCCCCGCCCCCACCAGGAAGAGGATGCCTGTTTGCAGGGTTTTAGGGTCATTCCAAGTAAAGAATTTTGTCTCTAATTGGAGTAGAGTTGCTTTACAATGTCATGCTAGTTTCTGCTGCACCAAGAACTGTATACTCAAGATGCATAGAGTGAAAAAAAGCGTCTTTCAAAACAGATCCTACAAAGCCATTTCAGTTTGATTTTATATATACAATTAAAATACACACAAGTGTGAGTAGTAGAGGTTATCTCCGGGCAGTAGATTTTGGATGGTTTTTGTTCACCTGTATTTTCTTTTCTGTCACAGATAGACCCTGGAGTTAGGCGGTGGCTTCTCACTGCAACAGGCAGTTTTGTTGCATTTTGTCACAGTCCCCAGCAGCCCCTGTTTTTTTTAACATTAGACTCGTCTGATGATTTTGCATCCTCTTGCTGGTCTGCTCACGTGGAGGTCTGACGGTGGCCGATGTGCTGTGCTGAATCCCTGTTCTTGATGTTATCTTTACCCAGTTGACGTTCTGCACCAGGAGGCTGGAATACATTCATCCCCTGTATCATTACAGTAACTGTGTTTCTATGATGTGATTTCAATTTCTTATTCAGTCACATAGAGGTCACGTCCTTGGGGCCCTCATGTTCAAGAGGAAGTTAGTACCCTTGCCTTCAGCTCATCCCCTTCTTTCCTGCCTCCAGCTTCCCCTACTTTGTTTTTGTATCACCAACACTGAAAATATCTACATTGCGTCTATAAACAAGTCAGTTGTCTCATGCTCTCTCCCCATTGACCAATTCAAAAACTGAAAAATGTATAAATTCCATTTATACTCTATGAACCTGTCTATGTTGTTCATAGCAGATGAAAGTGCAAGTACACTTGTTTTTTAAAGTACCTTTTCCCCCTAGAATTTCTACTCTTTCTCTCTCTTTTTGCAATTAGTTCCTTAAAACAAAATAAGAGAGAGAGAGAGAAAACTCTCCAGGAGCTTCCCTGGTGGTCCAGTGGTTAAGACTTCATCTTCCAAACAGCAGGGGATGCAGGTTCAATTCCTGGTCAGAGGAATTGAATGTGGTCAGGAGGCCACATGCCTCCTGGCGGAAAATCCAAAACAGTTTTCAGAATAAGCAATATTGTAACAAATTCAATAAAGAATTTTGTCTCTAATTTCAAGTCTTGCTGCTGCACCAAGAACTGTATACTCAAGATGCATAGAGTGAAAAAAAGCGTCTTTCAAAACAGATCCTACAAAGCCATTTCAGTTTGATTTTATATATACAATTAAAATACACACAAGTGTGAGTAGTAGAGGTTATCTCCGGGCAGTAGATTTTGGATGGTTTTTGTTCACCTGTATTTTCTTTTCTGTCACAGATAGACCCTGGAGTTAGGCGGTGGCTTCTCACTGCAACAGGCAGTTTTGTTGCATTTTGTCACAGTCCCCAGCAGCCCCTGTTTTTTTTAACATTAGACTCGTCTGATGATTTTGCATCCTCTTGCTGGTCTGCTCACGTGGAGGTCTGACGGTGGCCGATGTGCTGTGCTGAATCCCTGTTCTTGATGTTATCTTTACCCAGTTGACGTTCTGCACCAGGAGGCTGGAATACATTCATCCCCTGTATCATTACAGTAACTGTGTTTCTATGATGTGATTTCAATTTCTTATTCAGTCACATAGAGGTCACGTCCTTGGGGCCCTCATGTTCAAGAGGAAGTTAGTACCCTTGCCTTCAGCTCATCCCCTTCTTTCCTGCCTCCAGCTTCCCCTACTTTGTTTTTGTATCACCAACACTGAAAATATCTACATTGCGTCTATAAACAAGTCAGTTGTCTCATGCTCTCTCCCCATTGACCAATTCAAAAACTGAAAAATGTATAAATTCCATTTATACTCTATGAACCTGTCTATGTTGTTCATAGCAGATGAAAGTGCAAGTACACTTGTTTTTTAAAGTACCTTTTCCCCCTAGAATTTCTACTCTTTCTCTCTCTTTTTGCAATTAGTTCCTTAAAACAAAATAAGAGAGAGAGAGAGAAAACTCTCCAGGAGCTTCCCTGGTGGTCCAGTGGTTAAGACTTCATCTTCCAAACAGCAGGGGATGCAGGTTCAATTCCTGGTCAGAGGAATTGAATGTGGTCAGGAGGCCACATGCCTCCTGGCGGAAAATCCAAAACAGTTTTCAGAATAAGCAATATTGTAACAAATTCAATAAAAACTTTTAAAAAAATGGTCCATATCAAAAAAAACTCTTTAAAAGGTTTTTTTTTAAGAATCTCCATCCAGCGTTCACTTCGGCAGCACATATACTAAAATTGGAACGATACAGAGAAGATTAGCGTGGCCCCTGCGCAAGGATGACACGCAAATTTGTGAAGCGTTCCATATTTTTATAGAAGTGGCCCGCCTGCCCACCCTCCCTCCCCAACCCGCCCCCCACAAAAAAAAAAACTCTTAAAAAGAATCTCCATCCAATCCAGTGGTTTGCTGAGCCCGCCTTTGTCCCCAAAGGCCTTTCTCTCATCACCAAAGCTCCCTTGTTGGAGAGGAATCTCATTTACTCTCCTGGGTGTGTTCCAGCGACTTCGGGACCCCATGGCCTCTTTCCTGATTTCCTCTCTTGTTTTGCTGTGGCTCATTCTTAAGCAACTTTCTCAGAAATGTTACGTAAGAAGTAAATGTTCTAATGTTCCAGTCTGGGCATATCTTTTTATTTTTAAACTGAACTGGCAGTTTTGCTGAGTATGAAATTCTGATGCCCACATTGCCCCCGTGGAACACTGAATGCTGTATCTTTCTGTCTGGTGAGAAGTCTCATGAACAGTCAGGGCCCTCCCGCTCCTCGGTGGATGCACTGTGTTTCTGCTTTTCTGGAAGTCTTTCCATTTTGTCTTTGTTTTTGGCATCTGAAACTTTCCATTGTTGAGCTTAGTTGTCGTTCTTTTTTCATTCGCTGCACTTGGCCTGTAGAGGCTTGTTTTCTTCAGTCCCACACGGTGGTTTGTAGTCTCCCTTCTGTTTCCTTTTTAATCTTATTTTCTAGCCTGCCCATTGGTTAGATATTGGACCTTCTGAAAGAAAAGAACATGACAGTGTTAGTCATTTAGTCCTATCTGACTCTTTGTTACCCCATGGACTGTGGCCCACCAGGCTCTTCTGGTGGTCCAGTGGTTAAGACTTCATCTTCCAAACAGCAGGGGATGCAGGTTCAATTCCTGGTCAGAGGAATTGAATGTGGTCAGGAGGCCACATGCCTCCTGGCGGAAAATCCAAAACAGTTTTCAGAATAAGCAATATTGTAACAAATTCAATAAAAACTTTTAAAAAAATGGTCCATATCAAAAAAAACTCTTTAAAAGGTTTTTTTTTAAGAATCTCCATCCAGCGTTCACTTCGGCAGCACATATACTAAAATTGGAACGATACAGAGAAGATTAGCGTGGCCCCTGCGCAAGGATGACACGCAAATTTGTGAAGCGTTCCATATTTTTATAGAAGTGGCCCGCCTGCCCACCTCCCTCCCCAACCCGCCCCCCAAAAAAAAAAAAACTCTTAAAAAGAATCTCCATCCAATCCAGTGGTTTGCTGAGCCCGCCTTTGTCCCCAAAGGCCTTTCTCTCATCACCAAAGCTCCCTTGTTGGAGAGGAATCTCATTTACTCTCCTGGGTGTGTTCCAGCGACTTCGGGACCCCATGGCCTCTTTCCTGATTTCCTCTCTTGTTTTGCTGTGGCTCATTCTTAAGCAACTTTCTCAGAAATGTTACGTAAGAAGTAAATGTTCTAATGTTCCAGTCTGGGCATATCTTTTTATTTTTAAACTGAACTGGCAGTTTTGCTGAGTATGAAATTCTGATGCCCACATTTCCCCCTTGGAACACTGAATGCTGTATCTTTCTGTCTGGTGAGAAGTCTCATGAACAGTCAGGGCCCTCCCGCTCCTCGGTGGATGCACTGTGTTTCTGCTTTTCTGGAAGTCTTTCCATTTTGTCTTTGTTTTTGGCATCTGAAACTTTCCATTGTTGAGCTTAGTTGTCGTTCTTTTTTCATTCGCTGCACTTGGCCTGTAGAGGCTTGTTTTCTTCAGTCCCACACGGTGGTTTGTAGTCTCCCTTCTGTTTCCTTTTTAATCTTATTTTCTAGCCTGCCCATTGGTTAGATATTGGACCTTCTGAAAGAAAAGAACATGACAGTGTTAGTCATTTAGTCCTATCTGACTCTTTGTTACCCCATGGACTGTGGCCCACCAGGCTCTTCTGTCCAAGGAATTCTCCAGGTAAGAACACTGGACTGGATTGCCATTCCTTTCTCCAGGGCTTTCCTCAACCCAGGAGCGGAGCCGGGGTCCTCCCGCATTGCAGGCAGATTCTTTGCTGTCTCAGTCACCAGGGAAGCCCATCGGGCTTTCTGATGGGTCCTCTTTTTTTCTATCATCTTTTGGTCACTTTATGTTTTTTTTATACTATCTAGACTCTCTCAAGGTCATGTTTTAATCCTTTCTTTGGATGTATTTTTCAATATATATATTAACAGTAATGATCATTTCCACAGGTTTTTTGTTGTTCTCCTCTGTTCCTTTTGCATGCATCCTCTTCTTGTTTTATGGATGAAACATCTAGACTCTCCCTGAGAAACTCATTATGAAGGGTTTGATGCTTTGGGGCTGTTTTCTTGAGACTGAAGTTCTGTTTTTCCTGTGTCATTCCCCCCTTCTTGTTTACCTTTAATCTAGGCTTTAATCCAATGTCTTCTTGTTTTTTCACGTTTACAAGAGGGGTGATCAAAAGCGGATGGCAACTCTGCAGGCAGGGGCATTCCTAGCTGACTCACGGCCCTTGTTTTCTAGATCAGATGAGTTAATGGATGTCTCTTACCACTTCCTGTGTTTATTTCTGCTGTACAGCAGAGGTATGCACTTATGTGTATGCATATACATTCTTTCTTCTATTCTTTTCTGTTATGGTGTGTCACAGGATATTCTTGATGCCCACATTTCCTTGCCTCTTTCTGTCTGGTGAGAAGTCTCATGAACAGTCAGGGCCCTCCCGCTCCTCGGTGGATGCACTGTGTTTCTGCTTTTCTGGAAGTCTTTCCATTTTGTCTTTGTTTTGGCATCTGAAACTTTCCATTGTTGAGCTTAGTTGTCGTTCTTTTTTCATTCGCTGCACTTGGCCTGTAGAGGCTTGTTTTCTTCAGTCCCACACGGTGGTTTGTAGTCTCCCTTCTGTTTCCTTTTTAATCTTATTTTCTAGCCTGCCCATTGGTTAGATATTGGACCTTCTGAAAGAAAAGAACATGACAGTGTTAGTCATTTAGTCCTATCTGACTCTTTGTTACCCCATGGACTGTGGCCCACCAGGCTCTTCTGTCCAAGGAATTCTCCAGGTAAGAACACTGGACTGGATTGCCATTCCTTTCTCCAGGGCTTTCCTCAACCCAGGAGCGGAGCCGGGGTCCTCCCGCATTGCAGGCAGATTCTTTGCTGTCTCAGTCACCAGGGAAGCCCATCGGGCTTTCTGATGGGTCCTCTTTTTTTCTATCATCTTTTGGTCACTTTATGTTTTTTTTATACTATCTAGACTCTCTCAAGGTCATGTTTTAATCCTTTCTTTGGATGTATTTTTCAATATATATATTAACAGTAATGATCATTTCCACAGGTTTTTTGTTGTTCTCCTCTGTTCCTTTTGCATGCATCCTCTTCTTGTTTTATGGATGAAACATCTAGACTCTCCCTGAGAAACTCATTATGAAGGGTTTGATGCTTTGGGGCTGTTTTCTTGAGACTGAAGTTCTGTTTTTCCTGTGTCATTCCCCCCTTCTTGTTTACCTTTAATCTAGGCTTTAATCCAATGTCTTCTTGTTTTTTCACGTTTACAAGAGGGGTGATCAAAAGCGGATGGCAACTCTGCAGGCAGGGGCATTCCTAGCTGACTCACGGCCCTTGTTTTCTAGATCAGATGAGTTAATGGATGTCTCTTACCACTTCCTGTGTTTATTTCTGCTGTACAGCAGAGGTATGCACTTATGTGTATGCATATACATTCTTTCTTCTATTCTTTTCTGTTATGGTGTGTCACAGGATATTGACTATAGATCCCTGTGTACAGCAGGACCTTATTGATCTGTTCTGTACATAGTAGTTTGCTGGATGCATCCTAGATGCCAGAACGTGGTGTCCTTTCTCTGCCACTGCCTGCCCTTCCCTAGCCCCCTTCCCCAGCCCCTCACAGCTTCTTCCAGGGAGCAGGGGGCTTCCTTTAAGACACCCGGCACACGGACCCTGTCTCTGAATCACTGGAATTGCTGACAGACCTTGTATTCCTTCCTCAACAGCGCCTTAATGAAAACCTGGCTAGACTCACCGCCAAGTTTGAGAAAGCAACTGCCGACAAGCTCAAATGTCAGCAAGAAGCTGAAGCGACTGCAAGCACCATCTCCCTTGCAAACCGCCTGGTGAGTGTGAGCCTCTGTGCGGGCTTGCCAGGGGGAGGGCTGGGGTCAGTGACCCGAGCTGAGCTTGTCGGGTGCCTCAGAGAGGAATGGTCAGTGAGCACAGCTGAGCCCTGCTGCGACAGGGATAGGCAGCAGGGACTGACTCCCCGGAAAGGCGTGAATGCACGCCCTGATCTGGTCAAAACAGGTCTCCTACAGGGATGGTCGGGGAGATGGGGTGCTGGATCCATCAGGCAGCTCCCAAGAGGCAGGTCGTGCTTGCCTGTACCTGCAGTGGCCATGGGGAGCTTTAGGGACAAAGTTGGCATTTGGTGGGCAAACGCTGTTGCTCCCCAGGTGACACTAGTGGTAAAGAACCCACCTGCCAGTGCAGGAAACAGAAGAGATGCCAGTTCAGTCCCTGGGTTGGAGGAGGAAGGGTTTGATGCTTTGGGGCTGTTTTCTTGAGACTGAAGTTCTGTTTTTCCTGTGTCATTCCCCCCTTCTTGTTTACCTTTAATCTAGGCTTTAATCCAATGTCTTCTTGTTTTTTCACGTTTACAAGAGGGGTGATCAAAAGCGGATGGCAACTCTGCAGGCAGGGGCATTCCTAGCTGACTCACGGCCCTTGTTTTCTAGATCAGATGAGTTAATGGATGTCTCTTACCACTTCCTGTGTTTATTTCTGCTGTACAGCAGAGGTATGCACTTATGTGTATGCATATACATTCTTTCTTCTATTCTTTTCTGTTATGGTGTGTCACAGGATATTGACTATAGATCCCTGTGTACAGCAGGACCTTATTGATCTGTTCTGTACATAGTAGTTTGCTGGATGCATCCTAGATGCCAGAACGTGGTGTCCTTTCTCTGCCACTGCCTGCCCTTCCCTAGCCCCCTTCCCCAGCCCCTCACAGCTTCTTCCAGGGAGCAGGGGGCTTCCTTTAAGACACCCGGCACACGGACCCTGTCTCTGAATCACTGGAATTGCTGACAGACCTTGTATTCCTTCCTCAACAGCGCCTTAATGAAAACCTGGCTAGACTCACCGCCAAGTTTGAGAAAGCAACTGCCGACAAGCTCAAATGTCAGCAAGAAGCTGAAGCGACTGCAAGCACCATCTCCCTTGCAAACCGCCTGGTGAGTGTGAGCCTCTGTGCGGGCTTGCCAGGGGGAGGGCTGGGGTCAGTGACCCGAGCTGAGCTTGTCGGGTGCCTCAGAGAGGAATGGTCAGTGAGCACAGCTGAGCCCTGCTGCGACAGGGATAGGCAGCAGGGACTGACTCCCCGGAAAGGCGTGAATGCACGCCCTGATCTGGTCAAAACAGGTCTCCTACAGGGATGGTCGGGGAGATGGGGTGCTGGATCCATCAGGCAGCTCCCAAGAGGCAGGTCGTGCTTGCCTGTACCTGCAGTGGCCATGGGGAGCTTTAGGGACAAAGTTGGCATTTGGTGGGCAAACGCTGTTGCTCCCCAGGTGACACTAGTGGTAAAGAACCCACCTGCCAGTGCAGGAAACAGAAGAGATGCCAGTTCAGTCCCTGGGTTGGAGGAGGACATGGCAACCCACTGCAGTATTCTTACCTAGAGAATCCCATGGACAGAGAAGCCTGGAGGGCTACAGTCCATGGGGTCGCAAGAGTCGGCCCTAACTGAGCAGCTGAGCACACACGCACGTGCATAGTGCAGAAGCCAAGCTTCGCCGACAGCCCCCCTCCCAGCCCTCTGTAGAGAGGCTGTGTCCCCCGCCGAGCGGGTGCCCCTGACGTGGGCCAGGCAGAGTCGGGCCCCGCGCTGCAGTCTTGGGGCGGTGTGAGTCTTTCTTGATGGCCACGCCCATCTCCCCACCCACTGGGAATTACTTATAGTGCAGTTGATTGTATTTATTTTCATACCCCCAGCATTTGGAGAGACGCAGGGAGAGGTGTGTGATTTTCTGCTATGCTTTGAGGACCAGACCCAGTACTTAGTGATGGACACGCTCGGTCACGCTAGATCCTCCTCATGGCCCTCTGAGGTGGGCGTCCTTGTCTCCACACCTGTCCAGGGCAGAGCCCAGATGCCTGCATTCGGACCCTCTCTCCACAGCCCAGAGAGTACCGCACAGGGAACAGGGGCTCGTTTGCTGAGGGGTTTGCTGCGGCTGTTACAAACCCGCGTCGATCACAAAGGCCACATGAATGATGCCTCAGGTCCCCTGCTGGGAAGCGTGCACCCTGCGTTCTCCGTGGCCGGATCGTGGCTCTGCGGCCTGCGGTGTGACCTGCCTTCTCCCCTCTCTGCTCTTTGAAATAACAGGTGGGAGGCCTGGCCTCTGAAAACAGGCGGTGGGCAGAAGCTGTGCAGAACTTCAAGCAACAGGAAAGGAAATTATGTGGAGACATTTTACTCACCGCAGCTTTCATTTCATACCTGGGCTTTTTTACAAAGAAATACCGGCAGAGCCTCCTGGATGGGACCTGGAGGCCCTACCTGAGCCAGCTTCAGGTGCGTCCAGCTCTCGTCCCTCCTGACCTTACGCGCCCGTGGGACCAGCGGGCTCATGTGACAGTAATAACTGAAAATTTCTAGTCCCTCCTTGCTTTCTTCCTCCCTCCAGCACCAGAGCATCCCCTAGTGACCTCTGGGATCCAGCAGGGGAGACCTACGCCACCATGTCCTACCCCCCGCCCCACACCACCATCTGCTGCCCTCCAGGCCACCTGAGGACAGCGCCTGTCCTGTGTTTGGAGTCCCCATGGGAACTCTGTCCACCCACCACCCCAGGCTGTCTCCTGCCTCTTCTCAAAACTGTAAAACCCAGGAGGCAACCACTGCAGCCCGAGCTTCCCTCCAGCCTTCCTGCTCTGGTGTCTGCCCTAGTAGCCGCAGAGGAGGGCAGGCCTCCTGCCTGAATGCTGCCCCGGGCTGCCTCCTCTACCCTCAGCTCCACGTCTGTCCGTGGCCCACAGACACCCTCATGAAGACCGTTCCTGACCACGCGGTGCGGCCTGGGCCCTGGGGACGTGCCCTGCTCACGTGGGTGGGGTGCTGGAGGCTGTCAGACACGCTCAGCCGTGTCTGACTGTTTGCAGCCTCATCGACTGTAGCCCGCCAGGCTCCTCCGTCTGAGGTGGGCGTCCTTGTCTCCACACCTGTCGGCAGAGCCCAGATCCTCATTCGGCCCTTACAGCCCAGAGAGTACCGCACAGAACAGGGGCTCGTTTGCTGAGGGGTTTGCTGCGGCTGTTACAAACCCGCGATCACAAAGGCCACATGAATGATGCCTCAGGTCCCCTGCTGGGAAGCGTGCACCCTGCGTTCTCCGTGGCCGGATCGTGGCTCTGCGGCCTGCGGTGTGACCTGCCTTCTCCCCTCTCTGCTCTTTGAAATAACAGGTGGGAGGCCTGGCCTCTGAAAACAGGCGGTGGGCAGAAGCTGTGCAGAACTTCAAGCAACAGGAAAGGAAATTATGTGGAGACATTTTACTCACCGCAGCTTTCATTTCATACCTGGGCTTTTTTACAAAGAAATACCGGCAGAGCCTCCTGGATGGGACCTGGAGGCCCTACCTGAGCCAGCTTCAGGTGCGTCCAGCTCTCGTCCCTCCTGACCTTACGCGCCCGTGGGACCAGCGGGCTCATGTGACAGTAATAACTGAAAATTTCTAGTCCCTCCTTGCTTTCTTCCTCCCTCCAGCACCAGAGCATCCCCTAGTGACCTCTGGGATCCAGCAGGGGAGACCTACGCCACCATGTCCTACCCCCCGCCCCACACCACCATCTGCTGCCCTCCAGGCCACCTGAGGACAGCGCCTGTCCTGTGTTTGGAGTCCCCATGGGAACTCTGTCCACCCACCACCCCAGGCTGTCTCCTGCCTCTTCTCAAAACTGTAAAACCCAGGAGGCAACCACTGCAGCCCGAGCTTCCCTCCAGCCTTCCTGCTCTGGTGTCTGCCCTAGTAGCCGCAGAGGAGGGCAGGCCTCCTGCCTGAATGCTGCCCCGGGCTGCCTCCTCTACCCTCAGCTCCACGTCTGTCCGTGGCCCACAGACACCCTCATGAAGACCGTTCCTGACCACGCGGTGCGGCCTGGGCCCTGGGGACGTGCCCTGCTCACGTGGGTGGGGTGCTGGAGGCTGTCAGACACGCTCAGCCGTGTCTGACTGTTTGCAGCCTCATCGACTGTAGCCCGCCAGGCTCCTCCGTCCATGGAATTCTCCAGGCAAGAGTACTGGAGGGGGTTGCCGTTTCCTCCTCCAGGGGAATCTTCCTGACCCCGGGCTAGACTTGCGTCCTCTGCAGCTCCGTCATTGGCGGGCGGACTCTACGCCCTCGAGCTGAATCCGCCTGCGACGCAGAAGACGCAGGAGGCTCGGGGCGTCGTGGTCTTGCCTTCAGAGGAGTTCTTGTCTTCTGAGTGAGCTGTGGCCCCATCCCTAGCCAAGAGCACGTGCTTCCGCTCTGAGCGCCTGTGACCTTTCTTCCGCACCAGGTTCCCATCCCAGTGACGCCCACCCTGGACCCCCTGCGGATGCTGACGGACGATGCCGACGTGGCCGCCTGGCAGAACGAGGGCCTCCCCGCAGACCGCATGTCGACCGAGAACGCGGCCCTCCTCCTCAGCTGTGAGCGCTGGCCGCTCATGGTGGACCCTCAGCTACAAGGCAGCAAATGGATCAAGAACAAGTATGGCGAGGACCTCCGGGTCACCCGGATCGGCCAGAAGGGGTAGGTGTCTGCACACCAACGCTCCCGCTTGCCGGCTGTGCAGTGGGAGACGTGGGCTGAGCGCCGTCACCAGGGGTCGTCTCTCCTCTCTACCCGAGGAGGCTGGGCGGCCACCAAGGACGGTCTGCTCTCCTGTCCCCCCAGGAGGCTTTTCCTGCTGTCCTCTCAAGTTAAGACACATCTCCGCGAGAGATGCTTGGGTGCTGAGTCTCAGATTGTTTTTCCTTTTTCTTTTTCTTTAGTATTTAATAACATGGGCAAATATTTACAATACATTTTATGTACCAAATCCCGGTTATAAATTAAATGAGCTGCATGGATAAAATAAACATAAATGTAGACATAAATAAAAATATAAATGATATAAAATAAATAGAGATAGTAATAATAAACTCAAAACTATCATGTGTCCAGACATAAACAGGCAGCACCAGAATGTAAATGCCACAAGGATTATAGTTAATTTTCATATTCTTTTTTTTTTGCATTTTGTAATTTGTTTCTTTTTCTTAAAACATCAGATCACATAAATACCATTTTTAAAAAATTGGAGGCTAATTGCTTTCCAGTGTAGTGTTGTGTCTGCCGTGCAGCCACAGGAGTGAGCGTGAGTGTGCACACGGCCCTTCCTGCTCACCCTCCTCCCCCTCACCGTCCCGTCCCAGCCCTGACGTTGCCACTGAGACCCCTGGGCTGCACGGCGGCCTCCCGCTCGCTGTCTGTCTTACATACGGTGATGATATATTTCACTGCTGCTGTCTCCTCTCCTGCCACTCTCTCCTTCCCCTGCTGCGTCCACAAGTCCATTCCTCTGCCGCTATTCCTGTCCTGCAAATAAGTTCATTGGTACCATTTTTCTAGAGTCCGTATGTATATGCATTGATAGACTATATTATTTTTTCTGACTTACTTTACTCCGTGAAACAGACTCTTGGTTCATCTGCCTCACTAGAACTAACTCAAATGCATTCCTTTTTATGGCTGAGTTTGTATGTACCGTATCTTATCTATCCATTTATTTGTTGATGGGCAAGATCATGTAAGTGTTTGTTTTAAACAGAGAAAAAAGTGCCCCTGAAGTTATTCCCGAAAAATTACCCCCTGTGCTCCAGAGGCCAAGGCTGCCTTGTTTGCTTGCATCACATCCACACCTTGCCCCAGGCTCACCTGCCCGACTCTCTCCTCAGCTACCTTCAGGTGGTGGAGCATGCCGTGGAAGCTGGGGACGTGGTGCTGATAGAAAACCTAGAGGAGTCCATCGATCCTGTGCTGGGACCCCTGCTTGGCAGAGAAGTCATTAAGAAAGGACGGTGAGTCCGTACAGCCGTTCCGAGGGGCTGGTCCACGGACCCCGTAGAACCCTGCACAGATCTGCTCTCCCTAGAGCCTCCTCTCCCGGCTGGGCTGCCTCCCACCCGTCCAGAGGGGGACACCTAGCTCCCTCCTGACCTGGAGGAACTTCCGTCAGCCCGCTCGCTGGCCTGCTTCTCCGCGACCACAGCCCACTCGTCTGGAGGCACTGGCGAGGGAGCGGGGCGGGGGACAGCAGGCTGACTCTGGCTCTGCTGGGCCTTGCTTGCTGCTCGGGCTTTCTGTAGTGCTGGCGACTGGGGCTGCCTCCCCCTTGCCCCGAGCATATTCTTTTTTTTTTGCATTTTGTAATTTGTTTCTTTTTCTTAAAACATCAGATCACATAAATACCATTTTTAAAAAATTGGAGGCTAATTGCTTTCCAGTGTAGTGTTGTGTCTGCCGTGCAGCCACAGGAGTGAGCGTGAGTGTGCACACGGCCCTTCCTGCTCACCCTCCTCCCCCTCACCGTCCCGTCCCAGCCCTGACGTTGCCACTGAGACCCCTGGGCTGCACGGCGGCCTCCCGCTCGCTGTCTGTCTTACATACGGTGATGATATATTTCACTGCTGCTGTCTCCTCTCCTGCCACTCTCTCCTTCCCCTGCTGCGTCCACAAGTCCATTCCTCTGCCGCTATTCCTGTCCTGCAAATAAGTTCATTGGTACCATTTTTCTAGAGTCCGTATGTATATGCATTGATAGACTATATTATTTTTTCTGACTTACTTTACTCCGTGAAACAGACTCTTGGTTCATCTGCCTCACTAGAACTAACTCAAATGCATTCCTTTTTATGGCTGAGTTTGTATGTACCGTATCTTATCTATCCATTTATTTGTTGATGGGCAAGATCATGTAAGTGTTTGTTTTAAACAGAGAAAAAAGTGCCCCTGAAGTTTTTCCCCGAAAAATTACCCCCTGTGCTCCAGAGGCCAAGGCTGCCTTGTTTGCTTGCATCACATCCACACCTTGCCCCAGGCTCACCTGCCCGACTCTCTCCTCAGCTACCTTCAGGTGGTGGAGCATGCCGTGGAAGCTGGGGACGTGGTGCTGATAGAAAACCTAGAGGAGTCCATCGATCCTGTGCTGGGACCCCTGCTTGGCAGAGAAGTCATTAAGAAAGGACGGTGAGTCCGTACAGCCGTTCCGAGGGGCTGGTCCACGGACCCCGTAGAACCCTGCACAGATCTGCTCTCCCTAGAGCCTCCTCTCCCGGCTGGGCTGCCTCCCACCCGTCCAGAGGGGGACACCTAGCTCCCTCCTGACCTGGAGGAACTTCCGTCAGCCCGCTCGCTGGCCTGCTTCTCCGCGACCACAGCCCACTCGTCTGGAGGCACTGGCGAGGGAGCGGGGCGGGGGACAGCAGGCTGACTCTGGCTCTGCTGGGCCTTGCTTGCTGCTCGGGCTTTCTGTAGTGCTGGCGACTGGGGCTGCTCTCTTGCCGAGCAGGCTTCTCCCTGCGCTGGCTTCCCTCGCTGTGGAGCACAGGCTCTAGGGCGTGTGGGCTCAGTAGTTGCAGCTCCTGGGCTCTTGGGCTCTCAGGCACAGGCTCAGTAGTCCTGGCACACAGGCTCAGTTGCTCCATGTCATGTGGGATCTTCCCAGATCAGGGATTGAACCGGTGTTTCCTTCACTGGCAGGCAGATTCTTTACCACTGAACCAGGGTGTCTCTTAACAGTGAGCATTTCATCTAAGGCAGTCGTGGAGCGCCGAGAACCCAGATCTTTGTCAGTTTGATGAGTGCCTGTTGCTTTGGGTGCCGGTAGCTGATCAGGGCTTAGCAAGGGTCCGGGAGAAGGTGGAGGGAAAGAGAGACAGGGAAGGGCTGCAGGCACATAGAAGAGGGGTGAGCGTTACGGAGAAGGACTGCTCCGACTCACCCACTGTGCAGACCATGAGCCTCCTTTGTGTGTCCGTGTTGCTTAGTTGCTAAGTCACGTCCAGCTCTTTGCATCCCCGTAGCCCACCAGACTCCTCTGTCCACGGGATTTCCCTGGCAAGAAGACTGGAGTGGGGTGCCTTTGCCTTCCCCAGGGGATCTTCCAGACCCAGGGATCGAACCCCTGTCTCCTGCATTAGCAGGCAGATGCTTTAACGGTGAGCCAGCAGAGAGGCCCCTTTGCATGTGCTTAAGAGGAGCTTAATTACTTGTGCATTTTCACCCGTCAAAGTGGTGCCCCTCCAGCAGTGAGACAAGCCCCACAGCTTGCTGCTGTCACCTCTGTGCAAAATTGGAGACAGTGCGCCTTCTTGCAAGTCCTTTGCTGCCATCTGCTGGAAACGCTTTATAATGCGCCCCTGTACATGGACCTCTAAGTGGCGTCTTTCACTCCAGCCTTACCACAACGTCTAGCCTGGTGGCCACGGGAGAGGGTCTGTCACCTTCCACCCCTGTTTGCCACGTGAGAGCTCAGCCTAGACACACCCCATCCATCTTTGAGTTTCAATATCATTTGCTCTGACCTTGCAAAGAAAAAAGAAAAAACAACAACCATGCAGGATTCTTCTCCTGACCAAAGCTCAAAGGCAGGCACTGACCGTCACACGAGCCTCTGTGTTCCAGGTTCATTAAAATCGGAGACAGAGAGTGTGAGTACAACCCCAGGTTCCGGCTCATCCTCCACACCAAGCTGGCCAACCCTCACTACCAACCCGAGCTGCAGGCTCAGGCCACCCTGATCAACTTCACTGTGACCAGGGACGGCCTGGAGGACCAGCTGCTGGCCTCCGTGGTCAGCATGGAGAGGCCGGACCTGGAGCAGCTCAAGGTGCGTGAGGTACCCAGCAGGGGAGGGAGGAAAGGGAGGCTCCGTCTCCATCCGGCCACCTGGAGCAGCCCCCGGGAGGCAGAGGGTAGAGCAGGCTGAGCACCAGGAGGCGGAAGGCGGCCGGGGGACCCAGAGTGCTGTCCAGGATACGTTTGGACCTCTCATCCCAGGTGTTCACGGTCCACCTCCAGAGCTAGGTGGGGTGCAGTCTTGCAGGAGCATTAGACGTGGATTCAGCCACCGTTAGTTTCACATCTTGGCTCGAGCTGCCATCGCGAAATGCCAGCGGCGCAGGGGCTGGAGCAGCAGACGTTATTTTCTCACTGTCTGGAGGCTGGAGGTCTGGGTCAGGGTCCAGTTTGTGGCGAGACCTCGCTTCCTGGCTGGTGGGTGGCTGCTCTCTTGCCGGCCACTCACAGAGCTCTTCCTTGTGTGTGCCTGGGAGAGCAAGCTCTCTGGTGTCTCTGCTCGTAAGGGCATTGATCCCACCACAGAGACTCCATCCCGTGACCTCGTCGAACCTAATTGCCTCCTTCTCTAACTACCCCCAGCTCCAACACAGTCCCCAGGCCAGAAGGTGGGGGGGTGCTAATTAGGGCTTCAACATATGAATTGGGAGGGAACACAGTTTTGTCCAGAGTGAGTAGTGTCCTTTCTCCCCCACCCCCCGTCTACTTAGATACAATTGGATTGTAAGAACCAGAGGGATGCTAGGGAGCCAAACTGATTTAAGTTGAGAAGGTCAGAAAATGATTCTGTAAGCAGGTAGCTCATAAAATCCATCTTTGAGTTTCAATATCATTTGCTCTGACCTTGCAAAGAAAAAAGAAAAAACAACAACCATGCAGGATTCTTCTCCTGACCAAAGCTCAAAGGCAGGCACTGACCGTCACACGAGCCTCTGTGTTCCAGGTTCATTAAAATCGGAGACAGAGAGTGTGAGTACAACCCCAGGTTCCGGCTCATCCTCCACACCAAGCTGGCCAACCCTCACTACCAACCCGAGCTGCAGGCTCAGGCCACCCTGATCAACTTCACTGTGACCAGGGACGGCCTGGAGGACCAGCTGCTGGCCTCCGTGGTCAGCATGGAGAGGCCGGACCTGGAGCAGCTCAAGGTGCGTGAGGTACCCAGCAGGGGAGGGAGGAAAGGGAGGCTCCGTCTCCATCCGGCCACCTGGAGCAGCCCCCGGGAGGCAGAGGGTAGAGCAGGCTGAGCACCAGGAGGCGGAAGGCGGCCGGGGGACCCAGAGTGCTGTCCAGGATACGTTTGGACCTCTCATCCCAGGTGTTCACGGTCCACCTCCAGAGCTAGGTGGGGTGCAGTCTTGCAGGAGCATTAGACGTGGATTCAGCCACCGTTAGTTTCACATCTTGGCTCGAGCTGCCATCGCGAAATGCCAGCGGCGCAGGGGCTGGAGCAGCAGACGTTATTTTCTCACTGTCTGGAGGCTGGAGGTCTGGGTCAGGGTCCAGTTTGTGGCGAGACCTCGCTTCCTGGCTGGTGGGTGGCTGCTCTCTTGCCGGCCACTCACAGAGCTCTTCCTTGTGTGTGCCTGGGAGAGCAAGCTCTCTGGTGTCTCTGCTCGTAAGGGCATTGATCCCACCACAGAGACTCCATCCCGTGACCTCGTCGAACCTAATTGCCTCCTTCTCTAACTACCCCCAGCTCCAACACAGTCCCCAGGCCAGAAGGTGGGGGGGTGCTAATTAGGGCTTCAACATATGAATTGGGAGGGAACACAGTTTTGTCCAGAGTGAGTAGTGTCCTTTCTCCCCCACCCCCCGTCTACTTAGATACAATTGGATTGTAAGAACCAGAGGGATGCTAGGGAGCCAGGAAGCTGATTTAAGTTGAGAAGGTCAGAAAATGATTCTGTAAGCAGGTAGCTTAAGCCTTTGGCACAGAGCACGCCCAGCAGAGAAGAGAGAATCCTGGTTATAAGGCATTACTGAGGCATGTGGTTTTTGGGAACCTCTTGGAGTATAGCCGGTAGCCACTGTCGCAGTTGCTTCAGGTGAACAGTGAAGGGACTCAGCCGTACGCGAGTGTGTGTCCGTTCTCCCTCCCTCAGCCCCTGTGTTACACAGGAGGTCCTCAGCGGCTATCTATTTTAAATGCAGCAGTGTGTACGTGTGCATCCCGTGCTCCCTAGTTGTCCCTGCCTCCTGCCATCTTCTGGCAATCGTAAGTTCATTCTCTGAGTCTGTGAGGCTGTTTGTGTTTTGTAAGTTCACTTGCACCATGTCGTTTTAGATTCCACATACGACATTTCTCCTTTGTCTGACTTGCTGCACTCAGTATGACAGTGTCTAGGTCCATCCATGCTGCTGCAAATGGCATTATTTCGTTCTTCCTAAGGGCCGAGTAATACTCCGTTGTGTACCAACCGTGTTTATCCATTCCTCTGCCGACGCACGCTTAGGTTGCCTCCATGTCTTGGCTATCGTAAACAGTGCTGTGACGAGCATCGAGGTGCACGTATCATGTATCCTTTCAGATCATGTTTTTCTCTGGATGTATGCCCAGGAGTGGGACTGCAGGGTCATATGGTAGCTGGGTTGGTTTTTTTTTTTTTCTTGAAGCATGTATTTTTTTAAGAAACAGAAGAAAGCCAGTGTGGCTTGTGACTGGAACCTGCTGCAACCAAAAGAATGTTCTCTCTGTGGATCCGAAAGCCATAGTCCCAGGCTGTCAAAGAGGAAAGAAACGGCAGGTGCCTGAGGCTGCGCTATACCCCGCCCCCAGGAGGACAGCGTCCAGTGCGTTAGGCTGTGCAATCTGAGAGTCAGAAAGGGAGAGGGGCTCAGAGCTACTTGGACCCCAGGGCCTGCTCCTGCCTTGAGGAGGCTTCCCGGTCATCTTGTCTAAAGTGTCCTTTCTCCCCACCCCCCGTCTACTTAGATACAATTGGATTGTAAGAACCAGAGGGATGCTAGGGAGCCAGGAAGCTGATTTAAGTTGAGAAGGTCAGAAAATGATTCTGTAAGCAGGTAGCTTAAGCCTTTGGCACAGAGCACGCCCAGCAGAGAAGAGAGAATCCTGGTTATAAGGCATTACTGAGGCATGTGGTTTTTGGGAACCTCTTGGAGTATAGCCGGTAGCCACTGTCGCAGTTGCTTCAGGTGAACAGTGAAGGGACTCAGCCGTACGCGAGTGTGTGTCCGTTCTCCCTCCCTCAGCCCCTGTGTTACACAGGAGGTCCTCAGCGGCTATCTATTTTAAATGCAGCAGTGTGTACGTGTGCATCCCGTGCTCCCTAGTTGTCCCTGCCTCCTGCCATCTTCTGGCAATCGTAAGTTCATTCTCTGAGTCTGTGAGGCTGTTTGTGTTTTGTAAGTTCACTTGCACCATGTCGTTTTAGATTCCACATACGACATTTCTCCTTTGTCTGACTTGCTGCACTCAGTATGACAGTGTCTAGGTCCATCCATGCTGCTGCAAATGGCATTATTTCGTTCTTCCTAAGGGCCGAGTAATACTCCGTTGTGTACCAACCGTGTTTATCCATTCCTCTGCCGACGCACGCTTAGGTTGCCTCCATGTCTTGGCTATCGTAAACAGTGCTGTGACGAGCATCGAGGTGCACGTATCATGTATCCTTTCAGATCATGTTTTTCTCTGGATGTATGCCCAGGAGTGGGACTGCAGGGTCATATGGTAGCTGGGTTGGTTTTTTTTTTTTTCTTGAAGCATGTATTTTTTTAAGAAACAGAAGAAAGCCAGTGTGGCTTGTGACTGGAACCTGCTGCAACCAAAAGAATGTTCTCTCTGTGGATCCGAAAGCCATAGTCCCAGGCTGTCAAAGAGGAAAGAAACGGCAGGTGCCTGAGGCTGCGCTATACCCCGCCCCCAGGAGGACAGCGTCCAGTGCGTTAGGCTGTGCAATCTGAGAGTCAGAAAGGGAGAGGGGCTCAGAGCTACTTGGACCCCAGGGCCTGCTCCTGCCTTGAGGAGGCTTCCCGCGGTCATCTTGTCTAAACTGCGTAAAACCGTTTCTAGCTGTCTTCCTCTTCAAGGTCGTCTGTAGGAGAGCGCCTCCTTCCAGGGGCAGCAGGGCCGTAGAGGAGGAAAACTTGAGCCCGCCCTCTCTTCCCAGAACTTGATGACGAGCGCACGTCCCAGCCTCTGCTCAGCCTGGCACGCTCTCTGAGCAGGACCAGGGTTAGCCCAGCTGAGTTACTGAGAAGGGGTGGTTCAGCCCAAAGTCATGACTAATCCCCGGTGCTGTAGGGGTTCAGGTCCTCAGCGAATCTCACGGGCTCCGGGTCCTGAGCACCTCGCAGTCCTGCCTCCAGTTGGCTAAGGGCAGAGGCTCTGGCCCCATCGCCCTCTGTCTGTCCAGGCTTACCTGAGAGCAAGGCGCTCTGGGCTCCTAAGCCTGACTCTCCCTTATGTGACATTGCAGTCAGAGCTCACGAAGCAGCAGAATGGGTTTAAAATCACCCTCAAAACGCTGGAAGACAACCTGCTCTCTCGCCTCTCTTCGGCCTCCGGGAACTTCCTGGGAGAAACGGCCTTGGTGGAGAACCTTGAGATCACCAAGCAGACTGCCGCAGAAATTGAGAAAAAGGTCAGACCTGGCAGCCTGGGCTGGGTGGGGTAGAGGCTCTCCTTCTGGTCCCCCAGTCCAGTTTCTGGGGGGAAAAAAACCGTCCGAGTAAGCGACGGCTGACCCGTCTTCCTGAGTATCTCCAGGCAAGTTGAGCTCGGCAGGAGTCCTGAAGTGCCCCGCTTGCCCGCTGCGGGTGGAGCCCTCGCCTCCTGCGGAATGCTCTTGGCAGGCCTGCTCCACGCGGAGGTCTGCGCAGGGGCTCGCGCTGAGCACCTGCGAGTCTCTGGAATGGCCCTGGAGCGTAGGAGTCACGCTGCGGTACATGTTGACCAGTTCTGGCGTGTCTGTGCCCTGAGAAAACCTGCAGGGTGCAAAAGTCTCGGAAGTCTGAAACTTCAGTGGCGTACGAGTAAACTGAATTCTCAAAAAAAGAAAAAACTGTATCGTCCTGTGAAATTACTTAACGTATGTTTCCCTCCTTTAAGGGAGCAGAGGGAAGGTAGAAAACACTTTGTGATTGTGTGTGTGTGTGTGTGTGTGTGTGTTAGTCACTTAGTCATGTGCAGCCCCACAGACTGTAGCCCACCAGGCTCCTCTGTCCGTGGAATTCTTCAGGCAAGAAGACTGGAGTGGGTGGTCTTTCCCTTCTCCAGGGGATCTTCCCGACGCAGGGATCAAACCCTAGTCTCCTGCATTACAGATGAATTCTTTACCATCTGAGCCACCAGGGAAGCCTGATGGTCTCTATAGATAGGGTCTGAAAGCACGAGTTAGATTCCCCTGCTGAGAGCAAGGACCTGGTGGCGAGAGACTGGGCTTGGGGAGGGGAGGGAGGCTCACAGGAGTCTTTGCAGGAGACGGGAATGCACGTCGTCCTGGGACATAGATTAACGGACAGCGTTAAGGACCCGGTGGGGCCTTCCCAGGGACTCAGTGGCAGAGGAGCCACCTCCAAGGCAGGAGACGCAGGCTCAGTCCCCGGGTGGGGAAGATCCCCCCAAGGAGGGCACGGCCGCCCACGCCGGTCTCCTGCCTGGGAAATGCCTTGGACTGAGGAGGCTGGCGGGCTACGGTCCTTGGGGTCGCAGAGAGTCAGACACGACTGAAGTGGCTGAGCATGCGTGAAGTCGCGGGGCCCCAGGTGACGGGAGTATAAATCTGTGAAAACAGCGGTCTGCGCAGTTGTATGATTTCTATCCAGTTGCACTCCCTTCTGAGAATCTTTTGTCTTTTTAGCTACTGCTTAACCAGTTTTTACTTTTTTTCCCCCTTTATCCACAGACTTGATTGTTTGAATATTTACATGCAGTATTCTATATAGAACTTCTAATTTCTTATAAAACTCCACGTTCCACGTTGCTAGGTCTCTTCAGTCTCCATGTGTCACCACATTTTCGTGAACAGGTGTTCCCCCGAGTCGTCATCGGCCAGGCTGTGTGTGTGGCTGTGGTGGCTTCTCACTGAGCTGTGGCCACTCTCTGCACCTGGAGCCCCAGGCTCCTCTGTCCCTGGGGTTCTCTAGGCAAGGACACTGGAGTGGGCGGCCATTTCCTTCTCCATACACTTTTAGCATTGCTGATGTATTTGGATTTTTTTCCACTATCTTAATGTACACTTTCCATTAACAGTCCTTTTGTTTTTCTCTTTTCTTGATTTTTTCTTTGCCCTCCTCTTATCCTTTGCTGATTTTAAAGTTACTCTGTTTTATTTTATTGATTAACCTTAATTTTTCCATCAATACATAAAAAAGTATTTCATTTTATATGTGACTTGCCAATATATGTATTGACTTAAACTAAAATTAAGCACTCTATCTAGCCTCTTTCAAAGCAATATAAGGATGTTAGAAACTTTGATTTTTTTTTTTCCATCTTCTGTTACTGTTTGCAGCATTTAAGTTCTACCTTGCTTTCATCTGCTACTGCTAAACTGGTCATGTTTTTATAGTCTTTGTTGTTTAAATTGACTGTATATTTAAGAAATTATCCATCTCACTTCTTTCGGATTCAGTTTTCTTCTAATCGAAGAAAACAATTACTTCTTCAAGGGCCTGTGGATAGTAAGCTTTCTCTGACATTGACTGCTTCTTCATAGTAAAGCCTCTGGTCTTTACTCAGCTTTGGAAAGTTCCTTACTATTAGAGCGCTTCTCTTCCATTCTCTCTATTCTCTGCTTATTTCTGTTAGATATATTTTGAATCTTTTCATTTTATCTGCCAAGTCTCATAACTTCTTTTACACATTTTCTGAATTTATTTCTCTGAGCTGCTTTTTATTAACAATTTCCTCAGATTTATTTTTTAGTGTGCTTATTTTCTTTCAACTCAAGTCCATTATTTAACCAGTATACTGAGTTTTCCATTTAAATGACTATATTCCCATCTTTAGAATTTCTAGTTAGTTCTTTTTAGATAGTATCTGTTCTTTTTCTTTTAGTGTTCTGATTGTAAACTTTCTTTTATCTCTACTGCTTTTAAACAGTTAATGATAGGTAGGTAGTCACTCAGTCGCATCTGACTCTTTGCGGCCCCATGGACTGTGCCTCGCCAGGCTTCTCCGTCCACGGGATTTCCCAGGCAAGGAGACTGGAGTGGGCTGCCATGCCCTCCTCCAGGGCATCTTCCAGACCCAGGGATTGAACCCGGGTCTCTCACATTTTGCAGACAGACTCTTCACCGTAGGAACTGCCAGGGAAGCCCTAGGCAATAATAGGTGGGTCAGTCATCTTCAGCCCTCGGGTTGCTAATCCTTTGGGGGTTTTGAGGGGTGGGTCTTCTAATTGTCTCCGAGGTAACACTTCCTCCTGAAGTTTGTAATTGTTTGTTGTGAGCTCATTGCCAATAGGGTTCCTTGTTTCCTGTGGGACTCTCACGCATTACATTACCTGCAGTTTCCCTCTATCCTGGAGCACAAAGCAGGTCGTTTGAAGGCTGTATTCAATAGTGTGTTCTGACCAAAGCCCTCTCTGATGCTCATTTCTTATTTTCACCTCTGAGAAGAAATTTTCTGAAAATAGGCCATTCCATTGAAAGGGGTCTTCTTTGTGAGTTTGCATACTAATTCGTAATATGAAGAGAACAGAAAGCGGTGGACTTCCCTAATGGCCCGGTGGCTAAGACTCTGCCTTGCAATGCGGAGGACACGGGGTCCACCCTGGTCCTAGCGCCTGCGCCCAGCGACAGGAGAAGCCCTCGCACAGCAGCCGGCGGGCGGCCCCCACGTGCCGCACCTAGAGCCGGCCCCGGAGCCCCACGCAGCCCCAGCGCCCAGCGTCGTTCAGCACGGCTGTCCCGGTTAAAGAAAACAGAATCCCAGCACGCTGCTCTTCCTGGAGTCCCTCTGCCTGCCTGCCTTTTCACGCTGTGTATATTGATGAGGGTGTGTCCCCCACACGTCCCCTCCAACGCGGCTGCCGCTCTCACCCGCGAAGGACGGGGAGAGAGTCATCTCCTCCTCACCCACGCTCCGTTAGGGAAAGCCACGGCAGCCTCTGGCCCTCTCCCGCGCCCCCGTCCCGGTCCACCTGCCCCCCCCCACACACAAACCGTGGACTGTTCCTGACTTTTCTAACAGGTGCAGGAGGCCAAGGTGACCGAGGTGAAAATCAACGAGGCCCGGGAGCACTACCGGCCCGCCGCCGCCAGGGCCTCTCTGCTCTACTTCATCATGAACCAGCTCAGCAGGATCCACCCCATGTACCAGTTTTCTCTCAAGGTAACTTACACCCAGAGTGGTAAAGAACCCACCTGCAGGGGCTTTCCTGGTGGTCCAGTGGATAGAGAGTCCATCTGGTGGTGCAAGGGGCAGCGGTTCTACCCTTGGCCCGGGAGGGTCCCACGTGCCACGGAGCAGTTGGACTGGTATGTCCAGTTACAAGCCAGCACTCTGGAGCTCGTGCGCCCGGAGCCCGTGCTCTGCCACGAGAGAGGCCGCTGCAGTGGGAGGCCCCCACGGGCCAGAGAATAAAAGATGGATGAAAAGGCAAACAAAAAAAAGAATCCATCCGCAGTGCGGGAGACATGGGTTCCGTCCCCGGGGTGGGGAGGGTGCCCTGGAGGAGGGCATGGCCGCCCCCGCCCGTGCTCTTGCCTGGAGAGTCCCGTGGACAGAGGAGCCTGGCGGGCACGGTCCAGGGGGGTCGCGGAGTCGCACACGACGGAGCACACACACACGCCATTGCCCTCAGAGTCTCAGAGCTGCTGCTGTGTGGTTGCTGAAGTATTTCTAAAATCAAAGACATTAGCAGATTGTAAATGCTGACTAAGCTTGCCATTACTCATGAAGTAAGAAAGACCTATACATTTTAAGTACATCTCTGAAAGTATATCTTTCTCCCCTAAGGAATTCACCACAGTTGAAGAGCCCCACGCAGCCCCAGCGCCCAGCGCCGTTCAGCACGGCTGTCCCGGTTAAAGAAAACAGAATCCCAGCACTGCTCTTCCTGGAGTCCCTCTGCCTGCCTGCCTTTTCACGCTGTGTATATTGATGAGGGTGTGTCCCCCACACGTCCCCTCCAACGCGGCTGCCGCTCTCACCCGCGAAGGACGGGGAGAGAGTCATCTCCTCCTCACCCACGCTCCGTTAGGGAAAGCCACGGCAGCCTCTGGCCCTCTCCCGCGCCCCCGTCCCGGTCCACCTGCCCCCCCCCACACACAAACCGTGGACTGTTCCTGACTTTTCTAACAGGTGCAGGAGGCCAAGGTGACCGAGGGGAAAATCAAAGAGGCCCCGGGGCACTACCGGCCCGCCGCCGCCAGGGCCTCTCTGCTCTACTTCATCATGAACCAGCTCAGCAGGATCCACCCCATGTACCAGTTTTCTCTCAAGGTAACTTACACCCAGAGTGGTAAAGAACCCACCTGCAGGGGCTTTCCTGGTGGTCCAGTGGATAGAGAGTCCATCTGGTGGTGCAAGGGGCAGCGGTTCTACCCTTGGCCCGGGAGGGTCCCACGTGCCACGGAGCAGTTGGACTGGTATGTCCAGTTACAAGCCAGCACTCTGGAGCTCGTGCGCCCGGAGCCCGTGCTCTGCCACGAGAGAGCCGCTGCAGTGGGAGGCCCCCACGGGCCAGAGAATAAAAGATGGATGAAAAGGCAAACAAAAAAAAGAATCCATCCGCAGTGCGGGAGACATGGGTTCCGTCCCCGGGGTGGGGAGGGTGCCCTGGAGGAGGGCATGGCCGCCCCCGCCCGTGCTCTTGCCTGGAGAGTCCCGTGGACAGAGGAGCCTGGCGGGCACGGTCCAGGGGGGTCGCGGAGTCGCACACGACGGAGCACACACACACGCCATTGCCCTCAGAGTCTCAGAGCTGCTGCTGTGTGGTTGCTGAAGTATTTCTAAAATCAAAGACATTAGCAGATTGTAAATGCTGACTAAGCTTGCCATTACTCATGAAGTAAGAAAGACCTATACATTTTAAGTACATCTCTGAAAGTATATCTTTCTCCCCTAAGGAATTCACCACAGTTGAAGAGCCCGTAGGGGCCTCTGATTCCAACTCCTCTGGTTTAACCCTGCAGAGGACACACGCTCACACACCGTCCAGGCGCACACCTGCTCCTGCGAAGCTCAGCTGCCCCTGGAGGCCGGGGGGTGGGCGCGAAGCCCAGCCGCCGAGTGGGCAGAGGGCTCCCGCTGCCGAAGCCGCTGGGCTGGAGCAGCGTTTCACTCCATCCCTGTCCCCTCCCCTCAGCGCAAAGTCGCCATAATATCTTACATTTTTAAAAATAATCCAATACTCGGCACTGTACCTAAGCCAAAGTCCCACGTGAAGGAATTATAAAAGGTTTAAAAACAGTATGGAAGTGAGCGTGCTAAGAGTGGTAACCGCGGGATGACCTCCCCAGCCCTCAGGGTGGTTGAAACCTGCTCTTGCAGTGCCTCCTCCTGGTGAGAGGAGACTAGATGGAGCCCGTGAAAGTACGTGTGCAGGAAAAAGAAAGACTGGCCACAGAGGGGGTGCTGACACCCACTGCCCTCGGAGCACCCTGTGACGATAACAGTCCCTGCTGTGGGGACTGGGAGTTGTTTGTCCACAGTGTACACCTGGCTTGCATTTGTGTTCATTTACACGTCAGGGACAAGCCTGGGTGAGAAGGACTTTCCTTGCCTCCTCGGCACACGGTTCAGAAACCTCACAGGGTTTGTATAAAAACACTTTCTGTGGTGTTTGAGTTAAAGAAGAAGAAGACTGGAAACCTGCATTGCCAAAACTTGAAAAGACCCAATTATATCTTGATTTTTATTTCAACAATTGACTCTTGACTTTTATTGCTTAATGACTTTCATGGGTTCCGCCCCGGGTGGAGGCCAGGGCATGGCCGCCCCCGCCCGTGCTCTTGCCTGGAGAGTCCCGTGGACAGAGGAGCCTGGCGGGCACGGTCCAGGGGGGTCGCGGAGTCGCACACGACGGAGCACACACACACGCCATTGCCCTCAGAGTCTCAGAGCTGCTGCTGTGTGGTTGCTGAAGTATTTCTAAAATCAAAGACATTAGCAGATTGTAAATGCTGACTAAGCTTGCCATTACTCATGAAGTAAGAAAGACCTATACATTTTAAGTACATCTCTGAAAGTATATCTTTCTCCCCTAAGGAATTCACCACAGTTGAAGAGCCCGTAGGGGCCTCTGATTCCAACTCCTCTGGTTTAACCCTGCAGAGGACACACGCTCACACACCGTCCAGGCGCACACCTGCTCCTGCGAAGCTCAGCTGCCCCTGGAGGCCGGGGGGTGGGCGCGAAGCCCAGCCGCCGAGTGGGCAGAGGGCTCCCGCTGCCGAGCCGCTGGGCTGGAGCAGCGTTTCACTCCATCCCTGTCCCCTCCCCTCAGCGCAAAGTCGCCATAATATCTTACATTTTTAAAAATAATCCAATACTCGGCACTGTACCTAAGCCAAAGTCCCACGTGAAGGAATTATAAAAGGTTTAAAAACAGTATGGAAGTGAGCGTGCTAAGAGTGGTAACCGCGGGATGACCTCCCCAGCCCTCAGGGTGGTTGAAACCTGCTCTTGCAGTGCCTCCTCCTGGTGAGAGGAGACTAGATGGAGCCCGTGAAAGTACGTGTGCAGGAAAAGAAAGACTGGCCACAGAGGGGGTGCTGACACCCACTGCCCTCGGAGCACCCTGTGACGATAACAGTCCCTGCTGTGGGGACTGGGAGTTGTTTGTCCACAGTGTACACCTGGCTTGCATTTGTGTTCATTTACACGTCAGGGACAAGCCTGGGTGAGAAGGACTTTCCTTGCCTCCTCGGCACACGGTTCAGAAACCTCACAGGGTTTGTATAAAAACACTTTCTGTGGTGTTTGAGTTAAAGAAGAAGAAGACTGGAAACCTGCATTGCCAAAACTTGAAAAGACCCAATTATATCTTGATTTTTATTTCAACAATTGACTCTTGACTTTTATTGCTTAATGATTTTTTTCTTTATCATTCACTCATTTTATTTTTTGGCTACTTCTATTGGTCTTTCATTTATCAATCTTTGTTCTTTGGCCCCTGTGGGCCTTCCATCGCGGTGGCCTCTTTTGTTGCAGAGCACCGGCTCTGGGCGCATGCACTCCAGAGCTCCGGCTCAGTAGTTGGACGCATTGGTCCAGCTGCTCCACGGCATGTGGGATCCTCCCAGGCCAGGGATCGAACCGGCGCCCCTTGCACTGGGAGGTGGTGTCCTTACCCACTGGGCCACCAGGGAAGCCCTATCATTCATTCTTTAATGATGCATTCAAAATACAGCATTCCTAACTGATTTTTATAAAGAGTCTATACCTAAGTTTAAAATAATAGAAAATCAATTCATAGGGTCAATATGAAACTGGATTCATATTATACCCATAGTGGACAGTTTGGAAGATGTAACCAAACCGGCTCTGCTCCCACAGCTGCAGGAAGCATCCATACGACTAAAGCACACTCAGGAGGACTCATCAGATGCCTCAGAATTGCTAAGAAAGGATACAAAGAACACCTGACCCTCCGGTCATTACCAAAAGGAAAAGTAATCACTTAAAGATATTCTGAGCGCCTGTTACGTACAAAGGTCTCTTTTAGACAGCAAAGTTGTACAGGATGTTGATTCCACCATCGAAGATAGACTCATTCTTCCTAACTAGTTCTTGCTGACTGTGTTTATTTTCTAACAAAACTTACTAGACTTAATTAGTCTGGCCTCCAGACCTAAATGGTAATCTCTGTTGGCTCCATCGCTTTGCCCCCTTTGTGACAAGATAGTCATTTACGTGAGCAGCTGAGACGAGCGCTTTCTTGTTGCCACTGGTCCTTCTTGGCGGGTTATGCTGGGAGGACGTTTCTGTGACTGGTGGATTCTAACACTCACCAGAGGCAGGACCACCAGCTGCACACAGAGAGCCGGGTGAGTTACCAGGGTCCCCTCTCCTGCCCCCAGGCCTTCAGTCTCGTCTTCCAGAAGGCTGTGGCGGCGGCCCGTGAGAACCTCCAGGAACGGGTGGCCAACCTGACGGACAGCATCACCTTCTCCGTGTGCCGGTACACCACCCGGGGGCTCTTCGAGTGTGATAAGCTGACCTACCTGGCCCAGCTCACCTTTCAGGTAAAAATGGTTTGAAGATCTTTCCAGAAGACAGGTTATTTTACATGCCCAAGTAATAGGTATAAAGAAACTTTCTTCTTTTAAAAGAATTAATATTTTTTATGTATTTCGCGGTGCCGGTTCTTCATTGTGGCATGTGGGATCTAGTTCCCCGACCAGGGTTTAGACCCAGGCCCCCTGCCTGGGGGGCTCAGAGTCTCAGCCACTGGACCACGAGCTACGTTCCAGAACCTCCCTCTTCGACAGCGATTCTCACAGTCTGTGAAGACTGTTGTGCTCAAGCAGAGGCACCACCATGGCGCACGCATGCCACCTGCACCCGGGTCCCACGCGTGGCAGACGTGTTTAATCACTTTCTCATGGCGGTCCTGGTTGGTCTCAGACCCTCCTCCCCAGAGCCCCGCGGCAGCCACTGCCGGTCCGTCCAGACCGGCGCTGAGGTCGAAACTGGAGGGAGATGCCTCAGAATTGCTAAGAAAGGATACAAAGAACACCTGACCCTCCGGTCATTACCAAAAGGAAAAGTAATCACTTAAAGATATTCTGAGCGCCTGTTACGTACAAAGGTCTCTTTTAGACAGCAAAGTTGTACAGGATGTTGATTCCACCATCGAAGATAGACTCATTCTTCCTAACTAGTTCTTGCTGACTGTGTTTATTTTCTAACAAAACTTACTAGACTTAATTAGTCTGGCCTCCAGACCTAAATGGTAATCTCTGTTGGCTCCATCGCTTTGCCCCCTTTGTGACAAGATAGTCATTTACGTGAGCAGCTGAGACGAGCGCTTTCTTGTTGCCACTGGTCCTTCTTGGCGGGTTATGCTGGGAGGACGTTTCTGTGACTGGTGGATTCTAACACTCACCAGAGGCAGGACCACCAGCTGCACACAGAGAGCCGGGTGAGTTACCAGGGTCCCCTCTCCTGCCCCCAGGCCTTCAGTCTCGTCTTCCAGAAGGCTGTGGCGAAGGCGGCTCCCGGTGAGAACCTCCAGGAACGGGTGGCCAACCTGACGGACAGCATCACCTTCTCCGTGTGCCGGTACACCACCCGGGGGCTCTTCGAGTGTGATAAGCTGACCTACCTGGCCCAGCTCACCTTTCAGGTAAAAATGGTTTGAAGATCTTTCCAGAAGACAGGTTATTTTACATGCCCAAGTAATAGGTATAAAGAAACTTTCTTCTTTTAAAAGAATTAATATTTTTTATGTATTTCGCGGTGCCGGTTCTTCATTGTGGCATGTGGGATCTAGTTCCCCGACCAGGGTTTAGACCCAGGCCCCCTGCCTGGGGGGCTCAGAGTCTCAGCCACTGGACCACGAGCTACGTTCCAGAACCTCCCCTCTTTCGACAGCGATTCTCACAGTCTGTGAAGACTGTTGTGCTCAAGCAGAGGCACCACCATGGCGCACGCATGCCACCTGCACCCGGGTCCCACGCGTGGCAGACGTGTTTAATCACTTTCTCATGGCGGTCCTGGTTGGTCTCAGACCCTCCTCCCCAGAGCCCCGCGGCAGCCACTGCCGGTCCGTCCAGACCGGCGCTGAGGTCGAAACTGGAGGGCCGTGCCAGAGACGGGGCACTTCTAGAGATCCTGAGAGCTTGGCGAGAGAGTCCCTCCTTGTTTGTGCACCTTCACGGTGGCAGGTGGCTCTCGCAGAGGAGAGCCCGCCCGCCAGTGCAGGGACCGCAGGCGTCGCCGGGACCCCTGGGTCGGAAGCCCCCCTGGAGGAGGGCGCGGCCACCCACTCCAGTCTTCGCGCCTGGAGGCTCCCACGGGCGGAGGAGCCGGTGGGCGCCAGTCCTGCAGAGGGTGCCGGACTGCCACGGGCCGGGCACGACTGGGTGCCTGCGCGGAGGGAAACAGGTTCCACGTGCCCCAGCCGAAGGTCCCGGCGCCGCCAACTGTTAAACAAGAAACACACCGCTGTCCTTCCCTGTTACAGATCCTCCTCACGAGCCAGGAGGTGAGCGTGGCCGAGCTCGACTTCCTGCTTTGGCCTCCGTCGCAGACAGGCGTCAGCAGTCCCGTGGAGTTCCTCTCCCATCAGGCCTGGGGTGGCGTCAAGGTCAGTTCCAGCCCCTTGGGGAAGAGTCACCTTCTCTCCCGGGCTGCTTTTCTGATGCTCGTCCCTGGGAAGCCATCGGGGCGCGCTCTGAGGGCTCCCCTGAGCGGTGTCGGAGGCTTCCCTGGCGGCTTGTCCGCAAAGAGCCTGCCTGCTAGTGCAGGAGATGGGGGTCTGGTTCCTGGGTCAGGGAGACCCCCCGGAGAAGGGAATGGCAACCCACTCCAGTCTTCTTGCCTGGGAAACCCCATGGACAGAGGAGCCTCGTGGGCTGCAGTCCATGGGGTCTCGAAAGAGTCCGACACGACTTAGAGACTAAACAGCAGCCACCTGAGTTGTGTTAGACATGGGCCGTGTCCCTGGCCTGCACCCCAGGCAGAGCACCCCTCCAGGCCTGCTGGGAGGGCTACACGGAGAAGCAGCAGGCGCGTGCTCGGATGACCTTCCATGTTTGCTTCCTTTCCTACATGTTCTGAAGCACACAGAAGCCTGAGTCTGAAGTAATATTATTGTCTGTCTTTATATTCTTCACTAAAACTTTTCTGAGATAATGACTCATGTGCAATTACATGAAATACTGCATTTTTCTGTACCCCACCCCCAGCAATCACCTCTCGCTTTCCTGCAGCACAGTATCACGTCTAAGAGCCGTACACTGATCATCCACTACTTTATTCTGATCGCTCCTGCTCTTCACGCAGGTCTGTGTTTAGTTCTGTCACATGTGAAGAGTCACGTAATCAGCATCACAGTCAAGATCTAGAAAACTCCGTGTGGTGCGTAGGTTGCCCTGTTACAGGGACAGCAGCCTCCTCCCTCCCCAGCCTAATGCCCGGCAGCTGCTGATCTGTTCTCCATTTGTATAATTCTGTCATCTCACGGACGTTGTATAAATGGGATTATACAGTAGGCCACCTTTGGGGACTGGCTTGGTCCCTCAGCGTACCTCCCTTGAGATTCATCCAGGCCGATTTACCTTATAACAGAAGCCCAGCACAGAATCATGTGTGTGCACGCCACCGTCCTCCTCCAAGGGGTCGTCTTGGGAAGTGCTGCCGCGGCCCAGAATGGTTCTCTTAAAGTTTTTTTCCAGAGTCAACAGCTATTCTTTTAATCATCTCCAGAGCTGTGTCTAACGCAAGAGTCACCAGACTTCTTCTGCTAATACCTAGGCTTTGAGGGTCACACTGGGTCACAACTCTTCAACTCGGCCAAAGTCATGCTCCGTGGGTGAGCAAGTGGGACTGGCCAAGTTCCAGTAAAACTTTATTCACAAACACGGCTGGTGGGCCAGACTGTCCCTGTAGGCCGAAGTTTGTGATTTGGCTTTTATATATGAACTCCATTTGAAATTCCGAGCCCAGTCTGGCAAGTGAGAAGGGGAAGAATATGTTGGGAAAGAAACAAGGGGGAGCTCCATGCAGAACAGCAGCCAAGCCACAGACTCACAGGGCACCTGAGAAGGGTTGTGCTGTGTCGTGTGTGTGTGTGTGTGTGTGCTCTTCACCACTCTTGAAGAGCTGTAACCGAGAGTAGTGCAGTCCAAAAAAAGAGAATCCACGTACACCCACACTGAGTCTGAAGTAATATTATTGTCTGTCTTTATATTCTTCACTAAAACTTTTCTGAGATAATGACTCATGTGCAATTACATGAAATACTGCATTTTTCTGTACCCCACCCCAGCAATCACCTCTCGCTTTCCTGCAGCACAGTATCACGTCTAAGAGCCGTACACTGATCATCCACTACTTTATTCTGATCGCTCCTGCTCTTCACGCAGGTCTGTGTTTAGTTCTGTCACATGTGAAGAGTCACGTAATCAGCATCACAGTCAAGATCTAGAAAACTCCGTGTGGTGCGTAGGTTGCCCTGTTACAGGGACAGCAGCCTCCTCCCTCCCCAGCCTAATGCCCGGCAGCTGCTGATCTGTTCTCCATTTGTATAATTCTGTCATCTCACGGACGTTGTATAAATGGGATTATACAGTAGGCCACCTTTGGGGACTGGCTTGGTCCCTCAGCGTACCTCCCTTGAGATTCATCCAGGCCGATTTACCTTATAACAGAAGCCCAGCACAGAATCATGTGTGTGCACGCCACCGTCCTCCTCCAAGGGGTCGTCTTGGGAAGTGCTGCCGCGGCCCAGAATGGTTCTCTTAAAGTTTTTTTCCAGAGTCAACAGCTATTCTTTTAATCATCTCCAGAGCTGTGTCTAACGCAAGAGTCACCAGACTTCTTCTGCTAATACCTAGGCTTTGAGGGTCACACTGGGTCACAACTCTTCAACTCGGCCAAAGTCATGCTCCGTGGGTGAGCAAGTGGGACTGGCCAAGTTCCAGTAAAACTTTATTCACAAACACGGCTGGTGGGCCAGACTGTCCCTGTAGGCCGAAGTTTGTGATTTGGCTTTTATATATGAACTCCATTTGAAATTCCGAGCCCAGTCTGGCAAGTGAGAAGGGGAAGAATATGTTGGGAAAGAAACAAGGGGGAGCTCCATGCAGAACAGCAGCCAAGCCACAGACTCACAGGGCACCTGAGAAGGGTTGTGCTGTGTCGTGTGTGTGTGTGTGTGTGTGCTCTTCACCACTCTTGAAGAGCTGTAACCGAGAGTAGTGCAGTCCAAAAAAAGAGAATCCACGTCACACGTGCCCTTTACATTTCTCTAGTGGCCGCATGAAACATGGAACAGGCAAAAGGCGAAAAAAAAGTAAAATGAAAGTAATTTTAAGAATATATTTTTCTTAACCCCATACAGCCAAAATATTGTCCTTTTAATACGTAATTGACACAAAGGTTCTGAAGGAGATGTTTCCTGTTGCTGAAGTAAGTCTGAGTTCCAGGGTGCATTTCTTTGCACTTATACCATACATCAATGTTGATCTTCATCAGAAATACTTGATTTGAATTTAGATTTTATAAAATTTAGAGTTACAACAGTTGATTCATGTATATGCAAGTTATTGCAAACATACTTAAAAGTTCTGCAACTACTAAAGCAAGTTCCAGTGTCTAAACTTAAATTTTAAAATAAACAAAAGGAGTGTGTTAAATTTGAAAAAAAAAAAAAAAAAGAACTAGATAATACAAGAAGAAATCTACCAAAGAAAGAATAAATGCATGAAAACTTTTTAAACAAATAAATAAAATTAAAAGCACATAAAAACCCTATTATTGGGTTTCTCTGGTGGTCCAGTGGGTAGAGAGTCTGCCTTGCAGTGCAAGGGGCGCCGGTTCGATCCCTGGCCTGGGAGGATCCCACATGCCACAGAGTGGCTGGACCAGTGTGTCCAATTATGAGCCAGCTCTCTGGAGCACATGCGCCCAGAGCCAGTGCTCTGCAACAAGAGAGGCCACTGCAGTGGGAGGCCCACACAGGCCAAAGAATAAAGATGGATGAAAATAAATAAATAAAAAACAATAAAAGAGGCCAAAAATTAAAGAAAAAGAAACAACAACAAAACTATTCTTCAGTCACAGGAGCCACATTTCCATTGCTCAGGACTCACATGTGGCCAGTGGTGGCCTTATTGGAAGTATAGCCACAGAGCTCGAGAATAATGTCTGAGAGTCTGATGCCCTTAAGGAAAATTAATTCTTTTTTTTTTTCTTTTTTTTTGAGGGCGCTTCTGTTGCTCTTTCATTTATTTCCATCTTCGTTCTTTGGCCTGTGTGTGTGGGCCTCCCATTGCAGTGGCCTCTCTCGCTGCAGAGCACCGGCTCTGGACGCATGCACTCCAGAGCTCTGACTCAGTAGTTGGACACATCAGTCCAGCCGCTCCATGGCGCGTGGGATCTTCCCAGGCCAGGGATCGAACCGGCGCCCCTTGCACTGCAAGGCGGTATCCCTACCCACTGGACCACCAGGGAAGCCTGGAAAATGAATTCTTAGAAGCCGTTCTGAATACACTCATTTGCTGAACTGGACTAGTGATGGAGATGGACCGGTTGACCCAGGCTCTGAAGTCAGATGTTCCTGGGTTCAGGTTCAGGTTTGAGTATTTGACCTCTGGCAGCTTATCTTTGTTCCCTTATCTGTTATATCAGACACGTAAATGTTCAGTAGGTGGAAGGTGATCATGGTTATTGTGTTTGTTTCCTCAAAGGGCCATAACAAAGTGCCATGAACTGGTGGCTTAGAAACACAGATGATCACTCCTTCAGAGTTCTGGAGGCTAGATATCCAGTATTAAGGTGCTGGGAGGACATGCTCCTTCCAAAGCCTCAAGGAGAGCATCCTTTCTTGCCTCTTCCAGCTTCTGGGAGCCCCAAGCTTTCCTTGTTACGTGCGAGGACCATTCCAACCTATGTCTACATCAGTATGGTCCTTACATGGCCGCCGTCCTCTGTGTCTTTGCACCTCTTCTCTTATAAGAACATCAGTCACATTGGACTAGAGCCACCCTGCTGACCCCATCTTTACTGGATCACATCTGTAAAGAGTCTATTTGCAAATAAGGTCACATTCACAAATCTAGGTTAGTTCTTCAACAGACTTTTTTTTTCTTAAATTTTGGCCTCTTTTATTGTTTTTTTATTTATTTATTTTCATCCATCTTCATTCGTTGGCCTGTGTGGGCCTCCCGTTGCAGTGGTGTCTCTTCGTTGCAGAGCACCGGTTCTGGGCGCTTGTGCTCCAGAGCACTGGCTCCTAATTGGACACACCGGCCCAGCCACTTCATGGCATGTGAAATCCTCCCGGGCCAGGGATCGAACCGGTGTCCCTTGCACTGCAAGGTGGACTCTTTACCCACTGGACCACCAGGGAAGGCCCAACAGACATTTTTAATGGGCATGATTCACCTTACTGCAGTTATGATTATTGATTACCCAACTCTAAAGTGTATATGGGCTTCACTTATGGCTCAGTGGTAAAGAACCCTCCTGCCAGTGCAGGAGATGTGGGTTCAGCCCTTGGGTAGGGAAGATCCCCTGGAGAAAGAAATGCTAAGCCACTCCAGCATTCTTGCCTGGGAATTTCCGTGGCCATAGGAGCCTGGCGGGCCACAGGCCATGGGTCCATAAGAATTGGACGAGTAAACAACAAGGTGTGTATATGTTGTGGTTGACGTGGGTTGTGCCCGATAGTACCTTCTGTAAGGAGTTTTAAAGTCTCATCCAGGGTTGAACTTTGAGGTAGCATACACATTCTGCTCTTCATGAGAAGGTCTCATCTGCAGGGCCCGGTGGTGGTATCCTCTGAAAAGGCCCCTTCCCGCTCCCCAGATGCCAGTTTCACACAGCTGTCCTTCAGTACCCAGTCCAGCATTACGAGGTCACTTACTCATTTCCCTTTAGCTTATTAGAAGGCTAGAAATCCCTCTCCCTTATCTGGAAGCGTAAGCATTGCAACTGTGTTCAACTCTGAGCTTCAGGAAAGCGTGTTCCAGACCCGGCCATGGCAGCTGGGAGCCCTGTTCATGCTGCAGTGGCCTCAGTGGTGAGGTGGCGCCAGAGGTGGGCAGCAGGCCAGCGGGAGAGTCAGTGGGGACGCAGGCTGGGGAGAGGGGTCACGTGGCTGCCTGGGGGAGGACGGAGGCTGGGTCCTCAGCGCAGAGAGAACGGATCGCCACATCTGCAGCTTCGCTCAGCCTGTCCAGGGCCCTCCCGCCGGCCAGCCACCCAGACGTCCAGCTTTGTTAATACAGTGCTTCCTGAGCACCAGGCAGCCTGCCGGGCCGGAGGCTACAGAACGGGCTCAGCACGCCCTCGCCCACAGGGACCCACAGTCTTGTGGGAGTCACAGGCAAGCAGACCAGCCTCTGGGGGAGTGGGGCTCAGAAGGGGGAGGGAGGGGGCATGTGAAATCCCCCCTTGCCCCACTGCAAGGTGGACTCTACCCACTGGACCACCAGGGAAGGCCCAACAGACATTTTTAATGGGCATGATTCACCTTACTGCAGTTATGATTATTGATTACCCAACTCTAAAGTGTATATGGGCTTCACTTATGGCTCAGTGGTAAAGAACCCTCCTGCCAGTGCAGGAGATGTGGGTTCAGCCCTTGGGTAGGGAAGATCCCCTGGAGAAAGAAATGCTAAGCCACTCCAGCATTCTTGCCTGGGAATTTCCGTGGCCATAGGAGCCTGGCGGGCCACAGGCCATGGGTCCATAAGAATTGGACGAGTAAACAACAAGGTGTGTATATGTTGTGGTTGACGTGGGTTGTGCCCGATAGTACCTTCTGTAAGGAGTTTTAAAGTCTCATCCAGGGTTGAACTTTGAGGTAGCATACACATTCTGCTCTTCATGAGAAGGTCTCATCTGCAGGGCCCGGTGGTGGTATCCTCTGAAAAGGCCCCTTCCCGCTCCCCAGATGCCAGTTTCACACAGCTGTCCTTCAGTACCCAGTCCAGCATTACGAGGTCACTTACTCATTTCCCTTTAGCTTATTAGAAGGCTAGAAATCCCTCTCCCTTATCTGGAAGCGTAAGCATTGCAACTGTGTTCAACTCTGAGCTTCAGGAAAGCGTGTTCCAGACCCGGCCATGGCAGCTGGGAGCCCTGTTCATGCTGCAGTGGCCTCAGTGGTGAGGTGGCGCCAGAGGTGGGCAGCAGGCCAGCGGGAGAGTCAGTGGGGACGCAGGCTGGGGAGAGGGGTCACGTGGCTGCCTGGGGGAGGACGGAGGCTGGGTCCTCAGCGCAGAGAGAACGGATCGCCACATCTGCAGCTTCGCTCAGCCTGTCCAGGGCCCTCCCGCCGGCCAGCCACCCAGACGTCCAGCTTTGTTAATACAGTGCTTCCTGAGCACCAGGCAGCCTGCCGGGCCGGAGGCTACAGAACGGGCTCAGCACGCCCTCGCCCACAGGGACCCACAGTCTTGTGGGAGTCACAGGCAAGCAGACCAGCCTCTGGGGGAGTGGGGCTCACCGGAGCGGAGGAGACAGGGTGGCCGCACGTCCAGGCGGAGGCTGCCTCACGCACACCTAGAAGGCGCCGAAGAGTTTGTTGCTCACAGAGTGAGACCTTCTGGGCAGAGAATGGGGGTTCCCAGGAGTGAGAAAGGTGGCGTGAGAGCCGGGAGAGGAGGTGTGCTGGGCTGGGCTGGGCCGTGTCCAGCTCTGCGCCCGGTGCCTCTGCCGGTCACCTCCCAGGCTCGTGGCTCAACCCTGCGTATCCCTGGGGCAGCGTGAGGAAGGTGAGCTGATCAGATCCTTCCTGTGTCTTGGGTTTACTGAGGGGAAGATTCAAGACCCCCGAGGAGAAGTGAGGCAGAACGGTGTCTGTGATACCATCCTGCCCCCAGCCCCCAGCTACAGCGCGCATGACAGCTTTCAGGAGGCACGGTGATCAGAGCCAGACTCTCTGACGTGTCCCAGGCCCTCTCATCAATGGACGAGTTCTGCAGTCTGGACCGGGACATCGAGGGATCTGCCAAGAGCTGGAAGAAGTTTGTGGAATCGGAATGTCCTGAGAAGGAGAAGCTCCCGCAGGGGTGGAAGAACAAGACGGCCCTGCAGCGCCTGTGCGTGATGAGAGCCCTGCGGCCCGACCGGATGACCTACGCCCTGCGGTAGGGATGGGGAGGACGGGGGGGGGCCAGGGCTGGGCCTGGCCAGGCCGGTGGGACGGAGCACAAACCCACGAGGTTATTGCGAGGGGAGCCTTTTACCAACATCCAGAATCCCACGAGGCCCACTGCTATGTGTTCAGCATGCGTTGTCTTAATATCTAAGTGGACAGTTTGGGAAGAGGGGCTCATCGATACCTCAGTGGTAATGAATCCACCTGGCAATGCAGGCTTGGTCCCTGGGTGGGGAAGTTCCCCTGGAGAAGGAGATGGCAACCCACTCCAGTATCCTTGCCTGGAGAATGACCAGGGAGGTGGCGCGTGGAGGGTTAGCTGCTTTCCGAAGCCGTTGCTCCTGCAGTCTTCTGGCGGGCGGTGGTGATGGAGCAGGGCACCCGGGTCCCACAGAGGAGTCCGCGGTGGCCTGGGTGCCTGGGGCCCGAGGAGCCCCGGTCGAGGTGAGTACGGGTAGGAGCAGCAGCGCGGGCTGCGTGCTGAGTCGGCGAGCAGGGCCTGGCGCTGCTCTGAGCTCTGTGCCTGCCGAGCCATGGCCCCGAGCGCGTCGTTCCCTCGCGGCAGACCTCTGTGGCTCAGATGTTGCTCTTCCGTGACTGATTTGCCTGCATGGGCTTTTTTTTTTTCCTGGCAGAGACTTCATTGAAGAGAAGTTAGGAAGCAAATACGTGGTGGGGAGAGCTCTGGACTTTGCCGCCTCTCTTGAGGAATCGGGACCGGCCACTCCCATGTTCTTTATCCTGTCGCCCGGGGTGGACCCGCTGAAGGACGTGGAGAGTCACGGTATGGAAACCTCATGGAGCCAAGGCTGCACCAGCCCCGTGCACCGTCTCCCGCGTCTGTCGGCTTCTGTCTTCCTGATTCAGGGCTCGTTTTGCAATGCTTGGTGTTTGCTAAGCCTGCAGGGATCAGGGTTGTTGCTGAACCAAGCCCCGGGGATCACCGCTGGCAGGAGGGCTGCCCTGGGATGCAAGGTGGCAGGACGGGGAGACCTCGTCCCCGCGCTCCCAGCCCAGTCCCTGCCGCAGCGGGCACAGAGGTTTAGGAATGCAGGCACCATCCTTGTGCGGCTCCTGCTGCCTCGGGACGAGGCCCAGACTCCTGAGCTTGGCCCGGAGCGCATCCTCCAGTCCCTCCCACCGCCTCCAGCCCTTGCGAGGAGCCTTTACCAACATCCAGAATCCCACGAGGCCCACTGCTATGTGTTCAGCATGCGTTGTCTTAATATCTAAGTGGACAGTTTGGGAAGAGGGGCTCATCGATACCTCAGTGGTAATGAATCCACCTGGCAATGCAGGCTTGGTCCCTGGGTGGGGAAGTTCCCCTGGAGAAGGAGATGGCAACCCACTCCAGTATCCTTGCCTGGAGAATGACCAGGGAGGTGGCGCGTGGAGGGTTAGCTGCTTTCCGAAGCCGTTGCTCCTGCAGTCTTCTGGCGGGCGGTGGTGATGGAGCAGGGCACCCGGGTCCCACAGAGGAGTCCGCGGTGGCCTGGGTGCCTGGGGCCCGAGGAGCCCCGGTCGAGGTGAGTACGGGTAGGAGCAGCAGCGCGGGCTGCGTGCTGAGTCGGCGAGCAGGGCCTGGCGCTGCTCTGAGCTCTGTGCCTGCCGAGCCATGGCCCCGAGCGCGTCGTTCCCTCGCGGCAGACCTCTGTGGCTCAGATGTTGCTCTTCCGTGACTGATTTGCCTGCATGGGCTTTTTTTTTTTCCTGGCAGAGACTTCATTGAAGAGAAGTTAGGAAGCAAATACGTGGTGGGGAGAGCTCTGGACTTTGCCGCCTCTCTTGAGGAATCGGGACCGGCCACTCCCATGTTCTTTATCCTGTCGCCCGGGGTGGACCCGCTGAAGGACGTGGAGAGTCACGGTATGGAAACCTCATGGAGCCAAGGCTGCACCAGCCCCGTGCACCGTCTCCCGCGTCTGTCGGCTTCTGTCTTCCTGATTCAGGGCTCGTTTTGCAATGCTTGGTGTTTGCTAAGCCTGCAGGGATCAGGGTTGTTGCTGAACCAAGCCCCGGGGATCACCGCTGGCAGGAGGGCTGCCCTGGGATGCAAGGTGGCAGGACGGGGAGACCTCGTCCCCGCGCTCCCAGCCCAGTCCCTGCCGCAGCGGGCACAGAGGTTTAGGAATGCAGGCACCATCCTTGTGCGGCTCCTGCTGCCTCGGGACGAGGCCCAGACTCCTGAGCTTGGCTTACAGGGAGCGTCATCCTCCAGTCCCCTCCCCACCGCCTCTCCAGCCCTGCTTTCCACTGTGAGTTTCCTGTTGCTTCTGCAACACACGGTCACAGACCTAGAGGCTGCCACACGAGAGCTGCTGTCGTTGCCGAGTTGTCCCTGACTTGCAGCTTTTTTGTGGTGTTCTGTATTCTTCTGTTCCATGGAGGTTTTATTCCTTTCATATTGACAAATCTAGTCTCCTCATTTTTAGTCAATATTTTCCTTTTTGGAAGCTTTCGGATACCTAGTTTATGAACAGTTTCCTCCTGTTCTTTGCCGAGTGGCCTCCAACTATCTCATCGTGTAGACTGAAGCTTTCCGTCACTTGAAGCGAGCTGACCCATCCCTGAACCGTATCGGTTATCTGTCTCTGAATATATCCTCTCAGCCCCGCCCTTGCTTTAATCTCAGCACTCATTTCCTCAGCAGAGACCATACTGCTGCTCATCCGCGAGAGGCTGCCTGCGCACCTGTCTCTCTCCCTGGACGGCTTGTGTTCTCAGCACCCGCTTAGGACACGTGCTCTGGTGCCGTCACGGGCTCCTCGTCTTGGGTTTACTCATTTTGCCTGATGGACTCCTGTGCTCAGGTTGGAATCCACACGGCTGACTCAGACACTCTCCCTCATGTCTCCCAGGCCCCTGCTTACACAGGAAGCTCACCGCCGTGCTCAGGCAGCGTACATACCTCAGACCATCCACGGCTCTGCTCCACGTGGCCTCGTAGAAGGCCTGCACCCTTTCCCGCCTTCAAGGACGTGATCCGTGCTCTTGACTCCTCCGTGTCTCTGTCTCTCTGTTTCGTCATGGCAGTTCTCGTGTATTTATCTGCTGGGGCTTCCTTGCTGCAAGGGCTTTTCCGTACTCGCGGAGGGAGCGGGGGCTGCTCCCCCGATGTGGTGCTCAGGCGTCTCGTCGTGGTGGCTTCTCTTGTTGCGGAGCTCGAGCTCCAGGGTGTGCGGGCTCCGGGCCCTGGAGCACAGCCTCAGTAGTTGTGGTGCGTGGGCGTAGCTGTCCCTGCGGCAAGTGAGCTCTTCCACACCAGGGACTGAGCCTGTGCCTCCTGCACTGGCAGGTGGATTCTTCCCCAGTGAGCCACCAGGGAGGCCCCATGGCAGGTCTTAATTTGGGGCAGGGGTTTAACACCCTGAAAGTCAAATGAAAGACTTTGTCCCCCCACGCTCACTCCAGCCCTTCTCCCAAAATGTATGAACCTACAGACAGACAAAATTCTGTGTATGATTTGAGGAGTTCTTTAAGAACTGCTATGGGGCTTCCCTGGTGGTTTGTTGGTGAAGAAGCCACCACGATGAATGCTTGATTAAGAATCTGTGCTTCTCTAAGAATCTGAAAAAGATTATAACTGAATCATTTGTTGTACACCTGAAACTAACAGAACATTGTAAATCAACTATGTTCAGTCACTTCAGTCATGTCCAACTCTTTGCAACACCATGCACTGTAGCCCTCCAGGCTTCTCTGCCCATGGGACTCTCCAGGCAAGAAGACTGGAGTGGGTTGCGGTGCCTTCTTCCAGGGGATCTCCCCAGCCCAGGGATTGAACCTGGGTCTCCTGCGTTTCCTGCACTGCAGGTGGATTCTTCACTACTGAGCCACCAGGGAAGCCCAAACCAACTATACTCAATATAAAATAAAAATGTTTAATTAAATAATTTTTTAAGAACAGAATCTGTGCTTTTCTGACACTTGTGTGTCTCTCAGTCTCCTCCAGGGTGTTCCTTCTCAGCAGAGGAGGACGGGGACGTTCCACCCACTTTCCTTGGCCTCTGTTTTAGGACTCACCTGCCACCACCTGTGTGTGCTGCATTCCATCTTGCCTTCACAGATTAATCCTTTAACACCGGTTTAATTTTGCCCTCCTTCTCTCTCTCTCTCCTTCCCCATGACACGTCTTTATCTGTTTGGGCTGTGCTGTGCAGCGTGTGGGATCCGAGTTCCTTGACCTGGGATGGAACCCTTGCCCCCGCAGTGGGGGCACTGAGTCTTAACCACTGGCCCACCAGGGAAGTCCCCCCTCTCTCTCCTCATTCCCTTCTTCCTGAACAAGCCACACTTGCTTCTTCGCTCGCTTATTTTTTGTTTGGGTTTATCTAAAAACAATCACCACTGTTTCCAGTCGCCCCTGTTACCTTCCTCCTAGGGCTGCTGTGAGGATAAACACGAGATCTCAGACGCGACAAGGCTCTGAAGCATGAAGTGTGTCTTGTGGCGTTTTAATGGCGATGGCAGTTCTCCCATCCTCTGACGCAGCTGGTTTCTTCCTTCCCTCGCCCCCTGTCGTCCCACCCTTCCAGAGAACAGCATTGTCCTGGCCTCCCAACAGGGGCCCCTCCCACGGGGCCTCCCTTTCCGCCTCACAAGGCATCACCTTGTTGAAAAGCCACACGATGAATGCTTGATTAAGAATCTGTGCTTCTCTAAGAATCTGAAAAAGATTATAACTGAATCATTTGTTGTACACCTGAAACTAACAGAACATTGTAAATCAACTATGTTCAGTCACTTCAGTCATGTCCAACTCTTTGCAACACCATGCACTGTAGCCCTCCAGGCTTCTCTGCCCATGGGACTCTCCAGGCAAGAAGACTGGAGTGGGTTGCGGTGCCTTCTTCCAGGGGATCTCCCCAGCCCAGGGATTGAACCTGGGTCTCCTGCGTTTCCTGCACTGCAGGTGGATTCTTCACTACTGAGCCACCAGGGAAGCCCAAACCAACTATACTCAATATAAAATAAAAATGTTTAATTAAATAATTTTTTAAGAACAGAATCTGTGCTTTTCTGACACTTGTGTGTCTCTCAGTCTCCTCCAGGGTGTTCCTTCTCAGCAGAGGAGGACGGGGACGTTCCACCCACTTTCCTTGGCCTCTGTTTTAGGACTCACCTGCCACCACCTGTGTGTGCTGCATTCCATCTTGCCTTCACAGATTAATCCTTTAACACCGGTTTAATTTTGCCCTCCTTCTCTCTCTCTCCTTCCCCATGACACGTCTTTATCTGTTTGGGCTGTGCTGTGCAGCGTGTGGGATCCGAGTTCCTTGACCTGGGATGGAACCCTTGCCCCCGCAGTGGGGGCACTGAGTCTTAACCACTGGCCCACCAGGGAAGTCCCCCCTCTCTCTCCTCATTCCCTTCTTCCTGAACAAGCCACACTTGCTTCTTCGCTCGCTTATTTTTTGTTTGGGTTTATCTAAAAACAATCACCACTGTTTCCAGTCGCCCCTGTTACCTTCCTCCTAGGGCTGCTGTGAGGATAAACACGAGATCTCAGACGCGACAAGGCTCTGAAGCATGAAGTGTGTCTTGTGGCGTTTTAATGGCGATGGCAGTTCTCCCATCCTCTGACGCAGCTGGTTTCTTCCTTCCCTCGCCCCCTGTCGTCCCACCCTTCCAGAGAACAGCATTGTCCTGGCCCTCCTAACAGGGGGCCTCCCCTTTCCGCCCTCACAAGGCATCACCTCTGGTCCTTTCCTCACTCGACTCATGCATGGTCTTGCTTGGTCTCCATCCTCCTTGGTCCCCTGACTTGGCTTTGACGCCATGAATCCTGACATTCCCATTTAGCTACCTCCTTGGTCTTCCGCCGCCTCCTCTTCGTCTCTCCGGTGTGCTGATGAGAACAGCGGGCTCACTTAGATTTTTGTTGGCCTGCTATCGGGTGTGTCTGAAGAAACAGTTTTCAATTCAGTGTCTTTGTAGCTAGAGTATCAACACTTTGCTTAGATTCTCTTTTCCATTGTTCCTGACCCCATTCTCTTCTTCCTAAGCATCAGCTGAAGTTGGCCAGGCTGGAGCAAGTCCGTCCCTGCAGGGCAGCTTCCAGATGGGCGGAATGTGGCTCCGGTGTGAAGAGACACAGATCTGTCTGGTCTTGTGCTGGGGGAGCGGGGGCACCTCTTCCACTGGGGGAGGGGGTGTGGAGGCAAGGATGCAGCAGGGATGTGGGCAGAGGCAGACACCATGGCAGTAAGTGGAAGAAGGTGTTCTGCAGATGGCGGATGTCTTCTCAGGGGGAGCCGTAGAGAGTGGAGCCACGGAGGTGGGGGCACAGCAGGAAGTTTCTTTATTTTTAAAGCTTTGCCTTTTGTTTACTTGACCACACTGTGTGGCCTATGGCACTTTAATTGCTCAACCAGGGATCACATCTGTGCCCCCTGCAGTGGAAGCATGGAGTCTTAACCACTGGACCACCGGAAGTGCCCGACGCCCAGGACGTTTAAAGGAAGAGAGGAAAGGGCATCGTAGCCACACTTCTGGACACGTGGAAAGATTACGAGACGCTCTCCTGAGACTGAGAATCATCAATTTTCCATGGCCCCAGCTCACCCAGTGTCGTTTTTCTCTTGTATTAACACTCAGATTTATGCAGGGTTATGGTTTTACAGAAGTTGGATGATGCAAACATAGAATGGGCAATGGAGCTAAGAGTCTTAAGAGATCATGGCCAAAATGAAGGATGATTGGGTTCATATTAAAATACGGAGGAGTGGGGCTTCCCTGGTGTCCCAGTGGGTAAAGAGCCCGCCTTGCAGTGCAAGGGGCACTGATTCGAACCCTGGCCCAGGAAGATCCCACGTGCCGCGGAGCGGCTGGACCAGTGTGTCCAGTGACGAGCCAGCGCTCTGGAGCGGGTGCTCTGCAACGAGAGAGGCCACTATGATGGGAGGCCCACACAGGCCAAGGAATGAAGATGGATGAAAACAAATAAATGAAAAGACCAATAAAAGAGGCCAAAAATTAAAAAAAAAAAAATACTGGGGAGCCGAAGATGAAGATTAGAAAAAGCAGAGGAGCAGTGGACTGGATCTTGAACTGCCGTAGAATTACACAAGCAGGGAGCAGGAAATGAAACCATCTGGGGCTTCCCTGGTGGTCCAGTGATTAAGAATCCACTTGTCAATGCAGAGGACACGGGTTCAAGCCCTAATCTGGAAAGATGCCGCCTGCCGAGGAGTGGCTAAGCCCATGCGCCTCTACCAGAGCCTGTGCTCTGTGACGGGAGAAGCCACCGCGCTGAGAAGCCCTGCACCACAGCCAAGACCCAGCACAGCCAAAGAGAACAGACAGACAACAATTTTAATACAAAAAAAGAGAGATGAAACGATCTGGACAGAGGACATGATCATTGTGAGTAAATATGGAGGAATACTGTGTGAGACACAAGATGAATTTCTGTGATAACAGTGTTCTTGGTGCAGCCTCTGAAAGTTGGTAACAGAAAAGGAATGAAGTGCTTTGAAGACAAGGAAACATGAAGCTGAGCGTGGGCTGTGACATCGACAGGGGTGTCAGCGTTCACCAAGATAATGATGAAGCAGAAAAGATGGAAGATTTTTAAACCACATTCCAAAGCCCTTAATAAAAGTGACTCTGGGAAGTTGATAGAAGGCAGAAAATGCAGAGTTAGTAGGTCATATAGCCGACGAATGTGCCTTAGAAGAGAAAGAGTTTTTCTACGAGTGTGGAGAAGAAATAGCCTGTTGAGTCCTAAGAGAAGGCAAGAAAAATGTCGACCTTCCTCCCAGCCCCGGGGGTGTGTGGGTGGAGGGACAGGGCCATGGAAGGTGTGTCCTCCGAGAGACCGGCACTGGAGGAAGCACAGCTGCCCGGATGGTTGGGGAGGCTTGCAGTGGGGCACCGTTCCTGGTGACCCCACCACAAGGAGCGTGGGAAGGAAGATCAGACAGGAAAAGATGAGTTAAAGGGGAGCCCGGGGGGCCAGGGCAGGGGTGGAAGCCACAGCACTTCATATTCAAAGTCATCTTTCCCTAAGCCCCTCTCTTCCCTTATCTTTTGTTTGCAAAAAAACGGAAAGAAATAGGCTCTTTTGTGAGCAGAAAAGCCACCGAGACTATCTGACGATCCCAACACCCTTATCCTGGTATTTTCTCTGGAAGCCACTGTGTATATTCCTGGTTCTAAAGCTGACATCAGATCCGTTGCCAGCAAGGATTTACAGAGGTTAACGAGGGGTGCTTCTCGGGTCCATCTCGGTCAGATGTGTGCTAACCGTGCCTCCATACAAGAAGGCGGCGTCTTGTTTCGTCCTGTGCAGTTCAGACATACCCCAGACTTTTCCGTGCTTCAAGGACAGGGTCCTTTCCATTTTTTGCACAAGTACCAAACTCCCTCTTCAGTTTTAGTTCCCCCGAGACTGAATCTGTTAAGTAGAGACGTCCATTCATTTTCTCTTTTGAATTTCTCCTCTTCGTGGTCTCCACCTCCTGAGAACAGCTGGTCAACAGCTCTTCATGGTCTGCCACTCACTATTATGCTCCTTTTAAAGAGTATTATGTGTTTCCTCTAAACTTGATTGGATTGGTGAAGAGGTGACATCCAAGCAGAACTGGTCTTCTATATGAAGGTTATTCCTTGGTGTGAAGTCTGTCTTGGGCTCGCAGAGTAACTCTTCTTTTATTATTACTGACTTTCGTCTTTGTCATTGAGTTAGAATTGACATAGAATATTGTGTGAGGTTAAGATGCACAGCATCTGACTTGACACCTTACGTCTGCAAAATGATTATCACTGCAGCACTAGCTAGCACCTCTCTCTCATTACCTAAGTATTCACTTGGTTTTCTGTTGCTTTTTTTTTTTTTAATTGGAGAATTGCTTTACAATGTTGCGTTGGTTTCTGCTGTACGACAGTGTAAATCAGCTCTAAGTAGACTTGTGTCACCTCCTTCTGGAGCCTCCCACCCACCCCCGTCCCACCCTCCAGGCCGTCAGAGCGTTGGTGTTTATGCATGTGTAGGTACACACTACCGTGTGGGCAATAGGTCGCTAGTGGGACGCTGCTGTTGAGCTCAGGGAGCTCGGCCCGGTGCCGAACAGCCCTCGAGCACTCGCTGGGCCCCAGCGTCAGGGCATGGCCTGTGTGCTGTGTGGCTCTTCCCTCACTCCACGCCCAGCACCGAGGGCACGACATGCTGACTGAGAGCCAGGCCCCTTCCTGGCGCGCCTCTCTTCACTCTGTTCAGATGAGGCAGTAATTGTTCTACGTGGGGGGAATAACGGGAGGAGGTTCCTACGGTGTAAAGTATAGGAAGCCGAAACCTCCTTGAGTCCTGCCCTTCTCAGCCACACTGCCCAGGAAGGCTCCAGGGAACGTATGTGTTATTATTAATATATTCAGGGGACAGAGCCAGTCAGGCCCGGCCACACCCGCACGCTGGCTGCTGGCTGAGCCTTGTCTCTCTCCGATCGTGCGATGGTGGCCCAGCGCCTGGTCTTCAAGTGGGGGCCGCACAGAAGGGCGGGAGCATGTCTGCCCGCCCTGGGGGATGTCAGCTGAAACACACACACACACAACGTGAGAGTTGGAGCTGAGGCGTATTTGGGACCAAGTGAGGGCCAGAGCCAGGGAGAACCTGCCAGAGAGCTCTGAGGAACCGCTCCAGACAGGTCCGGGAGGAGGTCAGTGTTGCGTAGGTTGCGGTGAAGCGGGTACACGCAGGCAGGCACGTATTTTGGCAGAGGCCGGATGCTGCTCCCAAGGAGTGATGTCTCCATGAGTGATTTCAGCACTTTTCCAGAAATGAGGAGAGGCAAGAATTGGGCCTTATAAAATCTCCTCCTGAAAACGGCTCTTCTGCCAGTTTTTCCCAGAGCACAGAGCATGCCATTCCTGATCTCCACCCAGATCTCCCTTCAGGGAGGGTTGAAGGTCCACAGCTGCAGTGCCCGCGACTTCATCCTCGTAGAAGCAGATGGCGGTGCCAGTGTTTAGTCGGCAGGGATTAAGGGAGGAGGGAGGTGGCTTTGTCTTGGCAAGTGTGATGGAGAAGGGTCTGTGCATGGGCTCCAAGTGCGTGGTTCTCAGCCACCAGTGATGGGGCAGCCATGGCGGGTGGACACTCAGAGAAGTGAGGGGCTCATCACCACTCCACGCTCCCTTTAGGCAGAAAGCTTGGATACACCTTCAGCAGCCGGAACTTCCACAACGTGTCTCTGGGACAAGGCCAGGAGGTGGTGGCTGAGGCCGCGCTGGACCTGGCTGCCAAGAAAGGCCACTGGGTTATTCTGCAGGTATGTGCCCTCTGCCCTGACGCAGCTCAGTCTCGCCGGCCCTGTGTGGACCTGCTGGGCCGCCTCTCCTTCGGTACCCTCGTGCCCTGGCTTCCTCGTGGTCCCCCTCTGACTCTCCCGGTGTGTTCTGTTCCTCATCCGCCCCCAGTACGCTCCTCCCCTCGCCCACCGGCTGCAGCCACTCTCTCTGGTTTAACGGGCTCCGCCTACAGAAGGAAGCCCACGCCCCGCCCCCGCACTGCGCGCTCAGGACACGCCCCGCCCCCGCACTGCGCGCTCAGGACACGCCCCGCCCCCCGCACTGCGCGCTCAGGACACGCCCCGCCCCCGCACTGCGCGCTCAGGACACGCCCCGCCCCCGCACTGCGCGCTCAGGACGCTGGCAGTACGGTGATCTCTTCCCACGCGTTCCACAGAAGCTCTTCTGCTCCGTCTCCACTGTATCATGCGGTCCATGTTCTTCACCACACGCGTGCCTCAGCTGTCATGCGTGCAGCCAGGGCTCAGCCTCTCCACGGAGAGCTCTTGTCGGCGTCTGGAATCTGGAAGACCTACTGTTGCGTGTCACTAAGCACTGGAAGTAGGGCTCCCCTGGTGGTCCAGTGGGTGGAGAGTCCGCCTTGCAGTGCAAGGGGCATCGGTTCGATCCCTGGCCCGGGAAGATCCTGCATGCCGCTGAGCGGCCGGACTGCTGTATTCAATTAGGAGCCAGCACTCTGGAGCCTGAGAGGCCAGTGCGATGGGAGGCCCACACAGGCCGAAGAATAAAGATGGATGAAAACAAATGATGACTTAGAGACAACAAACAAACAAACCAACCAGGAAGTGAAGGCTACCCTTCTTGTGTCGCGGCCTGTCCTGTTATCCTGTTGATGCAGCTTGTGTGGATGCTGGAGCTGGGACAGGACAAGCGATGGACCCTCCTCCTCCTGAAACGCCCTGCAGCCACTTGTGCAAGAGCACCCATGGCCACAGAGGAACCACGTACTGGGCGGCTGTGTCGTGCACTGTCTTCCTGGGGAAGGAGGCGTTCCTCATCTACCCTCGTGCACTGGGCACACTGCTTCCCTGGCGGCTCAGACGGTAAAGAATCCGCCTGCAGTGCAGGAGGCCTGAGTTTGATCCCTGGGTCCGGAAGATCCCCTGGAGAAGGAAATAGCTGCCCAGTCAAGTATTGTCGTCCGTGAAGTCCACGGACAGAGGAGCCTGGCGGGCTGCGGTCCGTGGGGTCACAAACAGTCGGACACCACTGAGCGACTAGCACTTTCACTTCACTTCTGGGCACAAGCGTCTTCAGGAACCCAGCCCCTGCCCCCGGAGAACCCAGCTCCAGAGAGCAGGAGCCATGCCTCCCCGCTGCCCTGGACCCCCACGTCTTGTCCTGACGTGGTTCCTGAGAGAGTGCCAAGACGAGCTCGGCCGTGGGGCTCCCGACGCGGTGGCAGAGCTTCGCGCCAGGCGGGGGAGGTGCCGCCCGCCCCGCTCTCCAGTCGCCCACCAGCCTCTCCTCTCCAATAGAGTGATGAGAACGGAATTCTTTCGTCTAACAGATTTTCATTTCAGCAGCTGCTACTAACTCTTGTGTAGCATTTGACAGTAGACAAAGCCCTCTCAAACCCATCACCTTCGAGCAGCAACCCTGGGAAATTAGTATGGCAAATATTACTGTTACTTCCCTTTTCATAGAAGCAGACCAGACGGTTGTGACCTTTCAGCCCTGCCGTTTTAGCTGTATTCAATTAGCCGCTGAGCGGCCGGACTGCTGTATTCAATTAGGAGCCAGCACTCTGGAGCCTGAGAGGCCAGTGCGATGGGAGGCCCACACAGGCCGAAGAATAAAGATGGATGAAAACAAATGATGACTTAGAGACAACAAACAAACAAACCAACCAGGAAGTGAAGGCTACCCTTCTTGTGTCGCGGCCTGTCCTGTTATCCTGTTGATGCAGCTTGTGTGGATGCTGGAGCTGGGACAGGACAAGCGATGGACCCTCCTCCTCCTGAAACGCCCTGCAGCCACTTGTGCAAGAGCACCCATGGCCACAGAGGAACCACGTACTGGGCGGCTGTGTCGTGCACTGTCTTCCTGGGGAAGGAGGCGTTCCTCATCTACCCTCGTGCACTGGGCACACTGCTTCCCTGGCGGCTCAGACGGTAAAGAATCCGCCTGCAGTGCAGGAGGCCTGAGTTTGATCCCTGGGTCCGGAAGATCCCCTGGAGAAGGAAATAGCTGCCCAGTCAAGTATTGTCGTCCGTAGAAGTCCACGGACAGAGGAGCCTGGCGGGCTGCGGTCCGTGGGGTCACAAACAGTCGGACACCACTGAGCGACTAGCACTTTCACTTCACTTCTGGGCACAAGCGTCTTCAGGAACCCAGCCCCTGCCCCCGGAGAACCCAGCTCCAGAGAGCAGGAGCCATGCCTCCCCGCTGCCCTGGACCCCCACGTCTTGTCCTGACGTGGTTCCTGAGAGAGTGCCAAGACGAGCTCGGCCGTGGGGCTCCCGACGCGGTGGCAGAGCTTCGCGCCAGGCGGGGGAGGTGCCGCCCGCCCCGCTCTCCAGTCGCCCACCAGCCTCTCCTCTCCAATAGAGTGATGAGAACGGAATTCTTTCGTCTAACAGATTTTCATTTCAGCAGCTGCTACTAACTCTTGTGTAGCATTTGACAGTAGACAAAGCCCTCTCAAACCCATCACCTTCGCGTATTGGCAGCAACCCTGGGAAATTAGTATGGCAAATATTACTGTTACTTCCCTTTTCATAGAAGCAGACCAGACGGTTGTGACCACAGCCCTGTGTTCTATGCTAGCCTGTGTATCTGAGGCTCTGCAGGCAGGCCTCTTCAGCGTTTATCAGGGAGCTTGTATCTGCCCGTCGTAATGAAGCATGCTGCAGTGAAGCGGAGGGACTCTCCTGGCTGAGGTGGAAAGGGCCTGAGCGCGGTGGTGTGAGAAACTAATGTCTTACACGGACAGGCGGACAGATACGAATCGCCAGGAGCAGGAGACAGGCCCAGAGACCAGGCCGGGGCCCTGGGTTCGGCCAGGAGCCTCCCCTGGGTGGGAGCTGCCTGTCTCCGTGTGTTTCAGGAAGATAAGTTGGGCAGCAATTAGCAGAATGGTTTGGAGAGGGGCGGGGAGGAAGGAGAGCGAGGAGTTTAAGCCAGTGCTTCTCCCGTCTGGACGTGCGGACCCGTCACTGGAGGGTCTTACTAAAACGCACCCGTTCAGTGAGTCGGAGTCGGCGTTTCCGCCTGGCTGAGAGCTGACTGTGCCGCTGCGGGTCCCAGGGCCTCACGGTTCTGAGTGTCAGGCTCGGAAGAAGTCCAGGCGTCGGCTGTGGGGATCTGGAGGTGGAGGGCGACCACGTGGGAGGGACGTCAGGCGTGGCCCCCAGACCAGCGGCGGCGGCTCCTTGTTCGCAGTGCACACCCTCAGGCCCTCCCTCCACCCTCAGACCAGCAGCCTGGCACTCTCGGGGGTGGGGCCCAAGAGTCTTTGCTTCATCAAGCCCTTCGGGGGATTCCAATGCCTCCAGGCCAAGTCTGAGATCCTTCCCACACCCAGGGAGAGGACTGAATGGCAGGAAGCAAGGGCCCCCCACTGCTGGGAGCCCCAAGACTCATGCTAGGATGTGATTCGTTTGAGACTAAGGCCAGGTTCCCCTCGGTCTGCCTTCCTGATGGGTCGGTCCTTCCCGCCAGAACATCCACCTGGTGACCAGGTGGCTCGGCGCCCTCGAGAAGAAGCTGGAGGAGCTCGGCGAGAACAGCCACCCGGGCTTCAGGGTCTTCATGAGCGCGGAGCCTGCACCCTCCGCCGGGGGCCACATCGTCCCCCAGGGCCTCCTGGAGCACGCCATCAAGATCACCAGTGAGCCGCCCACGGGCATGCGTGCCAACCTGCACAAGGCCCTGGACAACTTCACGCAGGTAGGGCCCAGGAGGGAGGGGCGCGGGGCAGCCCGCCTCCCCGCGAGCGGACCCCGTGGGGCGGGGGCGGCAGGAGAAGGGCGCGGGCTCTTGAAGGCTGCAGCGGCAGGGCGCCCCCTCGCCTGCCTCGAGGGTCCTGGGCGGAGCCGGGGAGGCGGCCGCAGCTGCTTCATTCGTCAAGCTCCTGATGATTAAGATGATGGAACTGTGCTCTATAGGATTAGGACCATCTTCTCAGCTTTCCCTTCTCAGCCCTTGCCTTTGCTTACCCTGTGCAAGCCCAGTGTCCAGTCTTGGTTATCGGGCAGCTGGGAAGTACGTCCCAAGAGATGCTGGCTTTCCTGGCTCTCCTGTTCCTTCCGCAACCGTTGGTGTGGGTCGTTCATGGCCCTCTGCAGGACTCACTCTGAGGAAGAGGGATAGACTTAGGAGTTCAGGTTCACTGTTCATAAGAGTTTTAATTGTTCCATTCAGCTTTTACAAATGCCCAGAACAGTGGCCGGCTTCAGACCCTCAGAGTGTTGCGGTTTCCTTCCAGGACACCCTGGAGATGTGTTCCCGGGAGACGGAGTTCAAGAGCATCCTCTTTGCTCTGTGTTACTTTCACGCTGTGGTGGCAGAAAGGCGGAAGTTCGGGCCCCAGGGCTGGAATCGCTCCTACCCCTTCAGCACCGGGGACCTCACCATCTCTGTGAACGTGCTCTACAACTTCCTGGAGGCCAACACCAAGGTAGAGCTTCCGGCGGAGCAGGGGCGGGGCGGTAGGGTGCCTGGATGATGGGGCCTCAGCACGGGGAGAGAGGGGTGCACTCACTGTAGGTCGGGGCAAGTCTACACCCCTTCATGGGGCGTGAGGTCAGCCCCAAGAGCAGCCTGAAGCCGAGGAGGAAGTATCTTGGCGGGTGGAGGAGCAAGAAAGTTCAGGAAACCAAACTAGTGACTCACGCCTGGGGTCAGCCAGTCACTCTGGTGTCCGTCCCAAGGTCCCCCAGACCACCCTGTATGCTCCCACGTCACTGGGGTGGTGGTTGGCGGGAGGAGACCCACACTCATCTGATTCAAGCTCCCGATTTAATTCACTAAGGACGCAGACCGTCTCACGGAGCACGGAGCTCTTAGCATAAGCACGTCTTGCTGAGGTTAAAGAAGCAGATTCTTGCTACACCTCCCCTCCTCACTTCCTCTATCCTGCCTGATGTCTCCATTGTACAGAGCACTTGCACTAGTGGTCCACGCTCCTCCAGTTAAGGGCGTGGTTCACAGACAAGCCAGCATCCGCAAGGCCCGGTCTGTCTTCCTCTGGGGACAGGGAGTCCGGCCCAGAGGCCGTGCCCTGGCTCGGCTCCAGGCCCTCGGGAAGCCCCTCACACAGCACACCGTCCCTCACCTGCCCAGAGGCCACAGCGCTTTCTCCAGAGCTCCTTCCTTACCTCCAGCGCCCATCTGTGTGCTACCTTTCATTCACTTTGAACTTTCCAAGGAGACAATTAGTTAACCAGTTTATTAATGGCAGGAAAGGAGAAGAGTACCCTGGCCTTGGCAGGGTTCAGGGACCTGCAGGTGGAGCCTGACTTCACGGTGAGTGACCGTGAACCGGGGCGGGCATGGGCAGGAGCCTCTGGAGATGTTTTCCCCGGGGAGACGGCGCTCAAGAGCATCCTCTTTGCTCTGTGTTACTTTCACGCTGTGGTGGCAGAAAGGCGGAAGTTCGGGCCCCAGGGCTGGAATCGCTCCTACCCCTTCAGCACCGGGGACCTCACCATCTCTGTGAACGTGCTCTACAACTTCCTGGAGGCCAACACCAAGGTAGAGCTTCCGGCGGAGCAGGGGCGGGGCGGTAGGGTGCCTGGATGATGGGGCCTCAGCACGGGGAGAGAGGGGTGCACTCACTGTAGGTCGGGGCAAGTCTACACCCCTTCATGGGGCGTGAGGTCAGCCCCAAGAGCAGCCTGAAGCCGAGGAGGAAGTATCTTGGCGGGTGGAGGAGCAAGAAAGTTCAGGAAACCAAACTAGTGACTCACGCCTGGGGTCAGCCAGTCACTCTGGTGTCCGTCCCAAGGTCCCCCAGACCACCCTGTATGCTCCCACGTCACTGGGGTGGTGGTTGGCGGGAGGAGACCCACACTCATCTGATTCAAGCTCCCGATTTAATTCACTAAGGACGCAGACCGTCTCACGGAGCACGGAGCTCTTAGCATAAGCACGTCTTGCTGAGGTTAAAGAAGCAGATTCTTGCTACACCTCCCCTCCTCACTTCCTCTATCCTGCCTGATGTCTCCATTGTACAGAGCACTTGCACTAGTGGTCCACGCTCCTCCAGTTAAGGGCGTGGTTCACAGACAAGCCAGCATCCGCAAGGCCCGGTCTGTCTTCCTCTGGGGACAGGGAGTCCGGCCCAGAGGCCGTGCCCTGGCTCGGCTCCAGGCCCTCGGGAAGCCCCTCACACAGCACACCGTCCCTCACCTGCCCAGAGGCCACAGCGCTTTCTCCAGAGCTCCTTCCTTACCTCCAGCGCCCATCTGTGTGCTACCTTTCATTCACTTTGAACTTTCCAAGGAGACAATTAGTTAACCAGTTTATTAATGGCAGGAAAGGAGAAGAGTACCCTGGCCTTGGCAGGGTTCAGGGACCTGCAGGTGGAGCCTGACTTCACGGTGAGTGACCGTGAACCGGGGCGGGCATGGGCAGGAGCCTCTGCGTCTTCCTCTCCTCACCCTTGGCTCTCCATCCGCCCTCACTCCGTGAGCTCCCACCCGGGCCCGACCGCCACGCACTGGGAACTGCTCCTGGGACTTCCCTGCCGGTCCAGTGGTTAGCATTCCATGCTTCCAAGACAGGGGCTGCAGGTTCAATCCCACGTCAGGAAACTAAGATGCCACATGCAATGCAATGCAGCTAAGAAGTTGAAGGAAAAAAAAAAAAAACACACACATGGCTCCTAATCTCAAGACCTACCCATCTTGTGGCTCACGTCAGGCCGGCCCGAGGCCCAGGCGGAGGTCTTCCTCCCTTCCCGTCCCAGGTCCCCTACGATGACCTGCGCTACCTCTTCGGCGAGATCATGTACGGAGGCCACATCACTGATGACTGGGACCGGAGACTCTGCCGAGCCTACCTGGAGGAGTTCATCAAGCCGGAGATGCTGGAAGGAGAGCTGGCCCTGGCCCCAGGGTTCCCCCTGCCTGGCAGCATGGACTACGGTGCCTACCACCAGGTAGGGTCCCGGGTACCCTGTCCATGCTGCCCGGGGAGAGAGGGCTGAGCTCACGTGGAGTGTGGCTCTCAGCTGCTCAATCTGAGGGCTCCTGTAGGATTTCTAGCCTCAAATTAATGACAGGATTGAACTCTCAGAGTCTTTTTATTCTTGACATTTGGTTCAATAATTCTATTTGTTGCTCTTTTCTGCAAACAACATCTCGGGCATTTATTTGATCATTTTCATTCAGGATATTGACAAAACCACTAGTGGTCCACGCTCCTCCAGTTAAGGGCGTGGTTCACAGACAAGCCAGCATCCGCAAGGCCCGGTCTGTCTTCCTCTGGGGACAGGGAGTCCGGCCCAGAGGCCGTGCCCTGGCTCGGCTCCAGGCCCTCGGGAAGCCCCTCACACAGCACACCGTCCCTCACCTGCCCAGAGGCCACAGCGCTTTCTCCAGAGCTCCTTCCTTACCTCCAGCGCCCATCTGTGTGCTACCTTTCATTCACTTTGAACTTTCCAAGGAGACAATTAGTTAACCAGTTTATTAATGGCAGGAAAGGAGAAGAGTACCCTGGCCTTGGCAGGGTTCAGGGACCTGCAGGTGGAGCCTGACTTCACGGTGAGTGACCGTGAACCGGGGCGGGCATGGGCAGGAGCCTCTGCGTCTTCCTCTCCTCACCCTTGGCTCTCCATCCGCCCTCACTCCGTGAGCTCCCACCCGGGCTCGACCGGCCACGTACCGGGGAACTGCTCCTGGGACTTCCCTGCCGGTCCAGTGGTTAGCATTCCATGCTTCCAAGACAGGGGCTGCAGGTTCAATCCCACGTCAGGAAACTAAGATGCCACATGCAATGCAATGCAGCTAAGAAGTTGAAGGAAAAAAAAAAAAAACACACACATGGCTCCTAATCTCAAGACCTACCCATCTTGTGGCTCACGTCAGGCCGGCCCGAGGCCCAGGCGGAGGTCTTCCTCCCTTCCCGTCCCAGGTCCCCTACGATGACCTGCGCTACCTCTTCGGCGAGATCATGTACGGAGGCCACATCACTGATGACTGGGACCGGAGACTCTGCCGAGCCTACCTGGAGGAGTTCATCAAGCCGGAGATGCTGGAAGGAGAGCTGGCCCTGGCCCCAGGGTTCCCCCTGCCTGGCAGCATGGACTACGGTGCCTACCACCAGGTAGGGTCCCGGGTACCCTGTCCATGCTGCCCGGGGAGAGAGGGCTGAGCTCACGTGGAGTGTGGCTCTCAGCTGCTCAATCTGAGGGCTCCTGTAGGATTTCTAGCCTCAAATTAATGACAGGATTGAACTCTCAGAGTCTTTTTATTCTTGACATTTGGTTCAATAATTCTATTTGTTGCTCTTTTCTGCAAACAACATCTCGGGCATTTATTTGATCATTTTCATTCAGGATATTGACAAAACCATTAGGAGCAAAAATTCAAGTAAGAACTTGGCCAACTTTTTGGTTAGGTTTCTATTAGTGGTTCAGAATGTCTTCAGACGACACGGTGTCGTGGGCAGGCCACCCATCCCTCCTGTTCTCAGATGCACATATACACACCAGAACATTCTCATGGAGCTTTTTCATATTGCCTCTGTGGGTTTTCATTTTACTGTTAGTTGAGCTGTTTTTAAGGTGTGCATCTTTGCCTATCTAGCTTGCCATGAAAATGTATTAAAAGGCAATTAAAACAAATTTTAAAAACCCATATTTTTGGCTTGACTTTTTAAAAAAATTTTATTTATTAATTTTTGGCTATTCTGAGTTTTCACTGCTGCCACAGGCTCTTCTCTAGTTGCAGGTGCAGGAAGTGGGGGCTCCTCTCTAGTTGAGGTGAGCGGGCTTCTTGTTGCGATGACTTCTCCTGTTGTGGCACTCAGGCTCTAGAGCACACAGACTTTAGTAGTTGCAGCACATGGGCTCCATCGTTGTGGCTCCGAGGCTCCAGAGCACAGGCTCCATTGTGGCTCGTGGGCTTCGTTGCTCCACAGCGTGTGGGATCTTCCCAGATCAGGGGTCGAACCTGTGTCTCCTGAATTGGCAGGTGAACTCTTTACCACTGAGCTACCAGGGAAGCCCCTGGCTTGACTTTTAACATTCCTAAAAGACCTACTGAATAACAAAGTTAAGGGAAATACTGGTCATATCAACATTAACTACAAGCTTTAAACAAAATTTTAATTCCTAAAATTTAAGAAGGAAAGTCACAAAAGTCCTTAAGTCCAGAAAAACTAAGCCTATGAGAAGAAATTAAAAACAGTAAGACTCATAGAGGCAAATAAAAGGAATTTTTAAAACAAAGACTTCAAAGGCTTTAGCCAAGAAAGTTGTGCAAGAGCACCCCCTACTGTCGGTGGGACAATTTGACAAGAGGCTGGAGTAGGTAACGGGCGATAACATGGTTTGTACATTTCCCTTTCTTCTCTGTAATCTGTCCGATATTAGATGCTTCTAGGGCACCTACCAAGAGTCCAGGAGGATGGCTGGGTGCTGGAAGAAATTCAAAAATAAGCACGCAGATCTGCCTCTAAGGAATAAGCTATCCGTTACTTAGACTGTACTCTGTCATTGTGTGCTCCGGCTTTGTGCAAGCCCCTGGGCTGCAGCCCCCCAGGCTCCTCTGTTCCTGGGATTTCCCAGGCAGGAATACTGGGGTGGGTTGCCACTTCCTACTGCAGGAGATCTTTGCCACCCAGGGATCAAACCTGAGTCTCCTGCACTGTAAGCGGATTCTTCCCACTGAGCTACCTGGGAAGCGCCCTTCCCTCCAGATGGGCCCTGCTCCTGCCTGCTGACTGGCCGGCAGAAGAAGACGGGCCAGGTGCGAGACGGGAGGTGCGACTGGCTGGTTTTCAAGTGAGCTCGCCTTCACTTTCAGTACATCGACGCCACGCTGCCCCCAGAGTCGCCACACCTCTACGGCCTCCACCCCAACGCGGAGATCGGCTTCCTGACCCAGGCGTCCGAGAGGCTCTTCCGCGCGGTGCTGGAGCTGCAGCCCCGGGACAGCCAGGCCGGAGAAGGAGCCGGTTCCGCTCGGGAAGAGAAGGTGGGGGGAGGAGTCGCCCGCGGTCTTCTGTTGAGGGGAGGGGGCAGTACCGCCCAGGGCGCCGCTCCTGCTGCTCCAGGTGCCCTTAGGATCCAGCCCGGTCCTGCCTCTGGCAGCCCCAGAGCGGTCCTGGGTTTTCACTTTCTTTTCTCGCGTTGGCTCCTTTTTCTGGAGAACACACTGCATGTCAGCAACACGAGGCCAGGTGAATGTTAATGAGCTCGCCCACAAAGAGAGTTCTTCTGGCTTCCAGAGGCTGCCGCATGCCTCAGAGCTCTTTCCCTCTGACCTCTTCACCAGCCCTGGGAGTTGGTTGGGGGAAAGACGCTCTTGGAAGTTTTTATAGTGTGAACACGGAGGCCTAAACAAATTCACACGGGAGATACACCACAGCGCTGCATTAACTCGGGCAGGGCTCTTTGGTTGTGAGTAGCAGAAATCAGTTTAGCTGAAGTGAGCATGAAGTATCTCACTGTATCAAAGAAATCCACCCAAGAAAGGACAGAAACCACTGTGACTCAGGGTCCCGGGAGGAAGAAGGGTGGGACATTCTTTCAGAGCACGTCCCTCTGCTTTCTGCGCCTGAATGGCTTGAGATGAAACTCTCACCTTCCTGGAAAAGATCATCTGATTGGCCCACTTGAGTCCTGGAGGGCTGGGCACGCACCGTGCACCCAAACCCAGGGGGACGGTGGTTTCATAGAAGGAGATGGGGACCTGTTGTTAGAAGAAGGTGGGTGAAGGAGCCAGAACAGCATCCGCCACAGCCGCCCACCAGCCCACCCGGCTCCAGGAAGCTCTGGCTCTGGCTCCCGGGCCCCTCTCCCCGCCACCGGCAGGCCCAGCCTGTGTGTGTGTGTGTCTGTGTCACTCAGTCGTGTCTGGCTGTGTGGCCTGGTGGACTGTAGCCCTCTGTCTGTGGGATTCTCCAGGCCAGAATACTGAGTGGCTCGCTAGTCCCTCCTCCAGGGGATCTTCGCACCCAGGGATGGAACCTGGGTCTCCTGTATTGCAGGCAGACTCTTTGCCATCTGAGCCCCACCGGCTCAGCCTCCCAGGGCTGGTCCCTCAGACAGCTCAGTAACTCGATTCCTCCCTAACAATTTTCTAGGAGAGAGGCACCGATCTTCCAGCTCCGCTGGTCTCATTAGCTGCCCAGTTTGTGTGATAAAAGGATCTGTGGGGTGTGAGAGGAGGCTCACGGGATGGATAGAAGAGCTTCTTCCAGGACCTGGGGGCCACACTGCAGTCTCGTGGAAGCTCCGAAGGGGATGTTATGTGCATCCGTCCCTGCTGCTCATCTCTGCGGCTTTCCTGGGCCCCAGATGACCACCCTTCGCCCACGTGTGTCTCGTGCCTTTCTAGCTTAATCCCCACAGCTAGCAGGGCCAGTCCGGGGTTTTTCAACTCCCAGTTCTCAGAAAGGCCTCTGTGTTCCTCTTTCACACTGGTCACACAGGTCGCCTACCACAGGCCGAGCCGTGGCCGGCCCTCAGCCCTGACCCCGTCGAGCCCCACAGGCAGGCAGGAGGGTGTCTGGGGCACGGAGCACTGGCGTCTTCAGCGCCACGTCGCAGGGCAGCGGAGGCCTTCCGGCGGAGCTCGGGGTGGTGGTTTAGTTGCTCAGTCAGGTCTGACTCTCTGCAACCCCATGGGCTGTAGCTGACCAGGTCCTCTGCCCATGGGGTTGTCCTGGCAAGAAAACCGGAGTGGGTGGCCGTTTTCCCTCCAGTGGAGAGGCTGAGCTCCGTCCTGACCGCGTGTTTCTTGTTGTGGGGCAGGTCAAGGCCGTCCTAGAGGAAATCCTGGAGCGGGTGACTGACGAGTTTAACCTCCCCGAGCTCATGGCCAGAGCGGAGGAGCGCAGCCCCTACGTGGTGGTGGTGCTCCAGGAGTGCGAGCGGATGAACGTGCTCACCGGAGAGGTGCAGCGCTCCCTGCGGGAGCTGGACCTCGGGCTGAAGGTGGGCAGGGTAGGGCGGGGTAGGGGCGGGGTAGGGATGGGGTTAGGCGGTGGTCACCGCAGCCTCGCCGCCCAGGCAGGGGCCACTCCACTCCGGGAAGCGGGAGTCTGCTTGGGCTGCAGGGGCGGGGAGGACAGGCTCTGGAGCCGGAAGCTGGGAGGCACACTGAGCTAGGCCGGCGAGCTTCCCAGAGCCCGCGCTCTGAGCCCCAGGCAGAAGGGAAGTCTTGACCCCTGGTGACTTCTGCCGGCATGGGTGGCACTGCCTTCACGGGAGGTGGGAGCAGGACCGCTCCCCGCTCTCCCGCGTCCTCAGGACTCGGGACTGTGTGGCCTTGGACGACGATGTAAGCCACGCCCATCTCAGTTCCTTCACCTGTGGGATAGGGCGGGTCCTCCCTCCTGGGGCTTTGGGAGGGATGCAGTGAATAGAGCCGCAGGGGCCTCCCGGGGGGCTCGGTGGTAAAGAGCCCGCCTGACACTGTGGGAGACGCGGGTTCCCTGGGTCCGGAAGAGCCCCTGGAGAAGGACATGGCACCCCACTCCAGTATCCTTGCCTGGCGAGTCCCATCGACAGAGGAGCCTGGCGGGCTGCAGTGCATGGGGTCGCAGAGTCGGACGTGACTGAAGCGACGGAGCGTGGACTTGGCGTGGAAGCCGCAGGTGGTTTTAGGCCCAGAGTGAAGCTGAACTCCTGTAGTGGACAGGTGTCGGCTCTGATAGAGCTGGAGTGGGGAGAGTTTTAAAGGACCCGCCTCCATGAGGCAAACCTACAAACCAGGTGCTGGACAGAGACCGTCCAGGGGTCCGGGGGGGGGTTTAGTTGCTCAGTCGTGTTTGCAACCCCATGGGCTGTAGCTGACCAGGTCCTCTGCCCATGGGGTTGTCCTGGCAAGAAAACCGGAGTGGGTGGCCGTTTTCCCTCCAGTGGAGAGGCTGAGCTCCGTCCTGACCGCGTGTTTCTTGTTGTGGGGCAGGTCAAGGCCGTCCTAGAGGAAATCCTGGAGCGGGTGACTGACGAGTTTAACCTCCCCGAGCTCATGGCCAGAGCGGAGGAGCGCAGCCCCTACGTGGTGGTGGTGCTCCAGGAGTGCGAGCGGATGAACGTGCTCACCGGAGAGGTGCAGCGCTCCCTGCGGGAGCTGGACCTCGGGCTGAAGGTGGGCAGGGTAGGGCGGGGTAGGGGCGGGGTAGGGATGGGGTTAGGCGGTGGTCACCGCAGCCTCGCCGCCCAGGCAGGGGCCACTCCACTCCGGGAAGCGGGAGTCTGCTTGGGCTGCAGGGGCGGGGAGGACAGGCTCTGGAGCCGGAAGCTGGGAGGCACACTGAGCTAGGCCGGCGAGCTTCCCAGAGCCCGCGCTCTGAGCCCCAGGCAGAAGGGAAGTCTTGACCCCTGGTGACTTCTGCCGGCATGGGTGGCACTGCCTTCACGGGAGGTGGGAGCAGGACCGCTCCCCGCTCTCCCGCGTCCTCAGGACTCGGGACTGTGTGGCCTTGGACGACGATGTAAGCCACGCCCATCTCAGTTCCTTCACCTGTGGGATAGGGCGGGTCCTCCCTCCTGGGGCTTTGGGAGGGATGCAGTGAATAGAGCCGCAGGGGCCTCCCGGGGGGCTCGGTGGTAAAGAGCCCGCCTGACACTGTGGGAGACGCGGGTTCCCTGGGTCCGGAAGAGCCCCTGGAGAAGGACATGGCACCCCACTCCAGTATCCTTGCCTGGCGAGTCCCATCGACAGAGGAGCCTGGCGGGCTGCAGTGCATGGGGTCGCAGAGTCGGACGTGACTGAAGCGACGGAGCGTGGACTTGGCGTGGAAGCCGCAGGTGGTTTTAGGCCCAGAGTGAAGCTGAACTCCTGTAGTGGACAGGTGTCGGCTCTGATAGAGCTGGAGTGGGGAGAGTTTTAAAGGACCCGCCTCCATGAGGCAAACCTACAAACCAGGTGCTGGACAGAGACCGTCACTGGGCCCAGCCCTGCCGCGTCTCCTGTCCTCCCCAGGATCCCCAAGGCCAGCTGCCTCCACAGACCTGCCGCCCCTCACTCCTTCCCCGGCTCTTCTTCCTCAGGGGGAGCTGACCATGACCAGCGACATGGAGAACTTACAGAGTGCGCTGTACCTGGACACGGTGCCGGAGCCCTGGGCCAGACGAGCCTACCCCTCCACGGCAGGCCTGGCAGCCTGGTTTGTGGACCTGCTCACCCGGATCAAGGAGCTGGAGGCCTGGACGGGTGACTTTGCGATGCCCTCAACCGTGTGGCTGACGGGCTTTTTCAACCCCCAGTCCTTCCTGACGGCCATCATGCAGTCCACGGCCCGCAGGAACGAGTGGCCCCTGGACCAGATGACCCTGCAGTGTGACGTGACGAAGAAGAACCGGGAGGAGTTCAGGAGCCCCCCTCGGGAAGGGGCCCACGTCCACGGCCTCTTCATGGAAGGTGCTCGCTGGGACACACAGGTAGGCTCCAGGGTGAGCCGGGGGCGTCACCTGCAGGCTGATGACACAGACACCCCGTCACCGTGCGAAGTGCAGTCGCTCAGAGGGGCACCCTGGAGCCTCGGGTCCTAGAGGGCCTCTCTCGAGGCTGCCAGGTCGCCTTCCCGCAGCCACGGAGGCGCAGAGAGCAGAGAGTGGGTGGGGCAGCTAGAAGCCGGTCGCCTGGGGCCAGGGCGAGGCGGCTTCCCTGCGGGGAGAGTCGAGCTCGCCTCCGCCTCCGGCTGCCAGGCCTCCTCGCCCTCACTGAGCTCGTGTGCGCCGTGCGGCTCCAGGCCCCGCGCGCGGTGCTGCCGCGGGCTCTGTCTCGCTCAGCTCTGCGTCCCTAGGACGGAGCGTGACACCAGGCGGATAGCTGCGTGCAGCACGCCTGTGAGATGAAAGCTAAAACACTAGAGAGATTCAGGCCCCAGAGAGGGACGCCGCGAGACGTGCGCGCGGTGCACGGGAGCCGCGGGAGCTCTGCTCTGAGAAATGCTCCCGCTGCAGACCAGCGGGAGAGTGCGGCCCTCGCTGCTCCCCACCGCGGGCTGTTGAGAGAACCCTGCGAGCGGGTGGCCTCGGGGCAGCCTCTTCCTCCCCGCTCCTCTCCCCTGCTCCTGCTGAAAGGAGCGAGGCTGGCTGGGGCGGGGCCTGGGGCCGGCCCGAGCGGTTCTCTCCCACGTCCCTGTCCGCAGGCTGGGCTCATCGCCGAGGGGAGGCTGAAGGAGCTGACGCCCCCCATGCCTGTGATGCTCATCAGGGCCGTCCCCACGGAGAAGCAGGACTGCCGCAGCGTCTACGCCTGTCCTGTGTACAAGACCCGTCAGCGGGGGCCCACCTACGTGTGGACCTTCCAGCTGAAGACCAAGGAGAAGCCATCCAAGTGGGTCCTGGCCGGCGTTGCCGTGATTCTGCAGGTGTAGCTTCCTGCAGAGACCCCGAGCAGACGGCCGGCGGAGGCCGTCCGGGGGACCGGTGGGTGGTGAGGGCCGACCGCAGCCGTGGAGACAGGGAAGAGCGTGCCAGCACCCACAGCTCAGAAGAGTTCTTTCGGGGAACTTGGAGAGACATGCCCAGAGTGAGGCTGAGCTGGAGGCGTGTGGACCTCGGCGCCGGGCGAGACGATCTCCTAACGCTGGCCCTTTCCTAATAAAGTGTGTGTTCTCCCGCGGCGTCTGGCCCAGGTGGTGAGCACCGCAGAGTCCTGGCTGTTGTGACGCGCCTGAGCGAGGCAGCCGCGGGCCCCTGGGCGCTGCCATCGTTACAGGGCCCGACCCCTCCGGCCGATTCCCAGCGGGTCCGCGCGCCGGCGGAACCAGGCTCCCCGTGAGTCAGAGCCTCACGTGAGTCAGAGCCGCCGACCAGGCGCCCGGTGATGTGTATGCCCGTCACGGTTTGAGGGGCCTTAGTCTGGATCAGGGGTCCCCAGATTTCTGTGAACAGATCAGACAGTGGGTATTTTAGGCTTCGCAGGGCACGCTGTTTCTGTGCCACTGTGACCCCAAAGCAGCCACAGACAGTGCATCTGAGGGGGTGCGGCCACGCTCCAGTAAGACTTTCATTTATAAAAACGGGCCGTGGGCCATGTTTTGCTGATCGCCGCTCTGGAGGATGAGGGAGGCGTGCATGCAGTGTTGGGGCTTCCCCGGCGGCTCAGCAGTGAGGAACCTGCCTGCAGCGCAGGAGAGGCAGGCTTGCTCCCTGGAGCCCCGGCGGAGGGCGGGCCTCCCGCGCTGGTGGGCTGGCCCGGCGAAGCCCACGCACAGAGGGGCCTGGTGGGCTGCAGCCCACAGCTCAGGAAGACTCGGACACGACCGAGCGGCTGAACAGTGGCAGCAAACCCGCCGTGCTTGTCTTCTGTTAATCTCCACATGGTGTTTATCAGGTGTTTATCTAACATCGACGTCTTCTTGAGGACAAAGCTGCGAACAGGTAGGCTGTTTCCGTGTCTCTCCATCATCTTTCAGATCATGTAAGAGGGGCCAGGGAGGACGCTCTTGTCTAAAGCCGTCTGGTCTGTGAGTTTCCTCCGTGGAGCCCGTTCTCGCTGGATGCCCCCAAAGGTCCACAGCGTTCCTGAGGTGTAAAGCGCTCTGTCTGGAGGCTTGCTTGTTAAGTCTCCTGGGAGGGCTCCCAGTTCCTTCTAGGATCTTTATTCCCAGGTATTCTTGAAGAGACTATTGTGTAATTAATGGCTGTTAAGAATAGTGGTTCTTAATTTTGAGCAGGCATTTGAATCCCCTGGAGGACTTGTTAAAACAAACTCCCCGAGCCCTGCCCTCCGGCACTTGACGGGCTGAGTCTAAGCAAGCCCCGCCGCTGCAGGTCCCAGGCCGCCCTGGGAGGACTCCTGACTCATAGAACGTCCCACTCTGCTGCCTCTGCTGAGAGGAGAGAATCTAATGCCAGTCTGCCATGATTTTCCTCCTTCCTGCCCCTGGTGCTCGCACCCTGAAAGAGTGGCCTTCTGCCTCTCTCCATGCCCTGAGCGAACACACCCTTCTCTGGAATCCAGGGTTTCCCACCCGACTGGGCGCCCAGCAGAAAAGCACTTACTGCTCTTTGCCCGCACAGCGCAGCTCTGGCCTAGGGTGCATGTTTCCAGGGAGACAGCTCTGTCCTCCTCCTCGCGTCATCCTGCCTGCCCCTCACCACAGACAGTACAATCTTAAGAGCAAGAGGCGGCGGCCCAGGACAGGAGAGTGGTCAGCCTGGCTCACGTCGCTTTCGAGGACAAGGGAGGGCGGACAGGTTAGATGGATGTGTTCATAAATCTCTGCGTTGTTGTTTACTCGCTCAGTCGTGTCCATCTCTTTTATGACGCCGTGGACTGTTGCCCACCAGGCTTTTCTGTCCATGGGATTTTCCAGGCAAGAATGCTGGAGTGGGGAGCCGTTTCTTTCTCAGGGGATCCTCCTGACTCAGGGATTGAACCCACGTCTCCTGCATTGGCAGGCGGGTTCTTTACCACTAAAAGCCACCAGAGAAGCCAGTAAACCTCTACAAATGCTATAAATTGGACTGATGCTATTGATTTCATCCTAGCATGTAATGAGATGAGAAAGCTTTACAGCCCAGGACACTTTGGAAAACGATGGATGGCTCAAGGGGGACTGGCCGAGCTCTGCCCCAGGCACCAGGCTGGCCTGCAGATGGTAAATGTGGAGGGTTTGTCTGAGCTGATCAGGGGCTCGGCTCTGTCCACTTAGGATCTGTGAATTCCTATCAGCACACAGTGGACAGCAGACACAGACAGGAGACGGGAACACCACCGAGTTTATTGAATATTTCCCCCGCACACAGCTGGACGCTAGCAGACACAGACAGAGACGGGCACCAGGACTTGTTAAAACAAACTCCCCGAGCCCTGCCCTCCGGCACTTGACGGGCTGAGTCTAAGCAAGCCCCGCCGCTGCAGGTCCCAGGCCGCCCTGGGAGGACTCCTGACTCATAGAACGTCCCACTCTGCTGCCTCTGCTGAGAGGAGAGAATCTAATGCCAGTCTGCCATGATTTTCCTCCTTCCTGCCCCTGGTGCTCGCACCCTGAAAGAGTGGCCTTCTGCCTCTCTCCATGCCCTGAGCGAACACACCCTTCTCTGGAATCCAGGGTTTCCCACCCGACTGGGCGCCCAGCAGAAAAGCACTTACTGCTCTTTGCCCGCACAGCGCAGCTCTGGCCTAGGGTGCATGTTTCCAGGGAGACAGCTCTGTCCTCCTCCTCGCGTCATCCTGCCTGCCCCTCACCACAGACAGTACAATCTTAAGAGCAAGAGGCGGCGGCCCAGGACAGGAGAGTGGTCAGCCTGGCTCACGTCGCTTTCGAGGACAAGGGAGGGCGGACAGGTTAGATGGATGTGTTCATAAATCTCTGCGTTGTTGTTTACTCGCTCAGTCGTGTCCATCTCTTTTATGACGCCGTGGACTGTTGCCCACCAGGCTTTTCTGTCCATGGGATTTTCCAGGCAAGAATGCTGGAGTGGGGAGCCGTTTCTTTCTCAGGGGATCCTCCTGACTCAGGGATTGAACCCACGTCTCCTGCATTGGCAGGCGGGTTCTTTACCACTAAAAGCCACCAGAGAAGCCAGTAAACCTCTACAAATGCTATAAATTGGACTGATGCTATTGATTTCATCCTAGCATGTAATGAGATGAGAAAGCTTTACAGCCCAGGACACTTTGGAAAACGATGGATGGCTCAAGGGGGACTGGCCGAGCTCTGCCCCAGGCACCAGGCTGGCCTGCAGATGGTAAATGTGGAGGGTTTGTCTGAGCTGATCAGGGGCTCGGCTCTGTCCACTTAGGATCTGTGAATTCCTATCAGCACACAGTGGACGCAGCAGACACAGACAGGAGACGGGGAACGACCACCGAGTTTATTGAAATCAGCTTTGCACCCACACGACAAAGACCACTCCTGAACCCGCTGGCCTCTGCATGCCCCCTTCTGAAATAGAAGGCCTGCTCTAGGACCACCGCTCCGAAGGGCGGAGCCAGTGAGGCTCTTCCCAGAGAGCGCTCCTCAGGCGACCTCAGGGACGGGTCTTCCTCTGGGTTCCGAGAGCACAGTCAAGCTGCGAGAGTAAGACTCCTCCTTCTCCTGACGCAGACGCAGGAAGGTCAGCCTCTGAGCCAGCCCAGGGCCGCGGTCTCCACATCTGCAGCCGTGTGCCCATCTCTCCTTCAGTCCCTGGAAAAATGAGAAGACAGGGCCATCTCCTGAGAGACGCCATTCCTCCAGACGGAGCCAGGCCCCCCTGAGCCCAGGGGCGCCAGAGCGGGGCTCGAGAGCCCGGCTACGGGCGCGGCGTCTTTCCCAGGTGGGTTCTCTGGTGCTTGTCGAGGCTGGAGCTCCAGCTGAAGCTCTTGCCGCAGCGGGAGCAGGCGTAGGGCTTCTCGCCGGTGTGCACCCGCTGGTGCCTGTTGAAGTTGGACCTCTGGATGAAGCACTTGCCGCACGTGGGGCACTGGTAGGGCTTCTCCCCGGTGTGGATCTTCTCGTGGTGGCGCAGCCCCGAGGCGTCGCTGAAGCCCTTCCCGCAGTGCCTGCACCGGCACGGCCTCTCCCCGGTGTGGACGCGCTGGTGCTTCACCATGTCGGAGCGCCGCAGGAAGGCCTTCCTGCAGACGGGGCACGAGAAGTACACGGCTCCCGTGTGAGTTCTTTGGTGGGCGATCAGCTGGGAGTCCCGGGAGAAGGTCTTGCCGCACTCCCTGCAGGGAGGGAGTCTCTGGGCCAGGGAGGCCCTCAGCGGCCCTCGAGGAGAGGCCTCGCTCCTCTCCTCCAGCCACAGCCCAGGCGGCTCCCCAGGAAGAGGGGGCGGCAGATGCGGACCCGGCTGCTTCCCGGAATTGCTCTCCAGGGGGCAGAGCTGCCCCGCCGTCCCCTCGCCCCTAAGGTTCCCCTGGGGCTCGGAGAGGTCCTCTCTTTCTCCAAAGGGTCTCGGCTTCTCCTCGCTGGAGAGGCTGCTCAGGGGAGCCTGAGGGGGAGGCTCTCCCAAGGCTGGAGGGTCCTGGTCCCCGTAGTTCTCCAAGTTCAGGTTCTCTTTGTCATTCTCCCGTCTGTCCCCTGAAAGGAGAAAGAAGATGTGGAAGGGCTCAGTCGTCAGTCTGCCCTGCTTGCCAGCCCGTGTCAGAGAAAAGGTCAGCCCGAGGTATGACTGCTTTCTACCAAGAAGGGAAACGTCGTCTGGCCCGAGCACCCGGCACTCACTTCACGTGCCTCCAGGCTGTGACTCGGCTCTGAGAGGAAGAGGACGAGTGACCGTGGAGGACACTCCCGGCGGCCGTGGTGGCCACCCTGCCAAGAAGCAGCCAGCTTCTGAAGCTCAGGAGAAACAAGTCTAGTAAATGAGAATACTGCTCTACAAAGTACTGGCTTTTATCTAATCATATAAAAAAGATATACATGATCAGGAAAAATAATTTGAAAAGCATACAGAAGAAAATCAAATGGGCCTCAATCATACCACCCCAAGGTAACAACTCTGATGTGTATTTCCTTCCAGTCTTTAATTTATACACATGTGTCCAGAAGATCCCCTGGAGGAGGAAATGGCACAATACTCCAATATTCTTTCTTTGAAAAAAATAATGGCTGTTTTTTAAATTTATTTATTTATTTATTTATTATTTTAATTTTGGGGTATTCTGGGTTTTCACTACAGCCTCAGGCTCTTCTCTAGTGGCAGGGAGTGGGGGCTCCTCTCTAGTTGAGGTGAGCAGGCTTCTTGTTGCCGTGACTTCTCTTGTTACGGAACTCGGACTCCAGGGCACACGGGCTTCAGTAGTTGCGGCTCTGAGGCTCTAGAGCACAGGCTCCGTAGTTGTGGTTCAGGGCTTAGTTGCTCTGCAGCATGTGGGATCTTCCCGGATCAGGGATCAAACCCGTCACCTGCATTGGCAGGCGAGCTCTTCACCGCTGAGCCACCAGGGAATGTATGTGCACGTGTGTGCTTTTTCCCTGACACAACCAGTAGCATACTGTATAAACAGTTCTCTACCTGGCTTTGAGCCTTTACATTGTAAGTGGTGGTGTTCACCAATTTCACGCAGGCTCTCCCTTCCACAAGTGACCCCACAGTTTGTGAAAGGCGGTACTGTGTCACGTCAGCGGGGCTGTGATGCCCAGAGAGGCTGCCGTGTGAAGTTAGCCCCGCGGCCTGCACGTGTGTCCAGCTTCACTTGCGCTTCATTAGCTCACTTTCAATTCAGTTTTGTTTTTCTCATCATAACGTGTGTGTTGGACTATTACTCATCAGTGACACATGCAGTAAAGATCTTTATGTTTAAAGATCTGGGAAAGTCTGGTAGAATTTGTCTTCCGCTTTTATAAATGACCTTTTTCCCTGTAGATGTAAAGGAGCCATTTGCCCTTCCCTCTCTCCTATGTCTGTCTTGCATGTTATTGGCTAGAGACCCAGGAATCTGTTGAGAGCCAGACCTGAGCTTGTTCATTCAGAGCCTTAGAACTCGTTCCTCTCGACAGTCAGGGTCCTCGCTCTTGTCTTTGAAGAAGCCTTTATAAATATCATTGTAAAGAATGGACTAATGGACCACCATGGAGATGTCACAGGGCCACAGCAGAGCAGACAGACTGTTTCAGAGCTCTCCACCGCGGCAGTCTGTTGTTTCTGCTTCTGTAAATGACGACGTGAGAAGCCCTTTTCTTCAGTTCCTGCCACATTTCTGATCAGTACCTTATAGGAGGGCCCTCAGAGCACAGTTACTGGGTTAATGGGCGTGAATGGTGTTATTAAGGCTGCTGCCATCGACTGGCAAGTCCGCGATGCCATCCCCCCCGGGCTGAGAGGCTGGGCAGAGCCAGGGCGAGTGCTCAGTACCTGTGTACTGAGTGTGTCTCGAGGACTTGCCCCTTAGGCTGGTGACAGTGCCTTCTCCTTGGCATACATTTTAATTCTTTAGTTATTAAAGAATCCATTTTTCACATTTATGAGTTATTTTTCATACTCCGAGACTTCTGTTCAAATGAAAAAAAAACAACAACTGGGAAAGTCTCTTATCAACTTGCATTCACTCTTTCTATATTAAGAAAAATAGGCATTTACCGGTCACGTCCAGGAAGAGTTTTTCACCAGTTTAGTTAGCACCTTCATTCTGCCTGGGGTTGTGTGCTCAGTTGCTCAGTCCTGTCTGACTCTTTGAGACCCGCAGACTGCAGCCCGCCAGGCCTCTCCCGGCAAGAATCCTGGAGTGGGTGGCCATTTCCTTCTCCAGGGGGTCTTCCTGACACAGGGATGCAACCCAATGGGAGAAATGCCTTATTTCAGTTTTGCTGTGAACCTGAAACTGCTCTAAAAAAGTCTGTTAGAAGAAAAACCCTACCGCAACGACCTGTGAAGCACCGTTTTAAAACTTTTTTTTTTGTCTGCTGCCCATGACAAGAAATACTTTTATATCAAAACACAGTACAGACAGTCTCACACAGACTAAAAATCTGCTGTGATACTACCCTCCGACATCTGGGGTTTCCTGTTTGCGGCCCGGTATTTTTGGTTCAGTATTATCATTTCATCTTTTTACAGTGCTGATTGCAACCCTATCAGATGTTTTCACAACCTGCTAATTGGTCTTGAAATGCAGTTTGAGAAATATTGCTCTGAAGGAATCCTGGTGAAGTGGTACTAAGATAGATTTACAGCTTAAAGTTAAAAGCATGTGTCGTGCTTGATGCTTGCCCTCTCTGGTATCACAAAGGAAGCGAGGAATCAGGCTCGGCTGGGGACAGAGAATGGCTCGGTCCCTGTGGTCGTACGGTTCCCATGCGCGGTCCTTTTCTTGCTCTGTGGTTCTAGGAGCTTTTGCAGATGTGAGACAGTGTGCACGGGCACGTGTGTGTGTGCGCGCGCGCATGCGTGTGATTGCTGTTTTCAATAGAGCAAGTTCATATTTCTTTGTACCAGTCTCAAAATACGTGATTTCTATAAAGTGTGTGTTGGTGGTGTTTAATGAAACTCAGGTGCATAGGAAGCAGCTGAAACGTGTTTTTCCGCTTCTGTGTCTTGTTTGTTTTGTTGAGGGTGGGTCAGTTACCATTCACCTTCTCTGGACCTTCTTGTTAAGAAAAGTGAACAGTGACCAGTTAGATCATCTTTTTTTTAAATAATGGAATGCAACCCACATCTGTATTGGTCCCAACCTGTACTAGTCTTACTTCTCGCTGAGCAGCGGAGCCGGCCCCACAGGCTGGAGGGAGGCAGTGGCTCAGGTGCGGGGTCTCGCTTCCCTGAGTGACCATCAGTCAGCAGCCTGGCAGGGGGCGAGGAGACCCACCCCGTGACATTTGCCCTGGACTGACCAGGTCATCACTAGTTACTACCGGTGCAGCAGAAATCAAGTGCTAACCTCTCCCCAATCGCCTCCAATTTAATGACTGGGGGTCAGAAACGGCTCTGGACCAGTCACTCACCTACGCGGGTGGGTCGCACGCGCTTCTCGCTGACGTGCAGGTGCAGTCCTGCCAGATCTGGCCCGTACCCAGCTGGACCAGTCAGGTCAGGCTTGGAACTGGAGGTGCCTGGTACAGAGAGAGAGAGAGAGGAACTCTGGGGCCTGGAGGCACAGGGAGGACAGGGCCCACCCCGTGTCGTTCAGAGGAGGGCCCTCAGTGGAAAGGGAATTGAGAGGCTCTGGTCACCCGGGAGCCCATCTTGGAAGGACCGGGGGAGCCCCTAAGACACCAGCACCCCAGGATGGCCAGGATGATGGTGAAGGCCTTGAAGAAGACTGGGCGGAGGAGCCGGACCCCCAGGCAGGCCGGCACCAGGGTCGTGACGGGGACCCAGCCACGTCTGGCCGGGACGTGGTGAGCAGGCAGTCGGCCGCAGCTGAGCCTCCCCGTGACTCAGCACCCGCGAGCTGCGTAGCAGGGAGCCAGCGACCAGGTCTGAGGCTCGCCGTCCGCATCGCACAGTGGGGCTCCCGGTGCCCGCCTCACAGCGGAGAGGAGCCGCAGCCGTGCGGGGTGCACTGGCCACGGTCAGCCCACGGGAGCCGCAGCCCCAGCCCCCGCCGCATCCCCAGGGGCTTCCATCACCCAGAGGGCGCCCAGCAGCGGGGCCACACCTCGAGCACACGGGGGGTGCCCCTCCGCGAGCGGGCCGCCTGCCCCTCCCGAGACCATCTTCCCGTAGGTCTCCAGCATGAGGTCCCAGTACTGCTCCTTCTGGGCGGAATCCAGGTGCCTCCACTGCTCCTGGGGAAGAACACACGGCAGCAGTCCAGGGGAGGCTCCTGGGCTCTCCCTGCTGGTGGGGTGCTGAGGACGAAGGACCGGGCCCTGGGGTCCCAGCCGGCAGCTCTGAGCGACCACCTGCCGCGGTGGCTCCAGGGAGCCGACCCGCCCTGACTCCGTACTTCCTGCCGCAGGCCGAGAACACGTGGGTCTTAAGTCCCTCGTCCCTTTGAGCTGCCTGTCTTGGGGAGTGGAGGACAGAGGGGGAGGGGCGCTGTGTTGGACTCTCAGTGCTCAGCGGGGCGAGCAGGAGCCTGATACTCCCAGCATGTCAGTAACGTCTGGAAATCCAGGAGGAAAGGGATTAAAATGTATTTTTAGAGATGAAGAGGAGGTGTTAAGTGTTTCCCTGGTGGCTCAGATAGTAAAGAACCCCCGTCAGTGCGGGAGACCCAGGTTTGATCCCTGGGCCGGGAAGATCCCCTGGAGGCGTGAACAGCAGCCACTCCAGTCTGCTTGCCTGGAGAATGCCACGGACACAGGAGCCTGGCGGGCTCCCATTTACAGGACCCCAGAGAGTCGGACATGACCAAATTTAACACAGGCATTAAAAAGGAGAGAAAAAGAGGAGCTAAAGATTTTAGAGTAGAGAAACACACAAAGATAAAAAGTGGAAAAGTGACCTCTACGTGTTTAATCACAACCACATTTCAAATATGAATTTTAAGTTGAAATTCTTTAAAGTAGGAATTTTTAGCAGCTGACTTTGTTGATCTTCTGTGAGTGAAGCTACCTTAACCTTCTGGAAATAACCCGCTTGAGCCACCATTGCTGCGTGCAGGAGTCCTCGGCCCTCTGGGTCAGAGCACACGGACCCCACTTGGGGCCGGCAGAGGAAAGGACGGGCTGCCAAGTACGGGGACACCTGCCGGGCGGCCCGGCCGTGGAATACCGGTCTAGTCCACGGGCACCGAGACAGCAGTCACCAAGTGTGGTACAAGGCAGAAAAGAAGACACCTGCCAGAACCTCCAGGGCCACAGTCGACCCTTCCAAAGCCCACAGGAAAGGCCTCGGGAGGCTCTGGACGGCGCACCTCCAGCTTAAAGCCACCGACTCACTCGAACTGCTAGAAGCCACGTCTGCTTAAGTGAAGCCCCAGATGTAAGAGGCAAGACGCCAGCTTCAGTCCTCATCCCTTTCGCTCATTTTCATAAGGGGAGAAGGAAGGACAGAATATGAGATCTGATGGGGACAGAGTCTGGATGGCATGTGGAAACAGCGCCACCTGGTGGGCGTATGAGGCACTGCCGCAGCCGACGGGCGCGGAGACCCCCGGCCGTGATCCCCTCCCGAGGTCTGAGCACACGGAACGGGCGCCAAGCCTCCGGGAGGCTGTGGGGCTCCATCTGCCCTGCGGACTGTGCTCCCTGGCGCGGTTCCCGAGGCTCCCCCCTCAGGAAAGAGATTAGAGGACGTGACTCCTTGGAACATTCTCTTCAGTTATAAAAGACTCCCGTAGCCGTGGAGGCCCTCCTGATACAAACAGTTGTTAGTTGAGGGAGGGACACTGGGGGTGGGTTGGGATGGCCCCAGAGGGCCGAGTGCCTGTTAATCAGCTGTCGGCTATGTAGAGGGCATTTATATAGGATAATATTTACGCAGGGCTTCCCACGTGGCTCAGCGGTACAGAATCAGCCGCCAGTGCGGGAGTTCCGCCCCGGGGTCAGGAGGGGCCCCGGGAGGAGGGCGTGGCCGGCCACTCCGGTGTCCCTGCCCGGGAAACCCCGTGGACAGGGGCCGGCGGGCTGCAGTCCGTGGGGTCGCGCAGCGTCGCGCACGCCCGAGGGCGCGCACAGCCCGTGGCTACACACGTGCTTGTAGGTACGCGTGGTGCTGCTGGTGAGCATCCGGCACCGTCTGACCGCACGCTCGCCAGAACAGGTCACGGTGAGCGTGGTTCTGTGAGTAAAGCGGAGCCGACGGGCAGCCCCACGAGTTAAACCAGGTCGTCCCTCGGGACGCCTTCCGCAGGGGCCGGAGCAGCCCCGGGTCGGCCGAGACAGCAGTCACCAAGTGTGGTACAAGGCAGAAAAGAAGACACCTGCCAGAACCTCCAGGGCCACAGTCGACCCTTCCAAAGCCCACAGGAAAGGCCTCGGGAGGCTCTGGACGGCGCACCTCCAGCTTAAAGCCACCGACTCACTCGAACTGCTAGAAGCCACGTCTGCTTAAGTGAAGCCCCAGATGTAAGAGGCAAGACGCCAGCTTCAGTCCTCATCCCTTTCGCTCATTTTCATAAGGGGAGAAGGAAGGACAGAATATGAGATCTGATGGGGACAGAGTCTGGATGGCATGTGGAAACAGCGCCACCTGGTGGGCGTATGAGGCACTGCCGCAGCCGACGGGCGCGGAGACCCCCGGCCGTGATCCCCTCCCGAGGTCTGAGCACACGGAACGGGCGCCAAGCCTCCGGGAGGCTGTGGGGCTCCATCTGCCCTGCGGACTGTGCTCCCTGGCGCGGTTCCCGAGGCTCCCCCCTCAGGAAAGAGATTAGAGGACGTGACTCCTTGGAACATTCTCTTCAGTTATAAAAGACTCCCGTAGCCGTGGAGGCCCTCCTGATACAAACAGTTGTTAGTTGAGGGAGGGACACTGGGGGTGGGTTGGGATGGCCCCAGAGGGCCGAGTGCCTGTTAATCAGCTGTCGGCTATGTAGAGGGCATTTATATAGGATAATATTTACGCAGGGCTTCCCACGTGGCTCAGCGGTACAGAATCAGCCGCCAGTGCGGGAGTTCCGCCCCGGGGTCAGGAGGGTCCCCTGGAGGAGGGCGTGGCCGGCCACTCCGGTGTCCCTGCCCGGGAAACCCCGTGGACAGGGGCCGGCGGGCTGCAGTCCGTGGGGTCGCGCAGCGTCGCGCACGCCCGAGGGCGCGCACAGCCCGTGGCTACACACGTGCTTGTAGGTACGCGTGGTGCTGCTGGTGAGCATCCGGCACCGTCTGACCGCACGCTCGCCAGAACAGGTCACGGTGAGCGTGGTTCTGTGAGTAAAGCGGAGCCGACGGGCAGCCCCACGAGTTAAACCAGGTCGTCCCTCGGGACGCCTTCCGCAGGGGCCGGAGCAGCCCCGGGTCGGCCGAGCACTCGGCTCCGCGCCCAGCCAGCCCCCTGCCTGCGCCTGGGCTCTGAGCACTCTGAAAGCAGGAAGACGGCACCGAGTCACTAAAAAGGTGCACGCCTGCCAGGGCCCCCGCCTCCGCCCCGGGCACGCGAAGCTGGGGCTCGGGTCTCCCGACGGCCGGGCCGGGGCGCCGAGCGCGGACCTGGCTTCACACGGCGCCGGCACGCCGCAGGGCCGCCCGTGCCCTCGGCCCCGCGCGGAGGCATCCACGGAAAGTCCCTAGAAGCAGGTGTTCCCTTCTAGGCTTGGCGGCCTGGAGCAGCACTCTAAGTCTACAGGTGCCTGAAAGCCTTGACTCTGATCAAATGCGACTTTTCAGTCGCTCGCCACACGGTCGAGAGAAACCTGGTTTTGAAACTTGTTTGCAACCAGGACGGAGTGAGAGGGACTGGGTTCCCCTTCCGGCTGAAACCCTGAAGGGGAGGCTCTGGGGTCGAGACGCAGGGGCCCTGCTCACCGGCGATGCTGGGTGGAGAAGGGAGGCTCCGATGTCCTGGTCCCGGGTGGGCGTTTGCTCGGGCTGGGCGGCGGCCGCTGGGAAGGCAGAGGCGGGAGACTGTGCATCCTGCCGGCCCCCGACCGCCCAGGGGGCACGGGCACCCCCGCGTGAGGACCCTCCCTGCCCCGCCACCCGAGCGCGCCGCCCCCGCCGCCCTGGCGGTGTGAAGCTGGCTTCAGGCCGTCTACACTGCCCGCTCTGACGCCCCGTCGCCGGGATGCCGGTCGGTCGGCGTGCCCTGCTTCCTCGCGGTCCAGTCACCCCGCAGCTCCCTGCCGACCACGGCGCCCCGGTTCCGCCCAGAGGGCACCACGCCCTCCCCCCAGTAGCCGCCCCTCACCTGACTCGCGTTCCACGTCAGGCTCCTCTTTCACCCCCTGGCTCAGCAGCTCCCCGGGCCCGAGGGCCGTGTGCCGGAGCCCCAGCTCCCCAGGCGCCGCACCACGGGGCCCCCCGCCCGCCGCCGGGCAGCTCGCGGGCTCCGCCGTCTCTGAGAAGACCTCCTGCCCCAGAACCTGGACGCGGATCTAGAGACCACACGGTGCTGATTACTCAGAGACCCAGAAAAGACACAAAGCTCCCCTTCTCCAGCCACGGCGTGGCAAGGCCGTCCTTAGGGACACAGAGCAGGGAAAGGAGAAGCCAGCACGCATGCAGGAGCCAGACACGGAGTCGTCCTGAGACAGGGCAGGAAGGCGGCCTGGGAACCTCCAGACAGGCCCCGATGCCGCGTTTCCACTGGACAGCCTCTGCCCGCGGGCCAGCTCCCCACACGCTCTGAAGCGGGGAGGGGAGGGGAGCCTGGCTGCCATTCCTGCCAGCTGGACGGTGTGGAACTGCGGGGAGCCTAGGGTCAGGTGCTGTGTGGGGACACCCGAGCAGGCCCAACGTTCATGAGAAACACACGCTTGGTCTCGGTCCCAGGCTCCTGGCACAGAACTCCCAAACCCCAGGAGTGCCAGGAGCACCTTCTGTGGTTCAGGACGAGCCCCTTTCAACTGTCCCCGAGTTGACGGTGATGCGCTGACCGCTGGTGGCCCCCGGAACAGCTTCAGGATGGAGGCCGCTCTCAGAGGCGCTAATCAGGTGACGGGAGGGCCGGCACTTCCAGCCCCAGCGCACAGCCTCAGGGGAAGCGAGAGGGGCTGGAGAGCTTCAGCCACTGTTCACCCGTGGTCCGTCCGTCATGCCTGGGTAATGAGACCTCCACAGGAACCGCTGTGCCGCAGGGCTCAGGGCACTTCTGAGCTGGTGAGCCCATACACGTGTGGGGAGGATGGGGAGCCCAGAGGCGGCCACAGAAGCTCTGTGCCGCCCCTCTCCCCCACTGATGGCTCCTCGACCATATCCTTATAAACCAGCTGGACAGCAGGGGTAAAGGTCCCCCTGGGATCTGTGAGTCATTCCAGCAAGTTATCAAACCTGAGGAGGGGCCGTGGGGACCTCCCAGTCTGCAGCCAGGCAGGCATAGGTCTGAGTGACCCCTGCAGCTTGACTGGTGTCTCGGGTAGGGGCAGTCGTGCAGGTCCAGCCCTGTCCTCTGGCTGAGCCCAGCAGGCAGGTGCCGTCCACACGGAACGGAACTGAACGCCTGGTGGGGATGAGAGGCTTGGAGAATTGGTTGTTGGTGCGGAAAATGCCATATTTGGTGCCAGAAAAAAATGTAACACCCCTGGGCCCTCCCTGGTGGTCCTGTGGGTAAGAGTCCACCTGCCCACGCAGGGGACACGGGTTCCATCCTGGCCCAGGAGGATCCCACGTGCTGCGTCTGTCACGGTGCCTGAGCCCGCGCACCGAGAGCTGGTGCTCTGCAGCCAGAGCGAGCACCGCAACAGAGACCCAGCGCAGCTACAAATCAACAAACGGACTAATTTTAAAAAGACAGCGCGCCTGCCGAGACCCTAGGGAGCCCGGCGCTTCGCGTGCGGACCACCGCACTCTGCTCACCCACTGCCACAGCCTCCGGGGGTCTCCCCGCAGGCTCTCCACGAGGGTCACGGCCTCCTCCCCGCTGCCTGGACGCTGCCTCCGCACCCACGTCTGGATCTCCGCCGGCAGGATGCTCAGGAACTGCTCCAGCATCAGCATCTCCAGGATCTGCTCCTTGGTGTGGACCTCGGGCTGCAGCCACTGGAAGCAGAGCTCCCGAAGCTGCCGCAGGGTCTCATGGGGGCCTGACGCCACCTGGTAGGGAAACTGCCTGAAGAGCCGGCGGGCGGTCTCGGGGCTGGAGGGCTCCCCGTGGGTGGCGGCCTCGGGGCCAGGGGACTGGGGCCCCTCAGCCTTGGCCAGTGGCGGCAGCAGGACGAGAGCCTGCCCTGGCTCCATGGGCATCGTCTGGCGTGGTGAGTCCTTTCGGGGGACGGGCTTCTGGGACGGCGCTGTCCCCGGGAGAACTGGGTCTTCACAGAGCCTCTCACAGGGACCCTGGAGGGGAGCAAGAGCAGCGTTACACAGGTGAGAAGGACACGCTTTCGGAAAGAACAGGTTCACCTGCCCTGCCCGAGAAGCCTTGGACACAACCGTGGGTCTTCTGAAATCAGTGGACGTGCTTTCTCTTCTGCAAGATGGTAAACTTGAAGCCTCCAAGCAAACCCCTCGTACCACAGCTCAGCTGTCGTCATGACCCTGACCGTTTGCACAGTGTTCCCTCTTGGTTTTCAAATGGCCAGACCAAGCAGAAGGAAATGCACCACGTGAAGCGTGCTCACTGGATTTCCAGGTGAACAGCTTTTCTGCAAGACACTCCCATATCTGGAGCCATAGGTCTGCAGACTACAACATAAAGGTCAACAAAAACATCAACGCCGCAGGACTGCAGACTAAGGCTGGAATGACTGCGTGCGTGCGTGCTCAGTGGTGCCGGACGCTGCCACCCTGTGGACTGTAACCCACTGGCCGCCTCTGTCCATGGAATTTTTCACACAGGAATACTGGAGTGGGCGGCCATTCCCTTCTTCACGGGATCTTCCTGACCCAGGGATCGAACCTGTGTCTCCTTCGTTGGCAGGCAGATTCATTACCACTGTGCCAACTACAAGCCACAGTTGAAATGCTTAGATGCTTCCAAAATAAATATGAAGTTGAAGAGAACTCTTTCCCTAAAAGGTGCAGTGAAATTTCTAAGTGACCTCTTGAGTGCCATCTTGACAATTTGAAGTTTATGAAAAACCTGTCACACTGAAATTTTCAAACCTGAACTGAAGGAAGGCTTAGAACAAATACTGCCTGCCTCAAAGACATTCCTACAGACATGAGGCAAGTAGTCACTGTGTTCATGGTGAGTGGTATCAGAATTCAGAAGGCAGCAACTAAGAGGAGGAACAAGAGAGGCAGGAAATGGCACAGTGAATATTCAGACGCTGTAACAACAGCATCACTGCTTCTAGCTGGCCTTCTTGTGGGTAATCCTGATAATGGGATTAGGAGTGGGTCTATCTTTAAATATTATAAAGAAGCTAGAGGTCACCATTTCTCCATAACGTGAACCACAATAACCAAAAATACACCCAGTCACTTGGGTGTCTGTGTTAACCAGAGATGAGTACAACTCTCTAGCTTCTGAGGGCTGCTTTCTCCTTGAGGTGTACGAGCAACGTCTTCACCCCCACGCCTTCACCCAAATAGTTTGCCCTATATCACAACATCTTTGCGACAGCCTGGAGGGATTTGGCAGGGATATACATATGACTGATCTGGGAGTATACATGTCTATGAACAACAAAACTCTGTAATACTTTTTTAAAAATTTAAAAAATAATAAAATAAAGGGGGAAAATAATAAAAAAATAAATAAAACCAGCAGGAGAAAGGTTCAAGATGGCGGAGTAGACGACTATGCGCTCACCTCCTTCAGCGTGAGCGCCGAAGTCACAACTGTTGAATGACCGTCGACAGGAAGATGCTGGAGCCCTCGTGGCCAGGACGAGGAGCCGCAGCGAGACGGCAGGAGGGAGACCATCACGACAAAACCAAACCCACACCACCAGTGGGCGACCTACAAGCAGAACAATTTATACCACGGAGGTTCTCCCACTGCTGTGAAAGTTCTGAGCCACGCGTCAGGCTTCCCAGCCTGGGAATCCAGCAAAGGGACTAGGAGTCTCCAGGGAACCTGATGTTGAAGGCCAGTGGGATCTGCCTGCAGGGCTCTTGGCGGGTACAAAGTCTTATGCACAGCAGAACACAGATGAAAGAACACTGACCGCACAGGAGACTGAATCAGATCTGCCTACTAGCGCGGGAGGGTCCCTGCAGAGGTGTGGTCAGCAGTGGCTCACCATGGGGACAGGGACACTGGCAGCAGCAGTCTTGGGAGGTGCCCCTTGGCATGAGCCCTCCATGTGTTGGCCAACAGCCCTCCCATAGAGCCTGTACATTCCAGGGCTCGGTCGCTTCAGGCCAGACAACTAACAGGGAGGAGCACAGCCCCACCCATCAGCAGATAACTGGATTACAGTTTTACTGAGCAAGGCCCTGCCCAACAGAGTAAGACCCAGTTTTTCCCCAGTTCCTCCCATCAGGAAGCTTACACAAGCCTCTGAGCCTCATCCACCAAAGGGCAGACAGCAGAAGCAAGAAGAACTACATTCCTGCAGCCTCTGGAATGAACCACAATCACAGAAAGTTAATCAAAATGAAAAGGCAGAGGATGATGAGGAACAAGATGAAAACTCAGAAAAACCACTAAATGACGTGGAGATAGGCACTCAAAACAATGATAGTGAAGATGATCCAGGATCTCAGAAAATGGAAGCAAAGATTGAGATGATGGAAAACAGTTTAACAAAGACTTAGAATAACTAAAACAGAAAAAGAAAGCAAAACTTTTTCAAGGCTAAAAAAAAAGGAGAAAGGTAAGAAGGACTGACCCAGTATTACATTTTTCATGTACTAACTGTCCTTTCTGTTTACAAAGAGACCCATATATGGGGCTGGCCAAAGAGTTCATTTGGGATTTTCCATAACGCCCTACAGAAAAACCTGCACAAACTTTTTGGCCTATCAGATATCTCACTCATATATTCAAGCATTACCCAGCGACCTACAGTGGCATGTTATGCGCTCAGTAATTCAGGAATTCTATTTCTAGTCATGGCAGTCTACGCACTGTAATCAATGACAGCACTGGAGAAAACCTAAGAGGTCGCTCTTGGGGGCAGTGGCCAGGAGGCAGGTGGGAAAGAAACTCCTGAGAATAAAAGCTGCTGAGGCAGGTCCCCGGTGTCTGCGTGGGCGTGGCTGGCCGACCGGGGCTGTTAGAGGGGCTGGAGCTCCTGCAGCGCTGGGGTCTAGAGAGCAGGGCAGTGGGGAGGAGGAGCAGTGGGGGCGGAGAGCTTCCCAGTGAGGCATCTCGGCCAAGGGCTGGATGGCCCTCAGCAGGGTGAAACTATGCAAGGTTCAACAGAGAGTAGTTGCTACTTAAAAGGGCAAAAAGAGGGACACAGAAGGTGCTCATCACAAATGTCAGTGGTGAGGGACATTTATGTTTCTGACCCTGAGAATAGAGAGGCCTCGTCAGCACTCAAGGCATGCTGAGATACCAGAAAGGCCACTCGTGGCGAGGAAGGACCGTGCTCTAGAGTAAGACCTACTCTAAACATGAAACCCCAGAGCCAAGCTTCCACAAGATCTATGGAGGAGGCCCTGTCTATTGGCTGTTGTCTGTTCTGCTCCAGTCAGAAGAACTGGGGAATTCCTCAGCAGTCCAGTGGACAGGACACCATGCCTTCACTGCCGACGGCCCAGGTTCAGTTCCCGATCAGAGAACTAAGATCCCGCAAGCCGTGCAGAACAGCCAAATATAAGAATCTGGAAAACACCTTGGGCTTTTCCAAAGATCTTGCCTAAAACCAAGCTGGTTATTGTTCAGTCACTGAGTCATGTCTGACTCTTTGGGACCCCATGGATGGCAGCACGCCAGGCTCCTCTGTCCTTCACTGTCCCCTGGAGCTTGCTCAAATTCACGTCCTTTGAGTCAGTGATGCTACCTAGCCATGTCATCCTCTGCCAAATACTAAAGTGGGGGGGCGGTGCTTAAAAAATAAAAAAAAAGAAATACTAAAGGAATTTTCTTCCAGTTGAAGGGAAGCTTGAATCTACAGAAAAGAATGAAGATCTCCAAAAATGGTAAGCACATGGTGAATAAATATAAGATCCTATACCTCTATCTCTTCTAACTTCCCTAAAAGGCAAGTGTTTAGGCAAAAATAACAGTAGTATAAGTAGAATGTAAGATAAGTAGAAGTAAAATATATAAAAATAGCTCAAAGAAGGGGGTAAATGGAATTAATCTATTGTTAGGTTATTGCATTTATGAGCTGTTAATTCAGAAATAGAAAATTGGAAGTAAGAAGTAATGTCGGGTGAGGTGACAGAAGGGAAATGTAAAGGTGTCAAGTGATGGGTAGGAAACAGGAGATGTGAGTTACAAAGTAGAGCAACATTAAAGTACACACCAAGAAGTTAAATTGATAATTTAAGGATGCATACTGATAGAGGTAAAATTATACAAAGAAGTATAGCTAAAAAATCAGCAGACAAACACTGAAAACCAGTCAGTAGTATTCAGGAAAGAATCAAGAAAAGAATAAAAACTAGAAAGAACAACAACAACAAAAAAGACAATGTGATAGACCAATACTCAACCATATCAATAATTACATTAAATGTAAATGGCCTACACTCTTGAATTATAACTTAGATTGTCAGATTTAAAAAAGCAAGACCCAACCAAATGCTACTACCTACAAGAGACATTTCATATATAAAGACACAGATAGTTTGGGAAATAAAGTGGAAGGAAGAAGACATTCCATGCAAACAAGAAGCACATGAAAGGAGGGACTTTTATTATGATAATTGGGTCAAACCACCTAGAACACAAAGCACCTTGAACATGAAGGCATTTAACATCAGGTCTAAAGGGGAAAGTCTCCAATCACTGTTGGAGATTTTAGCACTGCTCTCTCAGTAACTGATAGAAAAATAGACAAAAAAAGAAAAAAAAAAGAGTAAGGAAATAGACAATTTCAATGACAACACTATGAACCAAAATGATCTAACTGACATTTAAACCAACTGCAGAACACACATTCAATCCAAATGTATATGAAGCATTCATGAAAACATACCATGTGGATAATAACGTTTTAAAACACTGAAATCTTAAAGTATTAGACTTCGCTGGTGGCCCAGTGGTTAAGACTCTCACTCTCAATGTGGGAGGCCTGGATTTGATCCCTGCTCAGGGAACTAAATCCCATGTGCTGCAACTAAGACCCTGCACAGGCAAATAAATGAATAAATAATTTTTTAAAAAAGTATAGATTCTCTGACCACAGTGGAATTAAACTAGAAATTTTAAATTGTTAAATAACAATATTAAATAACATACAAAGAAAAAAACACACCAGAAATTAAAACATTTTCATACTGAAAGATAATGAAAACAACATATCAAAATTTGTAGGAAATGGCTGAAGCTCTTAGAAATGAACAGTTTTAAATAAATATGTTGAGAGCTAAGTGAACTGAATGCAAGGCTTAATACAGAGCCAGAGGAGGACATACTTTTACAGAAAGGACTAGTTAATTTTTCTAGAAATGTCTTTTATAAACAAATTATTATTGGAAGTGTTTTGTCTTAAAGGCAAATAACTATAAGACACAACTGTATGTCTTATAGTTGCTTAACTGTAGTTCAGACCCTGTGAAAAATAAATTGACTCTATTAGAAATAAATAAACATGTTAAAAAATTTAAATATACATGCATCCTTCACTATCTAGATATGGCTCCTGAACTTCAAATAACAAGTAGCAAGATTTTAGATAGCAAGAGGCTGATCAGTGGACTTACTCATAGTTACTTAGTTCCTGAATTAAGATAGCAGTTTAGATAATACTTAGGGAAAGAGCCTTTTAGAGAAAACTGTCTTATAAAATATTTACCACTAGTGCCACCTGGGAAGCTACCTTATAAAATATTTAAATCTAATTTCAGCAATTATACCTTCACATAATGATACAGAAAATGCCTCAATTATTCATAGTTAAATTACTCTACAGGTACTTTATAGATTAGCACTTCATGAGAATTGGATTTTGTTATGAAAAAAACTGTTAAGGTTATCCCAAATGAACAGTTGTTCTACTTCCTAAGGTTGTAACAAGTTGGAATGCTTTTTTTTTTTCTTTTTAAATTATTTATTTGAGCGCTCTGGGTCTTAGTTGCGGCATGTGCGATCTAGTTCCCTGACCTGGCCTCGAACCCAGGCCCTACTGCATTGAGAGCACACACTGGACCACAAGGGAATTCCCTGGAATGCATTTTTAAATGAACATCTAGGCAGGGATACTCATACATCCATATATAAGGGGCCATTCAAAGAACACAAAGACTCATTAACGAGTCAAGCTCCTGACTTATCTTTCTGAGGAGGGCTGGCCCTTGGACTGTGTCCCTGGCCTTTCCAGTCTAGTTTAGCAAGAATCTTGCTGACTCTAGTTAGGGGAAAATCCCCTACTTTTGATATTTGATCAAGCTCAACATTCCTTGACCATCCTTGACACCTGACCAAATTCCTTATCGCCTGCCTTCAGCAAAACCGGTCAAGTTGGTTAACCAGAAGCACACTCCTACCCCTCCTTAAACCAGATGTTTCCTTTTAGTATTTTTCCATTCACTGACCCCACCCCACCCCACCCCTCGGCTATAAATCTCCACCTGTCCTTGTGATAGTTCATCTTTCCCTCCAATACCTCAAAACTTCATGCAAGTCCCTCTGAGTAGTCTGCCTTATTGTTGTTAAGGAGTCTCTGAGCAACTTTTTCTCTCACGCTATGTGTCAGTTCCGTGTAAGGCCTGGTTCAAGCGGATTCTGATCCTCACAGCGGGGCTTCCCTGGTGGCTCGGCAGTAAAGAACCTGCCAGCCCACGCAGGAGAGGGCAGGTTCGATCCCTGGGTGGGGAAGATCCTGTGTACAAGGAAAATGTCCACCCACTCCACTTTTCTTGCTTGGGAAATTCCATGGACACAGTAGCCTGGAAGGCTTCCGTACATGGGGTCGCAAAGAGTCGGACAGGACTTAGCGACTAAACAACAAATCCTCAGGACTACCTAGCACGGCGAGTAATAACAGTGTACAGATCTGCAACCTCTGAGGCTCATGGCGGCGGCCAAGTTCAACCCCAGGAAGCTTTAAGGCCTGTGCCTGGGGACGGGCGCTGCAAGCCTTTGGTAATTCGGGGGGCAGGCTTGGGGGCTGTCACAACTGGACTGGAGGGGAGGGGAAGCTCCGGGCGGGCACCAGGGCCGGGGAGGCGACCGGCCCTGCAGGCGCGGGGCAGCGCTGCCCGCTGCGCGCGCCACCCTTCGCCAACGACGCCGACCGCGCCCGGAAGGCAGGCTCGGGGCATCAGCCCATCCGGGCTCCCCCTTTCCGGGGTTCACTCTTAGCCTTTGGCCGGAGGCAGGGACCCCTTTTCGCCCCAGTCCAGAGGCACGGCCGGAGAGTCCGGCGGGACCCACGGGCTCAGGGGCGCAAAGCCGGGTCTGGGGTACCGTGTCTCAGACGCCGCTCGCAACCCCGCTGCCCCTCCCCCGCACCCGCCGCGTCCCCGCGCGCGCTCCCGGGCACTCGGACGCGCGTCCGATGGCCCAGTCGCTGCTCTCGGAGGCCGGGCCGAGCCCGACGCGGACACGGGCCGCGCCAGGCCCGACCCCGGGCGGCGGCGGTCAGGCCAGTCCAGCCCGCGCGCGCTCACCTCGGCCCGCGGCGCCGGCTCCGGGCGCACTTCCGGGAGACGGGCGGCGGCGCACGCCTCTAGGGCCGAGGGGCGGGGCATGGAGAGGCGGGGCCGAGGCGTGGGCTATGATTAATACCTCAAAACTTCATGCAAGTCCCTCTGAGTAGTCTGCCTTATTGTTGTTAAGGAGTCTCTGAGCAACTTTTTCTCTCACGCTATGTGTCAGTTCCGTGTAAGGCCTGGTTCAAGCGGATTCTGATCCTCACAGCGGGGCTTCCCTGGTGGCTCGGCAGTAAAGAACCTGCCAGCCCACGCAGGAGAGGGCAGGTTCGATCCCTGGGTGGGGAAGATCCTGTGTACAAGGAAAATGTCCACCCACTCCACTTTTCTTGCTTGGGAAATTCCATGGACACAGTAGCCTGGAAGGCTTCCGTACATGGGGTCGCAAAGAGTCGGACAGGACTTAGCGACTAAACAACAAATCCTCAGGACTACCTAGCACGGCGAGTAATAACAGTGTACAGATCTGCAACCTCTGAGGCTCATGGCGGCGGCCAAGTTCAACCCCAGGAAGCTTTAAGGCCTGTGCCTGGGGACGGGCGCTGCAAGCCTTTGGTAATTCGGGGGGCAGGCTTGGGGGCTGTCACAACTGGACTGGAGGGGAGGGGAAGCTCCGGGCGGGCACCAGGGCCGGGGAGGCGACCGGCCCTGCAGGCGCGGGGCAGCGCTGCCCGCTGCGCGCGCCACCCTTCGCCAACGACGCCGACCGCGCCCGGAAGGCAGGCTCGGGGCATCAGCCCATCCGGGCTCCCCCTTTCCGGGGTTCACTCTTAGCCTTTGGCCGGAGGCAGGGACCCCTTTTCGCCCCAGTCCAGAGGCACGGCCGGAGAGTCCGGCGGGACCCACGGGCTCAGGGGCGCAAAGCCGGGTCTGGGGTACCGTGTCTCAGACGCCGCTCGCAACCCCGCTGCCCCTCCCCCGCACCCGCCGCGTCCCCGCGCGCGCTCCCGGGCACTCGGACGCGCGTCCGATGGCCCAGTCGCTGCTCTCGGAGGCCGGGCCGAGCCCGACGCGGACACGGGCCGCGCCAGGCCCGACCCCGGGCGGCGGCGGTCAGGCCAGTCCAGCCCGCGCGCGCTCACCTCGGCCCGCGGCGCCGGCTCCGGGCGCACTTCCGGGAGACGGGCGGCGGCGCACGCCTCTAGGGCCGAGGGGCGGGGCATGGAGAGGCGGGGCCGAGGCGTGGGCTATGATTGGATGTCCAGACTGCCGCGCCCCCAGGACGCCGAGACCGAGGTGCGTCACCGGCTTGCTCGGTTCCGTCATTCATTCGAGCTCCATGCGGTCGCTCATGCTTCGCCCGGACTGTTGGTGAGCCCCGGATCTGTGCCGGGCCCTGGGCCAGCAATGGAATGTAGAGGTCGTCCTCGTGTCTTTCCCAGACCCTTCGGCCCCATCCCTGCCTCTTAACCGCAGGCTCTCCTCCTTGTGATTAAGGGGCATTTAATTTGCTTCCTCTGTCCCGCTTATCCAGCTCTCTCCTTTCACTTCTCCCCTTTTAGTGTTCCAGTTCTCTTCCCACCAAGTCTTGTCTGTCTGCCTCCGCCACCCTACCCCAGCCCACACTCCATGCACATGATGTCTTCCTCGCCTCCTCCCTCCCCTTCTTCCCTTTCCCACTTGACAGCAATCGCCAAGTCTTAGGTTTTAGCGCCTTGTCTAATCTCTCCTACACCACCCCTCTCTCCATCCTCTACCCCTGCCTCCTTCCAAGTCATTTCTAACCGGGATAACAGCTGTCCATTTCCAGGTTATCCTGCCCTCTACCACTCAGTCATCTTGTGTGTGTTTTTAGGTCCCAGGGCCTCAGCGAAACCCACTGTGTGAAAATTACTCTTTCAGCTTAACCCAGGTGGACGTTTCTGAAGCTGACTGCAATAACAAGACTGTTTTTGGTTTTTGGTTGGCTTTTTTGTTGTTGTTGTTGTTGAGTTCCTGAGCAGAGTATGATAACAATTTGTTTGAGACATTTAGACACTTTCCGAGGGTGTTACTCCCAACACCAAGGTGCTTTGCTTTGAAGAAAGTCAAGAGGTGAGCTTGTTGGGAAAGGGAGGATGATGGGTCTTTTATCTTCAACATGCTAGTTTTTCGCTGATCAACATCTAAGGAAGATAACAGTAATTTGGAAGCTTTAGTTGGGTCATAGAGCCCTCTTGAATCAGATGGAAGCTACAGATCCATTCACAAGGAACATGCACATACACATCTGCATACAAACTTTTTTTTTAATTTTACTTTTTACTTTTACAGAGTTTTGTTGTTTACAGATATGTGCATACAAACTTTTGCACACACATTCAGGGAGCTCATGGAGCCCCGAAGTGCCTTCTTGGAATTCATGAATTTCTGGTTGAATGCTCTTACTCTGGTAGATGGTTCTTGATAAGGAAGGGACACTTGACAGTTGAATTATTTCCTTATGAACTGGTGACTTGCTCCTTGTGATATATGATTAGCAGCTAACTAGGTCAGTTGGTTTCTTGAAATATTTTAAGAAATAGTTATTTATCATTATGTTTTAAATAATTTATTACTAACTGTGCATTGTCATGCTTCTCCTCAGACCACTACCAGAAGCATCATTTTGGCAGCTTGTTAAAAAACTGTTATTTCCAGGCCCCACCTCTCAGAATCTGATCAGAGAAGGCAAGATATCCAGCTTAATGCGCCCTTTGTATGAGTCTGATGTGTAGTTGCGTTTCAGAAGCCCTGGTTTAGAGCAGTGGTCCGTACACTTTTTGAACCAAGCACTCTTTACCAGTAAGACTATTCTGAAGCTAGAGAGCCTCTATTTCTATATGTGTATATTAGTAAATCATATGCATGTATTATTTGGCCTACATATTCTCTATAATAAAACACACAGATATAAAAATTAAGACAGACAGAGATAAGAATGAAGAAATAATATTGCAAAATATTTATTTTACTTAGTGAATAAAGTTCCCATTTAATATGAGATTTGATAAGCCTCATTATGTGAGCAGATCTTGGTTTAGTACTTTTGTTACCCAGAGATTTTTCAGGTCTGGTTCTAACTTTAGAGGGTTTTTTTTTTTCAGCACTCAGTTTTAATGGTTTTCATAAATGAAATAAATAAATGTTACAAACCTTCCAAATGGAAAAAGTACATCATTGGCAGAACATATTCATTTTTCAATGCCATCTGCTAATTGAGCAGTTTTTGATGAAATGTGGCTACTAAGAAACTGTCAAGTACCTGATCCGTGCTGTATGCTGTTGAGCGTCACTGAACATTCTCTTCGTGTTCCGGGTGGGTTTCTACCGCAGAGCCTGACGTTGGCTCAGCACCAGGATCCCGTGCCATCAAGACCCTGTCCTGTCAGTCTGTCTTTTGTTGATGCCAGACAAAGAAATCCTGCCTTCAGGGACCGATCTGGAAAGCTTCTGAACTCTACAGGTGATTCTTTGTGTTTCTATTTTTAAATTTTGTTGAAGTACAGTTGATTTACATTGTTGTGTTAATTTCTGCTATACAACAAAATAATTCAGTTATACATATGGGTGCATTCTTTTTTCATATTGTTTTCCATTATGGCTTCTCACAGGATGTTGAATATAGTTCCTTGTGCTATAATGGCAGGACTTTGTTTGTCCATCCTAGATAGAATAGTTGGCATCTGCTAATTCCAAACTACCAATCCACCTCCCCGCCCCGACCCCCACCTTGGCAACCATTCATTTGTTCTCCATATCTGGGAGTCTGTTTCTGTTTCATAGATGTGTTGATTTGTGTTGTATTTTAGATTCCACGTTAGTGTATCATGTGTTTTTCTTTTTTCTTAGCCACTTCTATTGATCTTTCATTTATTCATCTTTGTTCTTTGGCCCGCGAGGCCTCCCATCGCAGTGGCCTCTGTTGTCAGAGCACCGGCTCTGGGCGCATGCGCTGCAGAGCTCCGGCCTGGTAGTTGGACACACCAGTCCAGCTGCTCGCGGCATTCGTATAGAAAAGCATTATGCCCATATTCTCTATAATAAAACACACAGATATAAAAATTAAGACAGACAGAGATAAGAATGAAGAAATAATATTGCAAAATATTTATTTTACTTAGTGAATAAAGTTCCCATTTAATATGAGATTTGATAAGCCTCATTATGTGAGCAGATCTTGGTTTAGTACTTTTGTTACCCAGAGATTTTTCAGGTCTGGTTCTAACTTTAGAGGGTTTTTTTTTTTCAGCACTCAGTTTTAATGGTTTTCATAAATGAAATAAATAAATGTTACAAACCTTCCAAATGGAAAAAGTACATCATTGGCAGAACATATTCATTTTTCAATGCCATCTGCTAATTGAGCAGTTTTTGATGAAATGTGGCTACTAAGAAACTGTCAAGTACCTGATCCGGTGCTGTATGCTGTTGAGCGTCACTGAACATTCTCTTCGTGTTCCGGGTGGGTTTCTACCGCAGAGCCTGACGTTGGCTCAGCACCAGGATCCCGTGCCATCAAGACCCTGTCCTGTCAGTCTGTCTTTTGTTGATGCCAGACAAAGAAATCCTGCCTTCAGGGACCGATCTGGAAAGCTTCTGAACTCTACAGGTGATTCTTTGTGTTTCTATTTTTAAATTTTGTTGAAGTACAGTTGATTTACATTGTTGTGTTAATTTCTGCTATACAACAAAATAATTCAGTTATACATATGGGTGCATTCTTTTTTCATATTGTTTTCCATTATGGCTTCTCACAGGATGTTGAATATAGTTCCTTGTGCTATAATGGCAGGACTTTGTTTGTCCATCCTAGATAGAATAGTTGGCATCTGCTAATTCCAAACTACCAATCCACCTCCCCGCCCCGACCCCCACCTTGGCAACCATTCATTTGTTCTCCATATCTGGGAGTCTGTTTCTGTTTCATAGATGTGTTGATTTGTGTTGTATTTTAGATTCCACGTTAGTGTATCATGTGTTTTTCTTTTTTCTTAGCCACTTCTATTGATCTTTCATTTATTCATCTTTGTTCTTTGGCCCGCGTAGGCCTCCCATCGCAGTGGCCTCTGTTGTCGCAGAGCACCGGCTCTGGGCGCATGCGCTGCAGAGCTCCGGCCTGGTAGTTGGACACACCAGTCCAGCTGCTCCGCGGCACGCGGGATCTTCCCAGGCCAGGGATCGAACCGGCGCCCCTTGCCCTGCAAGGCGGTGTCTTTACCCCCTGGACCACCAGGGAAGCCCCCTCATGTGGTATTTTTTCTTTCTTAGTTCGCTTAGTATGAGGCATAGATGATCCTTTATCCCATTAACTAACCAGGAGCCCTCTTTAACGCTTGGACAGTTCTATCTGGTTAACAGTTTTAGAGAGATTGACTAAGGGACTCAGACGCCCTTAAACATTCCACCATCCAGAACTCTTCTTCTTTGGTCCCTTAGGTTTCTCATCTTGACCCTCGTTACTGTCTTCTGCTTTCCACATGGTCACTTCTGCCCCCCATGGGCCTCCTTCAGTTCAGGCTGCTCGATCCCTTGCTGGGCTGATGACCCTGCTGGCTTTGGACAGCCAGTCCCTGCCCTTGCTGAATCTGTGACATTTCGGCCTTCTTGATGACCAGGGCTCCCGAAATCCCCACCCGCATGGAGCCGTGGGAGGCCCATCTGTCCCTGCTGTCAGATGCGAGGGAGGCTGGATCATTGCCCGAGTCGAGCTTCTGTCTGCACTGGGGGTTTCAGAGGGAACTTTCCTCCCTCCGACAGAAGCTTCTAGGAGCATGTGGTGACTCTTGAAGGACTCAAGATCAATAAAAGAAGCAAGCTTTTCTTCCTCTGGGGAGCCAGCAAGACTGGTGAGTCATCTGTCACTGCTAATTAGCACGAAGGGCCTGAGCGTCAGGGAATACATGGAGAGAAGAAAAAAGGGGGTTGGGATTAACCAGACACCAGGGTTTAAAAGAAAACACATGAAAAATTATTTTCCAGGATGCAGTCTATTCATGATGTGGTGTTAGGAGAACAGAGAGAAAGTTAATTGACAGCAGTAGTCTGTTTTAGGAAGCTTTGGAGGGCCACTGCAGAGAGAGTCAGGCTGCCCATGGAGATGCAAAAGCAGCAGCAGGTAACGAAAGGCACCAAGTGTAACCTCATCTCAGAAGAAGCTGGGTCACCAAGATTCAGACAGAGAGCGTAATCAGTAAAGCTTGCAGTGTTATCCAGGCCCCCTTCTTGCCCCTGCTGCCACTGTGGACCCTCCAAACCAGGAGCTGGAAGCATGTATTTCGTTTGTCCAGCACACATTTTGAAATTCTCGTTTTCCATGTGAATGCCTTTTATGCGGCCTGCTATGTCCTGACCGTCCCCCTCAATCCAGTCCCTTTGCATTTCCCAGGACTTTGACCTGGTCTCCGAGGGTTCTGGGATACAACTGCTCAGTATTACTCTCTAGAAGTCAGAGGAGATGATAGTTTAACGATGGCCACCTTGGATTCTGGCGTTCAGAGCTTCTTAGGGTGCCTGAGGCCTCAGTGGGCCAGCGGGGCGGGAGGTTTTTAGGGGAAGAGGAAAGGGTGACCCCTATCGCCTGGGCAGGGTGCCCTACCAGGGCGCTTCTAGACCCACAGAGCCCTTGCTGTGTGCTCCCCGGGCTCTTGTCTCCACCAGGCCTCTAGGAACTGTCTTTCCGATGATCCCTGTTATGCAGAGGAGCTCCCAGGAGAGACATTCGAAGGAATTAGCCATGGGAAAGAAACCAAGAATTTAGGCTAGGTGTACTGTAACTGTATGTTCAGGAACAAAATTCAGATCTCACCCTCCAAACTGGGAACAAAATATTTGAATTTTGACTGTCCTGGAAGATTGACGACTTATGAGCACCAGAGCCGTCTAGAGCTCAACCAGAGTCCCCTGGGGAAAAGAGAAAGAAGGAGCTAGAGTCTCCATCTTTACCAGGGAAAGAGAGAGCTGGACTTCTTTCTCCTTGAAGTCATCTTGGGCGTGCTGCAAGACGATGCACCTGAGAGCAAAAGCATTCCAAGAGACACGGCCTGGTGTGGACAGGCTTGCCTGTGAGCTCACGTGTTCCTCCAGGGCCACCCCAGAACACCCAGCGGAGTGCAGGGGGGCAGACGTGTTCAGGGAAACCCATTCTCTTCCCTCTAAGCGGCATCACTGGGAGCTGATGAAGCAGCGAGGTGGGTCCCCCCAAGGTGCCTGGAGCATGCTGCCCGTGACCAGATGCTCTGTGTCGTCATACATTCCTGCGCTCTCAAGATCAGGTCTCCTTGCTCCAGCATGGCTGAGAGGGAAAAGAAACAAGAAATCCTTTCATTTTGCTTCCTGAAAACCACCAAAAGGTCTAAAAATAGATTCCTGAATTCTAACACGTAGACTTGTGAGATGGTAGAGGAACAAAAATCTGCTAAAATACGGCGTCTGTCTGTAACATCAGGAGAGTTTGTTGTTGTGGTTCGGTCTCCAAGTGGTGTCCAGCTCTCTGCAACCCCGTGGACGGCAGCACGCCAGGCTCCTCTGACCTCCACTGTCTCCTGGAGTTTGTTCAAGTTCAGGTCCGTTGAGTGGGTGATGCCATCCAACCATCTCCTCCTCCGTCGCCCCCTTCTCCTCCTGCCCTCCATCGTTCCCAGCATCAGTCTTTTCCAACGAATTAGCTCTTCACATCAGGTGGCCAAAGTGTTGGAGCTTCAGCATCCGTCCTTCTAGTGAATATTCAGGGTTGATTTCCTTTAGGATTGGAATGACTCAAAGAACATCTCCTTTTCTTTGACTTCATCTTTGGCTTGGATTTTTTTTATTTTTTATTTTTCTGTGACTTGGATTTAATAAGGCATAACAACCAAAATAAGATTGGACCTCCGCATTAGCACTTGTCGAGAATAGGTTAGAATCAGCAGAGAGAAATGGGGAGGGTAGCTTAACAAAACTTTATTTTCAGGCTTATAATGAACCAATAAGGACAAAACATATAGTCAAAATTTTACTTTTTAGTTTGAAATTTAATCATAGGCATAGACAAAATATGGTGTGGACAGGCTGCCTGTGAGCTCACGGGTGTTCCTCCTTGAAGTCATCTTGGGCGTGCAAGCGATGCACCTGAGAGCAAAAGCATTCCAAGAGACACGGCCTGGTGTGGACAGGCTTGCCTGTGAGCTCACGTGTTCCTCCAGGGCCACCCCAGAACACCCAGCGGAGTGCAGGGCAGCGTGTTCAGGGAAACCCATTCTCTTCCCTCTAAGCGGCATCACTGGGAGCTGATGAAGCAGCGAGGTGGGTCCCCCCAAGGTGCCTGGAGCATGCTGCCCGTGACCAGATGCTCTGTGTCGTCATACATTCCTGCGCTCTCAAGATCAGGTCTCCTTGCTCCAGCATGGCTGAGAGGGAAAAGAAACAAGAAATCCTTTCATTTTGCTTCCTGAAAACCACCAAAAGGTCTAAAAATAGATTCCTGAATTCTAACACGTAGACTTGTGAGATGGTAGAGGAACAAAAATCTGCTAAAATACGGCGTCTGTCTGTAACATCAGGAGAGTTTGTTGTTGTGGTTCGGTCTCCAAGTGGTGTCCAGCTCTCTGCAACCCCGTGGACGGCAGCACGCCAGGCTCCTCTGACCTCCACTGTCTCCTGGAGTTTGTTCAAGTTCAGGTCCGTTGAGTGGGTGATGCCATCCAACCATCTCCTCCTCCGTCGCCCCCTTCTCCTCCTGCCCTCCATCGTTCCCAGCATCAGTCTTTTCCAACGAATTAGCTCTTCACATCAGGTGGCCAAAGTGTTGGAGCTTCAGCATCCGTCCTTCTAGTGAATATTCAGGGTTGATTTCCTTTAGGATTGGAATGACTCAAAGAACATCTCCTTTTCTTTGACTTCATCTTTGGCTTGGATTTTTTTTATTTTTTATTTTTCTGTGACTTGGATTTAATAAGGCATAACAACCAAAATAAGATTGGACCTCCGCATTAGCACTTGTCGAGAATAGGTTAGAATCAGCAGAGAGAAATGGGGAGGGTAGCTTAACAAAACTTTATTTTCAGGCTTATAATGAACCAATAAGGACAAAACATATAGTCAAAAATTTTACTCTGTTAATCTAGTCATAAATAACTCACTGAATAAATTCTTAAACCATCAATCATCTATGTATCTTGTAATTCATTGCTATTCAGGTCGAATCTGAGCAGAGAACAGAAACTCGGTACATTTATGCTCTGTTCAACAGAGAGAAAAAAAGAAACATTTTGTGTAAGTAAAATAGAATATATAAGGAAAAAGACATGTCTCTATCAAAGACTTTTCAAAAGTAATTTGCTTCTGATTTTTACATGAAACTGCTTAAAAGAATATAAATATACAGTAATACTTTGTAACTCATGAAAGAATGCTTATTACAACAGCAACAAGACAGCTATCAGTCTCAATGTAGGTACATATTAAATAATTGTAGATATCACATTCATAATATTCATACTTCATAAGCTACCAAAGGTTTGTTATCAAAAGACTTCCTTCACATCCTGTTGCTCAGCAACTTATGGGGAGAAAGACAGATGTAAAACAGATAGGAAATGGTAAAATTCTAATTCTTTATGACGTTTTAGCTCTTTATAACAAGTTTGGACACAGTGTTACGTGAAAGTCTCACATTCAGCATCAGTACTGGAATGTACCTATGTTTTAGGAGCCATCCAGGGCAATCTTCATCTAGGAGATAAGACAAAATCAGGGAGAGAATGATTTTGAGATGAATGAATTGAGTACAGGTAAAGACAACCTTTCTTCAAACTAATGGGAGCTTATGTCCATATACGGAGTACCTGGATGAGTGTTCATTCTGTATGGACTGGTTTGCATCTGGTAATCCTAAACTCCTAGTTGATCACTCCTCTACCCCTTTCCACTTCGGTAATGATAAATTTCTATGCCTGTGAGTCTGTTTCTGTTTTGTAAGTAAATTTATTTGTATCAGATTTTAGATACTACAGTATATTTAAGGCTCTCCACTTAAGCACACCTCCCTGCTCTCACCTTCAATTTGCCTTCACTTAACTGAGCTAGGGCTCAATTGGTAAAGAATCTGCCTGCAGTGCTGGAGACCTGAGTTCGATTCCTAGGTTGGGAAGATCTCTTGGAGAGGGAAACAGTAACCCACTCCAGTATTCCTGCCTGGAGAATCCCATGGACAGAGGACCTTGGCAGGCTACAGTCCAGGAGTCCCAAAAGAGTCAGACATGTCTGGGCGACTAGACAGCAAGCCCCATCTGTAGCCACTGCCAAGAACCAAGGTGATGGCTGAGGATGGTTTTCAGAGCAAGAAGGCAGGTTTCAGCAAGAAGGCAGGCTTCTGTGGATGGAGGACAGATTACCAACGTGCTAGGAGGAAGTACCAGCACAGATAAGGTCTGTTGGAAGGATGTCCTGGTACAGATTGCTCAATGCTTCCAAAGGGCAGGAAACATCCGGCTCCATGGTTCAGACTGCCTCGCATGTTGTATAGCTGGTCATTCTATGTACAGGCGAGACGTATCTCTGCCCAGAGATCCAAACCTTGCTATTGCAATTACATTTCTGTTTGTCCACAGACCCCTAGCTTCACAGAGGACTTTTCCCCCCCTCCTTTTAGCTGCTGCCTTCCTAAAATTAGTCTGTGCCAAGCCGTGGAAGAAACCTGATTTTGTTCAATGAGGTTGCCATCTTATATAACTTATATATAAGTTACATGCTTTCTATAGCTGGTCTTATAAGGTGTAGAGGAGGTGAGGGAGAGAATCCAGGGCATTTAGGGCAAGATGGTAATGTGCGTGCTCAGTCCCTCATGTGCCCGACTCTGCCACCCCATGGGCTGTAGCCCGCCAGGCTCCTCTGTCCTTGGGATTTCCCGGGCAAGAATACTGGAGTGGGTTGCATTTCCTCCTCCAGGGAATCTTCCCAACCCAGGGATCAAACCTGGGTCTCCTGCATTGGCAAGCGGATTCTTTACCACTGAACCAGGGCCTTCCTGGCGCAGGGCCTGAACTCTTGGCTCCTGTATCTCCTGCCTTGGCAGGAGGATTCATTACCCCTGAGGCACCTGGGAAGTCAGATAGTGATACAGACGATATATTTGGGGAGGTCAGGGCGCTTGGGTGCTGAAGATAATGTTTTCAGATTTAATGGGCCTGGGGGTATTATTAAAATGTGCATTCTGATTTGGTCTTGGTGGGAGGGGTTTACGGTCAATACTTTCAGTGGCATTCCTTAGGATTTCCCAGGACAGTGTTACAGGGTTGCCCTGTTAGGCAGGGCCTAACAGGAGCTCCAGATGGAGCCACAGCTCCAGCCTATTCCCCTCTGGAAGTGCCATGTCAGAGACTAGACAGGAAGCACGACCTCCGTGACCCTTTTCAAATTTTAAGACTCTGGTTTTAAATTCTGAGATTCCAGCAAGGGGCATGTTGAACTTGTGGGGTCACAGACCTCTAGGACTGATAAAAACCACATACCCTCTTGTCCCCCAGACCCACTCTCCTCCTGCCTCCGCAGACCGCTGTAGGCGCCTCAGCCGGCCCGCAGCCCCACCGGAGGACCTCCGCCCGCCTCCCGGGCCGGCACCCCTGACCCGGGCGGCTCCGCCTCTGGGGCGGCTCCGCGTCGGGCGGGGGCGGGGCCGGAGGCGGGGCCAGGCCGGCGCCGGCCACGCCCCTCGGCCCGGCGAGAGGCCGAGCTTGCTGCATTGCAGCCGCCGCGGCGCCGCTCGGCTCCTCACTCCCAACAATGGCGGCTCCGAGCCCCAGCGCCGGCGGCGGCGGCGGCGGCGGCGGCTCCGGGGGCGGCAGCGGCCCCGCGGGGTCCCCGGCGCCCGGCCACCCGGCCGTCAGCAGCATGCAGGGTAAGGACGGCGGCGGCGCCGAGACCCCGGCCCCCCGGCGCGGCCCTCCGCGTCGTCGCGGCCTGTCCCCGGGACCCGGCGGAGGAAGCGGCCGCGCCGGCCCGCCTCCCTCCCGCCCTCCCTCCGGGCTTCCCGCCCCGGGCTCGGCCTGGCTGCCGGCGGCGGGCCGCCGCGCAGGCCCGGGCCCGGCCTCCGCCTGCGCTCGCCCGGCCTGGGGCTGCGCGCCTCCGGCGCCGCGGGGCCCACCTCGCAGGGCCCGCCCCGCTTACCTGGCGCGCCGCTCCGGGAGCGCGCGGCCGGGCGGCGGCGGCGGCAGGCGCCCGGGCCTGGCGCGGGGCGCGGGGCGGCCCTCTCCCCGCCGCCGCCTCCGCCGCGGGGCCCGCGCAGGGCCATCTTGGTGTCCCGGGCCCGGGCGCCGCACCGGCCCCTGCGTTCCGCAGCCCCGCTGGACCCTCGGGTGCCAACTTTTGCAGGGTTTGCGCGCGCCGGGCGGGGCGCGGGGTGGCCCGGGCCTGTGCCACCTGTAAGGTGGCGAGGTGGCCCTGGGCCCGGGAGGGGCGACCTGTTCCGGGGCAGCGGTTTCTGTTGCTCGCGTTGCCTGCAGACTGAATACATACATCAAACAGGGACTTGGCCTTCCAGGGAGAGATCCGGGACCTCGCGAGGCCGGGGTCAGCGCGGTTCTGCGCGGGGCAGCCCTCCCGGTGAGCGCCTTTCCCCAGCGGGAGCGCCTGCGAGCTGCTGTGGCTCTTGACTGGCGGGGGAGGGCGGTGCTGTAAAAAGACTAGGCCCCGACCCATCAGGGACCGATTCCTTGAGTTTACTGGGGAATCTCGAGCAGTCACGTTGTTTCCTGAAAACCGGGACTCTCAGAAATCGCCTGGCCGTTTTTAGCCCACTGTTTGCCTTCCAGAATTAGCAGAGTCCGTGGGGGTACCCTTCTTGGCCAGTCTGACCGTGGTTACCCTTTGATTAAAATCTTCCCAAAGGGAAGCCTGGTGGGCTGCAGACCGCGGGGTCGCCAAGAGTGGGACGCGACTGAGCGACCGAGGTGAACTGAACTGAAAGGGCTCTGAGATCCATCCTACCCGTGTGTCTAGTTAGCTTTGACATTTATGGACTCTTTCGGGTTTATGAGACTGTGACTCAGGAAGCAGAGATGGGATTTCAGTCATTTTTACATCCTTGGCCACTCCCCCGCGCCTTGGGATATACGCAGGGAACAGTAAGGAGGCTTTCTGTAAAGGCCCTCAGATGATGAATTCGAATTGCATCAGTTACTGGATGCCCCCGCGTTGCACAGTATGCAGCCGAAGGACAGGACGCGCCTCCGGATCTTCCAGCTCGACCTTCTAGGTGATGGTGGTGAATTGAACCGGTAGAAAGACAACTTAAGATTGAATTGCATATCCAGAATGATGACTTACCGAGCTGCTAAGTATGCAGGTTTTAGGGGGGGCGGGGGTAGGGAGGCTGGGAGTTTGGAAAAGCGGTCGACATTTATTTTTCGAAAAATATTTACTGAGCACCTGTTTCGTGCCGGGCATAGTGCTCTAGCGCTGGGTCTGTTGAGAAGAGGGAACCAGAAAGCCTCATTCCTGATGGAGTGTTCCCTTCAGATAGGACTGGGGAGGGAAGACAATGTGCAGATAAATGAGAAAAATAGCTAATTGAGAAAGGTGTTGTGGAAGTCAAGAGCTGGAGGAGAAGGTGGTGAGAAGGGGCAGCCTGCTTCCATAGGGTGCTCAGTAGGACCTGTCTGGGGGGATGGCCTGTGGTAGGGAACAGGGCTCTGGGCAAAGGGAAAGGTCTGTGCGAAGATTCCAAAGTGGGAAAGAGCCGGGGGTATTCTGGGAGCGCAGAGAAAGGCCTCGAAGGTAGGAGGTCCCCCGGGGCTCTCCATTCTCCACCCCAGTCAGCTGAACTTTCTGAAATGCAGTTTTGTTGCTGTTTAGTGACTGTCGTGTCTGACTCTTTGCAACCCCATGGATGGTAGCCCACCAGACTCCTCTGTCCCTGGGATTTCCCAGGCAAGATACTGGAGTGGGTTCCCATGTCTTCCTCCTGGGGAGCTTCCCCATCCGGGGATCAAACCAGAGTCTCCAGCACTGCAGGCCGAATTCTTTACTGATGAGCCACTGGGGAAGCCCCTCATAAGCAGCATCCAGTTTTAAAGGGAGAGGGAGGACGCAAAACTTCTCTTTGAACTGGGAGTTTTCTTTTTATCAGTGCTGTGTGCAGCCTTGATGGGCTCAGGAACCTCCTCAGAATGAAGAAAAGCACTCGGAACTCTCAGGATGTTTCCTCGCACGACCCAGGTTACAAAGCCTGAGCAGAAGCAGCTGTGTAGGGTGTTTTTTCGCTTGTCTTGTGATGTTAGAACCTGACCTGCCCTCCTTCCCCTGCCAGATCGTTGGCTTTTGGGGATCTTGTGATCCTTGGTTGCTTGGTACATGCCACTGCCCCCCCACATGTCCACTTGCCGCCCCACAGCTCTGTCTGTCTAGAGTTGTTAATGACCACGCTCGTTCCATTAGTGGGGTTCATTCAGCTGAGGGGCCACGTGGAGTCCCTGTCGTCTAACAGATAGCGGGATCTTTCTGTGTGAGAAGCACAGTACTGCATGAGAGTGTTTCAAAAGTCATAGGCAGCTGGGTCTGTTGAGAAGAGGGAACCAGAAAGCCTCATTCCTGATGGAGTGTTCCCTTCAGATAGGACTGGGGAGGGAAGACAATGTGCAGATAAATGAGAAAAATAGCTAATTGAGAAAGGTGTTGTGGAAGTCAAGAGCTGGAGGAGAAGGTGGTGAGAAGGGGCAGCCTGCTTCCATAGGGTGCTCAGTAGGACCTGTCTGGGGGGATGGCCTGTGGTAGGGAACAGGGCTCTGGGCAAAGGGAAAGGTCTGTGCGAAGATTCCAAAGTGGGAAAGAGCCGGGGGTATTCTGGGAGCGCAGAGAAAGGCCTCAAGGTAGGAGGTCCCCCGGGGCTCTCCATTCTCCACCCCAGTCAGCTGAACTTTCTGAAATGCAGTTTTGTTGCTGTTTAGTGACTGTCGTGTCTGACTCTTTGCAACCCCATGGATGGTAGCCCACCAGACTCCTCTGTCCCTGGGATTTCCCAGGCAAGATACTGGAGTGGGTTCCCATGTCTTCCTCCTGGGGAGCTTCCCCATCCGGGGATCAAACCAGAGTCTCCAGCACTGCAGGCCGAATTCTTTACTGATGAGCCACTGGGGAAGCCCCTCATAAGCAGCATCCAGTTTTAAAGGGAGAGGGAGGACGCAAAACTTCTCTTTGAACTGGGAGTTTTCTTTTTATCAGTGCTGTGTGCAGCCTTGATGGGCTCAGGAACCTCCTCAGAATGAAGAAAAGCACTCGGAACTCTCAGGATGTTTCCTCGCACGACCCAGGTTACAAAGCCTGAGCAGAAGCAGCTGTGTAGGGTGTTTTTTCGCTTGTCTTGTGATGTTAGAACCTGACCTGCCCTCCTTCCCCTGCCAGATCGTTGGCTTTTGGGGATCTTGTGATCCTTGGTTGCTTGGTACATGCCACTGCCCCCCCACATGTCCACTTGCCGCCCCACAGCTCTGTCTGTCTAGAGTTGTTAATGACCACGCTCGTTCCATTAGTGGGGTTCATTCAGCTGAGGGGCCACGTGGAGTCCCTGTCGTCTAACAGATAGCGGGATCTTTCTGTGTGAGAAGCACAGTACTGGACCCGGGACCACCCCCGCACCGCTTTTCAAGGCTTGAGGCTTTGTGGCCCGGGACTGGTCTCAGGGTGAAAGCTGTCGTTTTTAATGTCAGGCTTGCGTTAAGGCTGCGCTCTAGAGTCCTGGGCTTGAATCCCTTCATCAGAATTGTGTGACCTTGGGCAAGATACCTAACCTCAGTTTCCCCAATGGGAAGTAGGAATCCAGCTGACCTTACAGGACCTTTGAGAACGCACACACCGTGTGGAGCTGACCCCCAGTGGGGATGTGGTCCACCCCTGTTAGCCAGCCGCACTGTTAAGAGCATCAGGACTCTTGTTCATAATGATCTAAGTAATTGTCTCTTTCGTTATTAGCAGGTGAGTCCCTCACCGCTGTTCAGTGTTCCCGTAGCTTCACTGTTACTGGGTCCTCACCTTGGCTCTAAGCTGTTTGTTTCCATTTTTCATTATTGAGCGTTTCTGTTGAGAATATCCTCGAGGAGCATCCTTCCTGGCTTCAGGTGGCTGCTCTGCCACGTGCAAGCCCTGTGGCCTTGGGGAAATTACCTAGCTTTCCTGAACTCATCAGTTTCTCATTGGTTAAAGTGAGGATAATCCCTACCTTGCAGGATGGTTGTGAGAATTCAATTATTAGGTTAGTGCTTATGAGGGTACTTTGAAAATTATAAAATATCTATACACATATAAAGATTGCTATTAAATTCGGTTTTTTAACAAGTTTTAGTTGGTAGTCCCTTGAAAAGTAACAGATTTAGCATTCAAGAAGTTAAATTTATTATAGAAAACTTAAAGCAGGGAAAACTAAAACTTCTCTTTAAACTTGGATAGCTGAGACATGTCAATTTTTTAAAAACGGTTAGAACAGAATTTATGAGTTTGAAAAACACAGAGGCATCTGTAAAGTATGTGTTATGGGAAGTAGTTAATATAGGTAATGTGTGTGTTGTGGGTGCTTCGAATTCTCTTAACGTGCTTCCCTAGGCGGCTTCCTTCTTTCTGAGTCTCTAATGTAGGTGAACAACAGAGAACTTCCTGACGCGTCCATTCCTCACTCATTTACCCTCAGCGGAACATGTTACAAAATGTCAATGTAGGTGGAAAGATGATAGCTTGATTCTGCTTTTAAAAAATGTACAGAATAGGGCTTCCCTGGTGGTCCAGTGGGTAAAGAGTCCACCTTGCAGTGCAAGGGGCACTGGTTGGATCCCTGGCGTGGCAAGATCCTACGTCCAGTTGCGACCAGCGCTCTGGAGCACCTGCGCCCAGGGCCAGTGCTCTGCAACAAGAGAGGCCACTGCAGTGGGAGGCCCACAGAGACCAAAGAATAAAGATGGATGAAAATAAATAAGTTAAAAAAAAATAAAAGAGGCCAAAATTTAAAAATGTATAAAATAATGCACAGCATAGCAACTGTAGCTCATAGTATTGTATTGCATATTTGAAAGTTGCTAGCAGAGTAGATCTTAGAAGTTCCTGTCACAAGGAAAAAATTCTTTACGTGTGATGTTAACTAGACTTACTGCGTAGGGATCATTTCTCCATATGTACAAACACTGACACAAGTTGGACACTTGAAGCTGATAGCACATGTGTCGCTTATACCTCACTAAAACTCTTACAGAATGAAAACACACACACATAGAACTTTAAAGTATAATGAAACATACACCAGTTAAGGAAAAGTGAAAATTTGAAATCAGGATAGTTTTTTTCTCCCGCTAATATTTACGTATACAAAATTAGTGTGAAATGCTTTGCTTCTGATTCTGTTGGACTGTCTTTCTGTCTTTACCGTTGGCCAGAGGAGGGTGCCTTAATCCTGATTTAAAGAACTGAACTGTGCAGACAGGCGTGAGCTTCCAAACCCTGGAAAGCTTACCTTTCTCAGTGTTTCTCTTACCTTTTATTTGACATGACCTGAGAAATAAAACAGCTCAGGAAGTTGCACATAATGCATTTCTCTACGTTCCTTGAAAAGGTGAGCAATCCTAGTGTGAAATTTTAAAAAGTAGAAGAACAATACTCTCAGGACACGTGTTTTGTCATGTTTTCCTTTAATGTCCTGTTTCAGAGAGAGTGTGTGTTAAAATTGTTTAAGGTGGGTTATTAGTGAGCCCTGTGTTTGTTTGTTTGTTTTTTAATATTATTTTATTCGGCCATGCTGGGTCTTAGTTTGGGGACCTGGAATCTTTAGTTGCAGCATGTGGGATCTAGTTTCTTGACCAGAGATCGAACCCAGGCCCCCTGCATTAGAAGCACAGAGTCTAAGCCACTGGACCACCAGGGAAATCCCAGCCCAGTGTTTTTTGAGTCATGTTTCCTTTTCTGTAAACTTCTCTCTTCCTATTCCATTTCTGTTGCCTGCTTTGAAACTCTTGGATTGACTTGGGCCCGTAGAGTTTTTCTTATTTTCAGTGGTCTGAAAGTCAAATCAACTCCGTCACCCACAATTCAGGTCAGCCTCTATCTCTAGGAGGTCTGGATGGCCCACATAATACAATATGAGAAAGTTTAATTTAGATTTAAAATCAAGAAGGGATACTCACAGTTACCATAGCTCAGTTTTCACTGCCTTTACCTACGTTGATGCTCATAAATGCTCTTTAAGGGGAGGTGGGCATGGTCCCCTTTCATAGATTATGGGAACTGACATTTAACCTGAGGGATTTCCCAGAGGGTAGTGGCTTTTAATCCACCTGGTGACGGGCAGCCTTCACTCTTCTTTCATGTGCTTCCTAGTGTAGACCGAGATGGTGTTACAGCGCTTGGTTACAAAACCGAGTCCATAAGATAGTCACCGACCACAGGGAGGAAAGAAAGTAGCATACGGGGGCTTCCCTGGTGGTCCAATGGGTAAGGACACCACCTTGCAGTGCAAGGGGCGCCGGTTCGATCCCTGGCCTGGGAAGATCCCACGTGCCGTGGAGTGGCTGGACCCATGTGTCCAATTACCGAGCCGGAGCTCTGGAGCGCATGCGCCCAGAGCCGGCGCTCTGCAACGACAGACGCCACCGCGATGGGAGGCCCACAAGAGCCAAAAGAACAAAGACGGATGAAAATAGAGAAATGGAAGACCAATAGAAGTGGCCCGCCCGTCCTCCTCCCTCCCCACCCCACCCCCCAAAAAGATAAATAAATAAATAAACAAATAAAAAACAGTAGCATACGGTAGTGCCAGGATCTGAATGTTAGAAATGTGGAAGGGTTTAGTGTCCACACAGTTGTGAGCGAGTGCTTCTGGATGATGCAGATACCCTGGAGTTGCCCAGTTAAGGTGGGTCCCTTCTTGGTTTGAGCAAGGTGCAGTCAGGAAAGCTCACTGAAGAAATCCAGCAGGAAATCTGTGGAACTCTAAGTACAGTGACAACACAAGGTTCCTATAGGCTTAGGCAGGCGCTTGGATGTCCGAGCCGCTGTGGTGTACAGGGTTGCTGCTGGCTCCCTCAGCCCCTCCCTGCCCTTTGAGCATAGAAAGCTGGGGAACAGAGGGGGGCTCTTTGGTCCTGTCCCACATCTGTTAATTCTCTTACCTTTGTGGATTCTTCTCCATGTTTACATAATCCCTGTCTATATGGATTCTCTCTCTCTCTCTGTACATGTGTGTGTCTGTATATGTATACATATATGTATATATATGTAGTTTTGGGGAGATCTAGAAAGATTTGACTAGTAGCTTTTTATCTGACGTCATGGATGAGATTGGAATTCCAAGGAAAAGGCAGGTGGTTCTGTTCCAGTTCCTTGAGCCCGTGCTTGCCCGTGAAGCTGGGTCGGTTAGCGGGTCTTGTCTGAGTGAGGGATGATGCAGAGACGGACGCGAGTCCCCTGAGTCTTCACCTGGTCACTTCGTCCGTGACTGGCTTTGTCTGGAGTTCCACTTCGAGAATTCTCCCCCTCCCTTTTAGCCTCACGCGAGGATTCTGTACTCATGACGGAACTTCAGAGTTTGAGAATGTTTTAGCTTTTAGAAGTAGGCCTAGCTTCTAATATGTTAGAGGAGTAATGGGTAACATTCTAACAGTTCCAGTTGTATATACCTTAAAATTTTTTGGTATTCATTATACTTTTATCCTGTAACTTTTTTTTTTCTCCTGTAACTTATTTTTATACCACCGTACAGATCCGGCTCAGTCTTCTTCACATATCTTCAGACTGTTCTTGCTCCTTTCCCCATTCATATTGCTGTTTTTCTTTTTTTTTAAACGTTTATTTTTTATTTATTTATCTTTTTGGGGGTTGGGGTGGGGAGGGAGGGGAACGGGTGGGCCACTTCTATTGGTCTTTCATTTCTCTGTTTTCATCCGTCTTTGTTCTTTGGCTTCTGTGGGCCTCCCATCGCGGTGGCCTCTGTTGTCGCAGAGCTCCGACTCTGGGCGCATGCGCTCCAGAGCTCTGGCTCGGTAGTTGGACACATGGGTCCAGCCGCTCCGCGGCACATGGGATCTTCCCAGGCCAGGGATCGAACCGGCGGCCCTTGCACTGCAAGGCGGTGTCCTTACCCACTGGACCACCAGGGAAGCCCCATATTGCTGTTTTAGTTCACCTTTCTCTCCCCTTTTATTTTTGCTACCTAGTAGCAACTGCCGATCTACTTGGAGTTAACAGGAGAATAGTAACTACCAAACTGTCGCCATTCTTGTCAGCTTCCTCTCTAGTCTCCAGGTGAGCGCTCCCTTCCCTCTTCCCCAGGCAGGCGCGGGGGGCAGGCTCACCAGCGCCTCGTGTTCCCTTTCCACCGCTGCTTCCAGAACGCCAGCTGCCAGCGCCCTTCCCTGCTCTCTTGTGCCCGGCTCGTTTGGCCCGGTGGGCGGCTGGCTGGCGACCCACAGAATCCTTTCTTCCCTCCCCCTTCTGAAGCGTGTTTCTCAGCTCTGAGGTGCGTGGGCTGCAGTAGTTGTGCCTGGAGCCCTGGAGCACATGGGCTCAGTAGCGAGGGGGCAGGGGCTCAGTTGCTCTGTGACGTGTGGATCTTCCGGACCAGGGGGTAAATCCCTGTCTCTGCATTGGCAGGCAAATTTCTGTCCACTGCGCTATCAGGAATGTCCTATAATTTCTCAAGATCCTAAGAATTTTGATAGCTGGATGGGAGAGAGATCCTTTTTAGCCCTGGCTCTTTTTTCCTACAAGTTTTTGTGGTTTTTTTTTTAGGCAAGAAATGGATTTATTCAGATTCAAAGAAAGCACACTCCACAGGCAGAGTGTGGGCCGTGGCAGAGCAAATCCAGTGGCCTTCATACAGGTTTTGATTGAACTTCTATAAATACAACTTCAGTGATACTCACTTTAAACTTGTTTTCTCCACTTGGTTCCCTGAAGCAATACAAAACACAACTCTAGGCAGACCACCACCAGAAATTCACCCAGCAGACTATGAGGGCAAATGAGTATGTTAGGAAGACATTTGCTTTGAACAGCTTATCTGACTGGTTGCATTTTACAAAATTGCACCTGTATAAATATATGTGTAAGGTATAACCAAACCTAATTGAATTTGAAAATGTGTTCATGTTTCTAAAGAGAATTCACAGTTTTCTTCCTGTAACCCATATAGATCTTCCCAGGCCAGGGATCGAACCGCGGCCCTTGCACTGCAAGGCGGTGTCCTTACCCACTGGACCACCAGGGAAGCCCCATATTGCTGTTTTAGTTCACCTTTCTCCCCTTTTATTTTTGCTACCTAGTAGCAACTGCCGATCTACTTGGAGTTAACAGGAGAATAGTAACTACCAAACTGTCGCCATTCTTGTCAGCTTCCTCTCTAGTCTCCAGGTGAGCGCTCCCTTCCCTCTTCCCCAGGCAGGCGCGGGGGGCAGGCTCACCAGCGCCTCGTGTTCCCTTTCCACCGCTGCTTCCAGAACGCCAGCTGCCAGCGCCCTTCCCTGCTCTCTTGTGCCCGGCTCGTTTGGCCCGGTGGGCGGCTGGCTGGCGACCCACAGAATCCTTTCTTCCCTCCCCCTTCTGAAGCGTGTTTCTCAGCTCTGAGGTGCGTGGGCTGCAGTAGTTGTGCCTGGAGCCCTGGAGCACATGGGCTCAGTAGCGAGGGGGCAGGGGCTCAGTTGCTCTGTGACGTGTGGATCTTCCGGACCAGGGGGTAAATCCCTGTCTCTGCATTGGCAGGCAAATTTCTGTCCACTGCGCTATCAGGAATGTCCTATAATTTCTCAAGATCCTAAGAATTTTGATAGCTGGATGGGAGAGAGATCCTTTTTAGCCCTGGCTCTTTTTTCCTACAAGTTTTTGTGGTTTTTTTTTTAGGCAAGAAATGGATTTATTCAGATTCAAAGAAAGCACACTCCACAGGCAGAGTGTGGGCCGTGGCAGAGCAAATCCAGTGGCCTTCATACAGGTTTTGATTGAACTTCTATAAATACAACTTCAGTGATACTCACTTTAAACTTGTTTTCTCCACTTGGTTCCCTGAAGCAATACAAAACACAACTCTAGGCAGACCACCACCAGAAATTCACCCAGCAGACTATGAGGGCAAATGAGTATGTTAGGAAGACATTTGCTTTGAACAGCTTATCTGACTGGTTGCATTTTACAAAATTGCACCTGTATAAATATATGTGTAAGGTATAACCAAACCTAATTGAATTTGAAAAATGTGTTCATGTTTCTAAAGAGAATTCACAGTTTTCTTCCTGTAACCCATATAGCCCTCCTTACCATTTCCAGGGACGTGGTCTTTTTTCAGGCCTTCTTCAGAGGAATGTCAGCACCTTGTGAGTAGTTCACTGTCATACCCTTTGAGGTCAGCTCCTTGGCAGAATGTTGCCATGTGTGTTTAGCTTTCACAATTTATCAACCCACCAAAGCTTTCGAATCGGGTAGTAATTGAGTAGTTCCAAGTCTGTAATTTGAGTTAATAAAATAACTTGTGATATGTTCTGAATTTGCAGATTGAAAAAATTGACACAACTGTCTTAAAAGTTACTCGTGATTTCCAAGGGCTAATAGCTATTCTTTTTATTGAATAGATGTGAAAAGTAAGGGTAAAGACAATGTAACTCTTATCCTTTAAACTTGATTTCAGTTCCAAATTAATCATAATAGTACATCTACATCAGAAGGAGCTGAGTTTCTAGAAGAAAGCCCATGTCTTGCAGTTATGCCTGTGATGGTGAAGGGTATGTGTTTGGAACTGTTCTTGAATGTAATGTAAAAATGCAGTGTCATGTTCTAATTTTGGTGTGTTTGATTTACGGTAAATGAACTGGAACTTATCTCTTTTACTGTAGGCTTTCAGATAAACTTCTGTGAAAAGGCGCAAAGTAAGCTACCAGTTTTCTGCTGCTTATTTTTGTGTGTCCATCTTGGTATTGGGAGTGTGTCCACTATTGTTTCAACTAACCTACCATAGCAGTTTCACTTTAAAAGGCAGAAACCAAAAGAAATTCACCCAGGCCTTCATACAGGTTTTGATTGAACTTCTATAAATACAACTTCAGTGATACTCACTTTAAACTTGTTTTCTCCACTTGGTTCCCTGAAGCAATACAAAACACAACTCTAGGCAGACCACCACCAGAAATTCACCCAGCAGACTATGAGGGCAAATGAGTATGTTAGGAAGACATTTGCTTTGAACAGCTTATCTGACTGGTTGCATTTTACAAAATTGCACCTGTATAAATATATGTGTAAGGTATAACCAAACCTAATTGAATTTGAAAAATGTGTTCATGTTTCTAAAGAGAATTCACAGTTTTCTTCCTGTAACCCATATAGCCCTCCTTACCATTTCCAGGGACGTGGTCTTTTTTCAGGCCTTCTTCAGAGGAATGTCAGCACCTTGTGAGTAGTTCACTGTCATACCCTTTGAGGTCAGCTCCTTGGCAGAATGTTGCCATGTGTGTTTAGCTTTCACAATTTATCAACCCACCAAAGCTTTCGAATCGGGTAGTAATTGAGTAGTTCCAAGTCTGTAATTTGAGTTAATAAAATAACTTGTGATATGTTCTGAATTTGCAGATTGAAAAAATTGACACAACTGTCTTAAAAGTTACTCGTGATTTCCAAGGGCTAATAGCTATTCTTTTTATTGAATAGATGTGAAAAGTAAGGGTAAAGACAATGTAACTCTTATCCTTTAAACTTGATTTCAGTTCCAAATTAATCATAATAGTACATCTACATCAGAAGGAGCTGAGTTTCTAGAAGAAAGCCCATGTCTTGCAGTTATGCCTGTGATGGTGAAGGGTATGTGTTTGGAACTGTTCTTGAATGTAATGTAAAAATGCAGTGTCATGTTCTAATTTTGGTGTGTTTGATTTACGGTAAATGAACTGGAACTTATCTCTTTTACTGTAGGCTTTCAGATAAACTTCTGTGAAAAGGCGCAAAGTAAGCTACCAGTTTTTCTGCTGCTTATTTTTTGTGTGTCCATCTTGGTATTGGGAGTGTGTCCACTATTGTTTCAACTAACCTACCATAGCAGTTTCACTTTAAAAGAGCTTCCATTTTTAGTTTGTTTCCCAAATTAAATAAATAAACAAAAATCTGTGTTACAGTCTTGATTGTACATTATTCTTGCTTCCACTTGCAGTTGAGATAGTAGAGCACCGGTCTTCATAGACTACAGAATAGGTTTTCTGTAGGAAAGCAAAATTTCTAAAGCTGAAACAAATGCATTTTAAACTTGTGTCATTTGTATACAGTGCAGTATAAAAAAAATCCCAATTCAAGAAGACTGTTCTTCAGTTAACATTAAACAAATCCCAAAATATAATGTGTTCATCTTCTGCTTGGTGTTCCATAGAGTGGGGAAGAATAGCAATCACACTTTTTGCGGGGGGACAGAGGGGCATGTTGTTGGCCAGGATCTCAGTTCCCTGATCAGGGATTGAACCCGGGACCTGGCAATAAAATGTGGAGTCCTAACCACTGGGCCACCAGGGGACTCTGTGACCGCTTTTTGATATACCCCATTCTCTTTCCCCCCAGCTTTATGACATGTAATTGACATATGTCTTTATGTGAGTTTGGGTGCACCCATGATGGTCTGATGCACTTACATGTTTCTTTTTTTAATTTTAAAAATTTATCTATTTATTTTTGGCTATTCTGGGTTTTCACTGCTGCCACAGGCTCTTTTTTCAGGGATTGGGGGCTACTCTCTAGAGATGAGTAGGCTTCTTGTGGTGGAACTCAGGCTCTAGGGCACACGGGCTCCATAGTTGTGGCTCCGAGGCTCTAGAGCACGGGCTCCATAGTTGTGGCTCACGGGCTTCATTTCTCCGTGGTATGTGGGACCTTCCTGGGTCAGGGACCGAACCCATGTCTCCTGCATTGGCAGGCAAACTCTTTACTGCTGAGCTAGCAGGGAAGCCCTGAAGCACCTTCATGTTGTGAGGTGATTACCATCGTAGGGCTAGTTGGCACCTCCATCCCCTCAAGGTCTCTTTCTTGTAGTGAAACCCTTTAGACCTCGCCTCAGCACCCTTGGAGTGTGTAACACCATGTTGCTGGCTGCAGTTGCCACGCTGTGCATTTTAGGTCCTCTGATATGTATTGTTTTTAAGTTAGTTCAAACGAAATAGTTTAACCTGGAAAAACGTTTCACTTTAAAAGAGTTTCATTTATTTTTCCCAAATTAAATAAATAAACAAAAATCTGTGTTACAGTCTTGATTGTACATTATTCTTGCTTCCACTTGCAGTTGAGATAGTAGAGCACCGGTCTTCATAGACTACAGAATAGGTTTTCTGTAGGAAAGCAAAATTTCTAAAGCTGAAACAAATGCATTTTAAACTTGTGTCATTTGTATACAGTGCAGTATAAAAAATCCCAATTCAAGAAGACTGTTCTTCAGTTAACATTAAACAAATCCCAAAATATAATGTGTTCATCTTCTGCTTGGTGTTCCATAGAGTGGGGAAGAATAGCAATCACACTTTTTGCGGGGGGACAGAGGGGCATGTTGTTGGCCAGGATCTCAGTTCCCTGATCAGGGATTGAACCCGGGACCTGGCAATAAAATGTGGAGTCCTAACCACTGGGCCACCAGGGGACTCTGTGACCGCTTTTTGATATACCCCATTCTCTTTCCCCCCAGCTTTATGACATGTAATTGACATATGTCTTTATGTGAGTTTGGGTGCACCCATGATGGTCTGATGCACTTACATGTTTCTTTTTTTAATTTTAAAAATTTATCTATTTATTTTTGGCTATTCTGGGTTTTCACTGCTGCCACAGGCTCTTTTTGCAGGGATTGGGGGCTACTCTCTAGAGATGAGTAGGCTTCTTGTGGTGGAACTCAGGCTCTAGGGCACACGGGCTCCATAGTTGTGGCTCCGAGGCTCTAGAGCACGGGCTCCATAGTTGTGGCTCACGGGCTTCATTTCTCCGTGGTATGTGGGACCTTCCTGGGTCAGGGACCGAACCCATGTCTCCTGCATTGGCAGGCAAACTCTTTACTGCTGAGCTAGCAGGGAAGCCCTGAAGCACCTTCATGTTGTGAGGTGATTACCATCGTAGGGCTAGTTGGCACCTCCATCCCCTCAAGGTCTCTTTCTTGTAGTGAAACCCTTTAGACCTCGCTCTCAGCACCCTTGGAGTGTGTAACACCATGTTGCTGGCTGCAGTTGCCACGCTGTGCATTTTAGGTCCTCTGATATGTATTGTTTTTAAGTTAGTTCAAACGAAATAGTTTAACCTGGAAAAAACGTTTCTGCTGTTTTCAGATTTTCTGATAGAATACAAATGCTTAATTTCTGTTGGTTGACTATTGTGACTTTGAAAAGTAGTTAACAAAAGCTTATTTCTTGACTGGTTTACCCATGATAAAAATCTGTAATGAGTAATAGAGTAGGGCCGCTAGACCCCAGGATAAACACTTTTTAGTTGGTCCATATTGTCATCTTTGTTTTACTTTAAACTAAAAATTTAACACAAACCGTTGCTCTAACATTTAATATAATTTTTAAGTTTTTATGTACAGATTGACATAAAATCTGACTTAAGAAAAAATGTTGACCTTTGAAAAAAATTAAAATTGCATTTGCATGGTTGCTTTTTTACTTAGTCCTATTTTGGACATTAAACGAGAGAAATGTGGATTGTATGAAGTTTAACCTTGTGTACCTTGTGTACAGAGCGACTGTAGACAGCTCTGTAGGCAGCTGTCGGGTGCCTTCAGGTTGAGCGGTGCGGAGGCGCCCGGTTGGAGGCGCCCTGTTGCTCGCGGCAGCGGCAGCGGCAGCGGCAGACCCAGCTGGCAGTGCGCATGCCCACCCTCTGTTGCCTTCACCACCTCTTCCCACTGCTTTCTCCCTTTTTATTTCTCTGTCTCTCTCTGTGGGGTCCTCCTCTCGATTTTCCAGCTTTTGGAATTCAGTAGAGTTTTGCACATTCACTCGCACGTCGTACGCCGAGCTGCCTCCAGCGATGGCGGTTCCTGGGGCAGAAGCGAGCAGAACAGGCCCGCCCTCGGCAGGCTCGGTGGTCAGCGGGCTCGCCTCGTGGTGCTCTGGTGTCGGTCTCACGTGTTCGGCTGCCGATGCTGTGGATGGATCGGCGGCTGAACCGGGAGCGCGGTGATACTGGCGCAGCTGTGCCCTGGGTCCCTTGGTCCCACCGCCCTGGCAGGAGAGAAAACCAGCTTGAGGGCCGCTGCCGGGGCCCCTGACAGCTGCTTTGCTGGCTGGAGACCATGGCTCAGAGGCGCGGCAGCAGCCATTCCTGCTCTGGGGTGGGGCAGAGCCGACCCTGTGGACTCTGACCTCGGGGTTGGGGGGCCAGGATGGTGGTGTGGAGGGCCAGCTCTGAGCTGACAGCTTTTGTGTTTGAACTGTTGGTACCTGTGCTTTAGGCTCAGGTCTCAGTGGTTGACATGTATAAACGCTGTCCCCGGGACGGGTCCTGTGATGTGCATGACTTAAAATGTATAAATGCAGTTTGGTAATGTTTGCAGAAAATCAGTCTTCCAGAGTGTCTGGAACATAGCCATCAACTGCATGTTAGAAGTCGCCACTCATTTCTTTAAAAACAAGGGCTTGAAATCACCAAGGCAGCATTTTCTTACTTCCTAGGGCACACTCCAGTGCTGGAGGCGCCAGTTTCACTCTGAGGGTGTTTCAAAGTAATTATCTAGCAGACGGTGGTTACCGGAGGGGATGGAGTGTGGAGAACACAAGTACATTTTGTCAGAAGTCCGGGAAGTGTGAACGCGGCCTCCAGTGCTCAGTGCTCCATCTCAGATCAGAAAGACTTATTGTGAGACGGTTCTGATGACTAATGGAAGCTCTGAAGGATTAATTTCTCCCCATTGTTTGACTTACACATGGTTTTTGTTTTTCTTATGTTACTGTATCACTGTTACCACTGGAGTAGTTTGTTACAATTGCCTGTTACCGGTCAGTGGGGTTTCATTGGTGATGTGTGTAGGTTTTTAACACACACACAGAGTGTGAGGTTGCATACTTAATTTTGGAAGCAGATTTTTATGGAAATTCAGTAAAAATCCACATTGCACCTCGTGATCTTTTATCAATTATAGTTTCTGCCTTTATTTGGTTTTCTATATATATATAAGATAGTATATATTGAAGATAACGTTATTTGAGACAACAGCGTTAATATTTCTTTTTAATACTGTTGAATTATTGAATTTTTCCAAAGTCTGAATGTAAGACTGCATCAGGGCAAGGTATTTTTTTCCGATGTAGAGCTCCTACGTTTAGAAGGTTGTTGAGTTCGTCGTTCATCATTTGGAGATGATGATTTTGTACTTGCGAATATGTTTAGGTGCTTTATGACCAGGTTTGATCATATCTCAGTGACTGTAATGAGTTAATTTGAAAATGGAGTTCTTTAAAGTATGATTTGCCTTGCTTTATCAAACCAGTTTTTTGGGGCAGAGGGGAACAGGGGATTTGCCTCAAAACAGAGTTTTTGAGATATGGTTTTGTGAGTGTCAGATTTACCTTTGTGTGTAAGCATTTTGATTTTTCACTTCTGTGAGAATTTAAAGATCCCACAGCACAGCGATTTTCCTCAGAAAACACCTAAGAGAATCCTGTGCCAATCAACGTTAGAGTGGTTAAGAATTTGGCAGATGGTCTTACTAATTTAGTTGTCTCACAAGGGCACTTTCAGCTCGTTTTTCCCACACTGTGCTGCGTGTTTTTCAGCCCATGTCTGGAGAATTCTTGACGGCTGAAGATGGCTTCTGGTTGTGTTGAGTTTCTGTAGCTTTTTGCCTTTGGTACTTTCCATAGCTCTAAAAATTAGTGGCTTTAAAAAATTGTTTTCCTTGAGAATGTTTACATTGTGACAAGATCTTTATGTAGAAAACTGCATGTGCCAGAGCTCTTATCCCTGAAGTTACTGTTAGAAATTAGATTGCAGGTATCAATTGCTTTGGAGAACACCGTTCGTCAGAGTTTTTTTGGGGAAAGTGACAATGTCCGATTGACAGACTTTCGTTGTGCAGCTACTGTTTTTGAGTAAGTACCCTGGATTGTTTTTAATTTGGTAGTAATCAGAATGAAACAAGAAAGGAGAGAAAGGATGTTTTATGTGTCTTCACAGAAGTTTGAGGAAGTCATTCATGAGTTTATTGACCTGATACATTCTGTAACAGATGATGTTTCCCTCAGAAGATTATTTGACTTTGTCAGACCTGGCGTGTAGAAACCGGGGTGAGGAAGGAGTGGAGGGAGGGTCAGGCGGTCCTGCATTTAAAACTAGGAGCCTATAATACTCGATTGATTAAATAATTTCCAATTTTGTGTAGCAGAATTCTGTATCCAGTGATTAAAATTTTATTGCTTGAAATTTATTTATTGATTTTTTTAGACATATCACAGAATCTTTTTTTTTTTGCCTCTATGTCAGCTTTTATTTTCATCCATCTTTATTCTTTGGCCTATGTGGGCCTCCCATCACAGTGGCCTCTGTCATAGCAGAATACTGGCTCTGGGTGCATTCACTCCAGAGTGCTAGCTTGTAATTGGACACACCAGCCCAGCCATTCCTCTGCATGTGGGATCTTCCCAGGCCAGGGATGGAACCGGTGCCCCTTGCACCGCAAGGTGGGTTCTTTATCCACTGGACCACCAGGGAAGCCCTGTTTGAAATTTATTAAACTCAGCAATCCTAAGACTCAGAATAGCCACATTTGCTACAACTGGAGGTGAACATGATTTATTTAAGTTTACATACCTGCTGAAGTTAGTTGAGAAATGAGACTTTTGTAGGATTTCCCATAAGTCCTTAGGACTAAACATCTAGTATATTCATCACTATCTTTGTGGACCCTGTTAAGCTGCCAACGGAAAAGCCTTGTACTTAGAGACAGCTTCTATACTAACTGAAGCCCAAGCCTTGTAGTATCGGCGGAGTCAAGTTCCCTTGTTCCCTCGATACCAGGGACCATTTCAAGGGGAATGCCACCTGGCCGCCTCTGATCTTGGAAGTGATGGGAACATTAGCTCTTCCTGAAAAGCAGTTTTGTGGCTGGAAGGAGGAGGTCTCACATGCCGACGGCTCCGTGGAAGGCGTTTGGAGAAGCTTACTCTTACCCAGTGGGGCCTGAGAGCGAGGGAGGAGCGAGTGGGCCTCCCCCCGCAGGAAGTCTCCCTTCCTCAGCCAGCTGAGCTTTCCTCGGGGCCGCGGGACGGTGTTGGGCTAGACTTTGGTGAGAAGTTTCCAGAAAGCATTCCCAACTAGTTCTCCAGTTCATCATAGTGGTTTTCCGTTTAGTTTATAAATTTATGGTGATCATTTCTAACCCGGGTTGTAGTCGATACTTGAACTCTTACTGCGTGACTTTATGGGGGCTTGGGACATCCAGACTCCGGCGTCTCGATGAAGAGACGCCCGGGAGAGACTGGAGCCGCCGTGCCGGTGGTCGTCTTTTCATTAGGTGGAATGCAGTGACCGTTAGCCAGAAGTGAAAACCAGGGGCACACATATGTACTCCCCTGTAGAGAGCCTCTTAAAAAGTTAAATAAACAGAGGCTCAGCATAATATTTAACAGACACATATATATGTGTTATATATATGTGTGTGTGTGTTATGTATATAGCATATATATATATGCTGCTAACAGTGAGAGGCACTGGTGTCTTTAAAGATGGGTTAAATCTCGAGCCTGCTCTGAAGCAGCTTACATTCTCTGAGAAGTTGCACGTATAGAGACAGACCACGTGGTAGAAAGAAGTAACAGCCACAGGTCCCTCTCGCTGCATGCCAGACCTGTTCTAAGCTTTTTATTTCTCTTACCGAATCTTCTCTGTCCCTTTAAATTATCTAAGTTATTAATGCTGTTTCTTCCAACAGCCTTACGAAGTCGGGCCATTGGTGAGGAGACTGAAGCGCAGAGGGTTTGAGGACGTTCCCCCGAGTCTCGCCGCTGCGGCGCGGCCGGCCCCGGAGGGCGGCCTGGTCGCAGGTTCCGTGCTGGGAGCCGCAGCGCTTGGCGGATTCGTGAGAGAAGCCGTGAGGACTCACGGGGGTGATGCGCTACACCGGGTGGCGCTTGAGGGGTCTTCACGTGAGAATGGTCACGAGATCTGGACTGACGTTTACGTCGTTTTTGATTTTTGTCCCTGGAGAGTTTCGAAATGTTACCTCCTGGGTCTGGCCGAGCCCTGGGTGGAGGGAGTCCTTCCTGCGGCTCTGAGCCTGGGGGCGGGGCTCTGCCGCTAGGGTCGGACTGTTGAGTGGGAACCCTAAATTCTGACCTGGACAGATGCGGGGAGCGGGGTGGTTTGGGCGGGATTGTCACATGCCTTTTTGGGGAGCGGCCGACTAAGACGAGCGCGTCTGGAGGCGGGGTGCCCGTGAACACGGCGGTGGTGCAGCCGTGCGCTGCTCGAGGACGGGTTTAGCAACATGTTTCGGTCCCTCCTGCTTTCTTGTAACGAGAGGTGGAAGAAAGAATACTATTTTTTCTTTTTTAGACTTTTTTTTTTTTAAAGATTTATTTACTTATTTATTTTGGTGGGGGTGGGGTGGGGGGGGAGGGGAGCAGGCGGGCCACTTCTATTGGTCTTTCATTTGTCCATTTTCATCCATCTTTGTTCTTTGGCCCGTGTGGGCCTCCCATCGCGGTGGCCTCTGTTGTCGCAGAGCACCGGCTCTGGGCGCATGCGCTCCAGAGCTCCGGCTCGGTAACTGGACACATCGGTCCAGCCGCTCTGCGGCACGTGGGATCTTCCCAGGCCAGGGCTCGAACCGGCGGCCCTTGCACTGCAAGGCAGTGTCCTTACCCACAGGACCACCAGGGAAGCCCTTTTTTAGACTTTCGATGCTAGATGTTTTCAAGCTTAGAATAGTATAATGATCCCCGTCTACTAGCATCACCGATGACAAACATATGGCCAAGTTTATTTCATGTGTTCTTTCCTCTGGCTTCTCTGCTAAAAAGCTTTCGAGCAGATTCTGATGTCCATCGATTCATCCACAGGCGTGGCAGTCACACGTCTTCTAAGTGGTAAGGACTCCTGTCCCCTCAGTGCCTTGTCACACTGTTCAGGACACAGGACCATGCCCCTAGGCAGCCATCCTCAGATATCCGGCAGGCGCCTTAGTCATAGGTGCTGATCCACGCGGAGCCCTCAGCAAGGTCCGCACTGCTTTTGGTTGATAGGTCTCTTAAGCTTCCTGAAAGTAGCTCCATCTTCTCTCCTTCTTTATTCATTGGAAAAATTGGGCTATGTATTTTGTACCGTCTCACACTTCAGATTTGACTGATTACATCCCTCTGGTGGTTCATGTTTCACATGTACCCATTACCCTGTGTTTCCGGCCACCTGGTAGACAGAGAGGCTGTGATTGCGTAGAGACCAGGTTCTGGGCGAGATCCTGGCTGGAGGCGCAGCGTGTCTTGCTGCGGCACACGGGGCACCCGGCTCTGGCGCAGCTCTGCTGGAGACGGGCTGGGGGCTTCGGTGGTGTCCGTGCGATCCGTGTGGAATAAACCTTCTGTCCACCTTCCTCCCGAGGGGTTCTGGCCGCCATCCATGATTCTTGTCTAGACCGATACTTTTTCACTTGGGAACCATTTGTGGTTCTCGGCAGATGGTTGCTGTCGTCCGCTGAGAATCAGAGTTTGTGTTTGGGGCCTGCCGTCGAGCGCCCGTGGCTGCCCCGATGCGAAGCGATCAGCGGCCCAGGACTCCGGGCGCACAGGGCGTGGACACCTGCGCCGGCGCGGCTGTGCGTTCCTACCCAGTGAAAAGTAAAGACCGGAGCACGAGTCGACCTGTTCACTAATCAGGGTTCTTTTCACTTGTTAAAAGATCTCTCCATCTCTGCAGGTAATAAAACACCATGTCAGATAAAAGCTCTTGGCTTTTTTTTTTTTCTCTTTTTGGTGAAGTTGAAGAACAAATGTGAGACCAGTTTTGCGAAATGAAGATCAGTCCCGAACCGGGTGCTGGCTTCATTCATTAATTGACGTTCAGCACTTAGAGCGTTCAGGACCCCCGGGCATGCCCTACCCAGGACTTGGGAAGCAGGATTAGCCACTGAAAGGCAGTTTGGTGAGACTAGAAGAAAATAGGAGTTCTCATCCAAGATACTAAGAAAAAAACAAAAATGTGAACAGCTGTTGACTGTCCCCCCCCACCCCCAGTGACTGGTTTAAGCTTGTCCAGCAGGGGTCGTGACGCACCGTCAGGAGTGACCGTTTCTCAGGCAGCTCGGAGGTGTCCCTCTCTCTGGTCAGCCACCCGTCAGCGCAGGACGACCGTCTCCCGCGGTGGTGGTCTGACACCGCCGTGACCTGGTTCGGCTGTGCACGACAGACCTGGACGCCTCCGCCAGGGTGCCCCCGTGTGCTGCCGGGAGGCAGGGGGCTGCTGCGTTTACTCCCGGTCAGGCTTCCCTGGTTCTCCCCTTGTAGCAGCCTTACTTGTTAGCCTGCACATAGGGACAACAGCTAGTACTGAATTGCGGCCACGAGGAAGGCAGAGCGCTAGTGAGGTCTCAGGGTATTTTCTTCTTCCCTTTAGCATGGGGAAGGGTTGTTCCGTGGGCACAGACCAGCTCCTGGAGGCTGGAGAGAGGAGGGTAGCATAGTTGCTGCTTGTGGGTCTGCAGCCTTAGCTCCACGCATGAGGTGCTGGTTACCTTCCCACCTCGGTCACGCGCTTGGTAGTAACAGTTGGATCTGAATACAAATTGTGAATTGTTTGAATTGTGAATTATTAAAAATTTCTTTAAGAAGACGTCTAGGGTCATGCAGTGCCGACATGGATAAAGTTGGTTGAGGGAATAAAACATGATCACGAGTCTTGCCGCTCAGCGCAGTTAGAAGTGCCAGCTGTTTTTTTACAGCTGGAGGAGGATGGGGACCAGTGTGTGTCACGAAGGCCTGTCGGTTAGGAGCATTCCTCTACTTAGAGCTCACTGGCTAACTTTTTCAAAGAACCTACTTGACTCCTAGCCATGCATCTTTTGATGAATGAGAACCAAAGAAGCAACAAATCAGATCTTTCAGGAAATATGTCCCTTAAATCGAGGCATCTGGGTGAAACTGCTTGTCCTGAGGGTGTTAAATCAAAACTTGGGCTTGGATTACTGATTTATTCAAGAAATATTTGAGTTCCTGTGTTATTTGGTGCTATTGTAAAAAGTCACCGGAGTGCTAAATCTCATTTCCAGTGGTCAGATGTCATCCAGATGACTATGTAGGCTTGGAGTGTGAGAATGCCTATGTCAGGTCGTGACTGTGCTCCCGAAAAGGCAAGGGACTGTTGTCTAGTAAATGCAGTTGCTCTTGAGGACTGGCTGACCAGCGTGCAGTGTGGAACTTGTGGCCCCTTCTCTGCAGTTACTAAATTGTTGCTTAACTGTGGATGGTGTTTTAGAGTTGGAGAAGTTACCTTTGAAATAGAGCGTCTCTTCTGCTTCAGGTAGCACAAGCTACAGTCTTGCCCATAGGTTTGGGTAGCATAAAAATATCACTTGTAAGTATTGGTGGAGATAAGGAAAGGCTTATTTCTTGACGTTAACTTTTCTTGCCTCTTAGTTCATTTCAGTTCAGTCGTTTAGTCACGGCCAACTCTGCGACCCCCTGGACTACAGTGCACCAGGCTTTCCTGTCCTTCCCCATCTCCCAGAGCTTGTTTAAACTATGCTCGTGGACTCAGTGATGCCATCCAACCATCTCGTCCTCTGTCATCCCCTTCTCCTTCTGCCCTGTATTTTTCCCAACATCAGGGTCTTTTTCAATGAGTTGTCTCTTCACATCAGGCCGAAGTGTTGGAGCTTCAGCTTCAGTCCATCCAGTGAATATTCAGGGTTGATTTCCTTTAGGATGGACAGGTTTGATCTCCTTGCAGTCCAAGGGGCTCTGAAGAGCCTTCTCCAGCACCACAGTTCAAAGGCATCATTTCTTCAATGCTCAGCCTTCTTTATGGTCCAGTGCTCACGTCCATCCATGACCAGTGGGAAAGCCGTAGCTTCGACTATACTGAGTTGTATCAGCAAAGTGATGTGTCTGCTTTTTAATGTGCTGTCTAGGTTTGTCACAGCTTTTCTTCCGAGAAGCAAGGTCTTTTAATTTCATGGCTGCAGTCACCATCCACAGTGATTTTGGAGTCCCAGATAATAAAGTCTGTCACTGTTTCCATTGTTTGCCCATCTCTTTGCCATGAGGTGATGGAACTGGATGCCATGATCTTCGTGTTTTGAATGTTGAGTTTTAGGCCAGCTTTTTCACTGTCCTCTTTCACCTTCATCAGGAGGCTCTTTAGTTCCTCTTTGCTTTCTGCCATAAGGGTGAGGTCATCTGCATTTCTCAGGTTATTAGTATTTCTCCTAGAAATCTTCATTCTGGCTTGTGCGTCACCCAGCCCGGTCCTCTGCATATAAGTTAAATAAGCAGGGTGACAATACATAGCCTTGACAGTCCAGCCTTTTGCCTTCTGGAAGTTTTAATATTCCTCACTCTTCAGTGCTTTCACGTTTTGACACTGAGGTCTTTTCTGACCCCACGCAGTTTTCCAACATTAACTGTTGTCCATCAGCACTGCTTAGTCCGACACTGACTGCCTGGTTTAGCGTCACAGGTGGGAGGGTTCGGCCCAGCAAGGTGGCCCTGCCTTCCGGCGCCCGCACGTCCGCCGGCCCACCGCAGGCTACAGGGCTCCGGAAAGGTTCACTTGTTTGCTGGAACAATTCACAGGACTCAGGAAAACACTTTACTTCTGGTCACTGGTTTGTTATAAACAAATCAGGAACAGCCGTCAGAAGAGAGGCCTAGTGTGGAGAGGGAGGGAGGAGGGCGGCGCTCCTCACCTTCTCAGGGCGCGTCGGCCTTCTAGCTCTTTCCTGTGCTCACCACCAGGAAGCTCTGGAGCTCATCCTCAGGAGTTTCTATGAAACTTTGCTTTCATAGGTATGACTGGTTAAATTGTTGATCATTGAGAATTGAACTCCGTCACCACACCCTCCCTCTTCCATGGCTATTCACGGGTGGGGCTGCAAATGAGCACCCTCAGATCACTTGACTGGTTTTTCTGGACACCAAGGCCCCCACCCTGTAGGCTCCCCCTTCCCCCACCTAATGAGTGTAAACTTGATGTAGTGGAAGGAGGCTTGTTACGAGTAATAAAAGGTGTTGTCATGAGGGGCTCTGTGCCAGGAGCCTCAGATATCAAATATATATATATATATATATGTATGTATATATTCTATGATTGACATGTTGCAGGCAGTGTAGCAAAACTGCGTGCGTACACCGCCATGTGGCTTTGGCAGACGGAATTCTGCCACAGAGCCGCCAGTACAATTTGACAGACAGACCCACGGCTTTGACTCAGTACGGCCTCTGGACAGGCTGATCTGGAGCTAACGTGGAGGCAAGAGTGGGTGCCCACTGTCGCGCTGGCCAGTGGTAGTTGATTTTCTGCTGTGAAAAGGATCACGATGTCCTGTCTCCAGGGAGCAGAGTGGCGCCTCCGGGGGTCGCTCAGTTGTCTGTTAAAGAAACAGCTGTCTTCCTCCTTGTCTGCGTGCTGACTCACAGCACTGAGTCTAGAAGAGGCGACTGTTTATGACGGGCGGGGAATCCTCCGTGGTATTTCGGGCCAGTAAGGGAAGACAGGAGCGTGTGACATGGCGCAGTTTTCCAACATTAACTGTTGTCCATCAGCACTGCTTAGTCCGACACTGACTGCCTGGTTTAGCGTCACAGGTGGGAGGGTTCGGCCCAGCAAGGTGGCCCTGCCTTCCGGCGCCCGCCGTCCGCCGCCCACCGCAGGCTACAGGGCTCGGAAAGGTTCACTTGTTTGCTGGAACAATTCACAGGACTCAGGAAAACACTTTACTTCTGGTCACTGGTTTGTTATAAACAAATCAGGAACAGCCGTCAGAAGAGAGGCCTAGTGTGGAGAGGGAGGGAGGAGGGCGGCGCTCCTCACCTTCTCAGGGCGTCGGCCTTCTAGCTCTTTCCTGTGCTCACCACCAGGAAGCTCTGGAGCTCATCCTCAGGAGTTTCTATGAAACTTTGCTTTCATAGGTATGACTGGTTAAATTGTTGATCATTGAGAATTGAACTCCGTCACCACACCCTCCCTCTTCCATGGCTATTCACGGGTGGGGCTGCAAATGAGCACCCTCAGATCACTTGACTGGTTTTTCTGGACACCAAGGCCCCCACCCTGTAGGCTCCCCCTTCCCCCACCTAATGAGTGTAAACTTGATGTAGTGGAAGGAGGCTTGTTACGAGTAATAAAAGGTGTTGTCATGAGGGGCTCTGTGCCAGGAGCCTCAGATATCAAATATATATATATATATATGTATGTATATATTCTATGATTGACATGTTGCAGGCAGTGTAGCAAAACTGCGTGCGTACACCGCCATGTGGCTTTGGCAGACGGAATTCTGCCACAGAGCCGCCAGTACAATTTGACAGACAGACCCACGGCTTTGACTCAGTACGGCCTCTGGACAGGCTGATCTGGAGCTAACGTGGAGGCAAGAGTGGGTGCCCACTGTCGCGCTGGCCAGTGGTAGTTGATTTTCTGCTGTGAAAAGGATCACGATGTCCTGTCTCCAGGGAGCAGAGTGGCGCCTCCGGGGGTCGCTCAGTTGTCTGTTAAAGAAACAGCTGTCTTCCTCCTTGTCTGCGTGCTGACTCACAGCACTGAGTCTAGAAGAGGCGACTGTTTATGACGGGCGGGGAATCCTCCGTGGTATTTCGGGCCAGTAAGGGAAGACAGGAGCGTGTGACATGGGTCCGGCTCTGTTGGGTGTTTCCCTGTGGAAGGAGAGGTCAGAGCTGGCCGCGTCGGGTGCTGCAGCCTGGGGGCCGCTGTGGCTGAAGCAGCCGTCTCCTGGGCCCGGGGCCCAGGGCCGCTCACCAGGCTCCGGGTCGGTGGGCTTGCTTCCCCGCACAGTGCCATGCCCGTGTTCTTTTCCTGAAACCGTGGTGTGTATAAAAATGCTGTGACGCGCGGACGGGGTGATTCGCGGCCAGGGTGGATGGGCGTGTGCCACTTGCAGGCAGTGGGATGTTACTGCGGGGAGGGTGGGATGCTGAGTTGGCCGGCAGGCTGCAGACACGCCCAGGACCAGAGGGCACTTCGCCCTGGTAGAGCTCGGGCCGTGGTCAGAACCCCAGCGCCCCGCCTCCACGCCTCCACGGCGAGGCCGGTGCGGACGCCTGGCCGGGCCCCCGGGCTCTCCCGGACGCGGTTTGCCTGAGCTTGTGGGCGCGCGCCTCGGCCCGTTAGGAGGGCAGCGGTCAGGAGTCTGTTGTGTGGATCGCTTCTCCGAAATCAGTTTGCGGTTGGTGCGTGCTGAGACCGTACTTTGAGGCGCGTGGAGGCTCCAGGGGGTTCCGTTAGAATGTGGGGTCTGCTGCGGGCTGGCCCGTCCCAGAAGAAGGGGCGCTCCGACCATCATTTGGTCAGCACAAGACCACTGCGTCTCGCCGGCCTCCCAGGGGCCCCTGTGGGTAGTTCACGCGTGTGGGGCGTGAGAACCAGAGAGCCCTGCGGCTCTGGCTGAGCGTGGGGCGCCCCGCGGGTTTGAAGAGTTCTGGCACCTGGACGAGGGGCCGGGCGCCGGTCCCGACCGCGCTGCTGTGGACGCCGCCCTCCCTGAGCAGCGCGCGTGGCCAGCGGGCCTGGGCTGCGGGACGCCGTGCAGGTGTGATGCGGGCCTGGCCTTTGGGGCAGAGGCGGTGGCGGTCTGGTCCGCCACTGTTTCCTCGTTTCTGAAGTTGAGGTCGCATGGGTGGAATTGTCTTCCTCTTTGCCGGTGATTACAGATAACTTGAAAAATCACTCGGGATATTCTTTCTGGTTTGCAAGTGATGTTTTTCGGAATTCGAATCAAGGGAGAAACGGGCCCTTAAGGCCCCTGGGGGGTGCTCTGGACACCTGTAGGCCAGTGGCCAGCGTTCCCGCGGGCGATAGGAGCGGCCGGTGGAGTCCCGTTCCTGCTCGCTCCCGGGCCGTGTTCTGGGGAGCCCCCCGTGGCAGCAGGGGCCCCTCCAGAGGGACTCACCCGATGGCTTTTCCGTCATTCCTGACAGCTCCTTTGGCATGTGAGTAGTGGCTTGAAAGAGCAGCTGTTTAATTTTCTGTGATTCTGCTTGTTACTCTTGTGTCTGCGTTCAGCTCGTCAGGCTGTTGGGGCGTCTCAGCTCAGCCGGGGGGCCGGGCCTTCTGGCTCCCGCTCCGTGAGCTCCGGCCTCGTCCAGGAAGCCTGAGTGAGCCGCCCTTCTCCGGGGGTGAGAAGGGAACAGGGCCGCACAGGGCTTAGCTGTGGAGGCCCCGGGGCATCCCTTCCGCTCTGGCCCTCTGGTCACCGCACGCCCCAGGTGTGGCCGGATTTGGGGGAGGACAGGTGTGCCGCCTCTGATGGGGGGAGCCGCAGAGTCGCGCTGCAGGAGGCCCGGACGCCAGGGGCCGTGGCTCACGGTGGTGGTGGCTGTGATGACCTGCTGCAGAGCCACTGTGCTCTCGAGGCTGGAAGCTGTCTTCCTTTCTGCTTCGCCATTCCGCGGGTTGTTCTGTGATCAGAATTAGAGCCAAAGATCCTCCTCTGTCGCGGTGAGTTTGGATGTGCGTAGACAGGTCCTTCCTCTTCAGAATCGCATGGCCGGGAGGGCCTCCCCGTGCGCTGTGCGGAGGGACCCGGTGGCGATGGTGCGGGAGGGGGCGTGTGCCTCTCCCTGGCCGTCGCGGAGGGCAGGGCTTTGAAGCCAGGATCTCAGGGGTGACACGGAAGGATTGGTCCTTGGGCCGGCTGGGCAGGGCCTGAGGTACTGAGCCGCCTCGGCCTGCTGCGGGGCCAGCTGTGGCCGTGGGTTCCTCCTGCGCTGACCCGACGTCCTCATTTTCACAGACGCCACGGCGTGAGCAGGGCAGACGGCTTGCCCCGGAGGCCGCCGCCGCCTCGGGGGATGAGATGAGATGAGGAGCTGGGCTTTGTTCTTTGTCAGGCAGAACTCCTGGTGCGGAACCAGGAGGAGCGGGTTCCAGCGGGTTTCACCCACGCTTTAGCTGTCGAGGTCTGTCCTTCCAAATGTATTCCCAGATCATTAAACATTTGAATGTATTTTCTGTATCAGGCACCAAACTTGCCGTTACAGGTGTACAGAGACAGCCTTCTCTATGGGACCCTCCTTGCGTATAAAGGAGATGTTTGACATGCCCTGTTTCTGTCCTGCAGGTAAAGGGGAGGGTCTGCTTATTTCTCTTCATTGGTTAGAATTAATTATTTGGTGACAGTCTCACCAAAGAGAGAATTATAACCCCAGATTTATAGTCTTTCTTGCTAATGACTTTATATTACCCATAAAACTGTTTTAATCCCAGGATCCGGCCTCGTCCAGGAAGCCTGAGTGAGCCGCCCTTCTCCGGGGGTGAGAAGGGAACAGGGCCGCACAGGGCTTAGCTGTGGAGGCCCCGGGGCATCCCTTCCGCTCTGGCCCTCTGGTCACCGCACGCCCCAGGTGTGGCCGGATTTGGGGGAGGACAGGTGTGCCGCCTCTGATGGGGGGAGCCGCAGAGTCGCGCTGCAGGAGGCCCGGACGCCAGGGGCCGTGGCTCACGGTGGTGGTGGCTGTGATGACCTGCTGCAGAGCCACTGTGCTCTCGAGGCTGGAAGCTGTCTTCCTTTCTGCTTCGCCATTCCGCGGGTTGTTCTGTGATCAGAATTAGAGCCAAAGATCCTCCTCTGTCGCGGTGAGTTTGGATGTGCGTAGACAGGTCCTTCCTCTTCAGAATCGCATGGCCGGGAGGGCCTCCCCGTGCGCTGTGCGGAGGGACCCGGTGGCGATGGTGCGGGAGGGGGCGTGTGCCTCTCCCTGGCCGTCGCGGAGGGCAGGGCTTTGAAGCCAGGATCTCAGGGGTGACACGGAAGGATTGGTCCTTGGGCCGGCTGGGCAGGGCCTGAGGTACTGAGCCGCCTCGGCCTGCTGCGGGGCCAGCTGTGGCCGTGGGTTCCTCCTGCGCTGACCCGACGTCCTCATTTTCACAGACGCCACGGCGTGAGCAGGGCAGACGGCTTGCCCCGGAGGCCGCCGCCGCGCTCGGGGGATGAGATGAGATGAGGAGCTGGGCTTTGTTCTTTGTCAGGCAGAACTCCTGGTGCGGAACCAGGAGGAGCGGGTTCCAGCGGGTTTCACCCACGCTTTAGCTGTCGAGGTCTGTCCTTCCAAATGTATTCCCAGATCATTAAACATTTGAATGTATTTTCTGTATCAGGCACCAAACTTGCCGTTACAGGTGTACAGAGACAGCCTTCTCTATGGGACCCTCCTTGCGTATAAAGGAGATGTTTGACATGCCCTGTTTCTGTCCTGCAGGTAAAGGGGAGGGTCTGCTTATTTCTCTTCATTGGTTAGGAATTAATTATTTGGTGACAGTCTCACCAAAGAGAGAATTATAACCCCAGATTTATAGTCTTTCTTGCTAATGACTTTATATTACCCATAAAACTGTTTTAATCCCTGGTAGCTTCTAAAAAGCTCCACTAGCCAGCCATGCCATCACTGTTTTCCTTATACCCTTTTTTCTTCCTTTTGCAAGCTTTTTTTTTTTTTTTTTAATTTTGGCCTCTTCTGTTGATTTTTTATTTATTTTCATCCATTTTTATTCTTCAGCCTGTGCTGGCCTCCCACTGCAGTGGCCTCTCTTCTTGTAGGTTCTGGGCACATGCGCTCCAGAGCACTGGCTTCTGATTGGAGGCACCAGTCCAGCCGCTCCGTGGCACATGGGATCTTGATCCGGGCCAGGGATCGAACTGGTGCCCCCCGCATTGCAAGGTGGACTCTCTACCCCCTGGACCACCAGGGAAGCCCCTTTTGCAAGCTTTTGGAAAAAAAAAAGTCCATATTGGTCCAGTATCCTATTCGTAGTTTTGTCAAATTTTCTGAATACATGGTGACAGGTTGCTTTTAGCATGTAGGTTTTTGGGGCCCCTGAGAAAGAGAAGTCAAGTCAAGAAAGACCAGACCTAATCAAGGTTCTCATTTAGACAATGAATGAATGGTAGAGGAAGAGAGGCTTATGCCAGCCAACCCAGAGACCCATGGCTGCAGAGATTCAGAAATAGCCCTGAAGGTATGAGGAGGGCACGGCTCTCTCTCTACCTTGCATCAGTCCCACCTTTGATGGGCTGTCTGGGGCGTTCTCGTCCTTCTGCAGCCTGATGGTGATGGCCTTACGAGCTCCTCTTAAAGGTGAGGTGCACTGCTGAGAAGAGGCTGGGAGAGGCCGTGTGGCTTGACCTCCGGCTCTGAGGCATTGCTGCTTATAGAGAGTTTGAACTGTTACAGAATTCTTTAGGAGATTTTGTTGGGGAAAGATCAAAATGTATTCTTGGACCATTTTTAGGATAGCTGCAGATGTTTTTGAAGTAGAAAGTGTGTTTAAATCTCATGTATTTAAGGTAAGTCACATTCTGTTCCTTCTGTGCTTGTAAATTTATGTAGCAAATGTCCTTTAAGGACCGTCATTTATGTTTGTTTCAATGTGAATGCAGTGTGAAAAGGGATCTCTCTCTTCTCTCTCTGTATAACATGGAAACATTTATTTTCAACAGAACAGTTTGAGTAGGTTTTAATTAGTACCTTGTCTTATTCACCTGCAGAGGTTCGCTGCTGTCCTGTTAGGTTGGGTCTTCACCGAGACGGCCGGTTTTAGTGCCTGTCTCTGGGTCGTTCCCCAGTGACTCCGGGCTTGGCTGTTGTCCCTGCACCTGATTTTAGTCTTCTGTCTCTTTTCCACCATGTAGAGAACACGGGCGATGCACCAGTCAGTTTCTGTCACCCATGCACATGACAGGTGGCGTTCAGCCTTCCGTTTGGGGAGTTTTTCAGTGTTGAGCTCATTCCAGTTCATGATCGCGAAGGTTCAGAGTTCAGTTTCATCTCCAGAAGCTTTGCCATATGAAGTAGCATTCATAGCTTCCAGTACTTTGGGGGCCACCTTTTCTGCCCACGGCCATCTGCCTCTGGCCCCTGTATGTAGCTGCGTCTGTCCCACGTGCAGAATGCATTCGCCCTCCATCAATAGTGTTTATGAGGGGCCCCTGAGAAAGAGAAGTCAAGTCAAGAAAGACCAGACCTAATCAAGGTTCTCATTTAGACAATGAATGAATGGTAGAGGAAGAGAGGCTTATGCCAGCCAACCCAGAGACCCATGGCTGCAGAGATTCAGAAATAGCCCTGAAGGTATGAGGAGGGCACGGCTCTCTCTCTACCTTGCATCAGTCCCACCTTTGATGGGCTGTCTGGGGCGTTCTCGTCCTTCTGCAGCCTGATGGTGATGGCCTTACGAGCTCCTCTTAAAGGTGAGGTGCACTGCTGAGAAGAGGCTGGGAGAGGCCGTGTGGCTTGACCTCCGGCTCTGAGGCATTGCTGCTTATAGAGAGTTTGAACTGTTACAGAATTCTTTAGGAGATTTTGTTGGGGAAAGATCAAAATGTATTCTTGGACCATTTTTAGGATAGCTGCAGATGTTTTTGAAGTAGAAAGTGTGTTTAAATCTCATGTATTTAAGGTAAGTCACATTCTGTTCCTTCTGTGCTTGTAAATTTATGTAGCAAATGTCCTTTAAGGACCGTCATTTATGTTTGTTTCAATGTGAATGCAGTGTGAAAAGGGATCTCTCTCTCTTCTCTCTCTGTATAACATGGAAACATTTATTTTCAACAGAACAGTTTGAGTAGGTTTTAATTAGTACCTTGTCTTATTCACCTGCAGAGGTTCGCTGCTGTCCTGTTAGGTTGGGTCTTCACCGAGACGGCCGGTTTTAGTGCCTGTCTCTGGGTCGTTCCCCAGTGACTCCGGGCTTGGCTGTTGTCCCTGCACCTGATTTTAGTCTTCTGTCTCTTTTCCACCATGTAGAGAACACGGGCGATGCACCAGTCAGTTTCTGTCACCCATGCACATGACAGGTGGCGTTCAGCCTTCCGTTTGGGGAGTTTTTCAGTGTTGAGCTCATTCCAGTTCATGATCGCGAAGGTTCAGAGTTCAGTTTCATCTCCAGAAGCTTTGCCATATGAAGTAGCATTCATAGCTTCCAGTACTTTGGGGGCCACCTTTTCTGCCCACGGCCATCTGCCTCTGGCCCCTGTATGTAGCTGCGTCTGTCCCACGTGCAGAATGCATTCGCCCTCTCAACAATTCCCAGAAGTCTTTGCTCATGACAAAATGAGCTCAAGTCCAGACCGCCGAGCCGTCGTCAGCTCGCCAGTCCCGAATCTCAGCATCAGAAGCATCTCAGGCAGGTGGTCCTACATACAGGGGCCTGAGGCAGGTGGGTGAGACGCCTGAGGATGCTGCTCCATCTGTGAGCCTAGCAGTTAGAAGACGGAGAGATGTGGTCGGAATAGGTAGATACACGTGTGATACACTGTGAAAAGCGTATGCTGGAAAAGGTATCCTTAGAATTAGTACATGGAGCCAAGATGTGCTAAACAGAGAAAAGCCCAACTCTGTGACAAAATTTCCACACAGTAACCCCTATGCTAATATGATTTTGTAAGGTTTATTGACATAGAAAAAAAATATATGGGAACTTCCCTGACAGGCCAGTGACTAAGACTCCCGAGCTCCCAATTTCAAGGGGCCTGGGTTCCATCCCTGGTCAGGGAACTAGATCCCATATACTGCAACTAAGACCTGGTGCAGCCAAATAAATAAATACTTAGAAAGCAAAAAAAAAAAAAAAAAAAGTACGATCTGTAACTAAAGCATGTAATAAGTATTGAGGTCTAATTGTAGGGGGAAATGTCTGTGGAGAAAATAATGTGCAACAGACACTGATTGTTAGGGGGTAATTGGACTTCTAAGTGTATATACAAGTTTTTAAAACCCTATATAATTATAGGTATATATATATATATATATATATATAATATTTTATGTATTTGTGTTTGTATTTTTTAATTTTCTGGCTTTTCTGTAAAGGACTTTATATGTGGTATACACACATACACACATATTAATAGTATAAAACGTTGATACTTTCTCCCTCCCTGCACCAAAGAAATTGCCTCCAGAGAAATGGTTTGGCTCACCTGTGTTAGTAACTTGAAATTGACTGTACCGTGATGTTTTTAGCATCAGGAACTGTGAACTGCCTTGTATTATTCACTCAGTTGTTTATATTACATTTAAGGGGAAATCATTTTTATTAAACTATGGAATTAAAAAAAGGTGCTAATATTTTAGTATTTTTCAATATATCTGCCAAGGGGAGTGATTTGGTTTTTTTTGATTTCTTATGGTGGTGTTTCTACTGGCAAAAGCCTTGGCACCTCTGAACAGTATAAACGGGGAGCACCAAGCGTTGTTTGTGTTGTTTTGGAGACAGTGAGTGGTTTGTGGTTGGTAACAGCTTTAGATCATTTTTATTTACTTTTTTTTTAATTCTGAGAAATCCTTTGCCACCTCTCAAGATACTGTGTTTATGTTAAAGCAAAATTTCTTACATCTTGGTGTGAATTTCTTATGCCCTCAGAATCCTACCTGTTTTATAGAACTTGAAATTTTTACTTTTTATTTGTTATTTCTTAGGTAAACGCAAAGCACTGAAGTTGAATTTTGCAAATCCACCTTTCAAATCTACAGCAAGGTTTACTCTGAATCCCAATCCTGCAGGAGTTCAAAACCCACACATGTGAGTATTCCTGGTCATCAAATTAAGACTCGACTCAAGCAAAGGTTTTAAAGTTATTGTATCTTATGAGTTTTTTTTCAAATCAAAGGGTTGGTATTTCTCTTATCTCATGGGCCATTTGAAATATTACTGTTTGTACTCAGAAAAGCTATTAATTCTGTAGTCTGAAGTAGGGAAACATAGTTTTCTTTTTTAAAGTTTTACTTTAAGGGGAAAAAGGGCCGAAGGTCCAGATACATTTATATCCTTTTAATTTATCTTTATTTATTATTTTTTTTTAAATTAATTAATTTATTTATTTTGGGCGGGGGTCGGGTTGGGGAGGGAGGGGAGCGGGCGGGCCACTTCTATTGGTCCTTCAATTCTCCATTTTCATCCGTCTTTGTTCTTTGGCTCCTGTGGGCCTCCCATCGCGGTGGCGTCTGTTGCAGAGCGGCGGCTCTGGGCGCATGCGCTCCAGAGCTCCGGCTCAGTGATTGGACACATCGGTCCAGCCGCTCCGCGGCACGTGGGATCCTCCCAGGCCAGGGATCGAACCGGCGCCCCTTGCACTGCAAGGCGGTGTCCTTACCCACTGGACCACCAGGGGAAGCCCTAATTTATCTTTATTGAATGCTGAGAATATTATTAATACCTCTCCTCCTGGATTTCTAATCAAGTTGTAGGTACTGTTTAGAGAACTTAACTCTCTCCTGGAGACCTGCACATATCACCCCCTCTTAACCACTCTTACCAAGTGACAAAGCCCATTTCCCTTCTTAGTTCACTGAGTGCCTGTCAGGTTTCCACGTCATAGTAAACAGAATGTGTACTTGTCAGTGTACAGGATGCCAGTGCTTTTTAAAAAATTGATTCCCTTACTATTTTTAAACTAAAACATAGAAATGACCTTATATTAATAGCATTTCACTGACAAGTGCTCATTCGCTTCAGTCGTGTCCAGCTCTTTGCGACCCCATGGACTAGAGCCTGCCAGGCTCCTCTGTCCATAGGGATTCTCCAGGCAAGAAGACTGGAGCAGGAAGCCATTTCCTTCTTGAAAAGCGTTAAAAGTGTATTAGTTAATTTAGGGCTTCCCCTGGTGGTCCAGTGGGTAAGGACACCGCCTTGCAGTGCAAGGGGCGCCAGTTCGAGCCCTGGCCTGGGAAGATCGCACGTGCCGCGGAGCGGCTGAACCGATGTGTCCAATGACCGAGCTGGAGCTCTGGGGTGCATGCGCCCAGAGCCGGTGCTCTGCGACAACAGAGGCCACCGCGATGGGAGGCCCACACGGGCCAAAGAACAAAGACGGATGGAAATAGAGAAATGAAAGACCAATAGAAGTGGCCCGCCCACTCCCCTCCCTCCCCACCCCACCCCCCAAAAGATAAATAATAAACAAAATAAAATAAAATATAAAATATATTAGTTAATTTAAAAGTCTCAGTACAATAATATTTTACAGAAACCTTTGAATCGACGTGTAAATGATGTACTAAATAATAATGTCTTCTCCTAAAACCTGGAAGGAACATGCAGGATCAAAGCCGGCAGATTTACGTTTCTGCTTGTGTCCAGAAGAATAATTTTCACCTGTTTCTAGTATTGGTAACTGTAGAGCAAGTGGAGGAAGGTGCAGGTGAGAACCAGCTGTCAGACCCGTTACTTTATAGTTTCGTAATAATTCCTCAACAGTTTGCATTCAAAGTTTACAGACTACAAATATGTTTACTCTTCAGAAAGAGGCACATTTATTGCTGTTTTCTTTTGAAAGTTGGCATGTACAGGACTTGCACACAGTAGCACATTGGTAGAACGTGGAGTGTTCTGCAATAGGAATTCTGAAAATGTTTTATTTTTCAAGCATCATTGTCTAAAAAGAAGGAGTATATGTGTGTCTGTATGCTTTTAGGCTTACACCTGTCACCGTCAGGGAAACAGAAAGTATTTTAAGTGAAAATCGAGTAGCAGTTTCTTTGGCTGGAAGTGGTGTCAGTCAGCTTTATTAGACTGCTGCTCACAATGAGATTTCTCGTCAGAGCTCAGCCCTTCTTACCTTCTCTGAAACACGTTGACAAGGAAGCTCATAGTAGTGCTTAATTAGACCAAGCTCCAGCAGCAAGGAAGCATGCTCAAAGGATCCTCCTTCCTCCTTTCCTAGAATTTCTTATGAAAGTTGGAACAAAACTAATTCCTGAACCACGTTCTGTTACTTGTTTGCTGGCTGGACCATGTGTTTGAAGTTTAAAACAGAAAGCCACGCTTAACAAACCTTTCTTCTCCCCCTCCTTTTTTTTTTATAGCCCTCTTGGACAAAGAGAAAGATAGCCTGATTTGCGTGTAGAACTAGGAAAACATTCCTATAGATAGACAGATAGATATAGATATATATATATCCTCTTCCCACGTGACTTTCTTCGTGTCTAGGGGAATTAATGGGTGACTTTTTTTTTTTTTTTGTAACAGTTAAACAATGTGGAAAAGAGTACTTTCTTGCAAAGTTTATGTCCATTGGGTTTTTTTTTTTTTTTCTCCCCTTTATTTTAAACCCACTACTTCATAGTAACCCTGTAACCAGCTGGCTTTCTTACTTGTCTCTTCGCAGAAGGTATTAACAGTTTGTGAGGGGCTTCCCTGGTGGTCCAGTGGGTAAGGACACTGCCTTGCAGTGCAGGGGGCGCCAGTTCGATCCCTGGCCTGGGAAGATCCCATGTGCCTGCAGAACGGCTGGACCTATGTGTCCAATTGCCGAGCTGGAGCTCTGGAGCACATGCGCCCAGAGCTGGTGCTCTGCAACAGAGGCCACTGTGATGGGAGGCCCACATGGGCCGGAGAGAAAAAATGGATGAAAATAGATAAATGAAAGACCGATAGAAGTGGCCCGCCCGCCCCCCTCCCCAAACTCCCCCCCCGCAAAAACAAAGTTTATGAGGACACGGTGAGAGTCATTTTTACTCGGTGGTAGAATCTTTGGAATTGTTTCTCTGGTAGGTGGTTTAGACCCCACTGGTGAGTTTTATTATTGCGCTGGTCTGTTATCTGGATGGGGATAGGCAGCCACTAGAATTGACACTTGTCAGAGACCGTTGAGTCCCTGCTCAGTGGGCCAGCGCGTCTCCCGGACCTCCCCAGCCCTTCTGTGGGCTCCTGCTATCTCCTGTCAGATACCCAAATCCATGGCTGGTTACTGTTTACCGTATGTTTGCGATTAGAAAATACAACTTGCAGTTTGAGGGAGTTCTGAAAAAGATGCTTATTTGCTCAGTCATCTTCGACTCTCTGCCACCCCGTGGACTCCGGCCCGCCAGGCTCCTCTGTCTGTGGGATTCTCCAGGCAAGAAGACTGGAGTGGGTTGTCCTTTCCTCTTCCACCGGATCTTCCCATCCAAGGGAAGATAGTACCCCTGTGCCAAAATGTTTCCTTCTCCTAAAATATTCTTGCATTCAGGGTTTTTTTTGAACATGAATTACAAATGCATAACTTTGATAATAAATTTAGGGAAAGATTAGATGAAATATAAACAACTAATAAAGTGAAGATCTGTCTCAGGCCCGAGTTTCAGATCCTTTTGGCATCTTTTGGGTGTAGGAATCTGTGGAAGATTTAAAAAAAAAAAAAAAAACAGTGTCCTTATTTTCTGAAAAATAGTTGTTTAAATAAAATTTCAAGAAGATAGCACTTGAAGAAGCAAGACATGAGGCAGCACAGATCAGATGCCAGCTGACTGGTGCCGGCGGGGCGGAGCACCCTAGGTGGGCAACGTGGGAGTGCCTCGCCCAGGACCGGGGACTGGCCTGGGCTTTGACGCTTCACAGAGGAGGTTAGTTGCAGAAAAAGGGAGGAAGCGCATTCTGGTGTCAGTGCAGGATAGATTTGGGGGAGCCATGTGTAGATCTGTTTCATTGTTGTTGAGATGTTACTTACGATTACTTGTCTCTCTCACTTTTCACGTTTTGTCTTTATTCTTGGTGTTCTATAGTTCCTCAGAATATGCCTCAGTTTGGATCGCCCTTCAGTGTACGGGATCAGTGGTTTTAGTCTGAAGATCCCTGTATTAGTTCTTTTTTTTTGGCCTGTGTGGGCCTCCCGTCGCAGTGGCCTCTCTCGCTGCAGAGCTCTGGGCACATGTGCTCCAGAGGGCAGGTGGGATCTTCCCAGGCCAGGGATCGAACCGGCACCCCTTGCACTCAAGGCGGAGTCTTTACCCACTGGACCACCAGGGAAGCCCCTGTATCTGTTCTTGAAAGAGTTTCTGCTGTTTACTTTTAGATAGATTCTTTCATCTTTTTCCTGTTCTCTCCTTCTGAAATGTGTGTTACTGGTTTTCTGCATCTCTGAATTCCCTGAGTATTTGACTTTTCTGTTTTTGTTTTTTTTTTTTAAAGATTTATTTATTTATTTTGGGCGGGGGTCGGGTTGGGGAGGGAGGGGAGCGGGTGGGCCACTTCTATTGGTCTTTCATTTCTTCTTTGTTCTTTGGCTCCTGTGGGCCTCCCATCGCGGTGGCCTCTGTTGTCGCAGAGCGCCGGCTCTGGGCGCATGCGCTCCAGAGCTCCAGCTCGGTCATTGGACACATCATCCAGCTGCTCCACGGCACGTGGGATCTACCCAGGCCAGGGATCGAACCGGTGCCCCTTGCACTGCAAGGCGGTGTCCTTACCCACTGGACCACCAGGGGAAGCCCCGACTTTTCTGTTTTTTAATCTCTTTATTTTCTTGCTTTGTATCCCAGGAGATTTTTAAAATTTTCTGACCCTTCTGTAGAATGGTCTGTTTTGGCAATTGATTTTTATTTCTGAGGCTTGATTCTGGCTTTATTCTTAACTGATGGATGCAAAATCTGAAACAAAAAAGTTCTTTTCTATACTGTAGGTAATCTGTTTCTGAAAGGGTCACTGTTGGTTTTACCTTTGTCTTTCTCCTTTCTGTTAGCTTTTTTCCCATGGGTCTAGTAATTCTTGTTTGTCCATTGATAGTTGAGGATGAGGAACTTGGAAAGCTTTGGGGCTGAGGATTGCCCATCTCTGGGAATGGTTTGAGTGCCGGCTGTTAAAAGGGAGGTAGTTGCGAAAAATTCTGGTGTCAGTGCAGGATAGATTTGGGGAGCCATTCTGTTTCATTGTTGTTGAGATGTTACTTACGATTACTTGTCTCTCTCACTTTTCACGTTTTGTCTTTATTCTTGGTGTTCTATAGTTCCTCAGAATATGCCTCAGTTTGGATCGCCCTTCAGTGTACGGGATCAGTGGTTTTAGTCTGAAGATCCCTGTATTAGTTCTTTTTTGGCCTGTGTGGGCCTCCCGTCGCAGTGGCCTCTCTCGCTGCAGAGCTCTGGGCACATGTGCTCCAGAGGGCAGGTGGGATCTTCCCAGGCCAGGGATCGAACCGGCACCCCTTGCACTCAAGGCGGAGTCTTTACCCACTGGACCACCAGGGAAGCCCCTGTATCTGTTCTTGAAAGAGTTTCTGCTGTTTACTTTTAGATAGATTCTTTCATCTTTTTCCTGTTCTCTCCTTCTGAAATGTGTGTTACTGGTTTTCTGCATCTCTGAATTCCCTGAGTATTTGACTTTTCTGTTTTTGTTTTTTTAAAGATTTATTTATTTATTTTGGGCGGGGGTCGGGTTGGGGAGGGAGGGGAGCGGGTGGGCCACTTCTATTGGTCTTTCATTTCTTCTTTGTTCTTTGGCTCCTGTGGGCCTCCCATCGCGGTGGCCTCTGTTGTCGCAGAGCGCCGGCTCTGGGCGCATGCGCTCCAGAGCTCCAGCTCGGTCATTGGACACATCATCCAGCTGCTCCACGGCACGTGGGATCTACCCAGGCCAGGGATCGAACCGGTGCCCCTTGCACTGCAAGGCGGTGTCCTTACCCACTGGACCACCAGGGGAAGCCCCGACTTTTCTGTTTTTTAATCTCTTTATTTTCTTGCTTTGTATCCCAGGAGATTTTTAAAATTTTCTGACCCTTCTGTAGAATGGTCTGTTTTGGCAATTGATTTTTATTTCTGAGGCTTGATTCTGGCTTTATTCTTAACTGATGGATGCAAAATCTGAAACAAAAAAGTTCTTTTCTATACTGTAGGTAATCTGTTTCTGAAAGGGTCACTGTTGGTTTTACCTTTGTCTTTCTCCTTTCTGTTAGCTTTTTTCCCATGGGTCTAGTAATTCTTGTTTGTCCATTGATAGTTGAGGATGAGGAACTTGGAAAGCTTACTGGAAGCTCTGATCCTAGATGGTCAGCTGGTCGGCTTGCCCGGACCTCTCTGGGAATGGTTTGAGTGCCGGCTGTTAGGCCAGGAAGAGTCTAGAAGCCGTACTGAGTCGCCAGCCTGTGCCCTCAGAGGCATTGTTTTTTTGCAGATACTGTGTTTATTTCTTTAGAGACATGCTCCCTTTTAGTTTTGGGTGGGGGGTAACAGGACAGGAGGAGCTGAGTAAACTTTCCCTCTAGAAGGAGTTTTGGTCTGCTCTTGAGTTTCTGGGCCTTCCTGCTTCCCAGCTGTGGATCCTCCCGAAGGTCGTGTTGGAAGCGTTGCCTGTCTCTTGTCTCTGCTGTGAGCTCCTCTCCCACCATCTGTTTTGGGCAGTGGTTGTCTCTATTTCTGCTTTTTTTTTTTTAATCTCCTTATTATGGATAGTTGCAAGTATATTGAAAACTGGATCATAGTAGACAAATCTCTGGTTATTTACCAGTCAACTTCAACAGCTTCAGCAGTTAATATGGCCACTGCTATTCCTCTGCCGTTCTTAGTTGTTGTTTTTTTTAAGAGGACATGCAAGTGTTTATTGCTCCATAGTCCGTCCTTAGCTTTAACCAAACCTCAGACACACTGTTCCATCTGTAAATATTTGAGGACGTATTTCTTAGAGATAAGGAAATGCAGTCCTTTAAAAAATACAGTCACAATATTTTCACTAGGACAATAAATAATTCTTTAATATCAAATAAGTAGATTGCTTCATCATTGTTTTTTCCCCCGATAGTTTGAAGCAGGAGCTAAACAACATTTCGTACGGCTCTCGGCTGACAAGGTTTTGAGACTGTAGAGCCCCTTCTCTTGGAAATTGTTAGTTTTGCTTTGTCTACATATTTTGGTCTGCTTCAGGTATTCAGAAATTTGTCTCAATCTGTTTCTTTATTGTTTATTTCCTAAAAAAAAAAAAAATCATTCTTTTCATGTGAGTCTTTAGATGAGGAGATAACCCAAACAAGAAACCTTGGTTTTTAGTTATCATTGGTTAGAATTATATGTATTTCCAGCACACACACACAAATGAGTGTTACAGTAGCCATTCTCGTACCTGCTACCTGGATATAACAGATCTTAACATTCTGCCTTTGGCTCTTTAAATGAAAGATTAAGGTGTAAAGTTGCAGAGGGCCATGAAAGCAAAGAACGTGTCTGTCTTTTTTTTTTTTTCTTGGCGGTAGGGCCATGGGTTGGGAGGGAGGGGGGCGGACGGGCCACTTCTCTTGGTCTTTCATTTATCTGTTTTCATCCATCTTTGTTCTTTGGCTCCTGTGGGCCTCCCACCGCGGTGGCGTCTGTTGTCGCAGAGCGCCGGCTCTGGGCGCATGCGCTCCAGAGCTCCGGCTCGGTGATTGGACACATGGGTCCAGCCGCTCCGCGGCACATGGGATCTTCCCAGGCCAGGGATCAAACCGGTGTCCGTTGCACTGCAAGGTGGTGTCCTTACCCACTGGACCACCAGGGAAGCCCCTATGTCTGTCTTCTTTTACATTTCCATCAAAATCGGCTTGTGCTCAGTGCCTTACGCCTCTCTGCTGCCCCAGGTGTGTCTTTGCAGACATGGCAGACGAATGCTGGAGGCAGGCCCCGTGTGTGAGAGTGGACAGGGACAGCGGCAGACGCCCCGCTGCAGGGCTCTGTGCTTTGACCACGTCATGCAGTGTGGGGTGTGTCCGCACCCTCGGGTGCTGAGCCCCTTGGAGCACTGGGTGCCGTTGTGTTTCTGTAACAGCCCTCTTACCTTCACAGCATGCCAGGACTGTGAGGAAGGAGCGCCAGCTCCAGAGCTAACACTGGAAATAAATAATACGGGTCAGGATCCATTTGGGGCGTAAGCTAAGCATTTTGAAGCCATGTCTTGTAAGTTGAAGGAGCTCTCTTTGGTTGAGACCAAAACAGTCTTTAGGGTCTCATTTATCTTTGTTAGGTTGGAACAGAAAAAGGCTCCGTGTGCCCTGGAACATCTAGGAAGTAGTTTTTTTTTTTTAAAGATTTATTTATTTATTTATTTTGGGCGGGGGTCGGGTTGGGGAGGGAGGGGAGCAGGCGGGCCACTTCCATTGGTCTTCCATTTCTCCACGTTCATCTGTCTTTGTTCTTTGGCTCCTGTGGGCCTCCCACCGCGGTGGCGTCCGTCATTGCAGAGCACTGGCTCTGGGCGCACGCACTCCAGAGCTCCGGCTCGGTAATTGGACACATCAGTCCAGCCGCTCCGCAGCACGTGGGATCTTCCCAGGCCGGGGCCTGGCGCCCCTTGCACTGCAAAGCAGTGTCCTTACCCACTGGACCACCAGGGAAGCCCTAGGAAGTAGTTTTTAAAAGAGGTTTAGAAGTCCCCAGTTACTACTGAGTATTCTTAATTCCATGTTGAGCTGCATCTTAGACCGTGATTATAAATGATTTAGGCTCTTAATGCTGGTTAAAATGTGGGAGCTTTATCCTCTAAACTTACTATCTTGGGTTTACCTTTTCGTTCATATTGGAGTCCTGGTTTCTACCCCAGCGTCGTCACGGTCTTGGCGACCGTTGCTGTCTCCCTCAGCTCTGATCTCTGTTCCAGGCATTGAGTGAGGATACGGACTTTGATTGTTTTCTCTGGTGAATGACAGGGAGCAAGGGAGAGAACGAGGACATGAATGGACGTGACTCAAGCCAGTTCCCTGCTGCTGTCCACAAGCCTGGCAGGCTGTCTGTGTGGGCGGGAGAGGGGTCTGTGGTCTTGTCCACCTTTGTTCCCCCAGAGAGTCCAGGGACATCTCTGGCCGGTTCCCCGGAGTGAAAGCCATCCGTCTGCATGAGCCTTAGGGGCTTTCCCATCTCCAACGGGTCTCATGTCATCATAGGCTTTTGGAACCTCTTCGTGTCTGTACTTGGCAGTGACGTTTATGGTAGAAATAGTTACAGGAGCAAATCAGTACGCACTCAGTCGTGTCCGGCTCTGCGAACCCGTAGATGGTTGCCCGCCAAGCTCCTCTGCCCGTGGGATTTTCCAGGCAAGGATACCCCCAGTTAAAAATTGCCAAATGTGTCAAAGTCTTTGGGGGTAATCTACTTCTTTTTGGTTGGTTTAGATTTGCTACAGCAAATTTTTATTTTTCTTCCAGTAGCAAAATAGGGATAGCACAGAATGTACCATTCTGACCACTTCTTAGTGTAGAGTCTAGAAGGGCGAGTGCATTCTTATTCTGAGTACCTATCGCTTTCGTCTTCTCACGCTGCAGCTCTGCCCGTTACACCCCCACTCCCCATTCCTCTTTCTTCCAGCCCCTGGTGGCCACCGTTGCAGCTTTGCTCTCTGTCGCTCTGAATTTGATCTCTCTAGGCACCTCCTATGTGTGTGAAATTACACAGTACTTGCCCTTTGTGTCTAGCTTATTCCACCCATCATAACACCTTTTTTATTCTGTGCTAAGCCCTAGGTTTTTAAAAGAGGTTTAGAAGTCCCCAGTTACTACTGAGGATTCTTAATTCCATGTTGAGCTGCATCTTAGACCGTGATTATAAATGATTTAGGCTCTTAATGCTGGTTAAAATGTGGGAGCTTTATCCTCTAAACTTACTATCTTGGGTTTACCTTTTCGTTCATATTGGAGTCCTGGTTTCTACCCCAGCGTCGTCACGGTCTTGGCGACCGTTGCTGTCTCCCTCAGCTCTGATCTCTGTTCCAGGCATTGAGTGAGGATACGGACTTTGATTGTTTTCTCTGGTGAATGACAGGGAGCAAGGGAGAGAACGAGGACATGAATGGACGTGACTCAAGCCAGTTCCCTGCTGCTGTCCACAAGCCTGGCAGGCTGTCTGTGTGGGCGGGAGAGGGGTCTGTGGTCTTGTCCACCTTTGTTCCCCCAGAGAGTCCAGGGACATCTCTGGCCGGTTCCCAGGAGTGAAAGCCATCCGTCTGCATGAGCCTTAGGGGCTTTCCCATCTCCAACGGGTCTCATGTCATCATAGGCTTTTGGAACCTCTTCGTGTCTGTACTTGGCAGTGACGTTTATGGTAGAAATAGTTACAGGAGCAAATCAGTACGCACTCAGTCGTGTCCGGCTCTGCGAACCCGTAGATGGTTGCCCGCCAAGCTCCTCTGCCCGTGGGATTTTCCAGGCAAGGATACCCCCAGTTAAAAATTGCCAAATGTGTCAAAGTCTTTGGGGGTAATCTACTTCTTTTTGGTTGGTTTAGATTTGCTACAGCAAATTTTTATTTTTCTTCCAGTAGCAAAATAGGGATAGCACAGAATGTACCATTCTGACCACTTCTTAGTGTAGAGTCTAGAAGGGCGAGTGCATTCTTATTCTGAGTACCTATCGCTTTCGTCTTCTCACGCTGCAGCTCTGCCCGTTACACCCCCACTCCCCATTCCTCTTTCTTCCAGCCCCTGGTGGCCACCGTTGCAGCTTTGCTCTCTGTCGCTCTGAATTTGATCTCTCTAGGCACCTCCTATGTGTGTGAAATTACACAGTACTTGCCCTTTTGTGTCTAGCTTATTCCACCCATCATAACACCTTGTATTCTGTGCTCTGATATGTGTCAGAGTTTCCTTTTTAAGGCTGAATGATACGTTATTGCGTGTATACATAGCACTTTGTTGTCCGTTATCCATTGATGGACATTTGGTGTTTCTGACTTTGACTGTGGTGAGCAGTGCTGCAGCCTGAGAGACTCTTCCAGAGCTTGGGGCAGGATCCATCCTCGGGAGCAGAGGTGTTTGATCTTGGCCCCTCGGCGGCCCACTCCGCGCCACAGCCGTGTGCCTGGCGGTCGTGGGGCGTGGAGGGCGGAGCCGCCGGGCGTGGCTGAGCAGGTTCTCTGTGAGTCCCTCCGCCCGGAAGGGTCACCCGTTTAATTGCCCGTAAGTGGAATGTTCATAGCTGAGGGACTGGATGTTAATTCTGGAATCGTTGTTTAAATAAGTGACTGTGATAAATGCCGCTGAGTTGCTTGTCTCTGGTGTTTAGCTGTGTGTTCCCGCGGCCTGAGCAGCCGTGGCAGCTTAGGAGCAGGGCAATGAGGGTGCAGTCGGCGCTCGGCGGGGAGGGTTCTGGCTGCTCTATGGAGTGTGTCCAGAGAGACCAGAACCGACTGGCCGAGCCCCAGGAGGGCTGCGGGGGCGTGGCGGGCGCGCACGCTGTTAGGCTGGTGGCCGCGGGGTGCAGGGGGTGCGGGGTCCCAGCGGTGTTGGAGCCGCAGTGACAGTTGGTAACGAGTGCCGTGCGGGTGGAGAAGAGGGGAAGGTGTTCCGGTGGCTGCCAGGGGCCTGGCGTGCGCGAGGGGTGCGGGCGCCGTTCCTGGGACGGGGGCCGCGGGGTCTGGCGCCACGGGGCGGAGGGCGCACGGAGGAGAGGGCGTCCGCCTGGGCGTGTGACGCGTGAGTCCTGGAGAGCTCCGGTCAGAGAGCGAGGGGTGAACGCGACGCTCCGGCGTTGGAGGTGCCAGTCTGGCGCCCAGAGGAGAGGGCCGGCGGGGAACCTGGAGGAGACCCTTGCCAGGAAGAGAGGGCGCCTCGCCGAGGCCGTGGGTCCAGGGCTGGACCCCGAAGAGTCAGACTTTCAGAGGGCGGGTGCAGGAGGCGGCCGGCGGAGGTCGGGAGCTCGCCCTGGAGTGAGATGCTCTGGGAGCGTGGTTCCCGGGCCGGTGGGTGGGGAGGGGTGGCTGGGTGTCGTGTCCCCAGAGCGCTGGGAAGGCGCCTTGGCTGGGGAGGCCTCCCGGGAGGCGCTGAGCTTACCCGCTCCAGGGGACGGGGTGTCAGCCGCCTGCGGAGGCTGGAGCCTGCACGGGGAAGGGTCTTAGGAGACTTGTCCGCTGTTGGCGTGGGCGGCCTTCCGGACCTTTGCCCGCGGGAGCCGAGCCCGCGGAGCCGTCTGGTCAGGAGCCTGAGCGCAGCCAGTGGCCCGCAGCTCCTGGCGGTGCAGCAAGATGTAAACGTGAGCGTCTGCTGCGGCTCGTTCGGACTCTCTTCCTTTGTGATTAAAAAGAACTTTCTACTGTAAACCACGACTGCTTCACAGCACTGCAGGCTTGTCTGGTCAGTGCCTTCTGTTCACTGAATGTGACTGTGATAAATGCCGCTGAGTTGCTTGTCTCTGGTGTTTAGCTGTGTGTTCCCGCGGCCTGAGCAGCCGTGGCAGCTTAGGAGCAGGGCAATGAGGGTGCAGTCGGCGCTCGGCGGGGAGGGTTCTGGCTGCTCTATGGAGTGTGTCCAGAGAGACCAGAACCGACTGGCCGAGCCCCAGGAGGGCTGCGGGGGCGTGGCGGGCGCGCACGCTGTTAGGCTGGTGGCCGCGGGGTGCAGGGGGTGCGGGGTCCCAGCGGTGTTGGAGCCGCAGTGACAGTTGGTAACGAGTGCCGTGCGGGTGGAGAAGAGGGGAAGGTGTTCCGGTGGCTGCCAGGGGCCTGGCGTGCGCGAGGGGTGCGGGCGCCGTTCCTGGGACGGGGGCCGCGGGGTCTGGCGCCACGGGGCGGAGGGCGCACGGAGGAGAGGGCGTCCGCCTGGGCGTGTGACGCGTGAGTCCTGGAGAGCTCCGGTCAGAGAGCGAGGGGTGAACGCGACGCTCCGGCGTTGGAGGTGCCAGTCTGGCGCCCAGAGGAGAGGGCCGGCGGGGAACCTGGAGGAGACCCTTGCCAGGAAGAGAGGGCGCCTCGCCGAGGCCGTGGGTCCAGGGCTGGACCCCGAAGAGTCAGACTTTCAGAGGGCGGGTGCAGGAGGGGCGGCCGGCGGAGGTCGGGAGCTCGCCCTGGAGTGAGATGCTCTGGGAGCGTGGTTCCCGGGCCGGTGGGTGGGGAGGGGTGGCTGGGTGTCGTGTCCCCAGAGCGCTGGGAAGGCGCCTTGGCTGGGGAGGCCTCCCGGGAGGCGCTGAGCTTACCCGCTCCAGGGGACGGGGTGTCAGCCGCCTGCGGAGGCTGGAGCCTGCACGGGGAAGGGTCTTAGGAGACTTGTCCGCTGTTGGCGTGGGCGGCCTTCCGGACCTTTGCCCGCGGGAGCCGAGCCCGCGGAGCCGTCTGGTCAGGAGCCTGAGCGCAGCCAGTGGCCCGCAGCTCCTGGCGGTGCAGCAAGATGTAAACGTGAGCGTCTGCTGCGGCTCGTTCGGACTCTCTTCCTTTGTGATTAAAAAAAAAGAACTTTCTACTTCGTAAACCACGACTGCTTCACAGCACTGCAGGCTTGTCTGGTCAGTGCCTTCTGTTCACTGAATGTGACTATCAGAATTGAAATGTCGCTCTTTGTGGTGTTTGAGCGATTCTGCTAGAGGTCTTTCTATTTTTCAGCTTTCCCTTTGCCTCATCGCAGATCTTAGCAAAGATACCCATTTTGTTCGGAAAGCCAGGAAGCAGGCAGTCTCCATGGCAACTAACAGACTGCGTTTGCTGTGGAAATTTCCGGAATTAGCAGAGCTGCCCTGCAGACGGAGGCACACTGCAGCGTTCTTCTGGAGATCCCCAGAGCGGGGACGCCGGAGAGCAGCTGGCGGGCGCGCGCGGGGTGTGGGTCACGCTCACGTTCCTACAGGGAGGCTCACGCTGCGCCTGCGGACGTGCCAGCAGAGAGGGGCACTGAGCGTGTGCTGGCCGGCTCGCACCTGGGGGGCTCCGAGAGGGAGGAGGCAGGGGCTCTGTGGGAAGAGCGAGCTGCTTGACAGCCTGGGAGGAAGTGGGGCAACAGGAAATGAGGAGAACTCCCTAACGAAGTAAGAGGGGAGAATACACTTGCAGCTGATGGGGTAACTAGACACGGGAGGATGCTCCCTGATGGAGGGCGGGTGAGCAGGCCTTGCTGGGCTCGGGGAACCGCGCTCTCCTGTGCAGGAAGGAGGCCGCTGCCGAGGTGCCCCCGCTGCAGCTGCTGGAGGACCTGCGGCCAGCGGGGCTCTGGGGGCGGGCGGGGTGCAGCCCCGCGCCTTCACCTCCCTGCGCGGGGAGGGCCAGAGACGGGCCTCTCCCGGGCACCTGTGGAGTGGTTTAACCAAAAATCTGGAAGTGTCCCTCTAAACTAAATTCTGGAAATAAAGCTGTAGGATTTGGGCAGATAATAGGAATTTCTTCTTCTCCAGAGCATAATTGTAAATTTGAAAGAGAATCGATGTGAGAAATGGGTAGGATTCAGATCATTTAAATGATGAGTGACATTTAGTCGACTGGATGCATTTAGATGAACGCAGTCAGCAGACTGAAGCTCACGGGCCAGGTGTGGCCTGCTACTGGCTTCTTGAAAGTGAAGTCTTACTGGGACGTGGTAACACGCGCCCGGTCAGGTGTTTGTGTGGCCGCGCCCATCTGGTCACGAGTCTGCCACAGAGCCGGGTATAGATGGCGAAGCCTGGCATTTATCGTCTGTCCCTCGACAGAAGACGTTTAGTGGCTTGTGGTTCAGACGGCGTGGGGGCATCCTGGGGCTGCGGGACAAGTGACCACAAACTGGGTGGCTTCAAACAACAGGGACATGTCCTCTTGGGTTCAGGAGGCCCGAGGTCTGAAGTCTCGGTGCTGGCGGGCCATCGGGCAGACCTGTCTCTCCCGAAGGCTCCGCGGGGCGCCACCCCCGTCCTGCTTCCGGCCCCAGGGGCTCCTGGCGTCCCTCAGGTCCGGGTAGTGAGGCTCCAGCTGCCACCTTGTGGGCCTCCCTGTCCCTCGCGTGCGTCTCTCTCTGTTTCTGTCTCCTGTGAAGACACACATTCTTGTCTCAGGGCCTCCCTGCTCCAGGACAGTCCTCTCTCGGACCGTTTGCCTCCTGCCACATGTGAAGACGAGGCCATCTGAGGTGGCAGGGGCCTTGCCTTCTGCTGGGGCCATGGTTGAGCCCACTGCACGTGGTGCAAGAGCTGGCCATGGCCTTCTTGGAGCCCATGCTGTGTCAAAAAAGCCAGTTCCTGGCCAGTTTCCTTGAGAATCCTGTGAGGTATGTACTCTGAGATGGACTTGTTGGCCGGCCAAAGAGGATGTTAAACTAACTTCGGAAGGACTAGACACACAGACGGCGTTACAATCAGAGCAGGCGGCCTCTGGTGCCGGCGGCAGCAGCTGGGCAGAGGTGGTCCTGGCGTGTCTGCAGTAGAGGCTCCGGAGCACCCCCGGGAAGCCCTGAGCCTCGCTGATGCCACGGGGCTCTCCGTCAGCCGCTCCTCAGCTCCCACGCCCTTGGAAACACCAGAGTGAGTCTGGAAATTTAATGCAAGATAGGTGGAACCCAAATAAGAGCCGGCATTTGGAGAGGTTAGACTAGGTTCTGACAATGGGGAGTGCGCGTGTGTGGCTTGAGTAGATTCCACTCGTGAGCAGGTGCCCAGACCTGACTCTGGCGCGAGAGCCTGGGTGTCATCCTGGGGACCAGACTCTGGCCCGGCAGGCGAGGCCGGGGATGTTTGCTCTCACCTCTGAGCACGTGCACGAGCCACAGTCGTGATGCAGGGCCTCTGTCCCCGTGGCCCTAGGAAGCCTCCGTCCGTGTATTTGGGTCTGTTTGGAAGTGTTTCGTCGGGGATACCTGCCCGTGGCGAAGAATCAAGTGCACACTGGCTTCCAGTGAGGGTGCCCGAGCTGCAGAGCGAGCCCCCCGACTCTGTTGCCTCGGGAGCCCACCTCGTGCCTACCCCCTCACCCATGCACCTGAAAATGACGCCCCGGTGGAGACCTGGTGGAGACGGTCTCCAGCGGAACTGAGCGGGTCCAGACGTGGGTTCAGCAGGAATAGCGGTGTAAACCAGCCTGCCGCGCTCAACAGAAGCGTGACGGGGCTGTGGTCAGTCGGCGCTCTGCCCTGGCTGGCTGTGTCGCCATCTCGCAGGAGCACACAGCCGGCTCCTGCGTCTGCAGCCGTCTCCTGGAGAGCAAGACTGGATGAAGTTCGTATTTCCTTTCCAGTGGGACTCCGTTAGTCTGGGGCTGTGTGTATCCTGAACACCAGACTGAGATGCTAGGGAGCAGTAGGGGTGGAAGTTCTCTTCTCTCCCTTTTTTTTTCCCTTGGCCACTTCTGTTGATCTTTCATTGGTTTATCTTTGTTCTTTGGCCTGTGTGAGCCTCCCATCGCAGTGGCCTCTGTCACTGCAGAGCACCGGCTCTGGGCACATGCAACTCCAGAGCTCCGCCTCGGTAATTGGACACATCAGTCCAGCCGCTCCACGGCATGTGGGATCTTCCCAGGCCAGGGATCGAACCGGTACCCCTTGCACTGCAAGGCGGTGTCCTTACCCACTGGACCACCAGGGAAGTCTTGTTTTCATCCATCTTTTTTTTTTGGTGGGGGGTGGGGTGGAGAGGGAGGAGGACGGGCAGACCACTTCTATTGGTCTTTCATTTGTCTATTTTCATCCGTCTTTGTTCTTTTTTTGGCTCCTCTGGGCCTCCCATCGCAGTGGCCTCTGTTGTCGCAGAGCACCAGCTCTGGGCGCATGCGCTCCAGAGCTCCGGCTCCATAGTTGGACACATGGGTCCAGCCGCTCCGCAGCATGTGGGATCTTCCCAGGCCAGGGATCGAACCGGCACCCCTTGCACTGCAAGGCGATGTCCTTACCCACTGGACCACCAGGGAAGCCTTCTCTCCTTTTAACAAGATGTTTTGTGAGGGAGGTCCCGCCCAAGGTGAACTTCGGCTTCAAGGAGGGAGTCCAGCCCACTCTTGTCACTTTCCCTTCAGTCTTTCTGTCTGCACCTGGAGTCTGCATAAGATGTAGACAGAGACAAGGTTTAGAGCACAGACCGAGATTAAATCAAACGGGTTGACCATAGCTCATGCAGGCGAACATTTAAGTACTCTAAGGGGCTCAAAAAAAAAATACCGTAGATTTCAAGCAGACATATAAAATACATGCACAGCTAAATATGTCTGCTAATAAAATTTATTTCTATAAAAGCTTTTTTCTCATTGATTTGTTTGAATAAAGATTCCCCCAAAATAATAATAGTGAGCTTGAGAATATAGTTATGTGCTTAAAAGACAGTTCACATAGGTAATAGTGTCAGACATTAGGTTAGGAATGAAAAATGGTTCAGACTCTTGGTTCTTATTTACTTGACTTTGTAAAAGTATAATTTCATATTTGTAGTACAAAATAATACGTGAGTAGCAGTCACTTGCTAAAACATTTAAGAAACAAAGGTGGAAGTATGAAACACAAAAATTTAGACAACTTAATGCTCAATGCTGTATTTGGTCACTAGTAACAGTCACAGAATAAAGGAGAAAGCCAGCGGGCTTCTCTTCCGACCTTCCTGCAGAGACCGCCTGAGGTGTCGGGGCGCTTCTGAGCCTCTGGTCTCTCCTGTCCCTTTCTGTGCACCTGGGGAGGGCGGGAGGAGGGGCGACACGGGCTCTGGCCTGTTCCGCCGGTGGCGGGGTCTTCCTGAGACGAGCTGCAGTGGATCCAGAGGAGGACTGGAACAGCAGGAAGACAGAATTGTAGTGTGTATTCCCTGCTGTCCGTGGAGCACGCGGTGCCAGAGAACAAGGAGACGGGCGGGCCGCCTGCCTTGGGAGCAGCCGGCGCTCTGACCGGTGATGCCTGCAGCCCTGGACGCCATGGACTGTTTGTGCACCTTCAACTTGAGACACATGACAGGTGCACCCCTTCCTCACTGAGTGGAGTCCAAGGACACCAGTCTCCCCCTTCTCTCTCTGCAGTCTTCCTGAGGTGTAGTTGACACGTCAGAATAATCATTTCGACTAGGTGACCCCCTGTTTTGTGAGGGAGGTCCCGCCCAAGGTGAACTTCGGCTTCAAGGAGGGAGTCCAGCCCACTCTTGTCACTTTCCCTTCAGTCTTTCTGTCTGCACCTGGAGTCTGCATAAGATGTAGACAGAGACAAGGTTTAGAGCACAGACCGAGATTAAATCAAACGGGTTGACCATAGCTCATGCAGGCGAACATTTAAGTACTCTAAGGGGCTCAAAAAAAAAATACCGTAGATTTCAAGCAGACATATAAAATACATGCACAGCTAAATATGTCTGCTAATAAAATTTATTTCTATAAAAGCTTTTTTTTCTCATTGATTTGTTTGAATAAAGATTCCCCCAAAATAATAATAGTGAGCTTGAGAATATAGTTATGTGCTTAAAAGACAGTTCACATAGGTAATAGTGTCAGACATTAGGTTAGGAATGAAAAATGGTTCAGACTCTTGGTTCTTATTTACTTGACTTTGTAAAAGTATAATTTCATATTTGTAGTACAAAATAATACGTGAGTAGCAGTCACTTGCTAAAACATTTAAGAAACAAAGGTGGAAGTATGAAACACAAAAATTTAGACAACTTAATGCTCAATGCTGTATTTGGTCACTAGTAACAGTCACAGAATAAAGGAGAAAGGCAGCGGGGCTTCTCTTCCGACCTTCCTGCAGAGACCGCCTGAGGTGTCGGGGGCGCTTCTGAGCCTCTGGTCTCTCCTGTCCCTTTCTGTGCACCTGGGGAGGGCGGGAGGAGGGGCGACACGGGCTCTGGCCTGTTCCGCCGGTGGCGGGGTCTTCCTGAGACGAGCTGCAGTGGATCCAGAGGAGGACTGGAACAGCAGGAAGACAGAATTGTAGTGTGTATTCCCTGCTGTCCGTGGAGCACGCGGTGCCAGAGAACAAGGAGACGGGCGGGCCGCCTGCCTTGGGAGCAGCCGGCGCTCTGACCGGTGATGCCTGCAGCCCTGGACGCCATGGACTGTTTGTGCACCTTCAACTTGAGACACATGACAGGTGCACCCCTTCCTCACTGAGTGGAGTCCAAGGACACCAGTCTCCCCCTTTCTCTCTCTCTGCAGTCTTCCTGAGGTGTAGTTGACACGTCAGAATAATCTGCACGTGTGCAGAGTACGTTTGCTAGGTTTTGACGTAGAGCCTGTGAAGGCGTCACCACAAGCCGGATGGCAGCCCCGCCCCCGCCCCCCAGAGCGTCCTCCCGCCGCTGCTGGTGGTTCCTCGAGGCGGATCTGGCTCTTCTCTGTATTGTTTCGTTCCTTGGGCACATGAAATACAGTCATAGGCACTGTTTCATCGTCCCTGTGTGCTAATTTTCCATCTCTGTCGTTTCTGGGTCATTTTGAGTCTGTGACTTTTTTTCCTTGAGATGGGCCTTAGTATCTTTTTTTTTCCTTTTTTTAAAAATTTTTTTTTAATTTTATTTTTGTCTTTTAAAAAATTTTTTTACTTTACTTTTTATTTTTACAGAGTTTTGTTGTTTACAGATATGTAGGATTCCAGATTAGTCATATGTATATCCCCCCATCCCACCCCTCCAGGCCATCACACAGCACCCCTGCAGGATCCCCTTTTCTCACAGCGCAGTGACAATAGCTATTTTTTTCACAAATGATAGTACAGGTTTTCATGCTACTTCCTTTACGCCTCCCACCCACTGTTCATTCCCCACAGTGTCCATGTGTCTGTTCTCCATGTCTGTTTTTCCATCACTTCACTACGTGTGTTATCACTACCATCATGTTAGATTCCATATATATGTGTTAGTATACTGTACTTATCTTTCTCTTTTTAACTTCACTTTGTATGATAGGTTCTAGATTCATCCACCTCATTAGGACTGATTCTTCTACATTTCTTTTTACAGCTGAGTAGTATTCCATTGTATATATGTACTAGCGCTTTTTTATCCATTCATTCGTTGATGGACACCTAGGTTGCTGCCATGTTCTAGCTGTTGTATAGAGAGCTGCAGTGAACGTTGGGGTACAGGTGCTTCTTTCAGTTTTTTTTTGTTTTTTTTTTTTTAATTCTTTTTTAAGATTTTACAGAGTTTTGTTGTTCACCAACATGTATGTTCCCAGAACATACATTCATATGCACATCCCTGGATCCTCCCCCCACTCAGTTCCCCCCCTCCCACCCCTTTTCAGTTTTGATTTCATCAGGGTATAAGCCTAATAGTGGGATTGCTGGGTCGTATGGTGCTTCTATTTTTAGGTTTTTGAGGACTCTCTATACTGTCTTCCATAGCGGCTGTATCAATTTACATTCCCACCAGCAATGCAAGAGTGTTCCCTTTTATCCACACCCTCTCCAGCATTTATTGTCTGTAGATTTGTGGACAATGGCCATTCTGACTGGTGTGAGGTGATATCTCATTGTAGTTTTTTTTTTTTTTTTGACTATTTCTATTGTCTTTCATATATTTCCATCTTTGTTCTTTGGCCTGTGTGGGCCTCCCATCGCAGTGGCCTCTCGTTGCAGAGCACCGGCTCTGGGCGCGTGTGCTCCAGAGCTCCGGCTTGGTTATTGGACACATCGGTCCAGCTGCTCCGCAGCACATGGGCTCCTCCCAGGCCAGGGATTGAACCAGCGCCCTTTGCACTGCAAGGTGGTGTCCTTACCCACTGGACGACCAGGGAAGCCCTCATTATAGTTTTGATTTGCATTTCTCTTAATAATAAGCGAGGTTGAGCATCATTTCATGTGTTTTTTGGCCATCTGTATGTCCTCTTTGGAGAGGTGTCCAGGTCTTTTTCCCATTTTTTGATTGGATTGTTCATTTATCCGATGTTGAGTTGTCTGAGTTACTTGTAGATTTTGGAGATAATTCTTTTTCTGTTGTTTCTTTTTCTATTATTTTCTCACATTCTATGGGTTGTCTGTTCACCTTTTTTGTAGTTTCTTTTGCTGTACAAAAAGCTTTTAAGTGGGTCTTAATGTCTTGATCTTTGCACACTTGATGGTTTTAGATGGCATGCCAGACATGGAGTGCTGCCTTTTTTTGTATCTTATATATATATATATATATATTTTTTTTTTTTTAATTTTATTTATTTATCTTTTGGAGGGTGAGGTGGGGAGGGAGGGGGATGGGCGGGCCACTTCTATTGGTCTTTCATTTCTATATTTTCATCCGTCTTTGTTCTTTGGCTCCTTTGGGCCTCCCATCGCGGTGGCCACTGTCGTCACAGAGCACCAGCTGTGGGCGCACGCATGCCAGAGCTCTGGCTCGGTAATTGGACACATCAGTCCAGCTGCTCCGCGGCACGTGGGATCTTCCCAGGCTAGGGATCGAACTGGCACCCCTTGCACTGCAAGGTGGTGTCTTTACCCACTGGACCACCAGGGGAAGCCCTATCTTATATACTTTTGACCTTTGTTGCTTGATTTAAGTTACACAGAAATACTTGGATCCTTTTCGACTTTGCCTTTTAGCTTTGGTCATTGAAACCGGGTCCTTTTGCATACTTTCCTGAGTTCCCCATGAATACAGAGTTTTCCACTTGTGTAGGCAGGAACAGAGATTGGTGTGTGAGCTTCGGTGTCCTTCCTGGAATGCTCTTGGGTGGTTGTTTCCTCAGGCTGTGTCAGTTCCTTGTAACCTTGCGCTGATCCAGGGCCTCCCACGTGTCGCTGGGGTTCTTCTGTGCAGCTCTCTTACCCAGGGCTCTGCCTTGAGAACGTGGTCTCCCATTGCCTCTGCGTTGGGTCTCTGCCGGGATCTGCTTTCTCTGGGTTGCAGTCTGGGCAGTCTCCAGGCTGGAAGCCGGGGCAGTGCAGAGCTCACCCTGTGTGTTTCCTGTCTCCTGATGCTCACTGCCTGTGGTCGCCTGTTGTCCAGGGGGTTCAGGACCTTTCCATGTGCTGTCTGTTGTTTCTGGTTGTCAGTCCGTCTGCTGACGCTCCGTAGTACCCCAGCTCAAGTGCTGTAGACACCATGAGATGGGAGGAGAATGTACACAATTAGGGAGTCGTATCTTCAGGGCTTTGAGAAAGGGTATCTCTGAATATGATATTTTGCAGCATCAAACTCATGTTTTACAAGGACGATCAGCATTTGTAATAAAGTTGAAGAAAGCGTGGCACTCCTAGAAAGGCACCATGGATGGTGAAGTCAGACAGAGAGAGGCAGACGCTGCACAGCACGCACGTGGAGTCTAAAGAAACAATACAAATGAGTGTGTATACAAACAGAAACAGACTCCCTTAGAAAACAAGCTTATTAGGTCGACTCCCCTGCCCTCGAGTAATTCGACTTGCCCACCCTGTGAGTGGCAGCCCAGTAAAAGGCATGGGGACGAGACGACGTCAGAGTCAGCTTCGGAAGAGAGGACTTGAACTGAGGTGTTTAGTTTCTTCCCTATTCAGTGATCCATTGGTAAGGGCTCAGGTGACAGAGCACATCCTTCTGCGTGGAAGGGTGAGGTTTTGAAGGAATAAACATTCCCTTAATAGGGAGAGGGGAGTCCTGAAATCTTTGGTGTTTTCTAGTCATTGGTATGGCATCCTTTTATGAAGCCAGGGAATGCTCTTTTGAAATGGAACATGAAGATGCTGACCATAAGGGACATGCACCCCATCTGTTTATGTTAGTCATTGAATATCTGTTGGCAAGATGTGGCAGGTCCGTGAATTGGTTTTCTAAATTTGATTCAAATCAGTAAGGTCAATAGCTTATTCCCCACCCACCCCGATTCCTCCCCGCAGGTTTTAAGCCTTCGTGTTGGTGTCTGTAGATTTTACTGAAATCTATTATTGATACTAATGTTCTACTCACCTTTATATAGGAGAAAGTATTCTGATGGTAACATCAGTCTACGAACAGCTTTCCTGGTGCTGTTACTATTGATCCAAAAATGTATACTGTTTGAAATACTGTATTTAAGAGACACACTCTTGTGTCTTAATTCCAGTCTGTGATCTGTAAAGCATTTATAAGGATAAATGTGTAGCTGAGTTTTCACCTGAAATGTGTATCTTGATAATCGAATTGCAAGTCCTACCTCTAAATCCAGAGGCTAATATTGCTGATTTTTCTGTGGACTCTTTTCTGCTGGGCTTTCTATGTAGAGGGCTCGACAGAGAATTTGGCTTGTGTTCCTACCTGAGACTGGGGTTATTTGAGATTTGGAACCTCAGTTCTTTCTTTGTTTGTAATAAAGTTGAAGAAAGCGTGGCACTCCTAGAAAGGCACCATGGATGGTGAAGTCAGACAGAGAGAGGCAGACGCTGCACAGCACGCACGTGGAGTCTAAAGAAACAATACAAATGAGTGTGTATACAAACAGAAACAGACTCCCTTAGAAAACAAGCTTATTAGGTCGACTCCCCTGCCCTCGAGTAATTCGACTTGCCCACCCTGTGAGTGGCAGCCCAGTAAAAGGCATGGGGACGAGACGACGTCAGAGTCAGCTTCGGAAGAGAGGACTTGAACTGAGGTGTTTAGTTTCTTCCCTATTCAGTGATCCATTGGTAAGGGCTCAGGTGACAGAGCACATCCTTCTGCGTGGAAGGGTGAGGTTTTGAAGGAATAAACATTCCCTTAATAGGGAGAGGGGAGTCCTGAAATCTTTGGTGTTTTCTAGTCATTGGTATGGCATCCTTTTATGAAGCCAGGGAATGCTCTTTTGAAATGGAACATGAAGATGCTGACCATAAGGGACATGCACCCCATCTGTTTATGTTAGTCATTGAATATCTGTTGGCAAGATGTGGCAGGTCCGTGAATTGGTTTTCTAAATTTGATTCAAATCAGTAAGGTCAATAGCTTATTCCCCACCCACCCCGATTCCTCCCCGCAGGTTTTAAGCCTTCGTGTTGGTGTCTGTAGATTTTACTGAAATCTATTATTGATACTAATGTTCTACTCACCTTTATATAGGAGAAAGTATTCTGATGGTAACATCAGTCTACGAACAGCTTTCCTGGTGCTGTTACTATTGATCCAAAAATGTATACTGTTTGAAATACTGTATTTAAGAGACACACTCTTGTGTCTTAATTCCAGTCTGTGATCTGTAAAGCATTTATAAGGATAAATGTGTAGCTGAGTTTTCACCTGAAATGTGTATCTTGATAATCGAATTGCAAGTCCTACCTCTAAATCCAGAGGCTAATATTGCTGATTTTTCTGTGGACTCTTTTCTGCTGGGCTTTCTATGTAGAGGGCTCGACAGAGAATTTGGCTTGTGTTCCTACCTGAGACTGGGGTTATTTGAGATTTGGAACCTCAGTTCTTTCTTTGTTTCCTGAATGGACCCAGCAAAAATGATGCAGGGATTTCCTGGTGAGGTGTTGCCCATTTTAGAAGGCATCTAAGAGTAAACACCTTGATAGGGCAAAGACGTGTGGCGTCGAGTCCAGCTAGTTCCCAGGTAAGAGGTTAATAATGAGAGGACTGGCGGTTTCTGATGGTGTCTGGTTTCCTCAGTGACGGACAGCGAGGATTGCGTGGCGAGGCTCGGTGGGCTTCCAGGCCTGGGTACTGCGGTGCTTTATCTACATACAGTTCTTTGAAAGCAGTCACAGCTGGACTAACTCTTGTGGTTAACAGCTGCGAAACTGACTCCGTTTCATTGGAAAGGTCGCCAGCCCTGCATGAATGAAGACTCTGACCAGGCCTTGGGGACGGCAGAACCACTGCATGTTGTCCTGTGGTTTCCTCGGCTCTTTTCCTGTCTCAGAGACGGGATCTCTGGGCGGTAGCCGTGGTCTCCTCCTCGTCTTTCTTCTGCAGCTTTACTGAGGCATCCCTCACACGCCGCACAGCTCGCTACCTCAAGTGTGGGCAGAACTGTACATCTGTCCCCTTACTCAGTTTATGAGCGTCTTCATCAGCCCAAGAAGATAACCCACCTCCCTGAGCTGCCAGTCTGTTCACTTTCAAAAAGACCAAAGGAGCTTGTCCGGGAGCCACGCAGCAGGACTTGTCTGGGAGCCACGCAGCAGGCCTGCAGTAAGCTAAACTCAGCAGAGCCTCTCCCTGATCCCGAAATGCAGTCTTTATGGCAACATTATAACCTGTTTTTCTGTGACTTCATATAGCAATGAAATACCATCATTTCATTTCTCAGGAATGCTAACGGCAGGTGTTATGTGAACCATTGCGAGACTTGGGTGGGGGGCACTGAGTTTTCACCTGAAATGTGTATCTTGATAATCGAATTGCAAGTCCTACCTCTAAATCCAGAGGCTAATATTGCTGATTTTTCTGTGGACTCTTTTCTGCTGGGCTTTCTATGTAGAGGGCTCGACAGAGAATTTGGCTTGTGTTCCTACCTGAGACTGGGGTTATTTGAGATTTGGAACCTCAGTTCTTTCTTTGTTTCCTGAATGGACCCAGCAAAAATGATGCAGGGATTTCCTGGTGAGGTGTTGCCCATTTTAGAAGGCATCTAAGAGTAAACACCTCGATAGGGCAAAGCCGTGTGGCGTCGAGTCCAGCTAGTTCCCAGGTAAGAGGTTAATAATGAGAGGACTGGCGGTTTCTGATGGTGTCTGGTTTCCTCAGTGACGGACAGCGAGGATTGCGTGGCGAGGCTCGGTGGGCTTCCAGGCCTGGGTACTGCGGTGCTTTATCTACATACAGTTCTTTGAAAGCAGTCACAGCTGGACTAACTCTTGTGGTTAACAGCTGCGAAACTGACTCCGTTTCATTGGAAAGGTCGCCAGCCCTGCATGAATGAAGACTCTGACCAGGCCTTGGGGACGGCAGAACCACTGCATGTTGTCCTGTGGTTTCCTCGGCTCTTTTCCTGTCTCAGAGACGGGATCTCTGGGCGGTAGCCGTGGTCTCCTCCTCGTCTTTCTTCTGCAGCTTTACTGAGGCATCCCTCACACGCCGCACAGCTCGCTACCTCAAGTGTGGGCAGAACTGTACATCTGTCCCCTTACTCAGTTTATGAGCGTCTTCATCAGCCCAAGAAGATAACCCACCTCCCTGAGCTGCCAGTCTGTTCACTTTCAAAAAGACCAAAGGAGCTTGTCCGGGAGCCACGCAGCAGGACTTGTCTGGGAGCCACGCAGCAGGCCTGCAGTAAGCTAAACTCAGCAGAGCCTCTCCCTGATCCCGAAATGCAGTCTTTATGGCAACATTATAACCTGTTTTTCTGTGACTTCATATAGCAATGAAATACCATCATTTCATTTCTCAGGAATGCTAACGGCAGGTGTTATGTGACATAGCGTAATCGTGAGGGGGAGCCTTTGCTGTGTTCTGTTGCCCAGAGATAAACTGCAGGTGCCCCGCCGTGCTCAGAGAGACGAGCTGACCTCGAGGCGTGGGCACCAGGAAAGTGAAGGTCAAGGGCACCACTCAGAGCTGCTCTGCTGCAACCCTCAACACTAGGCCAGTGCTGACCGTCTCACCAGTGATCAAGCCGAGCCCTTGTGATCATAGGACAGTAGCCATTACACACGGAGCTTCTTCCTGTTAGGCTATTCCCTGCGTGATCTCTCTGCGTCATGAAACAGAGACGCTTAGTCACGGGCTTGACCTCCTTGCCTAGGTCTGGTTTCCACCCCAGGCAAGCCCAGCTCGCGCCCGAAGGGCCGCTTGCGCCGCTGGTGTCTGGGCTTCCTGTGACTCAAGATGCCAGGGTGGGCACAGTGTTGGTGACAGTATTTCGTAAACTGGAAAAGACCTTGTGTGGATGAGAGCTGGCGCTATGGCTTATGAAAGTTACGGCTTGAGAACCTGGCATTTGGAATGCTGGTTCACTGCGTTGTTACTTAGACAAAGTATATTCACTTCTTAACTGGAACCTTGACTCTTGGTTTTCACTAATACTAGTATCTGTGATTATTCTGGGGGAGTGATTTTAAAATTTTAAGTTTATGAGAACCTTAACAGTAACTGCAAAATGCAAATGTGAAAAAGCATTCCCTAAATTTTGGAAGAAGAAATAGATAACCAGTCATGTTCTTGCTTGTATCACTAGATCAGATTTTAAGAGCTTCTAAATAATTTAAGATGAAATCGAACAAATGTAGATGATGTCACTGGGGTCTCGCACTCCCTGGTTTGATACATTTCGTCCCCACATGTGGGCGTGTGTGTGAGAGAGAAGCAAACACTACCGATTTTATAGTTTTCATGGGTTTGCTTTTTTCACAAAGAATGGTTAGAAGTTAATACCTTAATCTCCGGGTTGGCATTACAGAGGTGATTTCTTACATAAGGAAAATCTATAAAAACAAGTAGGTTCTTCTGTGCACGAATCTTTCCTTTCTCAGCCACTGTGCTCCCTGCCGATCACGGGGGAAGAGGCTCGGCTTCGAAGCGAGCCTGCCGGCGTCTCGCCGCGGAACTGCCCTCCCCCCGCAGCGAGGCGTCCCCTCGAGCGGGGCTGAGCTCTCGAGGGGCTCGTTCCCAGGCGGGGCTCGTCACCCGGGTGTCTTGAAGCACCTGTCTCCTGGCCTCGCTCCCCATGTCTTCCGATTTGATCTGGTCTGATGCTGTCTGGGCTTTGGGAGCTGATAGGCCTCCCTGGATGATTCTGAGGAGCGGACGAGTTTGTGAGCAGCTGTATTAAGGACTAGCTCCTGTTGGGTAAGGCAGGATGAGAGCTTTTGGAAATGAGGTTTGTAGCCCCCGGGGTTCTGCGTGGGATCACGTGGTTTTGCAGAGTCTGGAGAAGGTCCTGCGTGTGGAAGTGGCACGGCTGTGAAGCATTGGTTTTCCTCGGCAAATGAAAGTGTGGTCTTATGAATCCCATTAAAGCTGTGTTGATCGACTCCCTGAACTTAGGTCTTTCTTAATTAACTCAGTGTGTGAAAAACCAAGATGGCACAAACAGATCCCCAGAAACCTGGAGCTCAGACTGCTTTGGTAACTGATGAGAAAAAGTTTTCTCACGTGTTCATCAGTGGTAGCTAAAAGGAAAAAAAAGTCAAAACCTATTTAAAATGTGGAAAAATTGCTTCCTCATGTTTCAACAGAGAGAGACTGAGAACACACAGCATTGAATCATCAGGAAAACTGAAGATCTCCCCGGAGCAGCACTGGGATTTCACCGCAGAGGACCTGAAGGACCTTGGAGAGATTGGAAGAGGGGCTTACGGTTCCGTCAACAAGATGGTCCACAAACCCAGTGGGCAGATAATGGCAGTCAAAGTAGGTGATGCCCGCGGCCCTTTCCCCAAGGGGCGCGGTTTCTCGGCAGCGCCCCGCTGTTGTCTGTCCCTCCTTCCTGGTTAAATGTGGGTGCCACCGCTGTGCCTCCCAGTTGTTATGCTGGTGGCGGGTGGGGATGGGACCGCGCCCTTTCCCAAGGCGGCTGCAGGCCTTACAGAGGTGATTTCTTACATAAGGAAAATCTATAAAAACAAGTAGGTTCTTCTGTGCACGAATCTTTCCTTTCTCAGCCACTGTGCTCCCTGCCGATCACGGGGGAAGAGGCTCGGCTTCGAAGCGAGCCTGCCGGCGTCTCGCCGCGGAACTGCCCTCCCCCCGCAGCGAGGCGTCCCCTCGAGCGGGGCTGAGCTCTCGAGGGGCTCGTTCCCAGGCGGGGCTCGTCACCCGGGTGTCTTGAAGCACCTGTCTCCTGGCCTCGCTCCCCATGTCTTCCGATTTGATCTGGTCTGATGCTGTCTGGGCTTTGGGAGCTGATAGGCCTCCCTGGATGATTCTGAGGAGCGGACGAGTTTGTGAGCAGCTGTATTAAGGACTAGCTCCTGTTGGGTAAGGCAGGATGAGAGCTTTTTGGAAATGAGGTTTGTAGCCCCTGGGGTTCTGCGTGGGATCACGTGGTTTTGCAGAGTCTGGAGAAGGTCCTGCGTGTGGAAGTGGCACGGCTGTGAAGCATTGGTTTTCCTCGGCAAATGAAAGTGTGGTCTTATGAATCCCATTAAAGCTGTGTTGATCGACTCCCTGAACTTAGGTCTTTCTTAATTAACTCAGTGTGTGAAAAACCAAGATGGCACAAACAGATCCCCAGAAACCTGGAGCTCAGACTGCTTTGGTAACTGATGAGAAAAAGTTTTCTCACGTGTTCATCAGTGGTAGCTAAAAGGAAAAAAAAGTCAAAACCTATTTAAAATGTGGAAAAATTGCTTCCTCATGTTTCAACAGAGAGAGACTGAGAACACACAGCATTGAATCATCAGGAAAACTGAAGATCTCCCCGGAGCAGCACTGGGATTTCACCGCAGAGGACCTGAAGGACCTTGGAGAGATTGGAAGAGGGGCTTACGGTTCCGTCAACAAGATGGTCCACAAACCCAGTGGGCAGATAATGGCAGTCAAAGTAGGTGATGCCCGCGGCCCTTTCCCCAAGGGGCGCGGTTTCTCGGCAGCGGCCCCGCTGTTGTCTGTCCCTCCCTTCCTGGTTAAATGTGGGGTGCCACCGCTGTGCCTCCCAGTTGTTATGCTGGTGGCGGGGTGCACAGCGGGGGCTCAGTGGCAGCCTGTTCTGTCCTCTCTGGAAACACAAGGGGCGAGGCGTGCATGCTCCCTGGACCTGTGGCATGGCGCATTAACGTTACGTGTTGAACTTCAGGCCCTTCCGCCGCCGAGGTGAGTCCCGCTCGGTCGGGCGGCTGCACCCCAGGGTCCCCCGCCCCCCAGGCTGTGCGGCAGGCCCAGGCGGGAGCCGACGAGGAGGCTGCGCATGGGTTGGGCGGGGTGCGGGGCTAGGGCTAACAGCAGGCTCGCTGACGGTTTCCCGGAAACCACGCACATGCTGTTGCCGCTAACCTCAACCTTACTCGGTCCTGACCGGCTCGGCGGCTCTGTGTTCCCTCTCCACTCGGCACTGCCCGCGCCTGGGGTGCACGACGCACTGCCTCTGGGGTGCTGCTGCCGCGGTCTGGCTGCCGGAGGCGGTCGCAAGGGGCCGAGGTGGAGCGTGGCCGAAGGTGGTACCTGGCGGGCTGAAAGCCCACCTGCGAGGGGCTGGCTGTGCCACGGTTTCTGGCAGCCCGCGTCAGTGTTGTTTGTCAGTATGTGTTTATATGTTTAACGATGTTTGCTCTCTATTTGAGGAAAATTGACAGCAGTGGGGGCAACTCAAAATGAAAAAGGAAGGACTTCCTTGGTGGCTCAGTGGGTAAAGAGTCCGCCTTGCAGTGCAAGGGGCGCTGGTTCAATCCCTGGCCTGGGAAGATCCCATGTGCCGCGGAGCGGCTGGACCAGTGTGTCCAACTATCCTGCGGGATCTCTGGAGCTCAAGTGTCCAGAGCCTGTGCTCTTCAGTGAGAGAGGCCATTGCGATGGGAGGTCTACACAGGCCAAAGAATGAAAAGACGAATGAAAAATAAATATAAAGAAGAGGCACGATGGGGAAAAGAAAAGAAAAAAAACTGAAAAAGGAAAACAGGAAACTCGGCCACACTCTTGTGGAACTTAAAATCTTACAGAAGCGGGCTTCCCTGGTGGTCCAGTGGGTAAGGACAACGCTTTGCAGTGCAAGGGGCGCCGGTTCGATCCCTGGCCTGGGAAGATCCCACGTGCCGCGGAGCGGCTGGACCGATGTGTCCAGTTACCGAGCTGCAGCTCTGGAGCGCATGCGCGCAGAGCCGGCGCTCTGCAACAGACGCCACCGCGATGGGAGGCCCACAGGAGCCAAAGAACAAAGATGGATGAAAATAGAGATGTGAAAGACCAATAGAAGTGGCCCACCCACCGCCTCCCTCCCCAACCGGCCCCTCCCCCCAAAAAAATTAAAAAAATTAAAACATTAAAAAGTCTTACAGAAGCAAGTACTTTTCCCGGTTTGCAAGACCTGAGGACAGGATGGCAGGCAGTCCAGGCAGGTCAAGCCCCCGTTCTGAGAGGCCGTCACATGGCTTGAGGAGAGGAGTAGCTGTTTCCTGTTTGGCTTTTGGGAGTGGACGCCTGATGTACAATGATTGAAGTCGATTGTGACTGAAATGTTACGCGCCTAGCCTCCTTCACTGTTGAGCACTCTTCGTTGGATTGTGTAAAACTAATGATGTAATGACGGTGGGGAGAATCCTCGGGGTTCTCTCTGTGGGTTCTAAGCCTCTTTTGGGTCATATTTCTCTTACAGTGTCTGTACTGAGAACTCTATAGACGTTTTTTCTTGTGCGAAGATGCTTGCCTGTACAGCGTGTTGCCTGTAACCACAGACCTCTCAAGAAGCAGGTGTAACCGCGGCCTTGGGTTATCTGTTGAATTAAAATCGTGTCTGCCTTGGGATGTCAGACAGCTCCTCTGTGCGCCCTGCGGTGGGGTGGAGAGCCGGCCCCTTCGCTCAGACGGCCCTCCCGCGTGTCGCGCGCCCCTGTGTGCTCCCCGTGCGCACCGCTCGCTTCCGCTTGGCAAGGGGTCAGGGGAAGCGATGCTGTGTGACTCTAGTTCTAGGCTTTTCTCCCAGATGCCAGGGAAGGTACTTTAAATAGGTACGCCCTGCTTTTTTCAGTCTGTGCTATTGTTTGTTTTGCTCTGTTGATCAGTGCCATGATCTGTTTTGGTCATATGGATAGACTGTAGCCATGGTTCATAGGTTTTAAAGGTACACGGAGTTCTTTCCTTTTGATGTTGACGCTTTTCCTAATTTGCTAACATTTGGAATTGCATAATGCTTACTCACGTTTTGAAAGAATTTAAGAGTGAAGATAGGAAATGGTTTGCCATTTGTCATCTGACTTTATTTTGAGAAATACTTCGCAAGTGGTCGTGGGACCCACAGACGAGTGCCTGTCACATCTGTGTGCACCAGGTGGTGCCGTCTCTGTGTTTATCGCCCTGAATTCTTGAGCAGGCAGGAGAGTTGAGTGGGGTGGGGCATGCGGTAGTTTAAAAAGAAGGAAAAAGTGAGCCATGGCCACGCTCCCCTTGAACTGAGTCGTGTGACAGCTGGATTCCAGGAGTTCGTCCAGCGCTGGACGAGCGCTTGTGCCTTAACGTATGTGAAAAGTTTACAGCCATTTGATAATAACTACACAATTTAAAGTGCGGCGATGTTGGTCTCTGTGAAAACGCTGAGCCTTTCTCACGCCCAAGGGTGTCCGCTCGCTCTGCGCTTCAGCGCACGGGCCGGGGGGCAGGTGCAGATTCTGCACGGAGGCGTCGCGAGCCCAGGGAGTCGCCGCGACGGGTTCCGCCTGGATGGCCCCAGTCCCGCCCCCGCCGGGTGCCGCTCTGCGATGAGGACCAGGCAGGTCGAAGGAGCTGAGCCAGCCGGCTGCGCTCCCGTAGGTTCTCCGTGGCGCTGGGGACGTGAGACGCCCGGGCGTAGCCGTGGCGGGGCTGCCCCGCGGGGCCCCGGCGCGGCGGGGCTGGACTCCGCGCGGGCATGTGGGTTTGCACGTTTCATTGCCTGTGCTCTGCTGACTGTGGGTCCTCTCTGTGGATGGGACTGTGCGTAGACCCAGCAAATGGAGTGGACGGCGTGAGGGCTCTTCTGTTGCGTGATGGAGAGGCGGCACCTGCCCGTGTCGGAAGCCCCTGGGCTGAGAGCCCTGAGGGGTCCGGGTGGGCTGGTTTGGAAATGGTCGCTCCCCATGGGCCTCATCAGCCTTTCCATGTTTCTGAGCACTCTGGACACCTCGTTTCTGAGCGCCTCTGTCCTCACTCGACTGACCCGGCTGGCCCCGCTTCTGTGTAATAGCTGCGTAGGAGTTCTTTCCTTTTGATGTTGACGCTTTTCCTAATTTGCTAACATTTGGAATTGCATAATGCTTACTCACGTTTTGAAAGAATTTAAGAGTGAAGATAGGAAATGGTTTGCCATTTGTCATCTGACTTTATTTTGAGAAATACTTCGCAAGTGGTCGTGGGACCCACAGACGAGTGCCTGTCACATCTGTGTGCACCAGGTGGTGCCGTCTCTGTGTTTATCGCCCTGAATTCTTGAGCAGGCAGGAGAGTTGAGTGGGGTGGGGCATGCGGTAGTTTAAAAAGAAGGAAAAAGTGAGCCATGGCCACGCTCCCCTTGAACTGAGTCGTGTGACAGCTGGATTCCAGGAGTTCGTCCAGCGCTGGACGAGCGCTTGTGCCTTAACGTATGTGAAAAGTTTACAGCCATTTGATAATAACTACACAATTTAAAGTGCGGCGATGTTGGTCTCTGTGAAAACGCTGAGCCTTTCTCACGCCCAAGGGTGTCCGCTCGCTCTGCGCTTCAGCGCACGGGCCGGGGGGCAGGTGCAGATTCTGCACGGAGGCGTCGCGAGCCCAGGGAGTCGCCGCGACGGGTTCCGCCTGGATGGCCCCAGTCCCGCCCCCGCCGGGTGCCGCTCTGCGATGAGGACCAGGCAGGTCGAAGGAGCTGAGCCAGCCGGCTGCGCTCCCGTAGGTTCTCCGTGGCGCTGGGGACGTGAGACGCCCGGGCGTAGCCGTGGCGGGGCTGCCCCGCGGGGCCCCGGCGCGGCGGGGCTGGACTCCGCGCGGGCATGTGGGTTTGCACGTTTCATTGCCTGTGCTCTGCTGACTGTGGGTCCTCTCTGTGGATGGGACTGTGCGTAGACCCAGCAAATGGAGTGGACGGCGTGAGGGCTCTTCTGTTGCGTGATGGAGAGGCGGCACCTGCCCGTGTCGGAAGCCCCTGGGCTGAGAGCCCTGAGGGGTCCGGGTGGGCTGGTTTGGAAATGGTCGCTCCCCATGGGCCTCATCAGCCTTTCCATGTTTCTGAGCACTCTGGACACCTCGTTTCTGAGCGCCTCTGTCCTCACTCGACTGACCCGGCTGGCGTGTGACCAGGACCACGTCCCGGCTTCTGTGTAATAGCTGCGTGGAGGAGCAGCTGTCTTGGCCCCGTCCCGCGAGACGAGGACCGTCTGGAGCAGTGTTGGGCGGCACACCTCTGCGCTGTCTCACAGCCGCGCCTCTGAAGCCGCGTGTCGGATTTCTCTGGTCTCTCTGCGCTGTTGAGAGGAGCTGGGCGGTGGTCTATCCCTGAGGACCTTCAGGCCCTGAGGTGCTTCAGGGCGGAGGTGAGCGGCTCGGCGATGCAGCTGGAGAAGGCGAAGGAGGAGACGCCACACTCGTCAGGAGAGCAGGCGCGCCTCCGGGCAGCGCCTCCCGCGGTGTGGCGGCGGCGGCTTCAGCACCGATCTCGCCGTGCTCTGCTGGTGCACGGAGGACGCAGAGACCGCGGCGAGGCCTCAGCGTCCTCAGGGAGCAGAAGGGGAAGTCCTGCCGTTAGCGGATTTGACCAGGATACAACTGAGAGTTCATTACATTGATTCTGAGGACTTGGATGGTTTTATAATTAGGAATTAGTTTCCTTTCTTCTTGCCTTAGTGAAAGCATGTGCTTTCATCATTTAAAGCAAGTGATTTAACAGACACAGTTTGTGACTTTTGGACGCTAAAGACAGATTTGCATTCCTGATTGGCATTACAAATACTTTCTTTTTTAACTGTTTTTTTTGGCTGATGTTGCCATCTGCTTTGACCTTATTGGTGACAGTACGGAGAGGTGTCAGGGTAGGGACGTTTTTGTGTGTGATCAGTTTAGAAGAGCAGCAGCGGAGGTTCAGGTTCTCGCTGCATCTGGGGGGCAGAGAGTCTCTGAGGAAACTTAAGAATCCCTTTGACATGAGGAAACTAAGAATCCCTAGGATTTCCTGCAGCTTTAGGGGAAGGGGGCGGGCCACTTATATGCTGCAGTGGCTTCTGGGGTTTCCAGCTTTGCATTAGAACTGGATTCTGGGCGTTTCTGCTGGAAAAGCAGTGTTTGTTTGTGAGGATCCAGGGAGACCTTGGGGATCTGTGTGTGGCCCGCTCTCCTATCCCCCTCACTGACTACGGTGACCTGAAGCCAGCCGCTGAGCGGCAGGGAGTTCTCTGCATGGTGTTCTCAGGCGTGGCCTTCGGAGGGGCATCTGGCAGGAGAAGCTTCGCGGGCCGGGTTGCGTGTCCGGCGTAGCAGCATTGGAGTCGGGAAGTGGACCCTTTCCAAACACGTCCATTGCAGCTGCATCAGTTACGAACTCCTTATCCTCGTCACCGTTTGCTTTTAAATGAGAGACTGTCAAACCTCTCCTCTGTCACCCTTTATGGAAAGGAGTGCGCCCGAGACCCCTGCCCGTGGCCCCGCGGGCTGAGCTCGCGCCCCCTGCGGGAGCGGGAGAGTCTCCGCCACGGGCCCGCCGGCGAGGTCCTGGCTTATCTCACTTAAACGTTTGATACTGGTAAATGAAAATTTCTTGTGACTCGAGGCATTTATTGACACATTTCATTTCTGAACGTTTAAATTGTGAGGATTTTAGGTCGTACGACCGTCTTTACCTCTGTGTGCATCTCCGGCGTCCTGGCTGAGCGCTGCTTTGTGAGGGGAGGGAGTTTGTTCTCGGCGACGTGCTCCGCCTTCGCGACCGCGCTGCCTTACCCGAGAGCCCAGCCCCGCTGCTCCAGGCGGACGGGCCCTTCTCCGGGCACCGCAGTTTCACGTCCAGTTAGGAAAACTCTCCTGGTCGGGGCTTTTATCACCAAATATTCTGTCACATACACCATCAGTTATTCAAGTGACCTCCAGCTTGAATCACTTACTGAATTACAAATTAAAATAGTTAATTTGAAGCTACTGCTGTTGTCGGAGACGTATGCTCATAGTTAGTCCCCTCTTTGAGTCTACTAGGCCTTTTAAGTTGTCAGTTGCTCACATATAATAAATGTTGCAGTGTGACCCTAACACTTTGGTCTGACTACGAGCTAGCACCTGTGCTCAGCTGCAGACAGTTGGGATGCACCCACAGCCGCTCCCGTTCCTCCGCCTGCCGCTCGACGAGAGGTTCAGAAAGCCTGCAGGGGTGGCGGCCGGCGTGCAGAGGTGGCGGCCGGCGTCCAGAAGCAGAATCGGCTTCATGTGGCAGCAGCAGGCTCTCCGGCAGCCCCATGTTCCGTTCCGAGCTGGCAGTGGCGTTCTAGAAATATTTCACGTTAGCTGAATAGATCTTTCTGCCATGCCGACGACCTCAGGTGGCAGCGGGGCTGGGAGCGCTTTCTGCAGTCGGGTCAGCGGCAGTCCTGTGCGCCGGGTGGACACGGCGGCTGCGGCTCCCAAGCGGCGTGCGTCCTCTCTGCAGCACCAGCAGCGTTTCTAGACATTGGTTCCCAAGAGCCAGGTACTGACGGTGACGGCTGAGGTTTGTCGCACATTTAGAAAAGCAGCCAGCCAGTGCGGGGAAAGAGAAGTAGCAAGAAGGGCCTCTTTCAAAGCAGCAGTTTGTGAGTGTGTGTATATTACACTTGTAAATAGAGAAAAGTAGGAAAAAAATAGTGAAAATAGAAGAAAAATTTGCATCTATTAACCGTGAGAATTCTTTAGTAGGTAGAGATCTCTCCAACCAGAGGGTTGCTGGCTTTATCTTCCCTCTTTGTCGCTATTAGCTCTTTGTCCTTTACATTTAGAAGCATAGAATTAGTAAGTCTTTGTAAAAAGAATTGCCTTCCCAAATTAGTATTTTGACAGCTATATTTTAAAGTTATATTTTTAAAAGCAGGAGGTAATGCCATTCAGATGTTTATAAAAATTATCATTGTCATGTTTTGAACAAATACAAAGTTCATGTCTGGGCTAATTTGACTTTTAAAAAACACCTCTTTTGGGCTTCCCTGGTGGTCCAGCGGGTAGAGAGTCCGCCTTGCAATGCAAGGGGCACCAGTTTGATCCCTGGCATGGGAAGATCCCGTCTGCCGTGGAGGGGCTGGACCGGCGTGTCCAGTGACGAGCCCGCGCTCTGGAGCGCGTGTGCCTGGAGCCGGTGCTCTGCAACGAGAGAGGCCACCATGATGAGAGGCTCACACAGGCCAAAGAATTAAGATGGATGAAAATAAGTAAATGAAGGACCAGCAGAGGCCAAATTTTTTTTAAAACGTTAGAAAAAAAATAACTCTTTTGAGCAAACATTATGCCAGTGTTGATTTAAAAATTATTAATCTTTCCAAACTGTGAAAACACAGAAATGGGAGAGTTTCTTAATTTTAAAAGTACTGATCTTACTTGTTTTTATTTTTCATTCTTCTTCTTCTTTTTTAAATTTATCTGGGCAGGATATTCAGTGTGAAAGTTTAAAATAAATCAGTACATACAAGATGAATTCCAGTTCATAAATTTTATTTGGTGCGAGGTACTGTAGCTAGCAGGCTATATACATTTTTAAGTTTACGAAGTCGAGTTTGTTTATATTGGGAGCATCTGGGCTTCCTCATTGAGTGTGGAAACATGCAGATGAGAGCCCGCCTCCTCCTCAAGCCCCGCTCCTGGCTGTCGTGTGGAATACACCCCACGGCCCTTGGCCTCGGGCCTCTCTTCTGTGAAACGTCTTCAAGAGCCGTCACTGACCACCTTCCCCCCTCACAGCACCACTGAGGACACGTACCTTGACGTCTTTGGAAGACAAAATGCCGCCTTGTGTAGTTGTGTGTCCTAATGGCATTGTAAGTATGTACACAGGGGTGCGGCGTGACACCGTGAGCTTTCTGATGGGAACACGGGCTGTGTGCACGCCTTGAGGTTACGCTGTAACTGTGTTACTAACGTGCGCGCCTTCTGAACCCGATTCCTGCCCTTCTGCGGCGGGAGCTGCCCCTCTGCACACCTCCGTGGTCAGCGCAGTTCGGGGGTGGGCGGCGGGAGGGGGGGTCCTGACCTTTCGGGGTTGGGCAGGTGGGGGGTGTCCCCTGGGTCTGCACGTCGGGGTGGCGAGGGTCTCGTCCTTGGAGGAGGGACCGGCGCTCGGCGTCCTGGTGGGCAGGTCTTCTCCCTCGGGTGTGCGCAGCCCTGCAGCCTGAGTCAGGGGCTGGAGAGCCGGGGAGAGCTCTGTGTCTCGTGTCCGGCCCGTGTGGCCAAGGGAGGAGAGCCCGGGAGGATCGGGAGGCCGGCCGGGGCCCGCGGGCGGCCCTCCGCGGTCCTCACGCTGCCTGTTCGGGGCGGTTTTCCATCTGGACCTGAGCGTGAGGACGGCCGGGAGCGGCGGGGCCCCGTGGGCCCTGAGGCCCAGCGCCCGTCGGTGCTGGCATGGGGAGTGACAGCGTGTAGGGAGCTCCCGACGGCTCTTGAGAGCAGGCTCTGGAAGGATGTCATCAGGAGTTTCTCCGTGCTGGCTGCGGGGCTGGCTGTCGCCGCCCAGTGGCTGGTTGTGTTTCTTCCCACGCCACCCGTGAGCGCTTGTGGGTCAGAGCCCCAGGCCCCTCCCCGCGTTCCTCAGTGACGCCTTGCCAAGGGCTGTTTTCTGAGCGCTGTTGTGTTTTTCTGTGATAAAAGTGTTCGTGTAAAATAGGAGGAAAGTGACCCTTTGTGTGTGTGACTAGTCTTTGTGAAGTTTGCTCAGAAACATTCAGTTGTGCGGCAGTGGTCTTCCTCTGGTTTCCAAAGTCGTCGTGTGTTTTTGTGATGTCTCCTGTCCGTCTCTTCCAGAGAATTCGGTCGACAGTGGATGAAAAAGAGCAGAAGCAGCTCCTCATGGATTTGGACGTCGTGATGCGGAGCAGCGACTGCCCGTACATCGTTCAGTTCTATGGTGCACTCTTCCGAGAGGTGAGAACGGGGCCACGCGGGTCTTAGCTGACCAGCGGACAGCTGCTCAGAATAAGCAAGAGAATGGCAGGATTCGATTCTCATCTTTAGTTAAATGCCTTGCATTAGTTAATACATAGATTTTTCAACATTTTAGTATATGGTAATTTACAAGTTGATTTCTACCACTGACATTCCTTTGGTTTGGGGGTAAATATCATACCTTAGTTAGTTAATTATTTTGCTGCTGTCATTTGTGAATTCCTTCTTCGTTTATAATTATTTTCTGCTTTTTAAGAGCCTGGCACGTCAGCTGGCTTCCACATATGCTACTGTTTATAGATCTGTCTCTTTGGTCCCTTGAGCTCCCTCAGATCCCCTCTCTTTCTGCATTTGTTCATTTCTGCCACCAAATGTGTCTGCCTTTAACAGAAGCATTTATTCATGTCCACCCACGGTCCTGAACAAAATCCACCAGGCAGGGACATTAACCGCTGTAGTAGAAATCCTCTTACTGAATTCTGTTCTCCCGATCTTAAGGTAGAAACTGGAGTTGCGGCTTCTTGGTGTCGGGATTGTTTCTCTGTTGGCCACTGACGGCTGGGTCCTGATGCAGGCCGTCACTTCTGCCTCCAGCGGCCACCCCGCTCCCTGGGGCAGGAAGTCCGCTAGTCGGGAGCAGAGCTGGGGCTGCTGGGGGCTGCCGTGTGGTGCCGTCCGCCTGGCACGCCCCGGAGCTGAACCAGGCTTGACTGGCGCTCCCAGGCATTGTAAAGGCCCTTAAAATCATAGCATTCTTATTTTGAGAATGTCAAGATAAGCCAGTCAATGGTGGGTTTGTTGTGAACTGGTGAGAAAAAAAATGCTCCTGCCCTTCTCCTTTTTGGAATTGAGTCACAAAGAGTATAGTCTTGGAGGGTTTGTTATTGTTATTCACTAAAAAAATACTCTGTTGGGGTTTCCCTGGTGGTCCAGTGGGTAGAGTCCGCCTTGCAGTGCAGCGGGCACTGGCTCGATTCCTGGCCTGTGAGGATCCCGCGTGCCGCGGAGCAGCTGGACTGGTGTGTCCAGTTACGAGCCAGCGCTCTGGAGCGCGTGTGCCCAGAGCCGGTGCTCTGCCACGAAAAAGGCCAGTGCAATGGGAGGCCCACACAGGCCAAAGAATAAAGATGGATGAAAATAAGTAAATAAAACACCGATAAGAGGCCAAAATTAACAACAACAAAAAATACTCTATTGTAAGACAGGACTGAAAGTTACCTTGAATAGAAGTATATGAACTCTTATAACTAGGGCCAATCTTAGAGGTTCATCAGTTAATTCTCTACCCAGTCTGAAACCTGTCTTTATTTTCCTGCACTCCTGATAGAGAGCTGCAGTAACCGGTGTCCTCCGTCCTGACACAGCCCTCTCTTTGCTCATTCGCTCATTGCTAGCTCTGGACTCAACTTTGCTTCTACTTTTGACTCGAGTGTTCGTTTTTATGGCCAGGTCTGTGGAATTTGTTGCCTTTCTTCCCCATTTCACAGACTGTCGGGTCACACCCGCACACGCAGTCACACGAACAGGCCCACAGCTGTGCCCTGAAGTATTAAGATACGGTCGATCTGTTTGTAGGATCATGACTTTGGAGCTTGCTTCACGTCGCACAGGCCATGCAAGAGGCAGTGACGTGAAAGAGTGTTGTCACCTCCATTGCTGCCCCGCCTCTCGTGTCATTTCCCCTTCTTCCCCGCGTACTCTCCACCTTCCCCACCACACACACGTCTTTTTTTTTTTAAAGAATTTTTTTTTTTGGCCACTTCTATTGGTTCTTCGTTTATCTATTTTTGTCCATCTTTGTTCTTTGGCCTGTGTGGGCCTCCCGTCACAGTGGCCTCTCTCACTGCAGAGCACTGGCTCTGGGCACATGCACTCCAGAGCGATGGCTCAGTAGTTGGATACACGGGTCCAGCCGCTCCGTGGCACGTGGGATCTTCCCAGGCCAGGGACCGAACCGGCGCCCCTCGCACTGCAAGGCGGTATCCTCACCCACTGGACCACCAGGGAAGCCCAGCTCAGGAGCTTTTGTCACTCACCCTGTCCTGCTCGGTGACTCCATGCTCCGTGGTTTGTAGTCCTGTGCTTCATCGTGTGGTGTCTTGTCTTCTGCTTAAACCTGGAAGTTGCGTCGCTGCCACTGCTTTTGGAGGCAGTTCAGACCGTTCCTCTTTTTCCTTGCCTTCTGCGGCTCGTTGCTGTCATCTGTGCCTGGTTACAGCTCAGCGGGGCTTAGAGACCACGATGAGTCCTCCCTTGTTGCCTGGTCACTCTGTGTCTTTGGATTCTTTCTGTTTTTCTGTTCTTTCCCCTTCTCCCCTTATTTTCTCACCTCTCGTTTTAGCCCTGCTGGGCACATCACTTTGTGCTGTGTGTGTGTGAACTCAGTTGATCTTCATCGGAGTCCACGGGGACGGGCGATCCTGTTTCCCGATGCGGAGGTGGCGGGGCCAAGCTGGGACACCATGTCTTGCTCATTCGCTCATTGCTAGCTCTGGACTCAACTTTGCTTCTACTTTTGACTCGAGTGTTCGTTTTTATGGCCAGGTCTGTGGAATTTGTTGCCTTTCTTCCCCATTTCACAGACTGTCGGGTCACACCCGCACACGCAGTCACACGAACAGGCCCACAGCTGTGCCCTGAAGTATTAAGATACGGTCGATCTGTTTGTAGGATCATGACTTTGGAGCTTGCTTCACGTCGCACAGGCCATGCAAGAGGCAGTGACGTGAAAGAGTGTTGTCACCTCCATTGCTGCCCCGCCTCTCGTGTCATTTCCCCTTCTTCCCCGCGTACTCTCCACCTTCCCCACCACACACACGTCTTTTTTTTTTTAAAGAATTTTTTTTTTTGGCCACTTCTATTGGTTCTTCGTTTATCTATTTTTGTCCATCTTTGTTCTTTGGCCTGTGTGGGCCTCCCGTCACAGTGGCCTCTCTCACTGCAGAGCACTGGCTCTGGGCACATGCACTCCAGAGCGATGGCTCAGTAGTTGGATACACGGGTCCAGCCGCTCCGTGGCACGTGGGATCTTCCCAGGCCAGGGACCGAACCGGCGCCCCTCGCACTGCAAGGCGGTATCCTCACCCACTGGACCACCAGGGAAGCCCAGCTCAGGAGCTTTTGTCACTCACCCTGTCCTGCTCGGTGACTCCATGCTCCGTGGTTTGTAGTCCTGTGCTTCATCGTGTGGTGTCTTGTCTTCTGCTTAAACCTGGAAGTTGCGTCGCTGCCACTGCTTTTGGAGGCAGTTCAGACCGTTCCTCTTTTTCCTTGCCTTCTGCGGCTCGTTGCTGTCATCTGTGCCTGGTTACAGCTCAGCGGGGCTTAGAGACCACGATGAGTCCTCCCTTGTTGCCTGGTCACTCTGTGTCTTTGGATTCTTTCTGTTTTTCTGTTCTTTCCCCTTCTCCCCTTATTTTCTCACCTCTCGTTTTAGCCCCTGCTGGGCACATCACTTTGTGCTGTGTGTGTGTGAACTCAGTTGATCTTCATCGGAGTCCACGGGGGACGGGGCGATCCTGTTTCCCCGATGCGGAGGTGGCGGGGCCAAGCTGGGACACGCAGAAAGTGGGAGCAGCCAGGCCCTCACGTGAGCCGCAGCCTGCCCACCTGGCTCTGTTCCTGCCCTGAAGTTCCTTTCTCATTGTTTCTCTAAGGAGGCGGGTCAGATGTGCCTTTCCTCTGATTTCAGAATGCTAGTGCCTCTGTGGAAGTGGTGTCTTTAGATGAAAATAAACTCAGGTGAGCGCGTGAGGTTCGTGGTGCTCGTCTCTAGCAGAGGCTGTTCTGCAGGAGCGCTGAGGAGAGCGCGAGCTGCGGAGGAAGGTTCAGAGGGACCGAGTGCAGGTTCCCGCGGCGGGCACGGCGTCTGCGCGTCGGTGGTGTGCGGCGCCGGGGCGCTGCCTGACCGCGGTGCAGGTGGTTCATCTCGGTGGTCGGCGCGGGGTGCCCACTCTGCGTGTAGGAGAGGTCGGCGCGGGGTGCCCTCTGCGTGTAGGAGAGGTCGGCGCGGGGTGCCCTCTCTGCGTGTAGGAGAGGTCGGCGCGGGGGTGCCCTCTCTGCGTGTAGGAGAGGTCGGCGCGGGGTGCCCTCTCTGCGTGTAGGAGAGGTCGGCGCGGGGTGCCCTCTCTGCGTGTAGGAGAGGTCGGCGCGGGGTGCCCTCTCTGCGTGTAGGAGAGGTCGGCGCGGGGTGCCCTCTCTGCGTGTAGGAGAGGTCGGCGCGGGGGTGCCCTCTGCGTGTAGGAGAGGTCGGCGCGGGGGTGCCCTCTGCGTGTAGGAGAGGTCGGCGCGGGGTGCCCTCTGCGTGTAGGAGAGGTCGGCGCGGGGTGCCCTCTGCGTGTAGGAGAGGTCGGCGCGGGGTGCCCTCTGCGTGTAGGAGAGGTCGGCGCGGAGGTGCCCTCTCTGCGTGTAGGAGAGGTCGGCGCGGGGTGCCCTCTGCGTGTAGGAGGGGGCTGCAGGGGCGCCGTGTGCGTGTAGGAGAGGTCAGCGCGGAGTGCCCTCTCTGCGTGTAGGAGAGGGCGGCGCGGGGGGCCCTCTCTGCGTGTAGGAGAGGTCGGCGCGGGGTGCCCTCTCTGCGTGTAGGAGAGGTCGGCGCGGGGGTGCCCTCTGCGTGTAGGAGAGGTCGGCGCGGGGGTGCCCTCTGCGTGTAGGAGAGGTCGGCGCGGGGTGCCCTCTGCGTGTAGGAGAGGTCGGCGCGGGGTGCCCTCTGCGTGTAGGAGAGGTCGGCGCGGGGTGCCCTCTGCGTGTAGGAGAGGTCGGCGCGGAGGTGCCCTCTCTGCGTGTAGGAGAGGTCGGCGCGGGGTGCCCTCTGCGTGTAGGAGAGGTCGGCGCGGGGGTGCCCTCTGCGTGTAGGAGAGGTCAGCGCGGTGTGCCCTCTCTGCGTGTAGGAGAGGTCGGCGCGGGGTGCCCTCTCTGCGTGTAGGAGAGGTCGGCGCAGGGGTGCCCTCTCTGCGTGTAGGAGAGGTCGGCGCGGGGGTGCCCTCTGCGTGTAGGAGAGGTCGGCGCGGGGGTGCCCTCTCTGCGTGTAGGAGAGGTCGGCGCGGGGTGCCCTCTCTGCGTGTAGGAGAGGTCAGCGCGGTGTGCCCTCTCTGCGTGTAGGAGAGGTGTCTGGCATCGCAGGTGTGGACAGCGGGATGGAGCGGAGACTGGACTCTGCTCACGGCTCTGCCCTGATGAGCAGGGCCCCTCTGGACGAGCCGCTCCGCCTCGGCGGGCGTTGGTCTCTCGGTCAGTGCAGGCCAGGGGGCGGGTCGGAGCCTGGTGGGGGAACGTCTCTGAGGGTACAGCTGGACCCATGCACTAGTCGCCATGTGCACAGTTTTTTAAAGGTGACCTTGGTCATCCTCAGGATAGCTCTCTCCACTCTTCCTGGGGGCTTCGTGGTCCTTGTTTGGAGGTGCCCACAGTTGGACGGTGTTATAAACGTGGTGTTTGGGTAGTTTGTTGTTTTCTCATGCCTCTTGAGCTGAACAGTGTGGAAAACCGGTTTCGCTGATCCTCTCAGCGATGCACCACTTCTTCTGGGGAGGGAGTTCAGAGGTTTCTAGTTTGTCTGTCTGCCTTTTCCTTTTGTAACGTATGAACGGTCTGTCTAAGGTAGGTCCTCTGTCGGGGCAGAGCTCCGTCAAAGAGCACGGGCACTTTCCCTTCGCTTGTGTTTTGGTCAGATTCCTTCAGGCTGCTTGAAAACACCCAGCAGTGCCTCCAGAGGGTTTTGAATGGTTTGATCATAGCCAGCTCCTATTCATTTAAGGAGTGTCTGTCAAGCCCTCGTCCTGATGGAGTGTGTCTTCCAGCAGGAAAAATGAGTGGAAAATGAGCTGCCGCTCGGTCGCTCAGTTGGGTCTGAGCCTGCGACCCCGTGGGTTGCAGCCCGCCAGGCTCCTCCATCCGTGGAATTCTCCAGCCAAGGACACTACAGTGGGCTGCCCTTTCCTTCTCCTAAAACACATAGTGACGTTTTATAGTAGAAGCTGGGAGCGCTCTCTGAGTGGAGCAGGTGCGGGAACGACTTGCCCTGAACGCGGGCGTTCTCACGCCGGCCACTGAGAAGGGAGCGTTTGGGCAGGGACTTCAGGCATTGGGCTTGCTTTACGTATGTCTTTTCTTTGGTTTTTATGAATTTGAATTTTTTACGAATCTCAAAAGTATCTCAGGATTACTGGAATCAATTTCCTTTTTTTAGTGAGAACAGTTTCCCACGTATTCTCTATTTTTATACATAACTTTGGCAAGGTCTGAAAATTTCGTGAAAATCCAAAGGTTTCCTACGTAAGACTGTGCCTGTCCTTACAGTTATGAGTGGGGAAAATTGGGTAACTAAATTTATGTTTGAACATGAGAATGTTCAATCCAGGGCTTTAATAAGCAATAAAAGTTACCACTGATTCAAAGTTAAAAAAAAAAGATTGCTGCTTCTCTGCTTGTATTTCTGCTCTGAGCGGAGGAAGGGGTGGCCATGGGAAGACTGACCTGTATCTGTTGTCTTGTAGGGTGACTGCTGGATCTGCATGGAACTCATGTCTACCTCGTTTGATAAGTTTTACAAATATGTATATAGTGTATTAGATGATGTTATTCCAGAAGAAATTCTAGGCAAAATCACTTTAGCAGTAAGTACCTGGTTTTCACACTGTTTGGACTTTCTATACTCACGTGAAGACGCTGCCGGAGTCCTCAGTGCTCACATCTGACTGCTGCTCACCCAGTGCTCCTGACCTTCCTGGAAAATCATTACGATAGGACAAGAGGCAGAGTCCCTTCTGTGGGACTGTTAACATAATAAGTCATAAGAATAGCTTTCAGAATACTGTACTGATAATTTTCATTGTTGAAAAGTAAATATGAAAACCATACATTTCAAAAATCATAGTGAACCATAATAGATTGTGCTGTAAATAAGGCTAGAAAAAAAAGCCATGTTCTATTCCTCGTTCCCTTGTTACTTACGTATTTTTTAAATAGGTCATATTTTCACAGTTCCCCTTAAATTAATCAGAATCCCAGCAGTCTCCTTGAAATCCCTTAGTTGAAACTCTTAGCTAGAGTTTCTTTCCTGTGGTTTAAGATTTGGGCTGTTCCGTCTGAACCACTTCAGTTGTTGACCAGCGGTGTTGGTAACCAGCATTCCTACGAATTTGGTCAGATCACTTTTACCATCATTCCAGGAATGAACAGAAGTACTGTTTGCTTACGTGTTTACAGTTGTGAAAGTGAAACCATGATCATTTTCTTGTTCTTTGAGCTAACAAAAGTCATTCACAATTTTTTCACGAAAAAAGATAACATGTTTTTTTCCATAGAGTATAATTAGTGTAAATGATTGAAGTCCAGGCAGCCTGACCCTAGAAACCAGCTGCTAACCACTCCATAACAGGATGAGCTTGAAGTTGGAAAACATAGATAAAGTAATTTTATCCTCTTTTTCAGTATATGTGGTATATACTAATAAGTCGTTTGTTTATATATTTGCCTGTGTTTCTAGACTTGGTAATCATCCTTTATGTTAAGTACAACGTTCAGAATGACTTTGTGTTAAATGTCTTCTCGCTGATGAAAACCGCTTGGAGCCAGGCTCTGTGAAGCACGTGAGCCTGTGTGCTGCCCTCCTGGCGCTGGACGGCCTGATGGCGGTGGAGAGGCAGCCTTCCCGAGGGCTGGCCTGTTTGGGACTTCTCTTTTAGTCTGGGATTGTAGGAGTCTTAATTCTAGTCTCTTTTCTCTGTTCCTTGAGAAAGCTTTGATTTCCTGGTCTCTGAACAGTGATCAAATAGTAGGATAAATTCTGATTCTGCAAACATTACTTTGCAGGCTGCACATCCTGTGAGGGTGAGAAACTGAGAATCTGGAAAAATGTTCTAAATGGGAACCGGACCACGGGATCTTTTTGTATTCAATATATTAATATCTGTTCTTGAGAAGTTAGATGGTATGAGAAGGATTATACAGCTTTTTATTGACTCATTTAAAAATGTGTCAGTTACCTGTTTTTTAGCTGTCAGAGGAGGGTGTCCAAAGAAAGTGCAAATTTCAGATCTAAAATCATAATCAGGCATCTTCAGTTAACATGAATCGCGGACAAGACATCACGATACTCACTTAAAAAGAATGCTGAGAGTGACCTGAGCTGTGCCTTTATGACCAGCTGTCGAGTCGTTTGATTTGAAGGAACCTGACTGCTTGTCCGTCTGTCTCTTTTTTCCTCCCTAGACTGTGAAAGCACTAAACCACTTAAAAGAAAACTTGAAAATCATTCACCGAGGTGGGTACGGCTGTAGCAGCCTTTCTTAACCAACCAGGACCCGTAGCCTCTCCGCTGCAGTGAGAGTGCCTTTGGTGACCAATAATGGGAGCTTTTTAAATAGCTGAAACCGTTCACTGGCTGGAAGGTCAGAGAAGCTCACGCTCTGTCGCAGCGAGTCCATGGACAGGGTGGCTCAGGCACGGGGAGAGCACCAGGGCTCAGACCTCGGCTCTTCTGACCCCGAAGCTTGTGGTCTTGCAGGCGCACTGGGTTGGATACACTCCTTGCTGAGATAAAGCTCTCCTTGAATGAAGTTGTGGGTTTGTCATTTGTGTACTTTGCGTTTAGCTGTATCATCTCTACATGTACTGTGAAATAGCTTAGGATACTCTCACAGTTTAAATTCATTGTCCATGTTGCAGTGAATTCATTACAGTGAATTGATTGTTCAGTAATGAATTTGAAACAAGTAAATGAATACGTCTCTTGATGAAAACAGAAAACTTTGTAGAATGCCTACATGTAATATGAGGTAGCTTTTGACAATGAGTTCTTCGCATTCAGCAGCTGTTGCCATCTCCTTACCTATCTGAAGTTAGGACTTGACCACTTATATTTTCTAAAGTTTTTTCATATTTTTCCTTGAAGTCCTTTAGCATACAGCTCATTGAATGGGTTGCTCCAGTGCTGAATGGCGTCTGTGTCTTGCAGATATCAAACCTTCCAATATTCTTCTGGACAGAAGTGGAAATATTAAGCTCTGTGACTTCGGCATCAGTGGACAGCTTGTGGACTCCATCGCCAAGACGAGAGATGCTGGCTGCAGGCCCTACATGGCAGTAAGTGCCCGGCCAGGCCCTCTTGCCAGATGGTCGGTGCAGAGCGCCCACGCCCTTTGGGGCGGCGCTTCCGAGGACGGGGCTCTGGTCATGCGTGTCCACTGTTCTGGAGTATTTGCCTCTTCCGTGAAGACCAGGCTCAGTACTCGCTTCTCTGCGAAGCTTGTCGAAATTAACCCAGTGACCGCCTGCTTCATTGTCTCACCCGATGCCTCTTGCCTGGCACTTAGCATTGCTGGTCTTTCCTGAGTGCTGTTTTCTCATCCTGTTCTCAAGCCTCTGTGTTTCTAGATGACCCCTCCCGCCCAGCGCTGTCGCGACGGTAGGAGGTGATATTGTAGTAGACTCATGGATGATGTAAGCGTGGCTGTTTCCGGTTTGAGGAGACGGGAGTAGGAGTTCCTCCCAGAGTTCTGGGTGCCTGTCTAGCAGAGTCTTCCGGGCTGGGGGAGGCGCGCTGGCACGTGTGGGTGTGAAGGCCTCGGGGTCCCAGCCTGGAGCGTCCCAGTCACTGCTTGGGCTGATAGGCTTCTGTTACCCCCGGTTGGGATACTGCCCTGCCTCTTTTTTTTCTTTTTAAAGATTTATTTATTTACTTATTTGAGGAGGGTGGGGTGGGGAGGGAGGGGAGCGGGCGGGCCACTTCTATTGGTCTTTCATTTATCCATTTTCATCCGTCTTTGTTCTTCGGCCCGTGTGGGCCTCCCATCACGGTGGTCTCTGTTGTCGCAGAGCATGTGCTCCAGAGCGCTGGCTCATCATTGGACACATGGGTCCAGCCGCTCCGTGGCACATGGGATCTTCCCAGGCCAGGGATCGAACTGGCGCCCCTTGCACTGCAAGGCGGTGTCCTTACCCACTGGACCGCCTGGAAAGCCCCCCGGCCTATTTTTTGAATAGGTTTCATCTCCAGTTATTTGGGGACTTTTTATTTACCGTTCTGTTACTGCTTTCTACTGTAATTTCTTTGTGATCTGAGAACATGCCTTGCATGATTGCAGTTGTTTAGCATGACGTGTGTTTTATGGCCCAGAGCGTAGTTGATGGTAGTGAGTGGTCTGTGTGGCTGGAGATCGTGTCTCCGCTCTTGCTGGCTGGAGTGTTTTCTGCCTTGGTTTACCATCTGGGATCATCAGTAACGTGTATCCTCTCAGGTGAATACATACATTTACAGCTTTAAGTGAAACACATCCAGTGAATATGCCTCACGGTGGTCACGGTCATAACAGAATGCACAGGTCTCCAACCTAATCGCTGCCGAGAGGCAGAGGACATGACACAGGGGCTGTTGTGCTTCACTGGAGATTTCTTTCACCAGCCGTTTCTGTCAGTCTTAGCTAAAGCGCCATTGTCAGCTCTGTGCTCCCGACACCCTCTCTTGTTCCTTCTCCATCCCTGGCACTCTTTGTGAATAATGGTCCTTTATTACAAGGAAATGCAAAGATGCTCCCTTCACAGAAATTACCAAAAGTGACGTTTTCTGTTTTTATGGGAGGATGATATACTGTGATACCGGCAGTGCCTTAATCTGGGTAGCAGTCAGACCAATTGGACAGGTAACTTTATTTGATAGAAATCTGTATCTTATGATGAAGAGTGGAGCAATTATAATACATTTAGCTCATATTTGCTTTTGTGTCTTAAACATATTGTAGTGTGTCCTTATTCACTGGAGCAGAGAGTAATCAGATCCAAAGACTCAGGCTTTTTTTTCTTCTTCATTTTACCATTATTTGCTCCTCATCTGGCCTCGTCATTATTTTTTTCCTTTTTCCTCCCCTTTCACCCTTCTGTCTGTTCTCAGCTTCAGTTTTGTTTTGTTTTTTTTTTTAATAATTATTTTTATTTTACTTTTTACTTTTACAGAGCTTTGTTGTTTACAGATATGTATGTTCCCAGGTTAGTCATATGTATATCCCTGGCCCCTTCCCTCCTCCCCGCCTCCGGTGTCCCCCATCCCACCCCTCCAGGCCGTCGCACTGCACCCCTGCAGGATCACCTATTCCCACAGCACAATGACAATAGCTGTCTTTTTCACATATGATAGTATAGGTTTCCATGTTACTCCCCCTATGCCTCCCACCCGCTGTTCATTCCCCACAGTGTCCATACGTCTATTCTCTGTGTCTGTTTTTCCATCGCTTCACTGCGTGTGTTTCATTACCATCTTACTAGATTCCATATATATGTGTTAGTATACTGCACTTGTCCTTCTCTTTTTGACTTACTTCACTTTTTATGATAGATTCTAAATCCAGCCACCTCATTAGGACTGATTCTTCTGCATTTCCTTTTACAGCTGAGAAGTACCCCATTATATATATGTACCAGAGCTTTTTTATCCATTCATTCATCAAGGAACATCTAGGTTGCTTCCATGTTCTAGCTATTGTATAGAGAGCTGCAATGAACATTGGGGTACAGGTGTCTCTTTCAGTTTTGATTTCATCAGGGTATAAGCCTAATGGTGGGATTGCTGGGTCATAGGGTGCTTCTATTTTTAGTTTTTTAAGGAATCTCCATACTGTCTTCCATAGCGGCTGTATCCATGTACATTCCCACCAGCAGTGCAAGGGTATTCCCTTTTCTCCACACCCTCTCCAGCATTTACTGTCTGTAGATTTTTTGATGGTGGCCATTCTGACGGGTGTGAGGTGGTATCTCATTGTAGTTTTGATTTGCATTTCTCTAATAGTAAGCGAGGTTGAGTATCGTTTCATGTGCTTTTTGGCCATCTGTATGTCCTCTTTGGAGAGGTGTCTGTTTAGGTCTTTTCCCCATTTTTTGGTTGGGTTGTTCACTTTTCTGGTGTTGAGTTGTCTGAGTTGCTTGTAGATTTTTCATTTGCTGTTGTTTTCTCCCATTCTTTGGGTTGTCCCTGATGAGGGCATCAGCTTCAGTGTTGTAAACCTCTGTTGAGTCCTTCAAGGGGAGAATTAGGCTTGTCTTCCCCCAGTGGAGGAAGCCTATGAGTTGGGTCTTTCCTTGGTGTTTGTTTTCAGTGTGATACTGGCTTCCTCTTCTCCCTGTCTGTCCCTGGGCGTGGGTTCCTTTAGGGCTTTGCTGGCCTTCCGGCTGCCTCCCCAGCCCTGCTTCCTGGGGGGGTGCGTCGTGAGTGACTGGGGTTCTCTTTGTGTTCCAGCCTGAAAGAATAGACCCCAGCGCCTCACGACAAGGCTACGACGTCCGGTCCGATGTCTGGAGCCTGGGGATCACGCTGGTACGTTCACCTTGACCCCGCCCGGTCCTCGGAGCGCGCCGTGACGTTTAGAAATGAAAGAGGAGCGAGCTAGTCCCCACCGCTCTGAGATCACCCCCTGGGGCTTCTCGGCTTTGATTTTCTACTGCTGTTTCTCCCTGTCCCCCCAGCCCTCACTCCATGGCTGTCATTGCAGAAATCTTATTTTCTCATGATTGAAGACACGTTTTTACCTTAAAATCAAACTAGAGTTGTTCCCCTCGGGGCTCTGTGGAGCGCCCGGGGCTCTTTTCTGTGGTCGCCCTGGTGCTCCCTCGCACACGGCGTGAGAGCCAGGCTCAGCAGCAGGGGTGGGAGGCCAGCTCACCTGCTGCCGGTGCAGGCGGCCCAGGCGGCCGGGCGCCAGCCCTGCAGCGGGCGGCGTGGCTCCAGCGCCGCTGGCCAGCGCGAGCGGCGGCGCCCGTGCGTCTGTGTCACTGGGCAGGAAAGTCACAGCTGCTGAAGGCGGTTCTCTTGTTGAGGAGCAGGAGCTACTGACCGGACAATTCTCAGTGACAGCTCTGCCTTAGAGCCACAGGGGACAAAGAATTGTCTCGCCTCTGGGCTGTGTTAAAACTCTGGTTCCAGTTTTTTTTTTTTTTTTATTTTGGGGGGAGGCGGGTTGGGGAGGGAGGGGGTCGGGCGGGCCACTTCTATTGGTCTTTCATTTCTCTATTTTCATCCGTCTTTGTTCTTTGGCCCATGTGGGCCTCCCATCGCGGTGGCATCTGTCGTCGCAGAGCACCGGCTCTGGGCGCATGCGCTCCAGAGCTCCGGCTCGCTGATTGGACACATCGGTCCAGCCGCTCCGCGGCACGTGGGATCTTCCCAGGCCAGGGATCGAACCGGCGCCCCTTGCACTGCAAGGCGGTGTCCTTACCCACTGGGCCACCAGGGGAAGCCCTGGTTCCAGTTTAGATTTGGTTGGTGATTTCCCTATTACCAGAGGGTTTTTTTGGAGTTTCAGATTTACTCTCGTGTGTGCTGTTTCACCGGGCTGAATGGCTCTTCTCTGGCTTCAGCCCGACCAGCTTCCTCCGCGCTGGGTGTGAATTCTCCGTCACGAGGGGGCAGTGGCCTGTTTGGCTGGCAGCCCGGAGCCGTTCCTGCCCTCGTCCTCAGGCTTCTTGAGACCCCCAAGCCCCAAGCCCACAGGTGCAGCGCAGGGGACCCCTCCTGCAGCTTAGTAAGCAGCCGGCACTCTGTACCGGGGTCCTCGGGCCGCACGCCGTGGGCAGTCCGCGAGTCAGGGCGCCACGCGTGTGGAGCTCCCTGCCCGCAGCCAGCTGACCACCCAGCGCCGTGGAGGGCACCCTCCAGCCTCCCTCGTGGCCAGGCGTGGGCGACAGACACCTCAGGGCGTCTTTTCTCAGGCAAGGCTACTGACAGAGGGGCTTCTTCCTGGGTTCTCAGGCGAGAGCTCGGAACGTGGGACGGTCGTAGGTCTGGCCTGGGGCGAGGCCCGGCGCGTCCAGCAGAGACGGCTGTTTGCCTGGAAGGGGTATTCAGATTCAGAAAAGCCACCTGAGTCCACGCCAGCCCTCTGAAGAAACCACGTCTTTACTTGATTGTACAATGGTTTTCACACAGGCATTTCTTCTAGCCATTTCCTTTAGTACATCCGGCTAAGTAAACTCTGTTTAAAAGCAAGGCATTCAGTACTTACAGTTGCTTACAGTTTATTTTTCATATAGACATTATTCTCATAATTGTATAAAAATCCTGATATGAAATTAATTTGCTTCTAAGATCCAGAGTCTCTCACCTTACGATGTGCACCCTGCTGCTTCCTTCTCTTGTTAAAGCCTATTCTCAGAAATGAATCTCATGAGGTCGCGCCCTCTGCTGTGAACAGTGAGGTTTCCTTCTTCCCACACCTTTGTGTTTCCCTCAGAGGGAAGCCTCGGGTGACGGGTGAGGGCGTGGGCTGCCCCCTGCCCGTGTGCCCGCTCGCCGACCTCCCACGGGCACGAGCGTGGCAGAGGCAGTGCCGAGCGGGGGGCGCGTCTCTGGGGGCAGCAGGTTTTCCCCTAGACGCCCTGTGAGAGGGCGGCTGTCTGTCTGCTCGCCCGCCTTCCTGTTGTCCTGTGAGCCGGTACTTGAACATTTGACGGAACCAGCAGCATCAGATCTCAGCCGAGGCGCTCCCTGTCCCCCAGACGGCGCGCTGTCCCTCGCGTGCGGTCTCCGGTGCGCCTGGGGCCGTCCCCACGCACCCGCGCCCGTCCATGCCCGTGGAGGGGGCTCCCGTCGGCCGCGCTCCGGGTTTCAGTCTGGTTCCTGGGGACGCGTGCTGTTCCTCGGCGGTCCTCACCCTCGGCGCGGAGGGGGCGCGGCGAGACGAGCTCGCAGGTGCACTGGCCCAGGGAAGGCGAGGGCCCCCGTCCGGACCTCTGAGCGCCGCCGCCTCTTGGCCTGCGTCCCCGAGGGCTCCGCCTTGACGTGATTCGAGGCTTGTTCGGGGGTTTCGCTCTTCGCTTGGGTTGGTCGTAGCGCCCAGCGTGTCTGCTTTCTCCTCTGTGTTCTCCGTAGTACGAGCTGGCCACCGGCCGCTTTCCTTACCCCAAGTGGAACAGCGTGTTTGACCAGCTCACGCAGGTCGTGAAGGGAGATCCGCCGCAGCTGAGTAACTCCGAGGAGAGGGCCTTCTCCCCGAGCTTCATCAACTTTGTCAACTTGTGGTGAGTGCTTGGCCCGCGAGTCCACGCAAGCGGGTGGCGAGGGGCGACCGGGGGCTTCCCGCGGGGGCGGGCGTGGGCCTCACCCGGCCGGTCCTCCGGCCGGTCCTCCGCCGGGGCTGCGCGGGCCGTCCCGGTGAGCCCGGAGCAGCAGGTGGGGAGGCGGAGCCGCTGCTGCCTGCAGGTTTCCAGCGCCGTGTGCGGGACGGGCAGCCTCGCGAGAGCGACTTTGTTCCTCTGGTGCAGCTGTCCCAGTAAACGTGTATCGGAATCCCTTGGAAGCTTTCAGTAGTTAAGGCCCCACCAGGTCAGAGTTTCGGGGGCGGTCTCTGCTCTGACGTAGACAGACACGACAGCTGGGTGGGTGCGGCCAGCAGGCCCAGAGCCGACTGCTGGAGCCTAAGAACCGTGGAACTCAGCGCTGCGCCTGGGAAGGGAGCCCCACGCCTGCTGTTGCCTCTGTTTTCGCCCCCGCCTTCCTGTTGTCCTGTGAGCCGGTACTTGAACATTTGACGGAACCAGCAGCATCAGATCTCAGCCGAGGCGCTCCCTGTCCCCCAGACGGCGCGCTGTCCCTCGCGTGCGGTCTCCGGTGCGCCTGGGGCCGTCCCCACGCACCCGCGCCCGTCCATGCCCGTGGAGGGGGCTCCCGTCGGCCGCGCTCCGGGTTTCAGTCTGGTTCCTGGGGACGCGTGCTGTTCCTCGGCGGTCCTCACCCTCGGCGCGGAGGGGGCGCGGCGAGACGAGCTCGCAGGTGCACTGGCCCAGGGAAGGCGAGGGCCCCCGTCCGGACCTCTGAGCGCCGCCGCCTCTTGGCCTGCGTCCCCGAGGGCTCCCCCTTTGGGACGTGATTCGAGGCTTGTTCGGGGGTTTCGCTCTTCGCTTGGGTTGGTCGTAGCGCCCAGCGTGTCTGCTTTCTCCTCTGTGTTCTCCGTAGTACGAGCTGGCCACCGGCCGCTTTCCTTACCCCAAGTGGAACAGCGTGTTTGACCAGCTCACGCAGGTCGTGAAGGGAGATCCGCCGCAGCTGAGTAACTCCGAGGAGAGGGCCTTCTCCCCGAGCTTCATCAACTTTGTCAACTTGTGGTGAGTGCTTGGCCCGCGAGTCCACGCAAGCGGGTGGCGAGGGGCGACCGGGGGCTTCCCGCGGGGGCGGGCGTGGGCCTCACCCGGCCGGTCCTCCGGCCGGTCCTCCGCCGGGGCTGCGCGGGCCGTCCCGGTGAGCCCGGAGCAGCAGGTGGGGAGGCGGAGCCGCTGCTGCCTGCAGGTTTCCAGCGCCGTGTGCGGGACGGGCAGCCTCGCGAGAGCGACTTTGTTCCTCTGGTGCAGCTGTCCCAGTAAACGTGTATCGGAATCCCTTGGAAGCTTTCAGTAGTTAAGGCCCCACCAGGTCAGAGTTTCGGGGGCGGTCTCTGCTCTGACGTAGACAGACACGACAGCTGGGTGGGTGCGGCCAGCAGGCCCAGAGCCGACTGCTGGAGCCTAAGAACCGTAGGAACTCAGCGCGCTCGTGCGCCTGGGAAGGTGTGAGCCCCACGCCTGCTGTTGCCTCTGTTCGCCTTTAATGAGTGTGTGTGTGTAGCACGTAAGAATACGTACATGCTGATGTGGCAACAGTAAGTTGTGCCGTATACTGTTACCTATATTTTATATAAACCTGTTTTGTTATCGTTTGAATATTTTTGATAACTATTCTGTTTATCTGACATGAGTTAGAAGTAAGATGTGTGTATGAGCAAAAAACCAGAGCCTTTTTGTCGTCTTCCTTTTTTAGTATGTTCTTCTTTTCATTCTTGAATATGTTTTTCTTTTTTCTCAGTTTTTTCTTTCTGGGAATGTTGTTTCTCTTTACTCTTTTTAGGTCGTAAAAGACTAAGACTGAAATATTTCATAGTCGAGTATTGCTGGCTTTTTTTAAAATATGCAGAAACATTTGTTGGGCTCCATTTTTCAAGTCCTATTTGTCTTCTCTGATCAAATTCTACTCTTGTGTTGGTTTTCAAAGTAGAGGAAACTGTAGGATTTTTTAGATACAAGAGAGCCGTAAGGATGACTCAGATTGACTGCTTCTTCCTTTTAAGTCACAGTCTCCTTTTACCAGTTGGTGCATTTTTACAGTGTATAATTGCAAAATGTCGTCATTTTATATATTCTGCCTTAATGAGATATTTGGTTAAAGGGATCTGTGGGAGTCATGGAGCATACTATCTAAGATGACCACCTAGAAGCACTCCACAGGGTGGCTTTCTTCTTGGTTCCTAACCTCTGCATTGGTTTTACTGTGTATACGAGGTGGATATATGTAGGCTTTCTTTGTCTGTGTCCGTGGTGTAAGTGCTTTCCCAGGGATGGTGGTTCTAGACTTCACTCTCAGGCCGTCTTCTCGGAGTAGGTGTGCAGGTCCGTCGCCTCCCAGATGGTTAGGGTCTGCGGTGGAAGTGTCAGCTGTCCCGTGATGTGCTCCTCTCAGCTCTCCCCCTTGTCCGTGCTCCCTCCTGCCATCCTGAGCGTTTTCTCCTCTCTGACGTGGATCATAGAGGTCCTGTTGCGTTTCCTCCTAATCTAGCGCCACCTTGTTCCAAGGTATTTTTCTTCTTACTCCCAAGAGGCAAAATTCTGCTCTGGTAAGACAGAACATCTTAGTGTAATGGTTTGTAGCCGGTATTTCACAGTAAGAAAGTTTCACAGGAAGAAAGGACAGTAATGATAAAAGTTCAAGGAGCGTGAAGTCTAATGCTTGGAAAAGCTGCAAACAGATGGAAACATAAATATGCTTTTAATTGAGATCAATTAATGGAATAGTGTAAAACACACATTAAAATAACCATGTCATGCCCATGAAAATAAAGGTATAAGTTTCATTAAAATTGAGGAAGAAGTTAGGCTTCCCTAGTGGTCTAGTGGGTAGAGAGTCTGCCTTGCAGTGCAAGGGGTACTGATTCAACCCCTGGCCCGGGAAGATCCCACATGCTGCGGAGCGGCTGGACTGGTGAGTCCAGTTACAAGCCAGCACTCTGGAGCGCGTGCGCCCGGAGCCGGTGCTCTGCAATGAGAGAGGCCACTGCATTGGGAAGCCCACATAGGCCAAAGAACGAAGATGGATGAAAATAAATTAAAAAAACAATAAAAGAGGCCAAAATTGAAAATGAAAAAAAATAGCTATTAATACAAAGATACAACAGATTTGACGCACTCTGAACTGCAAACATTTGAAGATCGAGAAGTCCAGTTGGGAAAAAAATGCAAGCTGGACTTGAGGGCTCTCGCTAGCATGACGCAGAGTAACCTGGATCAGCGAAACCAGCCAAGACTCGGGGAGAAGAGGCTGAGGATCCAGGACGTGTGTAACGGAGAGAAGAGGCGGCAGCTCTGAAAGTGGAGGAGCCGAGCTCACGGAGCCGGGTGGAGGGCACAGAGGGGTGGCCTGCGGTCGGCGCTGACAGTGAAATTGCAGTCTGTGTATCTCGTGAGGTGAGTTTGTACCCAGACGCACCGGACGCGCTCATTGCGGAGCAGGGCTGGCCTCACTGTCGGCAGGGAGAGAGCGAAGAGAACCCGCACGACCGAGCGGCGCCGACAGACAGCCGCCCTGTCCTCTGCAGCAGGAGCGGAGTCCTGGCCCCGAGAGGGGAGGGGAGACAGCGCTCAGCCTCCTGCTGAAGTCTCAGGCCTAGGCCCTGGGTTATCATTCAGATAAGGAAGTACAGCACATTAACTTGCTCCTCGTTCTCGCTCCTTCACTGAGTGTCTGAAGGGTAAATCCTCCGATGGCAGCTGGCCAAATTTTTTTGTTTGCTTTTTGTGTTGGGCATGTTGTCTGCTTTGTGACTTTGTATATGAAGGGAAAAAGTGACTTACTTGACTGTGATGCTTTGTTTGTGAAAATAAACACACTTGGGTAATTGCATCTCCATTTAATGATGTTGTTTTTTGTGTTATTTTAGCCTTACAAAGGATGAATCCAAAAGGCCAAAGTATAAAGAACTTCTGGTGAGTCTGAGGCGTGGGGAATCGGAGGTCGCAGGCTCTCCCGAAGCCCGAGCCTGGCGCCCAGCCCGGCTCGCCTCACGCAGCCCTCCCTAGCTCTGCCTGGGCGGGCCCCGGCCTCCCTGTCCACCTTTCCTCCCGTGCTCAACCCTCTTGCAGAAGCATCCCGAGGCCACTGCATTGGGAAGCCCACATAGGCCAAAGCGAAGATGGATGAAAATAAATTAAAAAAACAATAAAAGAGGCCAAAATTGAAAATGAAAAAAAATAGCTATTAATACAAAGATACAACAGATTTGACGCACTCTGAACTGCAAACATTTGAAGATCGAGAAGTCCAGTTGGGAAAAAAATGCAAGCTGGACTTGAGGGCTCTCGCTAGCATGACGCAGAGTAACCTGGATCAGCGAAACCAGCCAAGACTCGGGGAGAAGAGGCTGAGGATCCAGGACGTGTGTAACGGAGAGAAGAGGCGGCAGCTCTGAAAGTGGAGGAGCCGAGCTCACGGAGCCGGGTGGAGGGCACAGAGGGGTGGCCTGCGGTCGGCGCTGACAGTGAAATTGCAGTCTGTGTATCTCGTGAGGTGAGTTTGTACCCAGACGCACCGGACGCGTCATTGCGGAGCAGGGCTGGCCTCACTGTCGGCAGGGAGAGAGCGAAGAGAACCCGCACGACCGAGCGGCGCCGACAGACAGCCGCCCTGTCCTCTGCAGCAGGAGCGGAGTCCTGGCCCCGAGAGGGGAGGGGAGACAGCGCTCAGCCTCCTGCTGAAGTCTCAGGCCTAGGCCCTGGGTTATCATTCAGATAAGGAAGTACAGCACATTAACTTGCTCCTCGTTCTCGCTCCTTCACTGAGTGTCTGAAGGGTAAATCCTCCGATGGCAGCTGGCCAAATTTTTTTGTTTGCTTTTTGTGTTGGGCATGTTGTCTGCTTTGTGACTTTGTATATGAAGGGAAAAAGTGACTTACTTGACTGTGATGCTTTGTTTGTGAAAATAAACACACTTGGGTAATTGCATCTCCATTTAATGATGTTGTTTTTTGTGTTATTTTAGCCTTACAAAGGATGAATCCAAAAGGCCAAAGTATAAAGAACTTCTGGTGAGTCTGAGGCGTGGGGAATCGGAGGTCGCAGGCTCTCCCGAAGCCCCGAGCCTGGCGCCCAGCCCGGCTCGCCTCACGCAGCCCTCCCTAGCTCTGCCTGGCGGGCGGGGGCGGCTCCCGGTGAGCTTGCTGCAAACCTTGATCCCATTGCCTTTCCCTCCCTTGTGCTCAACCCTCTTGCAGAAGCATCCCTTTATTCTGATGTATGAGGAGCGCACCGTCGAGGTGGCATGCTACGTGTGTAAAGTCCTGGATCAGATGCCAGCCACCCCCAGCTCCCCCATGTACGTGGACTGACGTCGCGGCCGCGCCAGACTCCGGACAAAGGGCTGAGAGGAAGCGAGACGGACAGAACCCTCACCCCGTCCCACAGTGTTTGTGTTGCTCGCCAGACTCCACCGCGCACCGCGACCGGTGTCCGCTCCCATCTCGTCTGTGTGACTCCCGCCACCCCCGCGCCGCCTCCGTGCAGGTCACCCGCCTCGCCCGCTGTCCCGCACACGTGGACGTCAGTGAGCAGCACGCGGGCTGTGATGAGACCGCGCCGTCAGTGCATGGCCAGACTCGAAGCCTGGAGGCGCAGCTGCTGGAAGGGTGTTTTCGTCAGGCTTCCGAACGCTGGGTGGACGCGGCGGCAGCCGTCGTGTCTGAGCGCAGCTCGGCCGGGGCGAGCGGGCGTCCCCAGAGAGCCGCCTCGCCGGGAGACGGACGGGGTGGACTGCCTTCACCAAGTGCAATAGGTTGTCAGACTGGACCTTCTGTTGCTTTACAGCCACGTCCACGCTCGGGGGTCGACGTGCGCCGCCAAATTCCGTTTGAATTTAGCACGTTAAGTCAGAGCGAGTTTATCTTTACCAAAAACCATGCTGCGTTCAGAGGGTGAACATTAAACATTATCAAGACAGGACAGAATGTGTTCTTTCCTCCTTCCCCTGACCTCTGCCCTCCATGGGGGTGCTCGGGGAGGCGGCAGCGAATACAGAAGGTGCTGAGTCTCGGCATTCAGTGTGCTGCCAACTGGACGCTCCACCTGCCACGAAGCCCTGGGACCGAGAGGAGGGAGGAGTGCAGAGGGCCGAGCCGACAGAGGTTTTTAATCCTGGAATCCCGTCTGGACAGCTCGTGCGGCTGTGTGTCCGCTGGCCCCACGCACCTGGAATCCCGGGGCTGGACAGCTCTGGCGGGCGGGCGGCTCCCGTGAGCTTGCTGGAAACCTTGATCCCATTGCCTTTCCCTCCCTTGTGCTCAACCCTCTTGCAGAAGCATCCCTTTATTCTGATGTATGAGGAGCGCACCGTCGAGGTGGCATGCTACGTGTGTAAAGTCCTGGATCAGATGCCAGCCACCCCCAGCTCCCCCATGTACGTGGACTGACGTCGCGGCCGCGCCAGACTCCGGACAAAGGGCTGAGAGGAAGCGAGACGGACAGAACCCTCACCCCGTCCCACAGTGTTTGTGTTGCTCGCCAGACTCCACCGCGCACCGCGACCGGTGTCCGCTCCCATCTCGTCTGTGTGACTCCCGCCACCCCCGCGCCGCCTCCGTGCAGGTCACCCGCCTCGCCCGCTGTCCCGCACACGTGGACGTCAGTGAGCAGCACGCGGGCTGTGATGAGACCGCGCCGTCAGTGCATGGCCAGACTCGAAGCCTGGAGGCGCAGCTGCTGGAAGGGTGTTTTCGTCAGGCTTCCGAACGCTGGGTGGACGCGGCGGCAGCCGTCGTGTCTGAGCGCAGCTCGGCCGGGGCGAGCGGGCGTCCCCAGAGAGCCGCCTCGCCGGGAGACGGACGGGGTGGACTGCCTTCACCAAGTGCAATAGGTTGTCAGACTGGACCTTCTGTTGCTTTACAGCCACGTCCACGCTCGGGGGTCGACGTGCGCCGCCAAATTCCGTTTGAATTTAGCACGTTAAGTCAGAGCGAGTTTATCTTTACCAAAAACCATGCTGCGTTCAGAGGGTGAACATTAAACATTATCAAGACAGGACAGAATGTGTTCTTTCCTCCTTCCCCTGACCTCTGCCCTCCATGGGGGTGCTCGGGGAGGCGGCAGCGAATACAGAAGGTGCTGAGTCTCGGCATTCAGTGTGCTGCCAACTGGACGCTCCACCTGCCACGAAGCCCTGGGACCGAGAGGAGGGAGGAGTGCAGAGGGCCGAGCCGACAGAGGTTTTTAATCCTGGAATCCCGTCTGGACAGCTCGTAGCGGCTGTGTGTGTCCGCTGGCCCCACGCCGGACACTGGCCACCGTGACTCCCTCGCAGGGAGAAGTTGCTGGTAGCAATGTGCCTTGACTGATCATGCACCGATGTCTTCTAGGCAGCAGGGGCCAGGTCTCCTCTGGGCATCCCGACTGGACCGGGTCTCAGCTTCGGCATCTCTTGTCCACCCGTGTGGTCTGTTGCCACTACATGACTTTCGCTTGATCCAATATTTCGCCTTTTTCCCCCCCGTGTCTGAAACCTTCGTGATGACCGGGGAGGTACCTTACCAAGGATGTGTAGCTCCTCTGTGTCTCCGCTGCTCTCGAGTTTAAAAGGCTGGGAAGGTGGGGCCCAGCTGGGGTGGCGGCGACGGAGGAGCGTCTTTTCTGGAGAGGAGACTTGAGCTGAGGGGGCTGGCCCTCGGCTGAGCTTCTCGCCTGCAGGACTGTAGCAGGTCACCACCATTTCTTGGAATTGGAATTCTCCAAAAAAAAAAAAAACACGCCAAAAATCTCCCCCAGAGAACCGCAGAATAGTCCTAGGAGGCCAATGAAATCCGCAGCTTCTGCTGTCTTCCTCTCCTCCCCGCGAGCCGGCTCTCCACGGCCTCTTTCCGGCCGCCCCGGCGCCGGGCGTCGGTGCGATTGTCACGTCTGTCGAGCGGCGCCGTGAGCGACTCACGCCCGTGGAGCCCGAAGCCGCCGGGGTCGGAGCCACCGCGGGTGCCGAGAGGGAGCCCCCCACCCCGCCCCGCGCGGAAGCCGCTGCGTCCCCTCCCGGTGACCGTCACGAGCCCTTCTCGACAACACAGGCGGAATGGTGCTGTACACTCGCGTCCCGTCGGTCTCAGGACCCACCAGTGGCTCTGGCTTTGCTCCACCCGTCCCCTCGGCCTGTGCTCTCCCCGGTGGCCGCAGAACCCCACGTTTCCCGCCGCGGCCGCGGAGCCCCGCAGCACCTGCCCCGACCACGCCCAGCTGGCCCCCCGCGGCTCCGGGGACGCAGGAGGCCCGGATCTCCGCCGGCCCCCGGATCTCCGCCGGCCCCCTGCGCCTGCCTCCGCGCGGGGTCCCTTCGCCACATGCGGATGGGGAGGGGCCCGGTCCCGACGGTCCTGGAGCTGATCCGATTGCTCTCGTGTGTGGACGACCACGTCAAAAGGCAATTTTAGTGTATTAATCATAGATTATTATAAACGACATAGACTTAAGGGCAAGGAGTTTTATTACAGTGTATCTTTATGAAAACGAAAGGATGTATAGTGTTCACAAACTGTGAAAATAGTGTAAGAACTGTACATTGTGAGCTCTGGTTATTTTTCTCTTGTGCCATAGAAACCTATTGTGTAAAAACTGGGGAAGCTGGTGCGCAGGGCTGCCGCCGGACGTGTCTGTAGAGACGGGCTCCGTCGCGCGACTGCTGCCCCGGCGCTGGGACTGGTTCATCCTGTAGCCTTGTTTGAATTCTCCCTCTATTTAAGATGTATCCATGGAATCCAAGTGTCGATGTAATAGTTCTCTCCTCTTGCCTGCAGGTCAGTTGTAATAAATCTAGGATGTGATGACGACTTTGTAATTCGATTTTCTGAAGTCAGACCCTGAGAGGGGAACATCAAGCCAATTCCATTAAATTATCCGCGCATTTCACTTTGGGAGAAACTCTCTTCTTCCGCAAGTGTGTATGGCTTCTTTCTTTTTCTCCCCCTCTTCAGGTTGTTAGTGGTCTCTCTGCTGGGCCTCCTTGGAAGAAAGCGCTGCTCCCTGCTGGAGGCACGATGGGGTCTCATCAGACTGGTTTCCTCGTCGGTCGCCCTGACAGCCCCACGGTGGCCCCGCGGGAAAGAGCCTGCCTGCAGGGCAGGGGAGAGGGGAGTCGGGCTCCGTCCCTGGGTCAGGAAGATGGAAGGTGGACCCCTGGAGAAGGAAATGGCGTACCCACTCCAGGATTCCTGCCTGGAGAATCCATGGGCAGAGGAGCCTGGTGGGCTGCAGTCTGTAGAGTTGCACAGGGTCAGGCCTGACGGCATGGGAGGACCTGCCCCAGCCCCAGCTTTCTTGCTGCTGAAGGCAGAGGGTAACGTCCTCGACCGCGCGTCGTGGTGAAGAGACTGCTTATGTGAGCCCAGCCTGCCGTGGCCCAACATCCGGCCACCGGCCCACACTCTGCTCCTGGCACTGGGGCTGCTGGGGGTGGGGTGGGGGGCTCAGAGGTCAGCTCAGATCTAGCACTCACTGCTGCCCGAGAGGAAAGGTAAGGAGGAGGGGGATGGATGGAAGCCCCAGGAAGTCAGAGCTGGGAGGCTCTGCATGGAGGCCGTGGGGGCGAGCAGAAAACCTGGGAGCTAGAAGAGAAGAATCTGGGGTGCCCACCCCACACTGACCTGGGGGTCTTCCACCGGTCGCTTGTTGCTGCCATCCTGGCTCACTGAGCCCCTTGGCCTTCTGCGCCCGCTGCCCGCCTGGTCTCAGTGTCAGGGGGCGCCGTGGCAGGAGCACGTGGGGGGTGTGTTGAGCCCTGACTGAGGAAGCCCGAGGGCAGAGGATCCCTGCTGCTCCGGCCAAGCCTTTGCTGCCAGGTGCGGACTCCACAGGTTTCCGGGGCCTGGCTGGGCAGCTGCGTGCAGGACCGAGCGTCGCAGGTGGACGTGCTCTCACACCTCGTGGGCACTCCCTGTGTTTGCTGCCCTCACCTGATCCTAACCGTGGCCTTCCCGAGTTAGGCGGCCGCGGCCCTTTTTAGAGATGAGAAGAGAACAAGGCTCAGGGCTCAGACAGTGGAGGGTGGAGAGTTGAGCTTCACAACCAAGGCTGTGACGCCCTGAGAAGTTGACGTTAAGACAAGCCCCGCCACCGAGGAAGGGTTGAGCTGAGCGCCGGGAGGGTAAGCCATGACTGGGGACGCTGTGCGCGTAAGCCTTCCCACGGCCTGCGGTGCCGTCTGAAGTCGGGGTTCTGGGGCCTCAGCGAGGCTGAGTGGCTGCCGTGAAGGCATCTGTGCAGAAGGGAGTTACTGAGAACCAACCAGAGAACTCCAAGTCTTGATGGTCAGGCACGACATGAGAATTCAGTGTAGAAGCTTCGAGGTCCCCATTAGTGTGATGAGTCACGGGGCAGTCACTGCAGCAGAAATGGGACTCGAGGTGCCTCTTGTAGTATTAAAATGCCGTTTCCATTCTTGATTCAGTCCATCTGAGGTGCAGGAGGATGGCTCGAAGCTGCATGAAGTCTTGGAAGCGCCTGGATGCCAGCTGCAGGTCTCAGAGGGCCAGCGGCGGCGCGTGTGTCCCGCTCTTGGCCAGAGCCCTGTGCTCCAATCCCCTCCGTCCATCTGTGCTTGTTGGAGAGGTAAGGGGCAGGGGGACTAGCCACTGTTGGTCTGGAAACTCGTTCGCTCCCTTAGATACCTCGTGAAGTGGCTTGAGGGATATCGAATCAGCACTGGTGATGCCCTTCTGAGGGTCCACCGTGCAGGATCGTGGACAGTTGGTGTTGAGTATGGAGTGCCTCTCGTCCATGGAACATCACTTCCATTGCCTCCTGGGAATTCACCGCAGGCTGGAGTGACACTCTGGTCTTGCGGGTACATGGATGTCCAGGAACTGTCATCCCAGGCCTTGATGTCATTATATATGGGTCAGTAGTTTCATATGCTCAGTAACAGTTTTTTTGTTCCTGATGATATGCCAAAGCGTATTCATATTTCGTAAATGTCAAATGTGATTCCGCTGTTTAAAACTGTCAGCCCACATATAGCAAAATGTAAAATCGAAGTTGAGTCATCCTGATGCACATGAGGCAGATTTCTGTCTACACTGGAAATTTCTCTCTACCTACACATTTTGCCGGAGAACCGTGAAACAGGACTTCTAGTTTCTCACGGCTCTTACACATGAATGTAATGTGACGATGACTCTCTGAGGCAGGAAGGGTCTTGTTGCCTCAGTCCTACGCATTGGATACCGGTCTAAAATAGCTATATAATTTGTTTAAGGTCCTACTTAGGTAGTGAACTGTACATCCTGCTGTGGATGGATTATATTTTTGTATGTGAAACGTTTACTTTAAGCTCCCTTTATGAAGGATGCAGTGCGTGTGTGTGCATGCTCAGTCGCTTCAGTCATGTCTGACTCTTCGCGACCCCAGAGCTGCACCCTGCCCGGCTCCTCTGTCCCTGGGGTTCCCAGGCAAGAAGACTGGAGTGGGTGCTGTGCCCTCCTCTAGGCAGTCTTCCTGACCCAGGGGTCGAACCCGCATCTCCCGTCGTCCATTCTGAGGTGCAGGAGGATGGCTCAAGCTGCATGAAGTCTTGGAAGCGCCTGGATGCCAGCTGCAGGTCTCAGAGGGCCAGCGCGCGTGTGTCCCGCTCTTGGCCAGAGCCCTGTGCTCCAATCCCCTCCGTCCATCTGTGCTTGTTGGAGAGGTAAGGGGCAGGGGGACTAGCCACTGTTGGTCTGGAAACTCGTTCGCTCCCTTAGATACCTCGTGAAGTGGCTTGAGGGATATCGAATCAGCACTGGTGATGCCCTTCTGAGGGTCCACCGTGCAGGATCGTGGACAGTTGGTGTTGAGTATGGAGTGCCTCTCGTCCATGGAACATCACTTCCATTGCCTCCTGGGAATTCACCGCAGGCTGGAGTGACACTCTGGTCTTGCGGGTACATGGATGTCCAGGAACTGTCATCCCAGGCCTTGATGTCATTATATATGGGTCAGTAGTTTCATATGCTCAGTAACAGTTTTTTTGTTCCTGATGATATGCCAAAGCGTATTCATATTTCGTAAATGTCAAATGTGATTCCGCTGTTTAAAACTGTCAGCCCACATATAGCAAAATGTAAAATCGAAGTTGAGTCATCCTGATGCACATGAGGCAGATTTCTGTCTACACTGGAAATTTCTCTCTACCTACACATTTTGCCGGAGAACCGTGAAACAGGACTTCTAGTTTCTCACGGCTCTTACACATGAATGTAATGTGACGATGACTCTCTGAGGCAGGAAGGGTCTTGTTGCCTCAGTCCTACGCATTGGATACCGGTCTAAAATAGCTATATAATTTGTTTAAGGTCCTACTTAGGTAGTGAACTGTACATCCTGCTGTGGATGGATTATATTTTTGTATGTGAAACGTTTACTTTAAGCTCCCTTTATGAAGGATGCAGTGCGTGTGTGTGCATGCTCAGTCGCTTCAGTCATGTCTGACTCTTCGCGACCCCAGAGCTGCACCCTGCCCGGCTCCTCTGTCCCTGGGGTTCCCAGGCAAGAAGACTGGAGTGGGTGCTGTGCCCTCCTCTAGGCAGTCTTCCTGACCCAGGGGTCGAACTCGCATCTCCCGTGACCCCCGCGACACAGGTGAATTCTTTATACCACTGAGCCACGGGCGAAGCCCTGAAGATGTGGCATGGCTTGATAAAACTGAAAATAAGAATCTTTATCCATCACCCGTCACCTAGCTGGCAAGTAGGTTCCATGGTAAACTTGTCTCTTAAGACCCAGTTTTGAAGTTTCGGTGGCAATTCTTGTAACACAAAGAGCACAGTTGACATTTTTATACAAGTAAGAGTGAATTGAATTCTGTGTGCAAAGATGGACTCTCTCTCAAGTGCTGGGGTGGTGCTGGGGAAGGCTGATGAAAGTTTAAGCAAGGAAGTAGCCTGATCTGATTTGTGCTTTGGAAAAATCATTTCAGTGACTGGAGGCTGGAATGGAAGTAGGGGGAGAGAGGACGAGACGTGGAATGGAATTCCTGTGTATTCACAAAATAGGATTTGCATCTTTACGAGGTATTTCTGCTGAAAGTGAGGACGGGAGCACGGACCACAGTGAGGCCGCCACACACAGTCATTAGTGACCCACTTCTAGGTCCTGTGTCAGTAGGAGTAGTGATTGGCATTAACACAGTCCTAGGGACATGCATTTCTTTTTTTAAACTTTTATTTATTTATTTTTGGCTGTGCTGGGTCTTTGTTGATGTGTGGATTTAGCTGCTCAGCGGGATGTGGGATCTTCCCAGATCAGGGCTCGAACCTGTGTCTCCTGCATTGGCAGACGGGTTCCTATCCACTGAGCCAAAGGGAAGCCCCGGGACATGTATTTCTGATGGGATGTCAGAAGTGAGGAATCTCTGAAGCCCCTCCCCCCTCATAAGTAGAAACAGCAGGAACTCTTTTTTGGGGGGACTACTTCTATTGGTCGTTCATTTATCTATTTTCATCCATCTTTGTTCCTTGGCCTGTGTGGGCCTCTCATCACAGTAGCCCCTCTCGCTGCAGAGCACCGGCTCCAGGCGCATGCGCCCCAGAGCTCCCGCTCAGCAGTTGGACGCATCGGTCCAGCCGCTCCGCGGCATGTGGGATCTTCCCAGGCCGGGGATCGAACCGGTGTCCCTTGTACTGCAAGGCAGCGTCCCCACCCACTGGACCACCAGGGGAGCCCAGCAGGATCTCTTGATCCCAGCCTTTCTTCTGTTTCTAGAATGTAAATCCATTTTCAAGCCATGAGGAGTTGCTTCTGTTAAGGACAGGAAAAAAGCATTAAGGACCTGCTAGGAGCAGCTTTGGCTCCTGAGAACGTGCCTTTCTTTGGAAGTTGCGGAACCAAGCGTCGACAGGCAAGTCCTTTGTGCGGAGAGTTTCTGCAGAACCTTGAGCTTTTGTGTTTAAAATCATGCAGGGGTTCAGTGCACAGGAAGTCAGGCGTGGTACCAATCCTCCAATAAGGCAGGGACCTCGAAGGGCTATGAACGAAGTGTAAGGTGGACGGAGACCTGCCAGGTGGCGCAGACGGAATGGAGACGCACCTGGCCCTGACCTGGCACTGGAGGTAGGAGACCTTTCAAGATCCCCGAGAAGCCAGAACCGCAGGTCCACTTCCATGAGGTTCATGGTCTGAATTCACGCCATGTCTGGGCTCCTAAGCAGAGAGTTTAAATTTAAAATGGACCTGGGTTAGTATCATCCCCAGGTGACTGGCAGAAGCAAATCGAAATCATCTCCAGAGGAAGTCTCCTTCAACTCCAGTTCAGAGAATCACCGCAGGTAAGAGCAGAGTCGAGCGGAGAGCTCGCCGTCAAAACTGTATGGCCGCGGGACGGGAGGGGAGCTTGGGGAAGGACTGATCCCCGTGTCCATATGCCTGGGGCCCTCCTCTGTCACCAGAAGCTGTCACAGTAGCTTCTAGAGCTATAGCTATAGTCAATCAGCTATAGCCCAGGATAAAATAAAAAGTTGGTTTTTATAAGGTCTCAAAAGACCCCTAACAACTAATGCAGTAAAAAATCACAAACACACAGGTGACATGTGGAATGAGAGCCGTCAGAGATTGTAAGCGGTACGAGTTACCTGAGTTTATCAAATAATATAAAATAAGTGTTTAATAGGTTAAAGAAATCAAGTGGAAAGAGAGACTATCTGTTCTATCAGGAAGAGGTAAAGAAGGATCAAATAAAACTTCTTGAACTCAGCAGTAAAGGTGGTCAGTTGCTCAGTCATGTGGACTCTGCGACCCCGTGGGCGCGGCCCGCCAGGCTCCTGGGCCTCCTCGGCCTCCGGGCGTTTGCTGAGGTTCCGTCTGTTGAGTCGGTGATGCCGTCTCACCGTCTCTTCCTTAGTACAGAGGCTGAGTGAGTACAGCGAGTGGTGCCTGGAGACGGCTTCTCCTTCACCCCGCCCACAGCCAGAATCTCTTCTCCCTTCCTTTTAGCCGTGAGAAGGCGAGTCTTACTGGGCCTGTAATTGCCTAGCTAGTGACAGTTCTCCTCCTCTTTTTTATTTAGATGATCGGTGGTTACTGTTTTTTGGCTGCACCTCTTGGCATGTGGGATGGACCTCTCGGCCCTGCAGTGGAAGGTGGAGTCGTAACCCCTGGACCCCCAGGGAAGGCCCTAGATGATTGGTCATTAACTAGTAGGAATAGCAGGAGCACTTGTGAAAATTAAAGTCACAACTAGCAATAACTTGTATCTAACCACACAGTTTACTTGTGATCACCTCTCCCTGCCTTCCCTGACGTTGGGTAATCCTCCTCTTAAAGCCCCATGGTGGCCATTCACTGGCGCTCCTTTCTTTTTCTTCCCTTCCCCCTTCTCCTTTCCTTCCCCTTCCTCACTTCCTTAGCATATTTCTGAGTTTAAAAGGTCTTATATTTTATCAAAGCTTCATGCTGTCTCTACTCTTTGGGGATTTTCCCTCTTACTATCCATATTGCATTTTGATTGCTGTGTAATATTCCATTGCATTACAAAAAAAAAAAAAAAAGAAAAGTCCATTCTCCCACACAAGGGCATGTTGGCTGTTGGCTCTTTGCAGATTTCTTCTCAAGTGAGCAGAACCACTGTGGCTGTTCTTGTCCTGTGTCCTGTTTCGCAAGTGCTAGGATTTCCTCTGGATCCACGCTCGAGTCAGATATCTGGGTCGTAAAGCCTGCGTTGAAGGTTCAACTGTAAGAGATGATACCAAACTGTTTTCCAAGTAATTGCACCAGTTGACTCTTTACATATTCTCCAGCATTTGGTATTTCAGACTTAACTTTCTCCCCACTGAAGAGTTCAAAAGGGGACCTTGATAGGACTTGCCAGAATCACGAATGATGAGCCGTCCATAGACACATGTGTTGGCTAGATGTGTTTGCTCATTCATGTTTCCGCTCATTTTCTCGTTAGGTTACTTTAGCCTTATTTATTAACTTGTTATTGTCATTTATATATTATTGATCCAAATTGCTCATGGGTGCGTGCATTGAAAATACCTTCTCCCCTCCCTCCCCAACCCATTCCCCTCAAAAAAAATTTAAAAAAAAGGGGAGGGCTTCCCTGGTGGTCCAGTGGGTAAGGACACTGCCTTGCAGTGCAGGGGGCGCCGGTACGATCCCTGGCCTGGGAAGATCCCACGTGCCGCGGAGCAGCTGGACCGATGCGTCCAATTACCGAGCCAGAGCTCTAGAGCCCATGCGCCCAGATCTGGTGCTCTGTGACAACAGAGGCCACCATGGTGGAAGGCCCACACGGGTCAAAACAACAAAGATGGATGAAAATAGAGAAATGAAAGACCAATAGAAGTGGCCCGCCCACCCCCTCCCTCCCCAACCCACTCCCCTCAAAAAAAAAAAAAAAAGAAAATACCTTCTCTCAGTAACTTTTTTCCTTCACTTTTTAAAAGGTGTCTTGGTGAACAAATGTTACGAACATCAGTTATTCAGGCAGACGTTAGTATTTTTTTTTTATAATTCATGGTTTTTGCACCTTATTTAAAAGACTCATATTTTAATCATACGATTTAAATCCATTCTGCATTTCATCCTAAGAGTTTTAACGTTTTACTTCTGACATTCAAGCTCTAAGTCCATTTGGAACTGATTTTTTGTGACTGTGGCTATGGGGTGGAAATATAATCTCACGTCTTCTGTGTGACGGTAATTGCCTTCTCAGCTGGGAGGGCCTCCCAGCCATCAGGGTTCGTGATCTGGCACGGGGGCCCGCCCATCGTGGTCCGCTCCCCTGGGCCGTGGCCTCAGCCGCAGGTGGCTGGGGGCAGCCTGGGGAATGCTCGGGTCCTGCTTCTCTGGGAGGAGGGCCCTCTAGCCGGGGGCCAGAAGAGGGGCCTCGCGGCGCTGGTGGCAGCGTCATGTCAGGAGGGGTCTCGCACTGGTTGAACTAGGATGGAGAAGGAGCAAACGGGTCTTGATTCAAATACTACCGACTCTTCTTTCTGAATTTCCGTAGGTCTTCCTGAATAGATGTTTCTGTGGTCTTTGCCTTTAGGACCATTTGCAGAGGCTTAAGATAAAAAACAAAAGTACATTCCTCTAGTTTTCCTAGGGAGGGGTCAGTGGAATCCCTCTTGATGTTCTGCTGGGTCCTGATTTCTTCTCTCTGGTTTGGGGATTATCTCATCAAGTCCTTTGGCAGTTCTGTTTCAAAATTACAATTTTATTGCAGGGAGTGTATCGCTCAGTGGTTCTCAAACTTTAGCATCTCTCAGGATGCCCGGGAGGAATTGTTAAGCCAGGAGTTGCCGGGCCTCCCCGCTGGAGTTTCTTATTTGAGGGCAGGTCTTCAAAATCTGCCTTTTGAACACATTACCAGGCAGTGCGGCTGCTGCTGGTCCCCAAGCCACACTTTCAGAACTGCCGCTAGAGATCAGTGTGGGAAGGATCCACCTGTTTACAATATCATGCCCTCCTGTCATAAACATGATACGTCTTTTCACTTACTTAAATGTTGTTTAATATGTCAGTAACATGGTGTTTTGTAGAGGTCCAGTCCATTTTTAGTAAGATTAGTGCTAGGTGATGGATACTATCCAGTATTATTGATCTACTCTTTAGTTACATTTTTACTCATATATAGAAATTAATTATATATGGGCTTCACAGGTGGCTTAGTGATAAAGACTCTGCTTGCCAATGCAGGAGACACAGGTTTGATCCCTGGATCAGGAAGAACCCCTGGAGAAGGAAATGGCAACCCACTCCAGTGTTCCTGCTTGGAAAATTCCATGGACAGAGGAGCCTGGCAGGGGTGTCTCAGAGCCTAGTCCATGGGTTCTCAAGAGTTGGACACCACTGAGCGCAGAAATTAATTGAATTTTGATATGTTAATCCTACATCTGTCAAATGGCTGAGCTCTTTTTTTCCCTCTGATTATTGGCATTTAGTTTAGGGTTTTTTATTTAACTGGTTATAACATCTGCAGATAATGAATGCCTCATTTTTTTTTAATCTAGAATTACAAAGGGTTTGTTTTGTTTTTAGTGAATACAGTTAAAGTGTATCAGATGATGTGTTTGCATCTGCTGAGATCAACATATGATTCTTTATTTTCCCCAAACTGTAACCTTTTTATTTTATATTGGTGTTTAGCTCAGTGAACAGTTTTATATTGGGGTTTACTACGATGAGCAAGGTCGTGGTAGTTTCAGAGGATATGAATTTTCTTATTCAATTTATTGCTGTGGTGAATTCCTTTTGGATTTTTCTACTATTTAACCCTCCTTTAAACCATTCCTTGAGTACTAGAGTAACCGCAGTTGTGTTTAAAATGTTCACATCCATTATCCCAAGTGATACAGATCTGTAGTTTTCAACTTTCCTTTAAGGCATCTCCTGCTGCTGCTGCTTCTTCCCCGGTCCCTCCTCCTCTTCCTCATCCTCCTCCTCTGTCAGGTTCTGTTTGCCTGACAGAATGAACTGGGCAGGGTTCTCTCCGTCTGTTTTCTCAGATGTGATGCACTCAGACAGCCTGGGTTTGACTCCTAGACCATCACTTCACTGTTGCCCTCTTGAGTTCGGTGTCTCGGCTTCCTGACATGTGAGTTAGAAATAAAAGCAGTAACTGCCTTACAGTGTTTGGGTGAAAATTTAATGAGAAAACGCAACCAAAATGGTAACCACGGTGGTTGACCAGTAGAACGCAATCAGTAATCATCATGGTCTAAAAGGCAAGCTGCAGTCATTCCTTTCACCACTTGGGGGAGCCAGAAACTGAAAAACAAGCAAGGTTCCAATGAGCTAAGCAGAGGTTTTAGTCTCTGACTGAGGGTGAGAGCTAAGGCTCCCCTGGTTTCCTGCTCTCATTTTCATATTTGGGGAAACAGAGCCTCAGAGAGAAGAATTAATTTGCTTGTAGTTGTGCAAGTGACTGGTAATCTAGAGTCTTGACTTCCAAGTCACGAGCCGGCTAGGTTCCGAGCTTGGCTAAGTCTGTACAGAGTTGAAAATCTCTCCACCTGTATCCATTTCTCAGCTGATGAATTTGTGTTGTACTTTTCTGTTCGTTGAGGTCTGTCCTTTAAAGAGGAGCAGGTTTACAGGTGTTGTTGAATATATCTCATGCCCTGATAAGCACAGTTCTTACAACTACAGGCAGTCGGCACTGCTTTCAAGAAACTTGCTGACGCACAAGATAAGGACACGCTCTCTCTCTCCCTCTCTCTCTCCCTTCCCCCCTTCCTCTCCCCTCTCCCTCTCTCTCTCTCCCTCTCTCTCTCTCTCTCTCTCCCTTCCCCCCTTCCTCTCCCCTCTCCCTCTCTCTCTCTCCCTCTCCCTCTCTCTCTCCCTTCCCCCCTTCCTCTCCCCTCTCCTTCTCTCTCTCCCTTCCCCCCTTCCTCTCCCCTCTCCCTCTCTCTCTCCCTCTCCCCCTCCCTCTCTCTCTCCCTTTCCCCTTTCCTCTCCCTTCCCCCCTTCCTCTCCCCTCTCCCTCTCCCTCTCTCTCTCCCTCTCTCTCTCCCTTTCCCCCTTCCTCTCCCCTCCCCCTCTCTCTCTCATCCCCCTTGGCGAGCTCATCCAGTCTCCAGGCTTTAAGTATGCCCTGTAAGCGGATGAATCTCAACTTTGCCTTTCCACCTAGATCATCCCCTTGGACTTGTGGCTCATTTATCTAACTTCTTGCACAACATTTCCACTTGGGAGCCTGTGAGGCCTCTGATGTTCTTGTTGAACACGGAGCTCCTAATCTCCTGCCGTCCCGTTCCTCCAACAGACTTAGCGCAGGGCAGCTCCATTCTCCCGTTTGCCCAGCCAGCCTTCCAGTGGCCTTTAAACCCGCTCTCCTGTTCTCCACGCCGAACGCAGCAGCCGGCAGACGTGGTGGTCGCGACCTTCAGGGTAAATCCCGAGTCAGCCCACCTTTCCCCGCCGCCCCACTCCCGTCACGGTGCGCACCCCCATTGTCTCTTCTCTGGCTCCTGACTCGTCTCCCCGCGTCTGCGCCTCTCTTCTTACTCTCTGCAGAGGGGCAGAAGGCCGCCTATAAGATCACAGGCCTGTCGCTCGGTCCTCGGCTCAGGGCCCTCCCCCGTGTCCCATCGCACCCAGGCCCTTGTGACCACCCCCCGGTGGTGTCGCCACCCGCCTCTGCCCGTGGCTCCTCCTCAGGCCCCTCGGCCTCTCAGCTTCCCCCACGGTCCTCCGTGCGGTCCACTGACTGCTTCAGGAAGCTTCCACTCAGCACCTGCCTCCACGACCTGCCAGGCTCTGGCCTACCTAGCAGGTAGGTCACCTACCGAGCTCCCTTGTGACAAGCCAAGTTGTTTAGTCGCTCAGTCGCTCAGTCGTGTCCGACTCTTTGCGATCCCGTGGTCTGCAGCATGTCGGGCTTCCCTGTCCTTCACCATCTCCCAGGGCTTGCTCAAGCTTGATGAGGGATGCCATCCAACCATCTCATCCTCTGTCACCTGTTTATATTTGGGCTTTGCTAGTGGTAAAGAATCCACTTGCAATGCAGGAGGGCATGGCAGCCCAGTCAGTCTTCTTGCCTGGAGATCCCATGGGCAGAGGAGGTTGGTGGGCTACAGTCCATGGGGTCACAAAAGATGCAGACACAACTTAGTGACTAACTAACAAAAAATAATACTTTTATTTTTTCTTCTACTAATTGTGCATATTTTGTATTTTTCTAGGAATGTGCCTGTTTCATCTAAAGATTCATTTATTTATTTATTTTGGGCGGGGGTCGGGTTGGGGAGGGAGGGGAGCGGGCGGGCCACTTCCATTGGTCTTCCATTTCTCTATTTTTCATCCGTCTTTGTTCTTTGGCTCCTGTGGGCCTCCCATCACGGTGGCCTCTGTCGTTTCAGAGCGCCGGCTCTGGGCGCATGCGCCCCAGAGCTCCGGCTCGGTGATTGGACACATCAGTCCAGCTGCTCCGCGGCACGTGGGATCTTCCGAGGCCAGGGATCGAACCGGTGCCCCTTGCACTGCAAGGCGGTGTCCTTATCCACTGGACCACCAGGGGAAGCCCGCCTATTTCATCTAAATTGTTTAAGTTTGGGGCCTATGGTTGCTCAGAGTATTCACCTGTAATCGTTTGACTCTGGTAACATCTTTAGTGAGGTTGCTTCTTTAGGTCCTGATCTTTTTTATTTATTTATTTATTTTTAATTTTTTGGCCTCTTTTATTGGTCCTTCATTTATCTGCTTTCATCCATCTTAATTCTTTGGCCTGTGTGGGCCTCCCATTGCAGCGGCCTCTCTTGTTGCAGAGCACTGGCTCTGGGCGCATGTGCTCCAGAGCACTGGCTCATGATTGGACATACCGGTCCAGCTGCTCTGTGGCATACAGGATCTTCCCAGGCCGAGAATTGAACCGGTGCGCCTTGCACTGCAAGGCAGACTCTTTACCCACTGGCCCACCAGGAAAGCCCTAGGTCCTGATCTCAATGGAAGTCTCTTCTCCCTCATGCTTGGAGTCGTCCGTTTTGCTGACCTATCTGAGGGCCAGCTTCAGGTCTCACTGGTCTTCTCTGTGGTTGTCCTGCTCTCTCCTCTTCCCCGGGACCCCAGCAGGGTTCCAGGAGCAGTCCGAGGTATTCGCAGGTGCCCCCTGCAGGCAGGCAGCGTCTGTTGGTTCCTTTTCCTGCTTGAGGTGAGGCTGGCAGATTAAGAGCATTGAAGTCACCTGTTCGACCCACAGACTCTGGGCCGCCATCCCTGGTCCTGATCCTGAATCACCGGCCATGTGTGGACCGCATCCTCGGGGAACCTTCCACTCAGCAGGTCTGAGAAGCCCTCGGTCTGACCCCTTCCTCTCGCAGGTGAGAAAATAAAGTACTTGAGAGGCCACGAGCCCCAGATGCTGCAGGAGCAGGGGCTCCTCGTAGGAACCTTAAGGGATGACGGGGGCCGGGGAGGGAGAAGGGAAGCCAAGGGGCCGGGAGATGGGGAGACAGGAGCCGAGGGCTGGGCTGGGCAGGAGGGTGGGCCGCCCCGCACAGGCTGTGTCACTGGGGCCAACTCGTCTGCGAGCACACGGCGTCTCCGTGGCTCGGGGTAAGACCTGACTGCTCTGATCAGAAAGCACACACCCGGATGTCTGTGAACCCTCGGTTCTCCTTTTGCCAGTGAAAGCCACCGTTACAAAGGAGGAGAAAAAGCCAGCAGATGGACGCGCCTGCGGCGTGTCTCTCCAGGTGCCCAGGTGTCAGAGCCCCGGGCCAGCCGTCCTGCTCCCCGGACCTCCCGCAGGCCGCCGGCCCCCACCCCGGGCGCTGCGGCCCACCGCCGCCATCCGTCTGCAGGGACCCTCCCCCGCCCGCGCACCCCGCTCCCCTCCGGGCCATCGCGGGTTATTTATGGCAGCCCGGGGCCTTCTCCGTAAGGTCTCAGCCCAGATGCAGGAGACGCATGTTCTGTTTCTGTTTGACATCCCGTGTCAGGAGTGAGCCCTGGACGAGGCGAAAGTCATTCCGCATTATATACAGAGGGTGAAGTTATGTGGTGATCCATCAACACCGGGCCCTGGAAGGCCTTGGAAAGCGGGAGAGTATAATTTTAGAATGAAACGTAATGAAAACGTTCAAGGGGAGATCCATCTTTCTCCTCCACGGCTAAGCTGGGCTAACAGATAACTGGGAGAATTTTCCAAGGGTGGACGTGTGCCTCCTGCTGGAGCCGTTCCTGGGAAGAGGACGGTGAGCTGGGAGACGCTCAGGCCTCCCTCTTGCCAGCCCTGACCCCTCTCGGGTTCAGGACTGGAATGTCTCGCTGCTTCTCAGACGTCCTCCCGAGAACACCCTGCGACAGCAAGTCCGGCCCAGCCCGTCTGAAACGAAACTTGTGGCTTTCCTTCCAAATGTCTCCTTCTCCTCTCGTCCACAACGAGGTTATGGGACCGTTCGGTTCCCTCTTGCCCACACTCCAAGCAGTTGCCCTCCTTAACGTCTCCTGGTCCCTGGCTCCTCCCACCTGGGAGTCAGCTTATTGTCGCGCAGTCGCGTCCAGCTCTTTGCGCCCCCGTGGACGGCAGCACGCCAGGCTTCCCTGGCCTTCACCACCTCCCAGAGTTTGCTCAAACTCCTGTCCATTGAGTCAGCGATGCCATCCAGCCACCTCATCCCCTGCCCTCAGGGAGGCAGGTCTGACGCCTCGGCTGGGGTCCTCACGCCTCCCCGGGCCGGTCTCTGGGGCAGTACCGAGTGTGCCCTCAGAAGCCTTCCTCTCCACGTCTGGTCCACCGGACACACTCTCTGCCCTGACACGGGTGGACGCGTCTTCCTCTCTGTGCTGAGTCATGGCTTCTCCTGTTTAGACAAAGGCACCCGGTGGGAAGGCTCCTGAACAGTCCGCGGGGTCCCCCAAGCTCCGATGGTCCCATGAGGTCACGTGCAATTTACCTGCCTCAGCCTCTGTAGAGGTTTTATTTGGAGCCCTAGCTCTGAACTACTCATTTTCAAAAATTTTTTTTTAGAAAGAAAATGCTTTTAAATAACAATGAAGACCTGTGCAAACCGAAGTACACGTGGAAGACTGAAAAGCCACGTTGCTCTAGTCGAAGGCAGAGAGAAGAGCCAGGAGCCGCACAGACCCTCGTGTCCGCCGCGGGGGCCTGGGTGGTCTGCAGCACCCAGCCCGTGGGGGTCCGTCTTCACTCTGATCCTGCAGTCTCCTGCTGATGCCACCTGACCCCCTGTAACCACGGGCAGCAGGCAGCCGGCCCTCAGACCTGCCCCGGCCCCGCCCCTCCCCGGCCCCGGCCGAAGCGCTCTCTCCTCTGCCCGTGTGGCCACAGCCCCGGGCGTCCGGGGCCCCGCGGCCCCGCGGACAGTCTGCAGACCTCGTGCTCGGCAGGTTTAACGGGAGAGGCCTGTCCCGTGCTTCAGCAGGTGCACATGCACGTGTGTCTCTAATAAACCTTTTACTTTACAGCAGCTTACAGATTTACAGACAAACTTCAAATACAGTGCAGAGGGTCCCCCTGTCCCTTACACCCAGCTGCCCCTTCCAGTGACCTCTGGCACGGGTGCGGTGCATTTGTCCCAATCCGCAAGCCAAGGTGAGAAAGCCGTGTGGGGGGCACGGTATTGAGCGGGGCCTGGGCGGAAGGCGCGGTGTGGAGAGGTGGCCGGAGCCGGTGAGGTCAGGGGACAGGGGCGCCGGTCGGGGTGGGCGTGCTGGCTGACGGGAAGGCTTTTCATTCAGCCAGCGGACCCTTCCGGGCACAGAGGCGTGGCTGTTTTCCTGAGGGCTCTAACCTTCATGCCTGACTTTTCTGACGCAGGGAAGGAGATGCTCTTTACTGGGCCCGCCCTGAGAATTTGTTCTGTTGGCGAAGATTCCTGCGTGGACGTGCTCTGGCCTCCCCATCTCGGTGGTCTGGAAGCCCGCCTCTGTCTCTCTGACGGCTGAGGTCTGTGGCCTTTATGGGGTGAACAAAGAGTGCAGCTTTTGCACAGTATCAGTTAGCGATCACCGAGCCCCCCAGTCACGCCATCCTACCCACATGGTATTACAGTTGCTAAAAATACCCCCCAACCCTGGGTGAGCCCAGAGCACCGATAGCCTGCAGACTCACTTCACCCTTGGCAGAAGGCCATGCAGCCTCCAGACAGGATCAGAATCGAACGGGGGGCTGCTAAATATAGAAAGATAAATTTGGGTTTGTTTGGAATCATTTGAAAACTGAAAGAACACATAAGCCCGTGTGCAAGCCGGGTAGCGTCTTCCAAAGGCAGAGCTCACCTGGAGGGTCGGTCGGCCCTGCACCCCAGCCCCGCTCAGCCCCTCTGCGGAACCCCGAGGCCCGTCTCTGCGTCCGCGGTCACGGTGGGCTCTTGAAGCAGCCCGGGCACCGTCGTCCACTCCCCGGGGCCACGCCGGGGCCCCGGAGGCCCACTGACCTCGGAGGTGACTTGGCGCTTCTCGGAGCCCCTGGGCTCTCTGACCTCGTGTCTCTGCCCCTTTTCACACCCAGACAGAGGATGACTGTCTGTCGCCCTTGAAGTTTCATCCAGGGCCGGGGTCCCGTTGGGCAGGATAGATCGGGAAAGGGGAGAAGGAAACGCTCCCGGCCCGCGTGCCCACCTCGTTCAGTGCTTATGGTGAGAAGTCGCCTCAGAGCACAGACCCCCTGCCCGGAGGAGCCCTGGGTGGGAGGCATGCAGGGGAGAGATGACCAGCCAGGGAGGAGAGACGGGGCACACTCTGGTTTTGTTTGGAGCACTGCCCCCCAGATCCCTGAGGAACTCGGCACCGTCAAGTCCAAGGGCTCTGGAGGACGCTCCGGGACCCCTAGCCGGTTTCCCTGGTCTCGGGTGTGTCTCCAGAGGCTTCAGGCGGCACGTCTGCCCCCCCGGCTCAGGGCCGCCCTCCTTGCCCGCGCGCTGCGCGCTCCAGCCCTCTGTCCTCCAAGCACTCCCTGCCCTCCGCCTCTGGGCCGCGGCCTCCCAGCCCGAGACGCTCTTCCGTCCGGTGCCCTCGTGGCCTTCCTCCGTCGTCACTGAGGGGTCCGTCCAAATGTCACCTACTCGGAGAAGCCTTCCGGAAGCCATTCCACAGCTGCTGTTTTAGAGCAAATCCCCTTTCCTGGGTTATCTTCTTTAATATAACTTATCACTACCTTTTACAGGTCACATCAGATCACCCTGTGTCATACCTTTGTTCTTATCTGTTTCCCTGATGACCCACGGCTGAAAAGCGACTCAGGACTGGCCTCTCATCATTGGAGAGATGGTAGAAACACCATCACCAATTAATTGAGCATGGATGTTCATATATATATATATGAACAGTAGCAGTATATATATATATATATATATATATTTTTTTTTTAGAATCATTTTTTGGGGAGCGGGTTGGGGAGGGAGGGGGGCAGGCGGGCCACTTCTATTGGTCTTTCATTTGGATATTCATTTTTATGTAGGCACAGGAACCATAAACAATCCAGCCATATGGGTAACTAAGCCTAAAAGAACACCTCATGATAAGTAGGACATAGCCATTCTTAGTGTTAGGAAGGCCTAGCGTCACAGCTCCATGGGCAGGAACTTGTATTTTTTTGAATCAAGATTGCCAGGCCTCAGGTATACAGATGACACCACTCTTAACGGCAGGAACTGAAGAGAAACTAAAGAGCACTTTGACGAGGGTGAAAGAGGAGAAACGCTGGCCTAAAACTCAACTCTCAGAAAACAGATCATGGCACCTGGTCCCATCACATCATGGCAAATAGATGGGCAGACAATGGAAACAGTGACCAGCCAGGGAGGAGAGACGGGGCACACTCTGGTTTTGTTTGGAGCACTGCCCCCCAGATCCCTGAGGAACTCGGCACCGTCAAGTCCAAGGGCTCTGGAGGACGCTCCGGGACCCCTAGCCGGTTTCCCTGGTCTCGGGTGTGTCTCCAGAGGCTTCAGGCGGCACGTCTGCCCCCCCGGCTCAGGGCCGCCCTCCTTGCCCGCGCGCTGCGCGCTCCAGCCCTCTGTCCTCCAAGCACTCCCTGCCCTCCGCCTCTGGGCCGCGGCCTCCCAGCCCGAGACGCTCTTCCGTCCGGTGCCCTCGTGGCCTTCCTCCGTCGTCACTGAGGGGTCCGTCCAAATGTCACCTACTCGGAGAAGCCTTCCGGAAGCCATTCCACAGCTGCTGTTTTAGAGCAAATCCCCTTTCCTGGGTTATCTTCTTTAATATAACTTATCACTACCTTTTACAGGTCACATCAGATCACCCTGTGTCATACCTTTGTTCTTATCTGTTTCCCTGATGACCCACGGCTGAAAAGCGACTCAGGACTGGCCTCTCATCATTGGAGAGATGGTAGAAACACCATCACCAATTAATTGAGCATGGATGTTCATATATATATATATGAACAGTAGCAGTATATATATATATATATATATATATTTTTTTTTTTTTTTTAGAATCATTTTTTTGGGGGGAGCGGGTTGGGGAGGGAGGGGGGCAGGCGGGCCACTTCTATTGGTCTTTCATTTGGATATTCATTTTTATGTAGGCACAGGAACCATAAACAATCCAGCCATATGGGTAACTAAGCCTAAAAGAACACCTCATGATAAGTAGGACATAGCCATTCTTAGTGTTAGGAAGGCCTAGCGTCACAGCTCCATGGGCAGGAACTTGTATTTTTTTGAATCAAGATTGCCAGGCCTCAGGTATACAGATGACACCACTCTTAACGGCAGGAACTGAAGAGAAACTAAAGAGCACTTTGACGAGGGTGAAAGAGGAGAAACGCTGGCCTAAAACTCAACTCTCAGAAAACAGATCATGGCACCTGGTCCCATCACATCATGGCAAATAGATGGGCAGACAATGGAAACAGTGACAGACTTTATTTGCTTGGACTCCAAAATCACTGCAGATGATGACTGCAGCCATGAAAGTAAAAGACCCTTGCTCCTTGGAGGGAAAACCCATGACAAACCTCAGCAGCTTGTTAAATAGCAGAGACATCACTTGGCCAGCAAAGGTCGGCATAGTCCTAGCTGTGGTTTTCCCAGTAGTCATGTATGGCTGCGAGAGCTGGACCTTTTATAAAGGCTGAGCGCCGGAGAGCTGATGCCTTTGAGCTGTGGTGCTAGAGAAGACTCTTGAGAGTCCCTTGGACAGCAAGGACATCAAACCAGTCCATCGTAAAGGGAATCAACCCTGAATATTCATTGGAAGGACTGATGCTGAGGGTGTGGCTCCAATACTCGGGCCGCCCGATGTGAAGGTCTTTCCATTGGAAAAGACCCTGATGCTGGGAAAATAGAAAGCAGAAGAGAGCGACAGAGGAGAAGATGGTTGGATGGTATCACTGAGTCAGTGGACGTGAATCGGAGCCAATTCCGGGAGACAGTGGAGGACAGGGGAGCCTGGCGGGCTGCGGTCCAGGAAGCTGTGAAGAGTTGGACGCGGCTTAGCGACTGAACGGCAGCCGCAAAGTTACAGAAAAGAGCGGCGTGTTCTAGAATCGGGGAGAGCTCGGGTTTGATGGAGTGCAGTGAGGTGAGTGTGAGGCGCTGAGTGGAGCCGCCCCCGGTGACAGGGACGAGGACGGGGCACCAGGGTCACGAGGGCGGGCCGGGGGCACGGCAGGAGCAGACGTCACTCAGGAAGGGACGGCTCAGCCCAGACTGGCTCCTTTCTGCAACGTGCCTGCTCCGTCGCATGCATGGCCCCAGGGCCTGCTGACGTGGAAGAATTACTTTGCTACCGAGCTTGAGAAAAACCACAGGGCGGGCAGACACAATGGCCGCGCTCCACATTACCCCAAAGAAATGAACAGGAGAATGTTCTAGGCACCCTGGGGGTGTGTAGGGAAGAGACAAAGGCAAGTGCAAGGTCACAGCTGTGGCCAGGGTGCCGCCTGCCGAGAGGCGAGAGGCGGCTGCATCCTCTCCCCAGGTCAAGCAGGATCTGCAGGCAGTAAAAGCCATCTTTGCAATTTGTTTTCTCTTGAAAACATCAGCTTGAGTGCTTAGAGGAATCCTCTTCTTACGGCAGTGGCGAAAAGAAACCTTTTTAAATTTTATTGTATGGCCCCTCGGGCCAACAGAGGCTTTCTGGCCTGGTCCCTGTTTCCAGGTTGCTGGTATCCTCCAGGCAGGCTTACCCAGGGGGCTGCTGTGAGTGCCCAGGTGGAGAAGCCAGTGCTGACCGGTCTGGCCTGAGCCAGAGCCTGTCACCAGGGCCCCGAGGGGCGGGCTTCCTGACTTGCCCTCCGCCTGCCCCCTGGTGAGCCCCCGTGGCCACAAACGGCCCTCTTCTTGGCAAGTCATGTTAATGGGACCAGGCATCAAAGGGATATGGCTGCATCATTCTTGTTAATAAACATCTTATTTGGTTCCCTCCAAATAAGTGAATAATAAGTGTTAATTATTCACTTAAGCAGAGGTAGTTGGAACTTGGAGCTCTGGCCTGGATGCTGCTCGCGGTGTTTCTCTCCCTGCCCTCCCCTGTCTCCCCACCTCCTTCCTCCCCACTCCTCCGGACAGCTCTTTTCCCAAGAAGAGAGCCGGAGACCGTGGTCTGGCCCCAGAGCGAACCAGCAGCTATTTACAGCTGGACAGAATGTCAGCAATCAGAGCCAGGTGGTGTCCGAACCGCTCCCAGGGTTTTCAGGCCCAGCCTCTGGGGCGGGAGGGGACGGTCCCTGCCTCTCTGGTTCTGCTCCCATGGCTTAAGCCCCCTTCCCCTGGCACGTGCGTGATTTTGGGAACAGCTTTTATGAGGGACAAAGTCTGGAGTCCTGGGAAGGCCTGAAAACCACTGAGGCAAATCAGGCCTCTCCTTTACAGGTGAGGATGCCGATGTCCAGAGAGGTAGAGTGGCTTTCCTGGGGCCACACAGCTTCTTAGTAAGGGGGTCCAGCCTAGGAGGCCTGCCCCCTACCTGGTGCACAGCTTGGGGTGGAGAGAGTAACTCAGAGAAGAGAGCGAAAGTGGCCCGCATTCCTGCCTCTCTCTGGGACGCAGAGCAGGAGGGCTTCTTGAAAGGGCTCTTGGCCCACGGGCGGCGGTGTCTGCTCGTGCTCACTGAGAACAGTGGCACCGACGTGACCCGGCGCTGTGGTCTCTCTCGTCGTCGATGGACACAGGCAGGGCCGCTCTCCAGGCCGCAGGGTTGGTGGTGCCACGGCAGTGGCGAAAAGAAACCTTTTTAAATTTTATTGTATGGCCCCTCGGGCCAACAGAGGCTTTCTGGCCTGGTCCCTGTTTCCAGGTTGCTGGTATCCTCCAGGCAGGCTTACCCAGGGGGCTGCTGTGAGTGCCCAGGTGGAGAAGCCAGTGCTGACCGGTCTGGCCTGAGCCAGAGCCTGTCACCAGGGCCCCGAGGGGCGGGCTTCCTGACTTGCCCTCCGCCTGCCCCCTGGTGAGCCCCCGTGGCCACAAACGGCCCTCTTCTTGGCAAGTCATGTTAATGGGACCAGGCATCAAAGGGATATGGCTGCATCATTCTTGTTAATAAACATCTTATTTGGTTCCCTCCAAATAAGTGAATAATAAGTGTTAATTATTCACTTAAGCAGAGGTAGTTGGAACTTGGAGCTCTGGCCTGGATGCTGCTCGCGGTGTTTCTCTCCCTGCCCTCCCCTGTCTCCCCACCTCCTTCCTCCCCACTCCTCCGGACAGCTCTTTTCCCAAGAAGAGAGCCGGAGACCGTGGTCTGGCCCCAGAGCGAACCAGCAGCTATTTACAGCTGGACAGAATGTCAGCAATCAGAGCCAGGTGGTGTCCGAACCGCTCCCAGGGTTTTCAGGCCCAGCCTCTGGGGCGGGAGGGGACGGTCCCTGCCTCTCTGGTTCTGCTCCCATGGCTTAAGCCCCCTTCCCCTGGCACGTGCGTGATTTTGGGAACAGCTTTTATGAGGGACAAAGTCTGGAGTCCTGGGAAGGCCTGAAAACCACTGAGGCAAATCAGGCCTCTCCTTTACAGGTGAGGATGCCGATGTCCAGAGAGGTAGAGTGGCTTTCCTGGGGCCACACAGCTTCTTAGTAAGGGGGTCCAGCCTAGGAGGCCTGCCCCCTACCTGGTGCACAGCTTGGGGTGGAGAGAGTAACTCAGAGAAGAGAGCGAAAGTGGCCCGCATTCCTGCCTCTCTCTGGGACGCAGAGCAGGAGGGCTTCTTGAAAGGGCTCTTGGCCCACGGGCGGCGGTGTCTGCTCGTGCTCACTGAGAACAGTGGCACCGACGTGACCCGGCGCTGTGGTCTCTCTCGTCGTCGATGGACACAGGCAGGGCCGCTCTCCAGGCCGCAGGGTTGGTGGTGCCAGGGCAGCGCTGGTTCCCAGTTTCACTCTGAATGAAGTTCTCTTTTTTTTTTTTTAATTATTATTTGGGGAGTGGGTCTCTGGGAGGGATTTATGAAAATGGACACTGGTTTTTACTGTATTTCCCCTTAGTATGAATTTAATCATTGGAATGGAGTTATAGTTAGGTCTACTGACCTAGAGTGAATTTTTTTTCTTTTTTAAAAAAATTTATTTTGGCCTCTTTTTTTTATTGGTTTTTTATTTATTCATTTTTATCCATCTTCATTCTTTGGCCTGTGTGGGCCTCCCATTGTAGCGGCCCCTCCTGCTGCTGAGCACTGGCTCCGGGCGCATGCGCTCCAGAGCTCTGGCTCGTAATTGGACACACCAGTCCAGCCACTCCACAGCACGCGGGATCTTCCCAGGCCAGGGATCGAACCAGCGCCCCCTGCACTGCAAGGCAGACTCTCTACCCACTGGACCACCAGGGAAGCCCTAGAGTGAGTTTTTTTTTTTTTTTGCTGAGGGGTGCTGGTTGGGGAGGGAGGAGGCGAACAGGCCACTTTTATTGGTCTTTCATTTATCTATTTTCATCCATCTTCATTCTTTGGCCTGTGTGGGCCTCCCATTGTAGCGGCCCCTCCTGCTGCAGAGCACTGGCTCTGGGCGCATGCGCTCCAGAGCTCTGACTTGGTAATCGGACACATCAGTCCAGCCGCTCCGCAGCACATGGGATCTTCCCAGGCCAGGGATCGAACCGGCGCCCCCTGCACTGCAAGGCGGTGTCCTTACCCACTGGACCACCAGGGAAGCCCCTAGAGTGAGTTTTAAAGTAAATAATTAGCTGTAAATACAAACGCTCAGTGGATTTTTTAAAGCATTGCCTTTGCTACTCTTATTAAAACAGTACAGATTTTTTAAGAGTTAATAGAATTCCGTGGTTAGAGACTCTGGAAAACCACCTCTGCTCTTTGATAGCTCTTTGTGTGCTCAGCCACTAAGTGTGTCCGACCCTTTGCAACCCCATCGTCTGTAGCCTGCCGGGCTCCTCTGTCCATGGATCTCCTAGGCGAGAATCCTGGAGTGAGTTGCCATTTCCTCCTCCAGGGGATCTTCTTGACCCAGGGACTGAGCTCGTGTCTCTTATGTTTTCTACATTGGAATGTGGGTTCTTTACCTCTAGTGCCACCCGGGAAACCCCCTGATCCCTGTGTGACGTTGGGCGAATCACTTCACCTCTCTGAGCCGAATGTCCTCTGTAACACAGGGCTAATGCCTTCTCTATAGCATAAGGGCGCTGCGGGCACTGGCTGTGTCAATACCTAGGCCTCGACAACAGTGCTCAGCGTGGGACTCACTGTGCTTCATGACGCTCTCAATAATTTTAGAAGATTCTTGGTCTGTATTGTTTTAAACATTGTCTCTTCTCTATTCTGTTGGCCCTTTTCCAAGACCCGTAGCGTGTCTTTTATGTTTCCATTTCTTTGTCTCTGGAGGGTCTTCTGGATAATGTCTTTGGTTCCATCCTTCAGGTCACTGACATTCTGCCGCACTCCGTCCAGTACGCTCTGTGACCCGCCTGTGATGGAGACCACTAGCCGTCACACTCACGCATTCTCTCCTTCTTCTGTGTCAGTGGGATTGTGGCTGGTCACCTGGCTCCTCAGCGCCGCGGCGTTTCCCAGAGGGCTTTGTGGCTGGCGTGGCTGGGCCGCTAAGCCTTCAGTTCAGGGGAGCAGAGGGGTGTGGACGGGGGTGTCCCTTCCGCAGCCTGGTTCCTCCCTGCGAGATAAAATGTACATAAAGCTCAAAGGGCCATAAGCTCACGGCTTACAATGGGATTAGTTTAAAAGTGGAGGGAAAAGCATTTTGATCCTTTATAGCAAGTCTTCCTCGTCACGATATCTAAGCAGGTAATCATTTTTCAAGGTGTTCAGTTTGGGGGATATTTTATAAAAGTGATAGTTTACAAAGGATTGGAAGAAAACAAAAAATAAACGGTTCTGTCTCCGGTGCCCAGGACCAGATGATGATAATGTCTCGGGACGGATGAGAAGCAGATGGAGGGGAGCGTGGCTTGAATGACCGCGTGGAGAGAGCTGCCCGCCCACCCAGCATGCTCGCCTCCGCCGCTTACATCAGAGGGACGTGCACTCCCCGCTCTTTGTTATTGGACTGAATTATTGTCAGATCTCTTCCCGTGGCCGTTGAGCCTTACCCACTGCATGTCCGTCCCGGTTTTCATTCCATGGAGTCTGCACTTTGTTAGAAATTATGTTTTGTTCTTTTTTTCCAAGTCCCTTTTGGTGTTTTGTTGTTGTTGTTGTTTAAATAGGTTCTCATTCCTTGGTCATGTTTGCAAGCATCTCTTGCCTTTTGATTTTTCCACATCAGCTGAAATACAGTCTTCAGCCCCAAGATACAACAGATAGGAACTTTCAAACAGAGGTGAAATATCACCAGATGCAGATGGTCATCGGGAGTTCCTGAGGACTTGTTTTGCCACCCTTAATTCTTTCAGCTTCCAAACATTTATTTATTTATTTTTGGCTGTGTGAGGGCTTTCTCTCTGTTGTAGCAAGTGGGGGTTCCTCCCTGGCTGTGGTGTGTAGGCTTCTCATTGTGGTGGCTCCTCTCATGGAGTATGGGCTCTAGAGCACGTGGGCTCAGTTGCCGTGGCTCGCGGGCTCCAGAGTGCGGACTCAGTAGTCATGACACATGGGCTTAGCTGCCTTCCAGCTCGTGGAATCTTCTCTGTGGCTCGTGGAACCTAACCCAGGGATCCAACCTGTGTCTCCTGGATGGGCAGGTGGATTGGTAACCACCGGACCACCAGGAAAGTCTAGAAAAGGATTCAGAGTGCTGGTGAGACGGGGGTGTCCCTTCCGCAGCCTGGTTCCTCCCTGCGAGATAAAATGTACATAAAGCTCAAAGGGCCATAAGCTCACGGCTTACAATGGGATTAGTTTAAAAGTGGAGGGAAAAGCATTTTGATCCTTTATAGCAAGTCTTCCTCGTCACGATATCTAAGCAGGTAATCATTTTTCAAGGTGTTCAGTTTGGGGGATATTTTATAAAAGTGATAGTTTACAAAGGATTGGAAGAAAACAAAAAATAAACGGTTCTGTCTCCGGTGCCCAGGACCAGATGATGATAATGTCTCGGGACGGATGAGAAGCAGATGGAGGGGAGCGTGGCTTGAATGACCGCGTGGAGAGAGCTGCCCGCCCACCCAGCATGCTCGCCTCCGCCGCTTACATCAGAGGGACGTGCACTCCCCGCTCTTTGTTATTGGACTGAATTATTGTCAGATCTCTTCCCGTGGCCGTTGAGCCTTACCCACTGCATGTCCGTCCCGGTTTTCATTCCATGGAGTCTGCACTTTGTTAGAAATTATGTTTTGTTCTTTTTTTCCAAGTCCCTTTTGGTGTTTTGTTGTTGTTGTTGTTTAAATAGGTTCTCATTCCTTGGTCATGTTTGCAAGCATCTCTTGCCTTTTGATTTTTCCACATCAGCTGAAATACAGTCTTCAGCCCCAAGATACAACAGATAGGAACTTTCAAACAGAGGTGAAATATCACCAGATGCAGATGGTCATCGGGAGTTCCTGAGGACTTGTTTTGCCACCCTTAATTCTTTCAGCTTCCAAACATTTATTTATTTATTTTTGGCTGTGTGAGGGCTTTCTCTCTGTTGTAGCAAGTGGGGGTTCCTCCCTGGCTGTGGTGTGTAGGCTTCTCATTGTGGTGGCTCCTCTCATGGAGTATGGGCTCTAGAGCACGTGGGCTCAGTTGCCGTGGCTCGCGGGCTCCAGAGTGCGGACTCAGTAGTCATGACACATGGGCTTAGCTGCCTTCCAGCTCGTGGAATCTTCTCTGTGGCTCGTGGAACCTAACCCAGGGATCCAACCTGTGTCTCCTGGATGGGCAGGTGGATTGGTAACCACCGGACCACCAGGAAAGTCTAGAAAAGGATTCAGAGTGCTGGTGAGAACACATTTCCGTGACAAAAAGCTCTTTAGAAAAATTAGTATTGAGGGCTCGGTCCTCTCTCCACCCCAGAGAGGGCCCTGCGTCAAGACTGGTGGTGAGGAGAACAGAGGCGGCGGCCGTGGGAACAGTGGGGTCCGGTAGACCTTGGCTAATTCGGGGAAACCCTGGTGGAAGATCTCTTTGTTTCTCTTTCCTTGAATTGGCGGAGGCTGAACATCGTCAGAGCAGTCTGTGCTTGTCTTCTGGGGCTTCCAGAAAAAGCACAACCACCTGGGCACCTGAAAGCCACAGAAATGCTTCCATAATCGTGGAGGCAGGAAGTCCAGACGCAGGTGTCAGCAGGGCCACGCCCCCCCGCGGCCTCTCGAGGCAGATCTTCTCCGTTTCCCCCAGCTTCTTGTAGCTCCAGAAGTTCCTTGGCTTGTGGCAGCCTCCTGTCTTCAGGTTCCTCCCAAGGAACCTGTGTCTTCAGGCCTTTTCTCCCCTGTGTGTGTGTGTCTGTGTCCAGACGTCCTTTTCCTATGGGGACCCCAGTTGGGTGGGCTCGGGGGCCACCTACTCCAGAACAGCCTTGTCTTTATATCTGCCACAACCCCATTTCCAAATAAGGTCCCCTCTGAGGCAGGAGGCTGAGGCTCCAACATATCTTTGGAAGACACAGTTCAACCCATTACACAGAGAGGAACGCTAGAGGGGTGGAGTTCCAGGATGAGAAGCACATCGCCTCGGTTCTGCTCCCCATAACCCCCGCTTCTCCTCGGCGCAGCTGGTCCCGGTTCTTCCTGACTCAGCCACGTTCTGACGTCAACACCCTCCTTCAGAGACTCTTGGCCCTTCCACCTCTCACCTGATCCTGCGCCTCATCGCTGCAGACCACCTCCCTGCCCTCCTACCTCTGCACCCCATCACGCCTCTGGTCTCCCACCCAGTTCTGCTCACCGCCCTTGCTCACCCGGGCGTGCCGACAAAGTCACAGCCCTGACCCTCCTTCCCCTCCCAGCAGCAGACGTACTTTTCCTCTTGGGCTGCGTTCCCGGCACTCAGTGAGCCTCGCGGGGCCAGAAGCCTTGCCCCGGAGCCCCCTTCCTCCCTGACCTCCCTGATCACACCATCTGCTAAACCATCAGGTTTAGCCCTGGCCATCTGCTGGAGACCTGCTTCCGCATCTCCGGGCTTAGCGTCCCTGGCGAGGAGGTTCTCACTGGAGACCTGAGACGGCCAGTGTGGTTCCTCCAGGGCTGGTGTGGCCTGATACACAGTTACCAAAGCGCAGGGACCAGGGCTCTTAAGGTGGGGGGCGATAGAGCTAGAGAAATGATGTTAGGAAATCTCTGTGTGGAGTGAACGAACCTCAGCGGAGACCTGGAGTCCAAACACAGAATCCACGTTTTCGTTTTTCTCCCCTGAACATGTGAGCCCGTCTGCCTGTTTGTTTTTTCATCTGAACACATTGTCCAGATATATCTTGATCCATCCCTCTCTCGAAGGAATGCAGCCAACAGTTCCTTGCTCCCTGTAAAGCAATTCTCTAAATCAAAACCAACTTTAAAACAATGATTCACAGTTGAAAGAAGCATTCTTCAGATGCTACAAAAAGCCATTCAGACACAAGATTGTCCCCCTCATCTGCCCTAATGAAGCTGTGGTTTAAACCTAGGGAAAAGTTCTTTGAAGATTCTGCACACAACATCTAGACAGGGCTGTTCAAAGTCGAGTTTTGTGACAACGTTAGTCTGTAACAGAAGTCTTCCGTGGCTGGGGTGGGGAGCTCTTCGTGTGAAACAAATCATACTATATACACAGAGAGGAACGCTAGAGGGTGGAGTTCCAGGATGAGAAGCACATCGCCTCGGTTCTGCTCCCCATAACCCCCGCTTCTCCTCGGCGCAGCTGGTCCCGGTTCTTCCTGACTCAGCCACGTTCTGACGTCAACACCCTCCTTCAGAGACTCTTGGCCCTTCCACCTCTCACCTGATCCTGCGCCTCATCGCTGCAGACCACCTCCCTGCCCTCCTACCTCTGCACCCCATCACGCCTCTGGTCTCCCACCCAGTTCTGCTCACCGCCCTTGCTCACCCGGGCGTGCCGACAAAGTCACAGCCCTGACCCTCCTTCCCCTCCCAGCAGCAGACGTACTTTTCCTCTTGGGCTGCGTTCCCGGCACTCAGTGAGCCTCGCGGGGCCAGAAGCCTTGCCCCGGAGCCCCCTTCCTCCCTGACCTCCCTGATCACACCATCTGCTAAACCATCAGGTTTAGCCCTGGCCATCTGCTGGAGACCTGCTTCCGCATCTCCGGGCTTAGCGTCCCTGGCGAGGAGGTTCTCACTGGAGACCTGAGACGGCCAGTGTGGTTCCTCCAGGGCTGGTGTGGCCTGATACACAGTTACCAAAGCGCAGGGACCAGGGCTCTTAAGGTGGGGGGCGATAGAGCTAGAGAAATGATGTTAGGAAATCTCTGTGTGGAGTGAACGAACCTCAGCGGAGACCTGGAGTCCAAACACAGAATCCACGTTTTCGTTTTTCTCCCCTGAACATGTGAGCCCGTCTGCCTGTTTGTTTTTTCATCTGAACACATTGTCCAGATATATCTTGATCCATCCCTCTCTCGAAGGAATGCAGCCAACAGTTCCTTGCTCCCTGTAAAGCAATTCTCTAAATCAAAACCAACTTTAAAACAATGATTCACAGTTGAAAGAAGCATTCTTCAGATGCTACAAAAAGCCATTCAGACACAAGATTGTCCCCCTCATCTGCCCTAATGAAGCTGTGGTTTAAACCTAGGGAAAAGTTCTTTGAAGATTCTGCACACAACATCTAGACAGGGCTGTTCAAAGTCGAGTTTTGTGACAACGTTAGTCTGTAACAGAAGTCTTCCGTGGCTGGGGGTGGGGGGCGGAGGGGACCAATTCTTCGTGTGAAACAAATCATACTATATACGATACAATATGGGCCTCCCTGGTGGTTCAGAGGGTAAGAATCTGCCTGCAGTGCCGGAGACCTGGGTTCCATCCTGGATCAGGAAGATCCCCTGGAAAAGGGAACGGCAGCCCACTCCAGTATTCTTGCCTGGAGAATTCCCCAGACAAGAGGAGCCTGGTGGGCGACCGTCCATGGAGCCGCAAAGAGTCCGACGTGACCTCAGGCCAACATTTCTTGACCTTGAGAGTTGTTGCGAAAAAATGGGAGTTTTTAAATCCCAATCCCCAGAAATATATCAGAACATGATGCCTTGTTATTTTTCTGGGTTGGAATAATCCCAAGAATCCACTTCCTGAAAATGTGAATTCGAATTGCCTGGAGGTTAATGTGTTAAAATGCAAATACAGTGTTCTAAATTCAGTAAAAAAAAAAAAAAAAAAAATCTTGCACAGTAACAGGGAGGTCTGAGGTGACTTATTTTAACACGTCTGCTGTGCATCTTAAAAGCATCCTGGCTGTGAATCCCTCTTAAAGAGGAGGTGGCCTCCAAGGTGGGCAAGTGAGGTTCACCATGCTGAGATGGGCACAGAGGAAGATTCCGGAGAATTAGTGTTTCTTTCTTTCACTAAAACAATGCTTTTAAGTTTAAAGGGCGTGGGAGGGAGTTCATGACCCCCAGGATGTCCGAGTCCTAGTCCCAGGGAGGTGTGAATATTTCACATGGCTAAAGAGATTCTGCAGGGCTTCCCAGTGGCACTGGTGGTAGAGGACCCACCTGCCAGTGCAGGAGCCATAAGATACATGGATTCAGGCCCTGGGTGGGGAAGCTCCCCTGGAGGAGGGCATGGCAGCCCACTCCAGTGTTCTTGCCGAGAGAATCCCACAGACAAAGGAGCCTGGGCGGGCTACAGTCCATGGGGTTGCAAAGAGTTGGACACGACTGAAGCAACACACCACACATGCAACAAAGAGATTCTGCAGAAGTGTTTGAGGGGTCTTAGATGTGTTTAAGGAGCTTGTCCCGGGTCGCTCAGATGGACCTGGTATAATCTCAGGGGTCCTTAAAAGACAGAAGAGGGAGGCAGGAGGGGCAGAAAAGGAGACGTGACAATGGAAAGAGGTTGGAGGGGTGTGACTGCTGGAAGGGGCATGAGCTGAGGATCCAGGAGCCTCTGAACCTGGAGTGGACAAGGAAATAGATTCTCCCTTAGAGCCGCTGGAGGCAGCACACCCCCTGACCCTTCTCTTGGCCCAGGAAAACCCCTTCTGGACTTCAGACCTCAAGTCCACGTAAGATAGTACTTCTTGTCCCTCTTAAACCACTAAGTGTGTAAGAATTTGTTACAGCAGCCAGAGGAAACTAATACAAAGAGAAGGCAGGATGGATTGATGCAGGGGAATAACAGAAAGACCGCTGAAGAAAAGGACCAAGAGAGGCAAAGCAGAACAGGAAGCAAAGAGCCGGCCTTGTGAAGGGGCAGGGCTGGGTGCTGGAGGCACACGGGTGCCGAGCCCTGCGGGGAAAGGAGTGGCCGGGGGCCGAGCCCAGAGGCCGCCAGGCCCTCTCCGTCCTCCTCACCACAGCCTGCGTTCCAGGAGACCAGAGCCGGAGATAGGTGTCCCTGTGCGTGGAAGGGTTGAGAGGGAAGGATGGGAAAAAGAGTGCTCTCTTCCCAACAGGGAAGGAGTGGCCGGTGGACGGGGACGCAGTACTGAGGCTGTGACCAGGCGAGGCTGGATGCACGAAAGTCAGACTATGGCACCTGCTCCTGAGTTAAGAGCTATGGTAGGTCTGCCGGCAAGGAGGCAGGAAGCAGGGCTCCAATCTCTCCCCTGCTCCAGGGTTTGGGATGAAATCTGAGGGATTAGGGGACGTTTCAAACTTGGAAGGGAAACCATGCTTTAAAACCGTTTCACCTGGTGTCACTGATCGTTTTCAGATCTGAAGGTCCTTCCAAGGCGCACGTGGGTGTTTGCGTGTGTGTGTACTCAGTTGTGACCAACTCTAGCTTCCCACAGACTGTAGCCCATCAGGCTCCTCTGTCCATGGGATTTCCCGGGCAAGAATATTGGAGTGGGTAACCATTTCCCCCTCCAGGGGACCTTAAGATGGCGGGATAGAACCCGCCTCTCCCTCTCCTGCTGGCGGGAGGAGTCTTTCTCAGAGCCACCAGGAAAACCGCGTTAACCTAATCAGGAAGATGAGTATCAGCTTGGCCTAGCTGGGCTGAACCAGTTAAGACTGGATAGGCTCTGACCTCTCGTCTGGGCATGCGCCAATTTCCAGCACCTGCGCGAAACGGCCCCTTCAGCCAATCAGCTTGCCCCAGGCCGCCCACGCGGCCTTAGAAAAATACCTTTTCCTTGGCGTTCTGGAAAGTCGAATTCACGTCTATTCCTCTGTCCCTGCACTGGGCTGCTTTGCAAATAGACTCTTCTCTTGCTGCAAGCGTGGGCGTGTCAGCGTCGGGTTTGCAGCGCGGTGGGCAAGCGAACCTGGGTCAGAAGCTGCCGGGCCGGCCGGGAATCAGTCGACAGACGCTACTCATGCCGTGGGAAGCGAGAGTTTCCTCCTCCAAGGACTTCTTACTTCATAAGAGGCTGCAGTGGCAACAACGCTTGGACTCTCTTGCCTTCTAGAGCCTGAAGGTTCTCGGTTCGGCGTCCTTCTGGAGACTTGGGTTCCCGTCGTTGCTGTCTCTCTAAAGTATAAACAGTGGAGGCCAAAACCAGCCCAGGCCGGTGCTGTTCAAGGTGGCCGGCTGGCCCTTGGCCCTGACCAGGGCGGAGGCAGCCGCCCGGCCCGAGGGGCCCCCCGCAAGCCCTCCAGCTCCATAAGCTTCTTGGTATTGACCAGCTGCGCCCTCGGGCTGCAGCTCGCTGTTGGTGACGGTTCCTTCACCTGAAAAATCGGATGGACATCGGCCCTGAGGACCCGAGTGCTGCGTGGAGACCAAAGGCCGTTTGGAGGGAGGCCTCGTCCGAGCCAGTCCTGGGGCACGAGGAGCCTAGAAAGCGCGAGCGAGAATCCTGGAGCGGAGCGAGCGGACTCGCACCGGGAGGTAGGTGAACGGTCTTAGGGCTGTTGCGGCCAGTGTGCCGAGGCCCCCGGGGCTGTTGGTGGCGGTCCTTGTGCCGACGCCGCGTCTGGCAGTTGCTTTTACTCAGCGTTGTTTCTTTCCTTGGGCGTCCGAGGCTTCCCCACGCCACTCTGTCTGCCCCTGGCTCTGTGCTCCCCCGGTTCTTGTGCGACTCGAGAGAAGGAAATGCCATTGGCCACATGTGCTCGCCGGCGTCATGGGAACAGCCCTGGTCGCACTTCCGATGCAGGGCCTAGGAGTCTATGTGGACGCCCTGCGCCATCTCACCGCGGTGGCGCTTTTGCGCCTCCGTCGTGGTTCATCCATGCACTCCTTTCCTCTGACAGGTGATGGGCGTTATCTGGAGGGAGGTGGGGTGGATCGCACCTGTGACTTCGTTCCCAATTCAGCGATGTGTGTTCTGGGAAGGGTCTGAGACGGTGTCGCCCGGCGTTTTATAAGCATACGCTCATGAACAGGAAAGCCCCCTGGAGGGTGTGGGCACCCCAGCCACGGAGTGATAGGAGCTTTCTCAGAGCCTCCTGCGTCCTTTCCATCACTAGCATCAGGACCCAGTGGGGAAGCCCCCGAACCCCAGCCCGCTGGGTGCCCCAGGAGCCCCGTCCGGCTCCCCACTGGTGCCCCCTTGTTTGCTCTGGGTACCAGCCGTTCTTCTGCTCTGGTGGTCACTTGCCTGGTAGGTGTCGGTCGCGGTGTGTGTCCTGTGTCCAGACGAAGCCTGTCCGGCAAGGGGTTTGGCAGAGATGTAGGGGGCGGGGCAGAACTAGATTCTGAACAGCTGGGACAGGGGTGGTGGCTTTGCTACGCTCTAATCCTCATCCAGGATGTGGAGAGAGGACCGGCATCTAAACAGCTGTGAGAGTCTAGATATGACTTGCGCCAGCTGCAGGTGTGCTCAGACTACTAGGTGTCCCTGGCAGCCAAGGAGCCCGCGGGAGAACATTCCTAGCACTCTGTTCTAGCAACTTTGAGCAGCCAGAAAAAGAGAAGGGAAAACCTGGAGAAGCCCAGGCTTGGCTGGTGGAAAGGGATGGGGGGAGGAGGTGGTGGAGGCCAAGGCAGGGCGTCTGCCTGTGGTCCGGCCAGGCCGGGCTCCTCCCCCGTGCCCAGGCCAGAGGTCCATGAGGCTCCGAGGCTCGGGCGTCGTTTCCACGGCGGCGGAAGCGAGTCTGTCTTAGCCATGCGCACCTGCCTTTCTGCGGAGAAATACGGCAGGGTTTGCGCGCCCCAGAGCCTAAGGCTGCCAGGGAGAGGACAGGATGCCAGTTGACCTTGCCTTTCAGGTCATTGGTGACTCAATGTTTGGTGTATGTATATCCCACATAATTTTCGGGATAGACTTCTGGGCTTCCCTGTGGCTCTGATGGTAAAAAAAAGTCCCGACTGTAGTGCAGCAGACCTGGGTTCAATCCCTGGGACGGGAAGACCCCCTGGAGAAGGGAATGGCAGCCCACTCCAGTATTGTTTTTTTTTATTTCTATTTTACTTTTTCCTTTTACAGAGTTTTGTTGTTCACAGATATGTATGATCCCAGATGAGTCATCTGTGTATCCCCCCATCCCACCCCTCCAGGCCGTCGCACGGCGCCCCTGCAGGATGCCCTTTCCTCACAGCGCAGTGACCATAGCTATTTGTTTCACGTATGATAGTACAGGTTTTCCTGCTCCGCTCCCGTATTCTTGCCTGGAGAATCCCATGGACAAAGAATCATCTTTTTTTATGCTAAGCATTTACTGCTTTTCTGAAATTCCAGCGGAACTGCACGTCCTACACTTGGATGTTGCTAAATCTGTCAGTGCCACCAAAGAAGAAGTGCACGTTGAAAGTGTGTGTCAGACTGAATTACGGCTGCGTAGACCTGTGCGGGGTGTGCACTTCGAGGCCGAGTCTGCCTCCTGTCTGGGTGTTCTCAGGGCCGTGGCTGCACTGGGAGCCGTGCCAGACCTCCAGATGAGACCAGAGCCGCTCCACCCGCGAGGTTTGCGACGGGTAGACACAATACGGAGGCGTTTGGCAGAAGCGCTCCGCCGTCCCCGGCAGTCTGGCACCCCACGTCCGCAGGTTCCCGGCGCGCCCCGTGCTGGGGCAGTGTCTTCCACTCAGTTCTCTGATCCCTGTGGCCCCTGCCTCCCCCGCCCCCGCGTCCTCCCCCACCAGGCCTGGGACGCGCTAGTCGGCTCTTCAAGGATGCAGCCGATGTCTGGCCGTGCTTTGCATTTTGTTCATTTCTTGGCCCCGAACTCCCACGTGAGTGCCGTTGTTTTCCTTCAGTCTGCTGATAAAGCTCAGGCTTCTCCAGACCGCCTCTCCTTAGTCTCTGTGATGTAGGAAGCCCAGCAAGAAAATCAGGTGTTTGTGTTTTTTTTTTTTTAATTCTCCCTCAGAGCCCCATGAACAGACATAAATCCTGTCCATGTGCTTACACTCTGACCCCAGTAAGAAGATGGGTGAGAGCTGTCATTTCAAGCAGCACGGGCAGCCCCGCGCAGGTGAGGGCTTCTGGGAGAAAAGCATTCACTGACTCAACTCTTCATTCAGCCAACTCCACTAGCCCGGTCCGGGCAGCAACCGGGGCATGCAGACGCCAGAGACGGGGCCGCTGCGGCCGGCCTGCCCGGATCCCGTTCTCAGCTCTGCAGCCCCTTCATTGGTTGCATAGCTGTGGGGGGCTAGTGGGTTTCTCCGAACCTCCGTTTCTTCTGTGCAATAGGATGCGTAGCTTGGGGCTGCCGTGAGGATTCAGCGAGGATTCACGGACCTGCTGAAGGAGGGTGTCTGACATTATGAAGTGCTTGACACATGTTGGCTCTCAGGCGGATGCAGAGCTCTACGGATGCTGTAATCTCGGAGTGGGCAGGCTCTAGTCCCTAGAGGTAGAATTCAGAGTGACTGCGTGCCCCAGGGCCAAAGAGCCTTGTCCCGGGTCTCAAAACCAGTCACCGTCACCTTCTTCTCCGCCGCGACCCGGTGGTTGGGGAATGACCTGCTCCAGAGTTCTGGCCAGTGAGATGCAAATGGGTACCTCCTGACCGAGACTTCTGTGAAATCTCACTTTCCTGATTTAACAAAACAAAGCCAATCAAACCCAAAAGACCTCTCAGCCTGAAATGCGTTCTTGATGCTCAGAGGTCCAGCAGCCGTTTTGTGACCCCGAGGTCACAGCATGAAGACAGAGGCCGATGGGCAAGGGCGACTGTTAAAAAGAGAACCCAGATCTGTAAGCATGTATTTAAGTAACTCCGTCAGACGAGCCACCTGCAAACTACTTACCGAGTGAGAAAAATTCACGTCTGTTCTTCAAAGGCACCATAACCACAGTGTCACTTGTGGCTAAGTGGATTGTTTTTCCATTGGTACAGCCACATTAAGACACGCGGTCTCTTTCGTCAATGGAATCATAGCCAACCAAAGGGAGGAACGGTGCAGGACAGAATCAGCTAGCCAGCTGCTGCTTGCACCCAGGAGAGGCAGAGTTAGGGGTGGCGGGGTGTTTGTTTTTTTTTTAATTCTCCCTCAGAGCCCCATGAACAGACATAAATCCTGTCCATGTGCTTACACTCTGACCCCAGTAAGAAGATGGGTGAGAGCTGTCATTTCAAGCAGCACGGGCAGCCCCGCAGGTGAGGGCTTCTGGGAGAAAAGCATTCACTGACTCAACTCTTCATTCAGCCAACTCCACTAGCCCGGTCCGGGCAGCAACCGGGGCATGCAGACGCCAGAGACGGGGCCGCTGCGGCCGGCCTGCCCGGATCCCGTTCTCAGCTCTGCAGCCCCTTCATTGGTTGCATAGCTGTGGGGGGCTAGTGGGTTTCTCCGAACCTCCGTTTCTTCTGTGCAATAGGATGCGTAGCTTGGGGCTGCCGTGAGGATTCAGCGAGGATTCACGGACCTGCTGAAGGAGGGTGTCTGACATTATGAAGTGCTTGACACATGTTGGCTCTCAGGCGGATGCAGAGCTCTACGGATGCTGTAATCTCGGAGTGGGCAGGCTCTAGTCCCTAGAGGTAGAATTCAGAGTGACTGCGTGCCCCAGGGCCAAAGAGCCTTGTCCCGGGTCTCAAAACCAGTCACCGTCACCTTCTTCTCCGCCGCGACCCGGTGGTTGGGGAATGACCTGCTCCAGAGTTCTGGCCAGTGAGATGCAAATGGGTACCTCCTGACCGAGACTTCTGTGAAATCTCACTTTCCTGATTTAACAAAACAAAGCCAATCAAACCCAAAAGACCTCTCAGCCTGAAATGCGTTCTTGATGCTCAGAGGTCCAGCAGCCGTTTTGTGACCCCGAGGTCACAGCATGAAGACAGAGGCCGATGGGCAAGGGCGACTGTTAAAAAGAGAACCCAGATCTGTAAGCATGTATTTAAGTAACTCCGTCAGACGAGCCACCTGCAAACTACTTACCGAGTGAGAAAAATTCACGTCTGTTTTTCAAAGGCACCATAACCACAGTGTCACTTGTGGCTAAGTGGATTGTTTTTCCATTGGTACAGCCACATTAAGACACGCGGTCTCTTTCGTCAATGGAATCATAGCCAACCAAAGGGAGGAACGGTGCAGGACAGAATCAGCTAGCCAGCTGCTGCTTGCACCCAGGAGAGGCAGAGTTAGGGGTGGCGGGGTGTCCTCCTGGGTGAGGAGGAGTTCTGACTGTGCAAGGTGGACGCTTGAGGCCAGTGCGTGGACCTGTCCCCGCCGTCTGGGTCTCAGGACACCTCTCTAGAGAAAGGAGGTGCCAACCAGGGACTAACCCTCTGACATGCGGGCAGCCGTGGGGGACCAAGCCCTCAAACTGGGGGATCTGGGCTGACCCTGGGGAGTTAGGGTCAGAGTTGAATTGTAAGTGGCTAGCCGGTGTCTGGAGAGTGGGAGAAGGGTCTTGGTGTGGGGAGATCCCCGTGCTTTTGCTGTCAGAAGTGTTGTGAGAAAAGAAAGTAATGTGTTGTTTTTTTGTTTTTTGGCTTGTTGTCTTTGAGCATCTGTTCTTCCTCACTCCTTCCGCCCTCAGTCCTTGCTGGGAAAGCTGTGGGTGTCGGCTTGGGTTAAAGGTGGAGGACAGGGTGACGGTAGAGAGAAAGGGAGAGGCTGGAGACTCGAGACCTCGCAGAGAGCCTCTTGGAGGCAGGTGCGAGCCGAGGCCCTGGCTGGAGAGGACGGGGCGGCTGATTTAGCAACAGCTCTGTGTACAGCACGGGGTTTAGAACTGACCTGCCAGGCACCAGGAAGACGTCAGAGTCCCCAGACGGGACCATGGTGGTGGCGGAGGAGTCCTTTGGCAGATGTGGGCGGAGCATCAACGGAAGTATCCAGCAGTCGAAAGACTTGCAGTCACAGGGCAAGGAACCTTCCAAAATTTTCAGAGGCGTAACCGGCCACTTGAAGTGTCTGAGTCAGTCCAGGGCTCCAGGTTGCTGTCCTGTGATAAGTTCTTATCAAGTTGGTGCTGAAAATAACTGATTGAAAAGTGGCAGCCTCGCCGGGGTCACATCTTAGCGACACAACCGATTTTTCTCACTCGACCAGGAAGTGGTGTCTGTGTCTTAGCGAGGAGCTTTTTGAGACAGCGTTGCCTTGATAAGTGGCTTGTCTCTAGTAAGAGCACGTAAACTTAAATGGAAAGGTTAGTGGTGTTAGACAGTGTGGCAGTTTGTAGAAGAGTTTTTAAGTCTTAAAGACTTCAGTGGGTGTCCCACACCTATAGAGAGCTTCCTGTGTATTAAGTCAGTTCTGAGAAAAGTCTGAGGAGGTTGGTACTAGCCCCATTTAACAGATGAAGAAGCTGAGGCTCAAAGAGGTTTGGGCTCACAGGTTAGGTAATATCGAGTTGTTAAATCCATGCCACAGAATGTGATCTTCCCTACACTACGCTGTTTCTCTGTTTTTATGTGACCGCCAAATAGTATGACAAAGTCCCCAGGGCGTATGACGGCCACTGAAATCTGGATGCTGCCTGGAAACGTGCCCCCTCCTCATCCTGCCCTCACTGGCGCTGGGCTTCGGCTGTGGGTGTGCGCAGTGACCCGGGGCCTGTGGGGTGCTCAGAGAGCCAGGTGGTGCAGGCCCTGTAATGAAAACCCCGTGTTATCTCCCCAACAAACAACTGGGGGAAGGCATGGATCCCAGAGGGACGTTATCTAACAGTTTACAAGCATTTTCTCCAACAATAAAAAGGTCTAACTGGCGCTTAAGCTTTTTGCAACTGAATGTAAATTACGTCTCCAAGTACTGTTGAATATCGAATTTGACATTCAAATAATCTCTGGACTGTTTAGAGCGCGCAGGGGATTGTTTTACGAGAGAGGAGAGAGGGAAACGGCCCGTAGGACTGGAGGGGAGGGGCGGGCACTGTCCACCGCCGGGGCCTTCCTGGCTGAGGCTGGAGAACGGCTCTGTTAATAGAACGAGCGGCTTCCCCTGAAACCTACCCCTGTGAGGCTGTATGCAGATTCTGTCGTTATCCCCGAAAGAAAAACTGGAAGGAGAGATGCTCCAGCGTTCGACAGACACCCAGGGTCAGAGGACAGAGCACGTGGGGTCGGGGCTTCTGACCCACAGTCCGGCTGAGAGGATCCCACCCCTTCAGCATCTGAAAAGTCACCCGCAGCGTGGTGCCGGCTCCTCTCTCTTCCCAAGGGACGGTGGAGCAGACTGGCTCTCCCGGCTGAGGTTCCAGTGCGCCTCTTTTCCCCGATGGCCAGAAAGCCCATCGCCGACGGGGCCTTCTAGCGTTTCCAGAGCCCTCGCTGAGGGCCGCGTGCCACGGGGACTTGCCGCGTGTTGGCCCACTCCTTCCTTTTGAGGTGCTCTTGCTCAAACTCACGTGGCCCCTTGACATTTGACAGTTTGGCCTGCTTCATGGGTGTGAGACTCTTCGCTGAAACCGGCACTTTATGTAATTTCCCTGAACGTACAGCTGAGCTGTTCCTATCGAATGCTCAGGTTACGAACTGCTCTGATCACTTGTCTGAGGATAATAAGCCGTGTTTAAAAAGACACTTTTTTTTTTTTTAAATGGGGGAAGAATTCACAACTAACACCAATATAAAATGAACAGGTATCAATGATTTTATTTAACTTGTTAATTACTGACATAGCCAGTAAGAGGGGGAAAAAATCAGTTTAAAGGAGAATTCAGAAGAACATTCTGTGTAAGCAAGCAGTCAGAAATACTACAATTTTCTAATAGATACAGAACTAGTCATTGTCCACAGGGCACTAATCAAGGGAACCTATTATTTTTTAAGTTGTTTTTTTTTGAGGACCGTTTTTAAAGTCTTTATTGAATTTGTTATAGAGTTGCCCTTTGCAAATCTCCCCAGAAACAAAGGCATGCTTGGAGGCACTGCTTTATCTCCTGGATCTACTTCTCCTCTCCAGTAATCCTGTCCTTGTAGCTCGAGGCCGGGGCTGGGCTCCTTGCCAGTCTGTATACACGCTGTCTGTCCGCAGGGGAGACTCCAGACCTTGGGCTGCATGGAGATTCCCTCTTTCGGCTGCCGGCTTGCGCTGTGTCTCTTGAAGCGAGAGCCACATTCTTGGCAGGTCAGCGGGGAGACGTGCTTGACGTTGGTGGAAGAGGGCCGTTCTTGGGTCCAGGACCTCTCCGCTGGTTCCTGTCCACACTCCTGGGGAACAGGCTCTGGTGGGGCAGAAGCCAAGGGTTGGAAGGAGCGCCTTTGGCTCCCTCTCGGACGCTGATGGAGTGCAGGAGGCTGACGGCCGCCTCGGAAAGGCCCCTTCTCTCCGTTGGTGCAGAGGACGCACAGAGTCACTGCGAGTCGCTGGTCGGTGCGCTGCCCGTGTGAAGGCACTTGCTGTGGGAAGCACACCAGCAGTTGGCCCGGGATGGCACGCGTTCAGCTCAGGCAAGCTCGTCTGGTCCCTTCCTGACCTCTAGGGCCTGGGGCCTGTTGCTTTGTTCTCACCACATTCCAGCAGTCTGTGGGGTCACACGGTGCTGTAACAGACGTTACACAGAGCTCTGGGCTCCTGGCATGAGGCCCCAGCCAGACCTAGGCTTTCCCTCCTGCGCCAATGGCTTTGATTCCTGGTGGCCCCCTTGTGGGGTCCTCTTAAACGTCTGTTCCCAAGGCAGATGAATGAACTGCCCCGGGGGAAGCATTCGGTCCGTACAAATGCAAAACCCAGAGCAAACCCATGAAGGTACAAAGAGGCAGTCCAGTGAGCGTGCGCTCTGTGCTGTGTAAAATCCATTCCCAGTGATGCGCTGGCTTTTGCAAGTGATCCCCACATCCTTTTCCGACCCTAACGGAGAGGTGCTGAGCGGCGGATGAGCACGTTGCACTAATCAAGGGAACCTATTATTTTTTAAGTTGTTTTTTTTTGAGGACCGTTTTTAAAGTCTTTATTGAATTTGTTATAGAGTTGCCCTTTGCAAATCTCCCCAGAAACAAAGGCATGCTTGGAGGCACTGCTTTATCTCCTGGATCTACTTCTCCTCTCCAGTAATCCTGTCCTTGTAGCTCGAGGCCGGGGCTGGGCTCCTTGCCAGTCTGTATACACGCTGTCTGTCCGCAGGGGAGACTCCAGACCTTGGGCTGCATGGAGATTCCCTCTTTCGGCTGCCGGCTTGCGCTGTGTCTCTTGAAGCGAGAGCCACATTCTTGGCAGGTCAGCGGGGAGACGTGCTTGACGTTGGTGGAAGAGGGCCGTTCTTGGGTCCAGGACCTCTCCGCTGGTTCCTGTCCACACTCCTGGGGAACAGGCTCTGGTGGGGCAGAAGCCAAGGGTTGGAAGGAGCGCCTTTGGCTCCCTCTCGGACGCTGATGGAGTGCAGGAGGCTGACGGCCGCCTCGGAAAGGCCCCTTCTCTCCGTTGGTGCAGAGGACGCACAGAGTCACTGCGAGTCGCTGGTCGGTGCGCTGCCCGTGTGAAGGCACTTGCTGTGGGAAGCACACCAGCAGTTGGCCCGGGATGGCACGCGTTCAGCTCAGGCAAGCTCGTCTGGTCCCTTCCTGACCTCTAGGGCCTGGGGCCTGTTGCTTTGTTCTCACCACATTCCAGCAGTCTGTGGGGTCACACGGTGCTGTAACAGACGTTACACAGAGCTCTGGGCTCCTGGCATGAGGCCCCAGCCAGACCTAGGCTTTCCCTCCTGCGCCAATGGCTTTGATTCCTGGTGGCCCCCTTGTGGGGTCCTCTTAAACGTCTGTTCCCAAGGCAGATGAATGAACTGCCCCGGGGGAAGCATTCGGTCCGTACAAATGCAAAACCCAGAGCAAACCCATGAAGGTACAAAGAGGCAGTCCAGTGAGCGTGCGCTCTGTGCTGTGTAAAATCCATTCCCAGTGATGCGCTGGCTTTTGCAAGTGATCCCCACATCCTTTTCCGACCCTAACGGAGAGGTGCTGAGCGGCGGATGAGCACGTTGTGGGCGGAGGCTGCACTGCGTCAAACTAGTCCAGCCCCCAGTGATACCCGCGTGGGCTCTGACGGAGCGAGGGCAGAGCAGGTGACAGGCACTGCACCCCCGACACGTCTTTGGTGTAGTTCAGGGCTGTACCTGTCCCCGGGGGCTCGAGACACCACCCTCCTCCTAGGCCCAGCAGCTCCGGGGTGGAGTCATGTGACTTCTGTGGCTTCCGGAAGACCCGAGCAAGGCGGTGGGGCAGGGCGGGTGGAGCCCACACGCCAAGGCAGGGAAGTGAGTGTGCGTCTCAGGCCTGGAGTCGGCTGAGCTCTGCGGATGTTTCCATACTAGGGGACCTTCCCCAGCGGCTGAGGTAGTCAGCCAATAAGAAAACAGGGAAAAAAAAAAAAATCAAGGTTAGAAAGTTCTTTTTTTTCCTGACTCTGATAGCCTCTTATCTATAGGCCTGTACTTTTGTGCTTGTCATTAAGTGTAAGTTCAGATCTTCAGAGACACATCGTTTAAGGCTGCTGACTTCAAGCCCACTGTCTCTTCGTGACTCTGCAGATCAGAGACCCAGCTGTGTGTAGCATCTTCCGCGTTAGAGGTGAACTAGGTCCTCCTCTTGAATTCAGAAATTCTGTCACATCTGTACTCCTGGTTTAAAAATGCAGCTATGAGAGAGACTTCAGGGGAGAGTGTTAAAGGTAGCTTTTTAAAAATATTTACGTTTGTCACTTATTTTGAATTAATTCTGACATAAGTTTTTTGTGTGTGACGGTTTCTGCCGTGCGTGCATCACCGTGAGTTGGCCAGAGGTGTCACGACGTCCCTCCCTCCCAGCCCCCTCCGGTTGTCACAGAGTGCCCGCTCTGGGTTCCCCGCGTCACATAGCAGACTCCACTGGTTATCTGTTTTACATATGCTTCAATGCTATTCCCTGCAGGATACTTTTTTTTTTCCTTAAAATTGGTTGTGAGTCTTTTAAAATTTTTTTTTTTATTTTTGGCTGTTCTGGGTTTTCACTTCAGGCTCTTCTCTAGTTGCCGGGATCTGCCTCTAACGGAGAGGTGCTGAGCGGCGGATGAGCACGTTGTGGGCGGAGGCTGCACTGCGTCAAACTAGTCCAGCCCCCAGTGATACCCGCGTGGGCTCTGACGGAGCGAGGGCAGAGCAGGTGACAGGCACTGCACCCCCGACACGTCTTTGGTGTAGTTCAGGGCTGTACCTGTCCCCGGGGGCTCGAGACACCACCCTCCTCCTAGGCCCAGCAGCTCCGGGGTGGAGTCATGTGACTTCTGTGGCTTCCGGAAGACCCGAGCAAGGCGGTGGGGCAGGGCGGGTGGAGCCCACACGCCAAGGCAGGGAAGTGAGTGTGCGTCTCAGGCCTGGAGTCGGCTGAGCTCTGCGGATGTTTCCATACTAGGGGACCTTCCCCAGCGGCTGAGGTAGTCAGCCAATAAGAAAACAGGGAAAAAAAAAAAAATCAAGGTTAGAAAGTTCTTTTTTTTCCTGACTCTGATAGCCTCTTATCTATAGGCCTGTACTTTTGTGCTTGTCATTAAGTGTAAGTTCAGATCTTCAGAGACACATCGTTTAAGGCTGCTGACTTCAAGCCCACTGTCTCTTCGTGACTCTGCAGATCAGAGACCCAGCTGTGTGTAGCATCTTCCGCGTTAGAGGTGAACTAGGTCCTCCTCTTGAATTCAGAAATTCTGTCACATCTGTACTCCTGGTTTAAAAATGCAGCTATGAGAGAGACTTCAGGGGAGAGTGTTAAAGGTAGCTTTTTAAAAATATTTACGTTTGTCACTTATTTTGAATTAATTCTGACATAAGTTTTTTGTGTGTGACGGTTTCTGCCGTGCGTGCATCACCGTGAGTTGGCCAGAGGTGTACGCACGTCCCCTCCCTCCCCAGCCCCCCTCCGGTTGTCACAGAGTGCCCGCTCTGGGTTCCCCGCGTCACATAGCAGACTCCACTGGTTATCTGTTTTACATATGCTTCAATGCTATTCCCTGCAGGATACTTTTTTTTTTTTTTCCTTAAAATGGGTTGTGAGTCTTTTAAAATTTTTTTGTTTATTTTTGGCTGTTCTGGGTTTTCACTGCAGGCTCTTCTCTAGTTGCCGGGAGTGGGGGCTGCTCTCTAGTTAAGGTGAGCAGGCTTCGTGTTGCAGTGACTTTTCTTATTATTGAAATACTGGCTCTTTTCTAGTATGCTCGGCAGGAGGTTTCTGGTTATTTTCGGTTCTTTTTAGAACGCATGATACTTCCGTCCTTGTCGATCCCGCTTCTGGGTCCTGGCTGTTAGGTCTGAGGCAGCAGGAACTAGTTGGACATCCTGCGCCGTTGTGTATTTGTTGCTGATGATCAACACCGCTATTAGACATGAGTTAGAAAGGAAAGCTGAACGAGCTCCCCTTAGGGCCGGGGGCTCTGTGTCCGGATTTCGTGGTCACAGGCCACCATTCCCAAGCGCCTGATGGAGACAGAAAGGGGTGGCCGGAGGTGCGTGTGCAGATGGAAGGCCTTGTGGACAGGCGCAGCCCTGCATCAGTGTCTCCGGCATCCAGGAGTCAGGATCCAGCGGGAGGCGTCGGGGCCGGGGCTGTGGCCTCGCACGCCTGCCCTGTGCAGGAAGCGGGGTTCCCGGGCTCCTGCTTCCGAAACGAGGGGGTGCGGCTGCGGCCTTAACAAAAGGACGGAAACAGACCCTGTTCAGGGAGACAGGTGAGCGTGAGGAAGGCAGAGGTGGCTTCAGAAGGGCCATCTTTGTGTCCATCTCAGATTTCAGCCACGGTTCCCACTGGCGCCTGGGTTCCCGGCTGCAGCGGGCGACCGCCGCCCCCGTCCCATGGCAGCAAGTCCCTGCAAGGGCTGTAGCCGTGACCGACGCCGCGCTGTCGTGTGGCGTGAGGACAGGCGAGGTCTCGGCTTCGGTCGCCCTGGAGAGGGTGAGGGTCAGTCGCTGGGGGTCGAGGCCTCTTTAGGCGGACGCTTGCCCGCTTGGCACCGACGCGTACAAGCTTTCCAGGTCCCAGGGCCGTGCCTGCCTGCTCTCCTCTAATCCCTGTTGAGGCCTGAGTCCCCCAGGGAGTGAGTCTGTGACCCGCACCCCCTGACTCTCCTGTGAGGGACCCTGTTTACCCAGATCCCGGTCTCTCTTAAAATTTTTTTGTTTATTTTTGGCTGTTCTGGGTTTTCACTGCAGGCTCTTCTCTAGTTGCCGGGAGTGGGGGCTGCTCTCTAGTTAAGGTGAGCAGGCTTCGTGTTGCAGTGACTTTTCTTATTATTGAAATACTGGCTCTTTTCTAGTATGCTCGGCAGGAGGTTTCTGGTTATTTTCGGTTCTTTTTAGAACGCATGATACTTCCGTCCTTGTCGATCCCGCTTCTGGGTCCTGGCTGTTAGGTCTGAGGCAGCAGGAACTAGTTGGACATCCTGCGCCGTTGTGTATTTGTTGCTGATGATCAACACCGCTATTAGACATGAGTTAGAAAGGAAAGCTGAACGAGCTCCCCTTAGGGCCGGGGGCTCTGTGTCCGGATTTCGTGGTCACAGGCCACCATTCCCAAGCGCCTGATGGAGACAGAAAGGGGTGGCCGGAGGTGCGTGTGCAGATGGAAGGCCTTGTGGACAGGCGCAGCCCTGCATCAGTGTCTCCGGCATCCAGGAGTCAGGATCCAGCGGGAGGCGTCGGGGCCGGGGCTGTGGCCTCGCACGCCTGCCCTGTGCAGGAAGCGGGGTTCCCGGGCTCCTGCTTCCGAAACGAGGGGGTGCGGCTGCGGCCTTAACAAAAGGACGGAAACAGACCCTGTTCAGGGAGACAGGTGAGCGTGAGGAAGGCAGAGGTGGCTTCAGAAGGGCCATCTTTGTGTCCATCTCAGATTTCAGCCACGGTTCCCACTGGCGCCTGGGTTCCCGGCTGCAGCGGGCGACCGCCGCCCCCGTCCCATGGCAGCAAGTCCCTGCAAGGGCTGTAGCCGTGACCGACGCCGCGCTGTCGTGTGGCGTGAGGACAGGCGAGGTCTCGGCTTCGGTCGCCCTGGAGAGGGTGAGGGTCAGTCGCTGGGGGTCGAGGCCTCTTTAGGCGGACGCTTGCCCGCTTGGCACCGACGCGTACAAGCTTTCCAGGTCCCAGGGCCGTGCCTGCCTGCTCTCCTCTAATCCCTGTTGAGGCCTGAGTCCCCCAGGGAGTGAGTCTGTGACCCGCACCCCCTGACTCTCCTGTGAGGGACCCTGTTTACCCAGATCCCGGTCTCTCGAAGTGGACGGGAGCTGCCGCCCGAGGCCCCGCGCCTCTCAGCCCGCGGGACGCGAGCCCGACGGATCTCAGCTCCCCCGCTGCCGCCCCTGCGCGGCCCAGCGGCCCGGGGTCCGTGCTGACCGTCTTGCGGCGTGTGCGGCGGCCTTGCCAGGACCTGTTGGAAGCCCTAGGCCTGCGCCAGGCCGGCAGCTCCCTTTCCAGCCCTGAAGGGGGCCCGAGATGGCGCTCTGCTCCTGCAGGAGACCTGGAGGTGGGGAGCGGACCCTCCTGGGTGGAGAGGACGCCTTGGGCGTGCTCGTTTCCTCTACTGATGGGTGGAGCAGCGTGGGTGGCGGGTTTCCAGCTTCTCCCCGCGCTGGGTGCGCTGCTGGGACGGGGGCCTGGGCGAGCGGGGCCGACAGCCCCGGAGGACACGAGTCCTGAGGGAGCAGAGGCTCCGCTCGGGGGCCTGAGTGGGAGGGGTGGCTCTGAGCCGGAGCTCGGTCCTTGTGTTCGCCTCCCAGCCCGTGTCCTCTGGTCGGGACGCGTGTGCGCGGGGGTGGATGCGTGTCGGGGCTGTGGTCGTGAAGCGAGCCCCGGGACCTCAGGGCAGGACAGAAACGACCTTGCTCGGCCGTCCGTGAGAAACAGCCAGCAGGACGGCGGGGAGCGCTTGGCTCGGTGCCCTGCTGCCTCCCGACCCTGCGTCCTTCCCGTGGTGGAGTGGACGCGGGTGTCTCGGTGCATCCGGCGATCGGGCGGGCGGGGCGTGGCTGGGCCGCTCTGCGCGCTGCGGACTCACGGAGGCCGAGAGGAAGCGGCCGCCCTGGAGAGGAGGCAGCAGGTGGAGGGCTTAGCGCTGTGGCCGCCTCCTCCTCCTCCCCCGGGGGACTCAGGGCCGCTCCTGCCCCGCGTGGTCCTTGGGGTCAGCCGTGGCCACTGGGTCGCCAGGGCCCTCGCGAGGCAGCTTGTCTGGGTGTCACCCGGGGGTGAAGGTGAGGACCCCACGTGCGGTGTCCCCTCGCTGGGAGGGGGGACGGTGGGCCCGGCAGGCGTCGCTGCCTGCACTTGGCCGCACCCCCGGGAGGCCCTCTTCGGGTACAAGAGCCCCGCACGGCCCCCGTAGGGCCCTGCTGGACAGAGGCCGGCGAGGGCTGAGGGCTCAGGGTGTCCCCGGGGGACGGCCTCCCCCACAGGTGGGTCCAGCTGCTGGGAAAGTCCACCACGTGTGTCCAGGGTGGTCACATCACAGCCTGTCAGAGGGCAGCGAAGCGTGCAGGTGCGGCCCCGGACCCCCGCCCACCTCCAGGGCGACGCCCCTCTGGTGTCGTGAGGCCCTGGTGGGCCGGCTGGGGTCCCCCAGGGCCTGGGCCTCGCGCTCCGCGGAGCTGTGACGTCGCGGTCCCCGGCCTCACAGACGAGGAGACGGGGGCTGGCAGTCCCCAGGGCTGAGCCCGGCTCCCAGCGGTCAGGCCCGAGCTCTGGACGGCCAGACCCCCGGCGATCCTCCCCGGAAGCCCCACCTCCTGGAGCCCTTCCAGGGACCCGCAGCTCCCGGCCCTTCCTCCCGGCCAGGCGTCTGGAGCGGGTCACGGGGCCTGGTTCCGACCCCCGCCTTCCTTGGCGGGCAGGTTGGGTGGGGCTCCCGCAGGGCAGGGCTCCCTGGTGCCTCCTGCCCCAGGGACGCCCCCTGGCGTCCAGCTGCCCCGGCCCCTGTGAGGTCCCCCCGGAGGAGATGGGCGGAGGGCCTTTGGTTCCAAGACCCTCCTGTGACCTGAAGCAGCCTGGCTTATGTTGTGCCGCGGGTGGGCTTCAAGGCAAAGCATGGCTTTGCTGGCTCCTTGCCAGGACCTCTGACGGCGGGCCTGCCCGTGAGGACTGTGGCCACAGAGAGGGCCCCCGGTGTCTGTCTGTCTGTCTGCTCTCTTTGCCCCAGAGGCGCCATCCTCGCCCCCATCTGGAGCACGCCCCGTTGGCAGGAGGAAATGCAGTCGTGGACGGGCCAGCAAGAATGGTGTTTTATTTTCCTCCACTCGTGTAAACTGTCAGCTTTGTGACCTGTCTGTTGCCATTTTTCAGATGGTTACGGTCGGAGAAGCTGCTTGAAGTGTGCTGGTGTGGTCAGGGTTTAGGTCCACGTGCGGTGTCCCTCGCTGGGAGGGACGGTGGGCCCGGCAGGCGTCGCTGCCTGCACTTGGCCGCACCCCGGGAGGCCCTCTTCGGTACAAGAGCCCCGCACGGCCCCCGTAGGGCCCTGCTGGACAGAGGCCGGCGAGGGCTGAGGGCTCAGGGTGTCCCCGGGGGACGGCCTCCCCCACAGGTGGGTCCAGCTGCTGGGAAAGTCCACCACGTGTGTCCAGGGTGGTCACATCACAGCCTGTCAGAGGGCAGCGAAGCGTGCAGGTGCGGCCCCGGACCCCCGCCCACCTCCAGGGCGACGCCCCTCTGGTGTCGTGAGGCCCTGGTGGGCCGGCTGGGGTCCCCCAGGGCCTGGGCCTCGCGCTCCGCGGAGCTGTGACGTCGCGGTCCCCGGCCTCACAGACGAGGAGACGGGGGCTGGCAGTCCCCAGGGCTGAGCCCGGCTCCCAGCGGTCAGGCCCGAGCTCTGGACGGCCAGACCCCCGGCGATCCTCCCCGGAAGCCCCACCTCCTGGAGCCCTTCCAGGGACCCGCAGCTCCCGGCCCTTCCTCCCGGCCAGGCGTCTGGAGCGGGTCACGGGGCCTGGTTCCGACCCCCGCCTTCCTTGGCGGGCAGGTTGGGTGGGGCTCCCGCAGGGCAGGGCTCCCTGGTGCCTCCTGCCCCAGGGACGCCCCCTGGCGTCCAGCTGCCCCGGCCCCTGTGAGGTCCCCCCGGAGGAGATGGGCGGAGGGCCTTTGGTTCCAAGACCCTCCTGTGACCTGAAGCAGCCTGGCTTATGTTGTGCCGCGGGTGGGCTTCAAGGCAAAGCATGGCTTTGCTGGCTCCTTGCCAGGACCTCTGACGGCGGGCCTGCCCGTGAGGACTGTGGCCACAGAGAGGGCCCCCGGTGTCTGTCTGTCTGTCTGCTCTCTTTGCCCCAGAGGCGCCATCCTCGCCCCCATCTGGAGCACGCCCCGTTGGCAGGAGGAAATGCAGTCGTGGACGGGCCAGCAAGAATGGTGTTTTATTTTCCTCCACTCGTGTAAACTGTCAGCTTTGTGACCTGTCTGTTGCCATTTTTCAGATGGTTACGGTCGGAGAAGCTGCTTGAAGTGTGCTGGTGTGGTCAGGGTTTAGTGTCTTTCAGAGATCCACGCTGAGGAATTCTGCCCGCGGCAGGTTTGTGTCTGGCCGCTGGAATGCAACCATCCTGGTTATCACACATTTGAAATTGCTTGATGTTGCCTTGAAATCAGCGTCTACGGTCTTAACACTCTTGCTCTTCAAAAGCAGATGATCCTCTCTGTAAAAGTTAAAAGTAAAATTAAAAACTTATAAAAGAGAATATGACAAAGGGCATGTACACACACACACACACACACACACAAAGTAGACGATCCTTGGCTTATATGTCTGTTGAAGAGACGGCCCGTGACGCTCAGCCCCAGGCCGGGCTGACTTGAACGTGAGCACGGCATTGGCCGCCACGTGGTGGCAGTGCACCCCAGCGCCGGGACCTCGTCGGGGAGCACGCGGGGCTCTGGTACGTGCTGAAGCTACAAACCAGAGGTTGTGAAGTGACAGTAGAGAGCGTGTCTGGATTCTGTTGTAGTGACAGGCTCTAGTGCAGCAGCATCTACTTGAATGCTTTCTAAGGTCACCTCATTAGGAATGTCACTGTTCCCCTGAAGGACACGTCCAAAGTTTCCTTTCCCTGTGGCTGGAGAACAGAGATGTAAAGATTTTGTGAAGAAAGGCCAGAAAGTGACTAGCAACATTGGTTTTTCATTGTAAAAATTAATTTTTAATTTTTTGGCCACTTCTATTGGTCTTTCATTTATTTATCTTTGTTCTCTGGTCCGTGTGGGGCTCCCATCGCAGTGGCCTCTGTTGTTGCAGAGCACCGGCTCTGGGCGCATGCGCTCCATATCTCTGACTTGGTAGTTGGACACATCGGTCCAGCCGCTCCGCGACATGTGGGATCTTCCCCGGCCAGGGATCGAACCGTCGCCCCCTGCACTGCAAGGCAGTGTCCTCACCCACTGGACCACCTGGGAAGCCCGTAAAAATTAATTTTTATTAAGAATGTTTTGAATATTTAAGATAAGGTGTTTGTATGTGACTAGGTGGGTGGACCACCTCGCTGATTTATAAAATCAGTACATAAGGAAGAATTTTTTTTTTTTTAATTTTGGCCTCTTTTATTGGTCTTTCATTCATTTATTTTCATCCATCTTAATTCCATGGCCTGTGGGGGCCTCCCATGGCAGTGGCCTCTCTCGTTGCAGAGCACCGGCCCTGGGCGCATGTGCTCCAGAGTGCTGGCTCATAACTGGACACACGTGGATCCCACTCCGCAGCACGTGGGATCTTCCTGGGGCAGGGATCGAACTGGCGCTCCTTACACTGCAAGTTGGACTCTTTACGCACTGGACCACCAGGGAAGCCCAGGAAGCATTTTATGTAAAATTTTCTGTTTGCCCAGAAAGTAATTCCAAAAAAATTCTGAAAGGAACTAGGGGTGCTTCTGTCTCTGGGAAAATCTGAACCCGCAGGACATCAGCTTGATGGCGTGTCCTCTGGAGGGGCGGTGTGGGAGGATGTGGGGGCAAAAGGGTGACTTTGGAAGCTGGTCCCATTTTCTGAACACGTGTGTCCATCCTGGTGTGTGCTGCCGTCATCACATACCTGCTTGTAAGTGGCAGAGATGAAGCCGCGTCTTGCATCTGAAGGGAGCGTTGCCGATGCTGAGTCATCACGACCCGGGGCCCCGGGAATGGAGCAGGCGTAGAGGCCGCTCCTGGCCCCGGGCAGAGCATGTGAGCCTGGGGACTGGGGTGAACTGGACGCAAGAAGCTCTCTGATAGCCTCATGGTCAAGATTTCCTTATGATTTTATATAGTGTAGTGAAGGAGAAAGGGGCTTCACACCCGGGAGGCCTGCAGGGAGAGCCCTGTCCCAGGGGGAGCCAGGTTCTAGTTGCAGCAGGGGAGGGGCTGGCGAGGGGTTCAGCGTCGAGGGCGCTGGCTGGTGCTGGGGGAGGGTAGGGAGGTGGGGCTGGGCCAGTGATGACCAGGGTGGAGGTGGAAGGAGAGGGGGCCCGAGAACCCTGGCTCCCCGCGGGGCCGGACCTCAGCCAGGAGGTGGGCCGTGGTGCCTTCCAAGGCCGACGGGGGCAGTGAGGCCGCCGGGGGCAGTGAGGCCGCTGGGCAGCGTGGGGCCTGGTGGGTGGGCCTCCTCCAGAAGCCTGTGGCAGGGCCCTGGACCTTCAGCCGCGCTCTGCTTCTGGTGCTTTGCAGCCCGGAGGGGCGATGTCAAGGCTTGAACCCCGGACCCTCCTTCCTGTCTGCCACTGACGGTGTTAGGGTCACAGAAGGGGTCGCCAACATGTCCTCGAGTCCAACAGATAAGACACGAGGCAGCCTCCAAGAGGAGGCCAGCCTCCTTTTTGGAAATTGCTTTAAAATGAGATGCTTTGTTGAAAGTAACAACTGGTTGGATGGGGAGGTGGGCTCCTAGGCCCGAAACTGCAGGCTTGAGGTTTAATTGTTGCTCGAGATTCTGTTCGTTCTCTAAATAGATTCTAATTGTCCAAATAGATTCACATTTTGTTTCACGATTGGAAGATAAAAGATCACTTCTCCCTAATGATAAACAAAAAGAATGTTTTCTCAACTGAAAGAAAGGTTAAACTGCTATTCACCATGTTTTGTCTTCAAACCTTTGATAGAAGAAACTTTGGTTCTTACCATTTATAGCAATTAAAAAAGGTAGAGTTTTGGGTTAAGTAAATATAGTTTATGAGAACAATGTCAACACACGTGTGACCTGAATAGAAAACCCCCCGAAGAACCAGCCCACTCCATAGAAGGGCTGAAATACCTCTTCTCAGCTTTCTCTTCTTTTTCTGAAGTGACTTCACAGGAGGGAGCCACTGCTTAGCTTTAGACTGACACAGACAAAGGAGTCTGAGAAGATAATTTTGAAAGAGGACGTTTAGGGTGGTACCGGGAATTACGGGCTTCCCTGGTAGCTCAGACCCAGGTAACGAATCTGCCTGCGAGAGACCCAGGTTCGAGCCCCGGGTCAGGAAGATGCCCTGGAGAAGGGAGTGGCTACCCACTCCGGTCGTCCTGTCTGGGGACTCCCGTGGACGGAGGAGCCTGGCGGGCTGCAGCCCATGGGGTCGCACAGAGTTGGACACACTGGGAATTAAGTGGAGGGATGACGGGGAATAGAATATGAGTAGAGGGTTGGAAATACGAAATATTATATCAAGCCTTTTACAGACAGGGTTTTGATTTACTTTTGAAACATTTAGTGGAGCGTAGTTGCTTTACCATGTGCTGCTTTTTACCGTATAGTGCGGCGCATCCGCTCTAGGCGTGTGGGTGTGTGCTCAGCTGCTCAGTCACGTCCACGTCTTGCAGCCCCATGGAGTGCAGCCCGCCAGGCTCCTTTGTCCAGGGGATTTGCCCGGCAGGAGTGCTGGAGTGGGCTGCCGTTTCCTCCTCCAGGGGATCTTCCTGACCCAGGATCAGAAATGTAAACAAGAAGGGTCATTTGGTATGGGGAGACTCAGCCAAGAAATGAAAAAAAAAAAACTTAAAAAAAAAGAGAGAAAAACCTGGCTATCGAAGAAATGAAACATCTGGGGTCACAGCACAAATGCTCAGTACTGCTCCGTGGGGGGTGGTTTCACAACTCAGCACTCCACGTTTTCACAGAGAAGTGAAGGCTGGTGCACCCCAAGGGAGCATCTGTCCATACCTTCGAAAGTCTGCACTCATGCCTGAGTGACATCACAGGGTGCTACGCCATGCTCCCTTTACACCGTTGCCTTCTACAGTTCTGCCTCCAGCCTAGACCTCTCCTCTCGGCTGCAGGTGCTTGTACTCAGTCGTGTCGGATCCCACGCAGTCCCGCCAGGCTCCTCCGTCCAGGGGATCTTCCAGGCAGGAAGGCCGGAGGGGTCTGTCCCTTCATACTCCAGGGGATCTTCCTGACCCAGGAATGGAGCCAGGGTCTCTCCGGTGACTCCTGCATCTTTACCACTGTGCCATCTGAGAAACCCCCCTTCACTCCAGATGGCCCTCAGCTCCTGATCACCTTCTGTTAGCTTCACTGAGGTGTCTAGTGAGAATCTCAAATATGACTCGTGGGGCATCTAACCTCCAAGACGGCCCTGAAGACCCACGCTCCAGCCCTGTGAGCCACCCTGCGTCAGAACCACCCAGGCCAGCTGGGCTCAGACGCTGTGAGACGGTGGCAGCGTGCAGTGTCCTCGGCAGGACTTGAGCGTCTTTGGTACGCAGCAGTGGACCGTAGATCCTGTGTGTCCAGTACAAGCTCCAGGTCTTCCCAGACCTGCTCCTCCTCCATTCTCCCCTGTTCCTGTAAATGGAAATTCCGTCCTTCCAAAAGCTCAGGCCCAGACCTCCGAGTCATCCCCGAGTGATGATGATGAATGATGATGAGACAGGGTCTTCCCACGTTCGAGGTTGTCACCGAGTCCCTCTTGCCTCTGTCTTTAAAGTCTGTGCCTGACCTGAGGCCTACTCGTCACTTCCGCGGGCCCTGCCGTGGGCTCGGGGCTCGGTCCACTCCTGTCGGGACGATGGTGACGGCTCCTTTTGGTCTAATTCTCATCTTGTCCAGTTTGTGCATTCCCAAGAAAGCGTCCAGTGTTATCTTAACAATGTAGACCAGGTCACGTCACTGCTCTGATCGAATCTCTGTCAAGCCTTTCCATCTCACTTAAGACGAAAGCCGTGGTCCTCACAGGGGCTCCCATCCCGTTACTTGTCCTTCCTCTGATCTCACCTTGTTCATTCCCGCTGGCTCCCTTTGCTCCAGCCACACCGGTACCCTGATGGTTTACTCCCACAGACAAGCAACTGTCCTGTCTCTGACTGTTATACTCAGGGCCCTCTCTGCCGGGAGCCGTGTTGTCTTCCAGAACTGCGGGGTCTTCTTGTTCTATGTCGTACAGGTCTCCTTGAGGATGCCTCTGTATAGAATTGCAGCCTCATCCCCGCCCTCCACCTTTCCTGCCCCTTTTTTTTTTTTCTCTGTAATTTTATTATCTGACCTCTGGGCTTCAAATATTGCATATCCTGTGTCTCCCCTTCCACTGGAAGGCCAGCCCCAGGGCAGCTTTGTCTCTTCTGGGCACTGATACAGTTCAAGAATTTTCCCAAGAGTATTCACAACTAAGGGGCCGATAGCAGGCTCTTCATAAGTAACATGACTTGTCAGGATACAAATGTAAATATGCTGTCTGTCAGCTAATGGAAACAACCATTGTCCTAGAATTCTATACCCAGCCAAAAGTATGACCTAACAATTAGGTGGCGGGGTTGGGGGGCGGGGAATAAGAGCATTTTCACCTCTTCAGCAAGGAACTTAATTTTGCTGAAATAACTACGAAAGTATGTCCATCAGTAAGGAGAAGATTGAACACAGAGATTTGGAGAGGGCTTGGAGTTACAGTGCTGTGCAACAGGTTGAACGTTTTCATGATGCTAAACACTGACCACAGACAAGAGGAGATCACAAACGGAGAAGTCGAGACACTGGCACAGTGAGGTGGCAGATGGGAGGAGACAGATCAGAACGGAATGGTTCTAAGACTGGGCAGTGAGAGGTTTTGATTGGTTTTGTTTTTTTATTTTAAATGCCAAGTATGCATAAGGATAAATTACAACGTATAATTTTCAAGCTGGCAAAGAGGCAGAGGGGAATGAAGAAAACATCCATTTAATAAAAGGAGAGGAGAAAAATGGTCAAAAATTGAGGAAAAAACCCCCATGTACCAGGAAAGTGCTAAACAGGAAATTCAATTAGTGATGTTCTTATCAGACAATTAATTTCAGCCGTGGTGGGCTCCCATCATTGTCCTTCCTCTGATCTTGGCTCCCTTTGCTCCAGCCACACCGGTACCCTGATGGTTTACTCCCACAGACAAGCAACTGTCCTGTCTCTGACTGTTATACTCAGGGCCCTCTCTGCCGGGAGCCGTGTTGTCTTCCAGAACTGCGGGGTCTTCTTGTTCTATGTCGTACAGGTCTCCTTGAGGATGCCTCTGTATAGAATTGCAGCCTCATCCCCGCCCTCCACCTTTCCTGCCCCTTTTTTTTTTTTCTCTGTAATTTTATTATCTGACCTCTGGGCTTCAAATATTGCATATCCTGTGTCTCCCCTTCCACTGGAAGGCCAGCCCCAGGGCAGCTTTGTCTCTTCTGGGCACTGATACAGTTCAAGAATTTTCCCAAGAGTATTCACAACTAAGGGGCCGATAGCAGGCTCTTCATAAGTAACATGACTTGTCAGGATACAAATGTAAATATGCTGTCTGTCAGCTAATGGAAACAACCATTGTCCTAGAATTCTATACCCAGCCAAAAGTATGACCTAACAATTAGGTGGCGGGGTTGGGGCGGGAATAAGAGCATTTTCACCTCTTCAGCAAGGAACTTAATTTTGCTGAAATAACTACGAAAGTATGTCCATCAGTAAGGAGAAGATTGAACACAGAGATTTGGAGAGGGCTTGGAGTTACAGTGCTGTGCAACAGGTTGAACGTTTTCATGATGCTAAACACTGACCACAGACAAGAGGAGATCACAAACGGAGAAGTCGAGACACTGGCACAGTGAGGTGGCAGATGGGAGGAGACAGATCAGAACGGAATGGTTCTAAGACTGGGCAGTGAGAGGTTTTGATTGGTTTTGTTTTTTTATTTTAAATGCCAAGTATGCATAAGGATAAATTACAACGTATAATTTTCAAGCTGGCAAAGAGGCAGAGGGGAATGAAGAAAACATCCATTTAATAAAAGGAGAGGAGAAAAATGGTCAAAAATTGAGGAAAAAACCCCCATGTACCAGGAAAGTGCTAAACAGGAAATTCAATTAGTGATGTTCTTATCAGACAATTAATTTGAAAGCAAATCGCAGATAAAGAAGATTATATGAGTGATAAGTGAAACAATTCACAGGTGAAACAGAGCATTGCTAGTCCAAGAACCTGGACTCAAATATGTGAAGAAATAATGGATGGAACTTCAGAGAAAGGTTAGCAAATTCACATGGTGGTAAGAGATGTTAACATATCTGTATCAGCAACTAATGAAAGAGAAGACAAAATATTAGTGAAGCTGTACCAGACATGAGCAACGTGATTACCAAAGATGACTTAATGCTTCAGCCATGATTAACAAAGATGACTTGGAATGTCAAAATACCTATTCCTGGGTACAATCTCCCCCTGTTTTTTTAAAGCTCATATTTACTGACTGTAAGCACCACATAACTAATATCATATAAAATATATTCCTTGTGAGGGAGGTTTAAGAGAGGGGGACGTGTATATACCTATGACTGATGCATGTTGATCTGTGGCAGAAGCCAACACAATATTGTAAATCAATTATCCTCCAATTAAAAATAAATACAAGAATATATTTCTTGATCACATTGCACATTTTTAAGTTTTCTTTTTTTATAGCCATTTTTTTTTTCCATCCATCTTTATTCTTTGGCCCCTCTGGACCTTCCATTGCAGTGGCCTCTCTCATTGCAGAGCACTGGCTCTGGGCGCATGTGCTCCAGAGTGCTGGCTCATCATTGGACACACCCGTCCAGCCGCTCTGCAGCACGTGGGATCCTCCCAGGCCAGGGATCGAACCGGCGCCCCCTGCACTGTGAGGTGGACTCTGTACCCTCTGGACCACCAGGGAGGCCCCACACTGCACATTTTTAAAGTAAAAATGAAAATCCCCTATTCTTTGGAAATGAAATAAATATACTTACAAGAAGTGGTTAAAGATGAAATTGTACTGGAAATTATGAAATAATTAGAACCTCTTAATAATCATTTAATACATGCCAAAACATGCGAGGATTGAATTTATATAATAGAAGAAACATGAAAGATTGAAAGGTGGATGAATTAATTATTAAAGTCCTAAGTTTAGCAATGGAAAACCAAGAGAAGAAACTACACGTAGAAGAAATGGATGACCAGAAACAACGAAGAAGGTAGACGAAGCAGTGTCTGTTCAGTAAAAGAGAAGAACACAGAGGAAAGGAAGCCCCCCACATCTCGCTGTGCACAGGGACTCTGTCAGTCTCCCCGTGCAGAGCCTTCCGGTTTCGTGTGACGTGATGGGACCAATGCCAGGGCTGTGTTTTACCTACAGGACTCTTGGGTTTTGGAGCAGGGGACGTGGTTTGGAAGTGACGATGGAAAGAAAGTAAGCTTCCTATTTTTGGGTTTTGGTACAAATGGATTTAGGAGGAAAATGCCAACTGGAGAGCGACGTGGTGATAGCAGCGTGGTCAAGGTCTCCCCAGTGCAAGGAACAGGCAGGGGATTCCAGAGGGGAGACCGGGGGTACAGGAGGGCCTTGGGCTCAGAAGCCAGGGGCTGCGGAGGTGACCCGGAGAGGGTCTGGAGCAGGGGCTGGGTGGTGAAGGGCGAGCAGAGTCCCAGTGGTCTGGCTGCTTCTGACCTGAACACCTGGGAGGGACAGGTCCCCAGGAAGGTGGGCCCGGCAGGACTGCTCCTGTGCGTTGCCTGGCAGAGAGCTGGCGCGTGGTCAGTTTAAGTCGTGATCTTCAGACTTCACAAGACGGTGAGGGGGCTGGCGGGGCTGAGGGAGGCTGCCCCTGACCTCTTAAGTGAATTAGCCACGTCTTCTGTCTGTCATTGTTTTCTAATAATTTCTGGTCTCCCGAGGGCACTGCTTTCTTTTGGCATAATTATGAGCTATCTTCTACTGATTCCAGGCTTCGGGGTGGGAGGGAAAGGTTGCAGCCTGAGCGGGCATGCTGTCTATTTTCTAGACGGAGCTTCCTTTCGACGTTATTTTCCAGCTGCGATGGGGATCAAATTCTCTGGGCTCATTAGCTCCTTTAAAAGGCGAGGCTTCCCAGTGAACTGGCCAGAGCCTTCTGAAATGAACAGGGCAGGACAGGATACAATAAACTTCCAACGAGGGAGATCAGCGACCCTCCGCTTGTCTGTCAGTTACGCTTCCTCTGCCCACTCTGGCTGCTGTGTGCTGTGCGTCCCACAGAGACCCCCCGGCTCAGGCTTATTTTTTCCTGGACGCCTAACGCGTCCACTGTGGCCTCAGGAGGAGTCCTCACCCCTGCGCCTGTCTTTGATCAAAAGTTCATTCCCGTGGGCAGGCGGCTCAGGCAGGAGGTGGCCGCCCAGCTTTGCAGGTGACCGTTCCCCAGGGGGCCCCGAGCACGACGTCCGCCGGGGGCCTTTGCTCCTCAAAGACTCCGGCCGCGCTGCAGGCCTTGGACCGAGAGAGGAGCGTGAACTCCGGTTATCAGAGTTTCGTGTAAATAAACTGGGACCACGCTGTAGCTGTCTTGCCCATAGAGCTGGGTATACGGACAGGCTGTCTTGGAGACTCTCCAAAGTGGGGATGGTTACTGAAGCATTTAAAAAAAAAAAAACAACACCTCCTTATAAGGAAGATTCACCTCGAGGAAGGGCCCGGCCTCAGCTTCGCTGCTCGCAGGAGAGCGGAGCTCTAGGCCATGGGAGCCAAAGAGGATTCTCCTGTCCTCCACCAGAGGCCCGGCCTGGGTTTTATAGGCCAGGCATAAATCTGGGAAAGTGTTTATAAAGTAGACAGGGTCTATCTGGAAAGCTTAGAAAACAACTTTTATAGGTCCATTCTGAGAAAATCGATTGGCGGTTATTTACAAAACTGGCTTATGCGGGCATGAGCTCCTGTCACCTCGTCTGGCCCCGTCCGGTTCATTCAGCAAAACAGGACCGCTCCCGATGCTCTCAGAGGCTGCGGCCCTGCCGTCCGGTGCCGCGTCCCCAGGACAGGAGCGCCTCCGGGAAGTGTTCACTCGTGGGTCTCAAAGCTCAGTGCCAGGGCTTCCCTGGTGGTCCAGTGGGTAAGGACACCGCCTTGCAGTGCAAGGGGTGCTGGTTCGATCCCTGGCCTGGGAAAATCTCATGTACCGTGGAGCGGCTGGACCGATGTGTCCAATTACCTAGCCGGAGCTCTGGAGCGCATGCGCCCAGAGCCGGTGCTCTGCAACAACAGAGGCCACCGCGATGGGAGGCCCACACGGGCTGAAGAACAAAGATGGATGGGAATAAATAAAGGAAAGATCAATAGAAGTGCCCCTCCTCAAAAAAAAAGCTCAGTGCCAGCGTTGCTGCCCTGCCCTACCATTTCCGGTTAGGGAGGATTCCCACGTGGTGTGGGCGCCTCCGTGGCAGCCGGGAGAGCTGGAGTGAGCCAGAGCTTTGTGCCGGCGGTGCCTCTGAGCCTTTCCTGCCACACCTGCCAGGCCCAGCGGGTGAAATGGAGAGGCGGGCATGGAGTCCGCCGGGGGCCTTTGCTCCTCAAAGACTCCGGCCGCGCTGCAGGCCTTGGACCGAGAGAGGAGCGTGAACTCCGGTTATCAGAGTTTCGTGTAAATAAACTGGGACCACGCTGTAGCTGTCTTGCCCATAGAGCTGGGTATACGGACAGGCTGTCTTGGAGACTCTCCAAAGTGGGGATGGTTACTGAAGCATTTAAAAAAAAAAAAACAACACCTCCTTATAAGGAAGATTCACCTCGAGGAAGGGCCCGGCCTCAGCTTCGCTGCTCGCAGGAGAGCGGAGCTCTAGGCCATGGGAGCCAAAGAGGATTCTCCTGTCCTCCACCAGAGGCCCGGCCTGGGTTTTATAGGCCAGGCATAAATCTGGGAAAGTGTTTATAAAGTAGACAGGGTCTATCTGGAAAGCTTAGAAAACAACTTTTATAGGTCCATTCTGAGAAAATCGATTGGCGGTTATTTACAAAACTGGCTTATGCGGGCATGAGCTCCTGTCACCTCGTCTGGCCCCGTCCGGTTCATTCAGCAAAACAGGACCGCTCCCGATGCTCTCAGAGGCTGCGGCCCTGCCGTCCGGTGCCGCGTCCCCAGGACAGGAGCGCCTCCGGGAAGTGTTCACTCGTGGGTCTCAAAGCTCAGTGCCAGGGCTTCCCTGGTGGTCCAGTGGGTAAGGACACCGCCTTGCAGTGCAAGGGGTGCTGGTTCGATCCCTGGCCTGGGAAAATCTCATGTACCGTGGAGCGGCTGGACCGATGTGTCCAATTACCTAGCCGGAGCTCTGGAGCGCATGCGCCCAGAGCCGGTGCTCTGCAACAACAGAGGCCACCGCGATGGGAGGCCCACACGGGCTGAAGAACAAAGATGGATGGGAATAAATAAAGGAAAGATCAATAGAAGTGCCCCTCCTCAAAAAAAAAGCTCAGTGCCAGCGTTGCTGCCCTGCCCTACCATTTCCGGTTAGGGAGGATTCCCACGTGGTGTGGGCGCCTCCGTGGCAGCCGGGAGAGCTGGAGTGAGCCAGAGCTTTGTGCCGGCGGTGCCTCTGAGCCTTTCCTGCCACACCTGCCAGGCCCAGCGGGTGAAATGGAGAGGCGGGCATGGAGAGCCGTCTTGTGGACATTGGGGTGTGGGAGGGCCTTGCACAGTGGGACTAGGGGATCCCAGCAGGTGAGGAGGCTGGTGCCCAGAGAGGGCTCTCTCCTTTCCATAGCACTGCGGCACATTGACCACGTGGCCTGGCCCTCGGTGGGACATGGAGATACAAGGGCCAGTGTCCTTATCCTTGGGGAGCGTTTCTGATAAAGAAGATGATGCCAGTGTACAGAGACCTAACCTCAAGCCAGTGAGTCCTAAAGGCAGTCAGCCCTGAATATTCACTGGAAGGGCTGGAGCTCCAGGCCTTTGGCTGACTGATGCAGAGACAACTCATTGGGAAGGACTGAAGGCGAAGGGAGCAGGGGGCGACCGAGGATGAGATGGTTGGGTGGCATCACCGACTGAGTGGACGTGAATTTGAGTAAGCTCTGGGAGATGGTGGAGGACAGGGAAGCCGATGCGCTGCCGTCCACGGGGTCGCAAAGAGTGGACAGGACTGAGTGACTGAACAGCAAGGATGAAAGCCCTCAATGAGGTGCCTCTGGGGCGGGGTGGGGTGCGTGGGTGACAGAGAAGGGAAGCAGCCCCCACGTGCGAGAGGGGAATTGTTATGAAGTACCAGCACTTGGTGTTTGAGGACTGTCGGAGTGAATGGGGAGGGTTTTTTTCTTTTCTAATTTTTTTTTTTTAATTTTTTGGCCACTTCTATTGGTCTTTCATTTATCTCTTTTCATCCATCTTTGTTCTTTGGCTTCCTGCGGGCCTGCCTTCGCAGTGACCTCTGTCGTCGCAGAGCGCTGGCTCTGGGCGCATGCGCTCCAGAGCTCCAGCTCGGTAACTGGACGCATCGGTCCAGCCGCTCCGCGGCACGTGGGATCTTCCCAGGCCAGGGATCGAACCAGCGCCCCTTGCACTGCAAGGTGGTGTCCTTACCCACTGGACCACCAGAGAAGCCCCTGAACGGGGAGGGTTTTTGCTTGGTCTGGACGGTAGTGAAGAGTAAACCTACGTGGAGTGGGAAATCCCGGCATGGAGAGGAAACCCTAGGCAGTCGAGCTTGAGTCAGAGAGGAGAGGACCAGAGGGAACGCGTGAGAAGAGAGGTTGGAGGGATGAACGGGGCCGGGTGACAGGCCCTTGGAGGCTGGAGTGGGCGGGGGCACTTGGTTGGGGGCAGCGCTGGCCACCAGGGCTTCTCCCTGGGCAGGAGGTGGGTGAGAAGGGAACAGCAGGAACAAGAGGGGGACCAGACACCTGTCCTCTCCTGGAAACAAGGGAGGAAAGATTCAAAAGTGAGCACAGGGAACGGCAGGAAACGTTGTGGGAGGAGCCTCATTTCATAGGTGCGGCAAGGAGTGATTGAGGTGCAGGTAGAGATAGCCTGTGGGAGATTCTGATGAACAGTTTGTTAGTAAGGGGAAAAAAGGAAAACAACTCCGGGAATGTGTAGAAACAGGCTTCAGGGGATGACCTGGAATGAGGAACGAAGCAGTTATGAAGGATTCGGGGCTGGCTGGATCCCCCGCCTCCCCGCCCTGCTGAGTGAGGGTCCTAGGAGTCTGAGTGCATGTTTCATTCAGGCAGTTGGTGGCAGAAGCGTTTCCTAAAATCGAAAAACCTGAAGGTGCAGTTTCATCAGATGTCCTCACTAACCATGGTAGACTTAGAACTTGACCCATGCCGCCGTGATGGTGCTGAGCACTGCCCCATGGCGTGGGGGCTCTCGGGCTGACGAGCATATGGGGAGGCCAGGCGTCAGGGTGAGCTCTCCGCTCTGAGCTCGCACACGGCCTGGGGACCTCGAAGTCGCGCCCGAGGCTGACAAGCGCCCACAGGGCCTGCACAGCCCAGCGAGCCGACGCTCGGATTATCTGCTGATCAGATCAAAGGAGATGTTACACTGACGTGTCTCCCCCTTAACTCAAGCACTTGGCAAACGTCTCATTCTTTTAAGAGAAGATTTTCAGTTTTGTAGAATTAAGACCTTTTTTTTTTTTCTCCCCAAGCCTATTTCTCTGTTTTCAAAAGGTTGGGTCCTTGTGAGAAATTTAATCCACATGTTTATGATTCATTTCAACTCCACTCCTTTCAAATTTATCTTTGGAGCCTGAGTTGGTGCTTGAGAAGTCGTTTAAAGTTCAGGACTTTGAGAACCAGCTAGTTATTATGCCTAGCTGTGTCTTAAACACATATCCAAGCTTTCATAAGAGCGAACCCCAGAGTTTGGAGGGTCATCTGAATGTAGCAAGCGCCCAGCGCCCCGCAGTGTGTCTTCAGCAGCAGGTCTGTAAGCAGAGGATCCTCAGGCTGTACAGGGGGTGGAGAAGGACATCCGTGTCTATAGGGTCATCGTCCAGGGTGCTCCAAATAGTCCCAGAGCCAGCAGGCTTGGGAGGCCCCATGGCATCTGTGTCCTCCTGTGTTGCCCTGCTTCTTTTTATAGCTTCTCAAAGCATAGGTCTCTGAGCTGATGGGACGTTTCAGGTCACCTCTGGATGAGTTCCACTCCATCATCTTATAGATGAGGCATCAAGATTTCACATGCTTTAGTTTTAGAACTCCCGAAAACTTCCACCTTGTCTATTTCGTTCCAAGGAAAACAGTATTCCGTGGAGCCAAGGGCACTCTACAGGGACTCATGGGGAGCGGAAGGGAGCCGGTGGAGTCCTTGGAGGGTGAAGAAGGCACTGGAACACCTAACTTCCGCAGAACCCTCTTTGAGCTTCTGTCTCTTTGTCTACTTGGGATTGTTGCTCCTCTTGGGATGAGGAGCTGAAAAAGGCAAGAATGGGCTTTTAAAGCCTTCAGCTAGAAAAATGTCCCGTGAGGAAGATGGAGTGCTCGAAAGTGAAGCTCTGTTTCTACCCCCTTAGTTAACAAGGGCTCCTAGGGCAAGCTGGTTACCTGCATACAGACGACTGCCACGCTCAGATGGACCTACATTTCCTGCTCCAGAACATTCCTGTTTATTAGATGAGTCATCGGGTGACCATTCTAAGGATGTTGGGTCCTCATAGCCACTGCAGGGGAAATCTATTGACCTTGGATCCAAACTCTGGCCCAGAGCAACTCCACTTGGCTATTTAGTTTGGTTGTAAAAAATGTGGGAAATAGATGCGTATCAGCAAAGGTCTTGGTCTTTGTTCAACAAGGAAACTTGTGGTGAAATTTATGAAGGTTTTTATCAGAGTGAGGTCAACAGAACATCGTCACACACATGCCATTTAAAACAGCGTTTGTTTTACAAGTGATTATAAAAGTACTATATGTTTGTGGTGGAAAACTTGAAAAATGCCAAAAGCATAAAGAAGAAAAGATAAATCACTTCTAATTCCACTACTTAGAGATAACCAGCATTAACATTAAACATTTGCACGTTTCCTGCCTTTGGGGTGGGTTTATAGACACTTTTGGAGGCGGGCACAGCAGCCCACTCCAGTGTTCTTGCCTGGAGAATCCTGCACAGGGAGCCTGGCGGGCGGGCTGCAGTTCACAGGATCGCAGAGTCGGACACGACTGACGTGACTCTGCATAGAGTCTTTTGTCTCTGAGCTGATGGGACGTTTCAGGTCACCTCTGGATGAGTTCCACTCCATCATCTTATAGATGAGGCATCAAGATTTCACATGCTTTAGTTTTAGAACTCCCGAAAACTTCCACCTTGTCTATTTCGTTCCAAGGAAAACAGTATTCCGTGGAGCCAAGGGCACTCTACAGGGACTCATGGGGAGCGGAAGGGACGTGGAGTCCTTGGAGGTGAAGAAGGCACTGGAACACCTAACTTCCGCAGAACCCTCTTTGAGCTTCTGTCTCTTTGTCTACTTGGGATTGTTGCTCCTCTTGGGATGAGGAGCTGAAAAAGGCAAGAATGGGCTTTTAAAGCCTTCAGCTAGAAAAATGTCCCGTGAGGAAGATGGAGTGCTCGAAAGTGAAGCTCTGTTTCTACCCCCTTAGTTAACAAGGGCTCCTAGGGCAAGCTGGTTACCTGCATACAGACGACTGCCACGCTCAGATGGACCTACATTTCCTGCTCCAGAACATTCCTGTTTATTAGATGAGTCATCGGGTGACCATTCTAAGGATGTTGGGTCCTCATAGCCACTGCAGGGGAAATCTATTGACCTTGGATCCAAACTCTGGCCCAGAGCAACTCCACTTGGCTATTTAGTTTGGTTGTAAAAAATGTGGGAAATAGATGCGTATCAGCAAAGGTCTTGGTCTTTGTTCAACAAGGAAACTTGTGGTGAAATTTATGAAGGTTTTTATCAGAGTGAGGTCAACAGAACATCGTCACACACATGCCATTTAAAACAGCGTTTGTTTTACAAGTGATTATAAAAGTACTATATGTTTGTGGTGGAAAACTTGAAAAATGCCAAAAGCATAAAGAAGAAAAGATAAATCACTTCTAATTCCACTACTTAGAGATAACCAGCATTAACATTAAACATTTGCACGTTTCCTGCCTTTGGGGTGGGTTTATAGACACTTTTGGAGGCGGGCACAGCAGCCCACTCCAGTGTTCTTGCCTGGAGAATCCCGTGCACAGGGGAGCCTGGCGGGCGGGCTGCAGTTCACAGGATCGCAGAGTCGGACACGACTGACGTGACTCTGCATAGAGTCTTTTGTCTTTTGTGGTACAGAATATACTATTTTCAAATGTTGTGCAGAATCTTGTGTTTTTTTTTTTTTTTTTTTAACTGCAAAGGTCAAAAGGAGAAAAAGATGTTTCATGAGCCCCTGAGACCAAGCGCCATGGTTCTGTTGGGTCTTCGGGTCTGCTGTGAGGTCCGAGGCATCTGTGGGACCCACGGCGGCCGAGGGTCACGGCTCCTCCTCCTGCACACGTGGGTGCCCTGCCTCTCTCCTTGTTGCTTTTCTTGCCACAGCTCATTGGCAGCCTCAGTTTCCCTCTGCCTCCCAGCCTCTTCTCACCCGCGACTCCTCATTGTTTGTGTTCGTGGCTCACACACGGCCTCCTCCTACCTCACGGCCTCAGCGACTCACATACCATTTGGGTGACATTTTCCAGCTCAGCCTCTTGGGAGACAAGCTGATTTATTCCGTGAGTAACTCTTACCTCTGGGTGAGCTCAGCTGGGCACCGGGGCTCTGACGTAAACTGACGGGAAGCCGGGTTCGTTACCTCTCTGCTCTGGTCAGGTGTGTCTAGGCGATGAGGTTCGGATAGGTGTTCTGCTGCTCTCTTATTCTCTAATAAACACTGTTCATGTTTTCATGACTTTTGTTTTCTTTCAGTCATTTTTATATGACACGTGCACAGACATGTGTATGTCCGTGCAAGGATATATATTTTTTCTTTTTTAGTATTTATTTTTAATTAAAGGATGGTTGCTTTACAATGCTAGTTGGACCAATGATGTATTTTAAAAATTTGGGCAGAAGCTGCTGTTTCCTGGCAGATGGGTGTTGAATGCAGGCAGGTTCGGGGAGGAGTCAGGCTGGGGGTAAAAATGTGACCACATGTCTTTTTTTTTTTTTTTAACTTGGCCTCTTTTATTGTTCATTTATTTATTTTCATCCATCTTTATTCTTTGGCCTGTGTGGGCCTCCCATCGCAGTGGCCTCTCTCGTTGCAGAGCACCGGCTCTGGGCGCATGCGCTCCAGAGCACTGGCTCGTAATTGGACACATCAGTCCAGCTGCTCCACGGCTCGTGGGATCTTCCCGGGCCAGGGATCAAACCAGCGCCCCTTGCACTGCAAGGCGGACTCGTTAGCCACTGGACCACCAGGGAAGCCCCACGTGTCATTTTTTTAGCCAGACATTATATTAGGAACATTTTCTTCCATTTTTCCCCTTTTTCCTGCTTTGTAGTTATGGGCAGTGGCCCACTTTATGGGCATACTGCCCGTCTGCCGCACCATTTCAGCATCACTGAGCTCTCCGCAGGGTCTCAGCAGGGGCCGGGCTGTGCCTCCGTGCCTGTGTCCGGTAACGGCAGCGTCCTCAAGTGGAGGTGGTCGTCAGCAGCTCGGTGGTCCCCAGGTGCCAAATACTCGACAGAGACTCTTCAAATGATGTAGTTTCATGCGAAAATGAGGACATTTAGCATTTATCTTTTTCTTTTTTCTTTTTTTTTTTTTTCCAGTTTACTTCCATAGACCCTTTGGAATTTATTTTGATGAATGGTCTAAGGAAGGAATTCTAAGGAAGGAAACCTTAATGTTTTTCCCTTAAAGTTTTCACAGATTATCTCAATCATTGACTCTCTATCCATTCTTTCTCAACTCATTTGGAATTTCATGTAATGTATTCCTTGGTTCTCAGGTACAATCGATTGTAAGATTCACCTTTGACTGAGAAACCAATCAAAGGTTTAAAATTCTTGAGTCACATCCTGATACCAGAAATATTAAGAAGTTTAAGATATGTTTTTAAGAACCACAGTCAAGGAACGTGTTGCCTACTGTCCTGCTCACATGGCTGTTCCTAGGCTTTCTGTCCTCCTGGACTGACCTATTTTGTAGCACATTATTAAATTAGTGAGGAGTTACAATTTCCTTTGGTATCTGGAATGTTATTATTTTTAATCTAATCCTGACCTGTTTTTCTATGTGATTTTCAAGATGAGTTCCTCCCATCCTATCACATTCTTCAGCCTTGCATTAAACTTGCAGTTAAAATTGCAGGAAACTTAAAATAACTTCTGTTGATAATATAAAATACTTAACTTGATTTCTGATATTATAATTAACAATTATAATAATATTTACATTTTGTTATTAACTATTATTTACATAAATCTACATGTCCTCCCAGTTCTCTCTAGCTTTCCAATTGTGCACTAATTTTGATATATTTTTAATGTTTATCTGACTTTAATAAAAATGCTTCAGGTGTTTAATTATTCCCTGTTAAAGCTGTTTGTCTGAGGCAGTTGATTTTCTATCATGTTAAGAAGATATACCAGTTTTTCCAAGAGTTTTAATCAGGATTAAGTGTTGAAAAATTGTTGGATACTCCTTTGCATCTCTTGAGGACTTACTATGGTTTCTTTGTTTTTAACTTAAGTAGATTTTTAAGCATTTGGCCATGCTTGAACTTCTGTATAAGCTTGACTTTGCCTTTGGGTATTAGTGACTAACATCTGTATCTTTTTTTAAAAAAAGTTAAATTTACTTCTTTTTTTTTCTTTTTTAAATTTACTTCTTTTTAATTGGAGGGTAACTGCTTTTCCATATTGTGCTGGTTTCTGCCGTCCTAACATGAATCAGCCACAGGTGCACATCACATCTGTATCTTCATTCATAAGGAGGGTTTAGTCTATGGCTTTCTCGGTTTTTCATTTTCTCTCCCCTCCCCACCTTTTTTAAAAATAAAAACTCCCGTGTGGAGGGTTTACTCAGACTCCGTAATTTATGGCACATTCTTTGGTTATTCTTCTGTGCCAGCCGCTGCCATGTATTTATTTGTTTGCTTATTTATTCCCGTCTGTCCCTGTTCTCCACTCTCATGCCTCCCACCCCCATGTACATGGCTATTTTTAGCGTTTTACAGCTAGTTTGAGCACTTTACATGTGTGTCTGTTTCTGGGCCTGGGCCCTGTCACAGTGTGTCTGGTGGCCGTGGGCAAGGCACTGGTGCTGCGTCGTGGATCACTTGCTCTCTCCGTGGGCTGAGCCCCGTGTGTGGCCGTCTTGCTGTGCTTCTCTGCACTGTGCTCCGTGGGCGTGTCCCCATATGCAATTTCTTGAACTCTTCAGATGTGGTACGCCAGCTCCATTAAGAAAGATTGCAGGCATGCTGTGTTTTACTTTTTTAATATTTTGGCAACATGGAATCTGCATAAAATATTTATTCCTTAACAGTTTGAAAAACTTCATCCATAAAGTCTACTTGTACCTGGTGTCACTTGGGGAATAGCTGTTACTCACAGACACTCACTCATTCACTCAACTCTCTTCCATCACTGTGAGTGGAAGTTTTTAACACTGAAAATTATTTTTGAGAAAATCATTACTTTTCATATCTCGTAGTATGTATCTCTTATAAATTACAATCCTCTTTGACAAAAAGGTAACTTAAGTGTTGAAAAATTGTTGGATACTCCTTTGCATCTCTTGAGGACTTACTATGGTTTCTTTGTTTTTAACTTAAGTAGATTTTTAAGCATTTGGCCATGCTTGAACTTCTGTATAAGCTTGACTTTGCCTTTGGGTATTAGTGACTAACATCTGTATCTTTTTTTAAAAAAAGTTAAATTTACTTCTTTTTTTTTCTTTTTTAAATTTACTTCTTTTTAATTGGAGGGTAACTGCTTTTCCATATTGTGCTGGTTTCTGCCGTCCTAACATGAATCAGCCACAGGTGCACATCACATCTGTATCTTCATTCATAAGGAGGGTTTAGTCTATGGCTTTCTCGGTTTTTCATTTTCTCTCCCCTCCCCACCTTTTTTAAAAATAAAAACTCCCGTGTGGAGGGTTTACTCAGACTCCGTAATTTATGGCACATTCTTTGGTTATTCTTCTGTGCCAGCCGCTGCCATGTATTTATTTGTTTGCTTATTTATTCCCGTCTGTCCCTGTTCTCCACTCTCATGCCTCCCACCCCCATGTACATGGCTATTTTTAGCGTTTTACAGCTAGTTTGAGCACTTTACATGTGTGTCTGTTTCTGGGCCTGGGCCCTGTCACAGTGTGTCTGGTGGCCGTGGGCAAGGCACTGGTGCTGCGTCGTGGATCACTTGCTCTCTCCGTGGGCTGAGCCCCGTGTGTGGCCGTCTTGCTGTGCTTCTCTGCACTGTGCTCCGTGGGCGTGTCCCCATATGCAATTTCTTGAACTCTTCAGATGTGGTACGCCAGCTCCATTAAGAAAGATTGCAGGCATGCTGTGTTTTACTTTTTTAATATTTTGGCAACATGGAATCTGCATAAAATATTTATTCCTTAACAGTTTGAAAAACTTCATCCATAAAGTCTACTTGTACCTGGTGTCACTTGGGGAATAGCTGTTACTCACAGACACTCACTCATTCACTCAACTCTCTTCCATCACTGTGAGTGGAAGTTTTTAACACTGAAAATTATTTTTGAGAAAATCATTACTTTTCATATCTCGTAGTATGTATCTCTTATAAATTACAATCCTCTTTGTAATTGTGACTCCATTGCTTTTTATACTCTCGATGCTTCATATTTGTGGTTTTGTTCTGTTTGAAACTCCTGCTTCTTCCTGGTATAGAAGTAAAATACGCCTGTTGAGTAAGAGGACTTTAATGAGTTGCTTTTCGTGCCTTAACCTTGTCCAGAACTTGCTCTGTTCCATTATTTTTTTTTTTTTTTGCTCTTTTTAAAAATATTTTGGCCTCTTTTTTTATATTAGTCCTTTTATTTATTTATTTTCATCCATCTTTGTTTTTTGGCCTGTGTGGGCCTCCCATTGCAGTGGCCTCTCTTGTTGCAGAGCACTGGCTCCGGGCGCATGCGCTGCAGAGCACTGGCTCATAATTGGACACACCGGTCCAGCCGCTGTGCGGCACGTGGGATCTTCCCAGGGATCGAACTGATGCCCCTTGCACTGCAAGGCGGTGTCCTTACCCACTGGACCACCAGGGGAAGCCCCATTATTATTATTATTTTTTTAAAGAAGCAAAGTTCTTTATCAATTTAAAAAGCTTTTTAGTTTTCTGAATACATTAAAAACAATAATTTTATATTTGTCTATTTCTCTTACCTGCATTTTATTGGTCTCATTCAGATTAATGAATCAGATCCTCGGTTCACATAGTCAGGCTTGTTCATAATAATGCCAGTGATTTTTCCCAGTATATCTTTGGCTACAGCCCTGACATTTTACATGTTCTGTTCTTATTGTCATCACTTAAAAAATACTCTGCACTTGTAGCTTTTCTTTTTTCCTTTGTCTTGAGTTATTTAAGAGAGTCTGACATTTCTAGTGTTTTTTAACAGAATTCTTCTGTTAGGAATTTCTGGGTTTATGACAGTGTGGCTGGAGAATGCGAGACTGCAGCCTGCGTTATTTCTCCTTTTTGAAAACGAACAGGATTTTCTTTGTGGCCTAATTTATGATCAATTTTTGTTCATATGGCGTGCCACTTGAAAAGAATATGTATGGTCCGAATATTTCTGAGGCCTGTGTGTATCTATTAAATCAGACCTAGGGTGTTGCAGATTTTTATCTTGTTCCTCCCACATATGTGTGTGTGTTTCTGGTTCCCTAGAACTGACCGTCTGAACACGTATATGAACAGCTCTCCCTGTAACGTCGGTTTTGTCGACTTCTGCTTGGGTTTCAAACCGTTTTTCTCTATTTCATCAGTAGACCCCAGTGTCTTCCAGCTGTTCTTTAGTTGTGTTCTCTAGGGTGCTGCAGAGAACAGGTAGGTTACAAAACCAAGCATGGCTTAAGTTTCATGAAGTCTGGTTTGACAGGTATCCTGTTAGGGGGCTTGTCGACTATGTTCAGCACAGGATCTGGTTGTCCTCATTATGTGAGTTTTCATGTTTTCCTGTATTTTTGCCCCTTGGATCCACTTGGACATTGTCTTTATGTCTCCACTGAACGCTGAATACATATTCGTCGGGAACCATCTACAATGATACGTATGCCTCCTTGTCAGTGGATTCTTCTGTCCCAACCCAGAGAAAGCGGGTTCTGCCCTGTGACTTGCTTTCACCAGTGACTGTGATCTGAAGTGATGTACCCCACATCAAAGCACCGTGCTTTAAAGGTCACTGCTTCTGTGTGTGTGTTTCTTTTTAATCTGTTTTTTTTTTAATAGGAGGAAAATTGCATTATAGTCTTGGTTGCTGCCACACAGCACTGCAAGTCAGTCCTGATTATACACGAATCGCTTCCCTCCTGCATGTCTCACCCTTCCTCCCATCCCACCCCACGGGGTCATCACAGAGCGCCATCCTGGGCTCCCTGTGTTACACAGTAGCTTCTCACCAGCTGTCTCTTGTACACACGCTAGCGTGTATTTGTCGAAGCTACTGTCTCCAGTTCTTCCACCCTGTCCTTCCCCAACTGTGTCCACAAGTCCAATCTCTATATCTGCGTCTCCATTCCTTCCCTGAATGTGGGTTCATCAGTACCATTGTTCTAGATTGCATATATGCGTTAGTATGCTCTGTTTGTTTTTCTCTGACTTATTTCACTCAGCAGATGTAGCGGTGACTGAGTGCTGTGTACTCAGTGCATCAGGACCTGTTTTATCCTTTGAGGGTCTAAGATCTAAAATGGACAAAACTTCTCTTGTGACTTGTGCAACTTTTTTTTTTTTTCATCCATCTTTATTCCTTGGCCTGTGTGGGCCTCCCATTGCAGTAGCCTCTCTCACTGCAGAGCACCGCTCTGGGCGCATGCGCCCAGAGTGCTGGCTTGTAATTGGACACACCAATTACGGTGCTCTGTGGCATGCTGGGATTCCCCCCTCCCATGCGTCTTTTTAGTTGTGTTCTCTAGGGTGCTGCAGAGAACAGGTAGGTTACAAAACCAAGCATGGCTTAAGTTTCATGAAGTCTGGTTTGACAGGTATCCTGTTAGGGGGCTTGTCGACTATGTTCAGCACAGGATCTGGTTGTCCTCATTATGTGAGTTTTCATGTTTTCCTGTATTTTTGCCCCTTGGATCCACTTGGACATTGTCTTTATGTCTCCACTGAACGCTGAATACATATTCGTCGGGAACCATCTACAATGATACGTATGCCTCCTTGTCAGTGGATTCTTCTGTCCCAACCCAGAGAAAGCGGGTTCTGCCCTGTGACTTGCTTTCACCATTGCCTGTGCTCTGAAGTGATGTCCCCCCCATCAAAGCACCTTGCTTTAAAGGTCACTGCTTCTGTGTGTGTGTTTCTTTTTAATCTGTTTTTTTTTTAATAGGAGGAAAATTGCATTATAGTCTTGGTTGCTGCCACACAGCACTGCAAGTCAGTCCTGATTATACACGAATCGCTTCCCTCCTGCATGTCTCACCCTTCCTCCCATCCCACCCCACGGGGTCATCACAGAGCGCCATCCTGGGCTCCCTGTGTTACACAGTAGCTTCTCACCAGCTGTCTCTTGTACACACGCTAGCGTGTATTTGTCGAAGCTACTGTCTCCAGTTCTTCCACCCTGTCCTTCCCCAACTGTGTCCACAAGTCCAATCTCTATATCTGCGTCTCCATTCCTTCCCTGAATGTGGGTTCATCAGTACCATTGTTCTAGATTGCATATATGCGTTAGTATGCTCTGTTTGTTTTTCTCTGACTTATTTCACTCAGCAGATGTAGCGGTGACTGAGTGCTGTGTACTCAGTGCATCAGGACCTGTTTTATCCTTTGAGGGTCTAAGATCTAAAATGGACAAAACTTCTCTTGTGACTTGTGCAACTTTTTTTTTTTTTCATCCATCTTTATTCCTTGGCCTGTGTGGGCCTCCCATTGCAGTAGCCTCTCTCACTGCAGAGCACCGGCTCTGGGCGCATGCGCTCCAGAGTGCTGGCTTGTAATTGGACACACCAATTACGGTGCTCTGTGGCATGTGGGATCTTCCCATGCCAGGGATCAAACCGGTTGCTCTTGCACTGCAAGGCAGACTCTCTACCCACTGGACCACTGGGGAAGCCCTGCAACTTGGGAGGTTGAAAACGTCTGTAGGAAGCAGTGCTAGCCATCTTTATATAGGTCTCAGCAGTATTTGATAGTTTTCTGCATATAGAATTTGTGCATTTCTTGTTAGGTTTTTCCAAAATACTCTGCATTTTCTTCCTGTGACTGGTGTGGGGAAGTCTATGCGTTTCTGTATCCATATGTATTATCCACGCATTTTATTAAGCTTCCACATTCAAGTCGTTATGTAGATTTTCATTGAACTTTCTAGGTAAATCACATTTTGAATAGTACATTTACTTTTGTGCAATGATTACAACCACTTGTTATTTTATAGCTTCATTTAATTGGCCAAGTTTTCATAAAAATGGGAAGTAATGACGGTGATAGCAATCATTTTTGCCTTTTTTTCCCTCTTAAATTCTAGCAGGCAAGGGTCCAGCGTTGGCTCTTTGGATACGGTTTGTTTGACACAGACCATTGACCACAGGTCATTTTCTGTTTCTTCTTTTCATTTGGGTTTTTATTCTAAACACGTGGCTCACTTTTGAAGGTGTCTTCGTCGTGTCTTTTGAGATGATGGCACGTCTCTCTGTGCGATGCTTTGCTCCTTGTTTTCCCAGTATCAAAATACTTCAGGGTTCCTTGACAGCCCTAGGTGATCATGATGGGTGATTTTTTTTTTTTTTTTAATATACACGTTCATTCAGTGGGCTGTTCTTTTGTTAAAGTTTTTTTTTTCTTTAAGTTGGATATGCTGTATTTTCATTTTCACTCAGTTCAAGAAATTTTCTTTCCTTTTTCTCTTTCTCTGGCCGTGAGGCCTGAGGGACCCTAGTTCCCCTGCTGAGGCTCAGCCCCGTGCCCCGTGCAGCGGCGACGCAGTGTCTTCCAGGGCCGTCTCCATTGGCTGCTGTTTTCTCCGGCGCTTTGGATTTGCTGTTCATAATTGGCTTGGTTTATAGTTCTCTTCTGTGAGTGCTATCTTTGTGAGGCTTAGCTCATTTTCAATGGGTGCTGTCTTTGTGAGGTTTTGGTATCAGGATGATTCTTCCTTGTAGTAGACCATTTACATTTTATTTTTTACTATTCAGGAACAATTTACATTGCATGGGGATTATCTGTTCCTTGAAAGATTGAACTGACTTGATCTAAAACTGCCCGGGTGAGCTTCTCTTGAGGCGGTAATACCTGAGTCACTGCCTCGGCTTCTTTGAAGGGCTTGGTGTGTGGGTTGGGTTTGGTACTTCTCTGTCACCTCTGCAGGGTCTCCCGGCAGCCAAGGCTGGGTTCACACCTGGTCCAGCACTTGACTGGGGAGGGGAGATGCCCTCACCTGCTCCGTCAGACCGGACCTTCACTTGAATTTGCCTCGAGAATCAGGCGTGCCTGGAGTGAAAATTTCCTTCTTAAATACTGTCGACTTCACAAATAAAAGGACCAGTTACCCTACCAGGAAAATGAGTTTGTTTGGAAAGAGCCTGAGTCGTTGCAGTTCAGGAAAGTCAAGCCATGGGGGACCGTCTGCCAAGAAGGGAGGGGAGGCTGCTTTTGTAGAGCCAGGGGCTGAGCTGGGAGGGGCTGTTTCGGATGAAAGCTCATCGGAGGGAAGTGAAAGTTCAGGGTGGCGATGGCGTCTCATTGGCTGAGCGTCTGGGTTCTCCATTTGCTGGGCAAGGAAATGGAAGTAGAGGCACCTTCTTGTCGCAGAGGCAGGGCACCTCTCTTCCGTTTGGGGTAATTGAGAGCAAGTCTGCGAGCTTCTGTGGGCTTTCCTGACGGCAGTCTCGGCTGAGACATCCTTTCTTAATCGTCACGGTCCCGATAAAGCATCTAAAGGCCAGGAGGCTGAGACTTCCCCCGGTGGTGGGTCTCTTTGGGTTTTTGCTCAGTAGTGTGTCTCTTCATGTGTGCTGTGATTGGAGCGGAGAGTTTGCTTTCACTGTAACGTAGGCAGGCAGTGAGGTTGGTTGGGGGTTGACCTTGCATCCTACCAGCGCTTCGTCATTGCCACTTGCTGGCGGCTCGACACACAGACCCTGGAAGTGGCTCGTGGCTGGTATGTTGTCGACTGTCCTCTCGCTGAGCATGAACAGCTAGGAATGCCGGCCACGCGTCCTACTGCTGCGGGGCCCTCCTAATGACGTTCCTGTTAACGTGGCCACCTCCAGAAAGGCCCCATGGCCACAGCAGGCCACGTTCTCAGGCCTCGCCGCAGGTGAGAGCTCCAGCATGCCCTGTGGGGGAAGCAGAGTTCAACCCAAACCAGCGAGCAAGGCTGCTTGTGGAAGCAGAGTCGGAGGGCCCCCTGCATCCCAGGGCCCGGTGGCATCTGCGTCACGCCGCCAGCACGAGCGGGTGCCTTTCTTAATCCCCTCCGTCAGCCGTCTCAGTAGGTAGTTTTTTCAAGTTCAGTTGACTGACCGTTTCAGTCTTCCCCGTATGAAGTTCTGGGGGAATTTGGGACGCCAGTATCTTTTTTTTTTTTTTTGTCTTTGACAGTATTTTTCTGGAAAGAGGAGAGGGGCTACCTCTGGCCCCGCTAGGGAAGAAGCCAGAAGTTGTATGCCGGATACGCTGGATGTCGTCTCGAGTCCGGCTTCTCTTTCCACCTGTCCGCCTCCCAGGTCGGAGGGTGGGCTGGTGGTCACAGCAGACCACAGCCCGGGCCGCGCCTTGGCCCAGGGCACCGGCGGGGGCGGGAGCGGCCGGGGGGGAGCCCCCGTCCCGGGCAGCGCCGAGGCAGAGGCTCCTGGGGGCGTCCCGCCGACGGGCGCTGCGGCTTCTCCCGGCCCCCAGCTGTCCCTCCGGCCCCCGGCGCCGCTGTCTCCCAGGGCCCTGCAGCTGGCGGGGCGGCTCCTCTGGCCCCCGGCGGGCGTCCAGTCATCGTGTTTGACTCTCACCTCGCCTCCCCTCTGGCTGGCTAAATACTGTGACATTTCAAATTTGGACTCTTCAAGTTCAGCTTACATTTTTGGCTTCGACTCATTGTATCAAGGTCTTCTGGGCTGCTCGGCGGTTTCCAGAGCGCCCCAATATGATCTCATCTGCTTCTCACAATAAGTGGCGTTGCTGCTCATTTTTCATGGCGATAACTCACAGAAGTTACCGGAGGCCCAGGGGCGACTTGGCCGGCGAGCACAGGGATGGCGGGGGAGCCCACAGCACGGTTCAGGGCCTGCCCTCCCTGGCTCCCTTCCACGAGGTCATCCTGCTCCCTGCTGCCTGACCGCCCGGCCCGCTCTCGGCTCCCACTCGAGACCTCAGAGGACCACGGCCTCCTCCCCGGAGCCTTCCCAGGTTCAGCCAAGGGGAGCTGCTGACGGCTTTCCATCTCCTGTCCGGCCGTGCAGATCAGGGGCGGGGAAAACCGCGCCTCCATGACTTGCTCTTGTTGGCCTAAGAATGGTTCTTACACTTTTAAAGGCCTGTTTAAAGGGGGACGGGGGCAGACTGGGACAGAGACTTGGGCATGGCCTGCTGAGTCTCAGCTCTGTTCTGCGGCTCTCCATCCAGGAAGTCTGCGAGCCCCTGGTCTGGACAGCTCTGTCTCCCTTTATCTGCTTTAAAAATTCACTCACCCTCCATCTGTTTTCCTGACACCCAGCTTTGTCATCTATTTACTTATTTTTTAAACATGGATCTGAGATGGGTCTTTTGAATATTAATAACTAATGCTTGTGATTTCCCGTTTTCCTTTCTCTTTTGGGTGCTGAGGCATCGCCACCCTGGGTCAGGACCTGTTTCATATGGTTTGTTTGGGAAGAGAGGAGCCGGGCATCATCTATACGTTGGTGTCACGTGCTCGTGCATCGCATCCACAGATAGTACCGATTCGAGCCAACGGAAGCAGGCCCTTCAGGATGGGACAGGACGCCCTGGGAGGCCAGGGAGCTCGTCTGTCCGTTCACAGCCGTGCTCACCCCCACGCCCAGGCGCCTGAACCAGGAAGCAAATGAGGAAGATCTGGGGTAGGAAATGGGGCTTTTGCTGAGAAAGGAAGAAAGGGGTAGGAATGGAATAAACCGGCGTAGAGATGCTGATGGGCAGGTGGGGCTGGCGTAAGGGGATAGCCCAGTGGCTGTCCTCGGAGCGGTCCCGGTCCCGGAAATGGACCAGAGATTGGTGTGCGTGCTCGGGACTCTGTGGCCCCGTGGACCGTAGCCCACCGGCTGCTCTGTCCACGGGACTTCCCGGGAGAGAATACTGGGGCGGGTTGCCGTTTCCTCCGCCGGAGACCGTCCTGACCCAGGAGTCAAGCCTGTGCCTCCCGCACTGGCCGGCGGGCTCTGGACTGTCCGAGCCACAGGGGAGCCCTTTCTATGTACTAGTACGTATCTGTCAATCCCAAACGCCGAATTCACCCCTCTCCGTTTTCCTTTTGAAAACTGCATGTTTGTTTTCTGTCCATGAGTGTATTTGTGTTTTGTAAATAAGCTTACGGCTCCCCAGGTGGTGCTAGTGGTAAGGAAACTGCTTGCTAATGCAGGAGACATGAAGAGACGCAGGTTCAATTCCTAGGTCAGGAAGATCCCCTGGAGGAGGTCATGGCAACCCACTCCAGTCGTCTTGCCTGGAGAATCCCATCAACAGGGGAGCCTCAGAGACTCCAGTCCACAGGGCTGCAAAGAGGTGAATGTGACTGAGGTGACTTAGCATGCAATTAAATGTATCTGTGTCACTTTTTAGATTCTATGTGTAAGTGATATCGTATGATATTTGCCCCTCAGCCCACAAAGCCTAAAACGCTTACTGTCTGCCTCCTATAGAGATCAGGCTTGCCACCCTGTGCTGAACGGTCCAGAGAGATCTGCTAATGCTCTCGTGAAGGTGTCGTGGGTACCGTCAGGCCTGCTGACGTCCTCCAGCCCCAGTGCCCGCCCACTGGGGAAGCTCTGTCTTGTCTGGTCCTTAGTTTAAACATTTCACAACATGGAAACACTAGGATAGATTCCTAGCTTCTCTGAAAAAAAAAAAAAAAACAGTAGAAGAATCTGTTGAATCTGCGTCTGCACGCCAGTCCCGCGAAGCCAGGGTTGGCCCACACCAGGTGGCGGTCGCCCACCCGAGACAGGAAACGCAGCAGGTCCCCGACGTCCCCAGCGCTCCCTGAAGCCAGCCGAGTGGGCCGTGGCCAGTGTCCCTGAGCCAGCATGGTGGGCGTTCCCTGTGGCTAGAAAAACACAGTGCCCACGTCTTTGTGGAAAGTGGAAATGCAGAATGTGGGTGGAGAGGGCTGTGTGATTGGAGAGAAATGGCAGTGGTTATAAGGAGAGAGACTGGGCTTCCCTGGTGGTCCAGTGGGTAAGGACACCGCCTTGCAGTACAAGGGGCGCCGGCTCGATCCCTGGCCTGGGAGGACCCCGCGTGTCGTGGAGAGGCTGGACCGATGTGTCCAACTACTGAGCCGGAGCTCTGGAGCGCATGCACCCGGAGCCGGTGCTCTGCGACAACAGAGGCCACCGCAATGGGAGGCCCACATGGGCCAGAGAACAAAGATGGATGAAAATAGAGAAATGAAAGACCAATAGAAGTGGCCAAAAAAAAAATAAGGAGAGAGCCCCAGTGAGGGCGCTCTGCAGTGCTCCACCCACACAGGTGACCTCCGTCGAAGTGACGCCTGACGTCCCGATGCTGGGGATCTGGCCCTCCGGCTGGTGCAGAGCAGAGCCTGTCCCTTCTGGAGAGCCCGTGTCACGGACACGTAGCCGCAGCGAGTCAGGTTGCACCCAGGAGAGCCAGCCCTGCTCCCAGGAGAGACGCCTTTGCTCCTGCAAAGACTGGGAGGACTGACGGTCTCTGATGCCCACACGGCTCTTGGCACATTGTTTGACTCAAAAGGATAAAAGGAAACACTGCAGCGCCTTCCAGCCCTAAGCACAACGAGCTGGCAGTGGAAGAGGCGGTTAAGTCACTCCAATAATATGCCAGGCTCAGAATAACCACATCTGTTCCTGTGGGCAGTGAGCAGAGGATTAAAAACAAAGAAGAAACCTTAGCTTTGAACGCAGCTAGATTTACGGACGGGCGGGCTTGGAACTCCTCTTGGGCAGCGTGCTGGTTATCCCCAGCGACAGGCCCGTGCCTCGTTGCAGGCTGCACGGGGCTAGGGTGCTGGGGGGCAGGAGCGGGGGAGCTGGAGAAGAACAGCCCCTGGCCTCCGTGATTTATAACCTGGTCACAGAGACACTGGCAGTGCCCTGGCGAGCCCCGCGGGCTGGCTCTCCTGCTTGCTGTAGGAGAGGTTCTCTTAAAGAAACACCCCGGCGGACTTGACGGCCTTTGCTCCAGGCTTCACTGGAGCTTTGCTGTGGTTGTTCGCTCGCTAAGGCCTGTCAACTGTTTGTGACCCCATGGACTGTAGCCCGCCAGGCTCCTCTGTCCGTGGGATTTCCAGGCAAGAAGACTGGAGTGGGCTTCCTTGCCCTTCTCCAGGGGATCTTCCTGACCTAAGGATTGAACCCACATCTGCCTGGGCAGGTGAATTCTTTAGTGCTGAGCCATCAACACAGCAGACAGCTCTCAATGTCCCCTTTCTTGATGCTCTCGGTTCTTCTGAGGCCCTCAGGAGAAGTCCTCAGTGCGTGTTAAATCGTTAACCCCTAATCCCTCAAATTATACAGTAGAACGTCCTCCTCCCAAGAAATCGAGGCTTGCAGAAGGGGTAAGGTTGTTAGCAAGAGGTCTTTCACGGACCATTCCCCCCTCCATCGCCCCGTAGCTTACCGGATGAGTGCAAGTCCCTGAAATATGCACCCAAGGCAGATGGTAAAGAAACTGCCCGCAGTGTGGGAGACCTGGGTGCATTCCCTGGGTCAGGAAGATCCCTTGGAGGAGGGAATGGCGACCCACTCCAGTATTCCTGCCTGTCCTGGAGAATCCCGTGGACAGAGGAGTCTGATGGGCTGCAGTCCGTGAGATCACAAAGAGTCAGACGTGACTGAGCAACTAACGCACAGGCACGCAGAGCATGTCAGCACCGCTGGGTCGCCCTCACCTGGAGCCCTTTCTCCCCAGCTGCCGGCCAACCCTCGGGATCCCTGAGTGCTCCTGGCAGTGAGCAGAGGATTAAAAACAAAGAAGAAACCTTAGCTTTGAACGCAGCTAGATTTACGGACGGGCGGGCTTGGAACTCCTCTTGGGCAGCGTGCTGGTTATCCCCAGCGACAGGCCCGTGCCTCGTTGCAGGCTGCACGGGGCTAGGGTGCTGGGGGGCAGGAGCGGGGGAGCTGGAGAAGAACAGCCCCTGGCCTCCGTGATTTATAACCTGGTCACAGAGACACTGGCAGTGCCCTGGCGAGCCCCGCGGGCTGGCTCTCCTGCTTGCTGTAGGAGAGGTTCTCTTAAAGAAACACCCCGGCGGACTTGACGGCCTTTGCTCCAGGCTTCACTGGAGCTTTGCTGTGGTTGTTCGCTCGCTAAGGCCTGTCAACTGTTTGTGACCCCATGGACTGTAGCCCGCCAGGCTCCTCTGTCCGTGGGATTTCCAGGCAAGAAGACTGGAGTGGGCTTCCTTGCCCTTCTCCAGGGGATCTTCCTGACCTAAGGATTGAACCCACATCTGCCTGGGCAGGTGAATTCTTTAGTGCTGAGCCATCAACACAGCAGACAGCTCTCAATGTCCCCTTTCTTGATGCTCTCGGTTCTTCTGAGGCCCTCAGGAGAAGTCCTCAGTGCGTGTTAAATCGTTAACCCCTAATCCCTCAAATTATACAGTAGAACGTCCTCCTCCCAAGAAATCGAGGCTTGCAGAAGGGGTAAGGTTGTTAGCAAGAGGTCTTTCACGGACCATTCCCCCCTCCATCGCCCCGTAGCTTACCGGATGAGTGCAAGTCCCTGAAATATGCACCCAAGGCAGATGGTAAAGAAACTGCCCGCAGTGTGGGAGACCTGGGTGCATTCCCTGGGTCAGGAAGATCCCTTGGAGGAGGGAATGGCGACCCACTCCAGTATTCCTGCCTGTCCTGGAGAATCCCGTGGACAGAGGAGTCTGATGGGCTGCAGTCCGTGAGATCACAAAGAGTCAGACGTGACTGAGCAACTAACGCACAGGCACGCAGAGCATGTCAGCACCGCTGGGTCGCCCTCACCTGGAGCCCTTTCTCCCCAGCTGCCGGCCAACCCTCGGGATCCCCTGAGTGCTCTTCCTGCGTCCCTGCCTGCACTGGGTGCTCGCTCCGTCAGGGCGCTGAACACACTGCAGTATGCAGAGTAAACTCCTTCTCCTCTCCTGTGGTGAAGGCTACTTAGTGCTTCATTAAATAAATGCGGTCATTTATCCGGCATTTATTGGTGCGCTTGGTTCCTGGTGTTTGTCTTCTGGGGCACGCAACGAAGAGCCCGGCTTGCTCTCCATGTCCCGTGGGCAGGGGACGCGCGTGTCCCCACGTGATTACAGTGGGGATGGAGTGGGCGTCCTGTTGCCAGGGGCCGTGGGCTCCACGGCCGGCTGACCTGGCTGGTCAGGAGGCTCCCCCAGCTGCTTCTGCACCATTTCCTTTCCATTTGTTCCTGTAAAGTGAGGGCACTTTCACCTGTGGAAACCTGTGTTTTTGAGTTCTCAACCTTTTAATTGTTCTCAACCTTTCGAGCTGGAGAGACGGGAGCTGGTTTGTGCCCGTTTGTCTACTTTGGGCGGGAAAACGTGTTTCCTTTGTAGACAGTTTGTTCAAGGGTCTGAATTCAAGGGACTCAGTTTAACATTCAAAATGCCATTCCTTTCCAGAATAGCATGTGTTCTGGTGTTGTGGAAGCCTAGGTTTGAACTCTCTGAGACCGGTTGATGAAGTGGCTTCGAGTGAGTTACTTCATCTCTCCAAGCCTCCGTTTTCTCGCTTGTGAAATGGGGATAAATAATCTGGTACAGTTTACGGGGTCATTCCTATAATTGAGTACCAAAGCCCAGCCATTGTGTAGCGCTTAACACAGGGGCAGTGCTGCATCATGTTCGCTCTCCAGTCGCTCTCGTGGCCCGCCACCCCTGCCCTGGGTCGGAAGCAGGCTTTGCTGTTCGTACTGTCCCGCTCGAGCGCTTGAGCATGACTCTTGTGATGGGTCAGCGCAGGTTATTGTTTTTCAACCCTGAAGGTCTGGTTCATCAGCCTGTGACGTATTCTAACCAGAATCAATCCTAGATTTGTCTAGTTACCGTAAAGACCAGTGAGAGGTGAGTTGAGATGGGTGAGATCAAGGATGCTTAAGCTCTGTGGTCAGCACGGAACAGCACAGCCGTCCGCCGGCCAGCCCCGAGGCCCGTGCCCAGCCCGCCAGCCACACACTCCCCCCGTTCAGGAGGGGCTCCCACCGGCTCGGCGGCCCACAGGACCCTCCTGCAAGGGGCCGGTGGGGGCCTTGCCTTGCCAGGTGTGCCACTCACTCAAGAGCTTGTTGAGTATGGTTGGCGATGTGGTTAGAACTGGTCACAAGTTCCCCGTCAGTGCAGGGGGAGGTCATCTCGTCTCCTGACGTCACCGGGCTCCCCGTCTGGCTTTGGGGGTTCTCCTCACCCGTCTCTTCCGCTCTTTGCTCACACTTTGCTAATTTCTTTCTTAACTTTCTTCTTTTGCCCCTCACCTTCCTGAAGTATCGAATGTGAACTCGGCTCATGGAAGTTTTCTTCAAGTGCTCCATAACCAGTGAAGTCTCATGGGACTGAAGCTACCCTCCGTGGACTTAATTTATGAAAGTCCTACGGAAGCTTTATAGATGATGTCCCGACTTTAAGATAAATAAAACATTATTTACATGTATTTCTTGAGGAAAATAACAATTCTGAAAAATACTTTTCCCTCATAATTGAAATAATGATTTCAATTTTTATAAGTTTTGCAGATTTATAGATTAATCACCTCACCAAGAAAATCTGACCACTTTTCTTTGGTTTTTTTTTTCCTCTGGATGGATGAATTGTAACTTCAGTATGCTTTTCTATCTCAAACAGGTAAATGAATATTATAGGATAATAGAAATGTAACAAGTAACCATTGCAGTTAGAGTTTCACAGGACAGCTTTTTGTAAACAAACTACTGAGTTTTATGGTGAGAAGACACAGAATAGCTATAAACGTGACAAGTAAAGGACCTTCAAAGAAATTGGCTCAGGGTTGAAATTCTTCTGAAGTTCAAGGTAAACATCTCGCGAGGATCTTCTAGCCTTGCCGTTTAGTGTCGTGCATTATTTTCAAAGTCTGGTTCATCAGCCTGTGACGTATTCTAACCAGAATCAATCCTAGATTTGTCTAGTTACCGTAAAGACCAGTGAGAGGTGAGTTGAGATGGGTGAGATCAAGGATGCTTAAGCTCTGTGGTCAGCACGGAACAGCACAGCCGTCCGCCGGCCAGCCCCGAGGCCCGTGCCCAGCCCGCCAGCCACACACTCCCCCCGTTCAGGAGGGGCTCCCACCGGCTCGGCGGCCCACAGGACCCTCCTGCAAGGGGCCGGTGGGGGCCTTGCCTTGCCAGGTGTGCCACTCACTCAAGAGCTTGTTGAGTATGGTTGGCGATGTGGTTAGAACTGGTCACAAGTTCCCCGTCAGTGCAGGGGGAGGTCATCTCGTCTCCTGACGTCACCGGGCTCCCCGTCTGGCTTTGGGGGTTCTCCTCACCCGTCTCTTCCGCTCTTTGCTCACACTTTGCTAATTTCTTTCTTAACTTTCTTCTTTTGCCCCTCACCTTCCTGAAGTATCGAATGTGAACTCGGCTCATGGAAGTTTTCTTCAAGTGCTCCATAACCAGTGAAGTCTCATGGGACTGAAGCTACCCTCCGTGGACTTAATTTATGAAAGTCCTACGGAAGCTTTATAGATGATGTCCCGACTTTAAGATAAATAAAACATTATTTACATGTATTTCTTGAGGAAAATAACAATTCTGAAAAATACTTCCATCATAATTGAAATAATGATTTCAATTTTTATAAGTTTTGCAGATTTATAGATTAATCACCTCACCAAGAAAATCTGACCACTTTTCTTTGGTTTTTTTTTTCCTCTGGATGGATGAATTGTAACTTCAGTATGCTTTTCTATCTCAAACAGGTAAATGAATATTATAGGATAATAGAAATGTAACAAGTAACCATTGCAGTTAGAGTTTCACAGGACAGCTTTTTGTAAACAAACTACTGAGTTTTATGGTGAGAAGACACAGAATAGCTATAAACGTGACAAGTAAAGGACCTTCAAAGAAATTGGCTCAGGGTTGAAATTCTTCTGAAGTTCAAGGTAAACATCTCGCGAGGATCTTCTAGCCTTGCCGTTACCTGTGAAACAGGATGAAGTGTCTTGGTGCATTATTTTCAAAGTCTTGTACCAGTAGCGCAGCGTGTCTCAGTCTTCGGGCATTTCAGACTTAGTGGCCTTTGGCATCCATTTTAATTGGCGCTGAGTTAAATGATTTGCATTGCAAAACTTTTCTTTCTGGGTTTTACTGTCACAAAGTGTATTTTTACCAAGCTGCTTCCTGTTGACCTCTCCCTCCTGCTTCCCAGTATTATCCACTTACCACTGCCGGGGAGGCTGGGGCTTAGCAAAGCTGGGTGCCTTGCCAGACAGAACACTGCCAATATGTGCTTGCACTTTGCTTTCCCTGAGTTGCAGTGACACACTAGCCACAGCCTGCCAGAGACCAGAGGCCAAGGACGGACCCCCGACTGCGGTCTCTGAATCCCATACCTCTCCGTTCTACCTCTCTGAAGTAATGAAATGGAGAAGGATTCACTGGTTGGAAATTTCCATGAGGAGCTAGGATCCACTGATGTCTTATCCCAGGGGAGCCATATAAATGCCATAAAGTGCAGGAAATGTGCATATGAAGAGTATGAGCGGGTGCAGGAATTCCCCTGCACAAACGAGAAGTTAGTCCCGAGGGGACCCTCATGAGCGAATACCGCGGTGGTGCTGTGGGGCTCCAGGGGATGGTTCTGGAGGCTCTTATTTTACGACCTGCTCACTCTTCTCATTTCTAGTGAAACTTCCCCATTTGGAAGCATCCTGTCCCCCACTACTCCTTAAGTTTCTGAAGCCCGCGGTTCTAACTTCTTTGCCTGTGACAGCTAGCAAGTAGGGCTTGGTTTTCCAGGAGTCTCGTCTTTTTGATATTCGTTGCAGATTCTTCCAGGGCTCTTCATACCATTTTTTAAAATAGCTTTCCAGGATTCCTGGGGGTAATTAACTTATCGTGTGACGGTTCCCTTACTCTGCAACCCCAGTGCCTACACGTTGTTTTTTTCCATGGTTCTATTTTCAAACATTAAATAACTATGTGATGAGCGTCTTTCCTGTAGTATCCTGTTCCATGGAGGCTGTGGACATGGCACGTGGGGAAGGGAGTCGGATGGAGCGATTGAGCTGAAAATGAGAAAATGCGTTAGCTTCTTTGGGTGGCTAAAAAAATACCATTTACCCTTTTAACCATTGTTAAGGTTACAGCTCAGAGGCACTAAATGCGTTCACATGATTGTTCAACCACCCATTTCTGGGTTGACTGTGTTTTAAGAGGTCCTGGCCCTTGAGACAGTTGGGTGGCTGAACTGAAGAAAATGCTCATATTTGTCAGCTCAGGGGTTGTCATAACACAGGACCATAGACGGGGTGACCTCAACTATAGAAGCGTCATTTAGCCCCCACCAGAGGCTGGGAAGTCAAGATGCTAGGAAGGTGGCTTTCATTTGGAGTGATCCTCTCACTGTGACCTCACGTGACCTCTTTATGGCGGGGGATCAGAGAGGGCAGGCTCTCGTGTCTCTTCTTGTAAGGACTCTGGTCCCATCACAAGGGCCCTATCATCAGGCTATGTGGAGATCAAAGATACTTAAAAAAATGTCCAGAAAAAAAATTCTGAGAAGCAACATGTGAATTGGCCCCGTGCTACAACTCTTTGCTCTGTATTTGTGCTCTACTGGGTTTGTGAGTAATCTAGAAATGACTAGAGATGACTGGATATATATAGGGGATATGGATAGGCTCTATGCAAACACCACAGCTGTTTTATATAAGGAGCTTGATCAATCAGATTTTATTTCAATGTGGGCTATTCTATGGTCAACGTTTATGAGGACTTCCAAATTTCTTAGTTACTCATAGATTATGGAATTGGATATACATGTGTCAGGTGTATCTCTTGTTATATTACCCATGTCCCCAGTAATTTTTGTTCCACTTAATATTTCCTGAACTGCGGGAGATAAAGTAAAATTTTCTTTACTAGCGTGTTTTCCTGCTGTTCCTGGTAGTTCTGCTTTATCATATTGATACTCTTATTTGATGTGTAGTTATTAATTAATTAGAAGAGCTTGGTTCCCTTACTCTGCAACCCCAGTGCCTACACGTTGTTTTTTTCCATGGTTCTATTTTCAAACATTAAATAACTATGTGATGAGCGTCTTTCCTGTAGTATCCTGTTCCATGGAGGCTGTGGACATGGCACGTGGGGAAGGGAGTCGGATGGAGCGATTGAGCTGAAAATGAGAAAATGCGTTAGCTTCTTTGGGTGGCTAAAAAAATACCATTTACCCTTTTAACCATTGTTAAGGTTACAGCTCAGAGGCACTAAATGCGTTCACATGATTGTTCAACCACCCATTTCTGGGTTGACTGTGTTTTAAGAGGTCCTGGCCCTTGAGACAGTTGGGTGGCTGAACTGAAGAAAATGCTCATATTTGTCAGCTCAGGGGTTGTCATAACACAGGACCATAGACGGGGTGACCTCAACTATAGAAGCGTACTTAGCCCCCACCAGAGGCTGGGAAGTCAAGATGCTAGGAAGGTGGCTTTCATTTGGAGTGATCCTCTCACTGTGACCTCACGTGACCTCTTTATGGCGGGGGATCAGAGAGGGCAGGCTCTCGTGTCTCTTCTTGTAAGGACTCTGGTCCCATCACAAGGGCCCTATCATCAGGCTATGTGGAGATCAAAGATACTTAAAAAAATGTCCAGAAAAAAAATTCTGAGAAGCAACATGTGAATTGGCCCCGTGCTACAACTCTTTGCTCTGTATTTGTGCTCTACTGGGTTTGTGAGTAATCTAGAAATGACTAGAGATGACTGGATATATATAGGGGATATGGATAGGCTCTATGCAAACACCACAGCTGTTTTATATAAGGAGCTTGATCAATCAGATTTTATTTCAATGTGGGCTATTCTATGGTCAACGTTTATGAGGACTTCCAAATTTCTTAGTTACTCATAGATTATGGAATTGGATATACATGTGTCAGGTGTATCTCTTGTTATATTACCCATGTCCCCAGTAATTTTTGTTCCACTTAATATTTCCTGAACTGCGGGAGATAAAGTAAAATTTTCTTTACTAGCGTGTTTTCCCTGCTGTTCCTGGTAGTTCTGCTTTATCATATTGATACTCTTATTTGATGTGTAGTTATTAATTAATTAGAAGAGCTTATTGGGTATTTCTTTTAAATGAGGCCTTATTTGTCTTTTTTTTTTTTTTTTTTTGGCCACTTCTATTGGTCTTTCATTTCCATCTTTGCTCTTTGGCCTGCGTAGACCTCCCATCTCAGTGGCCTCTGTCGCGGCCGAGCACCAGCTCTGGGTGCATGCACTCCAGAGCACTGGCTTGGTAGTTAAGACACACTGGTCCAGCCACTCTGCGGCACGTGGCGTTTTCCCAGGCCAGGGATCGAACCAGCGCCCCTTGCACCGCAAGGTGGCGTCTTTACCCACTGGACTACCAGGAAAGCCCCTTATTTGTCTTGCTTAACCTATCCTGAATTCAAACATGCTTCATTTTAAAATTATTTTTGTAGGTTGCTCAAGAGCATTTACTCATCTTTTATTTTCAACCATTCATAATCACTTCTTTGTAACCCCAACCCTTGTATACAGTAGAGAATATAATTGAGTCTGCTCTTTCCTGTTTTCTTTTTTAAAATTTCTTCTCTTCCCTATGAAGTTGGATAATTGGAGTAAAAATGTTCCTCGAAAACCTCTTGGTACAGATCTGGATCACTCTCCCAAATTTCTGTTCTATTTGAACTATAGAACAGCTCCCATGCAAGGCTGTGTTGTGCTTACATTATGAAGAGGCAAACACATATAAAACATTTCATACATACCCGTGTAGCCGATGTTACTGGAACAGAGTTTAAAGAAGATTTTTATTTACCTGATTCATTTGAATTTTGACCGTTTCAGTTTTATAGAAATAGGACCACAGCTCTCTCACCATTAAGCTTTTTGCCAGTGAGCAGTATTTGTGGACATCAGGGAGCCTTCCGCAGGATGCTTCATAGACCTGACATAAAGGCTAGGCAGCCAGATTCCTTGAATTAACTGAAACATTGACTGAGGCATGTACTAAAATCTCAGACTGATTGCTGGTTGGTGCCTCAGAGTGGACTTTATGGTTATAAATTGAAAGGACAGGATCCTGTTATGCTGGATGTATTCTAGTTAATTGATAACCAAAGAGGTATGAAAAGGGAGAGATACAGTGAGGAGTTTCCATAACCTGGAGTTTCTTGTCTTGCCTTCTAAAAATTTTTGCATGTGTTTGCATATGGTCCTTCTGAAAATTTAAATTCAAGTCTTTGTTTTAGAACTGTAACATGTTTAATTCATTATTTCTTCAGACAGAGGCTTTCAACTCCTGTTTATAATGATAGTGTTTATAGTGATATAAGCACTATAGTAAAGTTATAGTGATAATTAATATATTTTCTCTTCATTTCCCTTAATACTTCATTGTAGTTGATTACACTATTTTTTTCTTAGTCTTCCAAAAGTTCCTGTATAATTTAAATGTATTTCTTATACCTTAATTGTTGTATATTGGCTGCACGTGGTAGAGCTCTGTACTCACTGCCCTGCCTCCAAATCTGTTATCTGCTTAATAAATGCTTGTTGGTAACCTGTATTTTTTCTCAGCTAAGAGTCGTACTCATGACCTTGCCCAATTCTTTCTGTTGATTAGAGTACAATATAATTATTTCCATCTATCACATTTGTTAAAATTATTAGTTGTTTTTTGTAACTTGTGATCTACAGAAGTTGAAACATTTTTATAATGCTGTCATATTTAGCACTATCTTCCAGAGTTTCTTCTTTTAATTTTCTGCCCAGTCTTTCCCCACTTGAGATCAGATAAATACTTTGATATTTTTTCTGGTTGTTTTAAGGTTCACACATGACTCTACCTCTTTTTGGAATTTAGAGTATTTTTTGATGTTAGGATTCTAACTCTTTTATTTTGTTTTATTGCCTGAGAAACACTTCCTTTGAGGTGGCTCTGATGGTAATATGAAGTTATATATGCTTGATTGTCTTCATTTTATATTTTCCAAACCATCTATGACCAAACACTTCAATGTCTACATTGATGAAGAATCACCAGGTTAGGACAAAACTGTAGAACAGATTAAACAAAACATTAGACTAGATTCATCTAGTGAAACTTCTAAATTTCCTGCTGAAAATCACACATTGGAGATTCATCTAAAAATGAGCTTCAACATTTGCTGAGAGAGAATGAAAATAAACCAGAGTCCAAATGCCGCCCAGCAACCCTCGCATATGGTTTTCAGCTCATTAAATACTTTTTCTTGACAACCAAACTAAAACTAAGGAGCTAATTAGTGATTACACTCATAGATCATCCTCCTCGGGGATTAATCAGCATTTGGTGTTTCTTAGCTCTGAGATGGACTCAAAACAAATGACTCTCTTTTGACCGAATGTTCTGACAGAGGGAGGCTTGCTTCATGTCACACTGTCACTCACTGTCGCGAACGTCTCATCGTTTAAAACATCTCTCAGAGTGGTCTTGTAAAGCTGTCCTCAGGGCTGACAGCGCGTGCCATTCTCCGTGCACTTTGAGGGAGGATATACGTCTTGGCAACAGGCAGAAAAAATCTGGATTAAAGTTTGAGGGACACATTTGCTGAATCTGCTGGACTAACTTAACCGAAGAGGATGATGGTGGTATATCACTTACAATCGTATATTCAGCCTTGAGGGATATCAGAAGCCCGTTCGATGGCTGAAACGAGTGAGGCTTTGTTTCCGGTGCATTCAGGAGCCCCAGGCCAGCTTCCGTTGCCCCCTGACACCAGGACTGGCTTCTGTCTGAGCGTGTTCGTCTCTCCCGACTCTGCCCAGGGTCACAAGCTGGCTGATGTGTCATGAGGCCCCGTTTCTACGTGCAAGGCTGAGGGCAAGGGCAAAGGCAAGAGCTACAAGGAACACCTAACTCCCTCACTGTGCGGGGAGACCAGTCATGGCTCCGACGGCATTGGTCAGACCTTGCCCGCCTTGCCGCCCTGTCAGCAAGAGGCCCGGAGAGCAGGAGGCAGGCCTGCCATGATCGGCTCAGACCATCAGGACCCGTAACCCAGATGGGAGTTCCTGACACAGAACAGGGGTTCTGATGACCGGGACACCGTGTTGCTGGGGAAGGCCACCCCCAGTGTCTGCCCCACGCACGAACGGTGGTGGCAGTCTGAGGAACTGCGCGGTCCCCAGCGGCAGCCTCTTGAGGACATCTGAAGAATGGCTCGGTTTGGTCACATAGTCTCTGGCACTGTATTGAGGAAATAATAGCAGTGTCTTTATTCACTTTCCAATTGTTAGTATTTTGGTTTTGTCTTTGTTATCAAATTGCAGTGTTCCTTAAGATAAGGACGGTATTTTTTTCTGCTGCGGTGGATGGAGAACTCTGTATCTTGCAGACACGAAGGATATGCCTAATGCTTAAATGGCAGTCAATGTAGCTCCCTGTGAGTTAACTCTCGACGGGAATGCAGTCACGCTGTCACCCCATTAATCAGCATTTGGTGTTTCTTAGCTCTGAGATGGACTCAAAACAAATGACTCTCTTTTGACCGAATGTTCTGACAGAGGGAGGCTTGCTTCATGTCACACTGTCACTCACTGTCGCGAACGTCTCATCGTTTAAAACATCTCTCAGAGTGGTCTTGTAAAGCTGTCCTCAGGGCTGACAGGGGTGCCATTCTCCGTGCACTTTGAGGGAGGATATACGTCTTGGCAACAGGCAGAAAAAATCTGGATTAAAGTTTGAGGGACACATTTGCTGAATCTGCTGGACTAACTTAACCGAAGAGGATGATGGTGGTATATCACTTACAATCGTATATTCAGCCTTGAGGGATATCAGAAGCCCGTTCGATGGCTGAAACGAGTGAGGCTTTGTTTCCGGTGCATTCAGGAGCCCCAGGCCAGCTTCCGTTGCCCCCTGACACCAGGACTGGCTTCTGTCTGAGCGTGTTCGTCTCTCCCGACTCTGCCCAGGGTCACAAGCTGGCTGATGTGTCATGAGGCCCCGTTTCTACGTGCAAGGCTGAGGGCAAGGGCAAAGGCAAGAGCTACAAGGAACACCTAACTCCCTCACTGTGCGGGGAGACCAGTCATGGCTCCGACGGCATTGGTCAGACCTTGCCCGCCTTGCCGCCCTGTCAGCAAGAGGCCCGGAGAGCAGGAGGCAGGCCTGCCATGATCGGCTCAGACCATCAGGACCCGTAACCCAGATGGGAGTTCCTGACACAGAACAGGGGTTCTGATGACCGGGACACCGTGTTGCTGGGGAAGGCCACCCCCAGTGTCTGCCCCACGCACGAACGGTGGTGGCAGTCTGAGGAACTGCGCGGTCCCCAGCGGCAGCCTCTTGAGGACATCTGAAGAATGGCTCGGTTTGGTCACATAGTCTCTGGCACTGTATTGAGGAAATAATAGCAGTGTCTTTATTCACTTTCCAATTGTTAGTATTTTGGTTTTGTCTTTGTTATCAAATTGCAGTGTTCCTTAAGATAAGGACGGTATTTTTTTCTGCTGCGGTGGATGGAGAACTCTGTATCTTGCAGACACGAAGGATATGCCTAATGCTTAAATGGCAGTCAATGTAGCTCCCTGTGAGTTAACTCTCGACGGGGTGGATCCAGCCTTGTCTGGGACCCTCCCCGCTCACAGACGGCTGCTGATGTGGCGAGTTTGCTGGGGTAGCCGTCCCAAGTCTCAAAATGTGCCAGGATGTTCTCGGCTATCAAGGATGGCTAGAGTAGTCTCTCGGTTCATTGCAAAACCTTGGCAATTACAGAAACATCAGAAATACTCAAAAGTGAACCTTACTAGTACTTTGGACCAAACAGAGGGCATCAAGAACTGGAAGGATGGTAGTCAGGACCCTTTAGCTTCATTGGAATAAGGTGACGTGAGTGTTCCTGTTTTTGTGTCTGCACGACTCTGTGATGCCTCAGAGCATGTGGAGCCCAGGGAGTGAAGCAGAGAACAAGCGTGTCTGTTCCTCTAGCTAGAAACGTGAAATTCACGGTTGGGCAGCGTGAGCACCTGGTTGGACGCTCCTGAGTTGGGTTAAGTGCTGAGAAGAAGTAAAGATGACAGCTGACCCAGCCCAGACGGCTTCTGCACGAAGCTGACGTGTCAACTCATGGAATGGATCTGTCCAGGCGCAGTGGAGGCGCCCGTGTTGACCGTGAGCGCTGCCGCTCTCCGTCTCACTTGCTTCCGTTTTCCTTCCATCACGGGTCCATTTCCCCTCTACGTTGTCCTAGGGGAAAAGCGTTCGCTCCGATCCTGTTAGCCTATTCTTTGAGCTTGATCGTCTGGGAGAAGCTCTTCCTAGAGCTTTCTCTCCAAACAGTGACGCCAGAGCTTAGAGCCTGGATGGTTGAACTGAGTGGGGTCACGTGGCGTCGTCACACCCGTCCCAGGGATCGGGAGATGTGACTCGTTGGCTGGTTCAGATCAGTCCGTGTCCACCCAGACCCCAGGATGCTCAGCTAGCCTGTGCTCACTCTTCTCTGCAAACGGTCTCGCCGGATCCGTGGCTACACACGATGACCTGCACAGCAGGGAGAACAGTGGGTCTCAGAAGTGGACCTGGACCCTCCGCAACACCTGGGACCTAGACCTTTTTTCTGCTGCGGTGGATGGAGAACTCTGTATCTTGCAGACACGAAGGATATGCCTAATGCTTAAATGGCAGTCAATGTAGCTCCCTGTGAGTTAACTCTCGACGGGGTGGATCCAGCCTTGTCTGGGACCCTCCCCGCTCACAGACGGCTGCTGATGTGGCGAGTTTGCTGGGGTAGCCGTCCCAAGTCTCAAAATGTGCCAGGATGTTCTCGGCTATCAAGGATGGCTAGAGTAGTCTCTCGGTTCATTGCAAAACCTTGGCAATTACAGAAACATCAGAAATACTCAAAAGTGAACCTTACTAGTACTTTGGACCAAACAGAGGGCATCAAGAACTGGAAGGATGGTAGTCAGGACCCTTTAGCTTCATTGGAATAAGGTGACGTGAGTGTTCCTGTTTTTGTGTCTGCACGACTCTGTGATGCCTCAGAGCATGTGGAGCCCAGGGAGTGAAGCAGAGAACAAGCGTGTCTGTTCCTCTAGCTAGAAACGTGAAATTCACGGTTGGGCAGCGTGAGCACCTGGTTGGACGCTCCTGAGTTGGGTTAAGTGCTGAGAAGAAGTAAAGATGACAGCTGACCCAGCCCAGACGGCTTCTGCACGAAGCTGACGTGTCAACTCATGGAATGGATCTGTCCAGGCGCAGTGGAGGCGCCCGTGTTGACCGTAGACGCTGCCGCTCTCCGTCTCACTTGCTTCCGTTTTCCTTCCATCACGGGTCCATTTCCCCTCTACGTTGTCCTAGGGGAAAAGCGTTCGCTCCGATCCTGTTAGCCTATTCTTTGAGCTTGATCGTCTGGGAGAAGCTCTTCCTAGAGCTTTCTCTCCAAACAGTGACGCCAGAGCTTAGAGCCTGGATGGTTGAACTGAGTGGGGTCACGTGGCGTCGTCACACCCGTCCCAGGGATCGGGAGATGTGACTCGTTGGCTGGTTCAGATCAGTCCGTGTCCACCCAGACCCCAGGATGCTCAGCTAGCCTGTGCTCACTCTTCTCTGCAAACGGTCTCGCCGGATCCGTGGCTACACACGATGACCTGCACAGCAGGGAGAACAGTGGGTCTCAGAAGTGGACCTGGACCCTCCGCAACACCTGGGACCTAGCAGGGAAGGAACGTCTGGGGCCCCTCCCTAGACGTCCTCAAGCAGAACATCTTGGGATGGGGCGCTGGCTGTGCTTTCATGAGCCCTCCGGGGGTTTTGGTGCCAATTAAAGTTTGGGAACCACTGGCTTGGAGAAACGGGCTCCTTCTGAGAAAGAGGCCTCATTGGAGGGAGAATATATTTTCATAGCAATGAGGGCAGTTTAGCCAAAGGTCAAGTTAGATGAACTTGGAGACTCTATCAAATGCCAGAAAGAGAGAGGAGAAAAATAACTGTAAGAGGGATCGCTGTGGGCTGTCTGAGCATGGTGTTTTGACCCTGGAAAAATGCACATACATTTTTATTCCCTTAGCACACACTCCGCTGTCCAGTCATAATGCATTGTAAACAGACCCTATTAAAACAAACAGTTCTCTCTGGATCTTTTTTTTTTCCTTCTTCAATATTTTCTCTAAATAGTTATTTGGAAATACACATTTTTCTGTTTTGTGGAGTCCCTAAATAGCAGAGGTCTCCTTCGAAGGAGCCAACTCGGGCCTCCTAGCGCCAGAACGTTGGTGAAGTTTTCATTTTACTAAATAAAGAACGGGAGTGAATGTCACCCCCGTGGTGGCACAGGGCCCTCAACTCAGTAGGAAAACGAGGAGTTCAAGTTTCCCTTCTCCAGCGGCACTGGTCTGAGACTGAAAGGCCCCAGAGAGGAGGGCGGGGGCAGGAGTCCCGTCCCCTGGTTTTCGGTTTCTTTACCTTTAGGCTGCCCTTGCTGGTGCCTTTGGTCCCAAGCGCAGACCCTCACTTTTAAAATCAGTCGCTGTTGGATTTGTGATTGGCTCACGCCCCGCAGAGCCCTCTCAGATAGAAAGGGTCTTGATACCGTGCTTACTGGGGAAGATGAACGTTGGAACCACAGCCAGAGGAATGTGAGAGTGGCCACTTTCTGCTTCTGACTGGATTACTTGAGGTCAAAGTTAGTTCGGCAGCTTGGATGACTTGCTCTTCAAATTCACTCCTGTGGTGGATTCCACCGAGCCAGAATCCACCCCTCAACTTTCTGCTTCTCAAAAGACCCCATACCCCTAATGGCCCCGGGCCGTCCACCACTCACAGGCTCTCTCCCTTCTCCTGTCTTCTCGGGGTCCCCAGCCCAGGCTGTTGAGACTTGCATCTCGTGAAAAATAGGACTGACCAGTCCCTCTCTGGGGTCATCCAATAACATGCTTTTCCCAACCTGGAAATGGGTGTCCTAAATCAAAAAGCACGCGTTATCTCACAGTTAGGCTTCCCAAGTGGTGCCAGTGGTAAAGGCCCCACTTGCCAGTGCAGGAGATGTAAGAGATGCAGGTTCATTCCCTGGATCGGGAAGATCCCCTGGAGGAGGGCAGGGCAACTCACTCCAGCATTCTTGCTGGGGAATCCCATGGACAGAGGACCCAGGTGGGCTACCGTCCGTGAGGTCACAAAGAGTCAGACACGACATCTGACATTTCTGGAAGTCAGAAACGTGAAATGAAAATGTTAACAGAGGGCTCTGCGGGGCGTGAGCCAATGTTAACAGGATTGTGCTCTTCAAGGCTCTAGGAGAAGGTTTAGTCCATGCTTTTTTCTTAGCTCGTGGTGTTGTCAGCTATCCTTGGTGTTCTTCTGTGCCAGTGCCCTACTGTTTTAATGATTGTAGCTTTATAACACACACAGAACTCTAGGAGTAAGCCCTCTAGCTCTGTTCTTCTTCAAGACTGTTATGGTCTTTAGCATTAGAACTGCCATATGCATTTATGCACACCTCTGCTAGGATATTGAACAGACTATTGACTCATTCGGCTCAATATGGACAGACTATACAGATTTAATCTACAATATTGGGCCTTCAAATCCATGAACATGGGCTACCTCTGTTTTACTATATAGACTGTCTAATTTGTCTCAGTGTTTTACATTTTCTGGTTAGTTTTTTATATCTTTTATTTGGTTTATCTCCAGGTGTTGGGTATATTTTTGGTACTGTTGTGTGAAAACCATGTTTAAGGCTTACTTTTCTCATTTTTATTGCCAGTGAATAGAAATATAGTATAACTTTGCATACTGAATTTGTTTCTAGTGACCTTGCTAAGTTCACTTACTGGTTTTAATGACTCATAGCTAGAGATTTTGGGGGATTTTCTCTACATACAATCCTGCCAGCTGTGAATAATGATGGTATTCCTTCCCTTTCAATCTTTATAATTTTATTTTGTTTTGTTATACTGGTTAGTATCTTTATAACAGTGTTAAATAGAAACAGTGAGTGTGGACATCATCATTTTGTTCCTGATACAAGGAGACTTTAAATAATATTAAGTATTATGTTTGATGTTGATTCTTTTGAAGATACCTTCTGCCAGAATTGAGAAAATTACATCTATTCCCAATTCACTATATTTTATCAGCGACTGGACATTAAGGCTTATTACATGCTTTTTTTGTATCTCTTTAGATGACGAAATGATTTTTGAAAATTCTGTTGATTGGATTTTGAAACGTTAAACCATCTCTGTTCCTGGAGCTAGCCCAGAGTGACTGTGATGGATTATTTTTATATTGCTGAATTTGACTTGCTACCCCTTGTTTAGAACTTGTGCAATTTTGCTTATGAGAGTTCTTGGCCTACAATTTCCTTACTTATAATTTCCTTGCCAAGTTTTGGTAATAAGATTATATTGGCCTTATAAAATCAGTTGGGAAATGTTCCCTTTTCTTTTTCCTATCCTCTAGAGGTTGTGTTTAAAATCGTTAGTTCTTCCTTACGCACTCAGTGGATCTTGACAGTGAAGCTCTCTGAGATGGAAAGTTTCTTTGTGGAGATGTTTTAAATTATACATTCAACTTAAACAAATACAAGGTTATTTCGATTATGCCAGTTTATAGATTGTTTTTCCAGAAACATGTCTTGCCTGAAATTTCACATGTGTTTATATAAAGTTCAAATACATCCTCTTCTGTTTCTTGATGCTCTGTAGGATCTGTAGTAATGCCTCCCTTCTGAATCCAGTACTGGGAACTTGTGCCTTCTCTCTTCTTGATCAGTTGTATTTGTTGAATTACTTCTCTGTCAGTTGTTTTAGTTGGGTTTTGAGACCATTTAGAAATTGCCAGTGAATAGAAATATAGTATAACTTTGCATACTGAATTTGTTTCTAGTGACCTTGCTAAGTTCACTTACTGGTTTTAATGACTCATAGCTAGAGATTTTGGGGGATTTTCTCTACATACAATCCTGCCAGCTGTGAATAATGATGGTATTCCTTCCCTTTCAATCTTTATAATTTTATTTTGTTTTGTTATACTGGTTAGTATCTTTATAACAGTGTTAAATAGAAACAGTGAGTGTGGACATCATCATTTTGTTCCTGATACAAGGAGACTTTAAATAATATTAAGTATTATGTTTGATGTTGATTCTTTTGAAGATACCTTCTGCCAGAATTGAGAAAATTACATCTATTCCCAATTCACTATATTTTATCAGCGACTGGACATTAAGGCTTATTACATGCTTTTTGTATCTCTTTAGATGACGAAATGATTTTTGAAAATTCTGTTGATTGGATTTTGAAACGTTAAACCATCTCTGTTCCTGGAGCTAGCCCAGAGTGACTGTGATGGATTATTTTTATATTGCTGAATTTGACTTGCTACCCCTTGTTTAGAACTTGTGCAATTTTGCTTATGAGAGTTCTTGGCCTACAATTTCCTTACTTATAATTTCCTTGCCAAGTTTTGGTAATAAGATTATATTGGCCTTATAAAATCAGTTGGGAAATGTTCCCTTTTCTTTTTCCTATCCTCTAGAGGTTGTGTTTAAAATCGTTAGTTCTTCCTTACGCACTCAGTGGATCTTGACAGTGAAGCTCTCTGAGATGGAAAGTTTCTTTGTGGAGATGTTTTAAATTATACATTCAACTTAAACAAATACAAGGTTATTTCGATTATGCCAGTTTATAGATTGTTTTTCCAGAAACATGTCTTGCCTGAAATTTCACATGTGTTTATATAAAGTTCAAATACATCCTCTTCTGTTTCTTGATGCTCTGTAGGATCTGTAGTAATGCCTCCCTTCTGAATCCAGTACTGGGAACTTGTGCCTTCTCTCTTCTTGATCAGTTGTATTTGTTGAATTACTTCTCTGTCAGTTGTTTTAGTTTTTTTTTCAAGGAAACAGCTTTTGACTCTGACCTCATTACATTTGTTCTTTATTTCATGAACTTTTCTAGACATTCTTTTTGTTTTCTTGTGTTTATCTGCTTTCTGTCCCCATGCTCTTGAGACTGATATGTCCATCATGGTTTTAGCCTTTCTCCTAGTATGTGGATTTAAAGGTACAGCTTCCCTGCAAGTGTTTGTAAAAGTGTTTGTCACTCAGTTGTGTCTGAATCCATGGGACCCATGGACTGTAGCCCACCTGGCTCCTCTGTCCACAGACTCCTCCAGGCAGGAATGCTGGAGTGGATGGTCGTTCCCTTTTCCAGGGGATCTTCACAGCCCAGGAATCAAACCCAGGTCTCCTGCACTGCAGGCGGATTCTTTACTGTTGGAGCCACTAGGGAAGCCCAGTAGTACTCTAAAGCTTTGATATGCTGTGTTTTCATAGTCTGCAAAACATATTTTATAATTCCCATTCTTATCCCTCCTTTAACCCATTAGTTATCAGTGTTGCCTGATTTCTAAGAATTTGAGGATATTTTGTTTCTTATAAATTGATTTCTAGTGTGATTTCTCTGAGCTTGGGAGAACGTATTCTGCCTGGCTTCAGATTATTGGAATTGATTGAAACTTTATAAGCTGCTAGGGAGTATGTGGATTAACTTTATAATGTTCTGTGTGAGCTTGAAATACATATTCTGCAGTTAGTGTCTTTTAATCAGTCAAATTCGTTCGACTCTTCTATATTTTACCTCCCATTCTGTCTGCCCGTTTTATCAGGTATTGAAAGAAGTATGATTCAAATCTCCCATTTAGTTGTGGATTTTTTTTTCTTTTCTTGATTTCTTTTTTTTTTTCCCTTGATTTTTTGGGGGAGCATGGGGTTGGGAGGGGGGTGGGCGGGCCACTTCTGTTGGTCTTTCATTTATCTATTTTCGTCTATTTTTGTTCTTTTGGCCCACGTGGGCCTCCCATCGCAGTGGCCTCTGTTGTCGCAGAGCACCGGCTCTGGGCACATGTGCTCCAGAGCTCCGGCTCGGTAATTGGACACATTGGTCCAGCTGCTCTGCAGCACGTGGGATCTTTCCAGGCCAGGGATCGAACTGGCACCCCTTGCCCTGCAAGGCGGTGTCCTTACCCACTAGACCACCAGGGAAGCCCCCTTGATTTCTATGTAATATCGGCACCGTCATGGAAATAATTGGAAAAATACTCCTGCCAGAAGCATCTCTCAACATTGAGTTCTCAATGTGTTTTTCAGTCTTTCACCATAGCAGAAGTATTTACATTTGCCAAATTCCTATGTAGTTTTATTTTTTTAATTTTATATTAGAGATGTGGATATTGTGGTTTCTGTTAATGGAGACACACAGTGGCTTTCTCAGTATTCCACAAAGTGAGAAATAATGGGGTTGATGGCAGAAGAACTGTACATTCTGCACATATACGTAGAACTGTGAGAACATGGAATGCATTTCTGAAAATGGGTTCTATCATATCCTGTTTGGGTCTGATTTTTTTTTTTAATTGTAGTTGATTTACAATGCTGTGTTAGTTTCAGGTGTACAGCAAAATGATTCAGGTATACCTTATGCATCTTCTCTTCCATATTCTTTTTCACTATAGGTTATGATAAGATATTGCGTATAGTTCCCTGTGCTGTAGGTAGGCCATTGTTATTTTATACATATCAGTGTGTGTCTGCGTGTTACGTCACTTGAGTCGTGTCCAGCTCTTTGTCATCCTGTGGGCTTCAGCTGGCCAGACTCCTCCGTCTGTGGGGTCTCCAGGCAGGAGTGCTGGAATGGGTTGCTGTGCCCTACTTGAGAGGATCTTCTCGATCTGGGATTGAACCCGAGCCTCGTCAGTCTCCTGCACTGGCAGGCAGGTTCTTTACCACTAGTGCCACCTGAGAAGCCCAGTGTGTGTCTGTTAATCCTAAACTGCTAACTCATCCGTGTCCACTTTTACCCTTTGGTTAAGCTTCCCAGATGGCTTAGCTCCTGCCAAGCGTGAGACTTCCGGTTCGATCCCTCCTTGAGAAAATCCCCTGGAGAAGGAAATGGCAACCCACTCCAGTATTCTTGCCAGAGAAATTCCATGGACAGAGAAGCCTTGTGGGCTGTGGGTCACAAAAGAGTCCGACATGACTTAGCTACTAAAATAACAACAACCATACAATAGTTTTCCTACATCTGTGAGTCTATTTCTGTTTTGTTAATAAGTTTTATCATTTTTCCAGATTCCCCATGTAAGTGATATCATACTTAGTATGATAATCTCTAGGTCCATCCATGTTATTGCAAATGGCATTCTTTGGTTCTTTTTGATGGCTTAATAATATTCCATCAAGAAAATGACATTTTCTGTATCCGTTCTTGTCTCAGTGGGCATCTAGGTTGCTTCATGTCTTGGTTATTGTGAATAGTGGTGTTGTGGACGTTGGGGTTCATGTATCTTCTCAGATCAGAGCTTTGTCCTGATCTATGCCCAGGATCATATGGCAACTCTAGTTTTAGTTTTTTAAGGAGCCTCCACACTGTTCTCCTTAGTGGTCTTTACCTTCCTACCAACAATGAAGAAGGGTTCGTTTTTCAAGTTTGGGTTTGATTCTGAATTTGTTTTGAGGGTTAGTTTGGATTTCACATTACTTACATGTGTCCGTGTATCGAAGTGGATTCTCTTGTAATGGATCATAGGTGTTAGTGGACAGTTTTCAGAGTTAAAGATAACATTTCTGGGGGCAGTTCAGAGTTAAGTTCACGCACGCCTTTCTTTCCTGGTGTCTGAAGGGGACCTGCTGCTTTTGTGCAGAAGGAGAATTAGGAGCGCATTTCCCTACATAGTGATTAACTTTACATTTTCTTGGTTCAAAATTACTAGAGCATTGCTTCCCAGACTCTTTCGTAGGCACTCTCGGTGCCGTTAGCATACTTAATATATTGCATAGCAGGGGTGTGGGAGTGACCGTGGAGGGTTCCTGGAGGAAGCAGCCAAGTTAAACAGCCAGGTTGATTTACGGGGTTACTTCTTAGACAAGAGCGTGTCTTTACGCATCGTGGTTCTCTAAGACAGGAATGGTCGTAGGAAGGCAGCCTTTCTCTGCACGCCGCTCACCCTTAGCTTTCTCCCAGTTCACGGGAGGTTCACACTTAAGGAAAACAGCAACCGCAGGTGTGATGCTGGGCTGGGGAGCAGTGGGACGGAGGGGGAGCGGGGAGCGGGGCCGGGAGGAAGCGAGACGAGACAGCCCGGGGTGAGAAGAAGAATTTCTCTTCTTTTCACTCAGGGTCATTTTCAGTGTTGTCGTATTAAGAAATACTCTTCTTGCTGGTGTGGGGCGGATTGTTGTTGTTCTGACTTTGCTCCCTCAGGGGGACACTTTCTATAGAGACTAAGCAGCCAGCCACTCAGAATGCTCACAACAACTCTCTCTTCAGTTGGGAGTTACGCATACGGGATGGGAAGAAGGCACTTGGCCTCACACCCCCGGAGAGTCCCTTGGCCTGAGACTTTGGTAGTCCCCTGGCCTGGAATGCACCTGCTAGCTTGGCTTCCTGGTGGCACCCGGCGTGGGGGGCTTGGAAGAATCCTGAGAGACCCCGAGTCCAGACACACCTCTCCTCTGAGGATGCATTCCCAAGGACAGATCTGACCGGATCAAGCCCGCTCCCTTGTTCCAGAGCAGCCGTAAGAGGAAAAAGCAGTTGCAGTGAGTCAGCCCTGGGGGCAAAGCGAGATAGTGGTTATTTACTTCTGTGATCAGTCAGTGTCTCAGGACAGCGCTGACGAAGTCTGCGCGTGTGAGATCACAGCCTCTGTGCGGTGCTCGGCGCTTCTCGCTGGGGCGTGCGTGTCTGGAGGGGGCGTGTGGCTCCTGGGGAGGGGGCAGTTCTCTCAGCTCGGGCTCCTCGCGGCCGTCGGTGGTGATGCTGACCAGAGTCAGAGGGACTCGGTACCTGGTTTGGCGGCGTAGCTGTCTGTGTGAGCTGTGTTGGGATAAAGGGCGACACGCTTGGAGTGTCGGGGAGAGCACTCAGACGTTAACAGACGGAGCCGGCCCGCAGCCCCCTGTCGTCCCCGGCAGCAGCCCTTCCCCAGGGAGCTCGGCCGCGGCGGTGCTGGGGCAGCGGGCAGGCTGTTATGTTCCCTGACGCTTCCAGGGAAATTTCATAAATAGCTTGCGCACTGTGTCAATCTGTGCATCTGGGAAGCATCAGGCGTTCTTGGCTCCGCGGCCCTGGTGACATCCTCCGTCGCCACTCCCCGGAGGCGAGGGTCTCCAGCTCCTCTACGCAGGGAGGTGGATATTTTGGTGTCTGTTATGTAGAGAGCTGTTACTGGGATCTCTCTTCAAGCCGAGCTTATTTCTGTCTCCAAATAATGAAAGCCAGGCCGCTACGGGAGGGGTCACGGAGGTGGCAGCGGTATTCCCATCGAGCCGACCGCCTCACCGCGCTGGTGGACGAGCGGGGTCTGGACGGTGGACGCTCTTCTCGAGGAGTCTGGCCGGACCGTCTTGATCCTGTCTACGGCAGCGCCGGGAGCAGTCCGCTTGCTCCAGGGCACACAGCGTAAATTTAGCCTTTGACCATGCTTCGGTTCGGTTACTAGAAAGGGAGATGATAAACTAGGCTCCGGGGTACGTTCCCGTCAGTTTTTAATCCCGTCACTAAATTCAGTTTCTCTCCGACCACCAAGCGGTGGTGTGGCTTCTGGCAGGACTTCAGCCCTCTCCATGAGCGTCGGTTTCCTCCTTCCTGCTGAGCGGAAGTGACCGGGCAGACCCCGAGGAGTAAACGACCCTAAGAGACCGAGAGCCGCCTTCCCTCTCCGGTCGGCTGTTCGCCGTCACCATCCTCCTGACTGCCATCGTCCCCACCGCCTCCCAAAGGGCCTTCGCGACACGCTCTCTCATGCCTTCACTCCATCGCTCCCCCATAGGCCGTTGCTGTCAGTCTTACTGAAACAAAGTCTTCGATCGTGACGTCATTCTGATGAAACCTTTCACTGGAGGCTCAGTGTCTTAGCAGCCCCGTGTCCCCTGGATACGCAGCAATAGGAAACCATCCTGCTGCCGCGCCCACGGCCTCCGTCCCCAGGCTGCAAGTCCTGGCGTGTGTCCTGGGCTCCAGAGGGCTGCCCGTTGTTTCTGTTGCACTGAATCCTCTCCTTAGGAAGGTGGGATGGACAGAATAATCAGCCCAAGGGGCGGGTGGGGAGGGAAGTCTAGCGGGCAGGCTGTTATGTTCCCTGACGCTCCAGGAAATTTCATAAATAGCTTGCGACTGTGTCAATCTGTGCATCTGGGAAGCATCAGGCGTTCTTGGCTCCGCGGCCCTGGTGACATCCTCCGTCGCCACTCCCCGGAGGCGAGGGTCTCCAGCTCCTCTACGCAGGGAGGTGGATATTTTGGTGTCTGTTATGTAGAGAGCTGTTACTGGGATCTCTCTTCAAGCCGAGCTTATTTCTGTCTCCAAATAATGAAAGCCAGGCCGCTACGGGAGGGGTCACGGAGGTGGCAGCGGTATTCCCATCGAGCCGACCGCCTCACCCCCTGGTGGACGAGCGGGGTCTGGACGGTGGACGCTCTTCTCGAGGAGTCTGGCCGGACCGTCTTGATCCTGTCTACGGCAGCGCCGGGAGCAGTCCGCTTGCTCCAGGGCACACAGCGTAAATTTAGCCTTTGACCATGCTTCGGTTCGGTTACTAGAAAGGGAGATGATAAACTAGGCTCCGGGGTACGTTCCCGTCAGTTTTTAATCCCGTCACTAAATTCAGTTTCTCTCCGACCACCAAGCGGTGGTGTGGCTTCTGGCAGGACTTCAGCCCTCTCCATGAGCGTCGGTTTCCTCCTTCCTGCTGAGCGGAAGTGACCGGGCAGACCCCGAGGAGTAAACGACCCTAAGAGACCGAGAGCCGCCTTCCCTCTCCGGTCGGCTGTTCGCCGTCACCATCCTCCTGACTGCCATCGTCCCCACCGCCTCCCAAAGGGCCTTCGCGACACGTTCTCTCTCATGCCTTCACTCCATCGCTCCCCCATAGGCCGTTGCTGTCAGTCTTACTGAAACAAAGTCTTCGATCGTGACGTCATTCTGATGAAACCTTTCACTGGAGGCTCAGTGTCTTAGCAGCCCCGTGTCCCCTGGATACGCAGCAATAGGAAACCATCCTGCTGCCGCGCCCACGGCCTCCGTCCCCAGGCTGCAAGTCCTGGCGTGTGTCCTGGGCTCTCCAGAGGGCTGCCCGTTGTTTCTGTTGCACTGAATCCTCTCCCTTAGGAAGGTGGGATGGACAGAATAATCAGCCCAAGGGGGGCGGGTGGGGAGGAAAAGGTGGCAGGAAAGCTGGAACGATGTGTATGGAGTTGTATCGCTTGGTGGCAGTAAGTTGCAGAAGCCTCCGCAAGCTTACTCATTCCATAGATTGCTACCCGACCGGATGGCGATGTCCATCCTGCAGCCGCTCACTGCCTACTTCCACAGTCAAAAAACAACAAAAAAACCCCAAAAAGGTCTATGTATACGCCTGCCTTGGTTTATAGAATATTCTGGTTTAAATCCATCACGTTTTAAACTTAGAGATGTTGATTTCCAAGGAAACTTCGATTTATTGCCATAAATGGAAGGCTAGTGTTATCGCTGGCCATAAACAGAAGGTCACCTTAAAAAGAAGTATCGTGGTCATAAAACTATGTTATTAAATTCTGAGCCATCAAACAGCAAGGGCCAATAAGGAGCCAAGAATGAGCAGACACTGGGGAGAGAGACACGCCGGGTGAGAGAAGTCGGTCGTGAGCTCTGAGGACACGGGAGGCTGCCGTGTGCGGCGTCGGGAGTGAAAGCGGCGGAGTTGGGCAGGCGCCGAGGGCCCGCGGTGGCGGGTGCGCGTGCTCCACGACAGCAGCGCAGTCTCGTGGGTCTGAAATTCCCTGCCAGAGCCCGGTTCACATTTCACTTCCCATGAAGTCCGCCATGAATGTCCTGGGGATTCCAGAGAAATGCTTCTTTCTCTTCGTTTCTCTTTGGATACTTAGACTTGCTGCGCGCTCACACAGTCGTGCCTGACTCCCTGCGACCCCAGGGACTGTCGCCCGCCAGGCTCCTCTGCCCACGGGATTTCCCAGGCAAGAAGACTGGAGCGGGGTGGCCAGGCCATTGGCGAAGGCAGTTTTAATGAGCCTCTGTTCTTTGAAAATACATGAACCTCAGACAATTGTAAAGATGTTTCTTCCTCTTAGATTAATTGCTGAAGTTAATGTGAGTCTACTTAAAACAGGAAGGATTTATTATTTTTTTTTTTAACCCAACAATGTGGTTTTAAAGTTTGACGGGGCAATAAAAGGCAAGCTGACCATGAAAATTCAGAAACAAACAAAAAAAAAGGAAGATGGGGCCCCTACATTGCCAAACTTTAAAATGGTTTATAAGGATACAATAAAAAAATTTTTTTTTTAAAGTATGTAACTGGCACAAGAATGGGCCGACTGGAAGAAGAGTGAGACCAGAGTTTGGAACATGGTCCTGTTGGCATTTTACATCTGTAGGGAGTCATGTTAGGACCCTTAGCAAGCCACTCCAGAAGAAATCTAGGTGAGTGGGCCTCCCACACCACCTGGCACACCAGCTCAGGCGGATGAAAGCATTAATGGAAAATGGAAGCCCCAGGGAAGCACTCCAGCCGTATCCCCTCCCGTAGGAGCCTGGCTTTCATTATTTGGGGACAAAAATAAGCTCGGCTTGAAGAGAGATCCCAGTCACAGCTCTCTACATAACAGACACCAAAATACCCTCCTCCTAGCATAGAGGAGCTGGAGACCCTCTCCCTCGGGGAGTGGTGACGGAGGGATGTCACCGGGGCCCCAAATACAAGAGAATCTGACCCAGGGGCAGCAGCGTCGCCTTCCTGTTCTTCACGCGGGGACCGGCTTCGTTGGTGTGAGATCCGGGCCGTCCCGCGCTGACCTGGGTCTCCCTGGCCTTCCCAGCACCCTCGCTCCGTGTGCGTCTGTCTCCAGAAGCCGAGTTCCCTGGCGAAGCACGTGCATCCTGTTGTATCCAGGCCCGTGGCCGTGACCTTCCTTTAACTGGATGACCCCTGAGGAGAGGGTGAGGGCCCAGAATTCAGCCTGTGACGAGGCTTGCTGTGATTCTCCCTCCCCTGCGATTCGCGCGAGCCCAGTCATCTTCCACTGACTTTGGGTTCCTGCTCACGTGTCTAGAATCACAAGCTAAAGGTTTTACACTCCATGTGGACGGCATCTCCCATTGTTGGGGAGACTGCCTGGGTTCTCCACTCTCACTCACCCATCGCCTGAAGGTCAGTGTCTGTGTCCTTCACCTTCTTGGAATTGACTTACCGCCTCTTTCTGAGCAGTACTTCGTTTGTGGTCCTCTGGTCATTCCAGGGAGGCCGGCTCACCGTCTCAGCAACTTGAAATGGGTGCCATCAAATCCTTGAGCGCGCACGTGCGCGCGTGTGTGTGGATGGGACTTGGGGGTGAGGGAGGGAGCAGAGAGGGGTGTCTGGGGTGCTGGGTCAGCTGGGAGGTGGGGCTCCTAGTCCTCTCCCCGCCCTGAGCCCCGCCTCGTGACCTGGGCCTTCCCACCACGTACACATCACACGTCCAGCTCCAGCGGCTCTTCTCCTGGGCCGCTCGTTCCTCAAGCTAGACATAGGAAGCCACATGTAAATCAGGTAGACGTGGGGGATGCGAGGGACCAAAGACGCTTTGAAGGCTCAGCCGGGCCCTGGCTTGAGGCGTCTCTGGTCGGAGAGGAGTGATGGTGTGCGAGGGGGGCGCCAGCATGGGGGACGAGGCGGGGGCATCCTGAGCAGCCTGGAGGGACCCGCATCCTCAGCTGCTGTTCTTCCCTCTGGATTTCCAGCTCCCCTTCACCCCACTGCGTTTCTGCTGGTAAAGCTGGGCCTTCTGGCTACCAACACCCCCTGGACTCTCAGGGCGTGGAAGGACCAGGATCCCTTCCGCATGCGTTCAGCTCACAGAATACCACCACTGACCATGACCGTGGCGGCTGATCTTTGTGTGGTCTCGAGCAGTTTATGCTGTACTTTCATTTGCATAATCTTATTGTTGAACTAGATAAGACAAACCTTTTACAAGGAGGTCTTTACGAAGGAACAGAGGGGAGGGGAAGAGCCGAGACAGCTCAGACCAAACCCGGATGAGCTGATGGAGGACAGGTTTCTCACGTGGAAGGATGAAGGCACGGCCTCTGCACCTGCCCTGGGGCGGCTCAGCCCTCTCCGGAGAGCTGCACCCTCGAGGAATCTCATGGCGCTCCGCAAGCCCTTCCAGGGGCGCTGGAGGCAGGGTCCGTGACGTGTGTCCCCAGGCCTGAAGAACTTGGCAGATGAAGAGAGGGAAGGTTGCATGTTCATTCTGTAGGGAACACATTGCACCAGAAGTGAAGGGCCAGGGAGAGGAAGAACTTAGGTGTCTCGCAGCGTCGTGGTCTCCGTGAGCTCCCGGAGATCAGACCAATGACTCCGCAGCGGGTGGGGAGGGTGTGGCTCCCGCACTGGACCGGCTGGACGGAGCGGGTGCTCTGATCCTCCCTGCCGGCGAGGAGGCGCAGTGACACGTGGGCTGACAAGCCGACACACGTGGGCCCTGAAGAGGTGTGTGTTGCCAGGACTGTCCGTCTAACCTCCGGTCCGTTCCTCGTCCCAGGAGCCAGTCTCAGCCTCAGGGTCCCAGTGGGGCTGACTTCCGGCCAGGGCCCCAGAGAGAGTGCCTCTCCGCAGGAGGTGAAGGGTGGGGGCAGGAGGGACAGGCTGGGGTGTGGGTCCTCCCTGCCTGTTTCTGAAGGTTTCTCCAGCATCTCCTGCCTCTCCTCTGGCCCCAGTTGCCATCCGAGAGGGCCCCCATGCTTCTAGCTTCTGGAGGTGACCCCAGCTCCTGGGCTCCATCTCGTGCCTCCTCCCCCGACCCTCCAGCTCAGGGCTTCAGGATTTTCTTGCTTTTGCTAATCTTGGAGTTGCACCCCCATCCCTTCAGCTCATTTGTCACTTGGAGCACCAGTCTCCTGCCCGAAAGCCCCTCTGTTGTAAACATTCCAGCCGTTTTGTTTCCTGGTTAGAGCCCTCAGGATAAGCCCTCCTGATAAGGAGGAGCCCCAGCTCCCCGGGCATTGGGCATTGTTTTGGGAGGCCACTTGGCCAGGCTTCTCTCTGCAAAGCCCAGCACCCTGCAGGGAGCCGCAGGCCCCAAGCTGCCTTAAGCCTCTTCTTGGACCGAAGGCTTGGAAAATTGGGCTCTGGGATCTGCTGGACACATGTTTACATGGAGGGCCTGCACAGTCCTACAGATTTCACGGCTCCAAGACGTGAACCGACTTCCAAGTTTTATATATTGGAATGTTTAAAAAATAAATTTGGCTGGAAGATGAAAGGGCTGGAAATAATTTCCATGTCCTCATTTGTGTGCTTCAGATATTACCAGTGACATTTTGTAAATAGTTTAAACCTTTCTTCACCTTCTATATGTCAAGATAAAAAAGGACATGGGAGATAATGGCCTGGGGTGGGGTGGGCGGAGCCTCTCTCTGGCCTGGGGACAGAAGGCCCGCTGATGACAGTCAGCAAGGGTCCCCGCAGACGTGGGATGTGGTGTCTCCCGGAGCACCCGGCAGAGACAGGTGTGAACGTTTGTTCAGTGGTCAGAGGGCTTTTTCACAGCCGTGTCATCCTGTGCTCGGTCCTCCCTTCTCTGTGGCCCCTACATTATGCACACCCCAGCCCGGGGGCACAGGCCTCCTGCTGCCCACCCCGCTGCCAAGGCCCTGCCCAGCATGCGCTCCCTTCTCCCTCCCCCTCCAGAGGCCCTTCTCCGGTCCTGCTGTGGCTCGTGGAAGCACACCAGGGATTTGTTTTTCAACTTTTTCGGATAATAGGTCCCTTCGAAAACTCTCGTAAGATTGTGGACCCTCTGGAGGGGGAGCTCCAATCCACATGGGCCGCCTCAGCAGGTCGGCAGTCCTGAAGCTTCTCTCCCCAGAGCCCAGCTCCCGTCTGGATCACGGGACTGCAGATGGCCGTGGGAGCCACCCTGCCCCACAGCGTGTGTGCCCCACGGCGGCGGCTGTCCCCAGCTTCCTTCTTTGGGGCGCGCACTCCCCTTTCCATCCTCCTTGCTGAGAGCCCTGAATTGAACTCCGTTCTGTTTCAGTCCATTCCTGATTGACTGCCACCGTGGTTAGAGAACACAGGACTGAAATCTTTCCCAGCGTCGTGAGGTTTGTTTTATGGTCTAGCATGTGGTCGGTTCTGTGTGCTCCGGAGAGCGTGGCTTGTGCCTCTGCTGATGTGTGGGGTGTCTGATAGGTGTCCCTCAGGTACGGTGCGTTCACAGTGCTCGGTTTGTCTGTATCTTTGTCTCCCGTCTGGTGGTTCTGTCAGTCACTGTAGGAAGCACACTGAAGTCGCAACCATTATTGCTGAGTTGTGCATTTGTCCCTGCAATTGTGGCTGCTTTTACTTCATGTATTTTGGGGTTCCATTGTGTGGTGCATATGTTTTTTTTCTCATAATTTTCTTTTGTAAATAGTTTAAACCTTTCTTCACCTTCTATATGTCAAGATAAAAAGGACATGGGAGATAATGGCCTGGGGTGGGGTGGGCGGAGCCTCTCTGGCCTGGGGACAGAAGGCCCGCTGATGACAGTCAGCAAGGGTCCCCGCAGACGTGGGATGTGGTGTCTCCCGGAGCACCCGGCAGAGACAGGTGTGAACGTTTGTTCAGTGGTCAGAGGGCTTTTTCACAGCCGTGTCATCCTGTGCTCGGTCCTCCCTTCTCTGTGGCCCCTACATTATGCACACCCCAGCCCGGGGGCACAGGCCTCCTGCTGCCCACCCCGCTGCCAAGGCCCTGCCCAGCATGCGCTCCCTTCTCCCTCCCCCTCCAGAGGCCCTTCTCCGGTCCTGCTGTGGCTCGTGGAAGCACACCAGGGATTTGTTTTTCAACTTTTTCGGATAATAGGTCCCTTCGAAAACTCTCGTAAGATTGTGGACCCTCTGGAGGGGGAGCTCCAATCCACATGGGCCGCCTCAGCAGGTCGGCAGTCCTGAAGCTTCTCTCCCCAGAGCCCAGCTCCCGTCTGGATCACGGGACTGCAGATGGCCGTGGGAGCCACCCTGCCCCACAGCGTGTGTGCCCCACGGCGGCGGCTGCCCCCCGCTGACTTCTTTGGGGCGCGCACTCCCCTTTCCATCCTCCTTGCTGAGAGCCCTGAATTGAACTCCGTTCTGTTTCAGTCCATTCCTGATTGACTGCCACCGTGGTTAGAGAACACAGGACTGAAATCTTTCCCAGCGTCGTGAGGTTTGTTTTATGGTCTAGCATGTGGTCGGTTCTGTGTGCTCCGGAGAGCGTGGCTTGTGCCTCTGCTGATGTGTGGGGTGTCTGATAGGTGTCCCTCAGGTACGGTGCGTTCACAGTGCTCGGTTTGTCTGTATCTTTGTCTCCCGTCTGGTGGTTCTGTCAGTCACTGTAGGAAGCACACTGAAGTCGCAACCATTATTGCTGAGTTGTGCATTTGTCCCTGCAATTGTGGCTGCTTTTACTTCATGTATTTTGGGGTTCCATTGTGTGGTGCATATGTACTCATAATTCTTTTGTTTTCCTAATAGATTGCCTCTTTTTTTTTTAATTTTTATTCTTTATTTTAAAGGTTTTACAGAGTTTTGTTGTTCACATACATGTATGTTCCCAGATCAGTCATATGCATATCCATGGTCCCCACCCACCCAGATCCCCCCACCCCACCCCTCCAGACCTTTGCCCCAAGCCATTGTAAGCACTCCTATTGCCTTAGCACTGTGACACTAGCTATCTTTTCCACACATAACACTATAGGTTTCCTTGTTACTTCCTCCATGCTTCCCCCTCCCTATTTATTCACCACGATGTCCCTATGTCTACCTCTGTCTTTTTTTTTTTTTCATGAGTTCCCTGTGTGTGATATCAAGACCGTCCCACTAGATTCCATATATGTGTGTTAGTATACTGTATTTGTCTTTCTCTTTTTGACTTACTTCACTTTTTATGATAGGTTCTAGAGCCAGCCACCTCATTAGGATTGAGTCTTCTGCATTTCTTTTAACAGCTGAGTAGTATTCCATTGTATATATGTACCAGAGCTTCTGGATCCATTCATTCGTCGATGGACATCTAGGTTGCTTCCATGTTTTGGCTATTGTATAGAGAGCTGCAATGAACATTGGGGTACAGGTGCTTCTTTCAGTTTTGATTTCATCAGGATATAAGCCTAAGAGTGGGATTGCTGGGTCATAGGGTGCTTCTATTTTTAGTTTTTTAAGAAATCTCCAGACTGTCTTCCATAGAGGCTGTATCAATTTACATTCCCACCAGCAATGCAAGAGGGTTCCCTTTTCTCCGCACCCTCTCCAGCATTTGTTGTCTGCAGATTTCTTGAAGATGGCCATTCTGACGGGTGTGAGGTGATATCTCATTGTAGTTTTAATTTGCATTTCTCTAATAATAAGTGAGGTTGAGCATCGTTTCATGTATTTTTGGGCCACCTGTATGTCCTCTTTGGAGAGGCGTCTCTTTAGGTCTTTTTCCCATTTTTTGATTGGGTTGTTCGTTTTCCCTGTGCTGAGTTGTCTGAGTTGCTTGTAGATTTTGGAGATTAATTCATTTGATTCTTTATTTTTTACTTCATGTATTTTGGGGTTCCATTGTGTGGTGCATATGTACTCATTTTTTTGTTTTCCTAATAGATTGCCTCTTTTTAATTTTTATTCTTTATTTTAAAGGTTTTACAGAGTTTTGTTGTTCACATACATGTATGTTCCCAGATCAGTCATATGCATATCCATGGTCCCCACCCACCCAGATCCCCCACCCCACCCCTCCAGACCTTTGCCCCAAGCCATTGTAAGCACTCCTATTGCCTTAGCACTGTGACACTAGCTATCTTTTCCACACATAACACTATAGGTTTCCTTGTTACTTCCTCCATGCTTCCCCCTCCCTATTTATTCACCACGATGTCCCTATGTCTACCTCTGTCTTTTTTTTTTTTTTCATGAGTTCCCTGTGTGTGATATCAAGACCGTCCCACTAGATTCCATATATGTGTGTTAGTATACTGTATTTGTCTTTCTCTTTTTGACTTACTTCACTTTTTATGATAGGTTCTAGAGCCAGCCACCTCATTAGGATTGAGTCTTCTGCATTTCTTTTAACAGCTGAGTAGTATTCCATTGTATATATGTACCAGAGCTTCTGGATCCATTCATTCGTCGATGGACATCTAGGTTGCTTCCATGTTTTGGCTATTGTATAGAGAGCTGCAATGAACATTGGGGTACAGGTGCTTCTTTCAGTTTTTATTTCATCAGGATATAAGCCTAAGAGTGGGATTGCTGGGTCATAGGGTGCTTCTATTTTTAGTTTTTTAAGAAATCTCCAGACTGTCTTCCATAGAGGCTGTATCAATTTACATTCCCACCAGCAATGCAAGAGGGTTCCCTTTTCTCCGCACCCTCTCCAGCATTTGTTGTCTGCAGATTTCTTGAAGATGGCCATTCTGACGGGTGTGAGGTGATATCTCATTGTAGTTTTAATTTGCATTTCTCTAATAATAAGTGAGGTTGAGCATCGTTTCATGTATTTTTGGGCCACCTGTATGTCCTCTTTGGAGAGGCGTCTCTTTAGGTCTTTTTCCCATTTTTTGATTGGGTTGTTCGTTTTCCCTGTGCTGAGTTGTCTGAGTTGCTTGTAGATTTTGGAGATTAATTCTTTGTCTGTTGTTTCATTTGCTATGATTTTCTCCCACTCTGTGGGGTGTCTGTTGAGCTTTTTTGTAATTTCTTTAGCTGTACAAAAGCTTTTAAGTTTCATGAAGTCCCATATGTTCATTTTTCTTTTCAGTTCTGCTATTTTAGTTGGTGGGTCAGAGAAGATTTTGCTTTGATTGATGTCCTTGAGGGTTTTGCCTATATTCTCCTCTAAGAGTTTGATGGTTTCTGGTCTTACATTTAGGTCTTTAATCCATTTTGAGTTGATCTTAGTGTATGGTGTCAGGGAATGTTCCACCTTCATTTTTTTGCATGTAGCTGTCCAATTCTCCCAGCACCACTTGTTGAAGAGGCTGTCTTTGTCCCATTTTATAGTTTCTAGATTGCCTCTTTTATGATTATAAAATATCTCTGTTTCTAGTAACATTTAAAAATTTTAAACTCTGTGTTGTCTGATAGTGACATAGCCATTCTGGCTCTCCGATAGCTGCCATTTTCCTAGTGTAGCATTCTGATTTCTTTAATGCTTTTTTATTTTTTGGAGGGGGGGTGGGATGGTTGGGGAGGGAGGGGGACAGGTGGGCCACTTCTATTGATCTTTCATTTATTTATTTTCATCCATCTTTGTTCTTGTGGGCCTCCCATCGCAGTGGCCTCTGTTGTCGCAGAGCACCGGCTCTGGGCGCATGCGCTCCAGAGCTCCGGCTCTGTAGTTGGACACATCGGTCCAGCCGCTCCGCGGCACGTGGGATCTTCCCAGGCCAGTGATCGAACTGGCACCCCTTGCACTGCAAGGCAGTGTCCTTACCTACTGGACCACCAGGGAAGCCCTAATGCTTTTTTAGCTGTGTATTTTTTTTTTTTGGCGGGGGAGCAGGTTGGGGAGGGAGAGGGGTAGGCAGGCCACTTCTATTGATCTTTCATTTATTTATTTTCATCCATCTTTGTTCTTGTGGGCCTCCCATCGCAGTGGCCTCTGTTGTCGCAGAGCACCGGCTCTGGGCGCATGCGCTCCAGAGCTCCGGCTCTGTAGTTGGACACATCGGTCCAGCCGCTCCGCGGCACGTGGGATCTTCCCAGGCCAGTGATCGAACTGGCACCCCTTGCACTGCAAGGCAGTGTCCTTACCTACTGGACCACCAGGGAAGCCCTAATGCTTTTTTAGCTGTGTATTTTTTTTTTTTGGCGGGGGAGCAGGTTGGGGAGGGAGAGGGGTAGGCAGGCCACTTCTATTGGTCTTTCATTTGTCTATTTTCATCCATCTTTGTTCCTTGGCCCATGTGGGCCTCCCATCATGGTGGCCTCTCTTGTCACAGAGCACTGGCTCTGGGCGCATGTGCTCCAGAGCTCCGGCTCAGTAGTTGAACACGTCCATCCAGCCGCTCTGCAGCACATGGGATCTTCCCAGGCCAGGGATTGAACTGGCGCACCTTGTACTGCAAGGAGGTGTCCCTACCCACTGGACCACCGGGGAAGCCTTAGCTGTGTATTTTGAGTTATTTTCTCCGTGGTTGCTCTCAGGGTTCACACCATGCAGCCAGGTTTCCTCTGACTTCATTTCAGGGAGACGCAGAAACTTTACTGTGCATCTCTGTCTCCTACCCCCTCCTTTTTTGTGGCATTATTGATTATGTCTTTGTTACAAACCTAACAATATGTCATTATAAGGGACACTCTATAAAATGTTATCTTTTAAAGAAATGGAGAGAAAAAAACAAGCATATCTTTATAGAGTTTGTTATAATAACTTTATTTACAGTTTCTGGTTCTCTTCATTTTTCTTGTGAATTCTGGTTACTCATTCCATTCCATTCCATTTAATTTATACCCTTCCCTCAGCAGGAAAAAAAAAAAGAAACCTCAACTGTCTTCTTAAACTTTACTCCTGACATTTTCAGAACACTGCTCCACCCTAGCTCCTCAGGGTCTGGCCTCCTTGGGAATCCGTCATCTGTTCACCTGACTCCGCTAGCCTCCCTGGTGGTGTGTCCTCCGAGGCTGGAAGAGTGCTGCCCGAAGAGTCGCGCCCCGGCTTGGCCTTCTTTCACATTGTCTTTTTCGGGGACCTCTGGTTCGTGGTGGCCATCATGCTAGAAGTAAGCAGGGTAGGCCCAGGACATACCTTTTCTGATCACCAGAGCCTCTTTCCCTGTTTAAGCCCACGGTATCTGTTCTTTCTTCTTAAGGTAGTTTTTACACTCATTCCCCAGTTCTACTAGGTGGCCTTAACGCAGCACACCCTGTGTGATTAACTTGCTTTCTTTCCCTGGTAAGCCAGTGTATGACACTCTTCCTACTGGTGTGTTGAATCTCTGTCCCTTAATATTTTTCATTCTTCTTTACTAATTCCTAGGCATGGACCTCTGCAGCTCACTCACAGCAGCTTCTGTAGTGGCCCGGGACTCATCCACCGTAGTTGCGTTTGGGGAGCTCTCAGGCCAGCTTACTGACCATCATCCTGTGTGGTGACGTTGACCCCGTCTCAGCTGTGTGGGTACTCATCACACGGCGGCATAGCCACGCAGAGTATCACAGTCCCCTGGCCACCGTGGTTGAACCTGTGACAGGTCCAAGCAAGTTGGAGACAATGAGATGCTGAGGCGCAGTTCTTCATGGTCCCTCCTGTGGAAGCTGCAGGCAGCAGAGCTAAGGGAGAGGACGCTTGGGCTTTGGGGCACTGTTGGAGACTCTTGGTCAACCCGCCCTTGAAGCTGTGAGATGTTTTGCATATCTATTACAAGACCAAAAATTTCCTTTTTTTTTTTTCTTGGCTCTTTTTGAGTAGTTTGACTACTCAAAAGATTTCTGACTTTTGCCACCAAAAGAATTGTAACTGATAGGTCTCCCTTCTTTTTGGGAGGGGGGGGGTGGGGTGGGGAGGGAGGGGGTGGGAAGGCCACTTCAATTGGTCTTTCATTTGTCTGTTTTCATCCATCTTTGTTCTTTGGCCCGTATGGGCCTCCCATCGCCGTGGCGTCTGTCGCTGCAGAGCACTGGCTCTGGGTGCATGCACTCTAGAGCTCCGGCTCGGTAATTGGGCACATAGGTCCAGGCACTCCATGGCACGTGGGATCTTCCCAGACCAGGGATCGAACCAGCGCCCCTTGCACTGCAAGGCGGTGTCCTTACCCACTGGACCACCAGGGAAGCCCCAGGTCTCCCTTCTTTACAGCTGGACATTCTAGGATATAAGAAGAGCAAGATATCTTGAGGAATGAAATGTCTTTCGATTCTCCTAGTAATCTCACGTCAGACAGCCTTTCTCCCCATCGTAACTGATAGCGAGATGGGCAAAGAACATGATCCAGCAGTTCTTAGAAGAAGTGGTGTAGAAAGCTGGTACACAGGAAGGAAAAATGAGCCTCATTGTTGATCGAGAAAGGCAAATTAAACCAAACAGAGCTGTTTTCTTCCAGATGAAACTGACAGTCTCCTCCAAAGGAATAGTTTTCGGCATCATTTTCAGAAAGCTTGTAGTCTCAGCCATTCTTATTGGTGCTGTGCATTACTATAGCTTTCCTGAAGACAATTTGGCAATATAAATGGAATGCCTGGGTGTTTTGAATATCCTTTGATTCGGGCATTTCACTTGTAGAAATGATGAAGGTGGTTCACACAGATACAAAACTAAGTGGTTATTGTTTGCAGCGCTGTTACTCAAAAGCCTACATTTTATTTTTATTTTTTTAAAGATTTATTTATTTATTCATTTTTTGGTGGGGGTGGGGTGGGGAGGGAGGGGAGCAGGTGGGCCACTTCTATTGGTCTTTCATTGTCCATTTTCATCCGTCTTTGTTCTTTGGCTCCTGTGGGCCTCCCATCGCGGTGGTGTCTGTTGTTGCAGAGCGCCGGTTCTGGTGCGTGCGCCCCAGAGCTCCGGCTCAGTGATTGGACACATCAGTCCATCTTCCCAGGCCAGGGATCGAACCGGCGCCCCTTGCACTGCAAGGCGGTGTCCTTACCCACTGGACCACCAGGGAAGCCCCAAAAGTCTACATTTTAGAATAGAAGTATCCACATTACAGGAGATTTTGCCTAGTAATTAGGAAGTAACTTTGTACGGTATTTAAGTTGGGTAAGAATTGCTGACTTGGGGGCGTCCCTGGTGGTCCAGTGGGTAGGGACACCGCCTTGCGGTGCAAGGGACGCCAGTTCGATCCCTGGCCTGGGAGGATCCCACATGCCGCTGAGCGGCTGGACCGATGTGTCCAATTACCGAGCTGGAGCTCTGGAGCGCATGCGCCCAGAGCCAGTGCTCTGCGACAACAGAGGCCACCGCGATGGGAGGCCCACAGGGGCCGAAGAACAAAGATGGATGAAAAACGGATAAATGAAAGACCAAGTGGCCCGCCCACCCTCTCCTTCCCCAACCTGCCCCCTCCAATAAATACATAAGTAAAAATAAAAAGTATTTCATAATGATTAAATACCTAGGTCCAAAAAAAAAAAAAAAAAGAATTGCTGACTTTTCATGGGCTTAAATCAGACCAAATTGTTGAAACATTATTTCGATTTCATTGACTATAAACTTTTTTTTTTTTTTTTTGCCTGCCCACTTTGAAAGAAATGCATTCATCCAGGCCTGAGTGCCACAGAACACAATTCCCGTCTTCAGGAGGCTCCCGATCCAGTGAAGGAAAACCAGTCCACCCCGAGGACATATGTACATATGTTAGGTGCCATAAACCTAAACAGTTGGTTGAAAATCACAGAATAGGAAGAGATTCAGTCTAACAGGTAGAATCCAAGAAAGCTTTATGGAGGAAATGACACTTGAAATAGTTTTGTAGGATGGTGGGACCCTAAGAGACCATCAGGCTGGTGGTCTGTTCACCCCTGCTTTGCTTTTATAACAGAAGAGGCGATGTGATGGGAAGTGTCTGACCCCGGCTGAGGCCACCCTTCAGGGCTGGCGGCCTGCCCGCTCCCGGGAGCGCCCCTCTCTGCAGGGAGCATTGGCCCCGGCAACTCGCCTGCGGCCCTGAGTGAGGCTGGCTCAGCGCTTCATTCCTGGGAGCTCAACTTGTGGTTGGGCGTATGCTTTCCATCCGATTTATCTTTGCAGAGAGGCAGGGATGACGGAGATAGAAAACTGGGAAAGTTCCCCTCGAGTTCCTTCGGATGAGAGCCGATGAGATCTCCGAAGAGATTACACGCAAAGATCTTGGCTCCGTCCATGGCCCCATGTGTGCACCACGGGCTCCCTGGTGCCGTAGGAGAGGCCGGCTGTGGCCATATGGAAAGAATTGTGTCCGTGCATTGCTGCCCTTGCACTGTTGTGCATTATTGGGGTTGAGAACCGTGCCTACGATCACAGGACCGTGTGGAATGCCAGCCCCATCGTAGGCTTGAAGTGGACTGGAGAGGAGCATGGATACGCCCCCAAATCTGAATGAGAACGACAAGAAGTGACACCAGCCCCCGTGGCCTGCTTATGAGTCCTAGAGGACTTTGTAGGCACCAAGTACATCTGCATTCCTGACCCTCACAGTCCAGGGCAATCACATTACAACAGAAGACCAGAGAGAGGCCAGGGGAGGTACGGGCAGCCTCGCCGATGGCTTTATGAAGTTGGATCCATCTAAGTGAATCACACATTGCAATACTGAACCGGGCCTCAGAATCCTAGTTCTGTTGACATATGTAATGATCTTTCTTAGGGACTGAGTCACATTAATAGAACTTCCTGAGATGGGTAATAAAACTAGACTGAAGCTTAGGTGTCCATGAGGGACAGGGCACCAAGGCCACCCTCCCGCTGCTGCTTGCCGTTAGGTCTGCCTGGCTCGCCGCCCCGTTTTCCCTCCTGCCCAGCCGTCTTCACACAGACGGGACCTTCCCATTACTTAGGTCTCGGCTTCATGGCTCAAGACGCTATTTCCACTGGGGTAATTTTCTAGGAAATAAACCAAAACAATGTACAGTGGCTCGAAGCACACTGGAAAGTAAGAACTGGGGACTCATGTAACAAATGAGGGGCGGGCAGACAGGTCAGACTCTGCTCCACAGAGTTGTGCCGAGGCCGAGGTCAGCGGTGGTGCTGACCGCGGGTGTGGGCCTCGGGGTCCCTGGAAAGGTGTCCTCTTCCGCCGAAGAGGAGGGAGAAAGCACAAAGGCCTGAACGCATGTCACGTGTGCTCTCGTTTGTGTGTTCCCATATGTGCTGGCCAAGAAGACCATCAGAAGCTTTGATTTTGGTCAGCTGTCCCTGCCATTGTAGTTGCCCTCAGGGTGATTGTTTTTACAGACAGTGGTATAGACGATGCTGCAGAGCTGGGTAACTGGTACGTGGTATAAACGATGCCCCATGCACTGTATCCCTGGTACGTAGGACGGAGTGGGGACAGAAGGTCGTAGCAGGTGGTTGGTATAGCAACAGTGAGGGCATCTCAGGTCCTCAGCCATTTCCTCCATCCCTCCATCTCTACATTCTCTTAACCACCCAGTAAAGATAGGCTTATGTCACCCTTATCCTACTGACAAAAACCTCACCCCTTGATCCTGCGCCCCCTTGACTCTGTAATCACAGGAGCTCGCCCCCTTCTGTTGATGCCCAAGGGCTTCTCACTTGACACGCCGTGTCCCCAAACTGCTCCTCTGCCCGAGGTGGCTGTCCTCACTTCCCACCGCCTCTGTGTCTCCAGCCCGTGAAGGGACTCAGGCACCTTTCCCTTGACGGTCACCACTGCCTTCTGCTACAGACCCGACCCCTCCACGCACAGGAATTCAACAAGGGACGCTTCACACTGTTCCCATCAAAGAAGCTAAAAGTACACATGGTACATTATCAAATACATTTCAGAAAAGAGAGGACTTCAGTCAGGACCAGATGTCCAAGGTCAGTTAATCCTTTCGGGACTGTGCACGTAACATGGCTGGCAGATATCCCGCGTGGCATTTCAGACCTAACTGGTCTTCACCACTCACGTGTTTCTGGAGTCAAGGGCTGCAGGACACCTCTGGCTCCGCACGTTCCTTTCACGGCGCTGGGCCAGTCTGTGGTAGAGGGTGTGAGTGTTCCTGTGCCAGAATGTGTCCAGCTGTTTGTGACCCCACGAACCGCAGCTGGCCAGGCTCGTCTGTCCATGGGGTTCTCTAGGCAAGAATACCGGAGTGGGTAGCCATGCCCTTCTCAAGGGGATCTTGCTGACCCAGGGATCAGACCTGGATCTCTTCCACATGGCAGGCGCATTCTTTACTGTTTGATCTCCCAGGGAAACCAGAATGCAAGAGACAATTCAGCTATTTACGGAGGTGACTGTGGACCCCACAGGTAGCGTCCCTGTATATAAAAATGAAATGTCGCCCTAGCTAAACCTGTCTTTTAGTTCAGTTTAAAAGATGCCACCCCAGAGTGACCCACCAGCAGGGTAAGCGTGAGCACAGGGGTGCAGAGTGGAAGAACATTAGTCACAGCTGGTTGAGTTTCTATTTTTAATAGAACAGCAGAGGTGTGGACATGTGGCCAGACTCCCAGCCAGGACGTGGAAAGAACCTCTACAGATGATGGTCTCCAGGCTTGAGCTTCCTGGTGATACCACTCTGATTGGCATTGTGCCATCTAGAAAGAGCAAAGATGGACTTCCCTGGTGGCGCAGTGGATAAGAATTTGCCTGCCATTGCAGGGGACGTGGGTTTGATCCCCAGTCCGAGAAGACCCCACATACCTTGGAGCAACTACGTCTGTGTGCCACAACTATTGAGCCCATGCTTGAGCGCCTGTGAGCTTAAATTACTGAAGCCCGTGTGCCCTAGACCCCATGCGGCACAACAAGAGAAGCCAGTATCATGCGACACCTGCACACCACGACAAAGAGCGGCCCCCAGTTGCCACAGGTGGATAAAGCTGGAACAACGCAGTGAAGACCCAGGCCCACCATAAAGAAAGAAATGAATAAAAACAAAATTATTTTAAAAAGAAAGCGCAAAGATGACTTCAATGACGTGATTGACTTAAAAGCCCAACGCACCAGAGATTGATTCAGTGTTTAGTGAACCCCTTCCCTCAGTTTTGAAAGCAGAAACAAAGCAGCCTGCTTTCACTAAGGCCCCAGGCCAGCCTGAGGTCTGTCTGCCCTTGGATCCCTTCCCGGCCCTTGGCCTGCTCGCTGCCCCTAACAGAGGCACTGGCCTCGTGGGCTGCTCCTCCTCCTGGGCTCCAGGCCCTGACTCACTTGGTAGCAGGTCCTCCATGGCCATCAGGCGTCCATGCCCCTGCACCCCCTCCGCCACCCTGTCCTTGATCTCTCTGGCAGCGGCTGGCCCTGGCCTCCTGCTGCGGCTCATCTCCCAGGTAACACACCTCCGTCACCTGGCCGTCCATTCCGTGTGGCCTGTCCCCTCTGCTGACCCACTGTGCGTGGGCCTTGGTTTTCTGCTGGAACAAGTTGGCAGTGAGGAGCCTCTTTCCTAAGAAGTCTGGGAACTGTTGGCCTCTAGGGATTCCGTAGTTAAGGGCAAGGCTTTGGTACCATGCTGGCCACCCCAGAGTGACCCACCAGCAGGGAAAGCGTGAGCACAGGGGTGCAGAGTGGAAGAACATTAGTCACAGCTGGTTGAGTTTCTATTTTTAATAGAACAGCAGAGGTGTGGACATGTGGCCAGACTCCCAGCCAGGACGTGGAAAGAACCTCTACAGATGATGGTCTCCAGGCTTGAGCTTCCTGGTGATACCACTCTGATTGGCATTGTGCCATCTAGAAAGAGCAAAGATGGACTTCCCTGGTGGCGCAGTGGATAAGAATTTGCCTGCCATTGCAGGGGACGTGGGTTTGATCCCCAGTCCGAGAAGACCCCACATACCTTGGAGCAACTACGTCTGTGTGCCACAACTATTGAGCCCATGCTTGAGCGCCTGTGAGCTTAAATTACTGAAGCCCGTGTGCCCTAGACCCCATGCGGCACAACAAGAGAAGCCAGTATCATGCGACACCTGCACACCACGACAAAGAGCGGCCCCCAGTTGCCACAGGTGGATAAAGCTGGAACAACGCAGTGAAGACCCAGGCCCACCATAAAGAAAGAAATGAATAAAAACAAAATTATTTTAAAAAGAAAGCGCAAAGATGACTTCAATGACGTGATTGACTTAAAAGCCCAACGCACCAGAGATTGATTCAGTGTTTAGTGAACCCCTTCCCTCAGTTTTGAAAGCAGAAACAAAGCAGCCTGCTTTCACTAAGGCCCCAGGCCAGCCTGAGGTCTGTCTGCCCTTGGATCCCTTCCCGGCCCTTGGCCTGCTCGCTGCCCCTAACAGAGGCACTGGCCTCGTGGGCTGCTCCTCCTCCTGGGCTCCAGGCCCTGACTCACTTGGTAGCAGGTCCTCCATGGCCATCAGGCGTCCATGCCCCTGCACCCCCTCCGCCACCCTGTCCTTGATCTCTCTGGCAGCGGCTGGCCCTGGCCTCCTGCTGCGGCTCATCTCCCAGGTAACACACCTCCGTCACCTGGCCGTCCATTCCGTGTGGCCTGTCCCCTCTGCTGACCCACTGTGCGTGGGCCTTGGTTTTCTGCTGGAACAAGTTGGCAGTGAGGAGCCTCTTTCCTAAGAAGTCTGGGAACTGTTGGCCTCGGGATGGAGGGAGGTTGCTCTGAGCTGAGCAGTTGGAGCAGAGGCGGTTGTTGAAAGGCTGTAGAGATTGTTACCAGGGTTCTCATGCTCGCCACAGGCCACAAAGTGAGGGGCTTTTGGCTATTGAAAGTGAGACCCCTAGAAAAGAAGCCAAGGGTGGCAAAAGTATGATAAACATGTGTCTTATTTTACAGAAATATAAGAGGATATATATTTGATATATGATATAAATAGATATTTATGTACCTGTATACACATTTAAGAGAAAGAGTACTAAATATGTCAATTGTTCTGTTTAAAACCCGTGAATAGTGTGATACTGTGATCTATAATAAGAACTATCTATTTATTTGGTCTTTGTCCTGTTTCTGGCATAAAGCACCTAAAACCCTTGGCATTTCCTAGTTGATGAGAGCTATAAAGGTGTGTTGGCTGAGAAGGTGACTTTTGGAGGTCACCCGAGGAGGGGGTCTGGTAGTCAGGAGAAATGGGCAGTGATTGGAGGCTGGTGGGTTCGGCTCCACCCCCGCCCTCTGTGGGGAGGGGCCGGGTGGGCTGGGGGTGAGTCTGTGGCCAGTGGCCAGTGACTCTACCAGCTTTGCCTTTGTAACAAAGCCTCTGTGAAAACCCAAAAGGTGGATTCTGAGAACTTCCAGGTTGGTGAAGTTTCTGCATAAGAGCGGTGCTTCCAGAGAGAAACATGAGTAACTAGCTCCAGCCTCAGGATGTGGATTCAGAAATCGTAGCAAATCCATAGGATGGCATACCATAGAGCCGTTTAAAACTGTTTGTTTATATGGGGAACTGTTAGTTTTATATTAAGTAAAAAGATAGTTTAAGCCCTATATGTACCTCTCTGCCATTTAAGAGTACATATGCAATACCAGGAAGACATACTGCTTTGCTTACAGGATTCCTTCTCCCCTCCCCAGCTCTCATCCAGAGTCACCTCAAGGTCACAGGACAAGATGGGAAATGAGTGATTCCTCCCCGTTTTAGGTAGTCATTTTGGGTTTTTCCGTGGAAGTAATTTCAAGGCACAGATGCCGAATCTCAGGCACTTAGAAGGGTATATTAGGTTCTGAGCATCCAGAAAAGAGTTAAGCTTCAGTAATATCAGTAAGGCTATAGAGAGAGTGGGGGGCTTCCCTGGTGGTCCAGTGGGTAAGGATACCGCCTTACAGTGCAAGGGACACTGGTGTGATCCCTGGCCTGGGAAGATCCCACGTGCCACAGAGCAGCTGGACTGATGCGTCCAACTACCGAGCCGGAGCTCTAGAGCCCATGCGCCCAGAGCTGGTGCTCTGTGGCAAGAAAGGCCACTGCAATGGGAGGCCCACACGGGCCAAAGAACAAGGATAAATAAATGAAAGACCAATCGATGTGGCAAAAAAAAAATTAGAGAGAGTGGGGCTTCCGAGGTGGCTCAGTGGCAGAAGAATCCAGCTGCAGGGCAGGAGACTTGGGAGATGCGAGTTCGATCCCTGGGTGGGGAAGATCCCCTGGAGAAAGAAATGGCAAGCCACTCCAGTATTCTTGCCTGGGAAATCCCATGGATAGAGGAGCCTTGGAGGCTGAAGTTCGTGGGGTCACACCTGAGCAGCTTAGTACACATGCATGTAAAGATTGACTTTTTGTTGTTGTTTTAAATTCAGATTAATGACACCAGACAGGAAAATATTTAAAGGGCAGAATTATGCCTCCAGATCTCTCTGATGCTTAGACCAGAGCTTCTTGCAGGAGAAAGTATACACACGTCACGTGGGGAGGGTGTTAAAATGCAGATTCTGATTCAGGAGGTCTGGGTAAGGCCTGAGATTCTGCGTGTCTAACCAGCTCTCAGGCAACGCTGGCCTGCTTTGACTAGCCAAGAGTTCTATACAATTCTGATACCTCTTCTCAGTGATGGTCATTTTCACCATGTTTCTGTGAAAAAACAATGCTCTTTCTGTGTTTTTTTCCCATCGTTGGGATTCTGACCTGATGGCTCCGTCTTCCTGGAAATGAGTGTCCTACCTGAGGCTTGAGTCAGATGTGGGGTTAAAGCCCCCTGAACGCCAACAGTGAAGAGAGAATAAAAAAAAAATGCATGGAAAAAAGACTATTTTTTATCCCAGGCAAATACTTCAGTCAGATAAAACAGAAAATATCTTTATGAAACTATTAATAAATCCCCAAGACATCTCAAATTAAACAATGGCAAGAAATGTTATGTTTGCAGAAATACATAAAATTCATTTGAGGTCAGGACATTTTACAGTGTCAGCCAATAAAGCAGATGGGAGATTCTTCTCATTTGAATGAGCCTTGGGTAAAGCCATGCGACCCTGGACCCCGGAGCCAGGAGTTCGGTTCTGGCCCAGGTAACCGCGGGACGGCGGTGGGGGCTGGTCAGTAAGCTCTTGGGTCCAGGAACTATCGTAGAATTTGCAGAAATGCTGCTGTGCTAGAGGCCCAGGGAGCCGAGATTTGCTTGGTGGTTCAGAGTGGGGCTTTGCCGACGGATGGAATCACGTGAGGGTTGTTCTAGCTGCTATAGCCAGTAGGCCTCCCATGGTCCCACGGCTCAAAGGCAGCGCAAGTGTCTCTCCTTCCCCTGACAGTTCAAGGGGGAACGGGCAGCAGGCTGCTCTCCTCTAGGAGGTGACCCGGGGCCCGGGTTCATTCTGTGTTGCCATCTCCCACAGCCTGGCCCCTGGGAAGGAGCACAGGGGAGGCACAGCTATTCAGTCTCTGCCTCTTGTGCACGCGCGCGCGTGGTTAGCTGAGCCTTGACGTCAGCGCAGACCCGCCCCAGGGCCACGTTAGCGGCAGCAAGGCTGTGCAGCTGTGAGCACGGGCTGTGCGCCCGGAGGCGGAAGAGGAAACCGATACTCGATCTGTATTTTCACCACAGTTGGTGCTTCCTGGGTGCGAGCAGGTTAGGGCCTGAGCCCTCACCCTCCAGACTCAAAACTTGAAATAGAAAGGATGGTTCACAAAGTCCCAGGCAGAAACAGCCTCAGGTGCTTCTTGGTCAAAATGTTATAGATAGCAAGCGGGGGTGCTGGGGGGTGTTTTAAAATAACTCTGGGAGCAGTGACATTTTTAGGTTTAGTTTCAGGATAATTCATTTCCTCTGAGATGCTTGGCAGTGAGGAGAGACCCTCCTATGGTGATACGGCTTCCAGCACCGGCGTCCCGTAACTTACATCCTTAAGAAAGGACCCCGTAAAGGTGAAAAGCAGAGAGTGCCAGCCCACAGTGCTGTTTCCCAAAGAGGCTGCACATTCCCACAGGATAGGACTCCTTAGCTCTTGGGATTGCGGGCGGGGCCCAGTGGGGCTGCTACCGGTGCGGAGGGGGGTGGTTGTGGCAAGCTGCCTTTGTTGCCATGAATGACATCTCACCTAACCCAAGGCGCTGCTGGCATCTAGGTGCGTCTTCACGCGGAAACATTGGGGAAGCATTGCTCCTTGTAAAGACGCGCGCACGGGGGCATCTACACTCTCCCCGGTTGCTGATCCGACCGTTACCACAATTCTGTGTCCTGCCCTAGTGCCATTCATGGCTTAATCTACCATCGTCTTTTTATGTTCAAGCTTCAGCCTCTCTCTCACTCAACAAGCATTCATTGAGCCTTTGAGCCCCGACTGTATACGAGACACTGTTTTGGGCACAGACCTGTAAGCCTTGACCTTCAAGCTCGAGTTGGCCTCCGAAGAGCTGACGTTGTTTTGCTTGTATCCTTAGAGCTGCCTCTGTTTTCTCCTCTCTCCCCCTTGACTGTGGGCACAGTTTCCCATGGCACTGTCAAAAATAAGTCAGAGCAGATACTAATCGGCCTTTCATTGCCCTCCTGTGTTCCCCGAGGAATCCGCGTGTTTTCTCTGAGGTATACAAAGAGCACTCCTAACATTTACAGAGCTGTATCTCTGTGCTGGGAGGTGGGGCGGGGGAGAACCTCGGTGACAGTGCAAGGTTTAAAGATCGGGCTAGGCCTGTGCAGCTGTGAGCACGGGCTGTGCGCCCGGAGGCGGAAGAGGAAACCGATACTCGATCTGTATTTTCACCACAGTTGGTGCTTCCTGGTGCGAGCAGGTTAGGGCCTGAGCCCTCACCCTCCAGACTCAAAACTTGAAATAGAAAGGATGGTTCACAAAGTCCCAGGCAGAAACAGCCTCAGGTGCTTCTTGGTCAAAATGTTATAGATAGCAAGCGGGGGTGCTGGGGGGTGTTTTAAAATAACTCTGGGAGCAGTGACATTTTTAGGTTTAGTTTCAGGATAATTCATTTCCTCTGAGATGCTTGGCAGTGAGGAGAGACCCTCCTATGGTGATACGGCTTCCAGCACCGGCGTCCCGTAACTTACATCCTTAAGAAAGGACCCCGTAAAGGTGAAAAGCAGAGAGTGCCAGCCCACAGTGCTGTTTCCCAAAGAGGCTGCACATTCCCACAGGATAGGACTCCTTAGCTCTTGGGATTGCGGGCGGGGCCCAGTGGGGCTGCTACCGGTGCGGAGGGGGGTGGTTGTGGCAAGCTGCCTTTGTTGCCATGAATGACATCTCACCTAACCCAAGGCGCTGCTGGCATCTAGGTGCGTCTTCACGCGGAAACATTGGGGAAGCATTGCTCCTTGTAAAGACGCGCGCACGGGGGCATCTACACTCTCCCCGGTTGCTGATCCGACCGTTACCACAATTCTGTGTCCTGCCCTAGTGCCATTCATGGCTTAATCTACCATCGTCTTTTTATGTTCAAGCTTCAGCCTCTCTCTCACTCAACAAGCATTCATTGAGCCTTTGAGCCCCGACTGTATACGAGACACTGTTTTGGGCACAGACCTGTAAGCCTTGACCTTCAAGCTCGAGTTGGCCTCCGAAGAGCTGACGTTGTTTTGCTTGTATCCTTAGAGCTGCCTCTGTTTTCTCCTCTCTCCCCCTTGACTGTGGGCACAGTTTCCCATGGCACTGTCAAAAATAAGTCAGAGCAGATACTAATCGGCCTTTCATTGCCCTCCTGTGTTCCCCGAGGAATCCCGCGTGTTTTCTCTGAGGTATACAAAGAGCACTCCTAACATTTACAGAGCTGTATCTCTGTGCTGGGGAGGTGGGGCCGCGGGCTTGGGGAATGAACCTCGGTGACAGTGTTTTTCCAGTCAAAAGAGAGGAATTTTCAACCAAAACAAAGGGAAAACCTCCATCCCCCGACAGGTAGATCCCTAAGTGAAATGAGCGCACCGCTGCCAGGTTTTTACATTAAACACTTAGTTTCTGTTTAATGTCCTTTTATCAAGATGGTCATCCTTCATCAGCCACGCTCGGCCGCCGTCAGGGAGTTCCTTAGAAGTGAGGGACTCGGCGCGCCTTTCTCCCAGAGCCCAAGATGTTTAAACAACATTTAAACAAAACAAAACCAAACCGAAAACTTAACAAGGGTTTTGAAACAGAGATTGATGGCCGCTTCATCCCTGGCTCATGCCTGCGGGGCTTGGCCCCGGGTGGCCAGCCCACGCTGCCAAAGCCTGCAGTGTGGCCGCCCGCGGGCGCGGCCCCTGCCCGGACGGCAGCCAGCGCTGCCGAGGAGGCGCGGGCGTGTGCGCCTCGCTGCAGCCCCGAGCCCCCTCGGGTCCTCGCGCCGTCGCCGAGGACGCCAGAGCAGCGCTTGGAGCGCCCCTGGCCACGAGGGGAGATCACCACGGTGGTCGGCACCCTGCACAGATGCTTCTAGGAGAAAGGGGCTTCCGGAAACCCCTTCCCCGATGGCAGCACCTCGCCTCCTGCCGTCGCAGACCTCCTCCAAAGACGGTGAAGTGTGCTGGCTGGGAGGCCAGAAGCCACTGCCTTAGAGGTGGAGGAAGCCCAGGAGGTGTCAACAAGCCCCCCAGGCTTCTAAGGGCAGCTTCAGGCATACGTGTGGGTCTCGGGTATCCCGGCCTTCAGCCAGCCTCACAGGGGTGAGCTCCCGTCCCCCTGCATGGGGCCGCCCGTGGCTTAGTTCGTTCATTCTGGACCACAAATCGACCCCTCTCTTCCAGGTCTCATCTGTCTCTCTGGGGTAGTCTAAATACTGGCATAAGGCCTCTCCCGGTCTTGATTGGCCCTTCTTCTTCTTCTTCTTTGTTTTAATTTTGGCCTCTTTTATTGGTCTTTCATTTATTTATTTATTTATTTTGGGGGGGTGGGGGAGGGGTGCGGGCGGGCCATTTCTATTGGTCTTTCATTATCTATTTTCATCCATCTTTGTTCTTTTGGCCCGTGTGGGCCTCCCATTGCAGTGGCCTGTGGGATCCTTGGCATGTGGGATCCTTCCTGGCCAGGGATCGAACCGGCGCCCCTTGCACTGCAAGGAGGTATCCTTACCCACTGGACCACCAGGGAAGCCCTTGATTAACCCTTCTTTATCAAACCTTTTCTCTCTCTCTGTCTCTCTGTCTGTCTGTCTCTCTCAGCCTTGGCTAATGAGCTGGGCAAACTGTTCTCCGTGTCTGATGCATTTAACAAGTGTTTCCGAGTTGACCTTCAAGCGGTCAGTTGTGTTGTGTCTCAGCATCCTACAGCACCCTAAATGGCCGTACATCTCACAGCTGTATTTTCTTCGACTTAGTGTCAGGTTCTCCATAATTCTCCCTCCTAGACCCTTACCATCTGAAATACATACTTAGGATAGGCCTTCCTTTTAGCCTTCGCTTGGCAAATACCGTCTCCAGCTTTTTTCTGTTTGCTACTTCTCTTACGGGAGGCGTGGAGGGAGGACATTAAATTTGGCTATTTCTCTTGAGTCCAAAGTCAGGGAGCTAAATGCAGTTACACAGACTCCAAGCAGGTTTAACAGGATCCAGCCGAATGACTTGTTTTGCATAAATTTTGTGCAAGATTTGGAAAACCAGCGAACTAAAGGCTGTTCAAGTTTCATTTCTTTCTGTTTACAAAATACCTTTTCGATGATGCCTTGAGGTGTTTATGCACCCCCTGGTGCTGAAATGAATTAGAAGGCTGACACCGGGCTCCTTAACACTGGAGTATTTGAAGAATGAGTTCTGTGCTCTGCCTGCCGTGAAAGAGCTGATAAGCTGAGCCGGAAAGATGGGCACATGGAACCCAGGGTGCCGTGCAAGATGGCGAGGTGCTTTAGCGAGTGTTGACTGCAGTAACTTCCTCAGAAGGCAGACTTGAGTTGGACTCCAGGGAGTTTTAGATAGAGTGAAGAGAGTAAGCTATTTGAGAAGAGGAGGACCAAACCCTGAAGATGGAAGGAGATTTGGTAGCACAGATGAAACCTGGTTTGGGTCAGAGATAGTGTCCATGGGAGCTGAGGGTACATGGGCAGACAGGTAAGACAGAGCCAGATGGAGGAGAACCTAAAGAAGACTGAATAGCAAAGAATTGATGCTTTTGAATTCTGGTGTTGGAGAAGACTCTTGAGAGTCTCTTGGACAGCAAGGAGAATAAACCAGTCAATCATTTAAAAAAAGAAAAAATTCAACCCTGAATGTTCACTGAAAGGAGTGATGCTGAAACTCCAATACTTTGGCCGCCTGATGCAAAGAGCTGCCTCACTGGAAAAGCCCCTGATGCTGGGAAAGGTTGAGACCTGGAAGAGAAGGGGGTGACGGAGGATGAGACGGGGTTACCGACTCAATGGACGTGAATTTGGCATTACCCCGATCAATGAGTTTTTTCTCAGCACTGAAATACATCTCACAGCTGTATTTTCTTCGACTTAGTGTCAGGTTCTCCATAATTCTCCCTCCTAGACCCTTACCATCTGAAATACATACTTAGGATAGGCCTTCCTTTTAGCCTTCGCTTGGCAAATACCGTCTCCAGCTTTTTTCTGTTTGCTACTTCTCTTACGGGAGGCGTGGAGGGAGGACATTAAATTTGGCTATTTCTCTTGAGTCCAAAGTCAGGGAGCTAAATGCAGTTACACAGACTCCAAGCAGGTTTAACAGGATCCAGCCGAATGACTTGTTTTGCATAAATTTTGTGCAAGATTTGGAAAACCAGCGAACTAAAGGCTGTTCAAGTTTCATTTCTTTCTGTTTACAAAATACCTTTTCGATGATGCCTTGAGGGGTTTATGCACGCGTCTGGTGCTGAAATGAATTAGAAGGCTGACACCGGGCTCCTTAACACTGGAGTATTTGAAGAATGAGTTCTGTGCTCTGCCTGCCGTGAAAGAGCTGATAAGCTGAGCCGGAAAGATGGGCACATGGAACCCAGGGTGCCGTGCAAGATGGCGAGGTGCTTTAGCGAGTGTTGACTGCAGTAACTTCCTCAGAAGGCAGACTTGAGTTGGACTCCAGGGAGTTTTAGATAGAGTGAAGAGAGTAAGCTATTTGAGAAGAGGAGGACCAAACCCTGAAGATGGAAGGAGATTTGGTAGCACAGATGAAACCTGGTTTGGGTCAGAGATAGTGTCCATGGGAGCTGAGGGTACATGGGCAGACAGGTAAGACAGAGCCAGATGGAGGAGAACCTAAAGAAGACTGAATAGCAAAGAATTGATGCTTTTGAATTCTGGTGTTGGAGAAGACTCTTGAGAGTCTCTTGGACAGCAAGGAGAATAAACCAGTCAATCATTTAAAAAAAGAAAAAATTCAACCCTGAATGTTCACTGAAAGGAGTGATGCTGAAACTCCAATACTTTGGCCGCCTGATGCAAAGAGCTGCCTCACTGGAAAAGCCCCTGATGCTGGGAAAGGTTGAGACCTGGAAGAGAAGGGGGTGACGGAGGATGAGACGGTTGGATGGCATTACCGACTCAATGGACGTGAATTTGAGTCAGCTCTAGGAGATGGTGAAAGACAGGGGGACCCGGCGTGCTGTGGTCCGTGGTGTCACAAAGAGTCCGACGTGACTTAGTGACTGAACCACAGCTCGTGAGCAGGAAGAACTTGTCTGGATGTCTGGAAGTCTTAACTATGTGAGGATATACCCTCACCCAGGAAGAGCAGCGAAGAGGAGAAAGAGCCTAATTCCTGGCCCTTTTGCTCAGAGAGGTATCAACAGGCATCATTACCGTGTTCAATATTTTATCTGGTCCTTCAGGGTTTTCCTATGTTGTGTCTCTGTTCTTCTTTTTCTTTCAGTTTTTTTCCCGAGATGTTCCTTGGTGGCCGGTGTCTTTGAAGGCGTTTCTCCTGTCCTCTGATCTTCGTGTTAGGAGGTCACACTTGGGCTGAGGTTTGTGTGTGGTTATCTCAGCTGACAGCAGCACTGTTTCCATGGTGGCACAGAAGCCAGTTGCTTGTGGAATTCGTAAGATGTTTCTTTGATTAAGAAAACTCACATAGGAATTCATATAAGGAGAATTTGTGTAAGGAATCTTCCTTGCAGATGTATTCCTCTTCTGGACCTGAGGTTCATGCCCGTACTAACTTGGGGAATAGCAAGGGTGCAGACGACTGGGTCCCTGGCCTCAGGACACTTCAGGAGAATTTCTTAAGTTCTTTACGTATCACTCTTTAACCCATAGAATGAGAAGAATGAGTTCCTTAGCCGCTTTGTCTTTTTTTTTTTTTTTTTTTAAGGCCCAGACCCTCTGGTCTGATGATGTTTTGTAAAAACCCAAATGCAGTTGCTTCTATCTCAGACCTAAGACTCAAGCACCCTTTCCGTCAGGCATGGATGCTTGGTGAGAGTTTGAATGAGTGGACCGTGAAGGGCTGTGGGAGATGTCCTAGCGGGCATGTGTCTAAACTGGCTTCCCCAACGCCCTGACTTCCGCTGTTCCACATGCAGAAAGACCGGGGGGTGGCATCTTAAGGTAGAACTTGAAGGCGTCTTCGACCAGAGGTTCTCTGGTGTCTTTTTCAGCTCTTGTGAGATGTAACTTCTCTCAAGCTCAGGCCTCCATCTTCTCATTTGTTCAGGGTCCAGTCAGATCCCTCTTTCTCCAGCCCCCTTCTCTCCCATCACCTCATCATCACTTCACTGTATCTCACATTGCACTAGAATGAAGCAGCGTCGTGTCAAGAGTCCCCTGAACCACAGCTCGTGAGCAGGAAGAACTTGTCTGGATGTCTGGAAGTCTTAACTATGTGAGGATATACCCTCACCCAGGAAGAGCAGCGAAGAGGAGAAAGAGCCTAATTCCTGGCCCTTTTGCTCAGAGAGGTATCAACAGGCATCATTACCGTGTTCAATATTTTATCTGGTCCTTCAGGGTTTTCCTATGTTGTGTCTCTGTTCTTCTTTTTCTTTCAGTTTTTTTCCCGAGATGTTCCTTGGTGGCCGGTGTCTTTGAAGGCGTTTCTCCTGTCCTCTGATCTTCGTGTTAGGAGGTCACACTTGGGCTGAGGTTTGTGTGTGGTTATCTCAGCTGACAGCAGCACTGTTTCCATGGTGGCACAGAAGCCAGTTGCTTGTGGAATTCGTAAGATGTTTCTTTGATTAAGAAAACTCACATAGGAATTCATATAAGGAGAATTTGTGTAAGGAATCTTCCTTGCAGATGTATTCCTCTTCTGGACCTGAGGTTCATGCCCGTACTAACTTGGGGAATAGCAAGGGTGCAGACGACTGGGTCCCTGGCCTCAGGACACTTCAGGAGAATTTCTTAAGTTCTTTACGTATCACTCTTTAACCCATAGAATGAGAAGAATGAGTTCCTTAGCCGCTTTGTCTTTTTTTTTTTTTTTTTTTAAGGCCCAGACCCTCTGGTCTGATGATGTTTTGTAAAAACCCAAATGCAGTTGCTTCTATCTCAGACCTAAGACTCAAGCACCCTTTCCGTCAGGCATGGATGCTTGGTGAGAGTTTGAATGAGTGGACCGTGAAGGGCTGTGGGAGATGTCCTAGCGGGCATGTGTCTAAACTGGCTTCCCCAACGCCCTGACTTCCGCTGTTCCACATGCAGAAAGACCGGGGGGTGGCATCTTAAGGTAGAACTTGAAGGCGTCTTCGACCAGAGGTTCTCTGGTGTCTTTTTCAGCTCTTGTGAGATGTAACTTCTCTCAAGCTCAGGCCTCCATCTTCTCATTTGTTCAGGGTCCAGTCAGATCCCTCTTTCTCCAGCCCCCTTCTCTCCCATCACCTCATCATCACTTCACTGTATCTCACATGGCCTGCCAGAATGTGAGTGCTTGTGTATGTGTGGGTGTTATTTTTTTCTCTTTGTTTCTTGCAGGTTAATCTCCACCTCACCCCCAACTTCCCATTTCCCAACTAAATAGATGGATGTATGCTCTTCTCCTTGGGGGTCTGTGCTTTTTTATTGCCCTAAAGCCCACACTAAACACTGAGTACCTCTTCGCCTCTCAGTAAATATGGATTGATTAATTGATAAAGCTCTGCAATATTGGGGGCAGGAAATGCATAAAGAAGGACCAAGAGACACTTGAAATTCTAGTTAGCCTCCATCTGCTGGGTCAGGACTTCCATACTCGTGGGCGATTCTGTTTCAGCCAACAAGCTTTTCAACAGTCACACCAAATCAAGGAGATGCTCTGAAATAGAGAGGGTGCCAAGCCTGGACCCTGTGGACCACCCACCGAGGCTCCAGGGGAAAGGAGAGGAGGCGCTGAAGAGCGATGAAACAGTCCTGAGGCCGCAGAGCCGGGACAGATGGACCGAGGACCACAAGGTGACCCAACTGGGCAAGAAGGAAGAGAAGAGGCTGCTGTAGGTCTGGGGCAGCAAGAAGTTTACACGGATCAGTTTATACGATTGGATTAATGCTGTTTGGCTGAAAAAAAAAATAGTGTAAATAAGATGAATATAAGCCATCTGGTTGGTAGTTGGTGCACAATGGCTCAACAATAAGTAACGGAGAGACATGTGGAGACCAATCCGAAGTGCATTTTAGCGCCGGAAGTGGTAACACGACAGCCGATTAGATTCCTGCCGTGGCAGCGGTCACCTAGGAAGCCACGAGCTGTGCTTAAGCCCATGAACCCGTCTTGCTGGGCATGTGTCTAAACTGGTTAGCCCTGACTTCCGCTGTTCCACATGCAGAAAGACCGGGGTGGCATCTTAAGGTAGAACTTGAAGGCGTCTTCGACCAGAGGTTCTCTGGTGTCTTTTCAGCTCTTGTGAGATGTAACTTCTCTCAAGCTCAGGCCTCCATCTTCTCATTTGTTCAGGGTCCAGTCAGATCCCTCTTTCTCCAGCCCCCTTCTCTCCCATCACCTCATCATCACTTCACTGTATCTCACATGGCCTGCCAGAATGTGAGTGCTTGTGTATGTGTGGGTGTTATTTTTCTCTTTGTTTCTTGCAGGTTAATCTCCACCTCACCCCCAACTTCCCATTTCCCAACTAAATAGATGGATGTATGCTCTTCTCCTTGGGGGTCTGTGCTTTTTTATTGCCCTAAAGCCCACACTAAACACTGAGTACCTCTTCGCCTCTCAGTAAATATGGATTGATTAATTGATAAAGCTCTGCAATATTGGGGGCAGGAAATGCATAAAGAAGGACCAAGAGACACTTGAAATTCTAGTTAGCCTCCATCTGCTGGGTCAGGACTTCCATACTCGTGGGCGATTCTGTTTCAGCCAACAAGCTTTTCAACAGTCACACCAAATCAAGGAGATGCTCTGAAATAGAGAGGGTGCCAAGCCTGGACCCTGTGGACCACCCACCGAGGCTCCAGGGGAAAGGAGAGGAGGCGCTGAAGAGCGATGAAACAGTCCTGAGGCCGCAGAGCCGGGACAGATGGACCGAGGACCACAAGGTGACCCAACTGGGCAAGAAGGAAGAGAAGAGGCTGCTGTAGGTCTGGGGCAGCAAGAAGTTTACACGGATCAGTTTATACGATTGGATTAATGCTGTTTGGCTGAAAAAAAAAATAGTGTAAATAAGATGAATATAAGCCATCTGGTTGGTAGTTGGTGCACAATGGCTCAACAATAAGTAACGGAGAGACATGTGGAGACCAATCCGAAGTGCATTTTAGCGCCGGAAGTGGTAACACGACAGCCGATTAGATTCCTGCCGTGGCAGCGGTCACCTAGGAAGCCACGAGCTGTGCTTAAGCCCATGAACCCGTCTTGCCATCGTGGTCAAAGTTCTCTGAAGTTTCCCAAAGTCCAGAGCAGACAATAGTGCATCACGGACAATGCCTGAGCCCCCGCCAACAGTTCTGTGTTGCCATTAATTAAAATTTACAACAGAGTTCATCTGGCAACAGCCGCACATACAACAATATGGATAATTATTGCTGTGTTGGGAAGCTTTTCCCAATGAGTGGTGACCAGATCTCATAAATGCCTGGAACTTGTTTCTTTACACAGTGAAGCTGAGCTTTCACAGCCTGTCTGCTCTGCTCGGGGTCCAGGAACCCAGAGACAGCACCGGTGGTAGCAAGTCTCGGTGACACCAAATTAACGCTCTCCACACACGTGAGCACACCTGCCTTAAAAGACAGGGTTCTAGCTTGATTCCCTGACCACGGGGACTCCGTTCCCTGAGAAGTCCCGACCATCACCTAAGAGAAACACTCTCGCGTTGCTGGACGACTCTGATCCCCTCAGGGAGCAGAAGCGAGCCCGACCTCTGAGCCCCACCGGGCTGTGGGCTGAGAGCATGGGAACCTCAAGGTGGGCCGTAGAGAACAGAGTCCCCAACTTGGCAGAGAGTCCCTGTCTGGCAAGGTGGCAGGTGCTGCGCAAAGAGCCCCCTTACCTCGAGGACTCTCTCTCCTCTTAAGCCAACGATGAAACTGAACTCTTTTTAAAGTACCTTGTGTTTCCTTTGATTTATTTTCAATGGTATAAATACATCATTTTTGGCAAAATTGAAAAAAATCAAATGATGCAAAAAGAAGAAAATAATCAAGATGTGCTTCCGTAGCTCCAGGCGTTTCCTTGTCGCATGTGTCTGCCTGTGTGTGCACACTGAAAGGCCCCCCAGGTGGGATGCTGCTGTCCTGTAACCAGCTTTTTCTCTGAGTAGATCATGGGTATCTCAACAACTTATTCCATATACATTCAAGGCACAGTTTTAATAACTGCATCTCCATAATCCCTAATTATATTACGGGCTTGCTATGGATAGAAGGATTCATAGGACGCTGGTTTTTAAGAATTCAATAACTCAGCTCCCAAGAAGGTTGGAAGATTGGCATCGGGGCGAGGTGGCGGGGAGTGGGTTCTCTGCCCACGTGTTGGAAGTGGCTTCAGGCTCTAAGTGGTTTGTGGTCAATCGACCTAACAAATTTCATGGCACTTTATAGATAGATTGAAGGCACGTTTGCACCCTCATCTGAGGGGGTAGGAGAGGTGTCCTAGGCAGTCCTGATTGATGTTGAAAGTGTGTCAGGAGCGTCCACATCTTGACCAAGTTGAAATAAGCCCCATTCAGAGCCTCGACTCATAACAAGAGTAGACAGTGCTCAAGCTAAGGTCTTTTGACTCGAAGCCTCCATCCTTTACACTTTTCCTAAAAGAAAAAAAAAAAGTTTTTTATGAGAGGTGGGGAGTCATGATGTTACTGGAAGGGGGCGCCCAAGAGAGGACTCTTATCTAACACTGGGGAATGCATTTTTCGAGGAAGTACGCATACTGACAAAGGAAGAGACTTGCGAGGGAAGGGGTGCCTGGGCAGGGAGGAGTCGCAGAAGGCCTGGTCTGCCGCTGGCTCTCACGTCTGTGGTGATGCGGTGGGTTTCCGGGTCGTCTCTGGCCAGTCAGCTCGCGTGGCCTTGAGTCCGACTCCGGGTTCTTCCTGGTGGTGCCCATTTCCCAGCCAAGATGCGTTCCAGTGTGAGAATTCTGGGTGGTCGGCAGGATGTATTATGGGCTGTTGTCTCCTCCTTCCTTGCAGCCCCTCCCAGATCCTCCCAGTTCGTTTCCAGTGGCAGCACCGTGCTCCTTATCAGAAACTCCTGTGGGGAGATACCTGGGGCGAGCGGTTGTTACCCTGCGGGGCCAAGGCCGGCAGTTTCGGTCAATGGTACCCCAACAATTGGATGAAGGGATTAAGCTGAGAAGCTGTCTTCTGCCCCTTCCAGACTCTTCCATTCTAGACCCGTGTGTGAGGAAGCACAGGCTCTCTTCCTCACCTGCCAGCAGCAGGGGTCCCCACCCCGCGCGGGGTGCTGAGGCTGCCACCCGGGTGACTGACGAGCAAGCCCCACCCCCTCCACCTGGGGACACTTGAGAGCAGCCTGGGAGGGCCACCCCACGTGAAGGGCTCTGTGGTGAGAAAGGGGATTCTCGCCCCTCGCAAGCAGACTGGCTAGGAAACGTCAGTGGGGACTGCCTGAGCCCAGGAAGGTGGTCCACAGGGCCCTGCCAGTCCTCCCAAGGGCATGGTGACATCGTCTGAAATGACTGTACATCTGTGACATGCTGTGCCACCCGGCCCTTTGGCAGGCTCCCTCCGCCGGCTGCTTCTGGCTGGTCTGGCACCCGGGGGCCGGGAGAGTGCGGAGCTGGTGCCCGAGTGCGCGTCCAGCGTCTGAGTCAACGTTTCAAGGAAGTCAGATGGTAGTTATTTATAAGGCGCTGATGTCAGTTGCTCCCTACAAATCACTTATTACCATTTAACTGAGAGCCATGAGCTCATGCCTGAGGGGGCTTAATGAAATGATGGACCTTTGGGGAGGGGGGGCTTCTCCGGGGCCAGTTTGTTCTGCAGGGAGATGGGAGGGAAGAAGGGAGAGGAGCCTCTCATTCCTCCCCCCACCCCCCAGCAAAACTACCACAATCTTATAAAATAGGAGTTTTTAGCTGCAGTTTTCCAGGAAGCCCAGTGACTTCATCTGAAGGGAAAGGATTTATGACACAAGAGCACTACCATGGCTCTCACGTCTGTGGTGATGCGGTGGGTTTCCGGGTCGTCTCTGGCCAGTCAGCTCGCGTGGCCTTGAGTCCGACTCCGGGTTCTTCCTGGTGGTGCCCATTTCCCAGCCAAGATGCGTTCCAGTGTGAGAATTCTGGGTGGTCGGCAGGATGTATTATGGGCTGTTGTCTCCTCCTTCCTTGCAGCCCCTCCCAGATCCTCCCAGTTCGTTTCCAGTGGCAGCACCGTGCTCCTTATCAGAAACTCCTGTGGGGAGATACCTGGGCGGCGGTTGTTACCCTGGGGCCAAGGCCGGCAGTTTCGGTCAATGGTACCCCAACAATTGGATGAAGGGATTAAGCTGAGAAGCTGTCTTCTGCCCCTTCCAGACTCTTCCATTCTAGACCCGTGTGTGAGGAAGCACAGGCTCTCTTCCTCACCTGCCAGCAGCAGGGGTCCCCACCCCGCGCGGGGTGCTGAGGCTGCCACCCGGGTGACTGACGAGCAAGCCCCACCCCCTCCACCTGGGGACACTTGAGAGCAGCCTGGGAGGGCCACCCCACGTGAAGGGCTCTGTGGTGAGAAAGGGGATTCTCGCCCCTCGCAAGCAGACTGGCTAGGAAACGTCAGTGGGGACTGCCTGAGCCCAGGAAGGTGGTCCACAGGGCCCTGCCAGTCCTCCCAAGGGCATGGTGACATCGTCTGAAATGACTGTACATCTGTGACATGCTGTGCCACCCGGCCCTTTGGCAGGCTCCCTCCGCCGGCTGCTTCTGGCTGGTCTGGCACCCGGGGGCCGGGAGAGTGCGGAGCTGGTGCCCGAGTGCGCGTCCAGCGTCTGAGTCAACGTTTCAAGGAAGTCAGATGGTAGTTATTTATAAGGCGCTGATGTCAGTTGCTCCCTACAAATCACTTATTACCATTTAACTGAGAGCCATGAGCTCATGCCTGAGGGGGCTTAATGAAATGATGGACCTTTGGGGAGGGAGGGCTTCTCCTGGGGCCAGTTTGTTCTGCAGGGAGATGGGAGGGAAGAAGGGAGAGGAGCCTCTCATTCCTCCCCCCACCCCCCAGCAAAACTACCACAATCTTATAAAATAGGAGTTTTTAGCTGCAGTTTTCCAGGAAGCCCAGTGACTTCATCTGAAGGGAAAGGATTTATGACACAAGAGCACTACCATAGATGTCCCTGACATTGGGTCCTTTGACCCGGCAAGTCCTTTCCCTCTGGTGCAAATTGTTTTCTAAGTTCAAACTCTGGTTTTTAAAAGAATTGTCCTTTTTAAGGGGAGGAATCCTGTCTAAGGCGTTGAGTAGGATGTGAAGTGAGTGAGTTTCATGTGGCCCGAGTTCAAATATTCATGGTTCCTTACAAGCATGAGAAATTCAGAAATAAATCTGACATCTTTTAAATCAAGAAAATGACCTGTCTGAGGTTTCCTGATTGAACTCCCCAAGTGGCATAACCTGCTTGTGGGTTTAAAAAGAAAAAAAAAAAACCTGAGATAGTTAATATGACAGCCTTCTGAATTGAGTTTTTCTGAAATGCACACTCAATCTACTGTTGCCCTAAAGGAAAAAAAAAAACCGGAATGGCTGTGTCAAAACTCACTAACATTATTAAGATAAGGAAATGTGGAGATTCCTATCCAAGTCTACTGTTGCCTCATTCGTTTAATTAAAACAAAACAGTGACAGCAACAATACAATAAAAGCAGCAACAGAACAAGCTCATGAGAGTTTCACATCTCTCTGGGGAATTAAAAACTGAAAAAGATCAATACTAGGTAGCACATCCGTAATTCAATATTAAGAACTAGTTAGAGACTTAAGATCAATCAGGACAACTAGGAAGAGTTCCTGACAACTAGGAAGAGAAATTTCTGGAAAGGAATAGGTGGACAGTGGAGAAGAGGCATTCAGGAAAGAAACAGACAGGACACGGAGAAAGTAAGATGCAGAGATCTGTGCAGCCCCTTGCTCCCCCTTGTAAGTTGCGCCCAGCTCTTTGTGACCCTATGGACCACGACTCTCAGGCTCCTCTGTCCGTGGATTCTCCAGCCTAGAATACTGGAGTGGATCGTGCCTCCTCTAGGCTCCCCCTGTCCGTGGATTTTTCTAGCACCACTGGGAGGAGGGCTTCTCCTGGGGCCAGTTTGTTCTGCAGGGAGATGGGAGGGAAGAAGGGAGAGGAGCCTCTCATTCCTCCCCCCACCCCCCAGCAAAACTACCACAATCTTATAAAATAGGAGTTTTTAGCTGCAGTTTTCCAGGAAGCCCAGTGACTTCATCTGAAGGGAAAGGATTTATGACACAAGAGCACTACCATAGATGTCCCTGACATTGGGTCCTTTGACCCGGCAAGTCCTTTCCCTCTGGTGCAAATTGTTTTCTAAGTTCAAACTCTGGTTTTTAAAAGAATTGTCCTTTTTAAGGGGAGGAATCCTGTCTAAGGCGTTGAGTAGGATGTGAAGTGAGTGAGTTTCATGTGGCCCGAGTTCAAATATTCATGGTTCCTTACAAGCATGAGAAATTCAGAAATAAATCTGACATCTTTTAAATCAAGAAAATGACCTGTCTGAGGTTTCCTGATTGAACTCCCCAAGTGGCATAACCTGCTTGTGGGTTTAAAAAGAAAAAAAAAAAACCTGAGATAGTTAATATGACAGCCTTCTGAATTGAGTTTTTCTGAAATGCACACTCAATCTACTGTTGCCCTAAAGGAAAAAAAAAAACCGGAATGGCTGTGTCAAAACTCACTAACATTATTAAGATAAGGAAATGTGGAGATTCCTATCCAAGTCTACTGTTGCCTCATTCGTTTAATTAAAACAAAACAGTGACAGCAACAATACAATAAAAGCAGCAACAGAACAAGCTCATGAGAGTTTCACATCTCTCTGGGGAATTAAAAACTGAAAAAGATCAATACTAGGTAGCACATCCGTAATTCAATATTAAGAACTAGTTAGAGACTTAAGATCAATCAGGACAACTAGGAAGAGTTCCTGACAACTAGGAAGAGAAATTTCTGGAAAGGAATAGGTGGACAGTGGAGAAGAGGCATTCAGGAAAGAAACAGACAGGACACGGAGAAAGTAAGATGCAGAGATCTGTGCAGCCCCTTGCTCCCCCTTGTAAGTTGCGCCCAGCTCTTTGTGACCCTATGGACCACGACTCTCCAGGCTCCTCTGTCCGTGGATTCTCCAGCCTAGAATACTGGAGTGGATTGCCGTGCCCTCCTCTAGGGCATCTTCCCACCTCGGGAGTAGAACCCAAGTCTCTTACTTCGACCTGCATTGGCAGGTGGGCTCTTTTCTACTAGCACCACCTGGGAAGTTGCTGACTGTTCTTAACATCTGTTCTACTCAAAGGCCTGTGAGACTTCTGTTCCCCTCCCTCTCCAAACTTCGAGGTTCTTTGAAACTTTCACAGCCAGGCCTTTGCTTCTGGCCACCTAAGTTGGAATATGTATGTCAGCTTTATTTAAGTACGGATCACGTGCTGTACACATGACTCACTTGAAGCGTATAATGCAGTGGCTTTAACGACATTCCCAGGATTGTGTGACCAGCACCACATTCAATTTAGAGCATGTCCATCACCAGCATCCCTCCCCTACCCCACCTACCAAAGCAGGATTACTTGATGGGCTACAAAACCAAAAAGCACCCCCAAACAGCCCTTTCCTCTTGGCTCTTTCCATGTAGTCTTCAAATTATTTTTTGACATAATCTATTCTGTTGATAGGCAAACCTATATTTATTGATAGGCAAACCTATATTTAAATCACGAAAATGACCTGTTCTAAAAGAACAACAAAATGCCGCTCTTCACACATCATGGAGAAACACATGTTTTTTAGGTCAGATTTGTACTATGAAAGGCTATGTAACCGGAAGAAACTGCGCAGGGCTCCTTTCCTGCTCTTCGCATTTGCACTTGTTTATAAATCATCTTCTCGTTGAGCCTTTTCTGTCAGTGGTTAATTCAAACTGCTGGCATTTTTGATGTTTGCTTCCCGCCTACAAAGAGATGACAGGAATGGCCGAATTTCCTTATCGTAATGATATCAATGAGTTCTGGCACCGTCATTCCATTTTTTTCCTTGCCCAAACCCCAGTATACTATGGTTCTTTCCTGTGAGATTCTTTTTTTTTTTTTTGATGTGGGCCTTTTTTCTTAAGTTTCTATTCATTTTGTTACAACATTGCTTCTATTTCATATTTTTGTTTTTTGGCCAGGAGGCACGTGGGATCCTAGCTCCCTGATCAGGGATCGAACCCATACCTCTCGTGCTGGAACGGTGAAGTCTTAACCACTGACCACCAGGGAAGTTCCATCCTCCCTTTTAACTTGAATAACCTTTGCGAAGGACCTTTTAGGGAATAAGCTATAAAAGTAGGATATTACCACTTCAGAATGCCAATGCCTGAGAAGTGCCCCCCTCCCTTGGTACAATAGATAATCTTTTAAAGCTCCTAAGATATTTGCATATTAAGTATCCAAATTTGTATTTCCTTTACATATGCTTTCATGCTCTGTTGTGTCTGAGCCTTTGCAACCCTATGGACTGCAACCTGCCAGACTCCTCTGTCCATGGGATTTCCTAGGCAAGAGCACTGGAGTGGGTTGCCATGCCCTACTCCAGGGGATGTTCCCAAGGCAGGGATTGGACCCAGGTCTCCTGTGTCTCCTGGCATTGGCAGGCAGATTCTACTGCGGAGCCACTTGGGAAGCCCATTTCCTTTATGCACCTGTAGTCAAAACTTGGTTTTAATGGAGGTCGGGGAGTCCCTAAGGGTTAATTTTCTCATCTAGACTGTGACACGGTTTCTAGAATTAAACTGAAAGCTGAGGTCAGTCTAAAGGCTTTTGTGTACCTCCTTTGAGTTGCCCTGAGAATTGTTTATAAAAGCTTCTAGAAGTGGAAAAACCAACAACAACAACGGGATAGACAGTGAGCATGCCACATTTTGTTTTTCTAAGCCAGTTCTATATATTCCCAAGGGTTCAGTCCTAGACAGATCTGAGGAAAGTATGTGTAATACCCTCACCAAGAGCCAAGTGGCTTTTATTTACCTAAAAAAGAGCCCACTTGAGAATGTAGTTTCCAATAGAGTTCCTATTCTTGTGGTCCAACATTTTTTAACATTCTAAAATTAGCAAGGCAAACCTGATCACTTGATCCCGAGAACAAGTTTATTACCTTCTCAGTGCTTGGAGCACAAGTGGACTTGGAGCGATTGAAATCAAGCTGCGGGTTTAAAATCTTCTAGAACTCAGGTAAACCCCTTGAGAAAGCGCAAGATCTCAGAAGGTGAATGAGACAGAGGAAATAGTATACTTTCAGTTAAAAATGGTGCAAGCTTGGTTTGAAGAGCAGAGCGAACGCTAATGAGAGCCCCACCCCACGTGCAGAGAATTCTCCTATATCATGTGAGGGCAGGAGCCCTTACAGAGCGTTTGTTGCAGTGTGTCACATTAAGAAGGATTCTTTTTTCTCCCGATTTTATCAGTTATAGATGTTAACTTCAACAGTGGTCTTACCCACTGCTGAAAAAGAAGTATGTGATGCATTTAATTGTTAGATTTCTTCTTAAATTATTTTGCATCCTTTAGCTAAACCAGACTTCCTTGAGGAAGGGATTCTTCATGCTCTGTTGTGTCTGAGCCTTTGCAACCCTATGGACTGCAACCTGCCAGACTCCTCTGTCCATGGGATTTCCTAGGCAAGAGCACTGGAGTGGGTTGCCATGCCCTACTCCAGGGGATGTTCCCAAGGCAGGGATTGGACCCAGGTCTCCTGTGTCTCCTGGCATTGGCAGGCAGATTCTACTGCGGAGCCACTTGGGAAGCCCATTTCCTTTATGCACCTGTAGTCAAAACTTGGTTTTAATGGAGGTCGGGGAGTCCCTAAGGGTTAATTTTCTCATCTAGACTGTGACACGGTTTCTAGAATTAAACTGAAAGCTGAGGTCAGTCTAAAGGCTTTTGTGTACCTCCTTTGAGTTGCCCTGAGAATTGTTTATAAAAGCTTCTAGAAGTGGAAAAACCAACAACAACAACGGGATAGACAGTGAGCATGCCACATTTTGTTTTTCTAAGCCAGTTCTATATATTCCCAAGGGTTCAGTCCTAGACAGATCTGAGGAAAGTATGTGTAATACCCTCACCAAGAGCCAAGTGGCTTTTATTTACCTAAAAAAGAGCCCACTTGAGAATGTAGTTTCCAATAGAGTTCCTATTCTTGTGGTCCAACATTTTTTAACATTCTAAAATTAGCAAGGCAAACCTGATCACTTGATCCCGAGAACAAGTTTATTACCTTCTCAGTGCTTGGAGCACAAGTGGACTTGGAGCGATTGAAATCAAGCTGCGGGTTTAAAATCTTCTAGAACTCAGGTAAACCCCTTGAGAAAGCGCAAGATCTCAGAAGGTGAATGAGACAGAGGAAATAGTATACTTTCAGTTAAAAATGGTGCAAGCTTGGTTTGAAGAGCAGAGCGAACGCTAATGAGAGCCCCACCCCACGTGCAGAGAATTCTCCTATATCATGTGAGGGCAGGAGCCCTTACAGAGCGTTTGTTGCAGTGTGTCACATTAAGAAGGATTCTTTTTTTTCTCCCCGATTTTATCAGTTATAGATGTTAACTTCAACAGTGGTCTTACCCACTGCTGAAAAAGAAGTATGTGATGCATTTAATTGTTAGATTTCTTCTTAAATTATTTTGCATCCTTTAGCTAAACCAGACTTCCTTGAGGAAGGGTATTCTTTTAACATTCTCAAGAATGTTTGAGTGTTTTATTGGATTTTTATTTCATGTATAACTTTGCCTTATGTATTATGTGCTCAGTCACTCGGCCGTTGTGGCCAGCTCTTTGCAACCCCATGCATTGTAGCCCCCCAGGCTCTTCTGTTCATGGACTTTTCCAGGCAAGAATACTGGAATGGGTTGCAGTATCGACCTATAGTTTTCCTTTTCTGCTGCAGCATTTTTTCCCAAACAATGGATGAAAACCTTGAAGAATTTATATATTCCTGCAAGTTTTTGGTCCTGGATATGTTTTTCAACTCTCGTCCTTTTTAGGTAGTAAATTCTTCAAAAACTTTTCAGTGTTTTCATTTGTGGGGAGGAGTTCTTTAGTAATTTTACTTCTTCTATATGATTGTAAGTTTCATCAGGTTTAGAAGCCTAATAGATTAACTGGAATGTGGTATTTACTTATATTCTATATTTATTGCTGTGTTCCGTTTCTTGATTCTGATTTCACTTTCTGTTTTGGGGGGGTGCGGGGGACAAGTTGGGGAGGGAGGGGGTCAGGCGGGCCACTTCTATTCATTTATCTATTTTCATCCATCTCTGTTCTTTGACCTGTGTGGGCCTCCCATTGCAGTGGCTGCTGTTGTCGCAGAGCACCAGCTCTGGGCGCATGTGCTCCAGAGCTCCAGCTCGGTAATTGGACACATCAGTCCAGCCGCTCTGCGGCACGTAACTCAGGTAAACCCCTTGAGAAAGCGCAAGATCTCAGAAGGTGAATGAGACAGAGGAAATAGTATACTTTCAGTTAAAAATGGTGCAAGCTTGGTTTGAAGAGCAGAGCGAACGCTAATGAGAGCCCCACCCCACGTGCAGAGAATTCTCCTATATCATGTGAGGGCAGGAGCCCTTACAGAGCGTTTGTTGCAGTGTGTCACATTAAGAAGGATTCTTTTTTTTCTCCCCGATTTTATCAGTTATAGATGTTAACTTCAACAGTGGTCTTACCCACTGCTGAAAAAGAAGTATGTGATGCATTTAATTGTTAGATTTCTTCTTAAATTATTTTGCATCCTTTAGCTAAACCAGACTTCCTTGAGGAAGGGTATTCTTTTAACATTCTCAAGAATGTTTGAGTGTTTTATTGGATTTTTATTTCATGTATAACTTTGCCTTATGTATTATGTGCTCAGTCACTCGGCCGTTGTGGCCAGCTCTTTGCAACCCCATGCATTGTAGCCCCCCAGGCTCTTCTGTTCATGGACTTTTCCAGGCAAGAATACTGGAATGGGTTGCAGTATCGACCTATAGTTTTCCTTTTCTGCTGCAGCATTTTTTCCCAAACAATGGATGAAAACCTTGAAGAATTTATATATTCCTGCAAGTTTTTGGTCCTGGATATGTTTTTCAACTCTCGTCCTTTTTAGGTAGTAAATTCTTCAAAAACTTTTCAGTGTTTTCATTTGTGGGGAGGAGTTCTTTAGTAATTTTACTTCTTCTATATGATTGTAAGTTTCATCAGGTTTAGAAGCCTAATAGATTAACTGGAATGTGGTATTTACTTATATTCTATATTTATTGCTGTGTTCCGTTTCTTGATTCTGATTTCACTTTCTGTTTTGGGGGGGTGCGGGGGACAAGTTGGGGAGGGAGGGGGTCAGGCGGGCCACTTCTATTCATTTATCTATTTTCATCCATCTCTGTTCTTTGACCTGTGTGGGCCTCCCATTGCAGTGGCTGCTGTTGTCGCAGAGCACCAGCTCTGGGCGCATGTGCTCCAGAGCTCCAGCTCGGTAATTGGACACATCAGTCCAGCCGCTCTGCGGCACGTGGGATCTTCCCAGGCCAAGGATCGAACCAGCACCCCTTGCACTGCAAGGTGGTGTCTTTACCCACTGGACTACCAGGGAAGCCCTGATTTCACTTTCTTTAGTCGTCATTTTACCTGATTAGACAAATTGGAAATTTCCCTATCTTCTTGTTTGTATTCATCCAAGATTAAGCTTGTTGATTTATTTATTGCTTTTCTTATTTGTATTTTTAATCAATTCTAATTTTTATCTGCAATAATAAAATCATTTAGGACTATTCATTTTTCTTGAAGTATGGCTTCTACTACTATACATATTTTGGTATCATGTAGTTTTCTCTTTTCTCTAACTTGCAATTTAAACTTTGACTTCTTATTTCTTTGGTGCAAGAGTTATTTAGAATGTTTCTTCATTTCTAAGTAGTGAAGGTTTTTCTTCATTTCTAAGTCATGAAGGTTTTAATTTTCCAATTTTATTGGTTATGCTCAGATAATATATCTTTAAAACTTTCTGCTTGTTTGAATTTGTTTTGCTTGCTCTGTGACCAAGTATGTAATTGATTCCTCTGAATGGTCCATGGATGTGAGGAGAAAAAGTAGATATCTTTATGTACTATTCAATTTTGTTAAAAAAAAAAAAACCAACAACCTTTATTTTCTATATGCCAGAGCTGATAGAGATATTAAAATTTTCCAGGGGAGCTGTTTTTTCTTTCAAGCAATGGTTCTTGGAATCTCTAGTCATCAGTATTATATACTTAGGTACTATATTTTTATATTTTTATCTAACACATGGGTTTACCATCATTGTTTCTTCTTCATAAATTGTCTTTTATTATTACACAGTGTTCCTTCTCATTTTGTTTTGGACTTTTAACCTTAAGTTCCACCCTGTCTGATATTAATATTTGTCATCCTTACTTTCATTTTGTTTGCATTTGCTTGACATCTCTTTGCTCATTCCTTGATTTTTCAATGTTTCTTTTCCATTAAAAAAAAATGTTCCTTATAAACAACATATATCTGGGTGCTGTTTTTTTAACTCAACACGACAACTTCGTGATTTAATGGGATATTCATTCTGCTCAAGTTTGGTTTAATGCTCAAAACTCGACTTCACTATGTCCATTGTTATGTTGATAACTTATTTTACTTTGTGATTCTCCCTTTTATTTTTTTAGCTAGTTGTATTTATCTTCTTTTTTCTTATCCATTTAGACGTTCTATTGTAGTTTTCCATTCTGCTAGTGATGAACATTCATTTTCAGACTCTCACACTCAAACATACATTTCCCACTATTTATGGAAGTAGAAATTTCTGATTTTCTTTATTAAAATGTACGGTGGAATGAACATGTCTATCCAGATTTCACGTGCTGAGATCCTGACCCCCTGACATGATAGTATTAGGAGATAGAGCTTTAGGGAAGCAGTCAGGTCACGAGGGTGGAGCTCTCCTGAATGGGATTAGCGCCCTACTGAAAGGGACCCCAGGAAGTTCTTTGCTTTCTTTTCCATGTGGGGATGAAGTGAGAAATTGGCCATGTGTGAAAACCAGGAGATACACTCTCAACAAATGCCAGATATGCCAGTAACTTTCTGCTTGTTTGAATTTGTTTTGCTTGCTCTGTGACCAAGTATGTAATTGATTCCTCTGAATGGTCCATGGATGTGAGGAGAAAAAGTAGATATCTTTATGTACTATTCAATTTTGTTAAAAAAAAAAAAACCAACAACCTTTATTTTCTATATGCCAGAGCTGATAGAGATATTAAAATTTTCCAGGGGAGCTGTTTTTTCTTTCAAGCAATGGTTCTTGGAATCTCTAGTCATCAGTATTATATACTTAGGTACTATATTTTTATATTTTTATCTAACACATGGGTTTACCATCATTGTTTCTTCTTCATAAATTGTCTTTTATTATTACACAGTGTTCCTTCTCATTTTGTTTTGGACTTTTAACCTTAAGTTCCACCCTGTCTGATATTAATATTTGTCATCCTTACTTTCATTTTGTTTGCATTTGCTTGACATCTCTTTGCTCATTCCTTGATTTTTCAATGTTTCTTTTCCATTAAAAAAAAATGTTCCTTATAAACAACATATATCTGGGTGCTGTTTTTTTAACTCAACACGACAACTTCGTGATTTAATGGGATATTCATTCTGCTCAAGTTTGGTTTAATGCTCAAAACTCGACTTCACTATGTCCATTGTTATGTTGATAACTTATTTTACTTTGTGATTCTCCCTTTTATTTTTTTAGCTAGTTGTATTTATCTTCTTTTTTCTTATCCATTTAGACGTTCTATTGTAGTTTTCCATTCTGCTAGTGATGAACATTCATTTTCAGACTCTCACACTCAAACATACATTTCCCACTATTTATGGAAGTAGAAATTTCTGATTTTCTTTATTAAAATGTACGGTGGAATGAACATGTCTATCCAGATTTCACGTGCTGAGATCCTGACCCCCTGACATGATAGTATTAGGAGATAGAGCTTTAGGGAAGCAGTCAGGTCACGAGGGTGGAGCTCTCCTGAATGGGATTAGCGCCCTACTGAAAGGGACCCCAGGAAGTTCTTTGCTTTCTTTTCCATGTGGGGATGAAGTGAGAAATTGGCCATGTGTGAAAACCAGGAGATACACTCTCAACAAATGCCAGATATGCCAGTAGCTTTGTTTTAGATTTGTCAGCCTCCACAATTGTGAGAAATAAATGTCTTATCGGCCTGTGAAATAGCAGCCGGAACGAAGAGAATTGGAGCTGAGAGGTGGCATGCTGTTGTAACAAATACCTAACAGGTCAGTGTGGTTTGGAAACTGAGTTGTGTGTCCAGGCTCGAAGCGTTCTGAGGCACCTGCTGGGGAGAGCCTGCATGGCACAGACGGAGCATCAGAGGTGATTCTGGTGTGAGTCAGAAAGAGGAGACTGTGAAGGAGGCACCTGTCTTCTTGGAATGTGAATAATCACAAACAAGCGTTGGTAGAAACAGGGCGGGGAAGACCGTTCTGATTTCGTCTCAGATGGAGATGAGGGACAGGCTTCTGTACTATGGGGAACGACCACCCTTGTTATCAAGGGGTGAGAACGTGGCTGAGCTGTGTTTGTGTTTCGTGTGTGGTGTGTGCCTAGTCCGCTTGTAGCCTTTCTTCCTTTCTGATGTGTGTATTTCAGACTGTAAAGGTCTGTCTTGAGGTACAAGGCCTGGTGCTGGGAAGCGGGAGTCACTCGGGAGGTGCAGGGAAGGCTTGGCAGAACTGACACTACTTTAAGTGGCTGTGTCTGTCCTGGCTTTTGTTTTATTCTGATTTGTTTGGTTGGTCTTTCCCAGCCACGACAAAATCTAAGAAAAGAAGCAGTGACTACCAGGTCAAGAATGCTACGTTTATACCATTCTGCTAGTGATGAACATTCATTTTCAGACTCTCACACTCAAACATACATTTCCCACTATTTATGGAAGTAGAAATTTCTGATTTTCTTTATTAAAATGTACGGTGGAATGAACATGTCTATCCAGATTTCACGTGCTGAGATCCTGACCCCCTGACATGATAGTATTAGGAGATAGAGCTTTAGGGAAGCAGTCAGGTCACGAGGGTGGAGCTCTCCTGAATGGGATTAGCGCCCTACTGAAAGGGACCCCAGGAAGTTCTTTGCTTTCTTTTCCATGTGGGGATGAAGTGAGAAATTGGCCATGTGTGAAAACCAGGAGATACACTCTCAACAAATGCCAGATATGCCAGTAGCTTTGTTTTAGATTTGTCAGCCTCCACAATTGTGAGAAATAAATGTCTTATCGGCCTGTGAAATAGCAGCCGGAACGAAGAGAATTGGAGCTGAGAGGTGGCATGCTGTTGTAACAAATACCTAACAGGTCAGTGTGGTTTGGAAACTGAGTTGTGTGTCCAGGCTCGAAGCGTTCTGAGGCACCTGCTGGGGAGAGCCTGCATGGCACAGACGGAGCATCAGAGGTGATTCTGGTGTGAGTCAGAAAGAGGAGACTGTGAAGGAGGCACCTGTCTTCTTGGAATGTGAATAATCACAAACAAGCGTTGGTAGAAACAGGGCGGGGAAGACCGTTCTGATTTCGTCTCAGATGGAGATGAGGGACAGGCTTCTGTACTATGGGGAACGACCACCCTTGTTATCAAGGGGTGAGAACGTGGCTGAGCTGTGTTTGTGTTTCGTGTGTGGTGTGTGCCTAGTCCGCTTGTAGCCTTTCTTCCTTTCTGATGTGTGTATTTCAGACTGTAAAGGTCTGTCTTGAGGTACAAGGCCTGGTGCTGGGAAGCGGGAGTCACTCGGGAGGTGCAGGGAAGGCTTGGCAGAACTGACACTACTTTAAGTGGCTGTGTCTGTCCTGGCTTTTGTTTTATTCTGATTTGTTTGGTTGGTCTTTCCCAGCCACGACAAAATCTAAGAAAAGAAGCAGTGACTACCAGGTCAAGAATGCTATTGTCACCAAATTGTCGTCTCTGCATTACTGGCTAACAGATAGAGCCCTTGGGGCTTGTCATTTTTACAGCTTCTAAACGCTCTCTACGTGGACGGCCGCTTGCTGGGACAGTGGTGGCACTGGGAAACAGAAAAAAGATGCACGGCGTTTGAGGCACATGGGAGGAGGAATTGGCAGGGATGGTTCAACAACTAGGGAGATTTAAGAAGAGGTCACGAGTGTTTTATTTGCTCCATAAATATTTACTAAGTGACTAATATGTGCAGAGAGTAGCCTGGGCGGGAAGTTGTTGGCAGCAGGAATAAGACAGTAAATGTCCTTGTCAAGGTCACATCTTGGGGTGGGGGGCGGGGCCTGACGCCTGCTCCTGACTCTGGTGGCTCAGGAAAGCCACGTGAGAAGCACCTCTGTGCTTCTCAGAGGTGACAGTGGAAGGGGCTCTTCGGGGGTGGGGGGGGGGCTGACTCTGTCCCTGTCATGTCACGTGTTAGCTGGGTGACTGAGGAAAATTCATGTCTTTATTAGTTAACGTGCCCCAGTTTCATTATCCGTCAAATTCTCTCCTCTTGCCTTAAATCAGAATGAGAAAATCTCTCTAGTTTGCTTACCGTTGGGCCTCGTACAGCCCACATCTACCATGACTGTTCTCCAAGCGTTTCTTGTACTTCTGTGTCCTGCACCCACTCTCTCTCGGTTTCTCTTTTCCTTCCATGGAACTGAATAATAAAGAACAAGAGAATTATCCCTGTTTTGAGAAAGCTTATGGAAGCACAGTATTTCCTGTTATCGGTGAGAACGTGGCTGAGCTGTGTTTGTGTTTCGTGTGGTGTGTGCCTAGTCCGCTTGTAGCCTTTCTTCCTTTCTGATGTGTGTATTTCAGACTGTAAAGGTCTGTCTTGAGGTACAAGGCCTGGTGCTGGGAAGCGGGAGTCACTCGGGAGGTGCAGGGAAGGCTTGGCAGAACTGACACTACTTTAAGTGGCTGTGTCTGTCCTGGCTTTTGTTTTATTCTGATTTGTTTGGTTGGTCTTTCCCAGCCACGACAAAATCTAAGAAAAGAAGCAGTGACTACCAGGTCAAGAATGCTATTGTCACCAAATTGTCGTCTCTGCATTACTGGCTAACAGATAGAGCCCTTGGGGCTTGTCATTTTTACAGCTTCTAAACGCTCTCTACGTGGACGGCCGCTTGCTGGGACAGTGGTGGCACTGGGAAACAGAAAAAAGATGCACGGCGTTTGAGGCACATGGGAGGAGGAATTGGCAGGGATGGTTCAACAACTAGGGAGATTTAAGAAGAGGTCACGAGTGTTTTATTTGCTCCATAAATATTTACTAAGTGACTAATATGTGCAGAGAGTAGCCTGGGGAAGTTGTTGGCAGCAGGAATAAGACAGTAAATGTCCTTGTCAAGGTCACATCTTGGGGTGGGGGGCGGGGCCTGACGCCTGCTCCTGACTCTGGTGGCTCAGGAAAGCCACGTGAGAAGCACCTCTGTGCTTCTCAGAGGTGACAGTGGAAGGGGCTCTTCGGGGGTGGGGGGGGGGCTGACTCTGTCCCTGTCATGTCACGTGTTAGCTGGGTGACTGAGGAAAATTCATGTCTTTATTAGTTAACGTGCCCCAGTTTCATTATCCGTCAAATTCTCTCCTCTTGCCTTAAATCAGAATGAGAAAATCTCTCTAGTTTGCTTACCGTTGGGCCTCGTACAGCCCACATCTACCATGACTGTTCTCCAAGCGTTTCTTGTACTTCTGTGTCCTGCACCCACTCTCTCTCGGTTTCTCTTTTCCTTCCATGGAACTGAATAATAAAGAACAAGAGAATTATCCCTGTTTTGAGAAAGCTTATGGAAGCACAGTATTTCCTGTTCTTGATTTTATTTTTTCTTTATTTTTTGGCTGCACTGGGTAGCATATGGGATCTTATTTCCCTAAACATGGGTTGAACCTGCGTCCAGTTCTTGATTTTACATTTGTTTGACCTTTTTTTTTTTTTTTTTAAGATTCCATATATAAGTGACATCACACAATATTTGCCTTTCTCTGTCTGACTTAGCTAACTTAGCATAATGGCCTCAAGTTCTATCCATGTTGTTGCAAATGACAGGATTTCCTCCCTTCTCTTGGCTGAATAATTAGCATGGGACACACACACATGTATCTTTTCTGAAATAGTTGATAGCACCATATTGTATAATTGGAATCTGCTAATATAGAAGAACATAAATGTTTTCAATGAACAAACAAAAAAGATAAATATGAGGTGAAATGTGTTACTTAACTCAATGAGTGGGAAAACTTTTCACACTATATGTATCAGTTGATCACAATATATACTTTAAATGTATAATTTTGTCAGTTATACCTCAGTAAAGCTTATATGTATATGTATATGTATATATATATATATATATATATATATATATATATATGCACAAGTTCCCTTTTTTAAAAAAACATCTTTTATTTATTTGTTTTCATCCATCTTTATTCTTCAGCCTGTGTGGGCCTCCCATCACAGTGGCCTCTCTTGTTGCAGAGCACCGGTTCTGGGCACATGCGCTCCAGAGTGCCAGTTCACAACTGGACACACTAGTCCAGCTGGTCTGTAGCATGTGGGATCTTTCCGGGTCAGGGATTAAACAGGTGCCCCTTGCACTGCAAGGTGGACGCTTTACCTACATGTCACGTGTTAGCTGGGTGACTGAGGAAAATTCATGTCTTTATTAGTTAACGTGCCCCAGTTTCATTATCCGTCAAATTCTCTCCTCTTGCCTTAAATCAGAATGAGAAAATCTCTCTAGTTTGCTTACCGTTGGGCCTCGTACAGCCCACATCTACCATGACTGTTCTCCAAGCGTTTCTTGTACTTCTGTGTCCTGCACCCACTCTCTCGGTTTCTCTTTTCCTTCCATGGAACTGAATAATAAAGAACAAGAGAATTATCCCTGTTTTGAGAAAGCTTATGGAAGCACAGTATTTCCTGTTCTTGATTTTATTTTTTCTTTATTTTTTGGCTGCACTGGGTAGCATATGGGATCTTATTTCCCTAAACATGGGTTGAACCTGCGTCCAGTTCTTGATTTTACATTTGTTTGACCTTTTTTTTTTTTTTTTTAAGATTCCATATATAAGTGACATCACACAATATTTGCCTTTCTCTGTCTGACTTAGCTAACTTAGCATAATGGCCTCAAGTTCTATCCATGTTGTTGCAAATGACAGGATTTCCTCCCTTCTCTTGGCTGAATAATTAGCATGGGACACACACACATGTATCTTTTCTGAAATAGTTGATAGCACCATATTGTATAATTGGAATCTGCTAATATAGAAGAACATAAATGTTTTCAATGAACAAACAAAAAAGATAAATATGAGGTGAAATGTGTTACTTAACTCAATGAGTGGGAAAACTTTTCACACTATATGTATCAGTTGATCACAATATATACTTTAAATGTATAATTTTGTCAGTTATACCTCAGTAAAGCTTATATGTATATGTATATGTATATATATATATATATATATATATATATATGCACAAGTTCCCTTTTTTAAAAAAACATCTTTTATTTATTTGTTTTCATCCATCTTTATTCTTCAGCCTGTGTGGGCCTCCCATCACAGTGGCCTCTCTCGTTGCAGAACATGGGCTCTGGGCACATGCGCTCCAGAGTGCTGGCTCATAATTGGACACACTGGTCCAGCCGCTCTGCAGCATGTGGGATTTTTCCAGGCCAGGGATCGAACCAGTGCCCCTTGCACTGCAAGGTGGACTCTTTACCTACTGGATCACCAGGGAAGCCCAAGTTCCCATTTTTTAATCTAATACAGAAAACTTTAAAACAAATCTCATGGTGGAGATTCAGCTTAACCCATGTTTCCCAGCTATTGAATTTGTAATACTTTCCATGCTTTTTTTTTATAGTTTAAACTTTTTTTGCTTGTTGTGTATACAGATTTTAACTTTTATAACAATTTTTTCTTCCAGCTTTATTGAGCTATAGTTTACATCAAGCACTGCGTAAGTTTAAGATAGAGCATGATGATCTGGCAGACATGAGTCATGAAGGGTTTCTCACAGTAAATTTAATAGACATCCATCATCTCCTGTAGGTACAGAATTAAATAGAAAAAAGTTTTTCTTGGGAGAACTCTTAACTTTTGTATATAATCTGTAGCAGAGTTTATTATCTATATCATGGTGCACATCACATCCCTAGTACTTAATTACCTTATAGCCGAAAGTGTGTGCCTTCTGACTACCATTAGCAAGTGCCCCACCCCCACCTCTGAGAACTACAAATCTGATCTCCTTTTTTGAGTTTTTTTTTGCTTTGTGCTTAAAGTATGGCTGACCTAAAACACTGTTAGTTCCTTTTACGCAGCACGGTGATTTGATATTTCTGCACACGAGTTACATTGTACCCCCATGAACATGCTGGTATTTTTGCTGGTTAGTGGTTTCTGTTCTTTGAGTACCCAGGAGCAGCGTCACTGACCGCAGGGCAGATCTCTCTGTAGTGTTTGGAGGAGCCCCCACACTGTTCCCCCAGTGCCGGCCCCAGGTTACATCCCACTCACGGCGCCCGAGGCTCGCTCTCCTCAGGGCCTCACCAGCCCTTGTTGCTTCTGTCTTTTTGCTAGTAACCATTCTGACAGGTGTGAGGTGATACCTCACTGTGGTTTTGATTTGAATTTCTCTCATTAGCCCCGTTGAGCATCTTTTCATGCATCTTTTGGCCATCCGTAGGTTTTCCTTGGAAAACGTCATGTTCAATTCTTCTGCCCATTTTTTTTTTTCTTCTGCCCATTTTTTAACCCAGGTTGGTTGTTTCATTGCCATTGAGCTTTATGAGTTCTTTGTATCTTTGGATATTAACCCTTATCATTTAACCTTTTTGAGGGCAGATATGGGTCTTATGAATGTTGGTATCTTTTTCTGCTACTGATGTGTTAATAGTCAATGTTTTGAACAGAAAGCATGGAAGAAAAATTTCTATGTTTTCGCCATACTAATAGACTAGATTGTGTGGTTACATTCGTTACCTTCCTGCCTTATCCTCCTCTATCTGTGTCTGTGTGGGGTATCAGCCCTGCATATGGTTTCTCCTCGTGCTTTCTCATAGGGACCCACACAGATTTGCGTACTTGGATGTGATGAAAGGTCTGAATTTTTCTAGATGTCAGAAACAGAGTTGCTTTGACAGAATTGGGAGCAGCCGTGTGAAATATGTTCCCAGTGCGCCCAGAGTATTCAGTTACCCGGTCGTGGTGCAGCGCTCCACACGCTCACGGAGGGAGGTGGACGGAGGCGGGAAAGCTCCAAAGCAACCTGTCATCTGTCACGATCTTGCTTCCTAGCTCTCCCAGATTGTGCAGGCATTGAACCAGGATCCAGAACTGCCGTTAATAGATACTGCCACATAGCAGCTTTGCCCTGTGAACTGTCCCAAGTGCACAACAAAAACCAAAACCTTGAAGTGTCTCAGTAGGACTCCAGTGGAGGGGGAAGATCATGTGTTAAAAAACGTACGATGGCCCGTTTGTGGTCTTTTTTATTACCCGGAGATTGATCACATTCGCTGCATAATGAAATCTCTGCATCTGTGGGGCACAAATGTTTTACGTTTCCCACATTTATGGTTTGACATGGGAAACATCTGTGCAGGCCCAGTAGGCAACATCTGGAAGACATTTCTGGGCTTTTATGACATGCGGAGTGATCTTTGTTTTGGAACGAGTGTGTGATTTTCCCCAGTAGCTCTTCCTGCTGGTGATGTCCTTCTAATTGGCATTTTGCTGGGGGATTGAAAGAAGTCTGACTGCCTGACCTCCACTGGGCGTCAGGAGATGTTTCAGAGGAATCCTCACACGGTCGGGACCCCCCAGAGGGAGAGGATGCTGACGCACCCTTCCGCCGCAATTCATGGATCTCAGGGAGCAGGTGGAGAAGAAAAGGGAACTTGGTTACCGGGTCAGGATTTTCCTAGATGCTTTCTCCAGATGAAGGTGTTGATGCGAACGAAACATCATCACCCATCTACTCGGGAGGATAAAGTCTCAGGTGAATTTGCTTAACATCACTGAGCTGATCAGTGATAGGTCTGAGATTTAAATGGATGTTTGTCTAACGTTAGACAGTTGTGTCCTTGCTCTTAAAGAACAGGCCAGGCAAGTTTATTAGGCAGCAGAGGTTTATGGAGGGCCTACTGTTAAGGTGTGCCAGGAGATGACTTAGATGTTGGGGTGGCTCAGCCAACAGAGCAGACCCATTTCCCTGTCTTCACGGAGCTTGTATTCTAGTGAGGCAGGAGGACAGTCAGTGGTGAGCCGCGAGGTAGACAGCAGCGGATGAGAGCTGGGGAGAAAGACAGAGCTCGTGTGGGATTCAGGACTGTGGTGGAATGTCTGATTTTAGATTGGGTTCCCCACAGCCAGCGCAGTCTGCAGCAAGGGCTCAAAAGCAGGTCATTTATTTGGGAGGGGGTCCCAGGACACACGACGAGGGAATGGAGAATGTGACCCATGGAAAGGAAAAAGGCCACGAAATGACTTGTGAAAAAACCGGTGACCCCCAAGTGCTTCTCTCAACTAAGAAGGAAAGAAGCCATGTAAAACACGCCCAGACGTGTCTTGTGGAAAAATGGGGGGCCTGGGGCTCCTCTCCCTTCGTTTGTTAAGAGCGTCTCCTTGCAGGGCAGAAACTCCTCTGAGCTTTCTGGTTGTGCCTGAGAAGGAGGGGTCCTCTTTGGCTATTGGGCAGTGACAGAGGGTGCCAGACCACGCACTTGGCCCGGGCTTCTGGAAGTGCTTCCAAAGTATGCCGAGGTCAAGTGGGCGTCGGGCGTCGGCGTGGTGACCCTGAGTGAAGGCCACAGGGCTGAAATTTATTTTTTTTTAAACATTTATTTATTTATTTATTTATTTATTGGGGGGTGGGGTGGGGAGGGAGGGGTATGGGCGGGCCACTTCTATTGGTCTTTCATTTGTCTGTTTTCATCCACCTTTGTTCTTTGGCTCTTGTGGGCCTCCCATCGCGGCGGCCTCTGCTGTTGCAGAGTGCTGGCTCTGGGCACATGCGCTCCAGAGCTCCGGCTCGGCAATTGGACACATCAGTCCAGCCACTCTGCAGCACGTGGGATCTTCCCAGGCCAGGGATTGAACCGGCACCCCTTGCACTGCAAGGCGGTGTCCTTACCCACTGAGATTTAATTTGGATGTTTGTCTAACGTTAGACAGTTGTGTCCTTGCTCTTAAAGAACAGGCCAGGCAAGTTTATTAGGCAGCAGAGGTTTATGGAGGGCCTACTGTTAAGGTGTGCCAGGAGATGACTTAGATGTTGGGGTGGCTCAGCCAACAGAGCAGACCCATTTCCCTGTCTTCACGGAGCTTGTATTCTAGTGAGGCAGGAGGACAGTCAGTGGTGAGCCGCGAGGTAGACAGCAGCGGATGAGAGCTGGGGAGAAAGACAGAGCTCGTGTGGGATTCAGGACTGTGGTGGAATGTCTGATTTTAGATTGGGTTCCCCACAGCCAGCGCAGTCTGCAGCAAGGGCTCAAAAGCAGGTCATTTATTTGGGAGGGGGTCCCAGGACACACGACGAGGGAATGGAGAATGTGACCCATGGAAAGGAAAAAGGCCACGAAATGACTTGTGAAAAAACCGGTGACCCCCAAGTGCTTCTCTCAACTAAGAAGGAAAGAAGCCATGTAAAACACGCCCAGACGTGTCTTGTGGAAAAATGGGGGGCCTGGGGCTCCTCTCCCTTCGTTTGTTAAGAGCGTCTCCTTGCAGGGCAGAAACTCCTCTGAGCTTTCTGGTTGTGCCTGAGAAGGAGGGGTCCTCTTTGGCTATTGGGCAGTGACAGAGGGTGCCAGACCACGCACTTGGCCCGGGCTTCTGGAAGTGCTTCCAAAGTATGCCGAGGTCAAGTGGGCGTCGGGCGTCGGCGTGGTGACCCTGAGTGAAGGCCACAGGGCTGAAATTTATTTTTTTTTAAACATTTATTTATTTATTTATTTATTTATTGGGGGGTGGGGTGGGAGGGAGGGGTATGGGCGGGCCACTTCTATTGGTCTTTCATTTGTCTGTTTTCATCCACCTTTGTTCTTTGGCTCTTGTGGGCCTCCCATCGCGGCGGCCTCTGCTGTTGCAGAGTGCTGGCTCTGGGCACATGCGCTCCAGAGCTCCGGCTCGGCAATTGGACACATCAGTCCAGCCACTCTGCAGCACGTGGGATCTTCCCAGGCCAGGGATTGAACCGGCACCCCTTGCACTGCAAGGCGGTGTCCTTACCCACTGGACCACCAGGGAAGCCCAGGGCTGAAATTTAAAGTGGGAAGGTCACTGCTGGCCCCACCGTGTAAGTGGTATTTAAGCAAAGACTTGAAAGAGGTCGAGGGTGAGCTGGGTGACTATTGAGATAGAAAGAGCACCCAGGGTCCCCGAGGGAGAGGGCGTCCGCACAGGCAGAGGTTGTGGAGGAGGCCTGGGAGGGAGGAGCCTAGTGAGAGGTGGAAAGGGGGAGGCCGGGGTCGCAGGGCCCAGGGTCTGGGGCACATGGATGACTGGAAGGGCTTGTGCCTTGGCAATGAGAGAAGGGGAGCTCCTCTGGGGGGCTGCAGACAGAGGCGTGACGTCCCTTGCCTTCACTGAAGCTCTGTACAGAGCAGTCACTCAGTCTGCCCTCCACTCACAGTCATCGTAAGACACTGGCCAAGGGTCCTTGGTGGACAAGGCGACCTTGTAGCTTATTTTATACTCAGCTTGCTAAGTCACTTCAGTCTTGTCCAACTGTTTGCAGCCCCATGGATTATTGTCCCTCCCCCACCCCCAGGGTCCTCTGTCCACCGGATTCTCCAGGCAAGAATACTGGAGAAATAATAGTGCTGTGTCAGCTGATGAGAGTAATCCAATATAGAGGGGAAAATGGAAGATACCAGAAGAGGAGATTGGCGATGTCAATCAATAGCCTACCTACTCTGGTCAAAAAGCAGTGAGTACAAATCTCCAGGGACATGTCGGCCTTGGATAAAAATAAATGTAGCTCATCATTTTAACCAAAAAAAAAAAGAAAACATATTCTGGTAGATGTGGGGATGTTTTGGTGGGAGTTTCGGGAAGTTTTTCCAGACTGCTTCAATTCTCTCAGCGCAGTAGGACGTAAGGTCATGGCATCAGATGTCGAGAAGAGAAAGGTGTAAAATATTTGCACAAGAGAGTGAGAGGGAGGATACAGAACTTGTGAGATGTGGTATGATTGCTTGGAAACAGGGTGAAGTGTCCATTTCAGGTTCATAGTCATATAAGCTATTACTAAGACCCACACATCAACAGTTGAAAAATAACAGAAGAGTGAGGTCAGCTTGCTGGTAGGTTAGGATTCGGGGCACATTTCTATCCACTCACTCCTCAGATTTTACAAGAGAGCAGGGGAAAAGGGGGTTCTCATCCATGTTTGTGGCAATGAGAATTGAATAACACCTTCAGGATAAGCAGCCTGATAACATCAACAATTTAAAATACCGGCATCTCTACATCCCATAATACTGTAGTGCACTGCTCAGAGCCCTGCCCCCCTCCTTCCCCAGGAGCCTCTGCAGGACTCGAGCACTCATTTCCCCAGCTGCTGGGGGTGCTGGTTCCACGGATGTTCTTTGAGACCTGCTCGCAGCCAGAGCGCCTCCTCCGCTGGGAAGAGCGGGAAGGAGACCCGGCCTCCTTGCCTCACGGTGGGATGGTTCTGAGAGTCCATATAGGTCCAAGTCTCCCTGCAAGGTCTGCTGACACAGCTCAAGGCTGCACCACAGCTCAACATCTCCCTCTTTCCAGCTCTGTTTCCTTCTCAACACCCAGTAGAAGGTGATCTTAAGGGCATCCTGACCATCTCCCTGCTGACAATAAACACTTAGCCCATTTCCCAGGGAACCCAACCCGAGAGCTCTTTGATTCAGAAATAATCCAGTTAGGGACGTATCAGAGGAAATGCAGGTGCAGAGACGTTGCTGATGTATCATTCCTAAGAGTGTCAAAGTGAAATGGCGACAGGAAAGATGGCTTGCATGGCGTATGGTCTAGCCAGGGAGGACATGCGTGTGTTCAGTCACTCAGTCATGTCCGAATCAAGAGCCGACCTACCCTGGTCAAAAAGCAGTGAGTACAAATCTCCAGGGACATGTCGGCCTTGGATAAAAATAAATGTAGCTCATCATTTTAACCAAAAAAAAAAAGAAAACATATTCTGGTAGATGTGGGGATGTTTTGGTGGGAGTTTCGGGAAGTTTTTCCAGACTGCTTCAATTCTCTCAGCGCAGTAGGACGTAAGGTCATGGCATCAGATGTCGAGAAGAGAAAGGTGTAAAATATTTGCACAAGAGAGTGAGAGGGAGGATACAGAACTTGTGAGATGTGGTATGATTGCTTGGAAACAGGGTGAAGTGTCCATTTCAGGTTCATAGTCATATAAGCTATTACTAAGACCCACACATCAACAGTTGAAAAATAACAGAAGAGTGAGGTCAGCTTGCTGGTAGGTTAGGATTCGGGGCACATTTCTATCCACTCACTCCTCAGATTTTACAAGAGAGCAGGGAAAGGGCGTTCTCATCCATGTTTGTGGCAATGAGAATTGAATAACACCTTCAGGATAAGCAGCCTGATAACATCAACAATTTAAAATACCGGCATCTCTACATCCCATAATACTGTAGTGCACTGCTCAGAGCCCTGCCCCCCTCCTTCCCCAGGAGCCTCTGCAGGACTCGAGCACTCATTTCCCCAGCTGCTGGGGGTGCTGGTTCCACGGATGTTCTTTGAGACCTGCTCGCAGCCAGAGCGCCTCCTCCGCTGGGAAGAGCGGGAAGGAGACCCGGCCTCCTTGCCTCACGGTGGGATGGTTCTGAGAGTCCATATAGGTCCAAGTCTCCCTGCAAGGTCTGCTGACACAGCTCAAGGCTGCACCACAGCTCAACATCTCCCTCTTTCCAGCTCTGTTTCCTTCTCAACACCCAGTAGAAGGTGATCTTAAGGGCATCCTGACCATCTCCCTGCTGACAATAAACACTTAGCCCATTTCCCAGGGAACCCAACCCGAGAGCTCTTTGATTCAGAAATAATCCAGTTAGGGACGTATCAGAGGAAATGCAGGTGCAGAGACGTTGCTGATGTATCATTCCTAAGAGTGTCAAAGTGAAATGGCGACAGGAAAGATGGCTTGCATGGCGTATGGTCTAGCCAGGGAGGACATGCGTGTGTTCAGTCACTCAGTCATGTCCGACTCTTTGAGGCCCCATGGGCTGTTGCCTTCTAGGCTCCTCTGCCCATAGAATTTTCCAGGAAAGAATACTGCAGTGGGTTGCTGGTTCCTACTCCAGGGGATATTCCTGACCTGGGATCAGACCTGCAACTCTTTAAGTCTCCTGCATTGGCAGGCGGGTTCTTCACCACTGAGCCGCCTGGGAAGTCCAGTACATGGCAGAGAGGCATCCCTCTCCTATCGATGCAGTTTCAGGACATGGAAAGATTTTCACAGTGTTTTGAGAAGTGAAAAATGCCAGGTATAAAGCAGGGAGTCCCAGAGAATCATTAAAATGATCCCTGCAAAAATATGAGTATGATCTCTTATGAGACACGTGTTGTAAGACTCTTGAGAGTCCTTTGGGCATTAAGGAGATCAAACCAGTCAATCCTAAAGGAAATGAACCAGGCTTCCCTGGTGGTACGATGGGTAAGGACACCGCCTTGCAGTGCAAAGGGTGCTGGTTCGATCCCTGGCCTGGGAAGATCCCACGTGCCACAGAGCAGCTGGACTGATGTGTCCAACTACTGAGCCGGAGCTCTGGAGCACATGCGCCCAGAGCCAGTGCTCTGCAGCGAGAGAGGCCACTGTGATGGGAGGCCCACATGGGCCAAAGAACAAAGACGGATGAAAATCGATAAATGAAAGACCAACAGAAGTGGCCCGCCTACCCCCCTCCCTCCCCATCCCCCCCAAAAAAAATTTTTAAAAAAATAATAAAGGAAATGAACCCTGAATATTTGTTGGAAGGACTGATGCTGAAGCTGAAGTTCCAATACTTTGGCCACCGGATGCAAAGCGCTGACTTGTTGGAAAAGACCCTAAATCTGGGAAGGATAGAGCACAGGAAGAGAAGGGGCAACAGAGCTTGAGATGGTTATATAGCATCATTGACTCCGTGCACATGAGTTTGCTCGAGCAAAACTTCAGGAGACAGTGAAGGGCAGAGAAGCCTGGCGTGCTGCAGTCCATGGGGTTGCAAAGAGGGGGACACAACTTTGCGACTGAACAACAAGAGATCTTAACAGATAAGCATTGAGATCTTTAAAGTGGTTAATTGGGGATGAGGATTGTAGCTGATGTACATTTCTTTTTGTTCATATTGGTTGCCTAATTTTTCTATACTATTATTTGCTTTTGTAATAGGATAAAGCAGATGGTTATTTTAATTGAAGGAAAAAATGTAGTAAAGCTTCTTTAATCTCCAGCGTAAGAGGAGCAGGGACCTCTGTGGGGCTGGGGGGTGGAATGGGTTGGTGTAGCTCGGCTACACACACAGCCCACAGGAGCCTGGGTTCCAGCCCTCCTCAGTGAACATCTCAAGATGCCGGTGGGTGTGGCTACATTTCCAAGACTCAAGGCACAGGGTCTTTTAAGTGTATATGTTCTCTTCTGCCTGTCTGTCTCAGAACTGTAGTTTAGATGCTGACATGTCTAAATTTCTACAACACGTCAATGATTTATGAGGGTAATACACTGAAACTTTGCTGTGAAGACATTTTAAAAAATGTGACTTATATAATTGCCATAAATGTAGGTATTCCATGCTTTTTAGCCTCATAATTACTTGAGAGATACCAAGATTACGCAACAACTTTTTTTTTTCTGGCCACGTCATGTGGCCTGTAGGATATTCGTTCCCCCAACCTGAGATCAAACCTGCTCCTCTTACATGCAAAGCGCAGAGTCTTAACCCTGGGACCACCAAGGAAGTGTCTATGATGAAACTTTTGAGTGTTTTCTATTTAAATTTTGGCCTCTTTTTAGTGATTATTTATTTATTTTCTTTCATCTTTATTCTTGACCCTGTGTGGGCCGCCCATTGCAGTGGCCTCTCTCGTTGCAGAGCACCGGCTCTGGGCGCACGTGCTCCAGAGCGCTGGCTTGTAGTTGGACACACCAGTCCAGCCACTCCGCATCGTGTGGGATCTTCCTGGGGATCGAACCAGTACCCCTTGCACTGCAAGGCAAACTCTTTACCCACTGGACCACCAAGGAAGCCCGTATGCTGAAACTTTTGACAGAATTACTATGTCCATGGAGCTGGAGGCAGCGAGGTATCACCTTGGTGATTTTAACATCTGCACCATCTGTAAGATGACTTTTTTTTTTTTCCCCTTAAATGGACTCTTGGTAGAAATGTGAGGCCTTTCTTGTCCCGATTCTAAGTAATACCGTGGAAGATAACCTGCACTTAATTTACTAGTAATCATTTTTAGACACATGTTAAAATAAGTACTTAACCATCAAAATGGAAAACGTTTGTCTGTGTGCCTCTGGAAACCCATCCCCTGCATCTGTCCCGTGTTTTGGGAACACGCTGCACTGGCTTGTCAGGATCTCAGAGAACAGTCATTTCTGGGGCTTGCAGTGGTTTCTGCTGAGCTGGAAAGGGAGGGCAGGTTTCTCTGAGGTGTCTGGCCCAGCCTCCTCTCAGGACCAGCCGACCCTGACTTCTGCCAAACATTTAATCTGAAGTCCGTCTTGCGGCACATTAACATAGAATATGTTCAGCGGGCTTTTATGGGTGCGTGGAAGAAGGTGATCACCTCGTAGAGACGCATAAATTTTTATGGGCTTTTCTCTCCAGACCTGCCCTCACAGACACGACTTATGTGTTTGTTTTGGCCGAGGATGAGGTTCTAGTGCCTGACACCGAGCTGGTGGTCGCTAATGTTTCTTGAGTTTAATAGGTTGAAACATTTGAAGACATTTCCTCTAGTATCCTGGGAATTTCAGAAGGAGAATGTTTCTTATTTGAAATTGAAAGGCATTCAGAAACCACGTTGGGATGAGGAACAGGAAGCGAGGGAGGAAGCTGATGAGCTCGGACTGGGCTATCTGGTGGACGCAGGAAGGGCCAGTGAGGGGGGGTCTCCTCTCTGCTGGGGGACTGCTGCCTCCGCCTCAAGAACAGGCTGTGGCCATTCACCCCAGCACCCACTCTGTACCGAGCAGTGAAATTCTTGACCTGCGACTTGGGCATCCGATATCTGGGAAACCTTCCGTGGCTTCTCATTCTGTGGTCCACACGCTGTTGCTTGGCCTTAGTTCAAAAATGCCCAGGGTGGGAGCGACCTCTTCATCGTTTTTGTCTAAGCCAGCTCTGCTTGACCTTCTTAATGAAACTTGGAGGATACAAAGGAAGCTAATTTATCACCATTTTCACACTCCATCCTGATGCAATACATCAGAATCTAGGAAAGCAAAAATAATAGTTTGTGTTTGTATCTCTCTCTCTCACACACATGTATTGGGTCAAGTCTGTTGAAAGATGCTCATTAATATCCTACCTGCTCATCACGCTGTGTGTATGTGGTAGGAGAACTTGGCCACAGGTGCGGGGTTGGATTTGCTAAGATTTTTGTAAGCTGTTAAAATGCGCGTGGATAGAAGGGTTAGTGATTATCATCGATCTGTTCCATTGTCCACTTCCTCTCCCCCATCTATCTCTACCACTTAACCTCTCTAAGATTTTGAATTCTAAGCATGGCAGAATGCCCTTTTGGCTCCTGGCCTCCAAGCTCTAGTGTGTCCTTGCCCGTGGAGCCTGGGCAGCCCTGTGACTCGCTCCAGTCAGGTCACGGGTAGAAGGGGTGCTGGTCTAGTTCTTCACTTGTATCTTCCGAAGGCCCGGAAGCTGCTGCCTTTGCGTATGGGGCAGCCACCCAGCATGGAAGAAGGCCTCAGACGCCAAGACCATAATGCTTTGAGAAGCCCACGCCAGCCATGCTGAGAGTCTTCGTGGAACCGAGATCCCGTCTGGTGGTCGCTAATGTTTCTTGAGTTTAATAGGTTGAAACATTTGAAGACATTTCCTCTAGTATCCTGGGAATTTCAGAAGGAGAATGTTTCTTATTTGAAATTGAAAGGCATTCAGAAACCACGTTGGGATGAGGAACAGGAAGCGAGGGAGGAAGCTGATGAGCTCGGACTGGGCTATCTGGTGGACGCAGGAAGGGCCAGTGAGGGGGGGTCTCCTCTCTGCTGGGGGACTGCTGCCTCCGCCTCAAGAACAGGCTGTGGCCATTCACCCCAGCACCCACTCTGTACCGAGCAGTGAAATTCTTGACCTGCGACTTGGGCATCCGATATCTGGGAAACCTTCCGTGGCTTCTCATTCTGTGGTCCACACGCTGTTGCTTGGCCTTAGTTCAAAAATGCCCAGGGTGGGAGCGACCTCTTCATCGTTTTTGTCTAAGCCAGCTCTGCTTGACCTTCTTAATGAAACTTGGAGGATACAAAGGAAGCTAATTTATCACCATTTTCACACACTCCATCCTGATGCAATACATCAGAATCTAGGAAAGCAAAAATAATAGTTTGTGTTTGTATCTCTCTCTCTCACACACATGTATTGGGTCAAGTCTGTTGAAAGATGCTCATTAATATCCTACCTGCTCATCACGCTGTGTGTATGTGGTAGGAGAACTTGGCCACAGGTGCGGGGTTGGATTTGCTAAGATTTTTGTAAGCTGTTAAAATGCCGCGTGGATAGAAGGGTTAGTGATTATCATCGATCTGTTCCATTGTCCACTTCCTCTCCCCCATCTATCTCTACCACTTAACCTCTCTAAGATTTTGAATTCTAAGCATGGCAGAATGCCCTTTTGGCTCCTGGCCTCCAAGCTCTAGTGTGTCCTTGCCCGTGGAGCCTGGGCAGCCCTGTGACTCGCTCCAGTCAGGTCACGGGTAGAAGGGGTGCTGGTCTAGTTCTTCACTTGTATCTTCCGAAGGCCCGGAAGCTGCTGCCTTTGCGTATGGGGCAGCCACCCAGCATGGAAGAAGGCCTCAGACGCCAAGACCATAATGCTTTGAGAAGCCCACGCCAGCCATGCTGAGAGTCTTCGTGGAACCGAGATCCCCGTCCGGCAGGTCCCTCTCCTTCACAGCTGGTCCCGGCACTGCTGGCTCGGCCACGAGAGGAGCGCCATCTTGGATGTGGCTCCTCCTGCCCTCCTCGAGCCTCCTCCATTGATGCCACGTAGGGCACAGAGGAGCTGCGTCTTAGCTTCCAAGAGTAGCTAAGACGAAGAACCACAAACTAAGAGGCTTAAAACAACATGCATTTCTTCTCTGATAGTTCTGGAGGCTGGACGTCTGAAATCAAGGAGTTGGCAGGGCCCGGCTCCCTCCCCAGGTCTCAGGGGAGGCTCCCTCTCTGCCTCTGCTGCCTTCTAGTGCCCAAGCATTCCTCAGCTTTTGGCAAGCTCTCCCCAGGCTTCACGGGGCTGTCTCCCCGCTGCCTGTGCCCGGCATTTTGCCCTTGTGTGAGGAAGCTGTCCTGTGAGTTGAGTCTGCCCTAGCGAGCTCATCTTTGCTTCGCTACCTCTGCAAAGCCCCAGTTTCCTAACGAAGACACAGTCCTTGGTCCTGGGGTTTAGGACCTCAGCCTGTTTTCGGGGAGGGGTACTGCTTAACCCATTACAGATTGCCCACACCCAGCTCAGCTCTCATCACAGAATCATGGACAAAGGAACAGACTGCTTATACTTCTTAACCCCTAAACTGGTCGTGCGGCAGTAGGTGGTGGTGCCCTGAGGGCAGTCTCGCCAGCCGTGCTGTGGATGGCACGTTTCTCTCACCATCACCGTTCCCTCTCGGGATGATTCCTACTGTTGGGAATGTTCATGCCCACGATCCACGTCTCTTCTTTGTCGTTCCTCCTAGCCTTCCTGGCCCCGTGCAGGTTTTCTGCCGTCCCAGTGTGGTCATTCCAACAGAACTTCAAAGCCTTCGACACTCTCAGGCGCCAGCCTCTTCTCTTCCGGCCTCCCTTTCCTACATCCCTGCTGGATGTCTGGCCCCACAACAGCCACGGATGTCGGGCAGGTCCCTTCTTCCCCTCATGGATCTCCCCTCATCAGAAGGGTTTGGCTCCGTCTTATCATGGCTTGTGCTGAGCATCAGGCGGGACCACATCTTACGTGCAGTGAGACTGAGGCAGGGAGACAGGGAATGAAGGTGGACCTGGGTGGTAGATATGGATGCAGGGCAAGGCATGTGTAAATGGTAGAGAAGGAGTGAATTAGGACATCAGTCTAGTGATTTCATCTTTTATTCCAGCCTAACTCCCTGGTCACTCTTACACAGCCCAAATCTCTGCTTATAGGGTTGCCGTTTTTGAAAATTGCCACCCCCCCCCTTATATTTTTTAAATCATTTTCGCTTTTAAAAATTGTATAGTTAATGTACAATATTGTGTTAGCTTCAGATATATAGCAGAGTGACTCAGTTATATTTATGAGGTGTTTTTCAGATTCTTTTCCTATATAGGTTATTATAAAATTTGGAGTATAGTTCCCTAGCTTGTTTATCTTGTATATAGTAGTGTATATTTGTTAATCCCAAATGCCTAGTTTATCGCCCCTCCCCCCGCACATTTCCCCTTTGGTAACTGTAAGTTGGTTTTCTGTGTGGCTGAGCCTGCTTCCGTTTTTGTAAATAAGATCATTTGTATCATTTTTTTTTTTTTTTAGATTCCACATATGAGTGATGGCCTGTGATATTTGTCTTCCTTTGTCTGACTTTCTTCACTCAGTATGATCATCTCTGGGTCCATCTATGTTGTGGCAAACAGCATTGTTTCATTCTTTTTTCATGACTGGTCTCCCCGTATTTTTGTTTTTATCTACTTCTTCTTCTCTTTCAAGACTTCAGTCCAGAATCAACTTCTCTTTCTCCTTTTCTCCCATCAAGTCGTCTCGGGAAGTTAAGCCATCTTCTCCTGCATTGTGAGGACCATCTTGTCCCCCCTCACCTATGCATGTATTCACACAGGGGTGGACTTTGGGGCCTCCATGGGCTTGTCTGACTTGATGAGCCAGAGAGCGACTGCTGAAGACCCTGAGTGGCGTGGAATGGAGGTCCAAGGTGGTTCCCTTACATTTCAGGGCCAGTGGGCATCCGAGAGGGTCTGGAGCCAGTGCAGGAAAGCAGGCATCTTCCACACATCACTCTACGGCTTCCCGTGGACCCAGCTTTTCAGAAGGTATTAGGTTTCATGAGCTCAGAATGGATGATTCTCTCATGCACATCAGCAGGCAGTTGGATAGACCTCGCAGTACCTGACCAGTGAACTAAAAGAAGGAACAAGGGTAGAAAGAGATGCTGAATTTCCAGGAAAATCACGTCTCACGTGCAGCTTGTGAGAAGTGTCTTTCCCTCAATTACACATGTGTTCTCACGCATCTCAGTGAACCTAATGGAATTTGATCACAAGGTGACATGGGGATTGTGTTTTAAGGGAAAAATATCAACAATTCATTCATCCCTTCATATGGAAAATACATACTGAGCACCTGTGTGGTACTTGGCACCGAATGTCTTTGGTTCCGTTTCCTGAGAAGACCTGAATCAAGGATTCTATGCAAGTCTTTGGTTATTAAGAACATGCTCCCAGGGTAAACTGAAAAGAGGGGAGGAGATTCTGGGCTTCTCTGAGCCCAGAAGTTTCCTTTGGGTTGTGGAGAGGCAGAGAGAGAGACCCTGACAGGGTCAAGAGGCTTCTGTCTGAGTTCTCGTTCTGGTTTTGTTAGTGGTGGCCTTACGTGAGTTCTTTCAAAAACTTGCCTGAGACTGTTTGGCACAATTAAATAGTGTAACATCAATTTAACAAATGCCCAGCAAGAGCCTTCCAAGCTAAGAACGGGGAGATAAAGTTGTTGCAGAACTGGAGGATCCTTCTTCTGGGAGATTCCCAGCTGCGATAATGAGCTCCGGGCTTGAGTCAGCAAAGCTGCCACGCGCAGCCAAGAGGGCACCAGCTGGCGCTGGTGTCCAATGGAGACGGGGTTGCTGGTTAACTCAGGGTTTCACATGTGTTTCTGTGCATAATGGAAATGTGCCCTTCTTGGACTGAGAAAGACAGCGGTCTAGAATAGAAATAAGAAATACTCTTCTCCCCAGTCCAGCCCCCTGCCTCTGCTAAAATAAGTATTGGTGAAATAACTCAAGATTCCAGTTAGAAGGCATGGCGTATTTTGCTTCTTTTTTATGTTTTCACTTTTCTTGAGGTATAGTTGTAAGGACTTGTATATATTTAAGGGGCACAGCTTGATGTTTTGATACACAGTGTACACTGTGAAATGATCTCCGTGGTGAAGCGCCATACATCCGATCTCCAGAACTTACTGTTCTTGTGTAACTGAGACTTTCTACACTTTGGAGAATTCTTCCTCATTTCTCGCTCCATCTTGTCTCTTGTAACCACCCTTCTGATCTCTGTGAAGATGTGGCATCTCACTGCTTGGCTATACCGCCAGACAGCTGGCTTGCCCAAAGAACCTTCATGCTTGCATCTGACCCCATGTGAGAATACTCAGCTGTGGGGATGGCAGGAATAGGTTCACATGTCTCACCGTGAGGCCTCCTGCAGTGTATAGAAGTTGAACTGTCAGAGGGAAGAAATCATATCCTTCATCACACATGTGTTCATTCAACAAATATCTCCTAAGCCCTTGCACTGTACAAGCCATAGGAACCCAGCAGTGAGTGGGATAAGCATGGTCTTTGAGCTTGTGGAACTTTCTCTCTGGTGGAAGACAGACAGACAGAAGGACAGTGAGTAACTAAAGATAGCAGGGTTTCAGATGTCAGCACTGTGATGGAGAAAAATAAGCCAGGGTGAGTCTGTGTGTGTGTCTGTGTGTATCTACAGTGGTCAAAGAAAGCCCAGAGTGGCTGCCGGGAATCGGCAGAGGAGCAGACTGGGGTGTCATAGTGGTGGGAGGGGCCCATGACATCTGATGATTGCTCTCAAACTTTCCTGTACGTGAAAACCACCCAAGACCTTTATAAAATCTTAATGTTTAGCTCATACTCCTGATTCAACTCTGTGGGGTTGAAGCCCCAGGGGTCGGGGGTTTCCAGAGTCCTCCTGGTGATTCCATTGTGCAGCCAGGGCTGAGGACTCGCAGTGAGGAGCCCGTGTGCCCTCGTTAGATGTGATGGTTCACTCTGTCTAGCAGACTGACTGGACCCCCAGACAGGTGGGCACAAGCTAGTCTGAACGTCTCCATGAGGATTTTCTGGATGAGATTTCTATTTCGGTTGGTGGACTTGTGAGTAGAGCAGCTTGCTCGCCATCATGTGGGTGGGCCTCATCCAATCAGTTGAAAGCCTGAACGAAACAAAAGGCTGACCTCTCTCTGAGTGAGAGGTCACAATTCTGCCAGCAGATGACTTTTGGGCATGGACGGCAGGGGTGGCTGTCCCTGACTCTGCAGCCTGCTGGCCCACCCTGCTGAGGCTACATCCGATCTCCAGAACTTACTGTTCTTGTGTAACTGAGACTTTCTACACTTTGGAGAATTCTTCCTCATTTCTCGCTCCATCTTGTCTCTTGTAACCACCCTTCTGATCTCTGTGAAGATGTGGCATCTCACTGCTTGGCTATACCGCCAGACAGCTGGCTTGCCCAAAGAACCTTCATGCTTGCATCTGACCCCATGTGAGAATACTCAGCTGTGGGGATGGCAGGAATAGGTTCACATGTCTCACCGTGAGGCCTCCTGCAGTGTATAGAAGTTGAACTGTCAGAGGGAAGAAATCATATCCTTCATCACACATGTGTTCATTCAACAAATATCTCCTAAGCCCTTGCACTGTACAAGCCATAGGAACCCAGCAGTGAGTGGGATAAGCATGGTCTTTGAGCTTGTGGAACTTTCTCTCTGGTGGAAGACAGACAGACAGAAGGACAGTGAGTAACTAAAGATAGCAGGGTTTCAGATGTCAGCACTGTGATGGAGAAAAATAAGCCAGGGTGAGTCTGTGTGTGTGTCTGTGTGTGTCTGTGTGTATCTACAGTGGTCAAAGAAAGCCCAGAGTGGCTGCCGGGAATCGGCAGAGGAGCAGACTGGGGTGTCATAGTGGTGGGAGGGGCCCATGACATCTGATGATTGCTCTCAAACTTTCCTGTACGTGAAAACCACCCAAGACCTTTATAAAATCTTAATGTTTAGCTCATACTCCTGATTCAACTCTGTGGGGTTGAAGCCCCAGGGGTCGGGGGTTTCCAGAGTCCTCCTGGTGATTCCATTGTGCAGCCAGGGCTGAGGACTCGCAGTGAGGAGCCCGTGTGCCCTCGTTAGATGTGATGGTTCACTCTGTCTAGCAGACTGACTGGACCCCCAGACAGGTGGGCACAAGCTAGTCTGAACGTCTCCATGAGGATTTTCTGGATGAGATTTCTATTTCGGTTGGTGGACTTGTGAGTAGAGCAGCTTGCTCGCCATCATGTGGGTGGGCCTCATCCAATCAGTTGAAAGCCTGAACGAAACAAAAGGCTGACCTCTCTCTGAGTGAGAGGTCACAATTCTGCCAGCAGATGACTTTTGGGCATGGACGGCAGGGGTGGCTGTCCCTGACTCTGCAGCCTGCTGGCCCACCCTGCTGAGGCTGGTTTTGTCAGCTTCCATAAACGCACCAACCCAATAGCTCTCTCTCTGTATGTGTCCTGTTGGTCCTGGTTCTCAGAAGAACCATAGTACAGGAGGGAGGTAGGCAGAGAGGGGATGAAAATCTGATTAACTCTTGGACTCAATCTCTGGCTGCCATCTTAAACTTAGACCATAGAGCAGTCAAGGGCAGAAGCAAGAAGACCCCTTGAGGGGACACTGTCATAAGTTAGGCAGAAGGGGCAGTGGGCTGATGGGAAGTCAGAGTGTCTCCCTCGACTCTGGCGGTGGGACCATCAGTATCTGCTGTGGGGTTCATGTTGTTGTTCAGCCACTCAGTCATGTCTGAGGTTTTGCGACCCCATGGACTGAAGCACACCAGGCTTCCCCGTCTTTCATTATCTCCCAGAGTTTGATCAGACTCATGTGCACTGAGTTGGTGATGCAATCCAACCACCTCATCCTCTGTGGCCCCCTTCTGCCCTGGCCCTCAATCTTTCCCAGCAGCAGGGCCTTTCCCAGTGAGCTGGCTCACCTCAGGTGACCAAAGTATGGGAGCTTCAGCTTCAGCGTCCGTCCTTCCAGTGAATATTCAGGGTTGGCTTCCCTCAGGACGGACAGGTTTGATCCCCTTGCAGTCCTCACAACGGTTCCATTAGAGTCTGTTTTGGAGATCTAGGCTCCATCCAGGCAGAGGGTAGATTAGTCACTCGTTTTTATTTGACTCGGATCACACGAGGCCAAGCAGAAAAGGATCCTAAGTGTTAAAAAAAAGCAAGACGGCGTGATTCCATTGTGCAGCCAGGGCTGAGGACTCGCAGTGAGGAGCCCGTGTGCCCTCGTTAGATGTGATGGTTCACTCTGTCTAGCAGACTGACTGGACCCCCAGACAGGTGGGCACAAGCTAGTCTGAACGTCTCCATGAGGATTTTCTGGATGAGATTTCTATTTCGGTTGGTGGACTTGTGAGTAGAGCAGCTTGCTCGCCATCATGTGGGTGGGCCTCATCCAATCAGTTGAAAGCCTGAACGAAACAAAAGGCTGACCTCTCTCTGAGTGAGAGGTCACAATTCTGCCAGCAGATGACTTTTGGGCATGGACGGCAGGGGTGGCTGTCCCTGACTCTGCAGCCTGCTGGCCCACCCTGCTGAGGCTGGTTTTGTCAGCTTCCATAAACGCACCAACCCAATAGCTCTCTCTCTGTATGTGTCCTGTTGGTCCTGGTTCTCAGAAGAACCATAGTACAGGAGGGAGGTAGGCAGAGAGGGGATGAAAATCTGATTAACTCTTGGACTCAATCTCTGGCTGCCATCTTAAACTTAGACCATAGAGCAGTCAAGGGCAGAAGCAAGAAGACCCCTTGAGGGGACACTGTCATAAGTTAGGCAGAAGGGGCAGTGGGCTGATGGGAAGTCAGAGTGTCTCCCTCGACTCTGGCGGTGGGACCATCAGTATCTGCTGTGGGGTTCATGTTGTTGTTCAGCCACTCAGTCATGTCTGAGGTTTTGCGACCCCATGGACTGAAGCACACCAGGCTTCCCCGTCTTTCATTATCTCCCAGAGTTTGATCAGACTCATGTGCACTGAGTTGGTGATGCAATCCAACCACCTCATCCTCTGTGGCCCCCTTCTGCCCTGGCCCTCAATCTTTCCCAGCAGCAGGGCCTTTCCCAGTGAGCTGGCTCACCTCAGGTGACCAAAGTATGGGAGCTTCAGCTTCAGCGTCCGTCCTTCCAGTGAATATTCAGGGTTGGCTTCCCTCAGGACGGACAGGTTTGATCCCCTTGCAGTCCTCACAACGGTTCCATTAGAGTCTGTTTTGGAGATCTAGGCTCCATCCAGGCAGAGGGTAGATTAGTCACTCGTTTTTATTTGACTCGGATCACACGAGGCCAAGCAGAAAAGGATCCTAAGTGTTAACAGAGACACGAAGCAAACGGAAAGCCTGATCCTTAGGGAATTCTGGCCTCCGCCAAACAATTCAAACCTTTTCAAACATGTTGGACTAAGCGAGCAACAAGACACGCTCTGACAGGTCATTTATTTCTAAACTATATGTATCTTAAGCGTAAGTGAATCCAGCTGTTTCTCCTGCCCTGCTCCCTCCCCCTCCCGTCCTCCTGACAAGGCACTGACAGGCTCAGAACAGACCAACACGGTGCTGCTGTGACCTCAGGAGGCTGAGTCTTTGTCCCGTAAATCCCCCCCGGACTCACGTGTCGCTGCCTCTGCGGGGAGCCTCCCCTCGCCCCAGGTCTGGCCAGCGCTCGGCAGAGGGGGACGCGGAGGCCCTTTCTGTCCCTGTCCTCTGTCGCTGCTCTGTTTCAGCCCTGCCCTCGCTTCTCAGGTCCAGGCACCCACCTGCCACCGTGTGCTGCAGGGTCTCTGGGCGGAAGTCCTCCTCTCCTGGTGGCCGTTCCTCCCACCTGTTTCACCTCAGCCTCTGAGATCTCAGCCTCTGCCCGAGCTGGGGAGACAGGGTCTCCTTCAGCCTCTCCTATGCGGGTGCCTGTGCTTTAGCTACAGATCACCTCCCCGTTACTGACCTCGAAGGCAACCTCGGAGATCCATTGTTTTTAAAAACACCCAGCCCTCCGCGAGCATCCTTAGGTCTGCTTTTATCCTCGTCTCTAGAGCTCCATGAGGAGGGCCCCAAGCCTGCCTGCTTCATGTCTCCATGCCTAGCCAGCAGCTCAGAACCATGTGCCCTTGGCCATCAGTTAATGATTCTTGAAAATTGGCCATGTGTCTGGCCCTAGGCTCCAAGGATACACTGGGGCTCGATAGGTTGTGGATTGACTGAGTCATGGGAGCTTCAGCTTCAGCGTCCGTCCTTCCAGTGAATATTCAGGGTTGGCTTCCCTCAGGACGGACAGGTTTGATCCCCTTGCAGTCCTCACAACGGTTCCATTAGAGTCTGTTTTGGAGATCTAGGCTCCATCCAGGCAGAGGGTAGATTAGTCACTCGTTTTTATTTGACTCGGATCACACGAGGCCAAGCAGAAAAGGATCCTAAGTGTTAACAGAGACACGAAGCAAACGGAAAGCCTGATCCTTAGGGAATTCTGGCCTCCGCCAAACAATTCAAACCTTTTCAAACATGTTGGACTAAGCGAGCAACAAGACACGCTCTGACAGGTCATTTATTTCTAAACTATATGTATCTTAAGCGTAAGTGAATCCAGCTGTTTCTCCTGCCCTGCTCCCTCCCCCTCCCGTCCTCCTGACAAGGCACTGACAGGCTCAGAACAGACCAACACGGTGCTGCTGTGACCTCAGGAGGCTGAGTCTTTGTCCCGTAAATCCCCCCCGGACTCACGTGTCGCTGCCTCTGCGGGGAGCCTCCCCTCGCCCCAGGTCTGGCCAGCGCTCGGCAGAGGGGGACGCGGAGGCCCTTTCTGTCCCTGTCCTCTGTCGCTGCTCTGTTTCAGCCCTGCCCTCGCTTCTCAGGTCCAGGCACCCACCTGCCACCGTGTGCTGCAGGGTCTCTGGGCGGAAGTCCTCCTCTCCTGGTGGCCGTTCCTCCCACCTGTTTCACCTCAGCCTCTGAGATCTCAGCCTCTGCCCGAGCTGGGGAGACAGGGTCTCCTTCAGCCTCTCCTATGCGGGTGCCTGTGCTTTAGCTACAGATCACCTCCCCGTTACTGACCTCGAAGGCAACCTCGGAGATCCATTGTTTTTAAAAACACCCAGCCCTCCGCGAGCATCCTTAGGTCTGCTTTTATCCTCGTCTCTAGAGCTCCATGAGGAGGGCCCCAAGCCTGCCTGCTTCATGTCTCCATGCCTAGCCAGCAGCTCAGAACCATGTGCCCTTGGCCATCAGTTAATGATTCTTGAAAATTGGCCATGTGTCTGGCCCTAGGCTCCAAGGATACACTGGGGCTCGATAGGTTGTGGATGGACTGAGTCATGTAATTCAGATTTAAACTATCTATATTCTTGGTCATTTTTCCAAAAATTGGTGCCCATTCCCAAATTTCTAGTATCAGTAAAAGGGATACGATGATCTCTCTCAGTCTCTGAGCTAGAAGTGCAGCTTTCTTGACACGTATGTACATACCAGAGTATTAAGTACCATCGAGTCTGAGAAGTTCATCCGTTTGAATAGTCTTCATACTCCTGCTTGCATGCTCAGTCTCTCAGATGTGTCCAGCTGCTTACCGCCTCCTGGGCTGTAGCCCTTCAGGCTCCTCTGTCCATGGGATCTCCCAGGCAAGAGTACCAGAGTGGGTTGCCATTCCCTTCTTCACGGGATCTTCCCATCCCAAGGACTGACCCCGCGGCTGCTGCATCGGCTGGCGGATTCTTTACCACTGCACCAACTGGGAACCCTGTCTTTATATTCACTTCCTCTTTTTTTTTTTTTTTTTAAATTTTGGCCTCCTTTCATTGATTTTTCATTTATTCATTTTTCATCCATCTCCACTCCTCAGCCCATGTGGGCCTCCCATTGCAGTGGCCTCTCCCGTTGCAGAGCACCAACTCTGGGCGCATGTGCTCCAGAGCGCTGGCTCATAATCGGACACCTCGGTCCAGCCGCTCCATGACACGTGGGATCTTCCCAGGCCAGGGATCGAACCGGTGCTCCCTGCACTGCAGGGCAGACTCTCCACCCAATGGAAGCCTCTTTATATTCACTTCTTGTTTATTCCTGCTGATACATGGTTCTGGTCATGCCTGAAATACTAAAATAGCTGTGCTCACCCTTCCTTCCTCCTCAGAGAAATATTATCAGCAATTTGTTGCACACACAGTCCACAAATTGGTACTTTTATACACACACACATACTCACACACACACAATGTGTATACGATACGTGTATGTGTGTTTGTGTAGACATATACAGTTGGCCTTTGAACAGTGAAGGGGCTAGGTGTGTCAGCCCTCTGTACAACTGAGAATTTGAGTCTGGCTTGCCTTTTCTTGAGGCTATGTTGATGTATAATATTATACAAATCACAAGTGTACAGTGAAAATGTCAGTGTCACACTCAGCCCTCCATGTATACGATTCTTCTGTATCTGTGGGGGGTTTTTGCTGGATGCTTTTTAGCATTATTTAACTTTCAACATGATTGGAATAGAATACTTTGTTTAAAAGTCTACAAATAAAGGAGATGGTAAAGTAAGTTATAGGAATCCAAAACATTATGAGGTTAATAGGAAAGTAGAATTTGAGGCAAAAATATTACACGGGACAAATGGGTTTTTAATTGAAGCTTGTCGTCCACAAAGAAAATATAAAATCATGATGAGTGTTTGTGCCTCCCAAATACCATTAAAATGGATAAAAAATGTTGTAGGAACAGTTGCTGGATTGGAGGTATTAGCCAAGTTCTTTTACTCATAGTTAAATAAAAGAAATAGGAGGGAAACGATAGATGTAAAAGGATCAATAAGGTGTCTTTAACTAGCATGATATCTATTAAACAGAAATTCTGTGAACTGTGCATTCTAATTACGAATCTTTAAAACTAGAAACAAATAACCAAAATACAATAATAAAATAATCTCAGTCATCTGTAAATTTTAATGCACTGTCCTAAGTAGCTCTTGGAAGAAAGAGAGACATGGATCTTCAATTAAAGTATATTTAGAAAGCAATGATACTGTGAAGACAACAAATAAAGCATTTATGGGAAATGGCAGGCAGAGCATCGTTGAAAGAGAAAGTCATACCCATAAATGCTTTAATACCCAAAACAGAATGGAAAAATATACTAACTCAAGAAATTGGAAAAATAAACAAGGAACTAAAACAAGAAGAAATAAACCAAAGAATACAGAAAAGTGAAAGCAGAATAATCACATCACAAAGACAGAAATCAATGAATCTGAATTTAGAAATAACACAACAATTGTAAAGTTTCATTTGTCAAGTAAAAAAGGAATCACACCCCCAAAAGTAACTTTAAGCATTAGAAAATATGTATAATCTGGTATCAAATAGATAAAGTACTATGAGAATAATTAGTCCTCAAGTCTAAAGCTAATAAATTTGAAAATATTAGAAAGATATAAATTGGAAAAGTTTACTGAAGCAAAACATCTGAAATAAATACTTGAGAGAAAATTTTAAGAAGTCAAGTGATTACCATCAACAAATGTGTCAACTCTAGATGCTTCCTTAGGTGCATCCTTGCAGAGTCTCAAGGGGCAGATAACCCCATCATGTAAGACCGCTTCCACATTCTAGCACTGCCTGGATGCTTTTTAGCATTATTTAACTTTCAACATGATTGGAATAGAATACTTTGTTTAAAAGTCTACAAATAAAGGAGATGGTAAAGTAAGTTATAGGAATCCAAAACATTATGAGGTTAATAGGAAAGTAGAATTTGAGGCAAAAATATTACACGGGACAAATGGGTTTTTAATTGAAGCTTGTCGTCCACAAAGAAAATATAAAATCATGATGAGTGTTTGTGCCTCCCAAATACCATTAAAATGGATAAAAAATGTTGTAGGAACAGTTGCTGGATTGGAGGTATTAGCCAAGTTCTTTTACTCATAGTTAAATAAAAGAAATAGGAGGGAAACGATAGATGTAAAAGGATCAATAAGGTGTCTTTAACTAGCATGATATCTATTAAACAGAAATTCTGTGAACTGTGCATTCTAATTACGAATCTTTAAAACTAGAAACAAATAACCAAAATACAATAATAAAATAATCTCAGTCATCTGTAAATTTTAATGCACTGTCCTAAGTAGCTCTTGGAAGAAAGAGAGACATGGATCTTCAATTAAAGTATATTTAGAAAGCAATGATACTGTGAAGACAACAAATAAAGCATTTATGGGAAATGGCAGGCAGAGCATCGTTGAAAGAGAAAGTCATACCCATAAATGCTTTAATACCCAAAACAGAATGGAAAAATATACTAACTCAAGAAATTGGAAAAATAAACAAGGAACTAAAACAAGAAGAAATAAACCAAAGAATACAGAAAAGTGAAAGCAGAATAATCACATCACAAAGACAGAAATCAATGAATCTGAATTTAGAAATAACACAACAATTGTAAAGTTTCATTTGTCAAGTAAAAAAGGAATCACACCCCCAAAAGTAACTTTAAGCATTAGAAAATATGTATAATCTGGTATCAAATAGATAAAGTACTATGAGAATAATTAGTCCTCAAGTCTAAAGCTAATAAATTTGAAAATATTAGAAAGATATAAATTGGAAAAGTTTACTGAAGCAAAACATCTGAAATAAATACTTGAGAGAAAAATTTTAAGAAGTCAAGTTATTACCATCAACAAATGTGTCAACTCTAGATACTTCCTTAGGTGCATCCTTTCAGAGTCTCAAGGGGCAGATAACCCCATCATGTAAGACCTCTTCCACATTCTAGCACTGCCTGATTGTGGATTGCAAGAACAATCTCTCTGAACCTCAGTTTCTTAGCTACTGAAATCAAAGTAATAGCAAATACAGATTACTGAAGAGTCATAGACATACCTTAAAAAATAAAAAACTGACTTGGGGGCTTCCCTGGTGGTCTAGTGGGTAAGGACACTGCCTTGTAGTGCAAGGAGCACCAGTTTGATCCCTGGCCTGGGAAGATCCCATGTGCCGTGGTGCAGCTGGACCCATATGTCCAACTACCAAGCTGGAGCTCTGGAGCACATGCACCTAGTGCTGGTGCTCTGCAACGAGAGAGGGCATTGCAATGAGAGGCCCATACAGGCCAAAGAACAAAGATGGAAATAAATGAAAGACCAATAGAAGTGGTCAAAAAAACCAAAACTTGGTAAGGAATTACAGTTGTAGTGTAGTTGCAGAGAGAGTCGTGTCTGACTCTTTGTGACCCCATGGACTGTAGCCCACCAGGCTCCTCTGTCCATGGGATTTCTCAGGCAAAAATACTGGAGAGGGTTGCCATTTTGTTTTCTCCAAGAAACTACAGTAATGGGATCAATTATAAAATAAATCTATGACATCCTAACACTATTATAGTAGATCAGGTAGGTGTCTTTGGAAGTTGTAATGAGTCCTATTCACACGAGACCTCAGAAAACGAAATGACAAGGGGCTGGTAGAGGGTGCACTGATGTACTGAGATGAGCTGAACGAAAACCTGAAATAACAGAAGTTCAGGATTAGAGGCACAATGACAGGATTTGAATCTGGAAAACAGGAAGTGTGTGGACAGTGATGATGAATTTCTAATTTTTCTATGGAGTGTGCCTTTGATGTAAATACTTAGAAAAAATTCTTAATAGATAAAGTACTATGAGAATAATTAGTCCTCAAGTCTAAAGCTAATAAATTTGAAAATATTAGAAAGATATAAATTGGAAAAGTTTACTGAAGCAAAACATCTGAAATAAATACTTGAGAGAAAATTTTAAGAAGTCAAGTTATTACCATCAACAAATGTGTCAACTCTAGATACTTCCTTAGGTGCATCCTTTCAGAGTCTCAAGGGGCAGATAACCCCATCATGTAAGACCTCTTCCACATTCTAGCACTGCCTGATTGTGGATTGCAAGAACAATCTCTCTGAACCTCAGTTTCTTAGCTACTGAAATCAAAGTAATAGCAAATACAGATTACTGAAGAGTCATAGACATACCTTAAAAAATAAAAAACTGACTTGGGGGCTTCCGTGGTGGTCCAGTGGGTAAGGACACCGCCTTGAAGTGCAAGGGGTGCTGGTTTGATCCCTGGCCTGGGAAGATCCCATGTGCCGTGGAGCGGCTGGACTGATGTGTCCAACTACCAAGCTGGAGCTCTGGAGCGCATGCACCTGGAGCCGGGGCTCTGCAGTGAGAGAGGCCACTGCGATGGGAGGCCCATACAGGCCAAGGAACAAAGATGGAAATAAATGAAAGACCAATAGAAGTGGTCAAAAAAACCAAAACTTGGTAAGGAATTACAGTTGTAGTGTAGTTGCAGAGAGAGTCGTGTCTGACTCTTTGTGACCCCATGGACTGTAGCCCACCAGGCTCCTCTGTCCATGGGATTTCTCAGGCAAAAATACTGGAGAGGGTTGCCATTTTTTTTTCTCCAAGAAACTACAGTAATGGGATCAATTATAAAATAAATCTATGACATCCTAACACTATTATAGTAGATCAGGTAGGTGTCTTTGGAAGTTGTAATGAGTCCTATTCACACGAGACCTCAGAAAACGAAATGACAAGGGGCTGGTAGAGGGTGCACTGATGTACTGAGATGAGCTGAACGAAAACCTGAAATAACAGAAGTTCAGGATTAGAGGCACAATGACAGGATTTGAATCTGGAAAACAGGAAGTGTGTGGACAGTGATGATGAATTTCTAATTTTTCTATGGAGTGTGCCTTTGAACTTTGATTCCTGTGAAAGTCTTGGTCAAAATAATTTTCTGTGATTCTCAGCAAAGCGGAGGAAATATCTCCTCTCAAACACTTCTCTAGTTTGTAGTAAGTTTAGTTTCCTACCGAACACTGACGAGCACATATGCTTTCCTGTGTTTGCCTTGTATTGTGAGTGAATTGGCTTCTATGTTCTGGAGAGATGACCTCTTTTGCCCAAATGGTGAGTCATGTAAATTAAATACATGAGGATTCTCATGATGAGGTTACTAAGGAGGCACGGGGGGACCTCCCAAGAGGCCGGAGCAAACAACATCTCCACCACTGGTCTGGCATTCAGGGCAGCGGCAGAGGCCACGCGGGTAGACATAACACATCTCCGAGAAAGCCGAGGGTGGACGTCGATTCCCAGGGATCTGTGCTCCTAAAAAGAAAAAAAAACCAACCATGACATCAGCGAGTGCCAGACTCCAGCTGCTTCCTAAGAGTCCCCATTTAGCTGCTGCTTTATCTTCTAGTGGGAATTGAAAACACCCTTCTACTCCAGAGTTTGGTCTTGTAACACAGGTTCCAAAGTGAGCTAGTCCAGCCACGATGCTGGGAATTTTAATACAACTTCCCTCAGGCCAGAATGGTACCCTGCCACCCACAGGGGTGTGGGTGAAGAGGCAGCCTGTGCTTCAGAACAGGCTAGGAGGAGCTTCCCTCTCCTCTCGTCCCCTGGCATGTGGTCCCATCCCATCTTGATTCATTGCCTTCGCATCTTTCAGATGTCAATTCTGTCCATCTTTCCTCAGTTCATAGGGTCCCCGTGTTGGAAGCTCCTGCATGGGATGATCTCCAGATCCTCGAAGTGTGCCTTCTTTGCCCTGAGCAGTCTTTAGTGAGCACCGTCCATGTCCAGGGAACAGGATGGGGAGCCAGAGGGGCAAAACCCTAGGCCATGGTTTCTGCGATGAGCAGTTTCCTCTCTTTATTGTGCGGTCCTGACTCACAGGCTGCTTCCAGGAAAAGCAGGCTTGGCCAAGGGCTGCAGAGGCAGTGATGCCCCGGGTGATGGTGTCCTGGGGGTGGAGGAACCAGTCATTGAGGCCCAGTGGAAGCGAGCTGGAAAAGGGTGGACTGAGGTCCAGGGGGTCACAGCCAGCTCGGGAGCCCAGATCCCAGGGGTAGAAACTGGGCCATGGCCTCAGGAGAGGCCGGGAGACACCCCGGGCCAGCGCCGGGCCTCTGACTGGTTCCTCCTCCTTCAGGAAGGGCTGGAGGCCTGAGAGGGGGGCTTCTCTTGCCCCGGGGAGGATCACGTGACCTGGATCCAGTTGACAGAAGACAGGCCCACCCTGAGTGGAGTGATCAGGTCAGGAGCCGTGCCCCAGGCAGAGTTCTGCTTTGGCTCATATTGGGGGCAGGTGGCATGTGAAGAGGGCTGGACTTTGGGGCATCTGCCCAACCACTGTTGAAGCCGCAGTCTGGTTCCCATCGGTCGTGGGTGCCGGCACCCGGGCCTGATGTCAGATCTCAGGCGTCTGCAGTTGCCCCACCCCTCTTTCAGGGGTCGTTCACCTCACTCAGCTAAGGGCTCAGTCTGCTTTGCCATGAGGTGGTTTTCGAGGTCTCGTCACTTAGTAAATAGGAGCCTGGTTATGCCCGGCAAGTCTCCTCACCTGTGACCCAGCACGTGGCTGCAGGCGAATTATAAGCCTTCCCCTGCTCAGCACCACCCAGAGAAAGATCAGAACCACCGTGAGGTGTTGCCTCCAGCCTGTTAGAACAGCCAGCATGAACGAGAGAAGAAATACAGCCGCCAAGATACAGCAGACATGAGTTTGAGCAAGCTCCAGGAGACGGGGAAGGACAGCGAGGCCTTGCACGCGTCAGTCCATAGGGTCACAGAGTCGGACAGGACTTAGCGAATGAACAACAGGAGACAAACACGGAAAGAACCTACGTGTCTCTTGACAGATGAATGACTGGAGGAGTTGTGATGGTGAGTTGTGATGTGTGTGTGACACACACACACATCCATGCAATTGAATCTAATTTAGCCATAAAAAGAGCAGAATCTTGCCCGTGTGACCGTGTGGCTGGGTCTTGTGGGTGTTATGCTAAGTGAAATTTTAGAGGAAGACAAACTATACGACCTCACACTGTGAAATCTAAAAACAAATAAGCAGGCAGACTCATCAGAAGAGATCAGATGTGTGGTTATCAGTGGCGGAAGAGGGTGCCAGCAATTGGACGAATGGTGGCCAGAAGGTACCAGCTTCCTGTTATAAAGGGGAACACATAGAGCTCACCCCGGATGGGAGCGAGGTCATCCTGTGGCCAGAAGCTTTTGAGCTAGGTCTCTGACGTTGAGTGGACATTCTAGAATTCTGATTGGCTAGAAGGAGACTAGCTTAGAGAAGGAGAATGCTGTGAGACTCAACTCTCAGAAGGAGGATCAAGTGGTTTGCTCAGCATTAAGATGTCTGTTTTTTTTTTTAATTTAGATTTATTTATTTATTTTGGGTGGGGTCGGGTTGGGGAGGGAGGGGAGCGGGCGGGCCACTTCTATTGGTCTTCCATTTCTCTATTTTCATCCGTCTTTGTTCTTTGGCTCCTGTGGGCCTCCCATCGCGGTGGCGTCTGTCGTTGCTGAGTGCCGGCTCTGGGCGCATGCGCTCCAGAGCTCCGGCTCAGTAATTGGACACATGGGTCCAGCTGCTCCGCAGCATCTGGGATCTTCCCAGGCTAGGGATCGAACCGGCGCCCCTTGCACTGCAAGGCAGTGTCCTTACCCACTGGACCACCAGGGGAAGCCCAAGATGTCTGTTTTGTTGAAGGGTGTGGACCGTGGGTGGCGGGGCCATAGGCAGACCGAGGCCGCGGAGTGGCTGGGGAGGCTCAGGAAGCCGACACGCGGTAGCGTATGGAAACACGTCTGCATCCACCAGCGTCCTTCTGTGACTGGCGAATCCAGGGATGGTCCAGGGACCAGCAGCATCGCATCACCAGGGAGTCTGTTAAGATGCACCGCCTCGGGTCCCACAAACAAAATCTGGATTTTCCAAGTGAGTCGTGTGCACATTAAATCCTGAGAAGTCCTAGTCTCTTGCACAGATGACTAATCAAGAGTCCAAGCCTCCCTGAAGTCTTAAATAAAGAAGAGACAGCTTAAATAAGAAGAGACAGCTCGGACACTCTCGACTGGGCTTTGCGTCATGGCCCGGACCCTACCTTTCTCCAGCATCCCCCCACATCCTCCGTGGAGATGGGGTCTGGGAGGGCCTCACAGACAAGGGCGGGTTCTCGAGCCCCGCCCGCCGCTACTCCCAGAGGCCCCGATGCTGGCAGTCCCGAGAACAGAGTCTGAGAAGCACTGGGCTGCACGAACCACTCTCCCTCCTGGGTAATTAGCTTCTGGACAGATGGGGGCGCTCACCAAGAGGAGCGTTTCCTGTGCAGAGAGCGTTGGGCTTGTTGCCTTGGTCTTCCACTTGCCCAGCTCTGCTCTAACTGGACGTTTATCACAGTGAACCTATAAAGAATACCATCAAAAAAAAGAATAAAAAGAATACCATCAGCCTTCCAAGCAGCGATAAAATTAGCTGTGTAAACAAAGCAAGTCCATGACCTTCGGCAGACCCCTCGCTGACGCGGCCCCAACACCTACTAAGACGATTAGTCAGGGCAGGGTGGAGTGGGGCGGGGGGGCCCTGGGAGGAGCGCGGCCCTCCCCCTTTCCTGAGAATCCTCCACAGCCGGGACCAGGTCCTGCAGTGTCTGCGGATGATGAGGGCTCTGGACGTCTGGAGCTTCAGCCCAGCTCCGTGCCAGACTTGGTCACAGTTCACTTTCTCCCAGAGAAAAGGTCCTTCCAGGTTCAGACGCTCTTGCTGTACGTGCTCTGGCTCCCAGAGACCAGGACGCTCGGGCCCACGGCTCCCTCGACGCGGCGGCAGGCAGAGTGTCTGTTTTGTTGAAGGGTGTGGACCGTGGGTGGCGGGGCCATAGGCAGACCGAGGCCTGGAGTGGCTGGGGAGGCTCAGGAAGCCGACAGCGTAGCGTATGGAAACACGCTGCATCCACCAGCGTCCTTCTGTGACTGGCGAATCCAGGGATGGTCCAGGGACCAGCAGCATCGCATCACCAGGGAGTCTGTTAAGATGCACCGCCTCGGGTCCCACAAACAAAATCTGGATTTTCCAAGTGAGTCGTGTGCACATTAAATCCTGAGAAGTCCTAGTCTCTTGCACAGATGACTAATCAAGAGTCCAAGCCTCCCTGAAGTCTTAAATAAAGAAGAGACAGCTTAAATAAGAAGAGACAGCTCGGACACTCTCGACTGGGCTTTGCGTCATGGCCCGGACCCTACCTTTCTCCAGCATCCCCCCACATCCTCCGTGGAGATGGGGTCTGGGAGGGCCTCACAGACAAGGGCGGGTTCTCGAGCCCCGCCCGCCGCTACTCCCAGAGGCCCCGATGCTGGCAGTCCCGAGAACAGAGTCTGAGAAGCACTGGGCTGCACGAACCACTCTCCCTCCTGGGTAATTAGCTTCTGGACAGATGGGGGCGCTCACCAAGAGGAGCGTTTCCTGTGCAGAGAGCGTTGGGCTTGTTGCCTTGGTCTTCCACTTGCCCAGCTCTGCTCTAACTGGACGTTTATCACAGTGAACCTATAAAGAATACCATCAAAAAAAAGAATAAAAAGAATACCATCAGCCTTCCAAGCAGCGATAAAATTAGCTGTGTAAACAAAGCAAGTCCATGACCTTCGGCAGACCCCTCGCTGACGCGGCCCCAACACCTACTAAGACGATTAGTCAGGGCAGGGTGGAGTGGGGCGGGGGGGCCCTGGGAGGAGCGCGGCCCTCCCCCTTTCCTGAGAATCCTCCACAGCCGGGACCAGGTCCTGCAGTGTCTGCGGATGATGAGGGCTCTGGACGTCTGGAGCTTCAGCCCAGCTCCGTGCCAGACTTGGTCACAGTTCACTTTCTCCCAGAGAAAAGGTCCTTCCAGGTTCAGACGCTCTTGCTGTACGTGCTCTGGCTCCCAGAGACCAGGACGCTCGGGCCCACGGCTCCCTCGACGCGGCGGCAGGCAGAGCGGGAGGCCAGCCGCAGCGGCTGCATCCATTCTAGGTGGACACGGGGGCCTTTCTGGGTCAGTGGAAGCTGTTGTTTTGAAGCTCAGAGGAGCCGCACCTCTGCCAGGGCGGGGAGGACCGCCTCTTAGAGATGCAGCCCAAGTGTGCGCTCCTCCTTCTGAACCGCTGCCGACTTGGGCCCCTTCTCCTGGGCTTCCCTTTTACTGGATCGCTTCCTCTCCAGGTCGTTAAGATGATGGCAGACCTCCTCGTTGTTTTTTGTCTTCCTGGTAGAAAAAGCCCAGGATCTCGAGTCAGAGGTCCTGGCTTATTGTCTGAGTTCTAATGGAGGGAAGGAGAGAAACAGTCCTTCCAGGCTCCCCTCCGGGTCCTTCCTGGGAGCGGGGACGGTAGTTCAGTCTGGTGATTGTCGGGATGGCAGGTGTTAGGGGCTGCCTTGGAGAGCCCTGTGTGGAAAGGCCCGATCTGTGGGTGAGAGAGTAAACATGTATGTGTGTGTGTGCACGTGTCCATAAGTTTATAGATCTGTTCCTGTGTCTATAATGCGTGCATGTATGCACAAGTGTCTGTGTGAATGTGCCTATGTATGTGTGCATATGTGTCGATTCGTGGGTCTGCGATGCGTGTTGTGTGTGTATGCATGTTTGCATGTGTGTCTCCATCACGTCCTTTTCCATATATCCTTACACATGTGCATACATGGATGCAATAGACATACATGAACAAATCTACAAACTTTACGTGTGTGCCCCACATACACATACATGTGTGCGCTCTCACCCACAAACTGGGCCTTTCCACACACGAGCCCTGGTGTCCACATCCATGCTGTCAGAGACCCACGCTGGTCCAAATTCCTCGCGAGGGGAGGCCAGTCTCTCAGATCTCTCTCTCTCGTCTCTGTTCTCCTATCTGCTAGCATGTTTATGTTTATTGTCCATTGAAACAAAAACAAGTCGCACGCAGCACAGCGACTTCTGTCTCGTCCTGCCATCCTCCTGGGGTCTCAAGACTTCTCTGTCTCATATGGGGAGCGCAGAGCATCCTGCACCATCTTGATACTGTTTCTTCGACAATGTCCTCCTTTGTCTCTTTTGCCCGGATCTGCTAAAGAACTGATGCTTTCGAACTGTGGTGCATCTTGAGAGTCCCTTGGACGGCTAGGAGATCAGACCATTCAATCCTAAAGGAAATCAACCCTGGATGCTGAAGCTCCAATGCTTTGGCCACCTTGATGCAAAGAGAGGACTCACTGGAAAAGATGCTGATGCTGGGAAAGATTGAGGGAAAGAGGACAAAGGGGAATTAGATGTTAAGTTTCTTCTTGCCAATATATCCTGAGGAAAAATCAGGCTATCTATAGCCAGGCTATAAGGTTGTTATCTACACTTTTGCAAAGTCTGTCTGAACAAGAACCATGATCTAAATGAGTAGTTCCGGACTTCCTGGCAGTCCAGTGGTTAAGACTTACCTATCAAGGGGTCCCCATCAAAAACAGTTCTAATGGAGGGAAGGAGAGAAACAGTCCTTCCAGGCTCCCCTCCGGGTCCTTCCTGGGAGCGGGGACGGTAGTTCAGTCTGGTGATTGTCGGGATGGCAGGTGTTAGGGGCTGCCTTGGAGAGCCCTGTGTGGAAAGGCCCGATCTGTGGGTGAGAGAGTAAACATGTATGTGTGTGTGTGCACGTGTCCATAAGTTTATAGATCTGTTCCTGTGTCTATAATGCGTGCATGTATGCACAAGTGTCTGTGTGAATGTGCCTATGTATGTGTGCATATGTGTCGATTCGTGGGTCTGCGTATGCGTGTTGTGTGTGTATGCATGTTTGCATGTGTGTCTCCATCACATCATTTTCCATGTATCCTTACACATGTGCATACATGGATGCAATAGACATACATGAACAAATCTACAAACTTTACGTGTGTGTGCACACACATACACATACATGTGTGCGCTCTCACCCACAAACTGGGCCTTTCCACACACGAGCCCTGGTGTCCACATCCATGCTGTCAGAGACCCACGCTGGTCCAAATTCCTCGCGAGGGGAGGCCAGTCTCTCAGATCTCTCTCTCTCGTCTCTGTTCTCCTATCTGCTAGCATGTTTATGTTTATTGTCCATTGAAACAAAAACAAGTCGCACGCAGCACAGCGACTTCTGTCTCGTCCTGCCATCCTCCTGGGGTCTCAAGACTTCTCTGTCTCATATGGGGAGCGCAGAGCATCCTGCACCATCTTGATACTGTTTCTTCGACAATGTCCTCCTTTGTCTCTTTTGCCCGGATCTGCTAAAGAACTGATGCTTTCGAACTGTGGTGCATCTTGAGAGTCCCTTGGACGGCTAGGAGATCAGACCATTCAATCCTAAAGGAAATCAACCCTGGATGCTGAAGCTCCAATGCTTTGGCCACCTTGATGCAAAGAGAGGACTCACTGGAAAAGATGCTGATGCTGGGAAAGATTGAGGGAAAGAGGACAAAGGGGAATTAGATGTTAAGTTTCTTCTTGCCAATATATCCTGAGGAAAAATCAGGCTATCTATAGCCAGGCTATAAGGTTGTTATCTACACTTTTGCAAAGTCTGTCTGAACAAGAACCATGATCTAAATGAGTAGTTCCCGGGGACTTCCCTGGCAGTCCAGTGGTTAAGACTTCACCCTCCAGTGCAGGGGGTAGAGGTTTGATCACTGGTCCCCATCAAAAAACATGTTTAAAAACAAATAGCAATTCTCAAACCGAGGAGCACATCACTAGAACCTGAGGGACTCATTTCACATCCAAACGTCAGGATCTCGTCCAGATGTGCTCAGTCAGGGTCTACAGGCCATCGGCCCTTCTCTCAAGTCTCACCCGTGACTGTCGTGCACAGCTAGGTTCGCAAGTCTCCTGATAGCGGGTCATCAGAAATGCCAGGGACAGAAATGGCCCCCAAGGGGCACGTCTTGGAAATTCAAACTTAGGAAAATACCTGTCTCCCCTGGGAGTAGAATGGATTTTCTTTCTTTGTTGCAAGGCTTCCTCTTTCATTCGTTCTCTCTCCTCCTGAGAAGTGGAGCCACCTCCAGGCTCACCAGTTAAGTCCCTGTAGAATCTTCTGCTAAGGAACGTCCCTGCGCCCCAGGCTTGCTGGGCAAGCCCAACTCACGACCCTCAGCGCCCCTGGTTCCGATGTTTGGTGCTAAGTGCCTTATGGCCCCTCGTTCTGTACAAGGCCTGACTGCTTGGGTCCCTGCTGCCAGTGCTCTCATTTTGTGTCTTGGTAGCCTTTGGGATTTTAAACACTTCACCCCTTCCTCTTCCTCCTTAATTGAGGCATTGACGTTCTCCGTGGCTCTCCTCAGTAACCTCTGGGTAGGAAAAATCATATCCAAAGCTCATGACTGTTCAGGCATCTTCCCTGTCTCCTATGGGGCTTTTGTCTTCCAGCAGCGGTACAGAGCGCCTCCATGCTCAGGCTCAGGCTCGGTTCTGACGCTGTGGGTTTGGGGTGGGCTGTGATCTCCTAAGCCCGAGAGGCGGTATTGACCAAGGCCACACATGTGCTTGGAGGTGAAGGTCTGGGATCCGGAGTAGAGTCTGTACCTTTCTTCATCATCAGCCCTAGACGGTGTTAAGTTTCTTCTTGCCAATATATCCTGAGGAAAAATCAGGCTATCTATAGCCAGGCTATAAGGTTGTTATCTACACTTTTGCAAAGTCTGTCTGAACAAGAACCATGATCTAAATGAGTAGTTCCCGGGGACTTCCCTGGCAGTCCAGTGGTTAAGACTTCACCCTCCAGTGCAGGGGGTAGAGGTTTGATCACTGGTCCCCATCAAAAAACATGTTTAAAAACAAATAGCAATTCTCAAACCGAGGAGCACATCACTAGAACCTGAGGGACTCATTTCACATCCAAACGTCAGGATCTCGTCCAGATGTGCTCAGTCAGGGTCTACAGGCCATCGGCCCTTCTCTCAAGTCTCACCCGTGACTGTCGTGCACAGCTAGGTTCGCAAGTCTCCTGATAGCGGGTCATCAGAAATGCCAGGGACAGAAATGGCCCCAAGGGGCACGTCTTGAAATTCAAACTTAGGAAAATACCTGTCTCCTGGGAGTAGAATGGATTTTCTTTCTTTGTTGCAAGGCTTCCTCTTTCATTCGTTCTCTCTCCTCCTGAGAAGTGGAGCCACCTCCAGGCTCACCAGTTAAGTCCCTGTAGAATCTTCTGCTAAGGAACGTCCCTGCGCCCCAGGCTTGCTGGGCAAGCCCAACTCACGACCCTCAGCGCCCCTGGTTCCGATGTTTGGTGCTAAGTGCCTTATGGCCCCTCGTTCTGTACAAGGCCTGACTGCTTGGGTCCCTGCTGCCAGTGCTCTCATTTTGTGTCTTGGTAGCCTTTGGGATTTTAAACACTTCACCCCTTCCTCTTCCTCCTTAATTGAGGCATTGACGTTCTCCGTGGCTCTCCTCAGTAACCTCTGGGTAGGAAAAATCATATCCAAAGCTCATGACTGTTCAGGCATCTTCCCTGTCTCCTATGGGGCTTTTGTCTTCCAGCAGCGGTACAGAGCGCCTCCATGCTCAGGCTCAGGCTCGGTTCTGACGCTGTGGGTTTGGGGTGGGCTGTGATCTCCTAAGCCCGAGAGGCGGTATTGACCAAGGCCACACATGTGCTTGGAGGTGAAGGTCTGGGATCCGGAGTAGAGTCTGTACCTTTCTTCATCATCAGCCCTAGACAATTAAAATCTAGACAATTAAAAAATAATCCCAGCTCTTCTGTCTGCTTCCTCCCTCCCCGTTCAGAACGGTCCCTCACCACAGCGTCAGACAACCACTGGTTTCTTCCTGTTACTATAAATGAGTTTGAATTTTCTACTGTTTTATGTAAATAGGCTTGATTACCTGGGTCTGTAACATACGAACGTGTGTGTGTGTGTGTGTGTGTGTGACTTGCAAATGTTTTACAGATATGCTTTATCAGGTCAGGGAAGTCTCCTATTTTTACTGAGAGTTTTTTTTTTTTTTTTTTTAATCAGGAATGGGTGCTGTATTTTGTCAGATGCTTGTTCTCAGTCTTTTGAGACGATCTTTTTTTTTATTTTATTTTAATTGATTGCTTTGATTATTAAGCCAGAAATCCATTCCTGGAATAATCCTTACTTGACTATGACGTATTATCCATTTCGTATGTTGTTGGGTTCAATTTTTTAAGATTGTGCTTAGAAAATTTGTACCTAGGATATTTTCCTTTCCTGTAACCTTTTTTTTGATTCCATGTACAAGCAATATCATATATTTGTCTTCCTCTGTCTGACTTACTTCACTTATGATAATTCAGGCCCATCCATTTCTCTGCAGATGGCATTATTCATTGTCTTTTCCTGTGCATGTGGCTGACTGATGTTCCGTACGGGCTTGCGTCCCAGGTGGTGACAGTGGTAAAGAATCCGCCTGCCACTGCAGGAGACGCAGGAGTCGCAGGTTTGATCCCCGGGTCTGGAAGATACCCTGGAGGAGGGCATGGCAACCCCACGTCAGTCTTCTGGCCTGGGAAATTCCATGGGCAGAGGAGCCTGGCAGGCTCTCATCCATGGGGTTGCGAAGAGTCAGACACAACTGAGCAGTGGACACACACAGTGTTGCGTATATCCCGTTTTCTATATCCATTCATCGGTCCTTGGACACTTAGGTGTCTTCTGTGTCTTATTTTGTACTGGTTTTTAGTTATTTTGTGCGGGGGGGTTAAGTCTAGTTGTTGCATCTCTATCAGAAACGAAAGTCCTTAAAATCCTCCAAATCCTTTGGAGGATTTTAAGAAGGTGGGTGTCATGCCCGCTGTCATTTAAAAAGATGACAGCAACTGCAGAGTGGAGAGCAGATGGGACATGGGATGGGACGTGGGACGGGATGTGCAATGGGACATGGGACAGGTCTGGAAGCGGCGTTTTTGCAGGGAGCCAGCAGAGAACAGGCCCAGGGGCCTTTGGAGACGGAACCTGCTGGACCTGGGAGTGGAGAGGGGAGCAGAGGGAGAGCCAGGCTGCCTCTGGAGTTTTCTCTAGAGCGGTTGTGCCAGCGGGGGAGCCGTGGCAGGGCGTCGTGGGAAGGCAGACGTCGAGACTTTCTATTTGTACAGAGGCTTGAGGTGCCTCTGTGATCGTTCGGGTGGAGCGGGTCAGACAGACAGCGGGCAGTAAGAACGTGAGCTCTGGGGTCAGGAGGGGCTGGAGACAGAACAATACTCAGCAGCGTGCAGTGGGTCAGAGCTCTGGAACTGGAAGAGACCACCTGGGAGCAAGTATGGAAAAAGGAGAGAAATGGCTCAGGGCTGGATCCGAAGGAGCCTCGAGGCCAGGGAAGCGCGGGGCTGAGACGGAGATGAAGCCGCACCTGCTTTCCTGTGATACGTCCCCCTTTTATTGAGTGGCCATTCCGTACTCCGATCCCTGCAGAGCCACCTGCCATGCATCTGGACAGTGAGCCCCTGAGGTCAGAGGCCCTCTTTGAGTCCTTTTTTTTTTTTTTTAACTTTGGCCTCTTTTTAGTTTTTTTTTAAACTTTATTTATTTTCATCCATGTGTATTCTTTGGCCTGTATGGACTTCCCACTGCAATGGCCTCCCTTGTTGCAGAGCACCAGCTCTGGGCGCACGCACTCCAGAGCACTGGCTTGCAAATGGACACACCAGTCCAGCTGCTCTTTGGCACGTGGGATCTTCCCGGGCCAGGGATCGAACTGGTGACTCCTGCACTGCAAGGTGGACTCTTTACCCACTGGAGCAGCAGGGAAGCCTTGAGTGTTACTTTTTATCCTCTGCTTCTAACTTGGTCCGGCATTGTTCAAATGAATTTTTTTTTTTTAACTTTTTACTTTCAAATGAATTCTTTAAATGAAGGAATGGTCCATCACAATGAATGAATTCATCAAATGAGGGAATCCTTCCGTGAGTCTGTCAAATGAATGAATGGAGGAGGTTAGGAGATGATTGCTGTGAGGACAAATGGACACGGCCTTTTCCGAGGCCAAGGGGAAAGGATGGCATTCTCCTGGGTCTCTTCCAGTCTGAATGAAGCCAGCGTGCGTCTCTGGAAAATGCCAGCCCCCAGCCCAGCTCACTTTCTGTGCTCAATTAAAAGCTATTTTTGTGGTATTAAAAGGAGATCACCTCTTCCATGGGAGTCTCTAAAAACCACATCTCCAACAGTGAAAATGGAGCTGGATCAGTCCTCTCTTAAAACCTGTAAAGGCAAATCTTGCACGGCTCACCAGGAGCAGGTGATGCGCTGCTAATCAGACAGGTTCAAGGGGAAAACATGGCCCAGGAACACGGCCATGAGCCCTCCTGGTCAGGGAACTGCAAGGCGTGGAGAAGTGATCTCTCTCGTTCCTTCTGTGGGTGTGGACGGGAATCCTCTGGCGTCCTGCTGCAGAATCCCAAGAGACAAAACCATGCCTTCAGCCTGGACTTTGTCAATGGATGTTTCTATTCTTCTGGTCTTTCCTCTGTTTCCAAGCAGATCAAAGCCCATCTTGTGAAATGTCTGGCCCCACATGAGGGTTTAAGATGCACAGAGGTCAAGAGTTGACGTTCATGAAAAATAGAAATCACTTTGACCCTGGTGAACCAGGGTGTTGGGGGCAGGGCTGGAAGAGGCCAGGTGCGTCCTTGCCAGCCCCCCAGAGACATCAAGCTGTCCCACAAAGGACCACTTACAGCTCAGCATCAGTCCCCAGGCTGAACCGGAGCTTCAGGCCTGCCTCCTCTGACCCGTGGAACCGGCAGGGGCAGTGCCGGCGTGGCCCGAGGGCGCGGAAGGAGGTCAGGCTTCAGAGGAGAACCGCGTATTTACCGTCTCCTCATCTTCGTGGAGAGCCGTGGGCTCGGGTTCGACACGTTTCAGCAAGTTGAACAGAGCCCGCAAGGTTTAACTGTCCAGTCGAAACGATAGTGAAGTTTATTTTGGTTAGAACCTGAAATGAGTCTGAGTTTGGCTTTTTCAGCCTGGTGGCTTTGTGTAAACAGTTTACTTAACATCGTTTTTGGCTCCTTCTCCATAAACCACTGTGATAATCCCATTCACAGACAAAACACATCCCAGAGGAGCAGACGGGCTGCTGTCAAGCGGCGCGTTACCTGCTCTTTGCCTGCCGCGTGAAGGTCTGCTTTTACAGGTTTTAAGAAAAAAACTTGTCCGTCTCTGTGTCCACAGTTGGAGGCATGGCTTCTTTAGACTTCCACGGAAGAGTTGAGCTCCTTTTTATACCACAAAAATAGCTTTTAAAGCGAGCTGGGCTGGAAGCTGGTATTTTCCAGAGAAGCATGTTGGCTTCATTCACATTGGAAGAGGCCCCGGGAGAAGGCCAAGATCACCTACTGCTTACATTTCATTTTAATGCGCTCAAGTTCAATAAAAGTTTATCATCTCCATTAAAGCAGTACCTATTGGAACTGATTTAATCTCGTTAGCACAGAAAACCACATGAAAGAAATCAAGTCCCCAGGACAAGGCTGGGCAAAAGCAGCCTGTGGGGGTGTAAATTACAGGGAAGAAGTGAAGGGTGCCTCTCACCTGCTCGTGTGTGTGTCTGTGGGGGGCGCCGTGCAGGGGCGCGGCGTGCACGTGTGTCTGGGGGGACCCAGGCGCTCGTGGGCAGGCTCTGGCCGCCGGCCAGGGCACCGCAGGCCGGGAGGCCGCCCGGCTCGGCGTCTTCGGCTGCTCAGCGTCACAGCCCCGCCTGGCTCTCTCTCGGACCGTGAGTCGTGTGATATTTGAGCAGACACACGTCGTGCGCAGGGGTCGAGAGCCAGCTGTCCACGGGCAGCGGCGCAGGGAGGACGTACATCCTGATGCGAGCCCCGGGGAGCCGCCGCACGGGCACGGGCACACCCTCACGCCCCTGCACGCGCCTTCTCCTGTGGGAAGAGTCAGCTGCCTCCTCCTCTCTTCCGTGGGCCAGAGAGGCTACTGTAGCTCGTGGCTGGACCCGAGCAGAGTCTAAGAGCCCAGGGACGTTGGGTCCCTTGTGCCGTCTGTCGCTTGACCGTGGGCGTCCGTCCCATGGAACATGGCTGATGCGTGGGTAAGGGGTGACTGGGTACCGACCGCTGTCTGCTGCCCCGGGGCACAGCTGATGGGACGCTGGACACAAGGGAGCTCCGTGGAGGCCAGGCTGCCGGCGGAGGCTGAAGCAGCCATTTCCCTGGGGAACTGAGCAGACGCCCAAGTAGAAGGTTCTGGCCAAGTGAGAAGGCCTGTGTTTCTCCCCAGGTCTGCCCCCTGGCTCAGCGAGGCAGCGGGGAGCGCAGCCTCTGACGAGCACGCGGGGGCTGTGGACCCGCTGGCTGTCACCCTCCGTGGGTACTCCTGAGCCTTAGCTGTGGGGGCAAGGGTGTCGTCTAGTCTTGAAAGCCTTTTGGCCGGGCTGGAGGCCTGGAGTGAGGAGTGTGCACTGACTTTATTCTGTGGATCCAGGAAGGCTCCTCAGTAATCCTCTGCTGGAGCTCAGAGTGGAGGGTTCCAGGTCCTCTTAGGTGGAGGGGGGAGGGGAGGGCGGGTCATGCAGGACCCAAGGGCATGGGGCACGGTCCCCCGACTCTATTACTTGTTCACTGAAGAGAATTCACAGACTCTTAATCGAGTACCAGGCATGCTTAGTCACCTGTATCAGCTTGGGCCGCCGTACCATGGTATCATCAAGCATGGGAATGTACTTCTCACACTCTGGAGCTGGGACGCCCAGGGTCCGGGTGCCAGCGAGGTTGGTTTCATTCTGAGACCTCTGCACTCAGTTGGTGGGCCACTGCCGTCTTGCTGGGGCTTCTCAGGGCGTGCCAAGGTGAAGGATTCACCTACCAGTGCAGGAGACGTAGAGACCCGGGTTTGATCCCTGGGTCAGGAAGATCCTCTGAAGAAGAAAATGGCAGCCCCCTCCGGTGTTCTTGCCTGGAGAATCCTATGGACAGAGGAGCCTGGGGGGCCGCCGTCCATGGGGTCTCAAAGCGTCAGACGTGACTGAGCACGTGTCCTGCTGACCTGAAGGCTGGATGTCCTTCGCCACCTTTAGCCCGGCTCTTCCTGCCATTTGATAGAGGCACCGTAAACTCTTCCGGTCCTTCGCAAGTCATTACATTCGGAAAAAAGACTGTGCAAGTGAAAACCACTAACAACCCCTATTTTGGATGTTGTGTTTTCACTAAGTAACCCTGGGGGAGGGCAGGAAGAATGGTGGTTTGGGCCCCTTGATTGGCGCTCTGACGCTGGATCCGGATTTGGGCGGCTCCCCAGGCTCTCCTCTGAGCGGGCAGCAGTGGGTAGAGTGGAGCACAGGGGCCTGGGGAGCACCATTTCACCAGGGGCAGGATCTATAGCTTCACCACCCGAGTCCGGAGGGGCACGAGACTCGGTTCTGAAAGCTTTGCAGTGCAGACACGCATCCTGCAAACATTGTTCTAAGAAATGTTTCTTTGGGCTGCGCTGGGTCTTCCCTGCTGCCCATGCTCTTCCCTAGCTGTGGCACGTGGGCTTTGCGTTGTGGTCGATCCTCTAGTCGTGCAGCACAGGCTCTAGGCAAGCAGGCCCACCAGTTGCAGCTCTCGGACTCTAGAGCACAGGCTCAGTGGCCGTGGGGCTTGGTGGGTCTGCAGCCTGTGGGATCGTCCCAGCCCAGGGATCATACTCGTCCCTCCTGCGTTGGCGTGTGGATTCCTGCCCACTGGGCACCAGGGGAGTGCATCCACGTCCTGCAGACATTTCACGGCGTCGTTCTGGTGCCAGACCCTGTGCTCGGGGTCGACCCACCCGTGGAGGCAGAAGAGACAGGGTCCCCCGCGGGGCCGGTGACGCGAAAGGTGCCAGCAGTCCTCTGCACTCAGTTGGTGGGCCACTGCCGCTTGCTGGGGCTTCTCAGGGCGTGCCAAGGTGAAGGATTCACCTACCAGTGCAGGAGACGTAGAGACCCGGGTTTGATCCCTGGGTCAGGAAGATCCTCTGAAGAAGAAAATGGCAGCCCCCTCCGGTGTTCTTGCCTGGAGAATCCTATGGACAGAGGAGCCTGGGGGCCGCCGTCCATGGGGTCTCAAAGCGTCAGACGTGACTGAGCACGTGTCCTGCTGACCTGAAGGCTGGATGTCCTTCGCCACCTTTAGCCCGGCTCTTCCTGCCATTTGATAGAGGCACCGTAAACTCTTCCGGTCCTTCGCAAGTCATTACATTCGGAAAAAAGACTGTGCAAGTGAAAACCACTAACAACCCCTATTTTGGATGTTGTGTTTTCACTAAGTAACCCTGGGGGAGGGCAGGAAGAATGGTGGTTTGGGCCCCTTGATTGGCGCTCTGACGCTGGATCCGGATTTGGGCGGCTCCCCAGGCTCTCCTCTGAGCGGGCAGCAGTGGGTAGAGTGGAGCACAGGGGCCTGGGGAGCACCATTTCACCAGGGGCAGGATCTATAGCTTCACCACCCGAGTCCGGAGGGGCACGAGACTCGGTTCTGAAAGCTTTGCAGTGCAGACACGCATCCTGCAAACATTGTTCTAAGAAATGTTTCTTTGGGCTGCGCTGGGTCTTCCCTGCTGCCCATGCTCTTCCCCTAGCTGTGGCACGTGGGCTTTGCGTTGTGGTCGATCCTCTAGTCGTGCAGCACAGGCTCTAGGCAAGCAGGCCCACCAGTTGCAGCTCTCGGACTCTAGAGCACAGGCTCAGTGGCCGTGGGGCTTGGTGGGTCTGCAGCCTGTGGGATCGTCCCAGCCCAGGGATCATACTCGTCCCTCCTGCGTTGGCGTGTGGATTCCTGCCCACTGGGCACCAGGGGAGTGCATCCACGTCCTGCAGACATTTCACGGCGTCGTTCTGGTGCCAGACCCTGTGCTCGGGGTCGACCCACCCGTGGAGGCAGAAGAGACAGGGTCCCCCGCGGGGCCGGTGACGCGAAAGGTGAGCCCCACGCGTGGGACGTAAATGTGGAGAATGACGCACGGCAGAGCAGGAAGGAAAGGCCTTGAAAGGAGGCCAGGTAGGGTGCTTGGAGCAGCGCCTTTCAGGGGCTCTGCCTCGGCCGGGGTTGCTTCATGGCTGGGCCAGGCTTCCAGGGATGGGAGCCTGACCCCCTGGTCCCGTGTGGCAGCTGCACGTGCAGAGCCTGGGGCCCCAGGCCTCTCCGAGGCGCGGCCGGTGGGTCCCAGCCCTGAGCAGCGGCGCCTGCCTCCCCGGGCTGGGTCCGCTCAGGCCCGTCCCCTAGACACCCAGAGAGCATGACTGCAGGCTCAGGTGCAGGCTGGCAGCTGGGAGGAGCGCCGACTTTGAAGTCAAGGGCCATCGGTGGAAGGAGATTCTCTTGGCTGCGTCACAAAGGGAAGAACATGCCATCCTAAGTGAACAGCTTCAGATGTTTCCCTTCATCTCCCAAGGAAAAGATTAGGGACCCAGTTCTGGTTGAGATGGCTGAGCGGGCGCCTCTGTAATTGAATTTCATGCTCATTCGATCCCTCTGAAGTGGTGAACACGAGCGGTCATTGGAAAACGGGGATCTCAGATGCCCTAGCCAGGGCCTTGCGGAGCTTCCTAGAGGGTTCCAGGTCTGCCCGGCTTTCATGGTCATTGTGCAGTAGGTACACTGCTCATGAGCCCACCAGGTTCAAGACGAGCCTCCCCTCCATTAGCAAGCTTGTCAGCGGCTTTAGACACTTATTTTCTGCACAAGATTAGACAAGGTCTAGGGATCACTTTGTGCTACCTTGAGTGGGCAGTTTGCCTGTAGATTTCACATCTCATAACTGAGCCGTGTTAGAGTCAGAAGGAAGAAAAGACCCAGGGTTTGTAAGGTACCCTGCACGTGTGGGCCAGGGGGTCACAGAAAACTCTGTACCTTCTGCTCAGTTCTGCTGTGCCCCCCAAATATCTCTAGAAAAGCAAAATTTTTAAGGTATATCAAGGTCAGTACTATGATAAAAGTGGACTTTGGTGGCCCCAGATGGCACTAGTGGTAAAGAATCTGCCTGCCAATGCAGGACCCTTAAGAAACATGGGTTCAGTCCCTGGGTGGGGAAGATCCCCAGGAGGAGGGCATGGCAACCCACTTCAGTCTTCTTGCCTCGAGAGTCCCATGGACAGAGGAGCCTGGAGGGCTACAGTCCATAGGGTCACAAAGAGACTAGACTGAGTGTCCTACCCCTCACACATACATGCACACCCTCCCCAGATGGGGAGACCCCACTCTGTTCTCAAGGAGATTGGGGGGAAACAGGATTCACAAGCATGTTCTTCCTCCCCAACCAAGGCTTCTCACGTGGTGTTCTGGTGAGCTTCCTCCTGCCTTTCCTCCCCGAGCAAGGTCAGGGCTCCTAGGTCCCGGAACTGACTGCAAGGTCCTCGTGAGTCTTCTTGGGACGGAGAGAAGGAAGGCACCGCCTTTCTGAGGAGCCCCCCCAGGGTCCCGGACACTACCTCTGAGCCTGCAAGGGGCAACAGCTTCAGATGTTTCCCTTCATCTCCCAAGGAAAAGATTAGGGACCCAGTTCTGGTTGAGATGGCTGAGCGGGCGCCTCTGTAATTGAATTTCATGCTCATTCGATCCCTCTGAAGTGGTGAACACGAGCGGTCATTGGAAAACGGGGATCTCAGATGCCCTAGCCAGGGCCTTGCGGAGCTTCCTAGAGGGTTCCAGGTCTGCCCGGCTTTCATGGTCATTGTGCAGTAGGTACACTGCTCATGAGCCCACCAGGTTCAAGACGAGCCTCCCCTCCATTAGCAAGCTTGTCAGCGGCTTTAGACACTTATTTTCTGCACAAGATTAGACAAGGTCTAGGGATCACTTTGTGCTACCTTGAGTGGGCAGTTTGCCTGTAGATTTCACATCTCATAACTGAGCCGTGTTAGAGTCAGAAGGAAGAAAAGACCCAGGGTTTGTAAGGTACCCTGCACGTGTGGGCCAGGGGGTCACAGAAAAACTCTGTACCTTCTGCTCAGTTCTGCTGTGCCCCCCAAATATCTCTAGAAAAGCAAAATTTTTAAGGTATATCAAGGTCAGTACTATGATAAAAGTGGACTTTGGTGGCCCCAGATGGCACTAGTGGTAAAGAATCTGCCTGCCAATGCAGGACCCTTAAGAAACATGGGTTCAGTCCCTGGGTGGGGAAGATCCCCAGGAGGAGGGCATGGCAACCCACTTCAGTCTTCTTGCCTCGAGAGTCCCATGGACAGAGGAGCCTGGAGGGCTACAGTCCATAGGGTCACAAAGAGACTAGACTGAGTGTCCTACCCCTCACACATACATGCACACCCTCCCCAGATGGGGAGACCCCACTCTGTTCTCAAGGAGATTGGGGGGAAACAGGATTCACAAGCATGTTCTTCCTCCCCAACCAAGGCTTCTCACGTGGTGTTCTGGTGAGCTTCCTCCCTGCCTTTCCTCCCTGAGCAAGGTCAGGGCTCCTAGGTCCCGGGAACTGACTGCAAGGTCCTCGTGAGTCTTCTTGGGGACGGAGAGAAGGAAGGCACCGCCCTTTCTGGAGCTCCTGCAGCCTCCCCGGCACCAGCCGGGTCTCCCGTGTGTTATCTGAGAGACAAGGACACTACCATCCTTTCCCTGTTCCTCAAGCCGGTGTCCAGAGAGAGGGCAGGGGGTTTCATTCTTGTCAGCAACAGGATGTGCGCATGGCCAGAGGAAGCCAGCCGCCTGCCTGTGGGCCTGTGAGTGGTAAGACCAGCGATCCTGCTTCAGGTCGGGGTGGCTCCAGCACCTCCAGTTTAGAAACTGCGAGTACGGCAGAGAAAGCAACTGTGCCAGGGCTGCCAGGCTTCAGATGAGTCATTTGTGGAGAGGGACGGGAAAAAAGGACCACATGCCACCTGCCTGAGTTCCGCTCTCCCTATTCTACAACCTGATATGAGGCCCGTTACCCTCAGCCCCTCCAGGGAAGACTGGGAATCTCCACGATGGTTCTCGAATCTAATTCCCAACCCATCCCCCTCTGCAGCTGCCCCTTCCCCACCCCTGCGCAACGACTCCCATAGCAAAGAGGGCAGAATTCACGGGGGATGGGGGCAGGCCCAGCGTCAGAACAATGAAATAAATTACAGTGTCCAAAGAGCCCTCAGGAATCCAAACAGAGCAAAATTATTATGTTTAACGTAGAAATTGAACTTCAAATAATCCTGCTCTGTGTTTAATAACAACAGGTATGGCTCAGCCAAGCCAAGTCGGCTAGGTCCCCTCAGCCGGGCCGCCTGGCTTCTCTTAGCAAAAAGATAAAGCAAACGAGAGCGCTCTTAAAGGTTCATAGAATCTCTCACCTCCCGAAGAATGCAAACTGTGTAAATACTCAGGTTTTAAAATAAAGTCTACCCCCTAGGCCAGCGTTGCAGAATGAGGCCGGCCGGGTCTGGCAGGACCTGCAGGCTCATCGTCCGAGCGGGTGGCAGCGTGTCCCGTGAGCAGGACGCCAACAACACGTTGGTGTCAGCCTTTGCCCTGGACAGTGGACTGAAACCGTGAGCACAGGACTCCTGGCTCAGGTTTACAGAAGGACCATGTTCTCACGTGGTGTTCTGGTGAGCTTCCTCCCTGCCTTTCCTCCCTGAGCAAGGTCAGGGCTCCTAGGTCCCGGGAACTGACTGCAAGGTCCTCGTGAGTCTTCTTGGGGACGGAGAGAAGGAAGGCACCGCCCTTTCTGGAGCTCCTGCAGCCTCCCGCACCAGCCGGGTCTCCTGTGTTATCTGAGAGACAAGGACACTACCATCCTTTCCCTGTTCCTCAAGCCGGTGTCCAGAGAGAGGGCAGGGGGTTTCATTCTTGTCAGCAACAGGATGTGCGCATGGCCAGAGGAAGCCAGCCGCCTGCCTGTGGGCCTGTGAGTGGTAAGACCAGCGATCCTGCTTCAGGTCGGGGTGGCTCCAGCACCTCCAGTTTAGAAACTGCGAGTACGGCAGAGAAAGCAACTGTGCCAGGGCTGCCAGGCTTCAGATGAGTCATTTGTGGAGAGGGACGGGAAAAAAGGACCACATGCCACCTGCCTGAGTTCCGCTCTCCCTATTCTACAACCTGATATGAGGCCCGTTACCCTCAGCCCCTCCAGGGAAGACTGGGAATCTCCACGATGGTTCTCGAATCTAATTCCCACCCCATCCCCCTCTGCAGCTGCCCCTTCCCCACCCCTGCGCAACGACTCCCATAGCAAAGAGGGCAGAATTCACGGGGGATGGGGGCAGGCCCAGCGTCAGAACAATGAAATAAATTACAGTGTCCAAAGAGCCCTCAGGAATCCAAACAGAGCAAAATTATTATGTTTAACGTAGAAATTGAACTTCAAATAATCCTGCTCTGTGTTTAATAACAACAGGTATGGCTCAGCCAAGCCAAGTCGGCTAGGTCCCCTCAGCCGGGCCGCCTGGCTTCTCTTAGCAAAAAGATAAAGCAAACGAGAGCGCTCTTAAAGGTTCATAGAATCTCTCACCTCCCGAAGAATGCAAACTGTGTAAATACTCAGGTTTTAAAATAAAGTCTACCCCCTAGGCCAGCGTTGCAGAATGAGGCCGGCCGGGTCTGGCAGGACCTGCAGGCTCATCGTCCGAGCCGGGTGGCAGCGTGTCCCGTGAGCAGGACGCCAACAACACGTTGGTGTCAGCCTTTGCCCCTGGACAGTGGACTGAAACCGTGAGCACAGGACTCCCTGGCTCAGGTTTACAGAAGGACATGACAGTGTTTGAAGTAGCTGAGCTGACACTAAAACAGTCTGACATCACAGCCTCGGGGGAGATGATGGAAATTTCTCCATTTCTTTGGAAAATTGAAAAAAATGGAATCCTCTCAGGTGTTCGATCGGCCACCCAGGCTCAGCTCTTGGGCTGCCATTCTCCAGTTTTAGAAAATCACCAGAGATGCAGAGACTGTGCGGAAGGCCTCGGCCACGGCTCAGGGTCGCGGGCATCAGACCGCGCTGGGGGTCTTCCGAGCCCCGCCCTCCACCCCCGCCCCCTGCCCCGCGCTGGCCTCTGCTCCGCTCTGTGCCCTTGGAGACTGACCTGGATGGGCTGTGTGACCTGGGGTCGCCTTGCCTTGGACTTGCAGTTGGATTTGGCCGGCAGAACCCACAGCGAGAAGCAGGTGGGCAGGAGGAGAGGGAGGCCAGGGACTGTTTGCTCCTCTGCCCGGCCTCCAGCTCGGTCCAGCCTCCGCACACAGCTCCCCGCCACCCGCTGTCCTTCTTAGGCCAAGATAAAGAGTTTCCCACTGTCCCCAACCCCTGGGTGCCTCACCTTCTCATTGCCCGGATCCTGCCAACCAACCCAGGTGTTGCCTGTAGCGACCGGGTACTGCAGAGTTCCCCCTTCACTGATAACAACTTTTTCTTTTTTTTTTTTTTTTTAAGATTGGACACATGGGTCCAGCCGCTCCACGGCACGTGGGATCTTCCCAGGCCAGGGATCGAACCGGCACCCCTTGCACTGCAAGGCGGTGTCCTTACCCACTGGACCACCAGGGAAGCCCTCACCGACAACTTCTGGTCAAGATCTTCTGGGTCCTCATCTTAATTTGGAATCATGATACTATACGGACAGGGTGGAGAATGAATGAGATGTGCTCCTATCATTAAGAACACAGAAATGTGCGAGAATTTCTTTCCATCTTCAAGCATTTTTTTTTTTTGGTAGGTTGCTTATTATCACTTGTTAATGGTGAAAGGAAATGGCACCTTATTTTTTCCTTTCTCCCATTTCCAGGCTAAGTTGTCATCATCATCATCATCATCTTGTTTTCATACCGAGGTTGAACCTTTATCATCTAGATTTCACGTGTTCAGGCTCGGGCTGTGTGGGTATCTCTTGAGTTCCTGTTGCTGCCGCTGGTGTTTGGGGGGTCTGCACTGCCCCCTGGTCTCAATCAGGCTTTCCTGGGGAAATGCTCAGCCTGGCAGGTGTTCCCTGCCATCTCCTCACAGGCACCCTTATCCGTCTGTGCTGATCAGAATGCTCACGTGTGAGGACGATGGAAAGTCTGTGTGTCCTCACGGCAGTGCTTCAAGAAGCCTTGGGCCATGACCGCCTCTCGGTCTTCACTGGTATTCTACCCTGGGCCCTGGGCATCCACACACCAGTGGCCACTCCACTCACATCAGTCCCGTCCCATCTGTTGAACATCGCGCGGCACTTGCTCTCGATGTCCTGGCCTGGGTCTTAAAGTTTCTCCCTTCTCTTTGGATCCCTCTGCTCATTTGCTGGGATTTTCAGCCTCTGTCTACTGACCCCCGCTCAGAACGCACAGGAGTGCTCATCCCAGAGTCTGCCTGCAACCCATTTGTGTAGATGTGCACCCCAGCTCTCAGGCTGCATGTTGGTCTGGTCCCCAAGGAAGCAGGAAGCATTTGGAAAGATGCTTCATGTGGTGTGTGGCTAGAGCAGACAGGTGAGCCTGCCCTGGGGTAACCCCGTCATTCATCTTTTTTTCCTATGAAGGCCCCTAGGAGGATCCTGAGCTCAAAAGGGGTCATCAGACTCAGGTTCCTGACTCCCTGTTCCACTCCTCCACCTGCACCCAGGTTGGTTCTCCATGTTCTCCCTGGGCAGAGGGGAAGCCTCTCTCACAGGGCAGTCAGTTTTGTCTACTTGCAAATGGCAGTGAAACTTGAACTTGAATCCCAAAACTCTTGCTTTGAATAGGTGAGAGGAAATCTTGGCCGGTGGTAATTCTTTGTATCTCTCAACAGAGACTGGCTTCCATGAGAATCACCTCTCCAGGAAGCAGAGCCCACAGCCGGAAGATTGCTGTGTTCCTTTGTCTGTCTTTCCTTCTTCTGTACATCTTTCTCTGTCTCCCTTTTTCTCTTTCAACAAATGTGGGGGAAGTGCAGACTACACCCACTCTGCGCCTATTTTATTTGCTGTAAGAAATAGCATTCATGATGGAACTTTGCAGGTTGCCTCACACACATACGGGCTGTGTTTATCATAGAGAACAGGCCCAACACAAACTGCTCAGACTTTGGGGTAGACCTTTTTTTTCTCACAAGCGCCGGATTCTCCATCACAACTCATGGAGTCACTGTCTTGGCCCCGAATTGGGTTTTGATTTGATGGCTGTGGTTGTTGAACTAGTTGGTCAGAAGCCAAAGTCACAGTTTTCATTCAGCTTTAATTGGAGTCTGCAAATGCTTTCATTATTCTATGGACACGCAGATATAAAATTGTGTGTTTGTGTCTGGGAGACGAGAGAAGAGACGATTGTTAGGATCTTCGAGGGTTGGGGATACAAACACAGAATGTGAGGACCGTGAACTGGTGGGTCATCCTCCCGGCCGAGAGTCAGCAGGCCCGGTTATTTTGCCCTCTGCTCATTGCGGATTTTCAGCCTCTGTCTACTGACCCCCGCTCAGAACGCACAGGAGTGCTCATCCCAGAGTCTGCCTGCAACCCATTTGTGTAGATGTGCACCCCAGCTCTCAGGCTGCATGTTGGTCTGGTCCCCAAGGAAGCAGGAAGCATTTGGAAAGATGCTTCATGTGGTGTGTGGCTAGAGCAGACAGGTGAGCCTGCCCTGGGGTAACCCCGTCATTCATCTTTTTTTCCTATGAAGGCCCCTAGGAGGATCCTGAGCTCAAAAGGGGTCATCAGACTCAGGTTCCTGACTCCCTGTTCCACTCCTCCACCTGCACCCAGGTTGGTTCTCCATGTTCTCCCTGGGCAGAGGGGAAGCCTCTCTCACAGGGCAGTCAGTTTTGTCTACTTGCAAATGGCAGTGAAACTTGAACTTGAATCCCAAAACTCTTGCTTTGAATAGGTGAGAGGAAATCTTGGGCCCGGTGGTAATTCTTTGTATCTCTCAACAGAGACTGGCTTCCATGAGAATCACCTCTCCAGGAAGCAGAGCCCACAGCCGGAAGATTGCTGTGTTCCTTTGTCTGTCTTTCCTTCTTCTGTACATCTTTCTCTGTCTCCCTTTTTCTCTTTCAACAAATGTGGGGGAAGTGCAGACTACACCCACTCTGCGCCTATTTTATTTGCTGTAAGAAATAGCATTCATGATGGAACTTTGCAGGTTGCCTCACACACATACGGGCTGTGTTTATCATAGAGAACAGGCCCAACACAAACTGCTCAGACTTTGGGGTAGACCTTTTTTTTCTCACAAGCGCGGATTCTCCATCACAACTCATGGAGTCACTGTCTTGGCCCCGAATTGGGTTTTGATTTGATGGCTGTGGTTGTTGAACTAGTTGGTCAGAAGCCAAAGTCACAGTTTTCATTCAGCTTTAATTGGAGTCTGCAAATGCTTTCATTATTCTATGGACACGCAGATATAAAATTGTGTGTTTGTGTCTGGGAGACGAGAGAAGAGACGATTGTTAGGATCTTCGAGGGTTGGGGATACAAACACAGAATGTGAGGACCGTGAACTGGTGGGTCATCCTCCCGGCCGAGAGTCAGCAGGCCCGGTTATTTTGATGGTCAGCTAAAAAAAAAACGCACATCTTAAACATTGAAACTGGTGTCCTGTTTCTGAAGACTTAAGCCTGGGATACAGCTTCTCAGGTGGCTCTGAGGGGCTGTTCTGGAGAGGTAAGGGAAGAGCCAGGATTCTTAGGAGTTTTTGCCAAAACAGAACCAAAAAAAAACCTAGGTACTGAAGCACCATAAACATTATGCTAATGAAAACAAAGTCAGGGCTTCCCTGGTGGTCCAGTGGGTAAAGAGTCCACCTGGCACTGCAAGGGACGCTGGTTCGATCTCTGGCGTGGGGAGATCCCACATGCCACGGAGCGGCTGGACCGGTGTGTCCAATTAGGAGCCAGTGCTCTGGAGCGCATGCACCCAGAGCCAGTGCTGTGCTATAGGAGAGGCCACTGCAGTGGGAGGCCCACACAGGCCAAAGAACAAAGATGAATGAAAATAAATAGATGAAAGACCAATAAAAGTAGCCAAAAATTAAAAAAAAAGACATCTCAAGTAAATGATTTTAGTGCTTTCCTTTGTATGAGCAGATGCATGAGCCTGGGCTTATTGAAATCATTGCTTCATCGGCACCTTCGCCATCTGGGGCTGGGATCCTGTGGTTCCCCATAGGAGTCCCTCAGGGGACACTGTTGGGATCAGTGCCTTTGCCCGAAGGCTTGGCGGTGGGCAGGCTGGCGGTGGGCAGGCTGGTTTCCTTTACTCTGCATTTCGCTCCAGGTGGAACCGTGGCTGGTGGCATCCTCCTCCCTTGTTTACCAAAGTGGTGGGTGACGTTTCTTGGTCCATGACTGCTCGCATTTGTCCCCTCCTCTTCTCTGTGTGGCCGCTGCTGGAGTCCAGACCCTCCCCCCCTCACTTGCCTGATAACATTGACCCCTGACTGACGCCTCCCCTCACAACCCCCTCCATCGTGTGTTTTGTTGTGAAGCCAGAATCACCTGGGGAGAGAGATGGACCTCATTTTAGAACCTCGTTTAGCCCTTAGAAGCAGGCCTTTTGAAACCCCAGCTGCATGTGTGGAGCTTGAGGGGTTGCTGAGAGACAGGTCACGCGGCCAGTAAGAGGGCTTGGGCCAGTAAGAGGGCTTGGGCGCGGGGAGGGTCGTTGGAGGCGGTGGGAAGCTGTTACTGAGCCCAAGCTCGTACTGCTTGCTGGATGACAGGCCAGTAAGTATTGGGGCAGAAGTGAAAGTGTTAGTTACTCAGTCGCGTCTGACCCTTTGTGACCCCAGAACTGTAGCCCACCAGGCTCCTCTGTCCATGGTACTTCCCAGACAAGATACTGGAGTCGGTTGCCCTTTCCTTCTCCTCCAGGGGCTATTCCCGACCCAGGGATGGACCTCAGGCCTTCTGCATTGCAGGCAGGTGGTTTGTTGTCTGAGCCACCAGCAGCCCGAGAAGATGGTGACCTCTTTCCCAGTGAACCGTCTTGCCTGAGTCGGAATTCAGGCTTCATCTCACTAATGCAGAGAGAGTAAAGTCAGACATTTCCTAGTTCCCATCAGCCTTCAGAGGGGATGTGTTAAGTTCTTCCTCGGCAGTCTTTCACAGACTGGCCTGGTAAGGAGGTTGCCTGGGAGTTAAACAAAGGTATTTTAGCTTAATGGTCATGACCTGGGGGATGGGGCAGGACTCCCAGAGGTGGGCCATTGGGTTTAAGTGTATAGGCAGCATCCCTTGAGTGATGAATTTGTAGTAGAATACAAAAGATTCTTCCAGATTACAGAAGAAACAGACTGGAGAGGAAGATATTCAGGAGTTCAGAAGAGCAGGTTAGATGGATTTGGGGTGGAGTGTGTGGGCTGGACATCACCAACAGGGATTGTCGGTAGTAGGAGCATTGCTTATTATAAGTGAATAACAGAAGAGACCCAAGTCACACAGTAAATAACAAAAAGCAGAAGCCACTCTCAGGATTCCAGCTTTGGGGGGCTCTGCTCTTAGCCACTGTTGTTCAGCCACTCAGGTGTGTCCGACTCTTTGCGAACCCGTGAGCAGCAGCGCGCCAGGCTCCCCTGCCCTTCACTGTCTCCCGCGAGTTTGCTCAAACTCAAGTCCATGGAGTTGATGAGGCCATCCAGCCATCTCATCCTCTGTCACCGTTGCCCTCAGTCTTCCTCATCATCAGGGTCTTTTCCAGCGAGTCAGGTTTTTGCATCAGGTGGCCAAAGTATTGGAGCTTCAGTCTCAGACCTTCCATTGAATATTCAGGTATTCTGCTGTTTCTTTTCCTTCCCCCGGGTGGAAAGAAGCAGGAGAGATCGCGCCCGAGGCAGATGGCATATGTGAAACCCACATTAGGAAGTTGTCCCCTCCTCAAGTCATCTTGGACCAATGGCTGTCCGTCATCTGCTCCAGGTTCCAGTGTCAGCCTCAAATAATAATGTCCCTCCCACAAAGAGCTAGCCCGAGCCCAGGTTACTTGGGCACTTAATTCTTTCTGTATCTTAGTTACCTCATCTCTCTGTAATTTGACATTCCTTGTGGAATTTTTCTAGGATTAAATGGATGTTGGTCTATATCTGTGTGTCTTAGAACAGGATTTAGTATATGGTAAATGTTATGTAAGTACTTTCTGTGGTCATTTCTGTTGTGTTAATAGTATTGTTTTTTTTTTAGTTTTATTGTAGTTGATTGACAGTGTTGTGTTGATTTCTGCTATACAGCAAAGCCACTTAGTGATACATAGAGAATATATATATATATTCTTTCTCATGTTCTTTTCCATTACCATTTATCAGAAGATATTGAATATCGTTCCCTGGGCTGTACAGTGGGGTCTGATTGTCTATCATCCTACATGTGCTCCTTTGCTTCTGTTAATTCCAAGCTCCCAGCCGTCCACTTCCCGCCCTGCCCCTTGGCAACCACAAGTGACATTTGTTTTTACTCTGATCCTGGCTGATTTCTTTAATATGTGTGCCCCCGCAACCCCGCCCCCGCCTTCCCTTGCTCTGTTTTCCAGGAATCATGTTAACCTTTCTTGCTTACACACCCCCTTACCCCCAGCTCTGGAGGCTGTGTCAGGACTCCGGGTTTTCCAGGGACTGTTTGTAAACTTCTGCACGTGAGTCCTCCACAGTCTAATCGCCCTGAGGGAGGTCCGCCGGCAGCTGAAGGTCATGTCTAAACTGTTCAGCAGCTTCAAGTGCCAGGAACCTCTCTCCCCTCAGAGCCCTGGGGTGTGGTCGTTTCTCTCCAGTCACGGACTCCATGCAAAGGCCCATTCTAGCTCAGTGCCTCCTCTTTGTGTGTCTGGTGAGCCTCAGTCCATTTGCTTATTGATGCCATAGGTGAAATCAAGGCACCTCCTTTCTGTGAAAGATAAGACCCTGTATGAGGCCAGTCGCAGGGAGGGAGGTTAAATAGAAGCTCAGAATTCAGTTGACAGAAGAGCACAGCCCACACCTGGGAGCCTGAGCGGATGTTTCAGTATAAAGGAAAGAGGTGTCACCATTCGCAATGTTTGCCTCTTCCATCTGCTTCTGCACAGACATAAAGGGAATGAGGACGCTAATTCGCTGACGTCTGTCGGGCTCTGTGTGTGCGGGCCAGGCACCGTGTCAGCCTTCTCTGCGTGTATGATCTCCTTTGACCTTGAAAAGGCTTCCTGCGCGGTTTCAAGCATAGGAATTGGTACAGATTCAACGAGGAAAATAACAGAAATGGAAGTCACCTGTTGACCTGTGGATGGCACCAGGTTGTCTGCACCCTTGTCGAGAGAGTTTGGTTCCAAAACAGAACCAAAACCTAGGTACTGAAGCACCATAAACATTATGCTAATGAAAACAAAGTCAGGGCTTCCCTGGTGGTCCAGTGGGTAAAGAGTCCACCTGGCACTGCAAGGGACGCTGGTTCGATCTCTGGCGTGGGGAGATCCCACATGCCACGGAGCGGCTGGACCGGTGTGTCCAATTAGGAGCCAGTGCTCTGGAGCGCATGCACCCAGAGCCAGTGCTGTGCTATAGGAGAGGCCACTGCAGTGGGAGGCCCACACAGGCCAAAGAACAAAGATGAATGAAAATAAATAGATGAAAGACCAATAAAAGTAGCCAAAAATTAAAAAAAAAGACATCTCAAGTAAATGATTTTAGTGCTTTCCTTTGTATGAGCAGATGCATGAGCCTGGGCTTATTGAAATCATTGCTTCATCGGCACCTTCGCCATCTGGGGCTGGGATCCTGTGGTTCCCCATAGGAGTCCCTCAGGGGACACTGTTGGGATCAGTGCCTTTGCCCGAAGGCTTGGCGGTGGGCAGGCTGGCGGTGGGCAGGCTGGTTTCCTTTACTCTGCATTTCGCTCCAGGTGGAACCGTGGCTGGTGGCATCCTCCTCCCTTGTTTACCAAAGTGGTGGGTGACGTTTCTTGGTCCATGACTGCTCGCATTTGTCCCCTCCTCTTCTCTGTGTGGCCGCTGCTGGAGTCCAGACCCTCCCCCCCTCACTTGCCTGATAACATTGACCCCTGACTGACGTCTCCCCTCACATCCCCCGCCATCGTGTGTTTTGTTGTGAAGCCAGAATCACCTGGGGAGAGAGATGGACCTCATTTTAGAACCTCGTTTAGCCCTTAGAAGCAGGCCTTTTGAAACCCCAGCTGCATGTGTGGAGCTTGAGGGGTTGCTGAGAGACAGGTCACGCGGCCAGTAAGAGGGCTTGGGCCAGTAAGAGGGCTTGGGCGCGGGGAGGGTCGTTGGAGGCGGTGGGAAGCTGTTACTGAGCCCAAGCTCGTACTGCTTGCTGGATGACAGGCCAGTAAGTATTGGGGCAGAAGTGAAAGTGTTAGTTACTCAGTCGCGTCTGACCCTTTGTGACCCCAGAACTGTAGCCCACCAGGCTCCTCTGTCCATGGTACTTCCCAGACAAGATACTGGAGTCGGTTGCCATTTCCTTCTCCTCCAGGGGATCTTCCCGACCCAGGGATGGACCTCAGGCCTTCTGCATTGCAGGCAGGTGGTTTGTTGTCTGAGCCACCAGCAGCCCGAGAAGATGGTGACCTCTTTCCCAGTGAACCGTCTTGCCTGAGTCGGAATTCAGGCTTCATCTCACTAATGCAGAGAGAGTAAAGTCAGACATTTCCTAGTTCCCATCAGCCTTCAGAGGGGATGTGTTAAGTTCTTCCTCGGCAGTCTTTCACAGACTGGCCTGGTAAGGAGGTTGCCTGGGAGTTAAACAAAGGTATTTTAGCTTAATGGTCATGACCTGGGGGATGGGGGCAGGACTCCCAGAGGTGGGCCATTGGGTTTAAGTGTATAGGCAGCATCCCTTGAGTGATGAATTTGTAGTAGAATACAAAAGATTCTTCCAGATTACAGAAGAAACAGACTGGAGAGGAAGATATTCAGGAGTTCAGAAGAGCAGGTTAGATGGATTTGGGGTGGAGTGTGTGGGCTGGACATCACCAACAGGGATTGTCGGTAGTAGGAGCATTGCTTATTATAAGTGAATAACAGAAGAGACCCAAGTCACACAGTAAATAACAAAAAGCAGAAGCCACTCTCAGGATTCCAGCTTTGGGGGGCTCTGCTCTTAGCCACTGTTGTTCAGCCACTCAGGTGTGTCCGACTCTTTGCGAACCCGTGAGCAGCAGCGCGCCAGGCTCCCCTGCCCTTCACTGTCTCCCGCGAGTTTGCTCAAACTCAAGTCCATGGAGTTGATGAGGCCATCCAGCCATCTCATCCTCTGTCACCGTTGCCCTCAGTCTTCCTCATCATCAGGGTCTTTTCCAGCGAGTCAGGTTTTTGCATCAGGTGGCCAAAGTATTGGAGCTTCAGTCTCAGACCTTCCATTGAATATTCAGGTATTCTGCTGTTTCTTTTCCTTCCACCGGGTGGAAAGAAGCAGGAGAGAACGTGCCCCCGAGGCAGATGGCATATGTGAAACCCACATTAGGAAGTTGTCCCCTCCTCAAGTCATCTTGGACCAATGGCTGTCCGTCATCTGCTCCAGGTTCCAGTGTCAGCCTCAAATAATAATGTCCCTCCCACAAAGAGCTAGCCCGAGCCCAGGTTACTTGGGCACTTAATTCTTTCTGTATCTTAGTTACCTCATCTCTCTGTAATTTGACATTCCTTGTGGAATTTTTCTAGGATTAAATGGATGTTGGTCTATATCTGTGTGTCTTAGAACAGGATTTAGTATATGGTAAATGTTATGTAAGTACTTTCTGTGGTCATTTCTGTTGTGTTAATAGTATTGTTTTTTTTTTAGTTTTATTGTAGTTGATTGACAGTGTTGTGTTGATTTCTGCTATACAGCAAAGCCACTTAGTGATACATAGAGAATATATATATATATTCTTTTCCCATTACCATTTATCAGAAGATATTGAATATCGTTCCCTGGGCTGTACAGTGGGGTCTGATTGTCTATCATCCTACATGTGCTCCTTTGCTTCTGTTAATTCCAAGCTCCCAGCCGTCCACTTCCCGCCCTGCCCCTTGGCAACCACAAGTGACATTTGTTTTTACTCTGATCCTGGCTGATTTCTTTAATATGTGTGCCCCCGCAACCCCGCCCCCGCCTTCCCTTGCTCTGTTTTCCAGGAATCATGTTAACCTTTCTTGCTTACACACCCCCTTACCCCCAGCTCTGGAGGCTGTGTCAGGACTCCGGGTTTTCCAGGGACTGTTTGTAAACTTCTGCACGTGAGTCCTCCACAGTCTAATCGCCCTGAGGGAGGTCCGCCGGCAGCTGAAGGTCATGTCTAAACTGTTCAGCAGCTTCAAGTGCCAGGAACCTCTCTCCCCTCAGAGCCCTGGGGTGTGGTCGTTTCTCTCCAGTCACGGACTCCATGCAAAGGCCCATTCTAGCTCAGTGCCTCCTCTTTGTGTGTCTGGTGAGCCTCAGTCCATTTGCTTATTGATGCCATAGGTGAAATCAAGGCACCTCCTTTCTGTGAAAGATAAGACCCTGTATGAGGCCAGTCGCAGGGAGGGAGGTTAAATAGAAGCTCAGAATTCAGTTGACAGAAGAGCACAGCCCACACCTGGGAGCCTGAGCGGATGTTTCAGTATAAAGGAAAGAGGTGTCACCATTCGCAATGTTTGCCTCTTCCATCTGCTTCTGCACAGACATAAAGGGAATGAGGACGCTAATTCGCTGACGTCTGTCGGGCTCTGTGTGTGCGGGCCAGGCACCGTGTCAGCCTTCTCTGCGTGTATGATCTCCTTTGACCTTGAAAAGGCTTCCTGCGCGGTTTCAAGCATAGGAATTGGTACAGATTCAACGAGGAAAATAACAGAAATGGAAGTCACCTGTTGACCTGTGGATGGCACCAGGTTGTCTGCACCCTGGTCCTCTCCCCACCGAGGCCTGCCTCCGCACGGGAAAGGATAAGCACGTGCCATACTCCAGAAGGGCCCCTCAGAGCTTCCCGTGCCAGAAGCGAGTGAGATGAGTATGAATCTCAATGGCAACCAGGGAGATCCCCTGCTCTCATACCCCAAAAAGACCCGTAAAGAATCCACTCCAGTTACCCCAGGAAGTGTGACCCCAAAAACCTGCATGGAATTCTTCCTTCTGTCCAGGGATTTGAGTAGACAAGAAATCTTTGAAGCAAGGGATAGACAACAGGATAAAACAAGATGCGATGAAAAGAGGAAACTGAAAGATGAAGAAATGGCAATTCACTCCAGTGTTCCTGCCTGGAGAATGCCACAGAGAGGAGCCTGGCGGGCGACAGTCCCTGGGGTCGCAAGGAGTCAGACACGACTCAAGGGACTAAAGCAACAAGGAGACAATGGGGCAGTTAGAAAACAAGTAGACCATCACCAACAAAAGACAACTAGATTGAGCTGAAAACGAGTCAGGAAGATGGAGAAAAGACCTGAGATCCTAGCACCCAATGTGAAGGAAAAAGCAAAGAGATGAACAGATTTCAAGACACACAAATAAATACACGGGACAGATAGGGATGATTAGCAAATGGACTATGGAAAAGTGCAATAGGAAGATATTCATAGCCATAGGGAGAAGAGGGAGGAAATCAAATGATGAAATCTGCAAATGTGAAGACATACTATGTTCTAGAAAAACTGGAACAAAGAGTCACAAGTGAGACATAGCCAAAGAATTCTCTGAGCTTCAAGGATAGAGAAAGAATTCTCTAAATGTCCAGCTGGAAAAAGCATGTTCACTGGGTGAACAGAAAAAGAGAAAAGAAAAACAAAACTGTTCACTCTCCATAAAAAGTCACTGTCAGGAGGTAGTAGGGTCGTATTTAGGGGATTCTAAATAGAGAAGATCCAAAACTAGAAACAGCGATCCTTGTTGTCAGGAACCCAGAACAGAGTTCAAGCATAGGAATTGGTACAGATTCAACGAGGAAAATAACAGAAATGGAAGTCACCTGTTGACCTGTGGATGGCACCAGGTTGTCTGCACCCTGGTCCTCTCCCCACCGAGGCCTGCCTCCGCACGGGAAAGGATAAGCACGTGCCATACTCCAGAAGGGCCCCTCAGAGCTTCCCGTGCCAGAAGCGAGTGAGATGAGTATGAATCTCAATGGCAACCAGGGAGATCCCCTGCTCTCATACCCCAAAAAGACCCGTAAAGAATCCACTCCAGTTACCCCAGGAAGTGTGACCCCAAAAACCTGCATGGAATTCTTCCTTCTGTCCAGGGATTTGAGTAGACAAGAAATCTTTGAAGCAAGGGATAGACAACAGGATAAAACAAGATGCGATGAAAAGAGGAAACTGAAAGATGAAGAAATGGCAATTCACTCCAGTGTTCCTGCCTGGAGAATGCCACAGAGAGGAGCCTGGCGGGCGACAGTCCCTGGGGTCGCAAGGAGTCAGACACGACTCAAGGGACTAAAGCAACAAGGAGACAATGGGGCAGTTAGAAAACAAGTAGACCATCACCAACAAAAGACAACTAGATTGAGCTGAAAACGAGTCAGGAAGATGGAGAAAAGACCTGAGATCCTAGCACCCAATGTGAAGGAAAAAGCAAAGAGATGAACAGATTTCAAGACACACAAATAAATACACGGGACAGATAGGGATGATTAGCAAATGGACTATGGAAAAGTGCAATAGGAAGATATTCATAGCCATAGGGAGAAGAGGGAGGAAATCAAATGATGAAATCTGCAAATGTGAAGACATACTATGTTCTAGAAAAACTGGAACAAAGAGTCACAAGTGAGACATAGCCAAAGAATTCTCTGAGCTTCAAGGATAGAGAAAGAATTCTCTAAATGTCCAGCTGGAAAAAGCATGTTCACTGGGTGAACAGAAAAAGAGAAAAGAAAAACAAAACTGTTCACTCTCCATAAAAAGTCACTGTCAGGAGGTAGTAGGGTCGTATTTAGGGGATTCTAAATAGGGAGAAGATAACCCTGGAAATTTTAAGCTGTCAGCTGTCATTTAGGGTCACAGGCAGCTGCCCAGCAGATCCTTGTTGTCAGGAACCCAGAACAGAGTTCATGTGCGATGAGGTTTCCAGGTAAGATACAGACACAGTACAGGATGCTCAGTGAAGTTTGAATTTTAGATAAATAATGGAAAAATATTTTAGGATCATTATGCCCCACATATTTGGAACATAACCTATCCTTTAAAAACTGGGACATACTGATCGTAAAATATTATCAAGATCGGGCTTCCCTGGTGGTCCAGTGGGTAAGGACACCGCCTTGCAGTGCACGGGGCGCCGGTTCGATCCCTGGCCTGGGAAGATCCCACGTGCCGCGGAGCGGCTGGACCCATGTGTCCAATTACTGAGCCGGAGCTCTGGAGCGCATGTGCCCAGAGCCGGTGCTCTGCGACAACAGAGGCCACCGCGATGGGAGGCCCACAAGGGCCAAAGAACAACGATGGATGAAAATAGACAAATGAAAGACCAGTGGAAGTGGCCCGCCCGCCCTCCTCCCTCCCCACCCCTGCCAAAATAAATAAATAAATAAATGTTTAAATATATATATATATTATCAAGATCATAAAACCTATCCAAGATTGTTCTGAAACTCTGTAAGGAAGGTGGCTTGTTGGAAATCAGTCTCTGATCTCTTGACAAATCCATCATAGAAAGATGTCTCACTAGTCTTAAAATATGATTTTTTAACTTTTTTTTTTGAGGTAGTCCTACATTTTTATTTATTTATGTATTATATTTTTAAAGTTAAAAAAAATTTTTTTAACACGAAAAAACATTTTTTATTAGGGTATAACCCATTAATGATGCTGTGATAGTTTCAGGTGAACAGTGAAGGGACTCGACCATACATACACATATATTCATTCTCTCCCAGGGTTTTTAAACTTTTTAATTAAAAAAAACTAATTGAAGTATAGTTGATTTACAATATGGCTTTATTTTCAGCTTAGGGATTCCATTTTTGTTTTTTGCAGATTACATTCCATGGCAGGTTGTTATGACGTATTGGTTATAATACCTTGTGCTCTACAATAAATCCTCTTGCATGTCTGTTTCATGTATAGTAGTTTGTATCTGTTCATCTCATACTCTTTTTGGTTTTTTTAATCCCATACTCTTTAATTTGTCCCTCCTCCCATCCCTTTTCCCTTTGGTAAGTATGACATTGGTTTTCTATGTCTGTGAGTCTGTTTCTATTTTGCATATAGGTCCATTCATATTAGATTTTAGATTCCATTTATAAGTGATGTCAAACAGCATTTGTCTTTCTCTCTCTGACCTATACCAGTAAGTGTAATATTCTCTGGTCCAGTATCATTTGCCTGCTTTTAGGTGCCATGTTACGTAAAAAAAATGTCCACCCAAAATACTATTCCAGTATAACTTCAGTCTGATGGGAACAGGAGATCACTGTGTCCTCCTTTTGAGTCATATGATCATTGGATGGAAGACTGGGGAAATGGCCTTCCCCATTTCTTTCTTTTTTTCTTTTTTTTTTTAATTTACTGCCTATTTCTCTTTGCCAGGTCTTAGTTGGGGCCTGCGGATTTTGAATTGTGATATGTGGGATCTAGTTCCTTGACCGGGGATTGAACTCGGCACCCTGCATTGCGGGCGTAGAATCTTAGTCCCTCCCTGAACCACCAGGGAAGTCCCTGACCCTCCCTATTTAAAAGTCTTAAAAGATCTTTCCCTCTGTTAAAACCATGTCTAATGGAGTACATGGAAAAATCAGTCTCTGATCTCTTGACAAATCCATCATAGAAAGATGTCTCACTAGTCTTAAAATATGATTTTTAACTTTTTTTGAGGTAGTCCTACATTTTTATTTATTTATGTATTATATTTTTAAAGTTAAAAAATTTTTTAACACGAAAAACATTTTTTATTAGGGTATAACCCATTAATGATGCTGTGATAGTTTCAGGTGAACAGTGAAGGGACTCGACCATACATACACATATATTCATTCTCTCCCAGGGTTTTTAAACTTTTTAATTAAAAAAAACTAATTGAAGTATAGTTGATTTACAATATGGCTTTATTTTCAGCTTAGGGATTCCATTTTTGTTTTTTGCAGATTACATTCCATGGCAGGTTGTTATGACGTATTGGTTATAATACCTTGTGCTCTACAATAAATCCTCTTGCATGTCTGTTTCATGTATAGTAGTTTGTATCTGTTCATCTCATACTCTTTTTGGTTTTTTTAATCCCATACTCTTTAATTTGTCCCTCCTCCCATCCCTTTTCCCTTTGGTAAGTATGACATTGGTTTTCTATGTCTGTGAGTCTGTTTCTATTTTGCATATAGGTCCATTCATATTAGATTTTAGATTCCATTTATAAGTGATGTCAAACAGCATTTGTCTTTCTCTCTCTGACCTATACCAGTAAGTGTAATATTCTCTGGTCCAGTATCATTTGCCTGCTTTTAGGTGCCATGTTACGTAAAAAAAATGTCCACCCAAAATACTATTCCAGTATAACTTCAGTCTGATGGGAACAGGAGATCACTGTGTCCTCCTTTTGAGTCATATGATCATTGGATGGAAGACTGGGGAAATGGCCTTCCCCATTTCTTTCTTTTTTTCTTTTTTTTTTTAATTTACTGCCTATTTCTCTTTGCCAGGTCTTAGTTGGGGCATGCGGATTCTGAATTGTGATATGTGGGATCTAGTTCCTTGACCGGGGATTGAACTCGGCACCCTGCATTGCGGGCGTAGAATCTTAGTCCCTCCCTGAACCACCAGGGAAGTCCCTGACCCTCCCTATTTAAAAGTCTTAAAAGATCTTTCCCTCTGTTAAAACCATGTCTAATGGAGTACATATAAGGGGAAAATACTGCAGGTATGTGTCATGTCTAAAGTTATAACCACCTAGAACTTGAAAACAGAGTATGAATATACCTTAGAAATTATCAGAAAGGAAGGTTTTCTCTCTCTTTTTTAAAACAGAAAACAATGGGCATCATAAACCAAAGGAAGCATTAAAACTGAGACAATGTAAAGTAAAAAAGGTAAAATAATTCGAGTGGAACTTTATAGCGAAAACTGTCATAAAGGCAAACCCGGCAGGTGTCCCATGCGCAAGGCGACAACTGAAGACAGAAGCACAGGGTGACAGTTTGCCTCCCCCTTTTCAACACACAACGCAGCTTTGGACACAAAGAAGTGTGTATGTGGTGAATCGGCCCCGTGTCACAAGGACCATCGTCTAACAAACGTAGAACAAACTCCAGATCCTGGAGAAACAGAAATTAGGCATTTCCCCTAGTGTTGTGATATATTAGGATATTAAAAAACAAGTTCTAATACGTAGAAACAATACAGACCTCTTTCTCTCCACTGCATTGCCATAAAGCGTGAAATAGCAAAATTAGAGTCCAGCAAGCAAAAATCTCAAGTACTTGGTAATAAAACAGAAAAGAAAAATAAATAGGCCACTTTTAAGTCAGTAAGGAAATTCAAAGCAGAATTGCTCATGTCTTAAATAAAACAACAATAAACAACTCTGGGAAGAGAATACTCTTGTAGAAAAAACACAATCTGCATACATCATAAAACGTAAAATAAGAATAAGTAAATCAGACATTCAAACCATGGGGTTGAGGGGAAAAAAAACCCTGGGTCTAATAAATAAAACCAACCTGTGGTAGGTTTTAATAATAATAATAAAAAACTTATTAAATCTTTAATAAGATAAATCTGTATTAATTTAGGAAAAAGATAAAAAGCAAAATAGGCAAATTTAGAAATGAGTGAAGGGAAACAAAGATAAAGACAATGTTAATAAAAGAGGAGAAGAGGCATTTAAAACATCAGGCAAAGTTTGAAAAACCTGATATGATGATTGTTTTTTTCCCTTAAGAAACAGAAATGTCCAAAACTGACCCCAGAAGAGAGAGAGAGAACTCAAATAGAACCTATAATCATGGACAGAATGTAAAAGTTTTCAAAATTAAGAGATTGTGTCAAACTCTGTTTCACAAAGAAATTCTTTGAAACTTTCAAGGAGTAGAAAGAGCCAGTATCGTTCCTGCATAACATCACAGAACACAATAAACAGAAAACGTTCATACACACACAGACACACAGGACGAGAAATCATTTGCATTGAGGCAAAAAATGTTGGCATATTAAATGTAATTCTCCAGTAAATTTATGGAATATGACATTACAACTCAGTGCAGTTCAGTTCAGGTTGGTCACACAGTCATGCCTGACTCTCCGTGACCCTCTGGACTGCAGCACACCGGGCTTCCCTGTTTTTCACCGTCTCCCAGAGCTTGCTCAAACTCATGTCCATTGACTCAGTGACGCCGTCCAACCATCTCACCCTCCTGCGTCCCCTTCTCCTTTTGCCTTCAGTTTTTCCCAACATTAGGGTCTTTTCCAATGAGTCGTCTCTTCACATCAGACAGCCAAAGGGTTGGAGCTTCAGCTTCAGCATCTGTCTGTCCAATGAATATTCAGTGTTGATTTCCTTTAGGATTGACTGGCTTGATCTTGCTGTCCAAGGGACTCTATTTAGAGTCTTCTTCAGCGCCACAGTTCAAATGCATCATGTCTTCAGCACTCAGCCTTCTTTATGGTCCACCTCTTAAGAGTTGGATGATAAATGGTTTCCCCAAGAGCTACAGGATGTGGGAAAAAATCTCAGTGCTTCAACCCCTTTGTTTTTTAGATGGTAAAATAGAATCCTTGAAGGATCGAGTGACTTGGCCCAAGGTCCCTTAGTCCTCCATCCAATGTGGGCTCAGTCTACCATGAGCGCCAGATTGTCCATTCGCTCTAAAGAGCCTCAATGTGAAGGCAGTGATGGAGGAATCAGACCAGCAGGGAGGAAAGCAGCAGCAGGCAGTAGGCGAGGAGCTAAGGAATTCATAGTGTTTTATAAACTTTAAATTCCCAACTGCTACGCTATAATTCTGTCTTGAGAGTCCATTCTAAGGAAGTCATTTTGGTGACTTGGATGAGGTCCATAGGAGATGTGCTTTGACATCTAATTTGTGTATGTGTGCGTGTGTGTGTTACAGTGAGATTGCCATTAAGATTCTCACAGCCTCTCTGGAATGTGGGGAGGGAGGACATGTTTATTTTATAATTCCACAGTTAATGCTTCTGGTGTCCAGAATGTCCATTCATTCATTCACTCATTCATTCAAATGCCTTTGATGAATGCCCGGATCCATTCTTTACAACACACAGTGTTAGATGTTTTGCATTTAAAGTTGAATAATTCAAGCCTTGAATTAAACCATTAAGGTAAAGAGATCAGCCCTTCACTGTGAATTATGGAGGCTTGCTTTCTAAACCACTGTTTGACTTCGATTCAGAACACCAGGAAACTGAAAAAGATAACTTTTGCCTAGAAATCCAGTGCCCACTTAAATTCAGTCCTCAAGAAAACCCGTAAGCAGTTCCTCTCCTAGGAATTTATCCTAAAATACTCACACATGTCCAGAAAGATGTATGTACGGGATTATTTTCACACCACTGCTTTTAATAGCAAAGGTTACAGCTGATCTTAGTATTCAGTAATAGAGAACCAAAAAGGATACACATGGAAAAATACACAGATATGAAACAGAACCAGTCTAATGTTGATTTCCTTTAGGATTGACTGGCTTGATCTTGCTGTCCAAGGGACTCTATTTAGAGTCTTCTTCAGCGCCACAGTTCAAATGCATCATGTCTTCAGCACTCAGCCTTCTTTATGGTCCACCTCTTAAGAGTTGGATGATAAATGGTTTCCCAAGAGCTACAGGATGTGGGAAAAATCTCAGTGCTTCAACCCCTTTGTTTTTTAGATGGTAAAATAGAATCCTTGAAGGATCGAGTGACTTGGCCCAAGGTCCCTTAGTCCTCCATCCAATGTGGGCTCAGTCTACCATGAGCGCCAGATTGTCCATTCGCTCTAAAGAGCCTCAATGTGAAGGCAGTGATGGAGGAATCAGACCAGCAGGGAGGAAAGCAGCAGCAGGCAGTAGGCGAGGAGCTAAGGAATTCATAGTGTTTTATAAACTTTAAATTCCCAACTGCTACGCTATAATTCTGTCTTGAGAGTCCATTCTAAGGAAGTCATTTTGGTGACTTGGATGAGGTCCATAGGAGATGTGCTTTGACATCTAATTTGTGTATGTGTGCGTGTGTGTGTTACAGTGAGATTGCCATTAAGATTCTCACAGCCTCTCTGGAATGTGGGGAGGGAGGACATGTTTATTTTATAATTCCACAGTTAATGCTTCTGGTGTCCAGAATGTCCATTCATTCATTCACTCATTCATTCAAATGCCTTTGATGAATGCCCGGATCCATTCTTTACAACACACAGTGTTAGATGTTTTGCATTTAAAGTTGAATAATTCAAGCCTTGAATTAAACCATTAAGGTAAAGAGATCAGCCCTTCACTGTGAATTATGGAGGCTTGCTTTCTAAACCACTGTTTGACTTCGATTCAGAACACCAGGAAACTGAAAAAGATAACTTTTGCCTAGAAATCCAGTGCCCACTTAAATTCAGTCCTCAAGAAAACCCGTAAGCAGTTCCTCTCCTAGGAATTTATCCTAAAATACTCACACATGTCCAGAAAGATGTATGTACGGGATTATTTTCACACCACTGCTTTTAATAGCAAAGGTTACAGCTGATCTTAGTATTCAGTAATAGAGAACCAGTTAAATAATGGATGCACATGGAAAAAATACACAGATATGAAACAGAACCAGTATATTCTTTATATGTGATAGGGAATTACCTCCAGTGATGTAGGTATTAGCTATCCATCATCCCCTCTAACTTTACAGTTTGAAAACTTTTAAATAGAAACGTTATCAGAATATTCAGATAAATACATACTTTTGAAGTATACTCACTGTTTAGTTTTAATGACATTTAGTTGACTTACAACATTGTGTTAATTTCTGCTCTACATAAGTGATTCAGTTATACATGTATATATATTCTTTTTCACATTCTTTTTCAAGAGGGTTTACTGCAGGGTATTGAATATAGTTCTCTGTGCTGTATCTAGTAAGAGCCTGCTGTTTATGGATTCTGTAGATTATACTCTGCATCTGGAACCCCAAACTCCCAGTGCTTCCCTCCCCACTCCCTACCCCCTTGGGAGCCCCAGGGCTGTTCTGTCTGTCTGTAGACAGTTAATTATTAACTGTAGACATCTTCAGAGGAGCAGTTTGAACATAAGATGTAGAAACCATAACATACATCCCTAAACACAAAGTCAGACCACCACAAACCTAGGAAATTTATTTATTCACATCTTTTTTTTTCCTTGAGATTTGACTTTTTTCTTTGTGTTGAATTTGCTCGTCATGTTCCTTTAGCGTCTGTCTATCTAGTCTACCTGCCTTCTGTGGTGCATGACTGTGATCGCTTTGGAGAATACCAGACAATTGTCTTGTAGAAACATCCATGACCTGGATTTGTCTGATTGTTTCCTCATAGTTACGTTCCAGGAAAACATTTTTGTCAGGAACATGACAGAGATGCTCTTAATGATCAGTTCATTCATCTGATTAAACTAGTGGCTCCCAGACTTCTCTATTATAATTCCCTATGCATTTAACAATGCATCTGCTATGGACTGAATTGTATTTCCCTCCCCAAATTCATATGTCAGAGTCCTAACCCCAGCACCGAAGAATGGGAGCTTAGTTGTAGTTGGTGTTTTGAAAACAGCAATCAAAGTTAAATGAGGTTGTATGGGCAGGCTGTAATCCAATATGATCGGTATCTTTTAAGAAGAGACTGGAGGGGCTTCCCCTGGTGGTCCAGTGGGTAAGGACACCGCCTTGCAGTGCAAGGGGCGCCGGTTCGATCCCTGGCCTGGGAAGATCCCACGTGCCACGGAGTGGCTGGACCCATGTGTCCAATTACCGAGCCGGAGCTCTGGGGCGCATGTGCCCAGAGCTGGCGCTCTGCGGCGACAGGGGCCACCGTGAAGGGAGGCCCACGGGAGCCAAAGAACAAAGACGGATGAAAATAGACAAATGAAAGACGGATAGGAGTGGCCCGCCCGTCCCCCTCCTTGCCCACCCCACCCTCCAGAAGATAAATAAATAAAATAAATGTTTAAAAAAAAAAAGAAGAGACTGGAACATATTAAGAGATGCCAGGGTCAGCTGGGCACAGAGGGAAGCCCATGGAAGAATAAGCAGGGGGGCAGCCAGCTGTCCACAAGCCAAGGAGAAAGGCCTCAGGCAAAACTACCTTGGCCGGTCCCTTGACCTTGGACTTCCAGCCTCCAGAACTGTGGGAAAAACAGATCTCAGTTGTCGAACACACCCCCCATCTCTGGTGCTTCGTTATGCCAGCCTGAGCAAATGAATACAACATCTCAGAGGTGGTCCTTCGCTGCCACGTGAATATGCTCACAGCACATCTCTCCTTGGGGTCTGGTTACTCTTCCCAAGAAGCTTGTCAAAACTCACTTGGGTTATGGGATCTTAGATTTGGACAAGCCACTGGACTTGAGTGGCTCCAGTCTCTGTGGATTCTTGCCTGAGCCAATGAGTCCTTTGGAGGTGGTGAAATTGTCATTTTCTTAATTCACTGATGTAATTTTATTGTCTCATGTTCTTATGAAAGAAATCTCCCACTTTCTTTTTTTATTGTTACTGTTTTTTACTCTATTAAACATTAACTGGTTTTTACAATTTAGTACATTGTCATCCACTGTCCTTATTTTTTAATGCTTGAATTACTCCAAACCCAACCATCAGCAGCCCCTTCGGGCTGGCTCACAGGTAATTGGCATGACAGGTGGAAACTCTGGACCCATCTTTACTTTCTGGCACTGTGATAAAAACATCCCTGAACTTCTTTGCCCTTGGCCAGGAAAGAGCCATTTCCCAAGATTCTCTGAGGTTTTTCTTTTTTAAGTGGGGAGTGGAATTTAGAAACCAAAATCTGGGCACTCCCAAGATACACTGGTTGGTTGTGGAGTGACCACAACTTCAGTGATTTTCAGTGAATGGAACTCATTTATTATCAATAGCTCTCATTTGTCTTAGCCTGCTCAGGCTGTCTTAGCCAAACACCATAGCTGACTTTCTCTTTTTTCTTTTTCTCGTAGCCAACTCTCTTAAGCAGCACGCACTTCCTTCTCGTAGCTCTGAAGGTTGGAAAGTCCGAGGGCAAGGTACTGGCTGGTTCAGTGCCCCAGTGAGGGCTTGGGGATGGCCACCTTCTCACTCAGTTTTCATGCTGTGGAGAGAGGTTAAGCTTGGCTCTTCATTCCTCTTCTTCCAAGGACGTTGATCTGATCACAAAGGCCTCAGTAAACCTGCTCACCTCCCAAAGGGCTTCCCAGGTGGTGCTAATGGTAAAGAATCTGCCTACCAGGGCAGGAGACACCAGAGATGTGAGTTTGATCTCTGGGCCAGGAAGATACCCTGGAGCAGGAAATGGCAACCCATTCCAGTATTCTTGCCTGGGAAATTCCATGGACAGAGGAGCCTGGAGGGCTACAGTCATGGGGTTGCGAAGAGTCAGACATAACAATGTATGTAGCCACACATGCCCCCTAAGCTGCAAACACCGTCACACTGAATGCTAGGGCTTTAACATCTAAACAGGAGGTGGAGACTCTAACATTCAGTCCATAATATCATTTTAATCCAGTGGCACAGGGCTTTCTTTCACACTTTTCTCATACCTGTATCTCCCTCTCTCACACAGGAAAGCCAGTTACCTCAGTTTGTCTATTTTTCTCTATTTCACAATAACTCGAAATCATTCCAGAGTATCTACCCTACCTGCAAAACAGCAGATAAATAAGTACAATTCAGATTTCTTTTACAACTTTTTTATCCTTAAAACCCATCTCCCTGAGCATATACAGTCAGAATATACTGGGTTCATCAGTGAATGAAATTCTGTTTTCTTTTTCTGTACTGACCTGATCGCAATCGGAGATGGTCGTTTCATTGGTTTTTTTTGATCTGGGTTTAATTTTAAGATTTGTTCCCAAGCTCTGTTTTAGGAGCGTAACCATTTGAACAGTAGGTTAGTATTTGAATTAAAAGAAAGAAAATGTCAACCATTTATTTGTTTGCATTTGCATACAAATATGTGTGGAACACATCCTGTTGGTTGTGGATTTCAGTGAATGGAACTCCAAACCCATTTGCCCCCATTTAGGCTGACTTTCTCTTTTTCTTTCTCGTAGCCAAGTCTCTTAAGCAGCACGCACTTCCTTCTCGTAGCTCTGAAGGTTGGAAAGTCCGAGGGCAAGGTACTGGCTGGTTCAGTGCCCCAGTGAGGGCTTGGGGATGGCCACCTTCTCACTCAGTTTTCATGCTGTGGAGAGAGGTTAAGCTTGGCTCTTCATTCCTCTTCTTCCAAGGACGTTGATCTGATCACAAAGGCCTCAGTAAACCTGCTCACCTCCCAAAGGGCTTCCCAGGTGGTGCTAATGGTAAAGAATCTGCCTACCAGGGCAGGAGACACCAGAGATGTGAGTTTGATCTCTGGGCCAGGAAGATACCCTGGAGCAGGAAATGGCAACCCATTCCAGTATTCTTGCCTGGGAAATTCCATGGACAGAGGAGCCTGGAGGGCTACAGTCATGGGGTTGCGAAGAGTCAGACATAACAATGTATGTAGCCACACATGCCCCCTAAGCTGCAAACACCGTCACACTGAATGCTAGGGCTTTAACATCTAAACAGGAGGTGGAGACTCTAACATTCAGTCCATAATATCATTTTAATCCAGTGGCACAGGGCTTTCTTTCACACTTTTCTCATACCTGTATCTCCCTCTCTCACACAGGAAAGCCAGTTACCTCAGTTTGTCTATTTTTCTCTATTTCACAATAACTCGAAATCATTCCAGAGTATCTACCCTACCTGCAAAACAGCAGATAAATAAGTACAATTCAGATTTCTTTTACAACTTTTTTATCCTTAAAACCCATCTCCCTGAGCATATACAGTCAGAATATACTGGGTTCATCAGTGAATGAAATTCTGTTTTCTTTTTCTGTACTGACCTGATCGCAATCGGAGATGGTCGTTTCATTGGTTTTTTTTGATCTGGGTTTAATTTTAAGATTTGTTCCCAAGCTCTGTTTTAGGAGCGTAACCATTTGAACAGTAGGTTAGTATTTGAATTAAAAGAAAGAAAATGTCAACCATTTATTTGTTTGCATTTGCATACAAATATGTGTGGAACACATAGCCAGGGATGGATCCTTGTTTCTGAGAAGGAGGCATGAGTAACTGGGCTGGGAGTTGCAGGGGGACTTCCCACTGTGCACGGCTTTGTGATTCTAAAACTTGAGATCATAGCTTTTATCCCTTAGAAAATCCATTAAAAACTTCAGAAGGAGATAGGCCACCTTTCTTCCTTTCGTCCATCTCCCTCGCCCCCCATCACCTGAATGTCGAGGTGCCTCATTGAGGCACCGCCTGCAGGCTCTCTCTCCCTCACCCCACGAAGCTCCCAGCTAAGGGAGCCTGGACTTCCTGCCGCTGCCTTGAGTGGTGAATCATCCCACGGAGAGGCTGCATCTTCCAGACCCTTTGAGTCACTTCCCCGGGACATTTCCATGAGCCGTCAGGGCACATACTTGAGCAGTGTCTCGATGTTCTTGTTAAGTTTCTTCGGAATTTTTTTTCGTGATTCAGTGCATTCTCTCTCCGAGCTGTCTTTTGTCACTTTCAACATCCAGCAGATGCATTTGGCTCACGGGCCGACTTTGATTCCCAGAGACGAAGGCTCTTCTGTCATCTCTGCCCTGCACTGTACTGGAGACGTGTTCAGCTAAATGCTCTCAGTCGCTTTCATTTCTCAAGGCTTCAGGCTCCGCAGGTTACCCCGGGGGGCCACCGATAGAGCGTCAGGACTCGCGCCACCTCCAGAAGCTTGAATATCTCTGCACACATGGAGCAAAGTTCCAGATACTGGCCGCCTGTGGACCAGGGCGTCGCAGTTGCAGGCTCATCCTTGCTGACAGGTGTTAGCCTGAACTGTGTGGGTTAGTTGTACCCTCCACTCTTGCGGCTCTCATGCTAACTTGAAAGTTTTGGGGTGTCTGTGGGCGTGTGTCCATGTGCTTGCGTCTTATTGCAAGGATGAGTGTTTATTGTTTGCTCTTTTACAACTCAGGAATCCCAGTTATTTTACACGCACAGAGCTGTAACCCCCCTAAACCCTCCTAGGGTGGAATTTACTTGCTAGTAGCCTGGGTGGGGGAGGAGCCAGTCATCACAGGCTGGAAACTGAGCCCTGTATCAAGACTCAGGTCACCTGGATTTGCCCCCCAGCTTCAGTTTGCTTTTGCCTTAGTTGACACGGGCATGTGCTCCCTGGTTCAGCAGGGGACTTCCACTGTGCACGGCTTTGTGATTCTAAAACTTGAGATCATAGCTTTTATCCCTTAGAAAATCCATTAAAAACTTCAGAAGGAGATAGGCCACCTTTCTTCCTTTCGTCCATCTCCCTCGCCCCCCATCACCTGAATGTCGAGGTGCCTCATTGAGGCACCGCCTGCAGGCTCTCTCCCTCACCCCACGAAGCTCCCAGCTAAGGGAGCCTGGACTTCCTGCCGCTGCCTTGAGTGGTGAATCATCCCACGGAGAGGCTGCATCTTCCAGACCCTTTGAGTCACTTCCCCGGGACATTTCCATGAGCCGTCAGGGCACATACTTGAGCAGTGTCTCGATGTTCTTGTTAAGTTTCTTCGGAATTTTTTTTCGTGATTCAGTGCATTCTCTCTCCGAGCTGTCTTTTGTCACTTTCAACATCCAGCAGATGCATTTGGCTCACGGGCCGACTTTGATTCCCAGAGACGAAGGCTCTTCTGTCATCTCTGCCCTGCACTGTACTGGAGACGTGTTCAGCTAAATGCTCTCAGTCGCTTTCATTTCTCAAGGCTTCAGGCTCCGCAGGTTACCCCGGGGCCACCGATAGAGCGTCAGGACTCGCGCCACCTCCAGAAGCTTGAATATCTCTGCACACATGGAGCAAAGTTCCAGATACTGGCCGCCTGTGGACCAGGGCGTCGCAGTTGCAGGCTCATCCTTGCTGACAGGTGTTAGCCTGAACTGTGTGGGTTAGTTGTACCCTCCACTCTTGCGGCTCTCATGCTAACTTGAAAGTTTTGGGGTGTCTGTGGGCGTGTGTCCATGTGCTTGCGTCTTATTGCAAGGATGAGTGTTTATTGTTTGCTCTTTTACAACTCAGGAATCCCAGTTATTTTACACGCACAGAGCTGTAACCCCCCTAAACCCTCCTAGGGTGGAATTTACTTGCTAGTAGCCTGGGTGGGGGAGGAGCCAGTCATCACAGGCTGGAAACTGAGCCCTGTATCAAGACTCAGGTCACCTGGATTTGCCCCCCAGCTTCAGTTTGCTTTTGCCTTAGTTGACACGGGCATGTGCTCCCTGGTTCAGCAGGTGCTTACTACCTCCTGTTGCAAGGCGCTCTTTTGCATGACCTTACTCAAGCCTCTTAACCTCTATGGCATGTATTCATTTTTTAAAAATAAACTTGATTTTTTTTTTTTTAAGCCTGGTTGTTTCTTTTTTTAAATTTTGGCCTATTTTATTGTTTTTTTTTTTCTATTTATTTATTTTCATCCATCTTTATTCTTTGGCCTGTGAGGGCCTCCTATTGCAGTGGGCTCTCTCGTTGCAGAGCACCGGCTCTGGGCGCATGCGCTCCAGAGCGCTGGCTCGTCATTGGACACACCGGTCCTACCGCTCCGTGGCACATGAGATCTTCCCAGGCCAGGGATCAAACTGGTGCCCGTTGCAATGCAAGGCGGTATCCTTACCCACTGGACCCCCAGGGAAGCCCTAAGCCTAGTTTTAGGTTCACAGCAAAAATAAGTGGAAGCTACAGAGATTTCCTATATGACCTGTCTCCCACACATCACAGCCTCCCTCATTATCAACATCCCCCCCAGACTGGCGTATTTATTAAGAGTCAATGAACCTGCGCTGACACGTCATTGCCCCCAAAGTCCATGGTCTAGATGTTAGGGCTCACTCAGTGTTGTAGATTCTGTGCGTTTGGAAGATTTTGTGATATGTGTCCATCACTGTGGAATCACCCAGAATAGTGTCACTGCTCTAAAAATCCTCTGTGGACTGTACGCATCCTTCTCTCCCCTGGCAACCGCTGATTTGTTTTTAACTGTCTACTAGTAGTTTGGCATTTCCAGAAAATTGTATAGTTGGAATCATACAATATGAGCCTTTTCATACTGACCTCTTTCACTTAGTTGTATGTATTTAACGTTCCCCCATGTCCTTCCATAGCTTAGTGGGTCATTTATTTTTAATGCTGGCTAATACTCTGTTTTCGGGGTGTACCACAGTTTTTCCTTCATTCGCTCATGGCAGGGCATCATAGGTGCTTCCAAGCTTTGACAGCGATGAATAAAGCTGCTATAGACATGCATGTGCAGGTTTTTGTGTCCACTGTAAGTTTCGATTCAGCTGGGTAAACAGCAGGAAGCGTGACGGCTGGACTGTATGTGAAGAGACTGCAAAAGCGTCTCCCAAAGTGACTGCTCCATTTGATGCTCCTCGTGGCAGCAAGGGAGAGTGTCTGTCACTCCACGTCCTCACGAGCACCTGGTGGTGTCAGTGTTTGGAACTTTGGCCACCCCATCAGGTGTGCAGTGGTATTCACCTTCATTTGCAATTTCCTAATGATGGATATGGGCTTCTCCGGTGGATCAGCAGCAAAAGAATTCGCCTGCAATGTAGGAGGCGTGGCAGGTGCTGTGGGTTCGATCCCTGGGTCAGGAAGATCCCCTGGAGCAGGAAATGGCAACCCACTCCAGCCTTCTTGCCTGGGAAATCCCATGGACAGAGGAGCCTGGCTACAGTCCGTTGAGTCACAGAGAGTCAGATACAACTTAGCGACCAAACAGCAGCAGTGACATATAACAGTGAGCATCTTTTCAGATGCTTATTTGCCATCTGTATATCTTCTTTGGTGAGGTGGTGGTCACAGTCTTTGGCCTTTTTAAAAATCGTGTTTATTTTCTTCTTGTTGAGTTTTAAGAGTTGTTTGTGTATTTTGAGTAACAGTCTTTTCTCAGATGCACCTTTTGCAGATATTTCCTCCTAGCCGTGGCTTGCCTCTTATTCTCCAACAATGTCTTTTGCATCACCGAACATTTTAATTTTAATGAAGTGGAACTTACCAGTTCTTTCTTTCAGGGACATGTACTTTTACATGGGACTGTTACTGCCTGGTTACTTTTCTTACAGGTGTGCGACAGGTACAGTCTAGAAGTGTGTTTTATCTGCAGACACATGGTAGTGGTGGTTTCTGCTCTCACAAATTTTAGCATGGTTCTGTGTCTCGTTTCCATCACTAAAAGATGACATGTTGTCTTCCAGGTGTAACTTGCAAGGACCAACCTGACTTTCTCTTTTCTTTCTATCACAGATATCACCCATGTTGCACACAGTGGATGGGGCACAGCCTGGATCCTGCAGTGAGAGAGAAATTAAAACAGCCTCTAGCCATCGCAGTGGACATGCCACATAGCCGATAAGTAAACACTTGTCTTTAGACCACTGAGAATTTCAGGATGTTCATTACTTGAACATAGCCCAACCTAGGGCTTCCCGGGTGGCTCAGTGGTAAAGAATCCACCTGCCAGTGCAGGTGACGCAGGTTTGATCCCTGGGTCAGGAAGAATCCCCGGAGAGGGAAATGGCAGCCCGTTCCAGTATTCTTGCCTATGCAATCTCATGGACAGAGGAGCCTGGTGGGCTACAGTCCATGGGGTCCCAAAAGAGTTGGACATGACTTGGTGACTAAACAACAGCTCCAACAACCACCCAGCCCCTCCCGTTGGCTACAAAGGTGAGAGAGACAGGATGACTCCAAAGCATCTTGCCTGCTGTGAAACGAGGGGGTGAAACTGAGCTCACAAGGTGGCCCGTGTCGAGTGGACCCACAAGGACTAAGGATCTGCAGCAACTCCCGCTCCTGACACACGATGAGCAGCAGAAGGGACAAGAGTGGGACTGGAGTCCTCTGGGTCTGGTCTCTGGGTGCTGGTGCTCGTCTCCATGCACGGACGATACGGATTTTTTTGCGTGGTCTACAGTCTCACAGCTTAGGGCATGACATTGCATGGAAATAAACTGAAGCCCAGAGGAAAGATCAGCAGAAGTTTTGCCTGCTTCTGTCTTTAGGATAAGGCTTCCTTAAGAGTTGTTTGTGTATTTTGAGTAACAGTCTTTTCTCAGATGCACCTTTTGCAGATAGCGTGGGTTGCCTCTTATTCTCCAACAATGTCTTTTGCATCACCGAACATTTTAATTTTAATGAAGTGGAACTTACCAGTTCTTTCTTTCAGGGACATGTACTTTTACATGGGACTGTTACTGCCTGGTTACTTTTCTTACAGGTGTGCGACAGGTACAGTCTAGAAGTGTGTTTTATCTGCAGACACATGGTAGTGGTGGTTTCTGCTCTCACAAATTTTAGCATGGTTCTGTGTCTCGTTTCCATCACTAAAAGATGACATGTTGTCTTCCAGGTGTAACTTGCAAGGACCAACCTGACTTTCTCTTTTCTTTCTATCACAGATATCACCCATGTTGCACACAGTGGATGGGGCACAGCCTGGATCCTGCAGTGAGAGAGAAATTAAAACAGCCTCTAGCCATCGCAGTGGACATGCCACATAGCCGATAAGTAAACACTTGTCTTTAGACCACTGAGAATTTCAGGATGTTCATTACTTGAACATAGCCCAACCTAGGGCTTCCCGGGTGGCTCAGTGGTAAAGAATCCACCTGCCAGTGCAGGTGACGCAGGTTTGATCCCTGGGTCAGGAAGAATCCCCGGAGAGGGAAATGGCAGCCCGTTCCAGTATTCTTGCCTATGCAATCTCATGGACAGAGGAGCCTGGTGGGCTACAGTCCATGGGGTCCCAAAAGAGTTGGACATGACTTGGTGACTAAACAACAGCTCCAACAACCACCCAGCCCCTCCCGTTGGCTACAAAGGTGAGAGAGACAGGATGACTCCAAAGCATCTTGCCTGCTGTGAAACGAGGGGGTGAAACTGAGCTCACAAGGTGGCCCGTGTCGAGTGGACCCACAAGGACTAAGGATCTGCAGCAACTCCCGCTCCTGACACACGATGAGCAGCAGAAGGGACAAGAGTGGGACTGGAGTCCTCTGGGTCTGGTCTCTGGGTGCTGGTGCTCGTCTCCATGCACGGACGATACGGATTTTTTTGCGTGGTCTACAGTCTCACAGCTTAGGGCATGACATTGCATGGAAATAAACTGAAGCCCAGAGGAAAGATCAGCAGAAGTTTTGCCTGCTTCTGTCTTTAGGATGGAGTGCTTTGCACTTCATTTCGCCTGATGAAGTAGAAACAGAGAACCATGGCTCGACACCAGCCCTCCTGTGCTTCAGGTCCCTAGGAGCTCATCGTAGGGCAGGTTCATTTCTGTGAGTAACGAGGACAGGCAGAGACAGCTTGTTTATGAAGCACACACACGACGCCAGGCTCACGCTCAGCTTTATGTGTATGCGTTAGCTCTTGTATCTTAATGCTAGCATGCTGACGTCTAAAACACAGAACAAGAGACTCAAGAGACTTCTGAAAGGTTTTACCTAGTAAGTGATGGAGCATGATTCACACCCAAGTCTGATGGCTCTAATTCCTGAGCTTTGTGCGTGACCCATTCTTCCTCCCACATGAGTTGTTTGGTTGGGTCTAAAAAGCAATGAGGCTGACATGGCCTTGTTTTGAGGCTTGGATTTACCTCCCTGGATCTGAACTCTGAACACCTGTGACAGCGTTAGAACAGACCTGCAGAGGTCACAGAGAGCCTGCGGAGAAGCTGAGGGGCGATCAAGAGATTGACAGGCAGGAACTCGACGGTGGTTTGGCTGCACCGTCTCAAGTTCTCTTCCGCGATCTCTCTGGACCTCGATGGTTGGTGAACACCCAATCAAAGGTAAGACGAGCTCTCCTATTTGTTGAGGGGCTCTGGGTGATGGTGTTATTCAACAGAAAAGGCACTAGACTAAACTGTACTCACTCATAAATATAATCATACAAACTTCTGCTAGATTTCTTGGACAACGTGCCAGCAAGCATTCTTCAGGGTCAAGATTGTTCAACAAAGTGTTGCCTGATTTAAAAAAAATAATAATAATGATAATAAAACTGAAAGGGGCAAAAAAGGGGCCTCCTAATAGTAAATTCATCTGTCAGGCCAGTAAACAAATCCATCAGAACACAACAGCAGTGGCAGGAGCAGACTCCCAGCCCTGGAGCCTCTGAGCGGCTCCTTAGTTCTCGGTAACTACATAAATGCTCATCAGTTAAGCTGAGGTCTGAGAGATAGAAACCAACAACCGCACACAGAAACCTTTTGGAAGCGCTTAAAGATTTAGCAATGGCCCTTCTCCAATTTTCCATCTTTTACTTAACTCCTTTGAACTCCCACTAATTTCCAGGCAACACTTTGGAATTCCATTTTTAGCTCTGCCTTTTGAGTTATTATTTTTTTCCCCTGGGTGTACAATTCTGTGTACGGAGATGGCCTTTCCTTTTCATGAAGATTTTTCTTCTCAATTATTGAATAATGTTCACTGCCAGGACGACTTAAAATTAAAGGCCAATTTGAAAAAGAGAATGGAAGTGATCTATAGCCCCATCACTCAGAGGCAGTCCCTCTTAAGGTTTCAGTGTATTTCCAGGCAGGATTTTTTCTAAATGTGCATGTGCTTTTAGTTTTCGTTCTTAACAAGCCGAGAACATGGTGTTTTGAGTCTCTGGGGGAGGAGGCTGTTGGGAGCACAGATTTTGCATCAGATGGGCTGACAGTCACAGCCCAGCTTGGTCAGTTGGTGATCTGTTTGGGGGGGTGTTTGACTAAAAGCAATGACACAGCCTTGTTGAGCTTGGTTTACAGACCTGCAGAGGTCACCAGAGAGGCCTGCGGAGAAGCTGAGGGGCGATCAAGAGATTGACAGGCAGGAACTCGACGGTGGTTTGGCTGCACCGTCTCAAGTTCTCTTCCGCGATCTCTCTGGACCTCGATGGTTGGTGAACACCCAATCAAAGGTAAGACGAGCTCTCCTATTTGTTGAGGGGCTCTGGGTGATGGTGTTATTCAACAGAAAAGGCACTAGACTAAACTGTACTCACTCATAAATATAATCATACAAACTTCTGCTAGATTTCTTGGACAACGTGCCAGCAAGCATTCTTCAGGGTCAAGATTGTTCAACAAAGTGTTGCCTGATTTAAAAAAAATAATAATAATGATAATAAAACTGAAAGGGGCAAAAAAGGGGCCTCCTAATAGTAAATTCATCTGTCAGGCCAGTAAACAAATCCATCAGAACACAACAGCAGTGGCAGGAGCAGACTCCCAGCCCTGGAGCCTCTGAGCGGCTCCTTAGTTCTCGGTAACTACATAAATGCTCATCAGTTAAGCTGAGGTCTGAGAGATAGAAACCAACAACCGCACACAGAAACCTTTTGGAAGCGCTTAAAGATTTAGCAATGGCCCTTCTCCAATTTTCCATCTTTTACTTAACTCCTTTGAACTCCCACTAATTTCCAGGCAACACTTTGGAATTCCATTTTTAGCTCTGCCTTTTGAGTTATTATTTTTTTCCCCTGGGTGTACAATTCTGTGTACGGAGATGGCCTTTCCTTTTCATGAAGATTTTTCTTCTCAATTATTGAATAATGTTCACTGCCAGGACGACTTAAAATTAAAGGCCAATTTGAAAAAGAGAATGGAAGTGATCTATAGCCCCATCACTCAGAGGCAGTCCCTCTTAAGGTTTCAGTGTATTTCCAGGCAGGATTTTTTCTAAATGTGCATGTGCTTTTAGTTTTCGTTCTTAACAAGCCGAGAACATGGTGTTTTGAGTCTCTGGGGGAGGAGGCTGTTGGGAGCACAGATTTTGCATCAGATGGGCTGACAGTCACAGCCCAGCTTGGTCAGTTGGTGATCTGTGGGGCAGATCAGCCAGGAGGCTTTGTTTCCTCAGTAGTTCACCGGGGATGATATTCATACTAATTGCTTTTAGGTTTTTTGAGGGGAAATGATGCAAGGACTCAAGGCCTTTGGAGAAGTGCCTGATACTTGTTAGACACTAAGTAACTGTCAGCTGTGATCCCTGTTCCCCTCATATCATACACAGTTTTCCATGTTATTAAAGGTTTTCTCCGTCATGATTTTAATGGCTGCATGACATTATATTTTATGGGGAAACTAGACTTTAACGATTCCTCTCTTACTGAATATATTTCCAATTCTCGTCAGTTCTGTACTTTATGTTGCCTTGAAAATCTTAATAGATGGATCTGTGTTGGTGGCACACTTTATCGGGGTCTCAGGATTGTTTCCTATACGTGGAATAATGAAGTGGGAAAATTCTAGCAATTTTCAAGGGTACTTACACCTGGTAAAACGTCGCACCTGTTTTCTCACTGGCGTCAGTATGACCCCTTCGCCGTCAAGGTCAACCTTGAGTGTCCTCATGCAATGGTATTCATTTTTCTCATTTTAAAGCCCCATCTACACAGTAAACCATCTTTTTGTTTTATCTGAGTGTCACAGAGGAGGTCGTATTTATTCTGCAGTCGCCTTTGTAGAGGGGAGTCTCTGTGTCAATAGTTTTTGGTGCTTGCCACCCAGGCCTCTGTACTCCGAGCTCCCACTCTTGGGCACTTTCTTTGTCATCCAGCCTTTTAGACATCCAAGCATTTAGGGGAGTCTTCAACTCCCCACCCCGCCCAGGTTCCATAAGAGGGTATGCGTTCTTAAGCTTTGTGTTGCTTCCTCATGGAGAAGATGCCCGGGCATAAAATTCTTGGGTTAAGACCACCCAACATGATTTATCTCTAAGATGCCGGATCATCTAGTAGAAATACAAAATGGATAATCAAACACTTGTTTTCTTCTCAGGAACTAATGGAATCCAGAGATCAGGGCTCTCCAGTAGCGCTCTCTAGAGGGGCGGGGGTATTCGTTGTCTGCACTCTCCTGTGGGGAAGCCACCAGCCTCCCTTGGCAATGAGGAACTGCATTTGGATGGTTTTGAGTCATTTTGAATGTAAATATTCACAGGTGACGAGGGGAAGCTAGTGGCTTCCATGTTGGGCTACACGATTCTAGAAATATACATGGAAAGAGACCTTCGTGGCCCACAGTGAGTTTGCTGCTGTGAGCTCATTGCTTTATCTTTCCAGGTCTCCATTTTCCCGTCTATGAAATGATACCACTTTCTCAGGACTCCATAACACCTTCATGTTAAAGCTTAGGCCAGCGCCTTACATAATTCTCAGCATGGTTTTCTTTGTGTTATGCTGCAATTGAATAGTTTAAACTTTGAGCTATGATGCTGAAGATGGTTAATTAGATTAACCCTCACCCCACTCTGGTTCCTGTGCCTTTTGAGCTGATAGCTCTGGTTTACCCGACCACCCTGCATAAAGTGGCATTCCTCATTTCTATTTCCTGCTCAGTGTTTCTTCCCTTATCACTGCCCCAAACCCTGTTCAGTGTTTATGCAGTGGTGCGTTTATCTGTTCCTCCACCATGAGGTCAACTAGGAGGAGTCAGGGACTTTGCTTATTGCCCTGTTCTTACTGCGTATGAAGAGCTCTGGGTGTGATTGGGGCTCATCGCCTTTTTTGGTTTATCTGAGTGTCACAGAGGAGGTCGTATTTATTCTGCAGTCGCCTTTGTAGAGGGGAGTCTCTGTGTCAATAGTTTTTGGTGCTTGCCACCCAGGCCTCTGTACTCCGAGCTCCCACTCTTGGGCACTTTCTTTGTCATCCAGCCTTTTAGACATCCAAGCATTTAGGGGAGTCTTCAACTCCCCACCCCGCCCAGGTTCCATAAGAGGGTATGCGTTCTTAAGCTTTGTGTTGCTTCCTCATGGAGAAGATGCCCGGGCATAAAATTCTTGGGTTAAGACCACCCAACATGATTTATCTCTAAGATGCCGGATCATCTAGTAGAAATACAAAATGGATAATCAAACACTTGTTTTCTTCTCAGGAACTAATGGAATCCAGAGATCAGGGCTCTCCAGTAGCGCTCTCTAGAGGGGCGGGGGTATTCGTTGTCTGCACTCTCCTGTGGGGAAGCCACCAGCCTCCCTTGGCAATGAGGAACTGCATTTGGATGGTTTTGAGTCATTTTGAATGTAAATATTCACAGGTGACGAGGGGAAGCTAGTGGCTTCCATGTTGGGCTACACGATTCTAGAAATATACATGGAAAGAGACCTTCGTGGCCCACAGTGAGTTTGCTGCTGTGAGCTCATTGCTTTATCTTTCCAGGTCTCCATTTTCCCGTCTATGAAATGATACCACTTTCTCAGGACTCCATAACACCTTCATGTTAAAGCTTAGGCCAGCGCCTTACATAATTCTCAGCATGGTTTTCTTTGTGTTATGCTGCAATTGAATAGTTTAAACTTTGAGCTATGATGCTGAAGATGGTTAATTAGATTAACCCTCACCCCACTCTGGTTCCTGTGCCTTTTGAGCTGATAGCTCTGGTTTACCCGACCACCCTGCATAAAGTGGCATTCCTCATTTCTATTTCCTGCTCAGTGTTTCTTCCCTTATCACTGCCCCAAACCCTGTTCAGTGTTTATGCAGTGGTGCGTTTATCTGTTCCTCCACCATGAGGTCAACTAGGAGGAGTCAGGGACTTTGCTTATTGCCCTGTTCTTACTGCGTATGAAGAGCTCTGGGTGTGATTGGTGCTCATCACAGCCTCGTGGAGTGAGCAGAGGCGTGGAAGAACTCTATTCACCAAACTTAACTGGGAGAAGTTTGCCGTAGGGTAGAAGGGAAGGAGGAGGGAATTCCTTGATCCAGTCACACAGAGATTGTAGTTTTCTTTTTTTTATTTAATTAATTAATCAATTTACTTTGGCTATTTGGATTTTGATTGCTGCCACAGGTTCTTCTCTAGTGGTAGGGAGTCGGAGCTACTCTCTAGTTGGGGTGAGCAGGCTGCTTGTTGCAGTGACTTCTCTTGTTGTGGAACACAGGCTCTAGGGCACACAGGCTTCAGTGGTCGTGGCCCATGGGCTCCATCGTTGTGGCTCCGAGGCTCTAGAGCACAGGCTCCATCGTTGTGGCTCACGTACCTAATTGCTCCACAGCACATGGGATCTTCCAGGAGCAGGGGTTGAACCCATGTCTCCTGCCTTGGCAGGCGAACTCTTTACCACTGAGCTACCAGGGAAGCCCTGTAGTTTTCAGTTAGCCGTTGGGTTTCAATGTGAGATTTTGTCTTTCTGAGCACTGTGCTGTTAGATAGGCCTGTTGTCATACAGAGACATCTGATTTCTCCCTAAACCGCCCATTCCGGAGGATGGCTCCCTCCTGTTACTTATCACTCTCCTATACTCACGTCAGCTTTCAGAGAAGGTTAATGTGTTCATCTAAAGGGAGGACCAAGGCCCAGCCCAGGAAGGGCTTCCCTTCCCTGAAAGCCATCCTCAGCTTTAAGTGAATCTATAAAAGGGGAAGTCATCCCCAAGCCATAGTATGAACATCAGAACATCAGTGAGATCACCTAGGAAAAGCCTCCAGTGAGTCCTGTAAACACGCATTGTCTTCTCTCCCCTCTATCTTAACCCTGAAAGTTATGTCAGTGGGAGAGCCGTGCTCCAGACCCAGAGTTCCCGTCTCAGCACGCTGTGCTCTTTTGATCGCCTGCGCTGCGTGATCCGCATAACGGCACTGAGGGAAGTGTGGGAGAGGGGTGAGGCTTGCGGCGTTCGCGTTCACGGGCTCTCCAGGCCATGTCCTCCACAGCCTGTCCAGCTCGGACGGGTGCGTCGAGACCCAGGGATCCCAGCTACGCAGGTTGTGGTCAGCCCGACCCAGCACCTTGCCCCGTCGACTCCAAGAGTCCGTAAATGCCGAGGAGCCCTGACAACGAAGCCCTTCACAATGGAGCGCCTGGACTTTATTGAGAAAAGCCAATTCCCTCTCATCTGTCATTTGGCACTTAGCACTGTAGTTATTCTAGATGAGTGAACACTTGTGTTATATTTTCCAATAGCAAAACTGGGGTCGCCAGGGTGCCTGCTGCCTTAGCCAAATCCAGATGGGGTTTTCCTATAAACAAGTGCGCAGGGGATATTTATGCCGCCCGTGGCACCTGACGCCTTAATACTTAGGCCTTCTATGTAGTAGCCACTCTTCCTATAAGTCACTTTAACACACTAAGTAAATATTTTAATATAGCCATGTCACTGTTTATTATAGAATGGCTTGGGCCCAGGTCTTGCCTAATGCTTGGTTAAAAAGTCAGTTTATACCATCCTTTAAAGTGAATCAAAGAATGCATAAACGCCACTCTTTTGTTACTCAGAACTTTGTTTACTTTACTTTTCTGTAAACCTTGTGAAA